>OX638140.1:49422814-52074147 GCA_951805005.1 Othius punctulatus | reverse complement strand
GAATATTGCCGTGTGCGCCATATAACAAGTCGAGTGTTGCAACTCGCAGCCAAGCACATAACAGCTCCAAAGCCCATTAAAAACCATAATGCAACTTATTACGCTCAGGATTTAAGCTTAACTATGTTATTAAAATATTAAACTGACCATATTGATTTATGTGGGTGTGGTGTTGAATTAGAATCGTAAAATTATGTATCCCCATTTGCCATTTCCTAATTTCTAGCCAATTATTATTATTATGTAATAAAATAATTGTAATGACTGTACAAAGGTCAATGCAACTGGGTTAGAGTGGTACGACTATTCGGAATGAGGTAGTCGGACTATTCGGAATGAGGATTAGATAAACGGATTTCAATCAAATTTTAACTCCTTATATATATATATATATATATATATATATATATATATATATATATATATATATATATATATATATACATAATGAACATTGCTGTGTTCAGAATTATTATATGAGACCTTATAGTTTAAAAACAATAGTACGAGAAGGTATAGTTTTTAAATTACGTCATGATAAGGTGAAGTTTTCAAAATAATAAGAGGAAAGTTATAATTTTGCAAATTATATCATGAAAACTGAACAGATGGATTGATGTGGAAAACAGTACTAACATTTATAGTTTTTGTGATGTGATATTCATGATGTTATTCTTAGAAACAAACTGCCAATGGTTTTATTATAATAACTATAACTTTTCATATTATTATTTAGAAAACTCCAAATTTTCTTCCCATTATTTTTGTAAACCTTAATTCTGGTAGTATTAGTTTAAAATCTATATATGTAGATTCTATTTATAGCATCTTTCGCTAACCAATTAATATTAATTAATCTGCTCCAATTAATACCAACAAATCTGATTAAACTGATTCGCCACTTAAAACCACTCATTTTAGGGATATGTTTGTTTAACACTTTTTGTAGAAAATTGTTCTGTCTGTTGCCACGTCATATAAAAAATATGTCATTCCATTACAAAAATATGAATTATGGCATTTTGAAGTGTACCTGTAAATAATAGAAAATTTGAAATAGTATAGTGAAGTATCAACACGAATGAGTTATATTAATGATAGAGCTATGCTTCAGCTACAATATGCAAAAAAGTTTAAGTTTCTATTTCATTTGTAAGAAAAACTATGAATATATTTTAAATCGTTTATTTGAAGCAAACATTATTTTTTTCCTCCAAAACTACTAAAGATAAGTGCTTTATAGGTTCGATAAAATATGTTCATAATAAAACGTGAAATCCGAATATGTAAAAATATATAGGGTGTTCTGTTTAAAATAACAAAGTTGATGGCCACTTCCGGTAGAACCGGAAGCGATAGAAACATGCGCATATTTTATTTTGGGAGATCACCATGAATCGTGTTTGTGTGATTTTTTTAAAAAAATTATTTCATCAGGAAATCTATAAACTTTTAACCAGTGGCTTGCGTGGGACACTCGTATTAAGTTTGTGGACGCTAGCAACGGTACAGGACTTTTTAAGGGATGTTTACCGAAATTGTAAAATAACTGTAATATTTGCTTGGTATTGCTTCATAGGTGTACGCAATTTGAAGACTGCAAGTTCAAAAAGAACCCCTATATTAAATATTATGTGTGCAGTCGTTCGAAATGGGATCAGGACGTTTTAAGGGATGGTACAAAAATTGTAAAATAACTATAATATTTTCCTCGTACTGTATTGTAGGGGTACGCAAATTGGAGCCAATAAGTCCAGAAACAGCCCCAATATTAAATAAAACGCGTTAAGGGTTGTTACGGAAATCAGGGGGTAGATACTCAAAAACGGACTCCATATTATTATTCTTCACAAAATTCTGCACAGAAATGTTAATTATGGTTCCATTCTGGCAATTAATAATCTCGCAATCAGAATTTTTGTTATTAAAATTTCGATTTTCTAATTTCCAATGTAAAAATGATTTTAAGGAATGTATTGATTTTTCATTGTTGCAATTCTATGCAGGTGTTGACAAGTCTGTGAGCGCGCGCAGCTTCACCTTACCCCTCAACCTCCACAAGTACCGTAGGTCGGAGGGACCGCCACCGCGATGACAAGCAATCCGTGCTGCTCCCGAAATTTTTGCCCCTCTTCCAGGAAGTTCTTCGAGGATCTGGACGGGACTCCGGGATAGTGTTCCTGGGCCGGACGACCGCGTTTAGGGTGAGTATCGCGGCGATCGCAGCCGTATTTTACGGAAAATTTTAAATTCTTCGGTTCTATCAAAAGGCGACACAACGTAGAGGTCAACTCGGACTTTCTGGGTATTAATAGATAATATATTTCAAGGTGCCGGTGTTTGGCCATCGGGAGTGAATCCAGTTCAGGATTTCTCCAAATTGGTGGTGAATCCAGTTCACGCGACACCTCAGAAGCTAAGGGAGAATACATTTGGATTTTCACGAGATTCGCTGAGTTTTGGCCGACATTGTGGAATTCCAGGTTAGTTGTTAAGGTGCATGCCTCGTTCTATCTGGTTTTGCGCAAATTTCAATCATATCTGCTCACATGCATTCACACAAAGACATATCTTTTTTACATCGACTTATTGCATAAATTAATATAAATTTGTTTGCATGTTTCAATATATGTCTGTATGTTTGTATGTTTGTATATTTGTTTGTATGCATGCTTGAATGTTTCTATGCATGTTTCTACGTTTGTATGTATGTTTGTATGCATGTTTGAATGTTTCTCTGTTTGCATATGTGTATATTTGTATGTGTGTATGTTTGTATACATATTTGTATGTTTATATATTTTATTGTTTGTTTGTATGTATGTATGTATGTTTGTATGTACGATCATTATGTTGTTAGAAATAAAATACTTTTCCGTCGACTTGGCGCACAAAATCGTTCATTAATGTAAACCTTATGGACTCATTAATGAACGATTGATGCACTGAACAATCAAAAACATGTGTGTATGAGTGTGTACGCGTGTTAAGTGGCTGTGAGCATGTGTATATGTTTGTATGTTTGTATGCATGGTATGATTGTATGCATGTTTGTATATTTGTATATTTGTTTGGATGTTTGTATGCATGTTTGTATGTTTGTATATTTGTATGCATTTTTGTATGTTTGTATATTTTAATGCATTTTGTATATTTTTATATTTGTTTGTATGTTTGTTTGTATGAATGTTTGTATGTTTGTATGTGTGTATGCATGTTGGTATGTTTCTATGTTAGCGTGTGTGTATATTTGTATGTGTGTATGTCTGTATGCATATTTGCATGTTTATACATTTGATTGTGCGTTTGTATGTATGCTTGTATGCACGATCATTATGTTGTTAGAAATAAAATACTTTTCCGTCAACTTGCCGCACAAAATCGTTCATTATAGTAAACCTTATGGACTCATTAATAAACGATCGATGCAGTGAACAATCAAAAACATGTGTGTGTGCGTGTGTGTGTGTGTGTGTGTATGTACGCGTGTTGAGTGACTGTGAGCATGTGTATATGTTGGTAAGTTTGTATATGTGTATGCATTTTTGTATGTTTTTATATTTGTTTGTATGTTTGTATATGTGTTTGTATGATTGTTTGTATGTTTGTATATTTGTTTGTATGATTGTTTGTATTTTTGTATATTTATTTGTATGAATGTTTGTATGTTTGTGCGTTTGTATGTGTGTATGCATGTTTGTATGTTTCTATGTTTGCGTGTGTGTATATTTGTATGTGTGTATGTATAATATTTTACTTACAATTATTTTTGTAATTTTCGGAAGTTTTTATTAACATAAGTACGCATTTATACAAAAGTGTATACAATGTATCTACTTTAACAATTATCTATTTTAAAGCATGCTAGCTCTGTAGTTACATTATAATTTTAATTGTTCACTTATTGAAATGCACTAACAGTGCAAAAATAATCATTAATTTAAAAAAAATCTATTTTTATTTAAATCAATGATTTATAAAAAAATCCGTTGATTTAAATGAACGAATAATTTAAAAAAAAATCAGTTTAATCATGATTTAAGTCAACGAATAATTTAAAAAAACAGTTTAATCATGATTTAAATCAATTGATTTAATTTTTTTAATAATTTTTTAATTTTTTTTTATTTATGATTTTTAAATCATATCAACCCGGAATAAATGGCTACATATTTTGAAATACCGGAAATTTGCATTTATTGTTAAAATTGCTTCAAGTTGAGAAAGACATGGGGATGATTTTTCAAAATAAATCAAATTATTGTACAAATTTGCATACTTATTCTTATAATTCCCTCATTAATTAATAGTACCTTATCAATGTAATCAAATGGGTTTACATTTACGCGATGATTGTGCAATTACTGACTTTTATTAAGTCCATTGTTTGGGGACAATTAACCAGAAATTTTACGTGCAGCAGATGTAAATTTTCTCCTCAACATTTCAGGGCACCTAGAATTTCCCAAGGTGAATCATGTGAGATGATCTTATATCTGTGTTTCGATCACTTCTGGGCCAACCTGGGTTTGGTTGAAGTGTGGTGTGTATGAATGTGTATGACAACACATTGGCCTTTGGTGCAATACTGTAGATAGTGATTAGGAGTTAATTGTTGAGCCCCTAAATCATAGTCCACTGTTGCACCTAAGGTTATTGTGTAGGTATATTAACTTCTGGTGCAACATTTTACATCATCATTGAGAGTTTCTTGATGAGCCTAATTAGGAGTTCCATGTTCAGGTCAATTCATAGATCTGTGTTACACCCAAAGTTATTGAATATACAGAGTGGGCCAAAAAAACCGTACAAATTGGAAATATTCATATTTTCAATTAACGCATTAAATCGATCATTTAATTTTGTTTTTCATGTTTACACTTGGTCGATTGTAAAAATGATATTGGATTTTTGAAAAGTTTTTTTTATCATCAACATAAATTATTGACATTAATAAAGGCTCTGCATCAGAGCTTGTACAATTCTTTTGCCCACTCTGTATGTATCTATGTATACTCTGTATACATAAATATGCGTGCGTGCATTGTATTTACTAACGTGCAATTTCTTCCAGCAAGTGTTAAATTCGCGATTAACATTTTGGGATTACCTTCCCAAGTCAAACGTATACTTTTTAGTGTTTGTCCGTGTTCTAGTCTTCAAAAAATAATTAGTGAAAGTATCTTGAGAAGTTCAGATTACCTTCTGACGTTAAAAGTTTGCCCGTTTAGAGCCAGTGCGTAGTAGTGTCGAAAGTTCGGGTATGGTTGAGCCTGAGGATTGTTGCGTTTGTTTCGTGCTTTCTTCACCCGCGCCACACCGTCAAATTTCGAACTCCGATTTGTTTTCGGAGTTCGGAGTTGCAGGGTACTGGATCTTCGCCAATTTAACTTTAAAAGTCAATTTCAAGGTAGGTCTTTTTTTTTTAGATAAGCTTCAAGACGTATCTAAGTGAGTAGAGTTTTTCTTACATTTCATCAAGTAGAGTCTCGATTCAGGTTTTTGTTCACAGGTGCCCCCCAGCTTTTATTTTCTTGCTTTGCTACCGATAATGCGTATTAGTTTTAAGCAGGAAGTTCTTAACCTGGTGTCCAGATTGAGTTCTCGTGAAGCAAGTTAAGCCACATTGAGATTTCTCTGTAACACTGTAATAACCCACGTTGATCTGGTGCGGCATTGTAAATCGTGATGGTAGGTTCCTTGCTACACTGTTGACCTCAATCAAGTTGTTCCCTTCAAATCTGTGGATTCCGTAGGTTCAAAAGGGTCAAGAATAACTGCATTATAGCGTCACACAGTACGCCGCCTGAGTGAGCAGGGTTTTTCTTACAGGTTGCGCCATTTGTATTTGTGTATTGTCGGCGTATATTCTCGCTCTGGGCGACGTACTTATATTTCTTGCGCTGCGCATATGTACGTTTAGGGTTTTTCTCCTTACAGGTGCGCTCACATCTTTGCGCTCGTACGTCGAGGCAGTAACGAGTAGGGCTTTGTATACAGTACTTGTTTGTTTCAAGTATCTCTATACAATACTTGTTTGTTGCAGGTACTATGTATGCAGTGCTTGTTTGTTGCAAGTACTATGTATGCAGTGCTTGTATTTTGCAAGTAAACACAATCATATTTCCGCCCACTCTTGTACTTGTTGTATGTATACAGAGCTTGTTTGTTGCAAGTATTACGTATACAGTTCTTGTTTGTTGCAAGTACATACGTATACAGTACTTGTGTGGTTCAAGTACATATGTATACATTACATGTTTGTTGCAAGTACTTTGTATACAGTGCTTGTGTGTTGCAAGTGCATGTATACAGTACTTGTTTATTTCAAGTACCAACAATCGCATTTTATCTTAGCGCTGCGCCACTCATATTACCGCCCACTCTTGTACTTGTTTATGTATACAGTGCTTGTTTGTTGCAAGTATTACGTATACAGTACTTGTTTGTTGCAAGTACATACGTATACAGTCCTTGTTTGGTTCAAGTACATATGTATACATTACATGTTTATTGCAAGTACTTTGTATACAGTGCTTGTGTGTTGCAAGTGCATGTATATAGTACTTATTTATATCAAGTACCAACAATCGCTAAGATTTTATCTTAGCTACTTGTATTTCCTTGTTGTCGGCGCATCTCGTTCTGTAAGACGTACTTATTCGATGTGCATATAATTAGTACCGCGATGTTGCGCCCATGCATTGAACAGGGTTTTCCATTGTACAATCTATTAGCTACATTTGAAGTAGATGCATGTAAAACTGCGCCTTACTAGGGTTCCTCTAAGCAGGTTCTCTTAAATTATTAGGTACCCAGTACTTGCTTGTTGCAAGTACTTGTGTACTATGTACATAGTACTTGTTTGTTTCAAGTACGACAATAGCATTTTCTCTTTCAGGTACAATACAAACTGCGCCTATATTGGGTTCCTGTAAACAGGTTCTCTTAAATTATCATACAACAATAACATACAACAATACAACTATACAACAATAATAACAACAATAATATTAAATAAAGGAAAATAAGACACCTGGTATAAGTTTCAAGTTTCACAGTTTTATTTTATTATTGATACTCCACAATTGTTTCGGTTGTTACACCATTGTCAAGAGTTAAAAGAATACTCTGAGTATTCTTTTAACTCTTGAAAATGTTGTAACGACCAAAACAATTGTTGTGAATCAAACTAAAAAAAAAAACTGTGACACTTACACGAAGTGTCTTATGTTGCTTAATTTAATATGTTTGACCAACAGGTTATTAAACTTTTAATTTAATCAAAAGAATGTTTTCTTTCAGGTTACATGAGTAAAATAGGAGTGAAAGCGAGATCTCTCATGTATAAAATAAAAAGATAACGGCACCAGTGAATTGGGCAGCTTTATTTACACCAACAGTCCAACTTTAGACGAATACCAAGAGGTATTTAAATGTTCGTCAATTCAGTTGTATTGTAAATCAGGCTTTCCATTCACAGACAGTACCTCAAACGTGCAGCACTTTTCGGAATATTCTGGAAATGCTGCAATTTGGGGTTGTGCTGGAAAATCTGTCAAATGCATATTTTACTGACTAAAATTTAATGTGTGCTTCATTTTATTGCTGATTCTAGTTACTCATTAAAATATGCATCATTAGTTATCTTTTTCATTTTACATTGAGCTTGCTTATGAATATGTATAAATCTGTAAATTGAGACGAATAAATGAGAAAAACTTATAAATATTGAGTATATTGATTAAATATAGCCCTCATAGCCCCCCACCACCCTAAATCCGCCACTGCACATGAGACGAATGAGAGAAAATAGAAACACTAAGAAAATATACGAAACAACAGGAAGAGGAAAACTAGACAATAAGATCGAGAAAAGAGTGGAACAGCGCAATAAAAGAAGATGCAGCAAGAAAAGGAAACACATGGTAAGAAATGAAGGAATTAACCAAAGATAGGAGGAAGTGAAGAGAATACTATAAAAATTAGTAATGTAGGCCTTACACCAGCAGCTAGATAGGCAAAGGAATAAATAAATAAATGCATAGAACATTAAAAAAAACAGAAATTGAAACAAAATGCAAATTCTGATATTCAGAAAAATATTAGTGGCAGCGAACAATTTGCAATTGCAAATTATTTGCGAATCTTTTTCGACTATTCTTGGGTAGAATACAGCGTCCGGCAAAATTCAGCATTCTGCTTCCTGTACAGACTAGTTTCAAAAAAAATCTAGAGAACCAGTTTTTATCTCATTCGGCCTTAATAATTGGAAGGAAGCTTAAGAAAATATCAAGTACATCCAGATTTTGAGTGTCATAGAATCGCTACGCAAAAATGTTCTCTTTCTAATAGCTCTCTCAAAAATTATCACTGTAGAAGTTGTTTAAATACAAGACAAACCCTAAATTTGTTTTGTTTAGAGGCCATAATAAAAGGCCGAAAGTACCAACCGTGGAAATTGTTTAGAAGAAGTTTTTGAAGTTTTAAAAAATAATTTAACCATTTTTACAAAGTTATAATCCTCTCTAGAATTGTGTCTAGATGATGTGTATCGAAATGGAATTGTAGACGCTAATTGCTTATTGAACATGTTTGTAAAAGAAACTATTGATGCATATTATTTTACTGTTATGGTCGATGATAGTAGAACAGAAGATAAATTAAGAATGATGGTATAATATATTTATGCCATTAAGGCAGTTAAATTAACATGACCGACAATTTTAGAATATGTTAGAATATTTAAGAGACGTTAAAATTTTACGTGTTGAAAAAACTCGGCCGGTTATAACTGCGAGAACGCTTTTAAACATTGGAATAATCATATGTCACACCACTAACATTAATAATAATAATATTCATAACAATATGTAGGCGCGTACTTGTGGCTAATTAGTGGTTGCGAAAGTTACAGCAATCGCGGTGTTTTTTAAACCATTGTCCGGAATATGACAGAATAATTCCGGCAGAAGCGGAAGTGATAGAAACATGTACTAATTTTATTGCAGGAATTTTATCAGGAACCCCATAATCTTTTGCCAACTGCTTGCGTAAGACAATCTGTATATTTGCCCTTTACTGTGATCACGCGATTTCAAGTTCTATATTTCAAATTTTAATCATAGGGTTTTAGAAAATGATAGAAATTCACTTACATTTAAAATGTTGTAGCGCAAAAACGAGAAAATGTTCAAACTAGTGCCCATCAGTATTATTATTGATATTTTCAAATTGTAACGTGAATATGGCTATGCTGGCAATATGGTCAATTGTCTTTATCTCCGCAAACTTATATTTTTAACATAACTTGAATTTCTGTAGATTTAATTAATTCATGTTTTGTATATTTTATACCAGATCTGCATACAGTATACGTGAATACAAATCCTCTAAACATTTGACCACCAATATATCTTAAATAAGTGAGAAACTCCATTTTCTCACTTATTAACTTTCCGAGTTGACCAGTATAAGTTATCAGTCACTGAAATTTCTGAAAATTTATCTATCGGATATCTTGAAAATTTTATGCCAGATTCATATCGAGTATACCTGAATAGAAATCCTCTAAAAATTTGACCACCAATATGTCTTAAATAAGTGAGAGAATCGAGTTATTAACTTGCAGAGTTGACCAGTATAAGATTTCAGACACTGAAAATTCTGAAAAATTTATCTAACGAATATTTTGAAAATTCTATGCCAGATCTGTATACAGTATACCTGAATACATAACCCATGAAAATTTGACCACGAGTATGTCTTAAATAAGTGAAAAATTTGAGTTATTAACTTTCCGAGTTAACCAATATAAGTTATAAGTGACTAAAATTTCAGAAAATTTATCTAATATCTTGAACTTGAATTTCTGAAGAATTAATTAGTTCATGTTTCGTATATTTTATGCCAGATCTGTATACAGTATACCTGAATGCAAATCCTCTGAAAATTTGACCTCCAATATGTCTTGAATAAGTGCGAAAATCGAGTTATTAACTTTCCGAGTAGACCAGTATAAGTTATGTTACTGAAATTTCTAAAAAATTATCTAACGGATATTTGAAACATTTATGCCAGATCGGTAAACAGTATACTTGCATACAATTCTTCTGCAAATTTGAGGAAGATTCTACTTTAAATAGGTGAGAAAATCGAATATATAACTTTCTGATTTGACCAGCGTGAATTTATCAATTACTGAAATTTTTGCATATTTAATTAATTCATGTTTTGTATACGAGGATTTTTTTGAAATTTTTAGGACAACGGCAACCCCGTAAACTTTTAACGAACGGTTTAGTGTAGACACTCGGTATATATGTAATATTAACGTCATAAATTATAAATCTTAATTAAATGGGGAATGCTATTCCTAAAGATATAATTAATGGTCTAATTATTTATTATGGAATGTAGTCAAAAATTATGGTTTTTTAAATTGTAGGATTAATTACTGTTGTAATAATATTTACAGCACCTAAATTGGAAGAAATTCCATCTAAATGAAGAGCAATTTTTTTATGTACACAATGCTCTTGTCAAAATTACTTCAAATAGTTAATATTGATTTATTGAAAGCCGTTTCTCTTGCTCAAAATACATAAACGAAAAAAAATGCGAATCAATGCTGATAGTTATCAAAATTGGAAAATCTAATCAATTTATATTAAATATATTTAGAGAACGTTTCCAAATCGATCGTTATTGATGAATTTAAACTGGGATATAAGAAATTTTCAGACAAGTCATCTTAACAAATTCTGCCTGATGCACTATTACTATGTGACCCAGTAATATTTTCAAGTGTTGATAAGTTAATACAAAATTTGTGTGCCTAAGGACTTCGACGCCAGAGAGAATATTTTCTGGTTTAAAGCTTTTAAAAACTTATTTAAGAAACATTAAGAGCGAAGATAGATTAAATGGCTTTACTCTTTTGTATATTAATCCCACATTGGAAGTAACAGCAGATGAAGATTTAGAGGAGTTAGCTCAGAAGAAAAGAAAACTTAATTTTGTTGTATAAATATTTTATATTACATATACAGTATGTCCCCAGATTGAGTTTACAAGAGGGATTTTTTTTAAATTTTCTTTTTCGTAAAAATGTTATAGGAATTTAAAATTCCTGTCCTTGGTCTGAAACTACCATTTCAGTATTAAAACATTGATTTATTTATATAGGGTTTTGGCTAATTAAAATTAAATTGAATCTATTTTTGACACATTAGAAAAATTACATCATTTAAACAATCGCCCACTATTTTCTTCACACAGTACAAGCTTTGGTGTCTAACTCCTGAAAACTGTTTTGTATTTCTTCAATAGTTGTCGATGCAAATGCGTCTCGTTGGCGATTTTTTTATAATTTTCAGTATTATTTTCTGCATTTGGGGGATTATTTGTATGACTATATTTTTCTATATTGTAGTTAGATGTAATTTTAAATTATTTTTGCAAATAGTAAATAAATAAGTGTCAAAATAAGATTTTTGAAAAAAAATTATTTTGCCAACACTCTGTATAAATAAATCAAAGTTTCAATAAGTGAACTGGTATGTTTAGACCAAGCAGGAATTATAATTCCTATAACATTTTTACTTAAAAGTAAAAATTAAGAAAACTTTCCTCTTGTAAACTCAATCTGTTTTTTGTAAGTTTGAATATTTACACCAAAGAATTAAGTTTTTATTTAGAACTGATAAATTACTGTTTAGTAACCCCTGATTATCTTCTTGTTTGTATTTCGTTTGCCCTCTCCAGACGGTATTTCTGTATACGCCACTGGTTGTGGTGTTTGTACATGTATAGGTATACGTGTAGATGTGCGGATATGACAACTTTTGTGTGAACACGTCAAGTCAAAACGACTCAAGATAATTGAATAAAACAATATCATTTTTAGAACACATCTAGATTTCCAAATGTTTTATAAAAATTCTAATACCGACATTAAATTTTTCATTTTTATCAATAATTTTGAAAATATTAAAGATAACAAAAAATATTTATATAAAGTTAAAGATTATCCAAATTTAATAATGAGTAGCCTTAGGTCAGTTATGCAATTTGCATATATGCATATGCAATTGCATATATTTGCCAGTATTTAGGATAAATTCATATTTCCAGCATGTTTGTCTAATGTGAATATTTCGGTACTCAGTTGATACGTTCTTTCTTGGAAATTTACTACTAAATTTACTAAAATAAAATTTTCAAACCTTAAGGCTTTATAGAGCCAATTTAAAATGATCATATTAAATAATAACACTCATGGATCTTTTATTACATTCCTGCATTAATTCTATTGAAATATAATAAAATTTGATTAAAACAGTACCTAAGAATATTAAGAAAAGAGGACATCTACAGGGGAGTAGGAGGAGCTTGCAGGCGCATTTAGGTTTGAGGTGTTATTACACCTGCAGTTGCAACTTGAACTTATTTTGTGCACATCTTAAATGATTTTGTGAAGAAATTCAAACATTTTACTATTAAAGGATGCAGCATACCTTTTCGTTGGATTTTGAACAAGTGTTTTTGGTGCATATTTAAGAACATATTTTCAACATTTTCAGTACATATTTGCATGTATATTTTGGGATTTTTTAATGCATAATTATCCTAAGCCTATATGTTAATAGGAACTACTGGAAGAAAATATAATACACAACATGGACATCACAGAAATAAAAACTAAAGAACAGGGAGTGGAGAGAATACATAGGATACTGGATGTACTGGGCAGGAATTGAAGAAATGAGGCATTGGATAGATTGATAATTGCACATAATGGATTGAAAAGCAATATAAATGAAAGATTCATAAATGAAAAGAAATATGATGATACAAATGTATATACAGGGTGTCCGGAAAATACGTGTACAACGTTTGACGACAGACTCCTGACGTCAAAATAGGTCGATCCAAGCCGACTTAGTTATATCCAAAATTGTCTCGTTTAGCCGGTAGAGGGCGTCAAAAAAAACAAAAGTATAACAAAGTTGAAAGTATCTATTGTAAGAAACTAAGTAAAACAAAAACATTACTTAAGCAAATGTGTAAAATGACCGCCATCTTGCTGAATACACTTATTAACACTCTTTAAAAAATGATATTGGACCCTATCTAATGTCTCGGGATTATTAAAATGGTTGCCTGCATTTAAAATCCGCTGCAATAAATCATCGCGTGTGTTTACCGGAGTCTTGTAAACTTCTGTTTTAATAGCGCCCCACAAAAAGAAGTCACACGTATTTAACTCAGGAGAACGTGGTGGCCATTTTACTGGTGCATCATTGCCTCTTCCAATCCATCGGTTGGGATACTGATGATGTAAGTATTGCCGAACGGCAACGGAAAAATGGGGCGGGGCACCATCATGCATATACCACATTTCCCTCCGAAGTAAAATGGGCAAATTCTCCAGAAGAATTGGTAATGTGTCTTGCAAAAAATTTAAATAAATATTTCCATCTAACCTGTCTGGAATAACAATGGGACCAATAAGGTAGTGATCAATAATACCTGCCCAAATATTAATTTTAAATTGATGCTGATGATGTGCAACTTTAATGGCATGTGGATTTTCATCGGAATAAATATGTTCGTTGTGCAGATTGGTTACCCCAGATCTTGTAAAGCATGCCTCGTCAGTAAACATAATTTTTCTACAAAAATTTGGAACAAGGATTCTTTTGTTTCTAATAAATTGACAAAATGTAAGCCGCATGGGGGGATCAGTCGGTAAAAGTTCCTGGACTTTTTGTATGTGGTAAGGATGTAACAACTGTTCTCTTAAAACCTCATTGACAATCGTTTTAGGAACATTTAACTCACGTTCTAAGAGACGGGTACTGGTACTTGGTTCTTCTTCAACTCTTTCCAGAATCATCTCTTCTGTTTCCACAGTTCGAGTTGTTCGCATACGACCCCTGCCTTCAAACTTTTTCTCAAAACTGCCCGTTTCCCGAAGATGACGCTCAATATTGGCAAATGTTTGGTGGTTTGGTATTCGACGGTTAGGAAACCTCTCCATGTAAACCCTAACACTCTGACGCCCATTTCCTCGACAAAACCCGTATACCAGGAGCATGTCAACTTTCTGAGAGTTTGTATAATTTTCCATTTTTAATGGTAAAATGAACTTGTAATTCAATAATGTTGATCGTATACTTGAGTAAATATTATACTTGATTAATTGTCAAATTATTAAACGTCATTGATATTAATTTTTGACGCCCTCTACCGGCTAAACGAGACAATTTTGGATATAACTAAGTCGGCTTAGATCGACCTATTTTGACGTCAGGAGTCTGTCGTCAAACGTTGTACACGTATTTTCCGGACACCCTGTATAATATATGTATATGTAATAATATGAAGACAATCATGGACAATGGAGAAGCATACAATGCTGCGGAACAACAAAAATAGCAATTAAGAGACAAAAGAGACATAGTTTTGAAACAATGAAATAAAATTTAAAATTGAAGATAAGAAAGATAAATCGCAAAGGTAGTTATGTACAAAATAGGAGGAACACTATGAACAGTATAACGAAAACAGAAAAGAAGTAAATATAGAAGTAAAGATGGCAAAACAAGAATAATAGGCAAAATTTTGAAAAAAGGATGGTCGGAAATAACAGCTAACAAAGAATTTTTTTTGTTTTAATCTTAAAATAAATTAGAAAGAAAAAGGAATATAACATGATAAATATAAAGAATAGGGAAGGCAACATATTCACGGAAGAGGAAAGAAGAGGGATACATGGGGTGAAATGAAACAGCTGGCTCAGGACAGGACAAAATGGACAGAAAAATACAAATTCTCAGAGAATTACGAGAAAACGTAATACGTAGTATGTAAATGTACATAAATGTAAAAACGTAAATAGGTCTTGACACCGAAAGTAGCCAATGACTAAATAAATACCTTGTCAACTGCAATATTCCTTAAATTTCAAATATAAGTATGATTTTCTGCTTCGACTAAGATTTAATTTCGATAACTATTAGTGGTACAATTATTCAAAACAATCATATGTACACACTTTTATGTGAAATTGCCATAAAAGAAAATATTTGTAAAGAAATTCCTAATGATTAAATAAGCTACTATTTGTTAATCTTGATTGTTGACTGCATTATCCCTGCTTTAATGCAGTATAATTTCTGTTTAATTATTTTGACATATTTTTGCAATATTAATAGCATCAATTCCATTAACCATAGTACCGACCTCGACTTTTCGTATTAATTGAAACAGTTTTAATTGAGGCAGACATTCCACAGATTTAGATTTACGTAAATCGCCCGGCCGACCAAAAATGGCTACAAACATTCTGTAATGAATTGCGAACCTTCTCAACATGTACAATTGACCTCGAAGTCTTCTTGTTCATAAATCCACGAAATACACGAAACTATCAGTTTCTAAATTATGCAACACGATTCACGGTTATGCACTTCAAGGATCTTAGATCCCTTCATTGCGGAAAAATGAACAATGTTCTCTCGCACAGTAAAAAATATGAAAATGATATATTAGTGGATTCTAATAAAAGTTCATAACTTTCCAATTTATTTTGGCATATTGATTAATGGTTTACAAATATGATATGAATTGTAATAATGTAGTCATTATTTAATATAATCTTTGGCAAAACTGTGCATATGTAAGGTGTGTTTGAATCATTTCATTATTGTAGAAATCGGTGGCATTTAAAATATAACATTTTATTAATAGTGTTAAATTTGAATATTGCATTTACACTATAAAAAAGGTGAATGAATTAATAGCTTTTATTATGTTATTATATCATTAGTTTGCATTAGTATTAAAATAATTCATTAATTATTGCCCTTATGAGTGTAAAAATTAAACATTCGATAAATAAAATTTTCCCAGAAACACTGAACAATTATAATACTAACAGGAGCGAGGGTTCTACAAACTATTATAAATATATTGCAATACACAATGCTGAGTGATTATGCAATATTATCATGAATGCAGTAATTAACACTATCAGTGTAATGTATCATGTGTCATGTAGCATCATGTGTCATGTTCATGTATCATATATTGAAGAACAATACTTTATAATATAATATAATATAATATGTAATAATAATATTTTAAAAAAACGAAAGAAAATAAAACAAAACAAAAGTTGACTTGGTCTTGAGACAGGATTGAAATAAATCACGATTTAACAAAAATCTAAAATTAATGATTTCAAAAAAAAAATCAAAAAATCACGATTTTAAAAAACACTTTTTGTCAAGGCAAATGTGATTTATATGAATTGATATACATCATGATCTCAATCAGATGATTTAAATAAATCATTAATTTGACTTTATCACACTACTGCTTGAGCTGCTATAATTTTTAAAACACGGAAAAAAATATAGAAGAAAAGTGCAAAACAAGTACAAAAATAAATACACATAAATTAAAAGTCCCAGTAAAGCAACAACAGTATCAAAAAAGTATGGAACAACAAAACACAATTAAAAGAAACAGAAGATATCTGAAAAGCTTTCAAACAGGTAATAGAAGAGGCAACAATAGAAACCCATGGAATACCAAAAAGCCATAGAAACTCGAAGTTGACAAGCTAGTAGACAGAAGAGATACAAAAAGAAGTTAGAACCAAGAATCAACTATGGAAAAAATACTTAGAAAAAAGAACAGCACAAGACTATGGCAGATATAAAGAACAAAGAGTCAAAAAGATAATAAAACAATCAAAAGAAACATCATGGGAGAAATTTGGAGAAAAAATGGATAAAAATAGACATGAGAACCAGAAGGTATTCTACAACATTATCAGAAGAAACAAAAAAGACAAAATGATAGAACTACACCAAATAAAGGATGAGAAGGGAAACATACTTACAAAGAAAGAAGAAATAAGAGAAAGATGGAAACAATACTTTGAAGGTTTACTGGGAAAAGATGACAAAAAAAAGATAAACAGAATACAGAAAGAACAATAGAAAACAATTACAATAAGAGAGACAAACAAGTCTCTCGACAACGAGACAAGAACACAAGAACACGAGGACAACGAGGACAACGACAACGAGGAAGAACAAGAAATAGGTATAGAAGAAGCTAGAACAGCTATAGGGAAAATAAAACTTGGTAAGGCACCAGGAATAGACAAATTGAAAAATGAACAGATGCAATACATGGGAGAAGAAGGTAAACAACTTTTTGCAAGCATATTAAATTAAATATGGAATTCAGGAGAAGCACCTATAGTCTGGCAGACAGCGGTGATACTGCCCATACACAAGAAAGGAGACAAGAAAGAATGCAGCAACTATAGAGGACTATCTCTACTGTGCGCCCCGGAAAAAGTATATGAGAACATACTAGAAACAAGAATAGAGAAAAACTTGAAAATGATATAGAACCATCACAAACTGGGTTAAGGAAAGCACATTGTACAATAGACCACCTATTTACAAAAAGAAACCTAATAAATGAGGCCATAGAACACCAAAAGGACATGTATATCTGCTTTGTAGACTTAGAAAAAGCGTTTGATAAAATGGAAATAGAATTTGTGTGGCAGAAACTAAATAATAGACAAATAGGACCTAAACTCAGGAGGTCAATCAAAGGCATATATAACAACAAAGAAAATTGTATCAAAACCGGAGACATAATCACAACGAAATTTAAAACCACAAATGGATTGAAACAATGGATTAAGCCCCATTGTTCATAATAGCTATGGATGAAATCACGAAGAAGATTAAAACCAAGACAAAGAAAACAGTGATAGGATACAACAAATTAAATCCCACAACACTAAGTGAATGTATTTTCCCAGACATTGTGGCAATAATCGCACAAAATAAGAGAAACTTACAAACAAATATTAACATATTGGAAACTGAACTGCAAAAAGCTGGATTAAAAATAAATATATCAAAACCAAACGTAATGAAAATAGGAGAAACTAAAGAAGCAATAAACATTACAATCAATAACGAAAAAGTAGATCAAGTAGAACAGATAAAATACTTAGTACAAATTATTGAAAGGAAAGGGAATATGGAAACAGAAATAAACAACAGAATACAAGCAACGACAAAAATCTTTCACACGATTAACAAAATTATACTAAACAACAAAAAAATATCCCAAAAACAAAAGATATAAAGATACTCAACAAGAGACAAAAAAGTAAAATCCAAGCCCTTGAAATGAATACCTGAGGAAAGTATACAGAGTAACAAAACTAGACAGAGTGAGAAATGTGGACATCAGAAATGAAATAGAAATGGTAGAACTCAATAAACAGATAGAAAATCGACAATTACAATGGCTGGGACACCTTATCAGGAAAGAAGACAACAACTAACAAAGAAGATATGAGAAACAAAGATAACAGGAAAGAGAAGAGTCGGAAGACCAAAAAAGAAATGGGACAAAAATATTGAAAACATATTAAATAAGAGGGGGATAACCAGTGCACAAGTGAAGGAAATAGCATGAAACAAGAAACGGTGGAACCAAATGATAAAATAAAATACATGAAAAAAAGATAGCACCATTTCGACACCCGAAAGGGTAAACGAAGAAAGATTGTAATAATACTAATAAGAACGATGGCCTAAAAGCGCCTAAAAACAGTCACTTTGAGAGTAATCGGAGAAAAAGTATAGTATTTACAAAAATATTTGATATTATGTTTGTATGATTTATTTCAAATTTTTGTTTTATCGGGAACCCCATAAACTTTTAATGGTACATTAGCGTGGGACGTATTATTACTAATATCACGAAATAAAACGGCAATGTTTTGTTAACATTTAATACAAAAATATACATATAGTTAAACAGAAAAGGCAGACTAGAAATTACATCTATTCTCCTTTGTAAGGAACGAACAATATAAATATAACAATAACAAATATAATTTTCATGCAAATAAAAGTTGTGAGGATATCAAAATTGAAATATAATAATATTAACCAACAATTCCGTACCACAAACTAAGCAGTTGTATAGTGTATTTGTTAAATATGTTGGACTTAATAATACATTTGCGTGCGTAGTGCTGAATCGTACCAATGGAAATTAACTGGCTTCATTTATGAGCAATGTAAACAGGACGCTATAAAATGTTTGACTAACAAGCAAACGTGGATATTACTAATTGTCTTGATATTAGTAACATTTTAGTACATTTTAAATCACGATCTAGTTGGAAGTTCTACTGCTTGCAAGTTAAAATTATATATTTTTAAAATTAGCAAATCCTGAAAAAAATCTGATTCTCTAATTATCTTCCTGCGAGATAGCACAATATTTTTGTAAATATGTAATATTTTGATAGCGGGTTCGTTAAAGAAATAATAAGAAATCGTATAAAATATTATAAATTAAGGTGCCTGAAATATCTTCTAGGATAAAAATAATTATAAATAATTTATGTTTCCGAACTTAATTACTTCGGCGGTGTCTTCTTATCAGTGGCCGATTTAGAGCCTACAAAAATATCGAATATTTAAATAACTAATATAAAATACTCTTTGTACAATTAATAATCGTAATGGTGTGCATCATCAGCTTGGGGTTGATGATGGTGATGATTGTGATTTGCTGGAGCTGTTTTGTGCACCACCGCGTTGAAACCGCTGTGCTTGTCGGCTGTGTACTCCACAGTCCTTACAGAGCCATCGGGTTCGACAACGGAATATTGGCCCTTAACTACGTCCCCATCACGAGATTCTTGCTGAGATTTGATGTCCCCGGTATGGTAGTCATTCACGCCATATTTGTAGGAATATTTCGGAGGTGCCTAAAACACAAATTACAAAATATGAGTGACAAACATTGATGCTATGATTCTAATGGATTCGTAACCCTTATCATCTAATGAAAATAAACTCATCAATATGTTATTTGTGATATGGCTTTATTAGATGAGTTTATGACAGTAAAAACTTGAAGCAATATTTTCAGAATATAAGCATAAGGAAAAAAACCTTTTGAAGATCATGGAAAAGTTTTCAAAAAGCGAAACTTTTCAATGAAAAGAACCAACAGAATACTGAAGCTTCTTGCGTTATAGCACTGGAGAATAAAGCATTAAAAATATATATAATTGGGAAAATTTTGGTAAAACTTTGCGATCTTCACGTAATAGAAATTGTAGATGAATATGGGTGGGATTTTAGATCATACAGTAGTTGAAACAATATTGAATGAATTGTCTATTGACATGAAAGTTCAAGTTTTCCATGAAAAGGACCAAAATAATACTCAAGCGTTATAGCACTGGAGATAACAAAGCATAAAAAATATAAATAATTGGGGAAACTTTGAAAAAACTTTGCCATTCGTCATTGGGGGCTCATTACGGCGCTCCATAGATCGGAGGCGAATTTTTAAAATAAGAAATCCTAACTCAATACACACACTTACACAATCATACAGCAGAAAGACCCTCGTTGGTCGATAGCCAGTTAGGAATAATATCCCTATCAAATACGTTCACTACTACTACTAAAATGGGTATATGAGTGAAAGGTTTAAACCACCAGTATCTGAATAGATTTAAGTGACATATATCATATGGATTAAGACGGTGAATGCATTTATAATGGTATAAATATTCTTGCAAATGTTGGTCTTACAGAGTCAAATAATGTGAAAACAAGATTTTCAATACTTGGATCGAATAAAGAAGGGCTAATTAAAACATTAACAATTATTATAAATACGAAATAACAAAGCAGCTCATAATCGTAAGAATCCAATAAACTCAAGTATACAGGGTTAGTTTTTTCGGATGTTTAGTATGGGGATCTCGGACTCTAGCGGAGATAGAGGGACGATTAAATGGGAAAAGAATTGCAGTTTTAAGAGTTCAACTACACGAGCTTTTTGTTTTTTGGAAAAATTGCATGGCTAACTAGATATCTCGAAAAAATATATTTTTTGTTATTTTGTTCGGAGCATATTGCTCTGTTATTACTTACTTTAGAAAAAATGTGTAAAGGAAAAAGTTATAGGAAATTATGTGCTTAATAATACTGTCTAACCGATTATTTTATTTAAGCTATAATTTTTGAGTTATGACACAAACTTCTGTTTTTTTCTAATGGAAACCATAGTCGGCCACGACTTTATAAAAAAGGCTTCTTTTCAACGTTCTAATGATATATCATATTTCATAGGTATTTTTATAAATAATTAAATTATGGGAATTTTTGTCTTTTCAGTTTCGAACTATTCGAAGTAGTACGCTATAGAAACAATTGATAGATACAAACGACAATTATAGAGGTGGCCGATCTCCCGATCTCTCTGTTTTAGATTTTTATTTATGGGGAATGGTAAAAGATAGAGTGTATCAAACATCGTACGTCACAGTAGATGAACTTAGAGAAGCTGTACTTACAAGTTACAAGTTTTTGCTAATATTGATGGACGCTCCGTTAGAAAAGCAACAAATTCTGTTTTAAAAAGGTGTGCATTAATCTTTTCAACCTTTTGAACATAGTTGGTAAATACTTTCCTAACTTTAATTTCGTTCTTTTAGTACTAATTAAGTTACGTTCTAATATGCTTCTATTGTTTCTCAATTTATCGTGTGTCATTCCCTGTTTAGTAGTTTGTACTTATGTAATTTTGTTTTATCAGAAATAATTTTTATATAAAATTGTATCTCCAAGGAAATAAACATTTCACACCAAAATAATAATGTTTATAATTTCGAAATGAAAAGAAAAATTTTAATAACTAAATTAATAATAATAAATAATTAAAACATTGACAATTACTATAAATACGAAATAAGAAAGCAGCTCGTAATCGTAAGAATCCAATAAACTCAAGTATATATCAGAGCAACTGCCATTAGAAAAGTGTGAACATTGGGTATCCAAAACAAAACAATTCATATATAGACCAACTAATGATAATAAAGTTTATTTATGAAAAATAAACATTTTGTAGTTTTCGATTCGAAATTATATAGGTCGATTTTTTGGAATTCTATAAGTTTAATATTCTAAAATTGAATCGAAAACATCAATATAAACAGTATTGTAACAGATACATGTTTTTTGGTATCTAGATACAAATACATATACATTAGAAAAAATGTATCTAGATACATATCTAGATACAATCTAGATACATCATTTGAAATAGTATTTAGATACTTCTAGATACATTTCATATACATGGAAAACCAAACCAAAAGTTGTTTTTTTTTTACATACGCATTTTACATGCAAAATAAAATGCACATAAATACTTAATAAAATGTGCTAAACTAAATTTATTTTTTATCGTCTGCTTATAGCTATTGGAATACTCGTCCCGTCCTGACAATGACTCATCGATCCATATTGCATGAATTCGACAAACGTTTCTAATTTCATTTCATTCTATCAGATTTAGCTTAAGTAGAAGAACCAGCATTATAAACGCGATTGTTTATTCGAAAAAGTATGCGTATTGTCAACTTTCGACAGGTTACTATACGTAATAGATATAAGAATAAAATAATACACAATGAAATGGCAAATTACTAACTCAATCTTAAATTAAATGCGAGATAATTAACCCCCAAGGGCGATTCATTTAAATTAAGCCCCAAGGTAATAAATTTTTAAAAAAATAATGCTCTCAATAATGAATGAATAGCTAATTGTATGTAATTAACGTGAATTGCAGCGTTGTAACACATACATTTTTGTTTGTATCTAGATACAAATACTGATACTTCAGAAAAAATGTATCTAGATACAACTTTAGGTATTCAAGCAAGAATGTATCTAGATACATATCTAGATACTTGAAATGTATCTAAATACGTATCTAGATACTTGAAATATTTGCTAATTGTATGAAATTAACGTGAAATACAGCGTTGTAACAGATACATTTTTTTGTATCTAGATACAGATACTGATACTTCAGAAAAAATGTATCTAGATATAACTTTAGGTATTCAAGCTAGAATGTATCTAAATACTTATCTAGATACTTGAATTGTGATACTGTATCTAGATACATTACAACACTGAATATAAATGTAGCAGATTGATGTGTTTAATACTAAACGACTCATCTATAAATAAAAAGTATAATCATAATAATACTTGAATCGCCTTTATAACACATATTTAGAACTATCTACATCACATTATAATTTCCAGATTATGTTCAGATTAGTATATACCACAACGAATTACATAAGTTGATAAAGTTGCCTAACACTAACTCTGATAATCTTAATTGATATATGAACAATTCAAGAGTTATATTACATTATCGATTTCTTGTAAAACACTATACAGTCATAAATGCATAAAAATATTCAAATTTATGATTGTGTGAATCACTAATTATATGATAATAATTTCGACTACGTATTTTTACATAAAAGTATTCGTGGTGATTAAAGTCGCTACTATGATCTAAAGTAGATCAGATAATTGCAAGTAGTGTGGTGTAAATATTAAAAATTGAGCTAGATAAATATTAATAATTTCCAAGATGAGCCTCCTCAAGTTGAAAATCGATGAAGGCAATGTGGAAACCGTATCCACTACTTCTCATACATTTCTCAAACTTGGATTTAATTTCTCAACTTAAATTTCTAAGGAATTTTGATCCATTTTATAGATAGCTTAAATTGATGATAAATGTAGAAATATTAATAAATATAATATAAATATAAAATAATAAAAATAAAAATAGATAATTTGCACTTAATAGGGTTATAAGCATTATTAAATATAAATAAATAATTAATGTAAAATACAATATCACTATGTGTTGTTAGGCACCTATGATACACAGAACGATAATATCACAAATAAATTCATAAAAATATGTTGCGGGCCAAATATCGTATGGAAATTTATCAAAATAAAGATTAAGAGATAGCTTAATTGCATACATTCGAGCACAAATATCAAACTACGCATATTTTTTTCAAAAACATATAATACTTAATAAAATAAATGAATATGAATATGATCTATAAGAAAAGTACAATTCTATTAATTTGGTTTTCATTAATGTAATTACAAAAATTATAGTTTAAGGTATTATTATTAGGTACTTACCAATAAGTACTTAGTAAGTAAGTAGTAATAATAATACCTTAAATACATAACTGGTAATTTATGAATATAACCTTAAAATGAAATAATATATAATGTTATTATAATAAGAACGTTATAATTAGAACATATAATAAATACAAAACCAACTTAAACGATTTAAATTAAAAAAATTACAATCAAATATCAAAATTGTCAGCTGTTGCTGAAAGACAAATGTTTTGTCTTACTAGTTAATAGTACCGTTGGACCATTTAAATTAATTGTATGTTTATAAAATCGGATTCGAAATAACGATGCCATAGTTTTCTTAGTATATTTTACATCACGCCTTGTAATGGTGTAATGGCATACACGCATATCAAACTCGTGTAAACTCATTATATTACTCAAACGATAATTAAAAAATGTTATTTCAGTGATGTTAACTTTGTGCTTTTCACTTTCATTTGAAATAAATAACGGCAAATCCCATCATTGTGCACATAGTTTCTAATTTGCACAGAACATCTGCCAGACAGACATATTGAATCAAGGTTAACTGCTTGCTTTTACTAGTGAAATTCAGGACACCAGCTCAATCAATTTTCTTTCATTCAGGAATTACTGAAATTAGTATTACTATAGGAGTGTGACTCGTTAGAAAAACTTACGTAGTAGTCGATGTGGTGGTCATAGTGACCTTGCAGTTCATATCCTCTGGTCTCTGCAGGCTGATGGTGATCCTCCTGTTCGGCTGCATGTTCGATTGCTTCCTGTTGTTCCAACTGCCGTGGGTATTGTATTAACGGATACCCGTAAACCAAATCCAAAAGGGCAACGCAAACAACGGACAACTAAAATATATCCAAAAATAGTATTACAATATTTATTGTCTTTCCACGTAAAATTAGATCGTAATAAGAGTGCTTACCCATTTCAGAAATTATATTAGAAATGGCTGCATAATTGTATATCTTGTACTACGACATGAATATTCATTAATTAAGTTGCTTCATAGTAAATTGATGAAAGTTGTTGTAAGTGAATGTTTAAACGTCTTCAAGTAATCAGCATTAATTTACTCTTGGCTTTTTGAATTAAACGGACACCAAGATGAAAGTGGTAGGCAGTAATTTAATGTTCGGGGTTTAAATGCGTCATCATTTTATTTTATTTCATTGCTTCCGTTTACGTGTGTTCAATTTGTACCTGCATTTGTGTTATATCCTTAGCCAGGTCCATTTATATTTGCAATATAAATTTCAGCAAATATTTGAAATATCTTCTCTATTTCTAACATTAAAAATTAGACACTATAAAAGATGCAAGATATGGTTATGTAGAGGGTGTAAGTAATGTTAACACTATGATATCTGAAGCAAAGGTCAGATTTTGAATTATTGCATAAATTGACAAAAAATCATACGTAAACTTTTTAGAACATGTAATACTACATTTATAAAAAATCACTGACATCAAATAGAATAATTATTTTAAACTACAGGATACCCAGTACGTATCCAAATTGAAATAAAATTGTAATATAAATAAGTAGCAGTAGATTCATCTTCAAATTAACAGTTTACTGATTCATAAAAATCTTCCAATAATAATCTCTACAATCTCTACATAGTGAAAAGTCTTACGATTATACTTGACAATAATAACAATCGAGTTTCCAATAAGGAAACTTAGTAACTCCAGCCTACTGTATGTACTAAATAATTTCAAGTAATAAATTGTATAGCATTCGTTTGGTCATAGAAAACTATAGTTTTTATGGATCTCTCTCACTGAAAATAATACATGTAATTATAATGAATGCGGGCTTGTATTTATGTTAAATATAGAAAACAATTTGCACAAGGATAATCAGAATGAGAATGGCGAGAAAATATTACATATTATAATGATTTTCTGAGTACACACAAGGTACAATTAGTATGAAAGTTAGGAAAGAAAATTCATGGGAAAGTAAAGAAAAGCGAAACCTCTAAACGATAGTTATTAACACGTAGACATACGAAGTTTCTTTTATGCATAATAGATATCTAGATACTTAGATTCTAGATATGTAGAGCTATAGAAATCCAGGAGTGTATTGTCCAAACATTAAAAACACATAGTTATGTTTTGCAACAGTTATTACTCATACTAAAATAAGTAGTAAATAGTAATGAAAAATGCTGATGTCGAGAAGAACAGGCCAGTATATCGTTTCATTTATTTTTCATTTACAAAAAAGATATCTTGAAATTTAGATATAATCACTTCTCAAGCTTGCATTGAAGAGAAACTTGACAGTAGGACAAGACTATACTAAAATAATTTTACTACTAGGGCAACATGATATTCTATAAACTTAACTATAAATCTACTATGGAACCATTCACAACTTTAACATTCAGCGGAAAGTTGGTTCTTAAGACAAAATAAAGGACAGCTTCGAGCAAGTGTTTCCAAATTTTGTGTCTCGAGAACCGATTATACCCCTTTTTTTTATTACGAGACAAAGCCCCACTACTTGAGTTAACATCTCAGGGGTTTACAAATGTGAAACTATTTAAATTCTCTATCTAGGTTCTCTATCTCGCTATTGATATTCTCTATCTAAATTCTTCTTGCTCCTTGTTACTCCTATTAAATATAAAAAATGGTCAATGGTCCTGGCTGAATGATCCATACTTGCTGCAAACAAGAAACATTATATGTTTTTGTTATTGTGCCGACCTTCGCTAAATAAATATTTATACCAGATATGTATCGTAAAAGTTATGGTTTGCTTACTACTAGTGTACTGTTGCATCTACAAATGCGATGCAATTTTGTAATAAACCATTATAATTTAATATACAGGTACAAAAATAAATTTACAAATCCAAATATTTGTGCTTCTGTAACTGTCAGTTTGAAACATAGAATACCATTGTAAACTATAGGTTTACATGACCATTTTATTAGAGAATACACAACATTACCATTACATTACAACATTACTTCATTCTCCAATTCAAAATTATTTAAGGAACGTAAATTCTCGAAGCTTAATAACTAAAATAGGTTGATAATTAATTAATTATTAACTTAACTGAAAGCATCTACATTATCTACCGTGCGAGCAAAAATTATTCTCATCCAAAAGGGCTTAGGTTGAAAAACGTAGGGCTTAGTTTAGATCACAATTACTAGGGCACATTTATATTAAAATATATCTAAATACTTATAAAACTGCTAAAACAAGTCATTATACTTTCAATTGCGTTGTAAAAGAGGATATTGTGGAAAGTAGTCAATGATTTTTGAGTGTCACTTTACAAATGGTAAATGGTAGCATTTTGTAATTTTTTTTCAAAGTTTAAATTTTTTAAGGACGCATTGTTATTATTTGTTGATTATCAAAATTACAATCATTTAAAAACTAAAATACAAAATATACCATTATTGTAAGCTATAGGTTTACAATTTCAAATTCTTTAATGAATGTAAATTCTCGAAGCTTAATAACCAAAATAAGTTGATAATTATTAACTTTCAGCAAGTACCTACATTAACTACCATGCAAGCAAAAACTATTTTCATCCAAGAAGGCTTGCACTGAAAAATGTAGGGCTTGGTTTAGATCACAATTACGATATATCTAGCCAAATCTAGGTCAAAATTGTGTCAAATACATGATATGCTAAACATATGAATTTTGATCTGTATGACCATAAATGCAAAGCAAACGATGATGATAATAATTTTTCCTCGCAAGGTAGAAAATATTTGCGATCTTTGAAGAGAAATACAGCTTCTATATTTTAATATCAAACGTATGATTCACACGGTGAATTGGTAGTTATCATTCACACGGTGAATTGATAGTTTTGTCTGCTAGGAGAAATTGTGACTTAATCATCTCGAGAGTAAACATCATTATTTGAATAATTCATAAGTGAAAGTATTAAACGCTCTGTAAGCATATATAAATGTCTAATTCTTAATATTGAGTTAAGGATTGGTTATTTGTCTGCGTTACTGGTTTCAGCGATAATAATTTCTTAATCCAAGCTGTTCGAAATATTTGAGAGCAGAGATATGGCACATATATTTTATTAATAATGATGAATCAGGATTGGATCAGGATGAATCAGGTTGCCAAATTGAGTATGCTACCTTTTGGGTATCTTTTTCATTATTAAAGATAGAGATACGGTTAAATTCCCAGTGTTGTGCAGTTTTGAGTGTTGGAACATATGCCATTGGGAAACTTTCAAACATCCGAACAGTTTAGTTATTATTTTTTTAAATTCATTATTGATTTTAGCGATAAGAATTTCTTAATCCAAGCTGTAGGAAACATCTAAGAGCAGAGATATGACATACATATTGTATTAATAATGATGAATCAGGAGTTGCCAAATTGAGTATGCTACCTTTTCATTATTAAAAATAGATATGGCACACATATTTTATTAATAATGATGAATCAGGAGATGCCAAATTGAGTAGGCTACCTTTTGGGTATCTTTTTCATTATTAAAGATAGAGATGCGGTTAAATTGCCATTGTTGTGCAGTTTTGAGTGTTGGAACATATGCCGTTGGGAAACTTTCAAACATCCGAACAGTTCAGTTATTATTTTTTTAAATGCGTTATTGATTTCGGCGATAAGAATTTCTTAATCCAAGCTGTAGGAAAAATCTAAGAGCAGAGATATGACATACATATTGTAGTAACAATGATGAATCAGGAGTTGCCAAATCGAGTATGCTACCTTTTGGGTATCTTTTTCATTATTAAAAATAGATATTCGGATAAATAGCCAATGTTGTGCAGTTTTGAGTGTTGAAACATATGCGTTGGGAAAGTATCAAAAATCCGAACAGTTATTATTTTTATAAAAGGAAAAAATAAATTTTATTTGATGTCAAATATTTTGGATGTTATAAAAGTTATGCAAAAATGTTTCAAACAAAAATTACTGGAGTTGATAAGCACACTTAAAAACCATGTCAAACTAAAATTCAATATGACGATTTCCGAGGTAATAAAAAAGATACCCGTTCCTAGCCTACTCAATTTGGAATACCGTGTTTTCTACAAAAAGGACTCAAGACTATAGAGACTTCAGTTATTATTTAACTATTAACAAACAGATATATTATTAAAAGGGACAGTCTTAGCTAGTAGTTGGCGAAATAGAAGCTTTTTTAAACACCTTCATTTATTTGTTGAGACGTCACCGACATTTTTTTGTTTTAAATTGCTCTTCATACATTTTTTGTTATATTCTTGTAGAGCATTGTAAGTAGATACTAACTCTCCTAAAAATCTGGTCAGGTGAAAACGGTATAGAATTTTAGTACTCTTGGTATAACCCTTTTATCAGGGTATTATAGGGTATTACAATCAATGGTTACATGTAGATACGTACTATGAAACTTTTGCTAAAAATATAAAAAAATGATTTGAGCTAGTAGGCTATTAATTCCCAAATTCTGTGGAATAAGAATTCACCAAAAATATTATACCAAGCAATTAAAAAAAATGTCGGTGACGTCACTACAAATAAATGAAGATGTGTAAAAAAGATTATTTTTTCGCCAACTTGCCAAGTCAAGAAGTCTGCCTCATTTCATAATATACTGGGTGTTGAATTGGTTTGGTATACATAGGAATTTAACACATTTGTACATTTTCCTGCTTCTCCGAGAAAATGTACGAGAGTAAACAAATATTTGGAAATATAAAATCTACCAAATTACGTTTACATCTACTATCGATGAGCTACCGGAGAGGAGAAAATGTAAATGAAATAGAGGAGAAAAATTTGAAATGTTTATAGTTTTCACAATATCGCAAAAACAACTGAGAATTTCGATTTTCGTTTTTCTTTTTTATTCGAGAGCCAACCAAGTTAACTATTTCGACATTATTTTCATACTTTTCACGAGGAATTCATAAATAATCTTCCATTTGCTATAACAATGAAGGAATAATACAAATGACATTCAACTTTTTTCGTATGGACGAAATTTCGGACTATCTTTTGCTTGCATGCACATTTTTTTTATTACAAAAGTGCTTAGTGAACAAAAACACCACATTTGTTTAATTTCGGTAGCTTTAAAAAATTAAAAATTATGGTCTAAAAGCATGCTTTATTTTAATATGTGGCATGTTTTGTTAATAAAAATGATTTAATGTCAACATATATAACTAGAGAATCAGACAATTATGCATACTAGGTTTAACTCTAAACAGGAACAGAAAATACTTTTCAGAAAAAATAGTACGCTTGATATCAACATTAGTGTTTATACCTTGATAAAATCCATGATAAAATTAACTCCTAACTGCACTTCACTAAACAAAACTTCTTACACCTGCAACAGTTTACCTGTGATTAGGAGAAATTGCCGGATGCCTTATATATGCTTTCATCGTGCACTTAGAATGAGACGGTCCTTATGGAAGTCCGGCGATTCGGACGGAGTGAGGGAAGTAGGTTACCTAATAAGAATCGTCTGCATTTATGCATACAAAGAGGAATAAATCTCGATTGCTATCTCTAATTGCAGTGTTTATTGTTTTACTTTTAATTATGTAAAAGTGCAAGTGAAATGTAGAAAGGTTACTTTTCGCAACGTGTTTTCATTTTTTAATCTAATGTACAAATAAATGATTGTTTTATCGTTCATTATATGAATATGTTTATAAATTATTAATGCAATAGTATTTATTATTGCGACCTGAAATTATGTTCATTTTAATATGTTAGACAATTTGTTTAAGGGTTATTAATACGAGTACTCCAGTTCTCGATTGTATATCTTTGTAAAGAAATTTTATAAAGGTTTGTAAAGAAACACATTTAGCGCAAAACACAGAAATTTTATAATCTATTTCTTATGATTCGTTAGAGTACCTCTGTAACGTTAGATACTAATAGGGACAATAGCGTCATCCATTCTGGTTGGTTGGATCAATGTTTTCAAAGCTTGCTTAGATTTTTATTGACTTTTGATCATTCACCAAAATTAAGAAACTTCAAATTTTCATGACAAGTCTAAATTAAAGTGGTGTCAACATGATAGCGTTGACTGATATATTCATATACAATTTCATATACAATATTCAATCAACGATGATAGTCTGTAGTGCAGCTGGTGTAAAAATCGTTCAGAACATGGTTAGAATATTAAATCTATCCCGAGGAATGTCTATCAACCATTAATTTTGCTGAAAAATATAAATCGCAAAAATTTAAATGGTGGAAGACTCTGCGACGTTCATTTTACAGATGATCAATAGCAATTTTGAAAAGCAAGGTAAAGGAACTTAGTTCTAGATTTTTTAAATCTATCCCGAAAAACGTCTATCAACCATCAATATGGCTGAAAAATATAAATCGCAAAAATTTAAATGGTAGAAGACTCTGCGATGTTCATTTTACAGATGATCAATATCAAGGTACAGGAACTAAGTTCAAACTAAATGCGATACCCATAGTATTTGAAAAATCTACTATTTGCTTTCAATATATATGTGAGATACTACTGCAGTTAGTAGCCAAATGCCGGTGAACTTCTTCACCAGTATTCAAATATTTCTAATTACCAGTAACCAGTAACCAAATACTGAACATTTTCAGGAAAAAATAATGAAGTGTTTCTAGATTCAAGGGATGTAAGTAATATGTATTAATTATTAAATTAATTTACAGTCAACATTTTTTTTTTCGTGGTTTTAATGTTTTCTAAAAGCTATTCTACATTCACGATGTAATTTTGTTGGTAGTGTTTCGGTAATAACTACATTCCCCAATGGAACTTGTCATTTTTTTTTAGGTTAAGTTGTTTTCAATTTGAGGTTATATTTTTTAAATAATATTGTTGCCAGTTCGTCGGCTTAATGTTACAAGGTTGTATGTGCAAATTTGTAAATTTGGGAATAACCACTTTAAATATGTTTGTTATTATAGAAAATGATGTATTGTGCACTGTAATTAGATTTTAATTATCACAGATTCTAAATAATCTGATTTTAACCTTCCAACAGGGAAAAGTCCCGCTTTGAAAACATATAGCCCTGTAAAGCTATAGACCTAAAAATTAAAAAAAAATTACATGCAACCTTATAAAACTAAGCCGACGAGTTGTAAAGTTTAAATTATTACAGATGAAAATGGAACGGCAGGAAAGAATATGAAAAATAATGCATTGCAAAACATTCAATTAATTAAATCGAATATGCTGTAAAAAAATAATGATGTCTTTAAAAGCTGGTAGTGAAAAAAAATATGAATCTGGCAATGTAGTAGCAAATGTCTAATAGACATCGTCACAAAAAAATAACTACTTGCGTTGCATCACTGAATCAGTCTGTCCAACATGACAAAAAGAACCCAGCCAACTCGGTTGCAAAAAGGTCGTGAATGAAATATAGTTACGTAGATTTTTTGAAAGGATTGCATTGAATAAATACTAATGTTTTGATCAAAAATATTTGACATTTAAGCACCTTGTCCCTACTATTATCTATCCGTATAGAGATATTCTATGATTCGCATACCTACAGAGCACTCAAGAAAGTGTTATCAAATTTTGCAACTATTTCCAACGAAATAATGACATTTAAACAATCTAGTTCAATTATTTACTCGTATCCTAGGAAACATTTGATTAATGTTGCAAAACATATTTGTTTTGAACCTATTAAGTCAACTTGTTATATGTGTTAGCATCTATTGTGTGTTATATATTACATACACATCAACAGTGTTACCTATTAGTATCCAGCTTAAAAGTTGACACCAGTTTCTTGAACGCTCTGTATAAACATATACAACAAAATATACAATACAGGGTGGTGCGTCGGGAAGCGCACCATAGGGATTTACATGTAAAATTTAAAATCTTTAAATGTTGTCTTCCCAAATTATTTTAGAGAAAAACTATAATGAACTCTTTCGTAGCGCAAAAAATTTAAGTCTTTAAATATTGTCTTTCGTAATTATTTTAGAGAAAAACAGCAGTGGGCTCTATTGTAGAGCAAAAAATACTGCTTCAATATATGCTATTACTTTTTATTTTCCATTGTCCATAACCTAAAATATCGACGGAATAGAAGTAACACTTTTAAAAAATCATAGGCGCCTGGAAATTAAAAAGCAAAGAAATTGCGTTTTACATCAGTAATGTTTTATAACATTAAATTTTATAGTTACATTGTTACAAGTCTGAACGTAAGTAATACTTATTCCGTGTTTTTAAAATCAATATTTAAATAAGCCATAATTTACTGACTATACAATGTAAGGTATGTAAGGTAATGTATAAAACATCACTGACACACGCTAAACGCATTTTCTTTGCTTTTTATTTTCAATTCACCTGATTTTTTTAAATGATTTTGAAAAGTGTAATTTCCCCATCGTCGATTTTTTATGTTATGGATAATGAAAAATTAAAAGTAATTGTATAAAATGACGCAGTAGTTTTTGCTCTACAAAAGAGTTCATTATAATATTTCTCTAAAATAATTTGGGAAGACAATATTTGAACATTTTAAATTTTACATGTAAATCCCTATGAGGCATTGTCCGACGCACCACCCGGTATACAATGTTGATATGCACAACGGAGTTACACGATAACAATGTTATAAATCAACATACAATTGAAGAGTTAGAATGAAAATGATGTAAAATACATAAAATAGAATATGTCGTCTATTTTAATTAATATATTTCATCTATTTATTCATCTCCTATTTGTTCAGACCATTTCAATTATTGCATCAATTTATAACAGTATGAAGTTTACGTTACATTCATTACAAGTGAGTACTAACCAGGTGTATTGCATATCAAAACACGTTAGAAGAAACGTGTACGTTACTTAACGGCATCACATTCGAATGGCAGATACATTTATGTCATCAATGCATCTGACATTAGAATCTGATGCTGTAAAGTAACATAGACGTTACTGATAACGTTTTTTATAGGCAATACACCTGATTGATTGTATTGTTTTGTTATTATTTTCATTTATTTCATTCAACTTTACGATTAACTTATTGACCCTACTATGGTCAATTCTATGCAATACACTGTAGAAAACTCGCATTCGAAAGAAAACTAAACAATTGTACAGTAGCACGTACCAAATAATACATGGCTTATTATATATTGGTGCCTTAACTAAACCAAACATGCAATTAATAGTATTTAAATAAATAATATTATCACAGTTCATGGTTTCAGTAGGAATAGATTTTATAATTCACAAACCAATTATAATTTTTAAACAGACATTCTCAAAGAAAGTCGTGCGTTTTACTTGAATTATTATCCATATTAAATCGATATATGTTCAATCAACAGCCTAATTAGATTCATTTTTGTAATGAGTATTTTCGCTAAATCCAATTATAAATTAGTAATTAGCACTTGCATAGACTGAACGAGTATTTTCTAAAGTAGTTTCACCAGTTCTCGCCATGGTCAATTCAGTTCAACCGATCTTGACAGATGGGAACTTTGTATTAATTAATGGCAGAAAGTAGACGGAGTCACGAGGGAAGAGTGTCGCTATTTCACGGGTGTTGAATGTGTCCGATGGAATTTTGTATTCGATCAGTTGCTTGGGAACTTTCGGTTTTGAAAAACGTGACCGTTCCACGGTTTCGATTTCCACACGTTTCTGGACTGCCATTCGCACGCACGCTTCCTGATCGCTCACCGGAATTACATTTCCATCGAAATTATGTAAGAACACTGAGATAGATTGCTAGGATATCATTATTAGGGACGTTGATGATAGTCTTGAATAATAAATCTATTTGCAATTTAATTTTATAACCGTTCGGCATGTCGTTGCAATATGTCACTGTTTATACACTTATATTTCCCTGAAAGGAAAAGAAAAGCTAACTCTATAAATTTAGATGAAATCTCTACAAAAAGCTCAAAAAATAAAGGAGTACTAAAGGAGAATGTTTCCAGTTTCTCCCGCTTATGGAATAGTACCTATCTAATAAGTTATTAATCAAAATTAAAATACAGGTATATGTATAGAAATAGCAGCAGAAAAGATTGCGACATTTCCTAAAAATTCATCTAAAAGTGTAGTGTAAAAGAGAAATTATATTATAGAACATTATTTTCTCAAAATCGACATTAGTTATAACATATTTTACCAGGCTATCTATAATTGTATAAAACTATGGTGAAAATTTAAAAAAACGTTATGTCGCTACCATAACTTCATATATCCATTAATTGTTGTACATAATGAATTATTACAAGTTTAAGTATTACAAGATTACAAGTTTGATACTATGGAAAAGTATTACTAGTAAACACATAAAAGTTATCAATAATATTTTATTCAAAGTTCAAAATATTAATGTTCCATTCATTTAAATACTTACCTACAATAGTTATTCAAAAAAAATATAGGTTTTCGTCGAAAATAAATGTACACTGCTGCACTTTGAAAGTATTGCCTTTGGGGAGAACGGATATCCCATAAACTTCTAACGAACGATTTGCATGAGTTACTCTGTATATCTTATATTTTCAAAAATTAATAAATTCACTGACAAAACTATCACACTAAAACAAGCTGGTAGAAAAACAATCACAAACATTTTTTTTTTCGATTTTCATGGCTTGCCAATTGGGATATAAATTGTGATTTTAACCTTCAATTTACCAATAATATTTGATTATTCATATGCAAAAGTTTCAGAAAAACCTTATAAAAAGTATAAATAAAAGTATATAAGTACATACTTTCATGTGATACATAATTGTATCTTTTTTTTAATCAAAATTTACTGTACGAGTATGTAATAGATTCGACGTAAACCATCAAATAAATTAGTACCATATCATTTTCAGTTACCTCAACTATCACACTAAAACAAGCTGGTAAAGAAACAAGCACAAACATATTTTTTTCTTCGATTTTCATGGCTTGCTAACTGGGATATAAATTGTGATTTTAACCTTCAATTTACCAATAGTATTTGATTATTCATATGCAACAGTTTCAGAAAATCTTATAAAAAGTATAATCAAAAGTATACAAGTACACACTCCCATGTGATACATAATTGTATATTTTTTTATCAAAATTTACTGTACGAGTATGTAATAGATTCGACGTAAACCATCAAATAAATTAGTACCATATAACTTTCATTTAGATCAACTATCACACTAAAACAATCTGGTAGAGAAACAATCACAAACATATTTTTTTCTTCGATTTTCATGGCTTTCCAACTGGGATATAAATTTTAAACCTTTTTATTTATTTTTTAACCTTCAATGTACTAATAATATTTGATTATTCATATGCAATAGAGTTTCAGAAAAACCTGATAAAAAGTATAAATAAAAGTTTACAAGTGCATACTTACCTATAAATACTTACCTATAAATGATGGTATTTTTTTTTTCAAAATTTACTGTACGAGTATGCAATAGATTCGACGTAAACCATCAAATAAATTAGTACCACATCACTTTCAGTTACCTTTTACTTTCTTATGTCAATAAAGTTTGACGGATACAAAAACATCGAAACATCATCGACTCGGTTAACACGTTCCAGAAGAATCATATTAGTGTTGATCCGTAACATCCTCATCATAAATTATTACCATAATCAATTATCATCCCAAAGAGCTCCCTTCACTTATCCAATTACGGTGCTCTTCACGTTTCATGTAGTTTTATAACATACATATAATCTGATTTACTTTTACTTGTTGAGACAAAACTAAATTTCTCTTTGTAAAATGTGATAAAGTATAAATTAGTTTACTTATTCAAAATTAATACATTCCCATGTCGGATATTTTCTGATCTAACACTCATTGAATCGCCGAAGAATTATTTTATTTTGTTTCCACGTGGTTTTAAAATTTCACATTTAAACATTTAATTTTGTTAATTCTACAGGATGTTTCAAATTAAATCACCCAAATCGAAATTGACATCCACAAGAGCGAGTTTATTTAGAGTAAACAAAATAAGTCAATCTGGCAAATACGCCAAAATTTAGAATATTTATCTATAATTTCTATCTATTAAGTGTTAATATCATCAGTTGAAGTTCCGAGATTTATAATTGATCAATGTTTTTTGTATGTCCTAGTCTAAATTGATACAACCATTTTACAATTGAAATACGTTTTTGTAAAGTAATTCTAGACATATTTATTACATATGGGCTGTTCACATTAGAGATCCAATATAATAGTAAAATAAGAGATGAGACATAGGAACCGTAAACCAAGACCCACCTGATCTGTTAAACCATTATGATTAATATTTTGACAGTGCTAGGTTGGCACCATGTTATAATTTTGTCATTATTCAATTGAAATTTAAGAATTATTTAAATTTTGAAAGAAAAAGTACATCAAATATACATTATTCAACTAAATTTGTAATGTGTATAGAACCATTTTACATATATCATTATATCCAAAGTATTTAATAGTTATTTAAGCATTAAGGGAGGTAAGTATCGTTTACCAGTCGAGGACGAGTTTGCGCCCAAGCGACAACGAGGGCTAGCAATAAAGTCCGGGCCTCTTCAAAACTTATCTCTCGAATTGCTTATAACTGTTTTTCCACTCTTGAAGTTGGTTTAATGGTTTGTGTTTAATTAATTAAGGCCCGTATCTATAGTCCGTACTTGAGCATAAGTACGACTCAAGTCGTATATTTGGTTGCGTGTTTTCTATAAACGTTTATGCACAAAACGCAACCAAATATACGACTTGAGTCTTACTCAAGTTCAAGTATCGACTATAGATACGGGCCTTAGTTTCGCAACTTGAACAAAATGTCAGTACGGCTTTGGTTGCTAAGACTATTTTTCAAACAAAGTATGAATGTCAGAAATTGCATTCGTTCAGTTGTAAAATGAATTCCAATGAAAATAAACAAGAAATGGCAATTGATGCTGCCTGTTCCTTCCTACTGCCGAAGAAGCCGAAAGGGCGTTATCAAAATATGTATAAGTGTTTTAAAGAGTGGTGGCAAAGAAGGTACGCTACTGAAATGATTTTTTTTTAATGGTGGCATTATAAACAGTTTGTTATGGTTACCAAAACCGTGCATAAACGTGCGTTTATGGCACGTACGTGCTATAAACATTGCCATGGAAATGTCAAATTTAACACTGACACTGACAACTGTCAACCCCATCATTTATTAATTGTAATATGAAATTCACAATTTTGGTTGTTTGAAAATATTATTCCATGTTCTGCCGTAGCACTTGATACACACGGTTCTTCACTGCTACTTCCTGCAATGCCATTGACAATCCTTTTCGCAATTTGAATTTTACTATGTGTGGACTCTTCGACATAGCTGGCAGCAACACTCATAGATTTCCATCCTCCTACGTCCATCACTGTTGTCAAATTTGCTCCAGTATTAGCAATTACTGTTGCCGAAGACCGTCGGAATGAATGACCAGTATACTTGCTAGGATCTTCCAATTTCAAATATTTTGCTATCAGTTTAGGGAAGTTACCGCAAGTGTTGATACCAACTGGTTCGTTGATACACTTTCCATTTCGATATGTTAGTAATAGCTTATTCAAGGATGTCTTCGGACGTATGGCCGTGTATTTTTTAATCAAGTCCACGTACGCAATGTCTCCTGCGAATTGAATTATTGCAAATTTCCTTGGTTTGTCGGTTTTTGTTTCTCTAATATGAACAACTAAATTTGGACCTTCCTCCACTACATCTGAAGTACATAAATTATAGAGTTCAGAACGCCTGCAAGCTCCAAATATTCCCAGAGTTGCAGCAAATTTGCGAAAAATAAAAATGAACAGCTTATGATAAAAATTTAGAGGCAATATACCTTCAATAACAGGAAACTTTCATCGTCAGCCTCGGTAAAAAATTTCCGCAAGTCATCTTCTGAAAACACATATGACTTTTTAGTCACTTCACCCTTCTTTTTCTGCTTTAAAAAAGCCTGTACTTTTGCAAATTTTGAAATGTCAATACCATGTTTGATTTTTACAACAGACATAATCTTTGAGTGTATACACCACAACGATGAAGATTTATAAATTTCTGACTGCAAAATAAAAACTAATAGAAATTGAACGAAAAGGTAAGAACAAATAATACCAATTGCGACATATACGCCAAAATCGAAGTTTCGTCGATATTGGTGACATCATGAGCAACCATCCAACTGTTGAACTTGTTATACTCCTTCAAATAACTTTCACTCGATTTCTTAGGGCATAAGGAAGATTCTGCCGCAGCAGCAATCTCAAAAATACTCGCTTCCATTTCTGACATTAGGATATTTTGTAAACATCAATTGTATTTTCCATGGCTACTAAACAATTTGTCATATTATTTAAAATGACGAATCATAATTTAATGTTATTTCTTCTAGTTATTTCCAAATTTATAATGCCACCATTAAAAAAAATAGCGTATAATACTATACTTACTTCCTTCTGAGGGAGGTAAGTGTTTACTTACTTCCCGTTGTTCATAGTAACCAAAGCTTTATCGGTAAGTGGGGCTTACTTCCATCAAATCGATGTTACAACAGTGTACTTACCATGCAGGGAGTGGAAAAATGGTATTAAAACGGTTATCAACGGATGCCACTACTGTCAAAATTGAAGTTCAATCTAAAATTTCAGGTGTTTTTAATATAAATCATATAGTCTGGGGATTCTGGTTCCAACCAACCAGAATGGGCATCCTACCTGTCTCATCTCTTATCTTACTATTATATTGGGTCTCTAGTTCACATTGCATTGACCCACCACCTGTTGATTTATGTTGGCAAAGCAATAAATATTCCTAGATTTCATGCAATAGAAATGATTTAATTGTCAAAATGACGCATTAGATGAAGTTGTCAAAAAATTGAAGCCATTGCACGAAAATAAAGAAACTTTCTTAACAACAAATTCAATATAGCTTCGCTGATTTTCTTCAATGAGAATCTTACACTTTCCGTTTTCTCTGGTACTTTGTTGAGTTCGTTATGGTTTTGACATTTTGCGACAAAACCTGTAAGGTGCCAACATATACGGCTTGAAAGTTTAGTAAATTAGTAATAAAAAGACCAATATATAAAACAATGATGTGCACGACAACATTACAGTTGTATTAGTTAAAGTATTGCCAGAAGCACATGCGACATCGCGGCGCCAACGAAACCCTTAGCATACAACAGAGATCCGAACAAACATGGAAAAGGCGTGTTAAGCGAAAGTATGCAGTAACGCGTCTTTCAAATATTCTGTAGATACGTGGGATATATGGGGACCATCGGTAGATATGTACCCAGGCAGTTAGCTGTAAAGAAAAGAGGGGATCCCCAGTGGAATTTTCCAATGGGCCACCGAGCAAGGGAGGCGTGAGGTTAGCTGTAGATAGGCGCGGGGAAAAGAATTAAGTAACACCGAGGAACATATATAAACTCAAAAAGAAGGCAGAGGGAGATCAATGATACGCGTACGTTAAAATCGATCAATTTAACTTAAAATTCAAGCGTTACTCAGTTACGAAACCAGAATACCCGGAAAACACGAATGCACGCTGTTGTACCGAAAACACAGAGAATTATAGATACGAGGCATAATAAAATTGCAAAATACCCGGGTCAATGTTCATAAGTCAGTTTCATTATTAATTCACGGCAAAGTTATTCTATTCAATAAACTACAAATAACCACCAATTACTAAACAACCATTCACCTACGTCCGTTATTGAACAAAGGCTCGCAGAGATTCGCCTTCTTGTTATAGACACAACTGATAACCCTGTATTGGCAATATCGAAATTTATAATTCGAGCATACAATCATCATTTTTATACAATGCGCGCTTTGATCATAAATAGAAGTATTAATCGACTTCAATCAAATTAGGCAATAGGGTCCTGTGGGTACTTTCTCGTAGACACAAATGCGACAAAGATATTCGGCAAAACCGCGAGATATCATTTTTAATCGTGCGTTATTGATGATATTTCAAAATCTTTGAACAACCCTATTTTTGATCATATCAATTTCCCGTAGTTAAATGAAGCAAAAGAGCATGGTAGTAAATGATTTGGGAAATAAGAGAAGTATGTGCATGTATAACAAATCCACGTAAATAAACTTCGCAGTCACAATCATTTTCAAAATAGTAATTGAATAAAGAATAAATAAAAATAATTATTTGTTAATGCCCTCATAAGGTCTATGAATCACAAAATAGTGTATTAAAATACCAGTTGCAGAAGGCATCTATTCAAGCACGAATTCGAAATCCCGAAACGAGCTGCGTAGCAGCGAGTTGAGGAACAAATAAGTGCTTGAAGGACCTTCTGCAACGAATGTTTTATACTATTATTTCTATTTTGCTGCATCATACTATTTTATAAATTAAAAAATTAAAATTTTAAATCTTGGGGATTTTGCGGTGGTTGGTGACATTTATAGGCAACAGTAATGTTCATCAAAATATTGTGTCGGGTGATAATTTATATGGTGTCCTTATAAATTCTCAAGACAAATAGCTTGTTACTGTTAATGTGTACAATAATTGTACTTTCCACGGTAGTAATTTAAATTAAACTTCGTTTTCATTAATTTCCTGTTCTCTGTGAAATTTATTTTTTGACGTATGTCAGTTGACAGTTCAACGTCAACCGTCAACGCAACCACTACCAACATCAATGCAGTAAATTTTACTAGTCTATTCTAGCACACCTACCGCTTATTCTAACACTCAAATGACATAATTTGGGTGCTAGAATCGACTTATTCTAAACGCAAAATAGAAAAAAGACATTCTATATGCCCTCATAAGGCTAATGAATCATAGAAAATAAATCAATTCACGTCATCATCGTTAACCTGTGTTTTATTCCCCTATCTGTTACAATTTCAGCGCGTCAATAATTGAATAAATAAAACAAATCTATATATCTATGCTCTTATACTAATCCATGATTTGCGTTTTCTAACCAACACATTACCAATAGCAAAGTACCTTAAGAGTAATCATGGTAGTTAATTAAATGTCACGACGTGTAAGTACTAAATACGGTCACAATATCACGAGCCTAAAATAATCAAGAAATTCTATAATAATTTCACGATCAAAATACAACGATAAATTCAGTATTTGTCGGACTGTTGCATTGGTGCCTTGACCAGAACAGTAATTTTAGAAACGTTAGAAACCTAACCTAACTTTTCATTTTTCCCTAGACAGGGTTGCCACGTAAATTTTCAAGGTAAATTGCATTGTGGCTCACCAACACTATTAGCAAGCAAGATAGCTGCTTTTTTTTCTAAAACAATGACCTGTATATGTAGCTACATTAGTTTTAGAAACATTGCAATCTTTTCGGAAATCGATGAAATTGTGTTATGCGTAAATATTTTATTTGTCATTTTACCATATCGTAATTACATAAAGAGTCTCTCATATTGTATACTCTTGCTTAAATTTATACACTCAGATGCAAAAAACCGGGTCATTGGGTCGTTGTTTGCAAAAACCCCTTTTTGTTTAATTTTGATGTTAGTATAGTCCTTAGAATGAAAGTTTGAGTGTTTTACAGTCAAAGAGATCATCAGGATGTAGAAAAAAAACAACATATGATACATATCAGTTATGAGTGATAATAACATTTAAAGGTATGCGTTCTTCACTACCTATTGCTCATTCGGCATTATGCATAGAGGATCAAGGTGGCTATTGGGTTTTGACTTGTTTGTTTTCAATTAACTGTCATTTTCATTAATAATCTCTGTTAAGTTTATTTTGCAGAAATTCATTTTCTTTCGTGTATACGTACATTATCGTTTTCGCTTATTAATGTTCATTAAATAAATAATAAGTACCATATGTTGCTTCTTTCTATTTTAGAAATCCAGACGGTCTATTTGATTGTAAAACACTAAAATATTTGTTCTAAGGACTATACCAACATCAAAATTTAAAAAAAAATGGTTCATTTGCAAACAAAAACCCAATGACCCGTTTTTTTTGCATCTCAGTGTATATTATCTAAGTATCAGAATCACTCAATGTTTGTGACAATAAAAGACTTTGGATGATGACGTTTTTGTAACCGGAATGTGAAATAAAATATGTATAACTATACTTTGTTATCCAGAAAATACATATATCAGTTATTTTCAATTTATACAATTCATCGCTTCGGCGTTCCCCCAAAATGCCAATTACACTGCGTTTCAAAAAAAATGTACCACCTAGAAGGAGTTGACGTAGAACTCTGAAATTATGTGAAAATAGTTAGTATGTGTTGAGAAACAATTGATTAAATTTTCATCGAAAAATAATAATATTTATTAAGAAAATAATTAATAATGTGTTGCATCTCCGCGCACTCTTATGCATTCAGCAACCCTTCTGGGCATGCTGGAAATCAACTGGTCCAATGCATCTTGAGGCAGCTCATCCCAGGCAATCTGAAGATGGTGTCTTAATTCATTTAAATTGTTGGGAGGATGCGCCATCCGGCGCAATTTTCTGTCCATCATATCCCACACATGTTCTATGGGGTTTAAGTCGGGTGATCTTGATGGCCACGGCAATTGACATTGTTTTCTTGGAGAAAGTTTGTAGTTATGTTGGCAGTATGGGGTCGCGCATTATCTTGCTGAAAAACTGCTCTTGGATGGTGTCGGATGAAAGGAAGAAGAAAGGGCTCCAACACTGAATCGATGTAACGGCGCGCGTTTAAAGTGCCTGGAATGAATATCAACGGTGACCTGCCTCCGTAGCATATAGCACCCCAAACCATTACACCAGGAGTTAATGCCGTGTGACGACGTTGAGCAAATTCTAAATTTTGTCTTTGGCCTCTTGGTCGTCTAACCCTTAAACGCCCATCGGAGTGCCACAAACAAAACCTAGATTCGTCGCTGAAGACAATTTCTGCCCATTCGTGGATCCAGTCTTGTCTTTCTTGGCTCCACTGGAGCCTGGTTGCCTTATGCTCTATTGTAAGAGGGATGCGAAAATAAGGACGATATGATCGCAATCCGAAAGAGCGTATCCGTCGATAAATGGTACTCATAGATATTCTACGACCAATTGCTCTTATCCAATTTATCGCAATCGCTCGTGTTGGTTCCGCCGGATCTTGAATTGCACTTCTTCTTAACAGTCTCTCTTCACGTGCTTGTGTCGCTCTGCGACGTCCACTGCCTCTGCGGCGAGCTTCCAAACCTTCTTCCTGCCAATCTCGCAAGATTCGTAACACAGTGACATGTGGCCGACTAACACGTCTGCCAATTTCCCGTAATGCCAAACCACCTTCATGCATTCCTATTACTCGTCCTCTTTCAAATGGCGTAAGTTGGTGAAAATTTGCACGTCTTCGCACTCGCGGCATTGTTTAGGGCACTGCCAATTCGGTCAAACAAAAACGTACTGCAAACTAATGCGATAAATAAAGTTAAAATAAAAGAAACTCTTAGGTGATTTCACGAGACAATTTGTTTCAGAAGTATCAGATCGCCTTCAAAATTTAATCAATTGTTTTTCAACGCACACTAACTATTTCCACACAATTTCAGAGTTCTACGTCAACTCCTTCTAGGTGGTACATTTTTTTTGAAACGCAGAATATTTAAGTAATCTAAAATCTAAAAAAAATATATAATTTGAAAATACTATTGAATCGATAATTACTTATTGATGTAACATTTCCAGTTGGCCTTCTTTCAAAAACGTATAAATACCACTCTTGGAAACAATGCTTGATTTTTTGGGACTATAACCTATAGTCGGCCCGTCGAATTTTACTACAGTTTGTGGCATCTAGTTCTTTTGCCACATTAAAGTTGATGCAAAGAAGTCTAAGTACAAAAAAAGTGTATTTGGTTTTAGACGATTATTATTACCACTGGACTTTGTAACATAAAATATCAAACAATACTGAGCATTCCTAAGAGGTGATACATCAATCTCCTGATAAAGTGACAAATAAGTATTAAACAGTTCAAAGTGCCCACATGAGATTAGAGACGTATTTTCAAATAGTTGGTAGCCTTTTCAAAAGTATTTCTTTATTCATTTATTTTCGTTTCTGCTTTTGGGCATTCATCACATTTAGTAAATATACAAAAATATGCATTTTGGCGGGTGACAATGACTCATCGCTCCACTTTGCCTAAATTGCACAAACGTTTCGGATTTTATTTCATACCATTACATTTACCTTAAGCATGCGAATGAGCATTGACAACGCGAATCTTGGTTCCAAAAAAGCATGAGTTATGTTTTAAAAAGCTGCCAATTTTTCCTTTGATTCCTAGGAGTTCTCCTTGAACGTACTGTCTCAAGTTTCCTTTGGGGTTTATGATATGGGGTTGTATGTCCACAAATGGCGTAGAAAATATCCAATTCTTCAACGTAACCATTACCGCTGTAAAATACCAAGAGATACCCGAAAATAGCTCCTATGTTGTTCGTAAAATGGAGTTGCCCTTAATGTCAATTGCTTTTTTTATTTACCTAAATCGCTAAAATAAGCAAGCACCACTTTCTTGGGCTTAATATGAAGCACCATTTTAGAAGAACAGCTGTCCACGAACGCACTATACACTAATTCATAACGAGTTTTGTTCTTTTGGGGTCACAAAATTTCCGACTGCTTTACTAGGAGCTTCTTTCAACTCGGATAGAGTGCATTGTTCCATTTTACTATCCAAGTTCGCCAATATTACTTCACATATTATTATTTATGTTTGATTTACTTCTGTCAAATTAAATGTTTCGTTTTTAAATTGTGATTTAATAAATAAGCGAAAACTAGTGCGATTGTGAATAAAATAGCATACAAACCTCGGTGGAAGTTGTATAGTGCCTTGCTGTTTAGTTAATCCCAGCTATCACACCCTCGTCAGTAATGAAACACTTTCCACCTCGCTTCCAATATAATAACTAATTTAACTATTGAAATCCATTCAACTCGGAAAGGATCGTTACATTTTTCAAAATAATAACTAATATTCAACAAATTCGCTGGTTTCGAGGCAACGAATTTCAAGACGGCCCGATTGGAATGACAACCGTTTGACGTTAGTTTCGTCTATTTCAAGTGATAATTGTCAAAATTGTTGAAGTTTAATAAATTCGGCCAATAATCCAAGCTCTGTCCACCACAGCTATGGACTCGATATACAGTTGCAACATCTGCAACAAAGTGTTCCATTTGCACACAATGTATGCCTGCTACCATGGTCACTACCTCTGCAGAAAATGCTACAAACAAGTATATTATAAAGGTACGTAATTTTATTCCATCTCATAAAAGATACTATATTGCAATTAAATTACATTTGATTGGTGTATATTTTCTCCAATATTTACTTTATTGTTATTGCCATATTACATAATATTTAATATTATGAATATAGATGTTCTTCCAAATCAGATTTAGTTACATTATTACAATTGTAACTACAATACAATAAAATGCAATGTATAATATGTGTAAAAGAATGTATATCTGGACCTCAGAGCCAAACAGTATTAAGTCACATTTTTTACATCTTACAGTGGAGCAATTTGAAGAGTTTGAACAATGGTACTTTTCAAACCGATTGCTATTGTAAATAGGAGAGCATGGGTTAATATTTTTCCACTTATGATTTTGGAAGCTAAACAAAGTTGATAATAACAAACCTCCTACATTAATTTATTTAAATAATTTTAAATTAATTGTGGGACTTAATACTGTTTGGTTCTAGCAATTGACTTAATATCTTGTGACTTAATGCTCTATTTTGTGACTTAATTCTGTTTAGCTTCTACGAATATATAGATACGTGGGACTTGATACTGAATTATTATTAAGAAACCCATACTAGAACAGTGCATAGTGGAACCAAAATTAATGAAAATTAATTATAACTAATTAATAAAGGGTAAAAAAAGGCAAGAAAGCATTAAAAAACATATATTTGCTAAAATAAATGAAAGATTACACCAACATGTCACAAACGAAAACTGTCAATCTTAAAGTTCAAGTAACAAACAAATAATTAAAAACTAATAATATTTATTTAAAGAGAAAATGCATAATGAAGATCATTGCATTTTTCAGTCGTCTTCCTTAAGGTTACCATGTGGAAGATTTTTAAAATATTCATGGAAATTTTAGGCATCCATGTTAGAAAGTTCTGTAAATTATCATACTATTTTGTTGAACTAGGTTTTAATGTCTCTCTTATTGGTTTCAGCAGCATTCAGCATCGAACAATTTCCTTAGCATTAACAGTACGTTTCTCTTGCGTGTTAGTCTTTAAGTGGCTCTTTTGAAACCATCTTATTTTAAAATTTTCTTGATTAAAATCTGTTTTGAAATACAACACTCCAAATGTTTCTGTTAAAAACTTCATATGAACCACTTTAAATATCAAAACGTTTTGATTACTTATGTTTTTTTAGTGATTGTGAAAGTAATATCCGTATTCTTCAGATAAAAGGGTAACATTCTTAAAGTCCTTGGTTTCCATTTCCGCTACTTTAAATTTATTGCCACAAAGTCTGAAAAGCTGTTGCCAATCCCATGGAGTTATTTGAGAAAATTGGGAGGAAGATTTTTTTTTGCTTTCTTTGTGCATGAATTGTATCATCCTTCATGTGGGTATGTCCTCTTATTTTATACTTTATACTTATGTTCAATGCCTTTTATGGAAGGTTTCAGCATAAGAATTGAAAGATAGCACCGAATCATCTGATGATTTCTATTTTGTGATGGACAGTTTCTCGGATTTCTACAGCTTCTTTCTCTTTTTCTTCTTCCAGTTCGTTTGCATCAATACTTTCCTCAGGTAGACAAGGTGGGTCCTTAGATTCAGTACAGTCTTCTTTATGTTGTAAATTATTTGCGTCTACTTTATCCGCTTTATAGCGAGGTTCATCGTCATTATTTTTAATAATAACATTTTATAAAATATTAATTTTAGAAGTTTTCTCGAATTCGTTATTTTTATCTTCATTTCCATTTCCTTGAACAAAATGCTCTGATGAACTTTCTGGTACCTGAGACTTGTCTATATTATCTCTGAGAATATACTTCACTATTCAAACAAATAACATCCCCTGAAGCATTGCCACGTCCAGTTGCAAGAATTTTAACATTTCCATGAGGTATATCCTGCGTCCTATTAGTGGGTGGATATATTTTCATGACTCTCTCAGCATCTTTTATAATATTATCTTGCGTGTGATATTAGCAACAAAAGCTAAAAGTAAATCAATAATAATTAACTCATGTATTTTTTTAATTACCGTTCTCCTTGGTGAAAAGTAAGGTTATAACGGGTTTATCAGATATATCGTTGCACTTGGCTGGTGTTAGAGTCATTTGTAATATTTTTAGCCTCTTGATATCATCATCTTGGCCCTAATCACTTTTTAAGTATTAAAACAACGAAATTATCAAGTATTTTCTGTTAACTTCACCAACAAAATAATGTTACTTAATATTATGATAACTGATGTGCAATAAAACAACACGTGTTGAGTCCAGTCACCTAACCTCACATTTGGACTTAATACCTAAATATTGGATATCTTCCAGAGCCAAGCAGTATCGAAAATCTTTAATACTGTTTGGCTTTATTTAATAGAGGTCTTAATATCAATAATCTCCACCTATGTCGCAAACGGAAAGAAACTGGACTTAATACACGTCGCCGTTGGAAAGAGCGAAAAAACATATTAAAGGAACAATCATAACGTCGAAAAACGAAAAAGTGGACTTAATACCGTTTGGCTCTGAGGTCCTGATATTGAAAAATATTTATAATTTGTTAATCAATTATAGATGAAAATCTAGGTGCTTGACGATCAAAATTTGTTCTACGGAGAGAAGATAATTGCAAGTTATTTATACTTAATAGCTTATTTTTTGTCTATATTCAATGTTTGCATTTATGTTAGAGTATAGTCATATAAGTTAATATTCACTTATTGCATATCAGTTGCCTTGGATTTCCGAGTACTGTATTTGAGCAGTAGTGAACGCTTTTGTTAGGGATATTATCCCTAAACTAACTATCGACCAATCATTCTTCCCTGTAATTTGTGTATATATGTGTATTGAATTAGGGCTTGTTACTTTAGAAATTTGCCCCCGATCTCTAGAGCGCTGTTAATGAGCTCCCAACGACAAATGGCACTCGTTTATCAGTACAAATGTTCTACCTGTACTTTTGTAAAATAAATGCAAGAAAATGTCGAAACTGCAGTAACTTATTTGTGATAATATATAGTGATAAAGTTCGAAAGAGTGTTATATTGTATTTCTTGTAGTATATTATTACTTTTATTCCTACTCCTTTTATAACTACACTTACGTACGTTTTTTTTTTTTAGGGAACAAGCGATGCCCTTGTGGCACCTGTAATGCTTACATAGTTAGAAGTGGGGAAGTCAACAAAAGTGAACCGATTGAAAGATCCGTAACGATGTTCCCAAATCCATGCATCTATTCGCAACACTTACTAGATCCTAAAACTTCCCTGATTAGTCTCTACAAACCAAGTGCCCAGAATGTGAGCGCACCGTCAAAGAAGTAGGTTTAAAAGATAATATTGTTTCGTTTTCATGCTTTTGTTGAGTATTCTTAATGTGAGAATTTTTGAAAATATAAGTTTTTGTTTGGTAAGTTTTCTTCAATTTAGTACTCAACAAATTCTTAATGGGAATGATGCATGAAACCTACACTACTTGAATATTCAAGCGAGAATTGTGGCAAACAAGCATTTTTGTTTTCAGTTTGGCCTCTTCCCCATTGCATATATTCTGCGCGAGATATCACAATTGCGTAAAAAATCCTAAATTAATGGCTTTTTATAATATAAATGAATGGAAACTGCTCCCATAGGGCAAGATTCTAAAAATTTTAAATAACATTTTTTCTTTTCAATATCGCAACTGCTAATTTTGACTAATTTTATACAGTATTATATTATTATTATTTTACAAAGGGTTAACTAGGTTACCAAGATTAAACCACCACTAAACCGCGACTTAAATTTTTATGAATAACACTGATAGTATTCCTTAAATCTTTATTTCTTACTCGGCAAATGCATAATTTTGAATTGACTTATTGCAGGACTCCTAATAGCATTATTATTCTTCCAGACCTATCCACTGCCCATATCACGGATGTCATAAGACTATTGCAGTATCCTCATTAGACTCCCATTTTGAACATGATCATACGCAAGTAGCGCGCATTTTGACTCGCCTGGAAACTCGGAATGGATTGGAGTTTTCCTTTAAAGATCTCCGGGGATTGACAAAAACGTTGTGCCTGGTTTTGATCAATATTGAAGATGTACATGAAACGTTTGGGTAAATGCTAAGTACACACTAAGATAAATGATGTATCAACATTAATTACTTAAAACAATTATTTACAGGAACGCAGAAATGACATCGCTTAGTCTAGAAGAAACAGATAGTCCTCATAGGTAAGACATGTAATAAAGTTGATGGAGGAAGCCGTTACTATGTGATAATTAATCATGATGATATACTCTGCTTTTTCTAAACTGGCGTTCACGTCATCAAGCAGCTGTGTGATGAAGTTTTTTTCGTACCAACGTGATTGTTTTCGAGAATATGCATAACAATAGTTTAAGAATCGAAATTAATCTGAGGATCATTTGTTACATAACACTGATCACCGGTGGTTATAAATAGGTAATCGGTGTATTAATCGCGAACACAATTTTCGCCTGTCAATCATGTAATAAATCATGTTATGTTGGCGGCCGTGATATTTTTTCGGCGACGATGCCAAATCTTTTTCACTAACGCATGCTCATACATGTGTGTATAACCAAACTTCTTTGACGTTTAACTTGTTACATTTGATCGATTATTACAATGCATATTTTGCCATTGTAGATGTTAAACCATAACCATAAGATTGATATATGTACGATAAACGGCAGCGAAGTCTACGAATTTGATACGAACCGCGCACTGTCGCACAAGATTGCACGGGCGCAACAGCTGATTGCAGCCATTTTTTAATACCCAGGACAGCTGGCAACCTTGTAAAATTGTGCCATCATTATTATGATTATTATTTTGATGACGTGAACGCCAGTTTAGAAAAATCAGAGTATACCACAATTTCGACTACAATTAGGTCATACTCAAGTGATTCAAAATATAAGAATTCTTATATTTTAAATCACTTGAGAATGACTTGAGAATGAATTGTGGTCGAAACTGCAGTCGTGTTTAACGAAAAAATAAAGGGATAAAAAACGTAGTAACGTGTTTCATTCATCGTAAAATATGTAATATAGCGTAAATTATGACAGATACAGACACAAATCACAGCAGTTTTTACATGTATATTAAATTATAATAAAGCAGTAATGCTATATTATGATTTATGCCAAAAATTTATATATTTTAAATAAACCGCATTGACTTCCTTAAACTCAACTCGAATATATTTTAATTATACATTTGGTACACGAATTTGAATAAGAAATGAGATATGGCTGCATTTCTCTTCCATGTATTGTCTATAACACAATACCTCTACTTCAATTTCATTTCCCATCACCCATTGTATTATTTATCAGACTCATTTCATTTAATACCATCGATTTGTATATGAAAACGAGTTGGCAATATAACATTTAGCTAATATTGCCGTACGTCAAAATCTAGTTCCAAAAACGGGTATAATTTAATAAAAAATTAAATGTAAACTAAGGCTCATGTTATAGATCCTTTTTTAGTAGAACGTCAAACATAATACCCACACCAAAGCCCTATTTCATAGTAATGGCTGCAAAGCTGACGGAAAATGATTATAACGGGTTGGACGATGACGAAGAGGAAGAGGAGAACGAATCTGGGTGCTCCGCTATGGACAAGATAATATTTTTGGTCACGTCGAACATCGCCACAAATTTTAGCTATACAATAGCAGTGTCGACTCCAGATCAAAGAATTAGGCTCAAGTACTACGGACCACTGCTTACTATTAATGAAGGTTATAAAAAGTTGTGCGATGAAGGAAAAGGTCTTATATTAAATCACCATCATGTGAATGGGATTAGTGAATTTGGGAAAAAAGAAGTTTGTGTGGACGTTGTCATCCACGAGCGAGGCGATTATACTTATGATTCGGATTAATAACAAATCAGATGGTATAAAAATGTATTTTTACTTAAAAAAATTATTCTAGTTAAATATTTTGAAATAAATAATAAAATACTAAGTTCTAATATCCCTCTTTCTTTCAGAAGACATAACATTTAAAAATGATTACCATCCGGTTGGATTCTTAAATGAGACAGATTTATATTGAGCTTCGTTTGTTTTGATTCCATTATATATACTATTTGTGTCATAGACGTCTTTCTGATGTGAATTAGTTTTATAGATGTTAAATCTTTGGTCCCACGGTCGCACGCGCTGTTCCTCTGTAGAGCCAAATGGGTCACCTTTTCTCTTCGCATAGTTGGCAGCAGCTATAGCATCAGCGATATCCCTTTCTTCATTTACGATAACTGGTTTTAATACACCTCTTAAACGAGTTTCCGTGTTTGCTCTGCAATAATATAATAAATAATATTAAATCTTTGCTCATCAATAAAGTATTACATGAATTATATTTTACACTAAATAGATTATTTCGCTAAAAATTACATCTTTTGCAACAAGAGATGAGAATACCATTTTGTTCGTGAGTGGAAATTGTTTAGGCAAGTTCACGAACGAAAAAAACGTATTGCATCTCTAGTAGGATATGCTATTTTTTCTACGATATTGCAGTTTATAAAATATTAGATATTAGAGAACTTTCAAGTTTATAGCATTCAATTTAATTCAGAACGAACTGTCGCAATGCAAATTACTGAAATTAATGTTGGTACAGTCGTTTCCATAGCAAGCAATGCATTATTTCCATTAATTTTTGCATGTTTAGTTTCATCTCTAGATGTGAAAATATTTACATCTCTAGAGTGAAAAAATATCAAAAAATATCACATTTATGTAAAGTAAGCCGTGTACAAATTTTATTTGCTAGTTTGGTATTTGTTATTGGAAAATTATAAATGGTTTCCATTACCACACGATGATACATCCGAAAAAATAAATGAAAAATAAATGAAAAAATGTAATGAAATGAGAGCTTTCAGGTTCATAACATTCAATTTTATTCAGAACAACCTGTCACAATGCAAATTACTGAAATTAATGTTGGTACAGTCGTATTCCATGGCAATCAATGCATTATTTCCATTAATTTTTGCATTTTTAGTTTCATCTCTAGATGTGAAAATATTTACATCTCTAGAGTGAAAAAATATCACTTTCATGTATAGTAAGCCGTGTAAAAAATTTATTTGCTAGTTTGGTATTTGTTATTGGAAAATTATAAATGGTTTCTATTATCACACGATGATACATCCGAAAAAAATAAATAACGCACCTCAAACAACGACACGCCTTTCGAGAAGACAAATGCCTACTATGATTTAAAACAATTAATATTGAAACCTGAATCTACTGAAATAATACAGAATAAGTCCCACAGATCTTTTGGGGGCACACTGTATAATTCCCACTAACCTATAGCCTAATTGATCGGCAATATAATTAACGATGTGCACACTTCCATCGGGTGTAACAAATCCGTAGCTTCCTGTGACTGATCCATTGGCATGTCTCTCTTCATGTCTGTACTGGACATTATCCTTCTGAGGTTCCTCAATGTCGTAACCAAATGCGTAAGTTCCAGGACCTTCGGGTTCATCTTGGCGATAACTCTGCCAATCCAGTAGGCTCAGCCTGTTTTGTTCAAGCCTATTAGTTTCTGCATGACTTGGATAATACGGAACAGTCACTGCAGTTGAAAGGATGAAAAGTTCCAACGAAATCTGCAAAATATGAAAAATATATTTTTCCAACAACTCTATTTATACAGTATGTCCCCGGATTGAGTTTACAAGAGGAAAAACTTATGTTTCCTTTTCTTTACGCCAAAACTTCAAAGGAATAAGATTTTTTGCTTGTTCTGAAACCACAAATCTCTAATTAAAACTTAATTATTGTGACTCAGTGGCAAGAAAAGCTCTTGTTAAAAATGATTTTTTTATCTTAAATCTGTTTCTTTGAATTGCTGTTTATTAAAATTATGTTTTTCACAAACATTTTTGTTATTTAACTTGCGTAAACTCATTTGTCAAAGTGACATCGTCAAAAAAATAAAACGGCCAATGTGATGGTATTTAAAAAGCAGAGAAAGTCCGACATCAAAAGAAAAATTTACTTTTCTTTCCACTGAGTCAGAATAATTAAGTTTTAATTAGAGATTTTCAGGTTTCAGGACAAGCAAAAATCTTATTCCTTTGCAGTTTTGGCGTAAAATAAAAGAAAAAAAGTTTTTCCTCTTGTAAACTCAATCCGGGGACATACAGTATATTAAATCTCAATATTAAAACACTTTAATCAAAAGTATGAATAAAATGTTGACAGCTACACTTTATTTACACTGCTATTGACAACACGAATATAGTAATAGCTATTTATAGTATAATTGAATAAACTCGAATTTTATCCACGAAAAAACAGTTTAGACCAAGAGGCGAAGCCGCATGCGATGATGTTTTCGTGGATAAAATTGCTTTATTCACGTGTATAATACAAGAATTTTTCTAACTCGTTATCAGAATTGAAGAATTTGCGCGAAGTGTCACATTGTCAGGGTTGTCACCTGAACATATCAAGGATAGTGCGAATTTACCGATTTTTTTTACTTATTCACGTGGTCAATTATTATAGTGAATAAAGTGAAAATGTAAACATTTTATTCACCCATTCGATTAAAGTGTAGTTTTAACGATGAGATTCGATATACATAATGAGCATTTTAATAATGCGAATTGGAAAAAGAAATTAAACTGTCTTTGCAATATTCGTTGATTATAAAACATGTGACACTCCACGCAAATTATTCTACTTTCCGATTTAATTAACATTAGTTAACATGTAAATGAATAACCTAAGCAATATTTTTGTTTAGTTCTTGTAATAAAATTAGAAGATATATTGTATGATACACGTGAATAAAGAAATTTTATGCACTTATACCATAAATAGCCATTATAGTAATACTACTTTTGTACAATCTACATCTTGATAAGAAGAGAATAATTTGATTCAGAACAAAATATAAATTCAAAAAAATTGAATATATCATTGTTGACTAATGAAGCTTCAAAGCAGCAAAGTTTTTGTAGAACTTATATAGAGTAGAAGTATAGAATAGAATGGTATATATGTAGTATCCCTGTTTGGGATATAACATAGTGGGATATTACATATGCTATTGCTGCCATATGTAGTGTCAGTGACTTGTAGTGACATGTAGTGCCATATGTGGTCTACAAATCATTCTATATGGCAGCGTGCTTTGGAAGTTGCCACAGCAAAATTATTTTTTTTCCAATTCACATTATTAAAATGCTCATTATGTATATTGAATCTCATCGTTAAAACTACACTTTAATCGAATGGGTAAATAAAATGTTTACATTTTTACTTTATTCACAATAACCATTGACAACGGGAATAAAGTAAAAAAATAGGTAAATTCGCACTACCCTTGAAATTTTCGTTGTCACCTGATAATGTGACACTTCACGCAAATTCTTCAATTCTGATAACGAATTGAAAAAAATCTTGTATTATACACGTGAATAAAGCAATTGTATCTACTTATACCATACATAGCTATTACTATAATTTATTTTATGTTAACTTTGTGATGTGACCACTTTGTGATCACCGAGGATGTGATTACTTCGTATAAATCGTAAAATTGGTATCAATATATACAGTAATTATAAATTGGGATTTAAAAATTACTAATGCAGCACACTGAAAATAACATGACCATTGGCAATTAAAAAAAAACTGACGTAAATATAATTAATATATTCTAAAAGAAAAGGCAACGATCCTCTCTTAACAGTTTAAAATCAAGGTGAACGATCTATGCCATGTCGCTGCTGGTGATTGCTAATAAAAACCATGTTATTATCTCATAACAATAAAACAGTTCCCACCTTTACCCACACAAGTGCGAATTTTAATAGATTGCTTTGGTTATTGATTTAATTGAATTGAATCAAAGCTGGCGTTTTGAAATGTTCTAAAATTGAATGATATTTATTGATAAACATGTAAACAAATACTAAATATACATACAAGCTGTGCTGTATCATAAATTACCCCCTTGAACTCCCTCTTCAATATTACTATAAATCACATTGAAAAGAAATAAAGTTCTACATTTTACTATATCATACATATATAGCATAGATATTTTAATCCTCAAAATAAATACAAATCAATAAATCAAATAATTTTAGGATCCTCTTATCACGTATGACACGTTTATTTAAAAAAGTGTGTGTGTGTGTGTGTGTGTGTGTGTGTGTGTGAGTGTGTGAGTGTGTGTGTGTAGGTGTGTGTGTGTGTGTGTGTTTGTGTGTGTGTTTGTGCGTAAGTGTGGGGGCAATACCAGTATGTTAGCACGATAACTCAAGAACAGGAAGGAGATTTAAGTAAAATTCCTATTTAACGATTTCGCAAAGTAACTTAGTGCTGCTTAGTTTTTGAAAACATGAAAGTTTCTTTATCTCCTTACTAAGATATGAATTATAATATAACAATAATGATGGATTGAAAACGATAATACCTATAAGTAAATTATTTTTTCAAAATTTAGCAGAATGTTATTTTTTTTTTTTGTAATACCTCATTTATCAGTACTGTCTGCTTGATCGTATTGAACCGTTGATGTTGCTACGGTATCAAATTGCGCCTGGATAACTAGTTTATTAATTTTGAAATTTAATATTGATAAATTGACCAGTTTTTGTAATTTAGGTTTTACAAAAAGTATCGAACAACATACGGCCGATATGCAAATAACAGGCTTGATTGAATATAAACCTCGGCTGCGCTCCGCTCCGCTTCCCTTCGCCTCGGTTTACAAACTTCAACCCGCGCCTGTTATTTGCTACATATCGGCCTAATGGCGTTATATACTATATGATGTAAATGTCAAATTGTTAAATTCAAATCATAAATAATCAGTTTCACCGGTAGCACATATTTGTTAATTTATTAAGACACGCAACTAATTCTGACTTCGCGTATTATGCAAATGAGATACCCGAGGTTCCAATCAATTATGCTCATAAACGTTCATCTGTGTGTTTACAAGGATTAGAAACGCTTTCTATACGACATTTCGATATTAAACAATAACGAATAGAATTCATATTCGAGTAACATATGCCGACTAATTTATTGTCAGTTTAACAGCTTGTAAATAATTGAGATGAATGTGAATGCGCATATAAATATTGGAAACTTGACTAAACAATCGAATAGATCATTTAAAACGACTATAACATGTGGTGTTTGCATAAATAAAAATCTGTAGGTAATTTCTGTGTGGTCAATTTCTGTACTTCTGTACTCCAATGTCCAATTATTTCGAATTATATCTACTATTCTTCTCAATGCTATGAGCTCTATCAATAGAAGGGCCCATTCACACAATATCATACTCATATTTAAATAATATATATTTTCTCAAGAGCCAATATCCATAAAATTAATTAATAAAATAACAGGAAGTATGTACCGTATGTACCACATAAAATGCAGAAAAAAATGTGTCGCATGAAATTTTCATTTTCTACAGATCCTAGAAAGTGGACGTACGTTTGCCCTTTTACTTCCGGTACTTCTGGACTAAGGTACGTAAGATCTGTACGATTTTAGGTAGAAACTAAATATTGAAATTACGAATTTTATTTTATTTATGCTGTAAGATGATTTTTTTTCCTTTCTGCAATAAATATGTTGATGTACTTACCTCAAAAATATACGTGGAAATGCTGTCAAGGGGCTAATGAAAAGTTATGCTAGGTTTTGTTGCCTAATGTAAAAACCGTAACGAACTGAACAAAGTGCCAGAGAAAGCGAAAACTTTAATACTCTCGATGAGAAAAATCAGTAAAGCAATTTTTAAGTTTTTGTTAAGCAAGTTTCTATTTTTTCATGCAATTGTATCAATTGAATTATCTCATGCGTCAATTTGACAATTAAATTGTTTTAGTTGTACCAACTTGAATTGTCTACAGTCACTTTTGATTTTCATCTAGGGAAAGATATTTATTGCTGTGGCAACATAAATCAACAGGTGGTGGGGGTTCGAAATATGAACAGTCTATATGCGTGTAAATGTAATCATACTTAGTTAATAGTTATTTACGATATTAGTATCGTGACGTATCATATTACGATACGAATGGCAAAACGCCATCGAGTATCGTAATATGATGTTACGATGCGAATATCGAGAGAGCGAAACAATTGTAGAGTTTATCTATAATTTCGGGAAACTTTAACCAAGTGTTTTATTTATCTTTTAAAGTTAACATGAAAAGCTTGGCATTGTGCAGGGTGAGTTTTTTTGTTTCATTTTAAACATTTGGATCTCGGAAACCATAAGACATAGAGATTCGGTAATATGAGAAGAGAGTTGTCGTTTTAAGAGCTTATGCAAGCTTTGCTTATGTTATTTGAAAACAGACCACAATTTTTCAGTTATAATACAAACTTTTTTTTTTTTTAAATAGCAGTCATAGTTAGCTTTGGCAATTTTAAAAAGGACTTTTTTTTCTCTCTATAGCGATACAAGGTTTGCTATACTTACTTTGATAAATAAAGGCCATCTTCAAAAATTAATTTTTGACAATTTTTACTTACTTTGACAAATAAACACGATACAGGACTATTTGTATTATTGAGAGTAGCAAACACAGAGTTTGCCATGGAAAATTTGTCCATGTTTTCCTCCTACTACGAGAATTGTATTATTTTTTCTATTCTGATTATACTAAATTCTATTCAAATTATACAACGAAAATTTCTGCATCTCAATTATTTATGAAAGTAAGTATAACAAACCTTATATCGTTATAAAGAGAAAAAACTGTTCGTTTTAAAAATGCCATAGGCAACTATGACTGAAATTTAAAAAAAAATATTGTATTATAACTCAAAAACTATGTTGTTTCAAAAAACAAAAGTATATCTTGCATAAGCTCTTAAAATGACAACTCTTTTCTCATTAAACAGAATCTCTATGTTTTATGGTTTCCCAGATCCCAATGCTTAAAATGAAAAAAAACTCACCCTGTATTCATCTAAATATATAAAAGAAAGTGGTGTTAGTTAGACTATTTATAACTCAAGAACGGATGAACCGATTTGGCTGAAAATTAGTGGAGAGGTAGCTTATAATCAGGAGATGGACATAGGATACTTTTTATCCCGTTCGACCGCGTTTCCGTCAAGTCACTATAAATCGTGGTATAACATAAACGCATCTCACATGAAATAACAAAACGCTAACGACAGTGGAATATCTCTCTCTCTCTCTCACGTTTCTTTTCGGTGCATGATGCCTGATCGACTTTTGTTTATTAGGTCTGTTCGTGTTAAGGAAAATGTTACACATTTCTTACACTTTTTAAAAAACTCGAATTCTGATTGGTTGAAAATTCCAATTCAACCAATCAGAATTCGTGTTTTAAAATTTTCGTACACAAACCTAATTTTCAAACAAACATTTACACGCCACCACGCAAATATTATCGAGCAAATCATGCTTGCTATGGAAATCTGTATCCGCGCGTTACATTGCCCGGACTCTAATCGTAAACAATGCCGCGACCAAGACGATCAAATCTTTCCCGACAAAGCCGTAATGCAAGAAGGATACGAAACATTGCAAATGAAATGACTGAAGAAGCACAAGGAATTGCCCGTGAAGAGCTCCGCGTTAGTATGGCTCGACTTCGTGCTTCTCAATCACAAGATCAAAGAGAGGCAGCACGTGAAACGGCTCGGTTGGCAATGCGAAATCGTCGAGCGAATAACAGAAATGAAGAAGTAAATAATTTTCGACGCAAAAGAAGAAATGTATCAAGTGCTGATTTGAATCGAGCAGCGTTTCGATATGATTGCAGCACTGATTACTGCTTGCATCCTAGCGTTTGCATTGGGTCAATGGACGTTGTTTGCGAGTATTGTGACGCATTGAAATTTTCAGGAGAAACGCCCGGATTGTGCTGCCTTAGTGGAAAAGTGAAATTGCCATTATTGACTCCGCCACCTGAGCCATTGCATTCATTGCTTTGTGGCGAAACACCAGAATCACGTCATTTTCTTGCAAACAGTAAAAAATACAATGGTTGTTTCCAAATGACCTCATTTGGGGCAGACATTATCAAAGAAATAGGATTTAATCCGACATTTAAGGTATTTATTTGTTTATTTTTGTACTTACATACAATATAGTAGATGAATAACTTACTATACTTATTCCTACGTATTGTGTTTGTTGATTATACAAAAATACTGCTTAACTGAAAAGTGCAACCTATGCACCAAAATACATGAACAATAAAGAATCATTAAAATACTTGATTTTTTTATATATTTATATATATCTTTCCAAATAAAAAATAGAATTAAATAAAATCTAAAGTTTGTTTATTTACTGCCTCTAAGGCGGAACAGAGTTCGCCGGGTCCGCTAGTAGTAGATAAATATTGTTTCCATATTGCTTGTGCTACATTTTTGGAAAACAATTTGCATTTGAATAAATTGCAATACATATATTTTAAGTCTACGCATATAAGTATTACCGCATATGATCAACAACATAATATAGATTTGATTGAATTTTAATGAACTATTTAATTATTGATATATTTTATATCTTTCAGTTACCTGTGTACCGTCATTGAACTCTATCAAATAGGTATGTATGTACGCCATCACATATTTAACTTCATTCAATGAAAACTGTAAATAATTCCATTTGGTATTGATAAATAAATAATAATATATTGGATAATTATAATTTACGTGTACCGAGTTAAAATTTTACAACATAATAATAGACCGTTGCGCCCACATTCGTTTAAAATTCAACACAGAAATTAATTTGCATTTTACATAATAAACAACACGGTGAAGTGAAATACTACATAATTAGGGATTGGAAAGCAATGATAAATGTGGATTTTAGTTGATGTTTTGTGGTTGGATATAATCTAGGCAATTAACTGATTGTTACAGTACGATGGCCAAACGTGCAATTATGCAGTAAATTAATCGGCGTTTTAATTGGTAAAGTAATGAACAGTATACGCATTCCAACTAACAAGAATCTCATTATTCTTGGAACTAAACATTATTGGGAATCAGAACGCTGCTCTTGATTGCAAGATGAGTACAAGTAGACATGCAACTTAACAACTAGAACGAAGAGTTGAGAGAAATTTTGCTTTTATATCATTTATTCAAATACAAATAATTACGGTAATTATATTTACATATACATATGTAATAAATTGTGTATCAAATATGCATGTTTGTATACACTTTGTGTATAATATACATGCAGTACAATAAATTAATTATGCAGAGTATTGATAAGCTTGGGGCTTGTAAACGCCATCTTACCAGGTTAGTGTAGTGTTTTAACTTATTCATAACATATTCATGTTCTGGAGTATACTTTCAAAAACTTAAACTGGGATAACAAAGCTTTAAAAATCAATTGTGAATATTTAAATCAAATGAGGTTCGCTAACGACATCATTATAATTGCAATTGACTAACCTAGTACCTTGTGCAAATATGGCCAAATATAGAAATAATTGTAATTGATCAAGTATGCGACTACAAATACCTAGACCATGAAATTAAGATTGGCAGAGATAACCAAACTTGTGAAGGTTTTTTCTGCAGTTTTCCCTTTTCGTTGCAACAAATATTGGAAATGTGCCTCTACCATCTATAAGTCGCATGCAGACGCAGGTGGGCAGTAATAATGATGCCCATCTGCTCTTAACGCCCGCATAACTAGTACTAGTTCAGGGGCATATGGTAAAATAAAATGTAATTGGGTCCGAATTCGTTGTCAAATCATGACAGTAACCAATTACGCCATAGGTGTAGGAATAGTAGGGATTATTATTAGTAGTAAGTAGCATTTAGCAAACTTCGAGACACACTCAAATGGAACTGATCAGTGTTCTTCAAACGCAAAATCTATCACCAGTGTATCGTTATACCAGTGATCTCATACGGTGCAGACATTTATGCTGACCAACTCACTATTAAATGTACTAAAAGTGGCACAACTATGGACAGAGAAATGTTAGGAATCACTAGAAGTGTAAGAATGATGTCAAATGATGTCATTCGACAAAGAACTGATATTTCAGACATCATTGAATCATGACACATGCAAAATGGTGATGGGTCAGGTATCTAACTTGACTAAGTGACAACCGATAAATAAAAAGAATTGTTGAGTGATGGCCAAGAGAAGCCAGAAAAAGCTGAGGACGACCACCGATAAGATGGAGTAACGATGTCAAAAGAATAAGAGGCAATTGGATAAACATTGGATGGCACAATACGTATTTGGAAGAAATTTGAGGAGGCCCGTGTCCAGCCGGCAATGAACACAAATTGCTACTTGGTGATGATAGTGCGATCCAAAATAATTCGAAAAGTTCTTAAAGTATTGGTCCGCAAGCGAATCATTTCCATAATATTATGTATGCAATAACTTAGGTTACACATATAAAGTAAAATAAATGCACTGATTAAGTTTTTGTTTATGCTTTATTTTGTCACAGAGCTGTTCCAAATGCCCTTCTTCCATTGATGCAATATTGATGCAGTACCTATCTTCGCAATGTTGAATTTCCTGCCCTCAGGCTGTGAAATAATTGTATGGCAGGCTTTTTCTACATGCTGGTACATGTAGCACCAAATTATGGTTCCAAATTATTAACTGGTTCTCCATACACCAGTCTTTTACAATATCAAAAACAATGAAATAATTAAAGAAATCCAACATGTTTTGATCAGTAAATCCAGGAAGCCATGCATACTAAGTACGCTACGAAATTAGATTGTGATGTTATGATCAAGTTAGATTCTTTACTATATTATCACGGTTCTGTTAAATAAAGTAAGGTTGGATTATGTTAAGTTAGTCTACACTAGTATGTAGTATTCATGGTGCCCGCACTAACAGGCAAGGGGGTGCACTTGCCCCAACCCCCTTGAATCACCACTCCTAATACTAATTCGGAAAATGATGACTGACTATGATATCGACTTGCCTTTAGGATTCCCGACATATTTCTTCGGTGCTTATTTATGAAACTTATTTAATGAATAAATTAAATATTTTCAAAAATATACCTTTATTTATTACCCCACCCCCCTCCCCCTGAAAAAAACTTTTGGCGCCCATGGTAATACAAATTGCAGAATATTTAGAAAAACATCAGAAGTTAATCTGATCTAAATCTCCTATAAATAAACATACCTACCAGAAGTTTCAGAAATGTTTCCAAATTTTCTGAAACATATCTGCCAGTATATCTGTAAAAACTGAACAAATGGCAGTGAAACTAAACAAACCAAATTTACGAGAAAAGTGCAGAAAATTTAATTATAAGTAAATCAAAATATACAATTTACACCAAATTTAAGGTTTCTAAAATTGCCACAAAGTTTTGTAGAAATTTCTACAAAGTGGAACCAAAATATAAAAAAACTTGAAAAGTCAAGGTTCAGAAATTGCGAATATTTTAGTAAACCTCAAAAATATAAGCAATATGAAATCGAAGAAAGTGAAAAACTATAACATTTTATTGAAATGACAGAAACCCAAATAATTATACCGAAATTTTTCCAAATTCCAAATTTTTCGGCAGCTTTAGTACGAATATGACGAGTTACAATGAAGTTATACAACATTTCATGGATATATTAGAAATTGCTGAATAAGTGTTATAGAGTTACAGTTTGGACTGGAAATTTCCCATATATTCAACCAATATATGAAGAGAGGTAAAACGTCCAGAATCTTACAAACATATTAAAAGTATCAGATTTCTGACATTTTCAATATTTTTGATAACATTCTAGACTTTTTTTCTTGATTTTATGATTGTATATTTGTTCCCAAAACTTTTTTTAGTAATTCCACTGTTGAATAAAATATCAATTTTCTATCTAGAAAATTTACCAATATTTTATTAAAATTGTATATTTTGATATTACTATATTTTGATATTATTATAATTGGATACTATATTTAACTACGTTTTCTGTAATTTCAATTATAAAAAATGCAAACCATAAAAAATGGTTTTGCATTTTCTTCTGTTTCATAAAGGTCTTTTTAAGTTTTAAGAAAACTTCACAAAACCGTTTACTACAATGTACGCAAAACTTTTGATATTCTGATTGAAATTCTAAATTTTTTAACTATTGATTATTTGATTCTTCTTCTTGAAGTTCCATCTCCTATCGGAGGTTTGATATCATCATGACAATCTTTACTTTATTATCAACCGATTTAAATAGTTAGAGTAAGAGCAAGAGTGATTTATTATTTTATAATAATACACTATTCAAAATAATTGTCGCATATTCCATAAAACACCATCATATATTTTTTTTAAGTTGCCGATGTGATCCGTGTTCGTAGGTATAAACAAAAAAATCAAAAATATGCGACACTTTTTTTGAGTAGTGTAGTTGAAACATCCCCTTAATTTTATTTCTAAGCCAGGAAATCCTTCTTCTTCCTATACTTTTCTTTTCCCTCATCTGTTCTTCCATAGTTAGTACCGTAGCTGCCCCCTCTCATGCCATAGCCCAGGTATAATACCCATAAATAGCCAGGTATATACCAGGTATAACCAGGTATAAATAGCCATATACCCAGGTATAATACCCATTACCCAGTTTCCGTTTTTAATAGTATTTATTAGTTCTTATTATTTCTTGAGCCTTTGAAGCACCTCAAGATCTGTGACACGGTCTACCCAAGATATCTTTAGAATTCTTCTATAACACAATCGTTCGAATGCTACCAGTTTGTTTGTATCTGCCTGTTTTAGTGTCTGCACTAATAAGGTAGAAAATACGTAGCAGCTTAGCTTAATTGATTGTGGATCTACAAATTTCCATAAAACTTTGTGTCAATTTCTAAAATATTTGTTAAATTTGGTGTGAGTTATATTAATATGTCGGTATATTTAGATATTATAATTACATTTTGTGCAATTTTCTTGGTTTTTGGTTTCTTTAGTTTCACTACACTTATATTAAGTTTTCCAAATTTACTAGCACGTAGCAAAAGTTTTAGAAACATGAGCTTCCAGTAATTTCATTTAAGGGGGGAAATATTGCAACTTCTAATGTTTGTATTAATGTTTCAATTTGCTTACATTTTCTGTATAAAATTTTCATAAATTTTCTATAATTTCAATAATTTTCTTACTTATTTCATAACATGTTTATTAAATATTTGATTATTAAGTTATTAATAATTGAATTGTTGTGTATCTCATCTAATGATTATGATTGTATTGATTCCTGATGAGTTACTTCACATCTTAATTAATAATATTTTCACGAAAAATATAGCTTCTACCCTTTACATACTTTTTCTGTGGTTTTTTTGGTTACACTTTCATTAAGTGGTTTAGATATATTAACATATTATTAAATACGAATTTCAGACAATGGGCTAACTTTTCAGAAACTGATATTTATCAAATTTTCATAGAATAAATTTTCTGCGTTTTTTAAGATTTTGTATTACACATTATTTTTTACGTGTTTTGGGATTTAGGTAGTTTTCATGTATTTTTTATTTTTCACTTTACTATAATTTAATGAGAACTGCTAGGATACGAGATATGTAAACATGTCCATAACAACCGGGGCGTAATAATTGGGGGGAAATGAATTCATTACGCCCTGGAGTGTATTTTCATATAAACAAATCCATAACGTCTAGGGCGTAATGTCGTAATGTCTAGATGCCAATTCTGTTTTTTTTTAAGAAAAAGTGAAAAATAAAATCTTCTATACACCACAGCGTCGCCGAATGAATATGCCCATTGAACGATATCCATCTCTCGGGTTAAAGCCCTCGAGCTAGATTTCATCGTTCTCCGGGCGTAATCGTCGTAGTAACGCCCTTGGTGCATAAATAGGTATTACTATTTAATATAATATTTTAATTTACTAATATGTTGGCAGTAGCTAATCAATTTTGGAATATCGAATCTTCAGATGTAACATTGAATGTTTTTCTTGTTTTTTTATTTTAACTTTTATCTGTCTACTCCGTATTTCTCCAGCCTGGTTTCTTTTCAGTTGACATTTTGTGTAGTAAAATATCAGCAATATTTACATATTAGGGTTGGGTTTGGTGAACTCCCAAGTCAAATAAAACCCAAACCCAACCCTCAACTATCAATTCAGAATGGATCGAAATACTTTTATTTATACATATTTTGAAAAGTAACCAACTCGACCAGAAAAGTTTATTCAATTTTACAATCACTGGCATTGAGATTGTTAAACATTGTACATACCATAGGCGCCCGCTGTAACGGTCGGGGGTGGGGGGCACTTTCCGCCAAACCCTTTAATTTCCACTCTCTAAAACTAATGCGGAAAATGATGTCGAGAAGATTTTCGACATTTCTCGACATATGTGTTCTGAAATTAGATTTATATATTGTTCTGAATTTATGATACTTAATTATTGAATAATTTAAAAAAATTCAAAAATCACTTTATGTTTTGTCCCTCCGAAAAACATCCGAATTTTTGGGAATGTAGATTACATACAGTAGTAATAAGCTTGACAATACTAAAGAACTGCTGCTAAAGCTCAAGAATGGTTAAACAACCGTTTAAAGGTATCACTGCTGACCGCTGACCGCCAGGAGAATTGATCTGCTACACAGTTCAGTCCAATGCAGACTATGGGTATCAACCCCAGTCTTCATTCAAATAACCACATCTACTAATGAAGGTAAACATTTATTATAATTACAGAAGAAAACAATTACTTTATATTAACGAAAACATCAATTTCAAAATAACACTAATTTATTAATCAATTCTAAATAACAGCAATTATCAGGATCAGGTGATAAATATGACGGTGAAAAAGGCGTCGGTTCTGATCTGACGTATGGTAATTATCCGATCTAAATATTTATGGGCCGTCCGCTTTTAAATCACTCGCATTTGAATAACATCTCGCGCATGGACGCTATTATTTGTCAATTGACGCTGCCCCCACACTCTAGTTGGCGGCCTGTTAAGGTGAGCATAATTAATATAAAGCACAACAGAACACATGAGCACACGTCGTTACATATTAGACCAATGGATACAACCGATGTGTAGTAGTAATTCTAATGAATTGTTTTTGCATGACGAATGTTTCGAGCAAATTAATTCAGGTCTTTGCCTGCACGTTTTGTTTATTGATTTGTGGATAGCATTGACAGAACATCTATGAGTATTTAATATGATTTTGAAAAGTATTTTAAACCCCATCAGATAAATTGGCCATATAGGGCTAATTCAATGTTGTTCATTTTTTATTGTCGTTTTCTATCAGTTTCCCGATATCGTGTGATATATTGTTGATAATTGTTGATAAGTATATGTTAAATCTACATTTATTCAACCGGACTGTAAAATTTCTGATGTGGCCATCACATGCCTATATCAACGAATTCCCTTATATCGAGTGGTGCAAGCCAAGTCTTCATCGATGCTAACATCCATTGCACTTAATACACATTTTAATTAAAGAGTAGGTACAATATATCTGTCACCGTATCAGTCGAAATGATATTTGTAAATGAAAAGTATGCAGACATCTATGGGAAAATTTCTGAAAAATTTTAGAGGTCCTTATTTTCCGCCCGAAATTTAGGACGGAAAATTAATTTATTACGAGATAAAATAAAATATCAACCTAGTAAAATTTTAATGCATATTAGCTAATGAAAATCTGAATTGGGTAGCGCACGGCTTGTTGCACATCACTATGTGAATATAAATTAAATAATAAAAATTGTTCATCGTATATATGAAATATGATTTTCTCAGACATCAATTAATTTAGAGGATGCTGGTGAAAATAAGAGCATATAGATACTATTTTATTAGTCTCCTATACCTCACGGTAATCAGAATATTGTTATTAAAACAATATTTCTAACTTCGGATCAACACGAAAGATTCAATCATCTCAATTGTCTTGCAAAAAGCTCACTTTAATTAATACCACTCCCGCGGCATGCATCAATTTAAACCTGTTAAATTGAAATAATGGAAGTTTCTTTGCACGAAATTTAATTAAAAGTTATCAAATTACGTCGGCTTTTACCGAAATAATATAAATATAATTATTTCTAGTCGTCGCCCGCCAACGGCAATTTAGAATTGTTCTGTCCTTTTGGGTTATATAATTATGGCTCTCGATGGAATAATAGTAGAAAAAAGTTAATGACTTCAACGAGGTAGCTAGAAATACATTTTATACAATTGTATAATTGGACATCTTTTACGTTGAAATTACTTGGATGTTTTCATAATCTGTGTTTGATGAGTTAAATTAACTTATTTATTCGGGTAGTATTTTCTATTAAAAATAAATGTTTAAGAGGCCTCTTTACCCCAGCCAGTATACGGCATTATTAATAAGCGATAGCCAAATAATTCATGAACGGGTTAATATAATTACAATCGGAGAACTAATATAGAAAGTTTAGACATTTATCTACAATTAGACAAAGTAGTTTTAAGAAATATATCAAAGGTGACTTATTTCTGATCACCTAATCGGATTTATGTGCAGACAAGAATACTCCATTATAATTCATGATATTGAAACAAAAAAAAGAAAGTGATTCGCAATAACATTAGCTCCAAATACTCTGTAGGAATTACTGGTAAATAATATTTATTTCTATTTTATTTTATGATTTAAAAAAAATAAAAAATTAACAAACTCCTCTAGTCAGGCGAAAGAAATAAATCATAAAATAAAATCAAAATAAATATTATTTACCAGTAAGTACTAAATATAACAACCTCAAATATATTACTAGTAATTTATGGATAAAATCTTAAAGTTAATAAAAATAATTTTGTTTTGGTATATTCTGTTATATGTATGTAAGTGCGTATGCCTACTATAGAGATATGGTATATTAGTTTTTATCATTTAATTATTAGATAATTTCTATGACCGTAAATAGATAATTTCCTTACAATAAACAGTAGAAACATTGTATCCACGTCTTGTGCTAGAACTTTCTACTATAATTCAACGGATTATATTGGTTTAACGGATGATGAATGATCACAATTATATTTTTCTTTTCTTTAGGGACAATATACCCGTTTTAGTTTACTAACTATTTGGTTCCAACTTATAAAAAAACACTTCAATATAAAAAAAAAATTAAATGTGGCCGTAGTTAAATTTTCGTCCACAATGAGGCCCGACTGTCAAAAGATTTGCCCACCCCTGGTTTAGATCGTGTCAAAAATGTATAATTTTTCTCCAAATACAAGCACTACAATAACTAAGTAATTTAAATATGTCGAAAATGATCCATTTTGTTATACATTAGTTATGGATCACATCTGATTTAATTATAGGTACATAATGATAAAATTATATCGACATAATTTACTATATTTATTTATAGAGTATATAACGTATTCAAATTTATAGTAATTAGGTGCATGATATATTATGAATAAATAATTGTAATTTTGAAATGTACGCAAAATATGCATTTTGTCTGCATTCGGAATTTCAACCTTCATAGGTAAATATATATTACGAAAAAATATGGGGTAAATAAGTATCGCTGACATCAAAGTGTGAAGCCTAGAACCGATCTAAATAAGGCATTGATCGGAAAAGTTGCGCCCTTACAAATCAAGGTTGAACTGATTTTTTAACAAATTTTATGAAATTAGTTGTCAGTAAAAATTAAGAAACCTCCTCCCTAGAGCCTGCATTATTATTTTTAATAAAAAATGTTGTTTTTTTACCACCATTTGATGATTTGCATTTTTTTGACGCGACACTTTTGGCAAGGACGTGATCCATCCTTTTTTAAATATCAACCTAAATTTTTCTATTAACAAATTTAATATTTTTTTCTCTTCACGAATATTAAAAACATTGTGAGTTTACATAACAAAATTTTCTAAGGAAATCGAGTTTAACGCCTGATGAGAAAAAAGTTTGGCTGCATTCGAACTTCGCATTTGGCAGCAAAAAGGCTGCATTCGAAAAGAAATGATACAAGTAAAACAAATACGATTTACTAATCTTCTGTTTCTTATGCAACGTCGTGGTATTTTTAGATATTGGTGAAGAGAAAACAGATGCTATCAAATTTTTTATTAGAAAAATTCCGGTTGCCATTTATCGTTGAAAGTCATTCTTAAAAAGTGTCACGTCACAAAGAAATGCAAATCATCAAATGGTAGCAAATAGTTTAACATGAAGATGTTGTTGCGAGTGTCGCGTAACAAAAAAAATCATATAATTGTTGTTAAAAAAATATTGTGAGTTTGCATAACAAAATTTTCTAAGGAAATCGTGTTTAAAGCCAGATGACAAACAAGTTTGGATGCATTCTAATTTCATGCATTAGGCTGCAAAAAGGCTGCATTCGAAAAGAAATTATACAAGTGAAACAAATACGATTTACTAATCTTCTGTTTGTTATGCAACCTCATGGTATTTTTAGATATTGGTGAAGAGCAAAAAAAATGCTCTCAAATTTGTTAATAGAAAAATTCCGGTTGCCATTTATCGATGAAAGTCATTGTCAAAAAGTGTCGCCTCACAAAAAAAATAATTAGATATGAAGGTTTTGTTGCGAGTGTCGCGTAACAAAAAAAATCATATAATTTTGGCAAAACTTTTATTCAAAACTGTTTGTTCTAAAAATAATAATAAGGGGTTTAGTGTGCAGGTTCCTTACTTTTTACTCACCCTGTCATCGTGATACAGACGAGACAATTCTCTTTAGAATATATCCTGATCCCAAAATGCCTCAATGATGCCCAGAAAAAAAATTCAACCTTGCTTGACTTGATCGTGATGGTTTATTTGATACATTATATTTACTAAAGTTCATAATAAAATATCATTCTTATTCATTCAACAAGCTTCAATTAATCACAATTTTAATACAATATAAAGAATGCAGGTATAAACACGTTTGATTTATTGCAAGATAGCAATATACATACACTTATAAAGGGGGGAACTGTATTATCAAAAGTCACAATAAAATTCGCAGCTACAACAAATTATACTAAAATTTTATGCATTTTATGATTTTATACTAATAACCTTGGTTTCACTAAACCCATAATATATAATTGAGAAAATTCGTAAGTCTATAACATTAGGGAATACATAGATTATAAAATTGGTCTATTTGAAAACGCACGAATAATTTATTATAATTTTACATTAGACTTGGTTCACTGGCGCAAATTAAATAATTATTCAAAATAATAAATGACAAAGCTAAAATTGATTGAGCTAAAATTTTATGCATTTTATGATTTTATACTAATAACCTTGGTTTCACTAAACCCATAATATATAATTGAGAAAATTCGTAAGTCTATAACATTAAGGAATAAATAGATTATAAAATTGGTCTATTTGAAAACGCACGAATAATTTATTACAATTTTACATTAGACTTGGTTCACTGGCGCAAATTTAATAACTATTAAAAATAATAAATGACGATAGTATATTTTTTTGTTATTCATATAAAATGAATATTAAAATAAAAATCACTTACGAAATAAATTGCTGCCATAAAAACACCGTCACGAGCCATCCTACTCTCGTTGCTCGTCTTTATCACAGACACAAATAAATTCAGCAGTATAAATGCGTGCAAAATCTCATATGGGTCCTCTTTATTATAATATACGTTCGTTGGACTCCTACCAAAATAACGGCAGTGGTAGGCACAAAACGTCGATATTTGAAAATTATGGACTCGCATACTTCCTAGCAGATTTTGATGGGAGACACACAAACTATGTGTGTCCAAATGTGTACTCCAAATTTGGCCTAATTAATTATCGATGTTATTACGTTGCAAATTGTCAACATCAATTTATACTTATCGATATTTCTATATTAACTTATGATGAATATAAAAATTAATGAATACCTTCAGAAACAGTTGGGCTAAACGTTTTATTACGATTTTTATGTTTTACAGCACTACAAATTTAATTACCACGTGGGCGACAATCCTGTTAGATTCTAGAGCTGTGTTCGTAAGATTATCATCTGTAAATTAGAGCAACCTTAAGAGTCCAAAAAAAATAATAAATAAAATAATAAATAATAATAAAATAATGAAATAATTGTTGTGCTGAAAATGTAACTACAGAATAATTGTACAAATTTGTTATTGTGTCATGATAGGTTTTTTTTTCAATAATAGTTATTAAATACTTTTCAAGCTGGTTCGTATACCTGCATGGCATTTTCTATTATTTTGTTTCTATTATAGTTGTATGCAGGGACGGACAGGCTGTAAAATTTAAATTAAAAATGTCATATTTTCTACTTATATTTAAATATATTCAAATGCAATAATGAAAAAAATCAAAAAACCACAAGTCTACAACATAATTTTTTATCTAGAAGTTTAAAAGTTAGAAGCGCTTTAAAAATTCAACGATTCAAAAATAAAGAAATATTCCAGATAAAGCACAGAAATAAACTTCAGAAATACATACCAAACTGTCATTGAACATTAATGAATTTCATTGAGTTTAAGGGAAGACTTTTTTATTGTGTGTGACTTAAATTTTGAAATTTTGATGGTTTTTGTGGAGGGTTTTGGAAATTTACAACTTTAGAAATACCAAAAAAGTCATTGAACATTAATGAATTGTATTTGTAATTGAAAACCATTATGAAACATTATGAATGGTGCTAAATTTCTATAATTTCATAATTCTGTAATATCAATATGATTACATAAATGAATCTCCTCTGAAACATCAAAATGTGAAAACGATTACATATAGAAATTTATAAGAAAAGAAACACTTCAAAACATATACAATACCAAAAATATCATTGAACTTTAATGAATATAATGAAGATCGTTTTAGTGAATATGACTTGATTTTTTTGTTGGTGGGTTTTGAAAATTTTAAGACAAAAATTTACAGCACCCAATAAAATTGTATATAATTTTGCTTCGTTTTCATAGAGTATGCCCTGAATTTTAATATATTTTAATGGTAATTTCAATCATGAAAGGTGTTTAATGCACATATATTCTAAAAGAATTAGAATCATTTCTTGTAGATTTTAGAAAATATGAATTAAAATTTCTATATCGTTTCCACTCTCATATTCAGAATATTTTTTTATACAATTTTAAATTGTATACTAGCACGAGGAAGTCATCTGAAATTTTATTCAGAAAAATCAACTTAACTAATAATTCTCAAACTTGATAACAGTTTCACAAAAATTTAACAACAAAAATATCAAAGAAGGTTCTATAGCATAGAAAGAAATGTATATAAAATGGGCAAAAATGTATAAAATTTGTCTTCAGTTCTCATAGAGTATTCCCTGAATTTTAATATATTTTAATGATAATGTCAATCATGAAAGGTTTTTAATGCAAATAAATTCTGAAAGAATTATTTCTTGTAGATTTCAGAAAATATGAATTAAAATTTCTATATCGTTTCCACTCTCATATTCACAATATTTTTTTATGCAATTTTCAAATTGTATACTTGCACGAGTAAGTCATCTGACATTTTATACAGAAATATCAACTTAGCCAATAATTCTCAAAGTTTATAACAGATTCGCAAAAATTTAACAACAAAAATTTCAATGAAGGTTCTATAGTCAATTTTTCAAGAATCTTTTCAATGCTGTAGACTTTCATTATTTATTTCTATATGAAAGTCTACAGCATTGAAAAGATTCTTGAAAAATTGACAGCATTAAAAAAATCAGTGAAATTGAGCAGTATTTTTATTTATTTTTTCACATTATTGATAATGGCATACAAGGTTATGGTCATAAAAATTCTGAAAGCTTACAAACTTAAATTATCAATATCTTAATAGTTAATAAAGCTCAGTGTAGTTTGAAATTTCCCAGTGTATATACATAATTTAATGAAAATGTCAGTTACATACAATGCGAACTATTTTGTTTGTATAATAATTTTAAAAGCATACACACTTTTCATGAAAATTTTGTGAATTCTTTAAACAACGTCATGAAGAATACAAAACGGCAAAAGTATACATTAAAATTTCTATGTCGCTTTCCATCATCTTTTTAAATTATGTACTTGTAGATAGCAGTACATGAAATGTGAATACAACATTAATTTTCAGTATAAAAATTCCAGAAAAAACATGGAAATTCACATAGTATATAGAGAAATTATGGAAATTCTACAGTAGTAAACACATTCCCAGAAGGTAAGTTCCAGAAAAGAAAATGAAGAAGGCATAAAAATCGTGGAAATTCCACGGTTCTAAATAAATGTTAAGGGGGCAAATCTGAAAAATCAGCGTATGAAGATGTAATGTAAATTCTACTGTGTTTAAAAGAGAGTGATGGTATATTTACTTTGAATTTATTAATTTATTATTTTATTATTATATTATTTATTAACTCCTTTATATTGACTTATGTATAAATGTGTATTTATGTTAACAAACAATTCCAAAAAAAAATATCAAAAAAATCAAAGAAATTAGAATAGCATGCAAAGAAATTATGGAAATTCAAGTGCATTAAAAAAATCCATAAGGTATAACAGAAAAAAATGTGGAAATTCTACAGTATTAAATACATTTTCAGAGAGCAAATGTGAATGTATGAATCATGGAAAAATGCATGCCAATCGTTTTTACTTCTTCAGAAACGTTTTTGAATACAAAAAAACCCAGCTGATTCAGAAGAAAATCAGCCTGGTGAGAATTACATGGTTGTTAGTCGGATAATGAAGACGATTCATTAATAATTTAGTTTCGTTCATGTTTGCTGATTCTGAAGTGATTCCTATATTTATTACGTTCCCTGGAATATTTTTCTTTATTTCAACCCCAAACTTCCCGAACCTAAACTAATCGGTGTTTGAACATTAATATAGAAATGCAAAACCAGGCATTTGTATAAAGAAATTATGGAAATTCAAGTGCATTAAAGAAATCCATAAGGTATAACAGAAAAAATGTGAAAATTCTACAGTATTAAATGCATTTTCAGAGAGCAAATGTGAATGTGTGAATCATGGAAATTCGAAGTGTCTTTACTTCTTCAGAAACGTTTTTGAATAAAAAAACAGGTAATTCAGAAGAAAATCAGCTGGTGTGAATCACATGGTTGTTATGTTGGATAATGAAGACGATTCATTAATAATTTAGTTACATTCATTTTTAAGTGATTCCTATATTTACTACGTTCTCTTGAATATTTTTTTTATTTCATTGCCAAACTTCCCGAACCTAAACTAATTGGTGTTTGTACCATTAATATAGAAATGCAAAACCAGGCATTAGTAGTTCACAAGGACACATAGCAGTCCTTTGCAAGCCTCAGCTGCAAAACCGGGCATATGTATTTTTTTACACGAAATATCTTTTTAGTAATAAATCAGACATTTCTGAATAAAACACCTACTTTATTAAAATAATAAACAAACAAATTTTGAAAATCAAAACTGCAAGTTGATTTGACAACTTGCAATGTCTTAGTATGTAGGATTTCTTTGTTTTACTCAAAACTAGGCTGCTTTCGCATCTATACGTTTCATTTGGTGCACGGTTCATGTTATCATTTGTATACGGCATTTGTATGTGGAATTTGCCACATTGTCCATATGGCAGGTCCGCACCTGCCTGTAGGTATAGTAAATGTCTTAGCTTGAGGTGTGCACGAGTTATATTCAAAAGGAATAAGAACTTTTTTTATATTGTAAAGGGCTCATCGAACCTATAATAATTTATGTGAATTTTACAATGCTTCAGTACTATAGGTTTTATTCAATATTCATGTCTGGCATTTAATGCGTGATATTTTTAGGTAGGTATACATTTATACATATCTTGCTCATATAAATTGTTATATACTTAGTCCTTTATTGTGGGAATTTGAAAGTCAAGGATTGAAATAAAAAAGGCATGAATGCTTATTCTAAAGTGACAATTGCCAATCTAATAAAATTATAGATCACTTAAGAATTCAAGTGAAAGTCTTTATACCTATATAAAGCCCTAGGAGGAACTAAAATAGTTATTATGGACCAGAATTAGAACATCAGTGAGCATATAAATTTTAACCTAGCAGATATACCATCCTGTAATTAAATATTCTCGGGATACATCTGTAATAATAATTTATGATGTGAATAATGGTATACATTCAAAACCTTATTTGTTTATAAATATATGAAATTCTGAGAATATATATATTTTTTTATTTATCTAACAGCACCGCATTGGGAAAACATAAGAAACGTGAGTTAAAATTTAATTCTTATGCCAATAATTAAATATTTGAAGATCAAATCTTGTCGTCTCCATATCTTGACATCGGCTAACAGTAATCGATTCCAACTGAAGAGTGCGCCGGCACTTTAATGATCTTGCGCGAATCTGTAATAGAAAAACGTGCGAGAGACCTCGCCAAGTAATTAAATGCTGCCCACGGAAATCATTTGAATTTTTAATAATGCGTTAAACGCGTTCAATCGGCATACCATAAATTACATCATCGTCAATAGGAAACCATTGTAACTATACAAAAGGCGGTACACAAACTGCAAATTAAAAAGGATACCTATAATTTGCGATTTGCCTGAAATTATTTGTGTTTAAAATCCAGGACGTCTCGAAATTCGAATCATAAAATTGTATATTTACAGCGAATTGTAAAATCGTGATGTTTGTACAGTAATAAGACATTTTTTGTCTTAATAATTAATAGCAATAAGACATTTGTAATATTTCTACAATTTTCCACTAGTAGATACAATTATTTACGATAAAGGATCTATGCCGTGATTCTATAAAATAACTCAAATATAAAACTATGTATAAAGGTAATTAATTTTCTAGTGTAGTGGAACGCCCCATGATGATATTTTGGGCAGCTGGAGTAACTCATGATTCAAAAATTACAAACACATAAATTACCCTTAACTGAAATAAATTCAACTCAATTAGTAATACTTCGCTTAGGCTAGATTAGGCGACTAATTAGTCATATGAATTTCTGCTTATTCATATTTAAAAGTTCGATATATTGGTATAAATGAAGTAATTAATCGATTCTGCCGATAGCACGTACGTCTCCTTTACCATTTGTATGTGTATCTATGTCATGAATATTATGCGCACGATTTCTCAAAAGCTCCAAGGAATTTTGGGCTCAAACTTTAATACGAATAGTTATACCACGTAACTTCATGACAATTAAATTACGTGAAGTTGCGTAGTTTTTATTGGAATTAATCAACCAAAACAGGAAGTTTGTCGTCGAAAGTGTTACTTATATTTATTTTAAGAAATCTTTCTAATAAAAGATGTCAAAGATGAAACAAAATTTAATAAAAATGAGTTATAAGAATACTGCATATTTTTAATAGGCAACATATTTTTACACGACTCTTGATATGTGGAGAAATTTCGTGCTTTAGCTAACCTATATACAATTGTACATTCATAAATTTTAATAAAATTAGTTATAAAAGTTATTAAAAAAATGGATAATGACGACACCTAAAGTGATTTCTATGCTATTATAATATTAAGTCAAATCGGTCAAATATGTACGCTTGAGAATGGTTGAGAGACCGAAATAATTGTAGAGTTTATCTGTAAATACGTGAAACTTTATCCGAATGTTTTATTTACCTTTTAAAATAAATTCTGCAAACATGCACCAAATAACATATTTACGAATAATTTTAAACATATTTAAGAGTCTTACCAACAACTTGGTATGTGGGTGTACACTAATGATGATACATGAATGCAGCTGCATGAATCAGAATTATGCTCCCCAGATGTCCCGATAATATGCAAAATATTATCAAATTTGCAATTATATGACATTATTCTAAACTATGGAAAGATCTCTAAAATTGATAACTGCATATTTATAATATGTGGTCACATCCATAAATAGATATTATTTTGGACTAGAGTTTCCCAATATTTACTAAAATAGTACGTGAATATTATATTAACATTTGTTATATTTAATTATTAATGATGTGTAGAATTGCGCTTCCCAACATTTCGAATACTGGCTCTCAGAACTCGACAAATAAAATTGTAATCAAATGTTTCTAAACATAGTAGTTTATTAATAATAATAAGTATTTTATTCACTTAGCTTTTATATACACATGTACAAAAACAATAACAAAATTTATATAATAATGAATTCGTTGCACTGTATGACATAGCAATTTAAAATTACTCCTTAAAATTAATTTTAGGTCATCAGAGATGAATTCAATCACCGTATTATACTGCTAAGCTACTTCTAAATCCCTAACATTTTCTGGCATATTTTTGATTTGAAACATTGGTTGATATAATATCCTCAGATTTTGAACATTCTGATACTTAATATTTTTGTATCATTCTGAGCGTTTTTCTCTCAAGATACGAGTGAAAACTTTTTAAGTTTTGAATCTCCATTAAAGTTTTTGTCATCTAAAATATTTTTTTAAATATTTTCTGCCAAAATGTTTAGGTCCAAGTTAGGTATTGGTATTTTAACATTTCTAAAATATTTTATATATTTTCTGCCAAAAAGTTTGCGTCCAAGTTAGGTATTGGTATTTTAACATAAAATAAGTAACAGTCACTAAAGTTCAACAGCGGTATTCGTAAAAATTTAAACCGTGGGTTAGCGGTGGTTTAGCAGTGTTTTACAAAGGGTTACCAAGGTTAGTAACATTAATCCACCGTTGAACCGCGGCAATTTTTTTTATGAATAACATGGTAAGATTTGAGGCAAATAACGACATAAATAAATAACTTGTACTTAAATAAATTAACTTGATTTTTGCACATTTCTTACCACTACATATTTAGGTGTATTTAATGTAAATGGTTTACAGGGAAACAAAAATATGTCTATAAATTACTCATTACCAATCAATATATTATGAAAGTAAATATTTATGTACTTTCCTTTGAATTAGGCATTTGATTTTAATTTTATAATAATACATATTATTATGAACTCTATTATATATTATGTTATTTAGGCAGCCCTAGTTGCACAAGTCGTGTAAAAACACAGGCCAACCACCAAAAAACTTTTTGTATGTGTTTACCTAATTCTTATCGTTATAAGTGTGCTTCTTCCAAAAATAACAATAAAAGTGCCGTATCACCCACCATTTGTTCCCATTTTAACTTGTTCTCTGTATAGCCAGGCAAATGCAGCTCTGATTCTCTAGAAACGTATGAGATGATCCCTTCACTTTCACAGTCCATTTGTCGGCGGCTTCACAGTCCAAGTTTCATTTGACAAGTAAGCAGTATGTGTTTGCAATGTTGCTATCTAGACAAGATACTAATATAGCAGTTAGTGTTCAGTCATAGCTAGTCGTTGTTATGAGAACAGTCCTGACAGTTTTTGTTATATTTGTGGCGAATTGGTGATTAAGAAACACCAACGGAACATTACAGACTTTGTTAGAAAAGTATATTTCTCATATTTCGGAATGAAACTTGGTGATCAGGACAAATCTTGGGCGCCACATAAGGTATGTTATATTGGTGTAGAAGACCTTAGAAAATGGTCAAAAAAGGAGAAAGAATTCTTTAGATTTGCCATTCCAATGGTATAGAGGGAGCAAAGGAATCATTCAGATGATTGCTACTTTTGTTGCATTGATGTTATTGGTTACAATTCAAAAAAACAAAATAGTAATTCAGTACCCTAACTTACCATCTGCAATTCGGCCAATAGGCCATAGTTCGTATCTGCCTGTTCCTGAACCACCAGTGGCTATTACAACTGTTAGTCTGGATAACATGTCAAGTGATGAATCTTCCTGCGATAAAGATGAATCAGTTAACAATGAGTTTTAGTGGAACGTCAGTCGTTTACTCAAACTGAGCAAAATGATTTGGTCAGAGACTTGGGCTTAACAAAGGAGCAAGCTTAACTGCTTCGCTGCAGACTTAAGGAAACGAACTTCTTAGCAGCTGGAACTTCAATTCGTGTATACAGCAGAAGAGAGCAGCAAAATGCTCATTTAACATGATGACAAGAACATGATTTAGTGTATTGCTCGAATATTGCCGGTCTGGTGAATGAGTTCGGAATTGAATACATAAAACAAGAATGGAGGCGTGTCGATTCCTCTAAACGTAGTTTAAAAGCAGTTCTATTAAACAATGGTAACACCTATGCATCATTACCTGTTGCTCATTCTGTACTCATGAAGGAAAATTACGAAAACTTCAGTGTATTTTTAGAGAAACTAAACTACTCCGCTCATGGATGGATAATATGTGGTGACTTGAAAATAACATGCATGCTTCTTAGCCAGCAAAGTAGTTTTACTAAATTTCATCCTGATTCCACGAGAACTGATTCCACGAGATCAGCATTGGTCTAGAAAGAATTGGCCTGTAAGAAAATCTTTAAAGCCAGGAAAGAGTAACATTCTACGGGAACATCTGGTAGATCAACACAAGATTCTGCTGCCTCCATTACACATAAAATTAGACCTAATGAAACAATGTGTGAAGGCCTTACCTGAAGATGGGCAGTGTTTCAATTATCTTTTTTTACCTGAAGCAAAATGAAAAGAGAGTATCTTCGTTGGACCTGATATTAGAAAAATGATATTTGATACCCAATTTGAGCTACATATGACAGTAAATGAAAAAGAAGCGTGGATTGCATTTAATCACTTTGTAAATAAGATCCTAGGCAACAAAAAAGACCCAGACTATCAAGAAATTGTTGCCAATATGCTCGATGCTTTAAAAAAATTGGGGTGTTTAATAAACCTCAAAGTTCACTTTTTAAACCGTCATTTACAATTCTTTCGGGACAATTTAGAAGAACAAGGTGAGTGTTTTCATCAAGATTTAAAAGTGATGGAAAAAGGTTATTATGGACGCTAGAACACCAACATGATGGGAGATTACTGTTGGTCACTTTACTGAGAGAGTCAACAAATCGGCGCATAGAAGAAAAACCTATATCAGGAGCTTTAAAGAAAAGAGACAAAGAAAATATACATCAATGGACATGTAAAGAATGTAATGTTAAGAATACAAAGCCATCTTCTATGTTTAAATAAAGTTCTGTTGGTATTTTATAAATCGTTTACTTTTCATATATAAGATATAATTTATTGAAACATTTACATATTTGCTGTTGTATGTACATTATTAAATTGTAAAAGAAGGTCTTGCTGCATTGCTTCAAATGGTCATCAGCCGCAGCCTTTCAGCCTACTACTTTTCATATTTATTCCATATTTAGCATAACTTCCCATATCTTACTAGATCAGATCGTGACCAAACTGTGGGTGATGGAAACGAACAAAGTTCAGATACGGATTTAGCACCCAAAAAACTAAGCTATCAAGATTTAAAAAGTTTTTTGAAACTAGTTTTTTGTTGGCCTGTAAATGGTTTAATTTATTGACGAGTTCAACTCACCTTACATCTTATTTTGGCTCACTTTATCTGACGATTTAACACAAAAATCATTTCAAAATGTACGTTTATCCAATTTATTTCAGACCCAATCTACTGGGTGATTCAAAATCCAAACTTATGGGTGTGATGTGGGATGCTGTACAAAGCAAAATATTTTTATAAACCTATGTCTTCTTTCCAATCGCTATCTAGTTATTTTTATTTATTTTTATTATTTTTCTATTAAATTAAGTCAAAATAGAATTTAGTCTACGACTCTTGAAGCAGGAAAATCATTGTGAATTTGAACTTGAGTCTATTGGCATTTTTGACTTGTTTTAATATTACCAATTACACCTTAATGTTTGGACCACACCGTTTGAATCACCTTGTAAATATGTCAAATATAATTAAAAACTGTTGAAAAGTACCAGAATAGACATAGGTTTATTAACATTTTTCATATAGCACCCCACATCACAGCCTTAAGTTTGGACCATACTATTTGAATCACCTTGTACATACCTACATGTAAACTTCTTATACACTGTGTATCAGTGACTACCAGACATAGCAAAATTAACATTGGTGAAGTATGTAAGGATGAACTGGTGTGGTTGGACACAGGAATGTTTCTCTCCGAATTATTATTATTATTATTATCAAAAGGCTCTTTACCTTTCGATGTGGACTATACATGTTACTACAGTTACATTACAGTTTTGTTATGTATTTGCCAATTTTTTCCACTCTCTTCTGTTCTTTGCCATTTCTCTTGCTTGTTTCACTGTCTTCCCTCTGCTGTTTATTATTTCTTCTATTTTGTTGTCCCATTCTTGTCTTGGTCTACCTCTTCCTCGTTTCTTTCCTGTTTTTGCTTCCCAGATTTGTTTTGTTTGATTCGTATTTTTCATCCTAATTAGATGTCCCCACCAGTTGAGCGGCTTCTTTTCTATAAACTGTTCTATTGATTCTATATCTAATTCCTCTCTGATGTCTTTATATCGTATCCTGTCTTTTTTTTGTTACTTGTTTTACTCTTCTCAGATATTTTATTTCTATTGCCTGTAGTCTACTTTTATCTCTCATTGTTAGCTTCCACGTCTCGCTCCCATATGTCAAAATCGTTCTGTATATAGTTTTGTATATATTCATTTTTGTCTTTCTGCTTATCTCTTTCTTGTTAGTAAGTATATTATTCAGGGCATAGTACGTTTTTATTGTGTTGTTTATTCTGTTGCTTAATTCTCCTTCCATTTTCCCGTCTTCTGTAAGTTCTACTCCAAGGTATTTGAATTGCTCCACTTGCTCAATCTGGTCCTGTCCTATCTGTATATTTAAGTGTTCTTTCCCTTTTCCTATTATCAGTACTTTTGTTTTGCTGTAGTTCAGCTTCATGTTATATTTCTCTAGGTGTTTATTCCATACGTTCATGTTATGTTGCAGGCTCCTCTCACTTTCTGCTATCACTACCACATCATCGGCGTATGCTCCTTCTGATATTTTAATCATTTGCATGTTTTTGTATCCTACGTTTGCTTTTAGTATTTCTGTTTTCATGCCCTTCATTATTTCATCCATATATAGGTTGAATAGTGTTGGGCTGAGAGCTCCTCCTTGTCTTAGTCCATTATTTGTTTTAAAAGTTCTTGAAATTTGCCTCTTGTATATTATTGCATTACTGCTGTTGTTGTATATATTCTGTATTACTTTCACTATCCGTTTTCTATTCCTCTCTCGTTTAGAATTAACCATAGTTTCTTTCTTGGTGTCATGTCAAACGCTTTTTCGAGGTCTATGAATCCCAGATATGTATTTTTATTATTTGCGATTCTTTTTTCTGTGATTTGTTTTATTGTGAAGATGTTGTCTTGCGTGGATCTCCCTTTCCTGAAACCACATTGCGGTTCTTCTAGGGTCTGTTCTATTCTTGTTATTATTCTCTGTTAATTGTCTTAATATTTTCATCCCTATACTTATTAGTGTTATGCCTCTATAGTTTGCGCATTTCGTCTTGTCACCTTTCTTGTGTATCGGTACTATTAACGCTGTTTGCCAGTCTTTTGGTATCATATTTGTCTTCCATATTTGGTTCAGTAGCTTCAGTAGTTTATCTTTTCCTATGGGTCCCTTGTGTTTAATCATTTCTGCTGTAACCTGATCTTGTCCTGGTGCTTTTCCTATTTTCAGGTCCCTTATTATTTCTAGAAGCTCTAGTTCGTTGATACTCTCCGTTACTGTTTCTGTGATGTTCGTTTCGCTGTTTCTTGTCTTCTGTTCGTTGCCGCTATTTATAGTTAGTAATTCTTCGAAATACTCTTTCCATCTTTCTATAATTTCTTCGTTTTCCTTCAACATTTTGCCTTGTTTGTCTTGTATGTATCTCGTTTCTTGTCTTTTTTCTTTCCTGCATCCTTTTATTGTTTTGTAAAATAGCTTTTGATTTTCCTTTGCGTTTTTCTCCATTGTCTCCCCGAACTTTTCCCATTCCCTGGTCTTGCTATTCTAACCTCGTCTTTTACTATTTTCCTTTTTTCATTGTACCTTTCGTAGTTATTACTGTTTTTGACATTTAGGTATCTTTGCCATGCTTTTTTCTTTTCTTTTATTTTATCTCGTGTGTCATCTGACCACCACGCTGTCTGTTGTTTCTTGTTTGGACTTTTCTTCAACCCGTCTATTGTGCTGCCTCAAGCATATTCATTTTTATGTTATTCCACATTTCCTCTACTGTTTCTCTCTTCTCTCTTCTCTCTTCTCTCTTCTCTCTTCTCTCTTCTCTCTTCTCTCTTCTCTCTTCTGTCTTCTCTCCGAATTACATGGTACTTATATAGGGTGTCCCAACGCTCTAGGAACGGTCAACTACAGGGTTATTAATCAAAATATCAAAAATTGTTTTGTACAAAAGTTGTGTACAATAATGTACACAACTTGTATCGACTCACCTTGTATCTCTCGGCGCTACGCACCTCGGTATACAAACTAACGGTCAGTCAATAATGCTGGTCTTCACATCCTTGGCATATAATGTACTATATTAGTTATATTATAATCGACAATAGTAATTAATATGAAATTAATGCAACTTCTGGATATCAAATTAATTAGTTTAATTCGCAAGATATTTAAATATCAATATGTTCAGATCGATTGCTTAATGCTTTATATTTTTTATACTGCCGTTAGATTTAACTAATTTTAGTGTTCCCAATATTAGGAAAGTAGCTGCAAAAAGGTTTTGGTATTTTTTACGACCACGAGACCCACGCATGTGTAAAAATTACGTTAACTTATTTCTTCCCTTAAGCGTTTCATCGTAACGTATCGCTCCATCTATGTTTTGTGCTGTTTCTTCTGGTGATAAATCTAAACGAATCCACTTTATTACAATTTTACACATCGCATATCGGGTACAGCGTTGGCGGTCAATTCGATTAGTAAGCCGTTTTCTGTAACTGTAAAATATAATACGCCAATAATCACTTACACATGGCAATTAATTAATTAGGTACGATGGGGGTCTATGGTGGGCTTAGAGCCTTTGGCGTGCTTCGTATTATCATTTAAATGGCCATTCACATTTTCAAGCGTAAATGGACATCGTTAAAAGATTTTATTGTAGCCGTCAGCTGTAATCGTCGATTTAACTATGCATGTGGGTGGATTGTTCCGAAATACATTTACTTCAAAACATATATACTAAAAAGGTGAGCGCGAAATTTGTTATTCCACATTAACAGAACTCAAAATAATGTAACGAATGGTGCGAGTTTTTTTCCTGCATAAATATATCCAATCAAATTAAGCATTGCACGTGCTTCGTAAAGAGAACTAGATAAATTATTAATTGATACTTCAAAACGCAGCAGCTATACTAGATCTTATCATAACTAATTTCTACAATAATAAATTTACGAATGACTCCATAAATTCTCTATGGCATAATTCTTTAAGTTCAATATTATATTTAAGTTGTTTATTTAGCTATAATATTATTTAGTGATAGAATTTATAAAATATCAAACATGATATACTTAGTTCATTAAAACACAGTATTTTTCACTAGTTTCTATTGGGTGAAAACCAATAAAAAAGTTAACATAACTATTGGATATTAGCACAAGGCTCACTTCAATTGTAATCATAAAATGAACTATCTGTACTTGCTACAGAAATGCCTTGTGTAAAATTAGTTTACATGCACAAACCGTCACTCACGAACGCCTAGCCAATGGCTTTATTTAAAGACTGACTTATGGCCGGCCGCACACTAGCAACTTTTTAATCACTCAGTTCAAACAACTTTTTAATTACCGAAATACAACACATTATTACTTATAGTAGACCGCACACGGGCAACTAAATAGTTGAGGCAACTATTATTATAAAGTTGATTGAACTGAGTGATTAAAAAGTTGCTAGTGTGCGGCCAGCCTAAATTGAAGTGCATGTCAGACGTAAAAATTCAGGATAATAATTCCTTAGCAGATCAATGAATTCAATTCCAGAGAAGCTCAACTATAATGATCGAATATTTTCATAAATTTCCGAGTTGTAAGTTTACATATTTTTAAACTTACGCAATGATCGTACTATAAATCTGATATACAGCTAACTAAGTTAATTTGCAATATTTAAGGAAATGTATATAAAATAATAATGCAGCCCTCAAATACTTTATTGCAACTATAATAATATGAACACCTTCGTAGTAACTCAATAGGTAACATAATAGAAAATAGAAAACAAACGATGAATTAAATCAAGAGTTGATTACGGAGATCTTCGCGAACGAATAACTAAGCAAAAAGATAACAACCGATTAATTAAATGATATTAAAATAACTTACAAATAATAATAGTAATAATAATATGAAATAATTAAAATGCCTTTTAAGTTAGGGTTAATGCCACATGATAATATACATTTCTGATCAAATATATAGATATTAATAATGATGACCGTGGCCACCGCCTCCGGTGTAATGTGAAACAATGGGGACCGCCACTTTATGTTGAGCTTCAGGATGAACAGCATGGCCCGATTTCGTGACAACAGCGTTGAAACCATTATGATGATCTGCTGTGTATTTCACATTCCGGACTGTTCCATCAGCTTCCACCAGAGAGTATTCTCCTTTAACAACATCGCCATCTCTTTCTTCTTGTTGAGATTTGTGGTCGCCAGTATGGTGGTCTTCAACTCCGTACTTAAATGCATATTTTGGGTAAGCCTGGAAAAATTAAAGATATTATAAAAATTAAACAATCATTTCTTGCCTAGAACTGTTAATCTTAATTCATTATAGAAATAATACCAATTAGAGGTTCGCACACGTTTTAGTGTTATTGTGAAATATTCGCCACTATTAAATATAATATCCCAACAACCGAATGTGATCATGGTAATCACACAAGCTAATAATAATTATAATCAAGTATAGAACGTTGCTGGACAGAAGACCTCGGTTCAACCCAGAAAATAATATCTGGCATTTAGAGCTCTCTTCAATCGTAACACCAGCGAGAGTAGGTACATGTTTCAGAAAACTTCCCAAAACAAAGGTTTTTAGCTCTAGTTCTACTAGTGAAGATACACTGCATTAGTGTGAAAACAGGCAATACATAGCACACTAATACATGTAGGGAAGCGGAGAACATCCGGATGCTGATACATCACATACAAGAGGAAGAAGTAGAAGAAGAATAAATAATTTTTAATTTTAGATAAGTACCTATCCGGAAGGTGATTCTGAAATATTTGGTTAAAGAATTTAATTAACGACTTTTCATACATGCGTTCAAGAAAGTGAGTCAACTTTTACGCTGCATACTAATAGATAACACAGTTCAAGATGCAAATCAAATATGTTTTGCAATTTTGTTGAAATGTTTCCTAGAATACGAGCAAATAGTTTTACTAAATTTGTCATCATTTGTCATTATTTCGTTGGAACTAGTTGTATAAGTTGACATCACTTTCTTGAACGCACTGTAGTTACGATTGCTTAGTAAAATGTTATCCCTTTTTATGCGCAATGAGATACGCTTAGTAAAATTGTATCCATTCTCGTGCGCAATCAGATATACTGTATTAGTGATAAGCAAGGCGCGGATTTCGAGGTATTGTGCTATACATCAGTTTTAATAGCAGACCAAAATGACCTCGTATCTATACGAATTTCAGCAAATGAAGTAACGTGACAATTTTGTTGCTTTTATGCATATTTTCAGTGTTTAAGCTTATAATTGCTTTAATGCATTTTTTGTGCTTTTTTCCTTCTTTTTTGTGCTTATTTGCTCAATATTTCTCAATTTTATAGCATATTATTTATATTAGCTAGGAATATATTTTGTTGCACATTATTGTAATGAGAATTCAGTACTAATATTACTCCGTTACGTCTAGAGTGCTTGCTTATCACAAAATCATCAACAAAGCAAGCTTGCATACGTAAACAAAGCTTGATTATTTCGGGGATTACCCTATTTTTACGTGCACAGAACGCATCTGGGGCAAGTGTGCTATCAATTCAGTCCAATTTATCTCAATATTCAGTGCGTTGTGCTTGTGCCTTGTGTGTATTACGTGTTTATAAGTTTTCTTGTATAACATGCCGAAAGTAAAACCTTACGTCGATGAATGGATACGTGGACATTCTGAATTAAAATATGAGAACGGCAAATTAATTTGCAAGGCTTGTATCAAACCGGTAAGTTTTATTTTGTGTTGCTATTAGCCTAGGTACAAGCACGTATTATGTTGTAGATTACTGCGAGAAAAAAATTAACATAACACAACATATCAAAATAACAGTTCACCTAGAACATTTTAAAAAACACAAATCTGCAAGCAGAACCCTGAGTACCCAGCAAACTATTTCCGAGTCTTTTGCGAGTTCTTCTACAGAGAATGAAAAGGAACTTGAGTTTGATTTAAGCAATACGATGGTATCTTCTAACATTCCGTTAAAAAACTAGATAATAGTATGTTTAAATCTTTTATACAAAAATACACCGGTAGACATGTTCCTGTCGAATCAACCATTCGCAAAAACTATATAATACGATGGTATCTTCTAACATTCCGTTAAAAAACTAGATAATAGTATGTTTAAATCTTTTATACAAAAATACACCGGTAGACATGTTCCTGTCGAATCAACCATTCGCAAAAACTATGTCGAGCAAGTATATAATCACACTATTGAGGTAATAAAAAAGATAATTGGCAACAATTACATATGGTTCTGTGTAGATGGAACTACTAATTCATGTGGTCGGTACATCGCCCATTTAATGATTGGAATATTAAACGAAGACTCCACCAATGCATTTTTAATTAGTTAAAAGCAGTTAGAAAAAACAAATGGCAATATCTTTGCCAAATTCGTTCACGATGGATTAACACTTTTTGTTGACAGCACCCCGCCCCGTACCAAATGATACATTATTATTGATGCTTTCTGATGCCGCTGCATATATGTTGAAGGCATATTCTAATTTAAAAGTATTTTATGAGCAATTAATGCATTGCACCTGTTTGGCACATGGTTTTAATCGAGTTGCTGAAACGATTAGACTGCAATTTCCCCTGGTCAATGATTTGATAAAAACCGGGAAAAAAAATCCTAAAAGCTCCACTGAGCGTTGAAATGTTTAGGGAAACAATGCCAAACGAACCTCTTCCTCTGGCAGCGGTTATAACTAGATGGGGTACGTGGCTAGATGCTGCCTGCTATTATGCCGACCATTTCGATTCATTTAAGGAGCTTGTGTTAGAGTTTGCCGAAAATGTGTCAGAGGCAATTAAAGAATGCCAAAAAGTTCTTAAAGATAGGAAGGTTGTACAAAATTTAGCATTCCTAAAAACAAACTACAGTTTCGTAAGCAAAGCGATTGATAAACTCGAAGCAAAGGACACAACTTTGGTAGATGCGGTTCAAATAGTCGAAGATTTTAGGAATGACGTCTCAAACGTACGGGGATCTATAGGAGTGATTATTAAAAAAAAAATGTGACGCAGTTTTGTCAAAAAATGAAGGGTTTGGCGAGTTACAAAAAATATCAACAGTTTTAAAAGGAGATTTCGTGGAAGATTTGCTGATAAATATTACAATTGTTCCCAAATTTAAATATGCACCGATTACAATTGTGGATGTGGAGAGAAGCTTTTCACACTTAAAAAATGTGCTCAGTGATATAAAAATGGGATTTTCCGTTGAAAATTTAGAAAACATTGAATTATTAGTTCATTTAAAAATGAGCAGTAATCATTATTTGTTATTAATTATTATTGTTATTAATATTAATCACCAAAACCTATGTTATTAAAATATTACATTTATCTACCTATAGTGCGTTCTTGTTAATAAAATTATGTTTTGTTTTGTTTTTCTGTATTTTCATAAAAAATAAAATGTGCCTTTTCATGCTTTTTCTGCGTTTTTGTGCTTATTCCAATCTTTATGCTATTTCATATGCTTATTTTCTAAGATTTTTATGCATTTTTAAGCGCTTATTTTGTAATTTTGTATGCTTATAAATCCGCGCTTTGGTGATAAGTATTGGCATGTTAGATTTGTATATTTTTGTCGTTTATTGAATTTTGTATGCATTGACGTGTTTGTACGTTAGTAGTTCATATAACGCATGTTGACCAATATCTTTCATAATACTGGTCGACAAATTTTGATGAATGTATTGTCTCTTCAATTTAAATGCATTTTTTGAAAAATATTTACTATGCATATGTAAGAAATTATAAAGAATATGTGTTGGAGGTCATTTTGTTTTAGATATTTTACATAGTTTTTGCACTATATTCTTACAAACACCCGTTCTCCATTAAAAATAAATTAAAAAAGTGATACCGGTATCACTTTTTTAATCTGAAACTGTCAAACTGAAATTTAAATCCAGTATTGCCATAAAAAAACATCGGAAATATTAGATAGTTATATGCATTTGTGAGAACTTTCTCCTGTTTTTGTATCATTGTTTATTACATAGCTAAACACAACTCAGTGGTGTATTGGGGGGGGAACGTGGGGGAACGACGTTCCGGCACCTTTTTTCAGAAACGGAACGCGTTCCGGTACTTTTTTTGGTAGTCATTTTTTTTAATTTCATAAGAAAATTTTGCAAGTGCTAGAACTAAGGAAAAACCAATGGATATTCCATCAATATCAACAGAAAATGTTCAAAAACAACCAGAATCCCCATTAATAAATTGGCCGAGTATTTGGACTGCAGATAAGTGGTTCGAAAAGAAAGAAAAAAACTGGGCTTACATGCGATTCCGGAAAATTAGGATGTCTGAGTTGTTGGGCTATTCAAAATTTAGGACCTTTAAAGGCGCAGGGAGTAAGCATCTCAAAAGATTGGATAGGCACTCAGGTATCAGCTTATGGAAACGGTGGTGGTGGTCGTAACATTTCATTCGATTTGGAAACGTAATTTTTTTTTCTAAAATTATAGCTTGCAGTTCTTCAGAATGCGAGCGTGGTTTCAGCAGATCTATAAATACGCACCGGGCGGGATGATTTTGAATTATTTTAAGTTGAAATATCACAAACTCAACAACATGTCCTTTTATCCTTAATATTTGTGTCCGAGTTTGTGATATTCGCTGAAAGGCAATTGCAAAATAATATGAAGGTAAGTACATTTCATGACACATTTTATTACTGTTTTCTTATGCTCGGTAAAAATTAAAATAATAATGTGTCTGATATTATTATGGGAATATAATTCATACCTAAAACAGTGACAATAGAGCAATGCGGTTTCTATAGTTACGTATGTATTAATAAGTTGCAATATTGATGATGATGATAGTTGTATTATCACGAAAATGCACTCTACGCCCACAAACAATTGTCGGCAGCCGACACAATTTCGAGTCCCATACAGCGATCGTAACGGTGAATAATTAATAATTTCTCGATGACGTCACGTCACGTCTTATTTATCGGTTTAGGCAAATTGCAAACAATGATAGCGATACCGCCACTCACAAATAATTTCTAGTCGGCCGCCCATAAAAACAAAACCCGAAGTGTCAGTGTGTGCCCAGTACAAGTACAGTCGTGTTCATTAAAGTATTGTACAACATTTCTACTGTGTGAATGTGACTTAATTTCACAAAGTTCAAAAATGTGTTGTACATAGAAATATGTTGAAAGGTTAGATCTGGGTGTATTTAATCAATGGTACAGGGCGAGCCTTTGTTGAGTAAAAACACAACCACCGATAATCGTTTAACAGCAGAATAAATAATACACTAAAGATTTAGAGTAATTAATATATATAAAGAATACAATAATAATAATGTTCATCAATGTTAGTTGTCACTTTAACAGTTCTGATATAACTATATATCTACCGTTGATAAAATATACAACCAACTCCCTATTTCTGAAGAAGCCATTTTTAAACACGACTTACAACAGTCAATTATCTGTGTACAATACATTTTTGAACACGACTGTACATAATTATGTACAGACAGTAATTACTGTGTGGTGTTTAAAAAAATAATTGATCTAACTAAATATATTGAAACACTATATTTAGCTTCTTGTTTATTCTGCTTTACTATATAATGCAATCAATTAATTATATTCCCTTCCTAAATATAATTCATGGAGTTCTCAAATATCGATAATGATTTTATAAATACTACTCATTTTAATACCAATCTTTGGAAAATCATGTTCGTCATTGAGATTAAAATTCGTAGTATTCATAAAATCATTATCGATAATGAGAACAGAACTTATTATATTACTCCTAGATATATTATATAATAAATTATATTATTACATATATTAATTTATTTGAATGTCAAAATTATTAGAAGCTTTGTTCAATCCACTAAAATGATGCCAATCTCTAGTAATAGTTGTCCTATTTTTTTTTGCCCGCATAATACATAGAGTTATTGTTCATATTTCAATATACTGTAATCAGCGAAATGTTTTATATATTTATGTTAAAACAAGACTTTGGTTGAATGAAAACCGGGTTTTTGGACTATATTTGCTAAATATAAAAAATGCAACATAAAATGCGTTTTTTTTTTTGGGAAAGTCAATATTCATCGAGATGTGTCTGAAGGATTTCCCTCCTGCTGCATCCACCACTGTTGTCAGATTTGCTCCAAGTTTTTGCAATTCTGATAGCGGAAGACCGGCGGAATAAATGACCAATGCAATGGTTACGATGTTCCAATTTCTGCTGCAGCAGCAATCTCACACACATCTTGAGATGACATCTATATAATCATAAATTACTATAACCACTTGCTTCCATTTTTGACATAAGCTTATTTTCTAAACGTCAATTGTATTTTCAATGGCGAATAGACAATTTGCGATATATTTTGAAATTACAAATTAGAATTAAACATTATTTCCGCCTTCAAGTGCTCTTTTCAAAAGTATAATGCGACCATTAAAAACAATAGCGTATAATACTCGTGCATATAGAATAAGCCTATAATAGGGCCATTACGAGCACACGGCTTCACCTTGAGCTCGCGAAACCAAATACTCGTGCAATAAACTACTGAATTTGCACTCATATTATAATATACTATTATATCCTTGTAGCAGGCATAAAACTTATTGTAACTTTTAAATTCTGACATACTACAAAGAGATATTGGTACTTATATCGTTTTTGCAAAGCGTATACTAATGTATATTGGTATTAGATGCATGTTCTTCAAGGTTATGCCCAGTAAATGATCGGTGAAAAGAATATGGACCTTGATTTAAAAGACCCAGAAATATTTACAGAAGAGGGTAGATATGATCTTACTTGTTTGGGCCAAAGTGGATGGTAAAAAAAATAACAATAGAGAATAAGATAGAGTGCAAGGAATGCGTTTTAAGAACTTTAGTTCATAATCCCCACTTGGTGTACTCAGGGCTTTTATTTTCTAAAATATCATTCAGATATAATAATCATAAAACATAACTTCCTTCTTGCTGGGCATGCTTACGCATATGGAATGTGATTCAGAACATCCAATTATAGAAAAGAAGAGTAAGTCGACTCCATATTCCAGTCATAGAAAAGAAGAGTAAGTCTAGTAAGTACAAAGAGTAAGAGTAAGAGTAAGTAAGAGTAAGAAGAGTAAGAGTAAGTAAGAGTAAGAAGAGTAAGTAAGAAGAGTAAGTGTCAGTTAGTAAGAACTTTAGCTAAAAAGAAAAAAAATGAAGAGATGGTTATATTACAAGAGGATTTTTTTTACTACAGATTTGTTGTGCAAATTTTTGTAAACGAATAAACTTGATAATGCCCAAGAACAATTTAACTTTAGAACCTAAAGTGGCTTCGTTTCGAAGCCACTACGAAAAATAACACTTCTTCTTCACAACTAAATCTTCATACATACATCATAAACTTCATAAACATAATCTTTGGTATCTTCGAATATAAGACTGCACTAGATAATAAATTGAATTTCAAATGAATGAGTTTCCACAGGTAAAAATATCAAGATATTCCAGATTATTAGGAACTTGCTCGACCTTAGATGCAATTGCTACCGATATCAGAGAAGAAAAAGGAAATTCTTCTGAAATTATTAAAGAAAATTGAACCAGATGCCAAAGATTTATATCGGAATCTGCCTACCAATAATATGTCAGATTTAGATCGACAACTGTACAACAAAAAATTATACCTTTTTTTATATGTATTATCAACTTATTCAGTATACTAATTGGCAAAAAAATTACTTTCCAACTTACTTAGTATACTAATTTTTAATAAACAGTTTTTTTAATTAATGTTTTTTATTAGTTTTTAGTATTTGATATTACATCATTTTTATCATTTTTATTTTTATTATATTTATGATATTATATCATTTATTTCATACAAAGGTTCCCCTTTAAAGCATCTGACCACACAACTATACAAACTTAAACACACCCACCAAACCCTATACCATTGTAATTGTTGAAAAAGTATCTATTTAAAAATGTAAAAATATACAGGGTCGTCCATTAAAAATGACGTCATATCTCGAAAAGTAGGTTAGCTGTTGGAAAACAAATTAAGCCACTGAATAGATAAAAAAACTTCTAATATTTGTTTTAAGAGTAATAATACATATAATAAAGTTTAGACAGATATCAATTATTCCGACACATTTGCTTTACTCTGTAAATTTTTCGAATTTATTGATATATAAAAGTGATAAGACTAAACACCCATATCCGATTTTCTATGTTTTCCATTTTTTTTTTCATCTAGAGTTTGTTCTAAAAATCTTAGTTTCAAAATTTAATTCAATTATTTTTAGCTGTATTTAACTTATCGTATCTAAAAAACAAGTTATTACATCCACACAGGTAGACATTTTTTTGTAAATGAAGTTAATGAACTCTCAGAGGACCGCAAAAGGAATATTTCAGTTTAAATCCCCATTTTTTTACGAAAATAAAACTATAGTGTATAGTAAATGTGAATTAAATTATAAATAAATTTGATACACATATTTGATAAATAAATTTAAAAAAAATTAATTGTACCAAGTCCATGACATTTTAAGCGAGTTGAAATGCATAGGGTACAAGGCAATATGTACTACAATATAAGAAGTGTTGACCACTAAATCACAATAGATCATTATCATAGCTTTTTATATTCCTAAATATACTTTAATTGTTACTAGTGAGAATTTAAGTAAAATTGAATTGAATTGGTCTTGTTGGTGTAAAATATTTGCACTTATATTTATTTCCTTTTTTGAATGGCATTTTACTAATAGCACGACAATTGTATCTTAACAGAGAAGTTTTCAAGATCTTATTAGCAACAATATTTCTATTTTATGTTCATATGTTTTTCAAACATAGTCTAACTGTTGTGCAGGTTCATGTTTTACTTGTTGCATATGTTACGAATTAAGATAGCATATTTCCGTAATAGTGTAAATTTGGCATAGTTTGATGTAAAGTATATTACAAAAGTTTACAGAAGTTTTATCAAAACTAGCATATTTCTTGAAAAACATATATCCTAATTCATATTATAACAATATAAGAATTAGACTTTTCCGCCCGGAAAATACAAAATTATTTAGTCTCACCCAGTAATTTCGGCTAATATAATTTTAATTTAAAGCAATGGTTTATTATAAACTTAGTTTGCCATGTCGATGGGCTGTGTATGTATGCATGTTGTATCTATGTATATATGTGTTATGTATGTTTTTTTTGTTTGGGTAGGTGAAAATCTTCAAGAGACGCTGTGTTTATGTATGTATTTATGTATGAATGTATGTATGTATGTATAAATGTGATAACTCTTTAATGGACAAGATAACTCACAATCTGCTCAAGATAACTGAATAAGATTTTGCAATTAAGATACTCTACTTGACAAAAACTCAACAACCGGATGATGATGATTACTCAAATGTTTATTATGTATATGCACAAATTTAATAATGATTTACTTATTATAATTATATTTACATGGATAATTAGTAAAATTAAACCATGAAATACCCATATCTGATTATATAGTTAAATAATAAACATAATTTGAAGATAGCTGCTACTACTCTATACATGGATTATGATGAAAGTAAGTATTCTTAAATGGCGAATCGTATAGTTTTTGCAAAGCATCTATGAGCTTTCAAAAAATCCCTATTTTATTTCAGATAGGAAAGAGGTCTAGGAAAGTGCGCCCTCGATAGGTCAATTTCTCTGCTCGTGATCCTAACACCAGTTGATATCCAACGATACTGTCTCATTACGTAATATGTCGGCACCATTAATTTCGTCGAGTGGAAAATGTCACATGTGTGCATGCACATAATTCCATAAATGATTAAGTGAGACCATAATAGAACAATGCACGTATAAACTGCATATTACATCATAATCATTAAAGTGAAATTTCAATTTCCTTTTGTGCACAAACACAACACCTTTTATAGAGTACGATATTTTACTGTATTTGTGCAATTCTGGTATATTGTTGTTACTAAAATTATGAAATTAACCGTTGTTTACTACACATTTACTTACACATTTTGTCATTTACTCTTGGATCAAAAAGTAGTTCACCAGTTGTGAATGAGCATGAGCAATGAGCTTCTCCAAGGGACTATTTGGGGCTTCCTGTTATTTATTTTATACAGAAATGGCATGCAGTGGAGGTTATTAATATTTTTTATATATGAAACTCTTGTTGAGAGAACTTGTCGTCCCCCATTTGAAAACTTTAATATAGACTTGTATAAATATGTGTTTCATTTGTGTTTTGTTTTACTTTAAGTTTGATAATGATCAGGACGTGATCAAATTTAGGCACTTATATAATACACTCGTATACTAAATAGTCTGATATAAACAAAGAAATTTGTTTGTTTTATTTAATGAATTTAACAAAGTACGAATGTCAAAGCCTGAATTGTGCAAACTAACGATAAACAATAATCATACACATGTCAATTAACAAGAATTTGAGCTCAGCTATCCATGACAACGGCATACATTGTTTTTGACCGCTACAATGTCAAACTTTGACTCCTGATATCTCGAAAACAGTTGAGAATTTGACTGTTTATTAAAGTTTTTTTTTAGAATTGCTTAATAAGTCTACATACAAAGTATGGCAGAATCCTCAAGTATACAGACTATAAGCTATAGTAAACCTATCGAAACATATGTTATATATAATCATTGCAACAGTTGCATTCTGACGTAAATATTGTCAACTCCTTATTGTTATATAAAGCTTATATAAAGAGTTTTTTAAGTAATCTGCCTATAATGCGCATACGGAGAAAATAATGTTCTGACAGTCACACACATAGTTCATATCGGATTGTATACGTTTTCTTTTACTTTTACTTGTTTCTTTACTTTTTTTAAGTTTTTATTGGTCAGTATGTTATTACAAATGTAGTGTGGAGCAGTTGGGATAACGTCATGCATAGTACATACTATCAAGTATTGATGAAACAATTACCCATCAAAGAACAGCGCACAAGGTACAATGAGTACTGCATTAAGATATTAATAATTAAAACGGTAACATATAGTATATTACACTATTAGGTTGGTAAGTGTGTTATAACAGAATCGAGAAAAAGTTTGAAAAATCGAGACGAAGTCGAGATTTTTCAATTTTGGAGTCAATTAACAACAGTGTACACTATAACGCTTTTCGTACAATCGCATAAACCAAATAAGATATCAAAAAATTCCGATTTAAAGTTTCCGATTTAATTATCTTGACTTTTATGACAAAATGGTGTACATATGTATATCCAGTGTGTTTTGAATGTATTTTGTTTGAATGTGTTTTCAATGTATTAATAATCGGTTAGAAACCGAATAAACAATTTGAAGTTTCAGTATTAATTTTTCACAATGGCTATGAAGAAGATTTTAAAAATAAATACAGACATTGAAGTATCGTATCAAAGGGGTTGTGAATCTTTGGTTCCTAAATATCAAAAGAAAGGTATATATAATTGTACAAACTGTAATTTTCATTTTTTTTTTTTTAAATAAATTAGACATCTGTTGGTGAAAAATATTACGATTACTTACCGCATTAGAGCTGTTATAAACTCGAACAGAACAGTGTTTCCATGGAGACTAGCCACAGTATTGTTATGTTCAACTTACAAGGTGTGTCAACAGAAACTATAAATCGCTATAACAACATGAATGTGCCAAAAATTTAATAATCATATAGATATGTTATAATTAAACAGAATCTACAGCCTGAAAGCCATAAAATGTGTGAAAAATGTGTGTTAAATCACCAATCAAAAAATCGCGAAATGAAATAAAAAGTGAAAAAGCCGACCAATACGAGTAAAGCCCGAAAGTATCTTCGGGTTCTTAAATAAATACAGTTTGAACAATGAAGGCTCATTGCCGAGAAAAATTCTGCGATGCCTTTCATAGAAGAGAGATCAAAATTGATTACGTATCTTAGAAAAACTGGCAAGATGAATTAGAAAAAGCAAATTTAATGTAAAAAGTAATATAGATGTAGTGAAGAACAAATTCTAGAAACCATTTGCATTAATTTATTCGTGTATAATTCAAAACTAAATTTTATTTAAATTATTTTGTCTTTACAAAAATCATCTGAAATCGACCTTGAATTAGTGAGTAGTACTACTCCTCATACAAATATTACAAAATTCACAAATTTCACCACAATAAATAAAAATAAAACATGTTTAGGTCCATTCCCGTAATAAAGTTTTTTTCCGAGTACTATAATTCAAAAGCTATAGTAAACTACAAGTAGGCTATTATACAGGGTGTATCAGCCAAATGGAATAAATTCAATAATAAATAAATGGGGGCGTGTTCGAAAAAACGCAGGAGAGAAAATTCTAGACATATTTCATGTACAATGTCCTATACCTATCTTCAACTGTTTCGGAAATATTAAGTGTGTATATTAAGACGAATAATGCTTGCGATTAGATCGGTCACGCCTGAGATGTTGAGTAACGTTAGAAGAAATTTCTATTTAAGATTAGGATGTTGCCAAGACGTTCACGGCGAGCATTTTGAACATCTCCTCCATTGAAATTTATTGTTTTTTTTTTGTTTTTTTACATTATCAAGAAATAAACAGTATTACTTATTAGTTTTTGAGTGTGTTGTAACGAATTTCTGTAATCAAATAATTTTCTTTTTTTAATGTTAATTTTTGCAATAAATCTGAAAACACTTAATATTTCCGAAACAGTTGAAGATAGGTATAGGACATTGTACATGAAATATGTCTAGAATTTTCTGAAGAATCCAAAAATTGAATAATATACTAGGTGTTGCATTTAAAATAAGAAAGTTGGTATTGGCCACGGTCACATGACACACCCTGAATAAAAAGTTTTTGTTGAATAAAATGCGCAACTAAAAATAACCATCGACGTGTCCGAGCGTTTTTTCGAACACGCCCCCATTTATTTATTATCGAATTTATTCCATTTGGCTGATACACAGTGTACATATTTGTATACACATATAATCATTCTGTCTAATATTATCTAATCAATCTATCTATCTATTTATCTATATTATTATAAATCTAAAAGCATATATGTTATTTCCCTCAAATAAAAGACAATAAAAACGAATATATGGCATCACGCATAAAGAAATCTAATAATACTTTTATTTTATAAATATATTTTAAAATATTACTATTTACTATTTTAATTCGTGTATTCTATATTATTGAGAAAATCTCGTGTGGGTACCATATCACTTTCCTTATATTGATATGAATGGAATGATTACATTGTAACGTTTCAAATTTATCAGAAAGCAATGTGCTATGAATTTTGGTTTCCTGCAAAGGACATATAATTTCCCTCAAATATAATACAATAAAAATATTTCGAATATATGGCATCACGCATAAAGAAATCTAATAATACTTTTATTTTATAAATATATTTATAAATATTACTATTTACTATTTTAATTCTTGTATTTTATATTATTGAGAAAATCTGGTGTGGGTACCATATCACTTTCCTTATATTGATATGCATGGAAGATTACATTGTAACGTTTCAAATTTATCAGAGCAATGTGCTGTGAAATTTTGTTTCCTGCAAAGGACATGTAATTTTTCTTTAATTTTCTTTAAAATATTTTGTATCGTGACTGCATCATAATCTGTGGTTATCGAACTAATAAGCGTGTGAAAATCTGTCTTTCTGGCACGGCGTGTTTTAAAGTTAACTAGTAACAATACATTTTTAGACCAACTTTGATGACAATAAACGGCAGGCAGTAATTCTACTAATAATACTAATTTTATGAGAAATAAATATTAAATCTGCATTTAGTTACTATATAGAAATCCGAAGAACAGAAACCGAAAAACAGAACGTCTACTGCAGATGACATTGATATAACAAATTCCAACCCTCTCCATGTTAACGATTAAAAATAACATCCTCGTGTTCCTACCTTGTAAAATGAATCTAAATATTTATTATTTTCTCTTTATTTCCACATTATGGTGCAAGTACTTGTAATAAAAAAAACAACATATGATACTCGTGCATAAGGGCACTGTTAAAAGCACTCGCGTAGTGCCATTAAACCCGGTAAGCGTGCTTGAAAGCCTCTCTTATGCATTTGTATAATAATATACAATTTTTAAATATGTGTAATATTTTTGCATTAGCTATAAAATACAAAAATATATCAAGGGTAAACACTCACGTACATTTCGCGATTTTTTTCCAAATAAATCAATTTTGGGTTATATTTTAAATGTTAAATTTCAATCTTGTAACGTTTTTAACTTGTCTTATTCAAAAACTATATCTAAACACGGGTATATTCAGCTTAATGTGTAAATATAAATAAAAACCAATTTTAATTGATAAGAACTTCCATTCTTCTTCCATCAAAAATTGATTAAGTGAAAATAAACATAAAAATGTAAGTATCTTGCGTTACTGTAAAAACAATTGATACACTTATGCACTTATGCAAGTGGGGGAATAACAGTAACAGTATAAACCAGGGTTGGTGTGATTTAAATAAATTGATTTAAATCATGATAAAAATCATGATTTAAAAAAATGATTTTTTTTAATAAATTGATATGTTTTTTTAATTAATCATTGTTTTTGCACTGTTTGTTTATTCAAACAGGTGTTCAATTAAAAATATAATGTAACAATATAGTTTAGGTCTTTTCTTCCATTTTGGTCCAACACGTAGTTTTTTTTGCCATTTTCAAATGGCTCTGTAAGCCAATTTCATTCGAATAGACTTTCATAACATCGTCAATAAAGTTTATACCGGGGTTAGAATAAATCATGATTTAAAAAAAACAAAATCAATTGATTTAAATCACGTTTCAAAATATATGATTTTGTTTAAATAAATTCAAGTATTTGAACAAGAATTGATGATGAAAAAAAAACGGTGTATCTGTACCATGGGATAGACCAAAACTGGAAGAATGTTTACTTATTATTTTACTTACTTCCAATTATCTATTTTTAGTTGTACACCTATTGGAATGCACAAATGGTGCAAAAACAATAATTAATTTAAAAACATTAAATTTTAATTTCAATCTGCTCCGTTGATAATAATTGAATACTAATAAACATATACTAATTAATATAGTAATTTACTCAATTTAAATTATTATTATTAAATATTATTAAATATAGTTAAATATTATTATTATGATCTTTAAACTTTCTGAAAGATCATAGATTTACAGAAAATACTTACTGCTTGTTCTGCTACAACTTTGTGTACTGGGGCTGCATGGACAAGTGCAACGTGACCACCATAATGTCCACCTAGCCCATGCTGAGGTCGGCAACTTGCTATTGTAACCAAAGTGAATAGCAGTAAAACCTGCACAAGAAATTAACCAATTTTAGTTTTTCATTCACATTGTCATAAACAATAAACATATTAAACATATTGATAAATATGTCAAAAATATTTCTTTAATTAACTGTAATTGTTTCTACTTCTGAACCGTGGTTGTATTACAAAATGTTCACCTTCTTTTGTTAATAGATTGAATGAAAATGAGATCAAAGGAAAGCATGAAATTTAATTTCACAGCGAGGAGATTAATCTTTGATACCGGCAATAATTTTATATAGGTAGAGTAAACAGGACATATTTGATCACGTGGTTGTTAGGATGATGGTACGATTGCATATTATTTCTATATTAATTTTCATAGTCTATATAAACTTATAAACTTGATTATTTAAAAAAATATATTTTATATAAATATAAAATAAATTTAAATTCTCAGAAAGATTACGTACCAAATTCGTGCATTTTGTATTATACAGGGTAATTTTTTAGCTCACTAACAAACTTTGAGATATGAAAAGTTTTTTTTTTAGAAAACATATTATATACGTTTGTATATATTTGTTATTATTTATATTATATAAATATACCAAAATGTATCAACTACCTATTTTTTTTTTAATTTCGGTATTTAAAATTTATAATTTGTTATTTTTTTTCTTTCAATATTTTATAGATTTGTTATTAATATGAGCTGTAGAAGCAAACAGCTCTTAAACAATATTATCACTAAACACATCACATTGTCACATACAACGATCCATACCTTCATTTTATATCAAATTGTAACTGAAAGTGAAACTGATTGCACCGACCAAGTACGCTCATTATATAGGTTCTAGATCCTTCTTCCCACCTCATGGAAGAGGGCTCGCCAGAAACAAGGATGGCCTGAAGAGAAATTGAAAAAGTCGCCACTTTCAAAGCGCATTAGAAAAAATACGCATGCAGGTCGAAGTGCTCCACCTGTTGAGTTGATTGATTCGTGTGTTACGTATCGCCTATAAACAACGTATAATTGATCTTTATTGTGTCAATTATTAGGTAACAGCAATATAATTAGGTAAAGTGCGGCGTCTGCCACCCGTTCGTATTAGTTTGGCAATTATTATTTTTGTTATTCTTGTTTTATTCTTTGTATTTGTTATTATTTGTTATTTAATTACAGACTACAAAAGTGTAAAACGATATCTTGCCAAGTTCCATTTTTCTCGCATCGTCCTATAACACTGTCCAACAATTTTCCCAAATGAGGTCTCTGAAAATAAATTTATACTCATTGATGAATAATTGATGTGTTGCAGGGTAATAATTCGTAGAATGAAACTTTCTTTCGTATAATGTCCAAAATAGGCTCTGAACTAAAGTACTAATAAAGTTGTGTACATGTTCGACTCCAAATACGACGGCTATACTTTTATTTGTAATTGACAGGAGCAAAACGATCGTCTGTTTTGGTATTAGGTTTATGCTTGTTAAAAGAGAATTGTGTGCTTACACAACAAATGTATCCATTATGTTGTAAGTGTCTTTGTTAAATTTATCGTGACCTACATTATTATTAGGAAGAAAATATTTTCAAGGGATAATTCAATGGAATGCATCTGCTCTGCACATACTCATGATGTAATAAAAATAGTAGGCTTATACATTAGCTTTCCAAAATTGCATGGTTGTCTATTCAAAACCAAATTTAAAAAATCCAAGAGAATAACGTGCAAAACTATTGGATCACTAAGCACAAAATTACCCATATGAATGTGTTCCATATTATCACATCGCATGCGCTATGAACAGTTTTTTATATGTTTCGTCCCAATCTCAGAAATAAGGCCAAGAGGTAAACACGGAATGAGCTACTTAGTTCCGATATTTGTAAAATTATAAAGTTGCCCGCTTGCTCGCTAATTACAAACAAACGATTAATCAGCAACCACGAATGTTGAATTATTAAATGGAATTAACTATACTCTTATTTGTTTGGCAATTCTTCGGTAGCTTATGTTATTAAAACAGTGTCAATGTAATCGATTTTTCCAGTAAACCAGTACTAGGCATTACTCCCCCTGACATTTGTATCGTTGGGTGATTTAAAAAAAAACTGTTTAATTTATTAGTCCCTTATTGTGTTTGAAGATTTGAAGATAACTTATTACTTCCAATTTTAGTTTATATACTTTTGCATTATACAGTATGTTTGATTTATTGCGACACAGCAAATATCTCGGTTATAAGTACAGATAGAAAAAAAAGTTAAAGAAAAAGTTTTAGTACTTTGTATCGTCTATTTAATCCTAATGTCAGAAGAACAATTGAAAATCAAATAAACACTCAATCAATAAACAAAGACGAGATGTTCATGCAAATAAAAGAAGATTAGGCAAATATAACACAGGAAGAGCAAGACCGATCCTTATCAAACTAGAGAAAGAGAAAACAAGAACAGCAATTCTGAGGAACGCCAAACATCTCAAGGGATCTAACATATGGGTGGACCAGGACTACCCGAAAAAAGTTCAAGAAGAGAGGAAAATACTAATTGAGCAAATGAAGGAGGAGAGAAAAACAGGACACAGTAGCCACAATAGCCACAATAAGGTACAATAAACTGATAATAGACACGCAACAGAAGAATGATGGTGCGCAAACCACATTTAAATTAACGTTAGCTGGTAGATCGCCCCAAGGAAGTCCACTTTATGAGGAGCTTAAAAGGGTGATAAGAACAAGACCAAATGGTCAAAAAAACTAAGTGAAGTGGAGGGACAAAAAGGTGACGACACCGGCAAGGATCAGGACAAAGAACAAAACGGGCAGATCAGAAAGGAAAGGAAGAAAATGGAATTAAAAGAAGAAATGATGATATAGATCTAGTTCAGTATTGCTACATGGAACGTTCGAAGAACAAACCACCCTGGAGCACTAAAAATATTTTTTAATGAACAAAAAAAAGGTAATGTGAGCATACTGGCGTTGCAAGAAACAAATCAGAAAGGAGAGAGTATAACAAAAATAGATGAACACATTCTCTGTAATAGTGGAGGACAATCTAGAAGATTGGGCACAGGTTTTCTAATAGACAACAAATACATGGATGCAATTATTACGTTTAAAGCGGTTTCCGAAAGAATGTGTTAACTAAGAATGAGAGGGAAATGCTCAAACATAAGTATATTACACATACATGCACCGACAGAGGAAAAGAGCGACAACGAAAAAGAAATCTATTATGAAGCTTTAGAAGATGAACTCGAAAATATCCCTAAGCATGACATTAAGCTAGTAATAGGAGATTGCAATGCAAAAATAGGAAGAGAAAATATATTTAAGTCAGTAATAGACAAGTTTAGTAAACATGAAGAAACAAATGAGAATGCTATGAGGCTAATAGAGTTTGCGGCTAGGAACAAAATGGTGATAAAAAGTACGTTTTTTCGGGGAAAAATGTATATATAAGGCAAGTGGATGGCACCAAACGGCACGTTCACAAGCCAAATAGATCACGTACTGATAGAGGAGAAACATGCAGCGCTCATAGAAGACATCAGAAGCATGAGAGGCCCAAGATCATTTTATGGTCACCATAATACTCAAAATGAATGCGCATACAGGAAATAAAACAAACAATCGGGGAAGAAAACGGAAACAGATTAAGTGGAATGGAAAAACTATCCAAGAATATGCTGAGAGGATTGAGAAACAATACGAAACTTTAGACAATACGCGGACTAAGACTGAGGAAATATGGAAGAAAATGCAGAGTGTGATACCGAAGTCAGTTAAATTGATAGCACGTGCAGAAACGAAGAAAAAGAAGAAATGGTTCGATGCGGAATGCGAAAATTTAGTCAAACAAAAGAACAACGCGAGAGCAATGTGGTTTCAGGAAAACACACAAGCTAACAAACAAATTTATAAAGATCTTAGATGCCAACAGAAATAAGTGTGCAGAAGAAAGAAAAGAGAAGACAACGAAGAGGGAATAGAACAAATAGAGGAGCATTACAGACACAAAGAGATTCGAAACTTGTACCAAAAAGTAAAGAGAGAAAAAACAGGATACACGACAAACCCCATATACCTCAGAAATAAAACCGGGGAACTGACGGGAGAGCTGGAAGAGAAATTTAAGATATGGGAAGAGTACTTTGTAGATTTATTGAATGTAGAAACGAAACTTTCTGAAAATATCGAAGATAGAAATACGGAAGCGAGAAATGTAGCTGAAGTGCAAGAATCCACAGAACTGGAAGTCAGAGAAGTGCTAACTAACCTTAAAAACAACAAAAGTCCCGGGGACAATGAAATAACTTCAGAAATGCTAAAAAACGGGGGCCCAAAACTTCCAGAACAAATTTATGGATTAATTAAGACGGTGTGGAAGGAAAAAAAATGCCGGCACACTGGGGAAAAGCAGTAATACACCCAATATTCAAAAAATGAGACCCAATGGAGTGCAAAAATTACCGAGGAATTGCTTTATTGGATGTGATATACAAGATATTTGCAACAATACTGAAAAATCGACTAACAGCTCACTCAGAAAAGATAACTGGCGAATACCAATGCGGATTTAGACCTAATAGATCTGTAACCGATCAAATTTTTCCTCTTAAAGAAATACAGAGAAACTGCTACGAGTAAAAGATTCCTCTATTTGTACTATTCATAGATTGCCAACAAGCATATGATTCTGTAAGCCGTCCAGAAATGTACAGACCATTGAGAATATTGAAAGTGCCGGAAAAAATAGTGAAACTGGTTTAAATGACTCTTAGAGACACAACAAACACAATTAGAGTGGAAGGCACGCAAACAAATACTTTTAGGATCAACAACGGGCTGAGACAAGGAGATCCATTATCATGTTCGCCGTTTAATTTGGTGCTGGAAATAGTTATAAGAAGAGGGGGCCTAAATAGAACTAAATTGATATACAGTGAAGAGCATCAGTGCATAGCTTATGCAGATGACTTAACAGTTATTGCAATATCTAGAAAAGAGTTGATCAGAACAATCAGAAAACTAGAAAAGGAAGCAAACATTTTAGGATTACATATAAATCAAGAGAAGACAAAGTACATGATGTTAGGAAATACAGGAGAAACTGAAAGTGAACTAACTAACAGTCGAATGTAATGGGAAAGTGTACAACTTTGACTACGTGAAAAAGTTCACATTCCTTGGTGTGACCATTAATGAAATAGGAATAGAGCAAGAAGAGATACGAGCCAGGATATCAAAAGGGAATAAAGTTATTGGAATGCTCCACCATTTAATGCGATCTTAAAGTATGTCGAAGGCTCTGAAGTAAAGGTTATATAAATCGGTGATGAGACCGGTTGTAATGTACTCCTGTGAAACTTTGGTCCTGATCACCAAGAAAAAATCGATGCTGGAGAGATGGGAGCGGAAAGTGCTGAGGAAGATTTTCGGGGGGATACAGTATGGTGAAGTGTGGAGGTGGAGAACGAATGAAGAAATAAAACAACTGTTCGATAGCCCTGGAATAATAAACTTGATAAAGGCCCAAAGAATTAGGTGGATAGGGTACTTGAAAAGAATGGATCGAGAAAGGGTGCCAAACATTGCATAGAGAAACTCACCGATAGGGAAGAAACGAAGAGGAAGACCCAGAATAAGAAGGCTCGACTCGGTGATGGAAGACCTAAAGCTTTTGGAAGTGAAAAATTCTAGAACTATGGCTCAAACACGGACTGTCTGGCACACGACTGTTGTGCATTTTTATATATACTAATAACCGAGATATTTTCTGTGTCACAATAAATCAAACATACTGTATTTTGATTGCATACAAAGTGCATAAAGATAGCACTATACTCAGATGTTGCCATTTTCAGTGGGTGTAGCGTTATGCCATATTTGAACATGAGAGAAATCGACTCTCATGTGAGTTACATCCCCATATTCTTAAATTGGTAGCATGGTCGGTTACCTATTTTGTACATTAAAACGAAAGAGGTTTTAAGCGGAAGAGGCATGATGATATTGTCGCTTGCCAGATAAAAAATGATGATGATAATGATGCACTGACCAAGTACCAATTTAAAATATATGGTACCAAATCGGTTATGAATAATTAACTCTCGCAATTGAAAATCGTTACTGTAATATTTAAGTGTATCGTAGGTATGATGAAACGATACATATGTATGATTTGATATTAAAAAAAAATGAATTTCATCATCGCGTTGATTGTAACAAAAACATCTAATAAAAAGAGAGAATTTCAAAGAAAGTATTGCAACACTTTCGATGCAACATCAATTTGTCACAATACAATAATTTGACTAATTGCGGTCGTAATTGCAGCGAAGCCCACGCAAGGAACTAAAAGTGGGAAGTAGCACAAAGCAAAATTTTTACCTACCCTAATTGGTTAAATGTACTTAGTTAAAGCATAGTAATTAATATTGTGCAACACCGTTAATACATGTGTGGGAGGTGGGTGATATATTGAAGTAACGCCTTCGTGAAATTATCAGTAAAACTACCATCGACAGTGCCCATTCCATAACGTTCCTCACTTTAGTAGGGACGTTTCGTGATTCGAATGTGAAAATGAATCCCACTCTAGAAACGCGAACACGATGATTTATCGAAAACGCACAGGATTGCGTAACTGTTGCGTGCCGAGCTGAATGTTCAATTGAATCTAGATAATCTGTAATCTAATAGGAGCTCGCCCGGCTTCTGGGTGCACGAGGAAATGGTCTCATGTTTGCATTGGACCGAGATATTTTATTACAATAGCAGCGGCTCCCTGGGAACACGCATTCTCAACTCCGTTAAATGCGATCTAGATCTTGTTAATGGCTCCAGATGGACGCAGTTTTTATCAACTCCGCTGCACACTTTCCCTTTCGAGAGTAACGATAATTATTGGCACTTTATAAAAAAAAAACAACGTTAGTACCCTTTCAGAGTCTACCGTGGGATTCGCAAATGTTTTGAAACTCCACACGAAATTTTATATTGCCTCACATTGCAGCACTTTGTAGCAGTACATTGTATGTACAACTGATACATTATAAACCTCTGCAGTAAACAAGACGTACTGGTGACTTATCCTCACTAGAACGAAGATTTTCTATTAAAATGTAAAGAAAACGCTACCATTTAAGTTATACAGGCAAGGTAATTATGAAATATGTCGAAGATGTATTTCTGATTATTAAATAACTATATTCTTCAAAAATAGCGGCAATAGGGCTCGGATAAATAAGCACTAAAAATTGAAAATAAGCGCTTAAAAACGCAGGAAAAGAAGAAAAATAAGCAACAAACAACTGGAAAAAACTTCAATGATGCAAAAAAATTAGACAAAACACTAATTTTGTAATAAAAATAACATAAGCCACAGTAATATAAATAAATATATAAAATATGTATGTTAGTGTAAAAAAATTTTAAATAATTTTGATGAAAATAATTAATTACAATATGTTTTTTCTAAATTTTCTATTAGAAAATTGTTCCTCTGATAGGATAAAATATGTTTATAAACTGAAAAACTTCTCTCCACATCCACCGATGTTATAGGCGAGTTCTTAAGTCCAGATATTAGGCATGAATTAATTAGATTAGAACACTGTTTTTTTTTTCAGAAGTGCCTCGATATACATTTCCTATCTTCTGAAGTTTTGCAAAACCCATACTTTTTCTGAGTAGTTAGTTCTGAGTTTTTAAATCATGAACAATCACGAAAGATTCTACTAAGCACAATCCTTGGTTTTTCAGTTTTTTTTATTGAAACACTAACAAAAGCATAGTTAGGTTTTAGAAAAGCTAAATGTTGTTCTATCTCTTGATTTTTATAGTTTGACATTTATCTATGGTTTCAGCAGGAGATGCATAAAATTCTAAAACAAATTCCTGTATCTCCCTAAAATTACTCACATAGTACCTTCATTGACGAATATTTATTTATTTATTTAATCAGCCACCTTTCTACCTTTCGGTGTAAGGCTTTCTTTTACATCATCGAATTTACATTTACATTTATTCGGTTCGATAGTATTCCCTCAACTTCCTATCTTTTGTCCGTTCCTTTATCTCTTCCCAGGAACTCCCTTTTCTCCTCGCCTCTTCTCTTATTGTTATTCCACTCTTTTCTTGGTTTTCCTCTATGATTTCTCCCTGTTGCTCTTGCCTCATATACTCTCTTGGTAATTCTTTCCTCGTTCATTCTGCAGATATGTCCAAACCATCTCATCTGTCCTTCTATTATTTTATCATTGATGTGTCTTATCTTTAGGTTATGTCTGTATGTCTCGTTTCTTATTCTGTCCCTTCTGGTCTTATTTTCAATTTTTCTGAGAAATCTCATTTCCATCGCGTTAATCCTATTTTTTGCTTTTCTGTCATAGTCCACGATTCGCTGCTATACGTTAGTGTTGGTCTTATAGCTTTTTCGACGATTTCTATTTTTGTGTTGCTTGCTATTTCTTTCCTGTTGAAAAATGTATTTTTCAGCATATTAAAAATATTTCCTGTTTTGTTTACTTTGTCGTCTATTTCTTTATCTATTTTTCCATTACTCTCTATTATAGTCCCTACATATCTGTAGTGTTCAACTTGTTCTAACTTCTTTCCTTGTAACTTTATTTCGTGTTTTCCTTCTCCTTAGTCATTATCATAGTCTTCGTTTTGTCAAGGTTTATCCTTGACAAAAAGGATAATTTCCGTCCTCCTCTGTTTCTGCAATTAATGCCATGTCGTCAGCGAATAATAACTCTGCTAGCCGTATTCTTTCCATTTTCCAGAATGTGACCTGTACCGGCCTCATTTTTTTTTTTTCTTTTTACATTGCCTTGTCCAGTACTATTGTAAATAGCAATGGGCTCAGCACGCATCCCTGTTTTAGTCCTTTTTTTGTGGCGAATGTTCTTGATTCTTCATTGTTTGTTCTTACTTTGTTTTTGTTTTCACTATACATGTTTTTTATTACATTTATCATTGCCTCTTCCGCTCCTCTCTCTTCTAGTTCTTTCCAAATGTCCTCTCTGTTAATCCTGTCGAATGCCTTTTCCAGATCCACAAAGCAAATGTGGATTTTTCTGTTCTTATTTATTAGTTTCTCGCTTATTTGTCTTAATATGAAGATCTGGTCTTGAGTGCCTCTCCCTCTTCTGAACCCCCCACCCCCCCTGATTATCTTCTATTGTTTCTTGTAGTTTGTTTCTTAGCCTTATTTCTAAGATTCTTGTCAGGATCTTGCTCGGTATGCTTGTTAATGTAATTCCTCTGTAATTTGTGCAGTTTATTTTGTCTGTTTTTTTTTTATAAATAGGGAGTATTATTCCCGTGTTCCATTCTCTTGGTGTTTTTTCGTTCTCTATTATTTCATTCAGTAGTTCTGTTAATTGTGTTAGTCCTTCCTCTCCCACGTACTTCAACATATCTGCTGTTACTTCGTCTACTCCTGGCGCCTTTCCGTTTTTTAGTTTTCTTATTGCTTCTTTTACTTCCTTTTCTTTTATCTTCTCCATATTCACCTTATTCAACTTATCTTGTTTATCTTTCTTACCTTCTTGTGGTTCGTTCTCTTCTGTTTCCTCTTTGGTAAGCTCTTCGAAATATTGTCGCCATCTTTCCATGATTTTATCTTCGTTTGTAATTATTCTTCCGCCTTTGTCTTTTATGTTCATCATGTTGTACTCTTTTCTTTGTTTTTATTGTTTTAATGTTCCGTAAAATAGTTTTTGATTTTCTCTGTAGTTCTCATTCATTGTTTTTCCAAGTTGTGTCCATGATTTTTGTTTTGCTTGTTTTACTTGTTGTTTACTTCGTTTCTTTTTTCTTTGTATTCTTCATGGTCCTCTCTTCTATTGGTCTGCAAGTATTTCCTCCATTTATCCTTTTTGTCTTTAATTTTGTTCTTTAGTTCCTCTGTCCACCATTCTGTTTTCTTAACCTTTTTGTTTCCTATTTTTGTTGTTCCACCACACTCCTTTGCAGCATCCAGTGTAATATTTTTAAATGCCTCCCATTCCCTTTCTATGCCCAGTCTTTTTTCTTTCGCTTTTTCTTTGAACTTTCTTTGTAATATATATATATACAGATATTGTTCTTGTGTTTGTGTTTCTTTTAGTTTGTAAGATCTTATCTTCTCTTTCACATTTTTTCTTCTTTTGTCTGGTCTGAATTTATGTGTCCATTGCATGTCCATTCTTAGCAAGTGGTGGTCACTTCCTAAGGAAACTTCCTTCATTGCCGAATACATCCAACTACCACATCTAGTGACAATAGGAAATATAATGGAATTTTGACTAATAACGATCAGAGATCAAGATAAAGAAGAAAAATTTATAGAATGACATACCTAGTCACGAAAGTTCAAGCAAATCATATTTACCTACGTTTACTTGGTAGTAGGATTAGGGAATGTAGATCAATTGGCAAACACTCGAATTTGTATTTATCAGTTTATAACCTACAAACATATATGTCTAAATTAAATTTATTAGATAAATATTCGCAGTTGATTCAGACCAACGTTATCTGCTTGATAAAATATTTGAATAAATAATCGTCTAAAATGTTCACTCGCAGCTCGTATCTGTTTCCAGTCATTAAGTTAATATTAAAGTTCCCAGAACTTACTCCCACAACTATTTCAATTTTTTCGTTTCCTACTAGACTAGCTAATGATCATAATTGATATACATGGAAACATAGCAATCATTGCCAATTTTCCAATTTAAAAATTCTCCACTTGCTCTGTAGAAACTGACGATTGATGTAAATGCATCGTGTTCTCTCACAAGCGTACCATTTTATTGATGCACAGGTCGTCTCTGCCTAGTATTTGTGGTGTAACTGGTGGCTATTTTATACTATGCCATGAAAATACGGAAGAACTACGAATCGCGGAAACCGACGAACGACGCGCTCCAGTTCTAAACAATCTTAACTGCTCGATCTCGTCTGGCCAAATATGGCCCGTGCTCGTTTTCATTTTCTACAATTGGAAAATTGCGTAAAGGCAATTGCCCCACAAACAGGTGTCCAGTATGCGATTCTAGAAATTGCCCATCGGGCAGTAAAATATGTTAATATTTTGCGTATACAATTGGTGAATTTCTCTTTTGGAAAACTGGGTATTCAAAATAATTCAATTGAAAGTTAGGTAAGATACCTTTTAAATAAATAATATTTCTTTTTCTCACAACTAAATGGTATCTCAAGCATAAATAATATTATTATTATTAACCCGAATTAAACTGATAGATGTAGGTAGCTACTTAATCACATTATTATCTAATAATCTCACAGTGTAGTATAATTTTGTTATACTAACAAAAATATAGGTATCATGTTCTAATGATACCTATCCAAAGTAAATATGTATCAAAGGTAATTTGAAGTGTAAATGAAAACTCAATATCATTTAAAATCTTGATAATCCATTTCAAACGCATATTAGAATGTAGGAGAAACCATTTGATTCATTACAATAATGAATTGGTAGCTGCCTAGAATGGGGAATTTCCCTAGTTTCCCCTCCGTACACTAAATTCTACTTAGGTAGTATATATGTTCGTCAGGTAGTGCCAAATCAGCACTCGCGTATTTAATTTTGTGGAGTACACCAATATACGTGTAGATAATAGGTAGTTAATGATTTCGTGCGTAAAATAGATCTTGCATGTAATATAATTACTCATAAACATTAAATGCTTGAAATATATGTGTATTGTATTTATTTACCATGTAGATGGAACATTTACCATTATAAATTTCTACTAACTCTTTTTCATGCACTCGGCAGGAACCTCCACTGGGTAAAACCTTATTGAAATTGCAAGGACATTTTGTAAAACCTGTTGCAATAACTACACAAGCTTGTCTTCATCGTGATATACGGTTGAAATGAAGTGTATTAACAGAAGTATTTCAAACTTCAAAACATATCCCCGACATTTGGCAAAACGCAGATCTGAATCGCTGAATCGCTGGATATTTTGTAAAACTGCACAATTATGTGAAAAATAATGAGAAGATTTAGTCAACGCCTTATCTCAACATTAAACAAAATGTCACATTGGTGTAAAGGGTAAGTCAGTGAAATGGCAAAATTTCAAGGTAATTTTTTTAAATGGTAATTTAATAGAGATGAATGGTAAGTCAATGAGTTGCCATTTGGTGTACAATACCAAAAAAATATACATTTTGTAAATTAGTACCACCAAATGTCCTCCATATAACCGTTGAGTGAAGGAGTACAAACTCCTTCACTCAACGATATAACTGAATGCATTATCGAACAAATGGAAGATTTCAAAAGGGGCTGAGAGCTAGTAGGAAGGTGGTGGGTAGGAATCACCGTCTAATTGACCTGCCTTTCAATTTTCGGTAAAGCGTATTATCTGAATGGTGAAAGTTTCGTGTTAACGCGATGCACTGTCCGTTGTCATTTCAATATACCGTGCAACCAGCCTCTTCAGAGGCATCAGATCATACGATTCGAGGGTGCATATATAACTTCGAAGGAACTGAATCGACGTCTAATAAAATAACAGTTCAAACCTCTGAAAATATCGGAGCTGTTTAACAGGCAATTTTGACTCCAAAAATGGTTTATAAATTTTAGAATTTGTTCTTGAAAAAATGAAAAAAAAAATCGAAAATTACCACAAAAATTCCGGAAATTTTCTCTTAAATGGAGGAAATTTTCTTGACGTAATTTTCAAAAATGGTAAGTCAAATGGTGACTTAATGACTTTCCATTCATACCATTTAAATTACCAAGAACCTTTTATACCATATCATACGAGGGTCGGCTGATAAGTCCCGGGCCTGATACACTGGTGCCGCAACTAATGCTAATTTTGTGCTGACATTGTATATACTATCCATAACTAGTTTATATGTGAAGTTTTGGGTCAGTGGCTTGGTTAGTATTTGTTTGATAGCGTTTGGAGCAAGACGCTATTGAGATTTTCTCGATAAAGTTGAGGCAAAAAATCATTTCAAGTGCGAATTTGGCGCTCTACCATCGAAATCCCAATAAATGTTTGCGTCGCTATGTAACTATGGATATGACTCATGGATGAAAGCAGAGTCCACAGGGGAAAGCACAAAAGACTATAGATGCCAAAGTGCTGAGGGGCTTTAGGGAACCTTCCCAGGAGAAAACAAAAATATGTATATGAGTTGGGTTCATCACTACACACCTCAAAGCAAAGGACAGTGAAAACAGTGAACATCGGCTGGTGAACCAACTCCAAAGAAGGCAAAGTCAATTTTGTCAGCTAACAAGGTTATGGCAATTTTTTTCTGGGATACAAAAGAAATATTTTTTATAGATTACCTTGAAAACCTTGAAAACTGTAAACGTATCACTGGTGTGTACCATTTGACCATCAAAGTGAACACATCTTCCGAAATTGAAAATCTTGTTTCATCATGACAATGCACCAGCAGATTCGTCAATCGTTGCAGTTGCTAAAATTAACGAATTATTATTCAAATTGCTTCCCCATCTACCTTATTCGCCAGATTTAGCAGCCACCGAGTACACGGCAACAATGGCTTGCTAGACAACGATTTGAGAGCAACTATTGATGATGTAAATAACTCTTTTGAGATGGTTATAAAGATATAATTACCAGGATGGTTTCGGCCTTTACTACGTGGTAGTCCATATTAAAAAACAGAGAAACAACTTGCTATGTTTTTCCCACAAAATATGTATTGATATATATATAGACATATACACCAAAATAACGACTAGAGTTTCGACTTCTTACGATCAATTTCATTTCACTTCAAAATGACCGGTCTTACGGTCATTTTGAAGTGAAAATGACCGTAAGAAATCGAAACTCGAGTTTATATTTTATTGTATATGTCTATATATTAATAAACATTTTGTGGTAAAAACATAGCAAGTTGTTTCTCTGTTTTTTAGATATAATTATATATTATGGTATAACTATATTAGAGCACCAATATGAAAAATGTATTCGCCTTTCTAGTGATTATGTTGAGAAGTAAAACAAAAACAAAAATTAAAAAATGTTGTTTTCATTGACAGGCCCGGGACTTATCAGCCGACCCTCGTACTTTTACTGAACACATGTAGGTTATTAGCAGACCTACGACTAGATGCAGCCCCAGTTATAGCCCAGGACAAACAGAGTTGGAAAAAAGCTGTGAGTACGGCCATAGGTCATAATACCACAAAACTCTACAAGAAAGAGCAGAGGCAATGCTAATATGTAAAGATAAGTATAAAACTGCAAAGAAGCAGCAGCAATTTTTAACGAAATTCATCCTGAAAATATGGTCAGTTATTCAACTGTATCTCGAATTTTACAAAAACGAATATTTTCTAAATATATTTTAAAAAGGGGTTATGAAATTTAATGAAAAATTTGTATAACTCTGAAATAACGTGCAGATAATTTTGGTAAGTCAACAGTACATAAAATAATAAAAACAAATAGGTATATTCCTTATACCGCAGTTAAATTAACATATCCGAAAATTTTAGAATATTTTAAAGAATATCTGATGCAACAGCAATATGGCTAGACGCGTTGCTCATTAATAAATGTGCTACTTTGTGTTTGTTCTTATATTTGAACAAATTCTTGAAGTCGCTTCACAAGTTTATCAATTGCTTCAGAGTGAAAAGTTTGATTCATCTAAAGCTTCTCTTGGTATTAAAACTTTATTTGTAACCATTGAAACTCTGGGGGAAAATGAACAACACTTTGATAAATTATATAAAAATAAATAAATTTTATAGTTTAAGTAATAATTGTACGTCGTTTATCTTATTACTTAAATTCTAGAATTAATGAACATTAATATAAGAAATATCACAGATATAAATTTTAGTTGGAACTGAAGTTAAATGAAAAAGATAAAACAGCGTCAACAAAGCGGAAACGTCCAAAAACATTACAATCATTCTTGTAGTATGATGATACTTGTTCAATTGACAAAGTTAATTTCCGAAGTAATATTTACGACTAAATACTAGATAAAATGTTTATAGAATTTAAAGTGAAATTTTCCGAAATGGTAAAATATTCTAAGGTTACCTGCTAGGGCTTTGCACACAATGTCAAAGTGCTTCTTGGACGTTGAACTTTTAAAGAATTTTAGTACTCTTGATTGATTCTGAAATTTTCTCTATCCATCAATTCTACATCTCCTACTCTGGTTTCATCGAACTGGATTTTTGTTTTTTTTTCCTGTTCTTTTCATCTTCATACCAAGTTACTTTCGCTTTCATTAGTGGTCAATTTTCATAAATGTTACCTAACCTAACCTAACCTCACCTACTGAAGCTTTGCACATAATGTCAAAGTGCTTCTTGGACGTTGAACTTTTAAAGAATTGCAGTACTCTTGATTGATTCTGGAATTTTCTGTACCAATCAATTCTACATCTCCTGCTCTGGTCTCATCTGACTAGTTTTTTTTTTCCTGTTCGTTTCATCTTCATACCAGGTTTATTTCGCTTTCATTAGTGCTCAATTTTCATAAATGTTAATTTTTGTTCTTATACATTGTATACTGATACGGTTGATAGATCGATATCAGACTATTGTAGCTTATTACTTTATACGTTATATCGAGATAACATATCTCAATATAAAAATGACAAAAAAGTCGTTTTTAATCTTTGAAGTTGAAGGAGGTAGCTAGATGCTTCACTTCTTGTATTTGCCTTTTTCGTTCGTCATTTATTTATTTATTTGTATATTTAATTTTTACTGTGCCTTTGGTATTACTCCAAAAATTTGCCGCCCCTGGATTTTGCCGCCCTGGGCTATAGCCCTCATAGCCCCCCCCCCCCACCCCTCCCTAAATCCGCCACTGTGTTTGGACACACTTGGCACGGAGAGTGCCTGTCTATTGCCAGACAGTATATAAGTTGAGACTTGCTTGCATGTGGACACACTACATTTTGTTTATCTCCAGTCACTCTCCAAATTCGAAACTGGTTCGTTTTACTGAGAGCTGGTTGATAGTTTTGATCAATTTGGATATTTAAATTTTGACAATGGCAAGTGATAAACATTAAAAAAATGGACCAAAGAGGAAACTGAGGAATTGATAGAAATATATGAGGAAAACCTAATTTTATACGTTCATAAGAGTAAATAATTCAGAAATTATGAAAAGAAACGTAATGTATTACCAGCTTTACCCAGTGGGGGTAAACTCAGTTTACCCAGTTTAGCCCAGCAAGTAGTTATACAGCAAGAGTTCTGGACCACCCCCAGCAGAGATTTCGATTAATTTAATACGCTTTTAATTCGCAATTTCCGCAATCAATCCATTGTTACTGCTCGCGGTGATTGATTAAATTCGCGAATTAAAAGCGTCAATTAAATTAATCGAAATACCTGCTGGGCATGGTCCAGAACCCTTGCTGTATAACTACTCCAGCAGCTTCTTTTTAATGTTTGTCTCTTCTTTTTTCTCATAATTTGTACGATAATTGCAGCAGCAACTTCGTTGACTTTTCTCACATTCATTGAGAAAACACAACAATGAAGGAAAAAGACTGGTGGTTTTCAATACACATTTTTTTTATTACTCTCAACTATACCTACTCTGGATAGTCAACAGTTGACACGGGTTTGAGAGCAATGACTAAGAAAAAGCTCGCAGAGAGTTCTATCGTAGCACTCTGTTAGTCAACATTCTCTCAGGAAACACAGTGGAGACTAGCTATTGAGAGTGATCTCCAAATTTTCTCCCACGTGGACACGCAGCATTAGACTGCCTATTCATATCATCTGGTAGTGCATAGGAAGTCCAAGATGAAGACACTGTTACTTCAAAATTGTTGCATATTTACCTTCTACAGACTAATCTGGCACGTTTCTTACTTTTGCCACAGTTTATCACAGTGTCAAATCTCCCGTGATTTTCCAAAAAATTTCCCGTGCACACTCAGCAGGAGAACCATAATTGCAACAAGAGTGATGGAAGCACCCTCGTATGGAATTGTAAATAGTGCTTTTACCGATAAAATATTGTAACAAAAGTACCGAATTTGAACTGTTTTGTATTATAATTACTGCCACGTATAGTTTTCAATCTATTCGATGTATTGACCAACCCATTTCTTATACATGTCGTATCTCTGCTCGGCCGGCTGCTATATTGCAGATTTACCAGTTGTGGAAGATGCTGGAATAATTGGAAGGTATATAAAACGCTATCCACATAGTTTTATGTCTTATTGTATTGTGTATATAATTATTTTAATTAAGGAAAAAATATGTACATAGAATTAGAAGCGATGTTTTATAATCATGGCTGTTGAAGCACGAAACATTCAAATTTAATTGCCTATTCCTAAGTAGGCAGTCGTCCACATGCGTGTATAAAATTATAAAACATTAGACGCTTCAGATTACTAATAATCTGCTGTAAACCATCCACATATATTTTTGATAACGGCCACGACGGTTGACGACGGACACCTTGGCGATAAAGAACCGACACTCGGAATCTTCTCGGAAGTGCACAAGAGAAAAATGAACGGCAAACAATCGGATCGCCCGACGATTGAGAAGCTGCACACGTCGCGAATAATTATTGTTGCATTATATCTACTGCTATAAAATTCACAGCGCGCACTTAATTCCGATTCGGCGTCACTTGCGTGTCCTGTCTAGTAATCTTGTCTATTCCATCTAACGTGTAATTTTTATTTGTCGCTGATTGGGGATGTGTCCTGGATGGCGTCGTCGGAAGAAGTGTCCATAGCCTAGTGGTACTCTACTGTCGCCTGGAAGCCGTTTCGTGGATCGGCTGTATACTTAACTACTCTGACTGCTCCGTCAGACTGAAGCACCATATATTGCCCATGAACCACATCCCCATCGCGCGTCTCCTGGTGCTCTTGGCTGTTGCCTGTAAGAGGATCTTTCACTCCATAGGAATAGCTGTAGTCCGGTTTTGCCTAAAAGGTAATTGCATATTATTATTTATTTAATTTATATATTAGCAACGTTATTATGGGAATAACTCTATATTACGTCTGTAGGTTACCTTAAAAGTTAATAGTTATCTTAACCAAAAATATTCTAAGATGTATTTTATTTCATGCGACTGGTGAAGGAATTGGTAAGACCAAAATCTGGTTCAAGATAAGTTATGAATTTTTACCTCCAATTTATTTTACCGTATATTTGTATTTTTGTACTGACACAACTTTCATTTTTGAAATAACTAGATATTTTACGGCAAAATATAATATACTTAATACTTTTATTAGCACTTAGGATTAATAATAACTAAACACTACTATACTTTTAATCCTTAAGATTCAGTTATTATAACTTACTATAAGTAATCATATTTTTAGTTTACGTTTTATCCATTGACTCTGAAACTAGACCAAAACTGGAAAACCTAAGATCATTTATAATCGAAATATTATTTCTATTTAGTTGATTAATTTTAGTTAATTCAGAGTATTCGTTGTCATTTATAAAATACATCAGTCACTGAACTTCCAGATAAAATGAAAGTGTAATTATTGCCCCCTCATTTATTCTTAATAGACTTCGGCATTTATGGACCACCCAGAGAGAGAACGAATTATATAGAGTAGTTCAATAAAATTTAAAAAAAAAACTGGAATTATATTTAAATTACCATTATACAATGAGTTGTTGCAGATTATCAAAGCGCGGGTTTATAAGCATACAAAATTACAAAATAAGCGCTTCAAATAAGCGCTTAAGCAAAAAATAATTTTATTAACAAGAACGCACTATAGGTAGATAAAAGTATTATTTTAATAACATAGGTTTTGGTGATTAATATTAATAACAATAATAATTAATAACAAATAATGATTACTGCTCATTTTTAAATGAACTAATAATTCAATGTTTTTCTAAATTTTCAACGGAATATCCCATTCTTCTATCACTGAGCACATTTTTTAAGTGTGAAAAGCTTCTCTCCACATCCACACTTGTAATCGGTGCATATTTAAATTTGGGAACAATTGTAATATTCATCAACAAATCTTCCACGAAATATCCTTTTAAAACTGTTGATATTTTTTGTAACTCGCCAAACCCTTCATTTTTTTATAAAACTGCATCACTTTTTTTTAATAATCTCTCCTATAGATCCCCGTTCGTTTGATATGTCGTTCCTAAAATCTTCAACTATTTGAACCCCATCTATCAAAGTTGTCTCCTTTGTTTGGAGTTTATCAATCGCTTTGCTTACGAAACTGTAGTTGGTTTTTAGGAATGCTAAATTTTGTACAACCCTCCTATCTTTAAGAACTTTGTGGCTTCTTGAATTGCCTCTGACACATTTTCGGGAAACTCTAACACAAGCTCCTTAAATGAATCGAAATGGTCGGTATAATAGCAGGCAGCATCTAGCCACGTACCCAATCTAGTTATAACCGATGCTGGAGGAAGAGGTACATTTGGCATTCGATCCCTAAACATTTCAACCCTCAGTGGAGCTTTTAGGAAAATCTTCTTCCCGGTTTTTATCAAATCATTGACCAGGGGAAAGTTCAGTCTAATCGTTTCAATAACTCGATGAAAACCATGTGCCAAACAGGTGCAATGCATTAATTGCTCATAAAATACTTTTAAATTAAAATATGCCTTCAACATATATGCAGCGGCACCAGAAAGCATCAAAAATAATTTATCATTTGGCACGGGGTTTGGCAAAAAAAAAGTGTTAATCCATCGTGAACGAATTTGGCAACGGTATTGCCATTTGTTTTTTCTAACTGCTTGGAACTAATTAAAAATGCATTGGTGGAGTCTTCGTTTAATATTCCAATCATTAAATGGGCGATGTACCGATCACATGAATCAGTAGTTTCATCTACACAGAACCATATGTAATTGTTGCCAATTATCTTTTTTATTTCCTCAATAGTGTGTTTATATACTTGCTCGACATAGTTTTTGCGAATGGTTGATTCGGCAGGAATATGTCTATCGGTGTATTTTGGTAAAAAAGATTTAAACATACTATTATCTAGTTTTTTTAACGGAATGTTAGAAGATATCATCGTATTGCATAAATCAAGGTAAAATTCGTTTTCATTCTGTGTAGAAGAACTCGCAAAATACTTGGAAATAGTTTGCTGGATACTCAGGGTACTGCTTGCAGATTTATGTTTTTTTCCAGGTGAACTGTTGTTTTGATATGTTGTGTTATGTTAAATTTTTTCTCGCAGTTAATCTACAACATAATACATGCTTGTACCTAGGCCAATAGCAACTCAAAATAAAACTTATCGGTTTGATACAAGCCCTGCAAATTAATTTGCCGTTGTCATATTTTAATTCAGAAAGTCCAAGTATCCATTCATCGACGGAAGGTTTTACTTTCGGCATGTTATACAAAAAAATGTATAAACACGTAATACACACAACCAACTGAAGATTGAGATAAATTGGACTGACTTGATAGCACACTTGCCCCAGATGCGTTCTGTGCACGTAAAAATAGGGTAATCCCTGAAATAATCAAGCTTTGTTTACCAAATATCACGTACGCACACTCGCTTTGTTGATGATTTTGTAATAACCAAGCACTCTAGACGTAACGGAGTAATATTAATTCTGAATTCTCATTACAATAATGTGCAACAAAATATATTCCTAGCTAATATAAATAATATGCTATAAAATTGAGAAAGAACCAAATAACCACAAAAAATAAGCAAATATGCACAAAAAATGCATCAAAGCAATTATAAGCTTAAAAACTGAAAATTTGCATAAAAGCACAAACAAAAATTTGTCACGTTACTTCATTTGCTGAAATTCGTATAGATACGAGGTCATTTTGGTCTGCTATTAAAACTGATGTATAGCATAATACCTAGAAATCCGCGCCTTGCAGATTATATCAATTTGATTGGTACATGTTTGTTGAGCTAATAATGTTAAACCTACGATTTACAGATTAATTTATTTTTTCTGTAAAATATACACATCCCTGTGTATCTTGCAAAATATATCGCTACCTCAATACTACAACTAGATATCTCTATATTGGTTGTTTTGAAATAATGTTATTTAAACATTAAAGCTAAATATTGTAGTTAACTAATATTGAAGCCTATGATATGGTAAAAGTATTATTATTGGGAAAATGGTATATAATAACTATCCTCTTGTTGCCCTAAAAGTTATACGAAATTATGACCGGTGGCATAGTTATCTAAAAATTCCAATTTTCGAGTTCGAGTTATAGTCAGTGCAGGATTTACGTATAAACTACAGAAGCTATAGCTTAAGGCCCCCACGTTCTTGGTGGGCCCCAAAAAATGTACGAGTGAGCAATTGTCATATATACTTAATTTATTAGCATTATTTGTCCTAATACCGCACATTCAGACCTTACAAATGAGTGTAAAATAGATTTTAGTAAGGGTCGAGGCCAGTCATATGATAATGCTGCCAATATGTCTGGCAAATACAAGGGTATGCAAGAAATGATATTGATGATTAACAAGTATGCTAGGGATATTCCATGTGCTGATCATTCCCTGAATCTTGTTGGTAGAGCAGCAGTTGACTGTTGTTTACATGCAGTAAACTTATTTGGAATTGTTCAAGAAATATATAATTTATTTTCTTCATCTACACATAGATGGGCAGAACTGTTGTCATTCTTCGAAGATGATTCAAAAGTTTCAAAGTATTTGTCAAAGACTAGATGGGAAGCACATTCAATGGCCACAAGTGCAATACTTGATAGTTACGATGGAATAATTACACAATTACACAAAATACTATAAACATTAGGGGTTCAATGTGTATTTGCACTTGACATGATTATAATGGCATTTTTTGTAGGGGAACTGAAGCTAAAATCATCCCATGAACTGTTAAATTGTCCTACCACGTTAAATAACCCTATATAGATTAGTCAAATATGTAAATTCAAATTCCCCTAATGTGTTCTTAACTTTGGTAATTACTTCAAATAAATACAAAAACACATCTACTTAAATAAGCATCAATATAAACGAACATCTACTTGCCTGATTTGCAAACAGAGCCCTTGCAGAAAAAATCTACGTTTACATGCTCATATAATATGTGCAAATATTCTGCATTTCATCAGCTTCATATTGATACTACAGAGAAAGGCGAAACAAGAAATCAATCCATAAACATTTTGAATAAAATGGAGGAGTTTAAATTTATGGAAATGTTATATTTGTGCAGTTACTTGCTGGATGAATTTCACAAGACTAGTCAATCACTGCAAGGTCCCCGAATTAGTCTAGATGAAGTATGTAAGAAATTGTATGCTTCACTTTCGGACTTCGTTAAATGTTCCAAGAATATGTTCGATCATTTTGAAGAAAAAGCAAAGGAAAAATTGCCAGAGGTTGATTATAATAAAAGCAGGTATAGAAGAAGGCATATCAATGATGATGAAGATGATACTTTAGAGAACCTTGCGCCAAGAGACATGTTCAGAATCAAAACATTTATACATATGTGACGGATGCATTAGAGTAAAGTTTGGCAAGAGGGCCTTTGTATACAATGATGCTGCAAAAAAGTTTTCATTCTTAACAAAATTAGAAGCTACAGAAGAAGATATTCATGAAGGAGTTAGTGATTTATGACAAACATATCCTGAAGATGTTGACATGAATCTTGTAGAAGAAATCAAGCATTTTCATCAATATGTTTAGACATAGTCAAGCCTATTGTTCAGCGGAACATGATAGTCTGACACATCAGGATGTGTATAGGGTAATATTTAACGATCATGTCCAATCAGCATTCCCTAATGCAGAAACAATTTTGAGATTGTTTCTTAGTATGATGGTTACAAATTGCTCTCTAGAACGATCTTTTTCTCAGCTGAAGAGGATAAAAAATGAATTTAGAACAACAATGACGCAAGATAAATTATGTTCCCTCAGTCTCATGTGCATAGAAAGTCAAAAACTAAGCAGTTTATCATTTGATGATTTCTTCAGTGACTTTGCTCTGGCAAAGGCAAGAAAGAAAATCTTTTAGTTTAATATAATTCCTTAATCCTTATAACATGTTTCAAGAGATTAGATAATAAGCCTTTGTAAATTGTGCCTTTTAAAAGAACTTTTGTTTCTTTTTACCAATTTACAATTTTAGTTTGTTATCAATAAAAATTATTTTAAGTTAAAGATTTATTATTTCACTATCTATATACTTCTTAATTGTATTTCAGTTTAACTCTCTAGTTATCCGAAAATCATATTTGACACTGACATATAATATCTGGACTTAGGGACTTTAAGAGCCCCATATCTCAAATAGCTTAGGGCCTTATCAAGTCTAAATCTTGCCCTGGTTATAGTATTGAGGTGGCGATGTATACATACATATTATTAGTAACTTTTTATACACAAATTAATAAAATGTAGTGGCTTAGATGGTTGGGTATAGATAGTGATGCCATTGAGCGTATACAATACCATGCGCGTGTTTCGCATTATAACCCGTTACCAATGTGAAACAAAGCAAATAACCGCTCAGCTTCAAAGGCTTCCATTATATCGTTTCAATTTTATATTCATATATATGCGTGTATGTAATTCTATCGGCAATTGTCCAGTTCAAGTATTTCAAGTTCATCATTAAACACAAAACTATGTTAAATGTGGCACAAGGTTTATTCTTAGTATAAATCCAAGATTGTCATCTATTATTCATAACTGCTTATTCTCCGTTCAACACAATATTACGATGTGTAGCAACATGCAAAATAGGAATAATTATGTATTCATCTCACGGCGGCATAATAATGATATGCACGTGTAAATATGTTTATTCGTACTAATCGTACTGATCACCGCATTTCAGCACACATCCTAGATACGCCATTTTTGAATTTATTTCATCTATGAAGATATAGAGTAATACACAAAATACTATAAACATTAGGGGGTTCAATGTATATTTGCACTTGAAATGATTATAAAGGCATTTTTTGTAGGGGAACTGAAGCTTATATCATCCCATAAATTGGGTATATTGTTATGTAGATTAGGTCAAATATGTAAATTCAAATTCCCCTAATGTGTTCTTAACTTTGGTAATTACCCACAGTGCAGAAATACGCCGTCTTCAAATAAATACAAAAACACATCTACTTAAATAAGCATCAATATAAACAAACATCTACTTACCTGATTTGCAAACAGAGCCCTTGCAGAAAACATCTACGTTTACATGCTCATATACTATGTGCAAATATTGTACAAAGCAGTAATTAATGTTTGTTATGCTCATCTATAATAAGTATGTATAAATAATTTGAACATTCAATATTATCATTGATTGATTATTTCGCATTAACAATGAACCATTTAATTGTGCAATATCCTTGATCGTCTGGGAACCACTTTACAATAAGCTTTCAAGTAGTTGCCTGATAATTTAATGTAATTTGTGCAAGACACTTGATTTGTTCACTTAGTTCAGACCCGATAAATTATGCAGCGCCCCATAGCTAAATAGTTGCAGGTTCAAGCACCGCCAGCGGATATCCAAATGTAAAAAAAACTTGTGATTCCAGTCACGTGATCAGTAAACAAAGATTATCAAACTTTTTATTCCAACCTATGGATTTGTATGCACTGTTTGTATGACGTTTGCTTATAATATTTATAACTGACAAAAATACATCGTATTCAGTTTAAAATAAAAATGACACTTAGTTATTAAGAATGTTTAGAAAGTTCATAATTAGGTACTTATTTATATTAAAGACATACAATCAACTCTATGAAAATACTTTAATTTCAGTCATATCATATCAGTCAATTTAGATTTATTTATTACAACGGTAAACTGTAAACCCAAACAAGGGCAACATAGGAATATTGTAAATTATGGAAGAGCCTCATCTACTTTTACCTGTCATCTATACGTGATATTAATACATCTACACATAGGATCCTGGAACTATAATACGTAATAAAATGTATTCATATGGCAGGAAACTTATGCAAATTGCAAAAAAATTATTCATATGGCAGAAAATGTATGCGAATTGCAAAAAAATATGCAAATTCCAGAAAATGTATGCAAATTGCGAAAAATGTATTAAAAATATGAAATTTTGCAAGTAGAAAGTCTACGACAAGACTAGAGTAGTTTCTGAAAAGTTTCCCGATTTCCTGAAAATGTAATCAAATAATTGTACAGCGTGAGTTTGTTTTTTTTTCATTTTAAGCATTGGGATCTCAGAAACCATAAAACATAGAGATTCTGTTAAATGAGGAAAGAGTTTTCATTTTAAGAGCTTATGCAAGATATGCTTTTGTTTTTTGAAAAATAAAACATATTTTTTGGGTTATAATACAAACTTCTTTTTTTTTAATTGCAGTCATAGTTGGCTTTGACATTTTTAAATACGGCAATGTTTTCTCTTTATATCGATATAGGGTTTCCTATACTACTTTCATAAATAACTTAGATGCAGGAATTTTCGTTGTAATTTGAATAGAATTTAGTGTAATTAGAATAGAAAAATTAATAGTATTTTAGTAGTAAGAGGAAAAAAAATCCATGGCAAACTCTATTTTTATTACTCTCTATAATACAAATGGTCCTGTATCGTGTTTATTTGTCAAAGTAAGTAATAATTGTCACAGAGTTAATTTTCGAAGATGGCCTTTATTTATCTAAGTAAGTATAGCAAACTTTGTATCACTATAAAGAGAAAAAATTGTCCTTTTTAAAAATACCAATGCCAACTGCCAACAATTATCACTGAAATACTGTGGTCTTTTTTTTTTTAAACAAAACCATATCTTGCATACGCTCGTAAAACGACAACTCTTTCCTCATTTAACCGAATCTCTATGTCTTATGGTTTCCGAGATCCCAATGCTTAAAATGAAAAACTCACCCTGTATAATTATTTGATTAAATTTTCAGGAAATCGGGCAAGTTTTGAGAAACTACTCTAGTCTTGTCGTAGACTTTCTACTTGGAAAATTTCAACCAAACTCACTCTGTATAATGCATTGCGGAAAATGTGTGCAATTTGCAGAAAATATCAGAAGTTGCAACTAGAAGTTCAGAAATGTTTCTACATTTTCTGAAACCGTGTCACGAATGCTGAAAAAACTAAAGGAAAGTCCAGTAAGACTGAACAACCCAAATAGCGAGAATATTGCAGAAAAAAACTCACCCTGTATAATGCATCGCGGAAATGCAATTTGCAGTAAATATCAGAAGTTGCAACTAGAAGTTCCGAAATGTTTCTACATTTTCTAAAACCGTGTAACGAAAGCTAGAAAAACTTAAGGAAAGTGAAGTAAAACTGAAGAAACCAAATAGTGAGAATATTGCAGAAAATGTCACTTAAAAAATAAATTTAAAAAAGTCCAGAATTGCATTCAAACCATCAAAGTATTAAAAGGTAAATTGAAAACCCAGAAAAGTTTATTCAAGTTGCAGAAAATTGTCAAATAATTACAAAATATGCAAATAAATATACTGAACTATCAGCATTTTTGAGAAAATACCATGAATTTTAATTAAATTAAACAACATTTATGAAGATTTCGGAAATTGCCATACAGCTTTATGGGGATTGAAAATTTCCAAAATATGCAGCCAAAATGTCAAGAAAGTTAAAATGTTCAAATATTTATCAAAAATTTCAAAATTATTATAACGTGAATTTCAAAAACCTCTTCTGATATCGAAGACAGTGAAAATCATATTATTCCAGTTTTATGGAAATTGATATTTGAAAAAATCCAAAATCAAGAAGGTACATAATTTAATTTTAAATATCAAAAGTATTAGATGGTTCCGAAACGACGCAATCAATTATGTAAGTTGACTAGAAAATGTAATTGTTTCAATGCTTTTTTCAAAAATGGTTCAATATTCCTCAATTTTTCAGAAAATTGTATTAAACGCATAATAAATCTGCAATCTAAAAATGTAAAGCCCAGCAAGTTTTAGATATAGCAACGATACACTATTTTTTCCCCCCAAAACTTGATAAAAAAATGTATCAAACTTAGAAAAGAAAAACTCTAAATATCTTTTTGGTTGCAACAATGTTAAAAGAAACATTAGTGTAGGAAAAATATTATTAGAAGTATATTTTGTTTGGTAAAAAACCGAAAACAGAAAATGCTCATATAATTGGTTATAAAATTAGCATTAATGAAATGATTTATTTGTTTACTGTACAGAAAAATGTTTATTCATTTTGAAACCGTGTTAGGAAAGCTGAAAACTTAAGGAAAGTCCAGTAAGACTGAAGAAACCAAATAACGAGAATATTGCAGAAAAAAAACTCACCCTGTATAATGCATCGCGGAAAATGTATGCAATTTGCAGAAAATACCATAGAAGTTTAGAAATGTTTCTACATTTTCTAAAACCGTGTCACGAAAGCCTGAAAAACTTAAGGAAAGCCCAAGTAAGACTGAAGAAACCAAATAGCTAAAATATTTTAATTAAATTACACAACATTTTATGAACATTTCGGAAATTGCCATACAGTTTTATGGGGATTGAAAATTTCCAAAATATGCAGCCAAAATGTCAAGAAAGTTAAAATGTTGAAATATTTTTCAAAAATTTCAAAATAATTATAACGTGAATTTCAAAAACCTCTTCTGACATCGAAGACAGTGAAAAGCCACATAGTATTATTCAAGTATTATGAAGATTCAAATATTAAAAAATCCAATGGTTAAAAGTCCAGAATTATAATTTTAAATATCAAAACTATTAGATGGTTCCGAAACGACGCAATCAATTATGAAAGTTGACTAGAAAATGTAATTGTTTCAATGCTTTTTCAAAAATGGTTTCATTATTCCTCAATTTTTCAGAAAATTGTATTAAACGCATAATAAATCTGCAATCTAAAAATGTAAAGCCCAGCCAGTTTTAGATTTAGCAACGATACATAATTTTTTTGCCCCTAAAACTTGATAAAAAATGTATCAAACTTAGAAAAGAAAAACTATAAATACTTTTTTGGTTGCAACAAGGTTAAAAGAAACATTACTTTAGGAACAATATTATTAGTAGTATATTTTGTTTGGTAAAAAACCGAAAACAGAAAATGCACATATAATTGGTTATAAAATTAGCATTAATGAAATTATTTCTTTGTTCACTGTACAGAAAAATGTTTATTCAAAGAGGCTATTTCCGAACTTTTTAAGGTAATCTCAACAATATAATTTTAAGTTTTAAGTATTTGAGTACTTTAGGGACCCCTGATATATTATGTTCAGTAAATACAATATGTCTTACTAACTAATGCTCATATTTTTTATTGATATCTATTTATTATTATATTAAAGATAAGTTTATTTTTATTAATATATATATGCAGGGTGAGTTTTTTCGGATGTTTAGTATGGGGATCTCGGAAACTAGCGGAGATAGAGGGACGAATAAATGGGGAAAGAATTGCAGTTTTACATGCTCAATTTCATGAGGTTTTTGTTTTTTGGAAAAATTGCAAAGCTAACTAGATATGTCGAAAATATATATTTTTTTGTTATTTTGTTGGGTGCTTCTGGCTCTGTTATTATTGACTTTAGAAAAAATGTGTAAAGGAAAAAGTTATAGGTAATTATGTGCTTAATAATAAAGTCTAACCGATTATTTTATTTATGCTTTAATTTTTAGCTTTAATTATCATTTTCCAGAGCCTTGATTAGTAAATAACTATTTTAATGATCTAAACTTTATTTTTTTTTCGATAACTGTCGTAATATTTAACCAACAAATTAGTTGACATCGGCACTAGCTTTAAACCAAGATGACGGCATCTCTAAGTTAATCTGTAGTCAAACTTATTTCATACTTTTACAAGTGATACTATGTATTGAGATTACTATTTTATTCCGGTGGTAATCAGGATTATCTTTTATTAATTTCCTCTGAGCGCTGAATTTAATTTTTATATTAAAGACTCCATTTACTGATTTCCATCTAATAAAATATTGATATATTGACTAGATTAGGTATCGACAAATTAATCACATAATGTAGGTAATCCGTTATAATCCAAATCAAAATCTATATTAGTATAGGCATAAAATATCGCATTCAAATTGAAAACCTCAAATTGAAATGTTAGCCATCCTAAGCAAGGGTACAGGGTGACAATAGCACGTCATTAACAAAATTCTGCTTTTGTGAGTACTATATGTGATTATAAGTATAATGCAATTGTATTATCTTATAACTAATCGTTGATATTATGTTACAAGTACGCACTACTTAACATTTTTTTAAATGTATGCGCTTTTTATGGTCCATTATTTCTATATTCAGTTTCCTGATAAGTGTTTTAATGATTTCTCATCATTATCAAAAAAGTACGAAAAGGTTGTGTAACTTAGGTCACATCAGAAAACATCATATTTGTATACATGCTATAATTTACAGTGCTCTTCTAACTTACATCACTTAAACTTAAACTTAAAAATATTTAGATCTCTTACCCTAAAATCAAGCTTTTGCCCATTATGACCGTCAGGAATATAAACTTGTTCTACTTGACCACTCACAGGGCCTTTGAATTTTTGAAATGAATAACTGCCACCACGATATTCTTTGCTCTGCACCATCAAACCAGTCACAATGCATCCCTGCAAAAATGTAAGATAGTACAGTTATTCGTAATGAAACAAATCGAATAACCTTACAAGAAGAACTGCTGCAACCGTCATATTTACAACGCAATGATTCTCGACCTCAAAATATTCACAACTGTGGCCGAGGACGAAACTGCAACCAATTTTATACACAATCGATTCGTTATACAATTGATTAACCGGAAATAATTGATTGTGGAACGCCAATAATTGAGAAATAGTAATTCTGGTCCAGATTAATGGGATGCAGTCTGCCAAAGCTGTGTTTACAGCATGGAAAATATTATCAACGGCGGAAGCATGTTTGTTGCACGTTCCGCAGAACTTAATTTAGCTGTATACACAAATAGTAGGTGGATTTAAACCACAGGATTATAAAATACATCACGCATGAACGGTGCTAGCAAAATGTAATCTATTAACACATCGATGACATTAATAATAAAGATTGAGGCGTTAAGTAACGAGAATAAACAGTTATCTAATGCGAATTCGATAACAAGTAGTAATTTGCAATAAGTAAATGAATTAATAAAATCGTTTCTATCAATAAGGTAGAACGATTGCACGATTACTTCAGGTAATCCTAATTTAGTAAAGTGAACTGTAGAGGAAAATGGATGCGCGATTATTACATTTATTTAGTGAAACCAAGAATCATACTTATATTTTAATTTAAAATCCAAAACTTTATTGTGATTAGTTTTGTTTACAAAATTTTAATGCGAGGAAATGTAAATGTTTTCAAAGAGTCAACAAATCTGCAAATCTTAATAAATTTTTAATACACTAAGCAAACTAAAATAGTATTTTATTAACGTTTTTCTTTTTAGAAAAATTTAATAATAGAAGTAGTAGTAGTAACAATATTTTACTGGCTATCCAACTGCGTTCTACCCGCCTTAATAATAATATACCTCAAATTCTTTGAAAATTGTAGATACGAAGTTACAACAAATCTGCTTGATAAAAAAATGTAATCAGACCAAAAGACTTCAAACAGTTTTGGATGTACCAATATTAAATGAGGCATAAAAATTAAACCAAAAAAAATTACTAATTATTAATATTACCGGTAATTTACCGGTTAACCCGTTTATACTTAAAATATTTACCGTTTACCGGCAAATAAAAATCTCTATAGGGACTTCAGTCTATAGAGACTAAATTAATAAATATTATATTGATCAAAATTAATGTCGTGCAATAGAACCTACATATTAATTACAACAAATATGTATATGTTCACGAATGACCAATAAATTATAATCCTCTTGATTGGTTTTATACACATGGCGGTTAGAATATATTATACTTTACATATTGATAAATCAGTACTTACATTTGTGTTTATAAAGTGGTGCAATAAATCAATAAGATAAGATTAGCAAATATGCCGTAACGTTCCATTATTTAGCATTTTGATGTAATACCTATAAATTAAAATATTCTGTTGCAAACCTTAAATAGTAATCATAATGGCAGTAATGCAGTTAAGAGAGTTATAAAATTATTGGTGAATTGCGTAGGTGAGTATTTTGTATTATTTTAATATTCCGGTATAAACAGTATGGATTATAACTTATGACTTGTAAGTTATTTCTAATATATGGTTATATACAGAAATGATAACATGAATAATAATCAATAACAATTAGAGGCGTCATTGTAATCTATATTGTTGGTTCGCATAGATGATAATGTTTTATTTTTAGTTCATGCAACGCACTAATTGTCTGCTTAATTAATATGACAAAAACTCTTGGTGGAAACGAGTACTAAATTGTAGATGCAGGCTGTAAATGTCATTTGCCAATTGAAAGATTTAAATGCGTCCGAATTGGAATGTGAATGTGACCCACTTGTATTATATTTTATTTGAACATGACCATAATTTACAAATATTACATATGTATTCTGATAATTACCTACAACATGTCTTACAATAATAGTTACATGTATAAATGCACGTTTTACTGTATTGCTTAATGATATTCAATGCAATCTTATATTACTATAATGTTATAAAAATCTTAATAAGGTATCTAATATTAAATATATAATATATAACTTATCAATAAATGATTTTTTCCCCGAAAGTAGATACTATCATTTTTATGTTTCTAGGCTTACGTCTATGGAAAAGTGTTACTGCCTTTTAAATTAACACACAATATAAAGCAAATACTGTATAAGTACTTTTATAAACATTTCGTGATTTTTTTATTGTGCTATTGATGTTGTGTTTAGTCATATAATTAATAATATTTTATTTAATGCATTTGTTTATCATATTTTGACGATTTTGTTTAAAAAAAATAGTACTTAATACATATAGTTTTTGTATACAATGTACCGAGATAGAAGTGTCTGCAAAAGCTTCCATTTCACATTTATTTTCTATAAACTGTACCATTTCTGGAAGCAAATTTTAAAATTATATGCCAGTCAGAGTTGGATCAATCAAAACTCTACAATTAATTATCAGTGATTGGCAGTGTTAACCAAAAATGTATCGTCGAAAACGATAATTCGTTAACACAATCCGATAATTTTAAAATGAAGTAATGGAAGTTAACGATAATCCGTTCAAGTTAAAGTTAAAGTTAACGTTAAAACTATTATCATATAACAAAACCCAGGAAAATTGTTTAAAAAAATTATTAGTTTCGTTTACTAACAGTGATTATATTGTACTTTATTAACTATTTTTACTTCACCTAACACTAATAAATAACAATTATCTAAATCTGGAAACTATTAGTGTGGTGGGAATTGAAAGGTAGAATTAAAGAAATAAATTAATAATGGAATGCTAAACTGCTAAATTCATCTTCGTCTACGGCAGTAATTCCCAAACTTTTTCTACTCTCGGCTCCCAGTTTGAACTAAGGTTTTCCCAAGGCTCCTTTCCCTAAGTTAAAGTCTGATTAATTTTAATGATTTTTTTAAATATAATATTTACCTAATATGATTCAAAGCTGCCTCGTTAGAAAAGATAAATGACAGGTTAATGTTTTCTATTCGAGTAATTCTATTCTAGTTATTGTAAATCTATTGCAACATTGCAATTAACTTTGTTATTGTAAATGAACTACACTATACAGGGTTTTTTTTTAATATAAAAGTATACATACGGGTTATATCGCCTATGTATAGTTCTTTAAGAAAAACGCATCAAATGGCTCAACGACGCCTGTAATATAGGTAACCAACTATACACATTTTTAAAACAAATTTCTGGTGACACCCACCAGATAACCTAATTATTTAATAATCCTGTATAATCAATAAACTAATAATTAAGTAATAGCTATGTATAGTATAATTGAATAAAGTCGAATTTTATCCACGAAGAAACACGTTTAGTGCAAGAGGCGAATCCGGGTGCGATAATGTTTTCGAGTGGATAAAATTGCTTTATTCGCGTGTATCATACAAGATTTTTTCCAATTCGTTATCAGAAATGAAGAGTTTGTGTACGTGTCACATCGTCAGATGACAACGAAAATTTCAAGGATAGTGCCTATTTTCGTATATTTTTACTTTATTCACATTGTCAATGGTTTAGTGAATAAAGTGAAAATGTAAACATTTTATTCACCCATTCGATTAAAGTGTTGTTTTACTGATGAGATTCAATATAAATTTAAATTTAGTACAGATGTCCATTATGCATAAAATAACTAAATGGACTATGTTATAGTTTATTTATGTTTTATTTTATTTTTAGTAATATAATTGAACATGCTGTAAATAAAATCATTCCACAGAAGCGCCATCTAATCGCATCGCTCCGAATTGAATTCAGTGACTGTCAAATGTCATTCGCTAGTCAAATTCCCAATCGAAAGGATGTAAAAATTCTTTTCGTTTTCATGTCTCGGAAATGCAGTGATAACGAAATGAATGTTAGATAAAATACGAACGTGCAATGTGTTGGTTGTATCCAGATTTCATAACTCACAGTGACATGGTACGACTTTGTTCTTAATGTAATTATTAGAGATTATAGTCAGCATTCCTGTTTTATTCTGAGAAATTTGTTGTCTTTGGATTCAACAACTAAAGTGTTATTATTTGTGTACATCAAATATTTGCACTTTCTATTTTGGCTTGTGGGTGTTGTGAATGAAAGGTCACATTGCTCTCAATTACCACTGAAAAACAATATTTTTATTTATGAGCCAAGCTGTAACCGTTAAACATAATTCATTGAAACCTAGGCCACTATTTTATTACTATTGCTTAAGTAGAATATATTGAATACTAACATTTCAATTTACTCACAACTACTATTTAATTAGATAAAATATTGTTTACTGTATTTTTATTACAGCATTATATCGCCCATTGATTGCAATAATAAGAATCGACTGTTGTCATGTTTTTGGATGTATCAATGTCAATGGCTTTAAACCATCACTATGGACACAAACTCGAAACGAAGAGATACCACTGCGAATGTTGTCTATAACTTTGAGTTGTGGAAACACTTCAAGTGGAGGACATAATACGCTCTTTATAAAATATGTAACTGCACTAAAATTGAAATAGATCTATTTGATTTAATTTCTTAGTATAAAATTCTCAGTTAATTAAGGTAACAGTGTAAAAGTAAAGTTAAGTGATTTAGCCAGAATGAGTATCGAAGATTTAAGCAGACCGTTGCTAAACGGCCGGTTACTGCGGCGAAAAACTGGCAGACTATCAAGATTGCTTGGAAAATGCTCATCATGTCGAATCTGCCAGATGCAACTAAACACACAAAAGCTACTGTTCGGCGTCATAGTATTAGTTTGCTTCTTCATAGCCATCTACCTTTATTATATTTCACAAATAAATATGAACTACAGGTAAAAATTTGCTCTGAAAACAATTTATAAATACTGACCAATTTTTCCATCTTAGTTTTAGGAACCATATGCGGCCCACTCCCAATATAAGATGTATGGTGAATGGCCCAAGACTCCCACAAAATCATGACCACAAAACAGAAGCACGACTGAGGAGTGACCCAAAGGTTCTTGTATTTGTAGAAACTATGTATTCTAAGCTTGGAAGAGATATAGCCGAAATGTTGGTGCACACTCGGATTAAATATAAAATAGAAGTTGCCGGTAAAAGTGTACCTGTGTTAACGAGTCTTGATAAAGGAAAATATGGAGTAATAGTATTTGAAAACTTTAACAAATACCTGCAAATGGATAAGTGGAACCGAGAATTACTTGATAAGTATTGTAGAGAGTATTTCGTTGGAATTATAGGATTTATAAATCCTAATGAAGAGACATTAGTTGGAGCAGAGTTAAAAGGATTTCCTCTTTTCATAGACACAAATGTTCAACTTAAGGTAATAAATTGTTTATTTTAATAACCTATCTATTCAAACTTTCAAAACTGGTGAACATAAATGTTTCAAACATTTTATTTTCAGGATGCAGCCCTGAATGCAGCATCTCAGATATTAAGATTAACTAGGCCTGGAGAGACTGCTTGGGGTAACTTGCCCGGTGATGATTGGACAATATTCCAAGCGAATCATTCCACTTACGAGCCTTTAGAATGGGCTTATAAAGTTGATGATTTTAATCGTGAAAATTCCATTAAAACCCCTTTACCAACGATAATACAAGACCATGGTCGTTATGATAATATAAGGAGAGTTATCTTCGGGTCGGGTCTAAAATTTTGGTTGCATCGGCTGCTATTTCTGGATTCTCTTAGTTTTTTAAGTCACGGCCAACTGAGCCTCTCCTTGGAACGGCAGTTTTTAATAGATATAGATGACATATTTGTCGGTGACAAAGGAACTCGCTTGAAACCAGAAGATGTTAAAGCACTATTAGCGACTCAATTAAGAATACAAAGCATGGTACCTGGTTTTAGGTTTAATTTGGGTTTCTCTGGTAAATATTATCAGCACGGAAACCCTGAAGAAGATAAAGGTGATGATCTAATCTTGGACAACATTGATAAATTTGTGTGGTTCAGCCATATGTGGAATCATCAGCAGCCACATTTATATGATAATTTGACACAACTTATGGATGATATGATCTTGAACAAAAATTTTGCCAAGGAAAAAGGTGTGTCATCAAATTCAAAAAATGTATTATATTAATTGATTTGTTATTACAGGCATTCCTATAGATTCAGGATACTCGGTCTCTCCCCATCATTCTGGTGTTTATCCTGCTCATGAGCTTTTATACACAGCATGGAAAAAAGTGTGGAATATTAGGGTCACATCAACTGAAGAATATCCTCATTTACGACCCGCTAGGTAAGATTTACTTAATACTAAGAAGGTTGCTCTACTATTAATTAACAATTAGATTAAGAAGAGGATTTATTCATCGAAATATTATGGTTCTACCTCGACAAACGTGTGGTTTGTTCACTCACACAATGTACATTGATAAATATCCTGGTGGTCGAGATAAGTTGGATGAATCTATTCAAGGAGGAGAATTGTTCCAAACAATTGTATATAATCCTGTAAGTTGTAACTCAACTTTAAATTAACATATCTAACTATCACATTTTTAGATAAACATATTTATGACACATATGTCAAATTATGGGAATGATCGTTTAGCACTATACACTTTTGAATCGGTAATTAAATTTCTACAATGTTGGACTAATATTAAACTTAGTTCTGCACCTCCTCTGCAACTTGCCGAGACATATTTTAAGCTATACCCAGAAGAAACTGATCCAATCTGGGGTGTAAGTAACAGATTATTTTAGATTATTTATAAATCACTATTAACTAATTTTTAGAATCCATGTGATGATCCGCGCCATAAAAAAATCTGGTCAAAAAATAAATCATGCGATTCACTGCCAAAATTTTTAGTAATAGGGCCTCAAAAAACTGGTACGACAGCACTATACACGTTCCTTTCATTGCATCCTTCGATTGCCAGTAATTTGCCCAGTCCAGATACATTCGAAGAAATACAATTCTTCAATGCCAATAACTATTACAGGGGTTTAGACTGGTAAGAGGGATATTAAATTAATGTTGTAGATGTGTTGATCGATTTCTTTGCAGGTATATGAATTTCTTCCCAGTCGATGCTAACTCGTCCAGATATCTATTTGAAAAAAGTGCCACCTATTTTGACGGCGACTTAGTTCCTAAACGTGTGCATGCACTACTGCCTCATACCAAACTGGTTACCATTCTAATATCTCCAGCGAAGCGTGCGTATTCGTGGTACCAACATATCAAAGCACATGGGGACACCATCGCCAACAATTATAGTTTCCATCAGGTTATAACTGCTAGTGATACTGCTCCTAAACCTTTGCGAGAGCTGCGGAATAGGTGCCTTAATCCAGGGAAGTATTCGCAACACCTTGAACGTTGGCTTACGTACTTTCCACCCCAACAATTGCATATAATTGATGGCGAGGCGCTAAAATCAAACCCAATGGAAGTTATGGATGAACTGCAAAAGTTTTTAAAAATAACGCCTCAATTTAATTATACTAACCACCTTAGGTAAGAAATAGAATAGGTTTTGGTGCATAAATAAAGCGACTTTTATCATTCAGGTTTGATCCGAAGAAAGGATTTTATTGCCAGATAATAAACGGGGAACGTACTAAATGTTTAGGACGCAGTAAAGGAAGACATTATCCACCTATGGAGGATAAATCTTTGAAATTACTCCAAAGATACTACTTAAGTCATAATACAGCACTCGTTAAATTGTTAAAGAGAATAGGCATGAGAAATATACCCCAGTGGCTGCAGGACGATCTCACTGATACTCCAACATAAATTTTAATACATTGAGAAACTGAAAAGGTTATATAGTGAATTCATGTTTTTGTTCTATTAGTACTTAAATGTAAAAACATAATTCCAATGTCATGAAGAATGTAGCTTACAGTTTTGAAGCTCAATTTAATGACTCACTTTGTTTTACTAATGTAGAAGATATTTAAAACAATTGATGCTCTGGATTATAATAGTCAATATTTTATACATAACCGTGATTCTAAATATTTCTATAATATTTATAGAAATGTCAGAGTGTTTTAGATAAATTTTTCCAATTGATTTCCTCTCGCAACTTTTTGCATATAAATATGAGTAAGTGTGATCATATTGTAAATTTATAGACTGTTTATTTCATGTCTGTATATATTGTTAGAGGTTCTTTCTTCAAAATTTAATCATTTGTTGGTAGTGGAGTAACTTCTACTAATTGGTAAGCTATTCGAACAATTCCCAGTGTATATTTATGCCCATGTGTTTCTTGGGTCCAAGTACTATGGTGTTTTAACATATCAACGTCAATGAGTTTTTGGCATTTTATTTTATTTTAACATAAACGTACAAAGTTAATTGTAAATATTAGGATCATTTAAAATAGTTACCTGTTTGTTTTTAATCATATAACATTATTTATGATATTAAAGACCAAATGTATTAATACATACCATTCCCTGTAGAGATGGTAATAACAACTATTCTCATCATTTAAAGTTGAACAATTCCCCTTTATATATTAAATGTGCAATAGATTTTATATCTACAATATGAGCTTAATATATAAATGTTTGTAGTTGGGAAAGCATTTGATATTATTTAGTGTGTAGTCTTTATTGATTTCATATGTACTTACTGTTAGTAACTTTATCTAACTTAAGTAAGATCAAATTTTAATACAAAATTCTGTGGTGGGCAGAACAGGCTCCATTTGCTATAATTGTGCTTGCTACAAATCATATATTTAAATAATTATTTTTAAAATATTTGAGAACAAAACATCAGATGTTGCGTGTGAAGCTGAAATTTGCAAAGCAATTAGTTCAAACAATAACAGCATTTATAATGGAAACATTCAATTAATAATAAACCTATTAAGATCAATAGGTGAATAATACGCATATTGAACTGGAATTTAATAATATGTCTGAGCAATATTACACAAATATTTAATAATTTAATTCTTCAATCCATTATGTGCCATTTACACTTTATTTGCTATAATTATATTTTCGTACTGGATTAGTTTGCGTAAACGGATGTTTAGACACTGTTGGATGCATGTAATTTATTATAATTGCCACATTCATGTATATATCAAAAATCACTGAAGAGTATAGCGTTGAAATGTAAGAAATGACAATAAAATATAAATACTTAATATTTTATTTACACTATAACTTAATCCTAGGACACTGATAAAACATCCACATAATTTTTATAGGCAACTTATTTCGTCCAGGACACTTTAGGAATGTCGAAATGTTCGGTCAGACTGTCCAAGTGTTGATTAAATTTCTCCACTCTCTCCTTGTGTGTCATATTTGCCTTTTCCAATATACGTTTGGTTTGCTGGAAGAAATTATTGTATCAGAAACCTAGATAAAATATATAGACTGTTAAATAAAAATCATTAACTTTAGAAGATATGTTACAATGTGGTATCGGAAGGTATGGAACTTGGGTGATATCAATTTTCTGTGTGACTTCATGTACACAATTGATTGGTTTTAAATAATACATATACAAAGCGGAATGCTAACAGAATTAAGAACATAAGATATTTATGGTGGAATCATATCTCCGTAATGGTAGGAAGGTTGAAGGAGTTTGGAAATACTCGGCAAATGATTGCTAAGAGGAGTTCCCTGCTGAATTTCCTGGACTAGCATTTTAGAAAAAGAGTTTCGGCACACTCTTCATCACTATATGGTCAATTTCTAGGAAAATGGAAGTATCTTACGAAAGGAAGGAAAAGGTCGTCCAAAAAGAAAAGAACTGAAGTGATTGAAAATGTTCAACAAATATTACAAGCAGCTCAGTGTATCTAACTTTGTCACGGCAGGTTGATTTATCTGTTGGAACTTGCGATTCAATCTTAAAAAAGACCTACACCCATACCGTCTCAGTTCTGTTCATGAGAAAATAAAGTTAATAGCCTTATTAAAAGTAACTTATGGACTGTCAGTTTGACAAACAGAATTTCCGACAAAGGTGATCTGAAATCTGTCAATTGGTACACTGTAAGTCAAATTTTCCATGGCCTACTCGCCAAAATTTTTATTTGTCGCAACTATATATTAGAACAAATATAATGCATACGTTTTGCACAATTGTATTCAAATAACAAAACAAAAAAAAACTGAGGAGCCACATCATCAAATAAACCAGGCCAGGTTCATTGCTAGATGACAAATTTCATGTAGGATATTTATGTTACCATTTGTAGGTTGTATATATTGAGAAAACAAAAAAATATTTTGAGTAAAAACCATAGCGTTATATTCCGGCTTATATGGTAAATGTTATCGTTAATAATCACTTGCACACTTACATTTTTCTCCTGCATTTGTTGAAATGCCATTTCAGCTTTAGTTCTATCAGATTTGTTGTTTATCTTGTCTCCATCCTGCGTTTCGACCATTTTTGAAAACTGTTCCATCATCTTCTTGTCCTTCTTCTTTTTCTTCTTTTTAATACTCGTATCACCTTTCAATTTCAGTTTACCTCTAGCTACCTGTTCGTACGGATCAGAATCAGCCATCTGGAAGTATAAAGATCAAATAATTGCTAACCTTACTTAGTTTTGTTAAAAAAAGAAAATAATCGTTAACATATTATTTACATTTTACGAATAACTGAAAATATGTATTTAATGGTTTATTCGCAAATGGGTGGATTATTTCTTCTGACTGTATACTGTGTAGAGGTTTCAAAAAGGATATAAATAAAATTGTATTTATTTGTAGAACTTGCAGATGAACTGTCAAATAAATAGTTGACCGACATTTTTACCGTATGTAAACGATAGGCAACCAAATTGATAGTTAAATGTAAAATTAGCCTAAACTGTTGACTCCTTCAACTCCACTAAACCCGCTAGCCAAATGTATCTAAGTTTGATAATGATCAAAACTATAGTCACTAATTTTAATAAATAGAAAAGAAAAGTGTTATTTAATTTCATCATGTATCACGAAGTAGATGCCTCCAACATTGACCAATATTTTAGGAGTTATTAGGAGTGTAACAAATTAGCAATGTTTCGTGTGACTGATATCTCATGGTGTTTAGGTATTGTTACCTAAAAGAGAATTGTTATAGTATGTATATAACGGTATTGGGCCGATATGGGTTATGTAGGGTGATTCATTGGGAAATGAGCATACAGTGAAGGCAGATGCGGCACACCGAGGTGATTCTAAATAGACTATATTTTAAAAGCGGGGTTTTGGCGCGAAAACTGGGCTCTAGTCGATTTTAAAGCGCTCTGTAATATGTTTTTACATTCGCTACTAGCGTAATTTGGGTAAAAAAAATAAGATGTTGCCATGTGTTTAATTTGTATAGCCGGCTGGCTCTTTTGCGCCTACAAATTCTCGTTCAAATAATGACAGTAACCAATTACACCATAGGTAAGGTGACCAGATCCAATTTAGCAGACACCCTGTATAATATTATATTACAATTTTTTTTAAACATGAAATATAATGTCATATTTACAAATATAATAAATACGATTCATGTTTTTAAAGTACTGTTTTGTATTTTGGCCGCTGCAGCGCTGCTACCATATACAGATATTGGTGAAATATATAAGCTGATAACTTCAAAATAGCGAATAAATGATCACCCCGAAAAAAAAACAATCTTTCAAAAGTCTGGACATTTTTGAAACGTCGCGGGACGCGGGACAAATTTCTAAAAATCGGGACTGTCCCGCGAAAATCGGGACGTCTGGTCACATTAGCCATAGGTGGAGGAGTAGTAGGGATTATTATTATTATTATTATTATTATATATTTTAGTATCAGGGAATAATTTCTTAAAAATCTATATTAATATCAAAGATATAATGTTTTTTCTTTGTTTCCCGAATATTTGAAAAAGTACTCTTAACGGGTTTCAAAATAAACGTTTCAATTGTGGTTCTTGGGTGATTTTCGCGTTGTCCAAACTTTCCCCAAAAAGAGTGACTTTCGTAATCCATCCGAGACCAGGGTTTTTTACGATTTCAGATAAATCGGGTTAAACTCCCTCGCTGTTTTAAAAGTTTTTGATGTACTTGTCTCTTTCTTCTTGTGTTTTGCAAGTCTACGGCCAATTTGAAGATTGTAGACAGCCGGGGGTGATTTTGGATGTATTAAATAAATAACCGAACAGATGCAGCTATTAAATCACAGAGGCCCCAGACTCTGCAGACATGGGCTGTGATTTAATAGCTGCATTATGATTCGGTTATTTGATACATCCGAAATCACCCCCAGCTGCAGACGTGGACCATCAATTAGTGAAAACGCATATAGGGTTTTGGACAGATTTATAAAATAAAACAACATCTTCAGGCTGGCCGTCGACGAGTCTGCCTACAAGTCTTTGAACCACCGCTTCTTTATATAACTTTATGACATTAATTAATGTCATCAGAGCAAATATTTTTCGAAAATAGTGCGCTTGGGATTTTAATTATCATGTCACCATAGTAACCACATTGCTTAACCATGGCAACATGTTCGGACTGTATCCCGAAAAGACTTATTAGAGTCTTAGGGACTTAAATGAATGTACAAAATATGTTTTAAAAGTTTTTCATCTTAATTTTGTTATTGTTGCTGCAAAATATTAATTTAATGAAAGAAAAATAAAAGGCCCAACTCTGTTGCGCACTCTAACCTAGTAACACTTTTTGAATTATGGTAGGTAAATAACTATTAATTACTTTTTTAATGCATATAATAATAGGTACCATATTTGATTAAATACACGAAATAAATAAAAAAATACATAAAAAGTGTATAAATTTTAATAAAACTTTACTTACTTCTTTCAGTTTTTTCGTTATCGCCGAGTTCCGAGTTTATTCTAAATTTCAATAGTTTGCTCATACAAATCAATGCAATTTTTTTAACTTTTTTTTCTGAATTCTTTAATTTTAGTATCTTGTATTTGGCTCATATTCAGATACTTCAGATTATTCAGTAAAAAATATGCACTTCTTTAGTTATAATGTTTTATTTGCTTTGGCGTTTTCAAAATCGCCACTGGTACGAAGTTCGTGACGATACAATACAAATATACAGAAGCCTCAAATTACGAAATATATATTTTAGTTTATCAATCGTACTTAATCATAGTATGGAAACTAGACCTTCCTTAAATAAATAAATTAAATCTAATTAATAATACAACATTATAAAGTTGGTAGTATAGAATATAATTTAAAAATAAATAAAAATATGATGATTATTGACGGTAATCTGGCATCTATGGATAATCAAATATCTTGATAATGACATATCTACACCGTAAGCAATGTAGAAGTGCAAATGTAAAGAAAAGTTCGACATTGTGTTGTTTCTGCTTTGGGCCAAAGAGAGCAGAATCGTTAGTGTCTATTGGGGATCTCGACGAGCCTTGTGAATATGTTGTTGAGAAGTTGGTGATTAAAAGAATACCAGTTAAGCACTTTGCTTCGGAGGCTGATGTAAGAGATATTCAACCCTGCACGGTGAACCAACTATCGCTAAAACAAGAGAAGTCATCTGAGAAACCCATTGTTACTTTTTCTTCATATTGTCAAATAGTACCGCCAACACACGCATTGAGGAAGACGCAAAGTCCGATCAAATCTGAGAAGAATACCGAAACTTGTACGAGCGACGATAATATCGCTGAAAACAAAAACCCCTCTCCAAAAGATGAAATGACGAGTGGTCGCCGGCAGCAGTTGCAGCAATGTACTGCTAAGAAATGGGCAAGTTATACCTGAAATCGTTTATTGTTTTACATCATAAAAATATGTTTTGTAGACTAGTGCACAAGTATACAAACAACCGTTTGCTCCGCCGATCGGCAAACCAAGAAGCCCAACATTTAATGATAATTTGGCAGAGAACAAGGTGTTATTTACAAAACCCATGAGCCCACGTGACATTTCTCCTGTTAATATTTTAGACCCTGCTATAAAAGAGACCTTGCACATATTAGCTAATAAAAAGATAGCACCATCCGTTAACCGTAGATTAGTTTCCAGAGACCCAGGTGACACCAATCCTACAAGTTATAACTATTTTTAAGATATGAATTTTAGATACCGGCCAAATTAAGGAAATATTTCAGAACTCTAAATGTGAGAAACCCATTAAATTAGATGAAATATACAAAGAAGATGGGAGTTTTAAAATTGTAATCATAAATGTATAATGCTCAACTCAAAATAATTAACTATTTTATTAGAACGACAGATTAGATGGTGCCTGTGGTGATAATAAGAGGACAAACTCACCACCGCGTAGTTTGAAATGGAAAATTATTGTTAGGCACCGCAATGGTAAGATTCCCGCTGTATTTGCAGTTAAAAATATATTTATTTATTAATCAACTTCCAGATAAAAAATCAGTAAATATCCCAGTGAGTTTATCGGCCACAACTGATTCTGATTAAAACGATGAAAACTACAATTACCATAAATAATACAGTTATATATGTATTTAATTTATTTTATATTAAATCAGGTATAGAGCAACGTCTTCTTTTCGAATAGTGAATGGCTTTCTCAACTGGTCTGCTATTTACCAAATTAGGACTAGGCGGCGACATTGAATCATTATCACTAATATCCGATCCAAAGTCTTCTAGACTTTTAATACTTTCGAGAAGAATAGTTGCGACTCTGGTATTACGATAAACCGGACTGTTCGTAGTAAGTCTCTTGTGCGCCTTGTAATTTTTTCCTGCCGTATAGTAATGGGATTTCAACTCATTTTCTGGATCTCCAGCTAGATCACCACTTGCCACTTTGAAAGCACTCACATTGGTACATTGTTGGTACTTCGTTTTTTCTAATGATGGAGCACTAGATTTTTTTGGTGAAGATGCTTTCTTTGGACAATGTTCCGTGCGCGTCATAACTATTAATTTATTGTCTTCAGAATTTACGGATGTGAAGAAATGCTTGGGTAGTTTGGGTGCAGCGTTATAGCATATTTTTAGTATTATCAAGCAAACTATCATGAAGAGAATTAGTCCGGGAATTATTATAGCTATATGTCTGTTGTACAATTCTGAAAAAATAATAATTAATTACATTTGCTGGCCTATATAAACTGTTTTCAGAAGTTCTACATTAAATTTTCCAATTGTATGTAATGAATTTGTAATCACGTTTCTTGGAGATTTATGTTATACTTAATTTATTTTGCATTTAGCACACTGCCTAATTATTAGGTAAATTTCTTAAGTTCCTTAAAATCCAATATAATGTAATAAATACAGTACCTGAATGGCATTTGCTCGTATCTTCATCAAACATTTCATACTTTCCACAATTAATATTTTGATCGCACTGTAAGTCAATATTTACGCACACAGGTCTATTCACAATCGTACATGAAATTTCTTTAGTCTGGTCACACTCTTCATTTTCTGATAGCACTTAAAATGGAAATAAATATTACACACTACATTTTTATATACTTGCACTTACATCTAGCTGAAGTAGCTGTTAATTTAAGACCGACAGAAGAATTTGTTCTTAATTTCACTGTTGTCTTATGATACTTAAAGAGTCCTATATAAAGAATATTATTTGATGTTTGCTTCAATTCTGGACATAACTTCATCTCTTCAAATTCATCTGAAATCTTCAAAATTGCTTTTGGCAATAGATAGATATACAGTTGAGTAATAATTACTATGACTCTATTGTCTTGGCAAAAATTATCCCATTGCATTCCAGTAATCGCTTCTAATATAACAATTTGTACAGTGGAGTTTTCAGTTTTGCTTGTATACAAATTTAAGGTACAATTCTTATAATAATTAGTAAAAGTCAGTGCTAATCCATCAGCGAATCCCATTCCATATGTCAAGAAGAAATTTACTTTTAAATTGTTCTCGCATTCGTCACTCAAATCTACATGAAGAAAGTTTTGTTTAACCAACATAAGCTGTTGCGTTTTAAATAATTATAAGTAGTTACCAATAACAGCGTCATTATTACACTTTACATTTGTACTTATGCAGACATATAATACTAGTATGGTCGAGATTTTCATTAGATATTGTCTTCTAAAAATGTCATTTTGACAAATTGAGAAGTATTGCCAAATTGAGAAGTATTGCCAAATTGGATAATTAACATATTTTAGTGCGGATGAAAAAGGAGGAGGGGAAGATCAACCTCGTAAAAAACAGGGTTCAGCTGGCTCCGGTTGATAGTACCCTGTAGGGCCCCTTGCCTAGGGTTACAGGTGAAAACGGTCAACGGTCTCGAGAACAGACGAAAATCCTAGATTTCAATGGCCAAGAGAGAGGAAGAACCACGTCGGGATGGACTAAATCCGGTAGCCTAGTAAGGCAATCTGTTTAATGGAAGAAATCCATAAAAGAAAAATTACCTGGTTGGGGGTTGGGGCGAAGGGTCTTCAACCCATCACCCGGAAAAATAATTCAACCGCAAAAACAAACAGACAACAGCCTCGGAAATTGAATGACTACCAAAATAGACGAATCAAGCAACGGAACATGACAATGAAAATGAGAACGTGGATGGTACACGGCATACGTACGAAACAAGCCGAAGTAATAACTGAGATCAAGAAAATGAATACAGATATTGTAGTCCTCACAGAAACAAAGGAGAATGGATTTGGACTGAAGAAATAGGCGAGTATATTCACCTTTTTAGTGGAGCACCGAAAGAAGAGAGAGCTAAGGGAGTGGCATCCCTGTTAATTAAGAAGAAATACAAGAAACTTTTGACTAACTTTGAAGCAATCAATGATAAATAAATGATAATGATAAATATCAATATATTAGGAAGACGACTAACTATCTTTGGAATTTATGCGCCTAATGAAGACGAAACAACTCTACTAAGGACCTATTTTTCGAAGAACTTCAACTGGCGTTAGATAGCATGGGAGATAATAGAGAGATAATTCTAATGGGAGACTTTAATGCTCATATTGAGAGTAGAAGAGACGATGCAGTAATCGGACAAATCGGCGAAGTAAATATCAACAGTAATAGACTGGCGGATTTCTGTGCACAGAATACATGAAAAATGGATTCTTTATACATAGAGACATACATAAATCAAGTGGATCCAGCACACTAGAACTAAAATCTATTATTGATTATATCATTACCAGTCAAGACAAATCAACCAGAGCACTTGATGTAAGAGCATACAGAGGACCGAAATGTGGGTCAGTCCATTATCTAGTAAAGGGAGTATTCTATTTTCTATATAAGTCTTTTAACATACAACCAGAAAATAAACAAAAAACCTTAGGAAGAACTAACAAAGCTAGACCAAAAAAGATATAACATTAAATTTTTTAAAGAAGAATGCAATAGGTATTTATACCACAAGAGGTTAAGGCTGATTCATAGATTTCTTACGCGACGGAACACTACGCTATGGCAATGTTATCACAATGGGCATTTTCAAGCAGGGCATTTGGCAGGAAATGGAAGCAAGCAAACAAAAATCGCGAAAGCAAAAAATGGATTCAACTAAATGGAAACTTAATGTACGAAAAAAAATGTCAGTCAGGTGAAGAATATGTAGATAGTGAAGGCAAGAAGCATACAAAACAAAAAGAACTATTGCAGAATTGTAAACTTAATTGTACGAAACAAATATCGGAAGATGAAAGGCAACAGGTTTTTAATTCTTACTGTCTTTAACACAAAACATGTCATCTAACAAAATCCCGGGGTTTAAAGTTCATTAAGGTTTACTCAAAGCCCATCTGAAGTTGAATACAAACTAACACGCTGACGACTTTATAAGGGAAACCTTAAAACCTGATAGCTACAGCATCCCTGGAAACTGCTGTAGTCTCTAAATCACTTATATTGACATTAAATACAAAAGTCTTCAAAACAATAGCCTTTCAGAAGAAAAGTTTAAGGCTATTAAGAAAATTGTGACAGGTGGTATGCCAGACTTAGACAAGAAATATTTTGCATCATTTTTAAATGCCATTAAGTAAAAGATTCATATGTATATATTAATAGTGTTTATAATGTGTAATACTGTTTGTTATTTTTTTACAACGTTAAGTAACAGCTAAAAATATTACCCAGATGTTTTATTAAATTTAAACAAAAAGTTTAAGTGGCACTTACAACTTATTTTACCCTGAGAGCTTGAAAGCACCAAAATAATAAGATACAGGTTTATCTGCCATATAAAATGTTGTTAAATAAACTCATGTACACGTTAGGTTAGATGACAAAGGTCTGCTTGTATCCAGATTAAAATTTAATTGATTAGTTAAATCCAGGCTGCTTGTATATACTACGTTTTATTTAGGGTATTGACTTCACAATTTATATAAGGGTAGTTTTCGATTTGAGGCTAAACTAATAAAACTACATAAAATCAAATATTTGACAAGCGATTACTCAAAATGGCCTAAGTTCCAGATAGAACTTTGTTATCCTAACGAAACGATTTGGTAAGCACACATGAAACAGATGGCAGATCATCGATTGCCAAAAATTACGCTCGATTGGGTCCCTCCTGAAAGACAGAAAAGAGGAAGACCCAGGAAATCCTGGAATGACGTCATCCAGAAAGTTATGAGCGATAAGAACCTGCAAAATGACCAATGGCAGGGTAGGTTACGATGGAGGAAGAGTCTGGAGATATATACATATATATATATATATATATATATATATATATATATATATATATATATATATATACCGGGCTTTTTTTTCGTTTTTACACATATGATTGACAATGTATAACTGGTTGCCTGCATCTACCCGTAAGGAATTTCTTATGTGTAATTCTAAATAAAAAAAACAACTCATTAGCGGCGTCGGTGCAAGCAACCTATCAATTTTAGCATATGTTACACAGAGAGGTTAGGTTTTTATTCAAGACAATACAAGAGAGTATTCCTAATGTATCAAGATCAGCTGATTTGTCAACAAATGATTATTTTCTTTGGGGTTACCTGAAAAGTAAAATTTTTAATGACGTACAAATACATAACGTAGATGAATTGAAAGGCCGTATACGTACTGCATGTAATGGCATAAATCCACAATACATTAGCAGGGCCGCGCCGCCCATGTGTGCGATGTGTGCGCCGCACACAGGCGCCAGGGCGGCAGGGGCGCCGCGGGACCCCTTTGGCGCCTCACGCGCGGAGCGGAGTCATTAATGGCCGATTGCACCGTTTGTAGTTTTAAGGGCGCTTAGTTAAGTGAGTTTAAATTTTAAGGATTCTTAAAATTATCTTTGTGTTGCACCGTAAAGAGATTCAGTTCCCTTAGCAAAGGAACCTTAACGTTGCCCATCCTAGGGAATTTTAGTAACTGCTATATTCACTCGGATGAAACTCGTTGTCAACGGTATGTTTTACCTCGATTCCTCTCTGTCTATAAAAACTTAGGTCGTCCAAATTGTTGAAATAATCCGTTCTCAAATAAACTAAACAAGGAAATCCGATGAATTTTTATTCCAGAATGTCACTATTATCTTAATTTTAAATGTTATTCAATTTTAATAAAAATAATTTTATGTCCTAATTGTAGAGGAAATGCAGAAGTATCAAGCACCAATGCCGAATAATATACGAATGTAGAAGTAATTTATTTATATTAAAGTTTCAATTGAATACAATCGAATCACACAATGTGTTGTATTGCGTATGAAAAAACTTTAGCAGCAACGTGTACGTTACTTGACTTGATATATAATCTGTGCTTGACAGAATCACATTCGAATATCAAATGCATTTATGATATAACTCGATCTGACTTTCGAATGTGATGCTCTCAAGTAACGTACACGTTACTGCTAACGTTTTTTGATCCGCAATACACCCGATTATCCTGTATCAAAATTCAACACAAACTAACCTATAAACACCAAATAGTTCACAATATTGCTTTAACAACAATTGCAATCATAGTCAAGGTTTTACCACTCGAATTGTAATTATAAGTTCGTTAGTTATCTTAAAATCAGTATAAAGGGTAATGTAGTTAAAAATAAGTAATATTTTGTACACATCCACTGCTCATAATACGTCAAACTGACAGTTTGTAACCCTTAAATAAGTTATTCCGCCGGAGTCGGGAGCTTAAAATTTAAGGGTTCTTACGGCGTTTAAGTAACCTTAAGATGGCGGTGCAATGGTTTTTCGTCCGTTAAGGAACCTCAAAATTTTAAGTATCCTTAACGCATACGGTGCAATCGGGCATAAGAAATTAAAAACTTTTTTTTTTCAACCAAATTTCATTTCTAACTTCTTTATATCTCTGCAACCAAGTTCACGTCTATGGTTTAAGTTTGCATTATTTGAACTTTGCGCTGTAAACATTTAAAGTTGTCTGCTTTATCGTTGTTGCCTGTGGAACCGGCGCGCGTGCGTCGATGGCCGAGTCGGCGGGGAATTACCGAATTTTGCCGATAAAGAAAATAAACAAACCGCATTATACAAACACTCTCATTATTATTTGGATTGTATTCAGTCTGCATTAAAAATGAAAAGGACCCAGAGTTGTCTCTACGTTAGCAGCAATCGGGAATTACCGAATTTTATTAATAAATAAAACAAACAAAACGCATTATTCAAAGAAGGTGCACTTCCAGTTATTAGTTTGATTTTGTTCAGTTAAGTCATTCATCTATACCTGCCTTATAAAAATACTTTGTTGTATACTAAATTGATTTTATTTATTACATTGTCGATTTTATTTAACGGGTTTTCACGATGCGTGATCAAGATAAAAAAAGAAATTATCGGGTTATCAAAATCTAATGAGAAAGAGAAAACGAGAAGAAGAACGAGATAAAAATACAACGAAAATAAGTAATTATTTTGCGCCCATGCCATCCACTTCCAAACAATCATCTGAGAGTTTTGAGACAGATAAATCTATATATGAAGGTGCTGAAAGAATTGAAAAATTCGATTCGTGCAGTGGTAAGAGTTTTTTATAATCTTAAAGTCTTATAATATTAAATTACCCCTTAATAATAAAACAACACAATTAAATACCGACTCTGTTTATTCAAGTGTGATAGTAAAATTGGAAAATTTTGAATATCATAATATTACTATGGCGCGTTTATTTAAGTTTATTTAAGAGGTATTTGCTTTGGTGGTGGTAATGATTCCACGTTGTGGATAATTTTCAGACGTCATGATCGCTGACGGGGGACAAATATTAGATGACGCCGATGAAGTAACTTCGTCACCCCCAATTCAAACACCGCCATCGCCGCTAAAACCATCGTTGCCGCTGACACCAACAATTTGCACAGATGATCCTGGACTCTGGCCAGAAGTTTTAAATACTACATTGATGCAATATTTGGTTCAGAATCCACCTAAACAAATAAAGCATCATGATTTTCCGCGTGACTCTTCGGGTCGAAGGTTTTCTACATATTATTATAAGAGGCAATTATTAAATGGCGAAAATTATCATAGAGAGTGGCTGCTCTATTCAGTGGCCAAAAATGAAGTTTTTTGTTTCTGTTGCAAGCTATTTGAATTGAAAAATAATAAATTTTGCCAGGGATCAAGTAATTGGCAACATTTAGCTCTGTATTTGAACAGACATGAGAAAAGTTCTGTACATTTTACTAGCTATAAAAAATGGACAGAGCTGTGTCAGTCTTTTAAAAATAAAACGACTATCGATAATATTCAACAAAAGCTTATAGAAGTCGAAAAGCAGCGATGGTATGAAGTCATTAAAAAAATAATATATGTGGTACAATTTTTGAGTACCCAAAATATGGCGTTTCGCGGGCAGAGCAGCAAATTATTCGACCGTAATAATGGCAATTTTTAAAATGCATTGAAATGTTGGGAAAATTCGATCCTACGATGATGGAACATATACGCCGCACAACCAATGATTCGGAATTTAAGAATATGCCTACTTATCTTGGAGATAAAATTCAAAACGAAATTATAACTATACTCGCTACCCAAATTAAAAATTACATTTTGAATTTATGTAGGGACAATAAATATTTTTCGATCATACTAGATTGTACTCCCGACGTTGCACATGTAGAGCAAATTAGTATAATAATTAGATTTGTTTATTTTGATATAAATTCGAGAGAGTTAGAAATAAGAGAGAACTTTTTAACTTTTTGCCCAATTATAGACACAACTGGCGCTGGCTTAACGTCATTCATAACAGGAGAATTAGAAAATAATAATTTAGATATAAACAATTTAAGGGGACAAGGTTATGATAATGGCTCTAATATGCGCGGCAAAAACAATGGTCTCCAAAAAAGATTGCTAGATATAAACCGCCGTGCATTTTATGTACCCTGCGCTACTCACAGTTTAAATTTAATAGTAAACGACGCAGCTAATTTAAATTATCACACAACCGGCTTTTTCAGTACAGTGCAGGAATTATACAAATATTTTTCAGCCGCCTCCACGAAGAGATGGGATTTATTAAAAAAATATATTGGGAACCTAACTTTAAAACCGCTGTCCGAAACAAGATGGTCCAGTAGAATAGATGCCATAAAACCTTTATTTATGAAATGGCAAATGAATCCATAGAACAAAAATCAAAGTATGACGCTAAATGTCTGGCAGAAAAAATATCTTCATTTACGTTTATTTGCTCAATATATGTTTGGCATGATGTACTGAAAAAAAATAATTTTGTAAGTAAAATCCTTCAATCAACAAATATGAATATGCAAGTTGCTTTAGATGCTTTATCTAATTTAAAGACATTTTTAAAAGAATTGCGCAATGATGTTAACTTTGATAATATTGTAAATAATGCCAAAAAAACTGCGGAAAAATTAGGTATAGACATTGAATTCGAAATATCCAGACCGCTAAGACGGCGTAAAACTCCAAAACAATTTGATTATGAACACGAAGATCAGCCTGTAATGGATCCGAAAATAGCGTTCAAAGTCAATGATTTTTTTTATATTTTAGATCAGCTTTATCCTCGGTGGATGAAAGATTTGAATTATTGAATACTCATAATGGCGTGTTTTATTTTTTAATTAAACTAAGCGATATACAAGATAAAAACCAGTTAATCACAAACTGCACTCGTTTGCAGGAAAAACTGTCTGCCAATAATTCATCCGATATAGATGCCGACGATTTGTGTGAGGAAGTTCTATCATGTCAGTTCCTTTTTAAGAAATTGGACAATGATGTGGTTAAAATACTAGAATTTATATTTTTAAATAATTTGACAGCAGTATGCCCTAATATCACAATAGCTCTACGAATTTTATTAACAATGCCAGTTACGGTAGCGAGCGCAGGAAGATCATTTTCGAAATTAAAGTTAATAAAAAATTACCTGCGCTCAACAATGAGCCAGGAAAGATTGTCACATTTGGCTACAATATCTATAGAAGATAGCATATTAGAGCGCATAGATATACATAATATTATTATGGATTTCGCAACTAGAAAAACGAGAAGAGTAGAAATAATTTAATTTGTTTTTTAATTTGTGTTTTATTATTATGATGACCATTTTGTAAACATGTTTAATAAGAAATTTATGTTATGTTATGTTATACGACTTTTATTTTTGTAATTGCCTCTACCTGGATTTTCTCTATTTTCAAAAATTATAGAGGCGCTTTATAGGTCGTGCACACAGGCGCCGCCGAAGGGCGGCGCGGCCCTGTACATTAGGAATACTCTGCGTATCTTCAAAGACCCCGTCATGTATTGCCTTGAATAAAAACATAACCTCTCTGTGTAACATATGCCAAAATTGACAGGTTGCTTGCACCGACGCCGTTAATGAGTTGATTTTTTTTTTTTAGAATTACACATAGGAAATTCCTTACGGGTAGATGCAGGCAACCAGTTATACATTGTCAATCATATGTGTAAAAACGAAAAAAAAGCCCGGTATATATGGGTAAGTGTCAGGTATTGGACGAATTTAGGTCCCATGCTATGCTGTGATAAAAATAGGAACAATTTCTGCAAATAATCAATGCAAAGTTTGCTCAAGCATGTTACTCTTGCACATGAATGTAGTGTTAAATGTAATCACACAAATTTTAGACTTTCTCAACACATAGCGCAAAATGAAATTGCCATTATACCATTTTGGAAGCTGTCCCAAACCTCATTCATTATGTAATATTATTTATTTTCTTCTACACGTGAACATTAGCTACCTTAATATTGCTATTTTTCTAAAGTAGAACAATCCTACTAATTGAAACATGTGTATAAATGTCCGTGATTAATTATACAGTTGCATTAATTAAATGCTATTCTTTGTCCACCACTTTTGTGTCATTGCGGTAATGCCGAGCTGTCAGGTGGCTACCTTATGGGTAAGCGTCAGGTATTGGGAGAATTTGTGAAATGTATTTCGAAAACAAAAATATGTTTTTTTCTAAAAAAAAGAAGTTGCATATTGTACTTACGTACATATTGTATACATATATGTTGTTAACAGCGAACAAAATTGAAAAACCTTCTGGTATTTCTATAATTAAAGAAGTCATTTCAGAAATGTACAATGTCATTTCGGTAATGCGTAATATCATTTCGGTAATGCATAGTGTCATTTCGGTAATGTACGTTATCTTGTTTAAAAGCCTATATTATTACCACAAATGAAAGGTAAAGGTTTTTCAGCGAATCTTACAGCAGTCTTTTTTGCTTTGTGACCTTATTTCTGGTTTCTTTTATTTCTTTCATACTGTGTTAATTGAACACTGCCGTGGAACTTTGTATGCATTTTGTAGCTGGTTAGTGTCTTTGCTTCACCAATAAGACGATTTTCTTCAAAATATTACCACTAACTACTTTTCTTAGTATTTGCTTCTCCTTTTCATTATCTATTTGACTTATATTAGTCTCGAGCTAATATACTAATACTTCACCAAACAATAATCGTTTTTTAGCTTGAGCTGGTATTTTATAGCCTCTAGTCATTCGGTTGACTTTAGTGTTTGGTGTCAACTTTTTTTTTATTTGTCGTTTGAGTCGACAGTCTATACAACCGTTTTCTATATTTAGCTACATCCTTTTTAAGTTTAAATTTTTTGTCTTCAGCTGTGCACAAACGTCTGTATGCTTGTGCTCGGTCACGCCGTAGTTTCCTTCTACCACGCATTATTTTAGAACTACCCGTTAATTGTTTCACATTTATAGGAATTTCTTCATTGTCCGATAATGATAATGTATTTTGATTCAACAAGTCTCTTATGTCTACCTTCAACATCTGTTTTTTTCTGTACGTTGCTGTTGCGACTGCAACATGCCCCCTGCATTCAATTTAAAAAAAATGGGTTATACCACTTTGAAATTTGTAAAGTTTGAAATTTTGTTTCTGAACACCCTGTATTACTAAATTCAAATTGTTCATTACCAACATGTTGCTTATTAACCACACTGAGAATATTGCTAGCACTTATTCTTACCTTCAAAAAACGAGGTCGCTACGATTTTTTAAAGTTGAAAAAAATTGTAAATTGGCAACACTGTAACATAATCCAAAACTAAATAGACAACAATGTAGAGGTTGAAAAATTTCATCAGAAACCTTGACTAAATACAGGGTGTTCCATTTATTTATTTTTTTGTTTTTGTTATTCCGCAAAATTGGGACACCCTGTATATTTGAAAATAATTTTACGGCATAAAGATTTTTAAACCACTAACTTTTTGTATGAAACATTTTTTTCTATCTTTCACGGGAAACGCGCTAGGAAAGCCCGACGCACTGTTGCAGGACCCTGTATATATATACCGTTTTTTTTTTCTTTATTACACATAACATTCCTATGTGTAAAAATAAAAAATCAACCCATATAGCGGCGTATGTGTAGGCAACCAGTAATACACTGTCGTCCACTGTCACCATTTTGGCATATACCGTTACAGAGATAGGTTATGTTTTTAACAATAAAGGAATCACAGAAATTCAGTCTTAAATGAAGAAATTAATTTATTCAAACAATTCTAACGGTAAACAAAACAACATAAAAGGTTAAGTGTGGTTGAATCCTGATGTCCCAGCAAGTTTTGAAAATGCCCTCCGTGAATTTCAAGGCAATACGCAAGGCGGGGTTTTTCAAGCAACGCAGAGTATTTGTAATGAATTGTGGGCTTATGCAGTACGTATACGGCTTTTTAGTTCATCCAAGTGACAAATTTGCACGTTCTTATAAATTTTACGGGATAAAACCAACCGTGTTTTAACAGAAGAGATGAAACTGAATATCCTATGTTGTGTACAGGAAAGGCCCATAGAATCGCTTTTAGATGTAGCCACACAGTTGAAATATCATACAGATATTTCTTAGAATTTCTTCATTAAAACTGAATTTTGCGATTTCTTTATAACCTCTCTGCAGTTTATGTTACACCGTGAAATCTATGTACAGCTGGTTGCCTCCACCTGTACATACGGTTGACAATTTATTTTGAAAGTTACACATAGAACATTCCTTACGGGTAGGTGCAGGCAACCAGTTATACATTGTCACTAGTAAACAACCAAACAATGTTATGTGTAATAAAGAAAAAAAAGCCCGGTATATAATGTATGTCTTACAGCTTACAGTTGTGAAATCTGATAGATTTGTCAGAGATCTTATTGATTTAAACGTTATGGCCTGCACCGAGCACCAAAAACCCTGCATGTTGGAAATGTATTTTAGAAATGGTGTAAAAATTGATGGGCGGTGGGTTTATTCGACAAGTAATGGATTTGAAAATTTCCAAGAAACTTTTCCAGAAGTGATCGTTCACTTTGATAAATTTAGCAGGAAAGTAATTCAGAATACGTTTTTTTATCAATGCACGCTTTGATGAAGATTTTTTTTAATCACATGTTATGTTATAAGATTGAATGCCACAGGAGAAATTTTTAGTTTAGAAATGAAAATGCTTCTATAGTAGGCTGAGAATATATCAATACAACCTCGTATACCACAAGCAGGGGCGGATGGGGCCGGCGGGAAGCCGGGAAATTTCCCGGTGCGCCGGTCGAAAATAGTCGTCTATTTGCCGCCTGTTTTCATCCACAGCTGATACTGTATTCGTGATTGGACAATTTCAATTGTCAAAAGGTGTTCCTAATCAAAAACAAAACCCCACGGTAGTGACTAAGTTTTAGTAAGACGCAGAATACATTATTTGGTACGGCATGTTTAGCTTTTGGTAATAAATCTAACAAAAGTGTGTTTATCAATGGCATATCCGATTGAAAAGATATATATCAACACATTGCAGAAAACCATGAGTCACAGCTACATACAAAATGTTGTAATGCTTACTTTTTGTTTGAAAATAATTCTAGAATTGTTAAATTATTATGGTCTCAACAGATAAAACTTAAAGACAAAAATGTTATGACAAATAGACAAATCATTGATAGAATAATGAATATTATTAAACTTCTTGGAAGACGAGGCTTAAGTTATTGGGACAAAGAGTTTGAATCGTGCTACTATCTGGACAACGAAAATTTGGACCACGGCAACTTTTTAGAAATTTTACTATTACTTGCTAAACATGATATAATTTTGAAAGAACATTCAGCTAGAGCTATTTTTGAGAGTAAACGACCATGTAGTTTGAATATTAAAAATAGATCTGGAGCATTTGTTTCATTTCTGTCCAAGACTAGTTAATAAAATTATTAATCTTATTATTGACAAAATTAAAAAAATAATGGCAGAAGAAATAAACACTGTCGGAATTTATTCAATAGCAGTAGACACAACTGAGGACGTGTCTACAACAGACCAATACTCGATAATTATTACATATGTACCAGACAAAAGAAAGGTTGCTCTCCTTTATCAGTTGTCATAATTCAACGGGAACTGGTTTAGTGGCAATGACGAAGAAGGAAAACAGTGAGCCTATCTGGTGTTACAGTCACATTTTAAATTTAGTTACTTGCGATTTAAAGCAGTGTAGCATTAATGCTTCATCCGTCTTCTCACTCATAAATAAAGTAGCAGTATTTTTTAAGGAATCCTATCAACGGATGGATGTTTGGATCAAAAATAATGTTAACGACCCGAAGAAGAGAAAGCTACGAAACATTGGAGAAACTCGATGGTGGGCTAAAGAAATGGCACTTTCAAAAATATTTGGTAAATACGGTAAAATCGAATCAGCTTTGTATGTAGAAGTTTTATTAGCTTTGAAGGCAATAGCGGAAACCAACGAGATGAATACTAATGTGAGAGCTATGGCAAAAAGTTTTAAAGAAAATATTCTAAAATTCAAAGTTATTTGAACAGTTAATATATTTTTAAAAATATTCAGCATTACGGGACCGCTATTAAAATATTTACAAACACCAGGACTAAATCTTTTGAAAGCTACACAGATGGCGCAAAGTGCAATAATGCAATTAAAGGAGTTTCAAAGAAATTTCCTTTCAGTAAAACATCGCGCAGACGAATTCGTAGTATGGGCTGAAGAAAAACTAGAACAACATAATTCTGAAATGATAGTTGAGACATCATCGCCCAAACTATGAAAAAAAAATAAAGCTTATGTCTGGAGAAAAACGTGGAGAAGAAACACCAGACGATGAGCTTAATAACTATAGAATTGAAACATTTAATGTAATAATGGATATCACAATAGAGTCCATGATAAAATGATTTCAAAAAAACTTTGATGTTTGTAAAGATTTATCTGTGCTTGATCCACATAATTTTAATGTAATTAAAGGAAATATTCCAAGAAATTGTTTAGAAACTTGAACTAATAAATTACAAAAAAATGAATTCTAATATTACATTACAAAATTTAAAAGAAGAACTAGACACTTTTATTGAAAATTTGGACCTACTAAAACAAAATATTTGTGATGTATTCATAGTAGACCAAAATCTTGAACTAGAGATGGACTGTGTGGAAGAACATATAGAAGACTCGACGAAGCAAGTGTTGGAAACAAATTTAGAATTAGGATCATGTAAAAGTTGCAAGAACTATGCTAGTTGTTATTATTATGTCATTTGTAAATATAATTAATTTCGAGAAGTGTACCCCACCTTAGCACTAGCGTATAAGTATTTTTAACACTTCCGATATCGCAAATTTTATGTGAAAGATATTTCTCTAAGCTAAAGTATGTAACAAATAGATTAAGGTCGACGCTAACCGATACTCGTCTTGAGGCTTTTATGCTAATGAGTTGTAAGAAAGAGATTTTAAATTCAGAAAATAATGAAGGAATTATTAAAGAGCTAGGAAAATCCAGTTGTCTTCTCTCAAAAAAGTGATTGTTTTAAAATAAGAATATTATATTTTGTTATTTTTTTCTTATTTAAGTTTTAAAATTTACTATTCGGTTGTGCAATACATTTAGTTTTTTTTTTATTGTAGAATAAATTTGCAGACGGTTTTATTTAGTTTTGTTATAACCTCAACAAATTGACACTTTACACTAATAATAATTAGTTCTTTTAATTTTTGTCGGCACTTCATAAATGGCGCCGGTAACTGTATTTCCTGCGCCGATTTTGCTGGTCCCATCCGCCCCTGACCACAAGCAAGTCTTTCTTAGGCCTACAAATTTGAAAATATTTGATTGAATATTTAGTTCTTTCGAATGAAAGATGTGACAGTAAGACACTGAATTATATATAGCCACAATAATTTGAAATTTAAAAAAACAGTGTCACAAACACAAAGTGGTAACTAAATTGTATTCTTCTTCTTCTCAAAGTCCCATCTCCTATGGGAGGTTGGAAATCATCATGGCAATCCTAACTTTATTAACAACTGTTCTAAATAGTTGGCTTGATGTTAATCCGAACCATCCTCTTAAATTTCTGAACCAGGAAATCCTTCTTCTTCTTATGGTTCTTTTTACCTTTATTGTAAATTGTATTACCAACATAAAATAGCCTCACCCTAAATAGATCACCGGGTATATATTCTAATTTGTTAAATAATATAATGAAATGGATATCTGGTCATATTTTATTTCCTTATTATAGACAAATATAAGAAAAAAAATAACACAAACAATACAGATGCAAATTCCACAATATCATTATTAGCAACAAGTTAGATTAACAGGAACAATGTAATAGTGGGATATAGTTTTGAGAAGTGTTACAGCGCGTTTACACCAGTGTTAATGCCATATGTTGCTAACAAATCAACATTTACCAATAAAGGTCCATTCATAGATTTCTTAATAAATAAAATAATAAATTAAATAAAAGGTAGAATATCCTAACATGCATTCATAGATACGACGTGCATTAAACGCTGTTGAAAATATCTATAGCGATAGCATTGTCAGCCTAGCGTTGCGTCGCGTAAGAAATATATGAATCGGCCTTTAGAGCTTTTAATTTTTTATTTTTATAATCAACTACTGCCTTTTCTCTCTGCCTTTTAAGAGGATTCTAGTTCGTGTTTTTTGCTACTATCTATGTTTTCCATTATGACAATATTTTACAAATTCGCTAGGTTTGACAGTGGATGATTTTCACGGGATACCAATAGGTAAAAATTAAAACTATTTAGTGAAAAATAACAGTGGTGCCAACATACTGTCAGTTGGACAGTGGAGATGTCAATTACATGGATTATATAGATTGTTTTTATAACAGGAGTAACCAAATCAAGTCGCTTTGATCACTTTTATCTTGTGATCGAACTCTTAAGTAAGGTAAACTTTTGCATTGTAAATAGGGCATTACTGAGTTATGTTAAAATGTCACTGTCACAAATAATAATTGTGAATGTTGAAAATGTCTTGTGTATATGTAGTTTCATATCTTGTCTAATAGTTTTGTACCTTTGTTTGTTCATTTTCTCAGATGATTGGTGAGTTGAGTTCATTGAATAAAGTGACATCAAATTTTGCTATCAATAAATCTCTATTTTAAATCTGTATTACCAATCAACAAGAAATGTAAAATCAAAATAAACTAGTTAGTACCAATCGAGCTTATGAAATATTCCTAATGGTTACTCATTTTAAAAAACATGCTTTACTTCCACTATTTACTTATTATGATTAATTACATATTTTATAGCATATTTACACACACTTTTGATTAATGATGCTTCCTCTTCGCACTTACTCTGTATTATATTAAATGTATGTTGTTATTTCGTAATATCGGAAATATTATTTTACTCCGCGGCAACTTCGTTCGTTTCACTGGCTCACTTCAGAACGTTCCTTTGCCTGCCCAGTAGCGCCCCCTTTGTCCGTGCCGACCAGCGGAGGTCCCAGCAGCGCCCCCGTGGTCCGTCAGTCTGTGGTTAATCTGGGTCTGTACGTGTGTCATGGCTTCTCACAATGGAAACGATTTCATTTAAATCGGCACTAACATTGGCCTCCAGAGATCTCGGAAGAAACCACCGCAATCCCTGACTGCATAACCAAAGAGTAAGTGTAACCGAAAGCAGTTTGTGCACGGGTTGCTGGCACCGAAACCATCAAACAACTTCCTTCCTGCACAAAGGCCCCCTGCTATTTATTAGATGATTTTGCCTCGGTAGTCGCACTTTATCTAATTCGAACATCGTCTTAATTCGAGGGAAGGCCCACCCTAATCTCAGATCTGCTCACTCTGATTCATTATAATGTCAAGATAGGTTAGTGTGATGACTATATATTCTTTAAATAAGTTGCCAGTATTTACCTCACATGCATCAAATATCGCTAAAATGGATTTTAATATCGAAAATAGAATGATGTAAATGTAGTCCATGCAGTTATGCTTCCAAATTACTACCTCAAATTCACCTTGCAAAAGAATTCATAACTTCTTCAGTATGAGAACAAACCTATCTTCAATACATAAATTAACATTAAAATTTATTATCACCGTTATTAGATATCATCAAACAAATATGCCAAAATATGAATTTGGAATGAGTGCAAACCTTGATGCTATTTTTCTCAATGCGTCAACAAGTTTTACGTTTCTAGGCTCTATTTCTCACAGGTGTCAAACATATCGTTGACTATGGCTACTGCTATTCAGAAGAATGGCATAAAATCGCTGTCCAATGGAAACGGCCTGGTGCACCAGGTGCAGGACCTAACGAATCTGACAGGGTATGCTGAAGTGAACTCTTGCTCAGATCTTCAGCAGATACCTCAGGAAATCAATCCACCTACAGAAGAGATCATCCAGGAGCAACAAGGGGATGAACCAGAAATAGACATAGTCATAAATAATGTGGTGTGCAGTTTCAGTGTGCGATGTCATTTGAACTTACGTGCCATTGCCCTAAACGGGACTAACGTGGAGTACCGTAAAGAAAATGGTATGATCACTATGAAAATCAGGCGGCCTTACACAACGGCCAGCATATGGTCTTCGGGTAAAGTGACTTGTACGGGAGCCACAAGTGAGATTCAGGCAAAGGTCGCGGCAAGGAGGTTCGCACGCTGCCTTCAAAAATTAGGATTTAATGTGCGGTTTAATAACTATAGAGTGGTCAATGTGCTAGGGACATGCTGTATGCCCTTTGGTATTAAGATTAATTCGTTCTCAGAAAAACACAAAGAAGCACAGTAAGTAATTAACGAGCCAATGCAACTGGTATGGAAGGTAATTTCTTAATTTTCTATTTCAGGTATGAACCTGAATTACATCCTGGTGTTACGTACAAACTAAAAACTCCCAAAGCAACGTTAAAAATTTTCTCCACAGGGAGTGTAACAGTAACAGGTTAGTTGGTCGTGTTTATTTGCATTTTATTTATTACAATCGCGTCCAGCAAATTTTGCTATGAACTGTAAAACTAATTGTTCTCTTGTAATACCATACTACAATTTATTCACATTTAGTTGAATATCTTTAAAATTATTAAAGTTGTTAAAAGTAATTTTCACCTGTAGTCTAATAATCCATAATAAATATGGAGTATAGAAAGTTTTAAATGACCAGTCTTTATATTTAATTAATTCTGTGGAGGTGGTGGGACTAATTAACTTATATTTATCCCAAACCTAAATGCATTGTTAAATTATTTACATAATAATATGACATTTATTTTAGATAAACCAATTCATTTTTGAAAAAAATATCTAATTGAGCACTCGGCATAAATAATATAGATTTGTCTTGAATGTGATTGTTATTACTGCAACAATAATGTAACGAGAAGATTCTATACCAATTCACATATTTATAACTATGGTAGTAATTAATCTTAATAAACTTGTGCAGGTATGTACTTTGGTTTTGAAGAAGCAATAGAGAAGATTTATGTTTTGTTCTCAATTTTCTTTCCATTGCACAGGACAAACAACAAACTGATTCTGGGGGCTGCGGTGCTGTTTACTGAAAACTAAAAAAGATCAATACAAATATAAGGTCGGATGCAAGTTGAACTACTTTTGACTAGAACCAATTACCAGAAAAAATTTAACAGTAAAATACAATATAGGGTTTTTTATAAAACCTCTTAAATGCTCTTATCAAATGAAAAAGGACATCATTTATGAATGTAAAAGGCACAAGTCTCCATTTATTTATTTAATTATTTATTCCTTTTTGTAAGGTGTCTACCGGTGTAAGGCTTTGTCTAAGTCCCATACTCTTTAAAAACATTATATTCCAGTGTCGCATGTCTCAAAAATACATGCAAAAAGAGATACTCTAATAACTATTGAACTCAATTAATAAATTATACTATAAAAGTAATAACAATATAAGTGGATCAGGATGCAAACTTCAAAATCTGTGGGCCTGTGCTCTCAATCATCTTTGGTTACGCATTGCACCTGGCCTTAACATGTTTGATGCCGGTTCCTTACTATGTTGACATATAAATCTTTCATTTTTAGTTTTTGGGTAAATACAAATAGGTTAAAATCAAATTTTTATTATATCGGGTTGGGACGACAACGCTAAACGATGTGCTGACGCGTTCTATAACTAAATTTAACCAAGGTTTCATATACTCACATGTACACATGTATGAGCATGTGTTAGTGGCTCACTAACACATGAAAGTGTTAGTAACACTTTCTGTGTGTCGAAACAGAACGACACACAGAAAAAATATCATGGCCGCCAACATTACATGATTGGCAGGCGAACATTGTTTCCGCGGTTAATACACCGATTACCTATTTATAACCATCAGTGATCAGTGTTATGTAACAAATGATCCTCAGATTAATTTCGATTCTTAATCTATTGTCATGCATATTCTCGAAAACAATCACGTTGGTATGAAAAAACCTCATCACACAGCTGTTTGATGACGTGAACGCCAGTTTAGAAAATTTAGAGTATACAATTATAAAAATTAATAACATGTTGAAAATGAAAGCAACATTTATTTTTCAAAAATTACAAAATAAATCAAAGTATGAAATAAAATTCCGGGGCTTCAGGACAGGTTTAACATTCATATATTGTCTTATAGTGAATTTGTCTAAAATTAAGCTGTGTAATCATGTAATTCGTCTCTGCAAAGAAAAATCAAATAACATGTCATTGTCATTGTGACATAAATACCTACATGTTACTTAATAAAAGCCACATTTTTTAATGGTCTTTACTTAGTGCTTTTAATAATGCATGAATAATAGAAAAATTGAAAATGGATGGTCTATCAGGCAAGTTGCATAGTTTTTTGACATCTTTCGGCTAAACCAAATTCTCACTAGGCAAGAAACCTGTCCCACTTTTTATATGGTCTTGACCGTACATACATGATGTATTAATATGGCCGGCTAAAATTGAAAGTGACTTCAGTTCTTTAATGGCCATTCCGTTCTTGGTTTCCTCTTTCTATATGCTTCCTTGTTAGGTAGTGCCATCTGTTGGTAATTATTTGTTTTATATTTGGCAGAAAAATTGTCACATTTCAGAAGTAACAAAATTTTGATGTCAATAGAGTCAGTGTTTTAAATGTCTTCAGTGGATTTTTGCAAGTGATTTAAAAATGGCAAAATCATGTTTTATTTGCTGTACAACACAGACCCCATTGTTTGAATTTCCTAGCGAGGATACATCTAGGCAGCCTTTGTTACATTTTTTATCGATTACTTTGGTAGAATCAATAAATTTAAAATAACTGTGATCACTGTAATTACTATTTTCAATTTTTAATAGATATGTAGGGTGAATCAAAAGTTGTGGTCCAAATGTTAAGGTGTAATTGATTATATCAACAACCATTAACAAAACTAGCCGCCTCAATTTCTGACCTTCATGTAGATTTTGTACATTATGTATACAGGGTCCTGCAACTGTGCGTCGGGCTTTCCTAGCGCGTTTCCCGTGAAAGATGGAAAAAAATGTTTTGTACAAAAAGTCATTGGTTTAAAAATCTTTATGCCGTAAAATTATTTTTAAATATACAGGGTGTCCCAATTTTGCGGAATAACAAAAACAATTTTTTTTTAAATGAAACACCCTGTATTTATTCAAGGATTCTGATGACATTTTACAACCTCTACATTTTTGTCTATTTATTTGAATATTTTTCACAAAAGTCACCATGAAATTACATTTCTATGCACTGAAATAGGTCATGCTGAGACAAAACAACTGTCAAAATGTAAGTAAGAATCAATGTGAGATGAACGAAAATTGTTAAATAGTAGATAGTACTTCTGCAATACGAATAATTATTTATTCCAAAACATGAGATGTAACAAAATTATTAATACAAAAGAGAAACGATCCTACAGCAATGTTCAAAATGTTTTTATTCATATCACATTGATTCTTACTTACATTTTGGCAGCTGTTTTGTCTCAGCACGGCCTACTTCAGTGCATAGAAATGTAATTAAATGGTTACTTTTGTGAAAAATATTGAATATCTCAACAACTAAAGGGTTCAGACATAAGATATGCACCATCAAATTAAAGAGAAGAAAAAGACCTACCGAATAATGACATAAAATATGGGGCATTCCATTAAAAAAAAGAAATATTACTAAATTCAAATTTCTCATTACAAAAAGGTTGCTTATTAACCACACTGTGACTATTGCTAAAACTTATTCTTACCTTTAAAAAATGACGTCGTTACGAGTTTTTAAAGTTGAGCTTGCTTATGCGTGATATTTCGAAGAAAAAAAATGTAAGTTGGTAACACTGTAACATAATCTAAAACTAAATAGACAACATTATATAGGTTGAAATATGTCATCAGAAAACTTGTATAAATACAGGGTGTTCTATTTAAAAAAATGTTTGTTTTTGTTATTCCGCAAAATTGGGACACCCTATATGTTTGAAAATAATTTTACAGCATAAAGATTTTTAAACTAATAACTTTTTGTACGATGCATTTTTTCTATCTCTCACGGTAAAGGCGCTAGCAAAGCCCGACGCACTGTTGCAGGACCCTGTATGGTAAGGAACTATGCTTCTGTTTAATGTGCACCAAACTATCGAGTGGACAATACCTAATTGCCAAGAAATTCTTCTCGTACCCGTCGAGAGATTTTTCTGGACTGTGTCAATAATGTCTGCATTATCGTCCACGTTATTTCTTAAAATATGATAAGGTGGTCTGACCATACCTGTTTCACACAAATTTTGGTGCAACCATTCAAATGTTTGCTGGTCAGGCTGTCACCGGTGAAGATATCTTTGCCAATATTCTGCCACAGCTGCACGAGCATTCCCACTACAATAACCATACACAAAATGTATTTCTGCATATTCAAGTGCAGAAAAAGGCCCCATCAGGCTTACCACACTTAGAAAACAACAATTATTCAAAATCAATCTTCTGTCATAACAAATTAGCATTTGTTTGACTAATTTACCATTATGACTTGATGTAACAGAACAATGATAAAAACGTAGAAAACCTCTGTTAACGAGATAATTGTTGGAAATAAGATATTGGTTCATTAACATATTTTCTTCGTGCAGCATCCCACGTAGTACCCTTTTTTACGTTTTACGTAGTACCCACGTAGTTTGGACCACACATTTTGAATATTTTGAATATTTTTTCTGCTCCCACATTAGTAAGTTGGCAATTACACTTGGACTGCATGGCTAGTAAATCAGTTATAACGTAATAGCTTTATGTAATGAAAAGTCAGTAGTGTTACTTAATATATATATTACGTAACAGTTAGGGGGGAATTATTTGTATGAGCATTGGTAACATTGTGATATCTAGTTTTGAAATTATCAAAATAGTCATATGGTGTCAATATCAAATATTGCCATGAGCATCTGACAGAACAAAAATTTGTCAATTTGTGCAAATTTCTCATAATTACGACTGAGAGTAGCAAAAATAGTGTACATTACTTGAGTTGTAAGGCAATTACGCACTCGAGAAATTACCCAACTCGCCTCGTAAACTTTCTCATCGTGCGTAATATGCTTCTTACAACTCTTGCTATGTAATGTAATATACTATTTTAAGTGAAAGTTTTATTTATGGTAAAAAAGGAGGCTTAAGAAGAATTGCAACCAACAATATTAGTAAGTCCCAATTGTATAACAAAATAAATATGGATTTACTTTTATTTTCTTAGTTTTGTAATTTGGAAAAGTCTTGTTTGTGATAACGAAATAGTTATTGACGAACCAAATCTGGGAACACAATTTTTACACATATATGCAATTTTGAGGCATGAGCGACCGGAGGGAGCGGAAATTATTCCCGCAAGAGGTAACGCACATATTTTTTTAAACTAACAGAACAATTAGCATAAATTGAAATAATTTAATCTGTTTCAACATTTATTTCAAAATATGAAATAAAGCAGGGGCCTTCATCTCAAGTTAAAAGATACATATTCTCTGAAACTGAATGTGTCACACTCCGTATCTTAGCCCAATGCGGTGGAAAGTTCTGGAATTTATATTTCAAATTGTACCAATTGTATAACAAAATAAATATGGATTTACTTTTATTTTCTTAGTTTTGTAATTTGGAAAAGTCTTGTTTGTGATAACGAAATAGTTATTGACGAACCAAATCTGGGAACACAATTTTTACACATATATGCAATTTTGAGGCATGAGCGACCGGAGGGAGCGGAAATTATTCCCGCAAGAGGTAACGCACATATTTTTTTAAACTAACAGAACAATTAGCATAAATTGAAATAATTTAATCTGTTTCAACATTTATTTCAAAATATGAAATAAAGCAGGGGCCTTCATCTCAAGTTAAAAGATACATATTCTCTGAAACTGTGAATGTGTCACACTCCGTATCTTAGCCCAATGCGGTGGAAAGTTCTGGAATTTATATTTCAAATTGTACCAATTGTACGATAAATGTGATAAGTGATAATAATCCTGCTTGTCTTGAATGTAGGTCATCGAGTCTTGAGTTAATATATCCTTAAAAAAATTGTCATTTCATATATGCAACAGTTTGGTTTATGAGTTTTCTTACCTTTTTAATTTACTCCTAAATAAATGCTTTATCAAATGTTCTCAAATAAATTTCGTTCATAAATAAATAAATATTGATTTTTTTTAATTGATTTTCCTGGTTTAGTAAATCGGGAAGTTTGGATTTCTGGTTGTCAATAGAGTGCGTCAAATGTCACTTTTGAGGCGGTGAGTTCAAAATTCATATTGTGAAATACGAAAAATCGAGGCAATTTACTAGATTACTAGAAGATTTGGAATATCGTTATAAATATTTAATAAGACATTATAAAGAACAAAATCGTAGATGCAAAAGAATCTTTGCACAAAATTGAAGAATTGGAAAGGTAATTATAAAAATAATCTTTCATATTGGAAAACTTATACAAAATTAATGAAGACCTGAAAAATGATGATGGGAAAGCTGTGTTTCTTTTAGATTTGATTGCTAAAAATTCCACTAAATGTCCGGAGTGTAGTACTATTTGTCTATCTATTAATTGCCTTTTTTAATATTATCTTAATAAATATCCCACAGAAAAAGATTTCGACCTCATAATGTTGACTGCCTTTACCCTCAACATGCTGCCTGTAGATAACTGCCCTCGAGGCTTTGCCTCTCAAAGCGTGTGAGGAGTGTAGATATTGTAACTTCACAAAGTGAGTAGCTACAAACAGCGTTCTTGTTACATCTTGTGGACGAATATCCAATTTGGAATAATCAATCTGCTGTATCTGCTGTATTTTTCTTTTGAGGCAATCTTTGCAGTATTTTTCCACAACTGTTCTGCAGTGAACACACATAGCATATGGCAATTTAGAATCTTTAATTTGAAAATCTTTTAGAAACTACTTAATTATGGTTTCGAGCTACGTTTTGTCAGTCTAATGAGTCCTAAATTCTTTCAGTTTTTCAAAACATAAAAGCAAAACCCATCCAGTTTTCTACATGAGCTTTAATATTTTATTTGTGGCAATAATAATTAAAATAAACAATTAGTACAACAATAACAATGAGTTAACTCGGACAACAGTAAAGAACGTTAATTGAAATGCCAATGATCCCCATAGCATATCTATGGTAACTAAGGAAATATAATTGCCATAACAGTCATAATTGTGTATGATTTTGAAAATTATAAATATAACAAATTTTAACTTTTAGCGGAGTGTGTTAAGTGTAACTATGGATCAAAATATGCATTTGTTTAAAACCCCATCGGTAATAGTTATTTAAGATGCAAGTGTAAAAAGTTGATCGCTATTAATGAGTGGTTACTAAAGACCAGCGAGGTACGGACAAGTACTGGAAGCCACAAGTTAAATGAACAAACTTTTTACACATGTATCTTACAACATTTTATCTGTGATCATAATGATTTACTAAAATAATCATTAGATTTGGTTGTATTTTTTTTTTAATTTGAAACATGTGACAGTAGTACATACAGAGGCTGCGGTGGAGTGAGCGTTAACGCGTTCGCTCCTAGACCGCAAGGTCCCGCGTTCGATTCCTGGGTCTGCATTTCTGTGGTGGTTTTTCTGTAGTTTTCCCACTTCCTAGCAACAAATGTTGGAAATGTGCCTCTACCATCTATAAGTCGCATGCAGGCGCAGATGGGCAATAATAATAATGCCCCTCTCCTCTCAACGCCCGCATAACTAGTAATAGTTCAGGGGCCTATGGTAAAATAAAATGTAATTGGGTCAGAATTCTCTGTCAAAAATTATGACAGTAACCAATTACGCCATAGGTAGTACGGATTATTATTATTATTATTATTATTATACATCAGCTAATTGCATGGGACGCACCCAGTAACAGGCAAGAGGGGGGGCCTTGCCTCTTGATCCTCTTGTTTTTAAAGTTACATTATTATAAAAACACTAGACAATCTACTCAGTTTACCCGGATGAGATTTATCCATCGAAATGGAATAGTTCGATAAGACGGATATAAACCAAATGTGTCATGAATATGATACTAGTCATGACCAACTACTCATTTCTTCAATACCTTGGAGTATTATGTCTCATCACACAATTGTTGAACAAAAGAAAACTGCTTTATCTATGATTCATTCTTAGTTTTGAATGAGAAACTTTGTCATCAGTGCATTATCAGTAGTAATAACCCAAGGACATTGATAACTTCGAAATAATTTTGTCACTGTTTCCAAAAGCACTTTGCTTGCAAGCCCCCTAGGGCAATGTGCTTGAGGAAGATGTGATAAAATTATAAGTTTCTTGTCAATGCCCGAGGGTTATTTGGTTAGAATTTTTTTTGCAATTGAAGGATGATCTGACAATGTCAACATGACTTTTTAATTATTTCATTTAAATATTAGCACTGTGAAACCTTTTGCAACCTAGCAACGTCAACATGGAAGTGAAAACTATCCAACGGTATACTCTGATTTTTCTAACCTGGCGCGCACGTCATCAAACAGCTGTGCGATGAGGTTTTTTCGTACCAACGTGATTGTTTTCGAGGATATGCATAACAATAGTTTAAGAATCGAAATTAATCTGAGGATCATTTGTTACATAACACTGTTCACCGGTGGTTATAAATAGGTAATCGGTGTATTAACCGCGGACACAATTTTTGCCTGCCAATCATGTAATAAATCATGTTATGTTGGCAACCGTGATATTTTTTCGGCGTCGATGCCACATCTTTTTCTCTAACCATGCTCATACATGTGTGTATAACCAATCTTCTTTGACGTCTAACTTGTTACATTTGATCGATTATTACAATGCATATTTTGCCATTGTAGATGTTAAACCATAACCACAAGGTTGATATCTGTACGAAAAATGGCAGAGAAGTCGACGAATTTGGTACGAACCGCACACTGTCGCACAAGATTGCACTGGCGCAACAGCTGATTGCAGCCATTTTTAAATACCCAGGACAGCTGGCAACCTTGTAAAATTGTGCCATCATTATTATGATTAATATTTTGATGACGTGCACGCCAGTTTAGAAAAATCAGAGTATAGTTATCATATATAATACAGCGAGTGGAATCATGACTATCGATGATCGCTTGAGTTGGAACATGAAACATGTTGTCAAATATTAATTCCGCGAGTCTGAAAGATGAGTGGAATTATTTGATAACATGTTAAGTGCATCAACCAATGCGTATAATAGTTGTATTTGTCAGATTATATCACAAATGAAAAATTTAATACTTTTGTAAATAGAAATTTATTTATTATGTTACAGAACTCGGTAAATTGGGCCCATACTTTTGTGGTTTCTTCAATACCTTTTAAGGAAGAATCACCGAAGCGCGACATTTTGTCTAATTGTGACATTTCAGTTGATTTTTCAGCATAGCACACCAGATGTGCCGAGGACCAAGTGTGATCATCACTTATTGGTCAATTCGAGTTCTGATTATCAGCTATTAGGCGGTCGCTAGGATAGGGAATAAAAGCATTATGAGTGATATAAACAGTCTAATGTTATTTTGATTGGATATTGTCGCACACATGACTACAGATACACGAATTTGATTTCTAATTCAGCAACAAAAACATTTGATCATTTTTTCGGTATTTTATTTAAATATCTAATGAAACAATGGTTAAATCATTTAAGATTGATTATTTTCCTCGTCCTATTTTGGACCAATGAGATGCGTCATTTACAAGCACATGAGTGTGATAAATAATTGATTAAATCCCATATTTTGGACCTATCGAAGTGATGGAGTGTGACAGACAGACAGCACTACGCTTGTGATTCAAGAAAAATTGTATCATTTATTCATCTTAAGAAAACAATGAGCGTGAATTTGTGATTGTATGGTGTTTCAATGAAGATGCTTATAAACAACATAACTTTTCTGAATCGAAAATTGGGAAACTCCTAGCTGGGATACAATTTGACATTTTATTTCGTAGTGCTCTTTGGGTCTGTGGTATTACATTAAAAACTTATCTCGATCTTTTTCAATTGTTATGAGCAGATTGGCAGTCGACTAGGGTATTTAACACCTGGATTCTCTAAACGGTTTTAGCAATAACACAGAGTTAAATATTTAAGTTGGTTTTAATTTTATTGTGTCATGCTTTGTGTGCTTAAGGAATTTAACTGCAATGTTAATATACAACCCTATTTGTTAAAATTGACCATTCCAACTTGACGGTACGGGCATTTAAACATCGTCTGAGTGAAGACGCAACAAGTTGAAATGAGATTGGGCCAGAACACAGCTGTCCTAGGAGTAGGAAAATAATATGGGATATGACTTCACCCTGGTATTATTTATTGAAGGTGCAGATTGACTTCTCATGTTTTCAAAAATAAATATGATACAAAGATATCTCAACTAAGTTATCACATAGATAATCCGGTTGAAATGATTCTAATCAGCCCTTGCCGGCTTATAAATTCAAATCAACTTCAATAAATAAATAGATAGTAAATTATATCTTTGTGTCTGTCGTTATCTGCCATTCACCTCCAACTTTAATGACATATCAAATAAAATTTCAAAGTACCCAGACAATCAGGTGTATTGCGTATAAAAAAACATTAACACTAACGTGTACATTACTTACAGTATCACATTCGAATGTCAGATGCATTTGTGTCATAAATACATCTGACATTGGAATGTGATGCTGTCAAGTAGTGTACATGTTGGTGTAAACGTTTTGTGATACGCAATACACCTGATTGCCACTCACTAAAGTAAATGAGTTCGATATTTCAAAAATGCAGGTGTAAATGCATGCTAGTAAAATGTAGTTTCCTCAAGGTAGCCTTTGCTGGAGGAATTCTAACAAAATGTTGACCTGTTCTTTATTTGTCAATGCATAGCACACTGGCTTTTATACAATAAAACCTTATTATTATTATTTTAATCTTAAAGATTTCTTTTATACTATAAATTGGTACTGAATTTTGAATGTGAGAGTTGTGTTATCTTAGTAAGATACTACAACCTATATTAGAGCTGAATGAGATATTGTTTCATCATTTCATTCCACTATATTTTCGTGCCAAGATATTATTAATAGATATACTACAGATGAATGATATTTTGCACATTTATTTCATTTATTGGAGGGTATTGTCATACCAACTTCTACATCTTATATTATGCAGCTAATATTTGTCTTTTTCAGCCCCAAGTGTTTCTGACGTTCAAGCGGCTATCGAATATATATTTCCTCTAGTGTACGAATACCGCAAGGAGAGAACCCAGGAAGAAATTCAAGCCCTGAAGAGACGAAAACTAAATAATGAGGAAGAAGAGCAAATCTTCTTCAAGAGTGAAATAGAGGAGGATTACGAACAAGCAGTGGGTTAATTAAAATGCTTTTTGTGGTGCCACTGCCATCTCCTTAGTCTGCGACCAAAATAGTGATCGAAAGCAATCAGTGACTTTTAATTTTTTAAATGGACTCTTTGATTTGTTGAGTTTATGGTATTTTCTCGGATATATATGTATATACATATGTATGCATGTATACCATAGTTAGATAATTTATTCTCTATAACTTGTTAATTAACCAAGCTTCCACTTTATGACTTTCAAATGATTTTATTTGAAAGAGTGTAAGAGATCTTGTTTGAAGGCGCTCTCTTTTTGTTGTAAATTTTTAAATTTTCCTTTTTTAATTTTACCAAAGTTATTTGATTTCATGTGATTCTAAGATACAGTAGGGAACAATATTGTATTGTAAAAAATTAATATTATGCAATGAGGCAATTTAATGTGCGACAAGTGATTTACAATGAATTAATGATTTTTGTATCTAGTACAAGTTGCTTACTCTCTTGAAGGCTGGCCATAAACTCAATAACGCTTATGGATATTTTATACTTTCTATAATGTTTATATTTATTTATTAGGAAGTTTAATTTAAAGTCCTCATTTGTTCAATAGCTGCATAGACTGAACTGACTGATTTAAATCGTTTTTGTATGAATCATTTATAATTGTAATAATGTACAATCTATTATTTTATGTACAATGATCATTTGGTTATTCTGGAAATGTTTTCATTTTTATTTTTGCTGGTTTGCGGGATTCTTCATGAAAATTTGATAATTGCTCCATTTCAAAAGTATCCAAATCAATGTTTTGCACATTCATTAAACATTATAAATGTAATATAACACTAATCTACTGAATTTGCCAACACATCTGATTGAATAAGACAAAAAATCTTCCCTATGTGCTGCCTTGTGTCTTTTAGTGTTAATAGATAAGAGGTGATGATTGAGAATACGGAATTTATTTGAACTACTTCAACTTTTCACTTGTGGTTTTACAAGAAATCACCTTTAATTACTTAAAAGCAAAATTTATTTAATGGTGCATGTAGCAATAACGTTTACAAACAAGTAACATTCTAATACCCATGTGATGTACTGTTGAGGTTTTTACTGCTATGATTGTGATGTACGCTATAATAATTTTTATTAAATTTGATATTACACTGTACTGAGATTTCATTTATGTATTTATAATCGGCCTAAGATGGCATCTTTGATTCTACTCAACTAGTACAGTATTAAGCATAGGTATTTTTCAGATCGTTGTTGTTATGTTTCAACACTTACATAAGAATATGATGTATTGCATACAAAGACTATACTACACTAAATGCCAGTTTAAATTAAAAAATGACTGCCGGTAAACAATGTTTCCTGGTTTTATTCAATATCATTTAGAATTAGGCCTATGATAGGACCTTGTCAATTCCTACTAAATATAGAAAATATGTGTGTTATGTTTTAACTATATCCCGGTGTAAAATCTGATTAAATTTATTGTTTCGTCCGTCCCTAACTGCCACATACATATTTTTGTTTATTGCGCATTTGTAATGCATGAACGCACGAAATTCGTAACATGTTAAAACCGAAAGAAAATTTGTAAATCTAGCGTTAGGTACCTACTATGACTTGTATACAATAATTGAAGCAATTTCCGTTAAGCCTTATCAAGTAATAAATTGTAAAAAGAGCTTATCAACAAAAATATTAAATTTATAAATTGCCAAATTATATTAATAACGATTTTTTCTTAGTACAATTAATAGAATTTTCTTCCTATTAGGTAGATTGATTATGACTTATTACATTTGCGAGACGTTTAATGTTTTTGAATGTAATAATGATTTCTGTGTATTATTACAATCGTCCAATTAACAAACAAGAATATTTGTTCCTTGTACAATGTAAATTTGTATGTGTAATATTTAATGTATACCAAATCATTAAAATTAGTAATTAATTTTTTGAACAAGTATTTTATTATCATTATTTCTAATTAATTAGCTTATTCTTAGTGTGTTTATTTCATTTGTAATTATTGTATTCACACGTGTAGAATAAAAACAAGTTTTCTCATTTTGTTCAACAACTGTTCTATATTACACCAAATCTTTTTAAATTATATTATTCTTTATTATACGTATTGAAATATACGTTTCAGTTTTTATAATACTTTAATATTTTATCAAGCTGATTGAATCAATTAAGAAACCAATAAATTATTGAATTTCAATAGTAGTGAAATTTAAAAATAAGTTTTATGGTAATTAATTCACTGAAGTAAGAATTTGTAATGTCATTCGTAATTATCTGCTCTATTATTTATCTATCAACTTCAGCAGCGTCCCCTTATGGCTTTATGGGACAAATTTGAATTTGAGGCCCTCATTTTATTAAATTTTGTTTTGTTGCATTAAATAACAATATTAATGTAATATATATAATTTTGATTTGAGAACCCCTGGCAAGTGCCCACTTTGTCCATTAGATAACACGCCACTGAACTTCAGCCATAACGATTCACATAGCTCACTATTTTATCTTTACATTCAAGTTTTTCTAAAATCAAATATTTTTGTGTTATCTTTTATCTTTGTTTAATCGGTCAGGCCAGCAATACGCTACTCTCATATGATATGATGGCAAGTGAGAGCTGTCAAATAATTATTATAGCGCATAATTTTTTTGTGTATTATGCTGGATAACAGTGTGTTTGGTTTACACCAATGTTAGTAACATGAGACTGGTGATCTCGCCTTCTTATTGGCTGCAAAGTGTAGATTTGTTAGCAACATTATGTTACAATTGGTGTAAATGCCCCGTTAGTGTGACATGTCACAACTCTGCTTTGAAAATTGCTTAAAATTGTGAAATAATAAAATTATAATAACGTGGGAGTGTGGAACATGAAACTCTTCGAATAGTTTTTGAATCTAATTTAATTTCTTCCCACATATATATCAACAATTTCATTGTTGCAAACTGCCTAATATAGTACTTTTGTGCAAATGTGCATCGGTATTGACATCTGCCTATTTAATATCATGTTATTAATTATTGTACAAGAAGCAACATCTAATTAGTTCAGTTGTTGATCGATTTTCTTTGTAATTTATCAATCATTTGTTCCGAAAGATTGTAATTTGACTTCATATTGTTGGTAAGAGTGTGTGGATGGCGGGGAGCGGGACGCAAGATATATCAATACCACAGGTGTTCGTCCTCAAATAAGGGCGTATTGATATCTGACTGATAAGAGATAACGGCGGAAATCAATGCCCTATATATTAGTGCGTGGCAATCTGGCATCGTACGCATCGTACGGCCACAGCTACCCATGGAGAGTATTGGTTTCTGGTTTGAAAGCGAATGACATAGAGCAGTTAAATCGTTTCGCTTCTGGTGGCTACTGTGACGATTCAACAATTGTTTACATGCAACATCCCTGCGTGATCCTGACCGCCCTTGAAGTTCTTGGTTACAAAGTTGTGGCCTCATCAAGTACGAGCGTGAAGCAGGATTACAACGAGTATATGTGGACTATGCGGAAGGAGTTTTCTGAACCGGAGCCGACCGTCGAAAAGATAAAGGCAAGCGTCGACGACTAACCTTAATTTTCTGGTGTAACTGGACACTTAGCTTTAAACCAAGAGATGGATGATATCTTAATGTCGAGTGGTATGCATGCCTATGTTGCTGTTAAAGCGTCTATACATGCATCAGACAGTGCCGTTTTTGGATTAAACGAGAGCGAGCAGAGGGCCCTTATTAAACGCTTTCACAATTACAGGAAGGAAGTGATAAACGGAATTCTACTTAAATCAGCACCTCTCGATGTCATAAACGCTCTTGGCGAACTTGGTTATAAAGTCGTCACATCTACAGGCGAGGCCGAAGTCATTTGGACTCTTCAGCGGGCTCTCTAAAGCCTTCGCAGAGTCCATATGTCAAGGTATAATACACTTTGTATATAGTATATAATTTTTTTTTCTACATTTGTGACACATTGTCAATCTTAATAATTTCTAATCATGTCGAGTGATCATGATCATGAACACTCTCACATATGCAAAGTAAACCCGTTATCAAATGTACATCAAACATTGGATGAATTGGAATTTGAACGTGGCATTTGGTCTGCTGCACAGTCTGGAGATTTGGAAAGAATAAATAAGCTAATTAATAACGGCGAAGATCCAAACAAACAGGACAATGCAGGCTACACAGCTCTCCATTACGCAGCGAGAAGTGGGCATCTGGAACTATGCACTTATTTGTTGAACAGTGGAGCATATGTAAATGCAGTTACAAAAGCCGGAAAAGCTACATCATTGCATAGAGCTTCATCTGCAGGTAATTATGGTTACTTGTAACTTGCAAGTGAAACACTTTAAAACCCATATTTATTTATTATTATGTGAATGGTGTCATTCAAAAACTAAAAGAATGCAACCCAGTTATATTCCGTTCTATTTTAATTTTTAACTAAGAAAGCCTTGGTTTTGTTTTATAAAGTCTTATGCCTGCCATACACGCTCCGGAAAATCTGTAACGAAAAACTGTTTGGACCTGGCCTTAACGATTTCCGGAGCGTGTGTGGGGAAAAACTGAACAGTGTGAACTGTACTGAACGGACTGTTCAGGCCGTCGAAGTAGAATTGAAATCGCATTCGATAAATCTGTACAGATCTGGACTGTTCAGATAAAACTGAACGTGTGTCAGTTCTGTCAGTTCTGCGTGTGAGGTCTGTCAGTTCCGTTCAGTTGTGAGGAAGCTTTAGAGCAACGAACATGTCTTGTGAGAATTTGGAAGAGTTTTTAAAACCCTATGAATCCGTACCAGCCTTTGACTAGTGAAAAGCAAAGAATATCACGCTGAATTGCATCGTCTGACGTCGCCATGGCTGTCAAAACTGAGACGCGATGCGATCGAGATTGGAGCGTGTGTGTGTGACGGGGTATTCAGACCGGTTCCGGAAATCCTCACAGATATATCTGAACAGTTTTTCCTTACTGATTTTCCGGAGAGTGTATGGCAGGCATTTCACATGAACACCTACAAAAATGGTCTGACTGAAAAAATTATTAAATGTCAGATTTCTAACAACGTTGCCTAATTCGCATTCGCTGTTTTTTTTTAATTATTAGTAAGTAAACCAATCATCAACTATATTTCATATTATAATTTGACTGATTTGCTTTTGTAAAATAAAAATAGCAAATAAATTCTGTACTCAATAGATACTCAATTTGATGGCAACATTGCCCATATATAATAAAATATAACCTATTTTTACAAGTCTAGTGACTTTTTACATTGGCCAACAATACTATCACGCTAACAGAGCCAACTAAGTTAAAAATAAAATGGAACATAGTTTACTACAGTATTCATTTTGCTCAGATTTAGTTCTGAAATTGCACAAGATGTATACTATATGTATATGTTGGGCCGCCGAACATATATAGTTATAAAACCCCCCACATTTACCTGCGTTGATTGAGCAGCTTGTGATTGGTCATCACCATCACAAAAACAAAAATTTGTGTGAGAATTGTCAAATGTCGCATTAAACATTATATCACTATGACAATTATGACTCGACTTTGAAGACTTTGCTACTGTTCAATGTGACTTTTTATGTAGGGAAATATGCTATTGTGGATTTACTGTTATCTCGGAGGGCTGACATCAAATTACAAGACAATGATGGAAAAACAGCTTTGCACAGAGCTGCCGAGAACAAGCATGTAGATATCTATGAACTCCTAAAGAAGTACTCACCTGATCTAGAAGACATTAAGGACTACAAATGCAAACTTGCCTCAGAATATGGCCCTCATCAATAAATCGACATGTTTTATTTATACAAATGGAAAATGTTTCTATATTTATAAAGTTTTACCTGGATATTTTTATACACACATTATTGCCAAATTATATTGTCACTTTTAGTGACAAGAAATATAACAGTCCATATTATATTTATTGCAGATTCTATCTTCTCACTATTTGTCTTTCAGCATATATAATTATACACATGTTAAAGCACTACCTGCAATTTTAGTATAGATAATATATCATAAGAGTCAACTTTATTTATTATTATATTTATCTTGTCCGACTGTAAAATGGTTATGATTACAAAATGCTAGTTATGTTTAGATTGAGATAAGAATATTAAGAAATAAAATGCTACTAATAATTATACAAAAATAGTGAAACGCTTGTTACTGTATTATATAAAATAATAGGCATTAAATAATGTAAGTTTTGCAATTTACATTTATGCCAGGTTGTTTTTACTTTAATGAAACTATTGACATTAAATTTGATATAGGTACATTATTCATAGTACGTATATTGATTTTTTTAGTTTTCACATGCATAGTTACATTTACCAGTCAAACATGCCATTTCCTAGTAAGTGCCTATTGAATTAGTAATAAGTTAATTGTACTGTTAAATTCTATTGAGAAACTTATTAGTTTTACGATAAATGTATATTAAATTGCATTAAAGGTTTTATCTTAAAACACTGTTATTTCAAAAACGATTTTATTATTTATAAATGAAAACTACGTTGTTATTTTTTATTACCCCATAGTACTCTAGAGCACTGGTGAGTTTTTCTGATGTTTAGTATGGGGATCTAGGAAACTAGAGGAGATGGAGGGACGATTAAATGATCAAAGAATTGCTGTTAGCAACTCAATTTAATGACGTTTTGTTTTTTGGAAAAAATGCATGGCTAACTAGATATCCCACAAACTTTTTTTTTGTAATTTTGTTTGGCTGTTATTATTGACTTTAGAAAAAATGTGTAAATGAAAAAGTAGGTAATTATGTGCTTAATAATACAGTTTAACTGATTTATTTATTTTATTATTTTATTTAAGCTAGAATTTTCAGTTACGACACAAAGTTATGTTTTTTCTAATGGAAACTAGTCTGCATAGTTTTATAAAAAATGCTATTTTTAAATTATTCTAATGATTACCACATTTTTTTGTCTTTTCATTTTCGAACTATTCAGTAGTACACTATAGTGCAAATAAAAAACAATTGATAGATGCAAAGGACAATTATTGACAGGTGCAAATCATTTAGTTTCTAATTAGTTTTGATTGGGGTTTAGTAAATTAGCAATATTAATAATTTAGGTATGGCTACAAAACGTGTGAACGTACATCTTGTGTGTCGTTTTTGAAAGACGGAGTTATTTAAGAACATTGAAGTTATGTAGGGTATATTTCTATATGTTGACGAAATATCCAATGATGATGGAAAACTTGTATGATACTGCCTTGATGAAGATGTTTTGTTCCTACTGGTGAATGGGGATGAATGTATATGATGAAAATTGGGGTTTGTCTTTGTGGAATGGTATCGAGGAATTCGTTAAGGTTAGTAGGGTTAGCTTTCCCTAGGTTGTATTTGGGATGGAGTTGGACTAAAGACCTGCCACAGCAGTTGTAGTTTAGTACATTGCGATCTATTTGTACCTTGTGCCAGTTTCTGTAGCTAGTGTTTGTCTCCGATTTAGTTTTTGTCTCGACGAATAAGCAACCGTAGATATTGTTTGACTATGAAATTTTTGATGTTTTGTGTCTTATTTATATTGGAATAGACCAATCTCAAGTCCAAGCTGTGAGTAGTCTTTAGAAAGCTGTAGTGGTTTGTTGACTTTTGCAGTCGTTAGTACGTTGGTGATGCTTTGTGTGACGCCATGAGTAGGTAGGGTTGGTGATATGAGACTGGAATCATTTTTGTCGAGCATCAATATGTACATTCTATTTGCCAAGAAGGTTGCCTGGGTGTCGATGTTCGCATCTATAATAAATCTTTTTCTTAATTGGTTGACTGGTTCTTCTCTGTTGGAGTTATTCGGGTTGTTCATTTTGTTGGTGTATGTGTTAATGATGTGATTGTGTATCAGTAGTGGTGCGTGGATTCTGTTGTCATGTGTTATTTTCTTTGGAAGTTCAGCAGTTTTTTGGTTGATGCATTTGATTCTTATATTTCGAATATCAGCAATTAGTTTGGTGGTTCGATATTTTATCATATTAAAATTTTCTTAATTGGGCCAGCCGCTTTATTTGGCCAAAATATCCTTGTCCCGATGTGGATCAATTAAGCGGAATTGACTATTAATACCACAGGTATTCGTCCTCAAATTAAAGTGTATTGATATCTGACTGATAAGAGATAAGGCAGAAATGAGAATGCCCTATATATTAGTGCGCGGCAACCTGGCATTGTACGGCCACAGCTGCCCATGAAGAGTGTTGATTTCTGGTTTGAAAGTGAGTGACATACAGCAATTTAGATCCTGACCGCTCTTGAATCCTTGGTTACAAAATTGTGGCCCCATCAAGTACGAGTGTGAAGCAAGATTACAACCAGTATATGTGGACGCTGCGGAAGGAGTTTTCTGAACCCGAGTCGACCGTCGAAAAGTTAAAGGCAAGCGTCGACAACTAACCATAATTTTCTTGTGTAATTGGACACCTAGCTTTGAACCAAGAGATGGATATCTTAATGACGAGTGGCAGGCATGGATATGTTGCTGTTAAAGCGTCTGTATATGCTTCAAAAAGCTCCGTTTTTGGATTAACCGAGAGCGAGCAGAGTGCCCTTATTATACGCTTTCACAATTACAGCAAGAAAGTGATAAACGGAATTCTACTTAAATCGGCACCTCTTGATGTCATAAACGCCCTTGGCGACCTTGGTTATAGAGTCGTCACATCTGCACCAGGCGAGGGCCTACAAATCGTTTGGACTCTTGAGCGGGCTGTCTAAGGCCTACGTAGGGTCCATATGTTACACTTTGTATCTAGTATGTATTTTTTTTGTTCTACATTTGTGACACACTGTTAAATCTTAATAATCTGTAATCATGTCTACTGAACATGATCATGAATACTCTCACATGTGCAAGATAAAACCCCTTATCAAATCTACATCACAAACATTGGATGAATTGGAATATGAACGTGTCATTTGGTCTCCTGCAGTCTGGAGATTTAGAGAGAATAAATAAGCTAATTAATAAAGGCAAAGATCCAAACAAACAGGACAATGCAGGCTACACGGCTCTACATTACGCAGCGAGAAGTGGGCATCTGGAACTATAAATTTATTTGTTGAATTGTGGACCTTCGATAATTATGGTTACTCGTAAATTGAAAACGTGACAAACTTACATAGCTATTTGTGTTACAAGGGAGAAAAGTGCATCATTTCCCCCCGTGGATAGTTTGATGCCTGGGTGATGATCGTGGGAATAAAATATGCAATGGATTGAATACGTTTATTAAAACGGGTGCATGGTTCGTAGGACCGTATGTTGAACGTTTTGAACTGATTAAAATGAATGTGAATAAAAGTCAACTTTTTATCTTTCGGGGAATCTTTTTGTAGTTCTCGCATGATGCAGATACATACAGTTAGCAGGGCTTCATTCCAGAAGCAGCAGCGTGAGCAAATTACTATTTATACAAATACTAATTATACCAAAATAGTGAAATGCTTGTTACTATATTATTTAAAATAATAGGCATTAAATAATATAAATTATGTACAACTTACCGGGTAATACTAATATTTACAAGTTACTTTTGTGTCAGGTTTGTTTTTGCTTTGTTGAAACTATTGACAATAAATTTGATATACATTATTTTATTATTTAGAAATAAAAACTACGTTGTTATATTTTATTACCCCATAGTACTCTAAGCACAGGTGAGTTTTTTTCGATATTTAGTATGACCATCTCAGAAACTAGCGGAGATAGAGGGACGATTAAATGGGGAAGGAATTGCCGTTACGAGCTCAATTTAATGAACTTTGTGTTTTTTTTGGATAAAATGCATGGCTAACTAGATATCCTCCATACTTTTTTTTTGTAATTTTGTTTGGTACCTATGGCTCTGTTATTATGGACTTTAGAAAAAATGTGTAAATGAAAAAAGTTGTAGGTAATTATGTGCTTAATAATACAGTTTAATTTAAGCTAGAATTTTTGAGTTATGACACAAAATTGTGTTTTTTTCTAATGGAAAGTAGTCGTGTATAGCTTTATAAAAAAGGCCCATTTTCGATGATTCTAATGATATACCACTTGACATAGTTATTTTTATAAATCATTAAATTATGGCCATTTTTTTCTTTTCATTTTCGAACTATTCAAGTAGTACGCTATGGAAACAATTGATAGATGCAAATCATTTAGTTTCTAATTAGTTTTGATTGAGGTTTCGTAAATTATCAATAATAATTTAGGCGTGGCAACAAAACGTGTGAACTTCATCTCATGTGTGGTTTTTGAAAGTCCGGGTCTGTGTGGGTTATTTAAGAACGTTTGAAGTTATATAGGGTATATTTCTATATGTTGAGGAAATCTCCAATGATGATAGAAAACTTGATGATGCTGCCTTGATGAAGATGTTTTGTTCCTACTGGTGAATGGGGATGAATGTAAATGATGAAAATTGGAGTTTGTCTTTGTGGGATGGTATCGTCCAATGGAGGCATTCGTTAAGCGGGGTTGTTCAGGTGACTGGGTTAGCTTTCCCAAGGTTGTATTAGGGATGGAGTTGAACTAAAGACCCGCCACAGCAGTTGATGTTTAGTACATTGCCATTTATATGTACTTGTACCTTGTGCCAGTTTCTGTAGCTGGTGTTTGTCTCCTATTTAGTTTTTGTCTCGACGAATAAGCAACCGTAGATATTGTTTGACTTTAAAAAATTTGATGTTTTGTGTCTTATTTATATAACTATATTGGAGTAAACCAATCTCAAGTGCGAGTCTTTGGAAGTCCATAGTGATTTGTCGACTTTTGCAGTCGTTATGTACGTTGGTGATGCTTTGTATGACGTCACGAGTAGGTAGGGTGGGTGATATGAGACTGGAATCATTTTTGTCGAGCATTAATCTGTACATCCTATTTGACGAAAAGGTTGCTTGGGTGTAGATGTTCGCATCTATAATTGTAATAGATGTAATGTATGTAATGTCTTAGATGTAAAGAAGGTTGTCTAACCTACCGCAACGACCACGCATAGAAGTTTAATAAAGATAGAACTTTTATATCTTTAGTATATTCTTTGAGATCACAGACCACCAATATTGTTTGAGATAGAATACACATGGCAGTTGTGTGGTCCAGTCGATTACTAGATCCACTCCTAGATATATAACATGGCGCAGCTTAACAGACATTAAGGGGGCAAGTGCCTGTTAAAAAAAGTAGCGTTTTTGACTGTTTGTAATGGTAATGGTTTGAGTAATGGTCAAGTTAATAATGAAAGTACGGAAGACATATTTTGCACACTCAAAGATGAAAGTACAATAGATGTTCCTATAGTATTAGATTTGAGTAATCAGTTAATAACATTACAAAAGTTGCTATAGAAAGTTGTTCATTTTACTGTTGTAATATTGTAATGTTCGATGCGTAAATTGAACATTCTAACATTATAAGAACCTAGTTTATAGTGTAGTAAACAATATGCCAAAAATAAAATGCTAACTTTTTGTACCACTTGGTCGTAATTAATTATTTTCGGCACCTCTGTAGGCACGTTTTTATATCAATTTCCAGCGCGGTAGTGTGTCGCCACCTATATGAAATCCATTACAGCTAGGCGACGGGGCGTTGACGATCACGAGAGGAACTCAGGAAATTTGAGGCCCCAACGTTGTGAAGAATATTGTGTTATACGATCATATTTTTCAGTCAGGGCCGCTGCGTGGGGGTGTGCATGCTGTGCTCTATGAGGCGACATGGCGCTTCATAGAGGAGGCGCCATGTCGCCACGATAATTAATAATCTCTGTAATTGTCATACGTTAACTTTTGCGATATAAAATTTTAATGAAAAGTATATTCACCATTATATTTAGTCGTGAAAACTTTGGTGTGAGGGGTTTAGGTGTGTAAATACGTAGTGGGAACGCTCTACTATTACAATATCAGTATTTTACACAAGGTAGTTTGTAGTTTCAATATTTTTTATTGTGTTTCAACAAAACAAAGTGTAAGGCGAGCAAGTAAATGTCTGGCATTTTTAAAATAAATAACTGTGAACCCCGTAACCTATAGATGTTGGAAATATGTCAAACAAGTTATATTAAGCCGAAAACAAAAAAAAAAGACGATTACAACGACGAAGAGATCCAACATACATTGTTTTTACTAATTGTGACGATATAGAGTACGTATTGACATGTAGTACATGAAATTAAATATACCAAGAAATATAAAACATTTTCATCACGTTACGGGTAAAAATAAAATAAAACTAAGATATATATTTTTTAACGATTCACACAACAAATACTAATATAAAAAAACAAAAAACGTAATGCACTACCTATACTAAATATGTAAACATATGATGTTGACAGAAAAACTGACTGTTTACAGTTTAAATAGTCGATAAGTCGATAGTCAACGTCAACTGAAATAAACAGTCAATTGTTTCTGTCAACATCTTCCCTCGGACCTCCACGACTACAACAAATAGTATACAGGGTGGTGCGTCCGACCATGCACCATTGGGATTTACATGTAAAATTTAAATCTTAAAGATTTTTTAAGAAGACAATATTTCCCCAATTATTATTATTTATATTATATATAAATTGTACCATTCTTCACTTGAAGAAACTAGTGTATTTAAACTATTATTGTGATTAACTCAATATATATTTGAAAGTTTTTTATAAAGTTTCATTTTGTGAAATTCAACTAAATACCAACATAAAATAGATTTAATTTTGTTTTTGTTTCGCAATAGCCTCTTCGATGTAAACAGGATCTCTTATAGGCATATTCCGCTGTTTTCTAGAGTCTACGAGTTCCGGTAATACACACTCATTTTAAAATCGAATTAACGGTTTTTCTATGTTATTTGTCCAAAACACATCATCTTTAAAAATTGTTTCGGTTTTTATACCCTTGCGGGTCCACACACCAAAGATGCAATAATTATATTGCATTAAATCAAAAATAATGCAAATAATTATATCACGAATTTTGTATAATTGTGACATTTCAGTTGACAGCATAGCACACCAGATGTACAGAGATCAAGTGTGATTATTACTTATTAGTCAATTCGAGTTCTGATTATCAGCTATTAGGCGGTCGCTAGGATAGGTCAGAAAGCATTATGAGTGATATAGTCGTCTAAATTTCGTTTGACAATTAAAAATTAACAATTTTCAAGTGACCGAATATTGCCACTTTAAGTTATTCAGTTATTCAGTAATAAAAAAAATAATTTTGAATTTTATATAAAATTTAATCAATTAATTCATTAAATTAAATTAAATGTAAATGTTATCATTAATTCAAATAAATCCAGAGCTGAACAACATACCTTGTATATTTCCGGACTTATCTCAGTTAATGAAAAAAAGACTTACACCACTTTCGTTTACAACGGCTCATATAAAAATATGCATAGTAGTTAATGCATCTCTTTCAAAGTACCTAATATTATAGTAGTATATAATTATTTTTCATACTTCCTTATTATTCAATATCTCTCTAGGGGGAGATTCAATTGCATCTACCCTCAAGTCACCTTGATTTATATCGGTGTACTCATTCTGTAAACAAGAATGATATAATTTTATAATGCATTTAAATAGTACAACTTATATATATTTTTTAATGTTCTAGAAAAAGAGCCCAAGACTATATCAACTTCAATTGTTATGTAACCATCAGTAAACATATCTATTATTAAATGAGACAGTCTTAGCTAGAAGTTTGTGAAAAACATATTTTTTGCACTACTAGCCATAAAACACATCATTGTGTCATGTATCAAAGTACTGTAAAGTTGATGTTTATGATTAGTAGTTAATATATTTTTTTGTAGTACTATTTTGTACTTACTGGTAGAGTTAATACAATTTTTTCTTACCAAGGTAAAAAATATATGTTCGCCTGAGGCTACATTTTTCTTTTTTTACTAAGGTAAGAAAAAGTATATTTGATTACTGGTTAAAAAATATCCACAGATCCACAGTAAGCGACAACCAAATTCCTACATCTGACAGTCGCTTTTTTTAATTTAAAACACTTCTAATTGTTCTAGTAGTGCAAAAAATAGTAAATAAATATATATCATGAGCAGTCACTCATATAATTCACTTACCTTTCTTTTAGATGGAAAACACTTCCTCTTTATTCGATGTGCGCTTGATCTAAGTCGGCGTGTAGTGCCTTTTCTATAGTCCGAAAACGGTTCATTCATATTTAGTCACTTTTAGTGTCGATTTACTGTCGATATTTCGCAGGGGAAGTTGTAATACCTTCTAGCGCGAGCACCGAGAGTACAGGCCTTTACTCACAACACTAGACATATGCCAGCGCGGAGTTGTTTACGCAGAATGTTATGCTCTACAAAAAACTGCAGTAGTTTTTTTTTCACCTCGTTTAGTTTCTGCATTAGAAACGATTAAATATAAGGAAGTAAATTTGTATGTAATTACATACTACTATATTTTTAACACGAATTTTAATATTCTAATTACTGTATCATTTTTAGCGAAGTCTATATATACCTACATAAATCCTTTGCTATGAATATTGGTGTTGTACTTGTAAAAATAATGAAATATATCCGTAACAGCGTTCGACGGGAAGCGGATATTTGCGGCTCTTTACCTTTGATGCGATTTTCATATGAAGGGCTATTAATATTGTACTCGCGGTGGCCTGGGTACTGTCCTGTATTCGCACTCCAGTTTCGTTGAAAGAGACAACTATATAAATTCCGCTAGCCATCCCTTTCTAAAAATGACGCCCCACGAGTTGCCTATCTCTATACCCCTCTCACCGATCCTCTTCAGGTGAAACAGTTCGTCACGGCACTTGCCGCCTTAAAAGGAGAAATGAAAAGAAGACGTGAAAATGGAAAGCAGAGGAATCCAACCAATTAAATTAAACGGCAATCTCAGTGAGAATTGGAGACAATGGAAGCAGAGGTATGAAATATACTCCGCCGCTGTAGAATTAGACTTTAGACTCAAAACCAGAAAAAACGCAATGAGCACATTGACTGCATTTAATGGGCGAAGAAGCCATTGCAATCTACAATAGCTTCACATTTAGTGACGATGATAAGGACAAAATTACTGTAATAAAGAAGAAAGCACAGAACAGTATGTCACGTCATTAAAAAACCAAGCAAAACAGTGCGAATTCCCTGAAATTTCTAAAACGGAATTAATAAAAACGATGCTAATCATTGGGATAAAAGATGAGCAACTTCTACAACGTCAAGAGTACACCCTGGAAAAAGCAATCGAGACATGTGTGTTAACCGAAACATCCAGACAGCAGCTTCAGGATATGAAACAATTAACGAGTGGAGACAAGACAAGAAATTACAAAGAAGTGGATCAAGTAAGAAATCAGAAGAAAACAACACAAAAATTCCGAGAAGATTCTTCAAGATCGAACGAAAATAGAAATTACAATCAGGTACAAAGAGAAATTAAAGACTGTTCAAGATGTGGTAAATCACATCCGAATAATAAATGTCCAGCATACGGTAAAAAATGTTTAAAATGTAAAAAGGACAATCACTTTGCAAATAAATGTAGGAATAAATCTGTAAACCAAGTGAATCAATCGGATAATTGTAATGATCACTTGAGTATAGACACAATTAATAATGGAAACAAAAACCTCAATAATTTTAATCATTGCATTATAGAGTTGAGTATAGGTGAAGATGCAGATGTAAAGGCTAAATTTAAAATAGATACGGGAGCAAGTGTCAATATAATTTCCTACTTTGAATTAAAAGCGTGTAAATTTAATTAAAAAAATATTGAGAACATTAAGGAAAACTTAGTCACATTTACTGGAGATAAAAGTCGTATATTGGGAAAATGTTATCTAGATTTATACTATAATGGAAATTGTTTCAAGAAAACTGAATTCTTTGTAGACAAAAGTAATAATGGGTCAATCTTAGGTTTAAAAACATGTATTCATTTAGGAATAGTAAACATAAAAAATGATGAGGATATTAAATTCATTAATACGGTAAATAAAAACCAAATAAAAAATTATGAAGAATTAACCAATAGATATAGATATGTAGATAGATAGATAGATAGATAGATTACCTTTATTCCCTATATGTTTACATAAATAATTACATAAATCCAGGAAATGGTGTCATGCATACAATTTAAAACATTTTGGGTACAAATTCCCAAAATGAAACGATCGAGAGTACAAAAACAAATCGTAAATCACGTCAAGTCTTGAACTACTTTCCGTGCATCCCGATCAGCAGCCCACAACAGGAACTCCTCAATCGTGTATGGTTCTAATTCTACTAGAAAATTAAATAATTTATCCTTGAACACCTTGGTGTTATCTAGGGACTCTTTTATGTGTCCCGGCAAGTTTGAGTAGAACTTGATAGCGGCATATATACATTCTCTCTCTGACATAGTCAGTCTGTGAGCAGGGAAGTTAAAAGTATAAAGATGTATTTGAAGGTATAGGTAAAACAAGTAAGCCATTGAAATACAAAAACATGCAAAACCAGTAGTAAATCCAATAAGAAATGTACCTTTTGCTATACAAGATCAATTTAAAAAATGTTTAGAAAATTTCGAAAAATTAAAAATAATAGAAAAAGTTCAAGGCAGCTCAGAATGGATAAATTCATATGTACTAGTTAAAAAAGATGGTTTTCTACGAATCTGCTTAGATCCAAGAGATTTAAATGAAGTTATAATAGATAGAACATACAAAATACCAAACATGGACGAAATAACAAGAAATTTGAATGGTTCAAAAATATTCACAATATTAGTTGCAGCTAGTGGATTTTGGAACATTCCATTAGATGAAAAATCTAGTAAGTTATGCACTTTTGCAGCCCCTCATGGTAGATACAAATTCAATAGACTACCATTTGGTATTAAAACTGCTAGTGAAGTATTCCAAGAAACTTTTCAAGAAATTTTTCATATAAAAGGTGTAGTAATCTATGTCGATGATATTTTAATTCATGCCGAGACTAAAGAAGAACATGACAAAATATTGGAAGAAGTATTTAAGATAGTTAGAGAAAAAAATGTAAAATTTAATAGAAACAAATGTAAATTTGGTCTAGATGAAGTTAAGTATTTAGGACATAAGTTTTCAAATAAAGGTATATCAATGGATGAAGATAAAATTGAAGCCATTGTAGGAATGCCCAAACCAATTAATAAAAAAGATGTCCAAAAAATTCCTAGGTTTCTTAACTTATGTAGGAAAATTTATTCCAAACTTATCAGAAATAACTCGACCATTAAGGGATTTAATTAAAGATAACAATATATTTTCATGGGAACACCCTCAAGAAAAAGCATTTAACGAATTAAAAAAGATAGTTTCACAAGAACCAATTTTAAAGTATTTTAATCCAAGAGAGCAAATAACAATATCAGTTGATGCATCTAGCTCAGGCTTAGGAGCAGCACTTTTGCAAAATGAAAAACCATGTGCATATGCTTCTAGAGCTATGACAGAAACTCAGCAAAGATATGCTTAAATAGAGAAGGAAGTATTAGCAATATGTTTTGGCGTACAAAAGTTCTATCAATATGTTTATGGAAGAAAGTTTACAGTTGAAACCGATCACAAACCATTAATTTCCATATTCAAAAAATCATTAAACTCATGCCCAGCTAGATTACAAAGGATGCTTTTGACATTACAAAAATATAAAATAAATTTAGTTTACAAACCAGGCAAATATCTAATAATAGCTGATACATTATCACGAGCAACAGTAAATAAAGTATTCGAAGATAATTTAGAATTAAACGCTCAAGTATGCCTAATCGAAAAAAAATTAACAATTAAAGAGGACAGGTTAAAACAATTGATAAAAGCAACTGAAGATGATGAAGAATTAAAAATGATAAAAACCTTTATTAAGGATGGATGGCCAAAGAGCATAAATAAAATGACAGTAAATTTGAAACCATTTTACAAATGAAAGTCAGAAATAACAATGGGAAGCAATAACTTAATATATATATGAATCAAAGAGTCATTATACCAAAATCTTGGAGAAACAAAGTCCTTGAAGACATACACACAGATCATTTAGGTATAAATAAATGCATATTGAGAGCAAAATTTGCAGTATATTGGAACACATATAGAAACTGTAATTAATAGATATTACGTATGTAATAAATATTCAAACTCGAATAGAAGAGAGCCTATGATAAATCATCAAATAATTGAAAAACCATGGCAAAAAATAGGAATTGACTTATTTGAAATACAAGGTGAAACATTCCTTATTGCAGTGGATTACTACTCAAAATATCCAGAAATCATGACGTTGAACAAAAATATAACTTCCTAAAATGTAATCAACAAATTAAAATCCATATTTGCTAGACATGGAATACCCAAAATTGTTGTATCAGATAGTGGAAGACAATTCATCAGTGAAGAATATGAAACATATTCCAAAGAATTGAATTTTCAAATAACTAAATCATCCCCATATCACCAACAATCCAACGGTTTTACAGAAAGATCAATTCAAACCATTAAGAAATTAATTAAAAACACATTAGAAAATAAAGAAGACATATACTTAGCTTTATTAAGTTACCGTAACACCCCTGTCTATGATACCTACACACCATCTCAGATATTAATGTCACGATACTTAAGAGACAACTTACCCATTAATGAAAACAAACTAAATTCTCAAATTATAAATAAGACAAAACTAAAGAACAAAATTGACACAAGACAAATCAAATAAAAAATTTATTATGACAAATCAGGTGTACGTTCAAACGTTGAACTTAGAAATGGAATGCAAGTTTGGTTCCAAGAAAAGCCTAAAAGTACTTGGAAACTAGGAAAAATTAAGAATAAAATAAGAGAAAGAACTTACGAAATAGAAAAAGAGGATGGAAGATGTATAATAAGAAATAGTGTTTACATTCAAAACTTCAAAGGTTCAAACGAAGTGATACAACGTTCAAATTTTGTATATAATAATAATATTGTATATGACAACATTACAGATGATAATATTGTAAATGACAACATTACAGATGATTGTATTGTAAATGATAACTTTGTAGATGATAACATTGTAATAAGAGTGAACTGTAAAAGAGTAACCAGAAAACCAAAAAGACTGTATGACTATGTAACGTAATAAGGGAGATGTAATAGATGTATGTAATATAGATGTAATGATGTAATGTATGTAATGTATGTGCCTTAGAGGTAAAGAAGGTTGTCTAACCTACCGCAACGACCACGCACAGAAGTTTAATAAAGATAGAAGATAGAATGATAGAATACACATGGCAGTTGTGTGGTCCAGTCGATTCCTAGATTCACTCCTAGATATATAACAATAATAAATCTTTTTCTTAATTTTTTGACTAGTTCTTCTCTGTTGGAGTTATTCGGGTTGTTGATTTTGTTCGTGTATGTGTTAATGATGTGATTGTGTATCGTTAGTGGTGCGTGGATTCTGTTGTCATATGTTATTTTCTTTGGGAGTTCAGCGGTTTTTTGGTTATTGCATATGATTCTTATATTTCGGATCTCAGCTATTGGTCCGGTGGTTCAATTTTTATCATATGTGAAATTTTGTTAATTGGGGCAGCCGCTTCATTTGGCCAAAATACCCTAGTCCCGATGTGGATCAATTAAGCAGAATTGACTGTATTAATACCACAGGTGTTCCTCCTCAAATAAAAGCGTATTGATATCTGACTGATAAGAGATAATGCGGTAATGAATGCCCTATATATTAGTGCTTGGCAACCTGGCATTGTACGGGCACAGCTACCCATAAAGAGTGTTGGTTTCTGGTTTGAAAGTGAATGACATACAGCAATTAAGTCACTAAGCTTCTGACGACTGCTGTGGCATCTCGACAATTGTTTAGTTGCAACATCAATGCATGATCCTGGCTGCTCTTGAATCCTAGGTTACAAAATTGTGGCCTTATTAAGTACGAATGTAAAGCAGGATTACAACCAGTAGGTATATGTAAAACAAGAGATGGATATCTTAATGTCGAGTAGCAGGTATACATATGTTGCCGTTAAAGGTTCTGTATATGTATCAAACACCTCCATTTTTGGATTAACCGAGAGAGAGCAGAGGGGTATTTTACGCTTTAACCATTTAAGCCAAAAAGTGATAAATGGAGTTCTACTTAAATCGCCACCTCTCACTGTCATAAACAGCCTTAGCGACTTTGGTTATAAAGTCGTCACATCTGCACCAGGCGAGGGCCAACAAATCGTTTGGACTCTTGAGCGGGCTGTCTAAAGCCTACGTAGGGTCCATATGTTACACTTTGTATATAGTATATAATATTTTTGTTTTACATTTATGACACATTGTCTAATCTTAATAATTCATATTCATGTCTAGTGAATATGTTCATGAACACTCTCACATGTGCAAGATAAACCCTTTATCAAATCTACAACAAACATTAGATGAATTGGAATATGAACGTGGCATCTGGTCTCCTGCACAGTCTGGAGATTTGGAGAGAATACATAAGCTAACTAATAACAGCAAAGATCCAAACAAACAGGACAATGCAGGCTACACAGCTTTCCACTACGCAGCGAGAAGTGGGCATCTGGAACTATGCACTTATTTGTTGAATTGTGGACCTTCGATAATTATGGTTACTTGTAACTTGCAAAAGTGAAAAACTTAAATAGCTATTTGTGTTACAAGGGAGGAAAGTGCATCATTTAATCCCGCAGATAGTTCTCGTGTGATGCAGATACATACACTTAGCAGGGCTTCATTCCAGAAGCAGCGGCGCGAACAAATTACTATACAAATACTAATTACACCAAAGTAGTGAAACGCTTGTTAGTATATTATATAAAATAATAGGCATTAAATAATATAATTTTTCCACTCCTTGCATGGTAAGTACACTGTTGTAACATTGATTTGGTGGAAGTAAGCCCCACTTACCGATAAAGCTTTGGTTACTATGAGCAACGGGAAGTAAGTAATCACTTACTTCCCTCAGGGAAGTAAGTAAAATAATTTGAATAGCGTTATTTCTCTGGCACCAGTCTTTAAAACACTTATACGCATTTTGATAACACACCTTCGACTTCTCTGGCAGTAGGAAGGAACAGGCAGCATCTTCAATTGCCATTTCTTGTTTATTTTCATTGGAATTCATTTTACAACTGAACGAATGCAATTTCTGACATTCACACTTAGTAACCAAGGCCGTACTGACATGTTGTTTAAATTGCGAACATAAATTAATCAAACACAAACAATTGACAACTTCAGGAGTGGAAAAACTGTTTAAGCAATTCGAGAGGTAAGTTTCGACCAGTCTCGGTCTTTATTGCTAGCCCTCGCTGTCGCTCGGGCGCTAACTCGACCTCGACTCGTAAACAATACTTACCTCTCTTAATGCTTAATAGTTATTTAAGCATTAAGAGAGGTAAGTATCTTTTACCAGTCGAGGTCGAGTTTGCGCCCGAGCGAAAGCGAGGGCTAGCAATAAAGACTGAGACTGGTCAAAACTTACCTCCCAAATTGCTTATAACTGTTTTTCCACTCCTGAAGTTGGTTTAATTGTTTGTGTTTGATTAATTTATTTTCGCAACATGAACAAAATGTCAGTACGGCTTTGGTTGATAAGACTATTTTTCAAACAAAGTGTGAATGTCAGAAATTGCATTCGTTCAGTTGTAAAATGGATTCCAATGAAAATAAACAAGAAATGGCAATTGAAGAAGCTGCAGATTCTTCCTGTTCCTTCCTACTGCCGGAGAAGTCGAAGGGGTGTTATCAAAAGTGTTTTAAAGACTGGTGCCAGAGAAATAACGCTATTGAAATTATTTTACTTACTTCCCTGAGGGAAGTAAGTGATTACTTACTTCCCGTTGCTCATAGTAACCAAAGCTTTATCGGTAAGTGGGACTTACTTCCACTAAATCAATGTTATAACAGTGTACTTACCATGCAGGGAGTGGAAAAATAACTATTATGTACAACTTGACAGGTAATACTAATATTTGCAAGTTACTTTTGTGTCAGGTTTGTTTTTGCTTTATTGAAACTATTGACAATAAATTTTATTTACATTATATTATTACTATATATTCATTGTTATATTGATATTGATTATTTTTTAGTTGTTTCACATGCATTGTTACATTTATCAATGAAACAGCATATTCTTGTAAATGCTTATTGAATTAGTTATAAGTTAATTGTACTGTTAAATTCTATTGAAAAACTTTTAAGTTTTACTACTAATGTATATCAAGTTGTGTACATTCACTGTGCACCTAAAATTATAATAATTTTTTTTTTTAGTAAATGTCATGTATTATGTATATTAATGTGCATTAAGCATTAAAGGTTTTATATTAAAACACTGTTATTTGAAAAACGTTTTTATTCATAAATGAAAAATACGTGGTTATTTTTTATTACCCCATAGTGCTCTAAGGTACACATAGAAGTCTATATAATATAAACAAATACATTCGTTACATTTTAAAAACAACACATGTGGTTTAACCAAAGGTTGAGAAAGACTAGATAAATCACAATTGATTTAAAACAATACATATGTACAAAAAGAACTTATCTGTTCCCATTTACTGCAATAACTTATAGAATTTCCAAGGCCAAATATTTTTGAATTATCAAAGGCAGTGGTAATTGATAGATTTTCTGAATCACTTGCTGTTTCAATGACCTCCTTATTTTAATTCGGCAGAGCTCGCGGAGATGCATTGGTCTGGTCTTCACTTCCACAAGAAAATCATAAATTAGATCCTCTCCTTGTCTTTTAAGAGATTTCAATTCAAAGAGCATATTCTTAAAACTGAATCCAGAGTAGACAATTAATTTCACCAGCTCCATGTTTCCCTGCTTTTTAGCTAGACTTAAATTATCGAAGTAGGCATGTTCGTCCCTACGATTTACATCCACTCCATACCTTATGAGAAGACTTGCAGCATGCAAGTTTCCCAGAATTATCGAGTAGAAAAGCACGTTGCCCTGATAACTGTTTGCATTGATATCGACATTGTACGAGAGAAGTAGTTCCAGGAAACTTTGGAATGTACTAGTGTCATGTGTGTCCTGCACACAGAGATGCATGGCTGTCATGCCATTGATTTGATTTACAGTGTTCACTGGTGCACCTAAAATTATAACAATTTTCTTTAGTCATATAGTGTACAATTTTTAATTGGCTATAATTTCAAGTAATGAGTGAAACGGTTTGTATTAATTAACTAGATTGGAGATACAGGTTTGAGAGGCACCCTCACATCTTGACAACGTGAGTGAATTTTATCAGTACGGTATCATTGATTTCAAGAAAATACTTCATAAAAGGTGTTGCTTTATGGAGTAATTGCTGTTGCTCTTGGTGAGTACAGATTTTTTTTTTTACAATTTTATATTAAATATTGACGACATTTAGGCGAAAAATAGCTATTTATGGAACAAGGACGAAAAGGTGCATTTTTCAAGACAAGTCTGAGTTTGATGGATGACTCGGATGTGAGGTAATCAAACAGGCGAGACCGGTAAATGCACTTTTTTACATGTGCATATTATTTTTTTCCGTCGACCTCTAAGGTAAGAAGTTCCTTACTTTATCTTTGAGAAACTAATGTAACAATAGATGACAGATACAGTCAAGCTGACAGAAGATATACTTATTCCAATAACAGCTGAACCGCGATTCATGGACCTTTGCAAACTGCGCTCTAGAGCTCGGCGCGGCATGCCGTACCTCCGTCCGACGAACAATCATTTAAGATGCGCAAAATCATTAACAAATTTTGTTTGTTGCTTTTTAATACGTACGACAAACAGCACATTGATAGAATGACATTAACAGTAATAGCGGACGAAGAAGTAAAACTTTTTGAAAAATTGTACTTTATATGATAAGGTCGACGGAAAAATATTTTTTCAGAAATGTAATAAAATTTGAACATACCATTTTTAAGAAAGTATGAAGCAATCTGTAAATTTTTATTGATACATGCAAACATTAGAGGTGTGTTTCCATGATCATCCCTTATATTAATAACAGCTCCTGCTTCGTGCAGCAATTTGACCATCTCCAGATTGTTGTGTCTGGTGGCAACATGTAGTAAAAAATGTGAGTGAATAATTTTTGCGCCAGCCTTCAATAAGCATTTGGTAGTTCTATATAAATTGTTCCAAACAGCTTTATAGAGAACAGTGTATCCTAAACTCTCCTCGTGGTTTAGTCTTGTGCCTTTGTGAATTAAATACTCGGCAATACCTTCATGTAAATTTGAAATTGCTAGACTGAGTGGAGATCTATCTTCCATATCATAACTGTTAACGTTTGCTCCATTTTCTATTAAAATTATTACTACTTGAAGGTCTCCTTTCTGTGCAGAGAAGTGCAATGGTGTCTCACGGTTTGTGTTGCTGGCATTTATGTTAGCCCCCTTCTTAATTAATAATGTGATCAATTCCATATCACCATTTAAGCAAGCAATGTGTAATGGAGTGCACCAGCTCGAGTCACCTTGATTCACACTAATTTCCGTAAAATTACTCAATAAATAATCCACCATATCTTTATTACCAAATCGCACAGCATAGTGCAGCACATTTTGCCCATGAGTATCTAAGCGAGAAATATCATACTCCGGTGATTTAAGGACTATTGAGGTTTGATTTAATATCTTAGCATACCATTTATATATACTAATTTCAGGTGACGAAGGAATGTCGTCAATATTTTCCTCTGTAATTTCCATGTCCCACTCAAGGGCATCCATGCCGTCAGGAGTGGGTCCATCTCCCAAATCATTATCGTCGAGATCTTTGCACACCACAAAGTATCCAATATTGTTTTGTCTTTTTTCTGCGCTCTCTATGTCAAGAGTCAGGTATAGTGGCCTGGAGGTGTTTTCGTTTTCTATGTCTATCTGAAGCTTGCTCTTTGTACTCTCCGCTAGGATCTTTAAGATATTGAAATTGCCGGTCTGAGCCGCAGCTCCTAAAGGTGTCACTCCCCCTGCACATATTTTGTTTACATTGGCACCTTTTTTCAGGCAATATGTTATCGCATTCACGTCGTTTGCTGCAATTGCTTGTATTAACAGCTCATTATAAGATTCCATGTCAGTTACATTGTGACCATTTTTTAGAATATCAACATTGTGTTGAATGGATCGCGAACTTACAGCGGATACGAATGACACAGACTTGCAAATCAACCCCCAAAGTAGGGTCGTTACTTTAGCTAGGAACTTTGACAATTCACTCCCACCAATCTTTGCTTAATTATTTTATTATAATTATCTAGACGCTATGGTGAAGAATAATTTCAAATATTAATACTATGCTTCAATTTAATCATAAAATTAAGTTTTATAACATTTTGTTTATTTTTTGCCAAATTTCTTGCCAGTAAATATGACGTTTGTCGTCGCTATCGTAACATTCGGACTATTGATAACTTTTTCAGGTAAATAAGGCAAAGCAGCTGATATTTGACTTTTTTGACATCGGTGTAAATTGTAATGGTGTGTGAATCGTTCGATCTCAGTTGCCAAATATTATAGGAACTTCTTCATCCTTTGGCTGCGCTTTGATAAATTAGAGGATTGCAAAGATGCAGAACGTCATAAACAGTGTGAAAGGCACGGCCTTAGGTGTTGCTGAATACTTAACACCGGTTCTAAAAGTAAGTACATTAATTTATTGTTTCACCTTCACAAAATATAAAAAATCGTATTTTTAAATTGGTCCTTAAACTGATAGTTATTGTAATAGTTCCTTGACCAGTTGATGATAAGTATATGTAAAGAAATCTGTTTTAATACACTATATAAATTTAATAACTCTGTGTTATGCTTGCATCAAAGGAAATATATTTTATTACTAAACTGCAGGCTTTTACTTTGTGATGCATTGTAAAATATAAAAAATGCACTTTTAATTTTCGTGGTATCACACTTTATTATTCTTGTTACTATAGTTTCGATTGTACCCGTTGCTCATTATCAAACTAATAAGTAATAATGTATTAATTTGGCACGAAAGGAAATATTTGCATAATTCAAGCAGGTTTCTATTACTAAGATTTTTACAACGAATGACCAAGTAGTTAAATATCTAAAATAATAACTCGTGTAAGTGATGCAAGTATTTGAATTTTTCAAAATATGGTATACCTATTCATAAGATTCATATTTTTACACAAAATACAATTTATGAGTTCTGACTGATATCCACTAAAAAATTTAGTGCATTAGTTTCCTCGCCAAAAGAGCATTACTTCAAATATTTCAATATATCACAAGATGTGTGGGCATGTGAAATTAAATTTATAATTGCTAGTTGAAAGCAATACTTGTTTATAAGCCATCAAATTGGAATGTATAGCCTGATATATATTTTTTTAATGCCCTTTAGGAACCTTTAGGAATGTTTCCTAACTGTGATTGGTACTGACTTGTTTGTTTTACTTTGACCTTTCTAGGGGGATTACCAATCCCAATACATTATTACCAATCCCAATACATTATTACCAATCCCAATACATTATTACCAATTACCAATACAGATTTAAATTAGACATTTACTCCCAGCGAAATTTTGTTGTCTCTTTTATTAGTTAATTAAACTCTAGACTAAAGCTATTAGACAAGATACAAAACAACATATGTAACACGTATTATTTTATTATATTATATTTTATTATTAGTCAGTGGACTCGTTCAGCCAACTGCTGGCATCAGTCAACTTTTTCAACAGTTGTGTTCGATAAAACCGCCCATTAAAAAAAAAACGGGCTATAGTTGGTTAACTCATAAATAAAGCAATAAGGATCTAATTGGAATTTGTTTTCTTCAAAAATGCCTAATCATTTGTACACATTTGTTGTAACGAGATCGAAACTTGGTATATTTTGTAATACTTTGAATACATTTTCATTCCTCTAACATCCCATTTTAAACTAAAACAATTAATAAAAATATGATTTAATATTGAAAATAATGCACTTTGGATCTTGATACTACACACACTCATTCCAGCTTATCTTTAAACCTGTATTTTGTATGATAACAAATTTGCTTTTAATTTTTTACATGCTTAAAAGTTATGTAAATTGAAATGATTAGATGTGATATCATAGTTATTTATGCAACGAGCATATAATGATAGGTATTAAGATGCGAGTAAGACAATTACGACATGAGCAGCAGGCGAATATCGTAACTCTCTCACGACTGTCTTAACAGCAAGTTGAATATGTTATTTTATCTACGGCAGTCTTAATATTAAAAATCAGCACTTTTTTCACAAGGGAAGGCATTTAGAAATGTACGTACTTGATTAACAGTAACTATGAACTGTCAAAATTGATACATTACACGGCAATATTTGATATTGAACATCGTATGATGAAACTCATATTCTTATAGGTCAAAAGCCTCGTTGTATAAAGAAAATTCCTTTCATTACGATAGTCATAATGCAACGGGTTTTAGAACTATCATTAAATACACCTATCCCCCGATTTACATGGTACTTGTTTTACACGTTTTCGCTTTTACACGGTTTATGCTACTCTGTGATTGAACATGCGCAGTGTACACATCTCACGGGGAATCTCCCGAGCTTATGTGCTGACTTGCTGTGCACACGCACACTATGTCTGTATTTCTTCGCATAAAATTAAGGTTTTATCTACGGAAAATTGTATTTGAGTGAAAGTTTCACAGTTTCAGAAAGATTTAATTTTCCATATTCGTAAATTACAAGTGAGTGCATAATTTAGATTATTATAAATTAACGGCTATGATTAAAGTAAAATTCAGAGGGGGAAAATGCGGGAAATTTTGGATGGAAATGATGGCAATTTACCAAATAGGTTTAATTAAAATAAAAAAATTAAAACATTTTATGATGATTTTACTGTTGAAGATATCGCAGAGTTAATGGCTGATAAAGAACTAAGTGAGGATGATTTAGTTAACTTAGTTTGCGAAAGTGAGTCTGACAAATCTGATGAAGAGGAATTAGTACCAGTAACATTCACTGCTAAAGTCATCCGCGAAGGACTCGCATTGGGAAGAAAGCTGCCTAATCATTTTATACAAAATGACACTAACGTTGAAAGGGCTTTACGATTCCAACGTGACATAAATCGCTGCTTGGCTCAATATGAAGAAGTTTACAAAGATCTTACAAAAAATTCGAAGCAATTGTTAATAACCGATTTTATTACCATCCCTCATAATGTAAATATTTCTGCTTCAAACATCGAATCGGCACAAATAACTTCGAGTGATGAAAGTGAATTCGGACCTTCGATTCCGAAAAAAAAAGAATGAGAGTAATTTCTGACAGTGGTAAAGTGAATAAAACATCTTTGGTTTTATTTTTTGTTCATCTGTTTAATGTATTGTAATTAAATTTAAAAAAAACAGTGTTTCCGTAATATATTACATATTTTAACCTGTCAATGCATTTTATTTTTATTTCTGTATACACCTAAAAATATTGAAGAAAATCACAACTGTTAAATAGCAAAATTATGCATTTTCTGCAAGCTTTTGGATTTACACGGTTTTGACTTAATTTTCGATTTACACGTTTTTCTCAGGAACGTATCTACCGTGTAAATCGGGGGATAGGTGTAATTATATGGCATTAGCTAAAATATTTTTTATTATTAGTACGTCATATTGCTTATTTCAATTTTTAAGATCAATATTAAAAACAAATGAACACTGCAATTTATCTCGAAAGGCTTAGTGGCAACTCTGTTTGTGTCGTTAGTGTTGCTCAAAAATGAGATAACGGTTCAATATGTAGTGATTTTTGTAGTGTTTTTTGTTTTGACCAACAAAGGTATAATAAAATTAAAATAACTATTTTTGCTAAATGTTTTACATTAAATACTTTATAATACGAATTCACAAATTTGTAATATGTTTAAAAACCATAGTGTAGTGGTTCGGACATGTGACAGTAAATTAGTTACGGGATTTTCGAGAGATTAATCGTAGTGTAAAAAATATTGTCAAAACGGTACGCTCCCCGGTGTGTTCCATCCTCATACATTTTTTTATATGTATTCACTTTCTTATAGAATTTCCAGATAGGTAAAGCTCATATTACGTTATCTTCGTTCACAATCAACTTTTAGTAAAGTAAGCCTTGTGAGGATGATAATTTTTGTTTATACAATTTAATTAGGCACCAAGTCATTTTGTTTTCAGGGTACATTTAGCAAAGGTCAGTCATGCATGACTTTTCCATGCAAATAAGATTGTGATAACTGTTATTTTTTTTATTAATGTCAATGGTATTTATCTTTACTATTAATCTACTAAGTTTTCAGAGATAGTCGGCATCAGTATGTTATATTTTCTCATTTACATACATAAATACATATTACATTTACATATATTACAGCATCTTTGCTGTAATATAGACAATGTTGTTTCATGTTTTAAAAATGTTTTTTTCAAACTTCGTTTTGACATTTGTCAAAATTTTGTGCTTCAAAATGTAATCTTAAAAAAAATATGGCTTACTTTTTTAAAAGTTGATCGTGTATGGATAATATCCACAATCTTTAATAGTCATGTAGGTTGGTAAACACAAAAAAAAAAAGAATGCTGCCTCTTTTGGAGGCAGCTCTCCTTTCCAATGTACCATCACTCGTTTTATATCATAAAATGAATGTCCCATGTAGATTTCTACGATAGACGTACGTTGCCTGAGCTTGTCGCCAGTACTATTCAGTCATTTTCGGGCAAGGTTGCTTTTTAGCATATTTACAGCCTAGAGAGGTGCTGCATATTTGCTTCCATTTAACAGACGTTCTATCCCTCTCTTAACGTTAAAAAGTCCTTACCACAGATAACCCTGCATTTCTTCCAAATTTTAATCATTCAAACAATTAAATAATGAAAATAATTATTAATCTAAACAAACCTAATGAGATACATGAAAACCATTTCAATCTGGCCGGTTGCGCGGCAACAAAGAAGTGGTGGTGAGACGCTTTTGCATTTAACTCCTTGACTTGATAGCCCTTCTCATCCAGACTCAAATGGTTGTACTAAAAAGGCATAAATGTTCATAGCACAGATTTAAACTCTCTGTAAGTAATACAGACTGCTATCCCCTGTGATCAAATTTGCCAGAAACTTAATTTGCTTTATTGGCTGCATTGTTTAAAATCTTTGATTTCTCATTCGGGTCTCAAAAATCAATATCCCACTACTCCAAAGCAATTTTTTTTTTCAGGAATCAAAATTTCGTGAAACTGGAGTGCTGACTCCAGAGGAGTTCGTTGCTGCTGGCGACCACTTGGTGCATCACTGCCCAACATGGCAATGGGCAGGTGGGGACGAAACGAAGGCTAAACCTTACCTTCCTAAAACAAAACAGTTTCTTATAACCCGAAATGTACCATGCCCGAGAAGATGTGAACAAATGGAATATTCAGAAGAGTATCAGCGCATAATCGAGTCGGATGATGCAGATGATGGTTGGGTCGACACTCATCACTACGATCCTAGTAATACTGGACTTGAAGATAAAGTATCGGAAATGACGTTAGATAATTCAAAGACCGAAAGTATGGAGGATGCTGTTCTGAACGATGAAAAAAACGATGATGATGAGGAAGATGATGAAGAGGCAGCAGATATGGAAGAGTTTGAGGAGAGTGGGATGCTAGATGATACTCAGGTAATTTTGTTTGTATATTCATCAAAATGCTTTTAAATGGAATTATTACAGACAACAACTGTAATAAATCCTGCTGTCATTAAAACTAGCCCAAAGTGTCCAGATGATGATGGTGGAATTATACACACTCGCACCTATGATCTCCATATCTCATATGATAAATATTATCAAACTCCACGCTTATGGCTCACTGGATATGATGAGGTAATGTTTGATGAAACATACATATTGCAATAAATTTCATGGAAACTGTTCCTATAATGGTATTTTAAACAAGCATTACTGTACTATTTCAGAATCGCAAACCTTTGACTCGTGATGAAACGTTTCAAGACATAAGCAAAGATTATGCCATGAAAACGGTAACAATGGAACCACATCCTCATTTAAGCATTCCAAAAATGGCATCTGTTCATCCATGCAAGTAAGTGACAGTTTAGTGAAATACAAAACAATACATGATATATATTACTTGTATATTCTAGACATGCTGAAGTGATGAAAAGCATCATAGAAACGGTAACTGAAGGTGGTGGTGAACTAGGAGTTCACATGTACCTTATAATTTTTCTGAAATTTATGCAGTCTGTTATACCTACCATCGAGTACGATTACACGCAGAATTTTACTATGTAATTGTGATTTAGATTTATATATCATGCTGGCTTATTTTAATAGCTTTACAAATTGTATTTTATATATCATTTATGTTTAAACACCATATTTAATGCAATATTTGTGCTTACTAGAACATGGCAACAATTTTGTTTCCTATAATAGGGATGGATTGGGACCGCTCCATTCACAATCATTGATAAGAGGTCAATAAAGAAGTGCTTTAATACTCAAAAATACTTTTATTCATTAGCACTTAAAATTACAAGTTTTTAAAAGATCATGTTAATATGGTATATGTTACAAATCAATATTTTTATGACTACATAGTATACAATTTCACACGTATTGTTATAGTTCTGCTATGTTTTAATAGCAGGTCTTATTTTAAAATTTACATGTAACTATCAAAACTTCAAATCTTAGATGTTTATTTACTTATTTGCAATCAGTTTCACTGTATGTTTATATAATGATTACTCATAGTATTGTCGATGTCATATGTAGTAATAAAACACACATTTTGACCATCCTCGGTGAGAAATTGTAATTTACTGGGTACATTTTCATTTTCTTTTTGGTCATTGCTGCTCAAAAATTGCATCTTGCTATCGTCAAGTGTTTGTTCATTGCTCTGAAGTAACTCAATGTTTTCTTGCAACATATCTTCAGTATCCGTCAAAATATTTAATGGTTCATTTTTCTGCAATAAACAAATTGTAAGTACATTGTTTGATTCATTATATGGTAAATAAAAAAATCTTGGCTTGATTAACAATATCACAGTGCATACTCTTGGCAGATCTATTTGGATATCACAACGTCCACTACTAATGCGGACATTTTATGTATAACATACTGATAATATTTATCCACATATTCAATTCATCATTGGAGCAGCATCTGACGGATACTATTCAATTTTTCATTGCACATGCAGCCTTCAGTGCCATGTTACATTTAATAAACAGTACAAACCATATGTTGAAATCAACTATCAACTACCATTTGAAGAAGAATTTGGATATGCACGCCTACAAAATACAGGCCTATCACGAATTACTGCCACCAGATTTTAACAGGCGTCTTGTACCCTAGCAGACATACTTGCAACATCTCATCATTCTTTTATCGAAATAATTGTTGATCGCACGGTATAAACTCTTTATTTGGTTCTTGGTACTTGGTTCTAAGACAGTGTTCTTAGTAATTTTTACACTATGCTAACCATTAGTATAGTATTTCGTGCTCTAATACAGGGGTCTCCAACACCGGCCAACGAGCATCACCAATCCAGGACATGCCCGGTATCCGGCCCACCATTGTTTTTTTTTGTTACTTGATTTACTTTCATTGTAAAATTTACAATGTAAGTAAATCATACAAAATAATAATCAGATGTTTTTATGTAACGACCAATTAAGACACAATAACTGACATACATACATACATACATAATCAAAATTGAACATTTTAACTGAATTAATGATATGAGATTTATCCGAAAAACTTACAAATGACATACATAGATAATTCACGTAATGAAATTGTAATTATGATTAATGAGATTTATGTAACTGTAACTTTCCACTCACAATTGTTTGCAATTTTAGATCAAGTTTATTAATGGAAATTATCAGCAGCGACTTCAAATAATCATCAGTTAATTTGGATCTGTAAATATTTATAGTATATTTCATTTTGGAGAATGTTTTTTTCCCACAGAAAAGTATGCCGAATGCGGAAAACAAGCCACGAGCAAATTTGTGCAACTGATCAAACTGTTTGAGTGGAAGACTTTCATAAAATTCCAGCAATGATTTCCATTTGAAATTCTGGGGCAAGGGTTTCTATATCGGTGTTAAACGATTTTGAAAAATCTTGATATCATTTACAATTACGTCAAAATTTGAAAAACTTGACTCGTCATTTATTTTCACAGCTCCCAAAGCTTAAAATTACTATATCCACCGGAAATGGAAATATTAAAATGCGTGAACATGTTTTATTCAATTCAGATTAGAACTCAATTTTTCTCGTTTTCTCCTTGTAATTTTAAATTAAGGTATTAGTTAAATATAATATTAAATGATAACTTTCATAACTACTCATTAGGCAGGCACACACGGAAGGGATTTTCAAGCGATCTATCCCGCCATCCGCATCTGACATCCTTGTCCTTGTCACGCAGATTGAGACATATCGGCGTGACAGAGATGACAGATGCCAGATGCGGACGGTGGGACAGATCGCTTGAAAATCCTCTACGTGTGTGCCTGCCTATTGATTTGTACCTCAGCCAGAGGACGAATCCTTTCATTCAAGTAAATTCAAGTAAATGTGGCAATGTGCCACCCACACCATAGAGCAAAATTAGCTGTCACAAGACATGTTTTCATTTGAAAAATGCATGTTTCAATTTGTTTTCATATTTTTTTATAAATACTGTAGTTTGTTATGAAGTTGCGCTGAAGCAATTTACAAATACTGTTGCTTCAAATTTTACAGAACGCATTAGTTATGTAACTCGGGGAATGCCTGTATATGCTTAATAACATATTAAATTATTCACAATTTGTAAAAATAGTAAAACAGTCATTAAATGGCAATTATTGTGAATTTACGATGATTGAGAAGTATAGAAAATAACACTATAACTACACAAGCAGCCATAACAGAAAATTGAAAGATGTATCTTGTATATAAAAAACCAAATACCACGTCAGCTTTGGAAATAATTTCTGCTGCCACAGGTTTTCCATCTTGCATCGTTAAGTTTATTGGCATTAAAGTTCCATCTGGCATTAATCCTTGTATACTCTGATCGTCCACAGTAACTACTTTAATGTACTGGCCATCGGCAGTTGTTAAACTTATTAGATTACCATCATTATCTATTAATTGCTGGAAATATATTTAGTTAAAGATAATTGTTTTTATGTGTATATAATGTATACAGTACCTGCAATTGTATATCTAATGTATCGTTCTCTTGTGGATGTGCTAATATGTCCGGGTCAGCAAATAAATTACCATCCAATTTTTCGTCCGCTTCACTTGCATCCGAGGGATCAACAATATGAACCAAAGTTTGTGGCTGTTCCTCATTTGAGTTATTATCTTGATAGGTTAGATACAGTATCTGATTTGATTCTAAAAGAAATAATGTTTACAAACAACTAAGTAATATTTGTAAATGAAATACCTTGCTCTTCATTTGTAGCAACCATATTTGCCAAGTTTACATTTCCAGCAGTCAAATCCTTTTCTTTTATTTTATTTTTATGGTTCCAATGAATTTTTTTATGCTTCGTTAAATTGGAAGAATCTGCGAATGATTTATTACAAACATCGCAAACGTAAGGTTTCTCTCCAGTGTGCAGTCTTTCATGTTTCCTCAATGCCCATTGTTCGGTAAAACCACGTAAACACTACAATAAAATCAGTTATGAACGAAACCATGATTTGATTTTAAATAAGTACCTGCTGGCATTGGTATGGTCTTTCATTTCTATGTCGCCTGGTGTGGCACTTCCATGTATCTTTGTGTAAAAATGTTTTCGAGCAGTATTCACATCTCCAAGGGCGTTCACCAGTATGTCTTTTAACATGTAGTTTAAATTGAGATGATGTCGTAAATCTACGTCCACAATAAGTACAGCAATATGGCTTTTCTCCTACAATGCATCTTTATAGTAATGCATACAACACCAAATTTTAACTTACCAGTATGAATTCTTCTGTGCTCAGCTAAATTACCTTTTTGGGAGAAAGTTTTAAGACACACATCACACTCGTACGGTTTTTGACCGTTGTGCCATCTTACATGAAGTGTTAGTGATGTCTTGTGTGCAAATGTCTGTCCACATTGTGCGCAATAATATTTCTTTTCACCCGTATGTGTTGGCATATGGTTCAGTAAGTTTGCCCGTGTCTTAAAGCTTGCCCCACAGCACTTGCATGTGTGAGGACGTTCATTACTGTGCACCAATTGATGCCTCAATAGAAGCTGTTTATGTTTGAATGTCTTCTTGCATTTATTGCATACAAATTTACGTCCATTATTATGTTCTGCCTCTCGATGATAAACAAGACTGCTTGGATGATTGAATATTTTCTCACATGACTGGCATGGATAACCCTTTTCGGTGTGCGCTAACATGTGGCATTTCAAGCTCGTCATGTAAGGGAACTTTTTGTCACACTTATCACATGCATAAGGCTTTTGGTTTTCATGAACTGCTTTCATATGAATTTCATAATTTTGTTTGCAAGAAAAGTTTTTATTGCACATATTGCAATTGAATTTCACTTCTGGTTTGAGTGTGGTTTCCATTAGCCTTTCATCCAGCACTTGCTCACTGTCATTTGTCAGTTCGCTTTGAGGTAATTCAACTTGACCCTGTAAATTTAGTACCCGTCAGTAAAGTAATATAACTACATGATAAAAACAATGCAACAAATCTTTTTGGCTTGTAGATTAATAATATTAGAAAGTAATTGCTATGAACATGTTTACCATTTACAAGGCTCATATAGGCTCATAGAAAGTTTGTTTTGAATATTAAAATTAAATAACACGAATTCGTAAAACTTTTAATTTGAATAAGTTTTCGAACATATTGAACAAAATATTTTTGGAGCTCAAATTTCATTGAAACGGAGAATCAAAATAATAAAGATATTGTATATGCTATGTGACTAAATTTTATCTGTAATAAAAAGTAACCTACATAATTGTCCAAACATTCTATAAGGGTAGAACCTGAATGTCCATCTGTTTTGTGATGATCTTCAAGTGCAGTTTTTGTATCAAAATTCATCAAACATTCTTTTAATCCACACTGGTACTTTATGTTTTTATGGAAAGACTTATGCACTTCTAGACGTCCAAAATGCAAGAAAACTCTGCCACAAAATTCACATTCATATTTATCCTTTTTCTTCCCTAAAATATATTAACATTGTAAGTTTTTTGAGAACTTTTAATGCAAAGCGTACCTGAATCAGATTTATGTTTGACCCGAATTTTATTTCCAGCTTTATTAACCACAATTAACTGACCCAAGTTTTCACCATTTTTACCTTGTAAGTGTCCAATTACTTCATTGTTAGCTTCAATAACATTGTCTTGATCCGGACTGTTGTCTTTGTTACACAATTTTATTTCATTATCGGGAAACAGCTCCTCATCATCCAGTACACCCTCTTCCCTGAATACACGATCTAACTCTTTACCCTGAAATGATACAATTACCATTACGACGCAAAATGAATTGAATATTTTGTAATTCATATTTATGAATAGCTCTACAACTAAATTAAATTAATCTCTAATGGTCTTAGGTCATGGGTACGATACGAGCGTTGGCGAATATTAATGTCTAGGACCTGCGATGAGCAGCAAGCGTCAAGTTTTCCCAGCCGCTGCATTCAAAATGTAAACAAAACGTTTGTATTGTCGCCCTGCCGCTCGGTGCAGCCGCTCACCGCTTGTATCGTATCCGAGACCTAATTCATAAAAATTTAAACCTTGGTACTGGGAGTAACCATAGTAACCCTTTGATAAAACACCGCTTAACCGCGATAAAGTTTTATAATGAAGGCTGAACATCAGCACTGTAAAAATCCTAGTCAAGAACATAATTACAACAATTACTTTACAATCATTAGAGTACCTGTAAAAGCTCTGAATATCTTAAAGGTTTCTTTATCCGCCTTTTTCTTTTGCCATCAATTTCATTATCAGATTCTTCTTCCGGCTCTTTAGGTTCCTCGACGGGTGGAAGTATTTCTGCGGAAGGTGGTTGTTTTGGTGGTCGTCCCCTCTTTTTTCTAGGCTTCTCTAGCCCTTCAGTACGTAGAGTCAATTCGTGATCTGCAGAAAATAGAGGTCCTTCGGCAAATACTGAAACTAAAGAAACGTTCACATTATTTGTGCAAATAATCTGAATAGTGCAAACAAAATGTGAAGTGGATTACAATAATTCGGTCAAGAGTAGGTATTTAAAGATTTAGAACAGTCAATATTTTTGTTTTCGGTTGACTAATATCCAATGTAATGCACCAATGTCAACACTAGAAGACACTGCTTTGACAAAACAAATTCCTAAATAGACCATAGGCAATAGGCGATTTATATCAAGGCGGCAGCGCCACGGTGGCGCATTCACGTACTAGCCTTGGGGGGCATTTCACGCTTCGAGTCATGTGTTCTTATGTGTTTCTGTGCTAAAGTGTGCGATTTGTATCAAATTCGTCTAATTCTGCCGTTTATCGTACAGTTATCAATCTGGTGGTTATGGTTTAACTTCAACAATGGCAAAATATAAAAGGGTTTGTACCGTATTCTACGCTAGTTTCCACAGATTCCCTGCTGCAGGTAAAAGGTGTGCGATTTGTATCCAGTTCGTCGATTGATACACGCATTATAACTGTACGATGAATACTGCAATGTATACGATGGATAAGCAACTTGGTATTTTCAAGAGAAAATTCAAACCTTCTCTCATTCGAAAATAGTTTTCAAGAAGAAAATGCTTGCAATACATATGTAAACACTTTAATGAACACGACTGTACATGCTTTTTCATGCCCATTCTTAATTTGACTTTCCATGCTCTTTGTATATCCGTCAGCTCGGTGTTTGCCAGCTTCGTTACATATTTCACGTTCATTTTGCCTGCAGGCGGGAATCGATGCGAACTGACGTCAAGATTTTTGTTGCTGTCAGCGTTGGAGGAATACGGTGCAAACCTTTTTATATTTTGCCATTGTTGATGTTAAACCATAACCACCAGATTAATAGCTGTACGATAAACTGCAGAAGTCGACGAATTTGATACGAATCGCACACTTTAGCACAACAAACACATAAGAACACATGAGTGGAACCTTCAAATACCCCCCATGGCTAGTTCGTAAATGCGCCACCGTGGCGCTGCCGCCTTGATGTAAATCGCCTATTGTAGCATATCAGATCACCCATGCTAATGACTTTGACAGATTATCGCCAAGAAATGAAATTTCGATTTCCCAACTTGACTGTGCAGTCCCTGAGGGCACATAGGAACATCCAACTGCACAGTTAACGTGTGTGTGTAATATTGAATTTTGTACGTAAAATAATTGTATGTTTATGATTGTATTGATGGTAAAATAATTGTGCTAGCACGTAACATTTTTTACCTATCTAGCCCACAAAGGGACTCTTTGCTGTTGAGGATAGGGCTCAATAAAAATACCTTTACGGTTCAAAATGCAATTAAATACGTACAGTGCATAAGTATATCTTGGCCTGCATCATGAACGGCAATGGTTTGTAGAGATGAGTTCGGATTGATGCTCTTGAATACATTGTCGTATTCCTCTTTTTCTCTTTCTTGTCTTCTCAAATTTTCCTGTTGGGATGCAATTAAATTTCTCAGTTTGTTTTGACCTTCTATTATGAGATCAAAAAATGATTTTGTTGCTTCCAACTGGATTGTGCAACCCGGACATAGTGTACAAGGATATTTACCATCTTTTTCGACCTGAAACATAAAAGAAATATTTGAAACAGTGTTTGTTTGCACTAATCTGAACTCATTGTTACAGTGTACTTGTTATAACAACAGGAACTGTAAAATAAAGTATTAAAATAATAATGCTTTACTTGGTTTTATGGAAACTATAATTTTATAGTTAATCAACAAGTATGAATATGTCACATTTGAAACAAGGCCTTTATAATTTGGTGCCGCAATTGAACCACCGGAAGTGCGTAAATAAGCAAATTATTTAAAAGGAACAACTGACGTTTTCTTGAGCCTGTGCATGACTCGTAAGTCAAGTTGTTTCCGTATTGCACAGTAACGCTCGAACGTCGAACGACTTACTTTTAATGGCAAATATTTGTTGACCAGCTCGCTTAAATTCTCCTTGGAGTTGTGTGATGGAAACAGCATTGTTCCATTTATGTTTTCCTCGGCACAAAGGCGGCATATTAAAGAATCACAAAGTAAAACGGCGGCGTCCATTTTGGATTAGAGGGACCGCCATTGCCGTTTTCCATCGGCCAATCGCTGGTGAAAATTCTCATCAGTCCATTGCCCGCCAAATTCAAATGTATGATTTGTACAAAAAAAATCATAGTGGGAATATTTCGTCTGAATCATGTTTGAACTGCGCTTGATCTCTTATGTATTATTATCAATATTAAAATGGTACATTGAAATAGAATTGATATGTTTACGTGAATATCATAATAGGTAAATGTATAAAAATATTAATTGAATGTTGCTGGGACGAGCTAGGTCAAAAATGAACTTTATTATCTATCTACGTAATTATCTATAGGTATTCTTACTTATATTATCTATGTACTTCGAAAAATAGCATTATAATAGTTATAATGCCATATGTTCATAAAAAAAATCCATCAGGGGCGGCTGTGGAAATTCAAACGTGACGTTTCAAATTTTCAATTTTCTGGCAACTGCCAAGTGATAAACTAACGTGTTGTCTAAGTCGCTGCAATTACTTTGCTGGTGCGTTTAACAAGTGTTCTTGCACATCAGTAGTGACTTCCTGCGTACACACTGTAGGCCGGCAGCTTCCCTTTTGTCAATCTACACTGCCAGTTTTCCGGAACAAGTTGTCTGTGGCTTTGCCATATTTTTGACATGACAGACAGCTCAATGACATTCGATTCGAATTTTATTATCATTCAGTCACGGACTAAAGAAAATTTATTATTGTACCGCTAAAAACTAATTCCATGCCATATTTGAAACTTGTTTCTAACATAATTATACCAAGTAAGGATCAATGGGCACATTTAGCGAACGCAACTGTTGAAAAGCAGGACTCAACCTGATTAATTGTGGTAACAGTCAAATGTTCCAAGTTCACTGCACGATCCACATTAAACCTGCTAAATGTGTCAGCCCAGTTATTGAGGTTATGTTGTTTGTATGTAACGTGTATTATTTGAATACATAACACCGCTGTTTACTGCCAGCATAGAAAAATTGTGATTAGTAAATTTAACAGCAGCTTACAGTTAGCGCAAAGTCAGCGGACACGTTTAGCGAACCGTTGTCAGTCAACTTCTCAACAGCTGCGTTCGCTAAACGCGCCCAATGTCACCCCAACCACATGACATATTCATATGCTTGTGTTCACATGCCCTTCACACATGTAACAATTATATACAAGCTGTGTCTTGAAATTGGGCAGACTATAGTTAATTTAATTTTTTTACATTATATACTATAATAATAAAAATATAGAAATAATTAAATTTTATTTTACTTCATAAGGGGTTCAACAAATAGACAAATTTAGTTTAAATTTTTATTTGTGAAAGCATCAGGCAGTGGCTCCTCTTATCACAAGTGACTGCATAAACCTCATTATCCCTTTTAACATGATTTATACAACATTAGTAAAAACTCAGAGCAAGAGTTTCATTGAAATAATAGTTAAAATACAAGGCGAATTTTTAAATGCTTATTTTATTGGTGCTCCGGCCATGGATTTTGAACATATAGTACCTCCAGATTTGGTTACAAAATTGTTACCTTGCCATTGGGCAATACACTGAGAGTTTGTCTTCATGTCAACCTGAATTTTCTCCCAGACTTTCTTTTTCGGATTCAACACATCATCAGGTTTGTCACCTTCAAAGTTTTCTACGTATACTCGCTCTCCAATCATCGCACCTTCTGGACAAATTAATGTTTCGACTTTTTTAGGTTCATCCCTGAAACAAGAAATTGATCAATAGCAATAGCGTTTGTAATTGACAAATTACTAATGTGGGAGTAGAAAAAATACTTACACAGAAGCACAAAGAACCATTCCTTGCGATTCAACTCCTCTCATTTTAGCTGGTTTCAAGTTACACAGAACCACAACCATCCTATTTTGCATATCTTCTATTGTTAAAAAGTTGACTAAGCCACTAACAACTGTCCGAGGCATTACTTCCCCGAGGTCAATTTTAGACACATAGAGACCATCAGCATCTGGATGTTTTGAAACTTCTACAATTTTTCCTATGCGCATATCTAAACGTGCTGGACTGATTTCATCGACAGCCTGCGTTTCTAAAACGAATATACAATATAATATTCTGACTACTATATTTGCACATATATTTACTCTGTTTTCCAGGTGGCGGATAAGCAGATGCTGCTAATGCTTTCAGGTTAGGTTCTTCAAAGGCTTTCCTAATAGGTTCTAATAATCTATTAATGTATCCCTCCACAGATGCCTTCAAATCGGCAGGATGTATTTCCTTATCTCCAAAAGCTTTTTCCAAAGATTCAAAAGTGGTGTACTTGGCATCACCACCATTTGCTTCATCTCTTGTAATAACAAATTGTTCGCCGCTACCAAATAGTGGATAGACTACATGCTTCACGAAAGACAGTATTCCATTATTTTCAATATTGCCTGGTTCACAGAAAGCTTTTTTCAACTTCTTTTTCACATTGGATGGAGAATCTAGCAAATCAATTTTACTGTCATCTTCCGAGGAGGACATTTTTCCACCAGTTAAACCAGGTACTGAAAAATGCACTTAATATAGTGGAAGATAAAACCTAAATGGATTGTTATACCCATTGGGTTCATTAAATGAGCCCTCTTTTCGTATCCAAGTTGAGGTAAATATTTCTCGGCAAATGTAAAGATTTTTCGCTGGTCGATACCTCCAAACTGTGCATCTACCTTAAGATACTGTTCATCCAGAGCTTGCAAACCTGCACAAAAATGTGATCAATCTTTTAAGAACAAGCACATTTATACTATATTGTAATATGTTATATTTGAAAATCACTGTGCAAATGTATTTGTATACTGAGAGTTGATGAGAGTTGAAAGTAGTGGGTTGCAGACCGTAGCTAGAGATAACAAGATAGAGCGAGTGCTGCATCTAGCCAAGGTCTGTAAACAGCCTTTCAACCCTTGATACACATAGCTTTTTCTACACCCGGAATGAATATAAATCAATTTTAGTATAATTTAAATTATTACTACATAATTTTATTCACTTATCATGTCTATAAAAACTCCATCTTTGATTGTAACTTCAGAAACGATGTAAACAAAATATTATATGGAATGTAATGTACACATAATTATAAGTGGTCTACAAAGAGCTTTGCAGACCATTCCCATTATCAACGGTCCGAATACAGTTTTGGTTGGCAAACGACTACTTTCTGTCGGCAAAAGACATATGTACCGGGCGCAGAAAAAATATATGGAATGAAATCTATGTGGTCCGTTTACTTCACATCTGCACCGTCAGTGTCAAATACTCTGAAATTTTTTTAAGCTTGTCTGTAAAATATCACTAAAATAAGGTGTTGATTCAGACTGTACAGCCATTTAGTTACTAACTAAAAATGTCACCAAACAAAAGTTAGTTTATCGTATGCGATGGCATGGATGTTGTTTAAAAATGATCAGAAGCACAAGTCTTTTAATTCTTTTTAATAAGTAACTACTGATCTTTTCTCTCTACCATTTAAGAGTATTCTGAAATTTGGCCAATTTGAACCAATTAATGTTTATAAAGAGTTACTTACCCGGATATAAAAGCCCGCTGACAAGAGGATGGTCTACCTGCTTCACAACTTCAGCGCCGGCTTTCTTGGCATCATGCTCAGTTATCACCGAGCTTAACCTATAAACATCTAGAGTGTATTCTTTGGATAGCTGATAATCAGTTCCTTTTACAAATTTAAGCTTGTCAATGGGAACACCAATCGAATTGAGCATTGCTTTAATTGAATACTCGTAATATTTCACCCTCAAAGCGAGTAATTCCCAAGGGGCTTTCATGTTGTCTAGGTAAGCGTGCAAATCAGCAAACAATATAGTTACTTCTGCGCCAGCTCTCAAAAAATCTGCTATTTTCGACATTGGAACAAAATAGGCGACATGGGGCTTGCCTGTCGTAGCAGTGCCCCAGTAAATCCTAAGATCTCTGTCTTTCAATATAGTCTTGATTTTGTCTTCCCCAAGAACTTCCTGCAGGTTCCTTGACAGGAGGTCATACTTTTGATCCGGTGATAAATTTTCCATTTTCTGCAAACAAGTTGTATTAGTTCAAGTTTAAATCGAGATACGAAGTAATATGTGTGCTGTCAAAAATTTCCAATCATTTGATATTTTATGGGCATTTGTATGGTAAAGAACTGTTTATTTATCTGGACTAGGGGTTAAGAGACTCTTAAAGGGCTAGTACCTGTAATAGTTATTTACATTGCAAGACCGTTGTACAGAAATTTACAGTCGAGCACAGAAAGGTAACAGGCGAGCGCCAGCGAGTTTGTTATCTGTGTGAGCCTGTAAATTTCAGGTAACGGTCGAGCATTTTACAATTTTTTATGGGCATTTGAATCACAATATATTTATATTTAATAAATATATTGTAGTAGTGTAACGCAATAACTAAAATGTAACAGGTCTGTCAGAGAAAATCTGACAGATTTTTTAGATTTTGTTTAGACATTTCAAGATACATAATATCTACGCTTCAAATAATATATGTTGTCATGGAATCTAAGTCAACAGCCCGCTATAGTTATTAACGTCATTAGACCGGCGAATACATGTCACATAAGCTCGCTGCGCTTCGCTACGCTCCGGTTCGCCTCGGTTTAAAAACGTCAACCTGCGTCCGTTATTTGCATATCGGCCGTGTGTCGTTCAAGATTTTTCCTAATTCGAATATTTTAGCAATATTTAGTCCACATAGATGTAGGAGAATAAATTTCTGATTTTAACATTACGTAAGCTAGTAGTATATCTTCACTCACCAATTTAATCTGTTTATAATTGCGCCACTGTAAAAAATCTTAATCGGCTGCAAGTCAATACTTTTACCATTTACTATGGCCGACAGGCATCTGTCAGTCATGGCCTGAGCAATTTTAAATTTGAATTGTTTAACCATGGTGGGCGTGCGTTCCCCTTAACAGCCGGCGTCCGTTAAGAATTCTTAACGGCCGCTGACCGTTTAGCATGACATTACAGCGTTTATTTAGTTCTGATAAAACGGTATAACAGTATAGTATTAAATACTGAATACGAAAAAAAATGTACATGTGCTAGCACGTTATGAGTCTCCTCATAACCCCTAGAGACAGAGATAAATAAACAGTTCTTTACTATACAAATGCCCATAATAGATTTATGATATAAGTAAATCAAGTTATGTTTTGCATAACACATGTATCAAACAATAAAAAGTCTTGCTAATAACTATGCATGAAGAGTTGCCGAAAGAAATTGACAGTTTACTTTTAACACTAGTGGAAAAATATTCCATTTTTAATTAAGTATGCCGAGTTAAAAATTCAACTTTGGTGTTGGTGTTTGTAGAAAAAAAATATAACGAGCTAATTTATAATTTTTTTAATTCATAATTCTTCATTCACTAGTAATTTGGTATTAAAAATAAACGGTGGTGTTGCTACTTTTATATTGGACTGAAATCTTACAGTATGCAGCTACCTCAGGAGTACTACAATAACTGTTTTTATAGTCTACAGAATAATTTTAATTCATAATATCTAAAGTATAATAAACATTAGCATATGGATAACCTATAAATAATAGTACTTACAGTTGTAGTAGCTTTTGAGTAATGAAATATATTTCTCAGCCAAATCCTTTCAATACCTACGTCAGCACTAAATTACAAGGTACAGGTTAGAGTAATTAGTAATTTTAAATAAGATGGTGCAACACATCAAAATGACAGCATGACTACTTCATGACCAATTTGGACGACCAATTCAAGACTATTTTTGGACTACTTCTTGGATCATTAGTTTTATTCGAAAGCTAATAGATGGCAGTCTAAATTCCAATTCATTTTAGAGGCCCAATTTTTTAAATGGGGGAATATTTTCCCATGGGAAAACATTCCCTCACCTCACATTCCAATGGGAGGCGGTCTCCTAATTTTTTAACGCCGGAGAATCCCTGTCACATGAGAAATACAAATTAACGTACGTCGTAGAACTAACCGGGCCGTTGAAGAATTGACATTGACCAATCACGTATTGAGAATATGTGTTGGCTATCGTGTCTGTTATTGCAGCGCTATTTTCAATTTTCATATCACCGACCACCCATGTGTATTAAGTTTAAGCAAATTGTAAAATCGCTCATCCAGAATTTTTCAATCTAGTATAAGGGGGATTGTATTGTATTTAGCAACAAAAGCGGTGTATTCTTTAACCCGTTCACTGTTAACTTGGTCAACTGTAAAAATGTGAAACTGGCAGAAAAGTTAATCTGAATCTGAAGCTAGCTTTAGCCACATGTGCTATATTTGCTTAATTTGTATAGATAAACCTGAAAACAAATTTGATCAGATTCCTACCGCACTATAAAAACGGAACTCCTTTTTTTAGAAACAGAAATTTACATGACGGGAGAAGGTCAAGGACAATCTGTAACTGCACAAAAACAATCGGTGGAATCGGATGTCAGCGGTATGTCCAGTGGTTTGGCAAAACCCATGCATCATATATCAGCAAATTTAAAGTTACGCAAAACCACACGAGACAGTAGACAGTAGTAGTAGCACTGAGTAGCACTCAGCCGACTTCAAGCTTGTGGCTCTTTGCTTGTGGCGCTTGTGGCTTGCTTCAAGCCTTGTTTATTAAACTTTTTTGTCAAGACTAGAGCCGAGGAGTAATTAAAAACATATTTTATTACAGTCTAGATCGAGAAGGTTGTACATATATACACAATCAAAATGAATAAATCCGGCGTTGTTACTAAATACGTCCTGATCATCATAAATGCGATATATATGGTAAGGATGTAATTTAATTACTTAAAACAGTCATATTTTATCTAAATAATGGCGAATTTAGATTGGCGACCATATTAGGTTTCATTAAAAATAAATTGGAACCCTTTTGTGCCCTAGGTACCTAAATCTTTTAACATATTATGTAATTGTTAACCACTCTGTTGTATATGTTTTCTGCTGTATATGTAATGTTTGTATATATTTACATATTTCCGTTGTTTATTTCGAATAAATACTTTTCACTTGTGTAGTTTGTTAAACTATTGGAATCATGCTAAAAAAATTCCTACTCATCCTAAATTATTATTTACAAAAAAAATGTAATATAAATGTAAAAAATTGTAAGCAATGCAAGTTTTCGAGAAACTGTTCTCTTATATCTTGTTTATTTGCCCATGTTATCTAAAATATGACTGATATATTAAACATATAAAGGGCTACTGGGAAAAACGAGTCAGTTTTATTATTTTCCAGTAAATGAAAAAAATCGAAAGTTTCAAGGCTAATAAAGGGCAAAGAACGAATAAATAACTAACTGATTTTAAGTCTGTTCTTGAAAAACGCAAAACTATACCCACTTTAATTAACCGTCAACCAACATATATATTATTAAATCAGACAGTCTTAGTTACAAGTTAGTGAAAAAAAATCTTTTTTTAAACACATTATTTGTTGTGACATAACCGACATTTTTTTTAAATGGATCAGAATATTTGTTGTGGTGTATTCTTGTAGAGCATTAGTACTTTTCACAAGTCTATCACTGATTTTTAGTAGGGTAATACTATGAAATTTTTGCAAACAATCTAAAGAAACTGATTTGAGCTAGTAGGCTGTTAAATCCGAAATTCTTTGGATCAAACAATTGGTGATAATAATAATACGTCAATACGAGACGGCAAATGTCGGTTCACATTTTCAGAAAGCATAAATTACGTCCTTGTAAGGTGCATTACATCTTTATTTCTTACGATATTAATTTACTTTTAATAATTCATTGGGTGAACCTAGTACATAATTTACAACTGAATGATGCTGATGAAAAAGAATAAACTTTTTAACGAATTGTTTGTTCCAGAGAATTTCGGATGTAACAGCCTCAAATCGGTTTTTTACATTTTTTGTAAAAATTTCATAGTTAAAACGTAAACTAGTGAAAAGCTGTTAGCTGAGAACCCTATTCCTTTTCTTCGTTTTTGAAGCAAACAGCTATCGTTTTTCACTGTTTTACTTCACATGTTAAAACTTCTTCCATGCAACAAGATGGGGCCATCAGCTTGATTTCGACAAAAATTGACTTTGATCATTATTCTCCATAGCCCGTCATATTTCAACAAATGTTGCAGATAATTTTCAACTGCTACAAACTTTTTTTGATTGAAATAAATTGTGAAAGGATTATAATATTATTTAATTAATATTATTATTAATTTAAAATATTCTATACCAAAAATGGTTTTACACAAATCATTATTTAGATAGCATTTAAATGAATCCACAATAACTAAAAACAAATTGACAAAACTGACTTTGATCGTCTTAAACCAAAGAATTTTATTTTAACTATACACATTAATTTTTAGGGATTGGGATTATTCTCCATATCAGGTGGATTGTTGATGTGCTTGAATGGCCAAGACGACCACGCGATTAAAGTCGTAGGTTCTTTAATCATGTTTATGGGTTTAATCTACATGGTCACTGCTGCTATGGGTGTGTACGGAGCCAAGCATGAGCGATCATCCATTATGAAAATTGTAAGGGGTGTTACATTGAAAAACTGTTATTAATATTGTGGTTACTTCTTTTAGTACACGTGCATAGTTATTGGAGGAATAGTATTGAAAACCGCTAGCTTTGGTTTATTGCTTTATTCTCCAAACGATATGCAGAAATTGCCTCAGAGTACCTTGATAGGAGGAATAATTGACTTTATCATGTTGGTAAGAACATTTTAAATACTTATATAATGGCTATAAGCGTTGAGTGAAGGAGTTTGTAAAGAGGCGCAGCTATGTGAGAATTAAGCGTGTCCGAAAGTAGTGTTGACATCCAGCGGGCGCTGTGGTCGGAGTAGTGTTGAGATTTCTTATTCTCGCCATGACTGCGATGGGAGGTGGATGTCTGGTTCGTATCTCGGATGACTGTCCGTGTGCTCTGACGCTCCTAGCGCTCGACAGGACGCAAATTTCGCACCAAAACAAGCAATATGTACGGACTTCTCGAGATTCTGTCTTACAAACTAAACAGATTAAAAAAATATGTCACCTTTAAGAAGATTTATGGTATCATTTCTAACATTCAATTTTCAAAAGTGTCTTCTCACATTTGAATAATTAAATAATAAACATAATACAATTTCAACATGTTTTGGGAATTTCATACATTTTTTACAAATTTTCATTCAATATTCAAAAGTGTCTTCTCACATTTGAATAATTAAATAATAAACATAATACAATTTCAATATGTTTTGGGAATTTCATATATTTTTTACAAAAAAACCATTAGTAAAATAACATATAAATGTATCTATAGATGTATCTTCCCAAAGGTGATATATTTTAATATATGTTTAGTTTGTAAGACAGAGTCTTAAAGAATCCGTACATATTGCTTGTTTTGTGACAAATGCGCCTTGAGGTCGAGCGCTAGGAGGCCCCAAATGAAATGAATTATGAAAATACAAACTAGTATCGTGTAGTGAAGTATTGTGTATTATAATCCTAACCATTCGTTTTCTACAAAAATACCCCTAATATAATGTTGACGATTGTAAACAGAAATATTACCTGCACCTTCAAGCGTAAGTGGTGCCGATGTCGAATTATGCAAATTACCGATTGTACTAATGATCGGATTACACAAGTACAGTTCGGCGTAAATCTACCCTAAAATGTAACTAAAGCATAATAAAATGAAACAATTTTCATTCTTGTCGTACCAGCTCATTCGTTCGCATCTAAAGAAATTGTTCTGTGTGCTCCATTTGATTTGTTTAAAGTTTTAAAGTATCTGAACATTTATCATCATCGATATTATCAATATGAGTACCGCTTATCACAAGTGTTGTTATATCAATTGTTTGAATAACACTAGGATTAATAAAGACATTAGCTTTTTCCAATTTCCGGTAAAAAATGTGGAGAGATTAGAAGAATGGAAGAGAAATTGTGGGAACATCAGCATTTCAGCTGTGGAAGAAAATAATTTAAAACGGAAACTAATTTGTGAAAAACACTTCCTACCTAAAGATATTTTAATAAATAATCGACGACGGTTGTTAGTGAAAACAGCAGTGCCAATAAAATTTGTTGAAGGTAAGTTAAAAACATTTACTAAAATTGTGTTCCTAATAAACACCGTTCACGTCCTATTCTCACCAAAGTTCGATATGATATTTCTTTACAAAATGCATGCATAAATTTAATAGATGTTAAAATCTGACTTGTAAAACAGCTGTAATTGATTGTTGAATGAATTTCGTAGTGAACTTCATCGGGTATTCAGGCACATAAAACAATTCCGAGACTAATTATTACGAATAATACAGGGTGTCTCAAGCAAGTTGTTTACGAGGTTCCTGATTTTTTTTAATCACATAAACAAATATTTAATAACCGGGTTTCTAAACCAGGATCCTCTGGAAAATTTTAATTCAGTAATTAGAAATAGATGTGGATACAATCCCACTCCAACAGTTCGTCAGTGTCGAATTGCCATACAGCGCAATATCAACATCAGACTTCCCATGGCTGCTGATACGGGTAATTGCGTAATACAAGAAGTCGAAATGCTTAATCTTGATATCACCCAGGCAGATGATAATAATGATAATTACAAAGATAGTATAGTTGCTGCATATACGGAAAATGAAAATCAACCTGAAGAGATAGCGGAAAAACAACAAAAGGGACAACGAGAGATAAGATTTGAGGCAATTAAAACAAAAAGTGTGAGTTTAGAGACATGCTCTAATATTTACGTTGCTGGATATTTAGCTCATCGTGTTGCAAAACAATTCAATTGCTCATATTGTTATACTAAACTCACTAAAGATGCAGGGGAGCTTCGAAACGATAATGAGCTCTTTTTATTATGCAAAGATTACTCTCGTGAAGGTAACATATAATTTTTGAAAACATCGTCAACTGAATTTGCCCACATTGTTACATATTTATTAGAACAGTTCAGTATCGCATTTGAAAAATACAAATGTGGGGCGAATGTCAGTCTAAATATTGAAAAAATGCTAAAAATTTCATTAAACCAAGTGACCGATTGGTTCACATTAAATGAAAATGAACAGTGCAAATTTCATAAAGCATTTATATTAAGTTTATTAATAAAAATGAAAATATTTAGGCAGTTAAAATGGGATACTGAAAAATACATGAGAACTTGTAAAGAAAAAAAAAATATAAAACCCCATAGAAAGGTGCGCATTTTATCTTAAGACGTTCCTGTTTGTGAAAATTTGGGCCTTCCTGTTCTTATATACGGCGTTACAAAAAGTTAGTTGGGCCAAGTTTGTTTTATATTTTAGTTTTCTTTTTATACATTATATGTCTATATTAATAAATATGTAAATATTCATAAACGTTGCTTATATTATGTAATTTGTTTAAAATCCTTAGCTGTACATGTAGGAGTCGCAGCGCCAAATTTGTATTATTATTTAGTTTTTTTTATACATTGTATATCATTATTAATAAACATGTAACAATTCATAAACATTGCATTTATTACGTAATTTGTTTAAAATTCTTAGCTGTCCCTGTAGGAGTCGCAGCGGTCCCGAGTGCTTAATACATCGCGCTATGGTAAGAAAGGTTTATTCCAAAAAATCATGATCCAAAAGTAATGAATGCAAAGAATAATTTGCAGATACTGCAAAGAATGTGATACATGGTCAAGGTTGATCCACGATCGTACAACTGGGCCATAAAGGTCCACTCCTGATCATCAATAAATAGATTTTCCAAAAAAATGGATATTTATTAAATATTAATTCTCCTCATTAGGCCCCAGTTTAAGAACACCTACAGGATTTTGTAGAACTAAAATATTAGCAGGAGTATATTCATGCTTTTTGAAGCTATTTAAAAATTAATAATAATTAACATTCAAAAATATTTCTCCTAAAAAACCTTGCATCAAAAACGTGGATACTATGCAGTGATATGGTATATAGTATGATAGGTAAATAATAAAAATTCTAAAGAAATAATTAATATTCTGTATTGTTTATCTAATGACTCATCTTCAAAGTTTTTACGAAACCCGAAAGGAAATGTAAAATTTAGTTTTGGTAAGTGGAATTTTAAAAATATTAAAAAAAATAAAAATCAATTAAAACAGTATAAACAACAAAAAAAAAATAAACACAAATAAACAAAAAAAAACTTATGACGTTTAAATGATTTAGCTGCACATATTTTGTAAGAAACACAATTTCATAGCACTCTTGGTTTGCAGAAAAAAAGCGTTGAAATTTGGTGTTTGTCATTTAATTTATATTATTTATCAATTATTTCGAAAATATTACAAATATTTAAAAATTGTCTTAATAAGAGTTGAAGATAATCTTAAAGTGCATAAGAAAACTAATTTTCAAAGCAGTCTTGCTTTGTGGACAAAACTTCGTTGAAATTTATATTTTATCTTTTAATTCATACATATTAATATGGAGAGTCATGGGCCACACATACATGCGCACATCTGATTTTCATCTTTATTATGTTCCTGCCCAATACTAGTATGTTTATTTATTTTTCTTATTCTCTTAAAAATGTATCATTATTTACATACTATTTTGATTAGAAGTTTGTATTTTGTAAGCATATAATATTAGTTATTTATTGTATGAGGGAATTACTATGACAATAACATTTGCGAAAAACATATTTATACTTGTATGAGAAAGTAAAAAGTTACCTAATGTATTCCGAGTTTGCAAAAAAAAGGACAGCAACGAGACGACGCTCGCTACGTTCGGACTCGTATTTGGGCTCACAACCACCGGCCTGAGATTTTTACAAGTATGAATTACACTCGCTAGGATATTTGTGTTTCCGTTACTTGAAATGTTGGGGGCGACAGTCGTCAGCAGCCCTGTTCGGAGGCAGAGGCGTGCGGGGAGTGGAACAGAGCGAGAGGCAAACACGGCACGAATATTTCTATGGGGCTGCGCCTCTTCTTAAACTCCTTCACTCAACGCTATAAGTCTACAGATCTGCTCCATTTTGAGAATTACTAATGTCACATTAATGTCTAGTTCGTCTCTCTCTCTCTCTCTCTTTCTCTCTCTTGTACAGCTGGTAGATCATTTGGGCCTCACATTATTGAGACTCCTTCTTAAGAAAATGGTCAGGTTTGTAGGGTTATGCAATGTCGATAGACCTAGTAGAGAATTCCATAATACAGGCATCCCCTGAGTTACGTAACTAATACATTTCGTAAACTTTTACCCAAATTGAATTTTACATAAATCAAATTTGTAAATTGCTTAAGTTCAACTTTGAAAGAGAATTTAATATTTATAACCAATATACATTGAAATATTCACTTTTAATCATTATTACGTAACTGCAAATTTACATAAGAAGGGGGATACCTGCATGTGTTTAACCTTCGGAAGGTCGAGGACTAAAAAATTACATGGGAGGTCGCGTGTATCTGAGAGACACATGATGTTACCATCATGTACAGAATTGTGCAAAAATAAGAAAAATTAACTTAGAAATAAAATACTGCAAATATATTGCCTGATTGCCGATTTATTTTTAATTATAATATTCTACAGTTTATTGAACAAAAAAATATAACAATATAAAAGTTTCTAACATAGTAAAACAAACATGAATTTTGAAAACTATAACTTTTTTGAAAACCTATAGAAAGAAAGTAAAAACAAACATCTTTAAAATAAAATAATCAGAACGTTCAACAATATTTCCAAAGCGATTAACAGTCATCACAAGTTATAGTACTATGCTCAAGCATACATACTTTTCACAGCACTTACAGAAATATTTTGATAATTGGATTGTTTTTTGATCGCATAATCATTATAGCATATCAGTACTAATACATCCTTGAGCAGCGACTCAACGGCTCTAATCTATGCACTGCACATGTGCAATAATATTTTTTTCATTTTGCGTTTAGAATAAGTCGATTCTAGCACCCAAATGATGTCATTTGAGTGTTAGAATAAGCGGTTGGTGTGCTAGAATAGACTAGTAAAATTTACTTCATTGATGTTGGTAGTGGTAGCGTTGAAAACTGAGTTTTGGTGTGAAAGGAAAGCACCTTATGTCATCGCTAGTGATGCTCTCTATATCGATGAACTATAAATCGAACGGAAATCGAAAGCAAAACTCGAACGAGAATCTAAATGAAAATAGACAGAAAAAATATGATTTAATTGAAGCTTTATAGTTGCTTGAAGCCACGCCCTGATATGTGTGTATTTATGTTAATACTCATAGTAAACAATTAAATCGTTAAGTGGATTAACCCCAGCGGAATAGTGTTGTCTCTGTCTATCACTAACAATCTGAATGAAAAAAAAACCAAATTAAGGTCACCTATGAATATTATGGCAGTATGTCAATTTACCTGTCAGTTTCATGTAAAACTTAAATGCCTTTTTTGTACTTTTTGTAACTAAAAATTACCAGCACAATTAAAAATTCCGCAAGAGTATTAAAAATACTGTATTTATATTTGAGAAAATCAAGATTTTTTTCAATCAAATCAAAGATTTTTTTTTTAAATTTAATCTTATGAAATTAAATATTATTACAATTCATTTTAGACTCAATTGTGTTTTGCTAAGGTTGCCGTATTTTAATACAATTTAGTATTTTGTTTTAATTGACATATTTATCTTTTTTTTTTAGATTTTTACTCTAGTCTGTTCACTATACTACATCAGATGCATCAAACATAAGGAAAACCTGAGCTACAGCCGGTTCAACGTGGAAGGTCATTAAATGTTTCTTCGATATATACAGTCACGGCCATAAAAAAGTGGGACAAGTTTTTCGCCTATTGTGAATTTGGTTTAGCTGAAGATGTAAAAAAAATATCAAACTTGCCTGATAGACCATCTATTTTAAATTTCTCTGTTATTCTTGCTTCATTAAAAGCACTGACTCGAGGGGCCATTCCAAAATATGGCTTTTTATCAAGTAACATGTACATATTTATGTCACAATGACAATGTTACTTGATTTTTCTTTGCAGAGATGAATGACTTGATTACACAGCTTAATTTTAGACATATTCACCTTAAGACTTGTCCCACTTTGTTTTGGCCGTGACTGTACATGCAGTGTTTGTTCTTCCATTGAATTTTGAAATATTTTAATATTTGTATAACATTTGTTAGTGTTGATAATTCTAAAAGCTTGTGCCTTATACTGCTACTACTGTATGTAAGTACAGAACTGCATATTCTAAAGATATAGATGCAGAAATAATATGTAATATTATAAACACAGCAGTTGGTACTTATAAAAATAAATGTGTAATATTTTTTTAATTATTAAACGTATAATTAACCCCAACTTGGTAAACTTTTATAAATTGCGAGAAGTAGAAGCCTTTGAACTAGAACTGTGACAGCGACGATTACATTCAGAACCAAATCGAAAATTTGGGGGCCAAATGCTGATAAATTTTTGTGGGTACTAATACTTCTATTACCCCGAAGTTGTGAGAAAATATTATTTATGTAATATTTAGGTTGTGGGTAGCCACTACAAGTGTTGTGCAATGATTAAAAATCTTACGACGCTTCCAATTAGATCCATTAAGTCTAATAGTCAGTAAAAGTCCAACATTTCAAAGGTCGTCATTTATGTGCAAAAGTTTCGATTTGTAACCGGTAGCAATCTGACACTATTTTTAACTGGATTACGTTGGGGTTTTTGTTTTATATTGAAAGTTGGGGTTTTTGTTTTATATTGAACGTTGGGGTTTTTGTTTTATATTGAAAACTCATTGCTTCCTGTGCTTTTTAACAGTGTGAAGAGTATTTTCAACATTGTTTTGTTGCATTTTATTGTTTAGTAAGACGTCACTTTTGAGTGTTGTCGGAGTAAAATTGCTGACACAAATCTAAACCAAAATAATTCTAGTGCTCATTTTTTTACAATTGTTGATTTGAAACATTGCAATTATGAGTTATTTAATATCGACTTAAAAATACTTAACAAAACGACCCTGATGATATAATATAGATGTTAATGCACAATTTTGTAATGAATGGCCTCAGGAAATGTTTAATAGGCAAAATGATTATTCGCGTCGTTTTTGAATCACCGGAAGATTAGTTCCTGCATGCGATGTGTTAGAATGTAAACCACTGAGGCAAAAATAAAACCTAGGCAACTCGCCAAACAGTAGTATTCGCATCTCTCTCTGTCGCACGTAAATTATGGGCAAATAATTCAGTACAAATGAAATTTATACTTTTTATTTATATATATTTATATATATTTATAACAGTACTTTTGATTTTCATTACTTACTGGTATTGTCCTATATACTTGAATGCTAAATTTACAATTGTTACAAACAAAATAAGTTAAGTAATTATTATTCCGGGTGTTACAATGGTTTGGATACATAAAAATTAACATGTAAAACCACATTTGTGGATTTTCCTGCGTCCCTGATTATTTTTCGAGAAAATGTAAATCACAATTGTTCAGAAAAAAATATACCAAATTACATTTATATCTACTATCGATGTGCCTCCGAAGTAGAGAAAATGTGAAAATTAAATGGTGATAAATTCATGTAAAAATGGCCATAGCCATAAAGCCCATTCATAGATTTCTTACGCTACGCTAATGCTATCGCTGTGTGCATTTTCAATTGCGTCAATACGCTGTTGAAAATGCCTATAGCGATAGTATTGTGACAGCGTAGCGTCGCGTAAAAAATCCATGAATGAGCATTTACAGTGAACAACCGAAACTTACAAGTCTAATTTAATTTTACTCTCAGTTTTGGAAGTTTCATTTATCAATGTGTGTTGAAAATGGCTTATCATTACAGAATTAGTGACAAAAATCAGTTTTTAAAGCTTTAGTATTAGCAAATAAAAATTGTCGGTAATTGTGTAACTGCAAGTTTCAGTTGTTCATTTTATGGGTTTGGTAATTTTTACATGTATTTATCAACATGTAATATTCACATTTTCTCGTCTCCGAAAGCACATCGATAGTAGATATAAATGTAATTAGGTAGATATTTGATTTCTAAACATTTGTTTGCTCTTGTACTTTTTCTCTAAACTAATCGGGGAAGCAGGAGGAAAATAAACAAATGTGATGTTACATGTTAAATTCCTGGTATACCAAACCAATTCCAATCCCAATTCAAAACACCTGGTATGTATATAAAATGCAACCTGTTAAAATCTGTGTGCAACCTGTGAAGATCCGTTTATAGATAAGACCTTTTAAAAACGCAAAATCACCACAAAACTTGTTCTATATTTCTCATATCATTTAAACACGTAAGTTAAAAAGAGATGCAAATACTACAGTATCACCATTGCAGTTGGCTGTGCCCCTGACACAATTGTTGTATTGGCGGTATAGTATAGGTCTATAGTATAGTCTGTGGTATACTCTGATTTTTCTAAACTGGCGTGCACGTCATCAAAATAATAATCATAATAATGATGGCACAATTTTACAAGGTTGCCAGCTGTCCTGGGTATTTAAAAATGGCTGCAATCAGCTGTTCCGCCCGTGCAATCTTGAGCGACAGTGCGCGGTTCGTATCAAATTCGTCGACTTTTCTGCCGTTTTTCGTACAGATATCAATCCTGTGGTTATGGATTAACATCTACAATGGCAAAATATGCATTGTATTAATTGAACAAATGTAACAAGTTAAACGTCAAAGAAGTTTTGTTATACACACATGTATAAGCATGGTTAGTGAAAAAGATGTGGCATCGTCGGCGAAAAAATATCCCCGCTGCCAATATAACATGATTTATTACATGATTAGCAGGCGAAAATTGTGTCCTCGGTTAATACACCGATTACCTATTTATAACCACCGGTGATCAGTGTTATGTAACAAATGATCCTCAGATTAATTTCGATTCTTAAACAATTATTATGCATATTCTCGAAAACAGTCACGTTGGTACGAAAAAACCTCATCACACAGCTGTTTGATGACGTGCACGCCAGTTTAGAAAAATCAGAGTATATAGGCCTTTCCAGAGTTAACTGATTCTGGCATTGCATTGATGCATTCCATGCATTCTTTATGGCTTGATGGCGGATATCATATCGAGGTTAACAAGCTGTCCAAGTTTAATCCTTAGTTCTGTGCAAAATAATTTAACACATGATGATACAAATATACGATACCGTACATAATAGTTTATTGCATCCCGTTACATAAATTCGGGCTCGATTACAATACCCAGTTATTGTTAAAACAATAACACATGTGTCTGTTATAACGATGTTCTACAATCAAACAACTATGTTGCTCTAGGAAATCAAATCATGAGGCAGGGCATTATTCCAGAAACTAAAAAAAATCATCGACTTAGGTACTATATTTTTCGTAAAAATTATTATAAACTTGGTAGCGCGTTATGTCAAAATTTGGATATTGTTGGATATCATTCAAATTCGAATTAATATCCTGATAGGTAAAGCATTTGTGACGTCAACGGATATCCGTGCTGGGGCTAGATTTTGATCCGGTAAACGGAGTATTTTTTTACTTAGAAAATAAGGCGTGTAGTATAAAAGATGATACGTATATGTAGAGTTTGTTTTCTGCTGCTGAAAACACTTATTATGTTCTGATACTGACACTTTTTGTCCTCTTATCTTTGGCATTATTAATAAGTTACCTTCCAATTTGTATTAAAAGCAGTCGAAATATTTAGGAATTTCAATGATTTACTAACTGAAATGGAGGGGTTTCCAATATATGTGAACGTGCAGTATTTTAATCTAATATAGTGTTCTTTACAAAAGGGAAAATGTCAGGGTGTTCAGAATTAGTTTATCGGAAAAACCATTATTATTTGCAATGGTCAAAATTTGGGGGTTCAATTCGGTGCTAAAACTAGTTTTTGTTAGAGGTACGCCAATTAGTTGATGTAATGTAAAAAATACTGCACGTTCACATATATTGGAAACAGCTCCATTTTAGTTAGTAAAACATTGAAATCCCTAAATATTTCAACTGTATTTAAAACAACATGTCAACAATAATAACATACGGTCAAACAACAATTCGGTATATTAACAAACCTAATATCTCAAAGTTTCCTTATATATAAAATGATGCCGGCCCATCTTTAATATATGACTATATTTAAAGTAATTTAAAGACGAAGCTAATATATACTGTTCACGTGATCGGCGACAATTTACAGGCCCGATTCTACACAACACAAGTTCAATACGAGTGTATCGATCGCAGTAAGAAAATGTCCTTAGTGCAGGTAGATCGGAGACTGCAGCACGACCAATCGTATGCTTGTGATAAAGTGTTCATGCGGGGAACACGCTTGTAAGTCTGTTTATATACGCTTCGTCTCGAAATTGGACGGACTATAGCATCCAAATTTGTATGAAACTGAATAGGTACAATGGTGAACTTTTCATTAAATGAGCAGCTCAAATATGTACATGTATTATTTCCCATCATGTTTACTGTTCTTCAGTTTGGCAAGCGCAACCAACAGTTTTAGAATTAAAACACTAATAATGAAAACTGATTCTATCGAAGGGTGTGTAAAAGTAAGTAAAGAATTGTATAGTTTCTGCCGTCCTACATCTTCAGAACAATTCTTGTGTGGTATCTATCTATGGTGTAATAGTTGTAAAATAAGGCTTTTCAAAAAGGGTAAGTATGGAGGACATCAATATTGGAAAAACATTTACAAAATTTCCCCAAAGTATGATGAGGGGTACTGGTGTACTCTTCCGTAAAATTATATTCTGTGCATGTGTTTGAGATAATTAAGTTTAGGTTATACTCTGTATATATTTTATTATGATTTGAGGATTATCACTTTTAATATTTTTATTTATGCAATAGCATATTTTGTGTAACATTTTTATATTAGAATCTTTTTTCATGCAGCTTTCATATTAATAGTAAGCAATGGACATAATCGTAGGCCATACTTTTATATATGACAAATTAGTAAATTCTGATTTTTTTTTATATTTAAGAAATAGAGATAAGAGATATACTAACCGGTGGTAAATATCTTCAAATTGTGCTGAAAGATATTTAACTGTAGTCATCTCCCAGACACACAAGAGGTTGAAGTATTCACCCTAGTGTAATATTTAAATATGAATAGGAACAACTACTCAGTAAATAAGATATTTTTTGTTGAAGCTTGAGGTGCATACAAATTTATTTGTGCACCTCAAGCTTCTTCAGGAAATGAACTTTGAGGTCTAGCAAGATGATCCACACTAGAAAGAAGTGCGAGGGCACTGATGATGCAAGATCAATCATTACCGCATTGAATTATTTCAATACACAAAGTGATCCACACTGGAGGGAATATTTACTGATATGATGTATGTACTAGTAAAACATCTACAATGTTACACAAAAAAAAATTACTCCAAAAAGTTATTTAAATATGAGAAAAGTCTTGCAAGTGATGCAACAGGAACTTCAGCCAAAAATATGAATTTAATGGACAATTACACTCTTGAAGCTTCAACGGAAAATCTGACTTGACTAGACTAAGATTATCCACGAAATTGTGATATAAATTGGCATAATGTCGCCTAGATATCTCAAAAATGTGTGCAATTACAAAGATGGAAAAAGTGTACAAATGTGATGTTCGCAACTGGAGTCACCGATGCAGGTAAGGTAAGGCTTCTTTCGAGTGTGGATCCTCTTGTGCGTCTTCAAACTGCACAAGATGATCCACATTAGAGAGAAACCTTACCAATGTCATGTATGCATATCAAACTTTCAAGTTTGTCTGAACTGGGACTTATATTTGTTTTAAATTTGTTATCCACAGAAGAAAGTACCAGTACAATGGCAGTAGGGGCCCACACCAATCAATTTTGTTTCTCGACATCACTATCAGTGAATTATCCAAGCAAAAAAGTCAAAAAAAATGAAGGTTGTTCATAAATTAACTGTTTGGTAAATTATGCTATTGGTAACGTGGCACAAAAAATATTTGTGCCACACCAGAATTGGTACTTTTAACACGAAAATGATGCTTTAAAAGTTTGGCAAATAACACAATCGTCGAAAAAATGTATTTAAAATCAAAAGTATTGAAAAAGTATAGACTATAATTTGTGACTATTATATATTTTTTTACATGTGCAACTATGCGCATTTCACTTGTGAAACTGTGTTAAAACATGAGAAATTTGTTAGAATTAAACATGGCAACAATGTTATGTTTGTGTCTGATTTTGACTGTCGGTTGTGAACGGCCTTCTTGTTGAGTATATTATATTTACACAAACCCAACAGTGTTTCATATTTAATTTTCTTTTAATGCCTCGTATGAGGAAACTATATACCTTAGAGCTTGGGATGATAACTTTTACAGTTCCCATACGTTACCGAAGCCTGCTACCTGAAGCTTTAGCAGAAGTTACGGGACACCCTGGATAAGTCGATCTATTGGCTTTACATTTCTCCCGCTCTAAGAATGCCTGCAGCTATGTACTAGACATGAACATGCCAGGTTGGGCAGTCGCACTTCATCAACGACAGAAGATTTTTAGATACAAAATTACGCTATAATTATGGTTTAGATACAATCTAATTGCGTTTTATATCTCTTCAATTTATTCATTATCATCATGATTGTTTTTCATTTGGTAAAATTGTATAAAAAAAATTAATAAATTTGTAATTGTTATAAATTTTTTTAATAACAAAGATTTTAATTTTTATACCTTTCTTGCTCTGCTATTGTTTCTTATGTTTTGTAATGTTTGATAAAATCTAACCCGCTACCAATCATGTCATGAAATAGACGTGACCGATCCTGGGTTAAATACTTCAATTTACTGGACTTGAAATGTTTTTACAACCACGATTCAGTTGAACCATCACAGTTTTGCTACTCCATACAATTATGAATTAATGTTTTTGTATTTCATTGTGACCTATTAATTTTATGCGGAAAATTTAGAAATTCTGGTTGAAAAAGAGTGGGATATTTATGAGAGGCGACAGATTATTTCCATTGTGTTAAGTCATAACTGTGATTGATGCAATGAGCTTTAGAACATTTGAGATAGTTGTAATTTTTTTGTAGTGTCAGTTTTAGGAAGTTATGGCAGTACCAGGATTATTAGTTGCTTTTCTTCTGTTAGAATAAAAGCAAATTATAACAGATAAATGAAAATAACAGTATTTTATATATGAGAGTTATTTTTAATAGTACAGAAATAAACTTATTTATATTAATACAACTGTAACATTCTAAATAAGCCACATCTTAAACACTATAATTATTATATTGCATAAATTCTTATGATGGGGTAGTAAATGATTTTTGAATAATATCGTTAACACAGAATGCACAATTTGCCAAGTGAAGAATAAAACGAGTTAAAATTATATTTTGCACCTTTATAGAAATAGTGAGGGACAAATCATTTACAAGTTATATTTTTTCTTTACCAAATTTGCATAAATACAATGCTTTCTCAAGATTATCTATAGCAGTTTTAACATCATCGTAATTGAGTGCAGAAGATGCCCACTTGCAATACTTAATAGCTTTCTCAGATTGATCTGGTTGCAATTCAGCAACAGCTCTTGAAGAATATAAATCTCCGGCCATTGGTTCATTTGATACACTTGGCATTGAATCTGGTGGAGTTTCTATTTTCTTACGAGGCCTTGGCTCTGGATAAATTGGGGGCCCCACATCTATAAACCTTTCTGGCAATATAGGGGTCTCGTCTTTTGGTTCATAATCAATTGTATTACTCATTGGTGGCATGTCTATATCTTCAGGTTCCTCATCTGGAAGATCAGATTCAGGAAGCGGATCTTCGCCTCTTAATGCTCTTCTTTTATTGATTTCTTCTCTGCTTACTGCAAACTCACTTTCTTCTTCTTCAGACTGGATTACAGTTACATTTACAGGTGTAGGGTCAAGACCTTTTTTCAGCATGTTGTGGATATATGCGGCTCGGAATTTAGATGTATCACATTTCGTGGAAAGGTCTTCTGACAAAGGACCGAATTGCGTAAGGACGTCACAAAGTAGGCTTGATGTGTAATAGGCTTTCACCATATTCCTAATGAAGAATGTGTTAATAATTAAATCGTGTTCCTGTTACTAATGCTTACTTATTGAAGTCAGCCTTGCAGTCGCTTTCATACGCATAATTATATAGCTTCAACATGTATTCCTCAATTAGGGCTTGGGCGACTGTCTCATTACCAATTCCTTCGACACTAGCGAATTCATGTTTTGTGCTTTCCAACCATTCCATTATCAACATTAAAAATTTTCCCACCTCTGGAGGTTTTGGGCCTGGTAACATCTTCATTGCTAATTGAATAGCTGCCATACGAGCTATTGAAGTAATTTGAAAGAAAATACATCATAATCATAAAATTTATAGTTTACATTAATGTCACTACCGTAATAAGCGATGACAACGTTCCTTTCATCATGGTCTTCGGCCAGTTTCATAAAGTGTTGGCAGCTTCTGATTTCTGCAGGTACTGATCCAAAATTGGCCCTCATTGTTATGGATGTTGAAACGAAATTCAATAAACGGATATCAATTTATAACTGTCAGAGTTGTCAGAGTTCAGTGAGCGAAATTAATAACTCATTCAATGATACCACCCTAACACACGAATATTGAAATTAATCAGTGACAGGAAACTTGCGACGTAGCCACTCGCTGCCTCGCCAAATGAGGAATAATGTCATCATAGCTTTGGTTAATAAATTTATTTATTTGTTCATCACCAAACATGCATGTAGTCGGAAGAAAGTAATTGCATTATGGTATATTTCAAATTAAAAATTGTTTCTCAACAATATAAAACATGGCAACGTTGTCTGTAACGGTTTCAACCAATATACAGGGTGAGTCAATAGTATTAAATTCGATTAGATATAATCACAGACAACTTATATATAATATAATTATATATAATTATATTATATAGTCCCTGGCAGCAATTTGAAAACTAGCAAAACACGCGATATTTGTTAGTAGATATGGTCATTTAAAATCCAGTCGGCAAAACTGATCGACAAGTACAAAAAGCCCACTTCCGTGTTCATAGCCCCAGCTGTCCCAGAGATATCAGCGTTCAAAGTTTTAAATATATATTTAATATTTAAAAAAACACAAGTCAAATAACTAAAGAGATGTTGATTTCACCCTGCCTTTATTCCACCCAGCTAGGGACTTATTACAGTATTAATATATAATTTGAATGTAATCAAAAAGGTCTGTGAAATTTGAAGTGAAAAGAACGAAATAGTTAAAGATATTCAATTAAAATGATTTTTATTTGTAAAAAAAGTAATAATTTTCAATAGTTATATACAATTATATTTGAAATAATCCTAAAATAGAATAGGTACCTATCCAAATAACTCTTTAATTAGTCTATTTTTTTTTCGGTCTTTAGTACTATCGAGAACATTATCAATACTTTTCCCATTATCGATGTCACGCAATGTCTCTAATAATTTCTTTTTGTCTGCTAAGGCAACTATTGGATCTTTCTTCGTTACATTTCCATTTGTGTCCTTTTGAGTTTTTCTAAAAGTATACTCATCACTCCAAATTTGATTCACGAGCTCCAAATCTTCTTGATCAAGAATTACATCATCTAGTTTTTTATCAATGATTTCGCTAGGCAAAGTACTGTCATTCTTAACTTCTTCTAATGAGAATTCGGGACTCAGTTTAGATAATTCATGGTGTTCATTTCGCATTTCTTTAACAATATCTTGTAATGCTGGGGTCTCTTCTATGTTAGAAAAACAATCGTCTGACAAATCATCCATATAATCACTTGATTGTGGTTCTTTCTGCTTCTTAGAAAGGGTTTCTAACTTTGCAGAATGAATGCCAGCATTCCGGGTGTTATAAAATGACTTCTTAATATTTAGCTCATCAGAATTCAATTTCTCCATCATATCAGTTATTTCATTAACAGAAATAGATTTTTCTACACCTGCTGAAAGACGAGCTTTAATTTTATCAGCAGGTGATTGCATCATATCTTGAGACTTTCCATCAGAACTATCGGAACGTTTGTAGATAGGTTCTAATTTTAAATCCGATGAAGTGTCACTACAATGGTCTTTAATATCAAAACTTTCAGTTGTATAATTAGTTTCCTGATTGGTTAAACAAACCATTGACATAGATTGTCGTTGTCTGGGGCTATTACCAAATCTTCTCTTCTGGAGTGGTTTCTCTTTTGCCTAGAAAACAAATTAACTGTTAGAAATTTTTATAGATCTTATTAGATTGTTACCTCAGCCAATCTGCCTATTTCTTCAAATGCCTGGGCCAATTCTTTTTGACATCGTTTATGTTTAGTTATTTCATTATTGAGACGTTGTTTGGAATTTTTTACCTCTAACATGAGTTTTCTATTGAGAAGGCTTATTTCAGTTTCATACTTTTTCATTTGCCCCTTCGATTCATCTACCAGTTCCTTCAGTTTTTCACGTTCACCTAAATGCCTATCCTTAGATAAATTAGTTAAATGTTTTAGTTGATCTTTCACTGTCATTAATTCATCATCTTTCATCTTGAGTTGCTCTGTTAATTCTTTCATAGTTTTTCGAAGTGTACGATTCTTCTCTGCCAATGTTCGATTTTCTTCTTCATATGACTTTATTAACCTTGGCAGGTCTGCATCTACTCCTTCATAACTAAAAATAGCGTATCTATATATTAAAGAAATGTTGACATTAAAATAATACACACTTATTAAGTGCCTTATCCTGCCTTTTTTGTAATGTTTTCAGCGCTCTATTTTCCTTAGCAAGTTCCTACAATTGAGGCAATGAAAATATTTTTAGGGTTCAATTTCATACAACATACCATTAAATGATAGTTTGCGTCATTAAGTTGACTTTGTAAATTTCGCAGCTTGATAAGTTTCGCTGATAGAACTCTCTGTCGAACATTACTGCTGTGGTCATTTCTTGATGCATGTGTTCGCACGGATACTGCCAAAGGATTGCTTGGCTTCTTTTTTTGAAGGAAGCAACTCGAGTTTGTTGAACATACAGTGTCACAGCTTTTTCTTCTGGTGCTTTAATATAAACGTAAGATCTTGAAAGAAATATGTATCAAGTGTTACCTGTTTGTGGTTCCAGATTTTTGCAGCGAAATGCTGCTTGAACAAGCACTGGTCATGTTAAAAAATGACAATTATTTAAAAAAAATATGTAAAATGTGGCCTGCAATGCAGACTCAATATCATGTTTGTATTGCTGTCATCCCTGTTACCATAGCAACAGCACCAAATAAGACAAATTAGGGATTTGCAAACACATACATTGATTTGTCTAGGATAGCTACAAGTTATCACAATTATATTTATTTTATTGAACTGGTGAGTTGTAGATATTACTTTATGTTCACATCAATCTGGAACTAGTCGCATAGTTGATTTCTTTGTTCATTCTGCATACAGTTATAAGAAGCTCACTTCTAGCCCACCACTAATTCATTTTATTTGCACTCTCACATATTTCTATTTGCTTGAGACATTCAAGTGTTATTTCTGATTATTCCTGAATTTACATTCAGGCAATCACATTTAATCAAACCTACGAGGTCAAAGATATTTAAAAGTTATTCAATGTTTCTGGGTTTCAGCAAAAATAATGGTTTATTTTATATACATATATTACATTTATCTAAAGTTAGAATAAAATCATATATACATAGATTAGTTAATTTGTTGATTTTGGGCTTGCCATAATCTATAATATAAACTTGCTGAATTTTGAATTAAATTAGTGTGACTGCCCCATTCGCACACCTTTCCATTCTCTAGCACTAATATTTCATCTGCATCCATTATAGTGCTTAATCTGTGTGCTATGCAGATACTTGTCCTACCCTCTGTTGCTCGTCTTAAGGCTTGCAAAATATTCTGAAATATTATAAATAATACAAGAGTTTACAAGAAGAAATAGTTATTTTACGTGTTCTGTAATTGAATCCAGGGAACTGGTAGCCTCATCAAAAACCAATATTGGCGAATTTTTTAAAATAGCTCTTGCAATTGCAACCCTCTGTTTTTCTCCACCAGATAGTTTTAAACCTCTTTCACCTACTTGTGTATTGTAGCCCTCTGGCCACTTGATTATCGATTCATGAAGTTCAGCCATTTTTGCTGCTTGTATAATTTCATTACGAGATGACTTAAGATCTCCATAATGTAAATTATAAGCTATGGTATCATGAAATAGTACAGAATCTTGGGGAACAATCGAAATTGCTTTACGCAAACTTTCTATGTCAACATCACTAATATCGTGATTATTTATTAATATTCTGCCACTGTTTGGTTCATAAAACCTGTACAAAAGCCTGACAATTGTTGATTTTCTGAATGAAAATTAAACATTGGGAGTTTTATTATGTAAGTCAACAATCATACTACATTACCCTGAACCAGATCCACCAACAATAGCAATTTTTTTCCCCGAAGGAATTGTCATTGACAAATTTTGTAATATGTTTTTTCCAGATCCATAACCGAAGGAAACATTATCAAAAACTATGGATGACTGTTTAGCGTCTACATACATATATGGTGCATATTCTTTGTTCTAAAATATATTAATGTTATGTTATATACATGAATTACATAAAAAAATTACCTTAATATGTGTATCCATAGTCATCAATGTAAACATTGTTTGCATATCAATCATTGCTTGTCGAATTTCTCTGTAAACGCTACCAAGGAATCCAAGCGGTATTGAGAGTTGAAAGAGCAATCCATTAACCATAACTAGATCACCCACAGTCATATTTCCTAAAAGGACATATTTATTAATACATTGATTTATGGTTTGATCAACTCACCTTTTACTATTTCATTAGCTGTTAGAACCATAATACCACTCAAAGCAGCACTGAAAATTGCATTTTGGCCAAAATTTAGCAGAGCTAAACTTGTACTTGTTTTTAAACTTGCTTCTTCATATTTCTTCAAAACGTTATTGTAACGATCTGCTTCAAATTTCTCATTGTTGAAATACTATAATAAATAACAAATCTTAGTGTAACAATTACTAGTAATGATGTCACAATTCTAAATTTAGAATATTTAAAGATAGAAAGAACTTTTCGAGCGAATTATTTATTTTGAAAAAGAAACAAATAATAATAATATATACTATTTTTTATATAATAGGGTAAGGTTGCTCAAATCATACCAGTGCCTAAATCGTACGATGTTAAGTTTTGAGTGTCATATGGAGGCAATTGCGCAAATAGCGGCTTTAAGTCGCCATATTTATTCACCGACTTCTGTCATTAACAGTCTGGTAATAAATCTTCTCGTCAACTCAAGTTTTTTGGCATTTTTTGCATGTTTGGCAGTTCATTTTGCAAGTAAATTATTGCTAAACCATGTTCTTTATTAAGTAATAATTCAATAGAACTGACATATTTTTTGAACGAAACTAAATCAGATTAGATTTAATCAGTGTTAGGTTATATATTTTTTAAATGTTTCATGCATAGTACTTTATATTCATGTTTGCTTAATTGTCTTCCTGTACGACTTAAGCTGTAGGTGGTACCACTTTGAAGACTGGTTTCCTAAGACGTACTAATTTAAGTTTAAATAAATTTTGTTTATTTTATATGACAGCATACATTGTTTCGAATTTCATTACAATAAATAACAACAATATTCCCAAGTTTTGAATAACACAAATAATTCTTACTTATTTGATAAATTCTAAAACTTATACCGGTTTTCTCTTAGGATGTACGACTTGAGCAACCATACCATACATATATTCATATACAGTTAGGTGACAAACTTTGGCAGATGAAAGGTAAGGCAATTCTGTAAAAAAGCCCTATGAACATAGGTTCGATTCATCTTAGTTAAGAAGTTACAAGCCCTTAAAGATAGAAACATCACTTTTGATCTGCTAAAGTTTATCACCGACTTCACAGATCATCCAGTATACAGTCTGTTCTATAAAAAACACTCAAGACTTAGTTTGGTGGTGGTTAAATAACAATTGAAGTCGATATAGTCTTGGGCCCTTTTGGTAGGACAGACTGTACATATATATTATATGAAATTTTATAGTCTTTTTTTTTTAAAGATCTATCAACGTATCAATTTCTTTCGAAAGTATTAATGGCATTAACATTAGCATTAACTCTGTTCGTGTCATTAGAAAGTGTCTCAAAAACGAACTTGCGATTCAATATATAGTGATTTTTGTTGGGACCAGGTGATGAATCTTTAAAAAAAACAGACCTATAACAGTCATGAAACAATTACTATCTATTTATAAATCGAAGCATTTTGATTAACTGTTCTTTTATATTTTATAACACTGCATTAAAAGGAAAATTAAATATTTTCTTAATATAAATGCATCTGTAAGTTATAATAATACGTCATTACTTTACAAACAATGATAGTGACAAAAAGTCTATTATTTTACCTTTACAGTTTCATAGTTAATTAGTGAATCTATTGCTTTATTACCGGCCTCATTTTCTGCTTTATTCATATACACTCGAAACTTCGTTCTCCATTGTGTTACCAACAAAGTATATGCTGCATAAATACCTACACATCCCATTGAAACGCCTGTGGAGATATTAAAGTTTCAAGAATAAAAAATGATCAATCATATGTTGTATTACCAGCAAAGACAAGGCCACATTTGATTCCAAGTATTGAGGAGACTAGAGCAAGTTCAAAAATTGTTGGTACAACATTGAAAACCATGGCAGTCAGAACAAAATTAATTCCTCGAGAACCTCGGTCGATTGTTTTTGATAATGCACCTATTTAAAAATAATAATCGATCAAATATTATAGAATAAACACGGGTGGTTTGAAAAATTAAAGTGGTCTTCATTCATTCAGGATCAGGATTCAGGAGGAGAATAGAGGGAAACAACAACAGATTAATATCAAAATGTCCACCCTGAACTGGCTATCAATCACCCCTGGGCTAATTATTCAAGCAAATGATAATATACTATATACACAAGTATACTTAAATACTCATCATTTGCTATTACTCAAAGTAATAATAAAATGACCATTTTCATATTATTCGTTATCAATCCAGTATTGACCTTTGCCAAGACATTTGTGTTTGTTGGGTTCAGTTGCTACATTTTTCGAAGATTGATGGAATATGCACTGTAAGAAATAAACAATACTCACCCGTTTGTCTACTCAAATGAAATGATAAATCAAGATTATGTAAATGTAGGAAAACATTTTTTGCAATTTTCCTTATGGAATGTTGTGCAACTTTTGCAAAAACAGCATTTCGTAGCTCGTTAAACCCTGCTGAACCAGCTCTAGCAAGTCCATCTGAAATTGAATTAAATAATTATTTTGAAAGAACAATAATGATTAATATTCAGAGTTACGCCTTTGATACTTATCATTTGCCAATATTTGATAAACTTTTAATGATAGGATAATATTTTTGAATCAATTGTGCAAAATAAGGGAGATTGGAATCACATTATAACAACCTTACCCAGCTATAATCATATGAATGTTAACTAGCAACTGATTGTAAGATAACTTTAAGTAGAAAATTAGGGCTGACCTATTTTCCAAGTTATTTTGCTTACATCATATTTGTTTGCATTTTTATACCATTTCACACAATATTTTATTACTTACATATTACTATGTTTCTATATAAATTTTTGTCTAGCGATCTTTGACTTTCTCAAATAACATGGTTACTAACTAACTTTCTAACTGTCTGGTTACTTTTTTACAGTAATAATTTTTCAAGTTCTGGCACTTGTACCAAATGTATGCCATATATGTTAAACTTATAAAAAGTGATAAAGGTGTACAAAACTTTACAATTAATACATACTGAAACTTACTTACATCCTACTAAGATGCTCGTAGCAACAGTAACAATTGTTTCTGGCGGAGAATTCATGTTAAGAGTGCCTCCAACATTTAAATAATCTACAGCATATTTAAAAATAAACGGTACTGCTACATTTGTTAGTTTGGCTCCTACCAACAGTCCCAAAGCTATAGATACTCGATTTCGTATTGATTTGTCATCCACAGGCCATATATATTGTAGCATTGCACCAATCATTTGTCGTCCAGTGACTGGTGTAGATTGTGTCAAAGACATTTCGTCCCTGGACATTGCTGACGCTCCAGGATGAAAACATCCACGGGCTGGTTGGCTCTTTGGCATTGAAGTATTCATTTTTATACGGGCCAAACTTTTTGCCAGTACACCACCAGACTTCTTCGGTTTTTCGGTTTCTTTGCTTGTACATGACTAAAAGTGTATTGTGAATTATTCATATATATATAATTGCATTAATTTTTATTTTACCAGCTCCACAAAGATAAATCTTTTCCTAATAAGGCGAGTTAAATAGATATTTTGTGATTTGAATCAATTAAACAAAAATATCAACAACTGATTGGACTAGTTTAGAATATATTATGTATGGAGTATAATGATGTAAATTAAAGAAAATAATGATTAATGATGACCATTTACAAATTTAATAGTTCTTATCTCGTTAGGTCATTAGATTAGCATTACAAAAGAACAAATGACGCAAATATAACCTATATGTTGCAAATGCTTACCCGTTGGGTTATTTGACAAGCTGGAAGATGTGTGTTTAACAAATTGTAACTCCTGTGAAGTCCTGTTAAATTTCTTTTGAAGTACGCTCTTTTTATCTGGTAGTTTAATAAATTTGAATTAAATCTGTGTAGATTGATAATTACAGCCATCTTCGCCAGTCAGTGTTATGAACATTATGAAAGCAAAATAACTGATGGATGTTGTTCCAACAGTTGGTATTACTAATCTATTTTTAGTTTCTACAACTACCTGTAAAGCAGCTCCCTAAAGTTCTAAATTTGTTCATTGATAGCGCAGTTGTTTTTTTTTTTGCTGCTTAAATAACAGTTTCAAGAACATATTCATAGAACACACATACTGCTCAGCATAGTTGACCTTTACCTCTAGTTATTTTTAAAGGTTTTATTTCACAAGTTTAAAGCCTATTGCTTTCCAGGATTAAGAAATTCATTGAGGATGAAGACTAAAGGAACCATGGTAAAATATTTATAGCAAACGAAATCTTACACCAAATCATACACAGTTTATGGTATAAATAAGAATTATTTTTAAATAAAAATGTATATATTGAATATGATAGAACAGACTTAAAATATTTACAAATTTAATGTTAAAATAAAATGTTAACATTAACAAAATATGTAAAATAGTAACAAGCAAAATTTATTAGGACCTAAACCCATGATAGCGCGTGTGAATAGCGAAAATGTATAGAGATGTATACACATGTAATATGAGAGTAGTGTATGTTTTATAACACGAACCAGCTAATTTATTACTTATAATTAATAGGCACCAATAAAACAGTCAGGGTCAGTAATCATTGACAAAAAACTTCTGATTAATGACTAAGTCCGATGAAATATGTAACATAGATGCAGGCTAAAATTTCCATAGATTTCAAAAGGCCTAATATTAAGCAATCGAATACACTATTTTAAAATGATCCATCACTCCACATCTACATGCCATATTTGAACAATTTTCAGTATTTAGCTGATTCAGTGTGTAGGCTGTGTTATGCAATGATTGTGTACTAGAAGCTCTTAATCATCAGCCTCTTCATTATCTTCTTCAGCATCGCCATTCACCACAGGAGATTCATCATCATCAATTCTGGCAGCTTCGGCTTCATTTGTCTCTTTGGCTGGCTGGGCCTCATTAGTGTCTTCAACTTCAGTGGAGTTAATTTCTGTATCCTCAGAGGAAACTGCCTCACCACGACCCAGTTGTACTTCTGCTGTAGAAGTCACAGTAGGCACTGAATCGTCGGGTGCCAGCTTTAAAAACTGATCAAGCTCATCGATTTCATTTGACAAATCAAATTGATCATAATCCTACGAAATATATTTATTAAAAAAGAAACTATTTACTAAGTAATTAATGTTTCATAGTATCCTTTTAAAAATTGATTATGAAACAAATAGCAACTGTAAGGTGAAAATAAATTATGCATAACATAATTACATGATTCACTTTTTAATTGGAATAATTAAGATTATTGCTACAAGCATTTCTTCATGGTTACTTAATATTACTTTAAAGACGGAATATCAATTGGGTATACTTGTGAAAGTGATGTCCTGCATATATAGTCAATTCAGGTCCAGTTTTCAAAAATGGAAATGTCAGCTATTGGTAGAAAGCAATCTAATTATGCAAAAAAATACATGTGGGATAACTCGATATTGGTTGATTGATTTTTAATATAATCCCTACTATAAGTAGACTATAAGTATGCATTATAATAACATATATGTTTTTAAGATGATTTGTTTACTATCTTATATAAGAATATTTAACTAAAATAAACATATACCGAATAATAACAAACTCACTCCACAATATTCCGAATCGTTAAATAGTTGTGGTGGCAAAGCATGTCTCGGATTGGCATCCCCCACAGTTGCACCTACGGAAGTGGACTTATTTTGCATAAAATCTTTATCTTCTTCATTTCCAGGTTCAGCAATGTCAACTACCTCATATTTGATATTCCTAGAGTCTAGAATCATCAAAACTCGTTGTTGTCTTTTCTTGACCTTACAAATGAGTAGGTTATTGCAATTGAACAGGTCTTCATTATAATGCATTTAAAGGTTGATAAGGAACTTACCTCTTTGTTACCTGATATGCCACTGATGTACACTTTCACGACCATTGTGTATGTTTTTATAGTGTACTTCCTTATATCTCCGGTGTATTTTAATTACTAATAAGTATTAATAATACTGTTATTTGACAGTTGATTGTTGGCAGTTGGCAGTAGGGGCGGGCGTCTTGGCCACGATAGAGAAATGGTTGCCAATAGTAACAAAATTATATAACCACGCCAAACCAGTGTTGCATATTAGCCGAACAAATTTTAAAATAGCACTTCAAACTAATTTACTTATCTGTATGTAATTACTTAACTAATGAAATAAATATTCCAGCGTTATTTTATTACTCTACGCAACAGTTCTTTTTTTAATTTAATCATTGACCGAATCATACATATAAATTTTTTATGTACGATCAAAAGTTATCAATTTATTTTGCGAAATTGATATGTACTTGTACATAATTAAAACGGAATTAGTAATTTACTAAATAAGTTGCTAAATGTGTTTTTTTCACGAATGGTTGACACTGAGGGATGTGTAAATGTCAAATTTAATCGGCATTCGAACATTTGCGACATTTTTAAAGAATGATTCTGCATTGTCAGATGCAGTCGATAAGACGAAGCAGTGTCAATATTTGTTTCTTCGTTATATATCGATCTAATTATACTCTCCAAAACGTCATCTTGACAGATACTTTTGAGTGACAGAAGCGGAAGTATCTACATGCGCAGTGTCATTAAATGAAGTATTTTCATTTATTTTATATTTAATTATATAAGAGTTGTATACAATAATAATGAGTTGCACTTCATAAAATCTTAAAATTTATACAGGGTGTTTAATTTCAAAGTTACAGACTAAACTTGTTTTTTTTTTAAATGGAACACCCTATAGGTATATCCTTGCATTTTTTGAATCCTGTGTTACTACAAAATTGAAAATACATTGGGTTATAGGGGTTGAAATCGAACAGTTTTGATGTTTATGCAATTTTATTAATTTTTACTGCTTTTATTGATTGAGTTAATAAGCTCTAATTCGGTGTATAATATTATTGATATTGGCCTTATATCCTTCAGATAGGACTGATATTAATTCATTCATAATTATATACTTCCTCCCATATCAGGTCGATGCATAAGTTTGTAGCCTTTGTTTCTAAATTTAATTTTTTTTTTTTAAATACTCTACTAATCATACAATACATAAACTAATCAATAACATATTCAACCGTATTGTTTATAATTTACTCCCAACGTTCTGGCAGATTTTCTGTTCAATGCCTGAAGAGTCGAATGCAGTAAAGGCGTTAATTGAAGAGTACACTCTTCAATCAACGTCCCAATGTTAAAAGTGATCGACAATGCTTGGGGTTTGACGCAACCAAATATGCACGTTGAGAGCGCCGATAGTCCAAACCACAGACCACCAAACTAATTGGGACCAAAGAAGTTGGAATTATGAAATATTGCTGGTAAAGAGTTGAAAATACGAGTATTGTATACCAGAAAAATCTTTATCAATGAGACACCTGCATACCAGAACTCAGAAGAAATACATTTCTGTAAACAAACAGCTAAAATTAAAATTCGTAATAAAAGATATAATTAGGTTAAATCAAACACTTGGTTAAAGATACTCAGTATCTCTGTACTCTTGATAATGGTCGGGAGGCCGAAACAATTGTAGAGGTTTATTCTATCAATACAGTGAAACTTTAACCAAGTGTTTGATTTAACCTAATCATAATGTTTCACCAAGTAGTATCCACACATAGTTTCAATTTAATTAAAAGATATAATAATGCCTGCGAATTGATACTCAGACTCTCTCCACATTATTGCAGGAAATTCAAATTAACACCTCAGTTACGTTTTTGCACACATCAGTATCAGATTTATTCAATCAGTATCCCCCCTCAGTATCAATCAGTATTGTTTTTGTTTAGTTTTTTGGCATTCGGATTATCGACGCTCTACTGTATATTCAAATACAAGTTACAGAAGACAGCATATTTCAGCATGAGTCCGCAATTTGGGCAAAGAAGGTGAGTGGTTGATTGGACGAGTGCTCCAAACGCCTTCTGTAAACAGTTTTTGATACTATTTTCTCTGTTTCGCGTTTATTCATATTATATGTTCACAATTTTTCATAGTTTAGGGAAATTTTGATAAAATTGAAATGTTGGTGACAGTGATCACGCGATTAGTAATGTCAGTTCACGTCAAAACGCGATAAGTTTGACAATCAATTTAATTTTAATGACAATATTATTGTCAGAGACGCCAATCTCCAACCAAGCACCAAAAGTAGCGTTAGAATGAAGCTAATTCGAACTGCGAAACAGAGAAAATAATTTTTCACCAAAATTGAACATTTAATCATAATTATAATTATTTTTGGCACTTTTACAAAAGCAACAATTTTTAATAAATATAAATTAAATTATATTATGTTTCTTTTTTCGTACTTCCTGGTAAAGTAATAAGTTTTTTTTCATGAATAAAGAAACATAATATAATATACAACTATATATATATATATATATAATATCTAGACGTAACGACTTTACTTGAATTTGATAGGGGTTAACGGGTTAAAGTCAAAAATAGGAAGCTGAAGATAGTAGGTAGCTAATTGCACAGTTTAAAGTTTGTTTAGCAACGTTTTCGCCTTTATTTTAAGGCTTCTTCAGGCTAATAACTCTACAAGTGCATCCTATGAATTGTCGCAATGGCGAGGCGCAACAATGGGCTGGTTGAACAAACAAGTGTAACGAGAACAGACATATTAAAATAGTACACTAGCTAGGTGTACGTAAACAAACAAAAGTATATATATATATATATATATATATACTATATGTAACAACTTTATATATATAAAACTGGTATACTGGATGAAACTATAATAAAAATAAATTAAATTAACGTTAAAGTTTTGCATATTTTGTATACATGTTACTTGATGATAAACGTCGATATAATACAGGTATCCCCCAAGTTACGTAAACGTGGCTAACGAGTTTCGTAAACTTTTATCCAACTTGAATTTTAAACAAGTCAAATTTGTAAATTCCTTAAGCACAACTTCATAAGACTTCATAAGACGCAGTATTGTAAAAGAAAATAAAACAAACTGAAATATTCACTTTTCAAATGAAAACATGTCTTGGGACAACTTATTTGGCTCCGTAGAGATTGTGAAGAGAAATGCTATTTTCTGGCAATATCTACCCTTATCCGTTATTCTCGTTACGAGAATTTACGTAAGTTGGGTGATACCTGTACATTCTCTCTGGGACTTACTAAACCAAGCTCTAGTAGCTATAGCTATATTTGATAATGTAATGTGTTGGAAGCAGTTTTATTTATGCCAATATAATGTTAGATTAACATATACGTACCTGATGGTATTATATATGCTTCTTCTCAAATAAACTAAAGCATGGAAAATAACAATGAAAAGACACTAATAGAAGAAAGAACAATGAAAAAGTTTAAAATAGAAATTATATTTTTATTGTAATATATAGATATATTTCAAAACTCCAATAATGTACAAAAAATATCTGTGTAATTAATTAATGTTTTGTCTGTCAATTTGTTCATTATTTAATTTAGTGGCTGCGGGTGTAATTGACAATATAATCAAGTATGAACGCTATTACTAATAAGGTCTAGGAAAATTACCTAGCAACAGTAACATGGCGTTTGCCTATCACAATGTCCAACAAAACGATCTCTCCAAATAACATATTTTAAATTATGTATAAAATATTAACAGTTACTATTTTTTTTATTATTTTTTTCTTTTTGGTAATGCGTAGCATGAACACTCACTGAAAGGAAGACAACACGAAACACATCAAATAATAACAGATCATCCGTTCATACCACGTACAATTAATTATCATTCATGTTTTTTGTTTTTGGGTGCAAGTGGTACAGAACAGACAAATATGTAATTTGAATTTAAGTCCAATATAATAAAATATAATATAATATATTCTTATATATTTATAAATATAAACAAGTCCTGCATATGTACAATTGCACTCAGGCCCTTGCGCCTTCCTTGCTGCTCCGCACTACCCTAACCAAAATTGAACAAGCAACGTAGTAATGCACTTGATACAGCTAACCTGTTTAGATTACAGCCTGCGGTACTTAACCAATGAGGTACCTAGTAGTATATATCTCTATTATGTACAATCTGTCACTCCGATAACAACTTCTCCAGTAATGACGACTTATGATCACCTGGCCGTCCCTCCTCCATAGTATTCTGTAACACAATAAAACCAGTAATTTCTGAGTCATTAAAAAATAGATAAATAATACGTACATAATATTTACACTGCCATACACACTCAGATATATACATGATACATATATGTAGGTATATATATATATATATATATATATATATATACACATATATATACTTTATATTATCTATACAGGTTTACACAGTAACATAGGCGAACAACATGCAAGCACTTGTGTTAGTAAAACAGCGACAAGAGGGTGAAAGCGTGAGTAAGACAGGTGTGTATAGCTTACCCTGGAGGTTGCTGCCTGTGGAGGAGACATTGAGCCCATATCTGACCCCATCGCACCCCAAAGTTTCGGGCTTTCACTCGCACCTGCACGCAACAATGTCATCATTGTACGCACTCCCTGCAGTGATACATATCCTGCCCTCCATTCAATATTTATAAATTGCGTATGTGGAGAGCAGCAAATGTATGCGACTGCCCCATGTTTTAGTAAAAAATTAATACAAAAAATGTAACACACCAAAACGATTCCGTTATGTACTTTGCGATAGGGAATTATTTACAAGTTAAAGTGGCTAAATGTATCATATAAAGCTAATTAAAGGGGGCCTTCACTTGAATCTCATCACATAAATGATTAAACACCCAAGGTGTAAAAACTATTTCTATTAACTATTTCGAAACCCCACCTCATGGGAACTTCAAGTACAAGTACACAGACTTGTTAATTCTTGGTTTTGAACAGAAATGTACAGTGAACATTTTATACAACACAAAAATTTACAAAAACATTCAAAGTAACCCAATAATTGCAATGTACCCATTTTCATTCGGACATTAAAGCATGGTTTTAATATATCTGAGCTTGCATTTCCTTCAAAATACTTGTACTAATAATGACTTATTAAATATTTTAATTTAAAAAAAGAAAAAACAAGTCAGATACATTATTATCCTAACCTTTAATGGTAAAAATATGTTCCAGTAAAATACAACTTCAAAATGTAAATATTTTATTGTAACACATTTACGGAAGCGAGACTTGCTATAAAGACATTTAGTCTTAAAATACCCGAACAAAGGCCAGCAAGGATAGAATGTGGAGGGGTGAAATTTACTTACCAGGAGTAGGCATCTCAAAGCTAAGCCCAAGAGCTTCAAGATCTGATGCGTCAACATTCTGGCTCAGGAGATGTTGAGGTTGTGACCGTGAAGTGTTCGCCGATGGAATCTGTTGGCCAGTCCGAGCTCCTACAACAGCCCGTAATTCCTGCCGGACATATTCTGATGCTGGCCCACTACCTCCAGTTGATACACCTGTATCCATAAAATAAGTTTAATTTATAATACATTCATGGTCTATGTATACTTCTGCTTTTGCATCCTTTTATATTTCCTTTGTAAAGAAATACATAATCATGTACTTAGCTTATAAATGCAACATATTTAGATTAACAAAATATATTTCATTCAATGAGTACATTTAAGCTATTCTAAACAAACACTATACCGTTTTTGTTTTTATATTTACACAGAACATAGCCCAGCGTTCGGCCAGACTCGGGATATGCGACCAAATGGGAGGGGTCACCATGGCTTCAGAATATTGTGAAGAGTTAATTATTAGTTAAATGCAAAACTAATTTAAATGAAATAAATTAATAATAACATATAATGCAAATTACTTAGTTTACGGTTAAATATGACTAAAGTTATTGTTTCTTTAAATAACATGATCATTTTGATCGACAGTATCTTTTAACAGTAAACCCATCATTTTATTACGATGTTTTTTCCACATCTGAATACGATGCACTATACCCCACATACACTATAGGACTGACGGCCGAGTCGCCAGTCCGTCTCCTCCCCTCTACTCAGAGTCGGAACGAACGTATCTGCTATGTTCTGAAAAATATTGAAAGTACGGAATATGCAATAGAAGCAATGTATATATCATAATAACTTAAAGATGAAACATAAAAGCTCTTAAATGCGATTGTTTTAGAAATATCCATTGTCAAGAAATGCAATCAATAGTTTTTGTTAAACATGCATTTTACATAACAATACATAGAAGTATTATTAAAATGACATCCTGTTAACACAAACATTTATTATTATAACATTGAGTTCCAGTACACATACAAATTAAGCAATACAAAACATCACATATAAAGCAAGAAAACACATAACAGCATTGACAACAAAACATTAAAAATGATAACAAGGCGATATTATAAAGGGTTGTGGATGGATATGGGATGTAATAGGGAAATTTTAATCCCCATTTCAATTGGTTTTGGCGTTTTTTAGCACAGCGATGATAGGAGCACATGTATGTATGAGTGTGTGTTAGACACAAGACTATGTGCCAATAAGTGCTTAGTGATTAACAATATAAATAAATAAACTAATGAGTCAAACTTGTAGAACAGTTTGCATTTGAAAATTTTATTGAAACACCAGTAAGGCAGAATTCATAAAATTTATTAATGCATCAAGACCCATGATGAAAACTATAAATCAATCTTAAATTATGAAATATGTTACTGTTCTAGAAGCCTGTGCGATTATATGCATGAATGTAGTAGAGTGTGTTGAGATTTATAAGAGTGCCCCTGTCTGTTTCAGCTAGCCGTGAACTTACCGGCCTGAAGATGTGGGGGCGCACGACCCCTATCGGCACCATTGTAAGGTAACTGTAAACTTGTTTGATCGTAACAGTACTGGGACTCTTGTTGGTACATCATAGGGTGATGGGGGTTAGGAGGAATAGAGGAGAAAGAGTGTGGAGGATGGTCCCTGGCGAATGGCCGGGGCGATCCCAGACCACCTGTAACACACGCAGCGTCCTCAGATATCAAATTTGACTGCTACAAAAGTAGGATATTTTTTCATTTCGATATCTTCACTTTTCTGTCACTTTCAACGTCATACTCACCAACATTACATTACAATTAGATTTTTATTCTAAGAGCAAATGAAATTACTTACTCTTACATCTCTTAAATATATAACCATATGTAGAGCTTTATTAATTAATAACAGAAAGCTTTTTGCATTATCAAAATTAATATTTTAGAGCAAATGGTAATTGCGCATCAGTTTATTATAATATGTTTGCTTCAGATATGAAAGATGTCTCAGATCTTCATAGAATCTCTTGTTAAATAAATAGGGAAGCAACTATTCACAAAAATTAAAAACTCTACCGTGCATTGAACTTCATGGCAATATATCAGAGTCTCTACTATGCATGGCTCTACGGGTAGCAAAAATTTCATGCTAAAAGTAGTCGACAACAGACTTATGATTCATTTTATAACTTTTGTTTCTTTATTTATTGAAACCATAAAGAATCAATTATCGATTTAATTACTATAAAAACATGTAATTTAATAACGATTTTTTCAATATTAATAGTCATAAATGGATCATATCCCATAATCTTCTACATCTATCACAAGTTTCTTTTAAAATTCTACTACTTCTCAATGTACTGAAAAATAATTTCATCATAGAAACTCAAATCAAAAATAGAGTAATATAAAATAGTTAGTTTTTTTGCACAAGTAACTAAAATGAAAGTATTTGAAAATAAATTAGTAATTACCTGGAAGTTGAGTGGTGGCCGTTGGAGCACTATTAGTGCGCTGTATTCTCAGGTACTGGCTTTGGTTATATCCCGAGTTGGGCGATGCAGGTGGAGGAAATGAGTCAGCTGGAAAGGGTGAATGCCTTGTAGCCGTTGTTCCTGGACTGCCAACAGTCCTTGACTGCTGTTGAGGAGCACGTTGAACAGAAAATCCTCTTCCATTTGGACCAGGTACATAATTTCCCTATATAACCATTGATACTTATAGAAAATGCATATTTAGTAAATAAATAATACTTACAGTGAGTTGCGCATTCAACATAGGATTTTGCTGTTGTTGTACACTAAGTCTACCCCCTGATTGTGGCCAATTATTGTTTTGAGCATTGGTCTGAGGATATGCTTGCCTAGGTGACAACTGCTGATTAAATGGAGGATGGGGCGATAATCTTGCACCACTTTGCTGGTAATTTGTGGTGTTATTTTGTGGGAAACCTGCTTGTTGTCCAATCGGGCTTGTTAATTGAGAATGTGGCGAGTAAGGTTGCTGTTGGTTATTGATCCTCTGATTTGTCTGGTTGATTTGGTAATTTGGTGATAACTGAGACTCAGGCACACTAGAGGAGCGTTGTAAAGAAACATTTGGAGCCACAGTGTTGTTTAATAGACTGTCAATATTTTGTAAACCAGAATTCATTTCAGCGGCGGCATTGGACGGTATCAAAAGTTGCTGTTGGCTCTGTCTTTCAAGAAGACGCCTCTTATTTTCTTGTTGCTGTTGTTGCAGTTGCTTGCGTTGCTGTTGTAGCAGGAGCTGTTGTTGCTGGCTTGTGATTGGATACTGAGCTACCCCAGGTCTACCTTGTGGTCTTTGCATGTTAGTTAGCCTGGGATAGTTAGGAGGTGGAGGAAATCCACCTTGATTTGCTTGCGACATCTGAAAAGAGATTATATAAAAACTAGGTTTCAGTAAATTTGATTAGTTCTTCTTACTGTATTGGAGGAGTAAGCAGGCGACGAAATGGTTGGTGATGACGGATTTTTAACTACAGACTCACACTGCATCAGTGACTTCTGAATAATGTTTATGGCCATTTTTTCACTCATTGGTTCATTTTGTTGGTAGTTGTTGGTATTATTTTGAGGCGACATGGCTTCCAACAAGGTCTGAATATCATTTTGATTGGTCATTACGGCATCAGGAACAATGTCGATGACCTGATCTAAAATAATAGACAGTAAAGGATCTGAACTTTGCTCTGCCCATGTATTGTCAGTGCTTGAAGTAGCCGGTGAAGTATATGATGAATCAACATGGTTATATTGTCTATTTTGATTTCGTTGTAAATTATTTTCAGGTGTAAGCATCTGATTGAGGTAGTTTGAATTAGGCGGCCTGCCCGGCATACGAGATCTGTTATTTAGCATGTTCTGCTGTCCTAAAGTTTGATTCACAACACGATTTTTATTCAAGTTCGGATCTGTTATTCTTGGCAGTTTATCCTGGGGTGTCGCTGATATCACACTAGCTGGAATAGGAGGTATAGGCTGATGGTTTGAAGGTGTTTTGGCTAGTAATGATGCTAGCATCTTGTTCTTTTCGCATAGTTTGCTTCCAGTTGATCCGGAAGATGAAACTTGAGATCCGTCCGAAGACCGCTTCAAAGGATTGTCGTCAGTATCTTCGCTTGGTCGTTTTCTTGCCCTACCAGGATCTCCATTGGGAGGAGAAGGCGAGCTGTTAAAACCCAGACTTTGCAAAAGAGTGTCCCCTTGATTCTGGGATTTTCGATCTTCGTCGTCCTTGAGAAGTTCTTGAAGCAGCTCACTTCTTTTTTTCAAACCTGCTCTTGCTTCAACATCATCGTCGTCACTCTTTTCATTTAAAAGCTGTAATACAATGGATTTAATTAACAATTATTAAAAAATGAACATCACAGTTTAACGATGAGTATAAAATATGTATAAATGATATTGAATCGTTATAATGATAAATTGTACTACTTGTAGTCAATAGGAGTTTAATTAAGTATTTAGAAAATATACACTGTTTACGATGTTTCCTCCTCAGAGTAAGGTTTAATTTTGTTGTTGTTAAGTTGCATGTTATAATTCTAACATACTGTGACAATTTAATGATAGTTGTACAGATAGTCTTATTAAATGACTTTTTTAACGAATTAAAATTAATCTACATATTCTTTGCTACATACAATCATTTTGCCTGGTAACAGGCTATCAATAAACCCAAATTCAAAAATATAACCAATTATTTTCATACCTAGTTATTTCTAAAGTATGCCAACAAATATGCCACCCTAACATATTATATGGTCAGTGGACATCGTTAATGGACATATCTGGCCCGAGAACTGAATGTAATAGAAGTCATGAATAGTGTTAACGAGACCACCCGAACATCTGTGATCCTCTACAGCAGTGGTTCCCAACCTGTGGTACGCGTACCGGTACCGGTACACGAATGTCGAGCTACCGGTACGCGATAAATAATAAGAAACACAATATTTTGCGTAAAATAGTGTGTTTTTTATACAATAAATTGTCAAACCAAATCGTATTGTCTGTCTTTTTTCAATCCGAATACTTTCTTCTTTTATGGTGATCGATAACAATGAAGTAACAATGTGACACAGAATCGTGAGACAGAGACAGAGCTGTCATTCTTAACAATCGCAACCCGAACAAAGTTCAACTACAAGGGGTGTAGGACTCGTTTTTCCAAAAATATTTACTTACAGGTACGCATCATATTGTCTACTACATACCGGTACAACATCTTAAAAAGGTGGGAACCACTGCTCTACAGCATATATACATTCAAAATGGTGTTCGATCGCTCAAAAGACATGGATACAAGTGCTTTTTTTTACTGTCCTGCCAGTGGCATGATGGCTCAAGCAATCATGTGATTAATGACATCATTGCACACATTGCCCCCACAATCTATAATTAACGTTGAATAAAATGCGTAGGTATACCATTTTGTGGCCCCCCTCTTATACAGGGTGATTCTTTAATATTGCGAAAAACTTTAAGAAACGATTCCTTGTCAAGAAATAAGAGGGGTCTTTTATGTAAAGTAGGTTTACATACGTCAAATTAGACGTATTACTTAATAACACTGTTTAGCCTTAAAATGTATAACTACACAAGCAGTGAAATGTGCAACATGCACTTTGTTTATGGCCTTGCAAACGGCAATGCATTAGCAGCTAGGCGACTTTATAAAGAACGTTATCCATAGTTATACATTTTAAGACTATACAGGTCTATTAAGTGATACGTCAAATTTGACATATGTCAACCTACTTTATACCTATAAAAGACCCCTTTCATTTCTAGACAATTAATCGTTTCTTAAAGTCTTTCGCAATATTAAAGAATTACCCTGTATATAAACACATACTTATTGAGTTTATTTAAAAAAACACTTATGCAAATATACAATAGGACATGAAGTAATGTTCACGCTTTTTAGAACTGTGTAATTCTGCAATTCAATTTAAAAAAATAATTGAATCTGTATGTATGATAATTATACTTCCATCATGTTATCATGATAAGGAAATGATAATGTCCAAGTTGATGATTAGATGCTGTTCTTTGCACAGATAGTACTATACATATATTGTTCAGTAGTTAACGCGAGTTAAGAAAATTTCTCAACGTTAAAAAAAACAAAAAACGTTTATGCAGATAGAGCGTCAATAATCCAAACTAATAGGAACCGAAGGTGGTTCGGATTATCAAATATTGCTGCTAACTAGTTGACAATACCAGTATTGGATACAAGAAATAAAACTCCTGCTATTTCTCGGTAAACACAAAACTAAAATTAAAATTCTTAGTAAAAAATACATACCCACGAGACATACATATGTATGTATGCATAAGTAGATATACAACTTAAGTTAGAGGCACGTAAATAATCGGAGGTCTTCTTTGAACGGCTGTCGCAAACCTTTTCGTTGCAGAGAGATTGCGGATTCGTAAAGGTGCAAAGTCCTTATTATAAATACGTAATAAATGAGTGAAAATTTGCTTTGAAGACGATTGAAGTAATTTCGTCTCGGCCATATGAAAATGATCAATTTTATCTACAGAAAAGCTCCGATCTTCACGTGTTTTATTCACGCAAATCAGAGATATATTACGGCGCCCACAATTTATCTTTCTACACAATATGAACCTATAAGCGACGCATTTATTGATAATGTTATTCATTAAAATTACTAGTATTGTTTAATGCAACAAAAGAAGATTACAAACAGATTAACTAAATGATTTCTGATCAATTTGCAAACCTTTTAATGCGAATTTGTGTGGAAAGAAATCATTAGGAAATAAGTATAGTAATCTTCATTTTTATTTTAAAATGTGCAATATAAATTCAACAAGATATGTGATTAATTGGTATTGGATATACAGGAATTTAGCATAGTGTTAATATTTGTTCGTCACCGATATACAGGTAGATCAGTAAGTGTCATTACACTAGTTGGAATTTTGCTAATTTGAACGAGTGCATTCTATAATATGACTAAAAATTTACTGGGGAAAAATTATATTAATATTAATGTTGAATGCTGTAAATTTTAGAGTGCTATGAAAATTAATTTCCTACATAAAGTATGTAGTTGTTAATCATATTTTATTAGTATCATAGTACTAGTACTAGTACTTTTAGTAGTATCATAAGTTTTATTAACGTGTTGTTCCGCAAAAATTAAAAAAAAAAACATTTATTTTACAGGATCTAAGTCTCAAAATGTACTACGTAAACCAAAATCGTCAGTTCTCATTTCACCAAATGTACATCCGCAGATTAAAAAATCTTAGGAATGAGGCTCTTGAGCCGGTAAATACACAAAGCATCAAATTTGTAACAGTTCATAACAAAACACATATTACCAAATATTAGTATCACTATAATACAGAGCGTTCAGAGTATGCACTTTTACGCTGCTTACTAATAGATGAACCTGTTCAAGATGCAAATCAAATATGTTTTGCATCCTTGCTGAAATGTTTCCTAGGATAAAACCAAATAATTTAACAAGATTTTTTCAAATGTCATTTTTGTCTTGATTTCGTTGGAATTTGTTGGAATTTGTTGGAATTTGTTGGAAAAGTTGGCACCACACTCTTGAACGCTCTGTATTATAGAGTGATAGTTCTAATTATTATTACTGTTATCTTGATATTAGTTTTAAGAGCATAAAATAATAGTAACTGATGTATGGCTTACTTTTTCTTTAATAATTGACTACAAGATATGATTTGAATTAAGTAAGTATTTTTAACCAAGTTAATTGAACATATTCAGAATATCATAATATTTACTACTCTTTTATCTTACCTCAATTATCAAATTCAGCATGATCACTTCTTAGTTAGGTAACTTAACAGATAACACACTGATATACGCGAAGATATAGATTTCGAAATCGACAGGCATTGCAGTATTTCATGTGTCTCGCGAGACGATTGGGGAGGGAATGACAATTTTGAACAGGAGTATCTATGTAATAATATTGTTTGGGGTGGGAGTCGCCTAATTTGCTTCGTTCGTATCAGCGGTTGGAAAACACCATTATATGATAATATTATTCATTCTGGGAATTCATCTCTTTGGTATTTGCTTCTACAATACCATTTGGTATTTAACTGGAGATTAGGATAATCGTATTTGCTATTATGAACTATTTATGAAACCATTTCACATTCTGCAGTAATAGTGAAAAATAAAATAAATAAGCAATTATTGCTTTATTTACAAGGTTACAATGCAACTAATAATTTAAACTTTTCACATTTCATTAACTAAAAATATATAGTAGATTGATAATTACTAACGGACACATTTGTAATTTTAATATGGCTAAATTGGAGCTAATAAATTACAAAATTGTTAAATATGGTTATAACATGTATAACATTTAAATGATAAATATACAAGTAATAATGTAATAATTGTTAGAAATTATCATTAGCAAACAAACATGTCAACTTTCACTAATATCAGGTATTTTAATTTCTCATGGAATGCCAAATAATATATTACTTCGTACAAAGTGTAATTTTGCATGCGAATTTGGAATACACAGACAAGACAGAGTGCACTCCCCTCGCATAAGTTATCACTATGAACATTTATGCAAATTCCCGATAAGCCGATACTGAACGTGTTTTTTTCATTACGATACCAAATTAACTGGTTCGCTTTGACAATGCACCAAATGCATCTTCCTTTATTTAAAACACCACTTTTTAAAATTGTAATACTCAAAATATTTGTATCTAGTGTATTCTAAATAATTACACAATTTGAAAGTTACAATGTTGTACGCGGTTAAGCCGGCATACATACGTCACAATTTTTTGCATTGCATAGAAGGAAGTTTCTTACCATCATATTTTTAAAAATCCACATTAAATCCACAATTACAGTCAGCAAAGCCCCGCCGAAGCACATGAACCCAACAGGAATTAATCATTGTTTATAGAACAGAAACTGGTCGATGCGCAACAACTGGTGTCAACTTCAAACTGAGTCATTATGTATGCTTATGGCATAAAGACTAACAGGTAACTCCTTATCACATATACGAATTGCCAACCGTAAACTACATCTGATAACGCTGCCAACCGTCCCAACTTTACGATACTTCAATGTGCTATGATAGTGACGATTACTAGGCGTGTTTCATTTAAGATGAGTGTGTTTGTATTGCGAGATAATTGCAGATGTTAATTGCCTGATGTAATTTGTCAAAATTTGAACTTTATTAATATGTTACAATAAAGTGTAGTAACCGAGGGATTAAGTATCAAATAATGCGTTAGTAAAATGTGAAGTAGTTGTAGATGTTTTCAGAATAATATGAAGTGCTTTGTAATTATGACTAAAACAATAATCGCAAAATCACTTACGATTGTATTTTGACAATAAATCAAGTATTCCATTAGTTAAATCATTTATATTATTTTGTATTAAAATGTTTCTGTATACAGGGATGTATAGGGAAGCCGAGGGGTGAACCGTTCTAGGGGTGCATCAGGGTGCAAAATTAAGTCGAATATTCCTTTGCCACTTTTGGCCCAGATGCATAGTTTCCCCCTAAATCTGCGTTAAAATTGGTACCGCATATGTTTGGAAATGCTAAATAAATCTCGATAATGCATTGTTTTTTGATATCTAACACGTTACTTGCATTACCTTTAAATGTGACCTTTTCAACTTTGTTAGCCTAATTTGACTTGACCTTTCTTGGGAAATCTTGGAATATATGAACAGTACCTAGCTAGTTTTAGGGTATAATTATGATCTCTAACTTTGATAGATATTTATATTAAAGTCCAATACGCAAAAGATAATTTTCGAATTATTAGGTTGTCTGTATATTCGGTTTACTTTCATTTACGAAGAGAACTGTACTGTAAATCACGAAAATCTGTGTTTGAGTCTCCTTATTGAAAAATGATGGGTTTCGAAGGTTATTTGAGTATTTAAGGAAAATAATGTGAGGTCGAAGTGATTTTTAGCTGAAATCCTGCAACCGGAAAAGGTAGTTTATTGGGCAGGTTTTTCTGCTAATATATTACAAACTATCGGGTTTATGGAAAATAAACATAAGATACAAGTGTTTTAAATTAAATTTGCAGCAATTTTTGTACTTAGCATTTTATCTAAATTGAACTTTTCAGACATCGCTATTATTCGTTGCTGAGCAATGTCGTTAGTTTTAATGAAGAGAAGCTGTAGTGATACACTTGTTATTCTGATTAGCCGATGATAGGCGGTATGTGGTTACGTTTCTAACAATAAATACAAAATGTATATGATCATAAATAAATCCGCATTGAGTCAATATTAATCTAATTAACACTGGAGACTTTTATGTCGTGATACATTATGTATAAATAAATAATGCATTTTTTTCTTTGTAGGTATCACAGTTTATGGTATAAACTGTATGGTTTATGGTGTGGTTTATGGTAATGGTATACAAACTGTGATACCTACAAAGAAAAAATTGCATTATTTATCAATATTAACCATTTATTAATTTTGAAAAAATCTGTGACAATAATTAAAAAAAGAAAACTAATTCAGGTAATTGTATACCTTCATGTTAAAAACTATAATTTTTGCAACAAAACCTATATCTGAAGAAGTTTAAGCAATATTTTTCCGGTAAGTGGAAGTAAGTAATATGAATATTCATTCTTAGAACTTTTGATATATAGGAACAGTGATATATTTGAAATAAACATTCTAAATGATATCTGATCATACCCTTAGATCATAAGAACTTATTAGTATTCCTCAGTTATTTGCATTGATCGTTAATCTGTATACACAGCATGACTCCGACACCGAAATATAATTATTATACTAGCCGGTTAAAGGTTGCATTTGTGAAGATTTTAATCCTACATTCACTCTTCTCCGCATTTACCAAGAAGATGAATCACAGTAGGAGACAATAATATGCTGGCAAAACTTTGGGTTCACCATAATTGCATTCGGAAAATGAATTAATCTCAGTAATGACATTTCTTCGAAAGTTCAATTCAACTAGTCAAAACTTAGCAACAGTAAATTTCGTTTAATTTAATTTTGAATATTAACAGAGTAACATAAAATCGTGTCATTGAGCTATTTGTCAGTTGTAGTATAATACATATTATCCACTTCTTCATCTAGCTTTCTATCAATATCTTAGCTCTTGCCGGATTTGAACTGAAGGTAGAATATAAATATCATCATTGAATATCTAAATCGTAATATTAATATTACATCATACAATTTATAGCTTAATTAATCACTATAAATGTACTATTTAGTGAATGGTGTTAAGGGCCAAAGGGCGACTAATTTACTCAAATACGATATATTAATTAAACCGTCTGAAACAGTACAATCCCATGGATGAATTCTAAAATAAATTGCCATACGTTGTAATGGGCCACTGTAATATTCAAACGTATTAATTAAAAAATCAAAACGCCACATAGTGAGTCGTATAATATAAATTATAATTTAGTATTCAGTTTGTCTCTTCTTTTCTTTCTGAATTCTTTTCTGAATGGCCCAATATTTTTTATTATACAGGGTGTCCAAGATACGGATCAACAGCATGGGGATCTCGGAAACCGTAAAGTTACAAAGGCAGTTAAATTACAAAAAAAAAAAAAAAAATGCGCAATTTACTGGTCAGTAATATTCTGTTGAGAAAAACAGAAATTTGCGCTTACTACCGAAATCTTGCGATATTGTTTTTATGTTTTTCTGAAGTTATTTGAGTAGGGTTTAAAAAACAAAAGGCACTTTCTCATTGCCACTTTTTTAACTCTACAAGACAGTATTTATAATTTTTTCCGTCATCAACTTTATAATTTTACATGGCCCGTAAATAAAGTGCACCCTGTATTAAATAGCATTTCCTATTACCAATTCAACGATTTATATCACAGTATGGTTTCTCATGTTTTTATTGAATGGAAATGCTATCTAATACATGGTCTACATTTTTAACGGGTGTTAATAATAATAAGTTGATGGTGGTTTCTTCGAAACGAAACGTTGTACTGAAAATTTGTAAACGCTGTCTTGTAGAGCTAAAAATGTGACAATGAGAAAGTGCATTTGGTTTTCTTATACCAAATGCCTTTTCAAATAACTTCAGAAAGAAATAAAAACAATATCGCAAGATTTCGGATTTTGACGAATATCTCCGGAAGTAAGCGTAAATTTCTGGTTTTCTCAACAGAACATTACTGACCAATATGCTGTTGAACTTTATCTTGGATACCCTGAATATCTGAGAAGAATATCAATCAACAAAAAACTACATAACATTGCATATTTTACCAAATCTTTAGCTTAATTAAAATGGATATAGTAGCAAATTTTATTTTTACCTATTTTTATTTTTATAGGAGATCGAATATTTATTATTTATGATGAAGACAATGATTGATATACTGAAAGTAATAGAGGCAATACTGCCAATCGTAGATATTGTTATGAACAATTGTTCATAATCGGGAGCTATGTAATGTATAGTCAATAATAATTGATACAATTTACATTTGAGATATTGGAGGGAATGATTCAATAATTCTAATGTAACCGTATCGCAGGGTCACAATTTAACATACAGTTTCAAGCCTATGTTTACACGAGATAATTGTGGTTCACAAGTGCCTACAAAAACCGTTTTGTAGCAGCGTTGCAAGCAGTAATACGTGTCGATTACTTCTCGTTCGATTGTTGCAAACATGCGAATACTGAAAATATTCCCCATATGATCCTTTCAATGTAATAAAATATAAAAGCGGCTAATTTTAGTGCACTGAAATTGTCTGAATGAGAGTAAAAATAGTGGATATATCTGTTTATCAATTATATATTACTTTTATATATCATTATTGTATTTATCCATTTGATTTGTAATGGATGTGCAATCATTTTTTTTAAGCTAATTTAAATGAAGGCAGTGTAAACTGCAGAGGGGACATTGTATGCACCCCACGTCAGAATTATTTTTTTAAGCAGTGATTTTTAATGGTTCTTTTCTTACATGAATACTGTAAATGTATAGTTAATGAAAAAAATATTACCTGTAAAAGCATACCGCCCGCGGCAGCAGTTTTTGGTAACTCTGATGTTCCAGGTTGAGAATTCCTTCCACCGGAAAGTGTTCTGGGACTACTTCGGTTGTCGTTCCTGTTCTCGTCGTCGTCAGGCTGGTTCAGTAAATTCTTTAAAATTGTATTCTTATTCCTACTCTCACTATCACCGTTATCCGAATTGGGAGGCTTAGTCAGTAAGTTTCTTAATCTAGCCGAATCAGCCATCATTGCGGTGGCCTCTTCTAAAACATTAACTTTGGTATCTTTCTGTTCAGCGGTCTCCATTGGGAAGTTCTGTTCGGCCATGGGGCTGTAGGAGGTGAAGGTACTGTTGTACGGGGTTGAGGGATTAGGTACAGAGGGGCTGGACTGGGCGTATTGCCCCAGGGGACTTTGGGCTATGGTGGTCGCCGGACTGTAAGCTGGTGCGCTTGGGGGCCGCGGAGTCGGCGTCGAGGCAGGCGTAACGCTCTGCCTGGAGTCGGGCCTCGTCTCTGCCCAATTCGTGGAGTCCAGCTGTTCCCACGTTGAAGTCGGAAATATGTCGAAGTTAAAGTGGATCGAATCGTTATCGAGGGAGAAGGTTGTGAATGCCGAGGAGTTGGCATTCAGTATGTTGTTGGACGACGTCGTCGAGCTGTCGCTCCCCGAACTGACCGGCGCCCCATTCCTTGTCCCGTTCACCACGCTGGTCATGAGGGGGCCGCCAACGCCACTGCCTGTGCCGCCCCCAGGATCCGACGGTCCCGTGCAGTCATTTTCGCTGAAAATAATAAAAATAAACAATAGAAACACAATTCGCTAAAACAATAATGTACCTCCAACCATATCGAAAATGGATCAACGCCTATCATATTTTTGCTACCGGACTATAATATTGATGACACAATGAATTATTATACAATACACCTCTACAAAGTTATAAATGAAAATGCTGACACGCCAAAAGTATTGTAATACATTTCACATGTGCTCCACAAAAGGTTTGGCAACATCAAATATAAAAACAATATTTCAGCGACTGCTGCAATTACTGTGCACACCAATTCTTATCCTCATCAGATATCTACCTCATCAGATATCTATGGAACACGTCTGATAAATAAAACTATTACAGTGATTCCCCGCTTAATCAGAAGTAATTTCACCAACACCATCATTGAGGTAGAAAATGCAAAGGCTACGAGATTTCCACAAATTAAAATTTTAGGGTGTTCAATGTTACAAACATTGGGACATATTTTTAGCATTAGATCAAGTAATATTGCCATCTAAACTAGTCTTGCTCGACTGGTAAGGTAACGTCTGCCAATTATGTAAGTCGATGAAACCGCCGATGAAAATGATGCTATATATCTATAAATATCAAAATTTTCACGATGACTTGTTATTCTTTATTGTTAAATTTTAAATATTTAAAATAGTTCACAGGCTGCATGAAAGAAGTCAATTTTTCTAGACCGTCAAAACCTAGTTGTACAAATTCAAGAATTGGCAAACTTTATTGTAAAAATAAATTCAATTTATTTACTGGTGGATAATATCGAATTGAAGTAACAAGGACAAAAATAAAGATAAAATTATTGTAAAAATAAATACGATATATTTACTAGTACAGAATATCTAATTGTAGTAACATGGACAAAATTATAGGTAAAATTTCCACAAAACTTATGAATAACAAACACGATTTACGATAACACCAAAACGTCGTAAACGTTCACAGTTGACAAACTAACGGTAGCAGAGGCATGGGGTTTTAAAGTAGGTAGTGCATACGAATTCGTATTAACGTTGTATATACTTGTAAATACATCAACAAGAAATTTTTAAAATCATATTCTCTATAAAACTGTAACAACAGTAACTTATTTAAAAAAAAGGGTTCTTTTAGTGAATGCCTCAAACTTACGATGCTCAATTTTCCTATTTCCACCACGGCAATCTGAATAAAAATATTGTACGACTTCGTCGCTCAAATAATAACAACTTTAAACTCTGTTCCAGTTTTATTTTTAACTAAGTTGGCTCTGTTACGGTGACAGTATTGTTGGCCAATGAAAACAGTATTTAGACTTTACATTTGGGGTGTAAAGTTAGTTCGCCTCCTCGCGGTGCACCCTGGATGACGCTAAATGAACCAACACAAACTGGCAGTCAGATAATCTTAGGATCTCCTGACTAAGACACATTCGATAATGCTACAAAATGATGAACGCAACCATCAATATGGTGACTGGATATGCATCTCACATGATGCAACACATTGCCACTGGACCATCGAATACTTTATGACATTCGCCACTGATGCAGTTAGACATGTGAACAGACGGAACTAAATAGTATATTGTGCATCAAGGGCGAAAAATAGGCTTTAGCAGCCCGCGGTGCTTGATGCATGAGCGAGCGGAGCGAGCGAGAACGCCAAAAAAACGAAGGGCTGCTAAACGCTATTTTTCCGCCTACCTAGAATATCTGACTTTTTTTGCTCTATAATCAACCGAATTTTGTTTCAGTTACGGCTGCACTTTGATGAGTTTTTTTATGTCAATATTTTGTTTTATTTTAAGAACCGACTTCAACATTGAATGTTCCAACACAATGTAGCTATTTACTTCTTTCTGCTATGTACGCCAGTGCTGTTTTTTCTGTAATGTTTTTGACTTTGTGGCCGTTTTCCAACTACAAAACTTATTATATTGGAGTACCTAACGAGTATAAGATTTTATTGGTTAATTAGGTTAGCGGAAGCGGCTGCGGCAACTTCCCTTATATCGAGTGGTGTAAGCCAAGTCTTCGTCGCTGCTACATCCATTGCACTTAATGCACTTTTTAATTAGAGAGTAGGTACAATATATCTGTCACCGTATCAGTCAAAATGACATTTGTCTATAAAAAGTATGCTGCCATCTATGGGAAAATTTCTGAAAATCTTTAGAGGCCCTAGAGCTTCTAATCTCATTTTCCGCCCTCAATTTAGAACCCAAAAATGAACTTTCAGAGCAGGTAGGCGGAAAAATTAACAAGTATTGTAGTTTGTTGTAATTATGCAATACGCTAAATAAATAATAGATTTGAAAAAAATACGTTATATTAAAAAAAAAGAGGTTATATTTTATGATAGTGCCATCGAATTGAGTATCTATCGAGTACACAATTTATTTGCTATTTTTATTTTACCAAATCAAATCGGTAAAATTATAATATAAAATACAGTTGATGATTGGTTTACTTTAAACCAGCACACGTGAATGATTGGAGCAATAATTTAATTATTTTAATATATGAATTAGGCGACGTTGTTAGAAATGTGATATTTAATATTTTTTCACTGCTACATCATTTTTGTTGGTATTCAAGTGTAAAACTTTATAAACTGAAACCACAGCGTTCTTAGTTCAAAATAAAAATGGAACATAGTATAGCAATTGATTAAACTTATAACAATATAATTATATCACTGTTATCTTATTTCACAGTATTTATTTTATATCTATCTAAATACAAATATATATTGAGATTGCCATGCAATCAATCATGTTCACAAATTTGGTTATATGTAGGTACTTACTTAGTATAAATACAATTGGAGATGATTGTATGGCAATCGAAATATATATTTAGCCAATATAATAAATAATGGAAAATAATGGAAATGAAATATAAGGTAAAAGTGAATTCATTAATTATAATAATTCAACAAGCTCAGAGAACAATACCTATATTTATAACAACCTGTGTTTAAACACATTAGAGTAACTTTTATAATATAAAAAAAGGTATTTAATCGAAACGTATACATTTAAGCAAATCGTATCTTTGCATATTTACGTATATATTCCATTACTTTATAATTGATATCTTAAAGAAAACCTGAGAAAATAATAGTTATTTATTGTATAAGTGTTTGAAGATGTTGCTATTAATGGAAACGAAGTGAAATATGATAAAAATAAAGAACGAATTGTCTATTTATATACATGTTAATATTAATAATAAATAAATAAAATTTAATTGATTTAAGATTATATTTTTCATTATTTCATTGGTGGAATAAAGTATTTTCATTATTCCACTAGTGGTATAAAGTGGTACGTTATATGCTTCATAAGTATGGATAAATCTCAAATTATAATGTGATTGTGGATAAAGTTGATTTATTATCTTTTTTAAGAGGGGTAAAAATCTTAATTTTTTTTTTTCGTGTACTTCATGGAACCCCAGTAGAAATGTTATACAGGGTCCTGCAACAGTGCGTCGGGCTTTCCTAGCGCGTTTCCCGTAAGAGATAGAAAAAAATGTTTCGTACAAAAAGTTATTGGTTTAAAAATCTTTATGCTGTAAAATTTTCAATTATACAGGGTGTCCCTATTTTGCGGAATAACAAAAACAAACATTTTTTTAAAACACCCTGCATTTATTCAAGGTTTCTGATGACATTTTTCAACCTCTACATTGCCGTCTATTTAGTTTTGGATTTTGTTACAGTGTTGCCAATTTACAATTTTTTTCTCCAAATATCATGCAAAGCAAACTCAACTTTAAAAAATCGTAGCGACCTCGTTTTTTGAAGGTGAGAATAAGTTTTAGCAACATTCTCAGTGTGGTTAATAAGCAACATAGTGGTAATGAGCAATTTGAATTTAGTAATACAGGGTGTTCAGAAAAAAAGCCAAACTTTACAAATTTCAAAGCGGTATAACCCTTTTTTTTTAATGGAATGCCCCTTATTTTATATCATTATTTGATAGGTCTTTTTCCTCTCTTCAATTTGATGGTACATACCTTATGTCTGAACCCCATAGTTGTTGAGATATTCATTATTTTTTACAAAAGTAACCATTTAATTACATTTCTATGCACTTAAATAGGTCATGCTGAGACAAAACAACTGTCAAAATGCAAGTAAGAATCGATATGAGATGAACGAAAATAGTAAAATAGTAGATACTAGAATAGTACTACTGTAATACGATTAATATTGTATTCCAAAACCATGAGAGATAACAAAATTATTAATACAAAAGAGAAACGATACTGCAGTAATGTTCAAAATGTATTTGTTCATCTCACATTGATTCTTACTTACATTTTGACATTTGTTTTGTCTCAGCATGGCCTACTTCGGTGCATAGAAATGTAATTGAATGGTTACTTTTGTGAAAAATATTGAATATCTCCACAACTATGGGGTTCACACATAAGGTATGCACCATCAAATTGAAGAGAAGAAATAGACCTATCGAATAATGACATAAAATGGGGGGCATTCCATTTAAAAAAAAAGGGTTATACCGCTTTGAAATTTGCAAAGTTTGGCATTTTTTTCTGGACACCCTGTATTACTAAATTCAAATTTATCATTACAAAAAGGTTGCTTATTAACCACACTAAGATTATTGTAAAAACTTATTCTTACCTTTAAAAAATGAGGTTGTTACGACTTTTTAAAGTTGAGCTTGCTTATGCATGATATTTTGAAAAAAAAATCTAAATTGGTAACACTGCAACATAATCCAAAACTTAATAGACAACATTGTAGAGGTTGAAAAATGTCATCAGAAAACCTGAATAAGTACAGGGTGTTCTATTTAAAAAAATGTTTGTTTTTGTTATTTCGCAAAATTGGGGACACCCTGTATGTTTGAAAATAATTTTACAGCATAAAGATTTTTAAGCTAATAACTTTATGTATGAAACATTTTTTTCTATCTCTCACGGGAAGGGCGCTAGGAAAGCCCGACGTACTGTTGCAGGACCCTGTATAGTATCAACCTAGTAATACTATACAGGGTGTCCTAAATAGAGTAGGAATGCATGGGTATCTTTCTTATTTTGAAAACTAGAGATCTGGTAAAATGGGCAATGTTATGAGTTTTGTTGGTTTCAGTTGCTTCAGATTATGTTGAAGAATTTTTAAAAGTCCGGTCCGAGCAGTTTAGAAATTATTCTAAGAAAAACAATTTTCTAAAAACTCCGATATTTCCATAATTATTAAAGGTGCGGAAATTAGTTTAAAATAAAAGTTACTTGATTCAATCGCGCAAACTTAAGAATCAAGGCAAAACAAAAGTCAAGATGGCGGTTTCCGAGATATTAATAGCAACTTTCTTATTTTAAATGGCCGCCATATTTGATTTTTACACGTCTAAATCGACGTGATTTTTTTTTTGCTCTTTTCAACGATGTATAACAACCTATTCCAAAATTAACAATATGGGAAATATCAATTGTTCCAATTTTTATTTTTATTCTATAAACTATTTTTAAAACAGATGTATAAAAAAATTAAAAAACATAATACATACGTAATAGGTTGTTATACATCGTTGAAAACAGGAAAGTCTATTTAGGCGTATAAAAATCGAATATGGCGGTCATTTAAAATAAGAGAGTTGCTATTAATACCTCGGAAACCGCCATCTTGACTTTTGCTTTAACTTGATTCTCAAGTTTGTGCGATCGTACCAAGTAACTTTAAGCATCTTTAATAATTTTGAATATATCGGAGTTATTAGAAAATCCTGATTATTAGTTTTTTTAGAATAACTTCTAAACTGCTCGGACTTTTGAAAATTTTTCAACATAATCTGTACCAACCATATAAAACTGCACAATATTGCCCATTTAACCAGATCTCTAGCTTCTAGAATAAGAAAAATACCCATGGAATCATATCATTTTTTTCGCATCTTTAATAATTATGAATATATCGGAGTTTTTAGAAAATCGTGATTAGTTTTTTTTTTCTAAACAGCTCGGACTTTTAAAAATTTTTCAACATAATCTGAACCAACCATATAAAACTGCACAATATTGCCCATTTAAGCAGATCTCTAGCTTTAAGAATAAGAAAAATACCCATGGAATCATACTATATTTAGGACACCCTGTATTACCATATGGTCACAATATAGTGATGTGAACATCTGTTATATAGTTACTAGGTAGTAGTATATGTATTTACTATTCGTTCGCAGCCGCTGTTAAACTGTAGGTGCCATACGTCACTGTAACAGACACTCACATGCTCACATACTACAGACACATACATACTATATAGTGGTACTATATTCCTACAATATAGTAACACTATATTCGTTCGATGCCATACGTCACTGTAACAGACACTCACATGCTCACATATTACAGACACATACATACTATATAGTGGTACTATATTCCTACAATATAGTAACACTATATTCGTTCGATATAGTAGTACTATATAGCTGTTATATAATAAAGCTTTCTTGTTACAACGTAGGAGAACCAAAACATGATTAAAATAAAATAATACGAACAGTATATACATATACTATCTACTATATCTCCCAAAATCAAGAAGAAAAAAATAGGGGGTTGTCATTATAAAAAAAAAAATGGATGTCATTACTCAAAAACAAATGATGGTTGAAAATCGACTGTCATGCAAAAATGTCGCGTTCGAGGATTTTTTTCCAATTTTTTAAATTTCTGTTTTACTGAATTTATTCCATACTTTAGGCGCACACTGTATATGCGCACAAATACTGTAGGTACTTGTTGTGAATGTACAAAGCAGAGACAAAGAAATTATAGAAATATCTGATGTCCAAGAATAACATTGAATTTTCAGGAGAGCGGTACAGGAATTTTCTAAGCGGTACAGGAAAAGTTTTGAAACATCGCATACCATAAGATACTTCGTACTTCGTTAATGCGAAAGCACTACAGTAGCACACTTGTTCAAAATATCGTACGTTTGAATTAAACAGTCAAACAAAATATAACAAGTTTCAAAAGACATCAAAGAATTTATAAAAATAAGGATCTGAACTGCAATATAAAATTATTTTCTAATGGTTTATTTTTTTTTATATTTATAGTTTTTTATAAATAAAAAAAAAAACATCGTATGTAAGAAGTTCAAATTTTATTCACAATAATAGATTATCTACTAATAGATGGATTAGGTTCGAACCCTGTGGGCCCGAGAATTTTTGAGCGAATAAAATTCTGTATCATCGATGTGCCGTTCCTTTGAAGGGGAACTGAAGCAGGTGATCCCCTGTACTGTTAAGTTGTGCCTGCACGTTAAATAATCCGTTATGGATGAAGCGAAATTCATAAAAGCAAAATTTCCAAGTGTGGTGGATCGTTCGTTAGCTATGGAAGCGGAAATAGGTCATCGTCAAATTAAAAAAAAAACAGAAGATGATAGATGAAGCAATCTAATCTAACTAATGACCAGTATAAATATTACCATTAAAAAGCCAAAAAGCATGGTGCAAGTCTCAGTAAAATAGTAGATATTGAAATTGACGATACTGACACATAAGTGTAAACGTAGAAGACCTATAAATTCTACATAAGGCCATGTAATAAAATTACTTTTTTTTTGTTTTTCAATAATGTACACTTAATGAGTAGAGGTAGGATAATTAGGCAATTTGCCTTTTTGTTATAAAAGGCATGACTAAAGACAGACCCAGCGCATTATCCGTTAACAATAGTGAACATTTAAAAATTCCAAATTGTTTTTATTTTTTATTTTGGCATATTTCTCGCATAAACCTATGTGAGTATTTTGCCTTTTTCTGGTGCATTTTATTATTTTTGATACTAGTTCTAACATATCAACTCAAAAAAAAACCTGTTTAATCATAGCCAAGTAATACTATAATGTCTGTAAAGGGGCGCTTAATAGAAAGTTTAATTAATCAGCAAAAACTTTTGTCATATGACATATAAGGTCTTTGGACTTTTTTTATGCCTTGTCTGTCAGTACTGGAAGCCACTTACTTAGGAACAATTGGCACTGTCATTTCTGTTATAACATTGAACAAAATGTTGGGTGTTCAAGTAAAATTTCATCTTAGCGAAGAAGAAAACGTCACACGCAGCCAAAGTTGGCACTTAGGTGTGGAGCAATAGATTTTCCATATACCGGGTATTACAAAAAAAAAACTTTGCACGCTATGACAGGTGATAGTAGAGACCAAAACAAGAAACAAATGCTAATAAACCCAGGTACAACACTCAATTGTTTTCGAAATATGGTTTAATTAAATATTTACTAGTCAAAAATTAAAATAGTAACCAAAGAGAACTAATAACGCATTTAGGGTATTAAAAGTTATCGCAAATATTGTTCAAACCGTCCTCTATGGTGTTGAATACACAGTTGCACTCGCCTTCGAAGAGATGCATGCACTGCATTGAAAATGACTTGATTTTTTAATTGTTGACAAGCGTCTACAATTTCTGCCAAAGTTCATCCGCTGTATTTACTTCTGTTCTGTTTCGTAAACATGATCTTTCAAGTACCCCCAAACAAAAAAATCCAGAGGATTCAGGTCTGGAGATGTTGGCCACGTAACTGGACTTCCCTGACCGATCAATCTATTTCCGAAACGTTGATTTAAATATGTTCTTGCGATATTTGAAAAGTGGGGAGGGGCTCCATCATGCATAAAATACATGTTAACCAAATCATTCAACGGCACATCCTCCAGTAGTTCATCTAAACTGTCGCGTCAAAGTTTAGATAAGATTCACCATTCATCCGATTCGGCAAACGAAATGGTCCAATAAAACAATGGCCCACAATGCCAGCCCAAGCGTTCATTGAAAATCCAAGTTGATGATTTCTAACATGAACCCCGTGCGTATTTTCATCTGACAATTCATCCAGATTATGAAAATCAAAAACTAATTTCGATTGGTCTATAAACACAATTTTTCTAAGAAAATTTGGATTTACGTTAAGTTCGTGTAACAACCATTGGGAAAATTGGATGCGCTGACGACAGTCTGTCTCTAACCGTAGATGATGAAGTTTTTGTAGGTTATACGGATGAACTAATTGTTCTTTTTGGGTTCGCCAAACAGCCACATGATTTACGCCTAAATCTCTACTCATTCGTCTGGTACTCACACGATGATTATCATCTACAGCTAGCAAAATAGCCCTTTCGTTGTTCGAACTTTACGAGATCTACCACCATCTGATTTGTGTGGCTTAAATCATCCCGTTTTTTTGAGCCTATGGTCGACTTTTCGAAGAATGTTTTATGGTCGAAGTTTTATGTAGTGGAACATGCCTCAAAGGAAATCTTCGCTGATAAATGAGTTTAGCTTCACGCGAATTTTGTCGAACTTCGACATAGCAGAAATGCTTATCGGGGTATTCTGCTGAAGTAAATGCAATTATTGCGTAACTATACTGCCTTACTAATTGTCACTGTCAACAGGACAACTTTTGTTTTATGGCATTTTGATTGTCAGATTAATCCAAAATGGAATGTGTGATTGAAATTTCAAAATTTTATGAGTATGTTAAGCTGGGGTTTGCAGCATTATCCATTTGAATAACTAAGTTGTAGTTGTATACATTTTTCACTTCGTAAACTGTAATATTTGCAATCAATTTTACTTGTATGTTGCATTTTAAAAAAGACGTTTTGATACATTGCTGTCATTGTGACAGAAGTGTGAAACAATTGAAATGATTAACCCTATGTTGCACGATAAAAAAAAACTCTCTGTATCAACATGAAATTAGTAAAGTGTTTACATCATCTAGGTTACAAATGTAGAAGACGTACAACTTATCCCAACTTATTTACCAAACTTCCCAACTTATTCCCAAAATCAGGCGTATTTTGATTATCCAAGTTTTAAGCAAATTTTATTATGCAATATTGCGTTTGAAGAATCTTTGTTGTAGTGTTTCTGTTAGATAGGTATTGTAATATTTGCAAATATGTAGCTTTCAAGAAGGTGGTGTCAACTTTTACGATGGATAATAATAGATGACACTATTCAAGATGTAAATCAAACATGTTTTTTAACGTTTCTGAAAAGTCTAAAAAGTCTGAAAAAAAGTCTGAAAAATCTAAGGATACAAGCGAATAATTTAACTAGATTTTTCAAATGTCTTTATGTGTTATTATTTTGTTGGAACTAGTTGGAAACGTTGACATCACTTTCTTGGATGCTCTGTAGTACGATAAACAGGTGGTTGATCTTAATCAAGTCATTATGGTTGGAGTCAGATGTGGAATCTTATGTATCATAAAGAAGTCTGAATGTTCAAAATACTTACGTGATGATAGAATGTGTAGCCATGACAAAATCGGTGTCGTTGGACGAATGTGGGTTGGGTTTAAATAGTTTTGACTTGGTCTGCACTTGCACGTATTTGTCCTGTCCAACGCGCAACCGATAAATGCCACTAGTGGCCTGTCCCGCACTGAGAGTGTCTTTAAGATGCTGGGTGAGTTTATGCACTTCGTGTGGGGAGCACAATTCCTGCAATTTAGTGTCCATAAGGTTCTTGTTGAGGAAATGGGAGTATTGTAAGGATATGCCCGACACGTCAACACCAATTATCTTTCCACTGATGTCGAGTTTCGTGGTGAATTGTTCGATGGCCGCAGAACTAATCACTTTGTCCCTGTGGGTAATCCTGCTGGCGACGCAGAGGAGGCAGGGACCACCGTCAGCGGCAGTATCTTCGTCAGAGGTTTGGCGCAGCTGGGTGCTAGAGATGTGCATAACCTCGTACTGGCTCACACGCTGCTGCTTCTCTTCCATGGACTCATCTTGGTCGTCAGATTTGACCAGAAGTCGGCAGCTGAAGGACCGCGACTTGTTCGCAGGTTCGCTCGCCCAGCCTATGGACATGGGCAGCAAGTTGGAGCTGAATCTGGCATGGTCTCCATGATGTATGAAGTTGTAGATGCTCTTGCCATGCACCTCCTCGCGCGTGAATTTTATGTACGTTGATACGTTCTCGGTAACGTGCTCGACCTTCCCTTCAGCACTCACCACGAAAAGGAATCCCTCCAGGGCTTCGAGTAGTAGGGGCCCGTAGATCTCGTTGGAGAGGATCGTCGGTCTGGACGACGACACCTCGCCCTGCTGGACGGGATCAGTGGATTGAACGGAGTTCTCACGCTGCTTTATGCTTCTGATTTGGTTCACGGTTTCTTGTAAAATGGCGCATTTGTCCGGTTTTACCGATATCGAGCTCATGTCCGCGAAATTTGCGGAGATCAGCTCGGCAAGCTCCTCTATGTATATATTCTCTTGTTCGCGGCGTCTCTTCTCATTCTGACATTTGTTACTGAAAAAAAAAAAAGAATTATTACAAACACATCAATCTCAATCCATATATTAAACACTAAACATTAAATCCCTACTACATTCAAATCCAATTACCTCAAGCACAACATATTAATGCTCATCGAACTGGGTGAATTGCATATTAATGTAACACACCGATACCAACATTGGAACCTAATTACCTACAACAATCGGTGAAACACTGATGGACATACATGTGCCTCGGCTTTATTAAAGCCAGCTACTGTATATTGTTACATAAATGCATATTTCAGCAGAGCAACTAAAGTGCTTACTCGTGTATTTCAACATTTTATTCGTAACCAGCAGCAGTTGCTCGAGAACATTAAGCCAGCAGGTATCGCGTTACGACTTACGTACTAGCAATAACAAAATATATCAAAATGTAACCATATTGATCACACACTGTCGTAAATAAAATACCACAATGCGCCATATCTAATTACTTGCCGATAAGATAAAGCATCCAAATAATAAATAACCATGTAGAGTGGTGAGTCGGGTGTTAACACAAGGGAATGCGCTCCAAAATCATATTATTTTATATTATTATATTATCACAATGATAATGAGGTTTCATGATTATGATTGTTTTCAATTAATGACTCACCAATACTGAATAGAATGTTACACGCAACTTTTGTTTAGTTAAGCTGCATTATTAATATCAACCATAGTCTGCAACCAACTGCACATGTCGGCGAATAAAGAGAATTGTAGCCTACACCTGGATTCTACGTAGAAAAATTAATCGATTGAATTTTGCACAATAATTTGGAGCAATAAGTTGGATCGCGAATTTGTACAAATCTTACAAAATAGATGTAGACAGCCCAATCAACGCAGCGTTTAGTCTCTCCTATACTCGTCCAATTCAAAGCATACGTGACATGCGAATCGACTACATCGATTCTGGTGTGGTAATTAAAATATTCTTCTAGAAATATACTTCATAAGATTGTCTAGTGTTACGAGAGTATAAAAAATCGTCTGAAAGATGCACTTTCTGAAAATAATCTACACATTTTTATGAATAGGAAAACTCGTTAGCAAAATAGACTTGTAAACAAGTTTCCATCTGAAAGAAAAACTGCGATTCTACAAAACTTGTTCAGTTCATCTTTGTATCCAGCTTAGTACATATACATGAAATTGCTTCGTGAAAATGTACTGGGACCCCAATCGGCGGTTGTATTGAACAAAACTGCATACACGTATACAAACCCTGGATTACAAAATGAATGATTCTGATAGACACATTCAAGATTGAAAGTACATATTATGACACCAAACTCTGTACTATTAGCATATTAAAAGTGATGGAATTTCTGTATTTAGTAAAATAATAATAATTTCTAAAGAGAAATCTTAACAATGAATATGGCAATCAATTATTTTTTCAGTTCAGTCAATTTTATAGGCAAAAAGTTGATTCGGTGATCAATTGATGGTAAACTTTGTGTTTTTATATTTGGCAACCAGTTTGTCAAACTCAGTTTCGTCCGTTTTTAAACTGTATCAAATTATCAGAATCAACAGACGCTGATTGGTATTGTGTATCTTATCCTATTAGACTAAGTAGTGAAAAACTGTATATTTTACTAAACACCAATATACTGTTAAGTACCTACTCACTTTACATCCTCCTCGCCATTCGTTGGAATTAATATTTTTAATGATTTAAAGCGCTTCCTATGTTATTTCTATTCTTAAAAATTCCTTAGAAAGAAAATTGCACTATTTTAATAATGTCCGATGCGAGATTCTACGATATATTTTGAATACTGACAATGAAGAACATTTAACATTATTATTCGAGTGTGCTTGCTAGGTAGAAAACTAGTAGTAGCACATAAATTCATCAATTATATATGCAAGCAACGAGAATCCAGCTAACTATTTATAATTTGGAAAATTGTCGCAGTATTGCAGACTCTCGAATTAATTCAATTATACAGAGCGTCTAAGAAAGTGGTGTCAGGTTTTCCAACTAGTTCCAACGAAATAATAACAAATAATGACATTTGAAGATAGTATATTGTGTGGTTAGTACAGGAAGTGATATATTGCCGATTGATCCATTAAGCGAGGAGAGCAAGTCGAAGAGGCCGGGAAGGCACTTCATATACGAACCGCACATACTATTTTTTTCTCCCATCGCAATATTTTTGCAAGTTTCCTAAAAATATGGAAGACAAAGAAGACATTATTTGCTGTAGTAGACCTCCAGGAATATTGCATTGGCGGCTTAGGCCAGGAATAAAAATATTGCAATACAGTTATTCCTCCGTTTCATAGCAACCGTCATCACTACCGGAATTGTCCATTTAGTGCTCTGTGGGTAGGCTAGGAAACGAATGTTTATAGGACGAAGAGAGAAAAAAATCTATTTAAATGATTTGCTATCCTTCGAAACATTTCATCAACGTTGCAAAACATTGATTTGCATCTTGAACAGTGTCATATATTAGTATCCATCGTAAAGGTTGGCATCTTGAACAGTGTCATATATTAGTATCCATCGTAAAGGTTGACACTACTTTCTTGAACGCTCTGTATAAATATGAAGTACGGTTGCAGCAAATATATCATTATATTGAACATGTAGACCAATCAATATTAAAAATAAACATCATTTTATTTACATATTAGATGTTTATATTTAAACTTATAATTGATAAATATTGCGCGTATCACTAAAAATTCAACGACGAATTTTGAAATAAAATAATCTGTAGCTTGTTACTCATATCTGCGATTATTATATGTATTATAAGTAGACGAGGTCGGCGCGATGTATAATTAATAATAATTATTACATCACATAATACTAATCACCAATAAATGCTAATGCGTATGAGAAGCAGCGGTATAATAGTACAAGAGATCCAATGTTATGAAATATACAAACGCATGCGACTACTGTTTTCTGATTAAAACTACAATTTCATTCGAACCATAGAAGTTATAAAAAATAATGTGACCACAACATGGCTTTATTAAGGTTGGCTGTGTAATTATGTCTAATTAATTTAATAAAACTAAAACAATCAGGTGTATTGCGTATCATAATACGTTAGCAGTAACTTGATAGTATCACTTTCGAATTTCATATGTATTTATGTCATAAATGCATCTGACAACATGCACATAAATCTAAACTGTTAACTGAAAATTTATTGTCACTAAAAAGTATGCAAGATTGCCTTTAACGCCTTTAACTATTATTCAAAATAGATCATACTGTTACATATTTGACAATATCGAAGACAAACACAAATATATTATAAGAGGAAACTACACATTCGGTTACCATTTTCTTTTTCAGTTCACTTCACATTTCATTGCCGTGATTCATTTATGATCGACAAAATGATAACTTACAAGTTACATTTCTCGGCCAATGAAAAGTTTTATGACAATATATTTTGCAAAAAGTATGCAATTTTCAATTGTATTTAAAAGTGTATTTAAGTAAATTTTTTACTTCGTTTTGCCACAATTGTGTTTTTATTGTAAGTTTTAAGTGGAAACAAGTGGAATATAACTTCCACTTCCGATTTGTCATTTTCAATCAATACTAATCACCACTAACCCTACACCAACAATGGTAGAAAGGGAAATGATAAAATAAAATAAACGAATCAGCACTAAGTTAGTTGCAAACCTGTTAAACTAAAGATTCAGCCCAAAATTCCTTCCCCCTTTTAAGTGATCGAGCGAACAACATGTATGGCACACACATAGCCCAGATGTTTTTTTTAAACAGCCATTATATGTCAAAGGTAAATCCGTCAAAATTAGAAATATATTTTATTGGACGATTACAAAATTTCATCTATCTTACCTATGATGTAGTAATTAAAACAAATGTACAATTTATATGAACTCAAAATTAACCTACGCTTTAAATAGTTGAAGCATTACTTATGTCATTTTACAATCTCCGGAATAATTTTATTAATTAAAAAAAAAAAAAAATATTCTTATGGTCTATCAATTTAAAGTTAGCTGTTTATTTTTATTGAATATATTTGTACTAAAGAAGTAAAGCATTAATAGATCTAGCAAAATAATTTTATTGCATGGCATAAAGAACTTTAGACCAAGGCGTAAAGATGATTTATATTTATAACGTAATACGAAATCAATAAAGATCCTCATTTATTTATATCTTTAGTCTTATCTACTTACAATTTCTACATAGTTGTTCATTTAATAATAATTAAAATGTTTCAATTTGTGATACACATACTTTAATCTATGAAGCAAAACCGGTCTAAAGGACGAATTCATGTGGCGAAACTTACTATAGCCTTATTCATACATGCTGGCGTTTATGTGAATGTGACTCGTAAAAATGGTGTCGAGGTGATTTTATTGGAAAACAACAATATTTGAAGGTGTTGTTCTTGATGTCGTAGTTATATGATAACGGGAAGATAAAAGGTCGAATGCTTTAAATAACGAACGATTACGCTCGTAATTATCTGCATTCAATATAAATTAGTAAGTACAAGTACTAATTTGTGTAATGTAATATCGAGTAGGTACCGTACAATAATACAATGTTGTGATATATTGCCACATATTATGTCAATTTACAATGAGGAACTCATAGCATAAAATAAGTGTTTTTATGCATTATTATTCAATTAATACGTCTCATAAGAATTGTCTATCGATGGTAAATAATTAAATAGTTTTCACCATATAAATAATTTCTTTATTAATTTCGAAGAGCAGTATGAATAAAACTAGTCAAAGGCGAAAATTTTAATATTTATTTATCGAGTATAACTAACATGTATCCTATATTCTGTGATGAACACATAAATGGTCGTATACCCAGGACTTTCACCTACATCCAATCATATACATATTTGTATACTATTTTTGACAGATACATAACCACATTTTATCAATCATCACCTGATCAGAATGAGAAGTAATATATGTATATCTGCAACTTATCTTCGTGGAACCACTAGCAACGAATAAATAATAACAAAAAGGTTCTTGAGAAGTTTTGGAAATTATATAACAAAATTTATTGCAAATTTCATTTAAAATACTTTTCTGATCAATGTCAATGGCAAAAATTATAGTTGTTAATGTTGAAAGGCCCATGTGAACATGTTTCGTATCTTGTATAATAGTTTTGCACTTTTTTGTATGTTTGTTAATTTTCTCACAAAAATAGATCGAGTTAAGTTAATTAAAACAAAAAAAAATGATGGTAAAAATTGAAATTTTGTTGTCAATCTATTTTAAATCTGCATTACCAATCCTCCATAAAGGTTCAGGCAAAATAGTCTCGTCAGTACCAATCGCACATTTGAAATATTCTTAATGGTTACTCACATTAAAAAAAAAATCCGACTATACCTAGTATCTTATATTGAAGTTCGGATAACTGTTTTGGCAGATGCATCACTTCAATATTTTCACCTAGCGCAGACATTTATTTTATCAATTTTTGCAATTCAAATAAATAATAAATGAGGTTGTGTCTAGACGACCGCAACCCTAAAAGTGAACATATTAAATAAGTGATCTCCCCATTTACAAAATATTTTTGTAGTAACTAAAAAAATCTCCTATTAAAGCTTCTATTAAAGTGTTATAACTTTGATACATGAATTGAAAATTACAACGAAATTTTTGGTCATTGCAGATCTTTTCATATTTCGATCGAATTTCATTAAGGAAACCAAATATGATAATATAGGGAGGTGTTGGAGTAAATTCGGTCGGACAATAATATAAAAAGTCTTGTAATTTAATTATTTTGCTATAAGGTGTCATGGGATTATTTTGTTCTAAATGAAAGGGAATTAAAACGTATAGTATACTGCAAGAACAGAGTCGAGTGTCTAATTATGTTCGTCTGTAAATGACCGTTTAAAAAATAAAACTTAAATCTGTATCATCTGGCGAAACTTCTAAATAAATATAAATCGCAAAGTATACAATTAATGCTTACTAAGAGTAACAAATTACGGACTATAGGTGACACCTATAACAGAAAGTGCCAATAGATCAATAATTACAGAGAGAGCCAAAATTAATGCGTTAGAACCTAAACGTATATAAAAAAGAAGCAGAGGTAGACCGTTGAAAAAAAACACTTTACAAAATAAAATAAATGGCAAGGTGTGATTGGTGTAACATGAGATAAATTCCACGCCAAATAATATGTCACTTATCCCATAAAACCCTCAAACCAGCGAGGGAAGAAAAAACCATACTTTTTTGGGAAACTAAACTTGCGGGTGCGGTTTTGAGACATAAACCATAAATAAATGTATTCCTTTTGATCCCTTACAAATGAAGTGCTTTGGAATAAGTTCCCGCATTACTCGGAGACTGGAAAGTTACTATCGTACATCAATAAGCTATGTCGCTCCGGGAGATGCACTTGCATTTGTTCTGTACATACATTCAGATAGGAGAGGTTAGGAGAGAGGGTGGGGTTCCGGTTATATTGGAAAAGTGACAAATTATCTGGCATGGACTATAAGCAGTACATCCAGTAGTGGACAGTGAAATGTCGAAAATGTCGAAAGGTGGAGATTTGAAGATATTCGAATGACTTTCATTTTCATTTCTCAGTGTATGTGTAAATTATCTGAAATACATGTTTTTCAGTACCAAACAACATTGTGGAAGAGTTAATGTGTGTGACCTGTTTGGAATAAGTATCGTATGGCGCCATAGAGCTAGATATTTGAAAAAATTGAGTACAATTTAGAGGCAACCTTATATGGCACTTTTTTTTTGTGAGAAACAAAATTTCATAGCACACTCTTCATTTACGTTTAAAAATGAGTTTTATTATTTTATTTTACAATTTTTATACAGCTAAACAGCTAAACGAGCAATTGATAAGTAAAATTTTTTTTTTTCGAATAAATAACAATATAAAGTATAAACAACTATACAAATAAAACAGTGCACTTCCCGAATTAATTCTATTTCTTATACTTATGATATAGACAATTCTAATTGAGCGAAATTTATTCATTTAAATTTTACTCTGTAATAGATTAAAAGTCAGATTCGAAAGTCACTATGTCGAACGAATCGAATGTAAGTTAAAAGTAAAACTTGAAATTAATTTGCATTAAATTTCTTCTCCATGTTCGACCCATGTATGTACACATCAATCTGTTTCTGTTCTAATAGAATTTTCTTGAAACCTCTGAAAACCTACTTGCAGCGAAAATAGATTTTGTTCCGAAATACGTTATTTGTAATAATGAAGGGACTCTTGCAGTTCCACTAATTTCGATTAATAAAATATTTAATACTTACAATGTAGGTATCTTTATTAATTAGTTTGCTTTCACAAAAAAATCAAATACTAAAGTAGTATGAAGCAGAGGTGTAGTGGAACTAGTTTGCACCGATACTCCGCGTCGTACCGGTACTTTTTTCTGGAGTCGGTTCACGATGCAGTTCTATTAAACAGAATTCATAATTTTATTATACATATTATCTTATATTTTTGAGCAATACTCAAAACAAACTATTGCATTTATTCTTGCTTCGGTTAAGCACAATTGCATATGTATCAAGTGCCAATGAATTATGAAATTGTTTCAAACGGTATATCGAAAAATCTTTCAGTTAGTCAATTAGTTTTTAACAGATGCCATATATGCAACAGATTGCATAAGTATGTCAGATATGACACCATCGATAATTATTAAAATGAGAACCTCTGTTTTCATCGTGGCATATTTTTCTACAAATAGTGGTATAATCCTACGAGGTACATTTTTACTTCTATTAAAACTACCACAGTTTATTCAGTAAAAACATGTTATTGAAACATAATAATGTTAATCATTTTCGTCTGTCAACAAATTAAATGTTTTCGGCTTTTGGAGGGTACGAAACTAATAGAATACATTTTTGTTATATGGAATTAAAACTCGTCGAGTGGAGGTAACACTGAAAATTAGTCATGTGCTGAGAAATCAAATTAACATAAACAAACATACAAGAACTATTTCTTCTGCCAACCGATCTGATATGTACCTTTAAACTAAAACCTCATCTATTGCGTTTCCCTAAATATTGGAGCAATTATTAAAATTGTGCCCCTCACGTTCTCGAGATGAATATCGAATCGATTCTCGCAAATAATAATTTGTACAGACTAATTTTAATTATATTGCTTAGATTAATCGAAATGTCGTTATGCTCAGATCAATAATATTAATATAATTTTGTTCTGGCACAAAGGCAAACAAATATGTAAGAAATTTTATAATATGAAAAACAAAAAATAAATTGCCAAATACCAACATTTAATCAATAAAATACTTCAAGATACATTTTAAGGATTAAGGCAATTATTAAAATGTATTAATTTTAAGAACACGTTCATATACTTTATACGTTCTGCGGTACTGGAGAGTCCTGGTTTATTGTGCGGTAAAGTGACACTTTACCGTACTATTTTAAGCTACACCATTTATCGAATGTATTGTACTCTTTCTCGTATTTTGTCTCGATTTGAGTGGCACGAGTGTCGCAAGAGCAGCATTTGATGCTGCTTCTGTATCAGAATCAATGCTTTCTTCGCCACTCATATCATACAAATACTGATAGAACTGAAGACTGGCAGAAGTAACTAATTTATTGTACTCTTTCTCGTATTTTGTCTCGTTTTGAGTGGTACGAATGTCGCAAGAGCAGCATTTGCTGCTGCTTCTGTATCAGAATCAATGCTTTCTTTGTCACTTATTTCATACAACTACTGGCAGAACTCAAGACTGGTAGAAAAAACTTCAAAACCTACTAATTTAGTTATGGAAAAAAAATGTTTACATTAAAAATAGCTAATAATTGATAGTAGATAAAATATTGTCCATATTCGTACGATAACCTAACCTAACCTAACCTAACATCATATTACGATATTTGGTACAATAGTTTATCAGACCGTTTGACAATTTTGCCATATCGTATCGTAATATGATACGTTACGATAATTATATTGTAAATATCTATTACAAAATAATGAGTGGGGGTGCGGATGTGTATCAAAACAAAACTAGACTAGATCATAACATTAAGTCCACCTGTAAGGAAGGATTAACTCGTTGTAGGATTAACCATACCTTTCTTGTGGAAGGGATTATAGTCAGATATGGGGCCCAACTGCACCTCGCCCGTCCATATACATTATTGATGAACCGACAGTTTTATGTGGATTCCGAACCATTGGAGATGATGTTATCATGGTTGTTAGTCATTAAATTCCATGCTCTAGCCTGATAGGTCGAGGAGTCAATATAAAGCTTAGATCATTGAAAATTGTTCTAGTTTGGTGGGGTTTAAACCTACGACCTTTAGCGACCCGAAACCCGAAACCAAGGCTACTTTGGTATTCTTAGTGACAGATTTACACTGGTATTTTTTGTTTGCCTAAGCAACAGAAATTGATGAGCCAAAATAAATATTTCGACTAAGTTCAACATAACCACCCTTCCGTTAACTTTCACTGAGCCCGAGTTATAGGAATATCTTTTAGCAATATGCGAGTTTTTTTTCGAAGCTCATATGTATTACCTATTATTTAGAAACATTATTTTGGAAAGCAAGTCATCTGAAGCTAGAAAGAATTAAAATTAATAATTAATAATAATGGCTAGTAGAACCCGTTCTATTTAATATGCCACTTCAGATCAGGGAGCTCCTGAAAACTGAAACTGAACTATTTGAAGGGCGGAAGCCTTAATTACCTACGTACATAATTGTCAACTAATCTTTCATTCAATCTGTAATTTTGTATTACAGATACATACAAGAAAATCTGCATTTCTTGGAAGTCAATTATGGATGCAAAATTTTACGATCTAGATTTGTGTAATGGACTTTATACCTGCTGTATGGATGATAGTGAAAGTGTTAAGGAATTCAAGGAAAGAAGACTGATGAATGGCGTGGGGTTTTCAGAAGCATTTTGGTTTAAGTTGTTATTTATTCATTCAGTTGCTACTTGAACTTGGTACTTTTGTACATTTCATAAGTAAATTTATTGAAAATATCAACATGCCAAAGAATAAAAGGTCCAAAACTAAAAATTAAGGGATTTTGTGAAGGAATTCGAAGACTTTCAAACCGACGGAAGCATTTTACTATGTAAATATTGTGGAATTCCGGTATCAGTAGACAAGAAGTTTGAAGTCGCGCAACATATAAAAACCGCCAAACATGTGAACAACAAAATAATGAAGAAAGGTACTCATCATAATGCTCTAATTAGTGCAGCAATACAACGATCTGGACCCAACCTGTCAACATTCAACAATGAGTTGCGCAAAAGCTTTTGTCTCTGCAGATATTCCATTGCTCAAACTAAAAAACAAACATCTAGCAGGATTTTTGGAGAAGTACACAGCACAGAAAATTCCTGATGAATCAACTTTAAGAAAAAAACACGTGCCTCATTTATTTCAATCTACATTGAAAACGTTGCAAAAGATGTTAATAATGAGCCAATACCGGAAACTGAAGAAGAAAATTTAACCCTTGATTTGGAGGAGTCTAAGGTATTAAACACAAATAATTGGGATAAAGACAAGGCTAAAGGAAGGAAAATTTAGATTTTCCTTGATGAAACCACTGATGTAGAGCAAAGGTGTGTAGCCAATTTTGTATTTGGAATTCTTCGAAATGAGGCAGAAAGTTCCAAACTATATTTAGTTAATTTAAAAGTTTTGGATAAGGTAAACCACAGCACGATTGCAGGATTTTTTTAACAATTCAATGAATATATTGTATCCTAGTGGCATCATATACGAAAACGTTCTCGTAACTTGTACAGATGTATCTAGAGTCTCTGTAGTATCTAGATACATGTATACGTGTAGATACTGGAAATGTATCTAGATAGATAACAACACTGTCAAAGGGTATCATCAACGTTTGATTTGTAGTCTTTTTAGTTGATTTTAGATCGCTTTGTCGCAATAGCAATGTCGCCAGTAAATAATTAATTGCAAGATACAAACATACAAAATTAAACACGCAAATATTTGTAATGTATGACAACATTTATTCATATGTATCTGTGCGTGCGACACAACTTTTTTGAGGACTCAATAACTAAAAATAACGGGATATTAATTTATAAAAGTTTTGGTAAGAATAGAAAATCGGAAGCTAAAACATAGGAGTAGTCGAACATTCCTTTATAATCAATATTTTGTAATAGTGATCGTTGAAACTGGATATTAACGGGATATTAATTTATAAAAGTTTTGTTAAGAATAGAAAATCGGAAGTTTAAACTTAGGAGTCGGACATTCATTTATAATCAATATTTTGTAATAGTGATCGCGTTGAAACATGAAAAGTATTATAACAAAAAGAAATTTAATTCTTTTTTCGATCTAGAATAAAATTATAAATATAAGTAATAATATGGCCATTCAGAATTTAGTTTGTAGAGAGTAACAAAATTAACAAACACAGACTTACAAGAACCAACTGAGCTACATCTTCAGTTTATATTTAAGAGAAAATCATACTGAAAGTTTTACTCATTATAGTCTAAAATACGATCACAAAATAGTACATTACGATACAAGTGCATAAGAGAGCCTTTTTAGCACGCGTTCTGGCTGTAAGAGCACGATTGAAGCGTTATCATACGTTGTTTTTTATTATACCTGCACTACAATGAAGAAATAAAGAGAATATAAGAAACATTTAGATTTATTTTGGACACGTGGATGTCATTTTTAAGCGTTAAGATGGAGAGGGTTGACATTTGTTGCATATATCAATGCCATCAGCGAAATTCTGAGGGTTGAAACTGCTATTTTCAAATTAACCAATAATTCTTCTAATAATAATACTAATATTAAAAGCTTTTGGTTTCTGGATTTCGTAGGTCTTCATCTTATGTTCCGTTGCACCAAACAAATAGTTTAATTACGTTTGGTAACGTTGCGATTTCAAGGAATTTTGACATGTTGTCTATCAAACTGGCCATAATATTTGATGACATTGCTGGCATATGATAATCATCTGAAATATCTGCAGCATCTACATCAAATGCATGTATAGCCATGATTGCTAACAAATCATTAGCCATATTTCGCATTAGTTGCAATTATACAGTACAAATTACATTGAATTTTCGGTTAGAATCCGAATCTTAAGCGACATTTTTGACGTCTTCAAATGTAAGACATTCTTACGATTTTAGGAAGCGACTAATGGTTGGTGCAACACTTTAAGAACGTCTTATTTATAAGATCGATTTTTACTAGTTAAGTATCGTTGGAGAAACCGGGCGTAAGTGTACATTTAATATTTATTTCAATAAAAATTAGTACTGACTGACGTTTATTATCGATCAAGTTGGTAAATAAATGTGTTATTACTAGGTAACTTTCAAATACGTCGTGCTAGAAAGAAGATTTTTTGCACGCTTATTAGTTCTATAACCAAAGATGATGCAGGTATGATAAAAAAATAGTTTATTTTTTTCTCTCTTTTATCTCTTTTACCATAGGGTAAGGTATGGTTGGGGTTAAATCATATGTTTAACAAAAGTAAAAAGTTAAGTAAGTCATAAGTTAATAAAAGTCTAATTTGGCTTTATTATACGTTTAAGAAACATAATTCTGAAGTGATCTGCATATGTGCATAAAAAGGGTAGCCCTTTGGGCCCAGTTGTACGATCGTGGATCACCTTGACCATGGATCAATTACCTAGGATACAATTGTTAATACAATAGTATCCTAGGCAACTGAACCATGGTCAAGGATAATCCACGAACATACAACTGGGCCTTAAACGGTTTTATTTTTTTGTTGCCTGTTATTTGCCTGTAGTTGATGAAATATAATAGTTGAATGGTACTAGATAAACGATAGTTGTGGATAATATAGATACGAATTACTTGAACAAATATTATTTAAAAGCAGAACCTCCTGGTCGACCCCATACATGTTTTTGAAAACATTAAGTGATAAATGCACCAAATAAATTGTATAAAACCAGTTGTTATTAATTTGCGAAGCATTTTAAATTTACATCTAATGCACAAACTATTGCAACAATAATAACATGCATACAGAAAGTGCCACGATTATTATGCAAACAAATCGAACGTATTCCGTAAAGCTTAGTACACTAAAAGATTTTAAATTTATTTGGGCATAGATAAATCATTTGAAAAAATTACTCTCCATCGACAGTTTTCGCATTCGAGAGGATCCCTTTTTATTCTTCGTACCCTTCGTACAAAACGCAGCGACGTCAAAGGTATTATTGAAAGCTCTAATATAGCCTTTGAAAGCGTTTTTTGCTGACCAACACCGGCAATCTCATCCTTGTCGTCACCTGCGGTGCATTGTATGTGAATGTATAGCTGATGTGCCATTTTTATAGAGGGGAAAAGGGACATATGCATTGAAGAGGCGCCCCAGTATAGCAGTAAGTGGCTCCTTGTGTACGCCAGCGTTTTGTTCCCGCTTTAATAAATTTCATTCATAGCATTAAATATTAATAACAATCTTAAGCTGGAATACGGTATCATATGGTGCACTTCTATAATGTATAATCGCTTCATGGGTAATTAGATTTGAAATGCGGACATTTTCTAGTGGTTAGTGTTTTTTTTATATACGCATTGGTGATTAATTGTTGTCCAATTGACTAGATAGTCACTCGGCTAATTTATCCTCGTCATCAATACCGTTTTGAAAAATCGGTCGTGGCCGAGGACATTCCTGAGCGACGGTAAAAATCGATTGTTTTACTTACATTTGCGCCTGTGGTTTGGTGTCCGACTTTTTTCGTTTCTTTGTAACACCCGCGGCCAGGGCACTACTCATCTTGGCCCAGACCGGGTCTTGGAGCTCACACGGGCCGAGGCTGCAAATGAAAAATTCGAAATTAGTGCAAAATCGAGGGGAAATTTGCACGGCCATGAGACGTCCATTCAAGGTAGACGTTTCATAACCGGCAATTCAGCGTGATTTGCATGACACATGGCTGCACATATGAAGAAATGGCAGTGCTGGCTGGCAATGTACCCAACAATAATTTTATTAAATGAATTGTATTGTGTCACGAGGTTTAGAAATGAACCGAAGTATTTGCACTTTCAACTACGCATTTGGTTTTCCGTGAAGTATTTTAAGTAGGGTAATTTATTAACATCGCCGTCGCAAGCCAATAATAAATCAGGCTACTGATTTCCAAGAACATGAATTTTGTTGGTGTAAAACGCGCTCTATTGATCTTCGGCATTTTAATGGATATTACTATTCTAGGAATGGTAATAGGGGTTCAATTCTACAGCCAAATTACCTCATGCGCGTGCGTAATTCGGTCCCGAAATAAAGCGGTGAATAATTGAAAGTCGAAAGAATTTCATAACCGGCTAATTGGTACAGCTCATAAATAATTAATCGAAACCGGCTAGCTTGCCGGCAGAAAAATACGTTAAATGTTCAATTGCGTATTCGTGAGTGACTACTTACTCGAAATGAATGCAATTTCCTTAAAACTATTTGTGGCCATTGGAAGGTTAAGTTTTGGATGTAATTAAATTAAATTGAATTTCGTTTGCCACTTTTTTGATAATTGGGAAATTTACGAAGGCGCAGTGAATATAAATAGTAGTCTTAATTAAAGCCTACCGTAATTTCGACATTAACTTGTATACAGGGTGTCCCGGGAGAAACAAAACGCCCCCGCTCAACTTAAATAAAAAAAATCTTGCAAAGTAATCGAGATATTTTAAAAAGTAATGCACTGTTGTATTGCAAATTAAGTAAGCTTTCAAACGAGGTTACACTCAACACCTGGTCCAATTTTAAAACACTGAGCTTACCTCCCTTGCGGCAAGGGGGTTAAACAATTGAACATATTTTTATTGCCAAAAGTTGTCCCCCTTTAATTAAAAATTGACGTGTTTCAGCGATTTCGTGAAAAAATATCAAGTAAAAACGTTCTCAAAGAGGTCCATCAATATAACTACATAAGACACATAATAGTACGTGGAAGATAAGTCTATACCAATAGAAATTTATAGATGGTGAACATCAGCAATGCTTGGCATAAAGTATAAATTTAACAATTACGGATGTTCTATCAACCCTAAGTGTGGATCTTGATATACAAAATGTCGAGGATGAAGATGACAGTGATATGGATGAAAAAGGGCATGGTGATTGCATCATTATATAAACTGATTTAGTAGATTTAGGTACTGCTAAATATCACGCTCACATGTAACAAACATACGGACGGTGGTGGAAGATTGTTTAAACTCACCTTCAAAGAATGAATTTTTTTTTTAAGTGTATATCAAAGAATAATTCGGTAGAGAAATTGCTATGCAATTAGATTGTCAGACACGATGGAATACTATGTTGTTCATGTTGGAAAAGTTTTTGTGTTCAAAAAGTTCTGATATAGATGCGGCTATAATTTTTTTTCTGACGATAAACTTGATTTACTGTCTGCAACTTTTGCCGCTTTGGCACCTACAAAAACTAACAGTACACGCATTATGTCTTATACGACTTTGCAATTTATGTTGGAGGCTCTTCTCGAACAAAATTACCCAATAGCTTTAGAACTATGTATTAGGTGTTTTAAAATTTGGCATTTTACAGCGACGAACAGATTTGTCACTTATACTACAGTAACTACAAATGGGCTCACTAGATGACAGAGAGATATTATTTCAACTCACCTATGTATCTAAAAATAATGTATATACAGGGTGGCCCACCTATCCTCGCTCGGACCATTGCTTCTACACTAATGAAAATTGAGGAAAATATCTGATTGAAAGTTATTGGACACTTGATGTGCTACGTTTTGAAATTATTTTCGAGTGTACAGAGTGTATCAAAAATCCGGGACACAAAACATAGTCTCTTTTTAAATGGACCACCCTGTATATTCTTTCATTATTAGAATTTGCTTTATGTGGGCTTCACAAATCATTTTTATTTTTTGAGATGAGATGCAACGTTGCCAAGTTATTCACATTTTAATCAAATTTAACGAAAAATCATGGACGTGGCAAAAAATTCAACAAAACCTTATTATAAGAGATCAATGAAAGAATCTGCGTATGCAAGTACCCAAGCAATGTGCCAAAACATACACAATATTTTGAGTCATGTAGAATACACAGTGTGTTCTGAAACAACGATCGAATTTTTGCTATTTTCACATATACTCCAAAATAATTTTAAAAAGTAGCACATCATATGTCCAATAACTTCCAATCAGATGATCAGCGGTCGATCAAATCTTCACAAAAATCGGTCCTCTTTTAAGTGAGCATAAAGACAGTGAACGTTGAAAATACTTTCCTCAATCTTCATTGGTCTAGCAGCAATGGTCCAAGCGAGGATATGTGGGCCACCCTGTATAATATATCGTCGGCTTACAAGTGAAATCACTTAAGTCAAAAACTATAAAATGTGAGAAACTGCAATTAAAGTCTTATATTCTGCTGTTACCTTTCCTACTCAGTCATTTAATGAGTTAAGAATTTGGAAGTTCGGCTACAGGACCCTTTACTATACCCCTGCTGAGCCTGAGATTTGTTACAATTTAGTAAACCATCGCAATAAAACTGAACTAAAACCAGCCCAAAATTGATTTAGTGTATTTCACTTGTAAGCCGAAGATATAGTCCATGCCAGATAAGATGTCACTATACAGATAAAACCTAAATCTCCCCTAGGAGGAATTGGACCCATGAGAATTCATCCAAAAACGGCGGGAGCTGTTTTGAGCCATTAGCTATAACTGTATTCCTTTGATCCCTTAGAAATGAAGTGCCAAGGACTTTAAGCTCACTAGCGTATCTCAATAAACTAGGATGCTTCAAGAGATGCCGTGGCATTTCTGTTGACCAATTCTATAGGTCAAAGGAGGGACTTCGGTTTTATGTGAAATGTGACATCTTATCTGGCATAGACTATATCTAAAGTTACACTCACGAATATTTTCATATGTTTAAGTAAACAAGAATAATATACAAGAGTCCGTGACACCGGGAAGAGAGGTAAATGGTGGGCGGTTAAAAAATAATGGGACTTGAGAAAGAAGAAACAATAAGATGAAACAAGATTTTTGAAAAAAAAAAAAAACGTAAACAAAAGTGACGTTTTATTGACCATAGTACAGACAGGTGTATTGACGAGTCTAAATTTTCTGCGGTCGATCAAATCTTCACAAAAATCGGCCCTCTTTTAAGTGAGCATAAAGACGGTGAACGTTGAAAATACTTTTAGGAATTATGAAATGTAGTATATCTGATATTACGAATAAAATAGAAATTTTATTTCTATTTTCTATTCTCAGTGAATCATTTTTAAAAACTGAACAGTCCATTCTCAAAACGAATTATTCGTCCCTCCGGTAAATGATAATTAACTGGGGAAAAAACAGAAAAATCGCTGGGAAACTCCGAAACTTTACCGAAAATTAGCACCATTTCGATGTTCATTATTTTGAAGAAAAAAAAGAGATTTTCTAGGTAAGTAAAAATCACTTGGTATATCTGATAGGGGCTAATAAGGTATTTAGGTTTTTTGAAAAATCATTAATATTTTTTTTTTAAATGCTACTGAAGTGGATGCCAGGACTAGGTTACTTTCCAAAAGAATTAAACTTATCGAATTCATAAAAACGGGTAAAAAAGCTACAAGTGTATGCCAGGACAAGGTTACTTTCCAAAAGAATTAAAGTTGTTGAATTCATAAAAACGGGACAAAAAATGATATACGAGTAGAACTTTATACATTTCCTCTCGAACCAAAAGAATTCAAGTTATCGAATTCATAAAAACTGGACAAAAATGACATAGAACTTTATACATTTTCTCTAGAACCAATTTTTAGGTTTTCTTTTAATGTCTTTCGATTCTTCAGGTTTAGTTATGTGCATTCCGATTTGGGCACATACGCATAAGGTCTACTTTGCATGCTATAATTCAGTGGTTCAAATACTTCAAATTGACTTACTGTTTTTAACACGACGATATATACATTTTAGAGGGAATAACAATTCAGTAAAGCAATTTATTTGTCATAAACTTGTTAAAGCTTATAACTCTGCCTTCGACATGCATCTATTTATTTTGTCTGTCAGTTTTATTAAATGTGGGGAAAGTAAAATGATATAGAAGAAAAAATGATATAGAACTTTATACAATTTCTCTCGAACCAAAAGAATGAAAGTTATCGAATTTATAAAAACGGGACAAAAAATGATATAGAACTTTATACATTTTCTCTCGAATCAATTTTAATTTTTTTTAATGTCTTTCGATTCGATTCTTCAGGTTTAGTTGTGTGCATTCCGATTTTGGCACATACGCATAAGATCTACTTTGCTTGCAATAATTCAGTGGTTCAAATATTTCAAATTGACTTACTGTTTTTAAGACGACGATACATACATTTTAGAGGGAATAACAATTCAGTAAAGCAATTTATTTGTCATAAACTTGTTAAAGCTTATAACTCTGCCTTCGACATGCATCTATTTCTTTTGTCTGTCGGTTTTATTAAATGTGAGGAAAGTAATGTATTGCCAATATCCATGTTTTTCTCGTTTATCAATGTAGTATGCAGAGCTCTGCACAAATGAAATTACTTATCACAGACACCGCATTGCGCAAAGATTCAAATGCGTTATAAGAAAAAAAAATTCAGTTCAAAAATTGTAATAGCGCAGTAATAAAGTAATAATAATAATGCTACTGGTTCCCCCAGGTCAGCACAGTACGAGTTTGATCGAAAAACGTTAAGAAAATAAGAGTAAACACAAATTCAATAAAGCTGAACACATTCTGGGTGCACGCTCAGTGAAAGCGTTGGCTAAGCCGCCCCAAAACCTTTTCAATGCTAATCGATACAACGGTCTGGCGTAACAACGAAGTCTACGGCGCTGGGACCAAAGAAAGTCTATTTCTGCAGAGAGAAAACTTCCAAACGGACATGCATGAGGCACAAGGCAGTAGAGTAAAATCTGAATAATGCGTCCGAAGAATGGAAACAAAATAAGGAGCCGCCACACAATCGACGTCGGCCGCCGAGGACGTGGGATGGGAGGCGTCGCGCTGCCAGAATTGACAATCAATAAACTCGGGGATGGGGCGGGGGCGGCCAGGGCGTCTCGACGTCGGCACGCAACAGGCGCCCGACGGCGCATGCGCACCGCCGCGATTAGAGGCGTCGCAGTGAGCGTCGCGGCGCACAGACATATAAGATTGGGATAGGTCGTGTGACGCACAGCTGAGGTGCTCCGATCGTAAAATCAAAACTTTACAATCGCGCGTTCATTCTCGGTAAAAATAGATCGCGGGGCATGAACCAGCGCTATTCCTGTTAAAACGAATACAAACTCTCGCTTTCGCGCACTCGGGAGTCGGCTGGCATGAAACCAGTAAGCTTTATTCATTTTAGCAAACTTGGTAAGGTCAATTTCATAGGCGCAGCCAGAAATTTATATTTTCATTACCACTGAGCTCCATGGAACAAATTTAAAGAGAATCATTGGATGGGTACTCTTGCTTTAATAATATTTAATCAATCGAGGTAGTAACACCACAAGAGGTTCAATTTTAATATAACAACACTACAACATGCATTCGTTAATGAAGCTGACTTATGGCCGTATTCACCGACGTCCGATAAAGCAATGCTTTGGACCAATAATATTTTATATGGTTTTTTTGCTACCCAGAGGCTTGTCATCTGTGTCTATCACCTGTAATCTGAATGAAACTATAAAATAAGGTCAAGTCGAATGTTATTGCAGTATTTCAATTTATCTGTCAGTGTCACGTAAAACTTCATGACATAGAAGGGTTATTGGTCCAATTGCTTTATCGGACGTTTGTGAATACGACCATTATAACTGTAATACATACATGTTGAAATAAGGAATGCTGTGAGATCATATAAATTTATTTCACTCTTCATTAAGAAACGAAAATAGGTGTTAGATTCATATTGACAAAAATAAGTCAAGATTTTTATTTTATGTCACATATTCTTCATATGTTCCTTATAAGAGCCGCCAATTGTAATTTATTTCCCAACTCCATACCTAAAGGAAACCATATATAAGATATGTTTCGATAAAAAAACGCAAAGAATGTTTATATGAAATGAATAGCTGGTGCAAATATACTCTTGGTTGCGCTACTGGTCGATTTGCTTTGCGGAGAAAAATTCCCCAGCCAAGCGGAGAACTCCTTTGTCTACATTGCCAAACATTTTGCAACATTAATTAACGCGCGTGATTCACGTCCGAATAGTTTTTATCGGGCGTCATGTACACCTTCTCTCTTCATCTCTATTCGCGTTCGAGTCGGGCCAACCCTCCGGGTTATTGTGAAACATTTCATTTCAGACCAAGCCGCCGCGTCGCTCTTCTGGGAAATGTTTTTGCGCCGCGTTTCGCGCAAATGCGATTTTCATCGCTGTTATTAGCACGTACCTAGCGGAAATAATTAACAAAAAATATCATCACAAACGAAACCCATCGAAAACAACATTTCCTCCGCGGTGTCATCGGGGTTCGCTGTCGACGTCCTTGCAGTTCCGTTGAATCCTGGTGGCCATAAAAAAAACCGCACTATCCTCTTGTTTGCGAGATAAATGAAAAGCATCCAAGGTCCTGTACACATACTTGCCTAGTTTGATCAGGGGAGAGCTGCGTGATGTGATTGGCCTCCAAATGTGCAAACAGCAAACGCGAGATTACTCAGCCGACAAACACGTCGGACGGGATTAACTCCAAGATGCACAGGACAATGGGAAATAAAGAGACTTTATCGTGCAGGCCTGGAATTCACGTGATATTCGATTTTTCATTAACTCATGAACGAAACATTCGTGTCACACTCAAATCTTATTATGTATTACTACGGGTATTAAGTTTTAATCTCGTCGAGTGTTCGAAATACCTCCATGGAAATCAAATACAACGGACGTCAAAATGTAAAACAAAATTTATCTCAAAAGTAAACAACTTTCCTGGATATACATTAACTTGTTCAAACTTGCAACCACCACCGGTTGTCATCAATCAAGATGTCCGAGCAAGGAGTTCCTAGCAGCGTTTTGCACGCACGTTTTGAGTTAAAAAAAACATTATTCATCTGCCCGATGAAGACACTGTGTGTCGAAACATGTCGCAGACAATACAATTTTTTTTTTTAACTCAAAACGTGCGTTATTTGCCCAGTCATAATAATGAAGTTTAAACAAGTATCCGCAAATCTATTTCCATGCTTATAATCATATTTTTGAAGAATAAAATGAGTCTTTCCTTCGCACTTTTTTAAGGACCCAAGCACAGTTTGGGGAACAACCGAGAACTCTCACTTCGCGCAATGTTTTGAAAATTGTTTGAGCTTATAGTGACCGTAGGTTCAGTGAAATTCAGATTACAAAATAATCTACGAACCTGTGGAAGAAGGCAAACAAGGTTTTATATAAAATAATATTATTACTTTGACCTTTTTCTAACGACATACATATTATAACATAATTTTACGAGCCCTAACAACTATATGTTCGGCCATTTCACAATTTCTATCTAAAAATTGTTTTAACATGAACTGTTAGCGGCAAATGATATTTATTATTCCTTTTTTCGTAAATTTTGGATCAGCAGTATTCTGGCTGCACTTTGGTGACAAAAATATAATAAGTATCACAATGTATGTCTGTCAAAAAACGTTTTTGTTGCGCTAAGACAGACAACTAAATGTTCGGCCAAAATATTATGCATTTTAGATACATCACGAAATTAAAATCTAGATAGCTTTGGATGCTGCTTTCACGTTTAAGCAAACAAGGCTTTTTGTTAACATGTTCTTGATAGCAGTATTCTGGCTGCACTTTGGTGATAAAATATAATAAGAATCACTATTTATGTCTGTCAAAAAACATTTTTGTTGCGCTAAAACAGACAACTAAATGTTCGGCCAAAATATTATGCATTTTAGATACATCACAAAATTAAAATCTAGATAGCTTTGGATGCTGTTTTCACGTTTAGGCAAACAAGGCTTCTTGTTCACCCATGTTTAGTGTGTTTGTCAACTTTACGTGAACAGTTGGTTTAAAAATGACTCGAGATGTGGCAACTCTTAAAAAAAGTGAGAGAAAAAAATAGACAAATTGCTAGAGACTTGCAATTATCAAAATCTATAGCAACTTATATCATAAAATTATATGATGTAAACGGTAACACCGATATTAAGAGAAAAGGCTCAGGACGACCCTATTTAGTTTCGGATCGACAAAGATGAAAGCTAGTTAAAACCTGCAAAAATAACAGAAGAGGCCCTACCCTTCCACTTTGTAATCACCTATCCCGCCTATAACACAGCGTTATCAACTCCATATGAAGAAATCCAGGCTGAAAGGCTGCGGCTGATGGTCAATTGAAGAATTGCAGCAATACCTTCTTTACAATTTAATAATGTACATACAACAACAAATATATACATGTTTCAATAAATTATATCTTATATATAACAGAAGAGGCACTTGAGAGAAATAACGGCCGAGTGGAATGAGGCTGCAGGAATATCTCTTTCCAGGAAAACTTGCACAAAGCGGGTACATAAAGAGTGGCTTCTGTTTTTGAGTAATTTTATCAATTTCAAATATTTCAATATGATAGGGATAAAACTATCTGGCATTTTAGGAAAAAGAAAAACCATTATTGGCCCAACGTTAGAAAAAAAAAACGTTTGGTTTGGTGTATAGAACAGCGACCATGAGCAGTGGAATTCGATTAATTTTAGTGATGAATCGAAATTCGATGTGTGTACGGAAGATAATCGAAACAGAGTAATTAGAAACAAGAAAGAGGAAACTAAGGGCTTAAAACATACTGTCTCAAGTTTCCTTCGGTGCTTATGATATGGGGTTGAATGTATGCAAAGAGCGTAGAAAATATCTAGTTCATCAACATAACTGATAACGCTGTAAAATACCAAGAGAAAACAGAAAATAATTTAATTCCCAGTATTGAAAAATTGTGCGCAGCGGTGCCATTTATCTTCCAATAAGATGGAGCATTTTGGCTGTATAGCTTAGCCAAAACACCCGAAAATGGTTTGAAAACCATTACATGGCAGAATTGGATTCGCCTTCCAGTAGCCCAGGCTTAATCGTCATCGAAACCGTTTGGCACAAAATGAAACTGAAACTGAGAAACAATCCACAAAGAACTCATGAACGTTTGAGTGTTAAACTTCAAGAAGTATGGGACTCAGTGGCAGTAGAAGAGTGTCAATCTCTTTTTAACTTAAAACTAACTCTTAAACAATTTTTAACCCAAAAAAAAAATGAAACAGGAAAAAATCTTTTTCAAGCTAAATATATTAATTTATCATAACGAAATAAATTGATTGATTGAGACTACTAAACTTCAAACGGTATCTCCCCATCATAAATCAATTTTAAATTCATTATGAAGAGTTATAATCATTTTTACTCATAAATAATTTCATCGTGACGGAATTAGTGCTAAACTTCAAAAAGTATGGGACTCAGTGGCAGTAGAAGAGTGTCAATCTCTTGTAAATTTTATGCCTAGAAAAATTCAAGCAGTAATTGCCGCAAAATACGATGTTAAGCCGTATCAAATTGTTAAATTGTTCCATCTTTTTATAAAGTTTTATTTTGGTCGAACATTTAATTGTCGGTTTTTGTTCAATAATATATTTTTTTTACAAACGAAAAATGTAATGTTTTGTTACATATTATCATCATAAAGCAGCCAGAATCATAATGATTCTAAAATTAAAAACAAATACATTAAGAAATATATTTTACTAGTAACAGTACATTAAGAAAAACAAATTTGGGTAGTAATTATGAAGTGGTCGAATATATAGTTATTAGAGCTCGCACACTGTATAACTCCTAATTCAAGTATTCTAACACTATCTCTATATAAATATACTAAAGAAGGAACAACTTCCTTCAAAAAGTTAATCGCCGAGTAACTTGCTTGACAAGTGTATTCCAGCTAACGGGATTACTCTAGAAATTAGATTCCACACCTTTTCCTTCTCGTTGCGAACATTTGTTTTAGAAATCTATTTTCGTTTCTGATTCAACGTCCCTCGTAGAAATAATACATTTCACAATATTAGCAGTTATACGTGTTAGGGCACGTTCCTGGGGAATTCGTTGGTTGGGGTAAAATAAATGCGGACGCTGTGAAATAGTTTTATTCTCCCGAACGCTACAACGAAAAGGAGTGTATAAAATGAATATGTTCAGATGAGCCTTCACGACTAGAACTGGTGTTCCCTTGGTAAGGGAGGTTTCGGGTGACTACTATGATAGCCGAGCCGAGACAGAATACCAGTGATGACAAATTATGACCAAATCTTGGCAATTTTTCGGGTTCTCATTCTAGCTTAGGCTCTCTATTCTAGCTCATTATTCATTAGGTGTCAAATATCTTAAAACGGCCACATACGAAATATTTTAGTAGAAAAAATATTATCATTAAATTATGATGTGGGAGTAGATAACATATTTAAATCAACGAGAAAATGGGTAGGTACATAAAAACATTTCATAACCTATAATTTATCTTACATTGAAATTCACCCGGTCGGTCTACATATTCTCAACAAATTAAATTAGTGATAGGTAATTTATGTTGCATATACGCAAATATTAATCAAAGGTAGGGCATTTTTTTAAAATTTCTCAATCGTTCCATATGACCGACCGTTTGGCGATTCTGTTTTCAATATCTATATATACACGGTTGGCTATATGTTCTATTATTATCATTAATTACAAACAAGTTATTTTCATTCTTTCTACTTTTGTCGCTGAAGCAATTGAGCCGTTAATTTTAAAAACAACACAAGTCCAAAAATGCACAAATCGATGTATTAACAATAAACGGCTCTGAAGACCAATGTTGAAGAAACCAGTTTTCTCGAAAAACAATACAAGTCGCGTGTAACAGCCCAATAAAAATATAGCAATTCTTTAAAAACGACACAAGTCCATTGGGTTTCTTTCTTCAGTGTCAATATCTAAACAAAAAGCAAGAAAAATCATCAGCAAAATTGAAGAATCTTAAGGACTTAATGGGTATCTTAAAGGAACCCCAAAATATATAATTTTATGAACAGTTTTTTGCCGAGCAATATTTAAGTGTTGTTGATGAGGAACCCGAACTGGACGAGGATGACAACAGTAGTGGTTGTGAAGAGTTTTAATTTTCATTTAAATATTTGAAAAAGTATTTTGTATTTAAACTTTATTTTGTATTTTTATTTGTTCGCATTAAAAAAAATGCAGCTAAAAACAACACAAGTCCAACTTTCTTCCCCGTTTGTCTCTTATTTCACAGTTCTTATTTAAAATCATTTTTATTTTTAAATAAGATATTTTTTAATGATTTATTTCCCCAGTATTTTGAGTATAACTACAGTGGTAGTTTTTTTAAATTTCCACAAAACTGCTTTTGGACATGTGCACTTTTTAAAATAAACGTCTCAATTGCGCTCAAAAGGGAATTTGAGAACAATTGTCCAGGAATAGCAATTTTGACCATAAACTACTTTTGTACATAAACTCCCAATCGATTATTAAATTAGAAGTAAAGGTACATACATCGCGTAATTATGATGGTAATTTAATATGTCGGATTTGTAACTATATAATACAGGATGTCAATTTGAAAAGTTGCCATTGACCTTTCAAATTGACACACTGTATATATATATATAAAGGGTGTTTTTTTTAGACGTGTGGTTTTCGAGAAGAAATAAAACGCATGTAATATAATGTTATGGCCAAGAATTTAGCTTTATTAGAAAGATAAGGGTTTGCCATTATGTTTTAAAAATGATTTCGGGTAAGTGGGCGCCGCGCCTGGCTAGAAGAAATTCCAGCCGAGAGACCCAATTTCCGACCACTTTTTGCAACAATTGGGGCCGTATGTCAGCAATAACGCGCCGAATATTTTCTTCCAAGGCGTCAATCGTCTCGGGCTTATCTGCGTACACAAGCGATTTCACATAACCCCACAAGAAATAGTCCAGCGGTGTTAAATAGCACGATCTTGGAGGCCACGCCACAGGTCCACGACGCGAGATAATGCGCTCTCCAAAAGTTTGTTGCAATAAAGTGATTGTTGCGTTGGCTGTATGGCATGTAGCACCGTCTTGTTGGAACCATAGGTCGTCCACATCAACATCCTCCAATTCAGGCACGAAAAAGTCATTAATCATGGCTCTATAGCGTTCCCCATTAACTGTAACATTATGGCCGGCTTTATTTTTAAAGAAATATGGACCAATGATTCCCTCTGCCCATAGAGCACACCAAACAGTGACTTTTTGAGGATGTAACGGCGTCTCAACAATAGCTTGTGGATTATCTCTACTCCAGAAGCGACAATTTTGCTTATTGACATACCCGTTTAACGAAAAGTGAGCTTCATCGCTGAACAAAATTTTCTTGTGAAAATCAGGATCGGTGGCCATCTCGTTTTGGGCCCATTCACCGAACGTGCGACGCGCTTGATGGTCGTTTGGCATCAATTCTTGCACGAGTTGGATTTTGTAAGCAAGCAAACCAAGATCCTTCCTCAAAATCTTCCATAAAGTTGATGGGCACAGCTCCAATTGTTGCGCGCGATGGCGAATGGACTCATTCGGGTCTTCTTCGATACTCTGCTCCAAAGCAGCAATAGCGTCTTCGGTGCGCACTGTACGGCGTCTCTGAGGATGCGCATTATCAACTAGAGTAAACGTGGTGCGAAACCGATCCATGGTTGCTCGAATTACCGACTCTGCAGGGCGATTATGTCGACCGAATATTGGACGCAGCGCGCGATGCGTCGCGCGAACCGAACCATTATTTTGGTAATAAATTTGCACGATTTGCAAACGTTGTTCAGAAGTAAGTCTATTCATTATGAAATGGCAAACCAAACAGGACATAAATCAAGTGACAGCTGTCAAAAAGACAATCTCCGAAAAAAGTAAAGCCATCTTGAAAACCACATGTCTAAAAAAAACACCCTTATATATATATATATATATATATATATATATATATATATATATATATATATATATATCAATATGCCTTCTATAAGACATATGTAAAACATTGATAGCCTAATTTTGCAAAAAAAAACCTGCATAGATACACGATCTCGCAAAATGTTGACAAAGTTATATGATAAAGTGTGACAATTTTATAGAAAGAATAGAACATTTTAAAAGAATAAAAAATCACATACCCAGAGCCCACATCAATTCCCGAATTCTGTTATTACCATCAATTATTTACGTAATGCGAACTTAATTGTAACGCACAATCCATTGTGGTTGAATTAAAACAGCAAAAAAATGTTAATCGAAAATTACTCCTTTCCGTTTAAGCATTGAAATTAACTTCTGCATGTTTAAGCGGCGAAACTAATTTTCTGGTTCCACATTTGGCAACCTTGAGAGTGCTTTCAACAGATTAAATCTACGGCGCACTGGAAACGCTCGGCGGCAGTATCCTTACTAGATTAGAATCTGTTGGACGAAAAACAATGAAAGTGCGCCCCGGAGATGTACAAATCTCGGGAAATGTAAATTGCATTGGGTCGGTCCCGCTTTGCTGCGGACTAGAGAATTGTCATTGTCGAGTGGAGAAGCTCTCGTTTGCGAGTATTGCTTCTAAATTGTTTTCGTCGAAAGCGAGATCGCCATAAATGATATAAATACATGTGGAGATCAATAATGATGCCCAAGGGACCTGCAATATATTTCCATACTAAACAAGCAAATCATACTGTGTGATCGTTAAGTTTGGCCCCAGAGGGTATAAAAGCTAAGTCAGTGGCTGTAGCCCTAGTTCGAAATAACTTTATATCACTTCAGTTCCAATAATGATGTTTAGGTAATTGTGTTTCATTCACAAATTATTAATAATATGTGAATAGCACATTCTAGTTGTGACAAACATAATAATTACTCAACTGTAGAAAAGTAGGCAGTAATTCTGAACAATATGAACAAAGGATGAACCACATTCTCACGAGATTACCAATGCAATTTTTTAGTCGCCGTGGCCACTTCCAAGGGCAGCGTCGTATTTCGTTGTGTCGACATTTTTAAAATAGACGCATTTACATAGCTCAAGCTTCTTTGTTGGCTTTATTACAAATAACTGTTCAAAAATGTGAAATCCAACTGTGCATGTCAATATTTCTCAAGTCTTAGTACGATGGATGTAATAAAACGTTGTTCTTTGTGAATTTGTTGAGTAAACACCCATACCTACGAATATATTTAAAAACTAGAAGTTTTGTATGTTTTGCAGCCCATACTCGTAATTCTTCTCACAAAAAAAATTAATATCGCAGAACACGTGAATGTTTTTTAATCCTTTAGGTTTGTACAGAGTACAGTCTAACCTAACCATTTATAGAGTATAGGTAATACGTATTGAGACTTTTGTCCTTTATATTAACCCTGTATAGTAATATTTGGGCCAAACAAATAAGTGAATATTTGTCGTTTTTTAAATCCCAATAGACAAAATATAAGACCTGGGCATCCACGAATAACATCACCATGAGAATCACCGCCCTAAGTCAGAAAGTATACAAAATATAACCTGGTAACTTATTTTTCACATACACATAGTTTATTCAAACAGTTGATCCAGCAGTTATAAATTATCATGTGTGAAAGAAAAATTCTCGGAGCGAATAATTAATGCAATTAGGTATGCTAATAATACATTAAATCATTGGTGAACGGGTCGCAGAGCAGTTGAAAATTTATGTCTTTTCTGGGTAAAATATGATCTGAAAATGAGTGTTTAACACGATACATATGAATTACTTGTGCCCATAACCATTAAATATGTTCTGATGTCTGAGTAATATTTTTATTGTTCTTGATTTTAAGTTATTGTTCATATCGAACAAGGAATCAAAGGTTTAAAATATTTAATTATTGCTATGGGTATGTAAGTGCTACATTTATCCATACTTGTTAAATCCAATCAAGAGCGTAGTTACACTGCCTTTGCGAAAACAAGTTTTGTATATTTGATTAAAACTGTACTTTATAAACTATGGCTAACATTTTCAGAATTAAATCTGAATTTTTGATAATATTATTTAATCACCAAAAATGTGAGTATTCTAGGATTCAGTGATACAACAAAAATACACATAAGTAGGCATTTTAATTTTTAAGTAGCCTAGAAAATTATTATTTTGGTACAAACTAAAATGACAAAATTTCCAAATTAATGAAGAAATCTGCACCATTTGTTATTTTCAACATTACATTTTATAAGCATTATACATTACTGCTACTGATTAAATTAGTAACAAATAAATATTACCAAACCTACAAATGGGATTCTAGGATTCAGTGATACAACAAAAATACACATAAGCAGGCATTTTTTAGTAGCCTAGAAATTTTTATTTTGGTACAAACTAAAATGACAAAATTTCTAAATTAATGAAGAAATCTGCACTATTTGTTATTTTCAACATTACATTTTATAAGCAATATACCTTACTGCTACTGATTAAATTAGTAACAAATAAATAATACCAAATCTACAAATGGACAAATGGAAATATTTTATATATAGCACAGTTTTTTTGCATAATAGAACAAAACACTAAATAATTTGAATGTATTCTATGCAACAATTGGACTACAATTCTTCATCATTTAAATACTAGCAATATATAATACTACTGGTTAAATAATAAAAGCATTTATAGCAATATCCGCGGAATTAATTTATGTCAAAAATTCAAAAACTGATTATATACGTACATAAATATATTCAGTACTTAAAATTCACCATACATATAATTTTCCATATAAAATCTTGCATGGCTGAAGATGTCGACTGCTTAAAAGTGGGCAAGTGTAATTCGCAATAAAAACGTAGGGGTTATTATGAAGATGCTTCGTTTGTCTCCACCGAACACGTCTACACGGAATTCCACGCTCTGTTGTCCATAATCGCATGCATGAAGTTAAAGAGAGTACTCATGAGCTTCGTATATGTGATGGCACATGAAAGTATCAAAATAAGCTGTATGAAGAATCAGACAACTTCCGCAGCTCTAAAGCATGAGTTCGTGCTGGGGTATTATAATAGGTAAAAACTGATTCATTACGTTTACGTCCAACATTGACATGAATCGTATTTTACCATTAAAAATCTCCACTTGGTTATGCTACGCACCACATAATTATTAATAATTACATCATAGACAACATGTAAGCTGCCTCAATAGAAATTTATAGCGATTAAATTAAAACAAAAATACATATTGACATAATCACGGATATTTGATATCAACAGTAAGCTAATTATATTGCTTTAAATTTAATATGTTAATTGTATCAATAGGTCAGTACATCGTGGAGTATGAGTTTTAACGCTTATTGTCTGGACATAATTAAAATGTTTCATAATTTACAGCCTTACTAACCTAATTTTATGCATTAATGTAACACCTTTCATCCTCATATTACATGATACCGTGCGAGCAAAAATTATTATCATCAACGTTTGCTTTGGATCTAAGGCCTACAGCATACAGCTCAGCGGTAGAGCACTCTTGGATGAAAAATAATTTTTGCTCGCACGGTATAAAGTCTATTGCGTGTAAAAAGTTTAAGACAAGGCTTCGGAAATGGTGATTTATCGCAACTTTTGCAATTAAGGAATTAAATTGAATCACTGTTCGCTCTCAGATATGTTGTGGTTTCCGTTTGATTTTCGGAAGGTCGGGGTTGCAAAACACCCAAACCGAGCACACTCATAACATTCTCGTTAAATTAGCGTGATAGACCGAGTATCCGCCCGAGGTACAAATTCTTTGTCTACACAATAATTCGCTGCCATTATTATTAGGTTCTAATTAATTAATTAATCTCATCATTAAAACCTCGGCTTCCCAATATCGGTATGATTTTTAATTCTTGAGTGTAGTTTTATGGTGTTCCGCTGGATAGCCTCAAAGAGCGAATTTATACGTGTACGTGTGTAGTAGTTGGACAGAAAAGTTGTTAGACGAGTTATATGTGTTACGACCATGAATATGGCAGCAACTTTTAAAGATATAATTAGCCACTAGACATGCCAGCAAAAGGAAGCAGAATTTTATTCCTCACCGGTTCAAACAAAAATACAGCGTTATATTATTTATATTATGTTGTGCGTACAACGTTAATTACTGTTCAAATTTATAATTGCCACTTCACTTTAGAATCTAATTATATCAAATCTGTGCAGAGGGTTTACATTACTATTACAATTTCAGTTTATGCCAACTTGACATGGAGCGTGCTCATATTTAATAAAACACATAAGAACAATATATAACAACATATAACAATGATATGTTTACTCAAAATTATTCCAACATTATTGACATCACGTCAACTATGAATTTACTTGACATGTTTTTATACACCAGTTTGCCGTCTGGGAAACATTGTATGTACACATAAGTATTTAAATATTTGAGGTTTTATTCTGTTGTTCAAATAAGTTGTTTACAATTCAAAGTATTATTTAATTTTCCGGATATAAAACAGTTTTATAAGCAGTCATGCAAATATTTTATACTGTCAGTGAAGAAACACTCGGAATATTGTGTAGTGATTCAAAACCGTTTTAAAATTTTAGTTTACTCATTTTGCAACAATTATTAAGTCGTTTAAAGGAAAAAAATATAAACAATAGTACTATACTATCGAGCGTTCAACAAAAATCGACGACAAAATTGGCGTTGGCAATCTCAAGTCATGTCTGCACTAAGATCAAACGTCAACATGAGATTGCCAATGCCAACTTCGTAGTCTATTTTTGTTGAATGTGCGATATAAGATATTGTTCCTATTCTTAAACTTAAAATGGAAGAATGTATTCGTTCGTTTCAACCAGTACAAAAGTCAATTTAATAGTTGTTTGGAATCCCTCCGTCCCATTGAAAACTGTCAATTATTGTGTTTGAAATAAATAACATAAATTTTAAATCCAAGCATTACTTTATTTAATTAAATAAGTAATCGTATTTATTATAAAAAGGGGAAGCTTTGGAAATGTATTAATTTGTTTGTTCACGTTCAATATATGTGCTCGCATTAAAATGTGTTTCAAGGATTCTTATAAGGACGGCCGGATAACAAATTAAATATTTCATAATTTATATATTTGCTACAACTATATATTGGAATGGTTTCGGTATAATAATGACATTGATTCATTTCTCGCAGTGCAAATAAGGTCCTTTCAAGGTATATAATAGATTTCTTATTTCAATCTTTTTTATAAATTAAAACTGTAGTCAGTATTAAAATATTGACAATTTAAATAAATTTAAAATCATGTACCAAATACCAAAGTCGAATGGATCTAAATTTTTTTTTAATTATTATTAAATATGTTAAATGATTACATTGAAATGATTTTCAAATACATTGAACTTTCGCCATATCAAAGCCAGAACAAAAAATGATAAATGGTAGCCATATTTAGAGCAAACTTTGAGCAATTTGAATATTGCCCTGCGGAGAACCCAATTCACACCTGCAATTATAAAAACCAGTCTTAACTTGATTATAATCTTCATTCAGGAGATACGGCATTAATGAATAAAAGAACCTAACAATTACTCTTGTACACATGACAATTGTCCGATAATTAAACAAGTTATCGATTTCTCATAATTGTTGAATTAATTTGGTTCATTGATTGAATCAAATAGTAAACCAATGTTAGAGTTATGTAGCAAATAATTCACTCAAATCCAAAGGTACTCGCGCCTTAAAAAAAAAAATAGCTGCATACACTAATTTGGCACGTCTTCTCCGCTTGTTTCTATATTGGTTTAAAATGGAAATGGATATCGATACCAAATTCAATGTTGCAGTAGAAATTCCATTAAAAACATTAGATAAAAATTCATAATTTATGTATACTAAATTTAATACTAATGCACTCTGATGGAAGAAAGGATAAAAATTATATCATAAAAATGCATGTTTCAGTCATTGATTTTGAAAGTGGGGCAAGTCCATTTTTTTAAAATTGAGAAAAGTCCAAAAATATACAAGGGACCATATTCCAAGGGGTATTTCTGGACTTTTAAATTCAACTGGTCATATGTTCAAAAAATTATATTCTAGATTTATCTTCTAATGAAACTAAGCGATTATAGATTATAATTTTTGTGCCCTAAAATTTCAAGTACCTAATATAATGCCCTAGTAGGTCAATGTATGAAAATTTTACTTATCACAAGAAAATGTATCACAAGAAGGTACTCAATTTCTACATTTGCATATCGCGGGGATGAAATGCACCACGATTAATGGCAATTAAGGGCAATTAACGCGAGAAATTTATAAATAATTAAGAGAGGTACACCAGTTGTCAAATTTAATGTAATACATTTCCATTGGTTTTAAAGTTTTAAAAAATCACTTCAAAGATTGTATCCAATTTGTCTACAATTGCATTTTTTGCGTTGTCATGATATGAACGAAATTTGTAGAAAATTCCGGCGGCACTGTTGCAATTTATACAAATATTACTCAATTTTCAAAAATTGCATTGTACACGGTCATTTATTTTGACTGCATAACATACAGGGTGAGTTTTCTTTCATTTTAAGCATTGTGATCTCGAAAACCATAAAACATAGAGATTCTGTTAAATGATGGAATATTTGTCATTTTAAGAGCTTATACAAATATAAGATATTTATTTCTTGAAAAAAAAACCATAGTTTTTGAGTTATAATACAAACTTTTTTTAAATGGCGGAAATAGTTGGCTATGACGTTTTTAAAAACGTCATTTTTTTCTCTTTGTAACTAGTTAAGGTTTGCTATACTTGTTTTCATAAATACATGAGATGCAGGAATTTTCGTTGAATAATTTGAATAGAATTTAATATAATTAGAATAGAAAAATTAATAGAATTCTCGTAGTAAAAGTTTGCCATGGCAAACTGTGTTTTTGTTACTCTCAATAATACAACTAATCATGTATCGTATTTATTTGTCAAAGTAAGTAATAATTTTCATAAAGTTAATTTTCGAAGATGGCCTTTATTTATCAAAGTAAGTATACCAAACCTTGTATCGCTATAAAAAGAAAAAGTGTCCGTTTTAAAAATGTCTAAGCCTACTACGACTACAACTGCCATTAAAAAAAAAAAGTATTATAACTGGAAAACTGCGTTTTTTCAGAAAAATAAAAGCATCTCTTTCCTCATTTTACCGAATCTTTATGTCTTCTCTAGACATGTCTATGATTATGTCTTAATCTTGTGTAGTAAAAACTACTTTGTTTCATGACCAGAAGCACAGCATCGCTGGAAATGATCTTAATCGGTAGTGGTGTGTGTTGTCTGCGGCTATATTAAAGAATCTGATGTGGGCACTGGGCAGTACATAAAATTATTAATTTTAAAATTAAAATTAACGTTAAAATGTTGTCAACGATTTTATATTCTAAGTTAAGTTTAAGTTATTGTTCATTTATATTTGTATGTCTTAAAGTTCAGATTAAACACATATTTCAAGGATTGCCTCGATTTAACATCTTTGGATTCAGAAAAATAATCTCTACCTTAACAAAAAAAAAGAAAATATATGTAACCATATGAAGAAAAAAAGGTGACTATCGCTGAAATGAAATTGGTTTTGCTAAAAAAACAAAATTAGGGCCCCATTGTAGATCATGTGGAGCCATTTAATCTTGTTTTTGTTTTATTGAAATCGGTACATAAATAAAGGAGTTATGGTTAACGGCGTTTTTATGAGGCACCCTGTATGATATGGGCACAAGGCAATTTAACATGACTGCACAGAAGTTCACTAGCTCCAACATCGAGGCTAAAGACGTTGGAGTACAAATAAAATTCGGTACAACACCGAAACCGGTCGCAAATAAAAAATTTAAGAAAATTAAGGAAGTACAGAACTTTCTTATTTATATTTGTATATTTGAGAATTTGCTGTGCGATTCTTCGAAATTCGTTGTTTTAACAAACTTCCAATCGATATGATTTTGAAAGAAAACGTGTTATACCAGTTTATTTGATTAATTTATAAATTCCCTGTCCACCATTGTTGGTGTAGGGTTTTACAGTTAATTGTTTCTTCTTGTAGGTTTCTCTCCATTTTCTTCTATCTTGTGTGAGTTGTTTGATTCTTTCCCATGATAATCCTCTTTTCTCTGCCTGTACTCTGATTCTGTCGTTCCAGGTTTTTCATGGTTTTCCCTATGTCATGCAAATATCTCTTCTTTGCGGAATATGTTTCATTCTCTTCTGTTTGGATCTCTTTCATAAAGTGCTCGTTTCTTTTTGGTTCATAGACTTCATTATTTATTTCTAGCTTGTTGTATCTTATAATTGCCTTATATCCTTTGTTCCTTGCTTCTTTTAGTTGGGGTATTAGCACTCTTCGCACTGCTTGAATGTTTTTAGGGAAGTTTTCATCTATCCATATTTCTGTTCCTTTGAGATTTTTCCTGCCTTTTAGGATATTAACGCTGGTGCTTGCTTTTGTAAGTTTAATTAAAATCGGTCTGTCCCTCTCCTCTTTGTAGATACCTATTCTTCTAATTTCTTCTATGTCTTTTGTAGTGTCGACGTTCATCCCGATTTTTTCCATTAATGTGTTAAATTTTTCTATTATTTCGTTTTCTTTTTCATTCTTTTCATTAGTTATTTCCTTAACTACTATGTTTTTCGCTCGTAGTTCTCTTTCTATTCTAACTATTCTGTCTTCCTGTTCTACTAAGTTTTCTTTTAATTTGATATTCTCTTCTTTAATTATCTTCAATTTGTTGGTTACATCGTCGAATTTCTTGATCAATCCGCTCATGTTCTCGTTTATAGTTTGGAACATCTTTTTTTATTTCTTCCATATTCCATACCAATTTATACTTTCAATTATTTGAAGAGTACGCTAGCTTTTGAACCCAAACGAATTCGTATTATTTCATACTTGATTTATCAGAGACCGGCAGCAGTCCAAAACACAGAACATACAGCAGCCGTACAATGCTACGTCAGTCGTACAATACGCAGTGGAAGTCGGATGGTTGGTTAGAACGTTCATGCGCGTTCTGTATCTTGCTATGAATCACACTCAATCACGTACAGTAAAAGAAATAATAAAAATCTTTCATGTTTTTGTTATGCATAAATACCAATACCTTAAATAATTCGTGCAATTTATACAATAGAACAATATTACCCATCACTTTATAGAATACAAAAAATCGCGGATGGTTATGGCATACGGGAAAGAGTTAACAAACATGTTCAAGAGTTAATTACCTTTAAATATAATGAGATTCGTAGGTAGATGAAGCTATGAGATATTATGATTAACCAAACTCCTCCATCAACGATTGAAGCGGGAGTGTAGTCGGTCACGGGTCTTAAAATGCTTAATTAGATATCGACTATAAAGTAACATTTTGTTAATGACTTCACTGGCATCACATGCCAATTCATCAGCGTGTTAACGAAAAAATATTTATGTAACGACGTTAAAATGCTACACTTCGGAACAACCTCGATAGTAATTCGGCCTAATCCGACACCGAAAATGTCAACAAACATGCAGTTAACAAAAAAATAACTATTAGACAACGTAATGGCATTTTAATGATTCATAAAAACACACAAAGGAGTCGAGTTTAAGAATCCCACTTTGTAATTGCACCTCCGAAAACTCCGTCATCCTGTCCGCTCGAAAAACAGCAATGCGGCGCACATTCATTCACTTATCGGAATACAATCGAAGTCCGTCCAAAACGTTGACCCAAAATATGATTGCCCATCATTTCGGAAATTGCTTCTTCCGCGTAACAATGACGAAAATATGGTACGATAATGTGCGTACGTGAATTATCTATCTACGGGGGGTCGTCGTAACGGAACGTCGATACGTCGTTACGTTTTAATGGGATCGATAAACTTGAAATCGGAACGGCGTTTAAAACGCGAGAAGCGAGCGCGCCGGCAACAAACATTAACACCTGGACGCAAAGTTGTACGACTATAAATAACAACACAAATACAATAGTATTGTCCGTTTCAATTAAGACGGGAAATCGTTTTCACACCTCGAAGGAGTCCCGTCGTGAACTAACAAATGGTCTTGGATGGTCCTCTTGATACTGCCCCGCAGTGACTGTATAACTGTTGAGAATATACTTTGCAAAAAGAGTACGATTATTAAAAATTATCTGCAAAGTAGTTTTTATGCAAAAAATATGATATTTGTATCGGTTGGTTTTTTGGCAAGTAGAATGCAAATCGCGCAAAAACTGCGTCATGCTAATCAATATTTCGCGTGTTAGCGAAAAAAGACCGGCATACCCACGTAAAACCTTGCGCTCAATTTCCACCGCGTTGTTTTTTTTTTATGGCACAAGCTGGAACGCAAGAGTGCGCTTGAATTCCTGGTGTTTAGTCTGTAAACGCATTAAAAGGGGTGAAGTGAAGGAGACTCACCGCGTGTAAAAATCAGGAAAAGTCTCTCCTTCATCGCACAGCGGCGAAACGTTGAAGTACACCGAAGTGTGTTCTAACATTATCACATTGAAACAGTTTTTATGACTAGACAATAGTTAAGAGATCCTTGCGATAATCCTCAGGGTGCACAAACAACGTGAACTGTTTACACACAACCACATACACACACACTGATGAAGGTACGCAAAAAAAAAAACTGCGACGCAAACAAATTTTCACAAGCAACCACAAACTACTGAAGATCGCAGATCGGTTTTAGGAGCGGCGATTCGCGCACGATAGAAGACTCGCGACTCGCGTTCCTTTTAGAGTCCGTGTACGGACGAAGTGGAAGAACAGACACGCTCACTCACGACCAAAGCCGGTGACTCAATGACAGAAGTCGGCGCGGCTGCGAGCGCGCGAGAGCGAGGTTCTGTCCAGAATGAGGTTAGTAGGTCGCGGTGACGTAGCCGAACGGCGAACATGCCCGATTCGCGGGCTCAAAAACGACAAGGATACTTGGAAATAGATTTTTTCTGCGCGCCAGGAACCTGTTTTCGAATAGGAATCGGCCTCAGGATAGCTGAATTTGCTAAATTCACGCTCGAAATCGGCGCTCGCGAAAAACACTTGCCGTTACCCTGCAATTTCGTTTTCACCTTCGCCAGGCACGCACGCCACTGAATTTACGTCACACGTCCATCCATAAATTACAGATAAAACGGCGGCATTAAATTCCATTTATGCACCTTCAATAACAAACGGTGTAGACAGTATTGTATTATAAAATTGCAGCATACATAAATTCTCATAAAATAGCGTCTTCTAGCAATAACAAACATTCAAATTTTCAATCACAACCGCATCAATTCCCTTTCCCTTGAATTGTCGCCTGCCGGCCACTCTTTTAACCTGCTAATCAAAATTTCATATGGTATTTCATAAACGTCACGCAGGGGAACAGCCATAAAGGGGATCTACATTTATGCGGCGCAATTTTCTCTCGCCACGTCGAAATATTTCTCAACCCACGGGATTGCGCTTGAATAGTTAATTATTGTGTTTTTTATAAGAGTAAATTACCTCTAAAGCCTCGAATAAATTAGCAGCATTATTTAATTTTGGTATTCATCTTGCAAAAAATTTTGCAACTCATAATAGAAAAAGTTAATTAATTACACATTTTACGACGTTGAGCATATGGGAAAACCAAGCGAGATTGAGATAAAAACTTGTGATATAAATAATTAATACTATTTGTGGAAAGGGGTAAACACCCTGCCAAGTTCGGCGTGCAAAATAGTCCTATTACTACAAACAGAACGGAAATTTAAAAAATGGAACAATAAAAACAAATCCCATATTATGGATCAATATGGAAAACTTTGAGCGGCGGCACACCAAAGAAATATAAAACGAATTTCACAAAAAGATAACAAACGCAGTATGTAACAGCAATTGAAGTTTGAAGTCGACATATCAATGTGACGTGGGTCTCAACAAAAATAATAAAATATTCCGAAATAAGTAGGAGCTAATGAAATTATCATTTTAAGACCGGGCTCGCAACTTTGCAATACCTCTACGTCCTATCCTATTTTACAGTAGGTAATAATATTTTTTGCTGAAACCGGAGCGAAAGCACCATTTTCGCTCCGGAAATGCGGCGCGAAAATTGTTGAAAACCTTTGCGACCAACGAAATCAAGCTATTTATTACAGACGCCCCAGATGTTAAATATTAATTTTTAATTTTTATGCAGTGTCGTAGAAAACATATTGTTAAATATATTAAAATTATTGTGTTGTATATTTACTTTTAATAAATCTTCACAATTACCACTTTTCATGCTTTGTCGTAGAAAAAATAGTGTATGCAACTCGCATTGAATGGTTATTAAATGCTCGTTGCATAATTTACTATTCTAGCACGGCGTGTTTTAATGATAAAAGCACTTGAAGCGTACTTGCAAGGCTCTCTTATGCACTTGAATCATAATATACTATTTTGTGGAGAATAAATTTAATAAGCAGCTAAAAAATACCCAAGGAAGACTCTGTGTGGTCATGTTTCACAAAGAAAACTGGAGGCGAAAAAGCGAAGCTAAAATGTGCAAATAAATTATTAAGTTGTAAGAAATCGTCAACTAGCAGCTTAATGGAGCATTTGGGGCAACATGTTTACAAAATTAATTTACTGGTAGGAAAATCAAATGATGGTCAAGTCGCTGGTCCAAGCAATGTAGAAAACGTTTCAACGAAATAGACGGATCATCTAATATCATTTTTCACTAAAAAACAATCTACTTATATCAGAAATAGTAGCAAAACTTGCGACCATGAGTAATTTTCAATCCAAGAAATATCCAAAAGCGAATTCATTCGCCAAGTATTCAGAGATTAGCAATTTGGTATAATTTACCAAAGGACAGTAATAAAGTAATGCAATTAATTCACGAGTTTTATTATCACGCAAAATGAAAAGTAGTAGCAAAAAAATAAATCTCAAAGAGAAAAAAACAATCTAAGTATATCAGAAATTATAGCAAGACTTGCAGCCCATGAGGGATTTTCAATTCAAGAAATATCCAAAAGCGAATTCATTCGCCAAGTATTCAGAGATAAGCAATTTGGTATAATTTACCAAAGGATAATAATAACGTAATGCAATTAATTCACGAGTTTTATTAATATGCAAAATGTAAAGTAGTAGAAAAAAATTAATCTTAAAGAAACGAGTAGGCCAGTAAAATTAGAAGAAACAAAAACACCGAATATCTACAAAATGGAAGGGCCGGATATTTCTTGTGAGGTTCATTATAAGGTCATGAGTGGTGTACACATAAAATTTCGTTCAGCCATCTTGAAAAAAAAACCGTTACCTTTGATATCTCGCAATTTGGTATAATTTACCAAAGGACAATAATAAAGTAGTGCATTTAATTCACGAGTTTTATTATTACGCAAAATGTAAAGTAGTAGCATCAAATAAATCTTAAAGATACGAGTAGACCAGTAAATTTGATCAAAAAACACCAAATATTTACAAAATGGAAGGACCGGCTAATTCTTGTGAATAGAATGTTCAATATAAGGTGGTCATGAGAGGTGTACACATTCATAATAACCCAATAAAATTTCGTTATGGAACGGCAGCCATCTTGAAAGAAAAAAACCGTTACCTTTGATAGCTCGCATCCTATTGGTCGACTTTTATAAATTTTTGTTTTGTTTTGTAAAGAAAAATATTCTCTACAACTGTTGTTTGAAACATTTTTCATGCGAATATTGCAGCGAAAACTCATGCACAAACATCCTACAGCTGCAGCAAATACTCGAAGACTAAAGGTGGGATTTCGTTGCGGCGGCCAGCGTTCGCGGCCCGCTTCGACGTTCGGCAGTGACGGTCAGCCGTTACGATCGCACGATTTGGTAGAAACGTCTGGCGTTTGCGTTTCGGCAGTCGTTTTTAAAAGTTATGAAATAAAAAGTACTTACAAAAGTGAATCCGGAAACCTTTGCGGGATTCATTTTGATAGGAGCTGAAGCAGATGATGATATTCTGATCCATATGAAAAGAAACCCACAAACTATACAGATCTAGGACCCGAGAAGGATATTACAGATACTTATTGAGACTCATCTTGATGCCTACGATGAAAATTTTCATGGCTTTTTTAGACTCAATGAAGAACAATTTGATTTTATTTTCATTCTCATTCATGTAAATTTGAAAAAGCAATTTACAAATACTTTGCTAGTTTTGCAATCCTTGAAGTCCTTATTTTTATGGTCGTATAAACACGGGAATTCTCGAATTGATCAATTAACAGTTCATCATTAATATCAGATATTTTTTTTAGACATTTTTTGTTTGACGATATTATCTAGGTTTATATTAAACCAAATTACTATGCGCTCACACAATGGAAACTCCTGGCGTTCGCGTCTCGACTTGTTTTTGAGCAGTCGAGACGTAGCCGTCGACGGCGGGCCGTTGCGTCTTCAAGACGAGCCGCGTTAACAAAATCATTGCAATTGATAAACCATTGTAGCAGTGCTCGACGGCTGGACGCTGCGGCGGGCCGCGAACGCTGGACGTCGCAACGAAATCACACCTTAAGGCAGCTGGGGTGTCAAAACACTTCTACCATTCTGACTGAGAAAGTTGGCACTGAACAAATCGAAGATAATATCTATGATGATGAAATGAATATGCATCGACAAAAAGGTAGAAATTAGCCGTCTTGAACATGTGGATCATACATACTCGTAAAAATATTTATTTTTGTCTAATCGTTTATCCTTATGAAATGAATGTACATTGACAAAAAGGCAGAAATTCGGATAATTTGTCATCAGAAGTTGAACGAAAGACACCGTCTTGAACATGTGGATTATACATACTAGTAAAAATATTTATTTTTATCTAATCGTTTATCCTTAACAGGTATTGAAACAAAAGTTGTATGGAATACTTTTCCCTACAAAACAAAACCAAAATTAATAAAATTCGACAATATGAGATTGTACGTTATGAAATTAGACCCCGCAATTCTGAAGTATCTATTCTCTCTAACGTTTTTATCATCGTTCTTTTTCAGGTTTCAAGAAGTGTTGTCGATGAACGGCAAAACGAGTGTGCTGCAATGGTTATCAAATCCAGCGGCCGATTCTAAAAATATTAAATGCGGAAACTGATACACGAGACGAGGAGTGTTTTAATAGAGGAGGAAATTATGTAGAAATGTAGCTTAAGGTCCATGCTTCATGTAAAAATAAAATTGTTAATAAACGAAATATCATAGCTTCTTTTTAAATATGCCTTGTACTTGGGGAAAAATCTGCCACGCATTAGATGAGATGTGTGATGAGAGAACCAACCAGATTAATAAAATATACAGGGTGAAACAAAAATTATGCACTAAACTTTTTCTGATTACCCCTGGAAAATAATAAACAAATTGCCAAATTTGAAATTTCAATTTTCAGAAATAAATAATTAAATATCCCGTTTAACTAAAATTTATACCTACGCTATGGTTATCGATATGTTTACTAAATGTGTCAACACTTATCAATGGTCGCGTAGTTAATGACCTTCGTCTAAAATCGGTTTGCATTGAAACCATCTATTTACATCAAGTTCATAAATCTTTTAAATGTGTATTTTCTAGTCCCTTTAAATACATTAACGTGATTTACTGCTATAGTTCTATTTAAATTTTAAAGGGACAGGGTCTTGTTTCAAATAAACAAGCGGCGCAGGTCTCGATGGTATATTAAGCTAACGGGAATTTCCAATATTTTATTTTCGAAAATTTTAATTTTTAATTTTCGAATTTGTTTATTTATTTCCCAGGAGCCCCCAGAAAAAGTTTCGTGCATGTTGTTTGTTACACCCTGTATAACGTCTCGTTTTTGCCCACAATAGGCAACTAAAGCTTCGGCGAATTGTTGCGCATGTGAACATATATGTTTCGACATATAGACTTTAAGTACATATGTGAAGTTGGAATTAACACAGATAATACATGGTGTCCTAAATAGAGTAGGATTGCATTGGTATCTGTTTTAATTTGAAAGCTAGAGATCTGGTTAAATGGACAATATCATGCAGTTTTGTGTGCTGGTTCAGATAATATTGAAAATTTTTCAAAAGTCCGAGCAGTTTAGAAATTATTCTAAAAAAACTAAAAATTGTGATTTTCTAAAAATTGCGATATTTTCATAATTATTAAAGATGCGGAAATAAGTTTAAAATAAAAGTTACTTGGTTACTCGATCGCACAAACTTAGGAATCAAGGCAAAACAAAAGTCAAGTTGGCTGTTTTCGAGATTTTAATAGCAACTTTATTATTTTAAATGGCCGCCATATTTGATTTTTACACGTCTAAATCGACTTTTTTCTCTTTTCAACGATTTATAACAACCTATGTCAAACTAAAAAATATGTGAAATATCAATTGTTCCAATTTTTATTTTACCGCAAAGTTGCTAAGTCTCAGCTTACAGTTGTCAAATTTGACAGATTTGTCAGAGTTACAATTTGTGAATGTGAAATCTTGATTTAAACGTTATGGCTTTCACCGACTACCATACACGCTGCATCTTAGAAATGTATTTCAGAAACGGTGTAAAAATTGATGGGCTGTGGGTTTATTCGACAAATCGGCACATAATGCATTTGAAGATTTCCAAGAAACTTTTGTAGAAGTGATCCACTTTGATAAATTCAGGAGAAAAGTAATTCAGGCATACGTAATTTCTTTCATGGTACGCTTTGATGAAAGATTTTTTGAATCACATGTTATGTGCGATGACATGACATGGTAAGCACCTTAAAAAAAATAGATTGTACATACAAAAATCCTAGCCTACTCTAACCTAGTGGTTGTGTAAGAACTAGTCCTCAAGTGGTGGTAAAGTTTTTTTTAGTATGCACCTGATTATTCTTCTGCCGGAGGAAATTATACAGGGGATTAAAATACCTTTTCTACAGATGTCGGAATTTAGATGTAGGATTAACAGATCTTTTCAACCGTCGTCGGAAGTATATAAACGTCGTCTGTGTGTCGTCTCTACAATTTAATGGGATTCTCGGTGTGCTTTTATTTGGGGAGGGGAACTATTCTTCAGCCCGGCAAATGAGATGGGCAATTCGTGCTAGTGCACTTTTTTGTTTACAAAATTTGTAACTAATATGCAAGATTCTACTATAAATGTACTAGTGTATGGGGGTGCAATGCGATCCCCATACACTAGATGCACCTCATACATGATTAGATTTTTTTTTCCATAATTGATCCCAAGCAAATATAAATCCGGCCAAAGAGTCAAACAAAGTTTTGTTTTATGATGAAATGAAATCGATTTTACCCACAATGTGCCCCTTTACCTATGGCCTCTAGATTCTGCAAAATTTATTTTATTATAATTGCACCAAAGTTGCTACAATATAATTTTCTTTTCACACGCTCGTGTACACTAAAACATATTTTATGGTTAAAAAACAAATTTATTGTCATAATTACAAGTATAATATATGCGAATAACAAAATTATCCAAGAAAATTTCGGCCAATTTTCATCCCAATTAATCGAATAACCCGCGGCTAGTTTTTTTTTATTGCATTTGAGAACGCACGGAAAATTTTTACATTTCGTCCTAGGGCATGCGACGCTCCTTAACTCCAAGCGGCTATTATACCGTCCGTGTTGCGCAACTTCAGCTGCTGGCCGCACGAAACCGAATTACGTGTTAAAATACCGTAACCATTTTCTCGTTCCTGGAGTACCCTAATTTCTAAGAGTCCACGACTATTCGTACACAAACTAGAGATTATCTGGTGACTTACTATAAACCATCAGTTTTGAATTTGTAGGTATAAATTACTTACAAAAAACAAGGTTCCACCATCTACCAACTTGATCTTTTTTTATCGTTATGTAAGATGTAATTTAAGTGCACCAAATTTGTCTAACGTGACAAATATGTATTCCAAAATTTCTGACCAGTTTCAAACTTTGATCAAATATACTATCCTTTGAAAGGATCATTTTACTCCTTATTAGAACACCAAATTTGTCTAACGTGACAAATATGTATTCCAAAATTTCTGACCAGTTTTAAACTTTGATCAAATATACTACCCTTTGAAAGGACCATTTTTATATTTTAAAATAATTTTACTGCAAATCTATAGCCTATCATAAAAAATAGATGCGAACGTGGATAAGCATAGGTAAATAAAATATCTACAACATGCATCATATCAAATGTTCAGAAAATAAATAAGGAATATAAAGAGAAGCACTCTGTATTAGGACACATCATATAAATGGCGAGCGCTAAAGTTTATCTATTATTATTATATTTATCTCGTGGTGGTCGAGCTGTTAAGAGATTGCTCTATAATTCTAGATTCCCATTCTGTCATATACGTGGTTGCTGCATACGCAAAACTGAAACCATTAATATAATAAGACAAGTACCGGATGGACGATGTTATTTCCAAGCCAAAAGCAACATTTTTACCCGCCATCATTTTCTAACGGTTTGGCTTACAAACCGCGCAAAACTATGTAAGAGTTTCCTGCTCTGTTTTCACAATAAAAGTAAACATTTGATCGTGGCACATAAATGGCAGTTTCAATGTCTCTCCAAATCATGCGGATTGCCATATGCGGGCATTACCTTCAAAGGTGAATCGACAAAGAAAGTCTACTCTTCTAACGTCCCCACCGTTGCTAGTTTCAAACTCACTTGCACAATTAATATAGAGTGACGAAGTTTTCATACACAGATGTGCAAAGATTAAGAAGTCTGAGCTTTGAACATGCATTGGTCCAAAAATGAATGTGCAAATTATGTAGTTAGACTTCAAACAATTACATTTTTGGGGCTAATAAACTCAACATACACAAAATGGCACTAAATAAAAAGTAATTAAAGAAACAATTAGTTTTAAGTAAATGACGCATAAATCCTGATCCGTAAAACCGTATTTACGCGTTTTCGCAAATAATTGCCTTTTCATACACATATACCTATAAATTTTGACTCCATTGTTGAATAATCCGCTATATTACTGTAACTTAATAAATGAAAGTTTCCTTCATTAAAAACTTTATTTTATATTGAAAGGTGACCAAGAAAATGCAGATGTAAATAATTTAATAGTAATACTGTGTTCATATATAGAACATGCTATTTTATAAAGTGCGGGGGTTGATTACTTTACAAGACAATTCTGTTCTAATAGTATTGATATGTATCAATGTTGTGTATTGCTCCGTACCACTGAGTTTATATTAGAACTAATGAAAAATGCTATATTGATTTTGCAAAAAAAGTATCTGGTAAATTATATATTATTGGTCTAACTTCCATTCTAACAGTTAATTGAATTTCCGGTCGATGCAAGAAAAGACTGATAATCGATAGCACATAAAAAAAAATACATAGATTATGGGTATTTGTGTTGGTCAATACTCGGGTAAAATGTATAATAGAAAATAACTGAAAAGTCGGTGTCACGTCGTATGAGCTGAAACGCATAGTTCCTACAGTTATAAATTTTCCCAAGTGCCAGTCTAGTTACACGATCGTGTCAATCCCATTCCTGGAAATATCACACATCAAATCAAATGGCGGATTATAGAAGCACGTCAGATCGAGTTCCAATGGATGTCGCTCAAATTCCATTAGATGGCCTCTCCAGAAACAATGGTGCTTTAAGCGCGAATGCCAATGGATCCTGCGTTAATGAACAATGGCTCTTCACCAGAGTATGTATGTGATTTTCTTCATCGTGTATTGTTTCGATCTCATGTCATTATCAGACAGAGCGTCGGCATACATTGAACAAGTGCACACGGTCGTTCGAAAATCCAGATCCTGAATACCCATTTTTTTCGGCCTCCCAGTTTTATGGCATGCATGAGTTAACACGTTAGCAATCACGAGCAGATTGCGAAAGATAATAGCGATTTTTGCAATAAGAAGCAATGGGTGGGAAAAAAAGACTTAATTTAATGAAATAGAATTGAACAGGTATGTTCTACTGGAGCCGAGGCAATGTCGTAAGCAGGGAGACGGACGGCGCGTCACTCTGACGTCATCGCTCAATATGTCCGTTAGGCGTTATCAATGCCAACCATAAAGTAAGAGTAACTGTGTTTCCGCCATTGACTATACATATTGATGCCTACTCATTGCGTTCATCTTCTTCGAATAAGGCGTGACTTAATTCATTACTTATTTCATTACATCTATTAACTGAATCATTAATACATTTGTTGATCGTTACTTCCATTTTATATTCTTAATTATTTATAGTTCAGTATAACGTTTACATTGTGGTCATATAATTATCTCGAATGTCGCCACCCCATATCAATGTATCACAATTAACAACCCCTAATGAAGTTAGGAAGGGTTAACCTAATCAACATTCTCCACACAGGCCTAATTGAACCGGAAGCTATGTTTATGCAAACCGAGAACAAGCCAGGAAATAAAATTAAGCCACGGAATCATCCCCTATTCTACCCCGCCGTAGTTACGCTGGGAGATCTGCACGCATCACTTGGCTAGAACCAGAACATCACGTTCTAGTTGTTTTATTCGTCTACGACACGCCACCGAGTTGCTATTATCCGTTAGGGAGGATAAGTCAGCGAGACTGACTTGTGTGCCACCTTTAATCGTAAACACGTAGCGAAAGGGGGCCCTATCGCGTGAAGTTCCGCTGTTAACTCCGATGTCCCAATGCACGTCAGCTTTTTCCAAATGGCGCAGCCCAACAGCGGCGATAGCACATTTCGGCCCGTTTGCTTCGAACCAGATCTCCTCCGGACGGATATCCCGTAATTGCTACATCTGCGCAATGCAGGATTATACCAGTCTTAAAAGCTTTGCCGTCTAGAAGCAGTTCTTTTCAGGAAGTCTGCAATGTAAGATGTAATATCATCTAATTCTAATCCATTAATTCGAGTCACTCAAACAATACAATTCGCAGTTACACAAACTGTAATATTGTACATAGGTAATTAATTCCATACAAAAATATGTCATTTCTTGCATGAAATTGTTATTAGTTATTCAAAATAATAACAGGACAACTAAAGGTGAAAACATTTAAAACAGCACTGTAAAGTTTTGCATTATAACATAATTTTAGTTAATGTACGTATGTCTACAAAAATACGTAACGATTATGTCAATAAAGTAACACACTAATACATAAAATAATTACAATAAACCTATAAATATCGAAACACTATTATTGTACCAAGAACATCTACGCGATGAAGACTAATCACTAATCAGTAATTAAATACTGAGTGTCCTCTGTACATAATAAATGTTATGCACGGATAACGGAGGAGCGGCTCTAGAAACTGGAAGCACTGGTGATTATTAATACACTTTTTTTTAACTACAATGTTCTGGTAAACCGTGAATTAAATGTGTCGAGAAAATTTGGTTTTCATGGTGCTAAATTTTACGAAATACCTTTTTCCAATTACTGGCCATGAAAGAATTAAAAACTAGTCGCGTTGGAGCCCATTACATAATATTTGAGGTGCAGCCAGTGTTTGAAATACACGGAACGCAAATTTTCGAAATAACACCCACATGCCTACAGAGAATTGGCGATTTTCAAGAGCTGATCGCCTTTTAAAACCTTCCAATTGCATGATTGAGAAACATGAATTCTGAGCACACACTTCCTATTTCGAATTTCTTTCCTAATTAAAATTCCTTGTAAAAATTTCCATCAATGTTATCGCATCAACAGTTACTCGAGTGTTGGCGCGTACGCGGTTTAAGCGAACGAAAAACATGACGATCGCACATGGGCGTGCTGTATCACACATAATCCTCGCATCGGCGTCGTTAAATGTGGAAGTGCATATGAAGAGGATAATAATAATAACAATAATAATAATAATGACCGCACATTCCGTTAGCCGCTGCAGACACTCTCTAGTGTCGACGCTGTTTCTCAGGGCTCGTCTATCGCTCTCCTTCCAACACAGACGATCATTATATGCGCACAGACGAATTCGCCTCGAAAACTATTAACATACTCATTGAAAACCGTTAGGCTCGCGAGTCAGTGGCGCAACGTCCACACAAAGAGGAATGCCGGCGATAAAAAGTTTAATTTATTACGGCTCGGGTCGCAACCTGGTGTCTAAGCGCTAAAATGAGCGGATAGCGCTGATGGGAAAATCGATGGGATTTCTTTTGTTTCATGTTTTACTAACCGCGTGCTGGCCCAAGACTCCATTATATATTCCATCTAGCGACATATTGGGGCACGCGTGCTGGAAATGTTTGTTAGACCATATTTCATTCCATCCTGTAAGAAACGAAAAACAAAAGAATATAACTTTAAAAAATGAGAATTGAATACGCAAATCCTGGTTCCGCCGAGAGCGTCTCATGGTTTTTCGAAGAAAGAACCGCGTTTTCTATGCTCGTTCGCATGCTTACGATGAATAGAATAGAATGAAATGAAATAAGAAACGTATGTCGGATTCTTGCAATGTGGAGCGATGAGTCACAGTCAGCTCTCGACGGGTAACTATATGGCAGTTGTGCTGTATAATGAGCCTTGTCGATATTGATTGAATAATGTAGAACGGAAATATGTAATCTAAAAGCTATTAATTTTTAAGTTACAAGTGTATGTGCCCTTCTACAGCCCAGATGCCTTAATTGATCTGTCTAATTCATATTTTATCTTTTAAGCAAAATTGGGAGCTTTCAGTGATGTTTGTCTGAAATCCATCAAAAGGAAGTGTATTCGAGGTTTTTCCGCAAATATTTGAAAACCTAACATGTTTTTGGAAAAGACAGGTACAACATCGTTAAATTCGTAATTCGATTAATAAACAAAATCGTTATAAATATGCAATGTGTTTAACGAGGTAGGCAAATGTGAGGAACACAAACTTGAAATATGATTTTCAAAAAAATATTTTTTTTAGATGTTCGATTTTCACTTTTTGGGCGATTCTTATAGAGAAAAGTATGCTGTTTGAAATGAAACAAACCGCAGATTGATCGGTTTATAGAGGCTTTGCGAATTATACTTGAAAATGAAATCTAAAAACCGTTCATATGTGAACAGCATATCGCTCACCGGCGGCAACAGTGGCATAACTCAAAAATTGATATTGTGAGGAAAATCAAGAATAACTTTTATTAATCATGAATTCTATTAGATTAAGTACTTTGTGAACGTAATATTAAAGTTTAACAATGATTAGTACTTGGTTTTGCTTATCTAAGTTAGTATAGTGCATTTAGCAATTTTGATACTGTAAATAGCACACTTGCAATTTTTCCTATCCACTATCACTTATGCCAGTAAACGATATACAAAACGATCGAAACTGAGGTTCTATTTTGAAGGAACTAGACAATAGCGCGCACGGTGTGTTGCCAGGCAACGCAGTTAGTGTTACAACTTTTCACGAAAATTTGAAATTGTTGAAATTTTCGGCCAACTTTTCTGGAAAAGTTGGAAAAGTTGAGTTTTATTGTATCAGTTGTAAATGTTGAGATGCAAATCATGTACATACGCATACACATACACACATTAAATATAATTTAACATTTTTATTTGTACAGGGTGTCCTTTTAATGCCTTCAAAGCTCCGGATAGCAGTCTTCTTTAAAATTATCAAGTTTGTTTTAATGAAATTCGGCTTTAAAGGCATTAAAGGGACACCCTGTATAAAGGCATATCAGTTTTAAACAACAAATTTTAAAGAAACGATAGTTTTTAATTAATGAAAGTCGGAGTGATTGGATGAACCACTGTTAACCGAAGTATTTGTATCATCATGAAGAGTGATAATATCGCTATCAGTACTTGAAGTATATTATTCATCAATTGAACTATGTTCTTCGTTTTCCTCTGCTAAAGTTGGTTTGCGTCGTTTAGCAGAAACATGCGATTTTGATCTAGTGAACCGTTTCCTACTGACGGCCACAGGTACTTGACTCAGATATATCTTGATCACTGTTGTGTAAGAGTATCTTGGAACCGTGATCATTATTAGTGGTATTCAGCATCAAATTATGGCCGATATAAACATTTTTTCCAGTTAAACGATTTCTACGTTTGGTATGAATTCGGCTGTATGTACTAAAACTTCTCTCGGTAGCGGCTGATGTTGTAGTCATTGACAAGATAGCAGAAGCACCTGTAGACAGAGCGGATGTAGAACACATGCCATTCCACCAGACAATAGGATCCACTTTGTAAGCACATTTCCAAACAAATTCTTTAGTCCACAGTCCATATTTTGCTTTGTACTTTGCAAAGACGGTCATTACTTCTGCATCATCCACATCATTCATGTGCTCTGCAATGTTACTGATGAACTCATATCCATCAACATGATCATCAGGAGACCAACCATGCCCTTGATAACGTGGATCCAGGATGTTTGCCGCAAGATGAAATTTATGTATACAGAAGTCTTTACGATCAGAAACCATATCCATAATTTTCGTTTCTTCTGCATTGCTTGTATTGCATTTAGATACCTTTTCCTCGAAAATTGGCTTCAGGTTTGAAAATATTTCGGGAACTAATGAAGCATTTGGCTTGTCTTCTTCGATTTTAGTTATCCATTTTCCAATGGGTTCTAGGAGATCTTTGGTATTTTCAAGTCTTACCCAAAAAATATCATCATACCAATAGCATTGTTTTCGTTTTTTTTAAGATACTTGACAACTAGTTCATTCACCACCTAAGTTTGCAGACAATACCTGTTGCTGATTAAACTGTTAAAGCAGCGTACCACTGATGCCCACCTGGTTTTCACTGGCAACTTCAAAGCTACCTTAATATATTTTTTTTCTTTTTGAATGTTTGCAAAGTGAGCTGCTAGAATGTGACTGCATTTGATTTGTATGACTCAATTTCTAAAGCCAAACTGGGTATCTGATATACCTTCTTCCAGTTTCTTGTAAATAAAAATTTATTTATAATACAAATGTACAATACAACACTAAACCCTTTGATCAACTGAAAGTATACTTTATTTATGGCCATTTAATGTCAAAAAAAGGGTTTTGAAAAAAAAAGGCAGATGGCATGTTTTGCCATAACACTACTGAACATAAAAACTACATAGCGTGTGTCTGACGTAAGTAAAGTTGGCATACCTACTGTTTAATATATTATTTTGTAAAGCCTAACTGAAAATTTCAAAAAAGGAATTTTTACATAAATGAAAATAATCAAAAATCGCCTCAAGAATCAAATCACTGTTTCCAGTGTGATGGTAACATTGAAACCACAGAATGTAATTAATTCGCTATTGATTTACTGCCCATCAAGTAGCCAGAGGCGTAGCGCAGTGGCCGAGGCTGCTGGCTTCAGTACTGTACAATCGCCAACATTCGAAGTGCAATACAGTTTTTACGACTGCCTTATGGATATTTGAGGGCGAAGCTGTTTTGCATCTGTATTTGTACTTGTATGTACAATCGCCGAAAATCGAAGTGCAACACGGTATTTTTACGACCGCCTTATGGACATTTGAGGGCGAAGCTGCTTTGCATCTGCATTTGTACTTCTACGACGTGCCTAAACCCCGATTACCAAAAAGGTCGAAATTCGATCTGGTTTATGGCTTTTGGTTGCACTTCGAATGTGGGTGATTGTACGTGCCTAAACCCCGATTACCAATTAGGTCGAAATTCGCCCTGGTTTATGACTTTTCGTTGCACTTCAAATATTGGCGATTGTACATCGTCGCCTCAAACCCGAGAAATATTGAAAGTTTTGGCAAATCGACACTGTCCCTATCCCAAACTTCTCTGGATGATTCCTTCTAAAGCTGGCACTGCTTTAAAGGCCGCTAAGTGACCCGGTGCAATGGGAATCTTTTACATAGGTATAATTTCTATAAAACGTACTTTGATTTTCTTAAATTGAATTTTTATTAGATTTGATTTGGTGAAGTTGGGTGCACACGCCATTGTTACTGCCGTATGAACCATGCGGACAAATCTCCATGGAACTATATTTGGAGGTTTACTCCATGTAAACTATATCGTAGAATATATTTATAGTCCGCTGATCCGAATGGCGCAATTTCCCTCCAGAAAAATGCGAATGTTACAGCATGAGAATTCGATGCAATAATCAGAAGTAAACATTGCGTCCACTTCATCGATCAAATACAGGTATCTGACAAGTTCCACAGGGGCGACATCTACTAATTTTCAGAGCCGCTCTAGCCGTTTCTTGCAGTATATTTCTGTGCTCAACAAATTACTAGCGTGATCGGTTCCAAAGATCTGTCCCCATTGAATTGGCTTCGTGTGGGCGACAAGGGAAAATGCTAACTGGTATTTAAAGATTAAACTTATGCCACGCATAAAACTCAGAAGAAGCTGGGCAAATGGGAGCTTCTAATCGAATATTGATCGGATATTAGCCGGGTACGAAAATTCAAACTGAAATAAGCGAATTTTAAGCTCGTTCGGAATTTGGGCATTGGCAAAGTTTAGTTCCACGCTTGTGTGGTGTTCTGTCGTTTCGCTCATACAATAGCATGATTGCGAGACCTCCGGTTCAGACGCTTTAATGGATCCGAGAGGGCGACACGCCAGACGCAGCGGCGGGGCAAACAGTGTGTGCGTACGGGAGGCGGCAACCGGCTGTGGCGTCGGGATCAATATTTCGACGGTATTGAGCGGCCGTGAGGCAGGTTAGGTGACGGTCAAGGGCACCGGCCGACGCCCAAATACTTGCACGCACACGCTCGCACAGATAGAGAAGGGGAGCCCTGCAACGCCCAACCTTCCCTTTCTTTTGGCCCTTCGCCGCCGTCGCTTTTACCACTGCGTATTTACCTCGCCACAGATGTGAAAGAACCAAGGTCGGAGAACAATCAACAAACTATTACATAAGAATGCTTTGTGATGTTCCTTTGACAATTTTATTATCTGGTGTTATAAAGCTCAACAGATGCTATTTTATTGTCATTGGACACATAAAACTATTAAATCCGACACGTTTGAGCATTATTCAATCTTCTAAAATACACAATTATAATCATTGGGAAAACATAACGTATATATGTACTGCGCCGTATTTTAAGACACTATCACAACTTTAGTATATATTAACGAACATATCACTTTCTACAAGGTGTACCTAAATGATTGTTATCTAATCACTTCAATTCAATTGTGCCGCCTCTCAAATTTGTATACCGTACTATTTGAGAACTGTCACTGTCAACCATACCTGTCAACTGTCAGACAACATAATAACAGTAGTTTGTTAAAATGTACACTGATCAGAAGAACACTTTTATTGTTGAGGCTTACTTTCGTAATGGACGATTTGAAATAATGGACGATTTGAAAAGGGAGAATGGATTGATTCAATTCCAGAGTGCGTTCGGGAATTTCAACAAATGTTCCCTGACCACCAATTTGAACACTCGGTTTTGTCAATACATATTTCACGAATAGTGCACCGTTTTAGGGAAACTGGTAGTGTTCAGAAAGGGAAATCCTCAGGCAGACCCACAGTATCAGGAGAGGTTGTTGCAGATGCTCGTGAACGACTCGAAGTAAGCCCTGAAAAGTCAATTCGTAAATTGGCTGTGCAAGCTGGAATTCCCTCGAGCACCTGCCATAGAATTGTGAGAAAGAGGTTGAATTTACACCCTTATAGGGTGGTGCAAGAATTGTTGCCAGTGGATCCTCAACGCCGATTGAGTTATTGCCGATGGTTTATGGAAAATTTAAATGACGATCGATTGCCCGATTTAACATTTTTCAGAGATGAGGCTTCGTTCCACCTATCAGGATATGCTAATTCACAAAACTATAGGTGCTGGCATGCTGAAAACCCTCATCTGTTTGTGGAAGCACCACTACACTACATCCTCAGTAGGTTGGAATTTGGTTGGCTGTGTTTCGCCGTAGAATAATTGGGCCTATATTCTTTCATGGCACAATAAACGGTGAGAGATATCGGCGACAAATTGTCCAGCCTTTCATAGACCAATTAGATGATGAAGAATTGCAGAACGGATATTTCCAACAATATGGTACAACAGCTCATACAGCCAGAGCAACGTTAGCCTATCTGCAAGAATTTTTCGATAATAGACTAATTACTCAAGGACTATGGCCGCCACGCTCTCCAGATCTAACTCCACTGGACTACACAATTTTTGGATATTTAAAAGATAGAGTTTTCCAAAGAAGACTGCATACGTTGGAAGAGTTAATGGCAGAAATCGCAAATGTTTGCCAAACCATAACTCCTCAAATGCTAATCAACATTTTCAACAATAAAAGAAGACGAGTGCAAATGTGTTTACAAGCAAATGGTACATATTTTCAACATCTGCTTTGATTATATAATTTATTTATTAATTATGTTTTCTAAATCTTTACTTTTATTATGTTTCTGTTTATTAAATAATTTATTTTGATTACTTTAATAACTATATGTGATTGTTTTATTTTCTGCTAGTCCTCAATTTGCAATAGTAAAACATCTCGTAACATTGTCAGATTTAAAGCGGAGCAATTATTAGATTTGTCGCAGCTCCTTTATTTCATTAATGATTTATGTATCATGAATTATCCTGCATGATTTTCAGTTTACAGCTTGTTTGTTCCGTGTAGTAATCTGCCCCACTTGGGGCAGATGAGGTTTATTTGAAAATTAAGTTTATTTCAGACGAATCGTTGCTGTTTCAGTAGCAACATCAGATGAGTCTGAAGAAACTTATTTTTTCCACTCCCTGCATGGTAAGTACACTGTTGTAACATTGATTTGATGGAAGTAAGCTCCACTTACCGATAAAGTTGTGGTTACTATGAAGAACGGGAAGTAAGTAAAAAATTACATCCCTCAGGGAGGTAAGTAAAATAATTTCAATAGCGTTCTTTCTCTGGCACCACTCTTTAAATCACTTATACGCATTTTGATAACGCCCCTTCGACTTCTCCGGCAGTAGGAAGGAATCTGCAGCCTCTTCAATTGCCATTTCTTGTTTATTTTCATTGGAATTCATTTTACAACTGAACGAATTCAATTTCAGACATTCACACTTTGTTTGAAAAATAGCCTTAGCAACCAAAGCTGTACTGACATTTTGTTCAAGTTGCGAAAATAAATTAATCAAATATAAACAATTAAACCAACTTCAGGAGTGGAAGAACAGTTATAAGCAATTCGAGAGATAAGTTTTGACCAGTCTCGACTTTAATGCTAGCCCTCGCTATCGCTCGGGCACAAACTCTACCTCGACTGGTAAACAATACTTACCTCCCTTAATGCTTAAATAACTATTAGGTACGGGTTACAAACATAATGTTTTTGTATATGGTCCCAAAAACACATTGAAATCTTTTATTATGTATGATTAATGTGATCAGAGCAGATATTTTTCGAAAATAGTCAGCTTCGGATTTTAATTACCATGCCAGCATAGTGTAACCACATTTTAGGGACTTAAATGAGTCCGTAAAATAGCTATTTTTGGGAGCATGTACTAAAAACATGTTTTTGTACGAATGAAACATACTATTTTTTTCTTTAACGGACAGTAATAATATTTAAATGACAACAATATTAATTGAGATGCCGCACTAGTACGGTAGGCAACACCACTTATCGAATTTATTGTACAGCCACGGACTTTAAGAATGTCCGTCCGAGCAGTCTGCTGCCCTTATTTGGTTCCGCACTTTAGGGGCACGGTAGACAAGGATAGCAGATTACTCCGACGCACGGGCGCGTCATTCTTAGAGGCCGTGGCTGTACCTTTCTCGTCTTCTGTCTCGATTTGACTGGCACACCAGTGTCGCAAGAGAAGCATTTGTTGCTGCTCTTGCACTACACCATCGATACTTATTTTTTTCTACAGTAAAACAGAAAGTATAAATGTTTTATTTAAAAAAATCGAAATGTCTTAAAGAAATATTTGAAAAAGTATTTTGGAATTATTAATATTCAATTTGTAAGCGTCCTTAAAACACTCGTAGCTTATCATCGTCGGCATATATAATTTTTATTTTCAGGGCTAAACGGATATCGGAACTATACGTAAAATCCGATATTACCGTTTGTCACTGTGATTAATTGAATCGGCGGCGGCGTAAATCTCGGCTGTAACAAACCATCAATACCGTTCAGTTATCTAAACAACCTCGAAGCCATGAAGAGTGAATAACAGTAATTAACGCCCCACTGACCACTTAAAAAGTTCCAATTTTAACCAAGTACAAACGAAATTGCCGTTTTTGCCGTTCCTTCCTACGATTAAGTAGCCCCGAGTTATTAAAAAGCAATTTTGCTGCGTGTCTGTATCTCGCTGAATGTGTGTACAGCTCGGTTCGCATTTTTACGTCATGTTAGCTCTTATGCAATGGCGGACGGAGAAATTCGTTGTTTCGAAAAGCAAAAGGAATGTAGTTTTTAAGCTGTTTTTTGTTTATTGTAGTTGAACGTTGTACCGGATTAAAATTAAAAACCAAAAAACCAAAATATCCTATAATAATATAGACAATATGCTTTCACGAAGCAAACTTGAGCAAGGTAACATACGTGATGTACTAATGTTAACAATATTTTGTTTTTGTAAGTATCAATTCTTCTAAGATCTATAACTTATGATTAGTAATAACATAATAAATATAGTATACTCAAATTCGTCTCATTAATATTATTCTTATAAATGAATAGTCATAGTCTATGATATTACTTGTAAATCAAATTAGGAATAGATTTAATTCTTATGCTTTTTGTCATTATCCACTAATAATTCGTTAAAATCGAGTAGTTTGGTTGATTTTGATAGATTTTGGTTGAGGTTGGTTGATTATTTGTTAGTTTGGTTGATTAATTATTTGGTTTGGATGAAATTATGATGAGCATTTATCGGAAGCAAATAAGAAAATCGAAAATATCCTCAAAATACAGTATACGGTGTAAGTCAAATGATAAAAAAAATCCGAACTACAAAATGGTCCACCATTTGTGCTTCCTTCTCACACTATTGCAGCAGTATTTATAATTATTTATATGTCCTTGGTTCATATAACGTTTGTTAATTAACTATGAGGGTACGTTCTAATTTACACAAATTATAAATACGTATAAAAATGAATAATTTGAAGGTAAATAAATACAATTGGCATAAGTATCAGAAGTTTATAGATTCATTATGTGTAATTTTAAGTTTAGTTTTAATACCCTTGGCAGTAGCAGTGACTTCTCAGCAAGTGACTTTCCATTGTAAAGTAAATCTATAAATTTGTGTAACTGACAGATCTCAAAATTTATACTTCCGTTGAAATATTGAAAACAAAAGCTCTCACGAAAATAATACATAGAGCACCGTCACAGAAAAGTATTGTAAATATCCGAAAACTACAAGACATCGCCAAATCAACTTTTAGAAATTTTAATTTTTACACCCTTTCAAGTGTAGTTACTGTAATTAAAGCCTAAAGTACCTAGTATTAAATTACCTTAGATGGTAATCTATTAATTGATTACTGCTCTAAAAATGTCGATCGTATTGAAAAACAGAAAAAAAAATCAATTCAACATTCATAACATTTTCTCCTCTTTTTCAAACGTTTTCTTACTCTGTTCTAAAACGTAATTTTATTTATTTCTTCTATATCTACATGCGATGAAAATGTAAAAAATATGTAATAAATAAATAAAAATAATATGAAATCAATTTTTGTTATTACGACAAAAGCTTACTTGAGTTTTTTTGCATTGCAAATCGATCAATTTAAGTATTAGTTCATCCATCTGTTTCAGTGGAAGTATTTTTAACTGAATATATAATACAAGGTGTTTCAAATTAAACGACCCAAATCGCCATTTCTATGCAGATGGCAGTTATTTTTCTGTGGAATAAAGTATAAAACAGAAGTTTGGCAATGCGTTAATATTTAATTACAGATGGTCCATTGTAGATATGAATTGTCAAATTCAAGGTCGGCCAAAATGTCACATTGTATAATAATTTTGACAGTGTACTTGTAAAAAACTAGTAACAAGTATGTCATTGATGTCAAAATGTGTTGAGATTATGAGACCTATTAGTTTTTAAGACCTAAATATGCCCCGAATAAATTTACAAAACTGAGTTTTAATTGTGAAATAGTTGTATCAATTCCAAGTAGGACATACAAATAACAACGATTTATTATAAATCTTGAAATTCAACTGATGACATTAACAGTGATGACATGAATAGCTAGATATTAAAGATACCTGTACTAAATGTTGGCTTAGTTGCAAGATTTACTTTTTTTCTTTCTTACTCTATATAAACGCCATCTGGTGGATGAAAATAGCGATTTGGGTGGTATAATTTGAAACAGCCTATATTTTGGATAAATAAATGTTCCTGTCAGTGTAAGCATTTATTTTAAATGATCAAATCTTCGTCTTAACAAACCTAACCATAATAGTTATCTAGGTTTTTGTTACAAGCTTAGTCCATTGGCACTGTGACAACTCTACACATATAATATGATAATTAGGTACTTGCTAACAAAAAACTGAATAGAGTAAAAATAAATCATTCTGGTGTCTCGTTTTTTTTAAATGCTCCAGATTGTAGTTGTCGCAGAATGTAAGTTCCTAAATTTCGTATAATAATAATTGTGATTTTATATCAATGCTCTCTAGCAAACCCATGCGAACTTATGTGCCCACACAGACTTCGAGCCAAAATCTGATGAACAAAACCATTTTGAAAATGAAAGTATTTTATATATATATATATATATATATATATATATATATATATATACAGGGTGATTTAAAAGGTGTTGTCCAAATTTAAGGATGTGATAATATGGGGTGCAAAGCAAAAAATGTTCATAAACCTATGTCTCATTTCCAACCGTTATCAAGTTACAGAGAATTTCTTTGTTTTTATCATTGTTTTGTTAAATCAAGTCATAATAGGAAATAAATCAAATAAATGCTAATTTGTTATGATAGGAGGTGTTTGAAGCATGAATTACTGTCGTTTTCTACGCATGATAATGAGAGTCTTTTTCTGTTATGTGAATGTGCAAAAATGATTTTTTTCTACTAGAGTTTGGAAAACTTTAACATTTGCATACCAATTTGAGTTAGGAAAAGTGGAATATTTCCTAACAAGTGCGGAAATAATATTTCAACATTAAAATACTAATTTGAGTTACCAAAAGTGGAATATTTCCCCTACAGTTTGGAAAACTTTAACATTTGCATACTAATTTGAGTTAGGAAAAGTAGAATATTTCCTAACAAGTGCGGAAATAATATTTCAACATTAAAATACTAATTTGAGTTAGGAAAAGTGGAATATTTCCACTAGAGTTTGGAAAACTTTAACATTTGCATACTAATTTGAGTTAGGAAAAGTAGAATATTTCCTAACAAGTGCGGAAATAATATTTCAACATTAAAATATTAATTTGAGTTAGGAAAAGTGGAATATTTCTTAAGTGCGGAAATAATATTTCAACATTAATGTTATAACTCAATTTATTGAAATTGTACATGTTGTTTTTTATCATTATTATAAATCTTAACCGAAACATGTTCACAATTCGTGAATGAAATTCCAGAACAGGTCTTTGTGGAAGTAGAAATAGGGTTATTATTTACGTTAACCTCTTCATTATTGAAAACAGATTAACTTCATTATTGAAAACAATCTCGACTCCGCTATTTAATTTAGAAATAATTTTAAAATATTAAAATTATCAAAATTTAATTTATTTTCCAAACTCTAGTAGAAAAAAATCATGTGTGCATCAACACGTAGGAAATCCATTTTTTTCCGTACATGGCATGTTTGTAATCTCGGCTGTCGCCTCGATCAGAAACCCCATGCCTAGTACGGAAAAGGTTACATTTCCCAACTTATTGCACAAATAGCTTTTGTATATTGCAGCGGGAAAATCATTGTGAATTGGACGTGTTTATTGGCATTTTTGAAAGCTTGCTATCAAATTTTACTTTGAAAGCCACTTCAATTCCATTATACACGGTAAGTCAAAAGTAAGGTACCTCCTTCCTAGAGCATTTATTATTAAAAGACGAAAAAATAACAGAAGTTTGATACTTTGAACTTAAATTTTTCTAATAACAAATTTGATGGTGTTTTTTTTTCTCTTCGGGATTATCTAAGAATACCATGAGGTGGGACAACAAACATTTCTAAGCATATTGAGTTTAATGCCAGATGACAAAAATGTGAAAAATTAACGACTCTCTAGGAAATCAAATGATATAAGTTAAACAAATACGATTTACTAAGGTCAGTTTATGTTTATCAAATAAGGTTGTAAATTAAACTGTATTAGAAAGTGTTTCTCAATAATTATGTTGCTGCCCATGCATAATGGATTACAATTTGAGCATCTTTTGTTATGAACTAGTGTTGTCAAATTTTGTTTCTATTTTGTTTTAATAAATAAGTTCATTTAATTTTTATTGTGTTAAAAATACGAGCTTTTGTTCTTATGCTACATTGTTCTGGTTTTAGATATTCGTGAAGAGGAACAAAAATGCTATCAAATTTGTTTAATTTCAAAATTTGATGATTTCTAAAAATTAAATAAAGGCTCTATGGACGAGGTTCCTTACTTTTTATCCAGCCTTCATATGCATAGCCTGCATATACAAAAATATGGTAGGTATACATCAGTTATTTATATATATTTTTTCAAATCATACCTGTGATTTGTGTAGCCCAGCAATAGATACTTAAATGATATGTTCATTTACTCGACCATTTATTTATGATAATTTAAAACAATTTTCAAGTTGGATGAACTTTTGTTACTAGAGTTAAATTCGAGTTATTAATAAAAAAAATATTCAAATATGCTGTCCTTTCGTTTTTTTTTTCTATCATAATATTATTATTATACGAGTTTTTAGAATTCACATTCTCGTTCATTGACCTTGTTTTTCATGGAGTGACGTTGAACCTATTAATAATAGTATAGGTCGTGTGTTCCTTGCGCAAGAAATTTATTGATCGAAACCACCTCTATCATCAGACGGTATTGATTATGACTTGGACATTTTTCATAGTCCCGAATACACAAATATCCGGTTATCATTCCCATAAATAAGAAAATCTTATTAATTAATTATATTAATATTCATGTAGATTGTATTATTTAATACAAATTAGATTAATTCGTTCAATAATTACTATATTTTTTTAACTTTATTTGATTGCCATCATACGTCCACATAGCTTGTTTATTACTATGGAAACTCTTACATAGTAGTAATGAGAGAGTAGTAAAAATATAAACAGAAAGTGATAATAATAAATACTAATAATTTGTGTCTGCATAAATAGAAATGTTTTCCATTCCAGTCACAAATTTATAGGCCACATTAATTAAATGTGCATTTATTGATTGCAGTATTAATATGATGTAACGCGAATAATTTAATTACTAATTAATACTTTTTTTTTCAAATTTTAATTGTAAATGATTATCCCTTCAATTAATTTAATTACACCATTTGAGAAATTATGAATAGGCAATAATTTTATTCCATTAATTACACATCGCTAAACAATATCCATTCATTCGCCTGTCCTTTTTACCAATTTCCTAATTTTGATTGATTTGCTATTTTTTATTGTGAGCGCAGGTTCCAGAGAGAGCCGGGAGCCAACAGTTAGCCGGCTGCAAAAAATCTCGCACTTGGCCGGTGCTCATAAATCGTTCAAGTTGAATGGTCAGAGAAAAATGCGGAGCACCGGGTGTAATCGTCACGTGGTACTGGCAATGTTTATTTTGGTGCCGAGTATAATAAAGGTAACATTTATAAACACAACTGTCGCATTTTTCGTTTGATGTTTCGAGAAAATGTATTTTCACTCGCGCCGCCCAATGAGAAAAAACAAGAGGCTACGACCTATGACAGGTCAAAATTTTTATTTACAAATGTATAAAAGAATTAAATCGTTTCTTATTGATATGATTGCATAATACGTCAGGTTTGTAATGTGTTTTAGATATATTAAATTGCCTTAGAGGCGAGTTTTTTAAATTTGCAGTAGGTACTTTATTTAAAGAGGTTAATCAAATATTGATTAAAATTTGGAGTGAAATTATTGGAAACAGCTTTTGCTGGCGTAGGTATAATAATAAATAAAAGTATTGGCTAGGCTAGACGAAGCATTTACGTTCTGACGAATGGAACGCCTTTGTAGTTCAAGAACAACCTGCGCTCGTCATTATAACGAAACAGGATGCAATTATATTCTAATACTTCCGAATTAATTACTGAGAGCAAGCAACGCCACTAATTAATATAATACACCACATTAATTGCCACAAATAAGCAGGTATGTGAATTTTGAACGACCACTTCATCTTTCTATAGACGTTAACTTTTATACGAATTGTATTTACCCGAATTAGAACTTGAAACGTACTAAACATTTAATATAAAATTGTACATAAATATAGTATTTGAATAAAAAATAGATTAAATAATGGTTTTATGTTTGCTCTGTAATAATGGGTAATTCTAGTTTTGTATATCGATCAGATACTAGATAAGAAAACAACCTCGTTAATAGGCGGAGATACGTAATCTACAATAATTACCTATTGAGGCCATATAAGCAAACATTTAATACGTAGACAAACAAATGTTTCTAGGCTTCAATAATGATTGGGAATAATTGATAATTAGCTGTAAATACATGACCAAATCAACGTTGATGTTGGTATGCCAGATTAGAGCTGATAAGCAATTAAATCGGACCGGTATTCCCTTTATTTTGAGAAAACAACATCACTGTAACGTGTTATTAATAAAACTCTATTTCATGTTACATCGTCTGCATCCAACCGTTATAAATAATTATTAAAAATAACGCTCTGTAAGCTTCGCAAGCGTCCGAGCAGAGTGAATTCAACTTCGGGCTAATACTTCCAAATGTAAATTTTTATGAGGGTCATTAATGTGATGAAATGCAAACAAGACCGCCGAAATTTATGGCAAAGCTAACAATCATTCGAATGAGCTAATATGTGATGTGAAACTTCCGCACATGCTTCTTCGAAAATTCTAACACTAGGCCGGGAATCAAAACTAAACTTCGCTAAACTAAACTCAGGCGAAATAAAATAAATAAAAATAAAATAAAAATAATATTTTGTCAGTAAGTACCAAATAATAATACAACAACCTTAAACTCAGTTTGTTGCTAGGATATTTTTGTATCGCCGATTCTTATTAGCTAGCCGATTATTAATACACATTTGTAATCAATAGTCACACGTAACCGTTTTATTGCCGAAAAAAGGCACACGAAATTGTTGCATGCGAGTTAATTTCTAAGGAAGCATGGATAAAAAGACGCGCTTAAGTCATCACAACAGAATTATACCTTTCTAAAGCGACCTTCGCGTTTAATTCCAGCCCATAATGACATAATTCAACTGTTCCTTTGCGTTTTTGTTGAGCAATTGCGAAAATCTCCCTGACGTTAACACAGTGCGCAATACTTCAATATTTACCTGTGAAAATGATGAGCGGTAGATGAAAACTTCGTGTACAAATAACACTTACCTGCAAAAAAAAAAGAAAACAAATTAATAAGCAATTCTTGTAAATTACAACAAGCCGTTTTTAGAAGTAATTATTTATTGAACGATTCCATATAATTAATCATTTAAAAATTACGTAAAACTTCTTGTGTTGAGTAATAAGCAATAACAATGATGATATAGGCTTACACATGGCAATCAAAGTTTTAGATAATGATGATATCATTTAAAACAATTCTAAAGTATTGAGATAGCTAAATGTTAATTCGTGATATTTTTTATCGTGACTGATCATGATCATGATAAACTCCTCAAACAACAATTAACTTACTGTAGTTCGAATATATTTGACGCAGAATGTCGGAAAAATTATATAGCGAAAAATTATACTTATATACTTATACAGGGCGAGTAAAAAGTAAGGAACCGCCTCCCTAGAACCTTTATTATTATATGTATTTAGAAAAAATGTTTTTAACAAAAGTTTGCTAGCTTATTATTTTCCACAATTTGACGATTTTGATTAGTATTTTTAATGTATGAGTATTGTTAAATTTTGTTTGTAATGGTTTTAATAAAGTAGTTCGTATATTTTTTTTGTGTTAAAAATACAGAGCTTATATGTATTTAGAAAAAAATGTTTTTAACAAAAGTATTATTTTCCACAATGTAACGATTTTCATTAGTATTTTTATTATATGAGTATTGTTAAATTTTGTTTGTAATGGTTTTAATAAAGTAGTTCGTATAATTTTTTGTGTTAAAAATACAGAGCTTATATGTATTTAGAAAAAAATGTTTATAAACATAAGTTTGTTAGCTCATTATTTTCCACATTTGACGATTTTCATTCGTATTTTTATTATATGAGTATTGTTAAATTTTGTTTCTAATGGTTTTAATAAAGTAGTTCGTATATTTTTGTGTGTTAAAAATACAAAGCTTATATGTATTTAGCAAAAAATGTTTTTAACAAAAGTTTGTTAGCTCATTATTTTCCACATTTGACGATTTTCATTCGAATTTTTATTATATGAGTATTGTTAAATTTTGTTTGTAATGGTTTTAATAAAGAAGTTCGTATAATTTTTTGTGTTAAAAATACAGGGCTTAAATGTATTTAGAAAAAAATGTTTTTAACAAAAGTTTGTTAGCTCATTATTTTCCACAATTTGACGATTTTCATTAGTATTTTTATTATGTGAGTATTGTCTAATTTTGTTTGTAATCGTTTTAATAAAGTAGTTCGTATAATTTTTTGTGTTACAAATACGACCTTTTTTGTCCTGCAACTCTGTACAAGTTTCAATCATTATTTGTTCATCATAAAAATGTCGATGCCTTCTGTTTCGGTTTGGTTCAAAACTTTATTTTTGTAACAATATTAAAGAATGCTTTAGGGATGAGGTTCCTTACTTTTCCACGATTGGAATAAATCATGATTTATAAAAAATAATCAAAAATCAATGATTTTTTTTAAATATAAAATTCCTAACCTAACCAAACCATTTTTAAATAATGAATACATACACAAATCATGAAATTATGTATTTATTCTTCATATACAGCAACTGCGACAGAGTTGTTCAACGTACTTATAGAGTTCTTAACGAAACTTATTGGCATTTACCGCCGCTGAACAAAACACAATTGACTTCAAATTTTGTTCAATTTGAACCAGTAGATACAAGAACAAATCCATAAAAGCCGGTGACAGACTATGCAAATGTGAGTGCATCGGGTCACAAGTTGCACAGTTCTTCAATGTTGATTTGTCTTCATCACGAAATTTTTGTTACGTTATATTATTATATGGCTGCATTTGTGGACAAATGTACCAACTAATCTACAAGTATACATTTTAAATTTTATTTTAAAATCATGTATACAATAAACATTACGCTGATTGTTTCACATGATATTTTTAAATTTGCTCGTAGGTACAGCCTGAAAAAAAACCTAATATTATGTATCGCTTTAATAGATAACACATGGCAATGTGATATACGTAGGTATCGTACTGTTTTTTTTCCTGTAGACGTGTATATTTATTTAACAGAAAATCATAATAATCGGGTTCGGGGTATGTTAAGGAAATATCATTGTATCAAACATATATTTTTAAAATTTTCGCTCAATGCTAGGAATCGGTATTCAATTAAATTTGATAATTAAATAATTAAATTATTGAAAGTAATTATTACAAATAAAAAAAAATCTATTTGTTATTGAAAAAATTCCAAACACAGTGACATTGGAAATCTTGGAAATCTACTCTTGAAAAGCATAATACCTTAAGTAAATACTGGATCATAGTTTTTTCCATAGAACTTACTATAATATATAAGTTAGATTTATAAATTTGGTTTTGGTCGATTAATCATTGGGCTGTGACTAATTAACTAATTTTAATGTACATCTAAACCCTATTGCAAAAGATCAATAATGTTTTGTACACTGCAGCAACAAAAGAAAAGTTATTATGATATTCATTATAATAACTGACAATTACTTTAAATTGCTAATAATGGAAAATATATTTACCAATCATTAATTACACGTTAATTATTCAATTGTGAATATCAAATAATTTAAATTATACAAAGTGCATAGCATAATGAATAACCACAATAATGTTTTATTTATCTTCATAAATATTGTTAATAACATGTTTTCTTTATGGTAAATAATAGTTAAATTATTACATTATCAAATTGTACATAAATCATGGGACATCAACCTTTTTATGTATATATTCATTTTATTGACTAAATTTTATCAAATGCTGCGATTTTTTTTATTACTTAAAAGTGACCATCTTCCATATTCATTTGTACGAAAAAATTTGAAATTATAATTATGAATTAATAGCATTTTTTTAAATTATTGTGCCCACAAAAAAATTAGGCGGAAGAAAAAACTTACAAAAACTATTGCTGTGACTATTACGTGAGAAGGGAGGTGCATTATAATTTTTGCCCCCCTTGCACCTGCTGCAGAAGATATGTGAGAAAACATTAGAAATATGCAGACAATTAATAGAAAGCTGCATACACGGCCATCTGTTCACTAAAGTGTTACTAAAATTTATGGAGAATACATAATAGGAGTAATCATTATTATTTTCATAAGTACCAATTAGAACTAAATGACTTAACATTAACGATTTTATACACATATAATGTTAGTAATAATAGCTAAAGTATTATTAAATTGTCACATGTATTATTCAAGCTTATTGCGTGGATATCTGAATTTATTTAATGAAATGTCGGTACACTCCAAATTGACTATGGCTAGTATTTATACATGATATATTATTTTGAAACTTGTAATTTTGTGCTGAAATAGGACTATTAGTCATTACTCTTCTCAGCATTTTGGGGGGGTGGGGGGGGATCTCAATGAGCCGTTAGTTAGTATCAGTTCTGGATTCCAGATCACTGTAGAATATTCAAATATAAATATTTTAGTTATTTGTGTCATATTAAGGGTTTTTATTATGATTTGAAAATATGAAGAGGTTATATAATTTAACCGAAACCGGTTAAATAAAACATTAAGGAAGTACAAGAAAACAATATTTTCCCATGTCATAAATATTTTAATTTAACTATGTTATTGAACCATATGATATGAACCATTCAATTACCGAGAAAACAATGTCCTATTTTATAAATTGATAGTCTACCATATGTAATTCATCTACTTTCATTTATATAATCATAAAAATATTCGAAATCGAGATGAAATATCCGGTTTTCAAAGTTACGCTTATCGGTTTTTCAACTGATTAATTTGAAAATTCCTATTTAAGCTTTTATTAATAATTGTGAAGTCATTGTGAAATCATACGTCAATTTTTGTATGTCGGCATATCGGCATATTTTCTTTGAATACATATTTGAGAAATCCAATTTAATAGCTTACAGAACAAATGCAAACATTGTACAATTTGTAAGACAGTCCGCAGACTTTAAGTGCAATTGTCGGTATATTGAAATATACAGGGTTCTACGCTAAACCGATCGTTAAAAGTTTACGGGGTTGCCGTTGTCAAAAAATTTCAAAAAAATCGTCGTCACGCGGTTGAATCAGTTATCCTCATGTGAAATAGTTTCAAGTTTCTATCACTTCCGGTTCCACCGGAAGTAGCACCAACCTTCTTATTTTAAATGGAACACCCCATATATTATTATATTTTTGAATTCCTCGCTTAAATTGGAACATATTTTGTAAGAACGTATGTACACTTATCTCTTCTAGTTTTCAATAAAAAAAATGTTTTCTAAAATTTTGACCTCTAAAAGGTAGCCTGAAATCTGTCTATAACTTCTCTTAGGAATAAGATAAAATTATGAATTAAATCTCTAATTATAGATAGAGGATGCCTCTATGAGTGACATAATTGGAAACTGTCAATTTTGATAATAAGTATTCATAAAATGTCAATATCTAAGTGCCCTCTTAAATATCCTGTAATTCATTTTTTTTTTAATGGAATGACCCATTTTTTATTGCATAGCACGATAGGGAGAAAAATTTACTACAAAAAAGTATAATACAACCATACTCCTAAAGCAAGTATTTTTTGAAATATTTCGAGGATTACTTTTTCGTCGCATTTCTGCAGGGTATAATTTTGCAAGTCACAAGTGCACTTTAGTAGGCTTGTGATATGTTTTTGTTTTGTCGCCATTGTAATGCAAACTGTCAAATAATAAAAACATTTAGAATAAAGTATTACAGAAATGAAAATGAACAAAATGAATCATTACACAAATCAACAAATTATCAATTTATTTTTTATACATGGCAACTGCGATAAAATTGTTGCTCTAACATGTAGAGTATTCAATAAAACTTATCCACATTTGCCGCCGATGAATAAAACAAGATTAAGAAGATTGGAATCAAATGTTGTTTAATTTGGACAAGTGAATGCAATAAGACATCGACAAAAGCCAGTTATGGAAAATGAGGAAGTGCAAGAAATAGTATCGGCCGGCCTATTTTCAAGTTAATCCACAAGCATCTATCCGCTGTGCTCAAGAGGATTTAGGCGTTGATAAATCTTCAGTACAGACAATTTTGAAAAAACATGGCATGCACAATTATCACTTATTATCAAAATTGACAGTTTCCAATTATTTTACTCATAGAGGTATCCTCTAGGTACAATTAGAAATATAACTCATAATTTTATCTTATTCCTAAGAGAAGTTATAGACATATTTCAGGCTACCTTTTAGAGGTCAAACTTTTAGAACAAATTTTTTTTCTTGGTAACGTATATACACTTAACATACGTTCTTACAAAATATGTTCCAATTTAAGCAGGGAATTGATTTATTCATCGGCGGCAAATGTGGATAAGTTTTATTCAATACTCTACATGTCAGAACAACAATTCTATCACAGTTGCCATGTAAAAATAATAAATTGATAATTTGTTGATTTGTGTAATGATTCATTTTGTTGATTTTGATTTCTGTAATACTTTATTCTAAATAGTTTAATTATTTGACAGTTGTATTACAATGGTGATAAAACAAAAGCATATCACATGCCTACTAAAGTGCACTTGTGACATGCACAAATATACCCTGCAGAAATGCGACGAAAAAGTAATCCTCGAAATATTTCAAAAAATACTTGCTTTAGGAGTATGGTTGTATTATACTTTTTTGTAGTAAATTTTTCTCCCTATCGTGCTATGCAATAAAAAATGGGTCATTCCATTTAAAAAAAATGAATTACAGGATATTTAAGAGGGCACTTAGATATTGACATTTTATGAATACTTATTATCAAAATTGACAGTTTCCAATTATGTCACTCATAGAGGCATCCTCCATCTATAATTAGAAATTTAATTCATAATTTTATCTTATTCCTAAGAGAAGTTATAGACAGATTTCAGGCTACCTTTTAGAGGTCAAAATTTTAGAAAACATTTTTTTTCTTGAAAACTAGAAGAGATAAGTGTACATACGTTCTTACAAAATATGTTTCAATTTAAGCGAGGAATTCAAAAATATAATAATATATGGGGTGTTCCATTTAAAATAAGAAAGTTGGTGCTACTTCCGGTGGAACCGGAAGTGATAGAAACTTGAAAATATTTCACATGAGGACAAGTGATTCAACCGTTTAACGAGGATTTTTTTGAAATTTTTAGTACAACGGCAACCCCGTAAACTTTTAACGAACGGTTTAGCGTAGACACCCTGTATGTGGAACCCAAAACTATTATAGATTTGCAATACTGGTCCGAATGTAATTAGATATGCAGCAGGTTAACTAATGAGTGCCGGATACAGAAAACATCAGAGCTGGAGACATGTCATACAGATTTAGGTATATCTACTAGTTAAATCGGAATAAACATCGTAATTGGAATAAATATTGGAATCGGAATAATACTCGGATAATTTTAAAACATTCAGGACTATAAGATTATTTTAGTACTCGGAATCGCCGATTATTTCATCTGAATCAGCCCCATCACTATTTATTCACGATCATTCACGAGTGAATGAAGTAGTGATGGGCCGATGCGGATGAAATAATCGGCGATTCCGAATATTAAAATAATCTCGTATTCCGGAATATTTTAAAATCATTCGATTATTTTTCCGATTATTATTCTGATTCCGATGTTTATTCCAATTTTTATTTAATTCCGATCATATTCCGATTACGGTTTATGCTATATTGCGGATGGGAGGATAATTAATACAAAATGCATGTGTTCATAAATTAAATACAAAAATTCTTAACTTTGATAGAACCACATATGGTGGAATAAGACATAACAAATTATATTGCGGCAAAAATAAATTTATTGTAACTTATAATAAATAATAAATATTTTGCTACATCACATAATATAAATTTCTTCGATTATTTGTAACCACCCGCAATAATCACGTGAATATTCCGATTATTCTATTCAGAGTATTATTCGATTCCGATTATTATTTCGATTCTTGAATTCGAATGATATTCCGATTATTGACATCATCCGAATACAAAATTCCGTACATCAAAATCATCCGATTATCCTATCACTAGAAATAATACGAATTCGTTTGGGTTCAAAAGCTAGCATAGGTTTCAAATAATTGAAAGTATAAAATGGTATAACACTTTTTCTTTCAAAATCATATCGATTGGAAGTTTGTTAAAACAACGAATTTAGAAAAATCGCACAGGAAATTCTCAAATATACAAATATAAATAAAAAAGTTCTGTACTTCCTTAATTTTCGTAACATTTTTTTTGCGACCAGTTTCGGTCTTTAAACCATCTTCAGGCAAAGCTACAATATAATTAATATGAGAATGAATACGAGAAATCTAAGAAATCTCAAATATACCTTTAATCTACAAGAATGTACGGGAGTCTTTAAAGTTCTAAATATGTATATTCAGAGCTACATATATAAAATAGCTTGAAGAGCATTCGTTATTTTACACCAGTATGTATTACCTACAATCCTGTTATATTTATCCATGTACGTAATTCTATACACGAGTCACCATAATCATAAAACACGGGTATTCTTATAACTAGCGATTCATAAAAATGTTATTAACCTTACGACTTTTTTTTATCGCGTTCCCGTCAAGCAATAACCTGAATCGTGAGATATTCTGCAAATTGCTACATTAAAATGTAAAATTTACATAAATAGTTATCTGGAACTGTTTACTTTTAATTCTACAAACACGAGCACCTATTTCCTAGCTAGTGTTAACCACTTCCAATTGATTTTAACTTGTTTTATCATCAGGAAATGTATAAACTTTCAAACTTATAAGTTTTAAGGTTTTAGTTTAAGAAAACTTATTTAAAAGTTATGTTTAGTAATTTAGTAGTTTCGATGATTTTGGATGGAGTGATGGAGTCATGGGCAAGTGCAACGGACATTGTAAATTTTATGACACCCAAAGTTTGAAATACTGTTTGAGTGTTACAAGTGGGCCTTTCGAACTAGAGACAGCTAATTGTATTGAACCTGCAACAAAGGTTTTTAGAGGGCTTGGTCATTCTTTGTAAGTGGAAACTAGTAAAACATCCAGAGAGACAGGCGGATTGAGAAGTAGATTCGCCGTGGTCACAGCAAGGATATGTCTTCTCAGAGTAAAATATTACATCTTTTGTAAAAAATGGTATGGAGTACACTAAGGCGGGGAATCCTTATGATTTATCTACGTGGTAAAAAATCTAGTTTTTCGGTTATAATTAATTGCATGTGTCTATTTAACAATTATAATATCAATAGTTTTATATTTATTCATTGAAACAAAGTAAAATAAAAGTGGTTACACCACGTAAAATAAAAATCTTTATTTGTATGTTTTGCTTATTAGCCCCTCGGATTTTACGGATTTTAACTGAGCAAATTATCTGAATTCGCGCGATTCATGTGTCTGGAAGCGAGATTGCCAAGATTAACAGCGATGAAAAAAATACAATGAATATTACAGCTGGGAGCATTGTTTCCAGGCGGTAATTATTGTGATAAACTAAATGTCAAACGCATTGTATTCAGGAACGTTTTTTGCCGTGTCCGCCGTGACACAATTTACCATTGCGCATTTTTCTTTCATTTCACGAAATGCACCGATATTAACGCCAGTTTTCGAATCAATGCTCTCATTCAAGGGGCGTTTATATTACCAATGCCCTAAAACGATGCGCTGCAGTGTTCATGGCCTCTTTTATCCTCCGATATTATATTAATTCTTTATTGCACAATAACATCAGGCTCAAATTGAATTTTATAGGATATTGCTGGGGGGCTCCAATGTGAGAATTTAAAACCGTAAAGACCGTTACATTGCCATTTTTATTGCAAACCCGATAGCCCTCGCATTCTTCCTCTGGACAACACATGCAATTAATTTGGCAACTTGATTGCGGTACGCGTACGCAAGGTCCAGTTTTATTGCGAAATCGGATTAAAACTGGATGCAACCCCTCGGCCTTCGTGAAAAATTGAAGCCCCGGGTGTCCGCTTGCGAAATGACCCCTTTTCTTTGCAGCCCTTTGCAAATCGCTCGGTTTTGTCTGGGGCCATCTCCGCAAAAGGGGTGAATGCAAATTTGAATTGTCGGTCCGGTCTTCACTTCTCCGCCCCGCATTATTTTGCAAATCAGCATTGTGATGCGTCTGGTAACTGGAATCGTCCCCGGGAGACAGACTGCATTCGCCAGAAGGGCGAATCTATTCGAAACCGCTCCGTGGGAAAGAGATTCACAGTAATTCTCAGATGGAAGAAATTGGAGTTTGTAATGCTTACAAAAAAAAATGTTCTAAACGTATGAAGAATTTTGTTGACACTTCGTGATACATTATGTATAAATAAATAATGCAGTTTTTACCTTATTGTTATACCACTTTATTAAATTACGGTGACTATAGTTTCGACCACATCACCTGTCATAACTACAGTTACCATAATTTAATAAAGTGTGATACCAACAAAGTAAAAACTGCATTATTTATGTATGAAGAATTTATTATGATTCTAAAATAATATATTCCACATTAAGTTTTTTTGTCCTACAGAAATATATTTGTAGAAGTTCAAACTTGATTCTATATACCGGGTATTGAATCGGTTAGGTATACATGGGTATTAAACATGTAAACCTACATTTATGCATTTTCCTGTTTCCCCAATTATTTTAGAGAAAAAGTACAAAAGTACACAAATGTTTAGAAACCAGAAATCTACCTAAGTAGATTTACATTCACTCTCGATGTGCTACCAAAGAAGAGAAAATGTGAAATATGAAATAGTAATAAATGCATGTAATAATATCCATATCCATGGCGTGAACAACAGAAACTGTTTTTTCAGTGTCGTTTTGAAGTTTCATTAATCAATGCGTATTGGAAATGGCTTATCATCACACAATTAGCGACTAAAATCAGTTTTAAAAGATTTATTATGGAGTTACTTTTCAACAATTATCTGTTGATAATAAATTAATAATAGTAGTTATTTATAATATTAGTGGGATAGAAACATTGTTACACCATCAACTGTTACACCATGTTACACCATTGTTAGTACGACCATAGGTCGTACACCGAGACATCTGTAATCACATAAGTTATTGCAATAAGCTAGGTCATCGTATCTTGTACAAAATATTATCTACAACAGTCCAAAATTTAAAATTTTAACACAAAAAATTTAAACACATTGAGAAGCTGCTGCACATGTGGTCTCGTCACTTTTAGCGGATAAGTCGAAGACTAACTACGGACAATTTTATAAACGACTCACCTATTGGTGTACAATGTAGTCATAAAAATCTATAGTACAAAAATATGGATAATGCTAAATAAAATTGCTATTGTAACCTAATTTCTTCTACTATATTTATGTGAGCATGAGTGTACATCGAAGAAAAAAAATTAAAAAATAAAGCAATAGGAGAGGTATCTGCATTTTTTGAAGAATTTCAAATCCCCCAGGCCTTGGGCTTTTTATTTAATGTTGCGGGCTATAATTGACATTAGTAAATTTATTAATTTGTTTGCTTTTTTGAAAAAAAATATCATAGTGGTATACAAACAAAAACAAATCAAGAATATTAACTAAATATGATGTTTTAAAACATTTACAGGAAGGTGACGATAAATAATGTTTGTTAATAAAGATAGGGACACGTCTTTAAAATGTATAGTATAATATAATTCATAAATTAATATTTAAGGTTGTGCAGTTGACTTCATCTCGCAATACTCACTAATTGTGCAAATTGTGTAATTAATATTAAATACTAATGAAATAAGAATTGACTTAATGATACTAAACCACATTTGTTAATAAGAAATTAAAATACTTTGTTGTATTCAGGGGCGGACTGGCCTTAAAATTTATGTGTGGAAAAAGTTGTTACCGGCCCGCCCCAAAAATTAAAAAAATGTCTTGTTTTCAACTTATATTTAAATATATTCAAAATGCAATAATGACAAAAAATAAAAATACCACAAGTCTACAACATTAATTTTTATTTAGAAGTTTAAAAGTTAGAAGAACTTTTGAATAGTATAGTATAGTATTGAATGCCAAATTCAATTCGTTCAATAGAATCTGGTCTGAGAGATCAACAAGTAAAAACTATTCAAAAATAAAGAAATATTGCAGAACACTCCAAAAAATTTCAGAAATAGATACCTAAACTGTCATTGGGCATTAATGAATTTCGTTGAGTTTAAGGGAAGCCTGTTTTAATGTGCCAAACAGACTATCAAAATTTAATGATTACTTTGAAAATTACAACAATTTCTACCAAAATTTCAATTATTGAGATATTTTCAGTGCTCAATATCACATTTTCAATAATTTCAATCAAAATATCAAATACTGTCATTTTTTAAAGGAAAATGCCACATATTCAATCAGTTCTGTAACCACTTGAATTATTTTGTCAAAATTTCAATGTTTAGAGTGAAAATTTCAGGTACTGTCATAGTTTTAGAGCTTACTAATAATTGTAATCTAATTTTATTTATTTCCATTAACATCCACTATTATCATAATACTGTGAAATATACTACTACTACTTTATTACCTTTGACATGTTTCAATTTATTGTTATTTTGTAATAATCTCTTGAAATAAATATTTTATTTATTATCAGCCTATCAAAAACTGAAAACGATTGAAAAATATAGAAATATTTTAAAAAAAAATACTTCAAAATATGTACTGAAATAACTAACATTTCATTAAACTTAAATGAATTTAATGAAGATCGTTTTAGTGAATATGACTTGAATTTTGAAAGTTAGCTTGTTTTGTTGGTGGGTTATGAAAATTTAAGTCAAAAATTTGCAGCACCCCATAAAATTGTGTACAATTTTACTTCATTTTTTATAAAGTATGCCCTGAATTTTAATATATTTTAATGATAATTTCAATCATGAAAGTTTTTGAATGCAAATTAATTCTGAAAGAATTTGAATAATTTCATGTAGATTTCAGAAAACATGAATTAAAATTTCTCTATCGTTTTGCTTCTCATATTCAGAATATTTTTCGATACAATTTTCAAATTGTATACTTGCACGAGGAAGTCATCTTACACTTTATATAGAAAACTCATCTTTAGCCAATAATTCTCAAACTTTATAACAGTTTCACGAAAATTTCACATCACAAATATCAAAGACAGTTCTATAGCGTAGAAAGAAATGATGAAAAGTCTACAGCATTGAAAATATTCTTGATTATTTAATTCATACTCTTATTAGCCAATCACAACGTGAGTTTGGACGGACCGAGCAACACGAAATATTTACGAATGTTTTGAATACTTTGGTTGTTGATCGGTTGTCTAGTTACGTTCATACATGGACAAACTACACTTCATAATTATAATTCATATCAAAGCAAACATCAAAAATGTATCAAAATGAATGAAAATGAAATGCTTCAAAAATGTTATATTTGAAACGACGCAACGTTGGATATTTTTAATAATGCTCTGGCCGAGATTGCAAATCATAAATCATATTATATTAATTAAATTATCTCATCAAATACCATTCAGGAATTAAAATTTAGGATATTTAACTCTAGCGTGCTCCAACGGATGGAAAGCAAAATAACGGTAAAACAAATATGGGAGGCAAAGACACAAAGTAAAAAAAAGGGGGAAGACCCAAAACAAAATGGGATAGTGAGATAGGAAAAATACTGAAAGCAAGAGGAACCACATGGAAAGAAGCCAAAAGAATTGCATGAAACAAAAAATAATAGGCAAAATTTGTGTACAATAATAATGAAATAGTTTAGCAAAAGCAAAATGTATTTGCAAAATTCGACAGTATTTAAAAAAATCTAGAAAATTGAGCAGTATTAATTTTTAAATTACTGAAAATGGCAATTAACGTCATGGAAATTCTAAAAGCTTAGAAACTTAAATTATTAATATCTTCAGTTAATAACTCTCAGTGTAGTTTGAAATTTCCTGGTGCATATATTTACATAATTTAATGAAAATTTCAATTACATACAATGCAAACAATTTTGTTTTTATAATAATTTGAAAAGCATCCAAACTTTTCATGAAAATTCTGAAATCATTTAAATTTAAAGTCATAAAGAATACAAAAAGTATGCATTAAAATTTCTATGTCGATATGTAAAACTATATAAAAGTATCATAAAAATTCGAATAGTATATAAAGAAATCATGAAAATTCTACAGTATTAAACACATTTCCAGAAAGCTAAACTGAAAAATTATGAATATCCACATTGTCCACAAGGCCAGTACGTCCGTGATTGTGTATTTGTTTGTCAAGTTGAATACATGATGTGAAATAGACATTAAAATTTGACATTAAAACGTGAAAATTTGTCAGTTGTACCGACGGTGTAGCGGAATAAATGTTACAGACCGTTGATATTGTCACACATGTTACTGACAACAGTGCCTGCTGTAATAATATACTCATAAATTGAAGATTACCATTTTTTTTTCTAGTCTAGTCATGAGCACCATAAATATATTACTCAAATACTAGTAATTTTGGCCAGAATCGATCGCGAATAGCAGTAAATTTCGAAAATAGCCATTTTGTAATAATGGGACACGAAAACGTGATTTATTATGAATCTATGAATTACGTTAAAACGTTAAAAATGAGTAATACAATTGTATTTTCTTCATATCTAAGGTTCTAAATTACACCAGACATTTAACAAAATGTGGCAACATATTTTCACTTTAGACTTTATAATTTCAAACCTTGCCGATTCTGCAGTGAATTTCGCATACGTAACCGATTATGCACTTGCAAAAGATATCATATATATTGGAGTAGCCGTAGTGAAATCTCGAGTTTGAGCCCCAGTACCAGCTGCTTGTAAATCGGTAAAAATTAAAATAAAAGGTTATAGAGATTTCAAAATTAAGGCAGTGACAGTATAGCCTTTATACATTTTTGCGGAAAATTTACTTAGAACACGTGTGATTTTGATGTTATTAATGCAAATTCAAGTGACAATAAATAACAAAAAGTTAATTAACACGTTCTTAACTACATAAATAGCGTGTAAGTCATGAAGTTAACTCTGTACGGTTATACCATAATTCAACTATCTACCGGACAAGATTACACCTTGCATCGCTTATGCGAGCACTTTCACATCGGCAAAAATTTATTGCAACGTTTCCAAGAACACACTTCTAGCATCTAATGGGTGATTTTATAAATATTGAGTATGTGACGCCAACGCATTAATCACGTCTGTAAGTGCGAGAGTACGCGCCCGCATGAGCAGTGCCAAAGGAGTGGCAACTGTTAAATAACATGATCTGAATTTATTCGAGCAGGCGGGCCGCGAGATTAAACATCTTGGAAATAAATTGGTTAATAGATGAGAGTGCCTCAGGGCGAGGACCATGGTGGAGTTAGCGGCCGGTCAACGCCGAAACCGCGGACACGGCTAATTGGAAATGTGATTTTCGGCAGAGACCGGTGGACTTAAATTATACGAATTTAAAGTAGGTTCTATTTCGATGCCGGTGATAATGACCCACTAACGCGAGGTTCTAATTTTAATCCAAGACCGTGTTAAATTTTCAAAATTCCGTTCCATTAAAAAAAAACATCAAGAGAAGCGGACATTTCTACGTTTGACTTACGCCAGATTTGGAAACCATTGTTTACTAATGGAGAAATTAAACTCGCTTTCGCAGTGTTGCAACAATGCCGCACGCACCAGCGAAATCGTTTATGGTTTTTTCAGGGTCTATTAAAATCACCGAGAGTTATGGCATACTGTTTGCATTCACACTACGGGGAATTGGGAATTTTCACTTCATTTGGAATCGTGTTTGTATGAAGAGACGAAGGAAAACATAACAAGATCAAGGAACACATTTTTATGTGTTCATAGTTCTCAGACATAAATAGTAAATACTGCCCGTTAAATTAATATCAGACCTAAAGAAATGGCAATGGAAATTAAAAAAAAAAAACATTAACACTAAGAAAGCTCCAGGACTTAATTACTGACGAAATTCTCAAACAACTACATCGTAAATCAATCGTAAAACTTACGTATCTTATTAATGCATCGTTAAGAGCAAAATATGTACCTAAGATATGGAAAGTAGCAGAAGTGATCATGATTCCTAAACCTAGAAAACCACCAAATTAAGTTTCTTCTTAGAGACCAATCTCGTTATTACCTGTAATCTCAAAACTGTTCGAAAAAATACTCCTTGAAAGAATAAAACCAATTATCGAAGGCAAAAACATAATACCAGAACATCAGTTTGGTTTCAGAGAACCTAATTCAACTGAAGATCAAGTCCATAGAATAACAGACGTAATTAAAAAATCATTGGAAGAAAGAAAGGTTCGCTCTACTATATTTCTTGATGTAGCGCAAGCTTTTGACAAAGTGTGGCACGAGGGACTTAATTACAAGTTAAGAACACTTCTGCCAGGCCATATACACAATTACTAGAATCATACATGTCAGATAGAGTTTTTAGAATTAAGCAAGAAGATGCTTCCTCTGAACTATCATAAATAAAGGTAGGTGTGCCACAGGGCAGTGTGTTACGGCCAGTCCTCTACCTATTATACACCAGCGATATATCTGCATTAGACCATAATACGATAGCCACTTTTGCCGACGACACTGCCATATTGGCTGTAGGCAAAGATCACGAAGAAGCAGCACTAAATCTGCAAACTTCAATTAATAAAATTAACAATTGGGCTAAGCAATGGCGAATCAAATTGCATGAGACTAAATGGGTCCATGTCAATTTCACAAATAAAATAAGTCAATATATCCCTGTTTGTATGAATGATATCCAGGTACCCTACGCTGACACAGCAAAATATTTTGGTATTACATTGGACGCTAAGCTACACTGGAGAGCTCATGTCAAAAAGAAAAAAAAATTACATCAAATTTTGAAAAATGTATTGGCTGCTTGGTCGGAATTCCACCTTGTCAATCTATAATAAAATACTTCTGTATAAACAAATTCTTAAGCCCGTATGGACATATATCATCCAGCTGTGGGGTTGTGCCAAAAGGAGCAATATAGAAATAATCCGGCGATACCAAAACAAAGTACTAAGGAGTATTGTCAATGCACCTTGGTATTTCCGGAACAGTGACCTCCACAGGGACTTGGAAATGGACACTGTTAATGAGACAATAAACAAATTTGCCAATAGTCACGAACAGCGACTTCTTCAACACGTCAACGTCGAAGCCATCCCGCTCCTCGATAACACGAATTTGACCAGAAGACTGCAGCGGACCAAACCGTTCGAGTTAGTTTATTATTGTGTTAGTGCAAAAGCAGAGCATAGTGCTAGTGTACACGCTAATATTAGTGTAATTAAGTGATTAGAATCTAAGGGATACTAAGTAAAATTGTAAAAAAAGGTTTTCAAAAAAAATTCGAAAACCAATTTTTGAATTTGAAAAATAACTTAATATTAATGCTTAGCATACGCATTATAGTGAATACTCATGCAAAATTTGTCAATGTGCGCAATTAAAAGTTAGTTTATTTTACGGGTAAATGTCTTGGAAATCCGGCTTCATCATCGGGTGCGAATGGATACAATTTAGCGTGAATTATTTCTGGATCTGCTCAGTTTTCTCGCTAACCATGCATCGTATTGAAAAACGGATTCTTGATTCATTTTCAGCATACACGAATTCACGATTCTCAATATTTAACAAACAAAAAAATGGTTTTGAAAAAAAATTCGAAAACCAATTTTTAAAATTGAAAAATAACTTAATATTCATGCTTAGCATAAGCATTATAGTGAATACTCATGTAAAATTTGTCAATGTGCGCAATTAAAAGTTAGCTTATTTTACGGGCAAATGTCTTGGAAACACGGCTTCATCATCGTGTGCGAATGCATACAATTTAGCGTGAATTATTTCTGGATCTGCTCAGTTTTCTCGCTAACCACGCATCGTATTGAAAAACGGATTCTTGATTCATTTTCAGCATACACGAATTCACGATTCTCAATATTTAACAAACAAAAAAAATGGCTTTGAAAAATAAATCGAAAACCAATTTTTGAATTTGAAAAATAACTTAATATTCATGCTCAGCATACGCATTATAGTTCCTCATGTAAAAGTTGTCAATGTGCTCAATTAAAAGTTAGTTTATTTTACGGGCATATAAAAGTTATATTCTAACGGAATTTCTTGGTGGGGAGGGTTGGGTGTAAATTGATAAATACATTTTTTTTTAAATCGGCACCTTAGGTCGAAAAAATTATGTAATTTCGTCGTCATCGATGAACGAAACTGCATATTTGATTTTAACATGCCGGCAAAATAACCAGCCCTGTTATTCGATGTGTCTCATTCACGTTTGACTTGGTTCTAAGAACAGGTCGTAAAAATACTAGCTCGGCATAATATATAAAAAGTGCCATAAAAAAGTGAGGAAGCGAGCAGCCTATATAAAAAAAATACCGGTGCGATCCCAATAATACAGCACTCCTTGGCATTGTATTTAAAAAAAAAAAATTATGGAGGTCGTTAAATGCGAATGCATTGATTATGGACAATCCTCATATAAAATTTGTCAAATTGATTTGTAAAAATTACTCATTGATCCATCTTTGATCAGATTGTAATAATTATAGTAAAATACGATTAAGTGTTTTGCATAATGGAAAAAAAATCATGTGTGACTTTTATCGTAGCTCCTTCAGAATATGTTAATGTTATTTCTAAGTAAGAAAAATGACAACGACAGTTTGTTCTTGAGTGTTACTTTTTACTACGCATTATTTCGATTACATATTATATTTTAATGAAAGAGCTACTTGTAAGCTATACGAAACATGTTTATTTGTTTGCGAATGTTTGCGACTCATATTTTTTCACATTTTCAGGATGACTTCGTATATTTCGAGACGTTCATTTTTCGAGTTTGGTTTGCTAACGCAAAAGAGTCTAAAGTGGATGCCTTGTTACATCACATTATTCAACAACTTGGTGACCCGCCCCTTTCTGATGACAATTTAAGGAGTATTAAAACTAAAATTCGGAATCATTGCACAAAAATTTAAGCAAAATGGTCGAAGTCGGGAGGACATCGAGAACGCTTTTTAAAAGCGAATTCTTCGTAGCTCGAAGAAAGCACTTCGCTTACGACCATAGTCCATCAAATGTGTTCTCACTTTTGCAGTAAAATTATGCCCAGCCTTTTCTATTGTGAACTTCGTAGCGGTGAGTCCTACGCACAGTGGCTAATTATTAATCAATAGCGGGACAAAAGTCCAAATTTAAATATTAATTTGTTGACATTTTTTTGACATTCTGTTAATTTCTGATGTCAGAAGTATTGACAGAAGTGTTAATAACATTCATAATCTTCGCTGACGAAACGCTATTTAACTACAGAATAACGTAAAGTTATTTTTCCAATTTGTTGCGCTGTACTACACCAGAGAAAGAAGAGTCGTTATTTATTTTTTGGGGGGAGCGTTTTGAATACTTGAAATATGAACATGTCCTCCATGGATTGCAATACTGAAAGTAAGTTTTGACGTTTGTTTTATTATTAATAAAATTAAATTAAATTAACTGAACAATTTCGTCAATTTTATAGTGATTAAAAAAAGTTTCAATTTGTTTCACTCTATTACTTTGTTAGATATATAGATTAGTATATTGTCTATATATATATATACCTATGTTTCATTGTCTCCTTGAGTCTCTTTTGAACATTGTTGATTTTTTAAGATCTACCGCCCGATCCTAGCCGTATGGATTTGTTCGAATTAATGCGATCTGAAAATTTATTAAGACATGGGGCTTCAAACAAAGTTATTGATCGTTTAAAGATGTACATAATAGACATATTAAGCCCTTACATGTCGAGTTTAACGATGCCATTATATCGGAAGATATTAAACTATTTGTGTGCAATCTTCTGAAACGCTAACAAAAATACAATAGTAAATACGATGTTTTTATTGTAAAACAACGCAAGTGGTTAGAGGAAACAATTAAAGTATCAAAATACATAGAATCATGTACAACACCTACTAAAAAAAAACGAAATCAGACAGCGAAAATTGGACGGCCATCTAAATCGTTTACGGAATGTACACCAAAAGCTAAGCAGAGAAAAAATCAATCACTGCTAGATAATCAATCTCCAGAAGAACTAGCATTTGCCGCACATGCAGCTTATACGTCCAAAGGAAGGAGAAATGTGGCATCCGTTATTAAAACAGTCATACGTAAATCACCTCAATCTGTAAAAGCGATAAAAACAGTTTGTAGGCATGCAGAACATAATGTAAAGCGTTTGCCAGAAGAGTCTTATACATGCGATGAAGCGCTGGCTCTTATAATGAATTGCAAATTAACAAAAGCGCAGTACATCTTACTTCGGCACAGTGACTTGTAAAAGGAGTCAATCTTTATCCGCCTTATTTTTGTCTTATGGAATCGAAGCAAAAGTGCTATACACCTAAAGAAAAAAATGATATAACCGAAACATCAGTTAATATTGATCTACAGAGTTTATTAAACCTAACAGTCAATCGTTTAGCTAACGTCCAAAAAGAGGTTATTGTTGAAGTTTGGGAGAGATCAGAAAGCAATGGCATATTTAAATTGATCCACAAATGGGGAACCGATGGTAGCTCTGGCCACTCACTATATAGCCAGAAGTTCTCCGATCCTTCTTACACGGATTCCGATATCCTACAGACCTCAGTTGTGCCACTTCGATTACAATATGAAACTTCCAGTGGTGATAACATTATAGTGTGGCAAAATCCAAGACCAAGTTCCACCCGTTTTTGTAGACCAATTCGTTTTACATTTTGTAAAGAAACTGAAGAGAAACTTACAAATGAAATGGAGATTATTGAACAACAAATAAATCGTCTTGAACCTTCAATTGTTGCAGTAGACAATTCGTCTCTAAATAATGTTCTCGTAATCCACGAATTGCACAAAACAATGATCGATGGCAAAGTTTGCAATTTTTTAGCACGTAACCGATCTGCACAAGTATGTTATATATGTGGCGTATCCCCCAAAGATATGAATAATATGGATGAAGTTCTCAAACGTCCATGCAAAACAGAGTGTTTTTCATATGGTCTGTCTACACTCCACGCTCGCATTAGGTTTCTCGAGTGCGTAATTCATATATCATATAGACTAATATTAAGGCAATGGTGAGTACCGAAAGGATCCATAGATGAAAGAAAGATAACTGTTATTAACAAATTGCGAAACGAAATGGGTATATTAATAGATGTCGTAAAGCAGGGCAAAGGTACGTCAAACGATGGAAATACGTCAAGGCGTTTCTTTTCTAATCCAACCAAAGCATCACAGATAACTGGAGTTAATGAAGAGCTCATTCGCCGCTTTTCAGTTGTTCTTGATACTATATGCTCAGGATACGATGTAAATATTCAGAAATTTAAAGAATACACCTACGAAACTGCAAGACTGTACATTTCATTATACAACTGGTACCCGATGCCCGCTTCTATTCACAAGATTTTAATTCACAGCGCGGATGTAATGAATCATATATTGTGTCCTATTGGTATATTAAGTGAAGAAGCTCTTGAATCCAGGCACAAAGAATATAGAACATTCAGAAGACATAATACGCGAAAAATGTCCAGAATAAAAACTAATGAAGATTTAAAACGTTTTATTAATTTCGTCGGATCCTATTGTCAGTAGCCTAAGACCTTTTTCAAAAAGGAAATTGTCTACTTTATCAAAAGATGTTGTATCTTTGTTAAAATAAAATTAACATAAATTGACGTATTTTCAAATATTTCTTTATTTTACGTATTAAAAAGTTATAATTTATCCTAATAATATAGTGTATGCGCATGCGGCAAAACTTTGGAGTGACGTAAACTACTCATTTTCACGGATTTTGAGGGTCTTCACTCAGTTGCGTGGGCGTACACGCTTAACTTTTATACCAGTAGTACTTCCGGAGTTATTGAAAAAAAACATGTTTTCATCCCTTCATAAAAACCACCCCTTAGTGCTTAGAATTTTTAAATTATTTTATGTGTCTTCACAAGTATAATATTGGTATATTTACAAAGCTTCAGAATTTTTGGAGAAAATATATCCCCCTCCCCCAAAAATCACCCCTTAGTGGTAAGATTTTTGTCAGTATTTTTCTCATTATCTAACAAATATTTTGGCTTGATTTCGTGATTTATAGATTTTTGTCCACCTAAAATTTGAATCTGGACCACTGTGCTACGTGGACAAGCAAGATAACACGCTTTAAACAATAATGTGCTTTAAGGTAAGGAGTAAAGCCGCAAATAGGCGCAGTGGAATGAGGATGAAAGTACTCACAGGCTGGCTGGACCGCATGCGACCTAATAGCGCCTTTACTGCTCATGTCATAAAGATCATAATAGTTCAAAGACCCTCCCTACCTGGATTTTTAAAAGGGTCGGTCTGCATTTTACTGTAAAACTGACAACACATTTGACATGGACTATACTTTGGATGTTTCGCTACCGGGAACGTATAACCGAACCGGAAGACCACAAAAAGATTTTCAACATTGAAGCATTAAAACGAAAAGGCGACTAATTCAACATCTCCTTGAAACATCGAGCCAGGAAGAGTTATCGATGGCAACCGAAGCCCAGCTTCGTCAGGTAGGAAAAAGGGATTCAGCAGCCATTGTAAAAGAGCTTTGTCTCTATTCGCCGAATAGAGGTACTAATATAAAAAAGCGCGCAATTGTTTAGCACGCCCAAAAAAAGATGGACTTTCAGAAGATCAAGCTCTCGCATTAACGATCGATGCGAATCTCTCGATACATCAATACAATATTATACGCCATCAAATTAAAAGAGTGACAAATAAAATGTATCCACCTTATTATAAAGTTAAAATTGCAAAACAGATGTGCTATTCTAGTGACAGCAATGTCACAGAGATGCATGCCGAAATCAAACTACAATCTTTAATAAATCACACTATTACACGACTATGCAAAGTGAAAGCAGAGGTCCTGAAGACTTTAACTGACCTGAAAAGTCTGGATATAATTGTGAAATGGGGTTGTGATGGTGCGGAACAAACCACATACAAACAAATAGTTTCTGAAGAGCATTGCAGTGATGCCAGTTTATTTAGTATTTCGAGGGTGCCTATCCAAATGTATGCATTGAATGGCCACAGCATCAAAACAATTGTCTGACAAAATCCTTCCACATCTACTAGATATTGTAGACCCATCAAGTTTTTATTTGTCAGGGAATCTGTGACTTTGATTGCGGAAGTTGACAAAGTTAAGGAGCAGGTAACTTCACTCTCGCCTACCAAATAGTTGTAAATGACACGGAAGTCTTTGTAAAGCCAACATTAATATTCTGTATGAATGACGGCAAAATTTGCAATGCCGTAGCTTCGTATACGTCCACACAAACTTGTTATTTATTCAGTATTCAGTATTCACCTCATTAGTATTTTGACACTTTACAGAGTATTACATTGTCAATATATAAAAGTTATGACATCTATTAAAATTATGAGTACTAATCTTAGGGTTATACACATAAAATTACATACAATGAACTACACGCTAATGTTTAAGTAAATAAATAATAATAAACAAAATTATGCGGCGCAAAACCAAGGGAAATGAATAACGAAAGACTAATGTTAGAAAAGACGCTAAACAGCGACTTTCTTTCTGTGGGCCTGTCACCTCTGCATTCCTGGATTAGATTTTTTGAATGCGTTTTACATATATCTTATCGTCTTGATATAAAGACATGACAGGCTCGGGGAACTGAGAATAAAAATAAAGAAGCTGAAAACAGAAAAAAAAAGTACAAGAAAAGTTTAGGCGTGAGTTGGGTTTATTGGTAGACATGCCAAAACAAAACACAAAACTGCTGAAATTTCAGCCGAAATAACAGGTGTAAATTTAGTGGTCAGTAATATTCTGTTGAGAAAACAAGAAAATTCTGCTTACATCCGGAGATATTCGACAAAATCTGATATTTGTCGATATCGTTTTTATGTTTTTCTGAAGTTATTTGAAAAGGTATAAAAAACAAAAGGCACTTTCTCATTGCCACTTTTTAGCTCTACAAGACAGCGTTTATAAATTTTCAGTACAACATTTCGTTTTGAAGAAACCATCATCAACTTTAATGAAGTGTTAATGAATAAATTAAATAAAACAACTTTGTTATTTCCACTGACACTTTAATTTTTGAAAATATTTAGTGACTGCAGTTTCGACTAAGGTCTAGTCATTATCAAACTAAGTAAAATTGTTTCAAATAATAAATATGAAAGTTGACAATAGCATACATTCGCTTGTGTCCAGCTTCTGTGTTTCCAAATCGAAATCATAAACTTCTCAATTCCAAAAGTTATTTAGTCAGAGTAGTACTTCATCATTATTACATCATTAAAACTCTACTTTGAAAGTGTTTTTCATATATCTTATCGTTTTGATATAAAAACATGGCAGGCTCGGGGAACTGAGAACAAAAATAAAGTAGCCGAATAAAGAAAAAAATGTACAAGAAAAGTTTAGGCGTGAGTTGGGCTTATTGGTAGACATGCCAAAACAAAACACAGAACTGCTGAAATTTCAACCGAAATAACAGGTGTAAATTTAGTGGTCAGTAATATTCTGTTGAGAAAACAAGAAAACTCTGCTTACATCCGGAGATATTCGACAAAATCCGATTGTTTTTTATGTTTTCTGAAGTTATTTGAAAAGGTATGAAAAACAAAAGGTACTTTCTCATTGCCACTTTTTTTAGCTCTACAAGACAGCGTCTATAAATTTTCAGTAGAACATTTCGTTTCGAAGAAACCATCATCAACTTTATATTTTTATATGGGCCGTAAATAAAGTACACCCTGCATTAAATAGCATTTCCTATTACAAATTTAACGATTTACATCACACTATGATTTCTCATGTTGTTATTCAGAAAAAATGCTTGTAAATAGATTTTGGTGTAGTAGGGGTTGAAATGAGCGACGAAGAGCTTATCAAGCGATTTCGTGTTATATAGAGTGTATAAATAGCGGTCTTCCAATTAATGTCAATATATTACATCAATACGCAAAGTCAACCAGAGAATTGTATTAGGAGAATTGGAGAGCAAAGTACTAAATAATCATATACTGGTTAGCCGATACTTTGTGGAACATTGTTAATGAATAAATTAAATTAAACAACTTTGTTATTTCCACTCACACTTTTAGTTTTGAAAATATTTAGTGACTGCAGTTTCGACTAAGATCTAGTCATTATCAAACTAAGTAAAATTGTTTCAAATAAAAGATATGAAAGTTGACAATAGCATCACATTCGCTCCAGCTTGTGTTTCCAAATCGAAATCATAAAGTTCTCAATTCCAAAAGTTATTTAGTCAGATTAGTACTTCATCATTATTACATCATTAAAACTTTACTTTTTGCGTTGGCATTGGAAGTAATGGCTGGCAGCCATTTATTTGGCGCGTGAAGATCTTGTACATTCACTTATAGACTTGGATATAATGCATGTAATTAACCAATTAAGCAACGAAAGGCTTACATCAACTGATCGTAGATGATTTTCTCAACGCTCCACCAAATATATGTGAACCGCTAATATTTAGTATTTATTCAGCCAGTTCCAAAAATTAAACGAAACCTAAAATTAACTTGAAATCGTGTTAAAAATGACAAATAGGTGGCGCTGATTTATACCAATCTTATGGCAAATATACGCACTTAGATTAGATGGCTTCGGAGTGTATCTCGAGCAAATTTTCCACAGCTGAGATACGTGGCTCATGAATAATGCGGAGCTGTTTAGCCTCGGAGACATCACTTGTCGACAACTTAACACAATGTCATGCATGTTATTACACCTCTGGGCTCGCGACGACCACACCCACCTCACGAATTTGAGCTCGGCCGACTTGTCCCACACGTAGTGCCGAAATTACGTTCAAAAACTCATGGAGAAAAAGCGAGCGCGACTAATATAACGTGAAAATAGATTGAAACAAGCTTGGAGACTAATTAAAATATCTCAGGTATGATTGAAAATTCAAATGTGAAAAAGTAAATGGAAAAATAATGTGCTTACGTTGATAACATACGCCACCTAATAGTTGGTTCTAGGCTTCCTGGTGAACTCATTTTATGAGTATATATTAAGGCAAAACATGAAACCGAATTTCTTGCGTGTTTTAGCGTTATGGAATACGCCATTCCATAAAATACTTTCTTTACGCCGACTGCAAAAAAGTGAAACTATGCGATACTTTCTTGGCTTTGTGCGTAGATATTGTTATCCGATCTTTGTGTGCAAAGTGTTCCGTAATTACTGCACTTGATACATCTGTTCGGTCATAGTTTTTTATGCCGTTGCCCATTAAGGGGCCCAGAGAGTGCGCGGCATCGGTAAAAGACAAAAGAACCGAGCAGCGCTTGGTAATATGTCACCAAAAGGAAATACAGGTAATTACTATTCAAGGTAATCGTGACACAAATAATTTCGTTCGCGTTATCAACAGCTCTATTTGTTTATTGTCGCTGAATTGCCACATTAATTTCGCGCTGGTCTACTTTCCACAAAAGTGGACGTGTTTGTGTTCCTTTGATTTACTTCAAATTACGAATTTATTAAGATTCATTTAAAGAAAATTGTGGAACAAATTATGTAATATTGCGGGTGAAATAAATATAGACGACATACTTATTTCATTGTTTATTGCTACGAAAAATAAGGCAATTAAACGAATATCGTTACTACAAATAATAGTTATTTATTATACAAGCGGTTACGACAGACGCTCAATGAGCGGATACTTCCGTTAACCGTCAATGCCTTAACCGTTAACCGTCAATGCCTGCGAATTATACGTACATTTTAAGCTGCTAGTTTAATATTTACAAGTTTTTATTTAATGTTCCCCATCTAGATTCTGCAATCAATGTTTTTATGGGTTTTTTATTGCATTTTTTGCCGTTTATAACAGGTTTGTTCCAACAGAAAATTAAAAACGGTTTGACAATCTTTTCCAATGCGCATTGTCTGAATGCGCAAACTCGTTGGAAACTGACTTTGATTGTGTGTCATTTTATACGTGCTACTTGTATTAATAAATATCTAATAAAAATTAATGTCGCGACACAACTCAAAATTGAAGGCATATAAATTAGCCAGTCAAATAAAGCAAGAAATATTTTCTAACCTCGAATATGTGGGTACTTGTGCGATAATCCATTAGAAAAATCGTAATAAAATTCCAAACTTTTCTGACTGTCAGAAATCAGTTTTTAACTTGTCAGAAAACTTCCTGAAACATTGGAATTTGTATCTTCTTCTTCCTCCTCCTCCTCTGCATTTATTTATTAATGGATGTTTGCGACAATACTGTCCATTTCTTCGTGGTTTCTAGCTGTATGAACCAAACTTTCGATGTTGTTAGTCCTGTTCATTGCCTTATGTTTCTCAGCCACGACATCTTCTTTCCGGGACCTCTTTTTCCCTCAATCTTGCCTTTGATGATTAGCTGCAGGAGATCGTACTTATGGCTCCTCATCACATATCCCAGGTACCTAAGCAGATTTTCTTCTTTTTATGGTGGTTAAATTTCGCGATTCTTACACATTCGTCGTAGGACTTCTAGGAATTGTTATATGAATCACGAATTGATTTCTGCTGGAACGTTTTTCAATTTTGCGCATGCTTCAGATAGTTTCCAACCGATTCTTATCGCTGCTAGATCACAAACCTAATCACACAAGACTTGAAAGTTTTCACATTTCGATTTGATAGACGTGAAATATTGACAAAGTCCAATTTATTTTAACGAGGAATGCGAAACATACAAAATATTGATTTTAAGCGATCAAACTCATCTCTCATCTGCCCAGCAACATCTTAGAATATTGACGTTGGAAGTATGTATGCATGAAATGATGAATGTAATAACTTAAAACCATCGGAAGAGTGACATGTTTAAACCGCTAGCGGAATGTACGTAGTTATTTATGTAATGAGATCGAAAAAGTGCATTTTTCTGAAGGAAATATTGTATGTAATAACATAAAACCATCGGAAAAGTGACAAGTTTAAACCGCTAGCGGAATGTAAGTAGTTATTTATGTAACGAGAACGAAAAAGTGCATTTTTCTGAACTGAGTTTCATATAAGCTTCATCTTTCTGAAGTTCATATAAAAATTTTTCGTCGACATCCAAGTTCTTTTAGCTACGTCCACACCGAAGCAACACATAGGAATATTATGTTTATGTTGCTAGTTCCTGGAAGTTGTTTCTGAATGTTTCTGTAAGTTCCTTGTTGCTTGTTTCATGTTCTTTATTGTTTATGGTTGCAGAAACAATTGATCCTACAAGTTGCTTGTTTCCATATTTTGCGATATTTTGCGGTAAATATCGAAGAAAACACATTTAGAACATTGATAAACATTATTGTTTTTAGACGTAGTGTGGACAGAGTACACGTCGTAACTTGTTTCCGAAATTTGTGTGTCACGTGGGCAGCGACGTGTGCAGCGTACTTTTGTTGTATTTATTTTATTATTAGTAAAAAGAAAGTATAAACATATCATTCAAGTAGACAACAGAAAATGTAATAAATTTAATTGAACTATACAGAAATGCCAAGTGTTTTTGAAATGCAAGGGATAAAAAGTACCTATATAGATCGTTACAAAATACACGAGTTGTTGCGATTGGCGATTTTAGCGATTAAACGTGTTACAAAAAAACACGATTGGCGATTGGCGCTTGGCGCTGATTTTGGTCAAGTGACAATAAAAATTAAAAAACTTAATACCACAGTACTACAGAGAAATGAGAAAATATCGTGTCTATCAAAAATCTGCTGCTGAAACCATGTGTCTTTCTTGCTAAAAGAATCGGCTTAGTCTATCATTTACGGACTCTTTTTTGCTGCTTTTTCAAAATAATAACAATTGCAGCCACTGCTGCCTGTGAATCATCATCGCACCACATTGTTTGCGAACGTTGAAACAGTTCTTGTTGCAGCTTGTTGCAGCAACACAATGATAATGTGACTTGATGAAATGAGTTTATATGTTTATATATTACAGTAATTTTGTTGTGGCTTTCTGTTTCCAAAACAGGTTACGATAACTAGCAACAACTTGTTTCTTTGTGTTTATTTGGTGTGGACATAGCTTGACAGTTTAAGATTACGGCGCGTTTACACAAACGTTAGTAACATGTGTTGCTATGAAATCTACATTTCACAGCCAATAACAATGGCGAGACCACCAGTTTCACCTTTGTTATTTTCAGCCACTATTCAGCTTCAAAGTTGATTTATAAAAAACAAAATTTGCTTATAACAAAAGAACGATTACATTGATTTGGATGTTGTTTGGTATACGGGTATAACTCACATTTTGACATAATATTGTTATTATCAGTAGACCGGTTGTGTACAAAACAAGGGTGGCCCAACATTAATATATTCATATTTTTTAATGACACAGCAAATAACTTTTAAAAAATCAAATCGGACGTAGGTATTCATTATTTAGTTTTTTTGTATCTTTATAGTTGTTTTATATCTGTTACAGTTTCGGCACAAAAAAATAAAATATGAGTGACTGCAGTACACTCGTTTGGAAACAAATGTAATCTAGTTAATACTAGTTATGATGGTTTATTCACAATAATGAATATAAAATACACTTACGCCGATAAAACAGATTTTGGAAATTATAGTAATTGCTACATCCATACGATATCCAAATAGTTCGAGAGCTTTTACCAGCTAATTATGACTTAATAATTAGCTGGTAAAATAGCTAAATAAAAAGCTGAACATATACTTTTTAACCAGAAAATTCTGTTCACTGATCATTTGTTTACAAACGAGTGTAGCGCAGTCACTCATATTTTATTTTTTTGTATCGAAACTGTAACATATATCAAAAACTATAAAGATACAAAAAAACTTAATAATGAATGCGTGCATCCGATTTGATTTTTTTTAAATTTATTTGCTTTTGTCATTAAAAAATATGAATGTATTAATGTTGGGTCTCACTTGTTTTATACACAATCGGTCTACTGATAATAACAATATTATGTCAAAATATGAGTTATACCCGTAGAAAGTGTCATACCCAACAACATCCAAATCAATGTAAACGTTCTCTTTTTGTAAGCATATTAGTTTTTTTTTAAATTAACTTTGAAGCTGAACACTGGCTAAACCAAACGCATTTGTATATAGATAAGTTTTGTTAAATCGTCTTCTTTTGATCCCAGTAATCTGTGGTTAAGCCATGTCCACATAATTTAGAAACACCCTGTATAAACATTAAATACTTCTCTGAAGATTGGTTTTCACAACCGAAACTAGTCAGGCTAAAGAAATAAATCATAAAATAAAATAAAAATAAATATTACTTACTAGTAAGTACTAAATATAACAACCTTAAATTAAGTTTAACGTTAGTTTCTCGCATTATTTAAGAATAGTAAATAGTTTGAACAATATATTTTGTCTATGATTAAATTTATTTCAGTTCAGTTTCACCAAGAAAACAATTTTTGCTTTGGTTTTCCATGTATGTAAAATGTACCTATCTAGATGTATCTAGATATTTTTCAAATGATCTGTATCTGTTGCTAGATACATTTTTTTCTGAAGTATCTGTATCTGTATCTAGATACAAAAAAAATCTGTTACAACACTGATGGAAATGCTGAAAATTCTAGTGTGGAGATAAATATTATTTGTATTACTTCGACAATATGTTTTTAAATATTACTAACGACAGTGTAATCATACCACAATATTCTTAGAATAAGGGAGCGGATTTACTACGGTTTGAAATTTTCACGTGAAATAATGTATGACTGGACTTGTTCGGAAGATTATTACTATGTGACTATGTGATATTTAGACAAAAAAACAAATATTATTTCAGGGAGGCAACAAGCACCCGTCCACAATACAGCTGTTCAAGCAGATGCCCTCGTTAACTTCAGCGTGCCTCAGGTAACATCTCTGAGGGAATTTTCATAGAATCTTGGCCCCTTCTGTGATGCTTTCTTATCGTCAGCTGTCCTCATTTCAGAGTAATTTCAGAGCAAATTTGATGCTGTTTTTTAGTCGTGCCTAGAGATGACAAAAAATATAAAAATATCGATATATTTATCACATATATATACATGGCAAGCTAAATATCGGTATCTATGGACTTGTAGTGTGTGTGCCGAAATTATGATACCCTACAGATCAAAGGCACCGGAGGTTGCTAAGGGAAGAATAACAGAAAAAGAAGTGACAGATAAGAAAGGGTATTGTCTGTGAAAACCTTTCATATATTATACAAAAAGATATTAAATATAAATTGATTAGTTGCCGTTCTTTATATATATATATATCCACTTTAAGTGGGCAAAGTTAAGGTAGAAGCGTAAACCCTTACACTGGTGACCCCGACGTTTGAACACGCAACTTTCTGCGACGTGATAACTTCTCAACAAGATCGATTTGACCACTTCAATCGGACCAGTTCGCGTCCAATACTATCCCTTGAGAACAAGCCCTTGGAACGCGGATATACCGCTAGTTCGCTCTTACGGACAACATCACCGAGAAGCTGAACTTCCCTCGACCTGATCTTCTAAACTGTATGCCTGTGCCCATATTGGACGAAGACATATTTAACTTAGGGAACTCCAACTGCTGGAACAGAAGTCAAGCGGAACCGCCTGTCACATTACCTGCAATCTTCGGTGTTTTTCATTTTTAGGGTACCTTGAATTTAACGGTAATATAATCAATTTTCTTATTTTCGACCTTTTGCACACAACTACATCACCCTCTATCCTTTATTAGATTGTAAATTTGTTCTCATACCCTAAAGTATGAACACTGACGTCCCTCAGTCAGATTTGACAGTTAATTTAGATCAGGCTTCCCCTACGAACCGCTTAACTTCCAGTTTAATTTCGGATTCTTACGCCCATTTTTCTAAATGCACGCTGCCACCATTTAGCAGAACTGATACCTCCATCTGGTTTATACAGATAGAGGCCGAATTTAGAAACAGCCGTGTGGCGTCTTCCTTGAGTAAATTCTACAAGGTGGTGGCATCTCTGCCAGCCGATATTGCTGCTGAGGTACGTGACTTGTTGTGCAATCCTCCATCTTCTGAACCTTACGAATACCTCAAATCTGAAATTATTAAGCGTACCTCGTTGTCGGAGAAGCGTCGTTTACAGCAGCTCCTTTCTAACGAAATATTGGGTGACAGCACCCCTACTCAACTCCTTCGCAAATTGATGCAGCTGCTGGGAACGACACCAATTGATGAGGGATTGCTTAAACAAATCTTTCTACAGCGATTGCCTACTGACGTTCAGCGTATTTTGGTTTCCTCGCGGACATCTTCACTTCAAGATCTGGCCACTATGGCCGATCAAATTTTAGAAATTTCGACTAATCCACAAATTTGCGCCTCCTCTTCTTTTACGACTACCAAAATTCCTATTCCTACTCCAAATGTTGACCTTACGCATTTTGAAAATATTTTTACAAACATGCAAAAACAAATTGCGGATTTGTCGCATCAAGTTGCTCAATTACGATGCCCTCAAACTCCAACTCGTGAAAGACGTTCATCTTCCTTCAGAAGGCGTTCTTCATCACGTCGGGGTCACCAGTGTAAGGGTTTACGCTTCTACCTTAACTTTGCCCACTTAAAGTGGATATATATATATATAAAGAACGGCAACTAATCAATTTATATTTAATATCTTTTTGTATAATATATGAAAACATGCTTTAATAAATCTATGGTAGAAGTTGATTTTCCCAAACCACGTGTCAAGAAAGAGTTGCAACGTTTTCTCGGAATGATCAACTTCTACCATAGATTTATTAAAGCATGTTCTTCTATTCTGGCACCATTGGTAGAAGTAGTTAAATTAGCAAAGCACAATAATTCTCCAATACTATGGACAAAACCGGCACAACTCGCCTTTGACAGCATCAAGTCAGTTTTGAGTTCAACCACCTTACTTAATTTTCCTAGTAAAAATGCAAATGTGAGCATTATGGTTGATGCATCTGACGTTGCAGCAGGCGCAGTCTTACAACATGAAACCGTTCCTGGCTTGTTATGTCCCATATCCTTCTTCTCTAAAAGTTTTTCCCCTACTGAAAGAAAATATAGCACTTTCGGCAGAGAACTTCTCGCGGTTTATTTGGCGGTAAAGAAGTTTCGATTTTATTTAGAAGGTCGACCCTTCACTATTTATACAGATCATAAACCACTTGTTTCGGCCATAAATTCCTCATCTGACCGTTTTTCGAATCGAGAATACAGACATATTGCCTACATAGCCCAATTTACCAATGACATTCAACATATCTCCGGTTCAAAAAACCAGGTCGCAGATGCATTGTCTAGGATAGAAATTAACTCTGTCAAATTTCCCACCGTAGAACTTTTTTAATCCTTTCAAGATTCTGATGAGGAACTAGCCACATTATTAGCTGCTGATGATCATTCTTTAAAATTACAGCTATGCGAAATTGAAAATTCAAATACTAAAGTATGGGCTGATTTTTCTTTAGGTTTTCCACGTCCTTTTGTTCCTAAATCATTAAGGAAAAATATTCTGGAAGCCCTGCATACAATTTCACATCCCGGTGTTAAAGCCACTAGAATTTTAGTTGGCGCCAGGTATGTTTGGCCTAACATGAGGAAACACATTGGAAATTTCGTACGCGCTTGTTATAAATGTCAAACGGTGAAAGTAAACCGTCACGTCAAATCTCCACTAACCGATTTTACCAAGCCAGACACGCGTTTCCAGATCATCCACGTTGATCTTGTTGGACCACTGCCCCTGTGTGGCAATTTCCGATATATCTTGGTGTGTATCGATAGATTTACACGTTGGCCAGAAGCGATACCATTAACAGACATTACAGCGAATTCAGTTTCGTTGGCTTTTTTGACAATATGGATTGCCCGCTTTGGTATTCCTTCAATGATAATCACGGACCGCGGCCAACAATTTAAATCAAAATTATGGTCTGATTTCAATATTACATTAGGAATCAAACAAAAGCAATCCACAGCTTATCATCCTCAGACCAATGGTCTAGTAGAGCGCTTAAATCAACAAATTAAACATTCGCTCGCGATGTCAGAGGATCCCACAAATTGGGTTTTACAATTGCCGTTGGTACTACTTGGTCTACGTACATGTTATCTTGAACCATTGAAGGCTACCTCTGCAGAGTATGTGTATGGTTGTCCACTCAGGTTGCCTGCATCGTTCCTGACGATTCCCAAATCAGTCAATCGTACTGATTTTTGCGCAGAGACTTTTATAAACGACTTAAAACGCAGAATGGCATCGCTCGTGCCAGCTGAATCTCGCAGGGCTGCCACACCCTTTTATGTCCCTGCCTCATTACAAGACGTTACTCACGTGTTTATTAGGCGAGATTGTGTGAAAGGTCCCCTTCAACCTTCTTACGAGGGCCCCTTTCGCGTAGTCCGCCGTTTTTCTAAATATTTCTTGCTATCGGTGAACGATAAGGAGGTGACAGTTTCCGTTGACCGTTTGAAGCCCTGTTTCTTGGTGGAAAGCGAGCATTTCCCTCACGTGTTAACTACTTCCATTTCTCCTCCTATTCTGCCTTCAATACTCTCCCATCCTTCTAAATTTTCTCTTTCGTCACGACGCTTGAAGCGAGTCACTTTTGCTACTCACGTACGTGTTTGCTACGTTCCTTCGGGGGGAGGGTAGTGTAGTGTGTGTGCCGAAATTATGATACCCTACAGATCAAAGGCACCGGAGGTTGCTAAGGGAAGAATAACAGAAAAAGAAGTGACAGATAAGAAAGGGTATTGTCTGTGAAAACCTTTCATATATTATACAAAAAGATATTAAATATAAATTGATTAGTTGCCGTTCTTTATATATATATATATCCACTTTAAGTGGGCAAAGTTAAGGTAGAAGCGTAAACCCTTACAGACTAAACAGGGTCGGCTAATAGACCATTAAAAGTGTATAGGGTTCCTGATGAAATGAAAATTGGAAAAAAAATATCCACACTTTGGTGATTACGTTCTCCTCAGATGAAATACTTTCAAGCTGCTATCACTTCCGGTTCTATCGGAAGTAGCCATCAACTTTTGCATGTTTTGGGCTTCCCCGTTTAATTTGAAACATATTTTGTAGCGAGGTATGTACACCTATCTTTTTTTAGTTTCTGAGATAATAATTGAATTCCAAGATTTTGACCTCAAAAAGACGTTATGAAAAATGGCTTCAATTTCTCTTACAAATAAGATAATAACGAATAATTTATATCGAATTGTACCAGAAAGGAAAAGGTACTACTGATATATCTTGCAGCTGATAATTTTGACAATTAGTCATTCAAAAATGTCATTGGTTAAGTGCCCCCTTATATTAAGCGTATTTTAACTTTTTTAAATGCAATGAAGAAAAATTTATCTCGATTTGTACCTGGAAGGTTCGTCTATGACATATATTTTGCAGCCGATAGTTTTGCCCATTAGTCATTCAAAAATGTCATTGGTTAAGTGCCTCCTTATATTAAGCGCATTTTAACTTTTTTAAATGGAATGACGAAACATGTATCTTGATTTGTACCTGAAAGGTTCGTCTATGACTGATATATTTTGCAGCTGATAATTTTGACAACTAGTCATTCAAAAATGTCATTAGTTAAGTGCCCCCTTAAATTAAGCGTATTTTAACTTTTTTTTACATACTTTTTATCCCATAGAGCATAACAATTTGCTACAAAAAAGTGTTGTTTTCATGTAAGTGTTTTCTTACATTCGATATATGCAAATTTTGGACAAGAATCCGCAATATAATAAGAATGGAGAAAAAGGTGAATGCAATTGTAACTTCAGTTCAATCATGTTATCTCAACCTATGTCAGATTTTATTCCGACCTCCGACGCGACAGTCCGCGTCAAGAAATTACAACTCCAATGCAATTCATTCCGCGCCGAAAAACTTGATCCGGCTGGATTTACATTGAATAAAACATGGAATCCGTCATTCCTTGAACGGGGGACGACTCGTTTGCTCTCCATTGATGCCGCATCATATTTACCATCCCTCAATCTGACGTAACATAGCAACGGCGATTTATTGGCAGGACCCAACCTGGGGCTGCCAGCTGACACGTTGCTTAGCGATCTTCGGTACTGTTGCGCTTTCCAGTCGCGCCTCGCCGCCAATTTAAACGTTTTGTGTGCGAAACGGTCGGAAATCAATTGCCCGTGAGAGCAAGTGAGACGCCCGCTCCATCCGGACCGTGCCAGGAATTACGGCTGGCGAAGTGAAAGCGTTTGTCAAGGTCCCGAGTGCAATTGTTTCAGGCTCCCAGGATTACGCCTGTCATTGCAAATTGGGAAATTGCAGATTTTAAATCTCTATTTAGTGGTTCTCGCCTAACATAGCCTCTAACCTAGCCTATGCAAAATAAAATTCGGAAGCATTATATGTTTCTAATAATAAGTTTTAATCCTACGCCATTCTTCTCAAGGTATTATAAATATTAAATATAAAATAAATAATTTAAGACGATTGCAGAATGCATCAAAGTATTTATAAACTACGTGCTCCGATTGTTTTAGGTTTTCCTTTCACACTTCAACGATACATTTAACAGACCATCGTTAGTTACTAACTATTGTTTCTGGTCAGTAAAATCAATCTAAATAAAGAACAACTTTTGTAGTGTGTGTAATACGTCATTACGCTTCGAAATCGATACCTTCAATTCGATATCTCAGGTTCAGGCCCGATTTTGTATTAGGTCGAAGTAATGAACAACCAGAAAAATGATTAACTATTCATCCTAACACACTTAGCGTGCTTTCCCTTCACACAGAATCTCAAATTTTGAGATTTATCCCCTCCCTTTATTATGTTTACAATGTAATTGTTTTAAGAGATAATCTCAAAATGTTATGTGGGTAATTTGCAACCGCTGTGAGGTAGTTTGGTAGTTTAAATTAATATAGTTTTCACATAAGATGCAATGCAAATTTGATTTTGATAGTTCTCACTCACTTCATACTCAGTTAAGTTGTGAAAGGAAAGCACCTAGTATGTCCAAATATTGAGTTCACAACAGAAAAAACTTATTTATTTTAGTTTTACGAAAAAATGTATATTTTTTATGAAGATTTTAAATAACAGTTGAAACCTCTTTCAATTCCCAACATTTTTCAAGTATCACCCAGAAACCGCTAGTGTATTGCAAATGATTAATTTACCAATTTTGTCTTGTTATTAATTAGATTAACCAATAAGTGTTATTGGATTGGAAATATTTTCTACAATTACGGAATTGGCAGTACCAATTCATTCAAATTAGTGACAGTAAATGCATTGAAGAAAATATTAAAAAAATGAGGAAACAGGTTTCATAGTAACCAGAAGGTGACGTAGATACTATTTTGGCAATGGCTTTGGTAGATGAAACACCACGTCTACAGATCATCCATTATAGATATGAATTGTCAAAATCAGGGTCGGCCAAAATGTCACATTGTATAAGAATTTTGACAGTGTACTTGTAAACAAACTAGTAACAAATATGTCATTGATGTCAAAATGTGTTTTGAGGTTATGAGACCTATTAGTTTGTAATAATTTGAGTTGGTTTAATAACAAGACCTAGAAAAGGCCTTCGACAGTGTAAAAAGAGAAGATATATGGAAGGAACTGAAAAGAGAGGAATTGACACAAAAACAATAGAGCTCATAAAAACAATATACAAAAATAACAAAAACACAGTAAGAACGAATAACGAAGAATCAGCAGAATTAAAAAAATATATATAGGAGTGATGCAAGGATGTATATTAAGCCTACTCTTATTCACACTAGTGCTCGACGGTGCCATAAAAGTAGCAAAGAAAAAGATGATGAACATGAGGGTAGTATATTGGAAAATGGAAGAGACGCAGATAAGTGAACTGCTCTTTGCGGACGATATGGCCATAATAGCGGAGACAGAAGAAAACCTGCAATTCAACATGGAAGTACTGGAAAGTGAGTTGACAAAGATTAACATGAAAATAAACACGGGTAAAACCAAAACTATGGTCATAGCAAAGGAGAGCACAAACCACAGAATAATGATACAAGGTAAACAAATAGAAAAGTGGAAAGCTTAAAATATTTAGGATCAGTAATAGAAAGCATCGGGAAAATAGAGAAAGAAATAAACGATAGAATAGGCAAAACCGGAAGAATATTTAATGCACTAAAAACTTCCCTCCTAGGAAACAAAGAAGTACCTAAAGAAACAAAGACCGAAATAGTGAAAAGGGTAGTGAGACCAACGTTAACCTACAGCAGCGAACTCTGGACATTAAACGAAACACACAAATCTAGAATCAATGCGGTACACATGCGCTTTCTAAGAAAACTTGAAATTAAAACAAAAAAAGACAAAATACGAAATGACATACATAGACAAAACTTACAAATAACAGACATAAATGATACAATCACAGAAGGTCAAATGAGATGGTTCGGGCATGTTTGCCGAATGAACGATAACAGACAGACAAAAAGAGTGTATGAGACAAGATCTACGGGGAAATCATATAAGGGAAGACCAAGAAAAACCTGGAACGACAGAATCAGAGAGAATCAAAGAGGATTAGATTAACATGGAAAATAATCAAACCACACAAGATATAAGAAAATGGAGAGAAACCTACATAAAGAGACAATAAACTGTAAAACCCTACACCAACAATGGTAGAAAGGGAAATGATTAAATAAATAAAATTTTAACAAGAAGTAGGTACCGTTGTAATTTTTAGTTAATAAATTCTGAAAATGAGAAAGAAACAAAAACATAAGGGACGTAAGAAAATTAAATGACACAGAGGACTTGTTAAAATTTGAAATAATCATTTTAATATTGCCGCCAAAATTAAATAGTTAAAATACCCATTGGCGTTCCTAGTAACTTTATCAATAATGCCAACCCAATGGCACTTTGACAATTCATATCTGTAATAGATTTAGTTTATCTATCTATGAAAAAGGCACCTCATTTAAATGTTACATTTGCACAGAGAAACTGATACCATTGGACAATTGGATCTCATTAACTGCACTCTACTGTACTCTTGCAGCAATTTTTTTATAATAAATATTTAAAAGCAGAAACATTTTATTTCGACATACCGTTTATAACAATATAGTCAAATATTTTCTTTATCGCTATTATACCATTGTTCATAGTAAATAATGTTAATAATGTATTGTACATATCGACGGATGTCTGGCAAACAACGTAAGTAACATTTTTTTTTTAACTGATTTAACTTAATTACCGTATGTAACTCTTAATGTGGCAGGTCCTGCCAAAATACAGGGTGTAGTAAATAGAGTAGGATTGCATGGGTATCTTTCTTATTCTTAAAGCTAGAGCTCTGGTTAAATGGGCAATATTGTGCAGTTTTATAAGCTGGTTCAGATTATGTTGAAAATTTTTCATTTAAAGTCCGTGCAGTTTAGAAGTTATTCTAAAAAAACAAAAATCGGGGTTTTCTAAAAACTTTGTATATTCATAATTATTAAAGATGCGGAAAAAAATTGAAATGAAAGTTACTTGGTTCGATCGCACAAACTTGAGAATCAAGTCAAAACAAATGTCAAGATGGCGGTTTTCGGATGTTAATAGCAACTTTCTTATTTTAAATGGCCGCCATATCTGATATTATACGTCTAAATAGACCGCTTTTCAAACGATGTATAACAACCTATGTCAAAATGAAAAATATGGGAAATATTCATTTCCAATATTAAAATTAAAAATTATTCCAATTTTCTCATACATCGTTGTTATACATCCTTGAAAAGAGAAAAAAGAATTCGATTGAGACGTGTAAATATGGCGGCCATTTAAAATAAGAAAGTTGCGATAAATATCTCGGAAACCGCCATTTTGACTTTTGTTTTGACTTGATTCTTAAGTTTGTGTGATCGAATCAAGTAGGTAACTTTTATTTTAAACTAATTTCCGCATCTTTAATAATTATGGAAATATCTTATAAAATCACGATTTTTAGTTTTTTTACAATAATTTCTAAACTGCTCGGACTTGAAAAAATTTGTTGAAAATTTGTTAACATAATATATACCAGCATACAAATCTGCATAACATTGCCCATTTAACCCTGTATAGTAAGTCTAATATAAATTTTTAAATAAAAAATTGCATTATTTCTTAAACGGAAGTGTTTGTAGCACGGTTGGTGTCATTTAAATTAACTGATGTTTTAAAATAAATCATTGATTTAAATCATTTTTTTTTTAAATAAATCATTGTTTTTGCACGGTTTGTGCATTCCAGTAGGTGAACAACTAAAAATATAATGTAACTATAGAGTTAGCTTAAAGCATGCTAGTAGATAATTGTAAGTAAAATATTTTTCTTTTCATCCATTTTTTGGTCCATCACATGGTACTGATGTAAATCAATTGATATAAATCACATCCTTCGCAAAAACTGATCAGAAATATAAAAAAAATTAAGAAACAAAAAAAATAATGAATTATTTGTTTTTTAAAATCATGATTACTTCAACCCTGGTTTGTACCAGTTTAGTATTATACCGCCAAAAACTGACGTGAAGAATTTGTAACTTATGTGCCAAATAAGCATCTATGTATTGATGTATTGCAAGCTTTATAATAACTTACTGTTTGATAATTGTTCGAGGCGTATATTTTTCAGACCGTTGGACTCACCTGGAAAAGAAAGAACAAGAATTAGTATGGGTGAAAACATAATATGTATCATCTATCCATTTGTTAAACATATTAATAATACATATTTAGGTGTATTGTGTATCAAAAAACGTCAACAGGAACGTGTACGATAGTTGACAGCATCACATTCAAGTGCCAAAAGCAATTATGACATATTAGCATTTGATATTTGAATGTGATGCTGCACATTTAATACTGCATAATTTCAATGCATTTCAATACTGATGCTGCAGTAACGTACCTACACGTTACTGTTGACGTTTTTTGTAGCTCATTTCAACGCCTACTACAAGAAAATGTTCTAAATGTATTAACAAGCTTTTTTCTGAATAAAAACATGAGGAACCATACTGTGATATAAATATAAATTCGTAATAGAAAATGCTGTTTAATACAGGGTGTACTTTAAAACGGGCCTTTTCACGGGCCATATAAAAAATAAAGGTGATGATGGTTTCTTCGAAACAAAACGTTGCACTAAAGAATTGTAAACGCTGCCTTGTAGAGCTAAAAATGTGGCAATGAGAAAGTGCCTTTTATTTTTTATACTTTGTCAAATCACTTCCGAAAAACAATGAAAACGAAATCGCAAGATTTCAGATTTTCTAGAATATCTCCGGAAGTAACCGGAAATTTCTGGTTTTCTCAACAGAATATTACTGACCACTAAATTGCACAACTTTTTTTGTAATTTAACCGCCTTTGTAACTTTTACGGTTTCCGAGTTTCCCATGCTGTTACTCTTTATCTTGGACACCCTGTATATCGACGCATTCTTTTTAAAAAGGAAAATGCAAAAACAATATACCAATTAGACAGGAGACGACAAAAATCGATTATTAAGCATTTTAACATTTGTGCTACAAATTTGTTTGAATTATTTCCAATTGAACTGTCGTATTAACATAATGTTGTATTGTATTGTAATTTACTACGGTACAAACATGGAAAGCAAAAAATGAATTTTTGACGCTTGTACTGTTTAAAAAAGAATGCGTCGATATTTAATTATACATAGATTACATAATACTTCGTGGAAGTAAGACATGTACCATACAAAATCATTAAAGGATAACTTTTACAACTCTATTACATAATAAAACATTTTAGTGTTTTGTTAACAGATTAACAGATTACATTTTATAAATCAAATGATCAATTTCCGTGGTGGTTACATAGGAATATTTTTATGGCATAATAAAACAATCGCTGTTTTCGATGACCATTGAGAGTAAAAAGTCAATAAAATACCAGGTAAATTTTATACTTGTTTTAATTACTTTATGGATATGTAATAAAGATACGCCCGTATTTAACTAACCTGTCACCACATACGATCTTAATTTATCATCCGATGGAACAGATGTTCATAATTTTCTTTAAACGAAGAAAAATGCAAATTTGGCGAATCTGATGAAGGCTTCTTAGTAGGTGGTCTCAGACCATGAACTCAAGCCACAACTTGATCCTCATCAACATTTATGTGCATTTATTTATATGCGCATATAAGAAAGAAAAAAAACATAAAGCTACAATGGCAAAATTCCGGGTCTTTAAAACATCTAGCTTTAAAATAATACGTAAATATATATATATATGAGCCGTTGAAAACCAGAGTGGAGTATAATTAAAATGTTCTGTTCTAAAATGTTCTAAAATGATTTAAAAATGTTTTTTTGGTTTACAATCTGAAAAAAAACGATTTATTTAAACACGTAATATTGACAGCATATACTTTATGAGGTCCATTATCATTAATAAAGTATTTGGCGAAATTATTTTTCACACTGGAATATCTGAAATATCTGGAATATATTCCAGATATATATAAAAACACATATTTTACAAGATATCTCATATACATCTCTTTACGAGATATCATTAGTATTTTTAATATAAGATATGTACAAAGTTGTTATTAACTACTTATGCATAATATACTCGGGTAACCACCAGCACGTGCAATGGAGATAAATGGGATTATCTTCGATCTCACCGCAGATGAGTCAACATACTGCAAGCTATCGGCCAGTTTTTAAATGAATTTTCTAAATGCATAAAATGCCAAGAGAGTACACTGTTGATAAAAATAAAATATTATTTTGGATTTTTTCAACTTTGTGGGTAGGTATTTGTAAGCATCATATATTATTTTCCAAATAACAGACAATTTATCAGTGCATTATTGTAGACAATAATATATAATTTGTAAGAAACACAATTTCAAACCATTATATTATTATATTGCTTGTTTCTTGTGAAAAATTTAAAAATTAAAATTATTATACTATTGTTACATCAACTTGTATTATTTGTGGTGCTTAATATTGAACGAATAATCGATCAGAGAAATAAGGTTACCTAGGAAATAAACGACTGCTTCCGGATAATATCGGAATGGCGGTCACCTAACACGATAGAACCATATAACAATAGCACGATAATTATGAAACCAAACTATACCTGGATTATTGCTATACATCAAAATGTTATAAATCTAAACATAATTTATGGTCAACCGCAGATTTATCGTTCCTTCGCCATAAAAAAACTTACACGCCAAGTACACCATTGTTTGAACTGGGGCTGTGTGCACAACTGTTATAATCGTGCGATGAATATTTACTAATTGGCAATCAAAGTCATCATAACTGTTATGTCGATAAGCAAAACTGGCATATCGCCGTTAAATAATGAGTACAGGGAGAGTTGGGGAAGTTAATTATCCCTTTAATAAAGTTATGACTGCCACAAGTCAGCACCGAAAGCATGGATGAGTGCGGAGAGAATGTTGACTCAGAATGTAACAAATCACGTTAAATGTGCGATATGTAAACAATTGCTCGGTAAGTTATAAACATGTCAGGCAGTAGACATGTGAAGCAAAAATAAATTAAAATGAACAGCAATAAACATTTTTCGCAAAAAACAAAAACTTTTATTAGCATTTCGAAATTTTTGCATATAAATGAAATATTTTTTGTTATATGACAGTGATTTGACAGATACTATATTTTTATTATATTAAAACATGGCTATCGAAGGCTATATTATTGATATTTATTTTATTCTTTTATTTAACAAACAAATGTATTCGGTCAAATGATATTCCAATTTATAGGATTATTATTTATTCCATCAATATTTTGATTGATCCCATCACTATGAAATTATATATGAATTAAAATCGTTATAATTCTTCATAATGAATATAAAATTTTATTAAGAAGTAATACAAAAGGAAGAACTTTCACGTTTGTTACTTTATTTTCATTAATTTTAATTTAACATTGATTAGGATTATTCCCATAACTGCAGTTTAAGATGTACTGACGAATGAATACGATGAATAATGTCAATGAACAAGTCAGTGCTTTAGACAAAACAAAAAAACATAATAAATTAATTCCTTCTTACAATATAACATTATTGCTTATAATATCTGTTGCTTATCTGTAGTTCAATTTGACACAATTCATGTTGGATAGGATTTCTACCACATGTAGTTGTCTTGCAGGATACATGTAGCACCATATGAGCAGAGTAATGAACTGAAGTTTTAATGGTTATGTATCACGATTACCGCCCCCAACCCCTACAATCTAGCATATTTTAATTACTTACTTAATTACATTACGATTATGGGGGTGGAAAGGTGAATAACGCAAATGATGTGGACACATATATGGCGTGATGTAGCTCCAAATTGGGAAATATGTTCCCAAGGGTAGCATTGTCGCACAATAAATGATGGGAAAGTTGGTAGCATTTTTGTTCAGCATAAAGAAAAATTGCCCAGTTTCGTAACATTATATACAGAAATCGTAATGATATGATAAATTGAGTATTTATTTATTCATTTTTAAATATCATGTATGTATACTTTACAATAGTAGCATTTCAGCACACTAATACAGCACAATAGCAGCATTTTCAGGAAACTACTAGTATACAATAAGTTAAGCCTAGAGTTAAGGGAATGCAATGTTTTACAATTTAAGCTTAGAATTAAGAAAATATACTTAGTAGGTTAATAACAAATAAGAATAACTAATAAATGATTGTATACCTATTTAATGTAACAACCCATTTGATATGTAAGTATATAGCGGTAAGAGCTAAATAAAGTTTATTATTATTATTATTCTTTAAAATTGTTTTTATTTGATTCATTTTGTTGAATACTGCGAGTACATGGGTCCTTATATTTATTAAAATTAGGTTGAAATGTCATATTTGCAGATAAATATAACAATTTTAATATTGCTCTGAGAATCAGACCTATGCTCATAGTTTAGCAGACTTAAGTCAAAAGACTTAAATAGTTGTCTTTAAGACAACTATTTATTCGAACTCAGATAGAATATTGAGTAATATAATGAATACTTAGCAAATGCTTTACTCACGATGCAAATATGGTCTCATCGTGTATGTAGAAGTTGTATGTAGAAGTAAGTGATCCATGAAGTACAACTATTTATGTTTAACACCAACTAAGGACTGTTAACACGTGCACTTAACATGTAACCATTAATCGAGGACGAGCCTGCATTTATAGTTTTTTTATGGTAATACGAAAAAGTAATTTTAATTGATTTATTTCGTGTTAGAAATGTCTAATTATAATAAAAATGGCCAAGGATGTATAGTTGAATTGATATCATTACATAAAATACTGTTTTTCTAATTTTAGCATATAAAGTATCACTTTTTAAAATTAACAGTACCTACTTGCGAAACTACTACTTTTCGTAACAAGTTAGAAAATGAAACACTTCACAACTGGTGATGAAAATTTCATTTCAACACTTTCGGTTTTGGAGGAATTACTGATGAAAGCGCTCATAGTGCAGCTTCTTCGATATCGCCAGGGAAATTATCCGAGTCTGAATTGGACATTTTCACTTTATTTGTGCCACTAACGGTTGGACAATGACGGTGAACACGAATCTTTAAAGAGCCGACTATTTATTGTTTATACTTTATCGAGTGTGCAACTACTTGTCAATTTGACGACACCAAAATTACAATTAATAACCTGATAGAATCGCGAGTGTTAAGCCTAGCGCACATTGAGACGCAGGTGGCGCAGACAACGCAGGGCAACGCAGTGCAGTTATTTTCGCAGCCAATAAGAAAAGCAGGATCACCAATCTCGTCTTTCTTATTGGCTGCGAAAATAACTGCACTGCGCTGCCCTGCGTTGCCTGCGCCACCTGCGATACAATGTGCGCCAGGGTGTAAGCACGACGGATTCTATCTCTGATTATTAATTGCATAAATGTCAAAATTAGAAATGTTGTGTGATCGCGCTCCGCTCGTCTTGCAAATATAACTGGTTACATAAATAGCTAATCACATTCTGCGAAAGCATATAAGCAAATTTTATGAATTCCGGATTTCAGCGGAAATATCTGTTTTGAGATACTTAAGAATCTCGTAGGATTATTTGTGAATTTGTCTGTGTGGATGTGTGACTTTTTGTGCACAGGATAAGTCAAAAACAGCTAAACATAATTACTCAAAATTATAATCGCTTATCCAAAATTGATGATTACTCTTATACTCGTGTTTTTTTTAAGCATAATTTCTCATATACGATTGATAATTCAAAATTACTTTAATAAGAGTTAATAAGAGTTTAATAAGAGTGATAAAATAAATATAGGTACCTACTTCCTTAATAATTGTGAGATATTGATTTGCTACAGGTTTCGGTTTGGAGTACAAAATTTAATAAACATTTTTTTTAAGCAATTAAAAACTGAAAAACCGTTTAAATTGTATGAAAATTGCAGAAAATTTAACCCTACAAATAAAAATACTAGAAATGACTTTAATGTTATGAAATTTTCTGAAGCATGCCACAACAAAATAGAAACGAGAAAGTTTGATCATAATAACAATATATAGAAATAAATATTATAGTTGCGCAAAATTTCATAAAAAAATCCATAAAATTTATGAATATTTCCATAATACAGTAAAAAAATCGATAAATACAACATGCCTGATTCTATTTGTCAAAAAAAGTTGTTTTAACGAGTAGCTATTATCGAATTGATTATAAAATTAGTAGAATTTACCAATGCTAATACATATAGAAAGAAAAGCCAAACGTACTATATATTTTTTATTAGGTTAATTTGAATTTAAATATAAGGTAGAACACAAGCAAGAAGCAAACACAATTACAACTAGTTCAGGTTAGATATGTCAAATGTCATAAGTTGCAGTTATGAAAAAATGAATAAAAAATTGTTCCTCTAGTGAGTTGCTAATAGAGAATGCTGCATTAATCGAATTTTTACTGTACAGGGCGTTTCAAATTAAACCATCCAAATCGTCATTTGCATCCATCAGATAGAGCTAAGTTAGGGTAATAAAAAAATTAAGAAAGAAAAGCAAAAATTTAGAATAGGTATCTGTAATATTTATCTACTCGTATTGTAATGTCATTAGTGTCGATGTCATCAGTTTCAAGATTTATATTAAATCTATGTTATTTGTAAGCTCTACATGAAATTGGTACAACCAGTTCACAATTAAAACTAATTTTTGTAAATTAATTCAAGGCATATGAGATATATGAAATTGTTTAAAATTGATAGTGACGTCTGGGCAGTTTCGGAATCATACAAAATTTATGCATTACAAACTTCTGTGTTTTTATTTTCATCCACTTTTCTAGTGGATGGAAATTTAAAACACCTTGTATGCAAATGAAAGTTAAAAAGTCCATCATTATATGCAGGGTGGCCCACCTATCCTCGCTCGAACCATTGCTGCTAGACTAGTGAAAAATGAAGACAAAATCTGATTGGAAGTTATGATATACTTGATGTACTAATTTTTGAAATTATTTTCGAGTGTACAGAGTGTACCATAAATCCGGGACACAATACTAGGTCCCATTTTTAAATGAAACACCCTATATATTCTTTCATTTTTGGAATCAGCATCATGTGGGCTTCTCAAATCATTTTTATTTTTAGGGATCTGATGCAACGTTGCCAAGTTATTCACATTTTAATCAAATTTAACGAAAAATCATGGACGTGTATAAAAATTCAACAAAATCTCATTATAAGAGATCAAAGAAAGAATATGGGTATGCTAGTACCCAAAGCAATGTGCCAAAACATACACAATATTTGGAGTCACGTTGAATACACAGGGTGAAACAACGATCGAATTTTGCTATTTTCAAATGGCATCTGAATCGTCGAAGAACGTTGCATCTATATAAAAATATAAAAATGATTTGCGAAGCCCACATAAAGCAGATTCTCAAAATGAAAGAATATATAGGGTGATCCATTTAAAAAAGAGACAACATTTTGTATCCCGGATTTATGGTACACTCTGTATACTCGAAAATCACTTTAACAAGTAGTTCCAATAACTTCCAATCAGATGTTTTCCTCAATTTTCATTAGTCTAGCAGCAATGGTCCGAGCGAGGATAGGTGAGCCACCTTTATAAAATTTTACAAATTACGAAACTTTTCTTACTTAAATGTTTTAAAAAGTTTGCAAATCACTAGCAAAGTTACAGAATATTCCTCAATTTTTCAGACATTGCATGAAACTTACAACAAAGCAAACGTAACCTAATTAACCAAATAAAAACACTCGAAAGTTTTTTTTTTTTAAGTTACGGTCTAATCTAGGGCACAGGGCGGCCCTAGACTTCATAGGGGCGGCCTGTGGCCGCTCTTGATGTTTTATTTTATTAAAGGTAACGATGATGGCAGATGATAAAATATTCGGTCATACTTGGCTAAAAAATTGGCTAGGCTGACCTTGGGTTGGGTTTAAAGTTACATGTGCGAATCATTATTATTCCTTGGCCATTGTAAAAATGGTGCATGAGTATGAGTATGATAGCTCAGATTCATCCTAGATTATCGTTTAGTTTATTTAACTGCGGAATATTTCTACTAGTCTGATTAATTATGTCTTCACTTTCAGAACTTGTTCATGCATTATAACTGACGATCGTTGTCAGTTCGATGTTCGTAATGGTGTAAGACTGCATGTGTAAAATTAATTACTTTCGATATTACGCCCTGAATTCAGCGACTGTAAGTGTTAACGAATATGAGATAACGAGTACTGCAAAGCGAATAATAAGTATAATTAAACTTGATAAAAGTTCTTTGGTATAAAATCACTCTTTAGCTCTAAATAAAAAGTGATTTTAACTGCACCTTTAACAAAATACAGAATATAGTCATAAACCTTTAAAATTCATCAATATAATTGATTTGAAATATGTATCTATAACATATTTTCTATTCTATTCTATTCTATGAAATAGAATATGAATGTTTAGAATAACATCTATTCACATGTTAACATATGTTTGAAATATGTATCTATAACATATTTCAAATCAATAATATTGATGAATTTTAAAGGTTGATGACTATATTCTGTATTTTGTTAACGGTGCAGTTAAAATCACTTTTTATCCACAGCTAAAAAGTGATTTTCACCAAAGAACTTTTATTAAGTTTAATTATACTTATTATTTACTACTACTTGATTAATAATTACTATTATTCTTTTGAAGGGAGGTCAAAGAACCTCACTTTTTTGTGCAAAGTGCTTTTTCTAGGTTGATAACATAACTCAACAACTTTGTAATAGGCCCAAATATACGCCCAATATAATACGCATTTATGCAATAAAGTGAGTCATATTTTAAAAATCATGAATACAACAAAATTATTAAATTAATTCATTTACAAATAATCCCAGGGTGAAATGTGATAAATAGCCATCGCAAGTCGCGCCAGAGCGTCGCCAAATATCTCAAGAGCCGAGGCCTGCATATGTACGGTTCTGGAAGATTCCATGTCGTGGTGTCACATAAACAATTTGGGTACCAGCGCCCCTTAGAAACGAGCAAGCGCCAGGCACGTAAAAATCACCTCGAATGGCAACTCTTTAAGTTAAGTGTAAAACTCTGCGCTAAAAACGCATTAATACCACACGCACAGTCAAGATTAATAATCACCATGATAACTAAGGGATGGGGGCGAATATTTAGCAGTAGATATGTGAGGGAAGTGGAGATTTGAAGCTGAAAGCCACACACGAGCGAGATCAGTAAGAAAGTTGCGTCGGCCACGGGCAACGCACACGACATTCGCGGTTTTGAGTATATAAATTCACGTCGGGTTATAATTAAATTAACGATTGCATATAACGTTGTAAAAAAACGCAAAGTAGAGTAAAAATTTGAATAAATCGAAAAACGCACAATTCTAGGTACAGAGTAATTTAATGTTTTTATTATTAACGATAATATAAAGTTGTTAAACCAGTCTCATTATAAATTCACGGGAGTGCTTATTCCTTTCAATCAACCCTAAGTTACCTATAAATACCAAACACCGATTACCTATTCCTGTCAGTAAACAAAGGCGGCTCGTACGCTATTCGTGTTTACGAATCACTAGAGGAAGCAATAACAGGTGTAATTGACGCCCACCCGTGCACTTCGTTCACACATCTGTTATTGTGAAATCAAATTCCCGCACTAGATTCAAATTGACGGAAAATAGTGTATTTAACCAACCACAAGTTACCTAGAAAAGCCAAACACCGATTACATATTCCTATCAGTAAACAAAGGCGGCTCGAACGCTATTCGTGTTTACGAATCACTAGAGGAAGCAATAACAGGTGTAATTGACGCCCACCCGCGCACTTCGTTCACACACCTGTTATTGTGGAATCACCTCCTCCACTAGAATCAAATCGTTGTCGGCATCATAAACATTTAAACATATAAACACATTATACAACGCGCCATAACTATAACAACTAATCAAGGCATTCAGTGTTCCCCTCAGACATACATCATCATATTCAAATCAAAATAATACATAAAAATGATGGCTTCTTCATTTTAAATCATAAATGAACATATAACGTGCATATTGTTGGGCAGAGTGATTTATAATTGTATAAATAAATAAGTTGGATTAAATCTTAATAATTTAAAAACATCAGGTATAAAAAATACTGGTTTCTTTATTTCAAATCATAAATGAGCACACAGCGTGCATATTGTTGAGCAGAGTGATTTATAATAGTATAAATTAATAAGTTGGATTAAAAATCTTAATAATTTAAAATTATAATGTATACAAATAATGGTTTATTGATTTCAAGTCATGAAACAAGTACATGACGTACCTGTTATTGAGCAGAGTAATTTAGAATCGTACAAATAAAATAGGCTGGATTAAATCTCAATAATTTGAAGACATGATGACAATTTGTGGTTAAATATCGTAAACAAGAAATAAGTGGAATTATTGAAACCCCGTATAAACAGAGAGAATGATAAACGAGAGAATGAAGCTTGGTATAATTACAAAAGAAGTTATTAATAACCTCCAATGTTCCTAATAATAATATATTATAACATTACATAAACATTTCCGATTGAGGTAGCATAACTGTTATTTGACACAACTTGTAACATGTCTGACGGTGATGACTACTTGTGACATTGGTGCTTGCTGTGGTCGTTGGTAGAATTATTAATTTACCTCAATCAACGTAAACAATGGGGCTCCAATAATTACATTATTGTGTGGACACCGACACAACCATGAAATTCGGGAAGATCGCGAGATACCTTTAGTAATCATTCATGAATTATTGGGGATATTTCAACATCTTTAAATAGTTCTATTTTTTATCATTCACACTTTCCTGTAGTTGAAAGAGCATGGTAATAAATGGTCTAAGAGAAGTACGTGCATGTATAACAAACTCTCGTAAATAAACTTCGTAGTAATAACCATTTTCAAATTATCAATTGAATAAATAAGAGAATTTACAAATTCATTAAAAGATCAACGAAATCTAGAAAATAAATCAATTCATGTCATAATTGTCAACCTGTGTTTTATTTTCCTGTATGTTACAATTATATCAATTAATTTACATCATCATCAATATGTGTTTTATTTCCATGTGTCTTATAATTTCAGCGTGTCTATTATTAAATAAACAAAACAAATCCTTAAATTGGTGCTTTCTTGTATTAATCCATTATTAGTGTACGTTAATTAACACATTACCAATAGCAAAGTACCTTGAGAGTAATCACGGTAGTTAAATTAAACGTCACGACGTGTAAGTACTAAATACGATCACAAATCACGAGCCAAAAATAATTAAAACATTATATAATAAATCACGAGCCAAACTAATCAAGAAATTATATAATAATTTCACGATAAAAACTACGAATAATAAAATAAATATAATAAAATAATATCGGAGCGTTACAACTTTATCAATCCCCAAACTCCCGGCACACATATAAATCTAAGCGCCCGCGATGCTGTAAAAAGGGATTACAGGTAATCGCGAAAATGTAAATATGTTTAATATGATATTTTATACCACGTCAGAAACTTCGTGACATATATGCGACATATTGCCATTAACGTGTTCAGTCGTCACTTAATGAAGTTACTATTGCTCGTAATCATTTATAATAATAAAACCAATTAAACTACGATCGTGATGTGTACTTTGAAACCCCATTCATTAGTTGCAGTACGGAATTTAACAAAACTACGTCAATATTATAGTTGAGAACCAACTGCTGATATTCCGAGTAAAAAATTCATACACTAATGGCACTGCAGTGGAACAAACTTCCAATTATAAACTATAATTTCAACAACAGGCGAGGTGGCGCATTAAAATGCAAAATTTCTCTGATAAATTATTGGAAGGCATCAAACAAACGTCATCGTTATCGAAGAAATACGGCACAGGCTCGTGAAATAAGTATAATCAACAATCATCATTTGCAAATGTTAAGCAGACAATAAAGAATTGTTAACTGATTAAAAACTGCGCCGCAGAATCTGCTACTAAATCATTAGTATAAGCTTTAGAATTGATTGTTAATTTAATTACAGTATAAAATACATAATTTATATTGAGATGCAAAAGTGAGCAGATTGCCTCAGGAATTTTTATTATCATGCTGGCCTTATCTCGGATGATTTGCGGACTTAATATCTGCAATGGCCGACTCGAGCTTATAGTACGGCTGGAAGTCGTCGCAATACGGTCATTATCTCCTCGGATAATCTAGCAGTAAAATTCTCGCAGCTGTTATTAACAGTAAAACTATTCAGTTATTAATAGTGGAGGGATTATTTTCGAGCGGTGCAGTATGTGTTTGCGCCCGGAGGCCCACACTCCTTGCATGCATCGCTGCTACGATATCAGATATCATGGACAACAATGGGCTGTTTTCTAACGGCAATGATTTAATGCATCAATAGAGACACGATTGACAAATTATTGCCGCGATTGGCTACGTTGTGTTGGTTGTGTTGGCTGTGTCTGTGTGTCTGCCTGTGCACGGCCACCGTGCAATAACTAACATTATTTATGCCGTAAATCAAACGAGAACGATTGATTTATGAAATGTTCCAGAACGCGAGCTCGGAATGTTTATACTGAATAGAGACGAACGCAGAAACTGAAAGAGAAGGCGTGCATCGAAATGTTCGTACATTATTTACGCCGTTCGGTCTTAATACATATTTTTGCATTAATGCGCCATTTTAAATTGTAATTTTTCCCACAAATTTTCAGACGACATTATCGCTACGGCTGGTTGATATATTTTGACCCAAATTTCCGAAGCTAACGAAAACGCAGTGTGATTCCTGATTTGTAGCGAAATTTCCGGAACGTTTTGATTGTGTTTCAGTGGAATTGGTCAGAATTTGTTAACACTCACAAATCCATACACTTAACAACGGTACAATTGGTATGAACAACACACCGAAAGTTTCATAGAATTTACCACCTTCTTACATACATTACACAACATGAATACGTGGAAATTCGTTTATATTAGCCAACATGAAGTTTTTATGTAATTATTTTTAAGTAAATAATGAATTACATTGTATAGAAAATTTAAATATGTTGAATATTTGTATGTATGCCTATATTTTTTTAAATCACAGTATTGTTCGTAACATTAAAAAAAGGCTACGATCACCGATATACTACTGATTTTCAGAAGCAGTTATAATACCTCGTTTTGTACCTCGCAAAAGGTAAACATATTATCCATTCACGATCATTTTAGATAAGGGTGACTATCTGAAATATTGTTGGTGAGAATTAAATTGCTCTAATGACAATTTCTAACTTAAGTTTTATATTAGGTTGTGTTCAATTATTAGGTTATAATAGGTAAAAAAGTTCCAATCAGTTTGAACTTTTTAGTACTTTAGTACATTATGTTTCATAGCCTCAAAATTAATTCTTGTTTCTTCAAATCCTGCGTATCCTTCTTAAATTGGGAATATAACTCATACGTAAAACAGTGACGCCACAACAATGTGGTTTCTATAGTTACGCATGTATTAATAACTGACAATGTTGAAATACCACGGTTGTATTTTCAGGATAATACCACGAACAAATGTCGATCGCTGTCACAATTTTTGGTTAAGCACAAATCGCAGCGACGATCGTTGCGATGGTGTTATTTATCGGTTGTGCCCACAATCTAGTCGGCCGCTGATAAAAACATAACCCGAAATGTCAGTGTGTCGCAAGTACAAGTAAAATAGTGAAATGTGGTAATAAATGTGGTTTGCTGTTTGAAAGATGAAGTGATCTAAATAAATATAGGTATTTAAACTGTATATTTAGCTTCTTGTTTATACTGCTTTACTAGATGACTCAATCAATTCATTATATTCCCTTCCTAAATATAATTCGTGGTGTTCTCAAAAATCGATAATGATTTTAAAAATACAACCAATCTTTGAAAATGCACCTCGCCCTTCGGGCTCGGTGCATTTTCGTCGTTGGGGTTGAAATAAGTTGTATTTATAAAATCATTATCGATAATGAGAACACCACTTGTTATATTATCCCTGGAAATAGCATCGCATTTAAAAATAAATTGTCTTTGTCATTTCTGTTTATTTTTTGACAAATTACTTACGTCAGCTTACTTCAGCTACTTAAGTCAGATACTGACAGACAGTCACTCAGTTTGTTCAACAAGATAAAAATATATCAAGGCCCTTTCTGTTTCATAAAGATCATGAATAGTGTATACAGCCTGTATTTTTAAAGATCCACCACCGTCGTAATTTCTCTCGAAAGTATTACACAGTGTTTTCTGGAACGAGCGTAGGGATCGTAAAGGGTTTATGTAAATACTAATTTTTGTTTTGAACAACCGAAAACAACAGGTGTTGCATTAAAAAAAACAGCCTTTTTTTTATTTACTAAATCATTAACTTATTTTGTAAATAATATTTCTATAAAGCGACGGTAAATCATTTTATTTGATTTCTCAGGTTCTAGGAAATTTCCTGGAGCGGTCAAATATTTTCAGTTTCAAATTTCAACCCAAAATTGTTTCATCACTTTTAGTAGTAATTTTAGTGATGGTAAAGAGGGTCAACATTTTTGCAGTATGTACTTGATAAAGCAAAATCAATTATAGTACATGTGGTGTCGTGATCAAGAGCGTGGTTGAATAATAAAATTCGGTGCCAAAAACAAAACAAAAAAGAAAACAAAAGTTGAACCATGAAATTCTTTATTTTCTTCATAGTTTTTGTCGTACAATCCGAATCTGCAATAAAAAGTGGGGGTTCCTATTCAAGATTTCAGAGTTATCCCTGCCCTCTCAAATGGGGTGGTCTCCCCCTTAAATCCCCCGCCCTTCAAATTTTAGCATCAGTAAATGCCCCCCTCAATTATATTAACTTTCATCTGGAACATTTTTTTCGTACGATGCCGATGCTTATTCTTTGAGATATCTTGATGTACTTCATTTAAATAGAACACCCGGTATATAACGAATTATATATATAATCGGACTCTCATCTACCCTTAGGGTGTAGAGATATATAAAGAATTACCTACTTGTAATATTGACCTTCAATATGAAGATGTTTGTCTATTAAACAAATTTGAATATTTAAATAACACTTAGGCAAAGGAAAAAATCCAATTGATGACAAACCATTTTCCCACTTATCATCCCATAAATTCTCCATTCCCCATATCATACTATTTGTGGATAAATATTCAGTCTATTGAGTGCAGCCTGGAGAAAAGAGGGAAGTAAATTATTCTTTAAGAGCGTAGAAGTAAATTTAATGATCAGACAAAATTTCTATTACAATTGTAAAGATCATCCCATAAAGTCTCTATTCCCCATGTCAATACGATTTGTGGTTTTGATCATTTAATGATCAGACAAAATGTCTAATACAATTGTAAAGATTTTAGAAAAAAAAAAAAAAAAAACTAAAGAAAATACACGTGTTTTGAAACATTTAAAAACTCCGGATAATATCTGTAAGAATGCAAATGTGTGCAATCTGTATTCGGAATATGTGAATGTGAGTAAACCAAAATAATCTACTGTGATTCTTTTTAACGTTTTTGAGAGGGATAATTCTAGTATGACTATTTTAGAAAAATATTACTTCAGAAAAACATACCAATAAAAACGAAATCGCAAAATTTCGAATTTTGTCGAATATCTCCGAAGTAAACGAAATATTCCGGTTTTCTCAACAGAATATAACTGACCTATTCTCACTAAATTGCGCAACTTTTTTGAAATTTAACCGCTTTTGTTAGTTACCGAGATCCCCATGCTGTTGATCATTATTTTGAACACCCTGTATAATTTTAAATAAATTATTGTTTTGTGCTACGGTCAATATACCCTGTAATTTTGGAAATTCGGTAACCTAAAGTCAATGTAATTAAAAACGCTCAGAAATATAGTATACCTGGTGTTCATTTTTAAACTAGCTAGTCTCTATAACTTTTGAATTTGAATTAACTTGATATAAAAAGAACACTACGAATGATTTTTCAATGGGGAACTTTAAAAACAACGTTAAAAAAATAATGTTACCCCCTCCCTAGTCACCCACACAATGAAATTTCAAATGGCACCCCCCACCTTGCCTACCTTGTTTTAGCTTAAAAAGAATTTAATGTAGAGGCGTGACAAAAAGAGTTTTTTCTACGGTAAACGTTTTGAAAAAAAAACAACAATTTAAAACAATTTATATCGAAGGAATGTAAATTCTTTTCAATGTAACAAAAAAACAAGTCGAAGTAGTTTTCAATGCAGATATTAAAAACCATGTTAATTGAATTTTAAATGTTACTTCCCTGTCCCTTAATACTTCGTTGTCAAACTTGTAAATTCGTTGCCAAGACGACCACTTTGAACAATCCTTATAATGTTTAAAATTATTTGTCATGAATTTGTTCTTGTTCGCCATTCTCGTTCGATGTAATTAAAAATGTTCGGAAATATAGTATACCGTGTTCATTTTTAAACTAGCTAGTCTATATAACTTTTGAATTAGAATTAACTTGATATAAAAAAAAACTACGAATGATTTTTCTCCTCCCTAGTCACCCACGCATTGAAATTTCAAATGCCCCCCCGCCCCCCTTATTATTAATAAATTAATCATTTCTTACATAATTACTCCGTTAACTCAGAAACGAGACGAAATTTGTAAAAAGTTTGTTCTCTCAATTCGATTTAGAATTTAATCATGTATACGTAATTTTATTTTTGCACACCTGTTATAAAACACCCTGTATTATGCAATTTGTATTTAATGATTCTATTTAGACACGAGTACGAGAATTATGACAAAGGTGTAGGCGAGTGTCGTAATGAATTCGAGTGTCCTAATAGCCATTAAATGTGACTTGCATACGCTACTTTTTCTACGACCTTATTTTTGTCCTTCCAATCCAGAAACTGAGAGTATAACTTTGCATAGGCCTATGCTGATTTTACAGGCAATACAATCAGGGTTGACAAAAGGGTTTTTTCTGGGTTTTACGGGTTTTTCTGGACATTTATGGGTTTTTCTGGACTTTTCTGTTTTTTTTGGGCTGTTTTGGGTTTTTCAAGTTTTTTCTGCTGTTAATATAAAAACAAACAATATGAAGTGGAATATATAAATATAAATTGATTGTAATACTTGTAATTAAACGTATAAAAAATATATTCCTATTAGAAAAACCCGGATTAGAAAAGTCCAAGGGCTTTTCTAATCGGTTTTAACCGGTTAAAACCACCCCGGTATTTTCCAAAGCGGTTTTTTATGAAAACAACCCTGAATAAAATGTATGCGGCTCTTGTGGTCCGTTCCACAATTTATTGAGTTCATTCACATTTTCACACATTTTATTTACAAAAATAATAATATAAATAATATTTATTAGCAGAAAAGCTACATAAAATCACACATTTTAATATATTTTAAATCTGTCAGATGCTCATATGGATATTGACCGAATAAAGCTGTGATGTTTGCATTGATGTGCATTTGTGATAGTTATAAACATGTATCTTGATGAATCTCGTTTAAGTACAGGTATTAAATGCTGTAGTAATAATAAGGTAGTAAATCAATTAAAGCATTGGAAATACTTCTACAGAAAAATAATATTGTAACAAAAAAATAAAAAAGGGTACTATTAATAATCTATTTAATTAAAAAGTACTACTTAAAATTTTTAATACATCTTCATTAACAGACTAATTAATGTATATCATATTATTCGGAGCTTATATTGAAGTGGTCGGATTGTTATGGCATATCAATGTCAAATAATTGAGAAACGCTGACTTGGTGCAATAAAACCGAACGCGTTATCTAATCGAAAGCAATTCTAGTTATACTCAACTTTAACGATTCCAATTTCTGAAGTGTGCATGAAGCGGATAATCGAACATTTATGATGACAGCAAAAATGGCTAGGGCTGTCTGTGCGAATCAGTTTACCAACCGCGCTTAGAGCTTAGAATGACCTACCGTTCGCATTCAATGCAACATGGGATTTAAAAGAGGATGTGTCTGCGCATTTCGCGTCTATGTGCCAGTGGGTTTTACGGTTACACAACTTAATCACTTTGCATATATGATTCATACATACAGAATACTGTACAACAGAATACATACAATACATACACACATGCAGAAATTAGTAGTATGCATTAGAAAATGACATATTTGGAAGTTCTTCGGAATGTCGGTCTTCTTCTTGGATGTGGTTAAGTAAAAATTAAGTTCCGGTGGGATTACTACAGACAAAAACACTGAATACTTGACTTCTTACTGATTGGCCACAGAGCAGTTGAAATGCATATTTAAATTGAATACATTTTTCTTGCGATAAATATAAATGTGTTTTAATTTTCTATCACTTCTCTTAGTTAGCCATGTTCTATTCACTGCTGAACATACTCTTCCGTTGAGGTTCATTATTTGCTACTTACTTATTTGTAGGTTAGGAGTGTTTTATACAAATAATTTACAGGTAAATTTAAATATATTTCTAATATGTTATTAAAGTATGTAATGTTGTACTACGTCACTATCCATCAATATATTCATCTATCAATTAATTAATTAATCAATCAATCCATCAATCCACCAATTTATTCATCTATCAATTAATTGATCAATCAATTCATCAATTCACCAATTCACAAATCTGTGTAATCTGTGTAAGTATTTTGCCTCTGCCGCTGATTAACTTTATTAAAATGTTTTTGAAATATCTTGCATATTGTGAAAATTATTGGTAAAAACAAATAATATAAGAGTAAACAGCCACTTCGGATTGTTGTTTTGTTTTCGGAAACCTTTCAAATCTAGATTATGTTCTAAAAATCTTTAAAAATATCAAAATGTTATGTTATCACATCCTCATAAACATCAGATATATTACAAAATGTCAAAAATGGTCTCGGAAGAACTGATATTGATATAAATATTTGTCTTCAAATTTGACATTCGATAATTTTCAAGAAAACAATACTTTCCCCATGTACTTATACGGAGAAAGTAAAATGTACAGAAATATCCTGTAAAGCGTATTTCCATTTTAATCTGAATAAACTAGTTTTGTGAACGAATTGAATGGTGTAATGTTGCTACCTACTAATTATACGAAGTGTTTCAGTTTATTTTCAGGGTGTGCCCACAAACAGCTCTATCTCTTCTCTGTTTGCCTGCAACCACGGTTTTGTGTAAGCGGTGATTGCCTAAATTAAAGATAATTGAGAGCTTTGAGCGCGCCATTTATTTGTAACCCGCATCGCTGATCGATCGCTGACCGTGCTGTGGAGAAATCCACGAACTAAACATAAAAGCCTGGCTTTGTGGTTGAAGTCTAATTAAATATCACAGTTGGAGTAATTATTGAAGATAGTTTCGTTTTCATCAAAAGTCGGATACATTTCGAGAATATATCATATATTATGAAGGAAGCATTTCTGCAATAAATTAAAGTTTACAATAACATAGATACCAATTAAAAATAAAATGTAAATAAAAAATATTATTCAGGACGTACAAAATATTTAATCCTTACAAGACAATATACAGGGTTTCTCTAAATTACATGGACATGATACCCACAGATTACTGGGATCAAAAAAATACGATTTAACAAAACTTATCTATATACAAATGCGTTTGGTTTAGCCAGTATTCAGCTTCACTGTAAATTTAAAAAAAATGCTTATAAAAAGAGAACGTTTACATTGATTTGGATGTTGTTTGCTATGACACTGTCGACTTGTGGCAAATAAGTTGCGAAAAATAATCAAGGTTTTAAAATGTACCCAACTCTAGAGCCCTAGAGCCTTTATTATTGAAAAAAAAAAGTTTTTATCAAAACTTTGATAGCTAATTATTTTTCACAATTTGACGAATTTATTTTTTGTGACGCGACACTTTTTGACAGTGACGTCATCGATACTTTTTTAAATCGCAGACTAAATTTTTCTATTAAGAAATTTGATAGATTTTTTTTTTGTCTTTACCAATATCTAATAATACCATGAGGTTGCATAACAAAATTTTCTAAGAAAATAGTTTTCGAGTTCAATGCTTGATGGAACACTGTGAAAAATTAAATGAATGATACAAGTGTTACATGTACGATTTACTAATGTCAGTTTGTGCTTATCAAATAAGGTTGTAAATTAAACTGAATTAGAAAGTGTTTCTCAATAATTATGGTATGTATGATATTATTCATGAATCACAAATAAACTATCGGTATTTTAAAACTAAAACAATCGATGACTGGAATAAATTAGCCCCCTCGCCCTTGCACTTCCACTTCCTTCCACTGAAAAACATCCACTTAACTCGTTGTTATATAAATATCTATTAACTATTCGTATTAGGTTTGTGACGTGATATAACAAGATAAGAAATGTTGCTAAAATAAACTTGACAATAATGCATCTCTTCGGAGAAACCAGAAAACAGTGTTACTTCACATTTCATGAAAAATGAGCTATTGGCGTGTAAACGTGTTCCATTTTTATTTTTAACTAAGAAGGCTGTGGTTTCATTTTATAAAGTTTTACACATGAACACCAACAAAAATGATCTGACAGTGAAAACATTATTAAATTAAAAACATTTAACATTTAACATTATTAAGTTCAAAAAACATTTCTAAATGTCAGATTTCTAACAACGTTGCCTAATTCTTATATTAATATAATTAAATTATTGCTTCTATCATTCAAGTGTGCTGGTTTTTTATTTATTTAAGTAAACCAATCATCAACTATATTTTATATTATAATTTGACTGATTTGGTTTTGTAAAATAAAAATAGCAAAAAAAAATTCTGTACTCAATAGTTACTCAATACTCAATTTGATGGCAACATTGTTCACTGTCATAAAATATAACCTTTTTTTTAAATATAACCTATTATTTTAAGTCTATAGTGACTTTTACATTGGCCAACAATACTGTCACCCTAACAGAGCCAACTAAATTCAAAATAAAAATGGAGTAGAGTATACATATGAGGCGTTTATTTTAAAAACAACACAAGACCAAAAATCACTAATCGAGTTATTAACAGTAAACGGGATTTAAGACCAATGTCTGTGCACTAACAAACCAGTTTTCTCGAAAAACAATACAAGTCGCATGTAACAGGCAAATGAAAATATAGCAATTCTTTAAAAACGGCACATGTCCATGGGGTTTCCTTCTTCAGTGCCAATATCTAAACAAAAAGCAAGAAAAATCATCAGCAAAACTGAAGAATCTTAAGGACTTAATGGGTTTCTTAGAGGAACCCCAAAATATATCATTCTATGAACCGTTTTTGCTGAGCAATATTTAAGTGTTGTTGATGAGGAACTCGAACTGGATGAGGATGACAACAGTAGTGTTTGTGAAGAGTTTTAATTTTCATTTAAATTTTTCTCCCTTGAACTGAGATAAAAATGAGCAATACAGACTTAATAATTGGACTACGGAATGCCAATGGCATTCTAAATCACTGACAGGAAGTTGAGCTATTTCTAAAAAACAGAACATCGATATACTATTAATCTCATAAACGCATTGTACTGCACAAACACACTTCCAAGTCAATGGATACTAAAGCTACCAATGTACTCACCCCGCAAACAAAGCAAAAACAGGAAGTGCAATATTAATTAAAAATAGTATTAATCATTACGAGGAAAGTAAACTCCAAATAGAAGAAACACAATTAACAGTAGTAGGGATCAAATCAAATAACCAAACATTCAATGTAGGTACGGTCTATTGTCCACCCAGACATAACCTCAAAAGAACAGAATATCTTAAACTAATTCAGCACATAGGTGAAAAATTCATACTGGGAGGCGACTTCAACGCAAAACACAAGGACTGGAGATCCAGAATAACTCAACCCAAAGGTAGAGAACTCAGGTATGCAATGGAAGTTACAAACTGTAGCTACCATTCCACAGGCAAACCTACATACTGGCCAACAGAACTAAAAAAAATACCCGATCTACTAGACCTCACCTCAAGAAAAATATCGCAAACTTCATTGAAGTACAAGAAAACTTAGACCTCAGCTCGGATCACTCACCTCTCATTCTAACGCTCAGTGATATGGTAATTCGAAAAGAAGCACAGCATAGACTGGTAAATAAAACCACAGATTGTGAAGGATTCAGAACGTCAATTGAAAATAATATACCTAAGAGTTAGCCTTAAAACCAAGGATCAACTGGACAAAGAAGCAGAAAACCTGATCAAAACTTTACAAGAAGCTGCGTATTGTAACACTAGACAAATAACTTATGTCACGAAAGGAAACAACTATCCCAAGGAAATCAGGAAAATTGTCAGGGAGAAGAGGAAAGCAAGACAAAAATGGCAACAAACAAGAAGTCCTACAGATAAAACCGAGCAAAATAATAAAACCCAGAAACTTAAAAGAGATATCAAAAAAATTAAAGAAGATACCATAAGCAGGTACTTGAGGGACCTTTCAGCAGATGCAGAAAAGGACTACTCATTGTGGAAAGCCACTAAAAAGATCAAAAGACCCATTACAACAATTACACCAATCAGAAAGGAAGATGGGACATGGGCTCATGACAATAAACAAACAACTGAAGTTTTTTCGCCGAACACCTAGCAAACACCTTCAGACCAAACCAAACACATCCAGGTATAGTACTTGAAGAAATACAAAATCCATACATAGAAAACAATCCCCTAATCACTACAAAAGAAGTGGCCCTGGAAATTAAAACAAACCTAAACCCAAGAAAAGCTCCTGGCATAGATCGTAATACAGGTGAGATTCTAAAGCAGCTTCCAAAGAAAAGAAGAGTAATTGTAACGGGCCGGTTTTGCCTCCGACGGAAACTGTCTTGATTTTTAATTTCGCGCACGGATCGCCAACGTAGGCAACCGTTACGCACACGTTTTTTTTAAACGTGACGTGATTCCGATATGCGTGTGATTTTTAAATCGTCGGCGAGGCGCTGCCGTGAGGTAGAAGCTAGTCAACTCCCCTGGAGTGCAGAAGTGTCACGAGTCACAGTTTTTCTTTGGTCTATCGCCAACCGGTTTCCGGGATTTAAAACGTGTCCTCCATTAACCGCCCTAAGAGGGATTGACGACTCCTGGCACAAGGCAAGGGAGGGTACTGTACTACTCAACTCTACACGCTCAAAACATCAGAGTAAGTGATTAAACCAGACATCTTTCTTTCGTAAAGACACGTGTCCGGCCATTGTTAATAAGGACATGTGCTTTACAGGCGTTTTTTGGGTAAGGGCTGAAGTAACCCAGCCAGCCAGGTTCTTATCTAGGGGCAACGACCTTCCTGCCAGAGTTGTTCTGAGGACTGGAATTTAGCGACGGCGTCCCCGACGATTGCCGGCCGCCGCACGTCCTAAGAACCGAGCCCACAATCGCCAGTGGAGTCGCCACGAGGAACACAGGCCACATCTATATATTTTTTTGTTCTCATTTATTGTTTTAATTTCCTTTGATACATCGTTTTTTTCTTTTGTGTAAAATTTGCGTTGCGTGTTTCGTGCCGTACGTGTTTTGCGTTTTTGTAAGGAAAAGGTGGCTCCGACAGCCCTTCGCATCGCGCGTTACGTGTGCACGGGATTCGGCCGAGTCTGGTGGATGCGGAGCGATAGATTTGCGGGGGAGGTATTTCTTTCAGGAAGCGTAGGCACGGTGTCCTGTCTTTTGTGTGAATAAACGCAGATATTTTACACCACAAAATTCACACCTGTTATTTTTTGTTCCCCCCACGTTTTCTCAATCGGGCATTCTTTTCAGTTTAACTTCCTATTCTCATTGCGAGGTTTAAATCTGGTGGTGTGGGCGCCAGATGGTCAGCCGTTGCGACAGTTCGTAATTTCTGAACTTCGCTGACTGTCTGCCGTCAACCCACGCAGATAGGGTGGAGCCCCCCTTTGTGACGGAGTAGTGGCGAGGTTAAAATTACGTGGAGCCTTTTTTTAAGCCCCCCCCCCCCCCCCTGGAGAGTGGGGGGGGGCACTCTCCGCCACCGAGAGCCTGGCCCTCGTCGCTGCTTCGAAGGGACCCTCCACTCGCTCCGCGGCCTAACGCGCTGATAGCCCTTCAGGCACGTCACATAATGCTAACATACTTGTTCAATGCAGAACTACGACTGAAGTACTTCCCAAATGTATGGAAAATAGCGGAAGTCATAATGCTACCAAAACCTGGTACGCCCCCCAACGATGTTAAGTCATATAGACCGATTTCTCTACTCCCAATTATCTCTAAGATTTTTGAAAAGCTGCTCCTGAAAAGAATGAGGCCAATAATAGAGAAGAATAACCTAATTCCAGACCACCAATTTGGTTTTCGCCAAAAGCACTCAACCATCGACCAGGTGCATAGAATCACTAACATCATAGAAAATGCTCTGGAAGAAAAGTCCGTTTGTGCAGCTGTGCTCTTAGACGTTGCACAGGCCTTTGACAAGGTATGGCACGAAGGACTAATACACAAATTGGGGAAAATGCTACCTAAACAATATGCTGAAATACTGTCATCATACTTAACAAGCAGATTATTTCACATAAAACAAGAAGATGAACACTCTGAATTGTTTCCAAAATGTAAAATAATTGGACCAATTCCAATTCAGTAACCACAGCAACATTTGCTGATGAAACAGCCCTACTTTCAGTCGGGACAAATGTGGAGAGCGCCTCCACAAAGCTCCAAAATACATGCAACGAAATACACAAATGGACAACAAAATGAAACATCAAACTAAATGAGAGTAAATCAATACACGTAAACTTTACCAACCAGAAATTAACAAATAACTTGAGAATCGGCATAAACGGTGTGATGGTGCCACATGAAAACAAAGCAAAGTATTTGGGTATGAACCTGGATGCCAAACTGAGGTGGGTTGAACACGTTAAAAAAAACACATGGAACTTGACATCATATACAAACAATATTACTGGCTTATTGGAAGAAATTCTAAAGTACAGTTACATAACATATTACTTATCTACAACCAAGTCTTAAAACCGATATGACTTTATGGAATCCAGCTTTGGGGATGCACCAAGGACTCCAACATAAATCAAATACAGACCTTTCAAAACAAAATGCTTCGGAATATGGTTGATGCGCCATGGTACGTTCGCAACAAGGATCTACATCGGGACTTAGCTGTCCCAATGGTTAAAGAAGAAATCAAGAGGTATGCTGGCAACCATGAAGCCAGACTGCACCGCCATGTTAATGTAGAAGCACTCAAACTATTAGACAATCAACACCACGTCCGAAGACTGAAAAGAACGAAGCCATTCGATCTTGTTTAGTGTGTAGTGTATTGTGAGCAGAGCAGAGCATTGTGCGCGACTTCAACACTACACAATCCAAACAAACTGAAGGGCAGCGATGGATGAACTTTAGATAAGAATTAAGTTTAGGTTAAGATGTATCCGAGGTAAATTAATGGTTGATCATATGTGATCAGTTTTAATAATTATGTAACATAATAATAATAAATGTTATTAAAAAAAATAATAATATATTTTTTTTAAGTACAGTTTATCTTGTATTTAAACTTCATTTTGTATTTTCATTTCTTCGCTTTAAAAATATTCCACCTAAAAACAACATAAGTCCAACTTTTCCCCGTTTTTCTCTTGTTCTTATTTAAAGTCATTTTTATTTTTAAATCAGTTGAAATAAATATAACAGAATATAATAATAATAGTTCCGGTTCTATAGAGACTGATTTCTCCTTCCGGTTCCATGTCGCCATCCCCGCCGATTTTGCCAGTCTCCTTCCTGGAGATTCCTTTCCGACATCGCTCTCCTGATGCCATCGTTCCAGGTCGCTGCTGGTCTCCCTCTACGTCTTCTTTCCGGTGGTACCCAATCATATAGTTGTCTGGGCAGCCGTTCCTCTGACATCCGTTTTACGTGGCCATACCATATAACAGAATAGCCTGATTTATTTTCCCAGTACTTTGACTATAACTTCTACTGTAACCTTTTTAAATTTCCCACAAAACTGATTTTTGGGCATGTGCACTTTTTAACATAAAAGCCTCATATTAGCCATTAAAATTCAATTGCAGGTTTATATGAGATTCCTGTAATAACATTCAAAGAATTTGGTGTTTTGGGGTATTGTACAAGGGCTGTTTGACGGAAGAGTGACTTTTCAAAGGTTGGTAACACTTTCGCTATAATGATTATGTTGCTAGCTCCTAAGGCCTTTCGGAGGTCTACTGTCAAAATTTGGCACCAATCTGACAGATAGATTATGTTTTATACTTATTTGAAGAAAACTGTTTTCGTTGTTGTGTAAATATGGAGAAAAAATAATTTCGAGTGTTGATTAAACATTATTTTGTACGTGAAAAAACAATTAAAGAAACCGAGGAAAAGTTACGTAAATATTATCCAGAATCTGCTCCGTCCCATGGAATGATTTGTAAGTGGTTTCTGCTTTTAAAAGTGGCCATATGAGCACGGTTTATGCAGATCGTCCAAAACCATCATTTACTGTAACTACTCCAGAAATGGTTAATAAACTCTATGGCCTTGTAATTGACAATCGTCGAATAAAAGTTCGTGAGATAGCTAATGAAGTAAACATCTCAACCAAACGGGTATACAATATTTTGCATGAACATTTCAATAAGAAAAAGCATTCCGCGAAATGGTTGCCGCGTTTTCTTAATGGTGAACAAATGCGCGCTCGCATTAAGAATTCAGAAGAATGTTTGGCCGTCTTCAACGTAATTCAAACGATTTTTTTCGTCGATATGTCACAGTAGATGAAACTTGGATACACCATTATACTCCAGAAACATGCATACAGTCTAAATAATGGATTTCTCCATGCGAACATGCTCCCAAAAAGGCAAAAACATTTTTTTCGGCCAATAAGGTCATGGCCACAGTTTTTTTGGGATTCTAAAGGGGTAATCTTTATTAATTGTTTACAAAAAGGAAAAACGATAACTGGCCAGTATTATGCTGATTATGCAGACACGTTTTGATGCCGAACTTGAAAAACAACGACCGCATTTGATGAAGAAAAAAGTGTTGTTACATCACGATAATGCGCCCTCACATTCGTCTGCAATTGCTACAACTAAATTGGCTGAATTGCATTACGAATTACTGCTTTATCCGCCATATTTGCCAGATCTGGCTCCCAGTGATTTCTTCTTATTCCCAAATTTTAAAAAATGGCTGGGTGGAAAAAGATTTTAGGCAACTGAAGAGGTGATAACCGAGTCAAATGCATATTTTGAAGACTTTCCGAAAGATTACTTTTTGGAAGGTTTAAAAAAACTGTAAACTCGCTGGGCTAAGTGTGTACAGTTAAAAGGGTGTTATGTTGAAAAATAAAATATTTTTTAAACAGAAAAATAACGTTTTCATTAAAAAGTCACTCTTCCGTCAAACAGCCCTCGTATATGCGCAAAATTAGGACGTTTAATTAAGGCGCGTTACACCAGTGTTAGTAACATGTGTTGCTACCGATTCGATATTTCGCAGTCAGTACGAAAAGCGAGACTGGTGATCTCACATTTCTTATTGGCTGCGAAATGTCGATTTGTTAGCAAACACATGTCACTGACATTGGTGTAAACGCACCATTGCACTATTTACTGGTTTCACCCACGATATTCTTATGTAAAATCTTGACGGTCAGTTGTGACATGAGATTTATTCCAATAAACCCATGGCTTTCATTGATGGTCTTATTGTTAAATAGGCATATTCGTTAAACAAACCTAATAGTGTTGTCAAATGCAATTTTCTGAATCCTTCGTATAAGGAAACTATACACCATATTGAGTTTGTGTTGATAGTTTTAGACCTTAGAGTAATCATACATTACCAAAGCTTGCTACCCGTAGCTTTAGCGGGAGTTTGGGCACCTTCTATGTTAACTTCCAAACAGTATCTTACGGTGTTCACTCTTGAATGCAATAAAATGGAAAAATCATAGTAAAATATTATGAAAAAGTTTCCTAGAATCACTAAAATAATCAAAATTTAATGGAAAACTATCAAAAAATAAATGCGGTAAGTACACGAGTGAGAATTTTAGTCACATTGGATTGTAGGATTATTGCCACCAGGGGGAAATTCTGGCGGATTAAGAAAGCTCATCTTTGCGGATTTTGGCAGATGCCGCAGAAGCGGATTTAATTCAATTGCTTACAACACCGGTATTAATTGCCGTTGTGCATTACGAATGAAAATTCTGAAATGTTAATGTTTCTTTTATTTCCCTCAACCATAAAACCTATGAATATATTTTCTTTACAAATGTTTGATAAGATTGATGGAAATTGTGGGCACGTATATGAGAGCCACGATAACGGTCCGCTACTGCGCCAGTGTATGTACTTATAAACATTGTGCATGCTGTGAAGTTAATTAATGCGTTGCGAAACTAATGAAAAAGAACAACAATGGTATTGTGCGGCCGGTGAATTTAATCACTGCCAATTTTGACAGTCATTTTTCTACCAATCAACGTGTAGAAGTTGTGTTCAATTGTTTCGCTGTGCACGCCGCTAATCGAAGGCAATTGTTTCGTCGCGAAAAATGGCACGGCAATTTGTATTTGCGGCGGCCTATGCGCATACGCCGGCTATCATAGACGCAAATTAATCGTTTCCTTGCACGACCCCCCGCCGCCCGCACGTATTTATACCGCATAAATCGAATCCCGATACGGCATTACGGAATCCATTATGCCAATCGCACATCTGAATGCGCAAGACACGGCGTGAATCTTAAAGTGCTCGTTGTATGTACGTTTCCAGTCGGCCGGGCGTATCTCCATGTAAGCGCGTATTTGTGATTGTGTTGCGAGCGCCTCGCCGCCAGGTACCGTTACGCCTTCCACGGAGTGTTTTCCGCGAAAACCCCGGCCCTTTGCAGAACCGGACCCGCACGCGCGACCCCTGACCTCGCCAAGATTAAAATCGCAGATAGGCTGAAATGCGCGTGGTCCTTTACGACCTTCCTCTCCGCGTGCGGGCGCGAGGTAGCGGCGAGACTCATCTGCGGAATACTTTGTTCCTTCCTCCGGACATCAGTCAATGCGGCCGTGTCTGCGGATACTTTGTCAGGAAGAGGAATGAGGGTGGCTTGTCCGTTACACGAGCTGGAAGCCGTTACTCGATGCGCACAGAACCAGTCTTTGGCTTTGATAAATAGCGATGGGATGAGCACGGCGGAAACTCCGGCAGGCATTTCCGAAAGATACAACTTGCGATTCTTCGCCTTATCGTGTCCAAATGGTAAAATCCACACTTTTGTACATTTTATAGCATCGCCTTGGAGATTTGAATTGTGTGAATGTATCAGCCATCGTGTAAAAAAAGCATGGTAATATGAGTTCCCCGACGACCGACGCACAGTTGTCGATTTGTCGAATATAGCTCAACATGTCTCGTCGAACCAAATGATTTTTCGATAAAAAAATCGTCTTTGTTTTCTTTATAAACCACGTACCTTCTGTGGAATGTAGGGATGAAATGTGCAGGTGCGGACGGGTCATGTGGACAATGAGGCAAATTCCACATGGGCCGTGTACAAATTGAGCAGTTTTTCAAATTGAACCAAACACCACCAAATGAAGCGTATACGGGTGTCCAAGATAAGGATCTACAGAATGGGGATCTCGGAAACCATAAAAGTTACAAAGGCGGTTAAATTACAAAAAAGTTGCGCAATTTAGTGGTCAGCAATATTATGTTGAAAATTCCGCTTACTTCCGGAGATATTCGACAAAATCCGAAATTTTGCAACCGTGCTGAGCCCGGTGGCCCGCTGCCCCCGGGGGGGCGGTCGGGCTCCGATCAAAATATGATGTAGAAAATAGTAACATCTAATAGATATTATATTTCATACCATTCACTTTCTAAGAAGATATGACAAAACGTTATCGTAGCCATTGATTGCATTTTGTCTGCATAAAATTGCGTATTAAAAAATTGTCCAGATCTGCTGTTACGCCCACGTCTTAAATTTAGTTATGACCGACACGATAAAGGTTTGTGTTGAAGCTGTACATTTGTTTGGTGTAATTAATCAATGTGCGGTTTTTGTTCGCCAATCCTACAAAAGAATGACGGTATGGGACAATATTGCAAGCAGGAAAAAAAGTATCTCTTTAATTGGGGAAACACGTTCGTGGGCTAAAGACAGAGCTTTGAGTAAAATGTTTGGAAAATACAAAGAGCCCAGTAAAGCTTTATTTATAGAAATTGTATTAAGATCGGACGAAATTGCAACTTCCGCTGTTTTCCGAACGATATTCGTTTTAAAGCTAACTCGCTAACGAGTCATTGAAGAAATTTGAAGTTTTATTAACAGCCCAAAATTTTAAGAGAATATTTCAATCGACAACACCTTTGTCAAAATATTTACAAACGGACGGCATGAATGCTATTCTGGCATATAAAATGGTGAAAGAAACCATAAATACCCTAAGGACCGAATCAAGAGATTTTGAATCATTGCTGAAATCTACCATAGAGTTTATTACTTGGGCCAATATTCGCATACATGAGCTTATTAACTTCGATGATAGTGATGATGAAAATGAGTACCTACACTTAGCTATTTCACTATGGAATTTTTTTCTTTTAGAATTGTGAAAAAAAGGAATGTCAGGTGAGACTGCAGCTGACGTTCCTTTAACTGGTCCAGAGTTCAGATTCGAAGTGAGCGTTCAAAACGTCATTTACGATATGGCCATACAAAGCTTAGAAGATAGTTTGTGAAACATGAAGGGTTATTTAAGGATATTGCATGGTTAGATCCCAGCTTCTTTAACAATATTAAAAATTTACCTGTGTATGCATTTCAAAATATAGCTAAACAGATTTCCAATCGCTTTGGCGATGATAATACTGACGAAAGTGTAAAAGTCACCAAAGAAGCTATATAAAAAGAGCTCAAAGACTTTGTTGAACAATGCGATTCAATGAAAACAAGTCTAAACGATGCAGACGATAATAGTCATAATGTATTTACCAATGAGGATGAGGGTATTGAAGCTGAAGATGCAAAAGAACAGATAAACTTATACTGCAAAACCCATAGAAAATATATGGTTTATTATTTTATGGCACTGGTATACAAATTGCATACAATAGCCTATAAAAATTTGTTTCTTGCCTACAAATATGTACTGACTTTGTAAAGAACTTGACAATAAACTGTGATAAACAAAAAAAAAAAAGCTCAACCAACCTTTATAGTATGTGGTTGTTGTCAATGAAGTTATGGTTATAAATGTCATGGCAGTAAATGTTATATAACAGCGGGGATATTTAATTAATAATAAGACCAAAAAATATCTTTATATCTAAACATATAAACCACGAAGAAAATAATAAAAACAAAAAAACATCTTTATATCCAAACATATAAACTACCAGTAAGTACTCCAATAAAGAAGGAAGAAAACAATAAAAAAACATTCATAATGTTTGTTTTTCAATTACAAAGACAATTCATTAATGTTCAATGACTTCTTTGGTATTTCTGATGTTGTAAATTTCTAACACCCTTCACCAAAACCACAAAAATTTCAAAATTCACGTCACACACACAATCAAACAATCTTATCTAAATCTCAATGAAATTGATTAATGTCCAAATAATATTTTTTAAATTATCAATTCAATTATCAATGTTTCAAGTATTTGATGATATGTCTATGATACGAGATGCGTACACAATGTTCCATCAATTTTGAGACAGAAATGAAAATTGGTCAAAGTTTCAAGATATAGCAAATTTCGACCTTACGGGATTTACGGTACCTAAGTGACCCAGGTAATTACCGATTCGCTAAGGACGACCACTGATTGCAATAAGGGTAATTTTATCCGTTTAATGTAATTCAGATTTAATTTAGTTTTCAGTAGTTTTCAGCAATAATAAGTAGTATTGCCTAGAAGATACGTTTGGAGGGAAATTTAAAGGTTGAAATATCCTATCATGTTTATATCAACGATTTTCTACTAATAAACTAATTTAAAAAAACGTTAAAAATGTTAAATTTTATAAAATATAATTTGTGTATAATTATTTTATTCATAACAAGAATTTGGCTTATATATATTTAATTAGTGTTAAGTTAAAAGTGGCCGTGATTATCCTTAATATGACGCAAATTCTATTACAGCTCGAAATTAACAAGCGAACGGCTGGTATAACTGACGATTAATTAAAAAATAATGCGGTATCGTGTAATTCTGTCTAGAATCAATTATGAATCCGCAAAACCTTGAGAACCCGCTTCTCTCTCTAATATTTTTAATTCGAAGCTTAAACTTGTATAATCTCTGTAATTTTAAAGTTTTTATTTCACTTCCTGTTGAAATATCTTGTGATAATTACAGTTTTAACACGTTCCAGGAATTTCCGAAGTTTCAATTCATGACATACATCGCCCGATTGTACAGTTACGCATGTTTAGAATACCATTAAGCCCGATAGTGTACCGTCGGCGTCAGAAGCCACAAATTCGGTGATAAGAAAAGCACGTCATCAGGTCGTTTTTTCGAGTTGCCTGATTTACCCCACCGGTCGTCGTTTTTCGTGCAGTGGTGGACATCGCCGGAGCTGTGGGTCCTTGACCTGGCCGCAGAGTTCCTAACCCGATCGACGACCCTTAATATTGTCTCCTGCGGTCTTCCAAAAAGCCCCGGCACTCACCGCAAAGTACACAAAATAAAGAACATCCATAAAACAAACTCGTTTCCTTTATTATTGGAGATATGAACGCGGCAAGTTTCGGAAATTTAATTAACAAAGAAGTGGGTGACGGAAATTGTCTGTCGAGTTTCTGAAAGTGCAGACAGACGTACAAATCTTAATATTTTGAAACTGCACTAGGGTGTTAAAACTGTTGGTTGCGCATTTGGGAGGAGGGAATTTGTGGACTTTACCGTAATGTAATGGGATTTTTTTTAAATTAATTACAATTTTGGAAAATTGAAAAATTTCGCCTGAAACATCGAAAATTGGAAACGATTCAGAATTATAGAAATATTCCAGAAAAACACTCCACAAAGCTTCAAAAGCACCAAAAATACCATTTAGACATTAATCAACTTAACTGAGATTTAGATAAGATTGTTTTAATCGAAAATTGGAAACGATTCGAAATTATAGAAATATTCCAGAAAAACACTCCACAAAGCTTCAAAAGCACCAAAAATATATATTTTTACCAATAAGGTAAATTTAAAGTGATTTGGTAACACGGTAGGTATAATGTTTGTTAATAATGTCTTTATCAAATGGAGAAAAAGAAATCGCTAAAAACCGCAAAAAAACACATGCACCGAAATTATGTTTAGGTCTACTATAGTTAAGTAGGTTTGGAAATTAATAATATATACATATAGTAGTAAAAAATTCGACAAAATGTTTAACCGAAAATGATATTATATGAATCCAATTATCTTTTTATTGGTTTAGCATGAACAATTGTATTTGCGAGAGACTGTTTAATTCAACCATGTCTTTTTGCAAGAGAATGTAAGCCCGCCAGACCTAGACAATATTCCGAACATACTCTTGATATTCATTTATTAAATTGAATATTCAAATGCCAACGGTCGTTAACATTTAAATGGTCATAAAATTTTTGTTACTCGTAATGGTAATTTGAAAATGTGAACTAATTTATTTCTCATTTTTATTGATCTTAAGCCGATTATAAAACATCCAAATTGACGTCTTATATAAAACATAGTTAATCTTATCTTATGAATAACTGGCAGTCGCAGATTAATTATCTGTCATAATCTCCTCAAAATTAAGTGAACATTATCAACAATTACTTCGCGCTCGCATTTTCTGCCCCATGAATTCAATTTCCGGAAGTAAAAAAGGAAAAGTTACACAGTCAATGCCGCAAAAATCACGACTTGGGGTGGTATCACGTTAAAGGGAAATTGCGATGGCATTGTCAATGCGAGAAATTTTGTCAGTAGTGTGAATTTTATGTTCTACATTTGAGAGCAGCTTTAGCCCGATTTTCGTAACCAAGATGTTATTAATCATAGCCAATGTCAAGTATACCCCCAGCTCTTAAAATATTTGCAACATATAATAATTTAATAAAAATTACCTATTTCTATACGTATTTGCTATGCTGCTGACATGTCAAGTGGACATCAACCTACAAATTGCACAGTAATGTTGCAGTAAGGTGAACGTTTCTGTCCACTCATTCTCTCATAATAATCCGTTTTAGAATCACTTACTAGAGGTACGTTCAAATATCCAGAGAACGTTTTAAGATGATTATAATTAATTAATATTTTTCGCAACAATACTTGATTGTGCCAAATAATCGTGGGTTCATAATGGTATTAATTATGGTAACCTCAAATATCATATTTTGGGATCCGGACAGAATATAACACGCAAACAAGATAAGGGCGCACTTGCTATCAAATTTGCGGCTTTCTAATTAATCGGCGAGTAACCGCGAATTAGCTTAGGCTCGGGTAAAGCAAATATGTTGCCCAATTTCGCAAATGCGGCCGTCTCAAGGTTCTTCGTTAACTACACTTTTTGTCGTGGAAAATACGAGGCGTCTTACATGCGCATGAAGTGGGAATGTGCGGTAATAGTAACGAGTTCAGAAAATTGATTCGGGACTGACGGTCCCCCATGCCTAGCGCATGGGGGGCGCTATTCCGCGAAGAGCTCGTCATTGTCTAGCGGGCGTTCGTGTGTGTTTGAAAATGACTGGACGAAAAGAAAGGGAAAAGAGCGTCCTGCCGATGCAGTGGAAACTAACGAATAAGTAATTACGGGCTCGAAACTTGTTTGTCGGGTTTAATTTGGTTTCCAGGCAATTAGATAATTAACACTGGAGCCATCCTGTTTCCGAGCCATCGCCCAGACCTAGACCGAAGCGCTCAATTTGCAAATTGCTTAAAGGGAAGGACGGTGTTTCGAAATCCTAGGGATAAGCTTTTGATCTATCCGGTTTCGTCCACGTATGCATGAGAATTTCAGATCGGCAGAATCTTGAGCGTTAATGCATGGAAAAAGCTCATTATGTATTAAAATGGTTAATGATTGCCTCCTAAATTGGCGCTGTATTAAAAAGTGTAGTTAGGAGCGTGTTGCGGTTAATTACTAACATTTCTCACGACATTATCATGTGAAATCACGCGTAGGAATCGAACCAATACACCACTTCTAAATAATATATGCATGCAATACATTTTCACGGCTTTGGTACCCGTACGTGGTGGATTTTTTACATGCATATCTCTTACAGCAAATAATCCACGCTAAAGATATTTGATTACAATGGTTTTGTTAAGTGCACGGTTTAGCTTAGCTAAAATCGAAACAAACGAAAGTGCACTCTAACGCTCGTCTTTTGTTTTGTTATTTAGTAATGGTGGTGGTCTCTGGGCAGTAGTTAAAAGTGAGAGCACAGCATAAGTGCTGTGGAATTTCCAGATAGAAGGACGATTTTATGTGCGGCAGCTGGCAGGTATGTACAAGAGGAAGCGGCAAGGTCGCGCAGCCGGAGTGCGACGTTGCCAACCCCTTTCGGGCTTAATCATCGTGTTCACCTGAGTGTGTCGCCGCGGCTTGTCCATGGTCAGGTTGTGACGCATTCTTCCGCGATAGAACCCGATCGCCCTGCTGAACGGTGGGCATCTTTTAAAAAAACCTCGTTCTAATTTTCCAGTTGGCACTCTGTGCACAGCTGAAATCGCTCACTGACTCTTACCTGAAAATAAAAGAAATACTAATTAGTAAGATATATTTGTTACCAGCATTACTATAAATGACATTTTCACTATTCACTATGCAGAAATATATAATTATCATAAACATTGTTGTGCAATATATAAGATTATGACTGTATCTAGAACTAGCAACGGTATGAAATATTATACTTGAAACAAACTCTCAGATAACATGGAATCAGCGCAAAGTGATACTTATGTGGTCTTCATTTCTGCATATTAATCCATACGTAAAAGTATGCATGTACACCACGATCGAGAACAATCTAGAATATTTAGATTACATCTTTTTAACAACGCATCAAATAAGTTTCCTCCAAGACGTTCCGTAATTATTATAGTATAGTGTTTTTACTTGAAATTGAAAATCTACCTACGAAGGGTGTTTATTGCGCTCCATTGTGCGAACGGAATTTTATGGCTGGCAATGGGAAGATAACAGAGTCTAGAGCCTCTTCGCAGCACGCCATACAATGGAGAACCCTTGACCGTAATAAACCCTCATCAAGTGAAAACACTATACAATATACTATCTGTTATTGAGAAAACTATATAAAATAACATCAAAAACTTCTAAAGCTTTGTTTTCAAAGGGTTAACGTCGATGTCAAAATGGTAATAATCATATCGCACACCGGTTCAATAATAGCACTATCAAATTTTTCGTCATATTAGCAGAGTTTTTTCGAAATGTTTATTACTGCAGTACGGAACACCAATTATGAATCAAAATTTTGGAAAATGATATAAATTACAATATACAGTGTGTCTAAGATAAGGATCAACAGCATGGGGATGTCGGAAAGAGTAAAAGTTACAAAGGCGTTTAAATTACAAAAAAAAATCTCCAATATAGTGATCAGTAATATTCTGTTCAGAAAACCAGAAAATTCCGATTTCTTCCAGAGATATTCGACAAAATCCAAAATTTTCTGAAAAGGTATAAAAAATCAAAGGCATTTTCTCATTACCACTTTATTAACTTTACAAGATAGCGTTTATAAATGTTCAGTACAACGCTTCGTTTCGAAGAAACCATTGTCAACTTTATATTTTGATATGGCCCGTAAATAAAGTACACCCTGTATTAAATAGCATTGCCTATTACGAATGCAACGATTTATATGACAGTATGGTTTCTCATGTTTTTATTGACCAAAAAAGGCTTGTAAATAAATTTACAATATTTTGATGAAGTAGGCGTTGAACTGAGCGACAAAGACAAAATTTATGATCTAATTTTAAGATTTGAAGGTAATTAAACAAACGGAACAATTCTCATACCACAGTAAAAACATAATAAGTTTGGTTTTCAATAACTATAATGTTTTAATGTTTAACAACTATTCTTGCTAAATTGTTTTTAGTTACTATTTTGGTACCTATTCTGGGTTAAAATTAAGCAATAATTGTTGTCTTCGTCGCCATTAAATAAACAGAATAATTCTCATACCACAGCTAAAAAATAATAAGTGTGGTTCTAAATTACTATAATGTTTCGATGTATAACAACTATTCTTGCTAAATTATTTTTGTAACTATTTTGGTAACTATTCTGGGTTAAAATTAGTTAATATTTTTTTTGTTCGTCTTCATTTCAACGCCTACTACAAGAAAAGCCTTTTTCTGAATAAACAGATACTGTGAGATAAATCGTTGAATTCGTTATAGGAAATGCTATCTAATTCAGAGTGTACTTTTTTTTACGGGTCATACAAAAAAATAAAGTTGATGATGGTTTCTTCGAAACGAAACGTTGTACTGAAAATGGATGCTGTCTTGTAGAGCTTAAAATGTGGCAATGAGAAAGTTTTTTGTTTTCTTATACCTTTTCAAATAACTTCAGAAAAAAAAAACGAAATCGCTGGATCTCGGATTTTCCCGAATATCTCCGGAAGTACGCGGAAATTTCTGGTTTTCTCAACAGAATATTACTGAGCACTAAATTGCTAACTTTTTTGTAATTTGACGTCCTTTGTAACTTTTACGGTTTCTGAGATTCCCAGCTGTTGATCCTCACCTTGGACACCCTGTATACAATTAATTTATATTTACATATTTCACATCACACATTTTCTCAAGAAGTATTAACTCTGATATGTGCTAGTAATTAGTTTCAGAGAATTTCGGATTTAACAGCCTTCTTAAAATCAGTTTTTTTTTTCTCAAAAAATACATTTTGAGAGCAGACTAAAACGAAATAGGAATCATATTTAGATATGTTCAATCGTAAGCATATTTTGGCACACTTGTTAGTAATAATAGGTCGCGTGCGATAGAGAAATGGAGTGAACGACCAAAAACTAAATCGTAAATCTAAAAGAATATATGCAAACTAAAGAAAATATGATTTATCCTTGTGCGATTTTTAACTTAACTTGGAAGTTTTTTAGGTTATTAAATCCAAATATGACATCAGAATTTCCAAATTGAAAATGGGGGATCTAACACGGTGGGTCGAAATTGGGTAAAATAGTTCGATTGTTATAAAACTTGGCAATTGACCAAAAACTAAATCGTAAAACTGAAAGAATATTTGCAAACTAAGGAAAATATGATTTATTCTTGTGCGATTTTTAATAAACGTGGAAGTTTCTAAAGTTATTAAATCCAAATATGATATCAGAATTTCCAAATTTAAAATGGGGGTTGTAACATAGTGGGTCAAAATTGGGTAAAATAGTTCGATTGTTATAAAACTTGGCAATCGACCAAAAACGAAATCACAAATCTAAGAGAATATATGCAAACTGAAGAAAATATGATTTATCCTTGTGCGATTTTTAATAAACTTGGACGTTTTTTAGGTTACTACATCCAAATCTGGCATCAGAATTCCAAAATTGAAAATGGGGAATGTAACATGGTGGGTCGAAATTCTGTAAAATAGTTCGATTGTTATAAAACTTGGCACTCCAAGATTTTTTAGGTCGTTCAATCCAAATATAACATCAGAATTTCCAAATTAAGTAAGAAAGTTGCGAAGAAATAAATTTATTTTTGGATTATACTTATCTTCTTCTATTTTTCGTTTGTTCGTGCTAATCCAAAAATCATGTACTTTTGTATTATAATATACCACATTTAATAAAAATCTGTTGGAGATGCTATTCTGAAGTATATCCGGTTCTATTTTAGTAATGTTCATTACACCATTGAAAAGACCGTGAAATTTTATTTTCTACCTTACATATTTCAACTCAAAATGGCGATTTTTTGAGTTGTGTCACTTTTCCATGTGACGTACAGTATGATCATTACCGCTAAATTGATTTCAAATCAAGAGAGAAATCCAACAAATTGGCGACACTGACTGGTAATATTACTGCTGGTTCTGGTTCCGTACTGAGCTTTATTTCTAGTTGGCTTGCTGAAACAAGCTAGGGCTTGTAGAAATAATAATTTAATTTTAAGTATCCTGCACTTTATAAGCGTAGATATATGGCGTAGAATTATATCATTCTGCCATACATGACTGTTTAATATAACAAGGGAGATTCTAAACTATATCGTTGGGAAGTGGCGAAGTCTATTATTATTCATCATTTCAAGTAATTTTTTTCTCCTGTACATTTAATTTAAAAATGGACTTGGTCAATTATGAATTTACAGGAAAAAGTACGGATTTCTTAGAAAATGGATCTAGTAAATACAGGGTGGTCCACCTATCCTCGCTCGGATCATTGCTGCTAGACTAATGAAAATTGAGAAAAAAATCTGATTGGAAGTTATTGGACACTTTATGTGCTACTTTTTGAAAATATTTTCGAGTGTGCAGAGTGTACCATAAATTCGGGACGCAATATTTGGCCTCTTTTTTAAATGGAATACTCTGTATATTCTTTCAATTTTGGAATCTGTTTTATATGGGCTTGACAAATCATTTTTATTTTTAGGGATCAGATCCAACCTTGCCAAGTTATTCACATTTTAATCAAATTTAACGAAAAATCATGGACGTGGAAAAAAATTCAACAAAACCTTATTATAAGAGATCAATGAAAGAATCTGCGTATGCAAGTACCCAAGCAATGTGCCAAAAAATACACGATATTTTGACTCAAGTTGAATGTACAGGGTGATCTGAAGCAACGATCGAATTTTTCTATTTTTAAATGGCTAAAACTTATTGAGATTGATCGTTATTTATCTATTAAAAAGTATTATTAGATTACAGTCCATATGCTATGAATGAATAGCTCATTATATGAGCACTCAGAATATGATGCTATATACAGGGTATTACGTTTGAAAAAAATTAGTTTTGGCCATTCGAAAATAGCAAAATTGTATCGTTGTTTCAGAACACCCTGTGTGTTCTACGTGACACAAAATATTGTGTATGTTTTGGCACATTGCTTGGGTACTAACGTACGAAAATTCTTATATTGATCTCTTATAATAAGGGTTTGTTGATTTTTTTTCCACTACATGATTTTTCCTTAAATTTTATTAAAATGTGAATAACTTGGCAACGTTGCATCTGATCTCAAAAAATAAAAATGATTTGTGAAACCCACATAAAGCAGATTCTAAAAATGAAAGAATATCCAGGGTGGTCCATTTAAAAAAGTGACTACATTTTGTGTCCCGGATTTATGATACACTCTGTATACTCGAAAATAATTTTAAAAAGTAGCACATCAAGGATACAATAACTTCCAATCCGATGTTTTCCTCAATTTTCATTAGTCTAGCAGCAATGGTCCGAGCGAGAATAGGTGGCCCAACCTGTATATCATGAAAAGATATACAGGTCAACCTGTATATCATGAAAAGATATACAGGTAAGTATGATTTAGATACATTAATATTAAAAAATCAAAATCTTTAAAATTTGGATTTGGCCACTTTCTCCTGTATACCAACGATATGTGTGTCTGTAACCGAGTACAATAAAGATCAACTTCCAATTAAAGTCAGGAGTTAGCAGGCGATTGAAATTTGATTTAAAAAGAAAATGGTTCTGTGGTCTACTTCAAATATTTTTACTTCGGTTTCTTCGACACACTGGCCAAATTTGTGGTTTGCAATTTGATAAATTAAACTAGATTGGCACATATGTATGTTTGCGAAGCAGTGTACATATGTTTGTACAAAATACTTAGAACCCTGTGAGACGGTATAATAATTATTTTATGATTGATAGCTTCAACGGTCTACTAAACACAGTCATAACAACTAATAATATGAAGCAGGACGACCGACCTCCCACTGGGTTTTAGTATTGTGCTCAACAAGAGTTACATGGTATCCACGTAGCTACATTGAAGTATTGAACGGTAATCACTGATTTCTGAATCTACAAATAATACAGATTCAGTTTGAAAATTAAACACACAATTTATTAAATTTGCAAGAGTATATTTCATAGTTTGGCTAGAAATTATATAGAAAATATAATATATAAGTATACTATAAAAATATACATAAAAGTACAAATAATAATAAAGTAAAGAATATTTTAATTTTGTTACATTGATTTTTGTATATACTTATTTCAAATGATAGGTGTGGCATCTGGCTAACCAGATTAACCGGATGTTCCCACAATAATATTTTTTTAATTAAAACTACTTTTGCAAAATCGTGCATTGTTATGCCGATATGGGTTGCCAAATTTTATTACTAATTAGTAATAACTTCATTCTAAAACCGATAGAAAATACATTAAATATGTCAAATGATTCCATATTTTAAATTGTCGAACGGTTTCCTGTAACATTTCAGACAAGTTTTGCAATTGTTTATAATTCCCCCACCATATTATATTAGCACAACTAAATAGCTCCGATGAGATACTTCTTATTAGGTATTCCCTGTTTTATCATTAAAATTGCACTGTTCAGGACAAGTCTTTAGAAAGCTCGGGTGATAAAGTATCTGACAGATCTACATAATTCCAAAATAGTATATTACATAACGAGAGTGGTAAGAAGCATATTACGCACGAAGAGAAATTTTAGGTACTAATTTCTCGAGTGCGTAATTGCCTTACAACTCAAGTAATGACGATATTTTTTCTATTCTGTCTTAATTCTGAAAAATTATGCACAAATTGATACATTTTTGTTCTGTCAGATGCTCATGGCAATATTTGATATTTACCATCATATGACTAATTTGACAATTCAAAACTAAATGTCACAATGTTGCCTATGGTCATACAAATAATTCCCATCTAACTGTTACGTAATATACATATACCGGCTGTACATTTCAAAACTAGGCACTCTCAATAACTTTTGAATGCAAGTTAACTTGATATAAAACAAAAACACGTCGATTGATTTTTGGAGAGGGAAGTTCAAAAATAACGTCAAATAAATTTTAAGTGTCACCCCTCCTCTCTAGCCACCTCCAATTTGAAATTGATACATTTTTGTTCTATCAGATGCTATTTCATATTGACCATCATATAACTATCTTGACAATTCAAAACTAAATGTTACAATGTTGCATATGGTCATACAAATAATTCTCCCCTATCTGTTACGTAATATATACAGGGTGTCCTAAATAGAGTGGGTTGCATTCTTTCTTGCTGACAAAAATTCCTGCCAATATACAGGGTGTAAGTAAATAGAGTAGGATTGCATGGGTATCTTTCTTATTCCTAAAGCTAGAAAGTTGGTTAAATGGGCATTATTGTGCAGTTTTATATGCTGGTTCAGATTATGTTGATTTTTTTTCAAAAATCGGAGCAGTTTAGAAGTTATTCTAAAAAAACTAAAAATTGGGATTTTCTAAAAACTCCGATATATCCATAATTATTAAAGATGCGCAAATAAGTTTAAACTTATTATATTAAACTTGATTCTATCGCACAAACTTAAGAATCAAGTCAAAACAAAAGTCAAGGTGGCGGTTGCCGAGATATAAATAGCACCTGTCTTATTTTAAAATGGCCGCCATATTTGATTTTCACACTTCTAAATCGACGTTTTTTCTCTGTTCAACGATGTATAACAACCTATGTCAAAATAAACAATATGGCATATATCAATTGTTCCAATTTTTATTTTTATTCTATAAATTATTTTTAAAACAAATGTAAAAAAAAATAAAAAAATCCTGATACAACAAAGTAGAAAAATAACAATAAATTATAAAAAATGCTTACGTCAGCATGTTTCCAAAAACAAACAAAATATATATCTTCAAAAATATATTATGCTGTCGTCCATTTCAGGAGTAACCAGTCTCAATAAGTTGTCAATTTGAATATAAAATCACGTCGATGTTGTTTTACACATTTTAGTTACACATTTATTTTTACAATCAATTAACAAATATACCTTAATTAATACAATGATAATATATGAATATAAATAATCGATAAAACATAATGTTATCTCAATTAAAAAAATATTTAAGTAAATGTTCAAACACAATTTATATTTGAAATACATATTTTGTTTTTGGAAACGTGCTGACCTAAATATATGTTTGTTAAACCTCTAGATTGTATTTGGTTTAAGCTTTAAAACAAGGTATCACAACGTAGAGGTGAAATTTAAAATTTAGTAGTAAAAGTGAGAGTCGCTAGGGCGAGAAGGTAATGTTTTATATTCAATTAACATATTTTCCAACATCTGCCTCCAAAACTGATTCCAGTTGTTTTTTTGTTTCATTGAAAGGAACTTAGATTTGTTCAATATAAATTGTTTTGGAACTTTTCTTATTGATTTATTTTTTTCCAAAACGAATGAACAAAAATCTTTTTTTATTGCGCCACTTGATTAGATTTTTTTAAGCTTTAAAATGAGGTATAGCAAGGTGGGGGGTGCCATTTGAAATTTCATAGTGGGGAGGCTAGGGGAGAGGGGGTTACACTTAAAATTTATTTGACGTTGTTTTTGAACTTCCCTCCCCAAAAATCAATTGACGTGGTTTTGTATTTTATCACGTTAACTTGCATTCAAAAGTTATTGAGAGTGGTTAGTTTTGAAATGTACACCCGGTATATTACGTAACACTAGCGATTTTCATTACATAACACTGTTACGTTATAACTGATTTACTAGCCATGAAGTCCGTGTGTAATTGACAACTTACTAATGTATGAGTAGAAAAAAGTAATAAATTATTATCCATTCAATGCAATCCATTGTCCTTAGGAGTACCTTAAACAGTTTTTTTTATCAAGTTAACTTGCATTCAAAAGTTATTGAGAGTGGTTAGTTTTGAAATGTACACCCGGTATATTACGTAACACAAGTGATTTTCATTACATAACACTGTTACGTTATAACTGATTTACTAGCATGAAGGCCTTGTGAAATTGACAACTTACTAATGTAGGAGTAGAAAAAAGTAATAAATTATTATCCATTCAATGCATTGTCCTTATCAGTACCTTTAACCGTCGGACAACTACGCTGAATTTGATCAATGGATGAAAGACAGCATCTAGTGGCTAATACCGTTGGCCTAATCAGTTGTAAATCCTCTGTACGTACATCTACCTGATTCGATCAGACAAGAACAGTTCTGGCACTCCTTGTATATTTACAAACCGGGAATGCATATAACAACATTATAATTTCAATGTATAATTAATTCAATCATGTCAAAATATAAGTTGAATGCGAATGCAATAAATAACATTAAATTATTTGCATAATGGTCTCCTGTAATAATGTACCAGGCGAAATTCAATTCCTACGGGTTGATCATCTCATTTAGTTTTTTTGGCTTCTATAATTTGATCTAAATAACATTATACAAGACCACCAAAGACTCGACCTATCAGGTTACACTTATGCAAAAAGAGAGAAATTGAGCGATAACATGTCGCCTGCTTAAAAATTAGTTAATTAGATATACTGGATTGGGTATGGGGTATTTTTTAATCACGTAGTTGGAATTAAGCAACCTACTGAAATATTTTTAGATGCAATATATTGTAGTTGCTACTAGTACAATTATCAGACTAGTTAATTTTCTCTATTCATTTGTATAACTAATATGTTCATATTAGGTAAAAGGTAATGGTAATAATAATAATTGTTTATATAATTTGATTTAGTATAGTTTTCGATGTTAAAATACCACATATATTACTACTGAAATTTATTACTGTTGTTTATTAAATTCCTTCAGAAAGAGAAATTGTATTTGTGGATAGTGATAAATTTCAGTGCCTAAAAACGAAATTGTGAATACTTGGCAACAATTTCCTTTCTAGTATCTTAAATAACAAATTTATAACATCCGTCATGTATATCGTCCGATAAAATTAATTTGGGTATAGAACTCTGCTCTATTCTTGGCACACAGCACTATTATGTATTACGATGGCAGTTTATATATTTTATTGGTCATTTGGAGAGATAATCAAGATCACGATTATGCTGACCAATCCCACAGAAATAATAATACCCTGAATCCGTACGTAAAAATAAGGGTCTCAATTATATCATTATTAAGTAATCATTGTTGCGTGTAATACATTGAAAAAATAAACTCATTAAAATCATTAAACAAGAGAAAGTACTAAAAGATTCATCCGCTCGGTCCCGTCATTCACCTTTTCAGTTTTCACATGTTGCGGTCGCGCATCGGCGGTTTTTACAGCGGCGACACAGGAATAAAAATTGGTATAACAATTAACGATTCCGGGTACAACTGAATGAAATAAAAATCGTAACCGCGACTGCCACGATGATGATGGGACTTCCTCGGCTGCAGACAAGCATATCCGAACGAACCAATTACTAGACGGACAAAATAACTTTTGTGTGGCCTACACACACGCACACACACACTAATGCCGCCGAGTGAGTGCATCATAATTGCACAAGGCTATTGAGCGGATGCGGCCTTGCACAGCTGACCAAATGAGGCGCGCAGGCAGACTGCGCCCCCGCTCTCTATCTCCTCTCGTCATCTTTACGATGATGGCGGTCATGTTGTCTAAGAAGAGACACAGCAGGTAATAGTCTACGAAATGTCTGCTTACTGTTATACATATGTTTATACATCATGTTGTAACCACGTTTATACTCTTAACCTGTGACATTTGGCTGCAAAGTTTTATGGAATTGTAGATTACATGATAGTAAAGATAGACGTTTAGATAAACGCGCAGCTCTTGCAAAATAATATTTGTAATTTTGAACCATTCATATGCAAGAATATGGGGTATTTATGACACGAAACTAGAACCCAACTGTTTTCACCCAGAAAGTGAGCCGAATTTAAGTTTATGTTTGGTTGTAAATTATGTGGTTGCGATATCCTGTATCAACCGAGCTACCACAAAGAATTACTTGTGCTGCTGTAAAAAATTTAGCCATTTTCCCTTTGTTGCCGAAGTGTCACAATTTGTCGACAATTTGAAAATTAAATATACTTTTTTTAGCAATAGCATAAAACGCTGGGCAATGTTGAGTAATAATTTATCTCAAAAATATAAAATTACTCTTAAATGAGTATGCCCTCTACTAGATGGTCGTCAAGAAATGATGCTTTATTCGGTATAAAAAAAAAAATGATCGTAGTAGTGATCAAAATGAATATAAAAATCAAAATAAATGATAGTAGTTATCAAAGCTTTATATCAACTAAATTTAATTTCATCAAAAAAGACGAACGTGACGAATTTCAAAACATAATAAATATATTAGAGAGTTACGATTTTATAGTGTTTGTCATCTTTATTTCTAACCTATTAGAAACCATCAACCCTATTTCTAAAGCCCTACAGCACGAACATTTTGATTTACAAAAAGCCTGTATTTTATTAAAAAATATTCTGAACAGACATTCAACGGTTTGATAGATGACTCCAAAGATCCAAAGAATACACCAATTTTCAAAAATAATAATAATTGATTTTTTTAATGACCTATCAGAAGTTGAGAGAATTTCTGACCCGGAATCATACTTCAGAGTCAACGTATATTATTGCAGTTTAGATATATTGATTTCGCAAACTAAATAACGATTTCAGAGTTTCTGTGATCTAAATAACGTATTTCAAATTTTACAACCGGATAAACTACATTCCTTCTCAAACGAAAAAAAAAATGGAGCAACAAAACTGGCTACTCAAAATGACTTCAAAGATCTATGATCGATTAATTACTTTAAAAAACTGCTTGAAATCGGAAATTCAGAAAATTAATACTATTACTTAACTCGCAGAACTGTTATTAATAATTTTCAATAGCCTCGCCTCTAGTTTTTCGGAGGTTACAACAGGATGCTTATTATTTCTGACCCTTCCAGTTACTACCGCGATAGCTTAAAGAAACTGAAACTAATAATAAAAAAAAAATCTTAGAACATCTATGGGGCAAGAAAGGCTACCAGACTTATCGGTATTGTCAATAGAAAAAGAAGAACTTATGAAAATAACATCTTCCTCAGCTATGGACGATATTATAAATGCATTCGCAAAAAAAAAAACAAATATGAAAAGTACCTATGTAACCACTACATTATTTTTTTCTTCTTTGAGTTAAGTTTTTTGATATATCGTCGTCTGCTTAATGTTACAAGGTTGTATGTGCAAATTTGTAAATTTGGGAATAAGGATTTTAAATATGTTTGCTATATCAAAAAAGGATTAATTTTGCACTGTCAATAGATATGTTTTTATCACACGTTCCTAATGATCCAATTTTAATCTTCCAACAGAGCTAAAGGCATAGAACTAAAAAATTTAAAAATGTTACATGCAACCTTGTAACACACCAAGCCGACGATATAGTGTTGGTTATGTTATATGTTTTGTTTATCCGTTTTATTGTTATTTTAAATTTTCTGTAAAAGCCCCCCCCCCCCCCCCCCAGAAAGTTTGATACGGGCCCCCCACTGGGCTAGCTACGCCGCTGGTTATAGTAAATTCTCGACTGTTGGATATTCTATTTCATCCGTCAATTTATAATCCATGCTAGCCTAGTTTTGTATAGTGTGTGTGATGACTTAAAAGGAAGCAAGCGCTTCTGTACAGACTTGTATTATACAGACAATTAATGCTACGCGCACTGATCCGGTTTTGAACCCGGGACCTCTAGCTTTGAGGGATACTGTACGTACTTGTAAGAATCGTTTTTTTTACATAAGCACATGGAAATATTGTCATTTGAAGACAATCGACATACATGATGACATTATTTGACTGAATACACAGGTCAACAATTTTGAACTTTTTTCACATGACTTAGGTCTGATCTTGTTTTTAACTAATCTTGGTGTGCAAATTTCGAATATGCTAACCGCTGTTCCATATCACGTGAAGTTTTTTTTAGCTTATTTCGTATTTATTCCACATTTTCACGTTTCAGTACTACGACTACCTGGATTCGAACTTCATTATTGATTTATAATGTATTACCTCGTAGCAGTTCACTTGCAGGTACTTATCGTTGACCTTTTTGCATTGGTGGGGGTGCAAATGAAGGTCCAAGGTACTTAGCATTACCGTTAATCCCTTGAAATGTCAGTTGTGTTACTAAAATCGTATCTTTAAGACGTGTTTAGTGTGATATCTTTCAATATAATTTCCAGTGCGCAAGTAAAATAGATGATAGCTGCTGTTCGCAGAAAGAGTTAAAATAGTCCGAATGCCGAATAGTCCGAATTTGTTATATATGTGGAAGCTACACTCTACCGAACCAAAGGATGAACATGAGTGATTTTGTAAAGAAGGTGTACTTGGCTTATTTTCAAGTTAGACTTGAGGACGAAGACAAGTCTTGGGCTCCAAATCAAGTGTGCAAGACTAAATGTAAAAGAAGTTAATGTACAAATTGTAATATGTTGTTCTTTATAGTTTTGCCTGAAGATGATCAATTGATTGATCGAAACCGGGCGCAAAAGCAAATAAATAAAATAAAATTAAGGAAGTACATATTTTTTACTTAATAGTTTAAATAACCTTAATATGAGTAAAATACAAGTTTTAATTTAATGTTTTGTGCAAGTCAAAACCTTATCGAGGTTCTTCATTTACATTATCTTGACTTAAAGAGGATTTGAAGATATTTTCAAAAAACTTACTAACTCGAAGTAGATATTTAACATTACTACCACCAATATTTTCTAAATTTTACATCTAAACAATATTTTAGTAAAATTTATCACGTACTTATTTCTTGGGGGAAACACGTTTTCGTAAATCTCTGGATTTAGTTAGAATTTACATATATATTGTATTGATTTTATCACCACGTATGGTTTATTTTTTAGATTCTCATATAACTTAGCTTTTTTAATGATTTTATTGTTGTGATTAATAATATTATTATTTATTATTATTATTACGATCATTGCCAACAAAGTATGATACATACTTTGTATGTATCATACAAGTGGTGGCAATACCACACAAGATGTGGTGGCAATACCAGATTTATGCGGTGGTGACATGCCAACACTGACGATATTAGGATAGGCAGAATCTCACTGTCACATTGAAAACGACAGGCTTATAAACATTTCTGATACAACGAGATGGTAAAACAATAGTCCATCATGCTAATTTTACTGTAGTTTATATGATACAGATTACCAGCTGAGAAATAATGCCGATATGTGAATATGTACTTATATAGTTTTTGACGATATTCGAAATAGTAGTAGAAGTGAACGTATTTGTTAGAGATATTAACCCTAACTAGCTATCAACCAATGGATTCCTCTGCTGATGCCGTGTGATTTGTGCAAGTGTGTGTATTGAATTAGGGCTTGCTACTCTAGAAATTCGCCCCCGATCTCAAAGATCGAAATATTTTGAGAATAAATGGAGAGGCTTAAAAGTTGCTCATATTTTACTATTGTTTAGGATGTCATTGTTCGAAGATTATACAGGGTCCTGCAACAGTGTGTTGGGCTTTCCTAGCGCCTTTCCCGTGGGAGATAGAAAAAAATGTTTCGTACAAAAAGTTATTGGTTTAAAAATATTTATGACGTAAAATTATTTTCTAACATCCTGGGTGTCCCAATTTTTCGGAATAACAAAAACAAACATTTTTTTAAATGTAATACCCTGTATTTATTCTACCCTTTATTGTAAGTTTTCTGATGACATTTTTGAACCTCTACATTGTTGTCCATTTAGTTTTGGATTATGTTACAGTGATGCCAATTTACAATTTTTTTCTCCAAATATCATGCATAAGCAAGCTCAACTTTAAAAATCTTAGCGACCTCGTTTTTTTAAGGTAAGAATAAATTTTAGCAATATTCTCAGTGTGGTTAATAAGCAACATATTGGTAATGAGCAATTTGAATTTAGTAATACAGGGTGTTCAGAAAAAAATGCGAAACTTTACAAATTTCAAAGCGGTATAACCCTTTTTTTTAATGGAATGCCCCCTATTTTATGTCATTATTCGATAGGTCTTTTTCTTCTCTTCAATTTGATGCTGCATATCTTATGTCTGAACCCCATAGTTGTTGAGATATTCAATATTTTTCACAAAAGTAACCATTTAATTACATTTCTATGCACTGAAGTAGGTCATGATGACACAAAACAACTGTCAAATGTAAATAAGAATCAATCTGAGATGAACAGAAACATTTTGAACATTACTGTAGTATCGTTTCTCTTTTGTATTAATAATTTTGATATGTCTCATGTTTTTGGAATAAAATAATTAATCGTATTATAGAAGTACTATCTACTAGTTTACTATTTTCAAACAAATTAACAAATTTCACTTTACACGATACCAGAACAATAATAAGACAATGAAACACACGAAACCAACAGAATATTGACGCTGTAAGTGTCAGTGTTACAGCAGATGCAAATCAGTCGATTAATCGACGTTCTCAAGAACTTGGCTTTTCAAGAATCACAACATGACGTATTTTGAGAAAAGATTTGGGTTTACATCCGTATAAAATTGTGTTCGGTCAAGAACTGAAACCACTTGACCATCATAAGCGTCGTGTGTTAGTTGATTGGGCTCTAGAGCAACTTAAAATTGATCCTGATTTTTTCAAAAAAATCTTTTCAGATAATGCCCATTTTTATTTAAACAACTTCGTTAACAAACACAATTGTCGTTTTTGGTGGGAAAATATTCCACAACAGATTCATGAGAAGTCTTTGCATCCAGCAAAAGTTACTGGTTGGTGTGGTTTATGGCATGGTGGTACCATCGGACCATATTTTTTGAAGATGCAAATGGAGATCAATGTTAACAGATTTTTTGTGGCCAAAGTTGGATAAAATTAATTTGCAAGACATGTTTTTCCAACAAGATGGTGCAACACCACATATTGCCAATGCCACTATGGAGTTACTGAGAGAAAAGTTTGGTGAGTCTGTAATCTCCAGAAATGGAACTGTTAATTGGAGCCAAGAAGTTGTGATTTAACACCTTTCGATTTCTTCTTGTAGAGTTATTTCAAGTCGTTGGTCTATGCCAATAAACTTCGAGCCAATAGACGCTTTAAAATTGAACATTGAAAGCATGAAAATACATGAGCATGATGCTTTTATGATAGCATGATTTATTGCACAAAGTTGCCGAAAATTGGGTTCATCGGATTCGATCCTGCAAACGAAGACGAGGTGGACATTTTAATAATGTGTTATTCAAAACATAATTGGCATAAGTTGTAGTATAAAATAAAGAAAAAGTTTTGCGCTTGTCTCAAATATTTTTTATTTTATTTAATTTTAAAAACATATCTTTCCTATTTCGAAACCCTTTATATAGTTTTCTAGTATATAATTTTTAAAATTATTCAATAGTAACAGTAGTAAAATATGAGCAATTTTGAAGCTACTCTGCTTTTTTGCCAAATACTTGCGATAACTAAAATAATTGCATGCTTTGTGGGCATGAATATGTAAACGACCTACGACCGTTGTCAAGGACCGATCTAACATAATTGGAAATATGCCTGTATGATATCTGTTCGTCAATGAGGAGTTCTTTAACGCCATACACAATTTAATTTACACGGGATCGCCTGCTCCTGTTCCCCTCCAAACTTAAACCCGCATCACCATTGTAAAACTTGTACGTTATAATTAATTAATTTAATTGTGAGTGTATATGGCATGCAACTGACCACGAACCAAGAAATATAGTGTCCTAGGTACTGGTTAAATTGATTGAAATGAACATAATCACGTTAGCGAATACAGGTAATTCGATATGGGAATTTCTATTATGTTTGCTCGATTCTTTCCGCACTGTGGACCCAGCACAAAGCAAAGTTAATTAAATGCAGGGGTTTGCTTCTACAGCGGATCAGTGAGACGATTTAATTTGAATTTGTTTAGTTTCCGTAAAACAATCACACGGATAACAAAACGTGAGGGGACAAAAGTAGTGCATAATAGGTTTTGTCATAGCCTTGTGTTGCGTGGATGAATTGGAATAATGACGCACGTTTTACATCTTCATCATTGGCTTTGACGTGCCCGCTTTAGAGATGTCATAATCAACTGACAACAAACACGAGCGTCTCCACCGGGATTTGAACCCGGAGGCGGTCGGTCAGCAGTAGCCGCACTGCGAGCCGTCAAATGCTGGCCGCCGAGTGAAACATTTTACTGCGCACTCGGGGAATGCGACCGATGAATGGCAATGGGAATCGATGCAATACCATAACGATTATTGCACAACCGGCGGCTGATTGTGCAGGTTGTGTATGAGTGTGCATTAGCTACTGCATTGCGCGAGCGAAATGAGCCGTCAAATCAACTTATTTGTACAAACTAATATGGATCAATTGAGATATGTAGGGCACGGAACAAGTTGAGCACGGTGACACATTGGCATCCAAAAATTGTGCATCTACACGGAGGCCATACAGAAATTTCGAAAAAAATGCGTATGTGAACATTAAAAAAAAATCCTATGCTAAACACTGAAACAAATCACAAAATGATTTGTTCGGATCGTGTTTGGGAGAAATCCGTGAGAAATGTAATGAAACTATTTTTTTTTTTCATAAAAATATATAATCGACGATTACATTCCACGACTCCAACTAGTCGAAGAAATTAATAGTTGTTTAAAGTAAATCGGAGACTGCAAGATTGCAAAATATCAGATTTAAGGCATTCAACTTAAGCTTTGGTTGTAGGCGAAAGTTTTGGGAATTCGACGATCTTACTGTCAACTGGAGCCTGGAGCCAACTTTGCCAATACAAAGTTTTTGAAATCTGTTGTTAAGAAAAAGTATTTAAAAGGTTAAAATGTACAATCGAATATACAGATACAGATACTTGAATTTGAGTGAAAATTTCCGTATATTTTATAAGATTAAATTAGGCCTTATTCATTGACGTTCCTGCAGCATGGGTTACTATTCAAACTGTGACATTTTAGAATTTAGAACGCTGTAACATTTTAGGACGCCTGTGATTAAAAGTAAAAATCAAACTATAAAAAAAAGTTCACTCTTGAATGGCCGCGGTTGTACCTACTGTATGTTTTTTTAAATCTGCAATTAAATTAATTTTTTTAACATTTTCATTCTATCTCAAGATTTTTACAATTTTCTATTTGATTTTAATTTCCTTAGTTTTTCGGGGATTCCCGAGAATAGTTATTTTAAATTTCTCATCTCCCGGGAATACAAAATATTGGGGAAATGTTACGTGTATGTCACACGTTGTTGCGTCATCCAGGCCTTGACACGTTTGTTTATTTAACCTACTTCATTGTTAATGAATTCAGGTATGTTGTATTATTTATATCTTTACATTTACATTTTGTAAAGTACATGTATATAGGGTGAGTCACAGTATGTGCAACAAATTTCGACCGTTCGAAAGGAAGATTTTTTGAGTAAAAAAGTTCATAGATAACATAGGTTTAGGACTTATGCAAAACATATGCATATGTCCTAAAACTCATAATTGAAGAACTATAAGAAGTCAAAGTTTTAATGTTTTTTTTTTATATAATAACATTGAAGATTTAATAACAACGTGATCTAAGAAAATCGTATAAACTCTACAAAAAAAGCTATTAGCGATTTCACCAGTATTCCTAATTACATTTAATATCCATTGAAGCATATCACGAGTTTTCATTCTGTAGAAAATCAGGATTTTCAACACGTCTTCGTGCATTTTTGAAACTCAAAACGTGCGTTATTTACCCAGTCATTTCGGATTTTGTCGAATATCTCCGAAGTAAGGGGAATTTTCTGGTTTTCTCAACAGAATATTACTGAGTACTAAATTGCGCAACTTTTTGGTAATTTAACCATCTTTGTAACTATTGCGGTTTCGAGAGATCACCATGCTGTTGATCTTGGACACCCTGTACAACCTGAAAAACTAGGAATTTCTTTATCAGCTGTTTCCTCGAGTTGTTTTCCCACATTAGGTCCCTTTTAGTAGACCAGGTCACATATGTATATCTATAAAAGCATCCATCCACTGTCTTTTAAAAGAAAGGTATTTTATACAGTGTGTTTTACTTGAAATGGTAACACCTCAGTTTTTTTTTTAAATTTTGGTTCGATATAAAAAAAACTATTTTCAATATATGAAGCTTGTGCAGTTTTCTTGAATGGGTAAACCTCATTTTATCCTTAAAATCCGTAAATCCGTAAATAATTAGCCTACTGTGATAAAAAATTAACCAAAAAAATTAAGAAAACATTACGGATTTTTTTGTTATTCATAAATTGTACACACTGTATAAAGATATATGAAAGTAGAGGCTTATTATGTCAAACTAGACGGAGGTGAAGGCGAAGATTTTGAACATCCAAGAAAACAAGTTGACGATGAATTGAAGCGGATGTTTCAGAGCAAGAAGCTCTGAACAGAGAATGTTATATTGAACAAATGGCCAAAATGGTATCATTGTGCTTTGCAGTCCCAATATCTGAAAATAACATTATGATTTATTTGCCAGGGCCAAAATATCAGGCTAAAAATTGAACCGATGTAAATGTGGCTTCTAAATTTTTGAAGTTTTGCATATTATCGCTACTCATATAAAGCAGAGATTGCAATTTTAAAAAGTCACGTTGCAACGTGACTTGGCTGCGGCATTGTAATACAAGGAACAAAGATAGAATTCGTGCACTTGCATTTACTATATTTGAGCAGGTTATTATAATTTAATACTAATATTATATTAATCATTCAAATCTTGCAGTAGTCTGATTTCACGACTATAGAAACGCTTTATTGCTCAAGGTACGTTCACGTCAAGGATGCTGCCAGGCGGCATGAAGCCATCGTATTTCTTACCCATGTCCATTATCATATCAATCCATCCACAGGAATGTCTCGTGCCCATCTTATTGTTTGATTCTTTTTTTTTTTGCCCATCTTATGTCAACTAATATTAAACATGATCAGATCTTATGTTTTCCCTATCTGGCAGTCGTTGGTTAACACTTGGTATGAAGCCATCATATCTCTTACCAATGCCCATTATCATATCAATCCATCCACGAGAGTGTCTCGTTTTGGTAATTATAGCCCCCATGACATGCATAATGTAATAAAAATTAAAACAAACTACTTTTATAACACAAGTTAGAGCTTCATCGTTAATAGAACAATTACTATTATTTGATGATCCTACGAGTTACCTGTCACCCAAAGATATTTGCCCATCTTATGTCAACTAATATTAAACATTATCAGATCTTATGTTTTCCCTATCTGGCAGTCGTTGGTTAACACTTGGTAAACGTCAACATATACCAGACCATCAAACTCTGTTTGCGGTGATGTCTGGCGGTTTGCGTGACGTCAAGTCGGTGATGCAGGACGTGGGTGTCGGATGGATAGACGGGCAGATATTAGGGCAGCATTTTCGATGTGCATCATATCGGAATGCACGTCCGTAGGCGATAATCCGGATTCAATTCGACGGTTGATCACAATGGAAGACGGACGACACTGTTATGTCTCCGCGCCAGGCGTGAAGATTTGATTTAGATATTATTACTCGGGCGAGAAAATGATTTTGTGACGGTATCGGGCATTGTGTATGTTAGTCACGCGTAAGTTCAAATCCAGCACGGTAAAAATTGCATCGGTCACGTGCAATACATTATTTACGGTTATTAAAATTGAAAACTAAAAATAATGATTTATGTAAGAAGGCACTAAGGTTTATATTATTATACGTGGATATTAAGGGGATAGCTGAGGCAAATAATCACATGAACAAAACAAAATAATCTTAGTGAACTGTGTTGCTTTATGTTTTTCTTCTTAAATCGTGAAATTAAATAATCTTAGCATAATATTTTATTTAAGGTATTATTATAAACCTTAAACTTAATATTTTTTTATATTAAGTTTACAGTTATGATGTACAAGGTGTACCAAAATGATTGTTGTTATGTAATCACGTCAATTCAATTGTGCCGCCTTTCAAATATGTATACCGTACTATTTGAGAACTGTCACTGTCAACCATACCTGTCAACTGTCAGACAACATAAAAACAGTAGTTTGAACAGTAGTTGATCTGAAGAACACTTTTATTGTTGAGGCTTACTTTCGTAATAGACGATTTGAAAATGGAGATGGGATTTGTTCAATTCCAGAGTGCGTTCGGGAATTTCAATACAAGTTCCCTGACCCCCAATTTGAATACTCGGTTTTGTCAACACATATTTCAAGAATAGTGCACCGTTTTAGGGAAACTGGTAGTGTTCAGAAAGGGAAATCCTTAGGCAGATCTTCAGTATCAGGAGAGGTTAGTGCACATGTACGTGAACGACGCGAAGTAAACCCTCAAAAGTCAATTCGTAAATTGGCTATGCAAGCTGGAATTCCATCGAACACCTGCCATAGAATTGTGAGAAAGAGGTAGAATTTACACCCTTATAGGGTCTGAGTGGTGCACAAATTGTTGCCAGTGGATTCTCAACGCCGATTGAGTTATTGCCGATGGTTTATGGAAAATTTATATGACGATCGATTGCTCGATTTAACATTTTTCAGTGATGAGGCTTGGTTCCACCTATCATGATATGTTAATTCACAAAACTATAAGTTTTGCTGAAAACACTCATATTTTTGTGGAAACACCACTACATCCTCAGAAGGTTGGAATTTGGTTGGCTGTGTCTCGCCGTAGAATAATTGGGCCTATATTCTTTCATGACACAATAAACGGTGAGAGATATCGGCAACAAATTGTCCAGCCTTTCATAGACCAATTAGATGATGAAGAATTGCAGAACGGATATTTCCAACAAGATGGCGCAATAGCTCTTACAGCCAAAGCAACGTTAGCCTATCTGCAAGATTTTTTTGATAATAGACTAATTAGTCAAAGACTATGGCCGCCATGCTCTCCAGATCTAACTCCACAGGACTATTCAATTTTTGGATATTTAAAAGATAGAGTTTTCCAAAGAAGACTGCATACGTTGGAAGAGTTAATGGCAGAAATCGTAAATGTTTGCCGAACCATAACTCCTCAAATGCTAATCAACATTTTCAACAATAAAAGAAGACGAGTGCAAATGTATTTACAAGCAAATGGTACACATTTTCAACATCTGCTTCGATTATATATTTTATTTATTAATTATGTTTTCTAAATCTTTACTTCTTTTTATGTTTCCGTTTATTAAATAAATTACTCTGATTACTTTAGGCCCAGTTGTACGACCGTGGAACATCCTTGATCATGGTTCATTTACCTTGGATAAAATTGTTAATACAATGGTATACTTAGAAACTCAACCACGATCAAGGATGATCCACGATCGTACAACTGGGCCTAAATAACTATATGTGATTGTTTTATTGTCTGCAAGTCCTCAATTTCCAATAGTAAGATATTTTGTAACATTGTCAGATTTAAAGCGGAATAATTATTAGATTTGTCACAGCTCGTTTATTTCATTAATTCCTGCATGATTTTCAGTTTACAGCTTGTTTGTGCCTGTTTGTGTTTGTGCACTTGGGGATGTAGCTTGTGAGGACTTCATTTTCATGCATATCTGGTTATTTTCATGTACACACAATTTAAGAATGCCCTCGACTTTAAAAGTAAGGTTATGTAAATAATGTACATTTAAACTCGTGGGCCCTTAAGTAATTGTTCATTGCAGCCTTTTCATGTGCTTGGAAGCCACAAATATTGCTGAAACTAATAATAATTTAGTATTTGAGTAGTGAAATATCGACACACTTGAGATTTGAATTGCCTGAAGATAGCTTTTAATGCCATCTGCATGAGTAATGAGTGAAATGTCTCGTGCGTCTTTAAATAATTCTTCATTGTTGTCTTTTCATGTGGTTGGAAGTCACAAATATTGCCGAAACTAATAATGATTTCGTATTTGAGCAGTTAAATATGAAATTCCACAATAAAAATTATAATAGCATGAAGATAACTTTTATTGCCATTTCATGTCTAATGATTATAAATGAAATTGCCTATGGCAAAATAGAACTATTTTTACTGGAGCCGAACAAAAATTTTTACATGGTTACGTAATTACAATCATTCAGGTACACCTTGTAGGTACTTGAAAAATTTTGCATTTGTTAAAAATAATGTATATTATTGTAATATTATGTAATATTACTACCTTATCAAAGTATTGGAGCTTGTGAAAGTTCTTAAATAAAACAAGGAGAATAACCCTTTTCACAATACACATTTATTTATACTAATTATACATTTCAACTGCAAGGCAGTCATCTTCAGTACTCTTACAAGTAATGAATGTAAGTCATAACTTGTAAGTCTACTGAAGATGACTGCCTTGCAGTTGAAATATACATTTAGTATAAATAAATGTGTATTGTGAAAGAGGTTATTCTCCTTGTTTTATTAGTACCTTATAATTGCTATTCAAATTAATAGAAAACACGTTATAAGGTATTTTAAAAGCTTAAAAAGCTTTAAAACTTATGCTTATACATATTACGTTTTCCCGTATTAAATCCAACATTTGTACTTATTTATCTTTTGGTGTAGGTACATATTTGTGATTGCAATAAGACGGTTGTGAAAATATATTTCTGGAAATAAGCTCGCGATCAATGAAAAGCGGCTTTCACAGTATCAGTTTCGAAAGAAAAACTTTTAAGATACTTTCGGAGTCTTACGTGCGGGTATAGAAACCTGAAATAAAACGTCTCAGGCACCACGGAAACATGAATGTCTCGTACTTGTTGCAATATGTACTGAAGCAGAAGCAGTACAATTATGTTTAACATGACTTTGTTGGCGTGTGAAACAAGTTGCAAAATTATTTATATTAAAACAGCCATCTATTTCAAACACGAGCAATATTGGTGTAGAAGTAATTTATCTTTCTTGGAATATCGTTGAGTTTCATTGTAATTCCGATGGTATACCGGTCCGCTATTATTAGTGTAAAATAATGTTCATACATACATGCACGGCCGAAAGACCGGCAAAGTTGGTGGTAAAGAAATAAGTTCAGAAGAATAAAATTAGCTTTAAATCAATTTGTAGTTCATAATTCGAAACTGAGATAAATCGTAGCAAACCGATTGAAGCCTCATTGAAAGTTAGTATACATAAGGTAATAATCCATGTAATTACAAATATGAGATATAGAATAGCGTCGATTTCAAAATATAAAACGTAGAATTTATGATCACATAATTGAGAGGGATTCTACCTAATGGTTATAAGTACTATCGCGATATCGTAAATGAATGTTTAATATTTTTATTAGTCATTAACAAAAATAACCATGGCCTAAATTGTACTTTATAATAAAATGCAGAGAGGATGTGTATAATCAGCATATTCGCATAATAATACAAACATTTCAATCTAACTTATGTTTATAGCTAATGCATAAACATAATATAATTCTAAAAGCTATTTTATAATCTGTCGATCTATCAACTTATGATAGGATACCGAGGAAATTTTGCATTCCAATGAAACCAATGGGGAATAGCATAAAATTTGCGTGACATCAATTCTATATATAGAAACGCTTGCAAATAAATGCTCCAATCCAATGTAAATCCAAGAATTAACTAAATATTTGGACAGGTTGCATCTGATAGAATCGCAATTCCGATCAACCTCGATCGCACAATTAAGCGTTAATTGGCGTCCATTTCGTTTATTATCCCGTTTGTATTAGCAACAGGAAGCGAAGAATAAAACGAGTCCGAGCGAAATCGCGGATGCCACTTTTTCTCGTCGAAAAGTGAAGGGTAAAAAGAAGCAGATGCGATTAGCTCGTCTTTTTTCATCAACAACGGGGCAATTAAAAAGGCAAGCGACAATACGCTTACCTGGCGCTGGCGCAATCGATTGCGGCGTTTTTTCATCGATATTGGCAGCAGCATTATTAATAACTGTTCTGTAGTTCAATTCCCACACGAAGCCGATTTGGGTGTGTACGCCTAGGCCTACAGGTATCATTTAAGTACAGTTACACGACAATAAGCGTGCCGTATCATAAGAAATCCAAAAAGTAATTAACCCCGCAGGCTTCGTGAAATTACACACACATGCACATATTCATGCCAAACACACACGAAAATACCTACCATAAGACTGTCGATTGTGTATGGTAAGGTGAATGAGAAACGTTACGAGGTAAATCTCCTCGTGTTCTTCCAGACAAGATAAGAGCATTTTATATATTCGCCGTAAATTAAGTTAGCAAAGTAATAAGAATTTAATGACATCATTAAACATTTCGCTGTTACTTTGTGGGATTCTGCTGATAATAACCTGATTTATTGGTAAAATTCACAAATGTTATGTATTCTTGTTAACCTGCTTATTTGTATTGTATCGGATTAAGAGCTTTCTCATCATTGATTTATAAACGTAACTAATTATTACACTTGCGCAATTACTATTATTATTATTATACATTAGTATAAATTCATATTATATTAAAAATTAAACATTTCAGAGAATTTCAGTTAATAAATGTCAACGTATCAGTTTTATAAATATGTTTACTTCCCTCTAGTTTTGTTCACATCGATTACTTATTTTGCGAGAGTTAAACATCAACAAGGTAAATCACGTAGCTCGCAACTTGGAAGTTAATTTAAGTGTGACTATCTGTTCTGCTGATAAAAACCATTGATCAACTCCATATGCCGTTTATAATTATCTGATAAGCAACTCGGGAGCTGCTAAATCAACATCATTATAGATTAGAATGTAAACGCGGCAAAACACCAGTTACAGATGTCAGGAATTGGAATAAATATAAATTGTAGCTTTCGCGGAGAACCACATTCCGGTTTTAAGAATATAAATTATTGATAGTCGAGTGTGTTACATATTTATGCGGTAATGATATTTCGGTGCCTCTCGGAAATCCATGCAACGCTCAGAATTGTTTATAGTATTGAATAATGTTACGCAATAAAATCACGTATCAATAAAACGATCGTAACTTATTTGATGCTACAAGATGCAAATGAAAATCAGACTCATTTACAAAAACAGTTAAGTGGAATACCAATCTGACTTGAGCATACGGGGTTGTAGGTATAAAATTAATATGTGTAAATAATAGTAGATTATACTACGAGTCAATAATAATAGCCATTATTGCGAGTATACTCTACTTTAACTTCGACTAAATAGGCTAGTAGAACATTTCTGGAAAATTATTTTGCGTTCTTTCGAAGACGCCATTTGTTGAAGATTGAGTACCTTTTATTGTAAATTGAATTCGATGTTCTCTCTTCAACTCTTCATTTTCATCCATTTCAATACAAATACACAAACACTACGCGTTTCACAGCGACACTTTTGAGTTTGTGTATATTGTTTCCATGGTATTATTTAATTTGAGAAATTTTGTGATTGGACTAGAGATTAATAGTCATTAATCCCTAGTCATTATTCCCCAAGGGTTTAATGACTAGCATTATACTGCAAAAACCTCAAGTATAATACTTACATTATATATTAGTCGTAGATAAAACAAATTAATTAGCACTTAGTAAATAATTAATTAGCAAATTACTTGGTTAGTATCACATAATAGCCCTTTATGGTATAAGTGAATAAAGACGAATTTTATCCACGAAAAATAGTTTAGCGCACATGGCCGAGCCCAGGGTGATAATGTTTTTGAGTTCACGTGTATCATACAACTTTTTTTTTTAATTTCGTTATCAGAATTTTCCAAAAAATGTACCTATTGCTTAGGTAATTCATTAACATAAATGTTAATTAAATCGGCAAATTGAAGAATTTACGTATAAATTTATACACTTTTTTATAAACAACGAAAAGATGGTGCAATTTTTTTTAAATTTTATTCGCGTCGTCAATAAAGTGTAGCTGCCAACATTTTATTCATACTTTTTATTAATCTGTGGTTTTAATAATTGATTTAATATATAAAATAAGCATTTTATTAAAGGAATTGGAAATAGCTAATTATGCACCAAGGGCATTACTACGATGATTACGCCCGGAGAACTATGAAATCCAGCTCGAGGGCTTTAACCCGAGAGATGGATATCGTTCGATGGGCGTAATCATCGTAGTAACGCCCTTGGCGTTACGCGAAAATAATATTTTTCACATTCAGTCGTTTGAGACCAACACAATTTTGGAATACAACAAGGTATACAGCAAGGTTAGGTCAATGTACAAAATTGCCATGTTGGTGGATGCTAGTGGCTTTATTAGCTGTAGTAGAAGAAATGGGCCGTCGATAAATATCCAAACAAACACACAATTAAATACAAAAGACTGACTGGTAGGACCGTTTCAATAAATGCTAAAATACTAAATTGAATTGCTATTGCTAAAATTAAATGCTATTGTAACCCGCAATTGTAAATGCGTTAAAAAAGATTGGTTTTCTATATAATTTACCTAAGAGAGAAATTAAATACTGTCGAACCGACTTAAAAAACAGAATCAAGACGTTGAACTTAAACTATAACTAAACTATAACTATAACTAAAAAAGGGGTCCATTTTCAGAAAATACTCTTTCCAAGAATGACATATTTCATTTATGAAATAAGTGGATTAAGTATTATCATTATTTTTTCCAATTCGCAGTATTAAAATGTTCATAATGAATATTGAATCTCATCGTTAAAACTACACTTTAATCGAATGGGTGAATAAAATGTTTACATTTTCACTTTATTCACTATAACCATTGACAACGTAAATAAAGTCACCTGACATTGTGACATTTCACGCAAATTCTTCAATTTCTGATGACGAATTGGAAAAAATCTTGTGTGATACACGTGAATAAAGCAATTTTATCCACTCGAAAACATTATCGCACTCGAATTCGCCTATTGCGCTAAACTGTTTTTTCGTAAATAAAATTCGACTTCACTCACTTATACTATAAATAGCTAATAGACCTTTGATGGCAGCTTTTTCATACTTAATCAGGTTAATTTTCTGAACGTTTTAAAGCCCTGCTTAAGACTTAAATAAGCACCATAACAAGCGTTCAGAATCTGTATTTATATTAAATTTGATAATATCAAACAACTGTTTAATTTCTTAACCAATTGCAACAGGTGGAAGAGCAATACAATATTATTATTATTATTATTAAAATAGAGCAATATATTATTAATCTGTATTATATTTTATATATTATTAACGACTACGACATAGTTAGGTTGGAACCAATTTTAATGATCTTCATTATATTTAATATAATAAATGTTATATTCTTTTATGATTGTTATTATTATTATTACATTTTTCAAATGAGAAATTTCATCAATTTTATGAATATAATTTACAGATTTGAAGCAAGTTTTGTTTGTTTTGAATTCTTAAACATAATTTATCAATAATTCAAAGTTTTCTTTGATGGACATAAACTGAAGAGAAAAAACTATGTTTTGTATCCTAACCTAACATTGAACTTACAGAAAACAATCTGATGTGGGCAGCACATGACTTTCTCGATGTTATTATAAATATGAATATAACGATACAAATTAAATTTCAGCGCAGTTTTGTCCACAAAGCCAGGGTGCTCTGAAATATTGCATATTACAAAAGACATTTCTGATTGTATATAACTTGTATTAATTCGAAATTTTTGTTAAAGACGCCACGACGAAATTGTGTTACGAGTATTGAACCATTTCTGGTATCAGACTATTTTTCAACAAGATTTGTAAAAATTTTAATTTCAAAATCGTATTCAATTATCTTGAGACGTTTTTGATTTATCGTGTTCACAAAAAGTGATCACATATTATACATTCACAACCTCTTTGCAACCGAGTTGGCTGGGTTTTATTTTTGTCATGTTAAACAAACTGATTCAGTGATGCAACGGAAGTTTATATTTTTTTTGTGTCGCTGTCTATTAGACATTCACTTCCTACCACATTGTCAGATTTATAATTTAATAGCATTTAATACAAATTGGCATACCTAAGCCTCCACACAATCCTTGTCCAAATTGCAATAAATTGAATGTTTTCAATGCATTATTTTTCATTTTGTTTCCTGCCGTTCCATTTTCATCTCTAATAATTTAAAGTGTACATCTGGCAACAATGTTTAAAAAAAATATAACCTCAAATTGAAAACAACTTGACCTAAACAAAAATTGACAAGTTGGATTAGGTGATTCAGTTATTCCCGAAACACTACCGCAAAATTACTAGATATTCATCGCAAAAACATCGTGAATGGAGACTACACAGACATATTTCCAAAAATGGTTTTAATGTACAGCCATACTCACATAAATCTAGTACAAGAAATTAGAACAGCAATTTTATATAGCAATGTCAAATTGTTTGTATTAGATTTATGTGAGCATTGCTGTACTCGGGCGCTAATTACTGTAAAAAATATATCGATGGCTTATTTGCAATAGGACGTAACTCCACAATAATTCACATGTGGGTTACGTCGTATTGCAAATGAGCCATCGATATATGAAGAAATTAAAAATATGAATCGAACTGGGTTATACATCTGGAAAAATGCCCCACACAGTTGAAGAAAAGCAGGACGTTTTCGATATTAACTTAATATTTTGTCTTTAAAATAGACAAAGTTGATACATATTATTGATATTTACCATATCCGATGTAGAAAAAGAAAAATAAGCATTCAATGAAGCATAATTCATAATTTTTTGTGAAAAATATTTGTTTTTTTTAATTTACACATTGTTATACTCGTTCCGTTGACAGCTGACAATGACACATCGCGCCATATTGCCGGAATTCGACATACGTTTCTCATATAATTTCATTCTATTACATTTACCTTAAGCATGTGAACGAGCAAAGTAAATGCGATTTATTGTTCGATAAAAACAAGTCATTGTCGCTCCGCTCGGACGAGTAAACAGTGTGGAACAGCTAAATGGAATAAATTCAGTGATATCGAAATTGTTTGAGTATTAAGTATTGAGCAGTATTTGAAAAAATCCTCGGAAACATAGATTTCTAATTTTGAAAATACACAATTTGACATATATCTAAAATTTGCGTCACCAGTTGTTTTTAAGTTATGTCATCAATACTTTTTTTTAATGGCAACAGTAATATTTTGTAGTTTTATTTGATAGACCCCATTTTTCTGGATATAACGGTATATGTTATTTTATACTTTACATAAGAAAAAAACGTTCAAAAAGCAATTGAAAGTTAGAAATTTATATATAAAATCCACCTATTCAGAAAAAAACGGAAGAAGAAATGAATTGTAAGATGCAGGCCTATTGAGTAACCACCAGGTGGGTCTCAGGACCTTACTCCACTTGATTTTTTTCATTTTTTTCTATGGGGACACTAAGCGTTCCAACCAAAAATCTAACAATAGAGACGACCTGAAGTATGAGTTGGAATAAAAATTGTTAAAATTTTGGCAGAAACCATAAACAAAATTCGAATCTATTTCGAACATTTGCTGTTATTGTTTCTGTGATTTTTCGAAATAAATACCTATAATAATAATAATAAGTATTTTATTCACCTAGCTGTTTTTACAGATGTGATAACTCAGTCAATGAGAAACAAAAGACAATTTATTTAATTTATATAATTTATTATAACTTATTTATAATTATAAATTATTTATAACTTTCAATTGCATTTTGAGCATGTATAAAGGTTGTGTAAGATTATAATATATTAGCATTGATTGCAATACTCTATTATAATCATTATTATAATCAATGGTATTAGGGTTGCCATTTAAAAAAAGTCTATCACGTCATCATAACTCAAAAACAAATGGTGACTGGTGACCTATTTAAAAATCAATTTCTGAAATACTGAATTCACTGTTTTATATACATTTGGCTGTTACACACAAATAACACGCTGTATAAGTACATAGTTGATTAAATTTCTACATTTGGTATAATAAGAAATAATAATAATTATTATATAACTATCGAAGGTTGTATTTATTTTGTATGTTCTTCATTCTGACATATCTTGTAAATTATTTTTTATTTTATTAACACTGGAGGCTTTACTTCATGATGCATTATGTATAAATAAATAATGCAATTTTTTACTTTGTAGGTATCACCGTTTATATAATTTTATCGTTTATTAAAATAAACGGTGATACCTACAAAGTAAAAAAATGCATTATTTAATTATTTTTTAAATATTTATTTTCATTTTCTTTTTTATTTTATTTTCTTTTTTTAGTCTTTTTTGTCTGTTTAAATTTTGTGTCAATTATAACAATACTTATTGCTGTATAATAAATAAACTCGTAAAAATAAAAATATATCACACAGACTTGCATTTTCTGTTAATTGATTGCGCTATTTACAATCATAAATTCAGCATGAACCTATTTATTACAATGCAGGCCGGAGTGGACAGAAAATTATATTTCTAGTGGAACCTAATGTGGGATCACATGTCAATGTTCAGTGTGTTATGCAGCAAATCCTACATATGCGCATTGAATGTGATTCTAGTAAATTACATCTGCTATCATTCGGTGATAAATAACCGTCAGCCACAAATCAAATCAGGATCGATTATTTCATGATATAATCATTGTTTACAATCGCATTAATGCAAAATGGTATGTGCATAAAACATGCATAACTGCATTCGTTGGTATATTTATTGCATTGAAAGAGCCAATATGTTAATTATAATATTCTATATGAGCTCATCCATTGTAGTGAGTTTAGACTGCAACTTTTTCAGTCGTGGTCACATTCTCACCCAGAGTAATGCCAAAATGGTTCTATATCCCTCCGAATACAATTTCGCTACAACGCTATTCGCTATTCTAAATGCGCATAATACGACTGGCGATCACAGCAATTACGGCTATTATTTAACCTATCGTGCAATTTAGGTAAATCATATTGATCTTAATAAATTACTAGTAATAAGTGAATGCATTAATCGCAATGGTAACTTAAAACATACTGTGTACTTTGCTGAGTAACATATATCTGTACTAAAATTATAAATAACTTCTGGATAGAAGTGGAAACAATTAAAATGAAAACAATTAAATACATTCTAGAACTTGAATATGTATGTTATAGTAAATATTATAAATATTTACTGCGTTAATTATTGCACCTTAAATTACCAAAACAATTATCAAAATTTCAAATAAATATCATATCGCGTTTCATTTAGCAATGTAAACGAAGGCCACTATTACCTTAATTATATTTTGTTAATGCATACAATTGCAGCCTTCAAAGAATTATTAAAATGATATTATGCCATCGAGTTATATTAAGAAATCCCCATGAGCGAATTGTTTTGTCATGGTTGCTGCTATAATGTAAAACTAATGTAAGTGACAACGACGGTCAATCAAAACGTCACAAAATACAAATAATGACGGTCGTTACGATACATACACAAAGCATATGTTCTGAAAACTGCATTATTTACAAGTGACTGATACATTACAGGAGCTATAAAATAAAAGTAATATATCTGCACTCGACAATAACGTATCCCAATTAATTAGGAATGTTACGGTTGACAACAAAATCTCTTGCGGCAATTAAACCGGTACAGAAATGCCATTTAAAAGCCAATTACAAAGCGATGATCCAGCGCATTAACATAATTGTAATGCACGTTTGAATTATTGTAGCACTTCTTTTCACACAATCCAAGATAATAAACGATCGTCATTCAGCCATTTCTAATGCGCCGGCATGCCGAGACGTGTAGATTAAAAGCCTGAAGTAAACACTACAAAAAACTGAATACATCATTTCACCGCGCCTTGAATAGAATATTAATGGCTTTGTTAATTGATTATGGTTCCATCATTTACAACAATATTATGACTGGAATAAGTGTGTTGGACAGATCATGGCTTCATTGTGATGTGTACGAATATTAATAACGTGAATTGGACACGAACAATGTAACTGTTATGGTTTTGTAGACATTGTTATGTTTAAATGGTGTCTTTTATTTCACCATATGTGGTGTAAAGTACTGTAATCGTGCACATTTTTGCTTCATATTTTAAGCCAACCCCATTGTAATAATAGATAACAAATTGTTTCTGGGTGAGTGCATGTGCTAGGTTTTTATTTATTTGTAATCCTTAATACCAAAATAATACTTTTAACAGCAAGTCACACAATTATTATCATCATAAGTCAAATCGCCCAAATTCAAAATATGAAAACATATAATGCCTAGAGTGGATTGTAACTCTGACTAATCTGTAGTATTATTGCAGAGAAAAAGTTTGCACCAACAAATAATGCCTCTATATTTACATATAAATTTATGTGGGTGTTTCAAAAGGTTAATAATTTTTGTATAAAAACGTCAAAATTGCACATGTTTTATTTTAATTTATTTAGTAAAATTTTATTCTAACAATGGTGGCCTATAATTGACCCATTATTAACCAACCCAGATTTTAGCCTATTTCAGGCCATCAACCGATGGAAAATAGGAAATAAAACATGTGAAATTTTCAGTTATAAACAAAAGTATTTAGCAAATAATGAGATGCTGACTTTTCTAAGAAACTATATTTGTATATGTATCTATAGGCACACATACATAATTGTCTTATAATATGTGTCAATGGTATTCTCAAGTCATCAGTTAGATCAGTAGGTATATTATATTAAAAATAACACCTATTTTTTGAATGAACTATCAAATACGGTGATACTTATGTAAAAAGGGGTAGTACTGCTAGAGAAATTGCCGCAATTCAATCACCAATCCAATGCAATTTCTAGAAATTCAATTGCTTTGTGCACTTTGTCCAAGCGAGCGCTGCGATTCAAGCGCCAGAACAAGATACTGTTGCGCTACTTCACCGTATTACTACGCTCGACGATCGAGCAGCAATAAGATCTGATCATTGAAGTCTGCGTAAAGCTGTCTTGCGATGACACATATTGAATCGGTGCACGATATATACCGGGTGATCGATTTGCCGGGGAAAAGGGAAACAACATGGGAACATGGTTTCCTTAGTTTCCTGCTCCCCTATTCATACTATAACAAAATTAACAGAACCCTTTAACAGATAATTTTGTTGTGCTTCTTAAGGTATAAACCAATCCTCGCCAGACATAGTCTTAACATCTGAGGAAGCTTTTGTGCCAACTTAAATGGTCTCTGTAAATACGACACAAAAAATATAGGTTAATATAAACTAAATATAAATATTTAAGAGCCATCAATCTATCGCAGTTTGAAACAATTGGATGAATTGATATCGGCAAACGAACACTTTACAGCGTAATAGATCCCAGATCACGCTTTATTAATTAGAACCTCTCTTATAATTCAATTTCCTCCATATAGACCCCACAAGTTTAAATGCAAATCAGTTCGCGCTAAGTGTGTATGGTCTTAATTATTGCAGGTATTTTACATACTCACTCGCACACTCCAAAACTATTATCTGTGCAGGCGGATTATGAATATTAATGCGATAATTTAATGAATACTTTGAATAATTTGTGTTGCCAATTATCGCATTAAAAAATTATTTTTAAATCGTTAGATGCAGTTAGTGCCTAAGGTGATCACTAAGTGTGTTACTCCAATTTAATGTTAATATGAAATAAGTTACAACTTCAAGGGCTATTTTATCATATTTTTCAAGTTTTGCATTATGTGCAATTTTCTCAAAAAAATATACCGCGACATTTTTTAACTTTGAACATAGTAAATACAACGTCCCTATGTTCAATTTTAAAAAAAACACTAGTCAATGGGTGGATGTTATCAAGTGACCAAGGCAACATCAAAATCAAAACTATTTGATGGGTAATCAAAATAAATAGAATTGTGAAAGTTGAACTATTATTATGCTAAAATACATTAAAAACATGTATTTAACAGAAGAACAGATACAAATAATGCATTTATACCATGCAAGTCAGAGCATAAGAAATGTGCGTGACGATTATTCAGTCACTTATCCCGATAGACCAATTCCATCAATGGGAACAATTTTTAACATTATTTCAAGTTTTACCAACCACAGATGCGTTGAGTATAAACACCACAAACTAATTAAAACAAACTATGTCATAACACACGAAACTATGTTAGACATCTTATGCTATGCAGAAGAAAACATATTTGGAGTTTCGTCTTCTTCAATCAGAAAGGCTTTTAAAGAATTTAAATCTAAACCTTACAAATTTAGAAATCACCAGCTACTAACGCCTGAAGACAAAATTTAAAGAACAAATTTTTGTATAGTGATGTTTAATTTAATAAATAACAATGAAGAAATATTAGAAAAAAAAAATGGTATTTAGAGACGAAGAATCATTTACATTTGATGGTGAAGTAAATTCTCAAAATTATCATTAGTCTCTATTGATTTATCATATCCTCATTCCTTGTAATTCCTTTCCTTACAGATATTGGTCAAGGACTAATCCGCACCTCCAAAATTTAACAAGGACTCAGAACAACAGTAGGGCTAATGTATGGTCAGGTGTTATTAATAAAACATTACTTGGCCCATTTTCACCGATGGAAATTTAAATTCTAATTCCTTATTAGTCTTACTTCGTACACAAATAATTCCACAGATCCAAAACTTGAATGTCAATGATGTCTGGTTTCAAATAGATGGAGCCCCACATTCCACTGCAATGATAGGACGTTATTTACATGAAATTTTTGCGGAGCGTTGTATAGGACGATTTGGGCCAACAGCTTGGGTCACTAGATTTGTTCCCAAATCATCTTTTCCTTTGATCATCTTTTCCTTTTCCCATCTAAACAATAAAATTTACAATAATATTATGATGGGCAGAAGAACCCACGTTGGTCGATAGCCAGTTAGGGATAATATCCCTAACAAATACAGTCACCACTATTATGATGAATGATATTGAAGAACTATCGGATAAGACATCGGATATGTGCAAGATTCCAATTTCATTAGAAATGCTAGGTTTTTACAATAGGCGGGCATATTGTCTAGAACGTGAAGGTGGCCATTTCGTATATTTATTAAAATAACGTATTATTCCATACCTATTCCTGTTACCTGATTAATTATTGGTTCTAATTCGCTTATGGTATTTATACTGAGCGCATCCGTGGTTGTTAAATTTTGAAATAATTTTAAAAATTGTTCCCATTGATGAAGTGAACCAGTGAACATGACTGAAAAACCTCACGATCATTACTTATGCTCTGATTTGCATGGTATAAAATAAATTTCACAAAAATTACTTGACTTTACTTGAATGATCTTAAATGACAACTAGCTCGACAGAATTTTTTGCAGTTTGTGGTATAATTGGTTGCATAGCTAATACTCGCAAATCATTGACATGTGTTTTTTTTTTTAAATTGTACATTCCTTACCGTTGTATAGATTATGTTCAGAGATAAAAAAATGTGTGGCACTAGTTTTTTACATCATAATTTGACTGGTGATGTAGTGTTTGCCATTAAAATTAAACAAATAATGATATCTACATAGCGCGCAAACAAAGGCAGACAACAAAATTGATTACATCAAAAAGGGTCGTTTTACAAAAAAAAAAATTGCTTTAGTTTTCGAAAGAAAGGAAACATAAAAATTGTGAATTTTGAGTGATAATTAATTATCACAGTTTAATAATAATAATAAAAACAATAAAAAAACGCAACAGAAACCCTACTACTCCTCCGCGTAATTGTACAAAAGTTTAAATATTATCAAATTATGTATTACCTTTTGGAATATCGAATAATCACTGTTGTCGATATCATAATCAAGGCGCGGATTTCTAGGTATTATGCTATACATTAGTTTTAATAGCAGACCAAAATGACCTCGTATCTATACGAATTTCAGCAAATGAAGTAACGTGACAATTTCTTCTGTGCTTTAGTGCATATTTTCAGTATTTAAGCTTATAATTGCTTTAATGCATTTTTTTGCATATTTCCTTATTTTTTTGTGCTTATTTGCTTATTTCTCAATTTTATAGCACATTATTTATATTAGCTAGGAATATATTTTGTTGCACATTATTGTAATGAGAATTCAATATTAACATTACTTCGTTACGTCTATAGTGCTTGGTTATCACAAAATCATCAACAAAGCGAGCGTGCGTACGTGATATTTGGTAAACAAAGCTTGATTATTTCGGGGATTACCCTTATTTTTACGTGCACAGAACGCATCTGGGGCAAGTATGCTATTAATTCAGTCCAATTTATCTCAATCTTCAGTGCGTTGTGCTTGTGCCTTGTGTGTATTACGTGTTTAATAATTTCTTGTATAAAATGCCGAAAGTGAAACCTTCCGTCGATGAATGGATACGTGGACATTCTGAATTAAAATATGAGAACGGCATATCTTGTATTGCTAGTGGCCTAGGTACAAGCATGTATTATGTTGTACATTAACTGCGAGAAAAAAATTAACATAACACAACATATCACAACAACAGTTCACCTGGAAGATTTAAAAAAACACAAATCTGCAAGCTGTATCCTGAGTACCCAGCAAACTATTTCCGAGTCTATTGCGAGTTCTTCTACACAGAATGAAAAGGAATTTTACTTTGATTTATGCAATACGATGGTATCTTCTAACATTCCGTTAAAAAAACTAGATAATAGAATGTTTAAATCTGTTTTACAAAAATATACCGGTAGACGTATTCCTGCCGAATCAACCATTCGCAAAAACTATGTCGAGCAAGTATATAAACACACTATTGAGGAAAAAAAAAAAGATAATTGGCAACAAATACATATTGTTCTGTGGAAGATGAAACTACTGATTCATGTGGTACATCGCCCATTTAATGATTGGAATATTAAACGAAGACTCCACCAATGCATTTTTAATTAGTTCCAAGCAGTTAGAAAAAACAAATGGCAATACCGTTGCCAAATTCGTTCACGATGGATTAACACATTTTTTTTGCCAAACCCCGTACCAAATGATAAATTATTATTGATGCTTTCTGATGCCGCTAGATATATGTTGAAGGCATATTCTAATTCAAAAGTATTTTATGAGCAAGTAATGCATTGCACCTGTTTGGCACATGGTTTTAATCGAGTTGCTGAAACGATTAGACTGCAATTTCCCCTGGTCAATGATTTGATAAAAACCGGGAAGAAAATTTTCCTAAAAGCTCCACTGAGGGTTGAAATGTTTAGGGAAAGAATGCCAAATGTACCTCTTCCTCCAGTACCGGTTATAACTAGATGGGGTACGTGGCTAGATGCTGCCTGCTATTATGCCGACCATTTCGATTCATTTAAGGAGCTTGTGTTAGAGTTTCCCGAAAATGTGTCAGAGGCAATTAAAGAATGCCACAAAGTTCTTAAAGATAGAAGGGTTGTACAAAATTTAGCATTCCTAAAAACCAACTACAGTTTCGTAAGCAAAGCGATTGATAAACTCTAAGCAAAGGACACAACTTCGGTAGATGCGGTTCAAATACTTGAAGATTTTAGGAACGACGTCTCAAACGTACGGGGATCTATAGGAGAGAATGAACAGTTTTAATAGGAGATTTCGTGGAAGATTTGCTGATAAATATTACAATTGTTCCCAAATTTAAATATGCACCGATTACAAGTGTGGATGTGGAGAGAAGCTTTTCACACTTAAAAAATGTGCTCAGTGATAGAAGAATGGGATATTCCGTTGAAAATTTAGAAAAACATTTAATTATTACTTCATATAAAAATGAGCAGTAATCATTATTTGTTATTAATTATTATTGTTATTAATATTAATCACCAAAACCTATGTTATTAAAATATTACTTTTATCTACCTATAGAGCGTTCTTGTTAATAAAATTATGTTTTGTTTTGTTTTTCTGTATTTTCATAAAAAATAAAACATGCCTCGTCATGCTTTTTCTGCGTTTTTGTGCTTATTCTAATCTTTTAAAAGATTTTTATGCACTTTTAAGCGCCTATTTTGTAATTTTTTATGCTTATAAATCCACGCTTTGATCATAATTGTTGCAAATACTTATTGTTTTAATTCGCTAGATATGAAGTGTTTCTGTTACTTGATAGAAGCTTTGCAATGTGGTAGCATTCGGCCTGAGTTATTCAGCATAAAAATGTCTACAGATAGACGTATTTTATATACAGAACATGAACTTGTCCCCCCCTAACACGGATCATAATACTTAGCATACACAAAACTCCTGCCATTCTAGCAAATCCTAAACATATTCTGAAAAGCTCGGTTTATGGTACCTACAATATCCGTCCTGGTAATTCTACATACATTGACAAATTGTACTAGTTTACGTGCAACGCAAAATGAATAGTCCTCTAATAAAAATAAGTTTGTATTGTATATTAAATTAAGATTGGCATCACAACATTACTTTGGCTGTCATAAGTTGGATGCCAATTTATACTCAATTGGGTATCAATTTTTTAAATTTATATATTTAAAAGACTACGATTAATATTTTGAGACAAAACATTTAATATCTAGTTACATTTTTATTTGAAGATGTAATATCGTATAAGAATTCAAATAAAATATTTGTTTGCGGGTAATCACCCATCATTAAAATGTTACTCTATCTTGCGGATTCAATAGATAAAACACAGCTTTATTAGTAGGCATTGAACAGTTAGGCATCACAGTCGGCTCAAGTAAAAATATGAAAATTCATAACTTTCAGTTGAGTAATTTAATTTGTACTATAAAACAAATGTATACAGAGTAGAATATGTCTGATTTCCAGGCATAACCGGGACGTAAAACGATTGTGATTGCACATTTACATCTCGCTATGGCAGGGCATGATACAATGATAATGAATAATCGTTCAATATAATTTACATAACGTTTATTTTTCGCTAACGTATTTTAAATTGTGCTGCATTTTATAACTTTTACGAATTTTGTGCTATTACATTATCTCTCAATACAAGTAATTCCGAACCAGTCAGCAGTCTTAAAATACATCTCCTAAATCTAATTATTTTTCGTAATAACTGCTGCCTGGAAAGCTGTTAAATTATAATACAATCTCGAACAAATTTAAAGTCGCAGCACGTCTCGTTTAAGCCGCAAGACTTGCCTCGCTTCTGTTAATTCCCGCCGATTTGACACAATTATCCAGTTACGTTTTCAACGTGACCCAATAAATAAATTCACGATACGACGAGACTGTGAAACGAATAATACACACAGAACTGGGGAAGTGCGGTTTTGTAAAATGTGCACGCACAACCCGTGCCTCCCACGGATTGCCGATGCCATCACGTCCCACCGAAACTACCTCAATGTAATGCACAGTGTTTCACCGGGGCGATTTGCATTTTGCAACCGTGCGAGTCGAACTCGAGAAACACGATTGACTACTCCGGCAATGGAAAATGGATAATTTTAGAGTAAGTGCGTTCACATTTTGCAACCCAATTGGACAAAATCGAACATAAATCAATTCAACATTGCGCTATCCAAAACGATGTAAATGCTCCATCCTAGTTAGTATCTAGGGTGCTGGTGGTTGATGATAAACTCCTCAATATACCTTTACGATTACATAAACGCTACAATATACAGGGGGTCCCAGTTATCGAGTTCAACGTGGGGATTTCGTAAACAGTAAGATCAGAGATAAACTAAGAGCTTAGTTAATCAGCTAAGAGATAGAGAGTTAGTCAAATTAGACAAAATAATCTTGAGGCCAAAGCCTACTTAACAGAGAAAATGCAAGTTTAAAAAATTAATGGTTTCGCTGCCATATGCGAAAAACAAAAAGACTGCATTTTCAATTTTACGCTCTAGCTCGTATAATAGAATTTATATTGAAATGATAGTTTGATATTATTAAGACCTTTTGAGTATTATTATTAATAGCGAATATGCGATAATTCTGTTGAGTAGTGTATATCATTATGTCACAATATTGGTAGGTTAAGAATGACCAAGGTCCAGGGTAAGTCTGTAGCAGAAATATATCTAAATAACAGAATTTTCAGATATATTCAAAGATTTTCTTTGAATTTTCAGCAAGATCCTTAAATATGTTGCAAATTAAAAAAAAAACAACTTCCACAAAGTTCGCACTAAAAAATGAAAAATAGACAGAAAAGCAGTATAAAATACAAGTATAAGTATAAGTAAATACAATAAGTATAATAAAATAGGCAGTAAAAAAGGCTTACTAAAAGCAAAATGAAAAAGCAGTTCTATAAAATTGATTATGATTTTCGTTAGGAAATTTCCAATATTTCCGATATTTATAAAATTCTTGATACAATTTTGCAGCGTAAGGCAATTTTTTCCATAAACTAGAACAGGTAGAGAAAATTACATCAATTCAGAATGCTTGACAATTCTAAGAATGATTGTCGTTGGGAAATTTCCAATATTTCCGATATTTATAATTCTTGATAGAATTTTACAACAGTAAAGCAATTTTTGCCATAAATTAGAACAGGTAGAAAAATTACATCAATTCAGAATGCTTAACAATTTTAAGAATATGTTTGCAAGACGTTTACAACTCTTGTTACAATATCGCAATTGCCATAATCTCCATGATTTTTAAAATATTTTTTTTATTGTTGGAATTTTCAGATATATTCTATGATTTTCTATAAATTTTCACCCAGGTCCATAAATTCTTTTTAAAATATTCCAATTGCAAGGGATTTTTTTGCCATAATCTGCACGATGTTTATATTTTTTTAGTGTTGGAATTCTCATATATATTATATGATTTTGTTTAAATTTTCATCTAGGTCTACAAATTTTCACGCAATAATTGATAAATTGACAATAGTAATTGACATTGTCATAAAATAATTAAAACTTGAATTAAAATTGCAAATTTTACGGATATTATTGAAATTTTATTAGGTATAATTGAACAAATTTGGAATTGGGCATGGTTAACTTTCAACAAATAATTGAGTATTCAAAATTTAATATTGACATTTTGATAGAAATCATTGACATTATAGAAAAATTTGATTAAATTAAAAAATAAAAATTACAAAATAACACTAAAAAAAAAAAATAATATAAATAATTGCAAATTTGGCAGTAGTCATCGAAATTTTAATGTGAATAATTGAAAAATTGACAGTAGAGATAGAATTTGTGAAACAATATATTTTTTTTTAGATAAATTGAATTATTTGATAATTAGTTGATAGGAATAGTTACACTTTGTAGTCATTGAATTTTTACACATCTCTCATTACTACTTACTACTTACTCATTTGATGAAATTTTGACTCAATAATTAAAATTTTGATAGAAATAATTGTAAATTTGGCAGTAGTCATTATTGTTTTTATGTTAGTACATATCAGTGCTGCTATACCTCAAATTGTATATTCATCTTTTCGACTTGTGTAAAACTGTATTGTTAATACCAATAAATACTATACTAATAATACCGTGCGATCAACAATTATTTAGATAAAAAAAGCCATTAGATGTTGGAAGTATATTTGCTACGGTAAGACGTCTGTTAAAATCTGGTTCCAGCAATTCATGATAGTGCTATATTTTGTAGGGATGCAACAAGTCCTTGTTTCAAATTTGTTGACGGGTTGATCGCATGGTAATATTAATACTTGAAAAATTGACAGTGGATATAGAATTTGTGAAATAATATAAAAAAGAGGAATAATTGAATATTTGATAAGCGTTGAAATTTGTACACTCAATAAATTTTTACACTATCATTGAAATTTTTGCTCAATAATAAAACTGTTGATAGAAATAATTGCAAATTTAGCAGTAATAATAAACATTTTTTTCATAAAAACATGATCATGCGCAAGTTTTAATGAGTAATCATGTTGAAATAATAATAAAACATACTGAATAGTTGATAGTAATCATTAAAATTTTGTATGAATCATTGTTGAATTAACTTTCATTGTTCACTGAAATGTTGACAAAAACATTACAAATTTGATAGACATAATTCATCACAGAATTTTCACAGAATAATTCAAAAATTGATCAAAAAATTGAACTAATTCCAAATCGGAATCATTTTTGGATGTAATCGTTGAAATTATGATAGAAATATTGATTTTTTTGTTTATCAGAATGATTACATATCAATTTATAAGTGCATATTTGATATTAATACTAGGAATTTTGACATATATCATTTAAATATTTAAGGACTCTTTAATAAATTGACAATAATCGTTGAAATTTTGTCACAATCATTGAAACATTTGATAGAAGTAATTGAAATCTCCACAGAATAATTAAAAAATTGATAAAACAATTCCAAAATTGGGTGCAACCATTTAAATTATGATAAAAATATTGGATTTTTGTTTAGCAGAATGATTACATATCAACTTATAAGTGAATATTTGATATTTATACTTGAAATTTTGACATAATCAAATATTTAAGGAATCTTTAATAGATTGATAGTAATCATTGACATTTTGTCAGAATCATTGAAAAATTTGATAGAAATCATTAAAATGTTCACAGAATAATTAAAAATGTAATAATATCATTCCAAAATGTACTGTAATCATTGAAATTATGAAAGAAATAATGGATTTTTGTTTAGCAGAAGATTAAATTTTAACTAATAAGTGAATATTTGATAGTAAAACTTGAAATACTGACAGAACAATTGAAATATCAAAGGCTCATTGACAAATTGACAGTAACCGTCAATCATCCGCAATGATTTTGGCAGAATCATTGATAAATTTGATATCAAGCTTTAAAATTTTTGCAGAATAATTAAAATCTTCACAGAAACAATTGTAAATTTGCAAGTTATCATGGAAATTGTGATAGGCATAATTGAAAAATAGGCAGTGACCATTAGAATATGTGACATAATGATTAAAATTTGACGAGTAATTAAATATTTGGTAGTAATTACTGAAATTGTGACAGAAGCATTGAAATTTTAAAGAAATTATTGAAAATTTATAAGAAAATATTTATGAACATTTTTCTAAATAATTAAAATTTTAGCAGAATAATGAAAAATTTAAGAAATAATTGCAAATTTGGTAGTATCATAGAAATTTTAATAGGAATGATTGAAAAATTGACCGTAATCATTAGAATGTGTGGCATAATTATTAAATTTTGACAAATAATCGAAAATTTCATAGCAATAATTGAAATTTTGATAGAAATAATTGCAAAATTGACGCAATCATTGAAATTTTCGGCAGATTGATTAAATTTTGACTGGTAATTGAATATTTGAGTAAAAACATTTATAAAATAATTGCAAATCTGGCAGTATCATAGAAATTGTAATAGGAATGATTGACAAATTAACAATAATCAAATCATTGAATATTTGAGCAAGCTTGAAATGTAGTTTAGAAAACTGCTTAGAAAAAATCAGTGAAGTGTGTTATTCCGCAAAATTACAACAGGTCAGGGCTGCCTTAAAAAACCTATAAGAAAATAGTTTAATTAAAATTAATTCTAATGAAATATCACATGGAAATGTGGTTAGTTGCTACTATTAGATTGGATTTAAACCGGCATACACATTCAATGGGTCTTTGTTGTTTACACGTACATCATTTAATTTTCAGCTCATATGTATATGCATACTGTAGGTGACTCTACACAGTAAAATAAAATAATTTTCAATTGTCAGCTTGAAAGTAAAATCCGTCTGTTCCACATAATTTATAATATTAATGTTCGAAAACGTAGCTTCGTTATTTTCCCATTTGCTTAAACGGGACGAGTCCATGCAAAAAAATATACGCATTCATTTAATAATGTTTTTGGAAACGAATTGGCACGAATTTGGCGGCGCCGCTTTGATGTGGACTTTTGGGGGGCGTTATGTACATAAATCCACACGATATATGGCTGCTTATACGTGTATTTGCGTGGACGCTCGGCCTCGTAAAAACTTAAATCCCAATCCGCGTATCGCTACAGAAGAACAAAGTAGCGAACTTGTGTCGGATAACCGTGTATGGTCAATCGAAATGCACTGGACATCAGTTAATTTGTCTCCAATTTGAAGCTGCCGGAATTCGCCAACAGGTGGGTTCAATGGAGCTTATTACGCCGAGTGTCGGCGAAGTGCCGAATGTAAACACATGGGGCCTTTCCAAAAATTCGATGTAGGAAGTGGTCTAGACGTTCTTACAAAAAAAAAACGAAAAGAAACGGATACGACAATTTTTAAAAGTGCAAACACATTTTACACATTACTCCGGCATAAATACGAATTCTTGCATTTTAAAAATTATACCCAAGATGTCACCCAAGGTGCCATTATGCGAGAAATGAAAACGAATAGATCCAGAAGCACCCAATATAAACAAACCGTTGCAATGTACATGAAGATCATTACACGTTTTCTATTTATTTCAATCTGAAATTTGATTTATGTAGTTTATCTAAATATAGTATGCGTACCGACAATAATCTTAATGCTTTATTAATACAACAATTAAAAAGTTTATATTTTAATTTATAAAGGAAAAATATGTATTCTACGAAATCACACAATACCGGCACCTATTGAATTCTCTTATGCTGAATATATTTATTAAATTTACTCATAATTAACTATATATCCTTGAAATTATAATTACTCTGTTACTTATGGCACATTTTAATATATTTTTTAATTAATGTATTAATTACAATATTTTAAGTTATACAGTTGCAACAATATAAAAAATAATAATTCATTAAACATAATTATTATCGTTGCACTAAATAAAATATGAAAATTATACTAATTAATTTATTAATAAGTCCATACATGACAACATTTATTTTTAATTATGTAATTAATTAGTGCACTTTATTATCAAGTTTACATTTTAAGATTTACTAGTTCAGTATTTCTTTATACATATTTTACTTCCTGCCCGATAAAGGGCTATCGATCGAGGTACTTCTGCCCATTGGTTAAATTCTATATAATATTACAATTACAATTAAAATTATTCTTCGTTCACACTTTCTCGCCCAATCTGAACATTTCGCAAAGAGATTTTCCTCATAAGTTAATATGAATATACATTTAGTAGAATACATACAGCCATCGAGTTAAATCTTGTTTCATGGATTAAAATCTCGTTTAGGCAATATTTAAATTATCTACTTTGTCTCTGAATATATCTTTCAAAAGCACACTATAAGAAATTATCTATAATTAGGCCAATAATCACAGCACACAGAATACAAAAATTATACAAGTATTATACAAGTTATACAAGTAATATACAAGTTATACAAGTATTATCATAGAAATTGAAGACATTTATTATATCCCTGAAGATGTTACATTATAAGTTGTATTTTTAACTTACAATGTATGCTAGTGGAGTATAGAATGGGAAAAAACAGAAAGTTGCCAAAAAATGCTATATAAATCATTTCACTGTTATACATTTCGCTAAATAATGAACTTAATAATCTCTAACAACATTGTACAATATTTTAGGAAACTGTCCTGTCCATATTTTAAAACAATATTAATACCTCGTAGAATGTTTAATCATTGCTATAAATTACTTCTGGTAGATACATCTTATTCATTTCCATATGGGAAGAGAACTATTTAACAAATCACTTTTAGCATTGCTCGTTTATCCTCGCCGTAAAAGTCAAAACTGCATTTTTGCATTAATTAATATTTAATATATTCCTGCATTTTCTAAATATTAATTAACTTTTTGTACAATCCACTGGATAATTGATTAGAAACATCGATATTTTATTAATGGTTATAAACATGACATGCAACAATTTCTCGAAATAACTAAATTGCATTATAGAACTGTTGACTTTCATGTTAATATTTTGTATAAGTATATCTAACAAGTAATATTCGAAATGACGAAGTCATATCCATGAACACAAAATGTGTGTGCATGTGTGGGTGTGACTAATAAAAGTGTTATCTATAAATAAACCGATGCATCAATAAGCATAAATAGCAATAATTAAGTTAATTGTATCATGAATCTCGGCAAAAATTATGAAAGTAATAAAGTGGAGGTGCAGTATAATTGCTGTTTGCCATTATTATTATGATATTATGATAACAACAGCAATAAATAGGTGTTGGTGTTTATATTAACAAATTTAGAGCTAAATGATAGTAGGTATTTTTAGACAGGGTGTCCCATGAGGTGGTAGACAGGCGATATCTCGATAACGGTTAGTAGTACGAAAATTAAATTAGGTGCATTTAAATAGTTTAAAGTGATGTATACTTAGATTTCATTTCCGGTTCTTCATTTCCCAAAAATTGACGCCAACTTCAGAATTCAAATGGGACACCCTATGTACAGGGTGAGTTTTTTTTCATTTTATGCATTATCTCGGATCTCGGAAACCATAAAACATAGAGATTCGGTTAAATGAGAAAATATTTGTCATTTTAAGAGCTTATGCAAGATGTGCTTTTGTTTTTTGAAAAAAAAAAAACAGTTTTTGAGTTATAATACAAACTTTTTTTTAATGACAGTCATAGTTGGCTTAGACATTTTTAAAAAGGACATTTTTTTCTCTCTATAACGATATAAGGTTTGCTATACTTAGTTTCATAATTAAATCAGATGCAGGAATTTTTGTTGTATAATTTGAATATAATTCAGTGTAATTAGAATAGTAAAATTAATAGAATTCTCGTAGTAGGAGGAAACAATTTTTTCTCCATTGCAAACTCTGTTTTTGCTACTCTCTATAATACAAATAGTCCTCTATCGAGTTTATTTCTCAACGTAAGTAATAATTGTCATAAAGTTAATTTTCGAAGATGGCCTTTATTTATCAAAGTAAGTATAGCAGTAAGTATATAAAGAGAAAAAATGTCCTTTTTAAAAATGTCAAAGTCAACTATGCCATTTAAAAAAATGGAGTTTATGATAACTGAAAAATTGTGCTCTTAAAAAAAAAGCATATCTCGCATAAGCTCTTAAAACGACAACCATTTCCTTATTTAACCGAATCTCTATGTCTCATGGTTTCCGAGATCCCAATGCTTAAAATGAAAAAAAAAACTCACCCTGCATTTATGTGGTGTAGATGGCATTGGCATATAGAGCAACAGCTCTATAAAGATAACATCAACATAATTGCCTTTACCAAGTCTTCTAAAGTCGCTGTGTTGTACATACTTACATAACTCCTCTTATTCTTATGGTTACGTAAGATTGAGTGCCTTACCTAGAAAAGAAAAATAATAATTAACTACAGTTGTTAAATGAAAAGAATATTTGATAAAAACAATTTGTACTAAGCATTTGAACTGTATAAACTCGATTTGCAGGAACGTAAAATTAAATGTAAATAAACAAAAACATGTAAAATAGTATTATTTTATAAGTTAGTAAAAATAATAACAATAGGTGACAATGTAATGTAATGCAATGTAACAATGTAATTAAATCATTCTAGGAAGGTTCAAACCGCGAATTTACAAGCGTTTTCACAGCAATGAAATAAATGGACCTTTTATACAAGTATTTTACAATATTTTATCTACGATCGTGCGTTTTTTATTAAAGTTTGTAAAAATAATTATAAAAATTAACTTTAATTTATATCATAAGTATTGCTTAGGAACGTTGTTTAGGAACTGAATTGTAAATAAACTAAATAAATTGGGGTTATATTGTTTTTCAAACTATGTACCTTCAAAAGATCTGTAGTACTTCAGAGCATGGCTGGTGTGATTTAAATCAATTGATTTACATCATGATTTAAATGAACTTATTTTTTTATATAAATCATTGATTTAAACAAAAACTTACTTAATTATTTAAAATTTTATTTAAATTTAGTTTGTTTTTAAATTAATAATTGTTTTTGCATTGTTTTGTGCATAATAATAGGTGAACAAATAAAAATATAATGTAACTATAGAGTTAGCATGCTTTAAAGTAGATAATTGTAGATATAAGTAGATAAGTAAAATATTTTTCATTTCTTCCATTTTTTGGTCCATCACATGGTTTGACATGGTAATCTGATCAGAAATATAAAAAATGACAAAAATCATTGATTCACGATTTTTTTTTTAACTATGATTTATTCCAATCCTGCTTCAGAGTATGAATTGTCTTACAGTAAAGATAATTGAACAAAGAAAAATATAATGTAACTATAGAGTTAGCATGCTTTAAAGTAGATATAAGTAGATATAAGTAGATAAGTAAAATATTTTTCATTTTTTCCATTTTTTGGTCCATCACATGGTTTGACATGGTTCAAATTCTAGAATTTATAAATCACATCTACCCTGGCAAAAACTGATCAGAATTAATTTAAATCATCAATTCTTGTTCAAATTCAAGAATTTATTAAAAAATCATGATTTAAATGTGATGTAAATCAGATGATATAAATCACATCTACCCTGGCAAAATCTGATCAGAAATATAAATAATGAAAAAAAATAGATTCACGTTTTTCTTAAATCATGATTTATTCCAATCCTGCTTCAGAGTATGAATTGTCTTACAGAACAGTAAAGATAATTGAAAATCGTGCATACAAAGTTTTAATTTACAGAGTGGTTTTTATTTTTAAATGTTTGGATCTCGGTAAGTAGAAGAAATAGAAAAAAATCGATGACGCATCCGCGATCTCATTTTTAAGACAAATTCAATGGTGAAACAAACAAAAATGGGCTATCGCTTTTGCATTCGAGTTATAGCCGAAAAATCATCATTTTGCATTTTCTATTTTTATCAATATCTCAGCTGTCTATCATTTTATTAAGAAAGTAATAAAAAAGTAAATAAAAGTAAAAAAATTAAAAGTTGCATGTTCTTCACGCATTTTTTTAGGGAGAATTTAATGAGACTTACAGGATGTTCATATCTCTATTAATCAACAATATGCAATATAAAGTTGTTTTTTTTAAATTTATGTATTTGGCTTTAATAAATATGAAGAAGTATTTATGCACTCTCAGGTGTAGGGTAATGAAATACCTATGTTTTTATGAACTAGTTTCGGCTTGGGAGCCGTCTTCAGCATTCAAATCTTTAATTAAAAATATATACAGTTACAATAGAGTTACGTCACAATTTCGGATTTTCCAAACTTAGTCATTATAATTGTGTTCAAATCTGTTGGTGTTTTTTGTTACATCGTTTTTGTCTGGAGACATGCGAGGATGAATTATGTGAAATGTAATGATTGTGATTTTTAGTGTTTGTTGAAATTTGGCGACATTTGTCTAGTTTTACGTTTTTATCTTATGACTATAAATTAATTAAAATAATATTTTGACTGCTGTCTGGAGGTTAATAAAAGAGAAATTGAAGTTAAATTTTGAAGAGGTGATCACTAGAGATAGGATGTTCAGGCACTAAAACGCATTAAAATAGGCACGCAAAAAGGAACAAAAAATTTGAAAAAAAGATATCGAAAAGTACGAAATAAGCATTTAAAATATTTATTAAAAGTGTATAATGTGTAACGGGCAACTTTTAAACACGTTAATCCTGCCGGTAAAATGTGCCGAAGGTCATTAATTTTTTTTTCGGGTCTTCGGCCTGTGTCTTTGCGCTAATCCCTACCACTTGGCGCAAATTACCAAAAGGGATTAAGAAAGTTGCAGAAGTACTCGACGCAATTTGCCGGTCGGATTAAAGAGGCAGGTAACATTTTGGCGAATTTTGCCATCACGCTATAAAACAATGAGTGTTTAAATCTTGCGAGGGTTTTTATTGCCTATTTAAAATACAATTAGCAACAATAGTTCCTGGTAGTTATAACTTCAATAACTTATGTGAAAATTCTAGAAACTGGGAGTAGGTAAATTATATTTCTTGAAAACAGGCAAATAAGACAAAATAGGCGCTTATTAGTAAAACAGGCATTTATGCATAAATATTATTAAAATAGGCATTTTTAGGCATTTAGCCTGAACATCCTGTCTCTAGTGATCATGAATGAATGATGAAAGTTATGGCGGTTTGCTCTACCTGTGTGAAAAAATATTGCGAGTTAGAATGTGAATTAATGTTTTTCTACTCCTATATGTATATTAGCATATTCTTTCATAGACTACTATACATATATGCGGCCTATTGCAATGAACAATGTGGATATATTTTCATTCCCACACACGTGTGCGGATATGATATCCACCAATCAGAGAGATGGAAAATTGCAGAGCAACATGTTTTTTCATAAATTTGTCATAGTTGTCAACGACAAATTAATAAGCAAAAAGTCAAATCGACATTATTACAATTATCTTTACAGTGCTGAATTATGATTTCTAATGAAAGCGATTCATCATTAAGCTGTACACCCCCCGATATTCGGCAGTCCGCGAATGATACATATAAATCATTACTTCCGGAAAAGTCGAAGGCAAAGTACGAATTAGCATATGTAAAATTCAAAGATTGGTCAAGTGGTAACAATACATATAAACATAATTTCTGAAAATGTGCTAACTGCATATATGTCGCATTTGGCAAAAACAATTAAACCATCTACCCTCTGGACTACTTATTCGATGCTAAGGACAACGATAAGTATAAAAGATAATGTTGACATTTCAAAATTTTGCAAATTAAAATCATTTCTTAAACGTGAATCCAGCGGATACAAATCAAAAAAGTCCAAGATTCTTTCATCCGACAACATACAAAAATTTTTACATGAAGCACCGGATACGCAATATTTGTTGACGAAGGTAATAATTTCTATATAAATTGATTTCAATGAATATGATCATTATTTGTAATTTAGGTTATCCTAATTTTCGGAATTTCTGGCGGATGTCGTAGACAAGAACTTAAAAATTTAAAAGTAAATCACATTCGTGATTTATCAAATGAAATGCAAGTAAAACTAATAGACACGAAAACTAAAACTGATAGAACATTTGTCATCCCTGGAAAGTTTTATGAAATTTGTAAGAAATACATGAGTATCCGTTCTCCAGAGGTAGATACATTTTTTTTAAACTATCAAAACGGAAAATGTACTAAGCAAGTAGTAGGAATCAACAAAATTGGACAGCAGCCTAAAGTAATTGCCCGATTTTTAAAATTAACTAATCCCGAACTGAATCCCGTCTGGAGCCACTATACTCGCTGATGCAGGTGGTGATATTTTGACCATAAAAAATTTTGGAGGATGGAAGTCAACTCCTGTAATGGAGAGCTACATAGAGCATTCTCTAAATAAAAAGAAACAAATCGGTAATGCAATTCTCACTTCTGTTGAGTACAATAGAAGTGAAATATAATTTGAAAGCACTCCATCCACATCGAGCATCTACAGTCATCAACATCAACATTTACAACAGGCCGAACCAAATAATAGTATACACTGCACTCCATCCACATCAATCACTTCCAGTGCAGAAGTCGAATCCAGTAGAAACAACGTATATAAAAATTGCAATTTTCATAATTGCACCTTTATTGTGAAAAAGTAAAAAGAATATTGATAGTTGACTGTTAATTGCGTTGCCGAGTTCTGAAATGCTTATGTTTTTGTAAAAGATATTAATTCTAATATATTAAATGTATTGAATGATGAATGACATTCAAATGTGTCACACTGACATTTATTAGTAAATACCATTTACATAACATTGTTATTCGTTTTTGTCGTAGAAAAAGTAGTGTGTACAACTCGAGTGGATACAATGTCCATATCGCACGAGGTGGAGTTTGGCGCACGACGCCGCAGGCGGAGTGCGCCAAACTCCACCTCGTGCGATATGGACATTGTATCCACTCTAGTTGTACAAACTACTATTGTATTCAACATTTTCTACATACCACATATTGCCCAGTGTATAATGTTTATTGCTTGTGTGTTTTATGCAATGTAATAAGTGTTGGTTACTGGGTGCTTTTAGTTGTTATTTGCAAAGCAGTGGGTGTTACTGGTGGTTCGCCATTTTGTGAAGTGAAAATGTATAGTCTTGGGGTTCATGTGGTCTGCAGTTACATTTTGTTCATTTATGTTGGGAATTTTAGGAACTTGTATAGTGGCGCGATATATAAATTGGATCATTAATGTTTGTTACATCTAGCTGTTTTAAAGTTTTCTCTATTTCTAAAGCTTCGTATAATGTGAGTTATAATCCCTTTTCTATTTGTTTGATAAGTTTAGTGTTTGTTTCAATGTTTCAGGTGTGATTGTTGTTATATAGATGTTTTCCTAAATTTGATGTTGTTACGTTTTTTATGTGTTCTTTCGCTCTGATGCGCAGTTTAAGGCCGGTTTCTCATATAACCTCATTGCAGGTTATAGTATAAAGTCCTTTTATTTGTAGATGATCTGATCTTTTGTCTGATTTGAAAATTAATGTGTTATCTATGGTGTTCTGGTTTTTAAATGGGTGATCTTGAGTGATTGTAATGTTTTTCTAATTGGCCTAAGGCAGATGCCTTGGTATGTAAGTATACTATATATTTTATCTGAAGGATTTTTTGTGGTTAATATTGTCGTTATCATTTATCAGTTTATTTAGTATTTGTTGTCCTTTTAATTTCTTGCGGTTTATTAATTTGTTAATAGTTTTGATGGGGAAATCATGGTTAAAAGCTAGATTTAACATGGTGTTTTTCTTTTTGTTGAAATTTTGTTGATTTGGAGGGATGTTGTGTGTATGGTGGTGGAATGGTGAGTATTGCATGATATTGTCTGTCTGTGTGGGCTTTCCATATATGTCATATGGAAATGTATTGTCTGAGTTTAGTATTATGTTTATGTATAGGAAATTTAAGTTGTTATTGTTTATTAGGTTCGTTTGAGCTTGTGAAAGGTGAAATTAATTAAAACGCGAATTAACCCTTTTTCACAAAAACATTTATTAATTTTAAATGTACGTATGTTTAAATGTATGTATGCAATGTTTAAAATTAATAAATGTTTTTGTGAAAAAGGGTTAATTCGAGTTTTAATTGTTATTGTTTGTTTTTTCTACTGTGAATTTGATTTCAAGGTATAAAACATAGGTATTTCATTACCCTACACCTGAGAGTGCATAAGTACTTCTTCATTAACCAAAAACTCAGGATGGATCCACACACACTCCAATATTTAATAAATATGTTTTTTTTCTCCGTTCAATAATGCAAAACGTGCGGTTGTTATAATTGTATTTTCATTGAAATCTATTAAAATTGTCTTAAAACTTATTAAATATGTTCTCTTATTGGCAGTAGTAGGTTTATTTTGTTTATAATTTCATTTCTATTGAAATCTAATAAAATTGTCTCAATAGTAATTTATGTATTAAGGGAATAAACGAAGGTTTTAATCCCGAACCTGTAAGTGAGCAACCGTTAGGGAGTGAAAGAATATTCAACTGAGGGATTATTGGGGTTTATTCCCGAATCGCATAACAAAATTCTCCTGACCGTTAAGTTATACATATTAATTTCGATTTTTAATGTGATAGTAGAAACGCTCGTTGAAAATTCTCGTAGTGACAGCAAAGACACAGCTGTCATCTTGACAATTTTAATGTCAAATAAATTCATATCTGTTGTATTCAAAAGCTGAGTATCAACCCACGACCACACACATCCCCCGTCTTGCACCCATTACCTGAAGTAAAATCGAACCTAAACGAAGATTTCGAACGAAACATCGAAGATATCAGATATAACTTCCGCTCAGGCATAACTTGCAGCTTCGGGATTAAAACCTTCGTTCATTCCCTTAATGCATAATTAACTATTAGGTTATGAAAACACTTCTTGAAAATATTCGCACATGTTTAGTAACACCTTTATATCTACATTTATTTGATGGCCCGTGATATTTAAAATAAAATTAGAGGTACTATGAGGAAATATGGAAATGAAGGAAGTACAGTGGTACTGTTGTTACTATATTTTTGTATGTGATTCGTTCATTTCCTGAATGGACACCAACTAGCACGAGCCGATGAATCTGCAATTACAAAATTGAAAATTCGCAATCATCGGATTAAAGCGAGCCGATTATTGCGGCAGCACGATTATTATTAAATCGTCGCCGTGCAATTAATTAATGAAGCCCTCGCTGGCGGACCGGGGAAACCCATTAAATAGCGCCGCGCCAATAAAACAAGCGTAATGACGATTTTAACGAGCCGTTACATCCGATTTTATTGTCGTCGATATGACAACTAAAATTGCACACAACGCGCAATGTACTCCCCATTTAGGGATAAATCTCTAACTGCTTTGCGATACTCTATAATGGTTACTTACGGAAATTTAATCACGATGGAAGTTAATTAGCCTGATTTAAATATGCCACATATTGGAATTATTACCTTGTAAAGATTTCTAATTTATAGTGGAAATATTAAACGTACCTACTGGTTACTAACTTACTACTTGTGCGATGTCACTAAACTGTTCAAGTCATTACCCTTCAAGAACGACAAATCGTTCTGAATGATTCAATGCCAGGAATGTGTAACTAATTTTCAAATTAGAAAAACAGGTCTGCATTCGTGGGACAGCGCTAGGTGCTCATCGCATGGCAAATTGCGCGGACCGACGCGACGGTTGCGGCACTTTCACTAACAACGTAACGAAATACAGTAATCGTCCGATGCCAATCAAACGTAAAGTGTTTTACATGGCGTCTCTATTGCCGTTACCAATAGGTGCAGATGTTAAAACTATATAACATATGACGATTGATTAGCATTGAAGATGTCATTTTAAAAAAATATATTTTTATAACACAATACATTCACTTTAATAACATATTACGCACGACGCCGTGTATTATACCATTTTTTTAAAATTATAAATGCACTACAATATGGAAATTAGGGTAAAAATGGTTACTTTTAGATTTACTTTACAAGGTAGATATGAGATATGGAGATATGAGTAGCATTTGTTGCATCAACGTCATCAACTATAAACGTCAACGTCATCAACGAGAATTCAAAGGTCGAAACCGATAGTTTCCTAATATTAAGGAGTTTGAAGCTTCTGCTTTTCGGATTTTCAACAATACTAGTTTACATTTAATATTTATTTGAATAAAAATTAGGACTATTAATCTGTTTATTTTTGTCGTTCAAAGATGGTCAATACATTTGTTTTTACCTAGCCACTTTAAGGCACGCCGTGTTCTAAAGACATTCAAAATATTATAGCCGTCACCCAACGAGAAAATGATTTCACGCCAGTAAAAATCTTCTTACTATTCTCAATTACCTAGGGGTGTATATTAAATAATTCCTGGCTAATCGTAACATAATGTCAGCAACAAATGTAATACAATTGGCGAAAAACATTTGAAGATGGTTACTAGATTTTCGATAAGCCCTTTTGGTTGACGGCGACTCCAGCATTGATTTATTTGTCGAAACCGGTTCATCAATTATAACAATTATTTGTTAATCTGAAACTTATTAGAATGAAATGAAATATGAAACGTATGTCGAGTTCCGGCAAAATGAAGAGATGAGCCATACCCAGCACTGGGCGGGACGACTATACTGATAATTGATTAAACTTGGTGATTATAAACGAGCTTTTATTTTCAGCACCACAATGTGTTTCTTGACATTGGTTTAATTTTAAATGTACCTACACATTTTCAAAATAACGTTTACATCAAGATACGTGCTGTGGGAAACGCTTATCTTTCATCTTTAACATTCAGTGTCAAGCGCACTATGCTTCATCTCAAAATATCTGTCTCGGCTGTCCTATTAATAGAAAATATAAATGAAATACAAACAGAAAGGAGAACCAAACGCCATGGCGTGATGAGTTTTGGTTCCAACTTTTAATACATGGTTGTGGGTTCGATTCTTGACCAGCGTATCATTAAAATAATTCAATTTCTTTCAGAAGGTATAGCGTATCATAAGAAATTTACCTTGATCACATCACTCGATCATCAATCAAACATCAGAACAGACCAAAGAATCAAACACACATTTTGACCCTTTTCAGCACCGTTATTTTCGATATTAATATTGAACAGCGCTACAAGCTACAAAGTCTTAAGCTTGAATTACATTATACTTTATCCGTCTTTTTTCGTCTAGATTCTCGTTCAAGTTTTGCTTTCAATTTCCGTTCGATTTCCGTTCAATTTTTAGTTCATTGCTTTCGATATAGAGGGCGCTGCTAGCGATGACTTAATTACCAACCAACTGTATAAAAATGTGTTTGTCATTAATTGCGATTAGTGTTCAAGCGTTGTCCACGTGAGCTTAAGATTCTACAAATGACTGATTGTCAACAAAGTTGAACGGAAATTGGATGAAATTTTCTTAATTTGATTGATACTAGATTCTCTCGAAGCAAAATTGAACGAAAATCTAGACGAAAAAATACGAAAAATGACGGATAAAGTATAATGTAATTCAAGCTTTAAAACTGGCTTTGACAATTGAGGGACCCGGAAGTAAAAGGGTTGAAGTGCACTTTTTTCAAAAAATGAACTAAGTGTGGCTTGCTGCACCTAAAAGGTATCTCTACTTGGAGGTAAATAGATTCAAGTGAATTTTGCGTTCTCTGGCGCCATATTTCGTGATCGTAATGAACGCCTGAAAACATTTGCAGTTTTACTTTGTGGTAAAACGGCTCAAGTGCACTTGAATCCTTTTACTACTAAAGGTGGAAATATTTACTCGCGATTTGCGATCTGCGATTTTTTTTGCGCAAAGCGTTCTGATTGGTAAAATTCCACTTCTCGCTTAAACTGCGTTCAAATTTAACAAATGAGCTAAGGGCAGAATATCATAACCTAAAGGGTATCCTAACTTGGAGGTCATGTTTCAAGTAAATTTTACATCCCGTGGTGCAAAAAAGAAACAAAACCAGACCATGACATTGAGCCAAAAAGAGCCTGATTTAGATCCACCCCAAACAAGACTAGCTGATTCAGACGTAGAAAATTATGAAGATAACATCGTAATATTACATTCTGATTATGAATAAGAAATGTTGTTATAAAAGTTAGCTATGTTTTTAGAAATAAAATTTATTGTAGTACAGTATTGCACTTGAATCATTTTAACACTAAAATTTTATCATGCATAATGATTCAAGTGCATTATTGAGAAAAATATATTAAAACGCATTTTTTTGTATTTTTTTGTTGCCTTTAAATAAAACTAAAATATTAATACAGTTTTCTAAACTTATTCCCGGAATGTTTAAATTCAAGTTTACTTTAAAGCCTCAGAACTAGAAGATCTCAGAACTACCAAATATGCACTTCCCTTTTACTTATAGACCCCTCAATTGTTACCGTGTAAAAATATTCTATATTAAGAAAATGATCGAATAATTGAAATGAATAAATGTTTTAAGTTTATTTAAATGCTAATATGTTTCAGATAATGATGTAAACTAGAAGTATAAAATTGAAAGTGCCTTGGTGTTTTCTAAATCTGACTAGTTCAGAAATCTAAGATTTTCAAAGCCGATACTATCAGAATTCAGACCTGATATACATGTTTGGGTACAGAAACTTCTCTGGTTCTTCTCGGCATGATTATTTAACAAAAGATAATTTAAAAAATCCGATTAATGTTTGCATATAATATTGATACTACTTTGGTACACAACTAAGCCACCAGATTCATGAAAAAATAAATGTTTATGATTAGAAATTTTCGTTATGTAAATAAGGTAACGCACTACGCGGGTCAAGTTAGGGAATATAATTTTCTGAAATTAAATTGTAATTAAATGAATATTTGAATGTGTTTCGTCAAATAACATCCAAATTTTTGATCCAAACAATACCATTTTGTGCCTTGTTACTTTTAACCCTTTCGCTGGGGCTCATGTGTCCCACGGAATTTCACAAAAATCTAGTGTTACCTAGGTGTCTCGCAAACTCAAGGAAATTGGACCCATATTCTTCAGCATTGTGTGTACCAGACAAGAAGATGGCTAAAAAACATAGAGAATTGTCAGGGTCATATGCTTTTAGTCAAACAAAGCCACTAAATATAAATAATTATTATAATTTTATATACAGGGTGTCTCCTAAAAAACGCCGCTGGCCAAAACTCCTTTATTTTTGGCCGATTTCAATAAAACAAAAATAAAATTAAATGGCTCGACATGTTCTATAAAGGGGCACTAATTTTCTTTTTTTGCAAAATCAACTTTCCTTTCAGCTATAGTCAACTTTTTTTTTAAATGGTTACATATAATTTCTTATTATTTTCCTGGTAGAGATTATTTTTCTGAATCCAAAGATGTATAACAAGTTGGCTTTGATGGCATATTCGTTACAGAAAAATAATGTTTGTTAACATAAAGTTGCGTTTTGTCAGGTTATCAAGTGTGACATGGAATACAAAGTGAACACAAAAAACAGTAAAAGTCATATACATGCTAGTGTGTCAAATTCTCTTTTTTGTCGGGCCAATTGTTGTGAAATAAACATGTTACAAGTGTATTTTGAATGCATGGACCTGTACATGGACCGTTTTCCGAACAGAGAAGTCCCAGAGCATAGAAAATTTGGAATACTTGAAAAAAAAAAATTAATAAAGTATGGCGCTTTTAAGAAACCGAAGAGTGGAACGAATATTTCGCGGAAATGTGGAATTGGATGTACTTCTTAGTTTGCAAGAAAATCCAAGAACATCTATTCGGGAAATTGCAATTAACATTGGCACGGCATCAAAACGAACTATAAATGCAATTCTTAAGAAACACAAATGCCGTACATACCTCAAAAAGTACATGGATTGGAGGAAAATGATCCTGGTCGAAGACCAATTTTGTAGTTTTAGTTAAATATGATGCAAAGAGATCAGATTTTTTTATAGAAAAATCATTTGGACAGATGAACGCACTTTTACCAATAATGGCATTTATTATAGAAATTTGGGAAAGGGAGGAAATATTTGGGTATAAAAGATCTTGTAACAAATTTATTTGTGAAGGGGTCCCCCATTAGTAACTAAAACTTCACATATTTGATAACACCGTTATCATTAATGAGAAGTACTTCAAGAATTTATAAGAGAAACATCCATCGATATTGGGCACAGGAAAACAGCTTTAACAGTTTTGAGTGAAGATGGTTTAAAGACCGAAATCGGCCGCAAATAAAAATTTAACAAAATTAAGGAAGTACAGAACTTTTTTATTTATATTTGTATATTTGAGAATTTGCTGTGCGATTTTTCGAAATTCGTTGTTTTAACAAACTTCCAATCGATATGATTTTGAAAGAAAAAGTGTTATACCATCAATTGTTTTCGTAGAAAATAATTTTCAACGAAGATTTAGTGTGAATGTGTGCTGTGGCATTTGTGGTGATCGATTGATTGGGCCATTTTTCATATCATTCGTGTAAATCAAGATAAATACCATCAATTGTTGACTGAAGATGTTGAACAAGTTTTAGACGATTTGCCTCTTGCAGAGCTCAATCGACTTTATTTAAGATGGGGCAACACGAAAAATTTGGTGAAAAGTGGCTTGGAACGTATGGTCCAATTCGGTGGCCTGCGCGTTCACCCGACCTTACACCACTGGAATTTTGGCTTTGGGGATATGTTTAAGATCATGTATATCTAACACATCAAGCTAGTGAAGAAATTCTAAGGCAGAGAATTATAATCTGTTGTCGAGAAATACCTCCTAATTGTATATTAAATACAACTTATGCAATAACGAGAAGATGTCACTGGAGTATTCAACAAGGTGGGTGAGTTTGAGCAATTTTTGTAGATACGTTTGAATTTTCTGATGCATATTTAGCATTATTCTAATACTATATTACATATTGATTTCCTACTGTATTGCACTATTGTTTAATACTTGTGTTCGCTTTGTTTTTCACGCCACACTTTAAAAACTTTTTTTTCCATAACGAATATTCCATCAAAGCAAACTTGTTATACATCTTTGGATTCAGAAAAATAATCTCGACCAGAAAAAAAAAAGGTAATATATGCAACCCCTTGGAAAAAAAGGTGACTATCGCTGAGACGAATGTGGATTTTGCAAAAGTTAGGGCCCCTTTGTAAAACATGTGGAGCCATTTAATATTGTTTTGATTTTATTGAAATCGGCCAATAAATAAACGAGTTATGGCTAGGGGAGTTTATTAGAAGACACATTGTACATATAATTGTATTACACGTCGTACTAGTAAAATTATTATAAATCTTCCTCTCCTCGAGCTCACTCATATGTCTTCTTTATCTGACATACGTTGGTTTACATCGAATCGAATCCATCATAATTCTTCAGTGAACAATTTTGCTCTCAAAAGTGTACGATTAAGTATGTAAGACGGGGATATCTTTTGATGTTATCGCTGACAACTCGATCATCCCCAAGCGCGAGCAAGCAAGTACTCGGAGAATCGTTAAACCGTCCACTTAAATCCAATTCTAAGTTAGAATGCCGGCACGCTTTTACCGTATGCATATTGTGTATACATCTATGTAGGTACTTGATTATTGAAGTTGTAACCATACACGTTCGTCATTATAAAATTTACAATAATGACTAATGTGTGGTTGAAGCTAAAATCTGTATAATAATAAACTGTGATACATATTTAAAAGCGCATTATTTATATATTTTCAATCACGCAGTAAAAACCTTCGGTGCTAAAGAAACTTAATTTTATGTTACAGTGGAGAATATTTTCAGATTGGCAGAGACAAACAAGTAAGAGTTCATTTCGAGGTATGGTAAGTTAAGGGTTAAATGAAGTTATTACATTTTAAAGAGGGGATGGTAAATTAGAAATATGTACGAAGTAATGCTTTGACGCAAATTAATCTTTTGAAATTTTCATTTATTTACCGAGATAATTAAAAACTCAGACTTAATTGGCAACAGATCACAGTTCCCATTACTTCCTTCATTATTAACTCTCGTCTCGTTTGAAAATGTGCCACGTAACGACGTTTAATTACTAAAAAGAACACGAGAGATCAAAGACGACATTAGACGGATAAACACATCGAGCAGGTGAGGATCGGCCTCTGTGCTCTGTGGGATGTGGGTGTTCTCCGTCATCCGTCATGCTCGTCTTGAGCAGCGATTATCATCTTCCCGTGCAGGGGATTTTCGCGGGATGTGCCCACGTCACATCCGGCCTCACATTACGACGGGGAAGCGTGCATATCTGCGGCGGGGACATAAATCCCTGGATCTAGGCTAGATGCGGGGCCCCAGACTCCCGGAGTATATCGCGATGGGGAAGGACGCGAGGCGCCTCGTAGACGGTGCAATTTGCGCGGAATGTCTCCCGAATACCCCGGGAATTCGACTTAACTACTAGCCGAGGCTCCGGCCGGGCTCCATCGACGGCGGAACTCGTTTAATTGCGCTAAAAACCGCACAGAAGGAATCCCGCAGTGAGGATGGATATGGCCAAGTTGACTGCGCAGCGAATCTCGAACAATCCTGCAGGAGTACAATGATTTCCAGCAAGTCGATCAAAGACGCGCAATTTTTATGACCAATAAAACCTGGATAATATTGATAGTGCGAGCAAGTCCCATTTACCGGCCAATCTGAATAAAATCCAAACATTCAGTTCCGAATCTGATTGTGCACATTTGTAGATATTAGAACACGCAATGCAAGCCATTCCAGGCTCGGTCCCTGGCATTTTGGAACTCTTAATCACTTCAATTCAATTGTGCCGACTTTCAAATTTGTATACCCTACTATTTGAGAACTGTCACTGTCAACCATACCTGTCAACTGTCAAACAACATAATTACAGTAGTTTGTTAAAGTATATACTGATCAGAAGAACACTTTTCTTGTTGAGGCTTACTTTCGTAATGGACGATTTGAAAAGGGAGAATGGATTGATTCAATTCCAGAGTGCGTTCGGGAATTTCAACAAAAGTTCCCTGACCACCAATTTGAATACTCGGTTTTGTCAATACATATTTCACGAATAGTGCACGGTTTTAGGGAAACTGGTAGTGTTCAGAAAGGGATATCATCAGGCAGACCCTCAGTATCAGGAGAGGTTGTTGCAGATGTTAGTGAACGACTCAAAGTAAGCCCTTAAAAATCAAATCGTAAATACCTATGCAAGGTGGAATTCCCTCGAGCACCTGCCATAGAATTGTGAGAAAGAGGTTGAATTTACACCCTTATAGGGTCTCAGTGGTGCAAGAATTGTTGCCAGTGAATCCTCAACGCCGATTGAGTTATTGCCGATGGTTTATGGAAAATTTAAATGACGATCGATTGCTCGATTTAACATTTTTCAGTGACGAGGCTTGGTTCCACCTATCAGGATATGTTAATTCACAAAACTATAGGTGCTGGCATGCTGAAAACCCACATCTATTTCTGGAAGCATCACTACATCCTCAGAAGGTTGGAATTTGGTTGGCTGTGTCTCGCCGTAGAATAATTGGGCCTATATTCTTTCATGACACCAAAAACGGTGAGAGATATAGGCAACAAATTGTCCAGTCTTTCATAGACCAATTAGATGACGAAGAATTGCAGAACGGATATTTCCAACAAGATGGTGCAACAGCTCATACAGCCAGAGCAACGTTAGCCTATCTGCAAGAATTTTTCGATAATAGACTAATTACTCAAGGACTATGGCCGCCACGCTCTCCACATCTAACTCCACTGGGCTACTCAATTTTTGGTTACTTAAAAGATAGAGTTTTCCAAAGAAGACTACATACCTTGGAATAGTTATGGCAGAAATCATAAATGTTTGCCGAACCATAACTCCTCAAATGCTAACATTTTCAACAATAAAAGAAGGCGAGTGCAAATGTGTTTACAAGCAAATGATGCACATTTTTAACATCTGCTTTGATTATTTATTTATTTTATTTTTTTCTAAATATTTACTTCTTTATATGTTTTTGTTTATTAAATAATTTACTTTAATTACTTTAATAACTCTATGTTATTGTTTTATTGTCTACTAGTCATCAATTTGCAATAGTAAAACATTTTGTAACATTGTCAGATTTAAAGCGGAGCTATTATTAGTTTTGTCGCAGTTCGTTTATTTCACTAATTCCTGCATGATTTTCAGTTTACAGCTTGTTTGTCCCGTAGAGTAATCTTCCCCACTTGGGGATGTTGCCTGTGAGGACTTAATTTTCATGCATATCTGGTTATTTTCATTTACACACAATTTAAGAATGCCCTCGATTTTAAAAGTAGGGTTATGTAAACAATGTACATTTAAACTCGTGGGCCCTTAAGTAATTCTTCATTGTAGTTTTTTCATGTGCTTGGAAGCCACAAATATTGCTGAAACTAATAATAATTTCGTATTTGAGTAGTCAAATATCAACTGACATAATAGAAATTTGAATTGCATGAAGATAGCTTTTAATGCCGTCGTAATGACTGAAATGTCTCGTGTGTCTTTAAATAATTCTTCATTGCTATGTTTTCATGTGTTTGGAAGCCACAAATATTGCTGAAACTAATAATAATTTCGTATTTGAGCAGTCAAATATCAAATTCCACAATAGAAATTAGAATAGCATGAAGATAACTTGTATTGCCATATTCATATCTAATGAGTATAAATGGAGTTGCCTCGTATTTGAGCAGTCAAATATCAAATTCCACAATGAAGGTAACTTTTATTGCTATATTCATGTCTAATGAGTGTAAATGGAGTTGCCTATGTCAAAAATAGAACTATTTTTACTAGAGCGGAACAAAAATATCTTACATGGTGACGTAATTACAAGTATTTAGATACAGCTTGTATGTAATATGTATGTGTTTCAAAAATCAAGCATCTCGTGGTGATTTCATTTACAATACGTCGAGATTCGAGAATTTTCGATCGACTAGTCTAGTTGTATAATGTACGAATATACTATATCACTCATACTTGAAATATCAAAATAATAATCGAAAACAAAGGAAAATAATTTCAATTTTTAATTTAAAAATAAATGCACAGATGTATTACTGATGTAAAGACGTATCAAATGTGGTGTCACAAGGTGGGTCATATATTATAGCTCAGATTTCGCATTTTGATTCTCTTACTCGCAGAATAGAAATAGGAAGTAATCTATATATACTTTTTGCATTCATTACATGAATTACTATGATCGTTGCAAAGACCATGGTCAATTTCTTAGAGTAAGCTGTCGAATGGGGGAAAATTCGGAGGGAAATTGAACAATTTTAACATTAAGGGTGTTTTCGCATTTCGGCTTTCGCCTATTTTGAGGACACCGGCACAGCAATGTCTATCTCTCTCTCGTTGCCAGCGCGCATCTTTATTATGGCAACAGCCCTACGCGACCGACCGCGACGGTTTCTCGCTTTCTCAAGAATGATAATTATATCAGGGGTTTTATGGACAATTTTAATTTATGGTACCTACCTACTGTAGCCTTATTATTTTCATCTTCCGTGGTGAAACATCAGTCCTTTTAAAAACCTTATCAATTGTTTATTTTCTTTTAATGTACAATACAATATAATAATTAGATTTTAATGGAAACTGAATGTAAAGTACTCTTCAATAGTTATTCTAGAACCTTGGTGGAATTTTTGCACTATTATATTGTTTAAATCAATTTAATGTTAAATTTGTTTAACATTGTATACTTGGACTAATTTCGACCGGGGGTCTTCATTTTTATTATTTTTAAAATTACAACTGTATAATTGAATTATTATTCTATTTCGGCGATCTCAACCTGTGGTATGCGATTGACCTCAAGGCGGCACGGCAAGTTTATAAAATTTTCGTAAAATAGTTCAAATAACAAAAATAAAAATAAGTAATAATAATTTACATTTTCTTTATTATTTCCGGTAAAAAATAGTTGACATTGAAATTTTTCAGTTTTTCTTCTTTTTTTCCCCAAAACTCTCAACTCAAGAATTTTTTCCCTCAACAAATTCCCATTCCCTCAACAAAAATGAATCAACAAATAAAAGCACAAACTACGAAACTGTCAATTTAACAGTACTAAGATGGCTTATTCCATTGAAGAGCGACTTGAAATTGTGAGCTATTTTAAAAACAATGTTTGCGATAAATTGCTGGATGCATTCTTGTGCCTGGAAGTTCATGTTTATTCTTTACTTTGCCTACCTCAAAAATTGAATTTTTTGCAAACTAATCGACAGAATTTAAAAAGTAATATACCGCTGTATTGCACATTACTTATGATTTCAAATAAACTATCGCTCGACACATACTTCAATTTAAAAAAATCTGGGCTTACCTCCCCTGCGGCAAGGGAGTTAAAAGATCATTTGCTTGCCAAAGGTTTCCCCCTATAATTTTTTTTTTCGTGAAAAACAATTATATTTGTTGGATTTTTCTCTTCTCCCTGGACACTCTGTATTTGTTAATGGTGGTTAAACTCTTGGCAGATATTTTCAGAAACATATTTAAAATCAATATAAATCAAAATAGATGATAATTGTCGCATGACCGATATGATAATTGTCGCATTGCCGAATTGATAATAAAATTGTGAAACTTAACCAAGCATTTTATTTATATTAGTTAAATATATTTGTGGTAAAAAATATGTTTTAATTGTATACAACATTATGTTGCACTACCACAAGTACTCAAAACATACATTCAAATCTAGCATACATGAACTTTTCTCTAGTAATTTAATCTAATAATAATTTTTAGATTGATAAACTTTCATAACTATAATCACTTTATTCACTACGCAACAGAAAATGTAAAATCAAATAAGTGAGAAGTGTAACTGAAATGTTCTGCTTTCAGTTTATAATTGAAACTGAGCTAATTTCAAATTGTCACCAGATATTATCACGGAATTATGCATTCAGGTAAAAAAGATTATCCTTTTACTTTGAATTGTGGGTGTTCTGCATATAATAAGTGCAATCCCCGAAGCGGTCAATCTGAAGGGAGGTACCTACTTCGGATTGACCGAGGAGGGTACTGTGCGGAGGGGCAAGGGGGTGGCCTGCGCGACCGACAGAGCGAAAACATCGAGATTTTTGTGAAAATTGCCAATCGAACTTCCAATGTTTAAGCCACATTTTTAATTTTTTTTTTAATTTGAAAAAGGATTCTAAGAGTTCTTTATAATATCTACTAATGTACCAGGCCCTATTTTTAAATTTAATTTTTTTATTTTTTATTTTGCTACGTTTTCAAGTTTTTCTCGAAAATTAAATCAGTATTAGGAAAAACAGCCTGGTACTTTCCTTGGTAATTTACCTCTGAACATGTATACCAAATTTAAAGCAAATCTGTTCAGAAATAACGGCGATTTGTTGGAATTACGAAAACGCTACATTTTGGGCGACCGCGAAAACACCCTAAGTTTAAGGTTTTAGGCATATTACCCATTGAAAATTTTCGAGAGGTGCTTATTGCAGGGGAGGGGGCAACTGACACATATGTCAACACTACGACAAAAGATGTCCCCCTCAAATTAAAAATTAACGGGTACGTACTTCGTAAAAATCACCCCTTATATGATATTGTATTAGTGGCATATTGTAAATACATACATCAAAGCCAGAGATAATTGTATGTATTATGTCTGTAAAACAATGGAACCAATTATTGAACCCTTCCTTAATTTTATTATTTGCAATGGTCTCCGCACCATTAGAAACGTATCAAGTAAATGGAATACAGGCTAAGATTAATCACTTCGAGGTAATTTATCGTATATGGTATAATGGTTTGAATGGCCAACAATGCTTTTGCCGTTATAATGAAAACTATCACAGGTGCGAAATACCTGTTTTTCAACTAATTTACAAATTATCCCACGATTGGTTATAGCTTTAACGGTACATATTTTTAAAATTATATGTGTAGAAGGTGTACAAAGTAATAATTTATTACGAGAAAAATTATTGCCAATATATTCAAATGTGTTCATATCTACATTTATAAAACTGTAAAAAGTAATCACATACAATATTATAGCTCGGATTTCGCATTTTGATTCTTTTACTCGCAGAATAGAAATAGGAAGTAATCTATATATATTTTATGCATTCACTACATGGATTGCTATGATCGTTGCAAAGACCATGGTCAATTTCTTAGAGTAAGCTGTCGAAGGAGGGAAAATTCGGAGGGAAATTGAACCATTTTAACATTAAATATAAGAAGAAGTAGTTAGAACTATCATGTAATGAAGAACTCAGTCTTTAATTTACATGGACTAGTTTCGACCTGGGGGTCATCATCAGCAGAGTCCAAATATTTTATTAAAGGGAACATTTCATATATAAATTGTCTAACATTGTAATAAAATAGTTAAACTTACAGTCATAAATAAGTGGCGATAAATCGAGTTAAGTTTTCGGATTATATCTTAAAGGTACTGTTGATGGATTGATAGAAAAAGTCCATGATGTCGTAGTTCAGTTAAATTTAAAAATTAATTATATAGTTAAATGTAGTTAAAAATTTATTTAAATTATTTTTTAAGCGGACAAATGTTTCTCTTTATAGCGGTACAAGCTTTTCTATACTCATTGATAAATAAAGGCCATCTTCAAAAATTAACTTTATGACAATGATTACCCAGTTACTTTGACAAATAAACACGATACAGGACTATTTCTATCATACAGAGTAGCAAAAACAGAGTTTGCCATGGTTTTTTTTTCTCCTACCGCGAGAATTCTATTAATTTTTCTACCCTAATTACACTAAAATTCTATTCAAATTATACAACGAAAATTCCTGCATCTCATTTATTTATGAAAGTAAGTATAGCAATTCCTTATATCGTTATAAAGAGAAAAAAATGTCCTTTTTAAAAATATCAAAGTCAACTATGACTGCCATTTAAAATAAAATGAAGTTTGTATTATAAATTCATTTTTTTTTAAGGGGACATATTTTTTTTCCATTGCAAACTCTGGTTTTGCTACTTTCTATGATAGAAATAGTCCTGTATCGTGTTTATCTGTCAATGAAAGTAATCATTGTCATAAAGTTAATTTTCGCAATTTATCAAACTAATTATAGAAAACCTTGTATCGCTATAAAGAGAAAAATTTGTCCGTTTTAAAAATGGCGAAGCCAATTATGAATGCCATTTAAAACAAAAAGTTTGTATTATAACTGAAAAACTGTGGTCTGTTTTCAAAAAACAAAAGCATATCTTGCATAAGCTCTTAAAGCGACAACTCTTTCCTCATTTAACCGAATCTCTATGTCTTATGGTTTCCGAGATTCCAATGCTTAAAATGAAAAAAAAAACTCACCCTGTATATATAAATATTTGTTTAATTATGCAAAACGCTTATTCGTTTTTACTATAATTACTACAATCTGATCAAAGATGGATCAATGAGTAATGATATGTCAACTTAAATTACTAAATGAAGGTTTATAACACTGTATAATAACCTTAAATTTTAATATTATTTTAGGCGTGAATCATACTGATGACTATGAATTAAAATCTATATTCATGCCTCGTAGGCTTATGAATCAGTAAATAAAAAAGTAAAATTTGATAGTTGCCAACTATTATATTTACTTTAATAACTTTTTTTTTAAATAAATAAAATAATAATTTTATGGACCAAACTAAAGGTATAATATGACTTTTGAAAAGAATATGTACGAATTCTCAATGAGACATAAATTATTTTATAAGCATTCTAAATTATCTTCAATAATAATCATCGTTAAATGTTATTAAATAATTAAAAGTACACAACAATATTTTATAGAATTATTAAATTTAATTACTCTTATTAAGTATTAATTCATAGGATGCAGCTTTATAATTATAATAAGCAAGTAATTACAGTATTAAAATATGATCTACTATCTCAACAACATTGTATAATTTAGTGTTTTAATCTCAAATTTCTGTAGCTGAGAACCCTTATTTAAATAACAATTGTAAGCTTGTATTTGGTTTCTATCCTCATATGGATGTGCTGTGCTTAACATAGGAAAAACATAGAGGTGAGTTCACCACACGACTTTCATTTACGATAACACACAAGTAAATATAAAACATTATAAAATGTGGGCAGCACATTAAAAAACTATTATTTTTATTATCATTTTTTTAATTTTTTTTATTATTTTTATTTACTAATCAAATTATCTATTAATAATTAAGCAAAGGCAAATTTCAACTTAATTTTCTTGGTAAAGGCAAGTCTTGCAGCTATTCAAATATTCAGGATCCGGTTATCTGGATTCGAGTACCCAAATACCCAATATCCAAAGTTATGAATTCAAATCCGAATTCGAAGCTTTGGATCCAGATCAGATATCCAAGGCTTGCAATGGAACACTAACGGTTGTAGTTCTTGATATGAAATAGTCGATTTTCATAGTTTCTGAAATAGACAAATCGTTTTCTAAGCACATAGTGCGTACCAAGCATATTTTATAAGTTGTTTGTTTATTGTATTTCTATGTTTTACATATATGAATGTAAACATATTGGGCCTTTAGGCTACTACAAGCGAATATGAATACTCAGTAAACCTCTGAATTACCTACTTTTCAGTACTTGTGTGGGCATGTTATCTCGAACGCATGTTTGAAGCTTTGAGTACACATTACATATACGACTCTTGGAAACCGGATCCTCTACCTAAAACGTCAGTTCAGATGAAACTCCGATACCCGAGGATTCGGGCATAAATATAAATTAAGATCCGGTGTAAAAAAAATAAATTCTTGTTCATTTTTCAGTACAAATATAAGTTCTACATAATGTTTCAAAATTTGATCAAATAGATTATAAAAAATAACAAGCTCAATTAGACGAATGTTCAATTATGTTGGAAATACATTACAAGCTTGTTTTACGTACTCTTTCAAAATTCAATCAAATAGATTATAAAAATCAACAAGCTCAATTAGACGAATGTTCAATTATGTTGGAAATATATTACAACCTTGTTTTACGTACTCATTTCGGCGTTGTTTTACGTTTCAAGTAAATGTACAGGAAAATTATGATATAATAGTAACTGTTTACGACTACTGAAAATAATACTGTCATCAGCTGAAATTAATGTAAACTTGTTGAATCCCTTTGCCATCCTTATCCCCCTCGTGTCGGCGCATTTCCACTGGGGAATCTACAACTCTGTGCTAGTTATCTCTCGGTAGCGGTCCAATAAAATTTTATGTCTCCATAACGTGGCCACGATTTGCATAAAGAGCCTTAAAGGCCCGAGCACACCTCGAAACATTTCCTTGTTCCTGCCCATCGCCAGCACGTTCTGAGCAAGATACCTACTTCGCGATCTAATTCTTTCCTTTCGCGCTCGCAGCAAACGCGATCATGTGTAGTAATACACGTCTAGACTTCTAATGGGCAATGTTTCGTAATAATAGTTAATTTTCCTTAATTAATTGCAAGCGCAACATTGAATTTTTAATTTAATAAGCGAACGCATGGGAATCCGTCACGTGGGAACGACTCTTTTATCACCGTCATTATTAGTGTCAGGATTCAAGATGCGCGAAATTGCAAGAAAAATGACACGATTTCTGCGAGGCTTTCAATTAGCAATTTCAAAAAGAAGGCCGACACAATCTCATACCTATATATATATATATATATATATATATATATATATATATATATATATATATATATATATATATATATATATTTTTTCTATAAAAACGCCAACCCCAAATCAATTATTAAAATTACTTTAAGTAAACAAATTAATTTCTATTCTCCTGTTGATTCATTTGTTAAGATCTGATTTTTCTGTAGAGCAAATAATATTCGAGTGAATTCAACTAAAGTGCGAACTGCAATTAGTTTCATTTCAACGTGATTTGAAAAATGCAAGAGAACTGCAGTACGTGCGCATCAGAAAATCCACAGTAATATTGTACATGCGCATCATATATCGCAGTTCTATTAGAATAATCCTCAACAAGACTAAAATTTGAAAATTTTGCCGGGCTATAGAATTTTTAACGTTATCGTGGTATTTTCATGCCATATTTGACTAAGCGATAATTTAGTTTACGTAAGTGATTTACTAGATCATCATATACTGCGCTATTTAACAAGATATATATTACATGTATTCGCAATGGCAGTATAACTTCCCCAGTCAAATTTGTATTGCTCACAGTAACAGATATTACATCAAATAAAGATTGGAGAAAGAATATAAAGACTAATTGTCCATATATTTATGGACAATTAGTGTTCGCATTACGCATTCTAAGGTGAGTGATGAGTGAATATGCGTCAAGGATAGAGAAAATGAAAACAAAGGTCTTTGAGGCAGGCATGGGAAAAACAAGTGCTGCAACTTGCACTGGAACTGCAAAATATATAACAAAGGCATCGTCATTAATGAATATGTGATTTAAAATGTTTATATTTATTGTATATTATACATATTTATTATAAGCACACTAGTACATTAATTACAAAAATGTGCAATCTCCATTCCTAAACTTATTCGCGGGTGTGAATTTAGTAATAGATTCCAGCATTAGATTTATATACCGGGTGATTCAAGTTTTATTGCCATGGTTTTTTAGGCATTTGGAGTTGCCCAAAAAAATATGAAAATTTGGATTTATATAGCTCTGATACTAATCTACGGAAAGGTAGCTTGACTTTTTCGATATAATTATATAGACGGTTATAAAATTTAAAAAACTCTTTTCGGGCAAAATTCTCTATCGTTATTTTTGCCCAAAACATTTTATTTTATTCATAGAACCCATTTATGAAATCAAAAATTAACGAAAATGATTAGATTTCAAATTAAAGCATTTTTTACATTACTGACTAACTTTCCTCGGTATGATTTATGATTTTGTAAGTCAAGAGCCCTACAAAGCATTGACCAACGGAGCGGTTGGAACGTTTTATGACTTTTTATGATTCCGCCAGTCGCCCGTGGGTTGAACGGGCCTTGCAGGACGGATTGGGTATGGCCTATCATAAAACCCATAAAATCCATTATAGGGACTATTACTGGAAGCAGCCGTCATATGTTACAATTTAGTAATAAATCTTACTGTTGCAATATCAAAATTCATTTAATTTAATAATGGGTGCAATTTTTTTGACTTGGATTACACTGAAATGTTTGGAATAGCATTAAAGTACGTTCTGACAAAAACTATATAAATAAAATTACGAATTCTTTGTGAAATAACGTATAAACTACCGGTTGGTTATAATTTTTTTTTTATCGTCAGATTGGGCTTCATCAATATCTAAACATGTGTACTTATTTTGGATTTTTTATTTTAATTAGAAGTCGCCATTTTTGGCCTGGTAATAAAACTTGAATCACCCGGTATGTATATATTAGACCACATGCGGCATTCCGACATATTACATTTAATTACCAGATCGGCCATAGCATAGAAAAACTAATCATGCAACGTTGTTCCCCATAATCCATAGAACAGGTATCAAGAAAATTCCGGATGTAATATTTCCATGTTCTCGAGCAAAATAATCTTGTATCTGCCGTTAGTCAGAAGTTCATGCGACATCTTATTTTTCATTTTCTGGTCGTTGACATGCTCCCATAGAACAACTAATTATTCAACTCCACAATTCATAGAACAGGTATCAAGAAAATTCCGGATGTACTATTTCCATATCCTCGAGAAAAATAATCTTGTATCTGCAGTTAGTCAGAAATTCATGCGACATCTTATTTTTCATTTTCAGGTCGTTGACATGCTCCCATAGAACAACTAATTATTCAACTCCACAATCCATAGAACAGGTATCAAGAAAATTCCAGAAGTACTATTTCCATGTTCTCGAGAAAAAAAATCTTGTTTCTGTAGTTAGTCAGAAGTTCATGCGACATCTTATTTTTAATTTTTTTGTCGTTAACATGCTCCCATAGAACAACTAATTATTCAACTCCACAATTCATAGAACAGGTATCAAGAAAATTGCGGATGTACTATTTCCATGTTCTCGAGAAAAATACTCTTGTATCTGCAGTTAGTCAGAAGTTCATGCGACATCTTATTTTTCATTTTCTGCTCGTTGACATGCTCCCATAGAACAACTAATTATTCAACTCCACTATCCATAGAACAGCTATCAAGAAAATTCCGGATGTACTATTTCCATGTTCTCGAGAAAAATAATCTTGTATCTGCAGTTAGTCAGAAGTTCATGTGACATCTTATTTTTCATTTTCCGGCCGTTGGCATGCTCCCATAGAACAACTAATTATTCAACTGCACAATCCATAGAACAGGTATCAAGAAAATTCCGGATGTACTATTTCCATGTTCTCGAGAAAAATAATCTTGTATCTGCAGTTAGTCAGAAGTTCATGCGACATCTTATTTTCATTTTCTGGTCGTTGACATGTTCCCATAGAACAACTAATTATTCAAATGCACAATCCATAGAACAGGTATCAAGAAAATTCCGGATGTACTATTTCCATGTTCTCGAGAAAAATAATCTTGTATCTGCAGTTAGTCGGAAGCTCATGTGACATCTTATTTTTCATTTTCCGGCCGTTGGCATGCTCCCATAGAACAACTAATTATTTTACCCCACAATCCATTGTAAAGGAATCAAGAAAAAAAAAATTGGTTGTACTATTTCCATGTTCTTGGGAAACATATTTTTTTTAAAATCTTTATTTAGTCAGAATTACCGCGACGACATTTTATTTTCCATTTCCCGTCCGTTGAAAAGCTCCCAAAGAAAACTAATCGTTCAACATTACTCCCCACATTCAACACAAGCCGTTCGCTTGCTCCCAAAGAAAAACTAATTGTACATTGTTCCTCACAATCCAAAGAAAATCAAGAAAAATCCCAATTTACTACATATTTCCACATTCTTGAGAAAAAAAAGTTTCTATGTGATTAGTACAACGAGGAACAACGATTTATTATTTACTAGCATATGTACTGTGCAATCAACAATTATTTAGATAAGGGGCGGCTGTGACTATATCAGTATTATGCAACTGCCAACAAAATTTTAAGAAGCACTTGGATATGCATCCTTACAAAATTCAGGCCTATCATGAATTGGTGCCACCAGATTTTAACAGGCGTCTTGTACCATAGCAGATATACTTCCAACATCTCAAGTGCTTCTTTTATCTAAATAATGGTTGATCGCACGGTATAATATAACCACATAGTTTATACCTATTATTTTTCTGCCTTGTCTCGCCAATACTATTACAGCATTTTTTTTCTTTTCTTTTGTCCTTTTATCAATTATGTTTGTCAAATCACTTCAGTTACTATATCAATTCGAATTCGATATAAAGTGAAAGGGTGTGACAAAAAACAACACCATTTGACCTATAACCATTTGACAAATTGGGAAACACATTGTGAAAATCAAACAAAACAAAAACAAACAAAAAAACACTGTGACGAGACAAGGCAGAACAAATTTAATAATAATACTTGGTTATGTGGTTATATTATACCGTGTGTTTGAGCTACGGGCGAAGTTCGAAGGGATTTAACATGGTTTTTAACATGAAAATTATGTAATATTTAATATCTTATTCTCGTTTCACTGATACCAAAACAATTTATGAGGCTTAAACTGGCGAGCAGGAATTCGGAAAAATGTTAAAAACCACGTTCAATCCCTATGTTCGCCCCTTATCTTATACACACAGTATATACAACCCAATTTGCATGAAGTCGTACAATAACGGATTGCGTAAGTTCACTGATACCAAAACATTTTATGAGGGTAAAACTGGCGAGCAGGAATTCGGAAAAATGTCAAAAACCACCTTCAATCCAATTCTCTTACTTCACTGACGATTTCAGAAAAAAGTATTATTGTTGTATTGATTATTTATTTCATGATGTTAAATATGTACTCCAAGTGAGAGTAATAATAATCATTGGATTTTTTTTTCAAATCCATGTTCTTTTTGTAAGAACTTAACATACACAATGGAACAATTAGCAAGTGGATATATTATGGGATACTGTGAATTAAGGCTTTTAGATGACCGTAAATGTGTGTCTTAAAAATTTTTGTCAGGTAGAGTTTAGGCTGCAACTTTTAATTAAAAGTCGTGGGTGGGAAGGTGGTAGCTCAGGTAACACATATTAAATGTAAATTTTAATATGAATTTAGTGTATCAGTTAAACACAGCCTCAATCCAATAGGGTGTAATACAAATTAGGGCTGGTACACAATCAAACAGGTTCTTTGATTATGTGCATAAAATCGTCGTTTTCAATTTACAATTTCTTTCTATATTATATTTATATAGTTATAGTATATTTTTACTATACAGTGTGTCTCAAAAGTGACGCCCGTGCTTCTGGAATTTGATTCAGGGGGTTAAAAAAAATTAGAAGTGGAACATTTTTCGTTTGTCCCTCGTTATAGAGTTATTGATAAAAATGTAAACAATAACGTTTTCGACCACTACACAAAACACGATTTTGATATATTCATTTTGTCAACTGTAACTGTCAGATTTTACAATTAGTTTGAGTGATGTGAACAATGCCTTGTTTTTTTAATATTATTAATTTTCAATAAAGTTTAAAGTTGAAATGTTAATTTTTAGTTTTTTTATCAATAACTTTATAACGAGGGACAAACGAAAAATTTTCCACTCTTAATTTTCAATTTGTTTTAGCCCAATGAATCCAATCCCAAAAGTACGGGCGTCACTTTTGAGACACCCTGTATAGTCATTTATCTAACAAGTGTTCGATATTATTCGCATAAGAGTTGCATGCAACATTGTAGAAGCAATCATATATTTAGTGATAAAAAAATAATAGGTTTTCTAGAAACACGACAAAATATCAATACCTGACAAAAAAATGACTCGATCGTCATTCGAAAAATGTAAAAAAATGAATGTTTTTGTTACAGTTGTAGAAAATTGTTATTTATACAAAAAGTGTGCGAAATTATTCACACACGAGTTGTAATACAACATTTGTAGATGTGTAGAAGAACTGTAGAAGCATTCTAGAAATCGGTTGATGTTGCCGACTGCCGCTATGTAAAGGCTTTGTTAAAGAATACAATAAATATTTCCAGAAGAATAAAAACTCAGAAGCAACAACAAGTAGTGCGAGCCAAATTTTGACGTCGATTGTATTTCACACATTCATAACACTAATGTGTTAATGTCTAAGACTACGATTACTAATACTTACAAATGTTTCACCATCGATTATCATTATGTAACTGCACTAATAATATTGTATTATTAGTGCACTTTTTATTATGTCACTTTTGAGACACCCTGTATAATCATGTATCTAACAAGTGTTCGAAATTATTCGCATACGAGTTGCAAACAAAAAATTTCTACTAGTACAGAAGCCATCATATATGTAGTGATAAACCAAAAATTTAAGTTTTCTAGAAAACGATAAAATAATGATACCTATGACTCGCTTGTCATTCTGAAAATGTCAAAAAATGTATGTATTTTAACAGTTGTAGAAAATACAAAAAGTGTGCGATATTATTCGCACACGAGATGTAATACAACATATGTAGAAGTGTAGAAGAACTGTAGAAGCATTCTAGAAATCGGCTGATGTTGAAAGATTTGTTAAAGAATACGATAAATATTTCCAGAAGAAAAAAACTCGGAAGCAACAACAAGTAGTTCGAGTTCGAGCCAAATTTTGATGTCGATTGTATTAATGTGTTAATGTCTAAGACTACGACAACTAATACAAATGTTTCACCATTCATTATCATTAATAACGGCACTAATAAATAATATTGTATTTCATGCATAAATAAATAAGAAGCTTGTTCATTTATTAATAAAATTTGATTTGTTCAACTAGAAATTGTGGTTTTCTTAGAATTTTCGAATGAAATATTTACCATAGGAACAATAATATTAATTTAAGGTATTATTCTGTACTTACTGGTAGAGTTATTTTTTATTATATTTTAATATTTGTTTATATTAAATAATAAAATAAAATGAAAAAAACACTATCAGTAAGTACAGAATAATACCTTAAATAAATAACTGGTAATATGGATAAACCTAAAGTACTATTCTGTACTTACTGGTCGAGTTATTTTTTTTAAATTTTATTATTTATTTATTTTAAATAATAAAATAAAATGAAAAAAAAACTCTACCAGTAAGTACAGAATAATACCTTAAATAAATAACTGGTAATATGGATAAACCCTTAAACTCAATAATATTAATAAAATAATACCTATGAAATGAAAGATTGACCGATGTCAAAAAATGTATGTTTTTAACAGTGGTAGAAAAACAGTATATTAAAAACGAAGTTTTATACGATCGAATACTAGCGCACGCGTTCAAGTTTTTCAAGTTATTCGAAGTTCGGATTTGTGCACTTCCAGGATAACATACCCAAACTCTATATCTAAATACCACGATTGATCTCAATAAGTCAATATCAAAATAAGTTATCAATCTCAATCTCAATATCAAAATAAGTTAATTTTTGTATTTTCTTCGGCCATCGTCTGTCGAATAATCTTCTTCGTCATTAAGTATATTTTTTGGACGATTTTGAAATAATTTTGATTCATGGTTGTAGCAAGTACACAGTTTTCACATATACGACAATTCTTTAGCAAATAATGTGTATACTGCAGAATCTAATTTTCTAAGCCATGTAAGAAGGAATTACGTTTTTCTCCCATCGGCCTACAATCAGTGGTTTCCTAGAATACGCGCATGCAAAAAAATGGATGGTTCCTTTAGTGCTGAAGGTTGATATGTAACGGAGAAATAACAGTACTGGAATATTACATTCCCGGCCTAGGCCGCAGTTAATTATTTCTGATGGTTTTAAGAAACTTGCAAAAATATTGCGATGGAAAAAAAAATAGTATGTGGAGTTCGTACATGAAGTGCCTTCCCGACCTCTTCGGCTTGCTGTCCTCGCCTAATCGCTCGGACATCAATTGCCGCATTGGGCGAGAATATGTCCCTCATGTACATACTATCACCCAATACACTATGCTCCATTCCTATTTCTTCCTGCATCCCGTTTGAAAAAAAAAAACCGATTAACTCCGAGTTGTATATTTAATACTAATATATATATATATGTCAGGGTGATTTTTTTTACATGAATTGCATCAAAATTTGGTTACGTGGATTGAGAAAACCCGACAGTGTTCAAATTCAAACAATTAAAAGTTTTATACGTCTGAGGTAATAATTGAACGAATTAATAACTAAAATATAGGTGTGTTTTTACTAACTAGACAATTAAGTGCTTACAGCAATACGTAAAATAAAATATCAGAAAATAAGTCATAAGTCAATATGAAATGTAAAAAGAGTAACATTAGCACGCGCCTAAAATAGCAGCGTTAGAGGATGCAATACGGAAACACATCCGTGGTGCTCCGCGCTGATTGACAAGACAGCACTAATTCGTCTGGTGGTAGGAAGTAAGGATTGATATGCGGGATCTAAATGTCATATTCAATATTTCTGATAAACAACTTCCTGCAGAGAAGCTCGTGCACTCTTTTTTAACGAAATAAATTTAGGATGAATTTAATCTTATAAATAGCGGTACTATTTTTGGCTAATGGATTTAAGCGTTAAATTCCAAATGCAATTAGTTTTTACTGTCGTATAATATAACAACATGTGCTCTGCAATAAATGTATCCTTGTTGGTATTTAGAATTGGAAATTATTGTATTTGTAATTTGGTTATAATTTAACGTTATAGCCCTCATAATTAGTTTGTAGATTATATTACATGTATATGCTTGTAGATAGTATATGATCAGATGAAATAGTTAATATGCAAACGACAATACATCATAGTTTTAATATAAACGGTAACTCGTATTTTACGTGCCTGAGATTAATCAACCTCAAATTTTCCACATTCATGACAATAGAATTTTAAATAATAAACGTAAACGCTTTATAATTCATATTTCAGCTTGTTTGCGCGGAGCAGATTATCACGGCAAAGATTCATTAGGCAGATAAGTCGACGCCATGCCAAGTAAATTTCAGGAATGTCAGAGCTGCATACTTGCCGAAGATTAGAAGTGAGGAACGGGATGTGCAGGCGATATAAATATTTAAAAAAATGTCAATAAAGCTAAAAACGGGTCTCCTCTTTGAGGTGCGCACTGTTGGTATACAGTGGTGATGGACAAACCATTCGCAAATTCTTACTGTGCATCCTTGAACTGTCATGCAGGGTAAACATAATGCAAGCGCGCATACAAGTTCCCTGTAACATCTCGACGAATATATTTTAAGTTGTAATAATACATACAAACATTCATACAATACAAACGTATACACGCACAGAAATACAGAATGTAATGTGTTTGAGGTTGTTGCATTCTGTACTAGTCGTTGCATCGTCCGCTTCGTTCGCTAAGAACCACGTGACGCATTTATTCGCGGACCAAGGTTACTTGATACTTTCTATTTTATATTTATACATTTCGGAATTCAACTGGTCGCGAGCGCAGTCTTGAGTTGTTGATGTTGCTTCAACCGTGAAAATTACATTTTTATTACGGCAACGCTTTATTACAAAAGGTTGCCTGAGAACTTTTTTCCCTATTATTTTCAAATAATTCGCCTCTTCGCTCGCTCGCGTCGCGCTGTAATTTAATGTGAAGTGAGCGACACCTGCAGTTCTCGCAACAGTGAAATTCGATTTATTGGCGTAATTAGTTTTTGCCACCGGTCCTGCTACTGTCCGCAATAGTTTCGTAAAGCGATTAACATGAACTGTGACTCTCCATTAATTCTTACTTACTGCAATATTAAACGATATCACCCAGTCTGCCGTGCTCATGCAAATTCTAACAACAATTAATTCGTTTTTTACTTTCGGTTAATTTAAAAGCCATTCAAAAATATTGTATTCGCGCAAGTTTTCTATCTGTTGCATAAAAGATTAAATACTATTGATACTCGTATGCTACACTAAACAATGAACTTTAACACTTTACGTCACGAGTTTTTATTACAAACTGATTAGGTATTAATGCATGCACACTTAATCTTGCGAAATAATTAACTACGGTAGTAATATTGCGTATTAACGCTCATTATAAATGTGGGTACCGATTCAATAACAATCAGAGTTTGTTATTGTATATTATTATAAAGGTCAACCACATTTATGGTAACGTTTACAATTAATAATAATTAATAATCAACAAAGCAGCAAACTAAGATAATATTTGATCTGTAAACATTATCAAACTACTCCATTCATTGAAATCTTAAGCTCACCATATTTCTTATTGAAGAATTGACCGTTTTGAAACAAAGCGTAATCGGTTTTTTTTGTGCAAACCAAAGTACTAAAGTTTAATTGAACTGGTAATGTCCTATATCAATCAAAATAATCAAGTATAATGAACTGTCTCGGCAAATAGTACATTTTTTCATAGAGATTCAGAGGCAAACTTGCAGGCAATTCGCACATCATAACCAAATATAACGTTTTATGTGGTCTGTGGTACACATAAATCGCTACACTAAACAATGAACTTCAACAATTTTCGCCACGAGTTTTTATTACAAACTGATTAGGTATTAATGCATTCACACTTAATCTTGCGAAATAATTAACTACGGTAGTAATATTGCGTATTAAAGCTCATTATAAATGTGGATACCGATTCAATAACAATCAGAGTTTGTTATTGTATATTATTATAAAGGTCAACCACATTTATGGTAACGTTTACAATTAATAATAATTAATAATCAACAAAGCAGCAAACTAAGATAATATTTGATCTGTAAACATTATCAAACTGCTCCATTCATTGAAATCTCCAGCTCACCATATTTCTTATTGAAGAATTGACATTTTTTAAACAAACCATAATAGGTTTTTTTTGTGCAACCCAAAGTACTAAATTTCAATTTAACTGGTACTGTTCTATATCATTCAAAATAATCAAGTATAATGAACTGTCAAATAGTACATTTTTTCATAGAGATTCAGACGGAAAACTTGCAGGCAATTCGCGCATCATAACCAAATATACCTTTTTATGTGGTCTGTGGTACACATAAATCACCGTTTTGTTGAAAATTTTAATTCAATATTAACACACTCCGATCTTATGCTTTGACCGTATCTTAATGTTAACTATTAACTACAGAATTATATTATTAGTATAAAAATATACTACTATAAGAATAACTTATGATAAATTTTAAACAGAACAAACATTCACTATGCTATCCTGTCATTAGCGAATTTTCACTAAATTTGCATTTTTTTTTTCAGTTTGAACCTTAAACTTGTAAACGTTCAAAAAGTGCGATCCATATAAATAATAGTATATTATAATGATAGACTACTTTTTAACAAACAAAGCACAAGTGAACGAAGTAATGGATATTAAAGTCAAAAGAGGTAGCGAAATTGACAGTGACCACTATCTACTAACAGCACCAATAAAAACAACAAGAAGGGAACCGAAACAAACACAGAAAACAGTCGATAAGGAAGTAAGAATAGATAAATTTAGAATATACAAGCTAAGTGACAAACAAGTAAGGGAAAACTACCAGGAATAAATACAAGAACTAATAAGAAGCACTCAAAAAAAGCGGAAAAACAAAAGTAGAAGATTTATGGGTCAATTTCAAACATGTAGTAAGAGAGGCAACAAAGCACGCCTGTGGAAAAACAAAAAGTACACCAAACAAAAAACAAACAAGCTGGTGAAAAAAATAAGTGTAGGAAGAAGTTAGGAAAAAGAAACAAAAATGGAAAAAACACCTAAGCACAAAAAACGAAGAAGACTACGAAATATACAAGCAGCAAAGAAAGGGAGTAAAAGCAATAATAAAGAAGGAAAAAGACAGAAAATGGGAGGATTTCGGAACCAAATTAGAGGAACATTTTAAAGGAAATCAGAAAGGAAAAAGAAACAAACCTTAACCTACTCAAAAATAAACATGGTGTACTAATGAAAGAGGATAAAGAAATCATGAACAGATGGAAAGAACACTTCGAAGAGCTTCTATCTGGAAAAGAGACAACCAATGAAAGATATGAAAACGAAGAGGAACAAGAAAATAGTAACGAAACAGAAGAAGAAGAAGCATCTATAACAGAAGAAGAGTTAGAAAACGCACTAAAGAAGTTAAAGAACAGAAAAGCCCCAGGTCACTACAAAATCAAATCTGAACAGCTGAAATACATAGGAAAGGATGGGAAACAACTACTACTACAGTTAACAAATAGAATATGGGAAACAGGAAAAATACCAGCAGACTGACAAAAAGCAGTGATCTTCCCAATGCATACAAAAGGACACAGTAGAAATTGCAACAACTTTAGGGGAATATCCCTGCTGTGCACACCGGCAAAACTATATGAATCAATACTAGAGAACAAACTAAGAAAGGAAATTGAAAAACAATGGAAAAGTCACAAAGTGGATTCATGAAAGGACATTCAACACAAGACCATATCTTCATAATTAAAAAGATGACTAAAATGATGAAAATATTAAAACAAAACAACAAACTATACATGATATTCGTGGACTTAGAAAAGGCATTTGATAGAGTCCCAAGAGCCAAAGTGTGGGAATTACTTGAAGAAAGGAAGATACAAGTGCATTTAATAAAAGCAATCAAGAGTATGTATGAAACCACAGAAAACTACGTAATGACAAATAATTCAACATCTGGCATTTCACAACCACACCAGGCCTTCGACAAGGGGGTGCTTTAAGCCGTCTGCTCTTTATTATATTCCTAGACAACATAATGGAAATAATTAAGGATAACACCAAGAAGGTAGAAATAGGATACTATATAATAAAAAGAAAAGTGATAGCAGAATGTGCTTTTGCTGATGACTTAGTCATGCTAGCCAAAAGCGAAGAAGACCTGCAAACACAATATAAGCAAATGGGAGGAGGAACTGAAAAAACACAACGTGGTAATTAATATAAACACAACAAAAGTAATGGTAGTAGCAAAAGAGGAAACAAAAGCAAAAATACTAATAAATTTGAAAAGGGTAGAACAAGTTGAAACCTTCAAATATTTTTTATAGCCTAGCGATCGAAATGTACATTTAGATAAAATAAATGTGTTTTGTGAAAAACGTGTTTTCTTCTTTATTAATACGAACCTTTCATAAGCTACAAGATACCACTTATCAGTTGAAAGGGTTAGAACCAAAATTAGCAAAATAGAAAATAGAAAATAGAAAAATTAAGCAAAACATGTAAAATTCAGAAAAATGATAATTTTGATAGTTAGCCCATTTTGCTAAGATATCACCTAACATTCCAAATTATAGATTTGCGATTCTAATGCGCTCTTTCACTAATCAATTGTTTACCAACTGTCATCCTAGGTAAATACTGCCATCTGTTGAACAGTCCAACTCACCTGAAATAAAAAAAAAAAATGTTGGGTCTGGTTTATTATAAAATAAATTTATTCTAGATATTGATGTAGATACACTTATTGTGCAATCAAATTTTGCGCATGCGTATGTATATCTCTGTATGTCTGACTATCTCCCTGTCTCCCTCTGCACGCGCATGTGTTAAATATATATTTTTAAGGGTTTTATTCCATTTGTTGCAAAGAAAAAAAATGCATTGCATTATTATGGTATGTTGGATGTTTATTATAATTTGCCGGTAGCAAATGTTTATATTGGTGGAAGACTAGGTACATCAAGATATCATTAAATATATGTTGAAACTAGACCAGTAAATAAAAAGATTAAGAAACAAAGGGAAATTTATTATAATAAAAAAGCAAAAGCTATATAAAGGCCTATTATAATAGGCCTATATAAAGGCCTATTAAGAGTCAATTAAAATCAATTGCAACGATTTTTCTTTTTTTTGCCGATATATGAAGATCTTAGCGAAGAATTCAATGTACAAAACCCTATGTGGTTCTCATGTTCCGAGAGTATGTAGAGCCAAAATAAAGGTTCCGACATATACGCTCCTTTGCGATTCGTCGGTGGCTAAACCCAATAATATTTTGACTTTTGTTTATGACTTGCATTTGCATTTATGAAATGTAACTTTGATTTTTAACCGAATTTAATAGCAGTAAAACTGTCTTACAGAAGATGTAAAAAGCAAACAATAGTTGTTCTTTAAAATCGATACATTAGCCATCCACCACAAATTAGTGATGATCAGAAATATTGGAATTATGGGCGATTTGTTATGAAAACTTAATTTTGTAGATCAATATTTTTGGGCGATGAAACTCTCAAAATTACAGAAAAAAATATAGATGATCCACATTTGCTTATTAGTAGGAGAAGATATAGAAACATCCAAGTAAAAAAATAAAAATTGAAATTATATTTTTCTAGTACACAAAAAAAAACAACAATTTGAACAGCATTTTGGGACCGGAAATAAGCAGACTTTTTTATAAAGAAAATATAAAGTTAATATTTTTATCCGCAAAATCAAAAATTTTAAGTTTTTTTTGTATCCGCAGAGAATCCGTGGAAAAGTGTATTTAATATACACTTTTCCACGGATTCTATGTGGTTAATTGGTTAAAAAAAAATCCGATTCTATTTATTTAAAATCATGAAGCGAGAATATCGTGCAAGTTCGACGACGAATGTTTATGTGGTAAATACAAAAAAAACAAGATTCTTTAGCTGGTACAATCAGACTACTTCACATGCGCGTATATACAGCCACGGACTCTGGGAATGTCGCGGTCCGTAAGACCGAGAAATCCGCTGTACTTGTTTCTACCGTGCAGGAATGCGTATCCACGCAATGATAGTGGACTGCTCGGTCTTACGGACCGCGACATTCCCAGAGTCCGTGGATGTACATGCGAATAATTATATTTGTAGTTGTACAGATTGAGTACTTCGCAAATTGCCTGAAATATGCGTAAAAGTAAAACAAAAGATAATAAATGACATAAAGCACAATAAAAAAATAATTGTAATTTATTTTCCCAATTTAGATTTAAACGCAATTTAAATCATCAGAACATAAAAGTCTCCTGTGGCTTTTATTTTACGCGCTTGTTTACTATACATATTTCAATTTGAATGTACATAATATCAAAATTGTTTTTTACCCGTAAATAATATAATGCTATCATTAACGCCTACAGTGATAAAACATTAAAGTCCATTTTGAATTTATAAAATTATAAACATTATTTTTGGCGTGAAATCTTGAAAACACGACAAAAATGAAAACAGTACGTTGATAAATCATATTTTGTTCATGTATATGTGTTCATACGTTCTTGGTAATTATCACACGATTATAAATATTACATAATACAGAATTTAATCACCAGTGTTGTTGGTTAGCGTCCATTCAAAAGTTGGCAGTGAAATATGTTTTGGTTGCGGAATATTGAGCATCTGTCAAGGCGCTCATTCAATTTATTTCAGATGTTAGGACTGGTCAACTTATCGTAAACCAATTTTTTTAGCGTTTTCAGGACACCTGCATATTTAAAGGATACTATTGTTACAGGGGTAACTTATGAATAACAGCCATATGAATCCTCAGCACTCGGAATTTTATCATATTGTATCATAGTTTGGCAATCATCAATATGCACATAGCTAATATTATCATTTGGATTTACATTACTTACACGCAAAGTTTTGTGGATATTGACAATTGAACTTTATTAGGAGAATTAAACAGAAGGACCTGAAATTATATCAACGTAAGTATTGTATCACTATATAATTTTTGTATTTTGTAACTGTTTTAATTTTAACTATCACGTAATCTTTACGATCATAATTATTAGGCAAACACAAACATGCAGTGTCAACTATTCTCTCAATACTCAATCCTTGGATTGTGCAACTTAAGGAATTAACATATTTAGATAGTAATGAAACAACGCAACAAGCACACGTTGGGTATAACAAACTGTGTAATTTAAAACGACATAACTTATGATAACAAACCTCTGCCATGAAAATGAAAAAGGTTTATAGAAATCATGATGTGGCATATTTAATTTGCACAATTCAACAAAGGTGCAGAATGGAAGTTCGCGATTGCCCAGGGAACACGTTACATGCTTAATTTTGCACAGGAAAAGAAAAGAAGACCAATTAACAGTCGAGATCTCGGCGTACATCCGGTCAGCCAGTCGCATGCAAGTGGATCTCCCCATGAATTACCGTCATTAAGTCCTAAGAGAGACTTGGCCAGTCTCGCGTAAGAGCGATGCGAAACTACACGAGATCATTTGAAAGGCCAAGATTAAGAGACTAGCTCGTGCCTTATCTGCACTGGCAATTGTGCGAGCTTTTCTCTGGATGCTGGCGGAAAATTGACGACATTAAGGCGGCATACGGATAATTTGATTGCATACTTTTCCGGAGAGATTTTCATCTAACAGGGAGGATGTGCATTAGGTAATTGACGTGTAGAAATATTACAAAGGTTATTGATATTACAAACGTTCAAAATTATTGGACATTTGAAAATAATAATGTTATCTGCATTCAGAGAATATCATTTAAGTTTTACATATACAATATAAATCTTTAAATACCAGAAATAGCCGAACATAAAATAAGTAATTTATTTTAAAGCCTCTTAAAAAAATTACGAAAAGTGAATCACATAAGTCTAGTTTTATTGAAGAAAAATTATTAAAATAAGCAGGTACCCCATAACCTTTGAACCAACGAGTTGCATGAGACACCCTGTATAAAAACCAATATTTACACATAAAATAAAAAAAATATAAAATCAAGAAAATAAAATAAATGAGGCGGAAAGCCCCCATGGGGTCAATAGCCCAAAACATTGTTTATATGTATAAAATAAATAAATATTGCAATAGCAAATTTTTTCGAAAGTCACCCGATATTCTTCCTTCATAAAATGACTAATTTTCATCTTGCAATAATGCTAATTTCAGATACTATGCTATAACTATTATTGCAAAGTGGAAATTGGTCATTATATGAAGGATATAATAGAAAGTGATTTTCGAAAAATTGTCGCTTAAGTGGTGATATTGTACAACACCGTGCAATTATAGTAGTTTATCGATGATGTCAGTTAATTTGCGTTAATTTTCTTTAGTATCATATGTGTAAAAAGATATCATTATCAAGCAAACGGCAAGTGAGAGGCCAGTGCACTCACCTCTCAAGCCAAAGGTCACAGATTCGAACATAGTAGGTTCGAGAAATTTTGAACGGGCATTGAAGGTGCCGTTTCTTCAGAGAGTGAATTGAGTTTTCAGATCGTACTGTTAAATTACGTAAAATGAACCCGATATACATTAAGTCTAAGCGTAATTCCCACTTGGGGCAGGTCAAGGTGATGATAATTAGCATTAGTTATACAAATAATCCGTCGTGACAAATCGGAACACACAAATATAATTGTTTAATTTCTTTAATTTTTCTTCGTCAAAATTGTAGCTGCAGATTCCGGAGTTTTCGCATTTTATTATCATAACGTAACACCTCATATTCTTTTATACTAGTCTAAAATGGCCACTTTATACTTTCTGCTTACAAAAAAAAACACTGCTCAATAATACTGCAATAATAAAAATGTTATTAAAACTTTTAATAATGGGCAACAAGAATAATTTAAATCAAATATATGATTAATTTTTTTAATTTGCAAACGGGGCAAAGCCTGCCTTATATGTAGATAATTTTGTATTGCTTTAATTTGGATAAATACATTTATGTCATACTTAATGCAAGACCACGAAGGATAATTAATAAGCTCCTAATTATTTAAATCATATACAAGCCGGAGACTTAATGTGCTCCAACTGTTACCATTTAAAATTTCAAAGTCAAAACAGAAACATTCCGAAATCAGTTATTCCAAGTCGAAACAATGGAAGCAAGGAATTCTCCTCGTTTTGGGACGACGATTGTATAACCCGAGTAATTTCACCCTCCAGCTGGCGATGGGAGTGGACTTCTTGCGATTCCACGAGAGCGGCCATATATTTTTTATCGCGAGCTCGGCAGAAGGTCATGCCAATTAGCGGCCGCGAGATTAACATCAAGCGCTGCGTTTTGTCAGTTTGGTAATTACACACAGCCGGCGAAATTAATGGAGGAAGATTGTAAAATTACTCCCCGACATTATTATTATTATTGTTATTATAATCCACTCGCGATATCAATTAATTTATACATATTTTTAATTGTGGCTAAAACGACTAAGTCGTGTTAGACACAAAGAGTAGAAAACAATGGAAGTGTATACTTCCTAGTATTTAAATTAAGCATTCGAGTCCTTTGTCAGGCCTCTATCATTAACGTTCCTACGTCTTATTAAAATATTAATTGTCAATAGCAATTTACGTGAATGTATGAAATCATACAACATATTTATCAAACGGAAAATATATTTTTTATGAAAGTGTAATTAATCAATAATATTAAAGTATTTATTAAGGTAAAATATTAATGTTACTGCTAATCGTTAAGAGTAAATAATTTTGTATGTAGTCTTTAATGAATTCGGAAAGTATAATTTCCACTGTTTGCTTATATTTTTGACATATGACAAAAGTGCAAATATTGTTTAAAAAAATGTTATATGCCACAATCGATGAATGTGAAACTTCTAACAAAGATGATTCCCAACGAATGTAATACAAACAATTAATTCCCACGACCAAAATAAAATAAAAGGCCGAGAAGTGTCTTGCCCAGCAAATTTACGTTTTGCGGTTTGCCTGTTTATTTATAAATTTACGGTTTGCCTGATTTTAGTACCTACATATTCGATCGATTTCTGAATGTCACTACCGTAGGACCGTGTTAGAAGCTAGGTTGGAAAAAATCATGGTTTAACAAAATATATATTTCTGATCAGTTTTTGCCAGAGTAGATGCGATATATATCAATGAATTTATAATCATGATTTAAATCACGATTTCTTTTTTTTTTTAGTAAATCATTGATTTTATTTTATCACACTGCTGCGTAGTCAAGTTTTGTTTTGAGAAAAAATAAAATTCATATTTCAAGCGATTTACATGTTTTGGCATCCCATGAACAAGAATTGAAGTTGAAATTGATGGAAGAAAAGAAAAAATATGTTACTTACATATTTTACAAACTTTAAAGCATGCAAACTCTATATTCACATTATATTTTTACTTGTTCACATTGTACACAATGCAAAAGCATTGCAAAATGCAAAAAGCAATGCAAAAGCAATGATTATATTTAAAAAAAAATCACTTTTGATTTAAATCAATGATTTATTTAAAAAATCATTTGATAGAAATGATTAATTTTGAAAAAAATCACTTTTGATTTAAATCAATGATTTATTTAAATATCATTTGATTGAAATGATTAATTTTGAAAAAAATCACGTTTGATTTAAATCTATGATTTATTTAAAAAATAGTTTGATTTAAATCACACTAACCCTGAGTGTTAGGAGTACTATGTAAGATACGTTAATTTAATTAATTGATTATATTATTAGGCTTTATAATTATTATAACGTTATGTATTCTTGAAAGTTTTCACTTAAGTTTCTAACTACCGGAGTAACTTATGAGTTATTCAAGTGCCAGCTACGTACGTATGCGTTACGTGTTTATTGATGACGCAAATCAACTGTTTTGTTATGCAGATTACTAGGTGTCCCAGCGGTAAATAATGAATCCGATAAAACTATTACAAACATTATTTGGAAAAATGTCAATTAGTTTTTAACAAATATGTACCATCATTTAGTAAGTAAAGAACAAAATTGTAAAATCTAAAATTATAATAAAAATAATCAGAGATGATTGAAATTATTGATCGGCAGAATTTAGAACCTGACTTAATTACCCTTTGTCCATCATTGCAATTGATTTTAAACGATGAGTAAAACTTGCATACATATATAAACTCTATTCCATTTTTATTTTTAACTAAGTTGGCTCTGTTAGGGTGACAGTATTGTAGGCCAATATAAAAAGTCACTACACTTGAAAAAAAAAACTTATATTTAAAAAAAAGAGGTTATATTTTATGACAGTGGGCAATGTTGCCACCAATTATGTCGTAGAACTATCGTGTCTTCTTTAAATATTTTATACAAATTTTTAATTGAAGTTTTCGTATCTTCATCAGGCCCAGTTGTATGAACGGAGATCAGCTTGAGCGTAGTTCAGTCACCTAGGATACAATTGTGTGAATAATGGTATCCTAGGTAACAGAACCATAGTCAAACTGATCTACGTTCATACAACTGGGCCTTAATAATTTAATTATTTTAATATATGAATTAGGCAACGTTGTTAGAAATCTGACATTTAATTTTTTTCCTGTCTGATCATTTTTGTTGGTATTTATGTGTAAAACTTTATAAAATGAAACCAAAGCCTACTTAGTTAAAAATAAAAATGAAACACTATACATTTCAATACAAATATTATTATACGAGGGCTGTTTGACGGAAGAGTGACTTTTTAATGAAAACGTTATTTTTCTGTTCAAAATATATTTTATTTGTCAACATAACACCCTTTCAAGTGTACACACTTAGCCCGGCGAGTTTACAATTTTTTTAAACCTTCCAAAAAGTAATCTTTCGGAAAGTCTTCAAAATATGCATTTGTGTCGGTTATCTCCTCTTCATTTGCCTGAAATCTTTTTCCACACAGCCATTTTTTTAAATTTGGAAATACGAAGAAAATCACTGGGAGCCAGATCTGGCGAATATGGCGGATAAAGCAGTAATTCGTAATGCAATTCAGTCAATTTAGTTGTAGCAATTGCAGACGAATGAGAGGGCGCATTATCGTGATGGAACAACACTTTCTTTCTTCATCAAATGCGGTCGTTGTTTTTCAAGTTCGGCATCAATACATGTCTGCATAATCAGCATAATACTGGCCAGTTATGGTTTTTCCTTTTTGTAAACAATTAATAAAGATTACACCTTTAGAATCCCAAAAAACTGTGGCCATGACCTTATTGGTCGAAAAAAGTGTGTTTGCCTTTTTGGGAGCATATTCGCATGGAGAAATCCAGTATTTAGACTGTATTCTTGTTTCTGGAGTATAATGATGTATCCAAGTTTCATCTACTGCGACATATCGACGAAAAAAATCCTTTGAGTTACGTTGAAAACGGCAAAACATTCTTCTGAATTCTTAATGCGAGCGCGCATTTGATCACCATTAAGCAAACGCGGCAACCATCTCGCGGATAGCTTTTTCTTATTGAAATGTTCATGCAAAATATTGTATACCCGTTCGGTTGAGATGTTTACTTCATTAGCTATCTCACAAACTTTTATTCGACGATTGCCAATTACAAGGCCATAGAGTTTATTAACCATTTCTGGAGTAGTCACAGTAAATGATGGTTTCGGACGATCTGCATCAACCGTGCTCATATGGCCACTTTTAAAAGCAGAAACCACTTACAAATCATTCCATGGGACGGAGCAGATTCTGGATAATATTTACGTAACTTTTCCTCGGTTTCTTTAATTGTTTTTTCACGTAGAAAATAATGTTTAATCAACAATCGAATTTTTTTTTTTTACATATTTACAAAACAACGAAAACAGTTTCCTTCAAATAAGTATAAAACATAATCTATCTGTCAGATTGGTGCCAAATTTTGACAGTAGACCTCCGAAAGACCTCAGGAGCTAGCAACATAATCATTATAACGAAAGTGTTACCAACCTTTGAAAAGTCACTCTTCCGTCAAACAGCCCTCGTATATCTTAAATATACATCACTATTGAACATTTTTTCTTTCGAATCATATAATTGATCTTTCGATGGTTTACTTTTAATTACGAATTATTGGTATTAAATCAACAAAAAAAGTTCTTAAACTTAAAATCAATTAAATATATTTTGATCATCTGGTATATGGACGGGAAGGATGGGAGTGCAAGTCATAAATTTATATATAATGAGATAAAATTAGAGGCAGACCAGAAAGAACCTCAACTAAAAACACAAAAATGTTGAGTCAACATTTCATATTAATCAGATAAATTATGATATTAACATTTTTAGACATTGTTTTTTTTTCTCCATAAACGTGATACATTTTGAAATATATGTTGAAAAAGCTGCTGTAGATAACGGCCGTCTTGGCAAAAAAACCTATACATGTTGGTACTCAGAAATTAACTTAAGATTCTGCTCTTTCTCAAGTTAATTTCCGAGTACCAACATGTATAGGCTTTTTTGCCATGACAGCCGTTATCTACAGCAGCGTTTTCAACATATATTTCAAAATGTATCACGTTTATGGAGAAAAAAATCAAGTGTCCAAAAATGTTAATATCATAATTTATCTGATTAATATGAAATTTTGACTCAAAATTTTATTGGTACTCAGAAATTAACTTAAGAAAGAGCAGAAAGGTCAAGCTATTTTCAGATATCCTATAAAACAGCGGTTGCCAACCAGTGGTCCGAGAGAAAATTTGGTGGTCCCCAGAAAAAGCTGGACAATATTGACATCTCTATTTTATTTAAAGTAGAATAAAAATGATATTCTAAGAAATACATATATTCTGAAACACAAGTTTTGCCTTGATGTTGCACCAAATTCATAGAACATAGCAGAGTTTAACATTGATTGATCCCCAATGCAGGTTAACAATAGGTTGGACTCGGGGTTGGACAGTTGCAGCGTATGTCGTGTAATACTAAGAGAGTAATAGCTGTCCAGAAACTCAGAAACTGAAAGAAATTTCTATGTCCGCTAACTCGGCCAAGCGCAGAATTGAAGACATGGCTGAATATATTCAAGACCAAGATACAAAAACGGTAAAAAATTCATCATATTTATGCAATTCAACTTGAAGAGTCAATGGATGTAAGTAAAATAGGGCTTCTCCTTTGTTTTGTAAGGGTTGGTATGAAGGAGATTTACTGGAAGAACTACTTTATTCGCTCAACTTTCCGGGTAGAACAACTAGTTCTGAGATCTTTAAAGAACTTAATAGTTCTTTCCTGGAACTCGTAATTGAAAGGAAAAATATATTGGAATATGTGATGGTGGTGGTGCAAACATGACTGGATATCTTTCAGGCATTGTGTCAAAGGTGAAAAATGTTGGTCACCCATACATATTATGTACACACTGTATTATGAGTTATGTAACACACTGTAACTTGCGGAGACAAAAATGTCCCCATAACTACACAAAGTTTGATGAAAGTTTCAGATGTTGTTAAAATTATAAATGAAAATTGACACAAAGCAACCAATTCTCGAATATTTGAGGCACTCTACGAATAAATCGGTTCCCAGAATACTCACCTTCTTCATCACACTCAGGTGAGATGGCAGTCATGGGACAAAATACTAACTTGACTCTTCGCCCTGCGCGAAGAAGTCACATTATTTGTCCAGCAGTAAAATAATCCGAAATTTCAACAATTTTTGTTCCGACGATGAGCGGGTAGCCAAGCTTACAGACCTGGCACATATTTTTTCGAAGTTGAATGAACTGAACATATCCTAGTAAGGACACCTTAAGGACGTGTTCACGAGGTAGTAAATTTGATGCATAAAATTCAAAAGAAAATATTACTGTGGCAAAAGCGGTTGGCCGCCAAGAAGAAGCCAAATCTCCTAATGTTTTCAATTTTGATCCTATCACTCACGGAATGTGTTGCTCATTATTAGCCAAAGAAAGAAGATCCCAGACATGGCAATATGTGAACAACAGATCCATTTGCAGCAAACATTCAAGATAACAATTTAAGCTTGAATGAAAAGGAAAACCTCATCGATCTATCATCCGACCAAAGCCTCAAAGCTAAGTTCCAGTCATCTTTATCAAGACCCCATTTTTGGCTCTCCAGAAAAAGTCAATACCCATTGATGAGTGAGAAAACTACATATTTGTGCGAAAAGACATTTTTCTACAATCACTAAATAAAGTAGTCTTTCTTGCTCGACATTGACAACGAAAAGTTTACGTTTATCGACGACTTTCACCTTGTTTTTCGTTCACCGCGCGATAAAAACTAAAAAAAGGCGCGTCATCAATAGTAACCAATAAATAAGCGTTGTTTAAAAAAAGGCAATCGAAAAGTTTGCACAGTATTTTACATTCTTCAAGTGATTGTAGAAAAATGTTGGTATGCATTATGAGCAAAATGTGACATTTATTGCTTCGCGCGGCTAGAATTTCGGTTGACACCTCGCAGTATATAATCATTGGAGCCAAATATCCATAAACTCATTTTAAACAAGCAGGAGCAAATATAACACTATAAATATGTCATAAGTACTTAAATAAATTTCGATTATTTTGCAATATTTGATCTAAGTTTAATAATTTGGTTATAGTTTAATCTATTTTGGATATACTAGTTTTTATATTTCTTTTAAATAAATTGACAACTTAAAAGTCAAAACATTTATAAAAATATTATCCAATATTATATATATTGAACTCAAAACAATTAACACCTCTGAAGATGACTGGAAGATAGCCGAAATTAGTCAGGTGAAGAAGACATAATAAAAATAATATATAAAAAAAAACATCTTTATATCTAAACATAGAAACTACCAGTAAGTACGTAAATAAAGAAGCCAGAAAACAATAAAAATAATAATAATTTTGTTACAATTAAATAACCTTTAAAGATTTTGTTATGATTCAATAGGAATTTATAATTTTGTTATATTGAATCGGTCCATTTTATATTAATAAAATGTAAGTTCTGTGATCATTATTCCACAAATGAATGTATCTGAAAAATATATACAGGGCGAGTTTTTTTTTAAGAGTTACAACAAGGCGATATCTCAAAAACGGTTTAAAATATATACATGCAATTTTGGTGAGGTAATAGTTGGGGTGGCATATTAAATCACATTTTTAGCATGTACCCCCTCATGCTTATTTGAGTGGTGGGGGTAACCTTGGAATTTTAGAATGATGGAATTTTGTTTATTAAATTTGAATCTACCTGAAAACATACGAATGTGAAAAAAATATTGATTTGCTCTTTCGGTTACTGAATATACATATACATATATGTACATACATATTCATACATATATGAACATATACACAGTGTTATCTCTGAGTTATCTACATTTTTATCGAATTTGAAAATAAATAAATTTTACCAATTAAAATCTCATGAAAAACTATGTAGTACTTTAAAATACTAACCATTATATAAGTGGTCCGCGGGATTTAATTTTTTTGAATTTAGTGGTCCATGACGTTTGAAAGGTTGACGACCGCTGCTATAAACTACCATTTCCAGTTAGCGGATTTCAGCAATAAATCAATGGGATCTTGCATTTTTTCTTAAAAGGTTAAATATGCGATTTTTAGTCGATCGGGTAAGCCGTCTGTGATGCAGAGAGGGCACAGACAGACAGAAAAACTCTTAGAAAACCACGTAAATGAAAGTAAAAAATCAATGCTGTCAATTGAAACTTTTGCGTTGTATGTAAACAAAATCTTGATTTGACGCATATTTTGACGCATATAAACGAACATTTCCGCAAAAACCCCGATTTATTTTACTTTCTTTTACTAACTAGATATGTATAGGTATGTAAGTATTTGTTAATTTCCAATTGCCAATTCATTTAATTTTTCATTTCGAATCGTGTTACCAACATTCAATGGTTGTAATTGTAGAGTTGTCAGAATATGCAGAATTTTGCAAATATTTAGATACAATTAATGTAATAAATAACTTATAGCTTTTTTCAATGTTTAGTTGTATCTTTCATATATTATTTATTAACATAATAAATGTCAACTACTGAAGATAAGCGCATAGCACCTGCAATATACAGGGTGTTTGCTAAAGGTATTTCGATATCCGAAATTTGGATATCGAGTCAGCGATGGAAAACAAACAAAAATGTTCATATACACATGTGGGCCTAGATGGCGCTGTAAGCAGATATTCAACATTTCGATTTATACATTGAATTTATATTATGTACAGAATTTGACATATCTAGTATCAACAAGCAATATTAGTTAAAGTAAAACATTCAAAGTGACCACTGTGGACTTGAAGACACATGTAAGCTCTTTGTTCTAAACAGCGACAGATTTTAATCGCCTCGCCGGTGGAATTTCCGCGTTATTTTCACTGGGGAAATTTCCCGGTGACCCGAACTTTAATTACGTGGATATTTTAGTTAGGAACGTGCATTGCAATTGATGATCAATCGCCAAAATGCAATTTTTAGATGAAAATTTCGGTAAATCTGTTAAAAATAAAAGTCTACCCCAAACTTCGCTCACTTTTCACCCCTTTTCAACAGGAAGCTTGTTTGCGTTTTAGGATATCCGGAAGAAAAAGATTATTCCACCGGCGGCTTAAGGTGTCTCTATTCTTTTCAGATGGTTTTCCCCTAGTATTTACTGTACGAGCTTAAACAATTCCTTTGATATGCCCTCAACAATAATAATTTAGCGGATTGAGGTCTGACGATCTTGGTGGCCATACAACAGGGCCTCCTCTCTAATCCAATAATTGTTTTAAAACTGCCATGGTAACTGCACATGTAACACAAAATGAACATGTGTGCATAAATCAACAATCATGTCTTATCTCTAGAGGTACATTTTCTAGTAATAATGGCAATGAGTCTTGTAAGTAAAGTTCATAATCGTTACCATTGAATGCATTGCATTGCCATCAGACTTTCCAAGAATTAAGTGCATATCTGCGTATTCTTCAAAAGATTACTTCATTTCGTAGTAAAATGTTACGAATATACATGAACTAATCAAAACCAAAGTCTAACCGTTATGCCTTATATGTAAAGTTACGACCACCAAAATAATGCTTCAAAACATAATGATTGAATATCTGCTTACAACCCCATCTAGGCCCACATCGCTGACTCGATATAAAAATTTACGGAACACCTTTAGTAAACAAGCTGTATATATATAGTGATATAAAAATAAACTGTGAAAAAAGGTAAAACATATTTAATTAATTATGGTAATCATTTCACAAAGCTCAGAGAATAATAAATATTTAGATACAGTTGTGTGTAACCTGAACAAGCGCTAATGCTCATAGATGGCCATAAGCTTACTAAAAGTAACATGAATTGTTAGGGCTTTAAGCAAAAAGTAGGCCGCCGTTAATAAACAAAATGTATTAACAAACGAGTTGTATGTGTCTTTTTTTAATTTGTATTCATAAAGACGTCATTAACGTCGTTATAACAAACAATCTAAACAACCGTTTATGTGCAATGCTACAATATTTTATAGCAACGGACGTTAAATTTTTTGTTTTATAGCAACGGACGTTAAAAACCGCCACAGCGGACTTTTCTGTTTAACGAGATAGAGAGAATGAGATACGAGAGGACGATATAACTAGAAGAACGAGATTGCGAATTAATTATTATTTAGTTAATAATAATAATCTAAACACATACAAATTATTTATCTTTCTTTACAATACTGAAATTAAACGTACATTTATTAAAGTGTCCACTAAGCGTAATTCTTCCGTCGTCACATATATCATTCATAATCGTTTGTTCATTGCTATTAGAGACGATTCCAGATGATGTAGATGGAATGTCATCAGCAGTTTTATTCGCCGAATTTGTAATTTTCTTTGCAATTTCCATTTTCTGGTACTCCGATTCCTCAATATATCCTTCCGCTACACTCGTTGAGCGCCATCCACCAAGACTTTTTAACGCAAATACATCACCTCCACCTTCTACCAACAAAGTGGCCGATGTTCTCCGAAAACAGTGTCCGGTGTATAATTTAAAATCCGGAAGTTTTAAATATTCGGCAACTTTTTGGGGAATATTTGCTATTGTGTGTATTCCAGCTGGCTGTACAGTACATTTTCCTCCGCGATAAGTTAAAAATAACCTTGTAGTTTTAACATGACCTGGCCGCAATGACAAATACTTTTTGTAAAGCATATAACCGTTGAATCCATCAGCATCATTCGTAATTACGAAAGATCTTGTTTTGTCGGTTTTTGTCGCTCCAAGAAACACCCGTAAAAATGAGCCATTCTCTTTCACATCGTTTACCGTCAAATTGACAAGTTCTTGGCGACGACAAGCACCAAAAACTCCAAAAAGAACCACAAGCTGAGAAGATTTGATATAGGTACATCAGTTTGTCTAGCAGAAATACAGTTTACCTACCTTTGCAAATAAAAAATGGAAATCATCAGCCTCTTTCAAAAATGCCATGACATTTTCTTTAGATAATACCTTTGACTTTTTAGGTCGGTAACCTCGGGAAATATTTTTCAAAAATTCTTGAGCACTAGCATATCTAACAATTTATACAAATCTAGTATTGAATTTATACATAGCAATATTAGAACTTACTTACTAATATCCACTTTTTCCTTTACTTTTAGCACTTTCTTCAACATTGAAAAATATGACCAAAGACTAGATGGTTTGACTTGTTTCGATTTCTCATTTAAGTAAGCCATAAGGACTTGTTCCGAAGTTTTTCGAACAGACATTTTGTTGCGCCAATCGCAAAACAACTTATACGTTTTTTCGTAAATGGCAGCCGACTTCACGGGCATCAATCGACTTTGTGCTTGTGCAGCTTGCTCGATAACTTCTGGTGGCAAATCATAATCTTCTTCGATATTATCTTCGATATCTGACATTTTGTCAAATTTAATTTGTCAACAACAACACTGTTGTTATGGTTGGAAATAACATATTTCAATATTATTTTCAAATCAATATGTGTACAAATTAAAAAAAAAGTTGTATGTTACACGTACGCTAATGGTCTTTATGGACTTGGCCGGTTAAATGGCTCGGCTAACGCCTCGCCATTTAATCTTCCGGCCGCGTCCATAAACACCTATTTAGCGTACTTGTAACATAAATAACTATTATTTTGGACATAATAATTTAAAAATTAATGTTCCACACAATTTTCACTGCTTTAGTTCCCAACTTCAGAAAATAATTCCAGTAGTACTAATCGCTAATTAAATAATTAATTCACTTTATAATCAAGTATCAACTATTTATACTTAATTGTAGTGCTTATTTGTTTTTATTTTTTCCCTGCTTGATAAATAGCTATCGACCATTGTCGCTATTATTTCGCATGTTTCAATTAATCTTAAATGTGTTTCGAAAATTACGCAACAATTGAATCCATTTTTGTTCAAGTTTTGGATACCAGTTATTATTATATTCTTTATTGTTTTCTTCTTAATCTTCTTAGAGTACTTACTGGTAGTTTATATATAAAGATATTTTCTTGTTTTTATTATTTTTATTATGTCTTATTGACCGCACTAGCTAGTTTCGGCTATCTTTAGCCACCTTCAGAGGTCTTTTTTTTTAGTTTATTTTATTCGATATTACATAAGATTTTTATAAAGGTGTTTTGACTGTTTAAATAATTTATTTATTTTATATAAACTACCAGTAAGTACTCCAAATTAAATCAATAGGTTGTGAGGTCAGAAGTGCCAAGTGAAGGTGGTGGTTGTCGAAGGTGGCTACGTAGGCCATGGTGAAGGGTCGAGTCATGCAGTCTGGGTTGATATGGGGTTGTATACGTTTATTCGGTGAATAGGTGACACATGGTCGTGTATACTTCGCGCAACGATAGTTTGTTTTTATGACATTAACTTGCAATAAGAATTATAAGGGTGGGATTGTTAAAACACTTCAAGTTAGGTATCATAAAAGTCCAGGTATCGGCCGGCCCTTTGTCACTGGCAACTCCTTGCTGCATCAACATTTAAGCCAAAGCCTGGACTTTTATGATACCTAACTCAAAGTGGTTTGACAATCCCACCCTTATAATTTTTATTGCAAGTCAATGTCATAAAAACAAACTATCGTTGCGCGAAGTATACGCACACTTGCGTACGCGCTTGTACACTGCTATTACTTAACTTATCTCTAGTTCTTATATCTAATTGATGTTGTGATGTTACACATTCTTACTAGTACATTGTCGCACGTGAGGCTGTATTGCACTCTACAATTCTATGCGAAATTTTTGCAAGTACATTAGCAAAATTAGTAAAAAAGGAAGACTACACATTTTCAGTGCAAGAAGTAATAAGTTTACAGAAGAGTTGGCGCCTCTACTGGAAACCGCAATCAACTTGGATTCGACTTTTTTACGACATCCCATTATCTACATTCTCCTTTGCTCGTGTACTTTCAGTTTTTTTTAGGATGATGTGTATATATCTAAACACATCCGTCTACCCCCTTGCCTATATCAGTTATATGAGTTGATTATAATCAATCAAGATATTTTATTATTCACGAAACCAACTCTATATTTAAAATAACGCTGCATATGTCCTATTTCTGCCAAGTTATAGAATCTAAGTATAATTTAATGATTGGAGGGCCCAATCGTTTCCAATTCCCAATTCAAGTACAAACAACTCGATTGTATAAAAAAAAAATTCGAGACTAGTTCATGTGTAATATTCAGAAGTAATATAACAAGAGCGTCAAAAACAATCGAATATACCTGACGTATGCGAAATATGTTCTGAGAAATACGCCGAGTCCGTAGGACGAGGCGAATTTTAAGGAACGCATTGAGCAGTTGTTATATTCAGATTATTTTTTATGTTCGAGTTATATTCGGAGGACTATATAACCGAATAATAAATGTAAATGCAAGAAATATTTTGTCAATTTGACTTTCGTGCATATTATGATTCACGGCAACTTGATTTTTATTAACACCTAAATTAAATTAAATTCATAATTATGACTTATAAGAACTTGATTTATTTATGGTATGTAATATTAAAAGTATAATTATTATAAATTACTGAGCCACTGGAATTATTATTATTATTAGATGAATCAAGAGAAACTGACGAAGAATTATTGCTAGAAGAATTTTCAATTTCCGATTCCATTGATTCGCTTCTTAAATTTGAAATAAGATTTTTATGATGATTTTCACTTAGATTCAAATAAGGTTGAATTGAAGTAGTATTGTTGTGTCCAGTTAATGTTATAATTTCTTCAGCGTTAATACCCGTACTTGATAACTGACAAACTGTAGACGAACTGTTAGAATGATTTGTTATTTTTACAAGTTTGGTATTTATTCCGATGCTTTTAGCAACACTTTTGTCCATTTACTAATCTGATTGTATCCTAAGGGCATGTTTTTATACCAACAGCTATTTTCATGTTTTTTCCAATCTTTATTTACTGTAAGAAACAGGCGATTAGTTTTAATGTTAGGTGTCTGCTTAGAAAAATAAATATTTAGAAGTCGAACGAGACACATGTCTATATTATTTGAATTTGGGGCAATCCATTTACTATCTGCAATTTTCTTATCACCTCCTTGTGCTGTTTTGGAGAAAATTGTATTGTATTCCATCCGACCTGTTGACAAACCGTAATTGTTTATTTCTTCTTTGAAATATTCTGTCAAGCAAGCACTTGCTTCTCCTCCTCTCCGTGCAAGTTCAACAGACGCAATATGGTAAAACTTTCGCAGTAGACCATCGGGTGTATTTCCATTAAAATAATTTATAATTCTTGTTTGTTCTTCATGGGTTAAAGCCGACGAACTGCGTTTTTTTTCCAAATTGCGTTGTAAAATTTTCCTCTTGCGAATTGCGAGCATCTCTTGCTTTTTGAAATATAACGCTTTTAATAAGATCTATAACTCTTTTGAATTTATTATAATAAGTAAGTTGAATATGCTTAGCTGTGAGATTCCAGAGTGTTTTCAATACTCCTTCTTTATAATCTTCACCATTAACTTTTCGCATGTTGTAAGCCCAGTCTTCCAAAAATTTACATAATTCTTCATCCGACTTTTCTTCTTTTATATCATAATTTCTTTCTCAACAGAAGTGATCAAATTGTCTTATAACATAACATTCTGTTCGCACTGTATTAATGGGTTTTGTGGATGTGACGGATTCTTCGATTTTATGAATCTCATCAGATCCAAATCGATTTATATTGACCGCTTATTATATACTGAACGCAAGAAATATTATGTCATTTTGACTTTTGTGTAAAAATGTTATGATTCACGGCAACTTGATTTTTATTAACACCTCATCGAAATACGCAAACTAACGATATATTCGAAACACGCCCCATGACAACCAGGTAATTAGTAATAAGCGCTGTAATACGAAGTAACTAAGGAAAATTCAATATTGTGATTGGTCCATTTAACTATGAGGTATATAGTCACTGTAATCTGTAATCTGCAGATTGTTGCATAAATAATTATGCAAACTTATGCCTAAGTTCCAAAACCTTCCCTATCTTTAAAAGTTTAGTGTCGTTACTATAAATGGTAAAATCCAAACCAAAGATATGTGAGGAGTGTCAGAATCATTTTACCTTATTTGTAATATATATTTTACCTAAACATTTAGTGTATATGTATGAGTTATAACTTGTATTGAAGAAATTTTTCTTATGCCTAGAAGCACCATAGATCCGCCCAACTGCGAATGGTACGAGTTTCTAAGTACGAAATATACCTGTACTAGGGTTCAAACACAGGCCACCGTGCATCGAATATGTCATCCAAAGTGGGTTCTAGTTTTTGCAAGTCAGGCTGCAAACATCGACTTCAAAAGTTTTTAGAATTAAAGCTGTACAATAACAGTTTAATTGGTACAAGCAAACTAAGTTTTATTATTAAATGTATGTTGTTATCGTGTTAGCTACTTATTAGATTTTATTTCATAACCTGTCTTAGTGGTTGCCAACAAACATAAAACTTATATAATTGAATTTTACTTTTGAAACTCTGAGGCAGTAAAATGGAAAGTGTAAATTCATCTGCCGCATACGTGAAAGAATTGTAACATTTTTATTTGATTGTACCAAAATAGTTTAATTATATTTTAAGTGTTATTCAAACAGTTTCGTTCGGAATAATTTTATATTCGCAGCGGTAATTTAAATATATTATTGAGCGCCATAAAGTTCCCAGTTTCTACACTTTCGCGGAAAGTTTGTTCCTCGAAAATAATCAGTGCAATAAATTATATTAACAACAATGTATAAGTTTACTTACAACGCAAACTTACCAAACATAAATAAGTTAATAAAATCTTTCGGCCCCCATATAATCGGCTATAAATTCAAACTCCCTCGTGAAATATTCATAGGGAAGTCATCCCGGAAAATTTATTGCGTTTGTTTCGCCAATTAGCTTTCCCCGAGGAAAACTCGGGACGGGCCGGAGTCGAGCGCACTGTGCATCGTGCTGTTCATCCTACATTAGAATTCGCAGTATTAACTTCCCGGCGGGTTGCCGCCGTGAAGGCAATCTTAATGGTCATCATCTGCAGGCGAGTGCGCCGCGAATAAACGATTTCAACCATGCCGTTAAATATCACACGAAGGTTAAACGATCGCCATAATTGTTATTAACAATAATAAACGTCTAAATAACGCTTAATAATAAAGGTATTCCTGTAACGGGTTTTCCAATAAGAGGTGTTATTTTGAATAGCCCGCTATTTCGGTAGATGTCACTTTTGAAGCTGTCATTTCTTGGCATTTGACAAGTAGAAACTACGCCATTAATAAAAATGGTACGATACACGCTTCAACAACGCATTGAAATTATTAAAATTCACTATAAAAATGGTGAAAATTTGGCAGAGACGGTTCGTAAAACTCGAACATTTTTGGGTCGTCGTGAAGCACCTTGTCGGACCGCAATACAGAAATTGGTGGAAAAATTCGAGCTGTTGGGACAAGTTAGTGATGAGAAGAATAAAACCCGTGCACGTCGCTCAAGAACAGCCGAGAATATTGCTGCTGTAGCCGAAAGTGTTGAAGAAAACCCAGGTTTGTCCATTCCTCGTCGTTCTTTGGAATTAGGTATTCCACAAACGTCATTACACCGTATTTTGCATAAAGATTTGGGTCTTAAGGCTTATAAAGTCCAGTTAACACAAGAACTCAAGCCGGCCGATCATCAACAACGTCGTGACTTTGCTGATTGGGTCGTTGAAATGCATGAAAATGATCCGGAATTCCATCGAAAAATCATCTTCAGTGATGAGGCCCATTTCCACCTCGGTGGCTTCGTCAACAAGCAAAATTGTCGCATCTGGGGCTCAGAAAACCCAAGAGTTATTGTTGAAAAGCCTCTCTATCCTCAACGTGTGACTGTTTGGTGCGGTTTATGGTCCGGCGGAGTCATTGGACCTTACTTTTTCGAAAATGAGGCTGGCGCAACAGTTACGGTGAATGGATTGCGCTATCAAGAGATGATTAACGATTTTTTATGGCCGGAATTGGATGGTATTGATCTGGACAACGTTCACTTTCAACAAGACGGCGCTACGTGCCACACAAGCAACGAAACCATTGATCTTTTAAGGGAAAAGTTTCCGGACCGTGTTATCTCTCGAAGAGGTGATCACAATTGGCCACCGAGATCTTGTGATTTAACACCTTGCGACTTCTTTCTTTGGGGCCACGTGAAGGAGAAGGTCTACGCCAACAGCCCAGTATCGATTCAAGACCTCAAAGATGGAATTCGTGAGGCTATCGAGGACATACAGCAGCCACTTTGCGATTTAGTTATGGAAAATTTCATGAAAAGGATTTTGTCCTGTAAGCGTGGCCGTGGTGGTCATTTGCTTGATGTTATTTTCCACTATTAACGGCATACCTTCCTCTTTGTAATGAAATAAACATCTGATGATTTATAATAAAAAATGGCATTTTTCTTTGAATATCAAAATAACACCTCTTATTGGAAAACCCTTTAGGTCTTTTAAGTTTACGACACCCATCGTCCATAAACTCTCGGTGAACACAGTGACGAGTGGGCAGTGTGTTCGTAATAATTCAGTAATATTATTAGTACCATTCGGAATATTCACATAAAACATATTAAATAATAGTTTGACAAATGATTTTTTTTATTACAGTTACACAGGATCTTCGATAGCATCTTTACAAAAGGAGGGAACACTTTATATGAGCCAACTGCACAAACTGCGACAGAGCCTGTAGAGCCTAAAAAAGGAAAAAAACGGTTAGTTAAGAAGTCTACTTAAAAAGTAAATATACGAAAGCATCGCCGAAATACTGGACAAGACTATATTACAAAATCTGGAAACAAATTTCCTTCTAAAGCCTTTTCCCAATGCAATTACCCATGTAATTGCAGACAGGGCTGCGTCAAAAAAATTGCAGAGCATCAACGAAGAGCCATTTTTGAATCTTTTTGGAAACTGGCTGACTATTCCCGGCAAAATGTGTTTATCAGAGGACTAGTAAAAGTCAACACAGTCAAAAGAAAACGTGTTAGAGATGGCTCACATCCGGAAAAGCATGCGTACTTTGAATATGCTTTTAGAGTAGATAACACCACACACCGTGTGTGCAAGAAATATTTTGCAGAAACGTTGCAAATTAGTACCGGTAGAGTGTATAGGTGTATCTCTAAAGACGAAATGATTGCGGTGACTGATCAACGTGGCATGAATCCTAGAAAAAAGCTAGAGGATTAAAAAATTGTGCAGCATATCAATTCATTTCCCGCGTACCAAAGTCATTATTCCCGAAAAGAGAATCCCAAGAAAAAATATTTGAATGAAAATTTAACTATAAGTAAAATATACGAATTGTACACCGAACAATGTATCGCCGAGGGAATTGATGCATTGAAGAAAAAAATCTATTACCATGTATTTAATACAAAATTCAATTTAAGTTTTAAACCTCCAGCAAAAGATACATGCCGAATATGTGACCAACTGCAGATGAAAATAGCTGCAGAGCAGGATGAAGCCAAGAAGAAGATCGCTCTAGTAACAGAAACAACATTACACCTTGCTAAAGCCGAACAAGCACGAACATGTCTTCATGAGGATCAAATGACTGCTTGCGATGAAAAGTACGTGGCAACATTCGATCTTCAAAAAGCGCATCCGTTTCCCAAGCTATCTACATCAGTAGCATACTATAAAAAAAATCGATATGTTATAATCTAGGAATCCATTCTTCTAATGAACAAACGGGATTCATGTATATGTACGACGAAACCGAAGGTGGGCGTGGATCTCAAGATGTAGCATCGTTTCTTGTAAAGCATTTAAAGAAAATGCTCCAAGTCATAAACATATTGATTTGTACTCTGATTCTTGCACCGGTCAGAACAGGAACATTAAAGTATCACTGTCTTTACTAAAATTAGTGCAAGATACTCGAATGGCTGTCGAAACTATAGATCACAAATTCCTGGTGTCAGGACACTCGTATTTGCCAAATGACGCAGATTTTGTCGTTATTGAAAAGGCAAGTCGCAAGAATACACATATTTACTCCCCTCAACACTGGATGGATATTGCACAGACTGCTGAAAGCAGGATCCAAAATTTATAGTTTTTGAAATGAAAAGAGGAGATATTTTTTCTACAAAAAACTTGGAATCAGCAATACAGAATCGAAAAAAAAACTGTCGATGCATACACATTCAGTTGGCTGAATATCCGTTGGTTAAGATTTGAGAAGACATCGCCGACTGAATTCAAATTTAAACAGACTTTGAATGAAGCTGTTGATTTTGATCAAGTTAATCTTAGTAAAACTGTGTGTGGTCGACCAAGAACTTCACTTAATATAGAACAAGAGCAATTGTATCCAACAAGGCGAATTGTGACAGACTAAAAAAAAACAGCACATGATGGATTTACTGCCCTATATACCGCCAATATACCATACATATTTCAAAAACCTACCTATCGCATCCAAAACAAGACAAAATCGCATTGCCAATACAGAAGATAACAATGATGAGCCTTTCTATGAATAGAGGAAATTATTGCTTTATTGCATAATTTACATATTTTCCCATCCTAAGAGGTCAAAATGTGACTAAAAAACCGGACTAAACTGTGGGTGATGGAAACCATCAGAGTTCAGATACGGATTTAGCACCCAAACAACTATAAAAATCAGCTATCAAGATTTAAAACCTTTTTTGAAGTTTTTTTGTTTTTGTTGGCCTGTGTAATTGTTTCACTATCAGATCATGTTTGTTGGTGTTCATGTGTAAAACTTTAAAAAATGAAACCACACCCTTCTTAATTAAAAATAAAAATGGAACAGTATACTCATCAATATACACTGCGCGACAAAAGTCTGGGTTCACTAACAATTTTTCCGATTTTTCGTCCTATTTTTTTTTTTCAAATAAACCAAAATGTTAATGTTTGTTTATCAAAAAACAAGTTTAATGACGTAGTCGCCAAATGCATAGCCGTACAATTTTTAATATAGTGCATGTTTTCCTTCTAACGTGCCTTATTCAGATTTTTGAGATTTGGTTAACAATTAAGTTGGTGTTGTCATGGATTTGTTTATCATGCTTCAAATGTTGCTGGCAAGTGTCAGTGTGTGCTGAAATTTAGTTTTGTGATCAAAATGCCGATATCTCCAGTAAGATGTGCACGGATAATTGCCCACATTGAAGAAGGACATAGCCAGAGAGAAGCAGGCCGTAGGTATGGAGTTTCTCAAAACGGGGTCCGAAGGATTTGGCAGAGGTATGAGGAAGAAGGTCTACTAACAGCCAGAGCACGGTCAGGAAGACCAAGAAAAACTAATGCTCAAGATGACCGATTTATGTTGTTACAATCTTTGAGAAATCGCACTGAAACTGCAACAATTAGAGCTAATGAGCTTGCTGCAGTCAGAAATGTTCAAATATCGGCACGTACAGTTCAGCGACGACTTCGAGAAAATAATCTAAAGTCTTATCGGGTTGCCACTGGTCTAAAACTTATGGTTCGTCACAAACAAAACCGACTGAATTTTGCTAGAACTTATCAGAACTGGGGGGCTGCCGAGTGGCGACATGTCTTATGGACTGATGAATCCCGTTTTACGTTGGATGCTCCAGACGGTCGTACACGGGTATGGAGGAGACCAGGAGAACGATACGCAGCATGTACCATGGCTCCTAGATCCAATTTTTTCGGAGGCTCTGTAATGGTATGGGGAGGGATTTCTGTCGAGGCTCGTACAGAACTCCATATTTGTGATAGAGCAGCCCTTAACGCAGATAGGTACATTAGGGATATTGTAGAGGAACATGTTGTACCATACAGTCACTTTATTGGAGAAAACTTTCAATTAATGCAGGATAATGCTCGCCCACATGTGGCGAACATTACCCTCCAATATTTTAACGAAGTCGGAATTAGGTGTTTGGATTGGCCTGCTTGTTCACCAGATCTGAACCCTATTGAGCACGTGTGGGACCAACTGGGAAGAGCCATTCGAGCTCGCCCTGATCGCCCTCGGACCTTAAGAGACCTTGCAGCATGTTTGGTTGAAGAGTGGGACAGACTGCCGCAAGAAAACATTGCAACGTTGATTAACAGCATGTCTAGACGTCTGGACTGTGTTATTAGGGCTCGTGGTGGAAACACCAGATATTGAAAGTTTCGTTCGTACCCATAGTTGGTGTTTTTCACTTTTTTTTATAAACACTATATTTCTTTAGTATCCTAAAATGTAAGTAAATAAAGATTAATTATTAATTTATCACCAAAGGTGGTTTTTCATTTTTGTTTTTTGATAAACAAACATTAACATTTTGGTTTATTTGAAAAAAAAAAAAATAGGACGAAAAATCGGAAAAATTGTTAGTGAACCCAGACTTTTGTCGCGGAGTGTATTTATTGAATTAATCACGATAAACAAAATTGAGAAAATTTTGATTGATTCGTCGATTTATGACGCTTCTGTTAGGAAAGTGTCAAATATATTATTCACTTACGTGTATCTTAAGTAGGAACAAATCTGTCCACTCACAAAGGACGAATGGGTTTATTAACTACAAGCCCACATTTTTAAGCTTGATTGGTTAGTTAAATTTTCGCAATTGATTTAGGGCACAGATGTCGGCTTTAAAATGCTCATACATAAAAGCAACAACGTTCACATTGGCGAGTATATCATTAGGGCGATAATGTGTTTCAACTCACAGTACATTCAGTGTCTGAAGAGGCTGAATATCAAAAACAGGGTGAATAAAAAGTAAGCAAATTGATGCCTTTATTATTAGTTTTAGAAAAAAAAAGTACGTTTGCCACAATCAGTCGATTTTGATTTTTTTTCTGACGTCATACCTTCATACTATGCCGAGATCGAAAACAAAATTAAATGGCAACCTATACTTTGTAATGCATCAATGTTCCTTACTCTTCATTTACTGTGTATAGCTTGCAACAATAAAATAAATAAATGGCAACCTATACTTTGTAATGCATCAATGTTCCTTACTCTTCTTTGACTGTGTGTAGCTTGCAACAATAAAATAATTAAATGGCAACCTATACTTTGTAATGCATCAATGTTCCTAACTTTTCATTCACTGTGCATAGCTTGCAACAATAAAAAATTAAACCTAAACGTGGTGTTTACTTATTTATTTTCAAGGTTTAGTTTATTCCAAAACTAGTTTACCAAATCATGTTGTATTAATAATGACTGGAAAGCATTTTTCAAGAACTTTCCAACGATGTATCACAAGTAAGGGGGTTCCATTTTTTTAGATTGCAGTGGCTGTGGCTTAAAGGGTGGTTAGGAGGTCGACACTTTATTCTGGTTCCCCTTCGAACCACTCAAACAATTTTGAGTAATTTAAAAAATAATCATTTGTTCTATGAAAATATGTCGAAGGCAACTTTTCTAATTGACACCCTGTTTGTTGTCGACTAACAACAAAATTAAGCAAGAAAAAGGTTAGTAGATACCTGATGAAAGCATGTATGCATCATTGCCTGAATACCGAGGTCCCGGGTTTTTGTGCATTGCGAAATTATGGTCGTGACGCAGGTAATATCATTGAACAATTTCCAACAGGTGCAGTTTATTAATCCGACATGAGGTTATTCGTTTCGATGAAACGTTGGAAACATCAGTCATCTGTTATTGTTGTCGGTCAAATGAAATGACCACGGTGACCGCCGAGATTGCTCACATATACGGACCGAGAGAGACGGCTCTTGCCTTGGCGAGCACCAACATTAGAGGCAATTACGTTTTATTAATTATTAATTAATGCGCGATCGCAATTAGTTACGCCATGCGTGCGCCTCCTGCCAGCGCGATGTGTACAGAAAACGTATAGCACACGGCAGAGGCAATTATTGTTAATGAATTGAAGAAGATCTGTGATTGTGCGAGGGTCTGACGACGCCGATCGTCCGACGCTGCTGAAACGAACGAACGTACAGTCACTTCGTTGTTATTACGGCAGAGCCTGGTGGAGCCTTGAATAGCTCTAAAAACAGATTACGGGGTCAACAGTCACTGCGAACAGTCAACATATGAATTATTTACCGAACGATATCACCAGTGCATATACTCATACGTATTTACTATGCGTTTCTGGTAAGGTAATTGTTGGCGAATTAACCCTGCACTCCCATTAAATTGGACGATCTAAAACTGAATATAAAGTAGACACTAAGGAATATACTTTATACAAGGTGTCCCACAACTTCGTAGCATAAATCTAGGAGCATGCTAAGAAATTAAATTACATCTCTACTCTACAAATGTTAATAAGAAAACTTATTTGATAAGTAACACTTTAGGATCCTATATTTTGGAAACAAAAGCGATTAGAAATAAAAAAAAAAAAATAAAAAACAGGTTTCATTTTGCCTTTCTTAGTATGCTCCTAGAATTAGAAAAGAAAACCTGAAAAACATTCTTATTACAATATCATCAATTGCAAAAATAAGAACAGAAAAACAAAAAGAAATTTTTATCGAGAAAAAAATACTAAAGACTTGTTTTAAGATAAGTTTTAAAATAATACGAAGTCACAAAAATAATTAAAATAACGAAAAAATATTGGTTAGGAAAAAAATCTAATTAGATGTTGTTGACCATTTTGTTCTTGACAGTGTGCCAATCCATGTCGAAAGGCCGCACAGACATTGAGGAGAACTTCTGGCTGTATTTGTCTCATTTCGACTTGGATTCGTTCTTTCAATTGTTCAATTGTGGTTGGCCGATTAAAGTATAATTTACTTTTGATGTAACCCCATAAGAAAAAATCTAAAGGGGTCAGGTCAGGGGAACGCGCTGGATATTCAACAAACCCCTTCTGTCAATCCACCTGCCTTGGAAGACTTCGTCGAGATAGTCGCGTACCATTCGGCTATAATGAGGTGAAGCCCCATCTTGTTGGAACCATAAGTCTTCATTTGGAATGTCAGGATCATGTTCATTCGGGAATAGAACCGCCAAAGCTGGAACGAGGTAATTTCTCAATAGGTCCAAATATGTTTGGCCTGCCAACGAGCCATCAATGAAGAAGGGCCTAATAATAATATCACCTACTGTTCCTGCCCAAACGTTTAATTTTTCCGGAAATTGGGTATGGGCTTCCACTGAGGGTTGCGCTCGGACCAATAGCGACAATTTTGTTTATTCACCGTTCCATTGAAATAAAAAGTTGCTTCATCACTAAATAAAATTCTGGTAGCAAACCCGTCATCGACGTTACAGAGATTCATCATATGTTCGCAAAACTGAAGCCTACGATCAAAATCATCTTCGTTCCGTTAGTGGACTAAATTTACTTTGTAAGGATGCCATTTCTGCCGTTTCAAAAATTTCAAAACAGATGTTTGTGAAAGCTCACTATTTGCCGCAACGGCTCTGGAGGGAATATGAGGGTTTTCTTGCAACTCTAACAGCACGTTTAACTTAACATCTTCCGAAACTGACGGTCGTCCACTTTTAGGGCGATCTCTAATATGCCCCAACTGCTCATACTTTCTTATGATTGCACTAACAGACGTCTTAAGAAGAGGTTCTTGAAGCTGATATTTATTAATAAAATAAATGCACACTTCTTCATAGGTACGTATTATATCACCACAACCTCTAATCGTAAGAATTTCAATTCTTTGTGCCTCCGAAAAACGTCGAACCATTTTGAAATTAACTTGTGACACGATGAATCGAACGAAACACAGTCAATCTGACTGTGAGTAGGTAATAATTTGTTTCACATAATTGTACTAGATTCTTTTTCAGGTTAATCAATTTTGTTGTATTCCAATATTTAAAATCCAAGCCTGTTTTCCTAATTTTGTTTTAACTGACATTGTTTTGAATGATAACTAGATGCATTCTGCACATTGAAATAATAATTTAACAGTTTTACTTTAACGCACTTTTTCTCAATTTTTTTTCAAATGTGTCATATTGAAAATGTCATGTTGTTGAAAACATAATAAAAAGTACTATCAAAAACAAAAAATAAAAAATATAGGTTGTCATTTAAAAAATGGCTCTGACGTCGTACCTTCAAAACAGAGACAGATGGATAAATGAAAATTGTCTCAACATATTTGTTTGAAAAATAAACATTTTGACATGATGAAGCATTTTTCAAAAATTTATTCAGGGGAAATAATAAAGCCAGGTCTTAATACTTTATGCGCTCTCTGTACAATATGGCATTGTTGCCATATTTGTTATTTTTATGACATTTAAATGGCAGCTTAATTGTACAGTATTTGTACAGTATTGTACAGTATTTTGGGCCATGTAATTTATATTTATCCCGTTTCTGAAAGTTACTTATGGTGATCTATTCTGTTGAATAATGTTTGTGCCTTATGTAATTATATTAATTATTATTATTATTATTATTATTATAAGACCATGACTACAGAACTACTTGCTTGTTCAAACAAGATTTGGCATTGTCGCGAAAAAAAATGGCAACAATGGTCACCAACTAAAAGGTTTTCTTTGTCTTGGGCCCGGACAATTTGCCGACTGACTAATTACTGTAAGTTCTGATAAATATTAAGCACGGAATTATTCTCGGATCAATTACTTTTTGTAACCTGCAGTTATGGAAATTCCCAGTACATTTATGTTGATATAAAAATACGTCATGGATCAACATGCGATGACGTGATTGCCACTTTAAAAATTACACACCTTAAATACAGCGTGTCTTAAACATAACGAGATCTAGTTACTTATAAGATTTGCTTGCATGTAAATTATTATGTGCCACTTGATTGTTATTGTGTTGCATTATCCAGTACTGTCATTCAAACTGTCAACAAAAGTTATTCAGATTATGTTTTCTTCCGCCTACCAACATAACAGCATTGCGTGAGAGCAGCACATTTTATTTTGCAAGGGAAATTGAAAATAGTCTAGATGTGAATCTTTTTACGACACGTTGTATAGTACAAGACATATCGTATATGTACAGTAGTGTTCATTAAAGTGTTGTGCAATGTTTCTGCTGTATGGATGTGACTTGATTTCACAAAGTTCAAAGAAGTGTTGTACAGACAAATATTTTGAAAGGTTACATCTAGGTCTATTTAACTAATGATACAGTGCGAACCTTTGTTGAGTACAAACATAACCACCGATAAACGTTTAATGGAACAATAAATAATACACTAAAGATCTCGAGTAACTAATTTTTATATAAAGAATACAATAATAATATTTTTCCACTCCCTGCATGGTAAGTACACTGTTATGACACTGATTTAATGGAAGTAAGCTCCAGTCACCGATAAAGTTGTGGTTACTATGAATAACGGGAAGTAAGTAAAATATTACATCCCTCAGGGAGGTAAGTAAAATAATTTCAATAGCGTTCTTTCTCTGGCACCACTCTTTAAAACACTTATACGCATTTTGATAACGCCCCTTCGACTTCTCCGACAGTAGGAAGGAACAGGCAGCATCTGCAGCCTCTTCAATTGCCATTTCTTGTTTAGTTTCATTGGAATTCATTTTACAACAGAACGAATGCAATTTTTGACCTTCACACTTTGTTTGAAAAATAGTCTTAGCAAAAAAAAGCCGTACTGACATTTTGTTCAAGTTGCGAAAATAAATTAATCAAACACAAACCATTAAACCAACTTCAGGAGTGGAAAAACAGTTATAAGCAATTCGAGAGGTAAGTTTTGACCAGTCTCAGACTTTTATTTCTGCAAAAAAAAAAAAAAAAATGCGGACGGTACCTAACAAATTCCCGTGTTAAGTCATCGCTTAAGTCATCGTCTATAGAATAACATAAATTCATGAATATGGTTTTGTCGTTACGTTCATATTTGAACTGAACATTATAAAACCGCACTAATTATACAATTATTTGAGCATTTTGAAGCCGCTTAAATCACAATTACCCAGACAATAAAAATTAATGGCATAATTTTTAATCTGAACTCATTATAATCGCTATGGTCCTAAGTGGTCGTCCATCAGCGCATCCAGCGGCATTTAGGTGTGGGTTTCGAACTTGGCGTATTGTGAGTGAGGCTCCGTTGGGTCTCTGGTTGTGATGTGAGAGCGTCGACGAACGTTCGGACGGTAGGATGTCCTGGAACAGCTCCAAACGAAATTTCACTTTCGTCCGAAATTACGCAGCTCCTATATCTGGATACTTTGCCGAGCGACAGCGCACAAAACGATAACCCTGAAAGGGGAAAAATGAAGCCAGCTCGAATGGCGGAAAGCGATGAATCACCCATCGAAGGATACATTTTTTTTGTTGCAGTGTCCAGTAGAAAATACATTCAATAGATTATGTGCAATTACCATTCCATATTAAGTGCGTGAGCAATTGAGCATGGAACACATTATATAATAATTTAATTACCTAATCAATATTTCTGACAATACTGAGATATGATCTAATTAACACCTCCTGCAGATTTATCTTTAGAAATTTTGTGTGGGTTTTGTGCATAAGTATTGTATTAAATGGAGCAATGGACTAAAAGTGTTAATTAACAAACAAAAAATGGCCGTTTCAGAGGGGCCTCCCCCCCCGCCCCATGTGATATTTGACACTTTCTGGCCAATTTCTTAGAATATACTTCATGGAAGACGTATCTCGAGGAATAAAAATTCAATATTGTTCAAAATCAAGAATAATTTTGTATCAATGTATCAAAGTTTATGTAGGTATAGTGTTTTTACTTGAAATTGAAAATCTACCTACGAAGGGTGTTTATTGCGCTCCATTGTGCGAACGGAATTTTATGACGGGTAATGGGAAGAGAACAGGGTCCAGAGCCGGCCACAGCACGCCATACAATGGAGGACCCTTGACCGTAATAAACCCTCATTGCAGGTACATTTTCAATTTCAAGGGAAAACACTATAATTTGTAAAGCAAATAAGTTGTTGAAATATCGATTATTTTGTACAAAATTAAGTTACATTTATTTTTGTGAAATAGCTGGAATGTATTTTTAAGAAATCACCGCTTCGTCCGTATGCGTTGTAGACTACATGTGGCTTCCTATGCTGCAAGTACTGCTTAGTTTACTTTGTCTTTCATTTTTCAGCTTAAACGGAACATTAGTTGTTCGCATTATCGCGTTATTCTTTATTCAAAAGTAAACTCCGCATGCAGAGTCCTCCCTTAATTGATTACTATAGCTAAATTTCGTCCTTTAGAATTTCTATGGAATTTTAGTCAATATTATAAATCTATTTAAACCTATAAAAATTGTAATCTCAAAATATTGCTACTGTGCCACTGTACGAAAGGCATAATGTCAATACAAATATCTGTTTCTCCTCACCATAAATTAAATAAATAACACTGCTTAATTTGGCCTAGTTCTCTTAATTAATAAAGAAAAAACAACCCTTTTCACAAAATACATTTATTTTATCTAAATGTACATTTCGATCGCTAGGCGACCATCTTCAGTAGTAACATTTCTACTGAAGATGGTCGCCTAGCGATCGAAATGTACATTTAGATAAAATAAATGTGTTTTGTGAAAAAGGTGTTTTTTTCTTTATTAATACGAACCTTTCACAAGCTCCAAGATACCACTTAATTATCTTAACTTTGGACAACTTTTAGCTTAATCGAACAGTAGACGAATAAAGAATAGTACAACAGGCAGAAAATAATCATCTTCTGTTACCTCTAAACTGTGTACACTGATGGACAGAAAATTGTCGCTGCTCATTTCATGGCGGTGCCACTTTATTTGATATTTTGTGAATGTCCTAAATTACTCTTTAAATTCTTCCGCAACTACTTCAGAAGGAACGTAGCTTTCGATTAAGGTAGGAATTTACTCCTTTTGAATGTCTATGATATGACGAGGTATTGTTAATGTGAGATGTATTTAAAATATTTGTCACTTATGACATATTATTTTGTAGGATCGTAAACTTATTTTACAGCAAAAAACAAGCAAATTTCGGTGATATTTTCTATGTCCACAAGTGCACGCTTCATTTTCTATTAGTTAGTTATGTAGGTACTAAGGGCGTAAAGATGCTTTTGTGGCCCGAAGCCTTATTTCTAACCCGAGGCGTTAGCAGAGGCATACGAAAAGGCTGTATGGCCACTTTTTACTAACATCAATCATTGTGTAAAATAGGTCATAATTATAGCACATCAAGCACACTTAAAGTACGCTGCCATAGTAAAAGTAAATAAGGGTATTGATTATGATGCTTCAATTTGATTGACACGCTTCAGAAGTACGAGGGCTGTTTGACGGAAGAGTGACTTTTTAATGAAACCGTTATTTTTCTGTTCAAAATATATTTTATTTGTCAACATAACACCCTTTCAAGTGTACACACTTAGCCCGGCGAGTTTACAATTTTTTTAAACCTTCCAAAAAGTAATCTTTCGGAAAGTCTTCAAAATATGCATTTGTGTCGGTTATCTCCTCTTCATTTGCCTGAAATCTTTTTCCACACAGCCATTTTTTTAAATTTGGAAATAAGAAGAAATCACTGGGAGCCAGATCTGGCGAATATGGCGGATAAAGCAGTAATTCGTAATGCAATTCAGTCAATTTAGTTGTAGCAATTGCAGACGAATGAAAGGGCGCATTATCGTGATGGAACAACACTTTTTTTCTTCATCAAATGCGGTCGTTGTTTTTCAAGTTCGGCATCAATACATGTCTGCATAATCAGCATAATACTGGCCAGTTATGGTTTTTCCTTTTTGTAAACAATTAATAAAGATTACACCTTTAGAATACCAAAAAACTGTGGCCATGACCTTATTGGTCGAAAAAAGTGTGTTTGCCTTTTTGGGAGCATATTCGCATGGAGAAATCCAGTATTTAGACTGTATTCTTGTTTCTGGAGTATAATGATGTATCCAAGTTTCATCTACTGCGACATATCGACGAAAAAAATCCTTTGAGTTACGTTGAAAACGGCCAAACATTCTTCTGAATTCTTAATGCGAGCGCGCATTTGATCACCATTAAGCAAACGCGGCAACCATCTCGCGGATAGCTTTTTCTTATTGAAATGTTCATGCAAAATATTGTATACCCATTCGGTTGAGATGTTTACTTCATTAGCTATCTCACAAACTTTTATTCGACGATTGCCAATTACAAGGCCATAGAGTTTATTAACCATTTCTGGAGTAGTCACAGTAAATGATGGTTTCGGACGATCTGCATCAACCGTGCTCATATGGCCACTTTTAAAAGCAGAAACCACTTACAAATTGTAACGGTCCAAAATAGCGTTCGGCAGGAACGGCTTTCAATAAATTAACTAGCGTGTAGACCTACACGGTAGGCAACCATGCTTGCGTTTTTTTGTTGTGGTGACGCGTCTCCCCGGTGAGCGATTTTTAAATTCACCGGCATAAGCGCCACTACGAGGAGAACCACATTGACTCGTGCCCGAGATAGATCGTGTCAGAAGAACCGTTGCAGATAAGGTATTTCACCATCCGTTTTACGGGAATAATCAACGGTTCTCAGCTAACCACCCTTGAGGGGGATTGAGGCACCGACTACAGGGCAGGGAACACGCTCGTAACACCCGAGTAAGTAGTTATCTCTTCTCCTCTTCGTGAAGCCACGTGTCCGGCCATTTTGATTAAGGCCGTGCATTCCTAGGCGTCTAGCAGCGGGGTAAGCAGCTCGGCCGGAACATTCCTGGCTGGAGGTCGCAAGCGAGCTTCAGGTCCACGACGCGAGCCGTCGGCCTTCCGGAAGCTGTACCAGTCACCGGCGACGACCACCCGGAACGCAGGCCAGATATAAAAATTCCAATAATATAATTCTTTTGTGTGCTCGATTGAGCCATCTTTACCGATTATTGTTTTGTGTGTAAATTGCGTCTACGTGTAAATTGCGTCTACGTGTAAATTGTGTCGTACGTGTTTGCGCTAGTGTACGAGAAAGGTCGCTCCCTCTCCCTTTCAATCGCGCGATTAGGAGCTTGTTTTATTCGGCCGAATAAAGTAAACCCTGTGCGAAAGGGTGGCGCTCGGAGGTATTTGTTTTCAGGAGCGCAGGACACGGTGTCCGTCTTGATCTGTGTGTGCGAATAAACGCCATCTTACCATACCAAACTCACAGCTGTTATTTTTTGCCCCCCCCACGTTTTCTCTTTACAGTTTTCTATATTCAGTTACAGTTTTACAGTTTTCTATTCTCACTGCGAGATTTACACCTGGTGGTGTTGGCGTCAAACGGTCAGCGTTGTGACAGTTCGTGATTTCTGAACTTCGCTGACTGTCTGCCGTCCACCCACGCAGGTAGAGTGGAGCCTCCCTTGCGACGAAGTAGCAACGAGGTAAAATTACGTGGAGCCTTTTTTTAACCCCCCCACTCTCTGACACCGAGAGCCTGGCCCTCGTCACTACTTCAAAGGGACCCTCCACTCGCTCCACGGCCTAACGCGCCGACTGCCCTTCAGGTACGTCACACGTTTTTGGAACCCAACGTATGGGGCAATAGCAACAATAGCAACAATAGCTATCGTTGGTATCTTTATTTATTTAGCTCATTAACATCTTTTGAGGCTTAAGGGTTTTGTCAGCCCTTTGTAAATTTTTTTCTAGCCCTTCAGGATTTTGTTTTTCATTTTAAATAGACCTCATTTAATTAATTTTGCAGCCCTTTTTCAATTTTTGTTTTGGCCCTTTTTGCCCTTTAGAAAATTTTTGTGCCCTTTTTCAATTTTATGCGTTGTTAGTAGTTTTGGCACTAATTTTCACTTTGACCCTTCAGCCCTTCGCGAAAACTTTTTGGCCCTTTGGTTTATTTTTGTGCCCTTTTGATTGGGAATATATTTTTGTGGTAGGCCTTAAGTTTACGCCAAGGAAACTGAACTGGGAGTTGGAAAATTTGACAGTATTTCAAATTTTTAATCAGCCTTCAGCACTTAGTATATTGAGAAAATTTGGGGTGGTTGTTTTGTCAGTTGTTGAGAATTTCTGTGAGTTTTGTGGGTAATTTAGAATACACACAAGAAAATATTTTGACTTTAACGTTAACTTTAAATTTAAATATTTTTAATTTAGGGAATTTTCTGGCCTGTTTTCAGTGTTTATTGGTATAATTTCTGCTATAGTGTAGAAATTAGTTTAATATTCGTTGGTTATAGATTTATTGTTGTTTTTTATGGAAACTAGTGAGATAGTGAACGGGCGACCACGGATCATACATATTTGGTTGATTGGTAGTTAGATTTTTGGGTATGATTTTGTGGGTTCGAGCTTACTACGGCTAGTATTCCTATTTTTGGTGCTATTAGTAGCTGTTTTTTGATAATTAAATTGAATATAACCAACGCATTTCGAAATGCTTTATAATCTTCGTATTCTGGTGGGAACTCCGTACTCTGGCGAGAATTGGTGTATCGCGTCGTGACGTAGCGATGACGCGATTTTAATGTGTTCCTTCTGGTTTTGTTCGGTTGCGTCTAAGGGAAATTTTGCAGCTGTGTTCGATTCTTTTCCTAGGTAACCATCTTTTCACTTTTCTTTTGTTGACTATCTAGTCATGTCCTTGGTGTCGATTCGTTCCAAACCACCCGAGCTTTGCGATTGCTCGTGGGTGCGGGAATCGATTGTTGTTAGTCGTGGACTATCCGTCTAGTTACGGGATTTTTTTTTGATGACGATTCCTTAGAGACCACGACCATTCGTATGTTCATGGTGCGTTGCGATTCGATATCTTTCCTCCTTCTTCATTTCGTTAGAGAGCTCGCAGTAGCGCGTGGGTGATTTAATTTTTTTTTCGTAGTTTGTGTGGATTCGGATCCAATGATTCCGAGATCCTGACGACGGCCATTATTTGTTCGCACTCGGCTCGTCTTTTTATACAGTATGTTTGTAGGTTTTGTAATTTGTTAGTTATCGCGTACTGTTTTGTTTCGCGTATTTGTATAACGTGAGTTAGTTATTTTTGTTCCGGCTACCCATAGCGGTGAGTCGATGATTTTACTTTACTATAGTTGGCGCGTATGCCGTTTTGACATATTGTTTGTTCAACGAGTTAGTAAGTTAGTTTGTCTTACGGATACGTTGCTTAAACTTTTTTGTATCAATTTTCGTGTCGCGTCCAGCCCTTCTGGCGTTAATATTGTAACTTTTTCTAATTAATTGTACTAGTAATTTTGAATTCATGTCCTTATGACTTTTTTTGGTAATTTGCTAACGCTCATAAGCTGTCACAAATTTTGTAGCACAATCTTGTAGCCCATACTTTGTTATTTGGTAGTGATTGTATCGATGCTAGAACCTGTGGGATCGTGCATCGGGAGATCTGTTGTGTTGGTTCTATGTAACCATCCGCTTGCGGGATTTTTGCGACAATCTTCTGAGGCACACCAACAGAGTTCAAAGTGCACCGGACTTTCAAAATTTTTCATCGCTTCTCGATTGGGTTTTTTGTGATTTTGATTTTTGGTAAACTTTTTTGATTTGTGGATCAATGGTTGTTGGACCTAGTTTCTGCTTGTATCAGGGGATTCGCCATTTGTTGGGTCATAGTGGTTAGTTTTTGGGACCAGCCGCATAGCGGGATTATAATGGCAATCTCGAAGCCTTTGGGTATTTATTTTTTTGGTACATGACTGTAGGGTGCCATACATGTTGACCAGTCAATTAATAGTTATTGTTGGAATAGAGGTAGTTAGTTGAGTCGACGCTCGAACACCTACGTTTAAGTGTGTTTTGGGTGTTGTCGTCGTATGTTCGGATAGGTCCTGCCACCGAAATGGGGGTGGTATTATGGCGACAACCGTATCTCGTTAGGAGGCTTATGTCCACTACGTATTGTGTGTTTTGAGTATGTCGAATTTTTGGTTGATAATTTTTATTGTTATTCAGTTTAGTATTAGGATAGTTGTGACAAGCTATGAGTTGTGTTAGTTTTGTTAGTTTGATTGATTGTAATTAGTGGCTGTCACTTGTCTAAAACCATACGGTGTAAGTAAACTTTCGTATTCTATGGGATCGTTCGTGTTTTGTCCTTGAGTGACATGCCGCATTGCGGAATTTTTCGACGACTCCCTAGTTTAGCTATTTAGCTTAGCCCTTTGGGGGATTTAATGAATATGATTGAGGTTACGCATCGAGTGTGTCGGGACATTGTTACTCCCACTAGTACTATCTTTCTTTCGTCATTTTTATGAGTTTATTTTTCTTTTTGGGGGTTTGAAAAAAACATCCGCTTCCCGGAGTTTTTAATTTTGTTGGGGGGGAATTTGTAACGGTCCAAAATAGCGTTCGGCAGGAACGGCTTTCAATAAATTAACTAGCGTGTAGACCTACACGGTAGGCAACCATGCTTGCGTTTTTTTTGTTGTGGTGACGCGTCTCCCCGGTGAGCGATTTTTAAATTCACCGGCATAAGCGCCACTACGAGGAGAACCACATTGACTCGTGCCCGAGATAGATCGTGTCAGAAGAACCGTTGCAGATAAGGTATTTCACCATCCGTTTTACGGGAATAATCAACGGTTCTCAGCTAACCACCCTTGAGGGGGATTGAGGCACCGACTACAGGGCAGGGAACACGCTCGTAACACCCGAGTAAGTAGTTATCTCTTCTCCTCTTCGTGAAGCCACGTGTCCGGCCATTTTGATTAAGGCCGTGCATTCCTAGGCGTCTAGCAGCGGGGTAAGCAGCTCGGCCGGAACATTCCTGGCTGGAGGTCGCAAGCGAGCTTCAGGTCCACGACGCGAGCCGTCGGCCTTCCGGAAGCTGTACCAGTCACCGGCGACGACCACCCGGAACGCAGGCCAGATATAAAAATTCCAATAATATAATTCTTTTGTGTGCTCGATTGAGCCATCTTTACCGATTATTGTTTTGTGTGTAAATTGCGTCTACGTGTAAATTGCGTCTACGTGTAAATTGTGTCGTACGTGTTTGCGCTAGTGTACGAGAAAGGTCGCTCCCTCTGCCCTTTCAATCGCGCGATTAGGAGCTTGTTTTATTCGGCCGAATAAAGTAAACCCTGTGCGAAAGGGTGGCGCTCGGAGGTATTTGTTTTCAGGAGCGCAGGACACGGTGTCCGTCTTGATCTGTGTGTGCGAATAAACGCCATCTTACCATACCAAACTCACAGCTGTTATTTTTTGCCCCCCCCACGTTTTCTCTTTACAGTTTTCTATATTCAGTTACAGTTTTACAGTTTTCTATTCTCACTGCGAGATTTACACCTGGTGGTGTTGGCGTCAAACGGTCAGCGTTGTGACAGTTCGTGATTTCTGAACTTCGCTGACTGTCTGCCGTCCACCCACGCAGGTAGAGTGGAGCCTCCCTTGCGACGAAGTAGCAACGAGGTAAAATTACGTGGAGCCTTTTTTTAACCCCCCCACTCTCTGACACCGAGAGCCTGGCCCTCGTCACTACTTCAAAGGGACCCTCCACTCGCTCCACGGCCTAACGCGCCGACTGCCCTTCAGGTACGTCACACGATCATTCCATGGGACGGAGCAGATTCTGGATAATATTTACGTAACTTTTCCTCGGTTTCTTTAATTGTTTTTTCACGTAGAAAATAATGTTTAATCAACACTCGAATTTTTTTTTTTACATATTTACAAAACAACGAAAACAGTTTCCTTCAAATAAGTATAAAACATAATCTATCTGTCAGATTGGTGCCAAATTTTGACAGTAGACCTCCGAAAGACCTCAGGAGCTAGCAACATAATCATTATAACGAAAGTGTTACCAACCTTTCAAAAGACACTCTTCCGTCAAACAGCCCTCGTATATAACGTGAATTTGGCATCAGAAATTGAACGTCACTAGGTGCGGTGCGGCGCGATTATGAGTAGAGTTTGCAAAGGTAGGCCCGTCCACAATTAAACGCAGCGCGGCGAGTCTGTTTTTGAAATATATCGTGATGGTATTTTGCATATCGTTTATGTTATTACAATTTAATAAAATTATTTTGAGATAAGTTAGTAATTAGATTAGGTAGTTTATAAGTAAAATTAGTATTGTAATAATAATAGCACAATCAGTAGAGCCATATATTATAAAAAAGCCAGGTGGTTTACAGTAAAACAGTGTAAATATTAGAATCGTAAAATTACCAGAAACAAGGATATAATAGTGAAAATTCATATGAAGATGCAGAAATGCATGAATTATTAATACTTGGAATATGGACATAGAAATTATATTGACATTGTAACCGTCGCGACGTCAGGTGACTGGTAATGCGTTAAGATAAACAGTTTCGGCATTGTGGAAAATTTAAAGTAACAACGACAATGTATGATGGGGTGAAGAAATAGACCTCACAAAACAAAAAGCAGAGTGTTCCCGTTTGTATCGCTTGAATTCACGTCCAAGTACGGAGCGAAAGGACACCGTAAAAATAAATTCAAAACAGAGTTACGTATCTGAGAATTTAAGTATTATTTGTGGGTGTGTGTGTTGCGTAAGGGCAACGATATCCCAGTCGGTTGTGTTTGGAAAAACCGAACACAGGCGATAGGTGATAGGGACCGCGTCGAATTTCAACGGAGCAGAATTGGATTGCGAATTTCCTACGAAGCTATTTGAAGGGATCAACGTTGCTGTTTGCGGGATTTGGATGAGCTGCAACTTCGTGCATCATTGAGGTTATGCCACAGCATAGCCAACCTCAGAAAATGATCGTCTATACATCGAAAGTTGTCTGAACTACCAACTGACAAGGTTCCAAACAACAAGGTATCGATTCAACACAAACATATGCGCTGATTGTGCTAACAGGATATTAGTTTATTGATTTAATTTTGTTAATCTAGGAGTTTAGGTGTTATATAATTTTGATTTCGTTCATTTTGAATTTGAGTTATTCGTTCAAGGTTTTGTTGATGCAAGTTTTTGCTGTTATCAAGATTTACAATTTATGTTTATTAAACTCAATTTGAACCACCAATATTCTAATTTTATTTCCAAGAACTTCTACTTAAGGAACCTAATTTATTGACCTTGAGATAAGACCTAAGTATACCTAAGTTATTATACGTAACCATACATTTAAAATTTCATATTAAAATATCGCATTTTGGGAACCCGAAAGTGGGGCTTTACAGTGTAATAAAACATCACAATATATTCAGTTAATTTGAAGTTTTATTACCGCCCGCCGGGCTATAATACAGCACGGGGGGCAATAATAAAGCTCGAAGGACAATAAAAATTTGGTTATGTTTGGGTGTGTCCAGCTATAATATTCTAATTGTTATGTATCTGAGCATAAATATATGAATGATTTGATTTTCGATCCTTCGATTTTCGATTTTCATCTTGTATAATTATCTATGTCATCACATTGTTTTGATGTTCTCACTGCCATCTTTTGACTTTTACCACTCTCTCTCCCTTCTACTAATAAGAAGATGAGTTGAAAGATGGGCTGTTATGTATCGTGTGTTGAGTGTCAAATCTTCCGTACTCTTACCGTACCCACGAAAATATCAAGTGCCATTTGTTACATTCACACCACTACTTATGGCCGATTCACCGTCGACACAATGCCGCCGTAAGCCATCGTAAGCCATTTCGAGGGCGTACTATAGCAATAAGCCTCATTTACATTGAAGCGAACAGAATAGAATACGCATTTGCTGATCGGCTTAAACGTATTCTCTTCGGTTGTAAATGCGCCTGTATATCGCGTCGCGTTTGCCACTAGGAACTAGCCTTTAATCTTTTCTACTTTTTCCCTGAACATCTTCACATTTTGAGCATATGTACTATCGCCGACAAACAAAGTGCAATGCGGTTTTTATACGATAGCCTTATTGACATTTGAGGGCGAAGCTGTTTTGCATCTGTATTTGTACTTGTACGTGAATAAACCCCGATTACCGGGGTTTATTCGATTGAATTACCCGATTGAAGGTCGAAATTCGCTCTGGTTTATGCCTTTTCGTTGCACTTCAATTGTCGGCGATTGTTCGAGCTTGTGTAGATTTGAGAAGTGTATAGTCACCGTTGGAGTGTGTTATCCGATATTTAATGGAATAACTACAGAGCGTTCAAAAAGGGGCGTCCACTTTTACGATGGATACTAATAGATGGCACTGTTCAATATGCAAAATAAATACGTATTGCAACATTAACGTACATAGAAAGGTGAAGAAAGTTACTAGAACATACGAAAGAAAAGAAGTGAGCAAACTCGTTGACAACGATGGCAACATACTAATAGACAAAAACGCAATAAAGAACACATGGAAGACATATATCGAACAACCATTCCAAGACGAAAGACCAAAAATTCATCATATACAGCCAGAAACAGGCCCAAGCATTCTGAAAGACGAAGTACGAAATGCCATAAAACAAGTTAAAGACGGTAAAAGTCCAGCACCAGACGGATTCCAAGATGACTTTTTGAAACTACTAGACGACGAAGGAATTAAATGGCTAACCGACATCCTTAATAATATCTACCACACAGGTGTAATACCACAACAGCGGTTGGAATCAGAATTCGTAACACTTCCAAAAAAGGCATCGGCAAATAGATGCGATGAATATAGAACAATAAGTCTAATGAGCCACCTATTGAAAGTGTCTAAAAATTATACATAAAAGAATATACAATAAAGTGGAAAGACAACTGGGACCCACATAATTTGGCTTTAGAGACGCAGTCGGGACAAGGGAAGCTCTCTTTAGTGTGCAAGTATTAGTACAGAGATGCAGAGACATGACTTATGATGTATACGCGTGTTTCGTTGATTACAAAAAGGCCTTTGACAAAGTCCAACACAAAAAACTGATACAAATTCTGGAAAACACAGGAATAGACGACAAAGACCTCAGAATAATTACAAACCTATACTGGAACCAAACGGCAAGCGTAAGAATAGGGAGACGATAGCACCGAAAGAATAAAAATTCTAGGCGGTGTGAGGCAGGGATGTGTACTGTCTCCTCTGCTATTTAACATGTATTCTGAAGTAATATTTCGGGAGCCCTAGTAAATACACAAGAAGGAATTTCTTTAAACGGAAAACGTATAAACAACATCAGATACGCAGATGATACCATGATCATGGCCGTCAACATAGAAGACTTACAACTAATAATGAATAGCTTAATAAGCACTAGTCACAGATATGGACTAGATATCAACATGGACAAGACCAAATTCATGATCATAAGTAAGAACAACCCACAACACGAAAGAGTTAAAAAATATGTATATCTAGGCACCGTTATTAATGAGCAATGGGACCAGACACAGGAAAAAAAAGCAGGATTCAAAACAGCAGAAATGTATTCATTAAAATGGCCACAGCCTTTAAAAGTCGTGATCTAACTATAGACACCAAAATGAGACTCTTACGCTGCTACGTATTCTCTGTGTTATTTTATGGAATGGAAGCTAGGACGCTGACGGTTGCTAACACAAAAAAACTGGAAGCATATGAAATGTGGCTCTACAGAGGGATATTAAGGACATCATGGAAAGACCGTATTACCAATGCCGAAATACTAAGAAGAATGCTCAAGACGACAGAAATCCTGATCACGATTAAAACCAGGAAACTAGAATACCTGGGACACATCATGCGCAACTCTAGTAGATACGGACTCCTTCAGTGCATACTACAAGGCAAAGTTGAAGGAAAAGGAAACATTGGGAGAAGAAAAATCTCGTGGCTTAAAAACTTGAGGAGTTGGTTCTCCATGACAACCACAGGCCTCTTCCGGGCAGCTGTGAACAAAGTAAAAATATACAATATGATAGCCAATATCCGGAACGGATAGGCACTTGCAGAAGAAGAACATTGCTGAAATGTTTCCTAGGATACAAGAAAATCATATAACCTGATTTTTTCAAATGCCATCAGTTGTCACTATTTTGTTTGATGCTGTTTACAAATGGATTTAAGCTTGCCAGTTGATTTTGAACTATTCAAGCTAATTTACAAGTTACATTGACACTGGTTTGTGATGTTGCCATATATCACAAATATGTTATGTAAAGAATTCGATCTGTTGGCACTAATTTGAAAAGGGGACACCACTTTCTTGAACGCTCTGTAATAGTCATTTCATAAAATACCGATATACCGTGGTTAAATAGTTGATTTTGAACTATTCAAGCTAATTTACAAGTTACATTGACACTGTTTTGTGATGTTGCCATATATCACAAATATTTTATGTAAAGAATTCGATCTGTTGGCACTAATTTGAAAAGTGGACACCACTTTCTTGAACGCTCTGTAATAGTCATTTCATAAAATACCGATATACCGTGGTTAAATAATAGAATAGTTTGTTATAATCAGATATTATATAGAATATCGGCTGCGTTCTATTTTAAGTGTGTAATGAACTGTCATACCACATCCCTAACCTCAAAAATCACATTACTTGGTATTTTGTTTGGCGCAGTGTATATACATTATAACAATAATGGTTACCCTGTTTAGTGATATTACCTTGAAAGAAGTTAAATAAGAAAATTGAATCAAAAGATTAGGTTAAGTTCGTCCCGTCTAATTTTGTTCATACCTTATTTTGTACAACTACATAATTTTACAGAATAACTAGATAGTATATAGAATATCTAGTTAAAGTATCAAATAACAAAACCATTAACGATTTTGTACGGATCCGGAACATTTTCCGGGATATTTACTGATGCGGGACACGGTACTAGAATCTAAAATTGTCCATGAAAATTCAAAAAGAATGGCCTACGACCTTTCTAAATAGATATAAGATAATCTGAATCGCTATTCTAAAGTAATTTAGAAGAAAAAAAACTTCAATCTCATTGCATGTATGTACAATACAATAATTTTATATTAGCATATCATATCGCATCATAATATCAGAGACAATGAATTACATATATTTTGCAGACACATTTAAAAGCTATCCAGTGTCGTAATCAACGCTTGCATGCAACACTGCAGGAAATTATGCGATTCGCCATTTCTGGGGGACAGTGGGGCAACGGCGGTAGACGACCGCAGGGAGGGCCCCCGCGAGACTCAATGATCTCTAGAGGAAACTTTGGGAGCAGTCACCGCGCCAAGGCCACAGTCGCACGTAGTAAACAACATTTATAATGCACTAAAATAGCAAGTTTGGAGGATGATCTACTGGATTATTCCGAGACGCGCATCGACGGGCTAGCGGATACACTCTGGTTACACAATGACACATCCATCCGGAGAAGGAACCGACTAAAAGAAACAGGGGCTGTCCATTACCAGCGAAAGGACAAAATTTCGAAAGCAACTTTTCGGTAGGAGCATAGAAACTCAATTAGAATGAAGTGCCAAGAAGGCGGTTTCGTTTATATTGTCAGAAAGTAAGAATTACTTAACTACTCTCAACAATTCATGCCGACAGCTCTGTTTTCGCGTACACAAAACGATCCAGTTTTCAGGCCTAATATTGAAGTAATTAATATTTTCACCTAAAAAAAAGTCAGCATGAGATACACGAGCTGGTTTAATAAATGTAACATTCATCTAACATGTTACGTTTACGTTGTGTAATAAAATGTTCAAGACTTTAATATCAGAAATTGAAAGTCTGGGGGAGAAATAAATAAGCAAGTCGAGAATTATATTTGGCAAAATTAATAATTCGCAGATGGAAACTTGAGTTCCTTCAAATATTTGCAACGATTTAATAACTTTTTTAATTAAAACATTTTCAATTACAAAAAAGAAAGGAGACATTATTAATGTCCCGCCTTAAATATGTTATTTACATGGAACTGCGAGGAATTCGCTTGGAGCCTAAACAAGAAGAGGGGCTGTGCGTTGGCCGTGAAGGGGGATTAATTATTTTAATGGAAGTGGATCACTTCGGAAGAAAGAATCGGCGTTCTTAAAATGGCGGGAAATTGTAGTGGGCTGCGTTTAATCCCCTGTCGAGATTACATTACCGCCAAGGAGAAACGTAATTCGAGCACGAAGGTCGCATATTATTGAGTGGCGAATTGGCCCTGCACTTTCCAAGATTAATTATATAAAGTGCCTAAATTGAGAACCAAATTCTAATGGACCACCACAGAACAAGTTTAAAACAGAATTCAAATACCTACATGCGTATTTTGGACTGAGCAGAACTGGTAAAATCGAAAGAAGATATTTTTGAATGCGGTAACCTACACCAGTAGGGGAAAACGTATTGAACATCAGAAGCCTTTATAAAACATTAATTTGTTTCACACGCGTAAATGTCTCTCTAACCAGCCTCTACACATACCTGGTAAGGGCGCCATTACATGCACCAAGCATGTAAAAGAGACACGAGACAGTGTATAGTATATTACATTATAAGCCGGGTAAGAGAGTTTTTACAGGCGATGCAAGGAAATGCCTGATGAGCCGCAGGCGAGTCTGTCACCTTGTAGAGCCTGTAAAAACCATTACCCAGCGTATAATGTACGGTCGCGGCAAAAAAAAGACACGTCTTATAGTGAATTTGTTTAAAATTGAGCTGTGTAATCAAGTCATTGATCTCTGCAATCAAAAATCAAGTAACATGTCATTGTGACATAAATACCTATATGTTACTTAATAAAAAGCTACATTTAGGAATGGCACCTCAAGTTAGTGCTTTTAATATAGCAAGAATAATAGAGAAATTGAAAATGGGTGATCTATCAGCTAAGCCAAATTCAAACTAGACAAAAAAAAACTGTCCCACATTTTCATGGCCGCAACCGTACAATATTTTATTTGTTACACGCGTACAGAGTTAAATTAAGATAATAACATGAAGGTATAAAATATATCATCTGTCAGTGTTCAAATTTTCTACCATTTTCCTGAACATCTTCATATTTTGAGCATATGTACGAGCTTGTGTAGATTTGAGAAGTGTATAGTCACCGTTGGAGTGTGTTATCGGATACTTAATGGAATGAAATAATTTCGGTCACTTTTATATTTAAATCGGTCTACGGCAAAGTTGAAGTAAACATACCAAATAATAATAATTGAAAATGAAATGAATTAAAACAATATAAAAATGACAAGGGAGAGAATACATTTGACAAGGGGCAAGTAAAATTGTTACAGTGGCTCGTGTCCCATTTACATGCTTGGTGCATGTAATGGTTACCTTACCAGTTCAGTGTAGGTACACGCTGGTTAGAATTATATTTACGCGTGTGAAACAAATAAAATGCGAAAGCTGCTATATCTGACATTGGCAGGTGTCTGTTTTACCTTATCATTACGTTCTAGAACGAAATGTATGACAATCTGGCCTACTAAAAATGTAAAAAGTTAGTATTTTCGGACAGTGAATAAATTACATAAATAGCTATTTTGGCTTAGTACTTTAGAGAAATTACGATTTGTAATGTTGTTTGTAACGATGTTTGAACTATAACATCGTTAACGTGATACTTAGAGGATGCCAATAATGTTAAAAATAAAAACCATTCATCCTAACTACCTTAATGGCAACATTAGCACTTGCATAATTTGATACCGATATTCTTAGATATTCAATCGAAGATGTGACATTTGAAGCAACTGATGTACCATGCTACTTTTTAGAATAATGGTGTATTTCCAAATGTTAATACACACCATCAACTGCAGACGATTTAAACAATCTACATGGTATGATAAAATTACCAAAAATAAATCTTATAAAATAGCATGTAGTATCCAAATGTAACACTTTCTTTACCATTGAGCACTTAACAAACTATTAGGCGACAAAAATAACTTCTCGAATTGGACTTGAAATTGCAGTCAAATTCAAATATAAACAACAAGTTGAAGATATTTATGTATATTAATGTTATCTTTAATTTCGTTTTTTAGAGCAATTTATTCTCTTTAATGTTTCTCTTATAATTTTGGACAGTAATGGTCTTAAATCATGATTTAAATGAACATTTTTTTATTATAATTCATTGATTTTCAGATCATTGATCACAGATTTTGTTTAATCATCAATTCTTGGGGATGCCTTCAGGGGATACCATAACATGTAAATCCCTGATCTCTTATTTGTTTTCGAACGATTACAAAACTTGACCAAGCCAAGTGAAATAAGTGATTTGTTAAAAAAAATATATATGATTTAAATCGTAATGTAAATAGCATCAAAAACACAATTAATGTAAATTACATCTACCATGGCAAAAACCAGGGTTAATATTATTTTAATCGATTGATTTACATTTAAATTAAAGTGGATAATTTTTGATTTTTTTAATTAGTTGTAAGTAAAATATTTAGTAAAATACTTATTTGAAAACACCGTGTTTCCATTAGTTTTGACACTGGCGGCGGAAAGGTAACTTTTTCTCAAAAGCGCACGGAAAACTTTTCCAGATCTGAGCCTTTTTTCCTGTACGCTAAATAAAATAATAATAAATTATAATAAAAATAAGGTGGCTATAATAAAAAGTATCGTTCATTACACTTTACACTTCTAGAAATGATTTTTTTGGTTTAATGTAATAAGCAAGGTTCAAACTATGGCACCTGAAAAATATGAACGAAATCTAAGGTTGTCGATTACTTATTTAGCTTCGCATTCATCAGGACAGACATAAAGATAGTTTTCCGATTTTTATAAATTAGAAAGATAGAGAAGAACAATGTAATTTTATCCTCAAATGTTTTTGTGCAGCAGATTTTTTAAATTTCCGTTTATAATTTTTGTCCAGTTACGCTAATAACATGAGATTTTAAACTTAGTTCCATGCGTTTTTAACGTTATCTATCAACAATTGAGTAGTGTGGGTCCCATAGAAAGCCAGTGGCAGCCATCGAAATATGTTGCCTTTCGTACGCTACTGTATTATAAATAAATATTTGAAATGAAAAAAATGTTTTTGTTTGCCGGAAAAACAAAGGTTTTCCAAAATTTTTTTGATTTCGTATTGAAAAAAAAAATTGCAGCGGCTACCTAACTTTTAGACGTTTTCTTAAGAGATTCGTCTCTGCCCTTGATTTCTAGACATTTTCCCCACTTTGTAATTTTTTTATTCAATAAATGTAAAGCACAACAATATTAGTAGGTATTTGTGCAATAATCAGATCATCAGATAACTAGATCTTAATTTGATAGGAAAATGTTTATACTTTTAAGAGTAAATTGTCTTACTCACAATAATTGCTACAGAGATGTAGCAATGAGAGTATTGTGTATGTTGACCTGTTCAAGAACCTCTTGTCATAAACATCAACAAATATATCTCCCATCTACGTATCAAGTAAAATGCGTATCAAGTACGATGTATCAAGTACGATTTTCACTGCAAGCTCTCCAATGCCGACATTTCAGGTTGTATCAAATACAGTTTATCAACTGAGCGCGTTCTGCCGTAAGCCCAGTTTCCATTTTATAGCCAACACAAAGGGAAACTTTATTTGATCTCTTGTAATAATTCTATCAAAATTCTATTGTTTGTTATACATTTTTATAGATCTAATATAGCTGGTTAATAATAGAGTATGCTGAATCGCTCTTTGTACTAATTTTAAAAGGGGCAGGGAATACCAGGTATAGCCTTTTTGTTAGGAGAAATATTTACGTAATTTTCTCCAAAAATCAAAAAACCTGTATAATAAGTCTGAACAATATTTCAACATGTAATTAATACTTTAAACTAATAAAATGAAGAATTACTTCGCTTCGTTAAATTTGCGATGTTGTGTTAAATATATCGGCGTATTATTATAATACGTTTTGGTACAAAAATAAACATGTAACATTATTTTAGTTACAATTATATTTTTTTTCATAAGCTATTTATTTATGTGGGGAATAACTGAATTGTATTAATCACATACGTAACACAATCTAAAGAGTAAATAAAACATTAAACAAATTCGCAAATAGTAAATATGCTAATTTTAGAATGAAAAAATAACATATCTTAGGAGTTGAAATAAAATAAGACAAATTATAATTTTGAATTTGGTTCTCTCCTTAAAATGGCTCCATTATTCTTTTATTCGGCAGCAATGATAAAATTATTAATGTGGTGGGTGATAATGCTGGCAATAGGCAATTGTTGACAATTGGCAATTATTAGCCTATTAGTTTACGAATGCATTGTGCTTTGCTGTTTGCATCTCATCCCCGTTTTTTCATTTAAAATCTATGCAAATTGCAAGTATTTAGGGCAGAAACAATTTAACGCGTTCCACTGCCAATGACATGCCGAATAGTTCTCTAACCCGATATTTTTTCGTAAGAAGCAAATATTGTTGGCAAAATTCAAAGCTTTCGTATTATACAGGGTTGGGAAATTCCAAACACCAAATTTCTGACTAAACTGTTTTTTATTACTCTTAAAATATAGGTTCATAGTTTTTTTTTAATTCTATTGAGTGACGTGTTTTGATTTCCAACAGCTACACTATTTTTTAAGATATAACGGTATCGGCAGTTTCTAAAATAGATGACCCTGTATATCTTTACATTGTCAAATAAACATTTTCAACAATTACAATGATATAGGCTTTGGTGGGTGTGGGACTTATGTTTTTAAATATTAAATAAAATAATAATATAAATTGCAATCTTTGAAGACGCATATGTAGGGAGCCGCTGGGGCTACGGATCCGGAAGTGGCCATTTTGGACTCGGGAGAGTCGAATTAGACAGGAAACGTGCCCGTAATAAGTTGCTGCTGGGGACTTTTGAGTTTAGCCAGAAATCAGGTGTTCAGACACATTTGCCCAACCCTGTATATGTCCTGAATAAATACCAAAAGATAGGGAGTTTTAATTCTTTACAAGATTTAAGGAGAAGTTTAAGTGTGTTTAGTTTCTGGTGGGTTAAGTTTGAATTTAAAAAAATAAGTGGGCAGGGGGCAACATGCGAAGGAATGTAATAGCTATTTATGGTATAAGTGAATAAAATTGCATTATTTATGTGTATCATACAATATTTTTTTCAATTCGTTGTCAGTGTCACATTGTCACCTGACAACGAAAATTTCAAAGATAGTGCGAATTTACCAATTTAAAGAATGTTTTTTTTCCAATTCGCATTATCAAAATGCTCATTATGTATATTGAATCACATCGTTAAAACTACACTTTAATCGAATGGGTGAATAAAATGTTTACATTTTCACTTTATTCACTAGAATCATTGCAATGTGAATAAAGTAAAAAATACATAAATATGCACTATTTCTTGTTGTCACCTGACAATGTGAACTTGCATGCATATTCTTCAATTCTGATAACGAATTGGAACTTCCACTGCACTTGACCTTGACGAAAGTAGAATCAACTTTCCTGGATTAAGAGTTCATCAACTTAATAATCGTACAATTAACATTTATGTAAATAAATTACCTAATCAATAAAAAAAAATGAATTTTTTTGCAAAATTGGAAAAAATGTTGTATGATATACGTGAACAAACAAAATTTGATTCCCTTATACCACAAATAGCTATTAATTTTTTCTAATTTGTTCATTTAACAACGGCCAGTTTACATTTGTTTTTTATAGTAGAATATTTTTTTTAAATTAAATTTGCTTCAAGTAGATATTTTCTATTTCGATTAATAGAATCGAATTAATAAAATAGTTCTTAATCTTAAGAACTTTATATTAACGTTAATGTATGACAAGTAATACAATAGAAAAACATATAATGAAATATTTGTATTAATATTAATATCACCGTAGGGAAAGTAGCGATTCTTACAACAGTGAAGAAATCTGGCAACATTGCATATGAGTACTCGGTATCAAATAATACTGCAGTTATAACTTACTGATTAATAAACAATGGTGTCTGCACCACATACAAAATTTGTTGTATGGAAATACGTCATTTGATAACTCACCTGAAATAAAAGAAAGAACAAATTAATACGAGTGATACAATACATTTTTTCGCACATATTAATTGTAATCAACAAAATTGTAATCTAATGTAAAACGCTTTATACACTCTCAGGTAAAACACTTTATATTCATAAATGTGAAACCATAATTTGTAAAGTTGCTTGAAATGTACATCTGAGAATTACTTCCTCGGGCAATCAGAGACCGGTTTCGTTCTTATTAGATCTCGTCAGTCCGATATAGTCAGATTCGTAATTATCAAATGTTCATTTCCGTATTTAAAGAGGAGATTTAATAATAATATGTGGCTATGTGAAAATGTGAATATTTTTCCACGTTTACATTGTAATGCACCGAAGCCGAATTTGTGAAATTATCTTTCTTCTTGAGGTTTCATATTCTTCTATCTTCGATCTTATTAGAACTCGTAACTCCCAAATGTACATTTCCGTATTTAAAGAGGAGATTTAATACTAATATGTGGCTACGTGAATATCTTTTGATGTCTACATTGTAATGCAGCGAAGCCGAATTTGTGAAATTATCTTTCTTCTTGAAGTGTCATATCTCAATTTGAGATATAGACGACCTTTCCTCGTACATATGTGGTGTTTGTTACTGTTCTACACGAATTGCAATGCACCTACCAGGGCTCTTCTTTTGGGAATTTGTCATAGGGGATGTACTCTCGCTGGTTGCCCAATGCATTGCAAGGAGAAAAGAGGGTAATGCCAGATGTTTTTTCCCGGTTTTGAACCCGAGACAGTTCGCTCTACAGTCGCATACAGTCCCGTTACGTCCTCGAATTCGTAATTCAATATTGAATTCAATCCACGAATCAATATTTTTTTAATTCCAATAAAATTATAATTAAAACACACTCCCCACAATGGGAACCTCGCTTATCTAAAAATACAGAGGCTATGTTTCAATTTAGCAAAAGTGCTAAATTATTATTATCATAGACTTTGCAAATATAACATATAGTTTGTATAGTTAGGGTTGTAGAAAACTGAAAAAAAAGCTCTTTCGAATATAGATTTTTACACAATAATATTGAAATTATGAAATTTGCTGAGTTTCAATTAATAATTTCGGGTTGGAATGTTATACAGCACACTATACAGGGTGTTAGGGAAATCGACAGAATAATTTCTAGGGATGAATCATGGAAGTAGTTAACAACCAGAGTTCTACTTCACCCCCAGCCGAGATTTCGATTAATTTAATTGACACTTTTGATTCGAGGTTTTAATCAATCGCCGCGAGCAGTAACAAACGGTTGATTGCGGAAATTGCGAGTAATTTAATCACAATTGCAAGATAACAATGGGCTAATTACAACAATTGCAGGTGCATTACTTCAATTACAGGTACTTTAATTACAATTACAGGTTAATTGGCGATCCGCGATTGATTAAAACCGCGAATCAAAAGCGTCAATTAAATTAATCGAAATCTCTGCTGGGGGTGAAGTAGAACTCTTGTTGTATAACTACTCATGGAGCAAAGCGAAATCGAATATTCCTTTGCCTTTTTTTGTTTAGATGGATTTTTTTTTTAGTAAAGTTTCAAACGTTCAATTTGACCCTTTTAAAAGTAATGCAAGTAACATGATAGATTTCAAAAAACAATGCATCATCGAGATTTATTTAGCAGTTCCAAACATATGCGGCAGCAATTTAACATGGATACAGGAGAAAACTATGCATCTTGGCTAAAAGTGGCAAAGGAATATTCGAGTTCATTTTGCACCCTGATTCGCCCCTATAAAGTTTTCAGTCGATTTCCCTAACACCCTATACAACAAATTGGTAAACCAGTGGGAAATATGCCGCAAAATAAAACAAAAAAAAAGTACGAGGATGGTTTTGTTTGATCTTATAGCCATATGACCAAACAATTATATATTTAAAGGTGATTTGCCCCTTAACCCTTTCCCTTTTGCGCCTGATTGAAACTTAATTATTAATCGTGTGAACGTATAAATTAAGAGGAATGAAATATCTCATTCTAGTTGGAAAAGATGGATTCGGACGGACCATGGAAACCAAATAAACGCTCTCGCATTTGTATATAAACAGCCGGCAGAAGGAATCGGTGCCGCACTTGAAAAATAAAACAAACAAGGGGGGCCGTCATAAATAAACGAGGAGCTAAATAAAATGTAACACATGCTGCATGAATTAAATGCGATCGGCGAAACTGGCTCGCATCCAATCTTATTAACTAGACACAAACTCACGCCGGGGACTAATAAAACCGACAATCTAATTCGCATAGAGAAACAGCGGAATTTTTCAGTGGATACAATAAATAAGACGACCCAATCCTCGAGAAAGATTTTTTCCAGTTCCAAACTGTAACTCCTTGTTGGGAAATTTTCTTCAGACTAAAAGATCTACAGACCCTTGCAGATATTCACGAAAATAAATATTTGTCTTAACGGAGCTACTACGCAATATCACTGAACTTTACTGCGGGATAAGATAAAACTTAATGTGTCCAACGCATTCCATACACTCGAAATACTTCTGAATTACATCCAGAAATTGCATTTTTTTTATGCCCAGGCATATACATACATATACAGGGTATTTGCGGTCTTGTGATTTTATTTTTAAGGTGTAATTAACCACCTTAAATGAAGGTGATGAAACCTAAAACGCCTTAACAAAAGTTGCAACATAATAAAGATATGATTTATTAACAATTTTCTAACTTTTTCTCTTTCCACGTATCCACGATTTTTTTATTAAGTTAGTGTTGATGTCAGTAATTTTTCCTATCGGTCAAGCTATTTCATCGGTTGTCACTACATTGTCGGTTTTTCTTAGATTGTTTAATAATTTTGCCAAAGAAAGTAAAAACGAATGGCTCATCGCACTAATAATGAAAACGTTGACATGTTGTTGAATTTTTTTAATACCCAGGCGTATACATGCATATACAGGGAATTTGCGGTCTTGTGATTTTATTTTTAAGGGGTGATTAACCACCTTAAATGAAGGTGATTAAACCTAAAACGCATTAACAAAAGTTTCATCATAAGAGAGATATGATTTATTAACAATTTTCTAACTTTTTCTCTTTCCACGTATCCACGATTTTTTTATTAAGTAAGTGTTGATGTCAGAAATTTTTCCTATCGGTCAAGCTATTTCATCGGTTGTCACTACATTGTCGGTTTTTCTTAGATTGTTTAATAATTTTGCTAAAGAAAGTAAAAATGAATGGCTTATCGCACTAATAATGAAAACGTTGACATGTTGTTAATTTATGGGGAAGCACATCAAAGTTCTGGTGCTGCAAGCCAATTGTACTCCATGCACCATTGTTATCTTTAATTTTGAAGATCTTTTGTCTTCAATTTTTCCAATCCACCACTTTTCATCATATATTCAAACAACAAATTGATTATTTGTAAAAGATGATACGTTTGTAAAAAGTATTGAAGGTTGATGATCATCAAAGTTTGAGTCTTTGGAAGTAGCAAAACATCTTATTTGATTGTCACTTATGGGGACATATCTGTGATAGCTTCTTGTTTGCTAACTTGGCATTGCACGAGCGTGTAGAATGTCAGCGTTTTTACGGAAATTCACTGCTCAATTACTCTCTAAATGTAGTTGAGTCTGAGTCATATATTTTTTGTGATATATCCTATATTCCGTATAAAGAACATTCTGTAAAATGTTCACTTGTTTTCATTCAGTCCCTTCTTAGATATTGACCTGAGAAAATTGACGTTAAAAGGCTTTCGGCCCTTTTTGAAAAGCTTTAGAAAACAAACGAGTGCATTCTCAGGACTAAAACTTGTACTTCATTTAGTTATGTAAGTATTCAACACGGAAATAACATATTATTAGTCAGTCTCATTTCCTTCATAAAAATGTATGGTTTTAAAAAGTAACGATTTATAATTTTTTTCCGAGTTTTTACAGAAAGAGTTTGAGGGACTCTCTTACATGATAGAAAAATTTAAAAAAAGTATGCCTGAAGTTCATTAATGCTGAACACACTGGTTTTTGAATTATTCTGATATCTTTTAAAATAACTTGGCAATTAAACTTTCCGCAAACCACGTTTTTCATTAAAATTTGCTCAACAACCATTTTAAAAATGGCTGCCAGAAAAAAACTATGACAAACAATTTTTAAACAGTGTTTTGTTACTCTCTCCCTATAGGAAACACATGGAAAAAAATCAGGGAAGTATAGTGTTTTTACTTGAAATTGAAAATCTACCTACGAAGGGTGTTTATTGCGGTCCATTGTGCGAACGGAATTTTATGATGGGTAATGGGAAGAGAACAGAGTCCAGCGCCTCTTCGCAGCACGCCATACTAACACTTTTCATAATAATCAAGTTTAAAATAAAAACAAAAGAGCACAATAAATTGATTCATCCATGGAATAGATACAATTGATTGTTGTTTTACATGTGAACAACATGAGTTTCCATAAAATTTCGTCTGTTCATAATTGTTTTATACGTTTCCGCTTTATAAATTTTACAATATTTTTTTTAAATTTAAATTTAAAATGGTGCGACATTTCAGCGAAAACACAGAAAGAGAAATTTTAAGATGGTTCATGTACAATCACCGACAATCGAAGAGCAACAAGGTTTTTTACGACCGCCTCATAGACATTTATTGGCGAAGTTGTTTTGCATCTGTATGTATTTGTACTTGTACGTGGTGCCTAAACCCCGATTATCAGTGAGGTAGAAATTCGTTCTGGTTTATGGCTTTTCGTTGTATTTCATATGTCGGCGATTGTACTTCGGTATTTACTATGATAATGATTATCTGGAATAGTAGCGATGAGAATGTCATACTTTGACACACTACAGTATCTAGAATTTCATCATCTATTGAAAATTTTACTGCATAAATGTGGGGTAGTATTTAAAATAAAAAATGTCGCTGACGCAGAAGTGCAAAAAATAAGCCGCCGCAAACAAAATAATGATCAGAAAAGGTGCGCTTCACAAATGAAGGCTTAAATGAAGGTTTAAGTCTAAGTATTATTTACCAAATTCAACAATTTTAATTTCGTCAAATTAGTTTCACACTCTGTAGCTTGCTATACTCTAATTTTTCTAAACTGGCGTTCACGTCATCAAAATAATAATCATAATAATAATGACACAATTTTACAAGGTTGCCAGCTGTCCTAGGTATTTAAAAATGGCTGGAATCAGCTGTTGCGACCGTGCAATTGCGACAGTGCGCGGTTCGTATCAAATTCGTCGACTTCTCTGCCGTTTATCGTACAGATATCAATCTTGTGGTTATGGTTTAACATCTACAATGGCAAAATATGCATTGTAATAATCGATCAAATGTAACAAGTTAAGCATCAAAGAAGTTTGGTTATACACACATGTATGAGCATGTGTTAGTGAAAAAGATTTGGCATCGTCGCGGAAAAAATATCACGGCCGCCAACATAACATGATTTATTACATGATTGGCGGGCGAAAATTGTGTCCGCGGTTAATACACCGATTACCTATTTATAACCACCGGTGATCAGTGTTATGTAACAAATGATCCTCAGATTAATTTCGATTCTTAAACAATTGTTATGCATATTCTCGAAAACGATCACGTTGGTACGAAAAAACCTCATCACACAGCTGTTTGATGACGTGAACGCCAGTTTAGAAAAAATAGAGAATAAGCTTATATTTTCATCCTCTAATGGAAAATATGTACATATGTACATATGTATTATGTACATTAGTTTTGGAGTTACTTGTTCTCTCTGAGTAGTTACTCGTTATGATATATTTATGAATATCGAAATAAAAAAATAAACAAAAATAAAGTACGTTAAACTTGGGTTTAAACAGAATAAACATTTCGATATTAGAATGACAACTCAAATACATTTAAAGACTTGCAGTAGCAATGTCGTGTGGGAATAAATGTAATTGAATCGTTAATCTACCCACTTAATACCTCCATTCCAAACCTCCATTCGCAGATTCATCTTTATCGTAGTTTTACTGCTACTTCAGTCCCTTTAAATAGCCTACCATACTTAATCACGGAGTTATATTTATGAAACATCATGTAAACGTTGCACAACAAATTTAGTGATATGAAAACTTTACAGGTTCGATAGAAGCTGTTGTAGGCGACACGTGATTAATAGAAATTAAATACAAATACAAGGTATTTGCCTGGTAGATTAACATGTATTAATAAAAATGGAAGTTTCTAATGGTTAGAGTCTAATTGAATAACGGTCACATTTTTTGAGAAAAAGTTTGGTGTTACCATGATGTGATTAATATGTTAATTTTAGCACAAGTTGATAATTCGAATCTTATAACCTTTAGTGGCGACGCGACAACCGAAACATCGGCTCCGTCCTACAGCAAGTTTATACAGTGATTATTGTGTTAGTAGAACTAACAGAGAGGCGAAGATCAGCCGAAGGAAGGTTATAATTGGAGAGCAGGTCAGTAGACGTAGAGTGATATGAATTTAGGCCTAGGGACAGTAGATAAAGTAATTAATAACGGTGATAAAAGTGGAAAGCGAGGTTAAGTAGAAACTGTGGCAGTAGACGCGCAGGTGCTGGAACGTCAGAAGGAGACGAACATAGAGTGGGAACGGGACGAGGAGATTAAACCCTACACCAACAAGTTAGAAAGGGAAATGATTAAATAAAATAACCTTTAGTTTCGACAACAAAAAACAGTCGAACTGTTGAGTTGAATTGGACTAAAATGGGTGGATCCTATTAATGTAAAAACATACAACATGTTAAAACATACAACTAGCTCTCCTCATAAGTAGGGTATAACACAGAGTAGGAGTCAAGAGTCAGATACTTACACTATGTCGGTCTTCAGATAATTCTCAAGACAGAACAAGAGTATTGAGTATTGTTTTATTTTAATTTTTTATTTTTAATATATTCTAACAAACGTTTTTTTTTTAATGGTTACTTGATAAAATATAAAATTTTGCAAATTAATGATATATTAGGGCAATAAAATTGTCAATTTACAATCCTCCTGCAATGGCTAGCTTATATTATAAAGGTAAACTAGTAAAACTAGAATTATAGTGTGTAAGATCTGGTTTCATATATTATAAAGGTAAACTAGTAAAACTAGAATTGTAATGCGTAAGCTCTGGTTTCGTGTATTATAAAGGTAAAGTAGTAAAACAAGAATTATAGTGTGTAAGATATGGTTTGGTGAGAATTACTAGGAAACAATTGCTAGAAAACAGCAGAAAATTGCTCGATTGAAAATTACTCCAAATAATTGGCCCGAAAAATAATTCCTCGAAGGAAATATTGCTCGAAAGGAAAATTGCTCGAAATAATGAAATAAGTTTGTAACATAATGCATATTAAATTTTACACGTACTTGAACTTTTCTCGCGACAAAAATGAATGATTGGTAGCTAAAATATTTTTACAATAAATATACTTGGTCAAAAACGATTTTTTGGCAGACATATGGGATTTATCAGAAATACAATTGGTCAAGCGAACTAATTTAAAAAAAATCTAACAGTTTCAGAAATCATTCTGTTCAGAACTCAGTTCAGAATCTACAAAGGCAGTAAAAACATTCAAAAATCATAAAAGTCATTTTTTTTAAACATGCAAAGAAATCATGACACGATAATTTCGTGATTTAAATGACAATAGATGTAAAATCTCTTTACATCAAAAGATGTAAAATCAACAACAAAAATGTACTTATAGATTATACTTCAGCTTGAAAATCTAATGGGCTGATAAAAATATAATAGCTAAACTCTCAGATATAAATACAAAACAATAGGGTCTTCCTGAAAAAAAATAATATAACCTTTTTGTGTCTTAACGTAAAGTTTATAACCTGTAATTAAACATCCCACAGAGAAAACGTTTGGTTTTCATTGTAACTTATCAACAAACAACATACAATATCGTAAAACTTACACATTTTGTCACGTGACCGACGAAACGCTGTTATTGGCCGAGCGGCACTGTGACGTCTTTGCGCATGTGGCGATCGGGAGTCAGTGCATAAGGGATAGGAATCGTGGATTAATACGACTTAGAATCCAGTCTGACATAAAATAAGTTCTGATGGGTTAGTAAAGGGACAGCCAGATAATCTGATAGAAGTTCACGTGTTAATGGTTCCCGACTTTTTCTCAAAAAGTGAATTTTTCAACATAGCCGAAACGCGTGGAGTCGCATATAATTTTCCAAATCCTCTTCCAGCTGTAAGAACAAATAAAATACTGTTTAAACTTTGCAATATATCCTACATCTCATACGAATTGGTAATGCTGATTTCAAAATCTGTAATTATTAATCATCTAATCAAATTTATAAAATCAACAGTTTGCTACAAATATTGTTTCAACATGTTTTTTAGTTTTAACTAAACATATTGTACAAAATCTCACAGTACTTTAAAAAAGTAATAATGATATGGAAGGTATTGTTTTAGAATGGAACCCACAAAACTATTTTGAGGTTATGTTATTACTAATGTATATATATAATCGGAAATCCCCTTGAATACCCATTACTAATGATGATAGTTAATTATATATATTTATCGAATTTCGTCGATAATGTATTGAAAAAATATGTACTTACATTAAAATGGTCTTCACAAAAATAGTGAGACGTCAAAGTGACACTCGCGGAATCACTTCGGACTTGTTGTAACCCCCTTTTCCGTATATCCCCTGTTGGGACGTTTATAAACAACTTATTTGGTTCGCATTTACTGCTGCTATCACATCCAGGCACAATACAATTCTTATTCGTCTTTTTTTTCGTAAAACCGACGTTTTCTTTCTGTCGCTCCATTGTAAGCAATGCTACAGCTGAGCGCACGTGCGTTGTGACGTCACAGCAACATGGCGGGCTTTCGGGACTTTTTCAAACGCCGTTAATTTTAAAATCGTGTTTGCTAATTACAACGATTTGTCTCAGCACAAAAATTAGTGCCAAGGATGTTTTTAATGTGTCTAGAGTTCAGTTTCAAGGTTTTTGAAAAATCGCGGAAGACCCTATTGTCTTAAATATCTGTTTCGAAGTTTGCCTACTATCAATTTCGATACACATTTATTTTTCGTTTAGGATATAGGCGTACATATACATACATAAATTGCTATAAACATATCACTCACTTGCATACATCCATAAAAAAATTAAACAATGTCATCTCAAACGTCAAAGTGAAGATTTATGTTTTGGGGCGTTCAAAGTAACTTACGACAGCTGTGAAAATGAAGTGTCTAAGTATAGACGTAAAAAGGTTCGAAGCGTCACTTAACTGCCCGCGTGTATTCCTCTATTTTTGACATTTAAATTGTACCGTTGCGATAGCTAACACTAACTACGACTCTTGCATGATAATCGGCTCTCAGCGGAAGATCAAAATTATTACCGACATTTAAATACCAAAACGTTGTTTTATAAATATCACTTGTAAACGCTTTTTTTTGTATTTTTGCAATTAGTGGAAAGGTTGGAGTTGTGTAAAAACCTGAGTTTCAATTACAACCGGCGTAATTGTGGGGTTCTGAAATAGCCAAAATAAATTACCTTTACATTCGTACATTATGCTGCACGAGATTAATTTCGCTCAGTGCACTATTAAAAAAAAACATACAACTGACTTCTAAAGTAGTATTCTAAAATAATTATCATTATGCGGCCAATTACCGCAGCAATTGACTGGTAGAGACAACAATATTGAATGATTTATCTGATCGATAGCCAAATTGGGATTATTTATGTATAGGTTATAAGCTAGCCTATTTTCAAACCTAGGCAATGGCAAGTAGTTTCAAGAAAAAAATTGATATTCAAACTTTTTTTAATTCTCGCGAAGACGAAAAGTTTAGTAGCCTTAAATTAACATGATAATCGAAAAACTAAAGTTATCTATTAAAAATAAACGTAATTTCAATGAAATTGAAATTGCTTCTTTTAACATTAGTGTTACAATTTAGTCTACAATATTTCCAATTGAACTGTTGTATTAACAAAATATTGCATTATATTATAATTTACTGTGGTACAAACGTGTAAAGCAAAAATGTGTATTTTTGGCGCTTATCTCTTTTAAAAAAGAATGCGTCGATACATTCACTATCACATTGTTTAAAAGCATTAATTCTACATTTAAACACACAATGATTTTCGGTTGCCATTTTGGAAAATTAAGAAGTCTGAAAATCGGTTGGAAGAATATATGAAAATGCACGCAGCAAGTAATGTTGCCATCTAAAGGGAAGAAGTACAATATAAGCAGAAGTCATATTATAGCAAAATTACCTATGTGAATATTAATCAAGAAGATAATTATTATAACTACATCTGAAGTGCGCATCAAGTGCTTTCTTCGGTGTCATTAAGATTGGCGGATAATGTCGGTGTGTGCATGTGTGCGGTAGTGTGTGGCGACATTTTTGTGGTCACGATAAGTCAAACACTAATTAAGATAATTAAAATATAACCTTCAAATTGAAAATTAAAAATGTTTTGGTACAATTTTAACAGGGTACAGTTTGTTCCTGTATATTTATTTTCTTAATATGTGGAGACTGTTACACATTAACTAAACCTTATGTTAGAAATCATATAATTCATATTAAAGTTGGTATACAGGGGTTTTGGTTCCTAAATATGGACCAAATATGCAAGGGGTTGTTCCATGGATAATTTTAAGAATATTTTGCTCTTTGATGATGTGTGAAAAACAGATTTGTTTCAAAGATACAGCGTGATATATTTTTTTGACAATAGCAACATTATTAACTAAATTTAATACACATAAGATACTTTATCTTATAATTAAGATTAATCTAAGTATTTATATATGTGATACATAGTATACATATATATAATATGAAAATGCCACCAACTGGAAGCATGCATCCAATCTTTGCCTCATTGATAGCCGAAGCCGAAATAAACTGTTTTTGTTTTCGATTTATGTATTACCCTACTGTGAATGCGAAAACCAGCCGCTTAAAATTATCACAATTGGTTTTGTTGAAAAATATGTATCACTCTGTATGTTCGAAATAAAGCGGTTTTTCACAAATCATCGAAGTACAAAATATTCTTAAAATAACCCAGGGTTTAACCCCTTGCATTTTTAACCCATGTTTAGGAAACACGCTGTACAATAAGTTTTAACCCATGTTTAGGAAACACGCTGTACAGTAAGTATTTTTCTCCGGACGGGGAATAAACCGACACCTTATATATCGGAGAATCGATACATCGTCGGCTTAATGTTACAAGGTTGTATGTGCAAATTTGTAAATTTGGGAATAAGGACTTTAAATATGTTTGCTATATCAAGAGATGATAAATTTTGCACTGTCAATAGATATGTTTTTATCACAGGTTCCTAATGTTCCAATTTTAATCTTCCAAGAAGTTGAAAGATCCTGCTTTGAAAACATATAGCCCTGCAAAGCTATAGAACTAGAAAGTAAAAAATGTTGCATACAACCTTGTAACACCAAGCCGACGGCATGCTACACTACTTAAAAACTAAAATATAAACGTTCCCTAGGGAATAAAGTGAATCACGTGTAGTTAATTAAATTATTTTGCAATCGTAATAGTAACAATAGATGAATTCACAATATTTGCTTACAGACAATTATCTAATATTTTGGAGGTTCGATGTTACTTTAGGTTATAGGTGCAAGGTGTGGAATGTGTGTGATCGTGGGTTGATACTCTATCTAGTCCAGTCATATTAGCCTCAAAAAGCCGTTTTGGCGGAAATTAATTATATAGTCTTGAAATTTGGTACACATACCCTTGAGCACTCTAGAATCAAATATCCGCCTAATTTCCCCTCCCCCTGGTGGGGGCTTCATCCCTTAATATTGAAAAATCACCCCCCCCCCCAAACGCTGAACTTGTGTTATTATTCGCAATTATCTCGTAAACGGTGCACCGCCTGAATTTTTTTATATCGGGTAAAGTTGATGGGAACAAAATTTTGAACAAAAACTATATTACATAGTTTGCCACAAAAGCTATAGTTAATATGTAAAGATAACGGCTGGGAGAAAATTTGTGTAGTAATTAAGGAATAAACCTCAATAATCCGTCAGCCGAATATGCTTTAGCTCCCCAACGGTCGCTCAGGCATAACTTACGGCTTCGGGATTAAAATCATCATTAATTCCCTTAATGCATTTACTATTAAATTATATCAAATTTGGGTATAAAATCTTATTAAAATAAAAACACGTTAATGATCTTTGATGATTCTAACTTTAAAGCTCCATTTAGCTTTGTAAAAAAGGCAAAGTGTATTTACAGACCAAATACAAATATTACCAAAATTTTGTACAAGTTGATATAATATTAAGATTAATCGCTGATAGATTTAGGAAATAAAGAGCAACTACCAAAATAATCAGTCATTGATGAATTTGACGAACTAATATTTTGAACAAGTTATGTTTTGGTATGTTTTACGTAAAATAAAGTATTCTTTCGTGTAAACAATTTGGCATATTTTTCATTTTATGTAATACAAATATACAATACATGTTGTTTGGTATGACACTTTATACGGGTATAACTCATATTTTGACATAATATTGTTATTATCAGTAGACCGGTTGTGTATAAAACACGTGAGGCCCAACATTAATACATTCATATATCTTAATGACAAAAACAAATAAATTTAAAAAAATCTAGTCGGACGCAGGCATTCATTATTAAGTTTTTTTGTATCTTTATAGTTTTTGATATCTGTTACAGTTTCGACACAAAAAAATAAAATATGAGTGACTGCGCTACACTCGTTTGGAAACAAATCATCAGTGAATAGAATTTCCTGGTTAAAAAGTATATGTTCACTCTTTTTTCCTGAATAAATCGGCAAAACGTAAAACGCCGGCAATCTAACGAAAAAAACTTCCCTTGAAGGCAGTGTTTTGAGTTAAATTGCCTAAAGGCAATAAAACTGAAATTCTAAATGTCATGTTTACTTCGACCCAAAAAAAAGCTCGAGTGTAAAAGTTTATTTTTTTCTATATTTTTTTATATTATTAACATTTCTGCTAATAAATATTCCTTATTATTATTTCCATGGCATTTTCTAAATTTGTGAAACTTAACCATTTTATTTTATTTCATTTTAAAGCAGAAATATGTTTATTCACATTTGTATGCTAGAATATATTTATTAAATTCATAACGTTTTTCTTGCATTGTGAAAAATTTGATTTCTTTTGTTATTTTTTTTTTTATATTATTAGCTTTCTGCTAATAAATATTATTTATTATTACTTCCATAGCATTTTCTAAATTTGTGAAACTTAACCATTCTATTTTATCTTATTTTAAACAGCAGATACGTATTTATTTACATTTGTATGCTAGAATATATTTATTACATTCATACGGTTTTTCTTGCTTTGTGAATTTTTTTATTTTTTTTTATATTTCCATGGCGTTTTCCAAATTTGTGAAACTTAACCATTTTATTTTATTTCGTTTTAAACAGCAGAAATTATTTATTCACATTTGTATGCTAGAATATATTTATTACATTCATAACGTTTTTCTTGCGTTGTGATTTTTTTTTAAATATTTTTTACATTATTAGCTTTTGTGCTAACAAATATTCCAGTGTTGTAATTTGTTTAGATACATGTATACATGTATACATGTATACATTTTTTCTGAAGTATCTGGATTGTATCTAGATACAAAAAAAAATGTATCTGTTACAACACTGCATTTCACGTTAATTACATACAATTAGCTATTGATTCATTATTGCGAGCATTATTATTTGTTTTTTAATTTGTACCTTGGGGCTTTGTTTATGACTTTCGTCGTGTAATTCGGTAAGACAATTTAATGAATACGTAAATCACATTATTATTGATGGCTTTTCAATTTTTCCAATCGAAGACTCTCCAAATCGCGACATTTTCATAGATTAGATACTTTTCTGACAACGCAAGTTTGAGAAAAAATTGTTTACAATATTGGTTGTCATGCCAGGGTTGCTAAAAATCGATGATGCAGACCTACTAGAATCAGACGCTTTCAAACGTTACATTCCGTTTTGTCGCTGGAAGAGTTAGGGCAAACTTTTTTCGCTGTCCTAATGACAAAAACACCGCTGCTTATGGGATTTTTAGTGTATGAATTAAATTGTCATTGTAAAATATCAAAATTCTAGAGAAAATAATTTTCCACCAACGCACAGTGGTCCCTAATTCCGAAAACGTGGACAAAACCTCAAAACGTGTTTGAAAATACACAAAAATTCTCACTCGCGGGTTTTTAGGGTCGCTATTTACGAATCCGATGTCAACACTACCGAAAACAAAATGTCGGATGCAATATGGCGAACACCTCTCCAGAGGTTTTTTAAAATTATTTATAAAAATCTATAATATACACCGTTAGTTTGGTTGACAGATTATAACGCTTGTTTAGCATGCATGAAGACCTGGGTTCGAGCCCCAGTACAGGTAATATATTTGTACTGAGAAAATAGGGTCATTAGCCGTTGAGTGCTCATTAAGGGCTCTCTAGAGATCGGGGGCGATTTTCTACAGTAACATGCGCTAACTCAATACACACACTTACACAAATCACACGGCAGAAGGACCCTCGTAGGTGGATAGGCAATTAGGGATGATATGCCTATCAAAACCATTCACTACTACTGTGTAATATATATTTTATATACCACCCAAATACCATCCTTATTTAAATCATAGATTAAAAGAAAACTTTCCAATACACACTATTAATTTTATACCAGAAAGTAAAAAGGAGACGAACCCCAAATAGAACATAGGTATTTAAAATAATTGGTACCATGAATGAAAAACCTTGTCGCTAATAAAAAGTAAGTGTTGAAAAATACAAGTTTGTTTATTTAATGAGTAAAAGAAGTAAAAATCAATATGTATACATTTTATTAGTCAATGTTTAATCTGTTGGTAAAATAGGTCACCTTTGGAAAGATGTATAGTATCATTTGTAATATTTAATTTTCAAAAGTGCCTTCTCACTTTTGCCTAATAAAATAGCAAACATAATGACAATTTTCACAAATTTATTAAAACATACTACTATGCAATATTTTTTCCCGAAAATTTGGGTAGTCTTTTCCTAAGCCATAAACTTTGCTTTGATGCAACTTTATTTGTCATTTTACTGATAGTTTTTCTGTAAAAAAATTGTCAAATACCTACAAAATGTTGGCAATTGCATTATGTTTATTATTTAATTAGGCAAATACCAGAAGGCATTTTTGAAATTTGAATGCTGTAAATGATAATATGTATATCTATCGAAAGGTCTCCGTATAGTTTGTAAAATAGAGTCTTAAGAAGTCCGTATATATTGCTTGTTTTGTGCCAAATTTGACGTTCGAGCACTAGGAGGCCTCTTAAGTGGCTTTGCAAGCAAAATGGCACTTAAAGGCAGTGGCTTTTTTATGGATTTTAAAGATAACGGTATGCACGACATGTCTCAATAAGTCATTTGACATAATTCGGCGCGATTTAGAACTTATGGCTTATGTTTGTTAAATTTAAGAGTATTAGTATTATTCTTACGCGTTAAATGGATGATATTATTATGTTAATATTAATTATATTGGGTAATCAAGTTAATTTTAGTATTCTACATCTACTAGGAGTATTTTACAGTTTAAAAAATTCAAATCGGGTGAATATTTTTTTCTCTGCTTCACTTTCAAGTTGCGCTTGGAATACCTGTTGGAAAACTTCCGCGAATTTATTCCACAAAGGCCAACTTTGAACTGAAATATCACGGCAAAAATAATCCTGAGGGTTTTCTTTGCCCTGGCATGACATGCACATATTAGTCATTGATCCCCTCTAATAGTTCAACTTTCCGAAAAAAAGGGCTTTTTTGTGGGGATTGTCCACGTTTTCGGGACTTGGGACCACTGTGCAATGGTGTGGATATGAGAAGTTATCTCACTTAATTTGAAGTTAAATTAAATTTCAATCATTTTAAAAACTCTCATGCTCGCATTTTCATGAAAGCAATATACAAGGTGTCCAACAACTTCGTGGAATACATTTAGGAGCATGCTCAGAAAGGTAACATTAAATGAAAATGTAATTTTTTTTTTCTAATCGCTTTTGTTTCCGTTATAGGACCTTAAAGTGTTACTTAGCAAATCAGGTTTCTTATTAACGTTTCTACTACTGTAGACTTGGAAATCTGATATTTTGCGAAGAATCACCCACTATCAGTACAGATATTCACAAATAATTACAATCATCTGAGTAAACACAGTGCCGTAGAAACAGGGGTTCTTCTATGGTTATTGCTATATAAAAACTTTGAGGCTAGAATTTTTTTAAATCATATACTACTTTTGCTGAATTAGCTTTATTGTCTAAAAAAAGGTATACTTCTTGAACTTAAAAAAAAAATCTGTTTCTGTTTCCGTTTCTGAGATATTTGAGGTCCTATTTCTACGGCACTCACTGTGTTTACTTAGATGAGTGTAATTATTTGTGAACATGTGTTGATAGTGGGTGACTTGTCGCAAAATATCAGATTTCCAAGTCTACTCTAGTAGAAATGTTAATACGAAAACTGCAATCACATTTTCATTTAATTTTGCCTTTCTTAGCATGCTCCTAAATTTATGCCACGAAGTTGTGGGACACCTTGTATATATTTGTGAAATACAATACAGCCTGAAATTGCAGTCATGAAGTATGATACGCTTCAATTTGCATATGTCTTATGACTTTTTATACACGACTCTAAATCTGCACAATTAAATTGGTTTATTGATGGCAAATTAAGCACCAATCAATTCCGGTCGGATAGATGGTGGCGGCACAAAAACGAGCCATAATTAATGATGGTATTTTACAGAACGGGCAGATTTCCTGTACAATTAAGCAAAAAGATAAATATCATTAATTTACAAATAATGTAAATGAGACGGCCTAATTTAGAATCCCAGCTACCGTCGTTGAGTATTCCCATAACTTCCAATTGAGAGCCGATCGCAGCTTATCGCGTTCGACAGAGCGATACTTCTTCCGCTGCACGCTTCCCTACGTACGACGGTACCCATACTTGTATCAGATACAGTATGTCAACGCATTACCGGTACATGGATGTGCATATGTGAGGCCATAGAAGCGAGGGTACGCATGTTGGAGGCGCAAGCGGACTTTATGTATGCGTATTAATTATTCTTGTGCTGAACGCATCACTGACTTAATAAAAGTAAACTTAAACCGGTTTATGTGCTACGCTATTTATAGCTTTGAAGAGTTTGTATATTGTTGGTGCGAATATGTCGCTTGCAAGCGGTACGTTCCCTAGGAAGAAATCATTCCTCAAAAGTGACAGGGAAAATTTACATCGATTAGCGCTTCCTGCCATCAGTTGTGTGGCACATTTGCACCAAGCTGCAGATGTGATGCAACCGATGAACAATGTTAAGAAATATCCTCTAATGAAAATGACACAGGTAATGAATATATATTTTTTTACGGTACGGCATAACAGTCCATCACGATGAGATTAATTAAAACATCAATTTCTTTCACGCATGTTAATTACGTGTCTCGGAATGAAACATGACATAATAATGAACTATTCTATTCCGATTATCATTAATTAATTTAAACGTTAAATCTGAATGAATCGATAGATATCATTTACAACTGATAATTAAATTGGTGTCAGCCGACAAAGCGTTCAAGTCAATCTTGAGAAAATAAATATCATTATTCCTATATAAATACATTTAGTATGCTATTCATTTTGATTTCAACCTCATTCCCAAAAGAAACGAAGTAATGAGTTATATTAACGACCCTTCATTTTTCAGGGGAATTTCAAATGAAATTTCTGCAATTTTTCACCATGACTGCCTATTATTTTTTCATTTCTTTCACGGAGGAACGGGAACATGGCCCGCGGACTTCATATTTCCCATCAAGCCCGTGATTTATATGAATCGCCCTGGCCGTCCATTCATTTATCCCGGGTCGTTTGTTTTAATTCCGCGGGCTGCGTCCTATCTGAGGACAACAGGCGACGTCAGTGCGCACAAATGGCCCGTGAAATGGACTCCACCGTCCTTCAGGGGTAATAATAATAATGCAGGCACCGACGAACGTCCACAGAAAGACTTCATAAAATTATCGATTTTAATTTAACTGATGGATATTGTTGAATGTTTTGAACACGGGTGGAAACGGATAGGCAGTAAAGCTCGCATGAAGTATATTACATTTAGGATACGGGGTTATTAAATTTCATATCATCCAGATCTTCAGTAGATTTTATGGGATAATACTAATAATCATATTTGCTGTACGGTAGTTGGCTATAAAAAATGGGGATTATGAATTCGATGAATTTTACACATGGTTAGTACAATTCGACTAGTATGCAACTGCGTCTAACTATATTTTAACTTACAGCAAAAAAAAAACTGTTCGGATCATCGCATTTGCAATTATAATCATAATAATGAAATTATTACAGAAGCTAGAAGCACAAAGTAGTAAATAATAAACTAGTAAATCAAGACACCTATCAAAGTTTACTTCCAACAGAAAGTACGTGTACAAGTGAGCAAATTTTAGTAAAGGTAAAAATGTTGGTTCCTAACGCCGAACAATGCGTAGTGGATTGAGCTTAACTGCATTTTATACCATGTCCTGACAATATGTTCATCAAGACAGTAGAATATTGTAAAATTCCTTCCTTCACGACTACGAAACGCGTAAATAGCGATATCATGAATCAAGTTGATTTGCTGAAACCAAACTAGTTGCCAATGCTCATACTAGATCACTCGGTATAAATCGCTCAATATAAATAATTCAATGGTATTCTGGGTTAACGTAATTACGTAAATAAAATTGTTCAGCGCTCCGATATTCAAGCAATCTCAGCATTCCAAACAGAATCAATCGTATGAATGAATGAATGTATGTATGTATAGATGTGTGTAGAAGTAGAATTTAACCTGATAATACTAAACTGGCATCTGTTTTATTTAAATAATATTACCTCGTAAAGTTTTGAGGAAGTCATGTATGTGATTTGTTCCTATCCACAAGGTGGCGTTGAAATACATTGGTTGACACAACTGCTAATGAATTTCTATGCAGTAATGACATGTATTCGTACATGAAGTCGCTAATTTATTTCACTTTGTAATTCCAATATTGATTATTAACGATAACTAATTTTACAAAATGAAGTCAAACAGTTAAGGTTAGAAATTATAAATAAAGATTCAATAATTATTAAATAAAAGATTTGCAAAATCTTTGAATAAAGTAAATAATTTGAATGATTAAACTGAATTTTATTTACCTGTCGCTTGCATAAAAGTAAATTAAATAAATAACGTCCAATTTGAATAACAAAACTATATTTTATTTACCTGTCGTTTCCATAATCTTTCAAAATGAATAAATCTCACTGAATCCATATATCTGTGTTTTACTTACTAACAAAAATTACTAACAGACACATTACCCATTAAACGAACCCAATTAAGTTGTCACGATAATGATTTTCAAAATCAAACATAACGTAAAGTACTACCACTAAATCACGAGCCAAATAAATATTACAAATTATGAGAATTTGTATAACACCTGGGTGCGAACCGTTACAGTAGCAAGACTGTTCAATCTTTTCTGCGATGATCCACCGAAACTCTTTTTCAGTGCTACTGGTATATAATAGTATATATTATCATTTAAATCTCTTAATAGTTAATACCCTTTCGGGTGTCGACTTTGAGCATATTTTACTTTGATTACTATGATTGAGCACTTATTCTATTTTTGTGATTATGTTTTTCCAATTCTTTCTGTCTTTTGCATCTATAGTGGTTTGCCTGCTTGTCAATGTTGTTTTCTCCTAGGATTTCTGCCACTCTGTCTTTCCACGTTTTCGCCGGCCTTCCCCTTTTCTTCTTCCCGGATTTCCTTGCTGTCCAAATTTGTTTTACTTGACGTTCTTCTGGCATCCTAATGATGTGTCCATACCATTGTAGCTGTTTTTTTCTTCTAATTGTAGTGTATTTCGAAAGAAGAAAAGAAAGGAGAAACGGTACTAGTTAAATACCGGAAAATACTAATCAACGGCGAAATATTTTTCGGGAGCGACAAAGAACAAAGTGTGATACCAAAAAAGCAAGCAGTAAATATTGCAAAAAAAAACTACTAAGAGCCGGACAACTAGGAGTAAACAATAAACAAACGGAAAAGGACCTAATTTTTGGAGCGTGGAATGTACGATAGATAAATGGAAAGGAAAACGAATTGATACAGGAATTTGAAAAGGCACAAATTTAGATATTTTAGCAGTAACTGAGTAACTGAAACGAAGAAAAAAGGCAAACGTGGCACGCGTACTATAAATAACCATATCTAGATCTATGGTGGAGTATAGGAAATGAAGAAATAGCGGGGGGGGGGGGGGGGGGGTAGGTAGGTTGTATAATTAACAAAAGACTGTAAAACAACATAATAGAATAGGAATATATAAACGAAAGACAATTGCACTAGATAAAATCTTAGGAGGTAAAATTTACATCATGGTTATACAGTCTCTAAATTATGTGGACATGGCTTAACCACAGATTACTGGGATCAAAACAAGACGATTGATTTGTATGTTGTTGGTATGACACTTTATACGAGTATAACTCATACTTTGACATAATATTGTTATTATCAGTAGACCGATTGTGTATAAAGCAAGTGAGGCCCAACATTAATACATTCATATTTTTTAATGACAAAAGCAAATATATAAAAAAAAAATCAAATCGAACGCAGGCATTCATTATTAAGTTGTTTTGTATCTTTATAGTTTTTGATATCTGTTACAGTTTCGACACAAAAAATGTGACTGCCCTACACTTGTTTGGAAATAAATGTAATCTAGTCAAGATGTAAGGGTAAGAAGAGGAGGGGAAATTGGTAATGATCACCACTTAGTCACAATAAATAACAAAGAAAGTATTTCAAGAACAATTATCAGGACAGACAAAAACAGAAAAGCAGAGCAAGAACCAAACTATATAGACCAAACAAAAAGCTGTGCAAGAGAAGTACCAACAGAATCTTAAAAAGGCACTAGAACTTACGCCAATAGACGAAAGGGATGGTGTGGAAGAAATGTGGAAGAAAATGAAGCTAATAATAAACGAAGCTGCACATAAAGCATGTGGAGAAACGACAGCCTTAAAGAAAAAGAAGCATACAAACTGGTGGAATAAGGAGGTACAAGAGAGTATACAACGAAAAATGCAAACATGGAAATTATATCTCAGCACTAACTCACTCAATGATTATAAAAAGTACAGAAGACGAAAAAAAAAATGAATGAAACATAGAAGGTAATAAAATAATCCTAACAAAAATCCTGGATAAGTTTTGGACGAACGATGCAGAACAACTACAAAGAAAACCAGAAACTGTTTTATAAGATTATCAAAGCCAGCAACAAAAACAAATCGGTAGAACTAAACCAGCTGATTTTTTCTAATTGTAGTGTATTGCGAAGGAAGAAAGAAGGAAAGGAGAAACGGTACTAGTTAAATACCGGAAAATACTAGTAAACGGCGAAATAATTTTGTGGAGCGACAAAGAGCAGGGTGTGATACAAAAAAGGGAATAAACAAAGGGAAAGGGACCTGATTTTTGGAACGTGGAATGTAAAAGGGATAAATGGAAAGAAAAACGAATTGATACAGGAATTTGAAATGGCAAATTTAGATATTTTAGCAGTAACTGAAACAAAGAAAAAAGAAGGCAAAAATGGCAAAAAAAGACAAAAGTGGCAAAATATTAACAAATGATGCCGATACCATGAATAGATGTAAACAACATTTTGAAGACTTTTGAAGACATTTTGAAACTGGGCATGACAATGAGCAAAGTGCAAAATGCAGGAAATATACCATACGACATAACACACCCGAATTTAATATCAATAGAAGAACTTAACAAGGCGTTGGACGGAATGAAACTCGGCAAGGCTCCAGGACATGACAAAATACGTGCAGAACAATTCAGATATATGGGAGAAGATGGAAAAGAGCTAATGAGAGAAATTTATAATGAAGTATGGAAACAAGGCACAATACCAATAGACTGGGAGAAAGCTGTAATTTTTTCAATTTAGAGAAAAGGAGATAGAAGGGCATGCGGAAACTACCAAGTAATTTCATTGTTATGTACGGCGTTAAAGGTATATGAAGCAATATTAGAAAATAGAATAAAAGAAACAGTGGAGGAGAAGTTAGACCTGGTACAAAATGGTGTCAGGAAAGGACATTCTCCACATGACCTCATATTTACTTTGAAACAATTCACATAAAATGCTATGATCTTTAAGAAAGATCTATAAGTGGCATTTATAGACTTAAAAAAGCCTTTGACAAAGTGGATAGGAAATTATCATGGCAAACTATGAATGAAATGGAGATAGTACAGAACCTCATTCGGGCTGTACAAGCAGTGTACCAGAATACAACAAACTATATAAGAACGAACAGAGGCGAGTCGGCGGAGTTTGTAACGTATCAAGGGGTAAAACAAGGATGTACACTGAGTCCAACACTGTTCAATACCAATTTGGATGGTATCATTAAAAAATTGAAAGCCAGAATAAAATAGGTAAATGTGGGCTTCTACAAAACAAAGAGGATACAAATCTCAGAGTGTGCTATCGCATACGATATTATCATCCTGGCCGAAACAGAGAGAGAGACCTAGAACACAATACACACACATGGAAAACAGAATTCGAAACGTACAATATGGAAAATAACATTGATAAGACAAAAATAATGGTGATATCAGACAAGGAAATTAAAACTCAAGCTAGACTAGACGGACAACTAATAGAACCCATGGACACATATAAATACCTCGGAATGACAATAAGCTATACGCGGAAAGATGAAATGGAAATTAACAACAGGATACTACAGGTAAATAGATTGTATCATGTGCTGAACAACGTTATATTAAATAACAGAGAAATTAGTAGACATCAAAATTACAACGTACAAAGTTGACTGATATGGCCTGATATGGTACAACTGATATGGCCTACTCTTATATATGGAAGTGAAACATGGAACCTAACAAACAGAGAGAAGAATAAGCTGCAAGCAGCCGAAATGAAAAATTTAAAAAAATTGTAGGGAAAACGAGACTGGATCGAATACGTAACGAAGAGATAAGACTACAATTAGATATGAAGCCTTTGAACTGCTACTGGTATTGCGCATAAAGTCTGATTGAAGTGCTTATTTCCGAAAGAACCCTGGTAATGGTTCTAGTCCTGGAACAGAAGTTAACAACGTATCTTCTTACTGATTTCACTGTATAAATAATCCCCATAAAATTTAATAGGCATGGAATTTTTTGTTTACTATACTTTTATTTGCGGTGCATACAAAGTATCGAATTAAGTAAGCATGCTCACTTCAGTTGTGTTGATTGGTTATTGAAGAAGCGTGACGAATAATACACATTTCAAAATTTTCTACACTTCTTGAGTTTGGACGCTTGGTTGCAATCAGACAATTAAAATTATTTGCGTTAGATATAATAAAGTATAATTAATTATGGGTCTTGTTGTGACCCGCAGTTAGGTTTTATCAATTCATGGAGAAAATAATCAATTTTCTTGCGAAGGTATTGTGCACAGCCTGGGACACTTGGCCGTAAACATGGCTCGTAACTCGTTAACAAGCAACCACATCATACATATACATGCCATAATAATTAATTGGCGAAACATAATCGCACCGCATAAATTATCCCTATTGTGCGGCGATGCGGGCCATATAACGCGCCGTGACAATTAGAATATCGGCGGCGGTAATCATCTGTAAGGGGTGGGAGAAAAAATCTGAGGAAGGTTATTTATTATTCCCTCGGCCATTAACATTTTATTAAAATTAAATGGCCGTGTCGATGTCACGCTTGATTAACTTTTCAATACGGGCCCAGGCCATCTCGTATAAAAGTTGTCCATTAAGTACGATTTATCTCGCGCATCTCGCCTAGCCGCGATATAAATTAGCGCAAACGGCGTTAAATAAAGCCTCAATTGTGTCCGGTCGTGGTGATTGATCGTTCGCTTCCACTTCTTCGATAGTCGGTTAGAGACTGAAACGGGTGGATACTTCCGATCAATGGGTGGTGCGCACGGTTTAATTACTGTGGAAAAGGGCATTATCATCATCTTAAAAATCACTTATTATGATGACTTTATTATTATAGTTGATAATAGATATTATTTTCAATTCATTTTTTCAGCCTGCTTAACTATAATACAGAAATATTCGAATGTTCTTTTCAGCATCGAAATCAGGCGGACTTTATCCTTTTCATATGCTAGAAATCGTTCTTGGGAAACCTCAACCGGCAGTTTTTAATTGAAAACAACATTCGTAGACATCTGCTTTTTTGACTGGCGAAGTCTTTCTGCAGTCTTTTGTATAAAAATGCATATTACAAACAATATAGCGTAAGCTGTTCTTACAAAATGTACCAACAAAAATGAAGTTTAACGAATTTTTAGAATGTTCCTTCCGCCGATTGATTGTTCATATTCTCATGTATCCTTTACTGTAACTCCTTCCATATTAGACTTACAAAAAACAGTTATATACAAAAAAAATGTCAGATAGCGTTTTCTTTAACATTGTATTAGACTTTTTCACGTAGGATCAGGCGTTGCGGAGTTATTTGAAGAAAAAAAGTTTACGAAAACTTTAATTCAAGATGGCAGCACGCGCCTCTTCCCTCCAAGATCTAAAACTTGGAATTTTCATCAGCATCTCAAACAACATGTATCATTTTCAAATAAAATTCAAAAAATTCAAAGAAATCAATTCTACCAATTCAATTCATTCAATTCTAATTAACAATTTTATTTTCTCCTGAAATTGCTACAACCCATCGCGTGGAATGGTAAGATTATAGTCACAAATTTTAACAAATCTGATTCTCTCATTGGCATTATTTAAGAAATTTCACTGAAATTGAAATACATTGCATAGAACTATTTTTATTTGGTTGTTTTATGGACCACTATTCACCACTATACTGTAATGATTATTTTTCTGTTTGTTTTAGCTACTTTCCAGAATTAATTAACAAGAATAGAATAGTGTTGAAATAATTCGAATGAGTATACTTTATTTTCTGAAATTAGCAGAATAGCCGAAATCGACCAAAATCGTCAATCGGCAATGAGTAAAATTATATACTATTGTACAATTTTGTGCAAATATTAAGAAGATAATTGCACCAGCAAAGTTTTCAAAGAACGCATTTGTTCTTATCTTATAAGAAAACTGAATGCAAATTTATTCAACTACACAAAATGTTATCAAAAACAGCATTGTCCATATGCATATTCCATCCTAGTAGCTACTAAAGCTTAGCTAACTTGTCCGACGAAATTCATCACCACATCATAGCATTATATAACGTATGCCTCACACGCAGAATCTACCCTGATATCGGGAAGAGTGGCACAATAATCACAATCCAAAAGCATGGACAAGATCACACAAAGCCCTCGAGCTACAGGCCAATAACCCTACTCCCTGTAATTGGAAAAATATTTGAAACAATTATTAAATCGAGATTATGGGACACTGTAGAGCAAAATATCCCTAGATATCAGTTCGGATTCAAACCCCACAACTCGACCATTCATCCACTTTTCATTCTGACGAACAACGTACAAGCGACACACTTACAGAACAAACACACCGCTGCGGTATTCCTAGACATAAATAAAGCCTTCGACAGCGTGTGGCACAAAGGACTCATATATAAAATGCACTCGCTGGGAACACCGCCTTATCTACTGCGTACCATAGACAACTTTTTGACCGACAGACAACTAAACATCAAAGTAAACAACACTCACTCATACTCGTTTCTGCCCTTACAAGGGGTCCCACAAGGATCACCTCTATCGCCGCTATTATACAATATATACTGTCACGACATTTACAATTACAACCACATAGACAAAAACTTTATAGACCTAGACCAGTACATACTACAATTCGCGGACGACACAGCAATCATTACCCACGGCAAGACCCTCGCCAAAACTATCAGCGACCTACAACGACTTACGGACACAACCATGGAATGGTTCCACAAATGGAGGCTAATACCCAAACGACATAGACGTGACTCCATCAACCGACATTAAATATCTAGGCATAACATTTGACAACAAATTCAAATTCAAGACACATACCAGACCTACAATGACCGAGATCATAAAAAGAGCCAAGCACTTCAGATGCCTCACGCAAGGCAACAAAGGCATAACGACAGAAACAGCAACGAAAATATATAAAACAATCTGCAGACCCATACTTGATTACGGGCACGCTATACTGAAGAACGCCACAGACATTACAAAACGAAGAATTGACACAAGCGAACGTAAGACACTACGATTGATTACAAAGATCAGACATCCCAATAACCCACTCCACAATCCTACCAATATCTCCCTCTATGAGAAAACACAAATAACCACTATCAGGGAACGTCTAGGCAACCTAAACAACAAATTCAAAGACAAAGACACTACCTGGACCATCACCGAAGACATGTGCATCAAACGACTAACCCGACAAACGAACAGACGACACCCATCCTCAACACTGTACGAATCATACCATACAGACTGACTCCATTCCACACACCATTCACTCACTAGCATTATATCATTATCATTATTACATCTCACCAGTAATCAACCCTAGTATACAATATTACGCTTTTTTTTTCTTCGAACGAAACTTTCATTACTTTATATTATAATTACATTGTTTTACAAATAATTAGAATGTATAGGCGGAAAGACCGCAGGTCGATAGCCAATAAAATATTGTTACTACTACTGTAACAGCAGTATTCTGTCTCAACCATCCAAGTTGAACATCCATTATCCTGTGTGTTTGATACAATTTTGATTTATTGATTTCACTTAATTTTAATTTGAAAAATGTTAGTTTTGACCACTTTGACCAGTTTTAACCACACAGTTTTAGTTTAACTTTAAATTGTAGTTCTTGAGCGCCACATTTACGTAAACAACGCGTGAGCCCAGTTTGCCGAGCTGAATCACCCTGTATACAATTGAGGCGTTGATATTAAAAAGTGCACATGTCCAAAAATCAGTTTTGTGGGTTATACTCAAAGTACTGGGAAAATAAATCAGGCTATTCTGTTGTATTTATTTCAACTTATTTAAAAATAACAATGATTTTAAATAAGAACTGTGAAACAAGAGAAAAAACAGGGAAAAAGTTGGACTTTTGTTGTTTTTTAGGTGGATTTTTTTAATACGAACAAATGAAATAGAAAATAAAGTTTAACTACAAAATAAGCTTTACTTTCTCAAAAAAATTAAATTAAAATTAAAACTCTTCACAACCATCACTGTTGTTATCCTCGTCCAGTTCGGGTTCCTCATCAACAGCACTTAAATATTGCTCAGCAAAACGGTTCATAAAATGATATATTTTGGGGTTCCTCTAAGAAACCCTGTAAGTCCTTAAGATTCTTCAGTTTTGCTGATGATGTTTCTTGCTTTTTGTTTAGATATTGACACTTAAGAAAGAAACCCGATGGACATGTGTCGTTTTTAAAGAATTGCTAAATTTTCATTTTACCCGTTACACGCCACTTGTATTGTTTATGGAGAAAATGAGTTTGTTAGTGCATAGACATTGGTCTTGAGAGCCGTTTACTGTTAATAACTCAATTGGTGCATTTTTGGACTTTAGTGTTGTTTTTAAAATAAACGCATCAATTGGAAACAAAGTTTAAACATTTTCAATAAAAAATATTCAGGTTTAGATTATACTTAACACGTAATAAATGTATTTTGCAAATAATATGTGCATGCGATAATTAAGAGGCTGAGAAACATTGTGGTGCACGTCAGCAAACTTGTCAGTCGAGTTAAGGTATAAATCGTTCCTCAAGTGCACGCTTTATTAGGAATCGTAGTGAAGTCATGCTTCCAATATATTTCGATAGATTGCAACTTCAGATTTCTCTTGTGAACGGCGAAGGTTATACTTGCTAAAGGATAGTAGTGGTGTAACTGGAGTTACACCACTACATTCGACTTGCTCAGATTTAAAGAGCCTTGCATTTCCCAAAATTATCTGTCTCAGAAGCATTCTATAGGCGCAATATGTATTGCTATAATACATATGAGCAATAACTATAATAATCATTTAATAAGTTAAAGGTAAAATTATTCGAAGCAGTTCGTGCTTGGTGTAAAAATTGCGTTATTGTCCTTTATATGGCACCCCTGTAACAGTGGCAGCAAGTGGGCCGTGGGGTAGCATCCTTGCCCTTGAGTTCAATTTTCAAAACAATTGAAAGTCATTTATTAAGTTAATGGTCAAAAATGTGTATCTAATAGAGCCGAGAACCATGACTAAATTTTTGGTAAAATTGAATAAAAACAGTTCAGAGATGAGGAACTTTTGAATTAAACATTAGGTAAGTCTGCTATGAAACCTGCTACAAATTACACGTAGGCAAAGAGGTTCAAAGAGAAGCGATAATCGGTTGTAGGCAACTTCAGACCAACTTCAAAATGTGAGAAGAGTGTATTACCATATATTACCCTCTACTATCAATAGAATTGATATAATCTTGTCGTGTCGCGACTGGATAGAAGAATAGTTACGAATCACTTTTCTCACATTTTATTCGCTTGCCGTTGAAATGGGTGTTCCTTCTATGGGATCACCTTCAACCAATTCTCGCTTCTCTTTGAACCTCTTTGTACCACTTGTAAATTATAGCAGGTTTCATGGCAGACTTATAATTAACATTTTCGCAAAACTGAAGAAAGACGACTTAGATATCCTGTTGCTTTTGAATGAATCATTAGGTATCATTCAAAAGCTACAGGATATCTAAGTCGTCTTTCTTTAGTTTTGCCAAAAAGTTAATCACGTTAATCTGCTTTATTAAATACTAGTACAAATTTGTAACCATTAACTTAATAAATGACATTCAATTGTTTTGATATTTGAACTCAAGGGCAAGGATGCTACTCCACGGCTCACTTGTTGCCGTTGGCACAGGGGTGCCATACAAAGGACACGAAACATATTCTGTGAACTTAATTGGCAGTCCTTGTACATAAAATTATGATTAGGCATACACGAAACTTAAAAGATATTTAGAATCTGTTTTTCTTGTTTAGTATAAAATCAAACGATGTTTGATGTTTGAAAAAAACAAGTTTTTCTAAAAACAAATATAACTAATCCCACAGTAGTACAGACTCAATTATACATGCAGGTTTAATAGATGCATGAATCAATAGCCATAAAACACGACTAGTCCATATTCATTAGTGTAACAGAAAATAATTAGAATTATATATATATATATGGCGGAATTTTCATATAATGCAGAAACACTGTTGCGGTTAAAACGTCGGAATTGCCGTCAAAATATACCTCCATTCAGTAATTCAATTGTTCTGAACCTTAATCATCTAAATGAAATGGAACAAAATAATGTTGCAATGTGGTATTGCAGTATTGCGTTAACCAGGTCACTTTTTCTGAACAAAAGTTAAGCTCACACGTTTCGTCCTCGCTTAAATATACTTCCTCTCGGGCGAATACTAAATCATATTCTTTCATATTTAACGAACGTAACTGCTAAAATACACTGTTTATATCGTCTATTTGGAACTTATCTATTCACTTATTTTACACAATAAAAACTTCAATGTTATTGTTTCTTTTGCTTTCATTAGGCGTAAAGAGAATATTACAACTTTAGTGAGTAGTAAGTGAAAACACAAGTAATACTTTTGTTCTCGATTTCAATACACGATCCAATTTTCCGTGGTAATTGGGTCCTTGGGAAAATTCCGAAGAGAACGAACTACTTTGGGTTTTGTGCCAAACGGTAGAGTAAGGAAAGTGAAATTGAAAGTGGTACTCTGAAACTCTCCATGACGCAAACTCCCCAAGTTGTGTTCGGTCTGCCGGAGAGGCGTAGGTTATTAATTTGTTTATTAAAAGCGAGCTAGACGAAAACGTTTACGTCCCCGTCTAATGCTCGGAGCTAGTTTTTTTTCTCCATATTTTCCATGAATCGCCAATCTAAAAATGTCTATTGCGTAGGTCAGTATCCGTGTGTAAATATTTGACTAATGCTCGGCCGTCGCTGCTGCTCGGTGCTTGCAACCGGTTAAATTTCTATTTGAAATTCCGCACACATAACACAAACAAGCGTATTACGTAAGCACGAAAAAATACACACAATAATACACACCGAGCCGTGCATTTGAGTCCTGAAATTGTTTATTCGGAAGCGATTTCGGCGCCCTGCTAATTTCTCGATTCCGTGGACGGGAAAATGTTGCCTTAATGGCATGAAATCATCGTCGTCGTCATTATAATTGATCCGTGGAAGACGGACACAACATCCAACTCTCATTTCGGCCGGGACTCCGTGTAATTACTACCACGAAATATGTTGCGCAGTAATTGCGCTTTTGGCAACGCGCTAATTAAGTTATCATGCGGGAAGTGAGACTAATTCGGCTAAGGTAAAAGAAAATTATGTTTCAACTTCAATCAGCAATTCAATTATTAGTACTTTTATGTAGTTACAACTTGTGAAGAAACTAATAAATGAATCAATTTTATTATTCGTCGCGTGCATATAATATTTAATTTCACCCACCGAATAGTGGTTCCCAACCTTTTAGTATGAGGGACCATATGCGACCAGTAGTGTTTAATAAAGCTATTCAGTCTGCTGCCCTTGGGTATTATTTATGCTTCGAAAATGGCGGTTTCAGTACTCTTGTTATTATTTTATGTGTTTGTTCATTGTTGAAACAAAACACAGAAACATACATTTATTTTAATTTCATGCAAAATGGTTGTAGGAAGAAGAAATCACAGGTTTCAGTAAATTTGAGTAAATTAATTTCAAACAAAAAAAATGGCTATATGTTTAAGCTATAACTGTTTTATTTGTAAAGTTTGGCTTAACAAACTACTCAAATAACCAGGAAAAGAACATTTTCCCCTAAAGGCCCATTCTCGCCTATACCTTATTTAAAAGGCCCTATTTAAAAAGCAAGTTACGGTCAATATCTCCGAAACCCCATAAGTGAGAATTTTGTCTCCGTATCTTCAATCATAAAATCGAGTTATGAAGACACCAGAAAATCGCAAGTATCAGTTTTCTTGCAGTGTGCTGTAAACCAGTGCACAGTGTTACGATCATACCTATGACCACAGGGACAAAATAAAAAAATAAAAAAAGTTTCTAAAACTAAACTCTTAGTACGTAAACCTGTGAATTTGTTTCACTTAAATTGAAAGGCAACTATTTATTTCAGGCATTTGGAAAGGATGTAGATTATTTACGCAAGAAATTAAAAAAATATCCTACTCTTTAGAGTTTGTAAATCTATAAGATATATATGTGCCGTCATATCACTAAGGTTATCAAATGAACATTCATCTACCGCTACACTTGCAGTATTTTCAAACTTTTTCACAGCTGTCAATTTAAAACAAATTCGTATATCATTTGTTATTATTATCTAACAATTTCATATATCTAATAAAATGTGCCCACAATTAATTTACATAAATGAGTAACTTGCTAAATTGCTAATTGTGGATACAGACGGAATTGGTCGATTGTTAAATTTAACCGAAAATAAGTCACGAACTCTGCGTAACTGTAAAATGTTTTGATAATAAATACCCTCTCTTCATTTGAATAACTCAGATTATTGTTCATAGTAATTGATATCTGACTAGCAAAATCATTTTCACTATAACATGACATTTGTCAAACTCATGGCAAGGGTTTTTATGGTACATTATTGTTCAACTTATTTTTATTATTTCTTAGGTCGATTCTGGTACAAACGTAAATTAAATGGAATTTACAGTTTTTAATACTATAAAAAATATTCCTTTGCGATTTTTCTCTAAAATTAATAGGGGAGCCAATAATTACACCTATTTAATTTACTATGTTTGCCCCTTATCCCAGACACTCGGTATAGAAGGATCATTAGCAAATCAACTGACGACTGCTAACCCAATACAGGACAGGAAAAAGGAAAATAACGCTGACATCACGAAAGACGGTGAAGTTGCTACATGTCAAAAATCTGAAACTTCTCGGTTGGCAGTTGGTGCTGAATATAACTATAAAGAAAATTAAGTTTCTGTTTGTTCAAATGCGATGATAGTTAACACGGAAAATAATGATATAATTCGAAATAAAAGTGCTTCATAGTCCGGGATTAACACATCCAAGTAGAAAAATCAACCATAAATATTAATATTTAATAAAACTTTAGAAAATAATGTGTAGGTACATGTTTTCGTGACTACTCAGGGAAACGCAGTTTTCGTGACTATCAAGGAAATGCAGTTTTCGTGACTAGTCAGGGAAATGCAATTTTCGGGCCGCATTTGCAGGGCGAAAGTGCTACTTTCGCTCCGGTTTCAGAAAAATTCCATTATCTAATGTAGGCATAGAATTTTAGCAATTTGATAACCATTTATAACGAAATTTCCTAATGAAAATGCCCAAAACCTTCTAAATTTGTGGAATTCGTGAAAGTTTTGTAATTTAAACAAAGTACGATTTTCCTTCTCCCTCTTCCCTACTGTTTATTTCATTAAGTAAAATACATGTTTTTTTTTGCGGAAAGGGAAAATTGGCTTCCAAATTATTTTCACAAAAATACTAATATGTTCACAAAATGTGAATATACAAAAAATGATTTTCTTTTAAAATCTAAAGTGCAAATTCCATTAGATATTTTACACGTGTCAGGAAACTGAGTAAATATATTAATGAAAAGAAGCAAAAGTAGCAAGTACATTTGATTTGTTTATTTCAGAAACCTGTCAACAGACAACTTTATGGATATCTATTTATTTACGGAATCATAATATAGTACTGTGAACACACATTTATCGCCATTGTCCCTTGAACTGCCATTCCATTTTAGGGGATATTATTTACTGTGAATATTCCGTTTAGTGCAGACCAGAAACCCATCAAGCGACATTACATAGCGTGTTTCTGCAGTACCTAAACCTAATTTCTTAATTTTCGTCCTGTTGCACCACCTGTTTTCTCTGATTAGACATCAGGAAGGGGTGTTTCTAAGAACTAAATAATACAATACAAAGTTTCATCTTATAATCAATATGAATATAAAAAGCTAATCAAAGTTGTAAATAATCCAATACAAAGTCTCATCTTATAATCAATATGAATTTAAAAAGCTAGTCAAAGTTGTTGTTGACACTTTAATGAAGGATTTTCGTCTTCAGTCCCCAATTTTTATCTTAAACAAGTACAATGACACTCCTGAACTCCCAACAGTTAGAGCATACCCTTCAGAAAAAGTACCTATCAATTACAAAAAAATGATGACCTGATGAAGCTATGTAGCTAAGTTTCTACCCTAACATCTGGCAGTAGAATACTACGCCAGCAGAGTGCAGCGTAGATAGGGAATAAGAAGATGAGTAGATATATAGACTGCAAGCAGCCACGAGTAATTTTTTTTACTGTAGAAATATTTCTTAATACTGTTTTAATACTTCTTTTTCTACTCCTACACTTTAATTGATATATTAAACATTCCCTACGTGTACCTAAATGATAGTCATTTAGATACAATATTTTCATTAAGATACAAATTTATCTAAAAAGCCACGCCAATGACAGATATAAAATTAATTAGTTTTGACAGCTGTGCATGGAGAATTGGTCATTCGTATTCTTAATAAAGTGTTGCTTTTTTAAATAAAATCATTAAACGTGTTCAATAGTGATAGTGATATGGAAAATTTAACCCCACCGGATATTGTCAAATCGTTAAAAACTTACGAGAAATTTTACTCTAATTTTAGCTTTTCCGTAAACTTCTTACTTGTTTAGTAGTAGTAGTGACTGTATTTGTTAGGGATATTATCCCTAACTGGCTATCGACCAACGGGGGTCCTTCTGCCGTGTGTTTTGTGTAAGTGTGTGTATTGAGTTAGGGCTTGTTACTCTAGAAATTCGCCCCCGATCTGTAGAGCGCCGTTAATGAGCTTACTTGTTTATTTTAATCAATTACCAAAAAATTTAAATCTTCAACTTTATGGACACAATATTCAATTTTGAAATTTACGTTGGGTATCAAACATAATGTGGATATATCCAAATATACCAAATTACATGCTTTATTAAAAAGAAAATCTGAAGGATATAAACCTCAAAAAGCTAAAACGTTTGCGACCAACGAAATCAAGCTATTTATTACTGAGGCCCAGAAATATTTATTGTCCAAGGTAAACACAATCATCTTAGTTCTTCATTTAATGGAAAACTGTATTGCTTCATAGGTGGCAAGTATATTTGGTATTATGTGAGAGCTTGTAGAAGGCATGAGCTGCAGAAGTTGGAATTTAGAGATATAAATGAATTTGCATCAACACTTTTAGTCACAATTAAAGATACAAAAACAAAAACAACACGAAAATTCAGTCACGAGAAAGTATTATGAAATATGCAAGAAGTACATGAACCTACATCCAAAACATTGAGTAACTCCCTCTTTTTTTATAAATTACGTAAACGAAAAATGCACCGTACAAAACGTAGGAACTAACAAATTTGGAAATATGGGAAAATAAATTGCTTCTTATTTAAATCTTCCGAATCCCAATTTATATACTGGACATTGTTTCCGACGCAGTTCTGCCACAATATTAGTTGATGCCGGTGGAGATATATCCTCATTAAAACGTTACGGCGCGGCGGATGGAAATCCACGGCAGTAGCCGAAAATTACATCGATGAATCGTTTCAAAATAAATTAAACATAGGCAATCAAATTTTCAATTCGATTGAATACAACCAAACCGACAATTCAATAAATATTGCAACTCCATCAACATCTACATTGCCATCGACATCCACCAATATTGCACCAGCGCAATTACATTTTCATAGCTGTACTATCCAGAATATAATTAACAACAAAACAAAACAAAATTATATAAGTTTATTGAATTTTGACAGTTGCCAATTTTTATTCTTAATTTTTATGATGCGTCTTAGAAAACATTGTTAAATATATCAAAATTATTGTGTTGTATATTTACTTTTAATAAATTTTTACAATTACCACTTTTCATGCTTTGTCGTAGAAAAAAAAGTGTATGCAACTCGTATTTAATGGTTATTAAATGCTCGTTGCATAATATAGTATTTCAATATGAGCAAAACTCAGTTTTGTGTCTTATTCTGTGTTCAAGTTAAAAAAATATAGTTTATGACATTATCTTTTCTGGTTAAAAATCACAATACCACATCAAAATTAGGAAATTAACATTTAAAATGTACATTTCTCCAGTAAACACGTATTTTATTGCAGAAACGCCTCATCTGCATTTTTTTTTTTAATTTTCTGAACGAACAAGTAAAGGATAAATATTATAATTGAATTACTGGTAATATTCACTTTGAAGGAGGGTTAACTAATACTCAAAAAATGTTCGTGTTCAAACCAAAATCTGTGTATATTAATATCGAAGATATAACGTTTTTCGTTGGTTCCCGAATATTTGACAACGTGCACTTGACGGGTTTCTGAAATAACCGATTCATTTTTAATAATTACTTATAATTTATACATAAAACGTTAAAATTCTTTAATAGAAATACATCTAAACGGTATCTCAAATCTGAACGATCCCCCCAGCATAAAATCAAACGAGCAACTGCATTCCAAGATTTGGTAAATTTTACATGCATCACGATGGTGTCTTGAAATTGTTATATCAACAATATTTTACATGGTATTAGGGAAGTCGACAGAAATCTTTCTAGGGGTGAATCATGGCACAAAATAAAGTCGAATATTCCCTTGCCACTTTTGGCCCAGATGCATAGTTTGCCCCTTTGCCCCTAAATTCGTGTAAAACTGGTGTCGCATATTTTTGGAAGTGCTGAATAAATCTCGATAATGTTTTGATTTTTGATAGTATGTTACCTACATTATTCTTAAATTTGACACTTTTAACTTTTTTAAAAAAATTGTAACTAAAGTGGAGAGTAACATTGGGTAAAAGCGCGCTTCTGAACATGTACAGCCACGGACACAAAGAATGACGCGTCCGCCGTCCGAGCAGTCTTCTACCCTTGTCTACCGTGCGTGACCAGACAAAGATAGCACACTGCTCGGAGGACAGAGGACGGCGTCATCCTTAGAGACCGTGGCTGTACGGATAAACGGATAACCGATAATACACTTTTTTTTTGTTTGGCTCGGTTTTTGTTTCGACAAAAATATCGTTTTTTTACGGTTTCCGGTTCAGTTCCGGTTCGAAGCCCTTCAGTTTTCTTCTTGATTTTGGCTGATGGTTTAATTGTCAAAATGAAAGCATAAACACTATAACACCTTACATTAGAAAATTTTCGAGCATGTATGCTGTGTAAATTCTGTACACTACCTCTACTTCTTCACCGGCTATTACCGAATGGAGAGGCGACTTTATGGACGCGCGCGTGTATTTAATTAGCTTTTCGCTTGTCTGCCGCGATTAAATATTAAATAATAGTTAATTACACGTGCACGTCGGAACTTAATGGAGTATCGTTTGATTAATTAGAGATAAATTTCTCCCGCCGGCGTTCCTCGCGCACGGCCCCCGTAGCGCCCCGGCAAACTTGCCATGAAGCTTACCGAGTGGCGGAGATCGCAATCGCTCGGAGGGCGCCCCCCGACGACCGATAAACGGACCCCGGCCGCCGATGGCACGTTTCGAATCGTGCAGATTGATCGCCGTGAAATCCGTAATTGAAGGGCCATTAATAAGGTGCGCCGGGGCGGATTACGTTCTTTTATCTGTAACGTCACGTAGGATTTCAGCGATGCGAATTTCCCATCGTGTCAAAGAGTAGGAAATTCGTGTGAGTATATTACATACATAAACTACAAGGTGTACCTAAATGGTTGTTGTTATGTAATCACTTCAATTCAATTGTGCCGCCTTTCAAATTTGTATACCGTACTATTTGAGAACTGTCACTGTCAACCATACCTGTCAACTATCAGACAACATAATAACAGTAGATTGTTAAAATGTACACTGATCAGAAGAACACTTATATTGTTGAGGCTTACTTTCGCAATGGACGATTTGAAAATGGAGAATGGATTTATTCAATTCCAGAGTGCGTTCGGGAATTTCAACAAAAGTTCTCTGACCACCAATTTGAATACTCGGTCTTGTGAATACATAGTTCACAAATAGTGCACCGTTTTAGGGAAACTGGCAGTGTTCAGAAAGGGAAATCCTCAGGCAGATCCTCAGTATTAGGAGAGGTTGTTGCAGATGTTCGTGAACGACTCGAAGTAAGCCCTCAAAAGTCAATTCGAAAATTGGCTATGCAAGCTGGAATTCCTTCGAGCACCTGCCACAGAATTGTGAGAAAGAGGTTGAATTTACACCCTTATAGGGTCTCAGTGGTGCATGAATTGTTGCCAGTGGATCCTCAACGCCGATTGAGTTATTGCCGATGGTTTATGGAAAATTTAAATGACGATCGATTGCTCGATTAAACATTTTTCAGTGATGAGGCTTGGTTCCATCCTTCAGAATATGTTAATTCACAAAACTATAGGTGCTGGCATGCTGAAAACCCTCATCTTTTTGTGGAAGCACCACTACATCCTCAGAAGGTTGGAATTTGGTTGGCTGTGTCTCGTTGTAGAATAATTGAGCCTGTATTCTTTCATGACACAATAAACGGTGAGAGATATTGGCAACAAATTGTCCAGCCTTTCATAGACCAATTAGATGATGAAGAATTGCAGAACGGATATTTCCAACAAGATGGCGCAACAGCTCATACAGCCAGAGCAACGTTAGACTATCTGCAAGATTTTGTTTTATAATACACTAATTAGTGAAGGAGCTGAGTCTCTAGATCTACCTCCACAAGACTACTCAATTTTTGGATATTTAAAAGATAGAGTTTACCAAAGAAGACTGCATACGTTGGAAGAGTTAATGGCAGAAATCGTAAATGTTTGCCAAACCATAACTCCTCAAATGCTAATCAACATTTTCAACAATAAAAGAAGACGAGTGCAAATGTGTTTACAAGCAAATGATACACATATTCAACATCAGCTTTGATTATATATTTTATTTATTAATTATGTTTTCTAAATTTTTACTTCCTTTTATGTTTCCGTTTATTAAATAATTTACTTTGATTACTTTAATAACTATATGTGATTGTTTTATTGTCTGCTAGTCCTGAATTTGCAATAGTAAAACATTTTGTAACATTGTCAGATTTAAAGCGGAGCAATTATTAGATTTGTCGCAGCTCGTTTATTTAATTAATTCCTGCATGATTTTCAGTCTTCAGCTTGTTTGTGCCATGGAGCAATCTGACCCAGTTGTGGATTTTGCCTATGACGACTTAATTTTCATGCATATATGGTTATTTTTATGTACACACAATTTAAGAATGCCCTCGATTTTAAAAGTAAGGTTATGTAAATAATATACATTTAAACCCGTGGGCCCTTAAGCAATTCTTCATTATAGTCTTTTCATGTGCTTGGAAGCCACAAATATTGCTGAAACTAATAATAATTTAGTATTTGAGTAGTTAAATATCAAGGTGACGCAATTGAAATTTGAATTGCATGAAGACAGCTTTTATTGCCATCTTCATGAGTAATGAATGAAATGTCTCGTGCGTCTTTAAATAATTCTTCATTGTTGACTTTTCATGTGTTTGGAAGCCACAGATATTGCTGAAACTAATAATAATTTCGTATTTCAGCAGTCGAATATCCACTAAGAAATTCCAATGGAAATTAGAATTACATGAAGATAACTTTGATTGCCACATTCATGTCTAATGAGTGTAAATGAAGTTGTCTATGTCAAAAATAGAAGTGTTTTTACTGGAGCGGAACAAAAATATTTTACATGGTGACGTAATTACAAGCATTTAGATACACCTTGTATTAAAGAACATTTCTGTCACTAAGACACTACTTTACTTAATATGATGAAACTATTGCGACATTCTTGCTGAAAACATAATTTGAGAAATTATTCTGATTTTTGAGGCAACATTTTTGTTATTAATACAAACAGTATTAAGTGCCCTATATATTTTTTAGGAACATGCTCGCATACATTATATTTTTAACAAAAATGATAATACCAATGTGCAAAACAGAATGTTTTTAGGATTCATTTTCTACATATCGAAGTAACTCTTTACATCAGCAAGGTTATGAAGACTATTTCTTAAAATTAATTAAGTAGTGCCAGCAGCAGAGATCGGGGTTGGAATAAATCATGATTTAATCAAAAATCTATGATTTTTTTTATATTGGCTTTGACATTTTTAAAATGGACCATACCAATTTATAGCGATACAAGATTTGCTATACTTAGTTTGATAGATAGAGGCCATCTTCAAAAATTAACTTTATGAAAATTATTACTTACTTTGACAAATAAACACGATACAGGATTATTTGTATTATTGAGAGTAGCAAAAACAGAGCTTACCATGAATAACTTTTTTTCTCTCTTACTTCGAGAATTCTATTAATTCTTCTCTTCTAATTATACTAAATTCTATTCAAATTATACTACGAAAATTCGCTATAAAGAGAAACATTTGTCTTGTTTTAAAATGTCAAAGGCAACTATGACTGCCATTTAAAAAAAAAAAGTTTGTATCATAACTCAAAAAAAGCATAACTCGCATGATCTCTTAAAACGACAAATCTTTCCTTATTTAACCAAATCTGTCTTATGGTTGCCGAGATCCCAATGCTTAAAATGAAAAAAAAAACTCACCCTGTATATTACGCAACAGTTAGTGGGGATTTATTTGTATGAGCATTGGCAACATTGTGACATACGTTTAGGGACGAGTCGGCGAAGGAGCTAGCGAAACGAGTACAGTAAAAAGAGTTCACGGACGATGTATTTTATTTCATCCTGTGTCAAATTTCGTTTTAAACAAACATTGAAATTAATTTCAAATCATTTTGCAAATCCGCCAAATCTACTTGCATTTTTGGAACATGTTCGCAACTGTTGTTTGGCAATTGTCAGCAACACTTTACAGGATCAGGCCACTTTTTGCGTTTTCCCGGACTGAAACTGTTGACGTAAAGTATTGGAATTTGACACACGATGAAACAAAATGTAAATACTCTTCTTTCTTTTTAAACAATACACTTGCTATAGTTTATAATAGTATGTAATAGATTAGGTTCAAACCTGTTTTCTGATTTAATCACGCAATACAAAATTATTGCAGTGGTTGGTTATGTAATAATAGTAATATAAAAACTATAGGACCAATTCCAAATTTTACATCCTCCCACGCATCATTACTGCAAATTGCTCTTATTATTCTGTAATATTGGAAAAACTCGGGTCATTATATAAGGTTCAAAATGTATTCACACATAATTTTGAACTTTACGCAAAATGTAGTGCTACTTGTTTGCAATTTACTGAATAAATGTAGAAGTAACCAGTATTACTTTTCATGGAAGCACATTTTCCTTCAATATAACAGGGGCGTCAAATAACACTTTCATTGGCAGTAATTATCTATTTTAACAGAAAAAGTTTTGCTTATAAATTGAAAATATTTCGACGATAGCTTCTACAATTTTTGATGCATGTCTACATTTAATAAAAATACATAGAGAGTAAATATTTGGACAAATATAGCAACATCAACGATAATACATTCATCGTATTTTTAAATAGCCTTGGCATTATATACATTACCGTGAACTGTTTCTTTAGACATCACATGCTATTGTTATGAACAGCTGCGTATGAAATTTGATCACGATTTGGTCAAGTGAATAGTACAGTATGATCAACAATTATTTAGATAAAATTAGCCCTTGAAATGTTGGAAGTATGTCTCCTATGGTACAAGACGTCTATTAAAATCTGGTTGAAGCAATTCATGATAGGTCTGTATTTAGTAGGGATGCATAACCAAGTCCTTCAAATTTTGTTGGAAGGTTCCATAGCACTGACACAGTGACAGATGCCCTTATCTAAATAATTGTTGATCGCACGGTACAATATTCTGGCGAAATATTGTAGACATCGTCAATTAATCAATTTACTAAATTCAGCAGCATATCTATCTAAAGTCACGTATCAAAGTTAGGCTGCATGTAACATTATGTTTTAGACAAAGAAGTGTTGTATATCGCACTTTAGCGAGACACCAAAGCAGCTACATGGACCGATTTCACAAAACAAACTAAAAAGTTTGTGGATATAAACTTTTTGCCCGAGGAATGGCAAAGTGATTCTACGAAGAAGCAGTTTCACGTTTGAAATTCGGTACAATTGAGATAGGCCAATTGTAAGCTTTAAGTTGACATTACTATGTACTTTTCTGCTACTAAACGTTTAAAAGATAAATGGAGGCGCATTTGTTTCGCTTCGGTATGCTTACTACTAAACTCTTTTAGATGAGCAAATTAGCACATCGCGAATGCCTACCGCCGTTACTGAATTTCCAACGAGGGAGACAAAATTGGCCATAGTTTTTTAACAAAAGTGTAGTCTAATCATACAACAGTAATATAGTAATGCCACATTTAGATTTGGCCGGAATAATATTAGGGGTTGACGGGGTTGACAGCGATGATTCTTGTCTTATCATGGCTAATTCTTATAATATGTGTAGGAAAAGTTGTATTCGTAAGGAAATTGAACAATTTCATATTGATCTTCATTTATAAACAAACAAATACATATTTTATGCACATCATAGAATTATGTAATAGCTACATTCTAGTAATTATGGGCGTGAACGTAAGGTCATCAATAATAATCCGTATACGTATTCTAAATATGAATAATTTGCATTTATATGTGGAACAAGTTTTATAACATTTCGCCGGTTTCACTGGTTATAATGTCATAATAAAAAGTGCTCGCGAAACCAGGAGCAATTAATAAATAAATCACATTTGTCATTTCATTTTCAATCGTGTGAGGTGGCAATTAACGCCATGAAAATTTACTTTCAATGAACGTTATTTACTTTTAATTGCTCTTAATTACGCTTACTACCACTACTATTTAGTTTACAGCAATCCAGTTTATAATTAATATCAAAAACCTGCAACGTTGCGAAATAATCGCATGACATTTAAATATTAAAAGAAAGCCATTGATATTTAATTGTGAATATAATGCATTGCTAATCATTAAGAGTACAAAATCATTAATCCAACGCGGTTAACTATGATGTAATGATTAAGTAATTTTAAATTAGCAACTTAATTGTTGCGCGATATTAATTAGATAAATTAATTGATAATCCCACTCACGTTCCTTTAATTCCTGTTTATTTAAATTGCATTCAAATGCAAAGCAGAATGACACATTGTTGTGCAAAAATTTCTCTTTATCACAAAATAAGCAACGCTAATTATCAATGCCTGTTTAATTAAAACAGGTCATATCCGATGCCTCGGTACGATTTAATGCATCAATCATACCGATTTAAGTGGCCTACACAATGCTAAAGCTAAATTAAGTAAACAGACGCTAAGATATACAGATACATTTTAATTTGCTTATTTTCCCGTCAGACCGACAGCAATGAGCTTAATAGAGTCAATATTTGCTTTTAATCGCCGCAAACTACATTTCATGGTTTTTATCTAGGTGCTAGGTAATAACCGTACATCCTGGACAACAAAAGGGGAGGCGTTCAGATCCTAGTATTCTCATTGCATTTCTAATACTCCTATAATACAATACTTTGGAGCAGACGTATTTACTTTCATTAGCTTCATGTGGAAATTAGAGCTTTGTAATTCATTATGTGTCGGTCGATATATTCTTCCTTATTTGGTTTATTTCCGTCGCCAAAGAACGATCTAATATACATGCGAGAAGGTAAGATAATAGTAAACATGTACTTCCTGCGTACATAAAACGAGCATTTTAAAAAATTGCTCTTAACAATCTAAGAGGGGAAAATAATTATTTTGTCATAAGAAAGTCGAAGTCAGAGGTAGATCATAACATTATCTAGTTTTAGTAGAATCGATATTTAATTATATTAAAAAAAAATGATTAACATTCTTTTTAATGTGAAAGGTTAACTATTGTATTTTTTGCTTCTTATAATACCTATTTTCGAAAGTAAAGTAGATTCCTGAAAAGTATTATTTAAGTAAAAGAAAACTGCATACTTCTTAAAAAAAAATAAAAATTATGGGAAAATTTTACTGGAAAATTATGGGAAAATTTTACTGGAAAATTATGGGAAAATTTTACTGGAAAATTAAGATTTGGCAAACTCTTAGCAATGCATTAAAATTTTAACTTGAGTGTTTATAAAAATGACAATCGCCGAATGCAATCACATTTTTACAAAAAAAATTCTAAGATACGATAAAGTTAACCATTGTATTATTTTTAAGTACATTTTCTAAAATGCAATAGATGTTTGAAAATTACTATTTAAATCATAGTAAAATATAATTGAAAACACCATACTATTTACATGAAAATTAAATTCACGGTAATTTAATTGAAAGTTTAAGATTTGGTGAAAAAATTACAATGGCCGTCAATTTTTTCCAAAATTTTCTAAAATACGGTAAGTAAGTAAGTAAGTAAGTAAGTAAGTAAGTAAGTAAGTAAGTAAGTAATCTTATAAATACAATATAAATTAAACTGAATCTATTTTGGTGGAAATAGAGTTTTTAAATAACTAAGTACTTTTATTCATGTGACGTACACATGTGCCACATATTGTGCGTACATTACAGTGTAATATTTGTGTTAATATTACACTGTAAATCGTTAATAAATCGTTCTTAACATTATTCGAGGCTGGTACATCTTGCATTCTCAAGTTGTTCACGTCCATGTGACAACTATTCGCAGCACTATAAATGTAAATTAGAGCAATTCTTTTAAATTTTTAACAAAAAAAATATTGTAATATAAAATATAAATTTCTAGGGGTGAATCAGTTTGTAAAATGAAGTTGAATATTCTATTGCAATTTTTTGTTGAGATGTATGGTTATACACATATTTATTTTCCGGTATGTACAGTCATGCTCACATAAATCTAGTACAAGAAATTATGTTATTATAGCAATTTTATATGGCAATGTCATTGTTTGTACTAGATTTATGTGAGCATGACTGTACCTAATAAAACGTTGTATTAAATTTATATTTATTTATTGTATTCATATACATTCTGTTGATAAGAAGCGCGCACGACTATGGGGACTTCATTTCTTAGTTAATCATCTACAAACCATATATATTATTAAATGGGACGGTCTCAGCTACAAGTTGGTGAAAATAAATCTTTTCAAAACACCTTAATTTATTTGCTGTGACGTCAGCAAATTTCTTTTAAATTAATGAAACTAAGCAAGAGATTAAATACATTTATAATAATTTAATAAGTTTCATTAATTGTGTAGCATTGAAAGTGTAACATTTATTCAAAACTATGAATCACTAATGATAATGATAATAAATTATTATAAATAATTAATTAATAATAATTGTTTTTTAGTTCGTCACCATAGAGCTGGCTTATAAAATAGTTTCACTCTTGGGGAGCTATTCGGAATAACTAAATAAAATCTCATATAATGGTGACTGGCTTCTCTCCATGGAAACCATGTAAAAAAATGTGATTATCGCCGAAAACATCTGGCAATTGTAAAGAAACCGTAAGCCATCAGTCTGCATTGATTTGCGTGTGTGTTCATGTAATCAAATCGAAATCATCTCAACTTTAGTGCAGCGTATAAAAATGATTAAATTGTGAATGGTTCTGTATATAATGCTATTATTCAATATATCGAGCTTTCAATAAAAATCGACGACGAAATTGGCGTTGGGAATTTCAAGTCATGTCTGCACAAAGATCAAATCTGGCATACCAATGATCTTAGTGCTAGGTAATAACTAGGTACATGCCTTGAGTTTGTCAACGCCAACATCGTCGTCAATTTTTGTTGAACGCTCGATACTTCTTGTTTGTTTGTTTGTTTTTTGTATAAAAATGAAAATACTTATTAGTAGTAGTCGATTGATTAAGCAAATTTGATATACTGCAACCCCTGCAGGACAGAAAGCCTTCTGGTAATTATATGTTCAGGGGGGAGAATTTTATTGTAAATCAGCCCAGAATTTAGAAATTCATGGAAGAGTTATAATATGAAACATTTATGGTTCAATGCGACTAACGCCCTCAGGCAAATTTCTCTGAAAGGGGCAACCTCGTCAACATCGCGTCAAGAAGATACGATAGAAAGAAAAATGTTTTAAAGTGCAACAAAAAGAAGTGGAAATTTTTGATTCATCTTCATTTAATTGTGCGCTAAAAGTGATTCGCGGGAAATACTAGTGCCAAGGGAATTAGATCAATATCCTGTGAAAATGGAAAGTAGTGAAGACAAGGATGCAATTGAAGGACTGAAGGAAGTTCAATATCGTGACTACTCACAAAGTAACTTTGTGAGATGTCATCGATTTACGTTTTTATCCACGTTAATAAATCGCATTGTTCTAAGATAATTTAATTGATCCGTAAACTATTGTGGGAACTTAAATAATTATTCAGAGTTTTGTTGTTTAATAACAGAGCTAAGGCCCGAGATATCCACCTTCTAATAAAGTTCCTATAAGTTATAAGGAACTTTTTAATACACCCTTTATACGTAATAGTAACTCAAATTAGCTAATAACTTATTTAGCTAATAAATAACTTATTACCTACATAAAATTGATTAAAAGGTAAACAGGCAACAATAAAATGTATTTAATAGCTGAATAAAGTTATAAGCAACCTTGTTAGCAGGTGGATATTACAGCAATAATACTTCTATTCTTCTCTCAAAATACAAAAATATATTTCTTAATAAAATCAACAATTATTCAACATGTACACCATTTGTAAATAATATCATATGTTTTCTGCTTAACTAAATAAAATTTAAAAAAACAAGTAACAATAGTGTAGACGTATTTAAATTATGAAGTTTTTGGGTTTTACGGATATCGTTATTTTTTTATGCATTCATCACAAAGTTACTAAACTTTACTGTATGCATTATAATTCTATCTACGAACGTTAGATAAATGGCACTTAGCCCCCTCATTTTGAGTGGGTTAAGAGCTTCATTACCACACTGTAAACAATACCAAATTTTTATTAATAGTTATTTATAATATTTGTGGGATAGAAGCATTGCACATGTAATCACTCGAGTTAGTATAATATGCTCTTGCTCACATATGAAATTGTATCTACAAATGTCCAAAATTAAGAAAAAGCCAATAACAAATCCAATTTGACAGTTTTTTATTCATAATCAAGGATCCAGTGCAATTTAAGGTACGGCAACCAGTCAAATTTGTTACAAACACTGGAACTTTTTTACTTTTTTGCAACAGATAACGCGAAAATAGTGTAATAATGAGTTATGCAGAAACGGAGATCCTGCCTTTAGAAATTGAAGAAGCTGCTGCAAATGTGGTCTCATCACTTTTATCAAAAAAGTCGAACACTAAGTACTAACAATTTTATAAACGATTTACTGGTTTGTGTACATCGAAAAAAAAATAAAAAAAGCAAAAGAGGAAAAAAAAACGATGAATTATAAAACCTTCAGCGTTTGGGATTTTTATTGTATGTTGCACACTACAATCACCAATAATTTTTCATCACTTCCGGGGGATTCGAAGGAGTACTATATTCACTCCTTCGCATCCCCGAAATCGCTGATTTCCCCTGAAATAATCCGAAAATACTTCGATCTGCATTCTGGTCATGCCAACCATGAAGGGTTCTCTGTCGGTTAGAGGTGGAATTGCACAAAGCTTATCGTTGGTATAAACACATTTAGTGCAACGCACGGTGGTTGGAGGATCAATACTGTGAAGAGGGAATATTCAAAACATTGAAAACAAGACAAAATAGCTTCAAAACTTCTCAGAAGAGAGATAACTGAGATAAAACTACAATGAGTGTTTACATACAGATCTAAGCATTCTAGGAACACATATTATTGCCATTATAATTACGACAAACGTTTGCAACCAAAATCTAAGAACTGTTAAAAAATGCAGGACACTTGACTTCATCTGCAATTAATGTCACGAATTGTTCAAATTGTGTAATTAATACCGAATAAGTTAAATGAAGTTAAATTTCAGCTCTAGTTATCCATGAAAATTTTCACAACCAATAAGAAAGGCGAGATTGTTGATCTCGCCTTTCTATTGGAAATTTTCACACCTAATACGAAAGGCCAGAATAAAATGGCCAAAAAATACCACTTGACTTCATCTGGAATTAATGTCACTAATTGTTCAAATTGTGTTATTAATACCGAGTGAACAGTTACATTTCAGCTGTAAGTTATACATGGAAATTTTCGCAACCAATAATAAAGGCGATTTGTTATTCTCGCCTTTCTAATGGAAATTTTCGCAGCAAATACGAAAGGCCAAACCACCAATTTCGCTTTTCTTATTGACTGCGAAAATTTCCATGGACAACTAGAGCCAACATTTAAATGATCACTCAGTATTATGGTACATCATTAGGTTTCTAGATACAAAACTTGCATTACTTTTGATGCAGACACTACCAAGTTACATTAGAAAATTGCCAATCGTTTAAAGATATCTCAATGGCAAATACTGCCATTATATCATATGCAGGTGTTTCATAAATAAACAAAAAAACTATAGGTGGTGATGTTGGTAATAACATTCCGAGTCGAATATCTTAGTCCCAAAATATCGTACCAGGCTTTCTGGGTATGTACGAGTATCTCCATAGTTTGAAAATAAAGCCTGTTATGTTTTTTTTAAATATATAAATAAGCAAAGAACTATACTTGGCAATCATACGTTCACACTCTGAAACGAAGATCTTAATCTTCACCCCAAAATATTGTACCATGCTTTCTGGGTATGTACGGGGTCTCCGTAGGATGAAAATGAAGGGCCGGTATATTCATCTCCAAGTAGAGTGTCTGTTACTTACGCGACAGTTAATACGAACTTGATAGATTTTATTAGAGTTCCGCATTTTCATTAATTATGTCATATAAAGTATCCTGAAGTAGTTAATGGACAGAAAAGTTCGCTTCTGTCCAGTAACTACTTACAGGATACTATACAGAACATATTTGATGAAAAGACAGAACTTTGATAAAATCAATCAAGTTAGTGTTAACTGTCACGTAAGTAACAGACACTTTACTTGAAAGTGAATATACCGGCCCTCAGCCCTTTAGTCTGTTTTTTTTAATGATTTTTTTCATTTCTCATCTTTTTTGTCATTTTTTAAAAATTATTTTCATTTTGGTATCAAAATTTTGGACCCAGAATTTTATGGCCAACATTCTCACGGTAAGTTTTTAGCCCAATTAAGAAACACCCTGTACACATCACGTGGTAACTAATACAGGAAAAAAAATACGAGAAAATGCTGGCAGTATTTTTTTGTTTAACTTTAATTCCTCCCGCAGACCTGTAGAAATATATGATTTAGTCTTAATCAGTAAATTATAATTTGTTTATACCATTAGTAGTGGATATACGTTTAATTGATGGCATCGCAAAATACTCGAGCTTAGGCTCCACCGTAGATAATCCATTATCTAAGCGCTTGTAGAAACCATAAAGGCGATGCTTAAAGTAAGACAAATCGCTAACACCGTAAAGCCACCGCGTGCAGATGTAAGATGGAAACAAAGATGCGACAAGTGACTCCTTTGAACCGTTTCCTGTGGCGATATTTCAAGAACCATATATATATATATATATATATATATATATATATATATATATATATATATATATATATATATATATATAATCAGGACCAGATTAACTTGGGTATAATTCATCGAAAAACATGTTTTTCTACGACAACATCGACATACGTTTATTTAAGAGCAGAAATGCAATCATAAACAACTACATTTTAAAGGTTGATAGGCAATAAGTGCGATATGAAATACGTTAGACGATTTAGTTGTTATTGTCACCATAGTGGCATAGCCACAATGAGGATATGATTTTTAAAATACTGCAACAGCAACAATTATCACGGAACTGTAAAAATTATCTAAGAACTGAGTAGTGCAGCGGGTGCAGAATCAGGATTTGGAATTTGTGAATTAAAAGATGTAATATAAATTTTGTTAAGCGAACATGCATTTGAATTATCTTACAAATTAAATGATATAGATTGGATAATGAAAATAGCATATCTCGCAGATATATTTACCTATTTTGTCTCTTTCTAAGCAAAAAATATGAATATCTTCGAAGTACAAAATAAAATTAATGTTAATGTTCTCAAATTAAAAAAATGGTCAGATTGCATTTTAAAAGAAAATACGGAGTTTTTCACTAATTTACATGAAATTATGATAACTAATAACGTAAAAATGAATAAAAATTTACAACATATTATACTTCAGCACTTATCAGATTTACAACAATCGTTTCAGGAGTATTTTGATTTTGAAAAAGAAGACCTATCTTGGATTCAAAGCCCTTTTGAAAAAGCTTGTGATAATTATCAGTTGTCAGTTAAAGAACCAAAACAAATTATCGATATATCGACTGACTCTCAGTAAGAAATAGAATTTAATAAAGTTGATAGTATGCATTTATTGCTTCAAATTTTGCATTAATATACCGAGATTGCTAAAAGAGCTGTAAAGCACTTGATGTCTTTCGTCTCATCTCATGTCTGCGAGAGATCATTTTCTCTGTACACTGCAACAAAAACCAAATGCAGAAGATGACATGTGCTTACAAATTTCTCCTATTGTTCCAGACATAAATATGATTTGTAATAAAAAACAGGCCCAGCCTAGTCATTAGTGTGATTTAATTTAATATTTATTTTTAATTTTATCTTTAAAGTAACAATACATTAGTATTTGTTACTCTATTGTTATATTACTTCTAAGTTAATTAAAATAACAGGCCAAGCCTGGGGTTAATATTATTTTGTGTTTTGAATTTAAATTCGATCGTAAATGTGTTACTAATTCTAGGTTTTGTTATAAAAATAGCTTCTGCTCCAGTGTTACATAGTGTGAAGGGCGCGAAACAAAACCAGACAGTAATGTGATTTTCTTTCCAGTAATAATTTTTTTTAGAATTGTTTAATAAGGAATATAGGCAAATTTATTTAAATTTACAATAATAATTATACAATTATAATTATTTATGAATTAGTATTTGTTACTATATTTTATATTACACATAAGTAAATGTTAAATATTTTCTGTAACAATTGAAAATGTTACAATTGAAAGGCAGAACCGCATCAGTATCAGTAACAGAATTTTTATAAAAATGTAATCTTTCGACATTTCAATAGAATTAAATTATTGTCAGTTTACCATTGTAATTTTGATAGTAATAATTGTAATTTTGACAGCAATAATTGCTATTTAGACAGTAACAATTGCTATTTAGACAGTAACAATTGCTATTTTGACAGTAATACGTGTAGCTTTCATGTTATAATCTAAATTTTGTTATAATGACAGAACAGGATCAGTAGCAGTAAGACATTTTATTAAAAATATAAATTTTAACATTTTAATAGAATTAAAGTATTGGCAGTTTGTCATTGTAATATTGATAGTTATAATTGTAATTTGGACAGCAATAATTGTTATTTTTACAGTAACAATTGCTATTTTGACAGTAATACGTGCAACTTTGAGAATATAATGGACATTATGTCATTAAAAATTGAAAATAGTCGAAATTTTAAGAGAAAGTATTAACTGAAACTTAATAGTAGTAAGCCAGTAATCTTTAAATTTGCAATGAATAGTTTGACGAGTAATCAATGCAATTTTGAAAGAAATCATTTAATTGTTTACAGTAATTCTTGAATAGGGATTAAGACAATCTGTTCAATTCTCTATGCACATTGCTAATAGTAAGCAAGACTATATCTTGCTATTCTTAATATTTTGTGTTACTTAGCAATATTTTTTATATATCGTATATAGAAAATATTGCGAGGTAACACAAAATATTAGGAATAGCAAGATATGATCTTGCTTACTATTAACAATGTGCATAGAGAATTGGACAGAATAATTGCTATTTTGACAGATAAGTCCACATTTGATGGTAATAATTGAAATTTTCTCAATAAACATTGAAAATTGGTTTAGAAATTTAAGAACAAATAACTCAAATTTCATCAAAAATAAAAAATTTGCTGTAATCTTTGAATTTGCAATTAAAACTTTGAAGAGTAAGCTTTTTAATTTTAACGGAAATAATTTAGTAGTTTACAATAATCCTTGAATAAGGATAACGATAATAATTGCTATTTTGACAGTAACAATTGCTATTGTGATAATAATACGTGCAGCTTTGAGGTTATAAATGAAATTTTATCTTTAAACATTGATTTTTTTTTATTTTAAAATTAATAACTCAAATTTTATCAAAAATTACAATTTATCAATAATCTTTGAATTTGCAATTAATGCTTTGACGAGTAAGCATCTACCCTGACAAAAACTGATCAAATATTTAAAAAAAAAAACGAAAAAAATCGAATAAATCGTGATTTATTTGATTTTTTTTAATTTGATTTGATCATTGATTTCTGATTAAAAAACAAACATTTATTCCAACCCTGCTTTCAATGTTTTATTTCTATCGAAATGTTGACGATAATTTTTTTAAACTTTGGATATGAATAACTGAAATGATACAAAAAATGATCATAGTAATTTAAACAGTTCTCATTGCAATTTTGGAAGTAATCACTGCAATTTTGGCAGTAATATTTACAATTTTGACGGTAATAAGTGCAGCTTTGATAGTAATAATTTTAATTTTGACCTTAAAACTTGAATATAGTCTTTGACATTTAAAGAGTAATAACTAAATTTTATTAAAAATTAAAATTTGGTATCTTTGAACTTACAATTAAATATTTGGCGAATAATCATTGCAATTTTGACAGAAATAAATTAATTGTCTACAGTAATAATTAAATCAACAAGAGTTGAAAACAATACAGAAATAATCAAACATTTTGGTGTTATTATTATTTTGTGATTTCAATTTAAATTCGTTCGTAAATGTGTTACTAATTCTAGATTTTATTTTTCTGTTAATTATTTTGATAAGAATTTCTTAACAAAGAATATAGCCAAACTTCAATAATAATTATTTAAGGTTGTTGTATTATTATATTTATAAAAATACTTACTGGTAAATATTTATTTTTATTTTATTTTATTATTATTATTTATTATTTTTGGCCTGACTAGTTTCGGTTTTTTAAAAAACAGACTCTGATGTTATTTAAAAAAAACCGAAACTAGTCAGGCTAAATAAAATAAATAAATAATTAAATAAAATAAAAATAATTATTTACGAGTAAGTACTATTATAAATATAATAATATAATATCCTTAAATACATAATTGATATTTTATGGATAAAACCTTAAACTTAATAATTATTTATTTTAATTACGAGGGTTCCTTTAGAAATACCACAAGCCAGAAGGGTTTTGAAGGCAATGAAAGGTTGAGGAACCTTGCTGTAAGGTACAAGAAAGTGCAATTTCAGATATTTTTTGTAGGGGGTGGACCTCCGTAAGTTTCATTTATTATACGACCACTTGTAGAAAATGCCCTATTTTTTTTCTGCGACAAAAACATGAAAAATAATGTCGAATGGTTGGCAAATTTTGCGGAAAAGAATAAGTTGACAAATCACACAAAGATGACACTTGTTAAAAACTAATCGGCGGGTCCCAGTAATTGTAGGAAACTGTAGACTCTTCATGGGTGGGATTAACAGTGTTGAGAATTTGTTATTTGAATTGAGAGGCATATCTACAATAACACTTCTAAGTAGTTGCCTTCGGCGCTATGAAACCGTGATCACATTATTTCGAAAAAATTGTACGTCGAGGTAATCGCTATTTTTAGCCAATCAATTTATAGGTGCAAATATTCGTCAACATACCCTGCATTTTCGGTGGGGCCGACGGACGAGTGCGAAACATCCGTGGGTGCTGTGGCGGCCGCTGGTAGTGGCAGGTAGTCGGCTCGGTCTAAGGACCCCAGCAGGACCGTGGGGCCGACCGCCTCCGCCGTCGGAAAATCCTGGCTCAGCAACTCCACGGCCTCAGGGCCGTCGCCGGCACCTTGCCTGCCCCACGTGTAAAACAGTGTCGATACCGTTCTGTGGACCAGGCGTGGAGGATTTCAAACCTCCCCAAGAGACCAACGCACTAACGACCACTTAAGAAAGCACTGGGCGACTCAAGAAATTCCTAATTATTCACAAACAGGGATCCCTAGTTAATCTGCAGTAAATTAGACACTTGCAATACATAAACACTCACTTTGTGTCTTTCTGTAAGGAAACGTGTGGAATTGAAGTAATATGTAGGAATGTGCGCTTCAGTGAGGAAAGGGCAAGATCAAGCGGACGTTGCCAACAGAGAGTTACAAAAGCCCAGCGAATTATGTAAAGACCACGTTATAATTCTCGGCGTAATGTATTCCGCTCGCGTACATTTTTTCTGCGTCACGTATGTCGAAAGCGAAGAAAGTATTCATAACGAAATTATCATTCATGATTGCATAGGTCAAATTTATTTACTGTTCGGCAGCCGACAGCTCCTTTGGCACAGGTAATTCACGAGTGTAACGGTCGCTCGACAACATATTATATCTGAACTTCACTGCTGTGTGGAAGGAAAATACGAGAGGCCACAAACTAGAAAATAGACGTTGCGTAACCAACCGCGTATTAGCAAGCGGTAGCAATCCACTGTGCGAGTTGAGAAACTAGAATGATATTGCCGAGGGCATTTAAAAATTGACGATTTCGACAGATTCATTTGTAACACAAGTCGCGGATATATTTCAATCGTCGATTGTTAATGCTGCCTGCAAAGCAACAATTCTACATCACTCGCCTATATTAACAATCATAAAATTGTAACTACATCTGCTACATTTAGAAAGGTATTGGCTGTTTAATGTGTGCATTTATAATCTCGACAGAGGTAAAGTATGTGCTTGAACAGCTAAGGTCAATTATGTTTTGAATTGAAAGCACAAACATGTTCCACGGTGAACTCAGTACCACACGAATTAACACATCAATGTGCTCATAATACGATTCCCACATTTGAATAATTAAGCATGTGTCGATGATTCAATCTAATTTCTGGTCCAATTATTGCAAATTTAACTGCACAGCAGTCATTTACTTTATCGTGGTTTTGAACTTGTCAACAAGCGTTGCAAGATTATCACTCCCGCGAACTCATATTTTCCAGCTGTAATAGAACTCGCGAAATTGGTTTATCAAGTTTTCTGTCATCCAAGAGAAATCACTGAAATACATACAAGGCACTGAATGAAAAATAATGTAACATAATAAGGGTTTTAATTTCATTCCAACATTCCACCACTGACGCAGATGTCCCGTGTTCAAATTAGGCTATAGTTTGTTTCATATACTAGATCCAGCGGCCAAATAGCTTAAGCGTCACCGCCAACACAAAAAGTATCTAGGTATGTATTAGTCAATACCACATTACCGATACTCAGTTGGATATGTTTTATTGCATTTTTAGATTGCGACCCAGATTCGAAATTCCTGTCGAGATTGTTTAATCAGCAGCTGTCAGTTATGATTGTAATTAGTTTTTAAAGGTAATTTTATTTGTTGTGTCTGCGTTTGTTAATTTCACTTTCTAATAGTCTAATAGTATTGAAAGCATTATAAATACATTACTGACATACATTGGGCATACTACTAGAAACCATTACACGGTAGTATTAAAAACTAGATTTTTTAGAGTATTTCTCATGGCCGTTTTACGATGACTTAATTATAGCAAAATACAATCTTATCTCTACATCGTGATCTAAAGTGTACTTTAATGAAAGATACATAATAATAATCAAAAATTATTTTTATAAAATAATAATTCGTTTCCCGTTCGTGGTGATCTCGAATGGTTGCAACATTATTTATACTTACACTACAATTGCACACTACAATTACTTGTATATAAATAATTAAACATTTCAATAAACATTGAATATGAAATGAAATGTACCCAATTGTACCTGTTTAATTTTGAATATACAAACAAAATGTTTCAGATAAAAATTTCAGCATACCGAAAAGTGCATATACTAAAATGACTTGAAAATTTTCAGGGTGATCGGTATACAATAAAATCAATATAGTATACTTTTTTTTTAATGGAATACTCTGTATAATTTGGGATGTATTTATTGCAGCACAATTTTGTTGAATCAGAATACATTTTTATGTTATATTTTAGTACAGGGTTGCATAGTTATTTAGATTTTTCTCAAAAAAATGTTGAAAACGAGGGTCAACAAAAACAACCGTTCGGAGGCTCTATTTAAAAATTAATAAAAACGGAATTGATTATGAATAGTTATAGGTAATACTCGTGTAATAATGCCCAAAGTTATAAATTTTGTCATTTCAATGGCTTGTATTGGACAGGAAATCTTAATATATTAAGTATATTAATAGAAATCAATTGATAAATTTGAAATCATCATGATTCGTTTTATTTTATTGTATGATTTATTTTTTCTTTCACTCTATTTGATTTCCTGCATTTTTTTATTATGCATATTCTATACCGAAAAGTTATATTTTTTGAGATATTAAAAAAATCCGAACTAAGCAGAATTCTAATGTGAATAAGTCGTGTTTCAATAGCCCGTCTTATAGTTAAAACAAATGATAAAATGTTTACTAAACAATTAGTTGACATATGAAATTGTAATATATGTTCCCTTTGCACCAGGAATTAATTAATAAAATATTTAAAAAATATAAAAAACAAAAATATATAAATATATCAATGTTTGTTGTTAAATTCCTGTTCTATTATTTATAAGTAAAAGCTACTTTAAAAACCTATCTTGCCTATGATCCCAAATACTACACTAAACAAGAGTGTGCAGATGTGTAATAAAATAGCAGCAGGAAAATTGATACTACAAATTATTTGATTAGTGCCATTTTCATGCGATCATGTTACAGCTACTAAAATTTCAGTTTACCGTGCGACAACTTTATGAGCTGAGCAGCTGTTAAGCCCATTAATAATAAAACACCGAGTGGGAAGCAAATGCGGGAAGACTAGCAGTTTCCTTCATATAATTTTGTAAATTATTTTTTTTAAGCTACCAACACTTCAATTTGCAGCCACAACACATACAATAGTGAAATGTTGATGCATTAAAATTAATATGACGATTGAGATATAAGAATTCGATGTTGCTCGCTGTATTATGCAACATTTTTGGACGTATAAAAGATATTATTAATATTTGTAGAGAAATGATGGTTAAGCCCTTCAGGTTGTTTTATGAAACATAAAGATCAAACAATTCTTTGTTTACTTGGGACAGAAGAGTCAAGTAATTGTTTCATCTTATATGTTTAAAAAAAAAACAACCTGATAGTGCTTAACTATCATTTTTCAACATAATTAATTTTGTCCAAGATTAACTGTTTTGACTGTTGAAAAGTTTTGAATTGGAATGGTGTCTCAAATTTCAGAAAATATTTTTTGTTATTATTCGGTATATCCGGTATATTTACAATATTGCGGATATTTTCAACAAGACCTTATGTTTTTACCGGTAAATTTGTATTGCTTATGAAAACATTGTTGCTTAGTAAATTTAAAGAGATAGATAAGTCTGGTTTTTATACAATTTCTTCGAATCACTTTTGCTATGAAGCAACAATATTTGAGTATTCACTAAATCAATCATTTACTGGGAGTAAACCACATATAGTTGCCGATGAGATAAGTTCCAGAGTTCAATTGAATCAATTTAATCGTTTTAACGTTGACATAACCATTGCCATTGGCATTAATAGTGACACAACTCAAAAATTGTAAACTTTACAAGGAGACTGATTTAAGTTTTATATTGTAGAAAATATTAAAGTAATGAAAGAGTAACTTGACTCCACTGAACTGACGACACTAGGTCGAAACCGGTCTTCGGTCTGTCTTATAGTGTTTGCGAAAACGTACTTTCGAATCCCCTTTTTCATTTGTTCGAAAATATTAAACGCAGATCTCGGTAATAATTATTATTATTGATGATTTCGAAAATATATAGTAAATATACATAATTAAAATTTTTTGCACGTTTTTGCCACAAAAGACACTTTTTTTTACAATAAAAGCAAATTTTAAATTTTTGGATTTATCACTATCAATACCAAGCAGTGATTTGTATAACTACATTCATACTTTTTCGGTAATAATGGATGGTTGGTTCCTAGAATAAACCAGATCATTTTGGCCAAAAACGAATATTTGACAAATTTATCATGTAAAATTGTATTATTTGCATGATCGAGCTTGAATTTTATCCATGGTTCAAAAAAAAAAAAAAAAAAAAACTGACAAAATTTTACATTAATATTAATGTTGGACATGACATTTATTGGAGGCATTATATTTATAATCAATATGGATGAAGATATCTATTTGAAGAAAATTTTAAAACTTATATTTATACACGTACAACACAGTCCGATGGGGTTGTTTCCATATTTGTTTTGTTTTCTATTAATAATTCCTCCAATATTATATTTAAAAATATAAGTTATTAACCTCACACTGCACCCTTTCTGTAGAAATGAACAATTCATTTGATTTTTCGTTTATGTAAAAAAAGGTTTTTTTTTTAAATTATTATTCACAGAATGTTGTACATAATGTCAAAATGACCAACCTATCGTTAAAAATTGAGAAATCGAATTATTGTTGGATGTAATTCGATAAGAAACAATTCTGGTGTTTTTGAAAGGCATCGACTGTCAATGAGGCGAAGATTGGATGAATGCATTCTAGTTGGGGAAAGTCATTTTCAACATTTATTTATATCAAGTATCTTTATGTGTAATAAATTTACATAAATATTGTTATTGTCAAAAAAGTTGATCACCCTGTATCTTTGAAACAAAGCGGCTTTTCAGAAATCATCGAAGGACAAACTATTGTTGGAATAATCAATGGAATAACCCCTTGCCTTTTTGGCCCATGTTTAGGAAAGATGCATTTCCTATCCACATTAGATTTATTAAATAATAAATAAACAAACAGATCCATGCAAGCAGTTGTGTGTTCAGTGCGCCAATTTTAAGTAAAATCTCTCTTAAAATGAAATCATGTATTAGCTTCTCTCTAAAATGCTTCTGGTTTGTAGGTTTTACCTACATAAATGTGAAATTGCATTCGATCGAAATTACTATAGAAGTATAGAACATCAAGAAAATAAAGATTTTATTACACATTGCATAAAATCGTTCAATAATGGATTACTTTAGTGCCGATATCAATAACTTCGTTGACGGATTTAAAAAAAAATATGCAAATTCTGTTGGAATATAATAGCAAATAATAATTTTAAAAAAATGTTATAGTTTCATGCATTTTGGATACCAGTTATTATTATATTTTGTATTGTTTTCTTTCTTCTTTATTGGAGTTCTTACTGGTAGTATTTAAATTAAAGATGTTTTGTTGTTTTTGTTGTTTCTATTATTTCGTCTTCATCTCACTAGATGGCTCACAATAGCCGAAACTAGTCTAGTAAGGTGAAGAAGAAATAATAATAATAATAAAAACATTTATTATTTTTATTATTTCTTCTTCACCTTACTAGATGGCTCACAGTGGCCGAAACTAGCCTAGTAAGGTGAAGAAGAAATAATAAAGATAATAAAAACAACTAAACATATTTATATTTAAATACTACCAGTGAGTACTCCAATAAAGAAGAAAGAAAACAAAAAATGTTGGCTCGTAGACATTTTTCTTTTAAAACTTTGGCACTAAAGGTGCGAAAAGTGTTGAAACGACAATATTTATTTAGGCAAACGCAAGAAAATGAAAACCGTTAGTTGTTAAATTTAAATTTCTTGGGTCAAATCATATTTTTTCAGGAAGAGTTTCAGTGTTAAGAATTTAAGTTATTCATTATACCGAGTGTCTGGGATAAGGGGCGAACATAAGAATTTAACATGTAAAATTAAATATGTGTAATTATTAGCTAATTGTGTAATTGTGTAATTGTGTAATTAGATTATTGTTCATAGTAATTGATATCTGACCACGCAAAATAATGTTCACTATTAGATGACTTTTGTAATACTCATGGCAAGGGTTTTTATGGTACACTGTTCAACTTTTTTAAATTATTTCTGAGGTGGATTCTGGTACAAACGTAAAATAAATGGATGATACATTTACAGTTTATAATACTCTAAAAATTATTCGTTCGCGTTTTTTTTTCTAAAATTAATAGGGGAGCTAATAATTACTCATATTTAATTTTACATATTAAATTCCTATGTTCGCCCCTTATCCCAGACACTCGATATATAGCAGTCATGTGTATGTTATTTGACAACATCACGTTCGAATGTCAGATTAAGTAACGTATATGTTACTTCTAACGATATTTACCGACATGTGGAATTTCTATTATTCTAATGATAGCTAGCTACTTCAAATATGCGATTTTGGAAAATATAATATTCTTATATTGGAGCATACTGTATGTATACGTAATTGACTATTTATATATATCTAACCTAACATGTAGATACATAAAGCATGTATAAATAAGTAACTGGGATCATGTAGTATGTACAGGGTGTTATGTAAGTAAACGTATATGTACTAGGTTCCATTTTTATTTTCAACTAAGTTGGCTCTGTTAGGGTGACAGTATTGTTGGCCAATATAAAAAGTCACTGGACTGGAAAAAATAGGTTATATTTAAAAAAAAAAAGTTATATTTTATGAAAGTGAGCTATCTTGCCATCATCTATTGAGTACAGAATTTATTTGCTATTTTTATTTTACAAAAGTAAATCGGTCAAATTATAATATAAAATAAGTTGATTGGTTTACTTACTAATAAAATTTAATTATTTTAATATATGAATTAGGCAACGTTGTTAGAAATCTGACATTTAATAATTTTTGCACTGTCAGATCATTTTTGATGGTGTAAAACTTTATAAAGTAAAACCACAGCCTTTTTAGTAAAAAATAAAAATGGAACAGAGTTTAGCTTAATAGAATGTTAAGATGTCTTCCCGGAGCAAAATGTGCAATAATTTGAAATTTGAAGTGGACCAATGAGGAATAATTGCGATTTTAGTGAAATCGAAGTTGTCAGACAAAAAAAAAAAACAAAACAAAACTGTCGCAATGGACATTGGTTATCAATGGGGTCATGGAAGAATGAAAAACTAAGTATTTATAGATCATCCATTATAGATATGAATTGTCAAACTCAAGGTCGGCCAAAATGTCATATTCTATAATAATTTTGACAGGGTACTTGTAAAAAACCTAGTAACAAATATGTCATTGATGTCAACATGTGTCACGAGGTTACAAGTAGTAAGTACCGTTGCAATTTTTAGTTAATAAAATGTGAAAATGAGAAACAAACAAACACGTTTTAAATTGATTCAAAATTGGACAATTGGACAAAACTTGAAATAATAATTTTAATATTGCCGCCAAAATTAAATAGTTAAAACACCCATTGGCGTTTCATTTCATTCATTTCACAATTCTATAATGGATTTAGTTTACCAACATTGAATTTTGGAAGAATGTATCTGCCTATTCTTGGCAGCACGAGAATTTAGTAACACCTCGCCATAAACCATATGCATGTCTGCACGCTCTTGATTGGTGAAGGTAATTGACATTTTGATATTCAATAAACCGAATGTAATTTAAAAACGTTGTCATTCAGATTTGACAATCAACATTGGTTTCCAGAGTATACTCTGATTTTTTTAAACTGGTGTTCACGTCATCAAAATAATAATCATAATAATGATGGCACATTTTTACAAGGTTGCCAGATATCAATCTTGTGGTTATGGTGTAACATCTACAGTGGCAACATATGCATTGTAATAATCAAATCAAATGTGACAACTTAACCGTCAAAGAAGTTTGGTTATACCCACATGTATGAGCATGTGTTAGTGAAAAAGATGTGGCATCGTCGCTGAAAAAATCACGTCCGCCAACATAACATGATTTATTACATGATTGGCAGGCGAAAATTGTGTCCGCGGTTAATACACCGATTACCTATTTATAACCACCGGTGATCAGTGTTATGTAACAAATGATCATCACATTAATTTTGTTCTTAAACTATTGTTACGCATATTCTCGAAAACAATCACGTTGGTACGAAAAAACCTCATCACACAGCTGTTTGATGACGTGAACGCCAGGTAAGAAAAATCAAAGTATATATATATTTATTTTAATTTTTTTTACAAAATAAAAATAAACACATAAAAAAATAATTGCCAGATTTAGAACACATGCGGCAAAACACCATGTACAAATGGCATCATAAATTATCTTCTTCTTCTAATAATTCATTTAATAAATTCATAGTACTACTGTAGGTTACCGAAACGGGATTGTAGTTTTACGCATTTATGAAGCAGTAGCTATGGATTTTTGACGCATTCCTATGTAACAGATAAGATTTTGAAATGGAGGTGCTTTAAGAAAGAAAAATGGTCAATTTGGCATATTTCGAACTTCAATGAGACCAAAATCTACAAACAAGGAAATCAATTTAAAAATCATATGAATTATAAAATGTGCTTTTCTTATATTTGTGATTCGAGTTTCAACTGTTTAGTCAGTCATTATTAAACAGTAAGTGATTGGCTAAGCAGTCGAAACTATTCAAAATAAGTGATATGTATTAACAAAGTTAATGTGTGTTTTATTTATAATTTAACATGTATCAGGAAGTAATTATTCAAATATTATTTCAATTATATCAAATTAATCGCTAATAAATAGAAAGTAATAGGAAAACATTGGCAGTAGAAGAATTTAACTGCAATCGAGTTTAGTAAGTAACATACAGAGCCGTCATCATACTGTTGCATGCCATCAAGGAATCTATTTAATCTATTTTGCACTACTGCCAAACAAACAAAAAACATTGCACAAATCACAATTCAAATGCTTACTAGCGGAGTGCGGCATTTAAATTGTAGTTGAATAATAGACACTTGGCCCGACGTGGACGCATCCACGTTAAACTTTTACTTTCAACATCCGAAATTCAACAGATGTGTACCTCCATTTCGCTCGAATTTTCGGAGCAAAATTCGGCCGGAGTTGCTGCATAATCGCTGATTAAGCCGCGACTTTCTCTCTCCGTGAAGAAACAATTCCGTTACTTAATTTTCGTGGACTGTGACTTAAGCGGCGGCCACTTTTGATTTCACCACGGCGCTTGTGCGTTTAGAAAAAGACACGCAATTAGGGCCGCCGCGGCGAGCCGGTTGGAGTGCGTGCGTGCCACCACCGGAGGACATCAACGGCGGACAACCGGTTCTGCAGGGGTAGAATACCTGGTAATTTAGTTTGAAAGCAGGGAGACGGAAAGAATAAAGGAGGAACTGGAGGAAGGGACGTACACAATTGCCCGTTACGTAAAGGAGCCCGGCGACGGATCTGTGCGTGCACGCATCCAGATGGGTGTTCTTGATAAGCGACAGCGGTGGTGCTCCATGTGCGACAATTGTGTCACACGACTTTTATTTCATAGGTTAATCATGTTATCACTACTCAATCTTCCGGGCATTGAAAGCAAAGCCGCAATTACTAATCGATAGTCGCCGTACGGTTTAATGTTAATATGTATTGTGTCTAGTAGTAAAGCTATACGCGTACATTAAATTGCGTTTGTTGATATCGGGTTGGGTTTTTTTTAATGCACCTTTAGTGGCACACAGCTAGTTATTTTCTCTCTGGCAATTGTTACTTAATTGAAAACTTCTACACGAAGCCGCCGCCTTTTATTCCCTCCTTGTCGTGAATAGCATGCTTATTCCTTGGCATGTGTGGCCTTTGATGGGATATGAAATACACAGACACGCACATTCCCACATAAAAAAAAGATACAGTGAAGGAACGATGAGATTACATTGAATATCTTTGGTACAATTCCCCTTGGAAACGACACAATTAGAATCGACTTGTTTGTGTGTGACGTCAAAACAAGATTTATAGGAAAATACACTTCGCTGCGGCGGACGCATGGTGCACATTTCGCGTACCGCGAATTTTCCGCCGCCCCCAAGTGTAATTAGAGGGCGGATTCCGTCTCAGCAGTGTCACTGCGAGGAAAATCTGTAAAGCAATTCGGCGTTTCGCGAGTTCCCATGTCACACGGTTTACCGGCGAGACGTAATTTCAGCCGGTGTGGTTCACCGCCCGACGCTTGCCACTTGACTAATGTTTCGAAAGATGCGAGCGTCCGCCGCCAGAGCACGCTGGTTGTGTGCCGTACATTCACGATGTCGCACGAGTGTGGGCAGCCAGCGCGATAAACAAGTTATCAATACAAATATATAACATGCAAACAGAATGAAAAAGAAAACGGCATGAAATAAACCAGTAATGGCATGGAAATGGGGAAAACGGATCAGCTACAAATCCAAGATATATGAAATCTCGGAGTTGAACTGCTGCTACGAACATTACCAGCTTTATTTGAGTTATTGTTGAAGTGAATTCTAACGATATGTGACAATGCATATGAGCCAATTTACACTTCCAGAACCTAGAATATAAATTCTAAACATTATATGAAAACATATGTGAGCAGCACATGACTTTCTCGTTTTATTAATACTCGAATTAAAGAGAAACTGGAAATCAAACTAATTTCAACATCAAGATATATTAGAACTAGTGCTTACAATACCGGTATCCGGGAATCCCCAAAACATGGACCCAGAACGAATTTTGTTAATATATTCGTATCAAAATTACATTATATAAAAATATTTATTACAGTTAAAAATGAAAGATGTCGCATAATGTGAAATGGAATTTACACATAGATATAATGTAAAGTGAAAACGTTCTGAAAGAGGCTCATCAATATAACACGTAACACACATAATATGTGTAAGACAAATATATATCAATAAAAACTTATTGAACATCAGCAATGCTATACGCATGATATAAATTTAGCAATTACAGATGTTTTGTACAAGTCAGCGCCAACTGTAGATTTTGATCTACAAAATATCGAGGACAAAAATGACTCAAGCCGATGGCCTGGATGAAGAAGGGATGTTTATGACGTCATTATATAATCTGATATAGTAGGTACTGCTAAACATAACTTTAATATTAGCCATGCTCACATATCCCCTCTTGTAACAAAAATAGGATGGTTAATGAAGAGTGTATTCAATTTTGTGTTCTACAAATCATTTCTAGTTTCGACCTCGTACGCCCAAAATAGATGTATCATATTCATAACATTATAATTATAATCAATTATAACGTTATTTTACGATGGTAGGGTGGTCACTTTTACGACGCCCACCATTAGGATCTATTAAACGGAAATATATTCAGAGTTGGTCAAATGGGATGCAACTTTCCCATTTTTGTGCCTTTCAATATACTGAAACGAAATCCGGGATATATTGCATAGTTCCTGAAATATTGCTGAAAAACTGAAAAAGTGCACTTTCCTTATCCTGTAATAACTTTTTTACTTTTGAAGGAAATATTACTAAACTTGGCACGCTTACATTTTTCGATGTAAGCTTTCTGATGACAGTGCCAAACATTTTCTGCGCCAACTAGATGCCTAAATTTTCATAGTCAACTTTTGATTTTCTTATGGCCGCAATATTGGATTTCAATAGCATATCCAAAGGATAAGGAAAGTGCACTTTTTCAGTTTTTCAGCGATATTTCGTTTCAGTATAATGAAAGGCACAAAAATGAGAAACTTTCATCCCATTTCACCAACTCTGTATATATCTCCGGTTAATAGATCCTAATGGTGGGCGTCGTAAAAGTGATCACCCTGTATACCAAATACGGTACCAAATTGTTGTTTTTATCATTTGAGTTCAATAATGTTGGACATAAATTTTCTAAGCTTTCTAACTTTCAAGCTGCGGTCAGAGGCGTACCGAGGTATTTACCCTAGGTAAATGGGCGCCTATGGCATTTTTTGGGAACAAGATATTTCATCTTGAATTTTTCCATTTCTCATAATGCCTCTGGTTTGTCTACGTAGTTTTTAATACTCATATTTATATCTATATAAATATTTTTACGTTAGGTGTTTTTCCGCGCCTCCCTTCAGTTGGCGCCCATGGCACGTGCCATGCCTGCCATACCCTAGTTACGCCACTGGCTGCGGTAGTCAACATTTTTTATTTCGTAGGCCACCATATTAGATTTTTACACTGTTAGAACGATATAACGATTGGTTAAATAGCCCAATAAAGATTGTTTATATACAGGGTGAGTTTTTTCATTTTAAGCATTGGGATCTCGGAAACCATAAAACATACAGATTACGTTAAATGACGAAAGAGTTGTCATTTTAAGAGCTTATGTAAGATATGCTTTTGTTTTTTGCAAACTTTTTTTTTAATGTCAGTCATAGATGGCTTTGATATTTTTAAAATAGATTTTTTTTTCTTTATAACTATAAGATTTGCTATACTTACTTTCATAAATAAATGAGATGCTGGAACTTTCGATGTATAATTTGAATAGAATTTAGTATAATCAGAATATAAAAATTAATAGAATTTGTGCAGTAACAGGAAAAAAAATCCATGGCAAACTCAGTTTCTGTTACTCTCAATAATAGCAATAGTCCTGTATCGTGTTTATTTGTTAAAGTAATAATAATTGTCATAAAATTAATTTTCGAAGACAGCATTTATTTACCAAAGTAACTACAGCAAACCTTGTATCGCTATAAAGAGAATAAGTTGTCCTTTTAAAGAATGTCAAAGCCAACTATGTCTGACATTTAAAAAAAAAGTTTTTATTATAACTGAAAAACTGGGGTCTTTTTTTAAAACTACAAAAACAAGATATGCTTTTGTTTCGACAACTCTTCAAACTCGACAAAACGACAACTCATCGCTCATTAAACCGAATCTCTATGTCTTATGGTTTCCAAGATCCTAATGCTTAAAATGAAAAAAAACTCACCGTGTATATATATAGAGAACGACAAAAAATCCTCTTTTATTATTCTTATATGAAACAACTTGTTTCCGTCCGTTTTGACACTGACGGAAAGGTGACATTTTCGGAACAGCACACGGAAACCTTTTCCCCATGTCCGATTGTTTTTCGGAAATATAAAATAAAGTAGTCATAAATAATAATAAAAATAATAAATTATAATAAAAAGTATCATTCATTACACCTCCAGAATTGGATTTTTTCGTACTTGCATGATTCCCGTGTGAGGGGAAAGTGGAATTGTCACGTGCGCAGGGAAAAATCCTTATTTCAAAACTAGTAATGAAATATACTATTTAAATTATTAACCAACATTCCACGTTTCTTAAAAAAAAAAAAAAAAATGGCGCAAATTACATAAGGCAAATAAATAATTTATGGACAATGGATAATGAAAAATAAAAAGTAACACTGAGCATATATTGACGCTGTATTTTTTCCTTTATAAAAAAAGTTTAATACAATTTTTCTCTAAAATAATTAGGAAGAAAGTATTTAAAGATTTAAATTCTTACGTGCTGCGTAGTCCAAGTATACGAGAATTTTATACCAAATTTCATAAAGATTTCAGCAAATGCCAAAAGGTCTAAAGAAGTATTATGAACATCTCTAGAATGTAATAAAAGAGTCCAAAAATCAAATAAAAGTATCAAAAGTGTAATACTTTTTAAGGTAAATTTCAAGAAAACTTAATCCATGCGTTTTCCAACCGAAGAAAGTGAAAAATATAATCTTTTTAGTGAAGTTGCACAAAACTTGTTTATAATATCAAAATATAGGCAATAAATGTGCTAAACTTTCGGAATTTTCAATAAAATACGATGCGATTATAAATTCACTTCAAGCTAAAAAGCCTCGAATTTTCATCAAAATACCAAAAGTATCAGAAGGTTCAGACACTCTAGGTTTTATATTTTGATAAATGTTCATTGTGGAAAAGCCGTTATAATTTTTGTTAATTATTAACTTGAACAAATCTTCATATGCACCGGATTTTATATTGAAACTAGATTTTTAATGGTTTTGCTTCGAAACTCGGTACTCACTAGCCTAAGTAGAATGTTTTACTTAGTTCTTTTAATTTATATCACTGTTTTATAAATCTAAACTCTAATTCTAAAGCCTATGGAATTACAAGTCAAAATACGTGTAGATGCAGAACATTAAAAAAATTCAATGAAAATTATCGTTTCCTATAGAAATATGTTACTATTTCATTTTATTAACAATGTATTATTAACAATGTATTATTTATATATCAATATTTTCTTAAATGGGGCACACCAATCCATTAAGTACAGGAAAATGATTATTTTCAGAAATCTACAATACAAAAAATCCAAAGAAAATTATCGTTCTTCACAGAAATCTGTTACTATTTCATTTTATTAACAAAATTACTTCTATCATTTTTATATCAATATTTTCTAAAATAGGACAGAAAAATCCAAAGAGTACAGGAAAATTATCATTTTCAGAAACATACAATTAAAAATTTATAAAAAAACATAATATAAAAGTTTTGGTTCTGACGCATTTTGCTTAAAGTACCAGGACCAGTAAAAAAAATTCGCTATATGATATGTAAGTTTGTCTCTTGACGTCTATTATTTTTAAATCAACATTGTGCTTTCTGTTTATATATACTTGTAAAATGTTAAATTGTAATTGTAGTTTTAGTTTTAAAGTATTAAATAAAGAACATATTTATTTATTATATAACATTATTATAACATTAACACATTTAATATTTTAAGGAGCCCAATGACATGTTTTTCTAAGAACCTACGCAAATTAAGTGTACATTTGATTTAGAACTATCTGCATGTCTGTCTCTGTCTAACAATAAAAATTTGGCAGATATTTAATCATTCTTTACTTCCTCAACTATATCAAATTAATATTAAGGCTTAAAAATATTAGTGACAAAGATATAACTATGCGAAAACACAAATCTACTTCTTTGCGCTTCTGTAATCCAGAAAGTTACAGTTTTTGAGCCTCAAAATTTACAATGTGTACGCTTTAAATTGGATCATAATTTGAATACACAGTGGGGTCATTTAAGCGGAACGTGTTTTTCAGCATTTAAACGATGGATAAATGCTGGAAAATAAAAGCACGCAAATTGTCCCAAAATTTTGTTCCAAGTTGGAATTTGAGTTTGTCTTATAAAAAGTATAAATATTTAAATAAAACTCGCATGAATTAATTAAATATTATTTAAACTAGCAAGATACTGTATAGCTGAAAATATTAACAAAAACAATATAGCACAATACTTGCACACAACATTAAAACATTGTCGCAAGAAGTGCAGGAATTTGTAGACACGCAGTAAAAATTATCAGTTGGTCGTAAAGAAAACATTAACACAAAAACATAAACAAGTGGCTGCATTACCAGACCGAATAACGGAAAACTGTAGACAGTTAAAAAAGTAATTAACATTCACTATTCTCCGCAGAATTTAAACAGTGTTGCTGCGTTTACCAGAAAAATATCGATTACAAAAAATGGCAAATTGTTGAAATATAGAAATTTATTTTAATATTTTAAGTGTATTCACAACAGCATGAATGTAAAACGTGTACACATTATAGAAAAAAAATTCTTAAATAATTTAGCTATTTACGTACAAACCGTCATAATTTCATTTAAATTCAACTGGAAGATAATGGTAGATTTAACAGGCGAACATCGTTATTTATTAAAACATGACTAAAAAATATTGGTTTGTGGGATCAAAGGTATGAAATGTCATTTTAGATAATTTATTAATTCACCTTTAATTTATCTTTAAGTTTCAATTTAATAATGTTATTATTTTGCAGTTTGCAAGCGTGTGTATAATTTTATTTTTGTCCCGAGCAGTAACATTTCATTTTCAATAAGGTTTTTCTATTATATTGAAATTGACAAAGATACATATACTTTAATCATCTTCTTGAAACAAAACAAAGTTACAACATGCAGCAAAGAACATGTTTTTATTATTAGTACAGGTTGGATACCTACATAATATAAAAATATATTGCGGTTCTTTGAAAATTTATACACTAACCATTTTTATACACTTTGCCAAGTACCATTGAAATGAAACAAACAATTCCATGGAAATAATAAAAAAGAAGCCAACGAAATGAACATACTTCACATTAATACATTTAACGACAGAAAGGCGTGATTTATAAAATTAATGGCGCATTCAAGTCACATAAAAGTAAATCATGCAAGGTATCAAAGAAATTAAGCTCAAAAATAACACGTGTTAATGAATGTAACCTTTTACAAAAGCATAAAAATAAATGTGTCTACACTACATGTGCCTATGCAATCAGGTTTTTTTTTACCGAAGCGCTGAGACACCGCAATCTAAGGTAAGTAATATGAATATATATCTGATCTGATTTTAAATTAATTATATTTCTTAATGTAGATCGTAACATAAAGTTAACCAATTTTAATGCATTCCTAGTTCACTTTGCGTTAATTCTGTCACGTATTCAATTACTCTGATTAAAATAACAACTCGACTCTTGCAATTCAGGTACATATAGGCGTTTCGTAAGATTCTTAAACACCATGTTTATGCATCAATAGAGATTAAATGCCATTTCTGAACTACTAATAATGTCAAAGTCTACTCATTTCCATTTATTATATAAATACAATTTTAATTACAGATTTCAACGTGTAATTTGTTATAGTTATATGACCGAAAGTCGATTGCGAAAAGTAATTATTTAATACAAAATAAATAAGATATTTTAAGTTATTTGAGGTCAGTAAAATAATTGAGGAGCTTTTATAAAGTTTTTTTTAAATTTCGGTAGTTAATTAACAGCCAAACAATATATTATGTTGAAATGGGTTGAGATCCACTCTGATTGGATTATTTATAGATGAATATGGGAAAGCACTATCAGGTTTAGTTAAAGTCTTTCATTAGTGTACATGGACTAGTTTCGGCCGAGGAACCGTCTTCAGAATGTCCAAATCATTTATTTACATATAAAGGAGAAACAATGAAGAAGTTTATATTAGTTCAATTATAGAATCAATAAAGTTAGTTAACGTACAGTCAAAAATTTAAGCAGGTGTTCTTGTTGTAATTTGCTGGCATGCTGGTGCTTATGTATGGCGATGTGTTCGCCATACACAATGTCATCTAATGTAAATCTGTACCTAATGTATGTATTATTACACACTTTATTAACAAGTAGCTAGAAACGATTCGGTTCGTTACATATACACCTTTATTGTATATAACATTTATAACAAACGAAAACAGATCGAAATGTGACATTTCCATTAAAACCCCGTCATGCTACTTTAATTATTCAAGCATATGTACGCCCCCGCCCTATCAGACTAATACTGCAGCCACGATTCGTCATTTCGGTAGCTCATACAGCTCACAATGGTAAATGACCATCAAAAAACCCCTTTCATGGCCTAATAAAGTATTAAAAAAACAATTTACAACAGTTATATTTGCCGTTTCGATTGCTGTCAGCGCCACACGATGCTTCCTCAGTTTAATTACGTCAAGTAAAATAGAAACGGTATATTTTGAACAACGACGGACAAAAATGACTTCATTTTATGGGGAGCGATGTAAATAGCCTGTTTGGGTTGGGTCGCGTGCCCCTTTGTTGATCATCCCGGTGTGCATTATGGAAGTTGGAAAATGAATCAAGGTGATAGATGATGCGATTAATTTCACAAGCTTGCCAGGTTGAAACGCGCATATTTCACAGTGTATTAATCGTATTGACTCTTGGTCTTACCGTATGTATACCACTTCCGTGTTATGACTCACAAGAAATATCGTATAATAAGCTATGATTTATTCCGAACACATATTGAATTCCGCGTACTTGTCAAATCTGATAAATGCTACTAAATTTTCATTTTTTCTTCATACCACATTGAAATGACAATCAATTGATAAGATATTAATAACTATATAAATTTGAATGGCAAATCATACAAGCGATAGATAAAAGTGCAAGACTTATTTAAACAAATATTTACCTTTTCTGGAGCCGTAATGTACATACGATATTTCCTACTCTGAGCGCGAAGCATTAATAATAAAAGTATTTTGACAAAAGCGCAATGCATTGTTTTAAAAGGTGCTACTAATAATATTAAGAAATTTCTCGAAAACACCTTAATCTATTTTCTCAATATACAAATTAAAACGATGGCTTTTTAATCAAACATACACGACGTTGCCCAACAAACAAATCGCAGTTAGATACAAGTTGTTGTAAACTAAATTGCTTTATCACACTTTTTGTTGTTAATCAGGAGCATGACAGCGCGAAGCAGACGAAAAAAAAACAATAAGGTGATTGGTAGTGGTATGAAGTAAAGTTGGATCGAATTTGCGATTTTCAAATTAAAAATAGACATGCAAACCAGCGAGAAAAACAAACCTCTGGATTCCGTCGATGCCATAACGCTGAGTCACTAACCTGCAAAAAAAAAAAAAATTATTAGCATGGAAAGTGTATTAAATTTTTTAAATAAGTACTACTTCAAGTAGTTTCGTTGCAAATGAATGTAAATAAACCTGGGAATTTCCAATACTTACTGGAACATTCGACACATTAACAATAAACTGGTTTTTAATGGTTTCGTGTCATTAAACTATGACATTAAACAAATTATGTGGGTATTTAGGTAATAAATTAAGAAAATTAAGTAATTAGCTGATATGTCTAATGGGCATTTGATTTTATTTATTGTTGCATTTAAGGCATCCACTACTGCAACGACGCCGACGGGTGGACAATTTCTTAAAATTCAATAATTCTGTAGTCATATACGGTCATAGAATTAACATTATTATTGAAATAACATTAACATCAAATAATTTTAATACTGCATTGATGAGAATGAAACCCAGGATTATGTATTGGTCATTGCCACCTATGTTTGTCCATTATTGTATATTGGTCATTGCCACATTGAGAATTTCTTGCCACTTAATTAAGTATTTTGCACGGGTTTTTTTCAGATAGTAATATTTTGATAGTCAGCGCAGAAATAACAAATAGAAGAAGTTAAAAAAATGCGGAATTTAATATTCAACTTTGTGTTTCTGTTTATATTAAAAAAAGTAATTGGGGCATGCACGTAGCACGTGCATGCCCCAATTCATTTATACAGACTTTTAATATCTAAATTAATTTTACCGACAATTTTATCAGACACCAAGGCTATGGTTTTGTTTTCTTGGATGCTTTGAATAATGTTCTTGTAACTAACTAATAAGTGAGAGATATATTTGAGAATTGGTGCTATTTACAGAAAAACGAGTTTTTTTTTCAAAACATTTTAAAATTTTATTTTATACTAAAAGTCTGAGTATGAACGGGTTTTGACGTAACGTGTGCAGTTAAACAAAAAAAGTTGGGTTACTTTGTAAAAGTTCCCCATATAGGTACAGTCGCGGAATTAAAAATCCGGGCACTTAAAATGAGTCAGTGTTTATCTTACTTTACATTACTTGTCACGTTACCTGGTGAAATTAGTCAACGTCAAAATAATTATTCGTATATGACAACAACAACATTTATATTAGCAAAAAAATTGCAAAAATCCTCTATAAGACCAATCCGGATTATTAATTCTGCGACTGTAGGTCATGGAGAAAGTTAAAACAAAGCAGTAGTTAAATATCTTTTAAATAAAGAGCGATCGGCCATTTTGTCTTTCGGGCTTCTTAATTTTGTAATTTTAATTTAATTTTCGTGTTGTTTTCGGCCGCCTTAATATTCTTCTATAGGTTTAATTCGGTCCACCGTATTCAGGGTGATCCAAATAAAGTAATAAAGTAATTGGTTACATTCGTTATTTATATTCGTTAATAACTTTGTTATTATTAAAAATACAAAATTGTTTAAATTAATCGAAAAAAAAAATTAAGCATCGAGTTTTCAAGTTTTGAAGCCATAAAAAATAAAAGATAAAAGAAAATATTAAAAATATGTTTTCACTTTAGAAAAAAAACATCATATTCTTGTTAGATTGTATGAATCGGTGGTTAATACTTTGCGAACAACTTTAAATTAGTATAAATAAAGCACTTGGCTAAGTTTCACCATTTTTTTAATAGAATAATTCAATAGGATTATTGAAAGCACCTCATTTCGCAAATCCAGGAATTATACAGGGTGGAAACTTTAACTGGAATAAATTCGGTATTTATGAAATAAGAATTTCCAGAAAAAAATCCCCAGACTGGTCAATTTTTGTTCTTTATTGCGCACTTTTTAGCGTCTTCAATACAAGGATGCTAGCCTTTCACGAATGACGCCATAGGCAAGTTTGTTTTTAAATGAAAACATTATTATTATATTTCACTAAATTTGTAGCCCTTTCCATTCTCTGTACGACCATGTAAAAATATTTTGTTTAAAAAAAATTAAAAAAAATAAATAATAATTTAATGTAAGACATGTCAAACTGGGTACCGTTTCTCTTTTGGCAAATAGCCAATCAGTGATAAAACCCGTCCCTTACATTTTAAACGTTCCTTTTTTGAAATAAAAAAAAATTAAAAAGTTTTTCTATTAAAAAAATTGTTAAACTTAACCAAGTGCTTTATTTATACTAATATTCTTTTTGCTTGTCTTAGCAGAAAAAAAGTGGTTAGCAGTAAAATTTTTTTTTTAAATGTATATGGCATCAAAACCTGAAAGATGGATGCTCATTTTGTTTCGATTTTTCTATATCTTATTGAGCGTTAAAATGGCCAAAAGTTTCCTAATTTAAACAATTTTGTATCATTAATAGTAACACTGTTACCAATGTTGAGCACTTAATTGGGATCACCTTGTGGAGAAGAGGGGTAATAGGTAGGTACTTAGTTAAATTTTAAACTATTAAATTTTTGTATATAGTATACCTACCTACAATAATTCACAATGTAATACAAGGTTACACAAAATCCCCCTCTTCCTGTTCATTGTGTTTACAGACAGTTTTCTCAATGCATATTTCGCAGAATGTGGCAATTCAACGTGATATGGTAGACTTGTTTGGTACCGGAGAATGAAGAAATATTGCCAAGAAGTGTGCTTGAACAATTAAAAATAATTTGGAAAAACAAATATTTACATGTACCTATAGGGTTGACCAACAAATTTCTAGGGCTAAATCAGGGTGCACAATGAATTGGAATATTCCTCTGTATTTTTTCGATGAGGTGGATGATTTCCGAATAAATCACTGTTATAATTGGTGCCAAAAAATTTTAAGACTGCTGAAATTAAATTTTGACAATGCACTTTTTTTTAAATCTAGGATGAAAGAAGGGATGTGAAAAAAATTATCGATATGTTTTTTTTTGTTGCTATAACGCAGCAATAGCATTGCCACCACATTCGCCCCATACATTCACCCCCATACACAAAAATGGCAAAGTTTAAAACGTTCAATTTGACAGTCAAATTTAAAAGTAATGCAAGTAACTTGCTAGATTTTAAAAACCAGTGCATTATCGAAATTTATTTAGCAGTTCCAAAAATATATATTTTAATACGGAATTAGGCGAAACAATGCATCTGGGTCAAAAGTGGCCAGTGGCCAAAAGGAATATTCGACATCATTTTGCGTTCCGATTTACCCCTAGAAAGTTTTGGGCCGACTTCGCTAACACCCCGTATACATGGGTTGATTGAAAATAAACAACATTGCATTATTCAATTCTAGAATTGTTATCGAGCTAATTCATATGCAGTGTTTTGAGGTACTTAACATCAACCTTTTTAGCCAGAACAATTCAACTTTAATTTCACCAAGGGGGTTGTGTAATTTGGATATTATTGTTCACCCTCATGGCCAATATGCAAGCGAATGTCCCCTAAAAACATTTAAATGGAAATAGAAGGCAACTAGTATTTTATATCCCAATGAATTTGTTTAGAGTATTTTATATATATATACATATATATATATATATATATATATATATATATATATATATATATATATATATATATATATAAACAATCTTTATTAGGCTATCGACCCCATGGGGTCTTTCCGCCTTGCCTAACATAATACATTACATTATACGTACGTTACATTATACATTACATTACATATTATATTATATAACATTACCTATTTATTTTTAATATTTCGATTTCGTACATTAGTTTCCGTGAAAAGCTTTTCCCCTCGCAAATGATTAGCGATTTTCGAAAAATTAAGGTTAAGTATCCCAAAATGCACCTGTTTAGTTTTCGGAAATCCCTTAATCCAATTTTATCAGAGTTTATCCCAAATATACTTTTGAGCTGTTTTCTGTGCATGCATGAAAATGTAAGGTTTATTATGTGATATATGTTTTAGCCTCAAATTTTCATGTCTTTAACGATATTGAAATTCTCAGTTTTTCACTCTCCTATAAAATTTTCAGAATGGATATACTAGGTTTTATTGCAATAATTCATCTATACTACGTATGATGAAGTAAAAAGATGCTATTTATAAACAAAAATTGATGTTAAATCCCAAACAAAAAGTTAGTTGCTACTTAGAAAATATTAATGTAAACGTAACAATAAAGGCACGTGTGAACATTGTGTAAATTGTATGATGTCACGAATAACGTTACAAAATGAGGAAAAACTAATTCAACTAACATGCACCAGAATTTTTCTAAACTTTTCTAGTTCAGCTAATCGAATTTCTTCTACACTCTGTCAGCATAGTTTATGACAGAATAATAAAGTTAATAATAAATGACCAGCAATTATATTAGCAGCTAATCGAATAGCATAGTTCAGGATAGTTTATGCCAGAATAATAATAAATTATTAACTGTGTATTATTAATTCAAATTACTTTGCAATAGAAGACCTGTCAATGGTAAGTGGCTCAGAACTAAAAACATGCTCTAGAGATAATTGAAACAATAGAATTACTGTTGCAAAACTGAACTTATTAAATGCATCTAGCGATGGAAAGCATAGGCACCGTTACAATTTTAGACGAATACAATCCGACGAATTACATCCGAATAAGACAAAAAGTTAATAAACCAAAATCTAGGCTCAGTTCACCAATTATTGTAAAGTAATTTGAATTGATCTTTTGTAAATGTTTAAAATATTTTGATTATTAATCTTGATATTTGAGCCTGCCGTTTCAATGGAACACAGATAAAAAATATATATATATATATATATATATATATATATATATATATATATATATATATACAAGGTGGGCCACGAATAACGGCCATTAAAAGTTTAAGTGGTTCCTGATGAAGTAAAAATTTGAAAAAAAAACGGCATTGCATGGGTTGAATACGATCTCCCCAAGGCAAATATTTTCGACTATCTATCCCTTCCGGTTCTACCGGAAATGGCTACCAACTTTGTTATTTTAAATGGAACACCCTGTATATTATTACATTTTTGATTCCCTGTTCAATTGCTTACATCTCCATTGTTACAGCGACAGAATTGTTGAGAGAACTTGCAGAACTTTCAAGGAACTTATCCACACTTACCGCCGATGGATAGACAAAAATTAGAAGACGAGTCAAATTTTCGTTGAAAGTTCTACAACTTCTCTCAAGAATTCTGTCGCACATGTATGTCGAATAATTTCTTGATTTGAATAATTAGTTTAATCTCGATTCTTTCGCGTTCAAAAATATTGACGTTTGAATTTTTTTTGCCAGATATGAAACAATGAAAATTGACACTAGCCTACTATGGTGTACGTGTGTATAGTACAGGAGGTATTCTATTGTGCAGAAATTCTGGGAGGAAACAAATTTCGAAATAACTCAAAAATCATTTGCTTTAGGTATAAAGTTGCATAATACTTTTTGTAGCAAATTATCTTGCCAATCGTCCTATGGTATAAAACACTGGTCGTTCCATTTGCTGAATATCGCTGAAAAACTGAAAAAAGTGCACTTTCCTTTTCCTTATATAAGTGTTTTACTTTTGAACGAAATTTTACGAAACTTGGCACTTCAAAATTCAATATGGCGGCCATAATAAAATCAAAAGTTGACTATAAAAACTTGGGCATCTAGTTGGCGCAGAAAATGTTTGGCATTGTCATCAGAAACCTTACGTTGAAAACTGTAGTGTCAAGTTTCGTAAAATTTCCTTCAATAGTAAAAAAGTTATAAAAGGAAAAGGAAAGTGCCCTTTTTCGGGGTTTCAGCGATATTTCAGGAACTATGCAAGATATTCTTTTCAGAATATTAAAAGTAATAAAAATAAGAAACTTTTCTCTCTGACCAACTCTGTATATATTTCCGTTTAATAGATCCTAATGGTGGGCATCGTAAAAGTGACCACCCTGTATAACGTCTTTATGAGGTAAAAATTTGATAAATAATTTTTTAACTCAAAAACTATAAAAGTTAAGTGGACATAAAATATCATATGGGAATGTAGGCAATTGAATAGGGAATCGAAAAATGTAATAATATACAGGGTATTTAAAATAACAGAGTTTATAGACATTTCCGGTACAACCGGAAGTAATAGAAACTAGGAAATGTTTTCCTTGAGGAGATCGTATTCAATTATGCAATACTGATATTTAAAAAAAAACCTCCATCAGGAACCCCGTAAACTTATGGCCGTTATTCGTGGCCCACCCTGTATTTATTAATAATTTGATTACGTCCAGATACAATTGATTAATCAGGAATTCAAATAAAGTAAAGTTGAACCGGTATTAATTAACAATTAACTAATAACACAAGTTTCAGAGGGCAGGGCAGACTGCGCTCCTGTACCTGAGATAATCCCTTACGCAAAAAGGGATTAAAATTTTCGGGGCATTGCTGCGCTCCAAAATGAAAGTTACCTTTTGGAACCCCCCACGAAGAGGACAATTTCGTTAACTTAACCCCCAATGAGTTGTGATAAGTACTTCATGTTTTTGAATCTTATCACAAGCCCGTTTTTTTTTATTCTTTTCTGTATAGATTATAGTGTGGGAAATTTTGTAATAAGGTGGAGAGGGTGGTTATTTAGATATAAATAAGACAGTGCTATAGAAATAGTTTAAATCTATTCTGGTGTTGAACTTGAGACCTGCGACAATTAGCATCATGGAGTCAATTCAGAAAATCTACAGTCAGAGAGGTAAACAACTAAAAGTGTTCGAGAACTATAAGTTTCGAAATTGTGGCGAAAAGAAATTTGGCGTAAAGTGGAGGTGTACGGAAAAAAGTTGTACTTCCAGGCTATATACCGATGAAGACTTAACAATAGTGTTGGGTGAGTACAACCATCATTTTGTAGTTAATACCTTTAATATAATATGTAAGTTACGGTTTTTTCCATAACAGAAAAATCAGTGCCACCACCAACCACAAGATGGACGAAAATATTCACCGTCAACTAGTTTCAAACAGAGCAAAGAGGAAATCCACCGAAGACTTAACCGAAAGGCCATCGAAAATCATACACCAAGAATTAAATCAATCCCCGGTCTCAATAGACAAATTGACCTCCAAAGACTTTTATAATAATAAACTACTATTATAAAGTGTATTTATACTGCTAGACGTTCAATCTTACCTCATCTGCCTAAAAATATTTCAGAGGTGCATAATTTAAATATTATAATATAAAAAAAATAGCAGTTCTTATTGACCAACGACATGACTAAGAATATTATATTTTTTTCTTGCACAGAAAATTTATAATTCTTCTGCACTTGTGCAAAAAAAATTGTGGACGGAACATTTAATTACGCCTCTAAATTCTTTTGCGAAATGTTTTCAATACATGGTGTATAAACTGCTGTTAAATTAGTGCTGAATTCATAAAATTGAATATCCTATTCAAATCAACTGATATAGTAGTTGACTTTGAAGAGTCTTATTCATTTATCTACGTTTTGCAGATATTTCAATCTGATCAGTTTTGCAGATCCCCCATGGAGTTGGGGGATTAGCGTAGAAGCGCAGTTATGCCCACCCATTTGGGACTATGGCTGGGTTAGAAGCGCCCCTATGCCCATACTTTCAGGTATAATAAATTTCCGAGCGCAGATCTGCCACACCGTTTTCAGAATGGCCCAAAAAAATGTATTCGCGCTAGTGAATACGAACAAAAAAGGTCAATTATTTGCAATTCATCAGTATATTGCGTAACATAAAGCCTCTAGTCAATAGTAATTTAAATTGTTTTGGTTCGTCTCATAAAAATATTATAAGTGTACCTACACAATAAACAGCTATTCCACGAGGTGCACAATACTTTTCTATATATAAATATATCTAAAATTAGGGCACTTTGCTACATATGCATGGATGAAGGCATTATTATATTGTGCATAGCGACTCCAAAGTAAACAACTGATGACAGGAAATTTGTCAAGATTTTTTTATTCGCTTTTTGATATTTCATTTTAACTTTGGGAAGATAAAGACTATACTCCTAATATAATTATTAATTTATCTCAGTTTAGGTTATTTCAAATGAACGAAACTCACTCTGATTAATTAATTAAGATGCATTAATTTATGAAGTTACTAGCATTTCCTGTATCTTTTAAGTTTGAAGCTTATATTGATTTAATATGATATTGGCAAGAAATCGCCTACGCTCTTGCATAAGTGGCCGCTATTAATAATTAAAATAATAAGATGTCTGATACTTACAATAATATTCAGGTATTTAATTATGCAATTCTGCGTTTTTTGTCGTTCAAAACGGGTTATTATTTATGTTGATCACAACATTGTATCCATATATGCAGAACATTGTCGTTCAAAAGTTTTATTATAATCGGGTGAGTTTTATTTGTTCTCCATTCAGGGAATTTTATAAATATCGTGACCTCAGCTCTATAATCTTGCTGGGTTATCATATACTTTAAGTATTTGTATAGTATTACTCTTGTGAAAAAAATAATCCATTGTTGCAGGATTCGGTTGTGGCAAAATAATAATAATCTCCACCATCTTTTAAGTAACTATTTGAGTGGAAAAAGTTGCATGAGAATAAAAAAATGCAATCCTTTCTTTTCGCCATGCTAACAGAGCTACTATTAAAATATTGCAACAACCTTAACCTAATAAATATGCATATTAATTCATACTTGGCATATGTTGTACAAAGGAATACAATACAATACGTCATTAATTGAACAAGGTGAATGAAGATGTTTCAAGCAAATGTTATGAGTGCGCAAATTTCAGTTTTCCTTTCCCGGAGCGGCAAGTGATTATTTGAACTGGGAACGGTGATGAATTGCACTGTTTCCGGTTATGCCGCTAGAATGCAGGGTGTTCCGTTTTAAAATTAACATAGTAATCTTGTGAATTTCCTGCTTTCAAAATTAAAAGCGCGGTCCCAGTTATATATTAACGATGGAAGGCATTAAAAATCGGCGGTGACTATGTTGCTACGCTTCTTTAATCTATAAATCGATTAAAGCCAGCAATGTCGTCGGTTCGGATTTTAATCAGCAGTTTTTATTAATTACACGGCGAACGTCGGATTTTAATGGAAAGTGGAGAGAGCACCCGCTGCAGATGACGCTAACATGTAGCGGATTGTTATTAAAAGGGAAATTCGCCCCTGGCGCAGCTGTTTTCAAGTTCAAAGGGTGTTTAAGCGAATGATACCCACATGAGATGAATTACAATTACCATCGACTTTCAATGAAATTCGTGTTCGGGAAAATAATTTGACGGTTGTATCTGATACCAATATTAATAGTTCCCTCCACGACATTTGAGGTTGGTTATCTACGTACTTAATCCAAATTATCATAATTTCTCGCTCTAAATTCATCACTAGTTAATATATACTGACAACCTAATTAAATCTAGGCCTGATTTGATGTGTAGTAACACATCAGTTTGTTATTGGCGAATATTTACTACACAATTTTTCTAATAGGCACGTTGCTAATTTGGTACGTTATGGTGTTGTGTAGCTAATCAATTTAATGCCTAGCTCTTTATAATTGGTGTAATGTCATGATTGCTAAGCCGGTTTAATGTGAGAGCTCGGTACAATTTTACACGGGCCCATTGTCTACAAAAGCGGCCGTAAATTAAATTAATTGCTTCACAATTAAATTTACACTTTATGTGTCCGTATCTCTGTTTATTTGCGTCCACGAGACGGAGCGTCAGATAAAAATTAAAGTTTCGTAAATAATTGCTTACATATATAAATTTGGTAAAAGTGTGCAAAACTCACATCAATTTATACAGTAGGTATAGTATATGCCAACATGATGTCATCAGAAAATTCGAATACTTATAATATTACATTGTACATTAAAAAATATTGCATATTTAATATCGTTACGTTATTAGGCTGGTTGCAAAACATTTAAATACAATGAATGATTTCAACTTTTTTAAATTTCAAAATTAGGTTCTAACCTAAAAATTGCGGTCGGAGTCGAATCCGAGATCGGAAACCGGACCCCAGTCCCACTTAATGTGCTGATTTGTTTCCATATTTTTCTTATAAACCGACCTTTGCGAATTCCGTCCCAGACGTTTTTGTACATTTATGCTGGAAAAACGGGCAAAAAAACGTTTGTTGACACAACTTTTCAAGGAGTGGATATATCGAATTGAGGTTCACCTGGGTAATGGGCCCCGTAAAGACACTTGTAAAGTTTTTTTTTTAATCGAACGCCATTTGTCGAGTCATTTCAGTTAAAAATTGAAAATTTCTACTTAATATGCAAAAATAATGTGTAATATTTAATATCATTTGATGCGCATTACTGTTCTCGTTTTATTTATACCAAAACATATATATATATATATATATCGACCCCATGGGGTCTTTCCGCTTTTCTTATTTTCTTATTATTTCTTAATATTTCTTATTTTCTGTAGGTTTAACTCACGTGCAGAAATTCTCAAAAATGTAAAAAAAAAACAATGTTAAATCCATATGTTCGCATTTGAAAACGTAAAAACGGACACCCGGTATACTGAAGTCAATGGTGCAAATCGCAACCCTCTGGTTTTAGTTTTCAAAATATAAATCCCTTGTTTGTCTAATAAAGCATTATATTTTAGAAACCTCACAAATAAATACTAAACATTAATGAAGGTAATGGCATTATAGCGTAGATCAATATTACATGATATTCCGCCTTCGAAGTAGCATTTCACAGTGTCGCATCGCAAACAATGTCACTAGAGCTTAATTAAGACACAATGGCATAAATTATCGAATGAACAATACAGGCGTGAAATTTAATGCTCGCTTCACGCACGACTCATTTCCCGTCATAATTAATACTGCACCGATTTAATATTTACATATGTTCCTGGTTAATCATAATGTAAATAGGAGTTGATGTATCACTTGTTGGAGCGGAAAGGCGAAATGGCAGAAATTTATAGCTGCCGATAATTGTTATTGCTTTCAATCAAATCTTATTAGAGTAATGAAGTTTTACCACTTTCGTCATAAAAATGTATTATTGATTTATTAGTAGGTACGTACTTATATGCCATTTTCTTATTTTTATAAAAGGTTGTGCTAATACCGTGCGAGCAAAAATTATTATCATCAACGATTGCTTTGCATCTAAGGCCCAGCTTAGCTTAAAATTAATCAGTTTCACATATCAAGTATATGACAAAATTTTAACCTACATTTGGTTAGATATATCGGCCCTCTCTAATTGTGATCTAAACCAAGCCTAAGCACTCTTGGATGAAAATAATTTCTGCTCGCAGAGTATAATTCTTACTGCTTATGATTGTTTCAGATGCAGTGGAAACGCTTTTACCTGTAAAGAAAATAAAGTATGTTAGATGTATAATCGCAACCAAGCAAAACATAAATTATAATAAGACTTCATTTAATAAAGAGACGTTAGATTTAATTGAAACTAGAGGAATATTCAGTGAGAAATGCCAGAAAATGTTATACTCACGTTAATGGCAACTAATGCTACTTACTTTTCAAGGGAAATTACAAATATTATTCAAAAGACACGTGACTTTAATTAGCCGGGCAATAAGTTCGCAACGGCCGGGAAAATCAAATAAACTATTGTGCCATTGCATTGTAATTCGTAAATCGGTCGTAGTTTACTTAAAAACAGCAAAATTATGGAATAGAAATACTACAGCAACAATTAAAGTTTAGCAAAGGAGAAATGCAAATGTATCGCGGGACGGAGTGACGCAAAGGGACACAGTGCTGGGAGGCTGTTGCCGGCATGCATAGTTGTGCCACAATGATAGGCTTGCGGCGTTTTGGTATTTTATCACAATCCGTACATAATCGCTCAAAGTTCGAGTTTGACGTTAAATTATATGAAAAATTACTGGTGATAATATAACAAGTGGGATGAACGGTACCGATTATAATTCGATTTGAATTGAACAGCGTTACATCCAGAAATATTTACAGTGGTTTGTATTCTATCACGCATCAAATACACGTGTTAAATGCCGCTCTGGCGCAATATGAGTACGGCGATACCAATCTCTCGTCTTTATTTACTACGCACCGACAATAATTGTTTAAATTGCTTCAATATCTAACGTGTGTTGTTCAAAATACATTATTTAATTGTTTTCTGAGTTAATCTTCTTCATTGTGTTCGAAAATGTGGGACGATTTGATTGATATTAACGAACTTAGCACGACATTACAAAAACATTATTAATAAATAAGTTGAATAGAATTAATGCCAAATTTTCACATCATTTGAGGGTTACTGCATTTCTCTTATTGTGTTTTAATTTGGTTGACTAAAATTGTAACAGCAAAAAGTTACATCAGGTTAAGTTACAGCGCAGTGACAATATGTGTGAAATGCCATACTTTTCGGAAGACTTTCCGCAATCTTCTGTATATTTTTTTAATTTACATCAGGTTAAGTTACAGCGCTATGACAATATGTGTGAAATGCCATACTTTTCGGAATACTTTCCGTAATAACAATTTAATGAGTTGCATAATCACATTACAATTTTAATACGTTATTAATGAATGTACCATATATCTTGTGTATGTTTTTTTAATTTTTTGACTGAGTACTTTTGTTTCAATTTCATTTCAAACAAAGGGGTACAAACTTTTGAAACCGATAGTAGATAGCAGTTAGTTAGCATGGTTTTGTTATATTTCACTAGTCTTCCCTGCATCAACAGAAGTCCCGAGGAGAATTGTCAAAGATTTCGGGTCTATAGTACAATATTCAGAAACCCTAACCCCAAGTAATAGGTGCATATTAGAATTCGTGTAAAATTATAACGATCATTATTACAAATCTACTTCCAATCAAAACTATTCAAACAATTTAGACGCACGAGTTACGTTCTTGATATTCAAAGTACAATAACATTGCATTTTTATGGCGTAAGCAGGTGAAACTATAACCGCATTACATTTTAAATTTATTATAATCGATTCAATGATGTAGGTCGACCCACGTCATTCAATGTTTACAAATGTAATTATTTTAAAAGGATAGGTTTCGGTATTTTTAGGGATGTTAAATATTTCGTCTAGCTGCCATTTATTTTTTTGCTCAGACAAAAAATGTCAAACCAAATAAAAATATATCGAATATATCAACACCATTATGAGAAATAAACAAAATATCATTTCAAGTATAACAAATTTTAATTTGTTCTGAGATAAACAAGTAAATTTATTAATGGCAGGGAAACTCTGCTCTCATAATTGAAAATGTTTGCTATATCGAAAGCACTTTAGTCAAAGTATGTGGTAATAAAGCTTCGTAAATTGTATTTAAATAGACAATTTCAGCATTTTATGTATGAAGTAAATTTTATAATAACATTTACATTTTTATAGCATATAATTAGTAATTGATGAGCATAAACGTCGTAGTAGGATTTTGCATATTTTACCCTACACAATTTAATAATAAAAATGCTGAATAACAGCAAAGAATGCCGAAATTGCTGACTACGGTATTTGGACCAAGGAACCTTATTCGATTTTATTGCGCAAGCTCACACAAACAGTGGTGGTATCTGATGGGGCATGTTTAATTTTTATCGGGGTGGAAATTTATCGCAGCCGACGCCGATAAATTATTAGAAATATGGCCCTATTAAACGCAAACGCCGTACGCAACTATTGCATGCTAGAATCCCGTTTGGAAAACTACGTCCACTCCACTTCGTACACTTTCAATTGGCGTGTGTTATCTAGCGTCAAATGTAAACGCACTTGCTTTATGACGGGTCGGAATACCTTGGTCACTTCAATACCAGTGAACACGATATTTTCCCACAAATTGCAGTGAGAATTTTGCCAACGATTGAGGCGTTTATCTGGAATCAAAACACGGACAATGACACAAACGACCTTAAAACTTAACCTTAATTAATTGTTGCGGCAATTGTGAGTATTCAGAATAACGAGTTTGCATGCCATTCCTTGTTTAAGCGCAATACGCCATGTTTTGAATTAGTACTTTCACGCCAATTTGCAATATAGTTAGTATTTAGAAATTGAGCGTAAAACATTGCAGCTATTTTGATAAAGGTAGGAGTACATACATATAAGATTAGCCTTGCAACTACTGGGCTAGATATTCAACGGCAATGCACGCCATAAGGTTAATTCTGTGGAGCTGATAAAACCATTAAATATTCGTAATACATTTCTGATATTAACCGGTGCAGAGAAATTGCTTCTATTTTGGATTAACTGAAATAAGAAATAATTGTGCGTTTGAATGCAATTGTTTTCAATTACCTCCGAGAACAATTTACTATTATTCAGTGATTAAAAGTCTCCTCGCTGTACAAACAAACCCTACGTTATTATACCAGTAATTTCGCGTTACGTGACAAAAATCGAATCTGGGAATGACACTTTTGTCACGCACAGAAGAACCTCTCGTTGACGTCGGTAATTATTTTCATACATATTTGAAATATATTTCGTGCTATAGCACGATCAATGCTCTGTATATTCCAGGGAATGGGCAACGGAATGAAATTCAATTATTTCAAGTAATAGCGCATTTATAGCCGGTCTGTACAGTACCGGCTTTGTTTCGTTAATTGAATGAATGCCGTAAATGCAATTCACGTGCAATTGCTGTCGATGTGTTTTCTGTAAAAATTGGGGCAATATCATCAGAACCGGGTCACGCGAGAGAACCAGTGAAAGTGGTCGTCCCGCCGTCTCTGTCGGTCTCTCTGCTTCCCCGTGGGCCGCCCACTCCATCTCACTCTCACTACTCGTGTTATATAAGTAGATTTCCCTCTCGAACACAAAATCCCATCTCTGTTTTGTTTATGTGCGGTAATATTATAGCGTTTTCACTCTTAACCTGGCTCGGTGACCGAGTTCCATTTTATTATAGACCAGTGTGTGTATGCACGTGAGTTATTGAATGACTGAAAGGAACTATTCTGCCGATACCGATTCTCATTGATTGGCACCATATTTAAACGATTTCGAAATTAATTTGATCGGCCTTGTCTGCAACTGCGGCAGTCAAGGGTCCACTTCCTGAAGCTACTCAATAAATTTCGACATCAGATACTATATTTTCAAAAACTACAGGAAAGTAACATTTTTTATTTTAATTCCATCGTTATGTTGACGAAGAAAAAATAATTTGTTATGTAATGAATTAATTGACTGATATAGTATACAGTGACTGATAACTAAAATATGAACAATTTGATACTACATGTTTAAAAACGACAGGAAACAAACAATTGATCGTCTTTTAAATTCCATCGACAAATATTAATCGGGGGGAAATTTAACAATTTTAACATTTCGGACGGATTGCAAAAAAAAAAGAGGAATAAATAGGAATAACTGAAAGTAAAAAGAAAGAAAAAGGTGCACCTATCTGAAAGGGAATCTACAAATATACAGTGGAGTAGAGGTAAATGAAAGAGCAAAAGCAGGTGTAGCGTGTATAATCAAAAAATAAGAGAGTAAGCAAGTAACCGGTTAGACATGACACTCGGAAAGAATACGAACAGTGAATATGAATAATAACGGGAAGCAGATAAACTATCTAATCATTTATGTGCCAGACGAAACGGAAAGAAAGGGAAAAAAGACAAATTCAGGAATCAAGTGCAAGAAGTAATAGAACAAAACGAAGAACCACTGTCTCTATTAGGATATTTTTATGCAAGAACACAGGAATAGAGAACGTGATGGGGAAACATGGAGAAAAACATAGAAATAACAACGGAGATATGCTGATTGACTTCTGTGTAACAAATAACTTAATAATACTGAATTCAAGATACAAACATGAAATGACTTCTGTTATTATTACTGAATTCAAGATTCAAACATAAAAACATACACAAATACACAAAGAGAATAAAACAGTAGAAACGAAAAATCAATAATAGATTATATAATTACAAAAGACGAACAAAAAAAAAACTAAAGATGTACGTGTATATAGAAGCTGTGAAATTAGGGAGCGACCACTACCTACTAGGAGCAACAATAAAGAGGACAAAACAGATGACACGGAAACAAGTATAGAAGAAAAGTGCAGAACAAGTTCAAAAATAAATACACATAAATTAAAAGACCCTAAAGACCCTAAAAGATTAAAAGTATGGAACAAGAAAGACTTGACAGAACACAATTAAAAGAAACCGAAGATATGTGGAAAGCTTTCAAACAGGTAATAGAAGAGGCAATAATAGAAACATGTGTACTAACAAAAACCAATAGAATCTCGAAGCGGACAGATACAAAAAGAAGTTAGAACCAAGAAGCAACTATAGAAATAATACCTAGAAAAGAGAACAGCACAATAATATGGCAAATACAAAGAACAAAGAAATAGAGTCACAAAGATAATAACACAATCAAAAGAAACATCATGAGAAAAGTTCGGTGAAAAAATGGAAAAAATAGACATGAGAACCAGACGCTATTCTACAACATTATCAGAAGAAACAAGAAAGACAAAACGATAAAACTAGACAAAATAAAGGATCAGAAGGGAAACATACTGACAAAGAAAGAAGAAATAGGAGAAAAATGGAAACAATACAAGTATTGTAACTTTCCAAGGAAGGTTTACTGGAAAAAGATAACAAAACAAAAGATAAACGGAATACAGAAAGAACAATAGAAAACAATAACAATAAGAGAGACAAACAAGACAACGAGGAAGAACAAGAAATAGGTATAGAAGAAGTTAGAACAGCTATAGGGAAAATAAAACTTGATAAAGTACCAGGCATTGAGAAAATGAAAAATAAATAGTTAAAATACATGGGAGAAGAACGTATTACTATCTCTACTGTGTACCGAGGAAAAAGTATATGAGAACAAACGGTATACACATCTGATTGCAAAAAGGACTTCATTGCGTTTGGAATATTAACTTTGCCTTCATATTCATCCTGGAATGTCTATGCCATATAAAGAAACACCTGGATAATTATTCTAGCCACGACCATATCTACGAAACAAGAGGGAGGGGTGGCCTGAACAAATTAAGACTAAAAAACATGCATACAGGTAGCAAATACTATGCAAAAAAGTTTTTTTAACAAACTTAACTGCCGAGGGGTATAAGAAATTAACCAACAGAAAAGTTCAAAATGTTCATCAAAAACTATTAGGCTAGCAACGCCTTTTACTCCCTTGGTGATTTCATGAACAGTGATATACATATTTAATATGTCTGAGTGCGTCTTATTTATATAGTTGTTTTTATGTGTTCACCCGATTTTTAATGTGTTTTAGTTTAAGTATTGTATTTGTATCTTATAGATCATATTTCTATTTTGACTCGTGTAAAACTTTGTTATCAGCACCAAATAAATATTATTATTATTATTATTATTATTATACTAGAAAGAAGAATTAGACAACATGAACATGAAACATGAACATGACAAAAAATTAAAAATGAAATAGGACCATCACAAAGCGAGTTCAGGAAAACACATTGTATAATAGACCTCCTATTTACAATAAAAAACGTAATAAATTAGACCGTAGAACACCAAAAAGACATGTATATCTGCTTTGTAGACTTACAAAAAGCGTTTGATAAAATGGAAAGAGAATTTGTATGGCAGACACTAAATGATAGATATATATAGGACCTAAACTGAGGAGGGCAATCAAAAGCATATATAACAATACAGAAAATTGTATCAGAACCGGAGACATAATCACAACGACATTTAAAACCACAAATGGATTGAGACAAGGGGGTGGACTAAGCCCGATTTTGTTCATAATAGCAATGGATGAAATCATGAAGAAGATTAAAACCAAGACCAAGAAAACGAAAACAGTGATAGCATACAACAAATTAAAACCCACAACAATAACTCAATGCATTTTCGCAGACGATGTGGCAATCATCGCACAAACAAATATTACAAACTTACAGACTTACAAACAAATATTACAGACAAAGAGAGACTTACATACAAATATTAACATATGGGAAACTTAACTGGATAACCTGGATCAAAAATAAATATACCAAAAACAAAGGTAATGAAAATAGGAGAAACTAACTAAAGAAGCAATACACATTACAATCAATAACGACATAGTAGAACCAGTAGAAGACATAAAATACTTAGGGCATATTATTGAGAGGAAAGGGAATATGGAAACAGAAATAAACAACAGAATACAAGCAACGACAAGAACCTTTAACGTGATTAACAAAATTATACCAAACAACAAAAAAATATCCCATAAAACAAAACTTATAATTTACAAAGTACTATTTGTACCTACCCTACTGTACGTCTGTGAAATGTGGATACTCAACAAGAGACAAAAAAGCAAAATCAAAGCCCTAGAAATAAAATACCTGAGGAAAGTATACGGAGTAACAAAACTAGACAGAGTGAGAAATGTGGACATCACATATGAACTAGAAATGGTACAAGTTAATAAACCGATAGAAAATAGACAATTGCAATGGCTGGGACAACTAATCAGGAGAGAAGACCTAACCTAACCTAACCTAACCTTACCAAACAAAGAAGATATGGGAAACAAAGATAACAGGAAAGAGAAGAGTCGGAAGACCAAACAAGAAATGGGACAAAAATATTGGAAACATATTAAATAAGAGGGGGATAACCAATGCACAAGTGAAGGAAATAGCAAGAAACAAGAAACGGTGGAACCAAACGATAAAAGAAAATACATGAAGGAAAGATAACACCACTTCGACACCCGAAAGGGTAAAACAAGATAATAATAATAATAAGATTGCGGACAATTATAAATAAGTCGCATTAATATACTATGCCTTGTGAATCACTTCGAATAGCGTACATATAAAAATATTGTTTATCTTTAAAAGGTAGAATATATAAAAGTTTCTTCACATACAATGTACGAAATACGTGTCGCATGAGATAACTGCATTTCACATGTAGCACATGGTAACAGCGTAGATATTAGTAAACTCTTTGCGCGCATGGTTTTTATTGAACAGCAACCTCAATGTACGTTTTAATTAAGTTATATTAAAAAATATATAAATTGCAGCACTCTACTGGGTAGGGAATTTACGTCCTTCGGCCCACACTAGGCCACACTTCAACGCTGTAGCTCTGCGATAACCATTAACCCATATAAGGAAAATTTATCCAAGAAGGTGGTTTGTTGTGCGAAACATTTTGTCTTGCATTAAGGACGTTAATTTAATGGATGCAGGCGGGGAAGCCCTACTCTTATAATGGAAAAAATGTCCGCCGTATCGAAAGCACTTTAGTCAAAGCACGTAGTAATGAAGCTTCCTAAATAAGGGGAAATTTTCGTGCCCGCCACAATTAATTTATAAATAACCACAAATCGATCTCGCCTAATAATCAGATATCGATTCTGATAAAACACCCACCATACAGTGACATCCATTTGTATGCGGCACAACATCGCGGGATAACAGTAGCAATCGGCCGATAGTGGGTCAGTAGGACACGGGCGAATATCACTGAACTAACTAGGTGGCGGCCTATGCTGGTGCAACTGTGTTACAATATAAAGAATTTACACTGCGGCTGAAATATGCATTGAGGGGCGAAAACATGGTATTACCCAATTTTACCTATTTCAAATTACCATACAGGGTGTCCTAAATAGAGTAGGATTGCATGGGTATCTTTGTTATTCTTAAAGCTAGAGATCTGGTTAAATGGGCAATATTGTGCAGTTTTATATGCTGGTTCAGATTATTTTCAATTTTTTTCAAAAGTTTAGAAGTTATTCTAAAAAAACTAAAAATCGCGATTTTCTAAAAACTCCGATATATACATAATTATTAAAAATGCGGCAAAAAGTTTAAAATGAAAGTTACTTTCGCACAAACTTGAGAATCAACTCCAAACAAGAGTCAAGATGGCGGTTTTCGAGATATTATATATAATCCGAGATATTATATTAGATATATCCGAGATTTTTATACGTCTAACTAAATAGATTTTCCTTTCGTCTTTTCAACGATGTACAACAACCTATGTTAAAATGAAAAATATGGAAAATATTAATTATTCTATTAATTATTCTAAATTATTATTTATTAATTTAGTGTTAAAACAAAAGTATAAAAAATGTAAAAAAAGTAATACAACTAAGTAGTAAAATAACAATAAATTATAAAAAATGCTCAAAATTCTGACAGTTATTGGCCAAAAACAATTGACAGCGTTAAAGTTCGCTAATCCGATAAATTTCAACTCGGCAAATAGAACATCAAGTTAACGCATCTAAATCTAGAGCATCAACAATTTTTAAAAAAAGCGTAAGTTTTAGTATTATAAATTGCATATTTCTCATACTTTACAAGCAAATGATAACATCCGTAGATTAACATTTTGCTAACCTGCTGCAAAATGTTCAACATCAAAATCAACAAAATTACGGAAAATGGTGATTTTATAAATACAATTTTATGGATAGATGCATCCCACTTTTCTAATTTTGGATTATTTAATCATCATCACGAACACTATTGGGCTCAGGACAATCCACACATAGTGATTCCACGGCAACACCAAGTGCGGTTCGGCTTTAATGTGTTTTTGTGACATATTGGGAAATGATTTACATGGTGCTATAATATTTATTACTGCACGTCATTTGGAAACTCTTCAAACAACCTTATAAGATTTATTGGATGATTTACCTTTGGCACAAAATACTCAAATATAGTACCAGTAAGATGGCGCCCTCCACTCAATGCTAGAGATGTTATTACTTATTTAAATGGCCGTTTTAATAACAAAGTAATAGCGACTAAAACATCTGTTCAGTGGCCAGCCAGATCTGCATACTTGACGCCTCTTGACTTTTATTTGTAGAGTACTTTAAGAAACAAAATTTATGGTAGTAACTTCAATTATAATAATGTAGATGAACTTCCTGAAGCAATGACAGAGGCAATAAAAGGCGTTAATCGCAACACATTGCGATAAGTAACTGGCAATATTCTAAAACGCTGTCAATTGTGTTTAGCTACTCTTTTGCCATTTAGAAATTAACAGTCAGCATTTTTTATATTTTTTATATTTTATTGTTATCTTACTACTTAGTTGTATTACGTTCTTTTATTTTTTTACATTTGTTTTAAAAATAATCTATAGAATAAAAATAAAATTTGGAACAATTGATATATCCCATATTTTTTTTATTTTGACATAAGTTGTTATACATGGCTGAAAAGAGAAAAAAAAATCGGGCCGCCATTTAAAATAATAAAGTTGCTATTAATATCTCGGAAACCGCCATCTTGACTTTTGTTTTGACTTGATTCTTAAGTTTTGTGAGATCGAACCAAGTAACTTTAATTATAAACTATTTCCGCATCTTTAAAAATTATGAAAATATCGGAGTTTTTAGAAAATCACAATTTTTTGTTTTTTTAGAATAATTTCTATAGTGCTCGGACTTTTGAACATTTTTCAACATAATCTGAACCAGCATACAAAACTGCATGCCATTGCCCATTTAACTAGATCTATAGCTTTCAAAATAAGAAATATACCCATGCAATCCTACTCTATTTAGGACACCCTGTATACTATCAATTACATTAATGATTACATCTTATCAAAATTTCATTGGAATTGATATAGGAAAATTTATCAACAATTATAACTTTATAGCCATCTGTTAAATTAGTAATTAAGACCTTGATTAATCTCATGTTGCGCAGACAAATGGTATGCAGTGGTAAAATTTACAAACATTTACATTTTACAAATAAACTTTAATACATATCGCAACTAGACTTTCTCGTAAACGAAAAGTCACAAAAACTATTTCGTGATTTCTGCTAAAATTCGATCTTGCATATGATATTTCATTATTAAATCACAATGTGCTGTTTTAAGAGTAATTTTAACTATGACAGGAATATGTGGTTCAATTTACTGGAGTGAGGTAAGAGTAAGCGGTAATATTTTTTTACCCGAAACGTTAATATGCTTTGTGCAAAGAAAAAACACTGCATATGACAATACGATGAAATGTATAACAGATTGCGCTGACAGTAAAATTATAATATATAATAGAATTTATGGCATAGAATTATTATGTGCATAAACACAATATACACGTCGTTTTAAATCCAGCAATGGAAAATACGTATGTATTAAAGAACTGATGAAAACAAAATTTACATCACGAAAGAATATCAACCCGCATTCACTTACGTCAATTCAAAACATCAACAGTTTATCTTCGTTCGGCAAACACGGGGAAACAATAATTCGTTACAGTTTATTCAAGACAAATTGCGAATTCTGTCTCATCCGCGTTTCATTTGTTCGACCATTTTCTCGGGTAAATATTTCACAGTGGCGTCAGAGGAAATCAAAATGCAAACAGGGAGGAGACGCGAACCTTCGGAATTCACCCTACCTCTGTCGTACTAAATATTGACGCTTTTTCCGCCCACCCACGCACATGTATCTGCCATTCGCCAGCCTGTATTTGCCTAATTTTGCATTCACGAGTTTATCGCGCTGCGCATATTGACCTACAATAAAATACCGATTTATTTGCTTTTAATTAGTAGTGTGGTGTTTGTGCCGAGGCGGCTCTACGGATATGTCAATTGTTCCGCGATGGCAGTGACGCAATTGATTAGAATTTTAAATTCCCACTATTATTGTCTTGGAATATTATTGTTGCCATTGTGATTGTTTTAAACGGGCAGAGGCAAGTCAAACATGAACATTTTCGGATGCCTTATATGAAATGCGCATCAATATATTAAGGGATAAGCACCTGACAACTTAGTTCTTCTAGTTAGTTATCCGAGTAGGCAGGTGTTCCACATACAGCAAACAGTAACATGTTTTAATTATCATCAAAATAATATTCACAGTGGTACTTATCGTCCGCTCATTAGTAACCACGTGATGTCAACGCTTCCACTGGAACAAGATAAATGCTACAAAAACTAAGTCGACTTGCAAAATATCTGCTACAGTTTCATTTGACTCTTGCTGGTTTTGATACTGTTAATATCATGTAACGTAAAAGTTTTCACCACAATTTCTTCGTGTTAGCTTCAGTTACGTCAAAATTGGTATTTTATCAGAGAAAACTGGAAATTAGATGAATATTTGGAGATATCCGGATATACAGGGTCTTTCATAAATATGGAACCAAAGCGCAGGTCAATTTTTGTTACTTATTGCGAATTTTCTGACGCACGTATAAAACAAAAAATTACGTCAGTAATTTTTGACTTATTTTTGTAGAGCTTTTAATTCTCTTTACAGTTACTTTTTTTTTTAAATAATAATCCTTTCCTTCACAAAGTGGACTTTTTAATAGCAATCTTTTATTGGGAAATATTTGGGGGAAAAAAATAATAGAACATTGCTGCTAAAAGAAAACTGCTTAAACACCTATATCTCAATACTTAATGATTCTGCGATAAACAGATGGGCACAATTTTGCATATTTCATGAATATGAAAATTAATATGAGCAAATATTTCAAGATAATCGAATCACAAACCTCTGCAGTAAAATAATGTGTGCCTGATTGTCCTGAATATGCTTCAAATTATATAATACCTCATTAATTTATTAATATTTTACCCTAGTCTCTCTGTATTTAGCTATACACATTTGGGTTACAACTTGAGCAACGTCTACATAATGTAAATATGTAAAATATATTTTACCATGAACATATAAGGTGTTCCACGCAAGTCATCAACTTTGTTATTTTAAATAGAACATAACCTAACCCAACCCAACCTTATAAAATGTAAGCAGAATGTTCGTATTAAAACGCATCTATACTCCGTCAAATTTCGAGACGAAGCTTATATAAACATCCAAACCAAATATCCAACCAAAGTAAACTTAATCTTATCCAACAAAACCCAATCTACATTATAAAGCCTTCGGCCTGACGCCCCTTCTTAATTTAACCCAACATAACCTAACCCAACCCAACCTTATAAAATCTAAGCAGAATGTTCGTATTAAAACGCATCTATATTCGGTCAAATTTCAAGACGAAGCTTATATAAACAGTCTTACATGCGTGTTCCCCGCATGAACTCTTTATCTAACTAATTACTCTTTATCTTTACTAAGCATACGATTAGTCGTGCTGGAGTCTCCGATCCACCCGGACTAAGGATATTTTCTTGCTGCCATCGATATACTCGTATTGAACTTGTGTTGTGAGGAATCCGTCCTGTAAATTGTCGCCGATCACTGTTCAGTTTATATTAGCTCCGTCTTGAAATTGGACAGACTATAGTGAAGCACAGTTAGCTGCGACACTCTAACATCCTGCAGTAGGGGTCGAGAAATATGAGGCACCAATGATATTTCACGATAGTTTGAGGGCTCACTAGCGATAACTATCGATATATCGGTAAAAAATATGTATTTAGTAGTTATTTATTGTAATGGATATAAAGATTGCATAATATATGTTAACAATTTAAAATGTTGTGTAAAAATGTTATCATAGTTACATTTTCAACTTTAAGGCGAAAACGTCTTTCTGATACAAGTTGTCCCGTTGCACTACTATTGTAAAATATATGTGTATTCCTGGGTGTGTATAGTGCATATGTATCTATACACACCCAGAAATACACATATATTTTACAATCAATTCTGATGGCATTCGGTCATTTCCTGTTACTTGGAAAGATCGAAATAATTATTTATGATTTGTTTTCCTTACTTAGTTATTTTCCGAAATAATAACAGATCTGTCTTTTAAATTGTTGTGTAAAAATGTTATCATAGTTACATTTTCAACTTTCAAGGCGAAAACGTCTTTCTGATAAAAATTGTCCCGTTGCACTATACACATATGCACTATACACACCCAGGAATACACATATATTTTACAATCAATTCTGATGGCATCGGTCATTTCCTGTTACTTGGAAAGATCGAAATAATTACTTATGGTTTGTTTTCCTTATTTAGTTATTTTCCGAAATACTAACATATCTGTCTGTTCACTGGTCTGTTTGGGCTTTCCAAATACATATATCCTTTTATTAATGATGACTTTGGAATTAATAGATTCAGCATTTGCATTAACCTTTTCTTGCAACAATCTATAAAAAGAAAAATACAAATTTAGTACAAAAAGAAACCGCGATATGTGACAAAAAATGCCGCGCTTTTAGATTCTCGCTTTAAGAGGAAGATTTGCACGTAGGTAACGCAAATGGAAGGACATTCTAGTTCAAAAATACAGAATCTTTTTAAATTTATATAAATAGACCAAATTCGTTAACAATTTATAAAGATTTAAACCACCTAAACGAAGCACAAAAGTGCAGAAAAATTGAAAATTATGTAAATATACGAAACTCTGCAGTACTTTCATTCAAGTTTTCATCAACTACTTAAGAAAGTTTCATTGAATATTATGCATAGTATTATTATGTTTCTTTTCTCGTACTTACTGGCAAAGTAATTAGGTCGATTATAGCCATCTTGAGAGGCTATTTCTACAATAAATTAATATTATTAGGTATATTTAAAGTGTTGTTGTTATATTCGTTTAAGTGGCGGATGATATTAAATGGTAGTATAAAGTACATACATATAGTATTTACATTCCGTTTAATTAAAATTTAAGTTTATTTGAATTATAATGTTGTAGAGCGACTTTGACTGACGTGTTTTTAATTTATTAAAGTGTAATGTTGTATTGTTTTGTTAAATGTTGTATGGATTATTTAAAAAATAGTGTGGTTTGTAATTTAGATTTGTTTGTTCATTAAGGCATTGTATGTTTGGTTTTTTATTTAAAAGTTTATCAATTTCGTATCATTCCAATAGTGTTTGTTTAAGACTTATATTGGTATTATGTAAAAGTTTAGTGTTTTTGTCGATTTCGAATTTGTCCAACCTTTTCAAGATTAGATGATACCTCTTTAATTGAGATAAAAAATTATACAAAAATCCAAATTCCATGATAATCTCTAATGACATAAATCGAGAATTACATGAAAATCTATGAATCCGATTTCCGTGAAAAATTCATAACATGTGGATGGCAATTATTCGAAAAGTACAGAACTTTTCCTTCTCCTAAATCCAAGATCTTTCAAATATTCTAAATTCCAAATTCTGAATCAAAGCCAGCACACAAAATACAAATAAATTGATAATTGATGTAAAACGATAGATATATGCAATCCTATCTCAGGTAAACAATTTAGATTCAATAATGCTTTGCAGTTTATGATTTCACATTAATGAATCTAAATTGTTTACCTGAGATAACTGCATATATCTATCGTTTTACATTAATTCAAATTGACTCAGGAAAGGATCCATTTAATTATTAAATTGATAATTATTTAAATATACGAAATTCGATAACAATTTAATAAGATTTTAATCTATTCCACCATACAAGTGCAGACAAATTGAAAATTATATAGTTTTTACACATCATCCTACAACATCCTGTATAGTATTGAAAATACTGAAACAATAGTACATGAAGTACAGTAGTACAGTAGTACATGAAACTTGCTTAAGTAGTAGATCTACAATTGTGTAAAAATGCAAAATTCCATAATATTTAAAGACTTAATCGAAAATTAGATGAAAATCCAGATATTCAGTGAAAATTACTTAACATTAAGACGCCAATTAATCGAAAATTCAAGAAATTATCCTTCATCTAAATCGAAGATATTACAAAGATTATAAATTCCGATTTCTGAATTTAAACCAGCACAAAAATCCAGATGAAACGAAACATCAAATTGAGAACATAAAATATTTCTACGAAAAATTAAACATTACTGTCAAAAGTGCAATAATAACAAAATATTTCAGGTAATATTTATATTATTTATTCCAAAATTTCAATTATTTTGTAAACATTTCAATGATAACTATAAACATTCTAAAATGAAATGTAAAAAGTTTGAAGACACTAACAATTTTATTCGTTGCCAAATTTTGAATTATTTCTACGAAATTTTCTATTATTGCTGTGAAAATTACAACGATTAGTGTAATAGTAGTTTACATTATAAGCGGGGTAAGTGGCTTTAAAAGGCGATACAAGGGAATGACTGACGAGCCGACGGCAAGTCTGTCACCTTGTAGAGCCAGTAAAAACCATTACCGGGTGTATAATGTACGGTCGCGGCCAAAAAAAGTGGGACAAGTCTTATAGTGAATTTGTCTAAAATTAAGCTGTGTTATCAAGTCATTTGTCAAAGAAGAATCAAGTAACATGTCATTGTCAATGTGATATAAATACCTATATGCAACTTAATAAAAGGCATATTTTGGAATGGCCCCCTCAAGTTAGTGCTTTGAATAAAGCAAGAATAATAGAGAGATTGAAAATGGATGGTCTATCAGGCAAGTTGCGTAATTTTTTGACATCTTCAGCTAAACCAAATTCACACTAGGCAAAAAAAATGTCCAACTTTTGTATGGCCGCGATCGTACAGTATTTTATTTGTTAGACATGCGTAAACAGTTAAATTAAGACAATAACATGGCAGCAGAAAATATATAATCTGTCAATTTCCAAATCGTTATAAACACAATATCATAATTTCAATCATAATTGCACTTTTATATTTTTATTTGTTTAAAACTACTGTACAAGTGTACACCCATACACCTGTAAAACAGTCTGTACACTTACCTGGTAAGGTAACCATTGCATACACCATGCCTGTAAAAGGGGACACGAGCCAGTGTACAAAATTTACTTGTCCAGTGTCAACTTTCAACTCTCCCTTGTCATTGTTACCTTATTTTCATTCACTTACTTTTCAAGTATTATTATTTGGTATGTTTGTTTCAACTTTGCCGTCGATCGATATAAATAAGTGTAATTATGACTAAAATTATAATACTGTGTTTATGAAAATTTTTACACTGAGAAATGATATATTTTATCCTGTCATGTTATTATCTTAATTTAACTGTTTACGCGTGTTTAAGGAATAAAATATTGTACATAATACGCCGGGTAATGGTTTTTATTGGCTCTACAAGGTGACAGACTCGCCTACGTCAGGCATTCCCTTGTATCCCAGCAAAGACCCTCTTACCCGGCTTATAATGTAAAATACTATAATCGATCGAAGGTAAAGTTGAAACAAACATACCAAAGAATAATAATGGAAAATTAAGTTAAATTAAAATGACATAAAAATGACAAAATTTTTACGCTGGCTCGTGTCACTTTTACATGCTTGGTGCATGTAATGGTTACCTTACCAGGCCAGTGTACAGGCTAGTTAGAGTGACGTTTACGCGTGTGGAACAAATAAAAGTTGAAATGATTCAAGCCATATTTAATTAATTAATTCTTTCAAAATTTGATTTCCTACTTATGCCAAAATTTCAATTATTCTGACAGAACTTAAAATATAATATAAAATTGTCAATTCCTATTTATATTCCAATGGAATTCCACAGAAGAAATTTCATCATTCTAGTTATATTTAGATACAGACTAGATATTATAAAGTTCATGACTAAAAAAATAATAATCAATAATTCGATAGTCACTCAAACGCTATCGATTGCAAACGATAGTCTGAACTATAGATAGTTCTATAAATATTTCTCGACCTCTATCCTGCAGCAACTATCAAATCTTGGCACATTTTGCTTGTTTCGAACACAAAATGTTATTTTACGTTGATGTAATGCTCTCTTTTTGCAAAAATAAATGAGTATGTAGGAGAGTAATCCAGCAATGCGTCATTTAAAAATCATGGCCCCAAAAAGTTTTGCGCCCCAAAAAAAAAAAAAAAAACTTGCAGTAGCATGATCTATCCAAATGATACCTAATCTGTTAAATCCCAATCTGCCAGAATGTAATCTGAAGATTTCAGCATGCGGATTTTCTAATCCTAATATATTTAGATATACCACACACCTCATATTTTGAAGTTTTGAAGATAGTGTACAGGATGTTCGAGATCTACAGAGTGATGATAAATTATGATAATTTTGCTATTTCAAGTTTCTCTATGTGGAGTAGATTGTGCCCACTTATGGAAATGATTTCTGCAGACTTGTAGAGATTGCTGATTTGATTAACACATCGATTATTGGGTTATCTAAACTTGGTGAGAACGAATCGGTTCCAATTGTGCAACGACTATATCGACACATTCTTTTCTAAAAGGGAAAAGCGACAATATACAATTTTTACAGAAGACAACATAAATCGATTATTAAACATGATTTCAATTAAATTGGAAGCTTCTTTTAGCTTTTGTGTTACAATTTTCTCTTAATTATTTCCAATTAAACTGCCATATTAACCAAATATTGTATTGTATTTTAATTTACTGTGGTACAAACATGTAAACATTTTTTTTTACGCTTATCCCTTATAAAAAAAATTTGTCGATATATTGTTTAAAGAACTTTTATGTTGTAGTAATGGGCTCTTTATCAACTCATTGTTGTTATAATAATAAAATTGCAATGTCAATTAGAAAAAAATGATATCTGCTTAGAATCACTATTACAGGTTTATCGGAAATTTAACAATGCATTGCACTATTGCACAGAATGGATCGTGTATTCATGTAATAGGAATTTGTGAAAAAGTATATCGAGTCTAGAATCTTTCACTCTATACTCAATTCTCCATTTAATTGCTTCAAAGACAGAACTCTATTACTTTGTGTATTATGGGGTGAAAAGCAAGTAGCATGAAACACTTGCTAATGATTCTTGGTATTCGACAGAGCGCTTTCCTGATACGACGGGAAAATAATTTATTTTAATTCGACTCGCCGGATCCGTATAGAATCGTAATTATGTTACATTTTATTTTCGATCCTGGATAAATTGCCTCGTAAGGAACTTATTCCAGGCGTAATTTATAAGGCCAACGTAATTCAAGCGAAATTGCCTGGACATCGTGGCCAACGTTGACATGGGCACTTATGAAAAATTATAAGCAGCGTTATTTCTGTTTATGCTAAATATATTCATACAATCTTGAATAAATTAAAATTTACTATATTTAAATGGACATTCCTCTGTCAGAGCCCGAGTTCGTTCAAAGAGAATTATACATAATATTATATTTTCCTACAAATTGACACACAAAAGTGTTTCTGCTTCACTTTATCGCGCGTTGCTATTGACAACAAGCGAAAAGTTCTCGTAAATACTTTGTCGCTTGCGAATAATGCAAATAGAGACTTTTTCGCAAATATCTATTACCTGATCGCTCGTCATCAAAAGTCAATCATAATTATTGTATCTTGCAATAAGCATAATTAACGATTGTATTATGATACAATAAATTAGGAAAAATCTTGTGTGCAATTCGAGCGCAAAGTGCCATTGTTGCTCTCGGGATCTTTCCTCCGAGAGCAACAATGTACCACTGTGCGCTCTTATTGCACAAATAGCTATTATATAATAAATATTATAACATTTGCAAATACCTACAAAATTGTACTGATCTTAAAATAATCAAACAATGTATAATGTATATTTAAGTTCTCATTTTATTCTCATCATAGCCACGGACTTTAAAAATGCGTCGGTCCGTCCGACCAGTCTGTTATCCTTGTCTGGTCCCGCACGGTAGGAGCACGGTAGACAAGGATGGATGACTGCACGGATGGTAGGACGCGTCATTTTTAAAGTCCGTGGCTGTACACGTGCAGGCTTTACATCTATCCATATTCTATATGATGCATGCCATTTCATATACAATACTTTCTGCAAATTGATATTAAAACGTTTTAAGGTGCACAAAAAAATATTTTACGAGAAAATCGGAATGAATAATTTCCCGCAGTTGTTTAATGAATGTGTCAACCTTGGACAAGTATTTTATTTCTGAGGATTACATTTATTTGAAATTCTTTAGTCGTTTCATTTTCCTGTTTGATCTAAAGAAATACATTATAAATTTAAAGCTTGTCGCAATTTAAAAGAAAATTTAATTTGCTTTGTATGAGTTTCTTTTTTGAACATGGTAATTAACTACCCTATATTAAGGCACTATCAACAAAACGATATTTTTTAAGTGTATCGTATTAAATTTGGTGTTCCACAATAACGTTATTCGAGTGGTTAGGAACAGAAGAAATTGAATATCTTTATTAATTATACATTTATAAAATCTCATCGATTTGTCACAAACAATATTTGTGTTACGAAATGTACTTTTTATTCTATTTGAAATTACCACCTAATATCATTAGAATGGTTTCGACCTTTACTACGTGATAGTCCATATTAAACAAACAGAGAAACAATTTGCTATATTTTTACCACAAAATGTTTATTGATACATAGACATATACAATAAAATAACGGCTCGAGTTTCGCATTCTTACGTTCATTTTCAAGTGATTTAAGTGTCATACTTGAATATGACCGTAAGAAGTCGAAATTCAAGCCGTTATATTATTGTATATGTCTATATATCAATAAACATTTTGTGGTAAAAACATAGCAAGCTGTTTCTCTGTTTTTTACCACCTAATAATAGTATTTTATGAATCGTAACATTTTTTTTTTTAGCATTTAGTATCTACTCTATGGAAAACAAAGGTGAAGCGAATAACAAAGGGAATAAAGTGACATATTCTATAATAGAGCTCCCTATATAATGTAGGTAACTGAAATCTAGAATTTCAAACATGTAATTATTTCGAGATAAAATTAATGTAGAAAAAAAATCGTCAAGGATCATATGAGCAATAACATAACTCTCCGTTTAGGTTTCATTGGAGGTCGCTTTCAAAACATATTCAATTAAACATGAATAATAATATGAGCGAAATAATATAGTTGGAATTAATTCCTTTAAAATTTGTATAATCTACAATCTTATGTAGAAATTAGGCAAGACACTTTCGTTCATCGCTGTAATACTAATAAATCATACTGAAATTTATGTCATTGTCGTTTGATGCCGTAATGAACTAATATTTAATCGTGAAAATATTTCATAGAATGTCTAATTAAATGGAAAGGAATTTCTCATCTGCATTGCGCCGCCGTTCAGAATTTGCATTATTTAAAATTTCATGAAATTTATGACTCACAATTTTCGTGATCGGCATTAGTGTAACCTTTTTACTACGTATATTTTTATATTTCGGAGGAAATTAATTGCGGAGACAATCTGAAAATATTAAACAGTTATCTGAAGAATACAAGCTTTAGGAATTAAGCTGTCGGAGTTTCTACACTTTAAGATGAGTAGTACATTTGAATCGTCTGTTTCAGAAACTGGTCAACAGACATTTTTATGGATTTTTCTATTTTTGCGGAATCAGTATCACATCTCCTATTGTCAGGGCATATTTTTCTGCAATATAACCTCAACTGCCATTCCGTTTTATAGAATATAATGTACAATGAATATCGCTGTTAGTGCAGAAACCTGTCAAGCGATATCACATAGCGTGTTTCTGAGTACATTTAAATTTCTGCAGTAAAAGTCCGGTGATATTTTGTATAATACTAACACCATGGTAACAATTACCATTGGTTTGCCATTACTTACTATTGCTTAGTAGTTTGGTATACTTAACAAATCAGAAATAGCAATTTCTTCATTGTATTTGAATGAAAACACGGAAAATGTTGTGTTTTATTCGGTGTTCAAATAAAAAATGTATAGTTTATAATAGTGTCTTGTTTGTTAAAAATCATAATACCACAAAATAATTAGGAAATTACCATTAAAAATATATGTTTCTATAATATTATAATTAAATTAAAGGCAGCATCAACTTCGGGAAGATGTTAACTAATACCAGATTTTTTTTTCAGGTAAAAATCTGTTTAAATATGAAGGATATAATGTTTTTCTTTGTTTGTCAACAATTTGAAAGGTGCACTTGACCAGTTTCTGAAATAAACGATTAATTTGTAAGTGTAATAATAAATATATAATTTGATATATTATAGTATATACACTAATATTATAGATATTAGTGAATTGAAACAACTTTACTATAAATAAACATTTAAATATAATAACGAGGGTTGCAGAAAATTGGCGAGTGATTTTTGGGATAAAAATTAAGATTTAAGTATGGTGCGAAGGGTTAGATTAAAGTTGCATTTCTGGATAGCTCAATATTGATAAGACATAATGTGGAAAATACTTTTCCCTGTCGAAAAGGAAACTGCTGTTGCAGACCTTATTTTATATTGATGGTCTGTCACTAAAGGTCCATCAAGGAATCAATTGGTTTATTATTGCATCGAAGGGCTCAATATTACCAGAATATTTTATAATACGTTGCATTAATAAATCGTCCGCCACAAAATGTGCTTTTCTAAGTTATACAATCAAGTCTTGCGAGCTCTAGGCTTAACATAGTTGCAGATAATAATATAGAGTTAAAGCTTCTACACTTGCCTGCAAAAAATCGTACCCTTTAAAAATCGAGCAATCTAATTTTAATTTTGACATTATATTTTAAATTGCAGTTCTTTGTGTAATTTTACTACTAATTTTTGACACCGATATAATAATCAAGACCGATGAACGCGACAAAAATGATGTGCGTGAAGTGTGCAGGTCCAAAATATGCAATAGTATATTGTACAACTGTAGTTAATTTTCCTGCAAAACGGAGCGAAATTTAAACTTATAGGCAAAACTCTGCCGTTATTACGTGTTAACAGTCTATTTTGGAGGCAAGTTCATGTGTGGAATTCATCACAAGGCGCGGATTTCTAGGTATTATGCTATACATCAGTTTTAATAGCAGACCAAAATGACCTCGTATCTATACGAATTTCAGCAAATGAAGTAACGTGACTAATATTTTTTTTGTGTTTTTATGGATATTTTCAGTTTTTAAGCTTATAATTGCTTTAATGTTTTTTGTGCATATTTCCTTATTTTTTGTGCTTATTTACTTCTTTCTAAATTTTATAGCATATTATTTATTAGCTAGGAATATATTTTGTTGCACATTATTGTAATGAGAATTCAGTATTAATATTACTCCGTTACGTCTAGAGTGCTTGGTTATCACAAAATCATCAACAAAGCGAGCGTGCGTACGTGATATTTGGTAAACAAAGCTTGATTATTTCGGGGATTACACTATTTTTACGTGCACAGAACGCATCTGGGACAAGTGTGCTATCAATTCAGTCCAATTTATCTCAATCTTCAGTGCGTTGTGCTTGTGCCTTGTGTGTAATACGTGTTTTTTTTGTGTAAAATGCCGAAAGTAAAACCTTCCGTCGATGAATGGACACGTGGACATTCTGAATTAAAATATGAGAACGGCAAATTAATTTGCAGGGCTTGTATCAAACCGGTAAGTTTTATTTTGTGTTGCTATTGGCCTAGGTACAAGCATGTATTATGTTATAGATTAACTGCGAGAAAAAAAAAATAACATAACAAACATATCAAAACATCAGTTCACCCGGAAAAAAAAAACACAAATCTTCAAGCAGTACCCTGAGTACCCAGCAAACTATTTCCGAGTCTTTTGCGAGTTCTTCTACACAGAATGAAAAGGAATTTTACTTTGATTTATGCAATACGATGGTATCTTCTAACATTCCATTAAAAAAACTAGATAATAGTATGTTTAAATCCAAAAATACACCGGTAGACGTATTTCTGCCGAATCAAGCATTCGCAAAAACTATGTCGAGCAAGTATATAAACACACTATTGAGGATATAAAAAAGATAATTGGCAACAATTACATATGGTTCTGTGTATATGAAACTACTGATTCATGTGATCGGTACATCGCCCATTTAATGATTGGAATATTAAAGGAAGAGTCCACCAATGCATTTTTAATTAGTTCCAAGCAGTTAGAAAAAACAAATGGCAATACCGTTGCCAAATGATAAATTATCATTGATGCTTTCTGATGCCGCTGCATATATGTTGAAGGCATATGCTAATTTAAAAGTATTTTATGAGTAATTAATGCATTGCACCTGTTTGGCACATGGTTTTAATCGAGTTGCTGAAACGATTAGACTGCAATTTCCCCTGGTCAATGATTTGATTAAAACCGGGAAGAAAATTTTCCTTAAAGCTCCACTGAGGGTTGAAATGTTTAGGGAAATAATGCTAAATGTACCTCTTCCTCCGGTACCGGTTATAACTAGATGGGGTACATGGCTAGATGCTGCCTGCTATTATGCCGACCATTTCGATTCATTTAAGGAGCTTGTGTTAGAGTTTCCCGAAAATGTGTCAGAGGCAATTAAAGAATGCCACAAAGTTCGTAAAGATAGAAGGGTTGTACAAAATTTAGCATTCCTAAAAACCAAGTACTGTTTCGTAAGCAAAGCGATTGATAGACTCCAAGCAAAGGACACAACTTTGGTAGATGCGGTTCAAATAGTTGAAGATTTTAGGAACGACGTCTCAAACGTACGGGGATCTATAGGAGAGATTTTATAAAAATCTAAAAAAAAGACTTTATAAAAATTAAGGGTTTCGCGAGTTACAAAAATATCAACAGTTTTAAAAGGAGATTTCGTGGAAGATTTGTTGATAAAAATTACAATTGTTCCCAAATTTAAATATGCACCGATTACAAGTGTGGATGAGGAGAGAAGCTTTTCACACTTAAAAAATGTGCTCAGTGATAGGAGAATGGGATTTTCCGTTGAAAATTTAGAAAAACATTTAATTATTAGTTCATTTAAAAATGAGTAGTAATCATTATATGTTATTAATTATTATTGTTATTATTATTAATCATCAAAACCTATGTTATTAAAATATTACTTTTATCTACCTATAGTGCGTTCTTGTTAATAAAATTTTGTATTGTTTTGTTTTTCTGTATTTTCATAAAAAAACAAATATGCTTTTTCATGCTTTTCTGCGTTTTTGTGCTTATTCTTATTTTTATGCTATTTTATATGCTTATTTTCTAAGATTTTTAAGCATTTTTAGGCGCTTATTTTGTAATTCTTTATGCTTATAAATCCGCGCTTTATTCATCACAATTGATTGAAATCAAATAAATCCACTTCCTGTGCCATGCGATCCTGTGCCATAGAGACGCGAGCTGTCAGCTACCAGTTCCTGTCAGTTGTGGTCAATAGAACAATTAAACATTTTTGTTTTCGTATTATACAATGTCAAACACAGCATAATTTTGGGCCGTTTGATTACATGATGCTGTTTGTGCCCCAACTGCTACAAAGCAAATATTCGTTTATTTGATCTATAAAAATGTTAAATATTATTCTATGAAGCTCTGTCGCAAATAAAATGTTTCTTGTCGCTGATATTTGCGAAATTTGATATTACTTTAACTCGACGGAAAGAAAGCCAACTACGTTTACGGAAATTGCATTCAAAATGATGCCAGTTGTAATAAAATTCATAACTGAAAGCATGCACGTATTTTTCTGACCTAAATCGAGTTACAGCGAGCTTGTTACTTTCTGCTGATTAGTAGTGGACGTCATTCATTCCATAAACTTGCCGCCCGTCCGGGAATCTGGACCAAGCTGCCTACACGTACTTGGAAGCGTATTATTTTAAGGGTCTTATTTCCTGCGGCAAACGCAATTAAGCCGCCCTGGAGCTAATAAATCCGGAAGGGGGCTCTGAGTGGCGGACGGTGTTAGAGTCCGGGAGGGCCGATATTGCAGCGAATCCGTTACTCGTCGGCCCCCGGCAATCTAGCTGCATTCCCCGCGGACATGGACACAGTTTCGCGCTTGTGTCTCCGGGGGTGGGCAGTACACGTGCGTCCTTCGCACTACATACTATGTCCTCCGCATACCCAAGGCAAGGATTGCGCACTTTATCAGCACGTGTAACGTAAAACTAAGAAGAATTGGTTATTATAAATACAAAAGTGGATGATTCAGGGAAGCTTCACATAACAACTTAAATGTAATGCATACTCTTATTTCACATACACAAATTAAGCATGCGGCATAACGTTCATAGGACGAGCCTAATTGAGCTGATTGCAAATGGGGATCCTTCAGAACGTCGTATGTAATGCGTTTCATTGGGTTTCACCCTAGCAGACTCTTGAGTCAGCTGCAATACAGCAGGCATCCAGAATTCGAGATACCAGTAAAATAAGGAATTTTATTTGCAGAGATAGATCAAGTTCAGAAAATAAGCGAATATATGCCGGGGTGGTAGAATGTGGTAGGAGAAATTGTATAAATTCAGAAATTCTGCACAGACTCAGATCAGTTAGAAGTAACCACCAGCGCAGAGCGTTACTCTGCTCGACGAAGTCGCAGAAGTTGAGCATTAATTTCTCAGGCATACGAACGACGAAATCAAATGCACAACTTACTAAATTAATCTAAAGTCAATTTCCATATTAATGATAAAACCTATCTAGTGATGCTGCTGCGCCATAGCGCACGAGTAGTTGATCGAAGTTAATAAAGGATGAAGAACGTAGGTCACCGTCGCCGCAAAATGCGCGGGTAGGCATAACTGCGTTTTATACCTAATCCTGACAATATTTTCAACAAGACAGTAGAATATTGTAAAATATCATTCCTTTCTTACTTCAAAACATTTGGATGGAAATATTATTAATAGAACTGTTTTCTAAAAAGTTAACTAGTAACGAGTACATATAATGGGTATATAAATCTCTCAATACCGTTTAGCCAATGATATTCTGGGTTAATGTAATTTCGTGAATAAAATTGTTCAGCGCTCCGATATTCAAGCAATATCAGCATTTCAAACCAAATCAATCGTATGAATGAATGTACGTGTGTATAGATGAGGGTAGAAGTGGAATTGAACCTGATGAAACTAAACCGTAATCCGATTTATTTAAATAATATTACCTCGTAAAGTTCTGATGAATCATGTGGCTGAGATTAATAGTATACTTATCTGCACAATTTGAAGATGGGTTATGGCATGAATTCATTTATGTGATTTGTTCCTATCCACAAGGTGGCGTTGAAATATATTGGTAGACACAAATGCTAATGCGCTTCTATGCAATGATGGCATGTATTTGAAGATAATTTGGTACATGTATACAATTAAGTCGCTAATTTATTTTACTTTGTAATCCCAATATTGATTAATAACGATAACCAATTTTACAAAATAAATTCAAACAGTTAAGGTAAGAAAATATAAATAAAGATTCAATAATTATTAAATAAAATATATGCAAAATTTGTTAATGAAATAAATAACGTCTAATTTGAATGATAAAACAGAATTTTAGTTACCTGTCGCTTGCAAAAGAGATAATTAAATAAATAACGTCCAATTTGAATGATAAAACTGTATTTTATTTACCTGACGCTTGCATAATCTTTCAAAATGAATAAATCTCACTGAATCTATATATATATATATATGTGTTTTACTTACTAACAAAAATTACTAACAGACACATTACCCATTAAACGAACCGAACTAAGTTGTCACGATAATGATTTAAAAATCAAACATAACTTAAAGTACTATCACTAAATCACGATCCAAATGAATATTACAAATTATGAGAATTTGTATAATACCTGGGTGCGAACCGTGACAAAATATAAAATGCTGGCTAATGTATTCTCTATCAATTGGCGAAACTATTGTTTTGACTACAAGCTTTTCAGTGTCTATGATTGACTAACTCAATTTGATGATGGAAAATTGCAACCACAAGGAAAATATCGTCAGTAAACAAACATTTAGCGGTGTATCATATTTCAATGTTAGAAATTCAGTAGCGTTCCTGCAGAATTGCAGAAGGATAATGAAAAATTGTGCACGTACTGGGTTAAAGTTTGAAAGAGAATAGTTCCTGAATAGTTTTGTACTGAACGAAGTTTAGCTTTTCGCAGGGAAATTAAATTGTACAACTGTGTCGTCTCCTAACAATGGAAACTACCTTACGGTATTTTAGTGGATTCGATGAGATTTGTTTAAAGACATGTATATCAAGAAAGGAAAATCTTATTTGTGTACGCGAAGAATTCTTCGATATATTGGAAACCGAAGTTGTAAGCCAGATATAATTATTTTCTTTTTAATTATTAATAAACAAAAAATATAACACTAGATATTTAAAAAATATATATATATATATATTTATATAATTTGCCCTCTAAATATTCTGACCAACCTTGATCTAAATTCATATCTGAAGTCAAAAGTACCAAATGTTGTTACGAAATCAGAATTGACTCAACTCCTGATATTATTCACATTTTTCAGTTAGCAATTATAATTTGTGGATACAAAAAAGAAAATGTTGTAAAGGGATTTACAAAATTTTATTTTAATGGAATAGAAGAGAATTACGGAAATAGTATATTTTTAATACATGTGCATAAGAAAGCCTCTCAAACATTCTCGCCGCGCTTAACAATCAGAGGCAAAGCAGAGTGCTGTTAACGGCGCAGTACTTGAATTTTGTTTAATTTTTTGTTATACCTGTCACACAATGTGGAAATAAAGAGAAAATAAGAAACATTTAAGTTCATATTACAAGGTAGGTAGGCGTGGATGTAATTTTTAATCGTTAACACGACAGTTAGTCAGATAGTGACACGAGGGGGGCATGAAGAAAATAACAAAGGACAATAAGCTTAACACAAAACGTTATTTTATTATGTTTATTTGTGTATAATTTTTGAGTAGTAAACTGCATGAATATTTTAGAATCTAGATACGAAACCGTATTCAGAAAATTTTTGTTGGAATTTCGAGTGGTTCCTCTAGGAACAAAGAATTAAAAACAGATGTGAGAAAGCGTCCAGAGCGTTTAGAATTCCAAGGGCGCTCCAGGGGTACAGGGCAAGTATTGCAATAGAATGGGTGATTAGAAACGACGACGACTGAGTTGATCGTCTGCGGGGCACCCATATAAAAGAAAAATTTAAGGCTCATACGTGGAAGTTGGTGGTTGAAAGTTAGTAAGTGCGGACGGAGTCGCTGCCCAAATATTAATAGAACAGTTTATTTGCTATCATAAAATAAGTATCACGACAGAAAATGTCCCCTTAATTTTGAAGCTTCTTTATTTACTCTGTGATTATAGTTGGATCGGACGGGATTTTCCCGCTGACACTTTCGATTAAGTTAGAACGTACTTAGCACGGACGGGGTTTCCCGCTAGCACCAAGTACGGGAGCATTGTCACTAATTAATAATAAGAATAAAAACATCATCACTACACGAACATTAAATACCTAGGCATCACTTCCGACACCAAAAATAAATTCAAAACACACACACAGACAACGGACAAAGACATAAATCATTAAACGCTCGAAACACTTCCATAGTCTGACGTACAAAAATCAAAGCATTTCAACACACAGCCGCAAAAATCTACAAAGCAATATGCAGACCTATCATTGACTACGGACACATCATTTTTAAGCAACGAGACAGAACTTAGAAAACGCACAATACAAAAGGCAGAACGAAAATCCATCAGAGTCATCTCTAAACTCAGACACCCCGACAACCCTCTTCACAATATATCCAACGTAGAATTATAAAGCATTACAAACATCCCACATATACTAGACAGACACGAAAAACTCAGACAGAAATTTAAACAAAACGAAACAAACTGAACAATCATGGACGGGATTTACCAACTGACATAATCGATTAAGTTACAACGTACTTAGCACGGATAGGGTTTTCCCGCTAGCACCAAGTTCGGCATATCGGCTAGCAGATTGTCACTAATTTAATAATAGTAAAAATGAAACCATCATCACTACAGATAATTTCATTTTATTTTTAAAATGCTTCTTAAAGCTTCTTTATTTAATTTGTGCTTATCGTTGTATCGGACGGGGTTGTCCTGCAAGCACCAAGTAAGGGGAGCAGATTGACACTAATTTAATAATAACAATAAAATCACCACAACAAATTTCCCCAAACTTCATTAATAAACGTCTTTCTTTATCTTGAGAACTGATGAGCTTTCCTGTTGTCAGTAGGAAAGCAACAAAATATTTGCTGCACTGAACTGAGGGTGGGGATTACTTGCGATAAACCACCAAAAATAAAGTAGTCTCAAGTACTACAAGAAATCACAAGCTAAGTATAATTTAAATTTGATATTTATCAACATGTATCACGTATTCAGGCCCTCACCCTTCATATAAAGATATAAAACAAAACATAGTTCTTTTATTACGCTCGAGGTTCCACAACGCACGAGACATGTTAAAATACGGAAATTTGTAATTTTGGTTAAAATTGCAGTAAATAATACAAAAAAATAACAGTTGTGTTCAAATTCGTTTGCAATATTTTAAATAATTTTTCATTTATTAAAATAAAATTGAATCAGTGTTTTATCGAAGAGATCCTTCACTTTTAAAATGTTTAAAATGTTAGCTGAACTAATGAGAACATTAATTATCGAAAGGAGAAGAGCAACGAGTCATAAGTTAAAACCAACAAACTCTGATGATCAACAAAAGGTAAGACATTTTTATTAATTCGCATTCACGCGTAAAACGAACCAGGGGCAAATAAATAAAAAGGGTTACTACACACACAACTCAACGTAAAAGTAACAAAAGGCTTAAGGCCAGGGTCCAAACAATTACAACATGAAGAGGGTTGGCAACAATGTCATCTGACGTCATAGACGTCAATATCATCAACGAAATGCTGAAGGTTAAAACTGCTACTTTCCAAATAACAAATAATAAGGAGTATTAAGCTTATGGTGTCTGGTTTTCGGATTTCCAGCAATAGTAAGTGTATATTTATTCCAATAAAAATTAATACTACCTGACGTTTAGTGTCGTTTAAGTTTGGTTAATAAATATTTTGTTACTAGGTGACTTTAAAACTTGCCGTGCTAGAAAGACAGAAGTTAGCACGCTTATTAGTTCGATAGCCAAAGATTATGATGCCGGTATGATAAAACAAAGCGATATTGTATGAAATATTCTTCAACTTTATGGTGTTGACATTGCAAACTGCAATATTCAAAAATGTTGAAAGCCAACCTTTGGGAAGGCACAGACTTGAAGAACAAGAAGGGTTGTTTATGACGATGACACTGCAAACTGCAATATTAAATAATGTTGAAAGCCAACCTTTGAGAAGGCACAGACTTGAAGAACAAGAATGGTTTAAAATGAAGATCTATTCGATTGAAATTTATATCTTATGAAAACAATTTTAATTGGTAAGTTTAAAAAGTCGCATGAATGTTCTGCGATTCTTTTGTTATAATATGTAGGTGGTTTCAAAATACACTAAACCTATTTTTATTCATACAACAATCGAATGTATTTATTGTTTTAGTCATGTTATAATACTATTTGTTTTGTTTATCAAATAATCTTTATGGAAAACATTCATAATCGAATTAATTCTGAACCAATTTATTTTGAAAACCCTCAATACTCTTGATATGTACCAATTTTCAGTTCAACCAAACGTCGGTTGGGCTATTTTTTATGTTACTTGTGAACTCGTTTTAAACCAATAATACTTACTTTTACATATGATTTTATCAACAAAAAAATGCAATTACGTACGTGTAACGTATGAACCAATTCAATTACAAATATAAATCCAAAAGAATTATTAAAAGTGACATAGAAATAGGACGTGAGTGACAAAATAGAGTAATAATCACAAATGTGATATGATTTTATTTTACGACACGTCTGTGGAAATCCAGGTAACGGCTTTTACCTGTGCGGCGACAATCCCTGCAGAAATATGTACCTGTCACCCAGCATTTGGAAAACAACTAACCAGCAATTGGAAATATTATGTAAGTATATTATACTACACCACATCTTTGTATTCACAAAGAGCATTATTTCTTTATCCCATCAAGCCTCGCCTATCCTTACATTATCTCCTTAGCGGTGACAACAGAGGTATAAACAACGATTTCGGCTCCATCCACTGCAAAACGATCTGGCCGAGGTCGGTGTTGCTCCTAAAGAAGATTTGTGAGATCCTGCGGAATTACCGCCGCCTTTACAAAGAAAAACCGTCATCGCGGCAAGGCGTTTATCCGTGTAAATCGATTGTTCGGAAGTTGTATTTCGGCCGTCGTCATCTTTATAGAGCCCAGGGATCTGCTCTTTGCCTCTGCCGAGTTGTAAAAGTTTTAAGGTGATCTGACGTGCAGATTCCGCGAATGAACCAGTGCTAAAGTAAATATGCAATTTTTACATGCGCTCAGTGCATATCGGGGGCACATTTTCTTACTTTTTCAATGTAAACAACCAAATTTGGTTGCTGCTATGAGCGGGCGTTATAACTTATAATGCCCGCTCATAATATCGCGTTCTGGACTTATTATTTATTTTATTATTTTATTAATTATATAATTTATCGTTTCGTACGACAGATATAAACACCAAATGAGGTCGTGAAATATACGACTAATATTAAATGTGGGAAACGCAACAGTTTTTCAATGGTGACGTGCAATGTGTGACAAACAATAAGATTAAAATTGGACAAATGTTAGCAAGCTATTAACTTCAAATGTACCGCGAATATAAAAATTATCATAAATATTGGCATCTGTAGTTGTAAGAAAAGCAGTAAACCATCTGGCGCTAAATCTTCGTAACATTTCATTAAAACACTTGAAGAGATTTGTTGATTGTCCTAAATCGCAGAGTAGTATTTAGTATACGAATGGAGTAAACATTTTTTTAAATAGGCCAGCGTAAACAGACCTTTCCAATTTGAGCAACATACATGAGAAATTTCGTCTTATAAAATTTCCGATAATATCTAATTTTATTCTGCTTCAAAATTAGCAAAATTGACAAAAACTAAAATTTTACCATTCCTTCACTTATAGCGTTGTCTCCCTAAACATCACCAATCGACGAGACGATAAGTGGATTAATAGTGTATGAAATTATGCAGGATGTAGCTTAAGGTCCAGGCTTTCAGGTAAGATAAAAATTGTTAACACATTCGTCCTAGTTTTGTTTTAAATATCAAAACAGTTCTTAAAGAAACACGCCTCGTATTATTTGTTGCTAAACAATATCGATGGAGTTTCAACCGAGCGAAGTTACAGGATATACTTGTTTTTTTATCAAAAATACAAATATGTATATGATTCTAAATGAAAACCGTGTAGATACCACACCTCCATTTTTTATTTACCAGTTCTATTTATAAACACGGAGCGTTTCTTACTCTTGCATAAAACATAAAATTGTTACCTACGAAACAAGACTAAAACAGTTTAAATATTTTGTAATTATGTATGTTACCTATAATATAACACTTATTTTGTTGCAGAAACTAGTTTCACACTTCACATACGCGTGGAAAAATGTGGAAGCCTGTTAGGTGCATACTTGTAATCGCCTGCTTAAAACCTTACAATACAGACATTTCGTTCCATAATACGTTTATACTAATAAATTGTATGTACACACTGATTATAGAAACACATAAAAATGCTGAGAATAAGCGAATTGTGCAACCAGATACGTAAATATAGCACCCGGTAAGCATTAAATTTCATTTCAACTAAAGTAGGTGTTTCTACTATCCGACATGCTTGGGTCTAATGTGAATAGATTTTAACCCTATACAGGGTGTCCTAAATAGATTAGGATTGCATGGGTATCTTTCTTATTGTGAAAGCTAGAAATCTGGTTAAATGGGCAATGTTGTGCAGTTTTGTATGCTGGTTAGATTATGTTGAGAATATAACTCAAACGTAAAACGTGACGTCATAACAATGCAGTTTCTATAGTTACGCATGTATTAATAACTGAGAATGTTGATAATACCACGGTTGTATTTTCAGGGGTAATATAACAATCTGTTACATTCAAAATACGCGGGGAATGGGTTGATGGATTGTGCCGCCTCGGTGCATTAGCGGTACTGGACACTTTCCGATCAGAGTTCAATTGACGCGGACGAGAAGTTGTATCTTCACGATAATCGCTTGATAGCGACCGCGTGTTGGCGGGATTTAGTGAGTACAACTATAGGGATTGCCCCAGTGAGGGAACGCCCAAAACGGCAGTGCCGGATATTCGTTTCGTGAGCTCTAAAGGGTAAGCCTAATCAATTCCTCGTCGTTCGAATGCTTATCGTCGATTCGTAGGTTCTATTCTACTCTATTATCTACTGTCTTGTGCTTCGTCTCCTTCCTGTTGTTCGTCTGGGTTCATCTGTCCGTAATTCGAGGACAACCCTCGACCGAAACCCTACAGCCCCGACGGCGTGACCAGCTCGACGGTGTACTTCCGCCGCCCGGAAATCCTGGACCATTCGGATTCATCACCAGATAAGCTCCACCCAGTATATACGTACTAACATACTTATCTCGGGATAGTACGCCTCGTGTCCGCAACGCACTTCCGGCTTAAGTTAAGCCGGTGCGCGCGCCATCACGTGTAGCGTGACGTCGGCGGTCTTAGGATCTCGTCGGTTTAGGCCATTGTGCCTATCACTGTTAATCACCCCATCCATTTAATCATCTAGCATTTAAGAGTTAAGCGTAATCGCGTTCGCGTGGCCACCGGACGACGTAATCCTGTAATTCCGCTTAGGAGCGTATCAATAAACGCTGTTTTGTGTACCCCTTGTTTTCTTGTTTTGTCGAGTAGCGACACCAGCTGTCATCGCAGCGACAGTCTATTCACCAGGGGAGTAGATATCTGCGTGGCGCCCTTAACCCCCCCCCTCTCCACTGGACTAGCCAGGTCCGCCCTTGGTGAAGGTGTTGGCGAGCCAGTTCGCTCGCCCTGTCAGGATAGAGGCCCATCTGGCCCTGTCCTCATTTAACTGCCCTGCCCACCGTGCAGGTGAATTATTGGTGTGGCAGATTTGGCGCCCAACGTGGGGCCCTCCTTTTTTTTAATAGGCCCTCCTTTTTTTTAATAGGCCCTTTTTGAAATAAGCCCTTCAAGTACATATTATGTTTTATGGCCTATATCAAGGTAACTCGTTTTTTTGTGTGTATACCGGCGTTCAGCGTAAAACCCTTCAGGCATATTAAAATTGTGATGTGTAATTGTATAAATTGTATGTATTGCCTATGCGCTACTTTATTGTAAAGTTAGTACGGATGTTGCTGACGCGAGTCGACTATCATAAGATAAGAACCCTTTAGAGTGGAGGTCGCACTTGGAGTTTATTAATGAATTAGGAATACAATTCATTCAGTAAATGTTTTGTTACTGCCGAGAGTGCAGGAATTTGGTTTAAAACTCGTGCGAGATTAGTTAAATTCTAGAGATTTTTTTTAAATTCCGTGGATTTCATTATACTTCCTTCTATTATACTTAGTGCAAATTGTGTTGAGGAATTCCACGCAAGTGCATTCAGTTTGTCGCGTTGTACTGCGGAACGCTTAAAAACCGCAACGCGTAATTGTTATTGTTGTGTATCGCAACGTTGTTGGAACGCGGATGGTCCTGCTGGTCACATTCGGTCCAAGTTTTCTTTTCTCTTATTGTTATTATTGTGGTCGTTGATATCCAAAACGTAGTCGTATTGGCATTAAGTAATTATTCTTGGTAATTATATTGTTTTGTGTTGCGAAAGCGACACTACAGTCATGTCGACGCCTCGTATCGAAGTGGGTCGTCTTAGCAAGGACGAACTGACCTATGAATTGTTGTGTTGGGGTATTAAGGAAGATGCTCCAGTGGAGCGATTGCGACAGTCCCTTCGTGGATTTGTTCGCGCTGAGCGCGAGGGTCACTCAATCTCTCGCCCGACCTACACTGTAGAGTTCGCGACCGACGCGACTGCGCTGATTGATAAAATTAAAGAGTTGCGTAAGGCGGTGGGCGAATTTTCAGATAGCACGAGTAGTCCTGACTACCGGAGACTTATCGCAAAATTGACGTGCGCCGTGAATCGCGCCAACAGATGTTTACCGACAAAAAGCGAGGAGACCGCGCGACGCGCCATGTTTTTGTCGGACTTGATGGCTTTATCGACTGAACTCCGCTCTAAGGCTCGATCGTTCGTTCGCCAGTCCACGAGAATTGACGCCGGTGTTTTAGACTTATCGGCGCTGAATGTCGACAATGACTCGGACGGTAGCTCGAGTTCTGATGATGACGCAAGCGGCTTAAGTACCGACCGATCACACGCCGTGGTTGCTGAACGTCCTCGTCAGGAACGACCCGCGCCGGTAAATACGTGGGGTCTCCACTTCTCGGGCGGAACAGGGAGTTCACTTAACGCGTTTTTAGAACGGGCCGATGAACTGTGCGTTGCAAGAAATGTGTCCCGCGAGGCATTGTATCGGTCGGCGGTGGATTTATTTACGGGAAACGCGCTTATCTGGTACCGCGCGATCCGCGATTCAATCTCTACCTGGGGCGAGCTATGTCAGGCTCTCCGACAGGAATACCTCCCACACGACTACGACGATAGTCTGTTCGAGGAGATTAAGCGTCGTACACAGGGTCCTGGCGAGACAATAGGGACCTATCTCACGTGTATGGCAAACTTATTTCGACGCCTTAATCAGCAACTACCAGCGGCGACGCGTCTAAAAATCTTAATGCGTAATATTGCGCCCTACTATCAGCAGCAGCTAGCACTGATAGACGTTACAAGTGAGACTCATCTACGCACTATGTGTCGAACATTAGAAGCACGACGTGCGACACTGGAGGCATTTGAGCCACCTCCGAGACGTGGGAAGTTGTTGGAGCCTGATTTGGCTTATGTAAGCACATCGGCGAGTTGCAGTTTAGCGGCAACGACCGACATTATTTGTTGGCAGTGTCGTTCGCCTGGGCATATGGCCGCGAACTGTCGAGAGCGCTCATCTAGTAAACGTTGCTATAAATGTGGGAAGCAAAACGTGACTTTGAGAACCTGCCCCCGCTGTAATTCGGGAAACGCTACCGCGAGGCGATAACTGATTGCGCATCGCCCGCGCGATTTCCGAACGCAATCGTACAGAACCATAAGGTTCTCCTGGACTATGTTCTCGCCCACGCACAAGGTGATGAACGGCCTTTTCTGGAAGTATCAATTTTTAATCGTAAACTCCTGGGTCTTTTGGATTCTGGCGCTTCACGTACGATTATAGGTGGCCCAGGATGGGATATGATTCGTAGCCCAGACTTAGCCCTTCAGGAAAATTCGATTCGGTGTACAGTGGCCAATGGTCAAGCGTGTATGAGTCTAGGGACGGTAGCCCTACCTGTGACATTAAGGGATAGGACTGTGGTTGTAGAAATATTGATAGTCCCGGACATTCCACACGCGCTGATATTGGGGATCGATTTCTGGACAGCCATGGGGGTTGTTCCCGATCTGCGGGCCGGTGAATGGCGTTTTGCGGGAGCAAATGTAAACGCGAGTGCAATAGTGCACGTATGTGCTCAATCGGATTTGTCGAAGGAGCAGCAGCATGAGCTGAATGCTCTAGTGGGCCGCGCCTTTTGTCAAATTGGGGAGACGTTAGGGTGTACTAGCCTCGTCGAACACGTTATCTCTACGGAAGCGGAAGCTGTTAAACAGCGGTACTATCCGGTGTCCCCAATTATGCAACGACACATCGATACAGAGCTTCAGACTATGCTGAAAAATGGCATCGTCGAGCGTTCTAGTAGCGACTGGTCGTCTCCAGTCGTAATGTTGAAGAAAAAAGATGGCACTTATAGATTTTGTGTGGACTACCGTCAATTGAATAAGGTTACCCGCCGCGATGCGTACCCACTACCTTACGTAACCCACACGCTCGATAAATTGCGTGACGCTCGTTTCCTTTCGTCACTTGATATTAAATCTGCATATTGGCAAGTTCCGGTGGCAGAGGCATCTCGCCCTTTTACGGCTTTCACGGTACCCAATAGAGGCCTTTTTCAGTTCCGACGTATGCCTTTCGGACTTCACAACGCACCAGCTACCTGGCAACGTCTCATTGATCGAGTGTTAGGACCTGAGTTGGATCCACACGTATTCGTTTACCTGGATGATATATTGGTTGTTACGCAAACGTTTGACGAGCATGTTCGCGTACTAGGGTATTTGTATTTGTAGTATTTGAGCGGTTGGTAAATGCAGGACTCACGCTTAATCGGGAAAAATGCCAGTTCTGTCGTCCCGAGTTACGATACTTAGGCTACGTGGTTAACAGGCATGGCCTGCAAGTAGACCCCGATAAGGTGGCAGCTATTCTCAATATGCCAACACCGAAGGGAGTAGCGGACATTAGACGTATTATAGGAATGGCGTCATGGTATAGACGCTTTGTTCCCAATTTTTCTTCATTGGTATCGCCGCTGACCGGGTTACTAAAGAAGCACCGGCCATTCGTGTGGTCCGCCGAGTGCGAGGAAGCCTTTGTGAAGGTAAAAGAGTGTTTGATTACTGCGCCGGTACTAACCTGCCCGAATTACGAGTTGCCGTTCGTAGTTCAATGTGACGCCTCACAGTTTGGGGTTGGAGCTGTGCTCACCCAGGATCACCCTGAGGGTGAGAAAGTTGTTTGTTACTTGAGTCGCTCACTTAATCGTGCAGAGCAGAACTACAGCACCACCGAGCGGGAATGTTTGGCCGTATTGTGGGCTGTGGAGAAGCTGCGTCCGTACCTGGAGGGTGCACATTTTAGGATCATCACCGACCACTACTCCCTCGTGTGGTTAAACAACCTCAAGGATCCCACAGGACGGCTAGCTCGTTGGTCGCTTCGCTTACAACAGTATAGCTTCACGATAGAGCACCGCAAGGGTAAAGATCACGTGATCCCTGACGGACTCTCTCGTGCCGTACCAGTATTGGCAAGCGTAACGGTAACTAGCTTAGGGGATGGGTCCGTTCGTGATAGCTGGTACCTACGTATGTGTAAGGGGGTGGTGAAGTCGCCTTTCCGATATCCGCAGTGGCGGGTTGACGAGGGACGTCTATACAAGCACGTGAAACATAGGTACTCTGCCTTAGCACCTGATGTAGACCAGTGGAAGCGTGTTGTGCCTAAGGACGAACGCGAGGGTATCCTTCAACAGTGTCACGATACCCCAACGTCGGGTCACACGGGAGCTTATAAAACCTACCATAGGGTGAGTGAAAAATATTACTGGCCGATGATGAGGTCGGATGTGGCGAGGTATGTTAGACAATGTCGGATTTGCGTGGCAACCAAACCTGTCCAAAAACGACCCACCGGTTTTATGGTCAGTCGGCCACACGTGACGCGACCATGGGAGGTTATTTGCACCGATATCATGGGTCCATTGCCGCGTTCATCGCGTGGTTACCGGTTTATCTTAGTAGTATGTGACGTATTCAGCAAATTTTGTGTCACTTTTCCCTTACGTGCTGCGACTGCAAATGCCGTGGTAACATGCATCGAAGAACATGTCATCTTGATGTTTGGCGCGCCGACCCAGATCATATGCGATAATGGAGTCCAATTCCGGAGCAGGGAGTTCCGAAGGCTGGCTGAGTCGTATACCTGCCAGATAGCGTTTACGGCAAATTACCATCCACAAGCAAATCCCACGGAAAGGGTGAATCGAGTCCTCAAGACTATGTTGTCCTCGTTTGTGTCGGACAATCATAGGGATTGGGACAAGCTGTTACCAAAAGTCACGTGCTGCATCCGGACTTCAAAACATGAGGTAACCGGGTTGACCCCATACTTTATCAATTTCGGCCGAGATATAGCATTAGTCGGCACACCGCGGGCGAAACCCAGTGATTTAGATTCCGTGTCTGAACCGTCGGAAGACCCAACGCACAGTTCCCGGGAGCTGGCGAAAATGTTCGCGGATGTACGCGCTCGGCTGCGGAAAGCCGGCCAGCGAAGTAAACACTTTTACGATTTACGTCGTAGACCCGCCGAGTATTTTCCGAATCAGCCTGTATGGCGAAAGAATTTCGCGTTGTCGGACGCGTCCCGTTATTTCGCCGCCAAACTTGCTCCGAAATATATCGGACCATTTATTATTCATAAGCGGATGTCGCCGTGGGTGTACCAACTGAAGCATCCTGATGATGGTCGGCTGCTAGGATGCTGGCATACTAAAGATTTGAAACCCGATCCTTCAGACGCCAATGACCAGCGCTAAATTTTGAATTAGATTTTTGTTACTTGGATATCAACGCACGATCACTTGTTCTTTAACTGCCTTTTTTTTTTATCTTCTTCGTGTATTCGTTCCTAGTTCTTCTGTCCCCCTTCTGCATGTTTACCTTCCTATACCTCTGCTCGGAAATTTTCTTCGAAAATTTCCTCGGGGAGGAAAGGGTGGAATCTGTTACATTCAAAATACGCGGGGAATGGGTTGATGGATTGTGCCGCCTCGGTGCATTAGCGGTACTGGACACTTTCCGATCAGAGTTCAATTGACGCGGACGAGAAGTTGTATCTTCACGATAATCGCTTGATAGCGACCGCGTGTTGGCGGGATTTAGTGAGTACAACTATAGGGATTGCCCCAGTGAGGGAACGCCCAAAACGGCAGTGCCGGATATTCGTTTCGTGAGCTCTAAAGGGTAAGCCTAATCAATTCCTCGTCGTTCGAATGCTTATCGTCGATTCGTAGGTTCTATTCTACTCTATTATCTACTGTCTTGTGCTTCGTCTCCTTCCTGTTGTTCGTCTGGGTTCATCTGTCCGTAATTCGAGGACAACCCTCGACCGAAACCCTACAGCCCCGACGGCGTGACCAGCTCGACGGTGTACTTCCGCCGCCCGGAAATCCTGGACCATTCGGATTCATCACCAGATAAGCTCCACCCAGTATATACGTACTAACATACTTATCTCGGGATAGTACGCCTCGTGTCCGCAACGCACTTCCGGCTTAAGTTAAGCCGGTGCGCGCGCCATCACGTGTAGCGTGACGTCGGCGGTCTTAGGATCTCGTCGGTTTAGGCCATTGTGCCTATCACTGTTAATCACCCCATCCATTTAATCATCTAGCATTTAAGAGTTAAGCGTAATCGCGTTCGCGTGGCCACCGGACGACGTAATCCTGTAATTCCGCTTAGGAGCGTATCAATAAACGCTGTTTTGTGTACCCCTTGTTTTCTTGTTTTGTCGAGTAGCGACACCAGCTGTCATCGCAGCGACAGTCTATTCACCAGGGGAGGAGATATCTGCGTGGCGCCCTTAACCCCCCCCCTCTCCACTGGACTAGCCAGGCCCGCCCTTGGTGAAGGTGTTGGCGAGCCAGTTCGCTCGCCCTGTCAGGATAGAGGCCCATCTGGCCCTGTCCTCATTTAACTGCCCTGCCCACCGTGCAGGTGAATTATTGGTGTAGCAAAGTGGTGTTCTCATTATCGATAATGATTTTATAAATACAACGAATTTCAACCCCAACGACGAAAATGCACCGAGCCCGAAGGGCGAGGTGCATTTTCCAAAGTTTTGGGGTTGAAATAAGTTGTATTTTTAAAATCATTATCGATTTTTGAGAACACCACGAGTTATATTTAGGAAGAGAATATAATGAATTGATTGAGTCATCAAGTAAAGCAGAATAAACAAGAAGCTAAATATACAGTTTAAATACCTATATTTATTTAGATCACTTCATCTTTCAAGCAGCAAACCACATGTATTACCACAATTTACTATTTTACTTGTACTTGAGACACACTGACATTTCGGGTTATGTTTTTATCATCGGCCGACTAGATTGTGGGCGCAACCGATTAATAGCACCATCGCAACGATCGTCGCTGCGATTTGTGCTTAACCAAAAATTGTGACAGCGACCGACATTTGTTCGTGGTATTATCCTGAAAATACAACTTGTTGTATTTTCAACATTCTCAGTTATTAATACATGCGTAACTATAGAAACTGCATTGTTGTGACGTCACGTTTTACGTATGAGTTATATTCTCAGTAATAATATAACAAGAGAGTGAGAATAAATTGAAAATAATTTGACAGATTGTCGAAAACTTGTTGCCAGGCAATAGTCACGAGAGCCCGAAGGGCTCGAGTGACTATTGCCAAATGGCAACAAGTTTGAGACATAATCTGTCAAATTATTTTCTAATTTATCGAACTCTCGAGTTATATTTGATTAGATTATTTTTTGACGTTTTTTGCTTTCTAGTATTTCTTTATCAATTTCAGTATGCGAAACGCAGCTAAAGCGACTTTTATTCATTTTGTATGACACTTTAATATGATTGATAAATTAATAATTTGACAAATATTTTGATTGACAAGAGTGAACCTAGCTACCGAGATTATTCCCACTATAATAATCTCTAGAGAATATTCCCAGTATAATAATGACGGGATTGGTCCAGAAGTATCAATATGACAAAAATCGAAATATATCATTGGTTTTGAGAAACGTCAAAAAATAATCAGGATAATACCACAACAAATGTCAGTCGCTGTCACAATTTTTGGTTAAGCACAAATCGCAGCGAAGATCGTTGCGATGGTGTTATTTATCGGTTGCGCCCACAATCTAGTCGGCCGCTGATAAAAACATAACCCGAAATGTCAGTGTGTCTCAAGTACAAGTAAAATAGTAAAATGTAATAAATGTGGTTTGCTGTTTGAAAGATGAAGTGATAAATATATCTAAATAAATAAAAACTGTGTATTTAGCTTCTTGTTTATTCTGCTTTACTAGATGACTCAATCAATTCATTATATTCTCTTCCTAAATATAAGTCGTGGTGTTCTCAAAAATCGATAATGATTTTAAAAATACAACTTATTTCAACCCCAATCTTTAAAAATGCACCTCGCCCTTCGGGCTCGGTGCATTTTCGTCGTTGGGGTTGAAATTCGTTGTATTTATAAAATCATTATCGATAATGAGAACACCACATGTTATATTACCCCTGAAAAAAAATTCAATAGTCCGAGCAGTTTAGAAATTATTCTAAAAAACTAAAAATCGCGATTAAATTTAAAAAAAAAACTCCGATATTTCCATAGTTATTAAAATTGCGGAAAAAAGTTTCAAATGAAAGTTACTTGGTTTGATCGCACAAACTTGAGAATCAATTCAAAACAAAAGTCAAGATGGCGGTTTCCGAGATACGCATAGAAAATTTCTTATTTTAAATGGCCGCCATATTTGATTTTTATATCTAAATAGACTTTTATTTTCTCTTTTCAATGATGTATAACAACCTATGTCACAATGAAAAATATGAGAAATATTAGTTGTTTTTATTTTATTTTTTAAATTATTTTTAAATGGTGTTTCAGGAGGAAGTGCAAATATTTTGGGAAGTTGTAGTATGGATGATTCTAAGTAAAAAAATGTCATATGAGCTTGTGTCCCATCGTTAATGGATACTGAGATAGGGTCATTATAAGATTTATTAAAGTACGAGAAATAAGTTTGTTGATTTTTAATAATATCAATTTAAATTAAAAAAAAAATACTTTGTTGGTTCAAAAATTCAACCGCCAACCTCAATACATTTAGTAATTCTATTAGTAATGCTGCTCGTTGCTATTCTAATAGAACTTTGGCGTTCCTTTATGACCGCCGCACAATCAATGCGGTGGAATTTTTGGACCAACAAAGTAAATATGTTTAATTTAAATTTAATTATTAAAAATCAACAATGTTATTTCTCGTACTTTAATAAATCTTATAATAATAAAAAGTCATTGGACATTAATGAATTGTCTTTAAATTATGTTTGTAATTGATAAGCAAACACAAAGAATGGTGTCTAATTACTACAAACTATGCATTCATAGTGTCATATTACTACAATTTCAACATTCTGTGAATATTAATATGATTCAATATGATTCAATGACTCGTCTGAAACATCGAAAATTACAAACGATACAAAATTTTAGAAATTCCAGAAAAATACTCCACAAAAACACTAAAAATATGATTTGGATATTAATGAACTTCATCGAGTTTTAGATAAGATTGTTTTATTGTGTGTGACATGAATTTTGAAATCTTGGTGGTTTTGTTGGAGGGTGTTAGAGTGTTAACTTCAGAAATACCAAAAATGTCATTGAACATTAATGAATTATCTTTATAATTGAAAAGCAAACATTATGAATGGTGCCAAATTTCTACAGTTTCAATACGTTTACATCAAAAAGTGAAAACGATTGAAAAATATAGAAATATTTAAAAAAAAACACTTCTAAACATGTACTAAAATACTCGTACCTAAAATATCATTGAACTTTAATTAATTTAATGAAAAACGATCTTCACGGTGCATATGATTTGAATTTTTTTTTTGTTTTTTGGTGGGCTTTGAAAATTGTAAGTCAAAAATTTTCAGCACCAAATAAAATTGCTTCATTTTTTATAGAGTACGCCCTAAATTTTAATGTATTTTAAAGATAATTTCAATCATGAAAGTTTTCATGGCTATTTATGCAAGGTTAAACAGTGGGCGTACAACGTCTTCTAATCATTACAATAATAATTGTTCATGATGCTTAGTTAAATAAAGTAAGGTGAAGTTAATAACAATTACAGCACGAAGTTAAGTGTAAGATTGCTCCCTCAAGTCTATCATACTCCAAATTTAAAGTCATCAATTTTAATCATCATCAACTGAGAGGTTATCAAGTGTAAGATGCTCCCTCAAACCCATCAGACTCCAAATTTAAAGTCATCCATTTTAATCATTATCAACTAAGTGGTTAGCAGGTGTAAGATTCTCTCTTAACTCCATCGAACTAAAAATGTATAGTCATCAATTTTAATCATTATCATTTGAGAGGATGATTATAGTGTTCCCACCCACCCACTTCCGATTCAAAAGGTATGCAAAGTAAAACATTGGGCATACAACGTCTTGCAATCATTACAATAAAGATTCTTCATGATGCTTAGTTAAAAAAAATGAGGTGAAGGTAATAACAATTACAGCAAGAAATTAAGTGTAAGATTGCTTGAAGAAAAGCCATCAATTTTAATCATCATCAACTGAGAGGTTATCAAGTGTAAGATGCACCCTCAAACTCATCAGACTCCAAATTTGAAGTCATCAATTTTAATCATTACCAACTGAGAGGTTATCAAGTGGTAAATGCTCCCTCAAGCCCATCAAACTCCAAATTTAAAGTCATCAATTTTAATCATCATCAACTGAAAGGTTATCAAGTGTAAGATATTTCCCCAAGCCCATGAAACTCCAAATTTAAAATCATCAATTCTAATCATTATCATTGGAGGGGATGATTATAGTGTGTAATGCAAATAAATTCTCATGTAGAAATGATCTTCATCTGTCTGTCTAAAAAGATTTTCATGTAGAGTTCAGCAAATATGAATTAAAATTTCTATATTGTTTCCCTTCTCATATTCAGAATATTTTTTTATACAATTTACAAATTGTATACTTGCACAAGAAAGTCATCTGACAGTTTATACAGAAAAATCAACTTTAGCCAAAAATTCTCAAACTTTAAAACAGTTTCACGAAAATTTCACAACAAAAATATCAAAGAAGAAGAAATAGTGTAGAAAGAAATGATGAAAAGTCTACAGCATTGAAAAGTTCGACACTATTAAAAAACTATATAGAAAATTGAGAAGTATTAATTTTGTTTACAAATTATTGATAATTGCGTACGAAATTAACGCCACGGAAATTCTGAAAGTTTAGAATCTTAAATTATGAATATCTTAGTAATTAATAAATCCCAGAAGTTTAAAATTTCTCAGTGCATATACATAATTTAATGAAAATTTCAATTACATACAATACAAACTATTTTAGGTATTATTATTTGGTACTTACTGGTAAATAATTATTTTAATTTTATTATTTATTTATTTTATTTCACCTAACAAGTTTCGGTTTAAAAAAAATCCAATTAATACCAAATATTTATCATAAAAATAAGGGTAAAAATCAGGGTATATAAATATTAAAATCTATCTTGTTTGTACAATAATTTTAAAAGTATACAAACTTTTCATGAAAAATCTCAAATCATTTAAAACAAGTCATGAAGAATACAAAAAGTATGCATAAAAATTTCTAAATCGCTTTTCTTTTCGCATTATTTACAATATTTTTTTGTAGTTATAAATTTCCAAATTATGTATGTAGTAGTACATGACGTGTCAATACAAAAAATGAGTTTCAGTAAAAAATTCTCAAACTATATAAAAGTTTCATAAAAATTCCAGAAAAATCATAGAAATTTAAATAGTATATAAAGAAATCATGGAAATTTTACAGTATTACACACATTTCCAGGAATCTAATCCCAAAAATTATGAAAATCCGAATGTATAAAAATTGATTGATTTAGACTACTAAACTTCAAACGGTATCTCCCCAGCATAAATTAAATGAACATCTAAATTGATTGATTTAGACTACTAAACTTCACCGATAGTCAGATTTTTATGTAGAAGACGATGTAGATGTAAATGTATTCCAGTCTTTAAAAAAATAAACTATACTAAAGAAATAATGGAAATTCTGGCGTATTAAAAAAAAAGGGGGCAAATGGCAAATGTGAAAAATCAGCGTACGAAGAAGTCGTGTACATTCTACGGTATTCAAGACATGAAAATTCAAGAGCATTAAGAATATCCTTTAGGTATAACGGAAAAAAATGTGGAAGTTCAGTATTATATACATTTTTAGAAAGCAAATGTGAATGTGTGAATCATGGAATTCAACGAAAAACAGCGAATTCAGAAGAAAATCAGCCTTATGAGAATGACATGGTTGTTATGTCGTTTCAACCCCAAATTTCCCGATCCTGAACTTATTAGTGTACCATTAATATAGAGTTGAAAAACCAGATATTTGTAGTTCACACAGATGCATATGCAGTCCTTTGCAAGTCTCAGTTGCAAAACCGGGCAAATATAATTTATTAAACAAAATATCTTTTTAGTAATAAATCAGACATTTCTGACTAAAGCACCTACATTAATAAAATAATAAACAGAAAATTACTGAAAATCAAGACTGCAAGTTGATTGGTTAGGTTTTAATGGCTTCATTTGATTCATTTGATGTACGGTTCAATTTGAAAACCGGCCCAATTTGTATAGGGCCCATGTAAAATTTTCCACTTTGTACACATGGCCCCTGAACTATACTAAAGTATAATATCAATAATAGGAAAACATGCATTTATGGCTTGATTTTAAATTATATGCGATTTTTATGCAATAAAGTGTACATCCATCAAAATTAATTAATGTTTGCAAAAGTATTTGGTAAATACAACATAATTTTGACTGTAATTATTATAATATATTTTGCCGTAGTAAGAAATAAAACTGCATTTAATATATACAACAAACACTCATAGATATGTCTATTACATTTTATGTATTATAGATAATGTGTACAGCAGCCGTCTTAGTATATGAGCCATTAGTGATATTAATATATTTACTAAGAAATTTATTAATATCATATTTGTCAGCATGCCGCAATTCAGTATATAATTCTCAATATTGCCAATTTAATCAATAGGAGGCTCAACTTTTCCATTACAAAATAATTAATTGATACGGCATTTTTCTCTGCAAGTAAACTTTTAATGCAAGCAATATTAAAATTGTTCGCAGTATTGCGGCATAAATCGATTCCATTGTGCACCAAGCGAAATCGAGTGAATTTTTAATTGATCGTGACATCACTTTCAAGTTCCGTTTGTCAGTTCCCACTGTAATTTATGGAAATTGGACACAAAGAAACAAACGTGCCGGCGAGGTGAACGCTGTTTGGGCAATTAAACCCAAACAGTACAGTAAGGTTTAATTAATTAAAACTAAAACACGTTGAGTGACAAAGAGGCGTCACAGTACTACCTTGAAAAGTGAACATGGGCGAAGTGGGAACGAATGTTAATACATTTTACTTAATAAACGGTAACCCACGGTCACGATGTTAGTTTGTGACTTAATCGGTACTATTAATTGAAACGTACCAGAATATAAGTTAATTTCAGTTCGTCTAGGGTTAGCGCATATTTAAGATGGTATATGTATTAAAAAATATCCACGAATAAGTTTCAACAAAACAAGTTTACACAATGGCATACGTTCGAATGCACACAAATTAGTCTGTACGTTTTGGAGTTGCATAAATGTATTCACCGGCAAGCTTACAATTAGTTTGGGTTTCCAAGAAATTATAAGTTGCGGTAATATTATATACATACTATATATGTATATATTTGTTTGTATTCTTTTGTGTACATTCTAAAGAATTCTATTTGAGCCGCTTTTTAGACCCTGCCAATGCATTTTTCTTTTTGATAACAATAGATCTGCTCCTACAAGCGAAGTTATAAGTATTACGACCGAAATATTTAGAATGAATTCAGGAGCCGCTGATAGAATATGTCTGCCCATTGGCATCAATAGTGATTCTTTTAATTGTGTTGTATAACGATTTATTAAAATTATTCTTAACCAATGTGCATTGAATTGGAGCTTATTTCACTTCGTAATTGCAAAGCATGAGATTCAAGTAAATAATTGTAATTCGCTGTAGAAATACAAGGTGTACCTAAATGATTGTTGTTATGTAATCACTTCAATTCAATTGTGCCGCATTTCCAATATGTATAGCGTGCCATTTGAGAACTGCCACTCTCAACCATACCTGTCAACTGTCAGACAACATAATAACAGTAGTTTGTTAAAATGTACACTGATCAGAAGAACACGTTTATTGTTGAGGCTTACTTTCATAATGGACGATTTGAAAATAGAGAATGGATTTATTCAATTCCAGAGTGCGTTCGGGAATTTCAACACAAGTTCCCTGACCACCAATTCGAATACTCAGTTTTGTCAATACATATGTCACGAATAGTGCACCGTTTTCGGGAAACTGAGAGTGTTCAGAAAGGGAAACCCTCAGGCAGATCCTCAGTATCAGGAGAGGTTGTTGCAGATGTTCGTGAACGACTCGAAATAAGCAGACAAAAGTCAATTCGTAAATTGTCTATGCAAGCTGGAATTCCCTTCAGCACCTGCCATAGAATTGTGAGAAAGAGGTTGAATTTACACCCTTGAAGGTTCTCAGTGCAAGAATTGTTGCCAGTATCCTCAACACCGATTGAATTATTGCCGATGGTTTATGAAAAATTTAAATGACGATCGATTGCTCGATTTAAAATTATTCAGTGATGAGGCTTGGTTCCTCATATCAGGATATGTTAATTCACAAAACTATAGGTGCTGGCATGCTAAAAACCCGAATCTTTTTGTGGAAGCACCACTACATCCTCAGAAGATTGGAATTTGATTGGCTGTGCCTCGCCGTAGAATAATTGGGCCTATATTCTTTCATAACACAATAAACGGTGAGAGATATTGACAACAATTGTCCATCATTTCATAGACCAACTAGATGATGAAGAATTGAGGAACGGATATTTCTAACAGGATGGTGCAACAGCTCATACAGCTAGAGCAACGTTAGCCTATCTGCAAGAATCATTTGCAAATAGACTAATTAGTCAAGGACCATGGCCCCCACGCTCTTCAGATCTAACTCCACTGGAGTACTCAATTTTTGGATATTTAAAAGATATGAGTTTTTCAAAGAAGATTTCATACGTTGAAAGAGTTAATGGCAGAAATCGTAAATCTTTGCCGAACCATAACTCCTCAAATACTAATCATTGGGGGGACCATGGCTCCCACGCTCTTCAGTACTCCACGCGAGTAGTGCAACTCCACTGGACTACTCAATTTTTGGATATTTAAAAAATATGAGTTTTCCAAAGAAGACTGCATTCGTTGGAAGAGTTAATGGCAGAAATCGTAAATGTTTGCCGAACCATAACTCCTTAAATGCTAATCAACATTTTCAACATCTGCTTTGATTATATATTTTATTTATTAATTATGTTTTTTGAATTTTTACTTTGATTACTTTAATAACTATATGTAATTGTTTTATTGTCTGCTAGTCGTCAATTTGCAATAGTAAAACATTTTGTAACAATGTCAGATTTAAAGCGTAGCAATTATTATATTTGTCGCAGCTCGTTTATTTCATTAATTCCTGCATGATTTTCAGTATACAGCTTGTTTGTGCCGTGGACTAGTCTGTCCCACTTGGGGATGTTGCCTGTGAGGACTTGATTTTCATGCATATCTGGTTATTTTTATGTACACACAATTTAAGAATGCCCTTGATTTTAAAAGTATGGTTATGTAAATAATGTACAAGTAAACTCGTGGGCCCTCAAGTAATTCTTCATTGTAGTCTTTTCATGTGCTTGGAAGCCACAAATATTGCTGAAAGCAATAATAATTTAGTATTTGAGTAGTTAAATATCTAGGTGACGCAATTGAAATTTGAATTGCATTGCGAAGATAGCTTTTATTGCCATCTTCATGAGTAATGAGTGAAATGTCTCGTGCGTCTTTAAATAATTCTTCATTGTTGCCTTTTCATGTGTTTGGAAGCCACAGATATTGTGAAACTAATAATAATTTCGTATATCAGCAGTCAAATATCAAATTCCACTATAAAATTCCAATAGAAATTAGAATAGCATGAAGATAACTTTGATTGCCATTTCATGTTAATGAGTGTAAATGAAGTTGCCTATGTCAAAAATAGAACGATTTTTACTGGAGCGGAACAACAATATTTTACATGGTGACGCAATTGCAAGTATTTAGATACACCTTGTATACAGGGTGGTCACTTTTACGACGCCCACCATTAGGATCTATTAAACGGAAATACATACATGCATTATATCCTTTTTTGCACTTTACACTCAATAAAATTACTCAGAAGTTATTTTCTTTGTATGAAGAAATGTGAAATTTGTCATTCCATGGCAACTTGATTTTTAGAGCAGTTCACAGCAGTTTAATTTTTGCAACAAATTTTTAAATAATCGATTTTTGGTAGTAAATAATGTCAGATTATCCATGTGTTATATATTGGTGAAATCGGATTTTTTTGCTCTTTTGAATGCCATTAAAATCCAATATTGCGGCCATTAGAAAATCAAAAGTTGACAATAAAAATGTGGGCATCTAGTTGGCGCAGAAAATGTTTGGCACTGTGATCAGAAAACTGACGTCGAAATATGTTCGAGTGCCATGTTTCGAAATTTTTCTTCAAAAGTAAAAAAGTTATAAAAGGAAAAGGGAACTGCACTTTTTAAGTTTTTCAGCGAATTTCAAGAACTGTGCAAGATATCCCGGATTTCGTTTCAGTATATTGGAAGGCACAAAAATGAGAAACTTTTATCCCATTTGACCAACTCTGTATATATTTCCGTTTAATACAGGGGTCTCCAAACTACGGCCCGCGGGCCAACACCAGCCTGCGAGCACCACCAATCCGGCCCGCGGTAGCGGGCCGGACATATCCGGTATCCGGCCGGCCATAGTTTATTTTGATTACTTGATTTACCTACATTGTAAAATCTACAATGTTAGCTAGGTCTTGGCCCTTGGGACTTAGTAGAGAAGCTAGTGTGGCCCTTAGGCTAAAAAGTTTGGAGACCCATGGCTTAATAGATCCTAATAATGGGCGTCGTAAAAGTGACTACCCTGTATACGGTCACGGCAAAAAAAGTGGGAAGAGTGGAAGTCTTAAATTAAGCTGTGTAATCAAGTCATTCGTCTCAGAAAAGAAAAATCAAGTAACATGCTATTGCCAATGTCACACAAATACCTACATGTTACTTAATAAAAACCCACATATTGGAATGGCCCCTCAAGTTAGTGCTTTTAATAAAGCAAGAATAATAGAGAAATTGAAAATGGATGGTCTATCAGGCAAGTTGCATATTTTTTTTTAAATCTTCAGTTAAACCAAATTCACACTAGGTAAAAAAACTTGTCCCACTTTTTTATGGCCACGACCGTATGCGCTAGGCCACACTCGAACAAAAAAAAAAAAATAATAAAGCGTCTTCAGACCGATTAACTGATAAATGCATAATTTATTGTAATAATTATATTAATAATATAGTTATTAATATAACTTTGTAACTCAAAGGTAATACATATATACATTAACATGTTTTCCTAATGCGTGAATAAGGTTGTCACCTTAGTCTTGGTTAACATGTGTCAAAACTGTTGTGAAAGTGAATGCAATGTAAATGTAAAATTGACTTGTATTTTCTTTACACGTTTCAATCAATAATATCACTCAATGTAGCACTAGATTTGAGATACCGAACATGTAAGTAGATACTTTTGTTAGGCGTGTATATTTCATCAATATAATTGATAAGAATTATAAGGCAAATAGCAGATAAATATTTATCGCCTTGAAAGGCATATCTAATGATGATAAATAGAAACCTCGATGTGTCGTAAATTATGATCAAATATGGCATTATCATACGTCTCCGTTAATGTCTATCGTGTCTGTTGCAGGAAGATGCGATTTAAATTTCTTCATTAGATGCGATAAGTAAAACAAACAGAGCACTTTCACGGCGTGTAATTAACGCCCTCGCGGGTTTCCCTGGGGCATTATTTATTGCGCAATACCGTGTGGTTTTCGCAAAAGCCGGCAAAAATGAATCGACCGGGTAATGAATTACAACTGTGCAGGGTCATTCGCTGTCAGAAAAATTTTCTTACTCTGCACATAAAAATTTAACATTTTTAAACGTTTGAATAGTATACGACACGCAATTTAAGTTATTACAGTACTTTGTTTTCATGCTCATAATAATACGAGGTATGTAAAGTACACGAACATAATTATTATTGTGCAATTATATCTTGCAACATTCATTATCTTTATACAACAAACTCGTATGGAATTGGATTTCTGCACAACATATTTATAGGTATTCATTAAATCGCCACATAATAATACATCCAACATTACGATGAATGAATGTATTAGATATATACAATACGTGCATATCACAGCAAATGAACATACAGTATAATCACTATTTTTATTGTTACTACTTAAATTAACCAAACATAAACTAACTTAATATATTGATGTGTAATGAAGAAATAATTTATCAAAATATCAAAATTAAAACAAAAAACATTTAAATCAAATAATTGTAGAGTCGAATTTACTAATTTAATTACTTAAATCATGTTAGTGAAAATCATCCTAAAGCGTTTCACCAGATTCGTGCTTAACTTTTTCTATTACTGCAAGTAATATTGCAACAGTGAAATACACTTTAACTAATGAATTATACTCTGACCAGTCGGATGTATCACATTTGAATGAATGCTTTCAGATTTACTGGATGAACATCACATAGAAATCTAACATAATTCAAATGACTTGTACACAATTCACATATTGCCAATTAAATAATAGTATCACAATTAACATCGCAAAAATATTATGCAATTATTAATAATAGCTTACCAAGAGCGGACGCTGTTACGCTTGTGTAGTTTGCTCCGTAATGTAACATAACGTTTCTCACCTGAAAAAATGTAAAATAATTAATTTAATTTGCGTACTTACTAATTAATTACAGTAACGACGTAAAACACGAAAATAACGCATTAATTAAATCTGTCAGTTTCTCATAATGTGTAGTTCGAGGAATTTTAACCGATCTACCTCTTGAATATAAAATGAAGTGAGCAGATTATTATATACTACATATTAATTATATACACCGTAATCAAGATTTACATACATAGCTCGTATTTATTAACCGGAGTCATGCGTATAGCTGCAATTTTCGTTGTACTTACTCTAAAAATATCACTATAACTGCTGTGATTAGTTAATTCGAGCTGGAATTGCAAACCTATGAATTTTGTAACTAACAACTTTATAACTGGGTATTTATGTGCATATGTAAAAGTGCACTTTTTCAGTTTTTAAGCGATATTTAGGAACTGTGCAAGATATCCCGGATTTCGTTTCAGTATATTCAAAGGCACAAAAATAAGAAACTTTTATCCCATTTGACCAACTCTGTATGTATTTCCGTTTAATAGATCCTAATGGTGGGCGTCGTAAAAGTGACCAACCAGTATAACGTACGTTTGGAGTTAAAAAAAATATTGTATTGTCTGCGACATATTTCGACACACAGTGTCTTCATCGGGTAGATGAATAATGATTTCATTATGATGACATTATAATGGAGTTTAAACAAGTATACGCCAAATCTATTTCCATACTAACAACTTTAGTCCAAGCTTCGTATCTTACATTTTCGTTGGCCTTCAGGCCAAAATTCGCTTTGATGTAATTATTATAAATTACCATTATAATTTTGCACAATTTTTTATCGTGTACAATGTGTACAATAATTCCCCCTCCGCTCTTAACCCAACCATGCAATTCTTAGTAGTAGTAACAATATTTTATTGGCTGTCTACCTGCGGTCTTTCCGCCTATGCAATTCTTATTTAAGCTATTCTATTGTAATTTTTTACCTAAATGTGTTTATCAATTGAGCCACCAATGTATCACGCTCTATATCAGTGAATATTCACGCACATTAATGAATGCCGTGTACTTTTTATGTAATGATGCATTCAACTTCAAATATCCACCCACCACTTGATAAAATATGAAAGAAATTAATACAAATTGAAAAAATCTGTGGGAAACGTACAGAGAAATGTATTGAAAGAACTTTTCAAACTTCATTGTGAAATAATCCGTCAAAGGCATCCCCAGCGAACGAAATTAAGCATTCTCTCTTTTCAGTGCGTTTGAAAAAAAAAACGACAAAATTATAGGGACCGATATTAACGTGAAGCGTTTTTTTTAACTCAACGCTAAATGTTAAATTTCCCCCTGTGGACTAATAAACAATTTCACACAATGTGGCGCGTTTATTTCACAGCTTTCACTCGCAAGTTTTGACGAATGTCATGAGATTTAATTAATTTTAATAACTGCCCAATCTGGACAAACTGCTGCGGGAGGGAGCAGACAGTAAATGTTTGAGCGATCAATGAAGCAAACATGAAAGCTAATTATTTTTTTTTTCATTCCTAATCTGCGATATGTTTTATCTACCTAATTGAATTGTCATATTGTATCACTCAGCACGTTTAATCAAATTACAATTAATTAACACTTCAAATGATTAGCTACGACTTATTGTCACCAAGTAATAAAATATTGCACAGTATAAAAATCCAGGTAATACTAAATGAAAAAAAAAAAACATTATACAAAAAAAATGTCATTTGCCGTTTTGTAAGCAATTAATGTATTGAGTTGCACGATGCACATTAATATTAGAATAAGTATTTCAAAAAGATACTGTTGGCCAATCCGTCGTATTTTATTTAATATGTGTCCAATTTGCAACAAGAATAATTTAATAAATTACTGTTTTGCAACTAATTGATTCAACAGATTATTCAAGGCGAAATATAATAAACATAGAATTAGCTAATAACATACTTGGTATCCTGTTTCGCAAATAATTTATTAAAATTTAGGCTATGATTGCTCAACTTTATTTGCAATTAGTAATTAAAATAAAAACCCTATCAGTATTATTGAACATTTTCCAGTGAATATATTACCTAAGTATACAAAATCGAAAAGCCTCGAATTACACTTTTGTAACCTATATTACATGTGACAGAAATCAGTTCAGGGATATTATATAGGTACCTACAATAATATCGACTGGCTACTGCCAAGGCGTTTGAATGTTATCACATATATCACAATTCAAATAACTGGCTAAATATGTGATTTGACAGTGGTTACATGAATTACCATGGGTAATATAACAAGTGGTGTTCCCATTATCGATAATGATTTTATAAATACAACGAATGTCAACCCCAACGACGAAAATGCAAAAATGCGAAAATGCATTTTCCAAAGTTTGGGGTTGAAATAAGTTTTATTTTTAAAATCATAATCGATTTCTGAGAAAACCACGAATTATATTTAGGATGGGAATATAATGAGTGATTGAGTCAAGCAGAATAAGCAAAAAGCTAAATATACGGTTTAATACCTATATCACTTCATCTTTCAAACAGCAAACCACAATTATGTACGTACATGTACTTGGGACACACTGACATTTCGGGTTATGTTTTTATAAGCGGCCGACTAGAAATTGTTTGTGAGTGCGTCAAATCGTGGCCATTATTTACAAGTTATTCAACCGATAAATAAGACGATCGGTTCGGATATCGTCGTGACATATAATTATTCTTTCGTATGTGGTCGTCGCCGTTACGATCGTTGTGTGCGTGTGTGTGTGTGGAGTCTAAATCGTGATAGCGACCGACATTTGTTCGTGGTATATTCGTGAAAATACAACCGTTGTATTATCAGCATTGTCAGTTATTAATACATGCCTAACTATAGAAACTGCATTGTTATGACGTCACTGTTTTACGCATGAGTTATATTCCCATGTTAATGTATAGCCGAGTCAAACTTTTCTTAGTAATATTTAGATAGTATGTATTATTAATCAATCTCAATCTTTAAAATGTTGTCAGGGGCAACTTATTTATTATATAATACAATGTTGAGCTCTCTTGTGTGGGAATTACATAAAGTTTAAAAGTACCCCTTATGGCCTTAGAGATACATGTCTTCACTAATTAGTCCGCTCTAATTCTAACATTCACTTCCCAGTTTCGAGATATCACCCTTCAAAAGTTTTAAGAAATTTTAATTTTTCGGCTCGGAAGGTCCTTCCTTGTGGTGCCATGCTATTTTTGAGCGTAACATTGTGAAAACTATTCTGACCATATTACTCTCGGTGGTTTGTCATTACTAGAGGTAGGATAGTTAGGCAATTTGCCTTTTTGTTATAATAAGCACGATTAAAGGCATATTTACCATAGTCAACATTTAAAAAAAAACTCAAATTGTTTATTTTATTTTGCTTTTTTCGCATATATTTGAGGATTTTGCCTTTTTTAGGGTGCAATTTATCTTTTTGCGTGTTTTGCGCGTCTTTATGTGGTTTGTAAAATGTCTTTCTATTTTTTTGTAAAAATAAAATATAAAGTTTACAGAGCACTGGAAAATGTGTATTATTTCCTGAACAATTGCCAATAATGATATTATTATGAGACCCTATCATGTCTCCATTTCTATAGTATTAAGAAACAGAACTGAATCAGAACTTGAAAACTAATGGAACTGAAAACCATTAGTTTTCATTTTATCCCCACGACCATCCCCACAAACATGACCACCCCAACCATCTCTTGGTCTTTTAGTTCTCTGAAATTTGCATAAATAACATCATGCGATGTAGAAAGATCATTTGTATGTACAAACAAATTTTCAGGGACAAGAGATCAAGTTGACGCCAGAAAATATGGAAAAATTACCATAGTTACCAGGTGGTTTAAAAATAAAAATTATTTATAATTTTAACTTTTAATTTAATGATTTGTTAATATTTAAGATGGTGCCAATAAAAGGTTGATTATTTATTCGAATATGTTGATTCATTTCTTAGTTCTTTAGATTTGTTTTTCAGCTTCTCGTTGGTCCATACCTTAGTTTTGTGTTTTTGCGCACTATTTTTGCCTTTCTTGCGTTTTTTATATTTGCTTCTTTTGTTTTTTTTTTGCCTTTTTGGCATTTTTTTGCCTTTTTGGCCTTTTTGCCGGCCTTTTTTGGTGTTTTATTTTGCCTAACTATCCTATCTCTAGTCATTACCTTCGGAAAGGCGAGCGGATTTTTGTAGATATTATTCACGGACTCAGGAATTGCACCTGCTGCACGAACGAAAGGTTAGGATATTCTAGTCTTTCCGCCCTCACTTGCATCTAGGGAGGAGGTTCCAGAGAGCCAAACATTAATATATTATAGAGCAATATTAATTCTTAAAAAAATATCTTTTAATTTTTTTCTTTTGTGACATTTTTATGACTTTCCAGGTAAATAAAACTAGCAGAGCCACTATCGCTCGTTTTTTTGTCCCCTGTTTGCCAGGGGAGCTTGGAATGAGCAATATATTATTTTAGCTACTATAAAGAATCGTAGTTCCACGAGTTCTGAGACAATAGCAGACCCAGGATTGGATAAATCATGATATTTATTTTAAATTAAAAACCGAATGAATTTAAAAAAAATCAAATAAATTATGATTTATTTGATTTTTTAATATTTCTGATTACATTTTACCACTTGTGCTAAAGCATGCTACCTCTATAGTTACATTATATTTTTAATTGTAGACCTATTGGAATGCACAAACAGTGCAAAAATAATAATTAATTATTCGTTAAAATGATTTTCTTGCTCTGATCGAGATTTTCTTGGTCTACAACTTCAATTATGAGCATTTTTAACAAAAATCTAGTCGTTGGTAGTTATTTACGAGAATAATCCAGAGAATTTAGGATTTAATAGCCTACTAGCTTAAATCAGTTTTTCACACTTTTTGCAAAAAAATCATAGTATAACAATACTAAAAATTCTGGCCGATGAAAAGTACTTAAAATGATCTACAAGAATACACCAAGAAAATTATACCGAGCCATTTAAAAAAAAATGTCGGTGATATCACAACAAATAAATGAAGGTGTTGAAAAAAGTTTTTTTTTCACCAATTTGTAGCTAAGACTGTCCCATTTAATAATATAATGTGGAAATTAAATAGCAGATAACTCGGTAACTCCGTTAATGCTTATGAGAGAGAAAAAATCTGAAAGGGAGATAGCGATATAAATTACTGCGCATAAAAAATATGTTTTTCAGATTTAAAAAAACAAATTTTTAAAAGTTATGACGTCATTAATGATTTTTTAAATGACAACCTACATTTTTTATTTTTTATTTCGGTAGAGCTTTTTAATCTGTTTTCATCCATACAACAATTTTGATAGGTTACATTAGATTTTTTTTTAATAAAAAAGGCCTTGAATTCAAAAAAGTAAAGGTGGATAAGAAGAAGGGGTCCAGTGGAATGGCCGGCTAGATCCCCTGACCTAACGCCATTAGACTTTTTTCTATGGGGGCACCTGAAAAACATGGTATAGAGGACCTTAAAGAATTTGGCATGAGTGTAGGTCCATAACGAATGCTTCAAAACGTGGTGAATGCATTTTATTAAAGTTTGGGTATTTCCAGATGGTGCAGGGTCATCAGTTTAAACATTTACAGTAATTGTCGTAGCCTTAATACTTTTTGTTTGTTTTAAACCCCGATAACTAGGATTAGTCTGTTGATTTCATTAATCTTTTTTTAACTTTAAGGCCGTTTTCCTTGTTTTTTTTCTTATGTAACCTATTCAAAATGTTATATAGTTGAAAACAGATTAAAAATCTCTACCGTAATAAAAAATAAAAAAATGTAGGTTGTCATTTAAAAAAGACATTAATGACGTGATAACTTCTAAAATGTTGTTATTTTTAAATCTTAAAAAAATATTTTCATATGCGCAGTAATTTATATCGCAATCTCCCTTTTAATTTTTTTCTCTCTCATGCATATTAACGGAGTTACCGAATTAATCCGCTACTTAATTTCCACACTGTATATGATTTGATGATGATTAAATAACAAATGAAGTCGCTACACTCTTGGCCCATTTTTATCGAACACACTTTATACCTTGCGAACTATAGCGATTGTGGCTTTTGTAACTATGTAATATAATTTTGGTTAAAAATTTTGTTTCCATCAAATTTACCCGATATAAAAAAATTCAGGCGGTGCACTGTTAACGAAATAATTGCGAATAATTGCACAAGTTCGCCGTTTGAGGGTGTTTTTTTTTTAATATTAAGGGACAAAATCCTCATTGGGGGAGGGAAAACTCGGCGCATATTCGAATCTAGAGTACTCAAGAGTATGTATAACAAATTTCAAAAGTGTTTTTTTTTTTGCTTGGATTTACTGGATAGTCTGACTTCTTAACCGTGTAATAAATTTTTGTCCCACAAACTTTACCGGATGTAAAAAATTTCAGGCGATGCACCGTTTACGAGATATTTGCTAAAAAAAACACCAGTTCACCGTTTGGGGGGTGTTTTTTTCAATATTAAGGGATGAAACGGATATTCGATTCTAGAGTACTTTAGAGTAAGTATACTAAATTTCAAAACTATATAATTTATTTCCGCCAAAAAGTCTAATTTGACTGGACCAGGTACTTAGGCATTATGAACACATAATTGGTAATTGAAAAATTAAGTATCATGTATTAAGTATATCGTTGAAGTTAGAAACACATACTAGCGAACTGGACAAAAACAAATATGGCAACCACACGGTTGATGTTAATAAAACAAAAAAGTAGTAGTGTAAATAATAAAATAGACAAATACTAATCACATCATCAATCGAACAAAAGGTGTAACAAGAATGACAATTTTATAATTACCGTAAATACTGTAATTATGGGAATTAAATATATGTAAATAAATATTAAAATTTGCGAATTACAAAGAGCTGATTGTTCGGAGATTTCTGCAACATACAACAAATATCTGACATTTTTTGCTGCACTTGTAATTTACGGACAACAAATTAATGCCTAGTTTTTAATTATTATCGATGTTGATATTAACGTTATATTATAAGTAGTAGATTATAATTATTATTTGGCGAAATTATATCAACGATTAGTACATGAATACGAACACAAAACTAATTGTACTGAATCAAAATTATGATTGCATCTGGTTAGTTATGATATTATTGATATTAACGATACGTATTATTAATATAGATTGCATACTTCTAAATAATGTACTAACAAGCTGCAATATATGCGATATGTCGCTACAGGAATGAAATTAATTTCTGCATAATCATTATAATCACGGGCAAATCGTGGCCATTGTTTATTTATGTCGGCGAAATTTTTGAACCTTGTTCGGCGAGGCAGCATATTGTATCACATTACTTCACATAATTCTCGTAGCGTATTTTTTAACGGGTGTGATATAATTACACGAAAACAGTGATCAATTTTACACGTTAAATGGAGCTCGTTGTGCGTTTATTTTGCCGAGACATAATTAAAATATCCGGTGTAGATTTTTAAGCGATTTTTCACGAGGCTGGGGCATTAATCGCAGGCAAGGCCCGTTTGATTCCGCTCCATAAATAAATGATGGGGATCCGTGAAAAGTACATGAAAGTCGGGGAGTTGTTGAACCCCGAAAATCCAATATGTGCGGAGCGTCATCGGCGCCATGTTTCGGTCGTTGAGGGGAGCAATATCAACGGTGAAGGACCTGGCAAGGCCGCGAGCGTCCAACACCACGGCGATGACGACGGCTGCGGCGCGGAAACTTCGGTCTTTATTTGTGTGCTGCACTTACACATGCGAACTGCCCACGTTTTCAGGAAAAAAAGATTGAAAGTCCGATAAATCATTGCCGTCAGAATATATTGCCGTGGAAGTATGAATTTTTTTTTGCTTGAAACTCCTCCAAAAGACTTCTTTACATCAAGACGATATTTTATCCCAGCGTTTTTTGTTGTACTATAACATCACATGTTTAACATAAGAAGATTTATACACTACTTGATTATTGCGATGTTAAAGAATTTAAATTAACATTAATTCAGAGACCGATGAAGAAAACTTACTACTCCTTAAAAAAAATGTTCAACCCTTCCAAAAGTATTTTTTGTTAATTTTTTGCCTGATTCTATCATTCTATTATAGTTTACATTAACTAATTATTATCTAAACTATGATTGATATTTGAAAACAATGGTAATAAAAGTTATAAACACTATTTTTCAACTCATATATGTAAAAGTAGCAATTTTTACATGACTACTATATATGAAGGTGATACCTTTTTTAACTTGAAAGGTTTTAACGTGAAAGTTCTCTAATATCTAATATTTCATAAACTGAAATATCGTAGAAAAAATAGCGTTTCCTACTCGAGATGAAATATGTTTTTTTTTTCGTTCGTGGACTTGCCCCATTCGCCGCTAGTGCGGCTCGTGGACATCTGTCCACTTATGGAAAAAAAAACGGTGTTTTCATCTCTTATTGCAAATATACTATAACCACTTGTAAGTATGTATAGTGTGTAAGACCTTTGACTCTTATATATTTGTATTGCACAAAGAACGTAAATTTGCGCCATTTTTAGGACCACCCACCAAACTAATCTAGAAAATTGTTTAAAAAAATGGTATCGGTATTTACTTTTGTCACATATTTATATTTACGAATATCTAAAATACTGTGATAGATATTTGTAAATAATTTTAATAAAAGTTAAAAATACACTTAAACAATATATTATCCTTACAAATGAGGAAGGAAACATTGTGCCGAATATTGAAGATCAACTGATCCTATGGGAAGAATACATCAAATTCCTTTTCAATGATCAAAGAGAAGAAATAACTACCAGCGGTAACTACCAGCGGACACTGGATCATCTATTTTAAAATAAGAACAGCAATAAAATATACAATAATATACAAACAGCAATAAAATCAGCCAAAGATGAAAAAACTCCTGGCCCTGACGACCTACCTGCAGATGTGCTTAAGCTGATTGAAGAGAAACATTTAGATGCTATAATCTCCCTATTTAGTAAGATCTATGAAACCGGAATAATACCACAAGAATGGCTTCAGTCAACGCTTGTCATAATTCCTAAGAAGCATAATGCTAAAAAATGCGAAGAACACCGTACGATTAACCTAATGAGCCATACTCTAAAGATCTTTCTCGAAGTCATCCACCGTAGGATTTACAAGAAACTGGAAGAAGGTATAGCAGATACCCAGTTTGGCTTTAGAAAAAAAATTGGCACAAGGGAAGCCTTGTTTGCCTTCAATGTCTTGATGCAGCGGTGTCTGGATGTCAACCAAAGGGTGTACGCCTGTTTTATAGATTATAATAAAGCATTTGATAAAGTGAGACACAAACAACTAATAGAAGCACTGGAACGAAAAAATCTCGTCACAAGAGATATAAAAATAATAATAAAACTGTACCTAAACCAAAGTGCGCCCGTTCGCGTCCAATCCGAACTAACGAAAGCAGTTGAGATCAAGCGATGAGTCAGACATGGGTGTGTTCTCTCTCCATTACTCTTTAACATCTATTCAGAAGAAATCTCCACCGAAGCCCTCGAAAGAGAAGATGGTGGAATACGAGTTAACTGCATCCCACTGAACACTTGCGTTACGCGGACGATACAGTACTTCTCGCCAAAACAGACAAGACCTTCAAAATATGTTGAATAACGTCGTCACAACTAGTCGAGAATATGGGCTGACACTTGGAATGTTGGAATGTTAAGAAGACCAAATACATTATTGTCACCAAAACTGAAGTACCAAATGAACATCTGTATGTGGAAGGCGAAGGGCTGGAAAGAGTCGAGAGGTATGACTATCTTGATACAAACGTCGACTGCGCGGTGGATTACTGCGCAGAAATAAGGATTCGCATTGAGAAAGCCCGTGCATCCTTTGTGAAGATTAAAAAGCTGCTCTGTAGTCGCGACCTGAGCCTGGACCTCACAACCAGGATGCTCAAATGTTACGTATTCCCAGTCCTTTTGTATGGTGTAGAAGCTTTGACCCTCAACGAAATTAGAAGCCTTTGAGATGTGGACCTACCGTAGGGTGTTGAGAGTATCATGGACAGAACATGCGAGGTTCTGAGAAGAATGGAGAAAAACAAACAGATCCTACTGGAAGTGAAAAAAAGAAAACTGCAATATCTCGGCCATATCATGAGAGGTCCGAAATATGAGATTCTACGACTCATAATCCAAGGAAGAATCGTGGGGAAAAGATCTATCGGTGCGAGAAGAATGTCCTGGCTTAGGAATCTGCGAAAATGGTTTAATGCCACGTCAGCTGATCTATTTAGGGCTGCAGTTTCCAAAATTAAAATAGTAATGATGATAGCCAACCTCCGGAATGGAGATGGCACATAAAGAAGAAGAATATATTTTTGTTAGAAACAAATATTTGCAGTACCTACTCTTGGTTTATGTGACAGTACTTATTAATAAATAATAATAGGTACTTATCATGAATAGATAAGTAGATGATATCTACATTATGGTAATGATAATATTTTTTTTTTAATACGATAACGGGTAGTGCGGTAAACATGCTATGGGTGTAGAAATTTTGAACAACAAATTTGTGATTTTTCGGACAACTCATTGGGTTGCCGCATTAGCCTTATTTGGCAAAATAAGGCCTTGTAACACCTTGTAAAAGAGAAATTGGTGAAATGCTATCCACGGGGGCTTAAGCCTATTATTCAAGTTATTCACATTTTAATAAAATTTTACGAAAAATCATGGACGTGAAAAAAAAATCAACAAAACCTTATTATAAGAGATCAATGAAAGATTCTGGGTATGCAATGTACCCAAGCAATGTGCTAAAACATACACAATATTTGGAGTCATGTTGAATACACAGGGTGTTCTGAAACGGCGATCGAATTTTGCTATTGTCAAATGGCTAAAACTTATTGAGATTGATCGTTATTTACGTATTAAAAAGTATTATTAGATTGCAGTCCATATGCTACCATTGAATAGCTCAGTAGATTAGCACTCAGAATATGATGATATATACAGCGTGTTCCATTTGAAAAAAAACAGTTTTAGCCATTTGAAAATATCAAAATTGTATTGTTGTTTCAGAACACCCTGTGTATTCTACGTGACTCACAATATTGTGTATGTTTTGGCACATTGCTTGGGTACTTGCATACGTACATAGATTCTTGTATTGATCTCATATAATAAGGTTTTGTTGAATTTTTTTCCACGTGCATGATTTTTCGTTAAATTTGATTAAAATGTCAACATTGCAACTGATCTCAAAATATTAAAATGTTTTGTGAAGCCCGTATAAAGCAGATTCTAAAAATGAAATAATATATAGGATGATCCATTTAAAAATGAGACCAAATTTTGTGCCCCGGATTTATGCTACACTCTGTATACTCGAATATAACTGTAAAAAGTAGCACATTAAGTGTCCAATAACTTATAATCAGGAGTTTTCCTCAATTTTCATTAGTCTAGCAGCAATGGTCCGAGGATACGTGGGCCACCCTGTATATCAAGTAGGCTTAAATCGCCAAAAAAAATCGGCAATAGCAAATTGTAAAATTTCACCGCCAAACGGTGATCTAGAGTAGCCAAAATGGCGATAAATCGCCAAATCTGAGAACACTATGTGTACCAGTGTATCACACGTATAAAAAATTACCAAAGAAATCAAGGGGCTATTCTCCTTAGTAATTCGTATAATATGTGGCATAAAGAATAGGATTACTTCCTATTCAGATACGCTGCACTACTTAATAGACTCTAATTTGGATTTTCAGAAGAGGAAAATTACGGATTTTATAATCTAAGCAGTAAAGCCACAATAATAAAATGATCGCTGATATTGTCGAAAGCATCTCGTATAATAAAACAGACTCTGTTATTGTGCTGACTTACAAAATTAAAACTCAAACGTGAAATACTGTGTTATCCTCAGGAAAAGTCAACAATAAAATAAAAGAAAATCAAGGTGCTGAAAGATGAGAGTAATAAAAAAATAATTAGATTATTTTCGACAAGAAAAAGTAAGGGGGAAATACATTCAAGCAGTTTTTGATTATTTGATGACCATCCAACCAATGAGTGTGGAAACCGAGAGAGTATTGTCAGCAGCCGAATTGTTCTGCGCCAAAATTCGATTAGGTAAGAAAACTTTGGATAAATTCTGAAAATTCAAAGTCAACTATAAAAGAAAAGAAAATCAAGGAGCTGAAAGAGGTAATAAAAAAATAAGTAGATGATTTCGACAAGAAAAAGTAAAGGGAAATACATTCAAGTAGTTTTTGATTATTTGATGACCACTCAACCAATGAGTGTGGAAACCGAGAGAGTATTGTCAGCAGCCGAATTGTTCTGCGCCAAAATTCAATTAGGTGACAAAACTTTGGATACATTCTGAAAATTTTAAGAAATCTTAATTTTTAAGAAATATCTATAATATCTGTATTAATTATTGGATGCTTACATTTTAATATTGAAGTTTTCTTTTAATTCTTCATTAATATTTTCATCCATTTGTTATTAAATTGGTTATACGTGTGAAACTAACAACAGCGATAATAGCGATTTGTATGTATAAAAATAAATTCGAAGTTTAAGACTTAATAATCGTCATCGCAATGACATGTGGTTGTTTGAATTCTGTTTAGCAGATTACTTTTAATGCCTAGGCAGTAAAACTGACACTGCTGCTGTAAGTTGTCGCTAAGATCGTATATTTAATGTCAATTGGCGAAAAAAAAAAATTAATGTGGTATTTAAAGTGAAAATAAGAATATATAACGCCGACGATAAAATAAGTAAATCGAGACAGATTCCCAATCGAATTGGCTACATTTTATAGATTTTCTATTTTCAATAAACTCCTATCTGATCCATGCACGTCGACAATATCGGTTGGAGGTTGTTTGAGCGCCCGCCGAGCACAGCCATCAGCTGTGGGGACACGCGACACCGCACGCGCATATTACGTGTCACTAGGACTACCGCTTCCACAACTCACACGTTTACCACCATCATCGATCCAAATATCAATCGCAGCCGGCCCGGACCCGTACCCACGCATTACACCTTGACCACACACAGTAGCCACATACTCCATACATGAACATTATCACATAAAATTAATAAATTTCAAAACTGCAACAAACCAGCATTGTGGGAAGGCAAAAGCAAACTTTTCAGCGACATATTTACGATATATGTAATAAATCAAAATACGAATGAGTTCTGACCTACATACAGGTACCTACATGGGAACTTATACCTCATGTTTTGCTCAAATCAGTAGACTGTTTCTTATCGCCGTCGGGTCCTAATCGCAAAACATTTCAATCCGCTAGGTTTTTTTAATGGCATATCGACCCATGTTTGATTACAGTCAATAGCATTTCGATAACACACGTTACATGCACAATAATGCATACACACACAAATCAAATGCGCGTACATAGAAGTTGGGTGGCTGCATGAACAGATGCCCAACCAGCCATATTTTCATCTCGAGCATATTCCAGGCGCAGTGTGAAATACAGATTCGAAAATCAACATATAATCCTGATAAATCATAGGGAAAAATTGACATATTAAAATGGATAGATCATCTTCATGGCCCACAGCTGCGCCCGGAACATATAAAGTAACAAATCTATAAAGTAGTAAAATCCTCGCATACTTTTACTGCAAGATAAATCACGCCGAACGCACCAAGTGCGGCTTTATGTCGGTGATAAATTTCAATATTCAATAGTGTTTAGGACTGATTTAGTCCCAGGATGCATTTATTTGTTTACGATAAATCATCTTTAAATCCAAACAGACAGTAATAGGGCCAATATAAGCCACTTAATATTTATCTATTGCTGCGTAAAATAATAATAATAATAATATTAGTACGCAGCCATACTACAATAAAAGGTTCATATGCAATACAAAATATACAAATCTGTGAACACGAATCAGAAATGCAACTACTAGAAGACTAGATGTAGAACTATTATAATTTATCTATGAAAGAATCAATGTTGAAACACCTGCGATAAGTCAAAGTGTCATTGCAACATGTAGCTGCATACATTAGCAATCAAATTATTTCTGTTGATCTGTCTGCTCTAAATCAATGTTGGGTCTCGTTTGTCACGGGCAATGTCCAAATTTTACGATTTCGAGTGATGTCCAGCGTTCACCTCAAAACTATCAATTTTATCAATAGATGAATCCCCAATTCCATCAAATGTCACAAAAATGTTATATATGTAATGCTACGCCGAAAGGGATGAACGATCTAGAAAAACAAGCGAATAAAATTGCATATGTATCTACTTATTCGTTTAGAATCTAAACTAAACTAAACTTTAGATTATCACCTTTGCACGCACGAATAATATGTTTTGAGTGTCACATCTCCTATAAATTTAATGTCAAAACGTGGAGGATACAAAAAACTTATGCTGCGAATATAGCGCCAAGGAAAAAAAATCAGGACTGATTTCGAGAAGAAATGGGGCTATAAATTGACATTCCAAAATCAGGTTTTGGAAATACAAATGATGGGAATACTGCTCGAATTTTTTTTCAAATTTATTATCACTCCCCGATTAAAACAAATATTTTGTCAAGAGCAATATCGATGAAATGAATCGATAATTTTGATCCACGTAAAGTCTCCAGTCACAACTTACAATTTCCTATGGGGTACACGTTTGTTAACAGGGGCGGACTAATTATTTTGTATGGAAAGAGTACTTACCGGGGCCCATAAATAAAAAAAATCTTCTTTTCTACTTATATTTAAATATATACAAAATGCAATAATGACAAAGAATCAAAAGACCACAAGTCTACGACATTAAGTTATATTTAGAAGTTTAGAAGTTAGAAGGGCTTTTAAAATGTATACTTCGCGCAAGGAGAGTTTGTGAACATTGACTTGCAATAAAAATTATAAAGGTGGGATTGTTAAACCACTTCAAGTTATATATCATAAAAGTCCAGGCTTTGGCTTGAATGTTGATGCACCAAAGAGTTACCAGTGACAAAGGGCAGGCCGATACCTGGACTTTTATGATACCTAACATGAAGTGGTTTAACAATCCCACCCTTATAATTTTTAGTGCAAGTCAATGTAAAAAAAAAAAACTATCGTTGTGCGAAGTATACCTATAGAGATAGAAATACCAAGAACATATGGCATTCAGCTGTGGGGTTGTACCAAAAAGAGCAATATAGAAATAATCCAGCGATACCAAAACAATGTACTCAGGAGTATTGTCAATGCACCTTGGTATTTCCGAAACAATGACCTCCACAGAGACTTGGAAATGGACAATGTTAATGAGACAATAAACAAATTTGTCAAGAGTCGTGAACAGCTCCTCGATAACATGAATTTGACCAGAAGACTTCAGCGGACCAAACCATTCGAGTTAGTTTAATATTGCGTTAGTGCAAAACTGGAGCATAGTGCTAGCATACACGCTAATATTAGTGTAATTAAGTCATTAGAATGTAAGGAATACTAATGAGTAGGCCCTTAGCATTAAACCTTTATATAGTAATATAATAATGAAAAATAATCGAGGTACCTTTTCTTCACTATATTTATTTGTGACTAAATGTACATTTCGGTCACAACGTGACCATAATCATTAGTATACTGTATACTATATACCACTATATTTATTTGGGACTAAATGTACATTTCGGTCACAGCGTGACCATAATCATTAGTATACTGGTATACAGTATACAGTATACTAATGATTATGGTCATGTTGTGACCGAAATGTACATTTAGTCACAAATAACATTGGCACATTTAGTCACAAATACTGGTATACAGTATACAGTATATTAATGATTATAGTCACGTTGTGACCGAAATGTACATTTAGTCACAAATAAATATAGTGAAGAAAAGGTACCACGATTATTTTTCATTAACAATTTTCCTTCACGTGCTCAAGAAACATATATTTGTAATTTAATAACATGTTAAAAACACCTTTTTTAGTAAGAAGGAGGTATCAAGAGACACAAAAACAGAAATAGTCAAAAAAGTAATTAGACCAACGTTAACTTACAGTAGCGAAACATGGACGATGACAGCAAAACAAATAAAAAGAATAAATCCCATGGAGATGAGATTCCTAAGAAAAATAGAAAACAAAATAGGAAGAGACAGGATAAGGAACGAGACGCACAGGAAAAACTTAAAAAGAAAATCAATACTAGAAAAAATAACAGAAGGCATAAATGAGGTGGTATGGACACATGAGTCGAATGAGAGAAGAAAGAAACACCAAGAAAATATACGAGACAAGGGCAACAGGAAAACAACAAAGAGGAAGACCGAGAAAATTGTGGAACACCGCAATAAAAGAAGAGGTAACAAGAAAAGGGAACACATGGGAAATAAAGGAATTAACAAAAGATAGGAGGAAGTGGAGAGAATATTATGAAAATTAATAATGTATGCCTTACACCGAAAGGTAGAAAGGCAAAGGAATACATAAATAAATAGTAAATTCAGAATAAAACACTACTATGTTTTAACCACACAATTACACATAGTACAACATAGAAGTGTTTTATTCTGAATTTAATATGGAGTACCACAAAGTAAAGGTCTCAACCATCTTAATGATTAAATAAATAGTAATTTAAGTTGGCAAAACATTACTCATTGATCCATCTTTGATCAGATTGTAATAATTATAGTTTTTGCATAATAAAAAAAATGTATAGCAAGAAGTCAATAAACAGTAATGTATTGTTTTTATAATTGAATAGCAAACATTATGAATGGTGCCAAATTTAAAAAAATTCAACATTCTGCGAAAATCAATATAATTCAATAAATTAATCTCGTCTGGAAGATTAACAAGTGAAAACAATTCAAAAATACAGAATTATTCCAGAAAAACCCTCCAAAAAAAACTTCAGAAATATATTTCAAAACTGTCATTGGACATTAATTATTTTTTTATTTAATTAATATTATTTCATTAATTGAGTTTAAGGGAAGACTCTTTTATTGGGTTTTAAAATTTTGAAATTTTAGTGGTTTTGGTGGCTTGGTGGCGGGTTTTGGAAATTTACATCTTCAGAAATACCAAAAGAGTCATTGAACATTAATGAATCGTCTTTAAATTGTGTTTGTAATTAAGAAGCAAATACTGTGAATGGTACCATATTTCTACAACTTCAACAATCTGTGAACATTAATATGATTCAATAAATTACTCACCTGAAACATCGAAAATCAAGAGCACCAAAAGTATCAATTGGACATTAATGAATTTCATTGACTTTTAGATAAGATTGTTTTATTGTGTACGACTTGAATTTTGAAATTTTAGTGGTTATGGTGGGTGTAGAGATTTACAACTTCAGAAATACCAAAAAAGTCATTGATCATTACTGAATTGCCTTTATAATTGAAAAGCAAACATTATGAATGGTGCCAAATTGCTACAATTTCATCATTCTGTAATATAAATATGATTATATTACCATCATGAATCAAAATATATAAATTGATTTAACCAAAATCTGTTTTTATAAACTTAAAGGAATTATAAATAATATTATAAAAATAAATAGACTCCACATAATCCTCAATAATTTAAAGGTTTTTTTATTTCTTTAATTTGTTTACGGCAGCTTCAACATAAGGAAAGAATTTATCCTAAACTTTTCCTCTGAAACATCAAAAAGTGAAAACGATTGAAAAATACACAAATATTCCAAAATAAAAATACCTCGAAACATACACTGAAATACAAAAAATATCACTGAACTTTAATGAATTTTGTTTATGTTTTGTTGGTGGATTTTAAAAATTTTAAGTCAAAAATGTACAGAACCCAATAAAATTGTGTACAATTTTGCTTCATTTTTTATAGAGTATGCCCGGAATTTTAATATATTTTAATGATCATGCATATATATCATGAAAGTTTTTTAATGCAAATATTTCTGAAAGAATTTGAATCATTTCATATTGCTTTCAGAAAAAAATAATTAAAATTTCTATATCGTTTCCTATTTCTATATCGTTTCCTTCTCATATTCAGAATATATTTTTAAACAATTTTCAAATTGTATACTTGCACGAGGAAGTCATCAGACATTTTATACAGAAAAATCAACTATAGCCAATAATTTTCAAACTTTATAACAGTTTCACGAAAATTTCACAACACAAATATCAAAAAAGGTTCTATAAGGTAAAAAGAAATGAAGAAAAGTCTGCAACATTGAAAACATTCTTGAAAATTCGATGGTATTAAAAAAATCTTCAAAATTGAGCAGTATTTTTTGTGTTCGTATTATTGATAATGGCATACGAAATTAAAGTCATGAAAAATCTAAAAGCTTACAAACTTAAATTATGAATATCTTTGGTTAATAAATCTCAGTGCAGTTTGAAATTTCCCACTGCATATACATTATTTAATGAAAATTTCAATTACATACAATACAAACTATTTTAGGTATTATTATTTGGTACTTACCGGTAAATAATTATTTATATTTTATTTTATAATTTATTTATTTTATTTCGCCAGACTAGTTTCGGTTATTTAAAAAACTATCATCAGAGGCATGATATATACTTTAATAGTTATGTATCCTGATCTTATTTTTATGATAAAAATTTGTTATTAATTTGAATTTTGATATTTGAAAGTTACATCTGTAACTTTCAAATACCAGTTCCATAAAATACATAACTGGTATTTTATGGATTAAATCTTAAAGAAAATATTTTGTTTTAATAATAATTTTAAAAGCATACAAACTTTTCATTTTGAAAATTTTAAGTAAAAAATGTACAGCACCCAATAAAATTGTATACAATTTTGCATCATTTTTTATAGAGCTCATTTCATGTAGGTTTAAAAAAAATGAATTACAATTTCTATATCTTTTCCCATCTCATATTCAGAATATACTTTTAAACAATTTTCAAATTGTATACTTGCCCGAGGAAGTCATTAGACATTTTATACAGAAAAATCAACTTTAGCCAATAATTTTCAAACTTTATAACAGTTTCACGAAAATGTCACAACAAACTATCAAAAAAGGTTCTACCTTTAGGGTAGAAAGAAATGAAAAAAAGTCTACAGCATTGAAACAATTCTTGAAAATTCGAGTGTTAAAAAAATCTTCAAAATTGAGCAGTATTTTTTGAGGCTTGAAGAATTCAAAAAGTATGCATTAAAATATCTATATCGCTTTCTTTTTTCCATTATTTACAATATTTATTTTTACACTTATAATTTTTTAAATTATGTACTTGTAGGTATGTACTTGTATGTAGCAGTACATGAAATGTGAATACAAAAATTAATTTTCAGTCAAAAATTATCAAACTTATAAAAGTTTCATAAAAATTCCAGGAAAATCATGGCAATTCGAATAGTATATAAAGAAATCATGGATTTAAATTTGGTAAAGCCAATCGTCTTTACTTCTTCAGGAACATCGAATAGTATATAAAGAAATAATGGAAATTCTACAGTAATAAACACTTTCATTTTCAACCATAGAAATCTAATCCGAAAAATTATGGAAATCCGAATGTATAAAGATATCAAAATTCGTATGTAGAAAGAAGGCATGTAAATTCTAGCGTTAAAAAAAAATCTGAAGCAATATACATAAAAATTGGAATAGCAGATGAAGAAACATGGAAATTCTGACATATTAAAAAAAAATTAAGAAGGCACAACAAAAAAATCGTGGAAATACTACGGTATGAAATAAATTTCAAAGGGGCAAATCTGAAAAATCGGCGTATAAAGAAGTCATGTAAATTCTATGGTATTCAAAATAATCTTGATGGTATATCAGAAAAATCAAAGAAATTGGAAAAGCATGCAAAGAAATCATAGAAATTGAAGAGCATTAAAAAAAAATCAGGGTATAACATTAAAAATTGAAAAGTTCTACAGTATTAAATAGGTACATATTCAGTGCCAATCGTCTTTACTTCTTCAAGAACATCGATAGTATGTAAATGTAAAGAAATCATGGAAATTCTACTTTCATTTTTCAATCATAGAATCTAATCTGAAAAATGATGGAAATCCGAATGTATAAAGATATCAAAATTCTTATGTAGAAAGAAGGCATATAAATTCTACAGTGTTAAAAACAATCTGAAGCAATATTCATAAAAATTGGAATAGCAGATAAAGAAACATGGAAATTCTGACGTATTAAAAAAAATTAAGAAGGCACAACAAAAAAAAAAACGTGAAATAAATTTCAAAGGGGCAAATCTGAAAAATCGGCGTATGAAGAAGTCATGTAAATTCTTCGGTATTCAAAATAATCTTGATGGTATATCAGAAAAATCAAAGAACTTGGAAAAGCATGCAACGAAATCATAGAAATTCAAGAGCATTACAAAAATCAGGGTATAACATGAAAAATGGGGAAGTTCTACAGTATTAAATAGGTACATATTCAGTGCCAATCGTCTTTACTTCTTCAGGAACATCGAATAGTATATAAATAAATCTTGGAAATTGTACACTATTAAACACTTTCATTTTTCAAACATAGAAATCAAATCTTTAAGATTTTTGGAAATCCAAATGTATATCAAGATATCAAGATTCTTATGTAGAAAGAAGGTATGTAAATTCTACAGTGTTAAAAACAATCTGAACCAATATTTATAAAAATCATAAACATTGGAATATCAGATAAAGAAATCATGGAAATTCTGGCGTATTAAAAAAAATTAAGAAGGCACAACAAAAAAAATCGTGGAAATTCTACGGTATCAAATAAATTTCAAAGGGGCAAATCTGAAAAATCAGCGTATAAAGAAGTGATGTAAATTCTACGGTATTCAAAAGAATCTTAATAGTATAACAGAAATATCTGAGAAATTGAAATAGCATGCAAAGAAATCATAGAAATTTAAGAGCATTCATAAAAATTTTAGGGTATAACAGAAAAAATGAGGAAATTCTACAGTATTAAATAGGTACATATTCAGTGCCAATCGTCATTACTTCTTCAGGAACGCTTTTGAAAGAAAAACAGCTAATTCAGAAGAAAATCAGCCTGATGAGAATGACACAGTTGTTATGGCGGATAATGAAGCCGATGCATTTAGTTTCGTTCATTTTTGCTGATTCTGAAATGATTCCTATATTTATTAGGTACTTTCTCAGGTATTTTTTTATTTCAACCCCAAATTTCCCGAACCTAAACTTATCGGTGTTTGTACCATTAATACTGATATGCAAAACCAGACAGTTGTAGTTCACATAGATGCACTGCCTTTGCAACTTGTATACGCTTCATTTGGTGTACGGTTAAATTTGAAAAACGGCCCAATTTATATACGGCCCATGTGGAATTTGACACATTGATCATATGGCCAGTCCGCCCCTGCTTATTAATACACTGCATATTTTCCAAATAGCGTTACACCCACTTTAGTATAATTGAGTGATCCACTCTGATAGTCATCAGATCAGAAATTGATGGATGTCAAGCATGAAAATTAATGTGTCCGCATCGAATTATATCTAGTAATTAATTAACTTGTCTTGCTTAATTTAGACAGTTAATTAATTAGTTATGTTATATTATAACCCGTTATAATTTAATTAAGCACTCATACATACAGCGATTTATAAAAATAAATATGAATAAAATAGTAAAAACAAAAGAAGTTAAAACTAAATGGTGCAATATTTACTCGCTAACTGGAAACATGTAAAACTGTAGCACAATATTAGTACTCAGTTTAAAGAGCGCAATAAAGCATTGGAGCAGACAATTAGCAAAGTTTAGGACAATTAAAAAGAAATGTATGTGAACTTCTCGGGCGAGATAAATTTAGTTAATATTCAAGAGAAATTACAAATATTAATAAAAACATATTTAAATATAATAATGAATAATACACGATTCGAAGATATTTAGATTATGTATGTGTTCTTAACCGAGGGAACACATATATTATTTGCCTCATGTAAATTTAAATGGTCAATAATCACTCTGCGTGAACCTTGCTAGAACGGTGCAGAATGTAGAAGGAAGCTCGAAATGGAGGAGGAAACGGAGACGAAGAGGCACAGTCGTTAGGGACCATTGCTATGGCGATAAATAATTTCCCATGACATATTTGTATTTGCTATATTATGTATCGGCTCTCGAGTTTGAGAAGTAACGCACAAAATAACATATTAATTACGTGTACCTTCAGGGCCCAGCGATGTAAAGAGCTCCACCCCTTGTATATCGTGAAGGGCAGACAGGAGAGAAAGTAAAACTTCGGGAAAGTAAAATTCGTCTCTCCTGCGTCGGCTCCGGAGCAGACTGGCGTTTCATTAACAGACTCGTTTTATTCAGCACTTTTCTTTCCACAAATAGCGTTCAAATGAAATGGAATTAAAATTTTATAGGTAACAGCTTGTAATGAGTTTTATGATAGATTGAGATAATCGTTACTCAATACTCTAAATGCTAAATAGTAGAAAATAAAATAGTTTTGGTCATTTGATTCGACGTGCTGTAAGTATATTCAAAAACCATTATTCTCACTCTTTTTACATACATCATGAAATTGGTGGGCGGATGTGAAATTATTAATGAGTATAAGAGGAGTAAACAAAACGTCTACTTATTGTTAAACGACGTGGTCATTTTTCATTGTTGTCACTCGTGGGAAAAGTATCAAACGATCAATGTACTCAGAATGCCACTAACGGTAATATCAATGACTAATTTTACTGTTGACTTTAACACACTCGCACTGTTCTCCCATTATTAAATCATTTCAATGTGCATCGTTAATTGGCAACCGTATGAAACAGTAATTTTAAACGCGCAATCATATCTTGTTATCTAAAGTGCTGATGTGGCGATAAAAACTAGTGACAAATTAAATTATTAACAGGTGTACCAGATCTCGACATGAATACTTATTTCATTCAAAAGTGAGATAAATAAAATATATAGATGGATAATTTATTAGATAAGGTCATACGAAATGTTTATTTGGGTCGAAATTAGTTCGCAATATTATTTAATATTGCCGAGGGCGTGAATCGAACGTAGAACTATTGATTATTAGGAACCTTAACTTTATTTTTATAAAAATAAAATTGTTAATATGTAACATGTAACAATAAGCAATTCTCCATTGCACACTTTATAAACCCTTAATGCATATCTTAATGTAGTGCTAATATGAACTTTTCCAGGTAATTGATTACAATAAAAGTAAATTGCCACCTGCCATTGTCAGCTAACTATATCCTTTCTCTCTGCAAACACGCTGGGTTTTGATGTCGTTCCTCAGGTCATAACTTAATAACATAGCCCCACGCAATTCCACTCCACTGATGCTCATTAATTTAATAAAGTGAGATTGCGTTATCTCGCGCGATTTAATTAAAAACCATTATACCATACGAAAGTATGCACAATGGAATTGCTGAGGCTGATGTATCTTTAGCAAAATTCAACCCTCTACATTAAAATTCAATATGGATAAAATAAGTACTATAATTTATACAGTGTGGAAATTAAGAAGCGAATAAATTCGGTAACTTCGTTAATGTGTATGAGAGAGAAAAAATCTAAAAAGGCGATGGCGATATAAATTACTGCCCATATGAAAATAGTTTTTTCGGATTTAAAAAAAATAAAATTTTAAATGTTGTGACATCATTAATGTTTTTTTTAAATAACAACCTATATATTTTATTTTTTTATTTCGGTATAGTTTTTTTAATCTGTTTTCAACCATATAACATTTTGAATAAGTTACATAAAAAAATAATTAAAGAAAAACGACCTTGAAGTTAAAAAAATAAAGATGAATGAAGTGTTCCCAGGGAGATGGATAGGAAGAATGGTCTACTGGAATGGTCGGCTAGGTCCCCTGATCTAACGCCATAAGATTTGTTTCTATGGGGGCACTTAAAAAACATGGTATACAAAAACCGAAATAATCATTTAGAGGACCTTAAACAAAGAATTTGGCATGAGTGTAGGTTAAAACGCCTGGGATGCATCAAAACGTGGTGAATGCATTTTATTACCATCTTGGGTATTGCTAGGTGGGTCATCAGGGTCATCAGTTTGAACATTTACAGTAATTGTCGAAGCTTTAATATACAATACATATACAATATAATATTGTCTCGCGGTGTTGAAGAAATATATTGCCTTTAGTGACACATGATGACATTATAAAAACTGAATACGGTTTCGTAATGTATGTAGGTATTCATTTTATTTGATGCATTACGAAAGATTTTTTAATATACCGTATGTTTTAATTATTTTGGTAAGAAGTCATCACATTAGTAACTTATGATCATGTATGTAGTGCATGTCTCTTAAACTGGGGTCGGAAAAAGTAACTAATTTGTCAATGTGTAGGTACGTAATAAGAACGTAGAAACTAATGCATGTTAAATATCACGTGTCTAAATACTTTTTTATTTTGTTTCATTCATCTTTACTTTTTAACTTTAAGGCCGTTTTTCTTTATTTATTTTTCTTATGTAACTAACATATTCAAAATATTGTATGGTTGAAAACAGATTAAAAAACTCTACCGAAATAAAAACTAAAAAATATAGGTTGTCATTAAAAAAACATTGATAACGTCACAACATAAAATTTTGTTTTTTTTAAATCTGAAAATAATTATTTTCATATGCGCAGTAATTTATATCGCTATCTCCATTTTAGATTTTTGCTCTCTCATACATATTAACGGAGTTACCGAATTTATCCGCTATGTATTTTCCACACTGTATAACACAGTATATTGATAAGCTAAATATTCACTCATTGCACCACTAATTAAATTCAAAATATAAATACAATAATAAATACAATACTTAATGCAATTTTATAGTTTTGTTGAGAAAATAACACATTTTTGAATTAATAGAATTTACATCTTTCATAAAAATATTTACTACCTAACGATCGACCTCGAAGCTAATATCTGCATGTTCAATATGTTCTTTAGTGTTCATAAAAAGGAAAATTGTATTTCACCTGGCTAATAAACTTTTACAAACTCCATCACCACATTACATAGCACGTTTAGTTTCATAAGTTGCAATAAAATCCATGATTCCAATTCCAATTAGATAAAATAATTGCCATTTAATTACTTAATTATGTGTACAACTATAAACAAACTTTTAAAAGCGGGCGTTTAAAAAGCACATATTTTTGATATTCTCAAAATTTATCGTTTTAAATGAATCCTCCTTGAATGAGCTGGATTCGACAAAACATTATTGATTAGTAATATAAGATTGCAATACAGTATACAATATGCATACAGTATTGTCATTTATAATTCGGAATTATATCATAATTTATACATCAACGTAATGTATAAAGAGAATATTTAATAAATAAAATTTTATAATCATACTTGTTTTTATCAGGCTGGAGAATACTAGTGATTTTATAAAATACTTGGCATACTAACTATTGAATCGTGTCAATAAATATGGCTAGACTAGCAAAACACCCAATTGCACTATATAAAACGAAAGGTATCCAAAAATTTCGATTAAAAACAAATATTTCTCTTACATTTGCGGGGTTTATAAATGCCATTTATTTTAACATAAATAACATATTGTAAAAAACCAATAAAAACCTGACATTCTGTCAGTCATGGCGATTGTGAGTATTTGTGATTCAGAAATATTTGAAAACATTTTATTTGTAAAAAGGCAAACAAAGTAAAACCCGAATGGAATGAATAAATACATTTTTTTCTCCTCACGTTAATCACTTGGTAATCGATCGAGATTGATCAAGAGAATTGTTATTATTAGGAATTCTGTTTGTATACAAAGGACTACAATGAATACCATTAATATTTAAACGTGAATTAAAACAAACACAATTAACAGTTATGGCCAATTGCGTGATATTACATGGCATATATGTATTACTTTATACTTTGCAATCCAATTAAAACTGTGAAGACATACAACGTAAATGTTAATTACCTGTTTACGTGGTTTTATCGATATTTACAGTTAAATGGTCATCGTAATTGTTGTATTCGATAAATACATGGAATGTTAAATGTTTTATGTGCCATAATCTATGCAATTAAAAATAAATTGTCGCTAAACTACCGTGTTTTTAACACACTTTTAACTTGACTTTATGACCATTCCTATATACACAGTAATGAATATTTACTGTTATTTTCTGATTTAAGTCAGTTATCAATAATAATGTGGAAGAAATGATAAAAATTAATACCTTAAATAGATTGAATTCTCGCTATCAATTCGTCTATTCATTTACGGAATTGAATCGATTATTTCAGAAACCCGTCAACATACATTTTTATGAATTTTATTTTTTACGGAATACGGTATATCAGTAATCAAACCGCATATTTTTTGCATTATCCGTTTATGGGATATTTAATTAGAATATATATATATAACGTGAAAATATATATTGTTTTCCTTCGTTTCCCGAAAAAAAAACACCAAACGGGATTCTGTAATAAACGATTCAATTGTGTTACTTTAAGCAACACAAGTAAATATGAAAATATGTACCTATTTACTTAACATACTTTCGTATGTTAAGTAAACATACAGTAAATACAGTAAAACATTAAGTAAACATACAGTATGTTCGAAAGTTTATTCGAACAGTATGTTCGAGTTTATTTTGCACCAAAATTCAACTCAACAAACGTTAATATTACATGTATTTTGTTAGACTTGTTAGGTGAATCTGAGCGAAATTTATAAATATTGATGAACCTTGGCGAATCAAATTGAAATCGCTGTTTGCAAAACCAATGGGGATACAGAGTTAATTAGGAATGCCGCAACAATTAAAGTTGATCCGGTAATAAAATATCGTTATTAGTATACGAGTTGAATTCTCTTAAAAACCTTATTTCAATTCCATTTTCGCTAAGTAAATTTCAATCAAAAATTAAATTGGAAGTTTACCTTAGTATATAATTTTACAATATAAACATGCCATGGGCATATCACATATCATATCATTTGATAACTTAATTACTACGAGCGTTACGTTAAGATTATTTTATGATAAAACATCGTAAAAAGAAGTCTTCCGGTAAACTCCGATTTTGTAGGATTTGGTGTTACGTCCGGATAAGTCTGTCCTAGCATATTTAAAGGAAAATTATACTCAATGCAGCGTTTCAACGTTAATAACCAACGGATTTTAAATTACACTTGTGCAATTGACCCCCAGAAGTAAATGCCGCTTGAAGTGTTAATAGTATGCAAATCATAAATTATTCTTATGCAACCGGAACTACAACTTATTAATGTAAGGAAGCCGCCGATGGTGGTAGCAATAGCCACAACACGTAATGCAGAATTATGAAATCGCGTAAACTTGGACTTTAACCGTATGCTATGACTTTCATGCAAGCTGAACAGGAATTACAAATTATATTAATACAGGATATATTTACAAATACCATATAGATATTGTTACTAACTGGGTATCGACGAAACGGTTATTTAGTAGGGTTTTGTGGAATCGTGGGTATTAGAGTTGGCTTGTTACTCCAGAATTTAGGCCCCAAACTATAAACCGCCGAATATGAGGTGCCAATGGCGAATAATGCAATACTGCGGATCGGACCCAGTAATTGTTGCATGCTCTCAGCTAAACTGGCATCTTATATTTGAGCACATTATTTAGAAAGTGGTGTCCGTAAAAGATTCCATGACGATTATCCGAAAAACATTAATTGACATATAAGTCTAGTAAAAAACATATTACATGTTTACTTTTGCAACGATATGGCTAAAATTCTTTGCAAAGGTGCTAATCGTACTCGATCAATGCATTTTTGGCCTTCTTCATATCCTTGATAAATCTAAAATTTTATATTTCGTTGTCGGTTCTATTAATATGTTAACATATGAAGCGGTGATTATAAAAGAAACCTCGTCCACATATTTTTTTAATACTATATTCTTTCCTATACCAACTGCTTTTGGCTTAACTTATGTCATCTTCATGGGTGATCATTGTCTGAGGGCATGACGAAAAAAATCCGAGAGCAATGCCCAGAAGAAGATGCAGGCTAGCTTTATAGAATACTTAAAGCGATACCTTGGTTTAAAAATATAATCAAAAACACTTTACGAAGGTCCCTTTATGAAATTGTAGGTAATATTTTACAGAAAGTACCAGAGGATAGAACATAGCTCCATAAAGCTAAACGGATAATTGGTGCAAGGTGTTCATCAAAAATTTGTTGTTTAAAAGTCATTTTGTAACGAACATTGGTGTAGAATTTGCAAACAATATGATGAATTATCTTAAATTTTGTGTTCTCTTGTTTATAAATACCTACAAGAAACACAAGAAACATATAGCATTCAACATTACGTAGTTTTGGAAACATGGCATGTAGAGCCAGTAGAAACCATCACTCGGCGTATAAAGTACAATATTTTATTTATTAAACACTTGTAAACAACAAATTAAGATAATAACATGACAGTAATAGTAACCATAAAATATATCGCTTGTCAGTGTCAAACTTTTTATAAACACAATATCATAATTTCCGTCATAATTGCAATTCAATCAATTACGTAATAATTATTGAAAATTAAATGAAATAAAATAATATAAAAATGACAGGTGTGAGTATAAATTTGACATTGGATAAGAAAAATCTTTACATTGGCCCGTGTCACGTTTACAAGCTTGGCGCTTGTAAACGTCATATTACCAGGTTGGTGTATAGGCTGGTTATAGTGGCATTTACGTGTGTGTAACCAATAATAGTCATTCACTATATTAGTATAGTAACGTGTCATATTACGATACGATATGGCAAAACAAGGCCGTGCAATGTTTTATCTACTAGCAATTATTACCTACTTTTAATGTAAATCATTTTTTCCATAACCAAATTAGTAGCTTTTGAAGTTTATTCTGTCAGTTTTGAGTTGTCAGTACTTGAAATGAGTGACGAACAAAGCAATGTGCAAAGCAGTAGCAATGCCGTTCTTGCAACACAGGTGCCAGTCAAGAGGCACCTGATAAGATCAGACCTGAAAAGGCAAGATATATTCGATAAATGGTGTAGCTTAAAATAGTGCAGAAAAGTGTCACATTACCGCACTAGTGAGGTACAGTGTCGATTTACCGTGCGGCAAAAAACGTCATTACAATCTTAAAGTGAACATCATAACGTTTAACATTGGACATTGATAGTAGAATCTACAAATCCCTACAAATCTAGGGTTCACAAAACGACGGGAAACTTTTGAAAAAGACAGTACACTTGGAATTTTTGCCGGCTTTTCCAGGTTTTTGTGGGTTTTTCTGCGCTTCTCTAGTTTCTTCTGCTATTAATATAAAAACAAACAATATAAAATGGAAAATATAAATTTAAATTGATTGTAATGCTTGGAATTAAAAGCATAACAAATATATGCCTATTGGGTGCTTTTGTAATTGCTTTTACCCGGTTAAAACCGGTTAAAGTTTTCTAATGTAATTTGTAAAAAAAAAGTTTAAGGGATTTACATATTTTGGGGACCACCGGAACAAGAATTGATGATGAAATTGATGACAAAATTTGTATCTGTGCCATGTGATGGAACAAAAACAGAAAAAAAAGAAGAAAAAAATTTTATTTACTGTAAAGCATACTAATTCAATAGTTACATTATATTTTTAATTGTGCGCCTATTGGAATGCACAAAGACTGTAAGAGCAATGATTAATTAAAAAAATATATATTTAAATCATGGTTTAATTGATTTAAATCAGACCAATCCTTTATCGATTTTTACTGTTTGAGCGAAAATTATGTTCTTTCGAATGAAACTAACCGCAGATTGCTAGGTTTATGGCTTTGAAAATAAGTAGTATGTACAGTCGTTGCTCACATAAATCTAGTACAAACAATTTGACATTGCTATATAAAATTGATGTTGTAACCAAATTTCTTGTACTAGATTTACGTGGGTATGATTGTACATTAAAATGAAAAATAGAAACGTGAAAAACTCCAGTATGTGAATTACTCATCCACTAGAGCAATTGTTTGCTTGCCAAAAATTACCCTTTAATTAAAAATTGACCGATTTCGTAGAAAAAAAAAATATTCCGAGATATTTAGGATGTTTCGTTATTCCATGGACACCCGGTATACAGGGTAGTTGATTTTTTTAGTGTACAGCTTATGTCATCAAAAACTCTGCACTAAAGATACAAAAAAAAAGTTTCATAAGCAACTTGTCATACGCAACCTGGACTCCAGAATGGCGCAATATATTTTTTCTTATTACCTATTTTCTGGAAATATATCTAACATTGATTTGTTTGTGTACAGCTTATGTCTGCAAAAACTCTGCACTAAAGACACAAAAAAAGTTTTAAGACAAACTTGTCATACGCAACCAATGGCGCAATCATTTGTTTCCCATTAGGTACCAATTTTCTGGAAATATATCTAACATTGTTTTTTCAAATGTAATACTTACAGAATCAGATTCTATTTACAATGGCGTTTCAGTTTTTCATTATCTTTGTATTAATTATGAATTTTCGTTACTTAAGTAGGGATAATTACACTAATAAAGACTTATTTCTATCTGATTTGACAAGTATATGCTGATGCAAACAAATTTGACAGGTATTTCAATAAACAAAACACAGGCGATGATGATTATGTTTTGAAATATTAAGCATAATTTAAAAGCAAAATGGTACTTGTAATACTCCATTGTAAAGAGAATTTGATCTAGAATTGATTCTGTAAAAATGTACAGGGGGTTTTATTTAAAAACCAAAGTAAGATATATTTCCGGAAAATATGTAGGTCATGGAAGAAAATTATTACGCCATTTTGTAGACCAGGTTGAATCTTTTTTTTTATCTATGACAGTTTCGCAGATATATAATGTGAACACTGACAAATTTACCACCCTGTACAGGGTGACTGGTTTTATAGATCTAGTTGAATAACTTTTTTATGTATCTGTGATAGTTTCGCAGATATAAGCTGGACACTGAAAAATTAACAACCCTGTATAGAGTGGCTGGTTTTGTAGATCAGGTTGAATGACTTTTTTTTGTATCTGTGACAGTTTCGCAGATATAAGCTCGACACTGAAAAATTAACCACCCTGTCTAGGGTGGGTGGCTTAGATCCGATAAAATATCAGATACAAAAAAAAAAGTTTAATGCAAATACAATCTGGTCTATAAAATCGTGGAAACATTTTTTTCCACAGCCCACCTATTTCCGCAAAAATAACTTACATCGTTTTTTAAATGGAATACCCTGTATATTTTTACGCAATCAGATTCTAAATCAAACTCTCTTTACAATGGTGTAATGGTGTACAAACACAAATACCATTTTCCTTTAAATTATTATGCTCAATATAAAAGAGCATAGCATATGAACTTTTTCATTATTTGTGTATGTATTCAGTTTTCATGTTTCTTAATGAAGTATGGACAATCACACTAATAATCACTCATTTCTGACTGATTTTACAAGTATTTGCTGATGTAAAGAAATGTTGGAGGTATTTTCAATGAACAAAGCAATATAATATATACAGCCACATAAGAATTATGTGTATTCAAATAATTAACTTTAATTATGATATAATAGCTGCCTCTATTTTATCTAAAAAGACGTCATAGACCAAAAAATAAGCCCATTTGAATATATTTAGTTAAATTTAAATATTCTTTACGTAAAGCAAATGTTTCCTTCAATAAATAATTATTTGATATCCCCAGTCCTAACTAAGTTTTAAAAAAACTGCTACTGGAGGGGAGAGGTGGCATGAAAGGGACACGTATTGAAAGGGACAATTCTAATTACGTGACAATTAAAAATCTTCCCGAAACAAAAGTATTTATGTTGTGTAATTACACCAATGCACACCCATTTGAACCCAACTACAAGCTTGTCATTTCATAGACGGCGACATTGTACATGTGATGTTATTCATGCTTCAAAGTAAAATTTTTGGAATTATCTGTTTATCATTGTATAAAATTAGTCGTATATTCAATTATCGGAGAACGAAAAGTCCATTTAGAGTTAATCTCTTAGATAAAATCATAGCTTTAGAAGTTATGTATTTAATTTATGTAAAATTAATGTAAAGTCGAATTTCATTAAAACAAACATGATAATTTTAAAGAAGACTGCTACCCGGAGCTTTTAAGGCATTAAAAGGCATCTCAACATTTACAATTGATACAATAAAACTCAACATTTCCAACTTTTTCGAACTGTTTTCCTGAAAAGTTGGCCGAAAATTTCAACAATTTCAACTTTTCGTGAAAAGTTGCAATACAAGTAAGTGTTAATTTTATTGAATTATCTTTAAGAACTGAAATATAAGACGATTTCCAATTAGTTTTAAAAATGTGATTTTAAAGTAGGTAAAGATACTTAACAGAACACTTATTTTGTAAGTGTACGTATACTAATTATTTAGTATGTGTAATGTAAAATTATGAGCTAAAAGAAGATATTTTGGAAAAACAGGACTAAATTTAATTAAAAAAATGCTTCGGGAATTGGTCTCATGATTAAGGATTTAAATTCTAATGGCAATTAATATTATATAGAATAAATCGCACAACAAACTAACTAGAGTAAAATTTAATCATTTTCCGTGAGAATTGTACTCACGATTGTAGTTGAAAACTATTCAAAATCAAAGGCAAAATGATTAAGTTGTAGACAGAGTAAAACTTTAATGTCAATACTTAAGAATCCAACCCATGACTAAAATTGTGGAAACTCAACAGTCAAAATAAGGCATTTTAGGAAAACTACACTAAAATTGAAATATTTTTCTCTTCGAGAGTAGAACTCATGATTAAAGATTAAAATTGTTGAAAATTAAGAGTAAAATTTAAATATTATCCTTTGAGGAAATTTTTGAACTTAAATTTTGATGAATCTCAGTATTTTAATAATAGGTTTGGAAGCTTTGGAGATGAATAACACACCAATAAAATAAAATAAGCTAATAAAAACTAATAAAAAAAAAATAATACTTTATTTGCTTCTTTGCCAATAACCCATAATTAAAATTGTTGAAAAATAAGAGTACAATAATTTACCTCGTTGAGACTTAAATATATAGCTGATTGTTGAAATTTAACTAATAAAATGAAGAAATTGTAAAAAAATTGAAGGAAAATTTCAATATTTGCCTGTTTGATAAGTGACTCCGTGATTACGGATAAAAACTGTTGAAAAAAAAAAGTGTGAAAATAGAGAAATTCCCGAAGAACTAATATGTATTTATATTATTCTCATATTTGAACGATTGAAGGAAAATTTCAATATTTGCATATTTTTAAATTAACTCCGTGAAGGGTAAGCACTATCAGGTTGTTTTTTGAAACTAAAATTTAAAAAAAAGATTTTGAACACTGATTGTTTCTAAACACCTACAACAATCATGAAGAACTTGTTGTCTTTAGATCGAAAACGACCCTATGACTAGATTAAAATTGTTGAAAGTTAAGAGTTAAAAGAAGAAATTTTAGCAAAACTAGACTAAATTTAATTAAAAAAAGTAGGTACAAAGTGATTTTCCTTGTTGTTACGCACTGTCCCTTTCATAAATTATCGTGCCCCTTTCAATACTGTCTGTTGTTGAAAGATACAAAATACACTTTTTTTAAATGAAAAAATATACAACTAAGAATATAGAAAGGTTTATTATTATATTTTATTTCAGCAGTGAAATAATTGAAGTTATGAATTCTATTCGTAACTGTTCAAATTATTTATTTACTAGACTCTTCCAAACCAAAATGTCCGTTTCATGCCACCTCTCCCTTGCCAATTTTGATAAAAAAATATTTAACCCCTACGCCATAAACTTTGCAATTAAACATATTTGACCTTGAAATTAATGTTTTCAAGACGTTGCAAATTTGCCAAGGACGCCAAACCAAAAGGCGGATAAAGCTTCTTCGTCGAGGTTTGTATCGGTTCATCTATAAAAGTTATAAATAAGAATACCATTCCAAATGATTTAGGTGTTAAAGAAATCAGTATTTTTGTCGAAAGAAAATAAACTGCAGTAGGTACACATTTTAAAAATGTCCACAAGTAAGTATGGTTTTCATAGCACGGGAATTTCATAGCACCTGGAATTTCGCATAAAAATGAAATTTTAGTATATGTGAATGGATTATTTGCCCGTCGAATTATTATCTCTTTTTTTAAATCTAACATCAATGATTGATAAATAAATATAGAATGTGGCAATTTATAGGATTTTTTAAATTCGGTAGTGTTTACAAATAGAGAAGTAATGCCGTGAGATTTTTTTGGATAAGAACCAGAAAACATTAAAAAGCCAGACAAACATTGGAAACAATCGCGCAGCGCGCCGGCAATAACAGAGCAACAAAACCGTTTCGCTTTTGTCGTTTGTATGACGGCACTTCTCCTTTCAAAGCATTGCGCTTGCCGATAAGTATAAATACTACATAAATAATAAATTCGTTGTTTGGTGTTTCGCGAGGAATATGATTGACTAAGACTGCTGCCACATATCCCTGCCTATTAATACAGCACGTTTTACTTAATCCGCAAAGAGGCAAGAAATAAAAAGCTGCCCGGTGGAACGGCCGCGTCGTAAATATTTTCTGATGCCGTCGCACACGCCGGTGATCGATTGGAAAACAGCTGTATAATGGTTAAAGCACTGGAAAGGACTGAATAATCCATGAATTCCGTGAAACGATCGCCGACAGTGCGTATTTGCAAACAAAACGGGAATGTAGTAAAGGAACATAGGCAGCTACTAGGAGCCCCGTTACCTAACCTAACCTGGTCGTTATAAAACAGTCGCAAGTCGCCAGGACCGGATAAATTTTGCAACAATAATAGATATAGAAGCTTGTCATTTACCTGAATTAGTATAAGACATACTGAGTAATATCCGAAACTGTTAAACTATCGCTGTGCGAAGCCAAACACTCATTCAAGGTCTCGCACCACCAAAACAAGTCATAACGTCTATAACGAAACAGTTAGGGGAGCACACACTGCGACACAGACGAACGCGGACACACGGCACAGCACCACATCAATTAACAAACGGACGATACGCGGAAAACATGTGAAAATCTTAAAAAATAGCACACGTCGAAGTAAAGGTTGTTTTCAACATGGCCGCCACAAAACTCGGCTATTTCACAAGGATTTGTTGACCCTGGCGCTCGGACGATCCCCATTGGTTGCCACATGGCGGCGCGCATTTCCATTGGCGGCATTCAAGGTTACGGACAAAAACATCGACATGCACCTGTCAATGTATAACGACGTTTGCGGGCAAATGTACGAAACAAGAACGTCCGAAAACGCGAAAGCGAAGGCAAATAAGAAACCCGAAAATACGGCAGCCCATGTATTAAGCGCAAAAAGCCGCATTCGCCGCATTACACACGGCGTCCCATCAATGAATTCCCATGCGACATCTGTGCGCTGACCTTGAAACTAAACTGCAAAATAAAAGTGAAAGCGCCCAGGAGGTGGCGCTCACTTCCGGCGGCATCAATCCGATGGCGCGAGTTTCGACCATTAAACAATTCACAAATCTCACCTCATTTCGCTACTTTCACTCCCAAAGCCTCCTAAATCTTGATAAAAAGGTATATTGTACGAATCCATCTTGCTTTCAACATACAATTACCGCAAGCACTCAATAAATCACACAACGATTCTCCATAGTACCACCAAGCTAAACTCACATCATTCACAGTAAGCGTAAAGACGTTTATATATCTTCAAGTAGTAAGATACGCGCATCCTTTGGCGGGAAAGGACCTCCGCCTACTGGAGTACTGATACTGAATTATCCTGGCGAAGGTGGAACAAGTTGCATGCGCCCGAGCGCTTGACAACAATGTTCCTAGGCAACCAGTGGCACGTCACTATCAATTTCACTCTGATTCTCTGGAAATTGCACGTACGGTCTTATTATTTCATTACAGCGTACATTTATGGGAAGACGCAATTGGCCTTGCAATCAGTGCCTCCATCGGCATTTAACAAGACATCGTAAATAAACACTTTACTGGAAAAACAAAATTATAACATGTTTACTCTTCCAAACAAATGAGGTTTTTATTTATAATTCGTACATTCAAAGAACAATACATCTAATTTTTGTAAAATCAATTTGCAGTCTATTTCTACAATATCACTTGAATTTAATACTTATAAATTAATTTCATAATAATTACACCCAGATAACATTATTGATTAGTGATTACATAACAACGTTCAACATTACTCTAAAATTTCATCAATAATGACAAAATATTCAACAGAACACATCTCACTTATACTATACAGGGTGCCCGGCTAAGGAGTAGTTGCATTTCATGGGGATATCGTTAAAGCTAAGAGATAGAGGGTTGGTTAAATGGCGCAGATATGCAACAACTCAAGAACTACTCGCACATACTCTCCATTCACGATGTTTTTGCGTCAGGGGATGAATTTCTATTAATTTTGTTGATATTGTTTCGGAAATAACTCAATTCCCCTGGAATTGGAACTTGTCAATTTTTGTTTAGGTTAAGTTGTTTTCAATTTGAGGTTATATTTTTTAAATAACATTGTTGTCAGATGTAAAGTTTAAATTATTCGAGATGAAAATGGAACGGCATGAAATTACAAATCTGACCATGTGTAGGAAGTAAATATCTAATGGACATCGACACAAAAAAATAACTAACTTCCGTTGCATCACTGACTCAGTTTGTCCAACATGACCAAAAGAAAACCCAGCCAACTCGGTTGCAAAAAGGTGGTGAATGTATAATAAACTCTGTTCCATTTTTATTTTTAACTAATTAGGCTATCTTAGGGTGACAGTATTGTTGGCCAATGTAAAAAGTCACTACACTTGAAAAAATAGGTTAGATTAAAAAAAAAAGGTTATATTTTATGACAGTGCGCAACCTTGCCATCAAATTGAGTATCTATTAAGTACAGAATTTATTTGCTATTTTTATTTTACAAAGGAAATCAGTCAAATTGTAATATATAATATAGTTGATGATTGGTTTAAGAGGAGTCCTACCGCTCGAACGCAAGGCGAATTTTGCTCATAACCATATTGGTTCCTGACTCCGTTAGTGACTTGAGTGACTTTATATTATAAAATAAAATGTTCAAAAAAATATGGCACCATAATGAAGGTGTGTACTACAGATAGAACAGTTATTAAAAAGAAAAATGCCACTGCTTTATGTAAAAAAATTATAAATGGCCAAGACTAATATTATCATTTTGTAGATCTTTAACATTTTTTTTACAGCAAAACCACGACCCGTACAAAATATTTACATCTTTAAAATATAGTTTATAGTTTTCTTATTGCGCACCTACATTTTAATTAAATTCTATCGAGAAATAACATAATAATTCGTCAGGGCAATTGTTGTGTTTTCATTTATCTCGAAAACACAACAATTGCCATTGCCATTGAATGATTTAAGCAATAATTTATTTATTTAATTTACGAATTAGGCAAACGTTGTTAGAAATATAACATTAAATAATTTATTCACTATCAGATCATTTATGTAGGTGATCATGTGTAAAACTTTATAAAACGAAACCACAGTTTTCTCAGTTAAATATAAAAATGGAACAAAACATGAAAAATGGAACAATTGAAATGGAAAAATGGAAATGGAAGGCAAACGTTGTTAGAAATATAACATTTAATATTTTTTTCACTGCCAGATCATCTTACTCTATAGTCAATATAATGAAGATGAAGTATGATGCTAATAAGAATAAATAATTAAAATACACACAAAAATGAATCAAATCAGTATTGACAGAATTAAAATAGAAGAAGTTGAAAATTAAATTAAGATGAAACCATAGACCTAATACACTTCCAGACAAAATTAAGGGACCACCAAATAAACTTAAAATAACTTTTCAAATTTATAAGTTCTTGTGAATAGACTTTTCACGTGTCATAAATTGACGTTTATTAAGCATTATTCAAATAGTGTGCCATGAAACAATTTACAATATCAGGACATTCTCTGCTAGGAAATAAAAAATCAACAAAAAGCTCAATAAAAATGGAACAAAACTGGAAAAAAAAAAAAGAAAAATGGAACAACAAAAATGGAAAAATGGAAATGGAAGGCAAACGTTGTTAGAAATATAACATTTAGTAAATTTTTCACTGCCAGATCATATTTGTTGGTGTTCATGTGTAAAATTTTATAAAACGAAACCACAGCCTTCTTAGTTAAAAATTAAAATGGAACAGAGTATAGAATAGAAATTAAATAAAAGGAACTTATGAACTATGAAAGACAGATACTGTTAAAATTGGAACAAACATTGTTTGTCTAGTCTTACTCTATAGTCTATATAAAAAAGATGAAGTGTGATGCTAATAACAATAAATAATTAAAATACACACAAAAATGAATCAAATCAGTATTGACAGAATTAAAATAGAAGAAGTTGAAAATTAAATTAAGATGAAACCATAGACCTAATATAATAAAGACACTAGGATTATAAAAATAATGCAATAACAATGATACTAAGAACATGCTAAAATTGTAATTAAATTAGTATTGACAGAATTAAAATAGAAGAAGTTGAAAATTAAATTAAGATGAAATCATAGACCTAATATAATAAAGACACTAGAATTATAAAAATAATGCAATAACAATGATAATAAGAACATGCTAAAACTGTAATTAAATTAGAATATGAATTATAGTCCCCAACTTTAAAACCTGTGGTGCTCTCGACCCCCCGACCAGCAAGAAAAACAAATTGGTGAAAACATGATAAATATTATTAGTACAAATCTATTTACCTCCCTAAAAAAACAAATGCAAAGTTAGTAAGTTAGTTGATATAATTAACGTGTTAATAAACTAGTATATTATGCAACGAGCATTTAATAACCATTAAATGCGAGTTGCATAGCATACACTATTTTTTCTACGACAAAGCATAAAAATTCATTGAATACAACCAAACCAACAATTCAATAAATATTGTTGCTCCATCAACATCTACTTTGCCATCGACATCCACCAATATTGCACCGGCACAATTAAATTTTCATAGCTGTACTATCCAGAATATAATTATAAACTTATATATATATATATATATATATATATATATATATATATATAAACTTTTAAAGATCTGGATTTAAATTCATTTGCGATGTATTTTAGATTTAAAACTTTTGTATTACTATTATTTACATTTAATGTTATTACTTATTACATTTTTCAATCTCTCTTGAGTCATGGGACTTCTTAGATACGTTTTTAATCTCCGTAAATTGGAAAGGGACCGTTCTGCAGTACAAAGTGTTACAGGAATTGTTAGTAGAATCTTTACAAATTTGGAATACTTATAAATTAATGGCTAATGCTATTGGTCTATGGTCTTAATGCTATTATTTTCGAGCAATTTAAAAAACTCTACAACGTGGGTAAATGATTTTATTTCGAGATCACGTCTATTAATCAAATCTAAAAACATGTCTCTGTGCAAAATAAATTTGTCGTAATCGAAATCATTATGAATTAAATTGAAACTATGTGTGGATACTACTTGGTGAAACATTATGATTAGGTTAAATCAAACACTTGGTTAAAGTTTCACTGTATTGATAGAATAAACCTCTACAATTGTTTCGGCCTCACGACCATTCTCAAGAGTACAGAGATACTAAAATTAAAATTTAACAAATGTGCAATATATACTAAGCTAGACAAATTTTACAACATGGCAATAAATGAATTACAGTCTTGGTTTTTCCGAACGGATGCCGCATAACAAAGGCGTATTATCAAAGATTAATTGTTCATTCACAATATTATCCCCATTAGTGACCGCTTTTCGAATTTCTAGGATTTCGAGTAAATCCAGCCGTCTCCCTTTGTGTCCGGTGTGCATTACCTCCAGGCTGTCATTTCTGAAGAAATGATTATTCTCAATGCAATGATGCGCTAATCCCGTGTCCTCCTTGTTTTGTAGAATTGCTCTCCGATGTTCTTTCATTCGTGTTATGAAATTCCTTCCTGTTTGGCCGACATAGAATGCGTCACAATCCGCGCACTTGATTTTGTAAATGCCACTTTTTTGCAGAGGATCCACTTTACTTTTATTATTTGATAAAATTGCACCTAGATTAGACTTATTAACTACTATACATTTTAAGCCTAACTTACGTAACCTATTGCTAATTTTGGTACTAATATCCCCAACATAATTAATAAAGTACCAATTGTTATCCTCACCTTCACAAACGCTATACAAAAGATTACAAGATTTGCGTTTAGTTAATTTCCATATAATTTTATCTACTATATCCACCTTAAACCCATTATTTTGTGCGATTTGTTTAATAGTTCTGACTTCATTATCGTAATTAATTTTACTCAATGGAATGTTTAAAAGTCTATGCGCAAGGCTATAAAACGCCGAGATTTTGATGTTCCAAGATTGATTTGAATTTGCCGGAATCACCAAATCCGTATATGTGGGTTTTCGATATATGTTGAATTCTAATTTATTGTGGATTTTAGTTATATTGAGATCCAAGAAATTAATGGAATTTCTAACGAGAAATTTAAGAAATATGTCAAACTTTGGTCACGATATGTAGACGACACGTTAGTCATTTGGACAGGCACGGACAGATTATTAGATCAGTTTTTTAATTATATTAATTCCATTCATAGCAATATTGATTTTCAATGGAGTTGGAAACGGGAGATTCCATTAATTTCTTGGATCTCAATATAACTAAAATCCACAATAAATTAGAATGGTTATGGCTCATTATTGACAAGATCTCATTTATAATATCATGAGAAGTACATTTATACTGAGTTCTGCTTAACCATGGCTTAATCATTTTAGTTCTGGCACATCATTGGCCCTTAATTTTAAAAGTTGGATTAAATTCGAAGTTTCGTCAGTGTGTCCTCTTAATGGACTTGCATGGCTAAATATTGAATGGTGGATATAATTTTTTATCAAAGATCAATGTGCATTCTTCATTTCCAGTAATTTCAACTTTGATATTGTGGCAGATATATTTACACCTTTTTTTAAATTGAGATATTCTACAGCAGCCGCCATATGAACAACTGATTTTTCAAGGGATTTAAACCGTTCAAGCGCTTTATTCCAACCGTTAAAACCATTTTTCACAAATGTTTCGTTAACCCTAGTGTCTTTTAGTAACGTTTTTAGTTAAGAGACTTTCATCTTATATACTGAATCCAATGATATGTTCTTTTTCAATGTTGTTGATAATTTCTTCCAATTTTAGTTACTATATCATGTGTGGCAGACTGATCAGACGTTTGCACATGTACAAATGTTACTTGTTGACGGTTTTGATACCAAATCTTCATTGTTTGCTTTATTATCTTTAGGTTTGCGAATAAGAAATTTATCCATGATGAAATAAATTTGGCAATCTATAAAAATGCTATTTTTTATAATTTGTATGATCATATTCAACTTACTTACATTCTATTTGAAAAACGAATCCAGAGGAATTTGACAAGACCCTCTCCACTGGCAAAATCTACGAGAGTGAACGAGAGTGGCTGTATGATGATGATTTGAAAATACTAGCACAATTGTTTTAGTTTACGCTAGGTGAATATAAATTCTTAAATATTTATAGTTGCACAAGAACTGCGGAAATATACATACTGTTCAGCATGTACTGGACTGGCAAAAATAAATATCTCTGGAGGCATCCATATAAAACTGATGTATGTGTATTAAGCTTACTCGGCATGGTTATAAGCAAAACTAAACCAACCGTGAAATTTACGTCGTTGTTTGTTGATGTTAGACACCTTTTTTCAAACACAAAAAACGATTTACGACCGGAGCGTGCGGCTTCCGAAAGCAAAGATAATACAACACGTGCAATTTTTTTTATATATACCTAACACAAAAAATGCCTTTATCGGTCGGTGCCACACATTTATTGCCCCAGTCTTAAACAAAAAATCATGCCAGGTTCGATGTCTTAAAGAAATCGTATTAGCTTGTCAGGTGCTCTGCACCCTACCAATTCTAATGTCCGTTGCCCGAGCCCCGTAGCACCCCCTGCAGTCGGCGCCTATGAGATGAATTGAAACGCTGGTGAAAGAGATCTGTGTCATTTTCACGTGGAGACTCCAGATTTGGCGACATTTATATAGCCTCCAGTTTTACCCGTAATTTCTCCTTATCCTTTAATCTTAAAATCAGTTAGCTATCAATATGAATCAGAATCAATATGATTCTGTTATACAGGATCAGGCAGAATGAAGTACCACATTTAAAAAATCACTGAAGGGTTACCTGACCAAGTAGAGAGAAGCTGTTGGTCTCGTTAGGTCGGATGAAGAATGTCGTTTTCTGTCGTCACGATGCTTTGATAGGGTGAACACCGTGGTTTTGGTGTTAATGCTTTTTTTTAATAGTGATTCAATAATAGAGCTCTTCAGAGCATTCAGATTGGAAACATGCTGCTGCTACGGACATATCGCATATTTACTAAAGTTAAATTACACCCATCCATCATTGTGGCACCCTAAACAAGAAAAAAATTCGTTATTGGGTCCAGAGTAATGGACCCACTATTAACGTAATTAAATAAATTGTCTTTTTTTTGCAGCAAACGAGATTGGCATAGTAGGATCTTGTAAGGATTTGCTGCTTGCATTTATTCGGGAAAAAGTTTATCCCAAATAACTGCTACTAGAATGAGTATTCTAAATTATTCATTCAACAGGTTTACTTTAAAATTATAATAACAATTAGTATAGTTATATTTCTTAAAAATCATATACCTAATAGAAAATTTCTAAAATTCAACTTACAGTGGTTTTTAAGAAATATAACTATACTAATTGTTGTTATAATTTTTATAGGTGTTTGAATACAGATTTGGAGGCTGATGACGAATCCCCGGTCGAACTAGTCCATGTAACCTAAAGCTTTGTAGTGTAAACTAACTTACTTCATGTTACCTGATAGTGCTGACCTCATCTATTGAATTCACTTATAATCAGAACGAATCTAAACACTTTTCAACTAAATTATTCATTTAGTTGCTTTTCTCGTGATTTCACTTTTACAGAACATTTCTAAGATTCGTCTAGAAATATGTTAAGTAGACCAGTTTTTATTTGGTTGAACCTAGGCGAATTGCTTTTTCTGCAGAGGCTCTACAAGACCATCTAGTAGTAGGTACATCATGTTTTTATTGTAAAATATTGTTAAAAATTTATTGTTTATTATTTGCCGCAAAACTTTTTTTAAATGTTCCACATATGAGTAGACACCGAAAAAAATATAAAACTTTCTCCAATAAATTAAAATATGTTATTGCTTGCAAACATGATTCACTAGCAATAATTTTATCAGATGTATGAGATGTATCTATTATATTTATCTATCAGATTTAACGAATGTGAAGTACAACGAACGTAATGGGTTGTTGGACTATGTTTTTTATGGTTTTGGAGCCCATTGTATTTTCCAGACATATTTGCTTTGTATACTAAAGTTGTTAATATCCAGACCTAATATTTCAAGATTCTTTGAAACTTCATTTTCTAATTATTTTTCTGGGTGCGAATAAATATTTAAAAATTTAAAAAAATCTAAGGAACAGGAATGTTTCCAACATTTATTTGTTTATTATTTCAATAAATTCATCGCAAATGGTTGATGAAAGATAACTTAAGTTGCCTTCTCCAGATGATCCTAATTTTTTTTATATGTAAACCTACAAACTTATCAAAGTCTGCCAAATATTTTATAGCTGCTATGCAATTTCCACTATGGGAAACAGAAAAGAGTTACTGCCACGAAATTGAAGGCCATTTTTAGCCAAAAAAGATATAACCCGTAGCAGTAGTGGTACTTTCCTCCAATATTTTTTTTTGTATAAATGCTTCTTTTTAATAATAGTCTTTATACGTCCCTCTTCTAAATTATTTGGAATTAAAATTTTGATGGAATATCTATGATTTGCGTATTTTTCCAGTCGGAGTATCTTTTTGTACGAAAAGTTGTGTTTTTGTTTTTGTTGATTTGATCGAAAATATCTTGCAAACATAGCAGTAAATTGCTTGACTCTTGGACTGTGTACCAACATTCTCGCCGCTTGCTTTGTTACGAATAAAAATATGTTTTCTTACTAATATACAGGGTGTCAATTTGAAAAATTGCCTCCGACTTTTTTCATAGAACTAATGATTATTTTTAAAATTACTCAAAACCATTTGGGAGGTTCGGAGGGGGAACCAAAATGGCGTAGGTAGTGTCGACCCCCTACCCACCCATTAAGCCACAGCCACCTTCGGCTAAAAAAATTGAATGGCACCCCCCTACTTGTTATACATCGTTGGAAAGCTCTTGAAAAATGCTTTTCAGTATGAAAATAGCAATTTTTCCACGGCTTACTAAACATCGCAGAAAAAATATTTCCTTCTCGAGATGAAATACGTTATTTTTCGTTCGTGAACTTGCCCCACTCGCCGCTGACGCGGTTCGTGAACAAGTGTCCACTCACGAAAACAACGGCATATTCATCTCTTGTTGCGAAATATACTATTCTTTAGTTAGTACGACCGAGTTAAAGTGTTTTCATCTACTATCACTACATTGTAGGGGTATGTACAAGTGAAATATTTGACGGTGGTATATTTTTGATCAAGTCGGTGTATCTTCTATATTTTGCATTTCAATTTCATCAATTGCATTTTCGTTTTTTTCTCACAATTTCTGGTACGTATACCTACTATATGTTTCATTTCTACTGCTTCAATTGCATCTTCATTGTTTTCTGTCATTTCTGCTAATTCTGCTCCGTTTGCCTGTAATGTTTTTGAAATAATATTTGTTGAAATTGGAGTATTAAAATAGTTTTTGAATCATCTGCTTTTTCACAACTACTTTTTCTACTTTTTCACAAACTTGCTAATTGTTGATACAGACGGAATTTATTAGATTGTTAAATTTAACCGAAAATAAGTCACGAACTCTGCGTAAACTGACGCCACTGTAAAATGTTTAGTTAATGAGCAAATTATCTGTCTTCCGTTAATTACGTGTTATTATTATGATTTATGGTTTCTACCAAACGACAAGCACGAATTAATAATTATTCGTCATCATTTAACAAAATATTCTTTTACGTTTTACGATTTTTCTCTAAAATTAAAAGGGGAGCTAATAATTACACATATTTAATTTTACATGTTAAATTCCTATCTTCGCCCCTTATCCCAGACAATCAGTATAGGTTTATTACATACATATAACATAGATGTATCATAACATTTTCTATATAGTATTACCACAGATGGCTTATATATAAGTCATCTGTGGTATTACAATCTAAAATCGGTATATCCACAATATAAGTACTATGTAAAATATTTGAAATGAAAAACATTTTAGTCTAAAATATTATTGGAATTTTGAAATTCAAGTTAACTTTACAGCCATTTATCTCAGAACTACCAAAAATGCACTTAAACCCTTTTACTTCTAGACCCCTCAATTATTATGTAAGATGAGAAGAAAAAACGGCGAAAAGACCGTTTAGGTCGATAAAATAATACAGATTGAATGTACCAAGACTTCTGTCATGAATAAACATTAAAATAAGAAACTAAAGTTCTAATAAAAAATTTAAAAAAAAGAATTCCAGAAGAAAATAAAGCCAATATAATAATAAAGATACTAGAGTTATAAAGTACGATGGTAAGATAATAAGGATGAAGTAAGTAGGTAGTAAATGGAATAAAATAGAAAACATTTTCTTTATAATGTTCATGTTCATGTTTATTTTCATGAAATGAAGATGAAACCAGAGATAAAAAATAATCTCGATATAATATGAGGAAAATATTGTTTTCGTGAAAATTTTCCAATTCAAGATTTCAACAGAAATACAGGTTTTGAGAAATTTTAGAGATTTTTGATAAATGTCTGTCATTACCTTTCTGCGATAATTAATTTCATATATTCTGCTTGTTTCTTAGTCACACGATTATGAGAAAATCTAGGTTTGACAAGATTTTGGAAAAAATCTAGTCCGGAATTCTTATCGTAGTTTTGTTTATTAGCAATAATTGCGAAAATACATATATCAACAAGATTCTAATTAAGTTTGTTATTAAATTGAAGACAATCTCAAATTGTATATCTTTCGTAGTAAACAACATTTGGCAACACTCTTACTTTGCGAACAAAACTACGTTGAAATATTATTATTTTGTTCGTATTAATTTGAAGAAAGCCATGTGCTGCTCATTACTTTACATTCACTTTCGTTCGCATATTTTTTGATCTAAGGAATTACAAAATTTCTTTATTTCTCAATTACAAAATAATATTGTTTGTATTTCGTGGACAAAGTCAGTGTTTTTTTATTTGTGCATACGAAAAACTACATAGTAATCTCATTTAAAAGTGATATTCTCATGCGTTACAAGCATTTTCAAATTACAACGAAAATATTCGTTAGAGTTATTCCGACCAGTTATGAAATACTTACATCTGTTTTTTTTAGGAATAATAATTTTATAGCTCCCTTTGTTTTATTAAGGCTTTTTGTTATTGTAATCATTAATAAATAATAGTTACATGCACATTATTCAAATAAGTTCATAGTAGTAGCAGTAGTAGATGATAATAATTTTTATAGTCATAATTTAGGCTATAAAATTATTAATTAATAATAGTTACTTGAATATTATATAAAGAATACCTGTAGATAATACGAAAATAGTCAACTGCATTTAACTTAAAAATTAGTTAGGTAGTTGCGTTACTAAAAAGTGGGTCGCAATGTTTAATTTGGAACCCATGCTTTAGAGATTAGGGGCTAGAAATGTATGCTGAATGTATGCCGAGCGTTATCCAAATAACCGTTTACAATATTCTGATATATTTACTAGACTACATCTTCGTTTGTATAAAACTGAAACTTCAAACATTCCACTTAAAAAAATCAATACCCTGTATCTCAATAACGATATAACTTATCACACATTTTTATAGGAACTTTGCGTCAAAAAATTGAATGAAGAATCACCCCTAACAATATTTCAGATTACTTTGGAAACACCCTGTATACATATCAATTTTTGGTGTGGGGAGCTATCTATTCAGATTATAGTCTCTCTAGTTGAATGTTAATGGCAACATAGATTAACAACTGATAACTTAATACAGAAACAGTATCGAAAATGCCTTATTTTATTCTTATGGCATATTTTGTATTACATATTTGAAATAGTAAACCGCCAAAGTTATTCCTCAATCCCAAAACTGATTTTCAGTACTGTAATGCCATCTATAAAATAAATAGCAAACTAATATAATAACTATTTGTCGGAACGAATGTGCAACTTGCACTCTGTAGCTGCTGCAGGACTCTGTTTCATCGTGCAATAATACAAACGGGCAATTGGAAGCTATGTAGAAAACTGCAGCATGTGGGAAGAGGTTCCGAAGAGAAATAACTAGCGAGAAATGCAGAAAATTCACGTCAATTATTCACGTAGGGTCTTTAGATATGTAATAAGTAGGGTCCGGATAAATAAGCACAAAAAATTTCAAAATAAGCGCTTAAAAAAGCCGGCGAATTAACAAAAATAAGCAACAAAACACTGGAAAAACGCTTCAATAAAGCAAAAAAGGCAAAAAAACATCATTTATTTCAAATAAAAATGAAATAAAAAAAACTGTAATATAAACAAATATACAAAATTATGTATGTTACTGTAAAAAATTACTCAATAATTTTTATGTAAACAATTAATTAGAATGTATTTTATACAATATATTTATTCTTATGTTCTCTCGATATCCACTGATGTTATAGAAGCGTACTTAAATGCAAATATTACGAAAGTATTAACATCTAAATATTAAATTTTCTTCAAAATTGCGTGGTAATAAATTTCCAATCTTCTGAAGTTTTGTAAAACACTCACATTTTCTGAGCATATCATCAAATTTGTTGCGTATTATTTGCTCAATTTTGCAACGTTCTTCTTGAAGGGATATTTTAATGTTATTAAAAAGTCGTATTGAAACATAAATCAAACGATAAATAATGTTTTTATTCATACTTATTATGATATAAGCTACAAAAACTCTTAAGATAGAACTTGCAGAAATAGGAATGTAAGATCATGTTGAGCAAAACTTTTAAAAAGTAACTCAAAATTATCTAGTAACAAAAAAGTTTATAATTTCTAATGATAAACAAACATATATTGACACAAACTCGTCAACAATGTTATTGTAGTCGAGTTGTTTTTCTATGGAATTTTCTATTGATGATATTGCTAGCTTTGACAACCAATTTTGTTAAACTTCTTTCGCTTGGTGCCCTTGTAAGCGGTAACGATAAAAATATTTCAACTGCAACCTCCTGAATTAGATTTAGAGAAGATGTTGAATCATTTGGTAAAATCTCACTATCTGAAACTTCAAGCACTCTATTTCATTTAAAACTTCTACTGTATCTATGTCATTTTCATATTTTAAAGTCCATAGCTTCCTGTTTTAAATCTGCTCTATTAGTATTCCTCAAGTTGGGTATTGTCTAAAAAACCAAAATCCTAAGCAATATCATTAAGCTTTACAAACCTCCCTGAAATGAGTTAATAGTATCTACAACTTGAAACATCACCATTTGATACTTCCCCTTTTCAGTCATATCCAAATTTGCATAGAAACTGGCATCGATATATTGTCTTTTAGTTTGTTTTCTTATTTTTTGTAAAACATCGCTTTCTAAAATTATTTCATCAGTAGTCACTTTCGCAGATTCAAACATTATTTGAATATATTCGTTCTGAATACCTTGTATTAAACATTAATGTTCAATATTTTTGCCGCCTCAGCTATTGTACTCCTAATATTTTTTATGGTTAATTTTTACTTATATTATCTATGACTAATAAAATTCGTGACCAAATATTTAATGTATGTGCATACAAACTTCAAATCGATGTATTTTCATATAACTTTGGTATTGGCAATAGTTTCAACGTTGAAAGATGCTGATGCAAAATCAGCCACAACATCCACAATTTGTGTATATAGAGCGGCAACTGCTTTTGCTTTTGATGACCAACGGGTATCTGAATGGCATTTCAAACTAGTCTTAAGGTGCTTCACAAGTATTTCCCAGCAAATATTAGAGCCCGAAAAAAAAAAGTTGTGAACAGTCTCAAAAAAGTTACCATACACTGGCTGTGCACCTGCTAAATTAGGGCTGTGTACGGCACATGATACAAATTGGACTTGCTTGTTTAGACCTTGTACACTAACTTGAACACCCACTTTGGTTCCATTATCATATCCTTATCCCCTAATATCGATTATTTTCAATCCATCTTCTTCCAACTTTTCAAAAGGGAAGGAAATTCATTCATTCCTAAGTAATGAATTCATTAATTCCTTGTAAGTCTACTGAAGATGACTGCCTTGCAGTTGAAATGTACATTTAGTATAAATAAATGTGTATTGTGAAAAAGGTTATTCTCCTTGTTTTATTTAAAAACTTTCACAAGCTCCAATACTTTGACTCCCTTCTTTTACCATACAAGTATCATTTTTTCATGTGGAACTGAATTTGGCAAAAATATGATTCTAGTCAACGGTAAAAATCTGTAAATAAGCAAAAAAAAACAGACTTTCCAAGAAAATACGAAAAAAGCTAAAAGGGCGAATATAAGCAGAACAAGGAAAACAAAGTTGTGTCAAAGCTGAAGCTTTGAAGCAAGGTGTCAAAAAACTTAGTTTTTTTTTGTGAGCCGTCTACATTTAAAATAATGTTGGTGTGCTATTAATATACGTAAAAAGCAAATTTGCTAGAAATTCGGACCCTATTAATAAGGCTGTTAAGGAGAATATTTTGCACGGAGTGAGACGCTTATCATCCTGAGAACTCGACTGGCATTATGATCTAGAAATGCTCGCAGTTCATACAAGATTTTATATTGCATGAAAAAAAGAAAAATTAGTTTCATGATTAAAACTTATGATTAGGGCAACCAAATATAATAAAGGTATATATTGTTTTTTCATTTTTATTTATTTATTTATAATCAATGACCCATGTACCCATAGGGTGTCGGGTGAATATACAAGCTTATTATTTATTTCATTGTTTGTTCCTTTCTTTCTTCGTATATAAATTTCCTCCATTGTTTCCTGTCTTTGGCTATCACTGCAGCTTCTTGCCATGTTTTTCCTCTTTCTTGTATTAAGTTTCCAATAATCTTGTTCCAGGTAAGTTTTGGTCTTCCTCTTTTGTTTTTCTGCGTTGTTCGTGCTTCGTATACCTCTCTTGCCTGCCTGTTGTTAGACATCCTTTGAACGTGTCCCCACCAGCTAAGTTGACGTTTTTCTATGTAGGTACTCTATTAGTGGGTTAGCTCCTAATTTTTCGCGTATTTCGGTGTTTCTAATTCTATCTTTTTTTGTTACCCCTAGAATCCTTCGTAGGAATTTCATTTCTGTTGCTTGGAGTCTACTTTTTTGAGTCCTCGATAGTTTCCATGTTTCACATCCGTATGTTAGGGTTGGTTTGCATATAGCGTTGTATACCTTTAGTTTTGTTTCTTTTGAGATCTCTTTTTTATTTATGAATTTGTTGTTTATCATGTAATATAATTTAATTGTTTTGTTAATCCTCTCGTTTAATTCTGCGTCTTGATTTACTGTCTCCTCTATGGCAACTCCTAGATATTTATATTCATTTACTTGTTCTATGCTGGTTCCATCTATTTCGATTCTAGTTTTATAGTTTTTGTCTCCTATGACTAGTATTTTTGTTTTATCTAGATTTATTTTCATACCTTTTTCATCTAATGCTTCTTTCCATATTTTCAAATTTGTTTGTAGTTGTTTTTCAGTGCTAGCTACTAGTATTATGTCATCAGCAAAGATTCCATGGGCTATCTCCACTTTATTGAGCTTCCAGTGTCCTACGTACGTTTTAATGAGTTTTGTTTCGCATTGTTTGATTATTTCATCCATATATACATTAAATAATGTTGGGCTAAGTCCGCCGCCTTGTCTCAGTCCCTCTTCAGTTTTGAAGCCTTCTGATTTCATGTTGTTTATAATAATATGATTGGTGTTGGTTGTATATAGGTCTCTGACTATTTTTATTATTTTACTGTGTATTCCTTTGTTTTCCATTCCTTCCCATACTGTCGTTCTAGGTACCGTGTCGAATGCTTTTTGTAAATCTATGTATGCTGTAAATATTTTTCTGTCGTGTGATGTCTTTTTTCTATTATTTGTTTTAATGTAAATATGTGATCCTGGGTGGATCTTCCCGGTCTAAATCCGCTCTGTGGTTCTGAGAATTGTGGGTCAAGTATTGGTATTAGTCTGCTATTTATTATTTGTTGTTGTTATTGTTTTTTCATGCGACTGTAAAATAATGGACTGCACTCAAATGTATTTCACATACTGTGAATTTTACAACATAAATTCATAAATTTCGAGTCTCGATTTGGTGACAAGCGATTTATAAATTTTCTGACGTTTAAATTAATGACAATGACATTTATTTTAAATTAATGATTAAATTTACATTAATCTTTAGTTTTCTACACTTTCGTAGAAAATAGTATATTGTAATAAGAGTGCGGAAAGGGCTTCATTGCAAAACGAGTATGAAAGTTGGCTCCATTCATACGAGTTTTGCAATGGCCATTTCCGCAAGAGTGTTACATACTATTTTTTCTACGAAAGTGTAGAAAACAAAGATTAATGTAAATTTAATCATTAATTTAAAATAAATGTCATTGTCATTAATTTAAACGTCAGAAAATTTATAAATCGCTTGTCACCAAATCGAGACTCGAAATTTATACATTAATACTGGAAGTAGAAGAATATCAATAATGGATTCCGATAGTGACGATATAACAAACACTCCGCCGGAACTTGCGGCCATTGCATCCACAGTTTCGTCCGATTTATTGCCTCAAAAATCAAAAGAGAGGTATTGGAGTGCGGAAAGTGAGTGCGGAAAGTACTTTCCGCACTCATATAAGTGCGGAAAGTACTTTCTGCACTCCTTGTAACAAATACCAACTTTCAAGGTTAAATTTTATGACAGAAAACGTGTCTTTCAACACTTTCGTAGAAAAAATAGTATGTAACACTCGTGCGGAAATGGCCATTGAGAAACTCGTATGAATGGAGCACTCGCTGGCGCTCGTGCTCCAACTTTCATACTCGTTTTGCAATGAAGCCCTTTCCGCACTCTTATTACAATATACTATTTTTTAGTGTTTTACAATCAAAGAGACCCCCAGGATGTAGAAAGAAGCAACATATGGTGCTTATTATTTATTTAATGAACATTAATAAGCGAAAACGAATAAACGAAAGAAAATGCATTTCTGCAAAATAAACTTAACAGAGATTAATAATGAAAATGATAGTTAATCGAAAACAAACAAGTCAAAACCCAGTAGCCACCTTGATCCTCTATGTATAATGCCGAATGAGCAATAGGTAGAGAAGAACGCATATCATTAAATGTTATTTTCGCTTATTAAATAAACTGATAAGTATCATATTTTGTTTTTTATACATCCTGATGGTCTCTTTGATTGTAAAAGACTAAAACTTTGATTCTAGGGACTATACCAACATCAAAATAAAATAAAAATGGGTATTTTGCAAACAACGACCCAATGACCCGTTTTTTTTGCATCTGAGTGTATTAGATTCCATAAAACAGGTGAACAGGGAACGTGTTCGCCTTTTTTATGGAATCTAATCCTTCAACCCATCGGAACCTTCAACTTTATTATTTTCTTAAAGTTACCCGACTAGAGTTTGATTATTTTTCAACCTTGTACAAAATAAGGAGTTTTGGCGCTGATATCTGTCCGAACAAAGCAATGGTTGGTAGTTTGCCATTGCCCGGCCAGACTTTGTGTTTACATATTGGTAAACGACAATTGTAGACGTTTAGTAATTAAATAATGAATATAAATGACAATGTGACGAAAAAAGTGTACCAAATAAGTATAGTATAACTAAATAATCACTAAAGATTATAATTTGAATAAGCTCTCAAGTTCTTCCGAAAAAGTAGGACACTGAATTGGCAGGGATCCAGGAACTTGAATTATTTGTAAATTGGCTGTATACATGTAGATGGCGACACATACACACCATTTTGTCAAAAGCAGCAACTTATGAATTGAACAATATTTAATTAGTTATACCAGAATAAAAATATCTACATCTTTGTATGTACAGATATAACAGTTAATTATAAATTACAATATGTTTAATTTGAAATAAAAATATGCATTTTAATTCAAATAAACCAACAGTTTAGTTTATTGCATTAAATTTATGATAGTGAGGTATGACATAAATTGGGACATGCGTATCTAATTGACCCAAATCTAAATATATCTATAAAACATCTACAAATTTATTGTTTGCGGTATAAAATATAACTAGCGCACGAACCTTAAAATAGGTACACAACGAAACAATTACTTTAATAATTAATAGGCAGCATAAGGTTATAATGGCAATGATTTTGATTTTTTTAAATATAATTATGGTGTGCACTTGTAAATTTGAGTATTTAATTTTGAGTTATTAATAAGTACATGTTTTTTAGCACAATGCAATGCAGACTTTAAAAATCTTGCATTGCATGAGATGGATATCAGAAACAGGCTGCTTATAATAAGAAAACATTTCGGTTTGCAGTTATATTGATTTTACACTTTCAATAATTTAATTTGCCGCAATACCACTGGACGATTCCAAAGAATTTAACGCCGCAGAAATCCGTTTCGGTAGCTAGAATCCATAAATTTCAATTCAACACGTATTCGTGAATTTTTCTGCTGTTTTATGTTGCGGCACACGCAAAGTGGTTCGTGAGTGCGACGAATTTACTGTCAACTAATGACACGTTGAATAATAAATTACAGGCATGACTGTGTGTGCAAGTCATTGACATGAAAAGAGTCCAGGTTTTCCTTTAAACACTATCTAATTATTGATTTTTCCCTACCTCGCATGTAAAGTGAAATAATCAATATCCCATTAGAATTCTCCGTATAGTTTTACAGGTAGAACCGTGGAACGGTTCAGTTGTGCGGGAATTTTGTTGGAAACAACATTGTGTATAAATATGTTCTAGTTGGTGCCCAGTATGGAGAGGAATAAAAGTTATTCGGGAGCTATTAGCAAAATATCTCTACCATTCTATGAGCCCCCACAGAGGAAAACCAGCGCGGACATTATAAATGAAGCAAGACTGGCTATACGTGGTAAGTTACTCTATTTATACATAAGTTTGTTTCAATTCAACTTTATTTCACAAATAGATTCACAAATTGCGGACAATTCTTTCGCTGCTACATCCATAAAGCCACTACAAACAAAACGACCGTTTACACCAAGGGACAAAGAAAGATTGTTATTTGGAAAAAGGACTAAGAACCGCCCTCCGAGCTCCTTTAGGTAACAAGCTACTTAAGTTTAATATCAATGCATTACTTTCAATATTATGTTTACAGTTTGAAATATTTACAAAATGAGGCGGAGTTTTCAATACCTCCAAGCACTCCCGAAAACACTACATTGGCCATCCAAAATGCATCTGCAGAGCCAAACCGGGCGAAACTTGTCAAGCAAAGATCAAATTCGATTTCCGAAATATCAGACGGAAAGATTTTTAATGTATCAGTTAAGGAATCCCATCAGAAAATTCGGCTTCCATCGCTCGACAATATCAAAGCCGTTCACAAACGCAAACTACATAAAAATACGTACTCCTTAGACAATTGTAAGTTAACAAGAATGCTTCTTTGGTGCTGTACTTAATCTCTGTTGATGATTTTAGTGCCTGAGGAAAATGAGATTCCAAGCCCAAGGCATGGCCAAGTGAGGAATGCATTCAGTTCTCCACAAGAACGTACCGATTACAACGAAAATTTGCGTACCGAAACTCCTTTCGGCAGACCCTCCAAGCAACAACAGAATCTGTCGCAATGTCTGCTCCTCGGTCCGCAGAACCTAAACAAAATTTTTGAAAACAAACAAATTATCGAACACTCCGACACTCTGTTCGTTAAAACAGGTTATTTTCACAAAACAGAAAGCCCCACGAGCAATAAACACACATTATGTACTTTAGAAACGCTGGAGGGTGGAAAGGAAAGGACGGTAGATAATGTAATCCAGATGTTAAACGCCGAGAACAAGAAGAGGGACAACGATATTGTGGTCATCAATCTGTTGAATTGCCTTTATGATTCCATGGAAAAAGAAAATTTGCTTAACGCCAAGGTCAGCTCGAAGATGAAGATTAATATTCTCAAGTGCCTTTACAAGTTCGTCGAGTCGAAGAATGAGGAACTGCTGCTTTGCATTGCTAGGATTATTCTTGCAGTAAGTGCAATTTGATACTCTTTATCTAGACGCCTATCCAGATCTAATCAGGACCGGAGGTTACACAAGCAGCAAATTGGGGTAGAATATCCCTAATTTTGGATACATATTTAGATGGTTGCTGTTGTTGTCGATTGTTCCAAAATTTGGTATACGTGAATTAACGTCTCACTATTATGTACGAATACAAGGACAATACAAATGTACAAGGAAAATATTTCATTTGCCATATTTTTTGGTACAGCAAAAGAAAAACTGTTTGCTGACCAAAGTTGTGTAGAAAAAATCTATAATAGATAGGTTATTTAGTTTCATTTCACACATTTTTTTTAATGTTTTCATTTATCAATTTACAATTTAAGGATTTTAATTAGAACTAGAACTGACAAAATATGATATTTATTATTGATCAATAAACCGCATTTAGGGGTTAAAATAATTTTACTCCCTAAACGGGACTTGTTAAACAGTCGTCCTAAATTGAATGATGATGATAAATTTAATAAGACCGGATCAATACTACCTTATGTCATCTTAAAGATTTTGAAAGTAGATACAATATCAAGCGATAACTTGGGAGTATTATATTACGGAACTTAATTTAAATTAATTCCCGAAACAGGATGTATTATTAAGTATTCTTTTAAAAAATTAGAGCGCAAAGGATAAAGATTGCAGTTAACGATAAATATTTTGCAAATAACATTTTTTGTTTTTCTTAAAAACATTCTTGTTTGTTTTAAGATGGTATGATCAAATATTTATTTAATTCTTTTCTAGAATTATACTTAATTATTTAATATTTATCTCAAAATTTAACAGATTTTTAGCAAAAATTGTATTTCAAAAATAGTATTAGCGGTGTTAAAATCCTCCTTTAACCTTTAAATAATAATAATAATAATAATAATAATAATAATAATAATAAATCCATTTATTTCTCAGCATCATTGTACATCATAACATTAAATTAAATATAACACTGTGTAGAGAAACATGTCAGGCGAGGGAGGGATTGTAATTTCAATATACAGTCTGTTTGATTTATTGTGATACAGCGAATATTTCGGTTATTAGTACAGATAGAAAAAAAGGCGAAAACATTTTTTTCGTACTTTTTGTCGTCTATTTACTCCTAATTTCAGAAGAACAATTGAAAATCAAAATAAACACGTGAAAGCAATAAGCTTCATTTTCTTTAATGGAGCACCCTGTATATTTTGGTTATTTCTAATAGGCAATAACATTAGTTTTATAACGATACCACATACGTATCCCTTTATTATACAAATAACGCGACAATTGCCAATAAATGAAGTTTATCAGTTTCTATGAATTACAATTTGAAGTGTCTGTTCAAAGTGACCTCCGGTGTTTGCAATACATTATTCAGATCTCTTTATTAAATTTCGTCGTGCTTCTTGCAACATGCGTGGTGTTATTTGGCCACATGGCCTACGAATACGATTTTTCAAATTTTCTAGATTTTTCTGGAGGAGTAACATAAACTGTTTGCTTTAAAAATCCCCAAATAAAAGAATCTAAAATAGACAGATGGCGATCTTGCTGGCCAGTTTCTGGGGCTACTATTTGCAATCAATTTCACACCAAACTTTCTTTCCAAAATATCTTTGACAATTCTTGCGTTATGGGGAGGAGCTCTATTTTGCTGAAGCCACATATCACTACGCATTTCTAGAGGGATATCATCCAATAATCTTCTAATTCTGTCAAAGGAAAGTTGACATATCGCTCCGCATTCAATGTTCCTTGATAAAAAAGGACCTATTATAGTATCATCTGACACACCAAGCCACACATTAACTGCAAATCTATGTTGTAATCTACATTCCCAAATCTGACGTCGATTCTCAGTATCCCAGTATTGGTCGTTTTTTCGGTTGGAGATTCCGTTATTGTTGAAGTTAGATTCATCGCTCCAAAGAATTAAATTTAATAACTGTTGATTATTGTTAAGCCAATTACAAAATATTATCCTCCTGTCAGAATCACCATCTCTTAAACCTTGTACTACTTCCATTTTATGCGGTCTCATTTTATGTTTTCGTAGAATAGAAAATATTTTATACAGACTTATTCCTAAGGCAGCCACTGCTTTACGTATTGAATTTCGTGGATCTGCTCTGAAATAGGCCAATATCAAAACTTCATTATTTCCTTCACGTTCACTTCTTGCCATTGGCAATTTATTATTAAAACAGCCATTTCTCCGTAAATTTTGTACAAGTCTTGCAAAAGTGCGATAATGTGGTTGTCTTCTTTCTGGATACATGTTTCTATAAGTGATACTAGCTTCTCTACAATTATCGTTGCATCTAACGAAGACTTTCAGCATTTCCATTTTTTCATCGTTAGTGTAATAATTATCACCCATCTCTAAAGATGTGAATTAACAATACGCAGGACGCGAAGCTACTAAGCCACTTTGACTTTAAAGCGATAGCAAATTGTTTTACGTCAGCATGCAATTGTAATTCATTGCTACTGATAAATTTCATTTATTAGCAATTGTCGCGTTATTTGTATAATAAATGGGTACTTACTTAGTATCGTTATAAAGCTAATGTAATTGCCTATTAGAAATGACCAAAATATATAGGGAGTTCCATTAAATAAAATGAAGCTTATAGCTTTCACGCTATTATTTGATTTTCAATTGTTCTTCTGAAATTAGAATTAAATAGACAACAAAAAGTACTAAAACTTTTTTCTTCAACTTTTTTTTTCTATCTGTACTAATAACCGAAATATTTGATGTGTCACAATAAATCAAACAGACGGTATACTGTACTATATTGTACTTACTTATAACCTTGCATCAATGAATTCACCAAGAGTATAGGGCTCTAGTGTGTAAAGTAAATCTAGGACCTTGTGTTTAATCGCAATGTAATTGCTGCTTTTGATCTCTTGCAGAAGGTGATGCATAGTGTGCTGCTTTCTCGAACGCTGTCGTTCGATGTATTGGCAAAGCAATAAAATAAAAAGCAATAAAATTGGCAAATACCTAATTATCAAAGATCAAGATTTTTTAATATAATTATGATATATCGAGAAATTAGAAAAAGTAGATGTGTTTTTCTTGCTTAGCAAACATATTTTGAGAAAGTCATGTGAATACAACTTTAAAATTAAGATTTTTTTATAGTTACACTTATTTGAATGAAGAAAACCAGGAACCGAAATTGGTATCGATAAAAAATAATTGGACTATCATTATTCAAGTTTCATCCAAAAATTCCTGCTCGCTTACATATGTTTCGTAAATTAAGGTGACCAGATCCTAACGATACAAAAGCGGGACAGCGGGTTGGGGGGGAGGGGGCTTGATTCTTAAATTTTTAAATTAATTAACAAAGAAGGTAAAACGCAAAATATGCAGGGTGTCTCCTAAAAGACGCCGCTGGCCAATAACTCCATAACTCCATAACTATTTATTGCCCGTTTTCAACAAAACAAAAACAAAATTGAATGTCTCTACATGTTCTACAAACGGGCCCTAATTTTCTTTTTTTTTTTGCAAAATCAACTTTCATTTCAGCGATAGTCTGCTAAATTTTATTTAAAAAAAAGTGGAGCCATTTAGTTTTTTGTTTTCTGTTTTATTGAAATCGGCCAATAAATAAAGGAGTTATCGCTAGCGGCGTTTATTAGCAGACACCCTGTATAATATTATATTACAATTTTTTTTAACAACATGAAATATAATGTCATATTTACAAATATAATAAATATGAGGCATGTTTTTGAAGTACCGTTTTGTATTTTGGCCGCTGCAGCGCTGCTACGAAATACAGATATTGGCGAAATATATACGCTGATAACTTCAAAATAGCGAATAAAAGATGATCCCGAAAACAACCTAATTTTTCAAAAGTCGGGACATTTTTGAAACGTAGCGGGACGCGGGACAATTTTCTAAAAATCGGGACTGTCCCGCCAAAATCGGGACGTCTGGTCACCTTATCGTAAATAGTCATCTAGTGTTAAGCTCGCCCTAAAAGGTCAAATCTAAACTACATATGCTGAAGTATTAGCAATTTAGCAAGCAGAGTGCGGATATCGTGTGGGTATAGCAATCCCTATGGGAGACTGCATATCTGCATATTTTATTGGTTCCATGTTAATCGACTGCCTGCATAATCCATTGCATTGTATTGATTGGTGGAATTGCTGCTACTTGAAGATTATCGATTTTTATAGATATTTAATTAACGATATAATCGCGTTTCAATCGAATATTTGAAAAAAGTTTACCATTTCAATGGAAATTTACTTTATTTATTTGATTATTTTAAGTTGTAATATGGCAGCTATTGTGCCTATAAAAAAAATGGTATTTCAAGAAGATTTTTTGATCTCCGAATTCATTTTTTCCAAGTTTTGGATGGGATATAGTAGATAAGTAAAAACTAATAAAGCTAAATTGGTATTATTGATAAATTATGGTTCGAGGCATCTACTTCGTGATACATGATGAAATTAAATAAGACAAACACTTTTATTTGTTTATGTCACACTGTTTATTAAAATTAGTGACTGTAGTTTCGATCACGTTCTGATTATTATCAAACTTAGAGTAAAATAAAATACAAATAAAACACCTATTTTTACAAATCTATAATACAGCATTGAAAGGTGGGGAATAAACAAGGTCTGTCTGGTCCTTAATGACCGGATATTCGGGATTACGCTTGACCTTTTGAATTTTGAGGGGCTCAAATAGGTCCATCTTAAGACCTTTCTCTGCGAAATAAATTATCTGCAGTACATCCGTTCCAAATGAATGCCGATTTTCAATAAGGTGGTTAGCAAATGTTGAATTATCATGGTTTAATTTTAATGATCTCATATGTTCTTTCAACCTAATTTTTAAATTACGCCCAGACTGGCCAATGCAAACCCCTTTACAATTTCACAAGTTAATTTGTAAATTCCTGATTTGTTGAAATTAGTAATTTGTGTTTTAGCATTAAATATGGTGTTGCATGGTTTGAACGCAATATTTATATTGTGTTTATTAAGAATCTTAGCAATTTTCAGGCGGACATATCATAAATTTTAATTTTAAAATTTTATTTTCGGAGTTATGCGCTGCATATATGGTCTTATTAATGCCATTACGATGTTGTTTTTTTTATTAAGTTATTGACTTATCAGGTGCAGTATCGAAACAGTCAATAATTTAATTTAAAAAAAAACACCGTAATGACATTAATAAGACCGGGAAAGGTCTTAAGATGGACCTATTTGAGTCCCTCAAAATTCAAATGGCCAAGCGTAATCCCGAATATCCGGTCATTAACGACCAGACAGACCTCGTTTACTCCCCACTTTTCAAAGCTGTGCTATTATGTACCTTTGTATAAATAGGTGTTTTATTTGTATTTTATTTCACTAATTATGTCACTAATTTTAATAAACTGTGTGATATAAACAAAGAAAAGTGTTTGTTTTATTCAATTAAAATAAGTCAAAATCATTTGAAAATCAAATTTATTAAAATAGATATAACTAAACTCCATTAATGTTGATGCTGAGTGTGCGCTCACATCAAGTAGGTCGTGTGTGGTTGTGTAAGCGTTTTTCTTAAATCCGTTTGTAAACCCGGCTTATAAATGTCAAATGGTGGTGCGGCGTAAAAAGGGGTATACGTGCTTTTTGAAACTTTTGCAATATTACGCGTTTAAGTAACATAAACAGGCGTATATTATACAGTATGTCCCCGGATTAAGTTTACAAGAGGCAAAACTTTTTTTTTCTTTTTTTTACGCCAAAACTTCAAAGGAATTACATTTTTTGCTTGTTCTGAAACTAGCAAATCTCTAATTAAATCTTCAATTTTCTGACTCAGTAGAAAGAAAAGTACATTTTTCTATTGATATTGGACTTAGTAATTATAAATTTTAATTTAAAAGATTTCTTATCATGTAGGCGGGCTCGCATCGGTTTGACAACTCCGTGAAAGCTTACTGTCATAAAAGTTTACAAAATGTTGACATTGGACCAGAGAATTTATTTGATTCAATGTTATGGTACCGGTGAGCACTGTTATCATTCTGTTATTGAAAGGTTCAATGAGAAATTTCCGGATATTCAAGTTTCACGTAAGGGGGCCCAAAAACTGATAAAAAAGTTATTAATAACTGGATCTGTTGAAAATTTAAAGAAGCAGAAGAAACCATACGATGACAACGACGTTGCTACTCTTTTGGTGTTGGAATCTGTGCAAGATCAACCAAAAACCTCACTAAGGAGGCGGTCAATCCAACTGGGCATGAGTAAGTCCCACATTCAAAGAATTTTAAAAGCGAAGAAAATTCACCCATACAAGCCGATATTTAATCACACATTGGAACCTGGGGATGATGCAGAACGATTATATTTTTGTTTGAGGCTGGGAGATCACATATCTAGAGACCGAAACTTTTACCGCAGAATAATGTTTTCTGATGAGGCAACATTTTCTACCAATGGGACAGTTGCCTCACAGCATGTAAGATATTGGAGCGATAATAATCCACATTTCAGAATTTTAAAAAGGTCGCCAGTATTTTACCAAAGTAAATGTGTGGTGTGCCGTTGGTTATCACGGGATAATAGGTCCATACTTTTTTGATAACAACGTTAATCAGCACACATATTTAGATATGTTAGAAAATTTTCTTAGCGATGGGCTTCATTCTTTAGAAATGAATTACAGACGTACAATTTTTTTCAGCAGGGTGGTTGTCCTGCACATTATTCACGCATTGTTACTTACTGGTTAAATGTTAAATTTGGAGATCAATGGATTGGAAGAAATGGTCCAGTAGTGTGGCCTGCCAGAAGTCCCGATTTAACAATTTTGGATTTTTATTTGTGGGGACGTTTAAAGCAAATTGTGTATATGGATAACCTACCTAATAATGCCGAAGAATTAAAAAATCGAATAAGAGACGCCGTGGCATCGTTGTCAAAGAAGGTTTAAGGAGCTTCGTTTTAGAGTAGAATTGTGCGCAGAATTGGGTGGAGGGTTAATTGAATAATGATTGTTCTTGTTAAAAATGACTGTTTTTTTATCTTAAAGCTGTTTCTTTGTTGCTGTTTATTAAAATTATGTTTTTCACAAACATTTTTGTTATTTAACTTGCGTAAACTCATTTGTCAAAGTGACATTGTCAAAAAAATAAAACGGCCAATGTGATGGGTTTTAAAAAGCAGAGAAAGTCCGAAATAAAAAGAAAATTAACTTTTCTTTCCACTGAGTCGGAATAATTAAGTTTTAATTAGAGATTTGCTGGTTTCAGGACAAGCAAAAAATCTTATTCATTTGAAGTTTTGGCGTAAAATAAAAGAAAAAAAAGTTTTTCCTCTTGTAAACTCAATCCGGGGACATACTGTATATTACAATTATTGAAACACTCAACTTTAAGTTAAATAATTGCAAATCTACGTATTAATTACTAACGAACAATGCAATTAATTACTTATTTTCAACAATACTCTCACATATATTTGGATAAATATACAATACTATGTAATATAGTATACAAATACATGTATTTTCTACTACTAATTGGGTAATATATTTCTTAAGATTATTATCAGTCACGAATCAAATAACCTCTAAGGTTAGCGGTTGTTAACCTTTATGTCGTCGCAAAAATAGTGAAACATAATAGAATTTAATTAGCTTTATAAATCATTGATATATTAAACATTTCTTTGTTATTCAGTTATTATTCATACATTAAATCAATTGCTAGTTGGCGTGGAATTCGGTGTAGAATGTTGCTCACGCTAAAGTCTATGCATATTCAATGATTAGAGCCTAGTACTTAAATAGTAAAAAAAAAAACACGAATGAATAATTACAATATTGTCTTGTGTGAATAGTGAATGATTTATGTTGAACGTGATTTAGATAATCGAAATAAACAAATGTCTAATCTCTCGAGTCTAATAACTCGATACTACGGGTATCGCAGCCATAGATAGTTGGAGGTGAAGATAGTTAGATGAGCAAGAACATACGAGGGGTGATAGAAAAGTAATGAGATTGGCTACACTGTTAGCGATCGTACAACAATGCGGACTTTCCCTTCACATGGCTTATACGTTAGTCCCTCCTAGACGCACAATACAAGTTTCGATCACATCCGGTAATTACGCGACCCTATAAAACGTGATAAGTGAAGGTATGTTTTTGTAGTGCGTTACGAAAAATGAAACAATGAAATTTGGAGCAACTGTGTGCCATCAAATTTTATGTTAAGATTGGCGAATCCGTGAGTTTGAACTACGAAAACTTGCAACGAGCCTATGGAAAATATTCCTTATCAAGAGCACAAGTTTTTCGGTGGTATATAGCATTGTTGAAGAGTCGTGAAGCAGTGCAAGACGAACCTTGGTCGGTAGACCTTCAACGTCGAGAACTGGTGCATATGTGGAGCCAATCCATCGACTAATATTGAGGCTGATGAGTAGTGAGCAAAATTTGAATCGTATTAGCCGTTATCTGATATCGACTTAAGATTTGAACATGAGGAAGTTGCATGCTTAGATGGTGCCAAAATAACCTGTCACACGGCCTTCATCAACCAGTTTTTTATGGTAAAAGGGATTCATATGGTTTTTCGGCCCCTCTATTCGCTTTATCTCAGTACTTGTGACCTCTTTTGTCCCCAAGATCAAAACCATTTAAACAAAACAACCTCATGACCTCATCTCCAACTGTCGATCACATCTAAAGGAGCGTAGCCGAGGTACTAAAGACGATTTCAGTTGAAGCCTGCTGCTATGAAGAGTGGAAACAACGCCGATGTATAGCTGTCCAGGGGAACTACTTCAAAGAGGTTACCAATTATGTATACAAATAAAATAAAATTGTTGCAAAGAAAATCTATCACAGGTACCTCATATTCTATATAAAACAAAACATGATTTTCAAAATGTAATAACTCTTAATAGAGATTAGGAAGTAGAACTGAATCGAGTATTTCAGAAAGATACTGAGTAAGATTTTCATCAATTTTGAGTTTGATAAGATTTTATGTTTTGCAAACCAATGGCTAACATTTAGTGCACAAATAAAATAAGTGTAATAAACCGATGTGTATATGAGCACGTAAATTGCTTCGTTAGTTTCAGAAAAGGACAAAGACTTCAGTTATTACGTGAAACATTTTCACAAACATAGTTTTCGTTTTGGTCGTCTTTAGGTGCATACCTACTTTAGAGCACTGGTTTGCCAACCTGTGGATTGCGAACCTATAAGGGGTTTTAGTTTTTTTTTTGTTGGTTGTGGCCTTCATGAGTACCTACAAGAACTCGACCAATAATGTCGAAAGCTTATTACACAGATGCAAGTCCTGCTATTGCATTAAATATGCAAATTAATGATTATAGACATCTTTGTTCAATTTCTTAAATCCTTAAAATGAGGTCTAAGAAAAGCTTCTTCTATTGTTCAATTCCTACCTTCTACCTTTCAAAATATATCGGGGCTCGCGAACATTTTGAGAGTATTTCAAAAGGATTTTGAGAGTATCTCAAAGGGACCGCGACTAAAGCAATGTTGGGAAGCACTGCTTTAGAGGAATTAGCTGTTAAAAAAGTCCATTGCTTGATGACGCCGTGCAACGTTCAGCAACTAGAGAGTTACATAGTAGTTCATACAAGACGAGTTGCTAGGAAATTCTGGACATCACTAAAAGAATCTAGAGCTGAATTAAAGTAAAGATACTGTAAAGATCGTTATGATTTGGTAGTTTTAACATTTGATTGAATGCATAATATGTATTAACATTTGATTGAATGCATAATATGTATCTGCCAGATATACCAGATCAAGGTTTATTCTTTTTAACACAATTAACAGTTAACATATGCTAATTAACTACTGCAACACAGGAATATATATTTTTTTGAATTATGAGGGAATTGCTGCCAAAGGATCCAACAAAGTTTTTTTTTGTGGGACTACATTCAATGTAAAATTTCAGATAATGTTCAAGAAATATTCCTTTATAGTGATAACTGTCCAGGACAAAAAAAAACATACTTTGATACGTTTTAAAACATACTATGATACGCCTGCTTTACCTGAAAATGTGGATCAAAATATATCCAAAACAGGATGACCGAGTTTAAGCTAACGGTATAATTTTCGTGTCAACAACTCACCCAGTATACAGGGTGAGTCAATAGGAAGGGCAGGCTTGATTACACCTACACCGTTAATGATATGGAAATGAAACAAAATATTGCATTTTGTAAAATTATTTTGTCATATACAGGGTGTTTCATTTTTGCAGGGCAGCCTTCGACCTAGTTTTTTTAAATGGCACTCCCTGTATAAATTTGCATATTTGAATTTGCCCTTTTTTGGGTTTTATAAATCCGTTTAGTTTTTGCAATTCGCTTTAACCGTTCAGAAGTTGTTCACGTTTTTCTAAAAATTAATGCGTTTGCAGGCACTTTTTAAAACAATCGCAGGGCACTTATTTCTGGGATATCAAGTTGGGACTTTGCCTGAGCCTAAACAACTGACTGAGGTATCTTCTGGCGGCAAGACCGCCTATCTGCATTGTGGCATCACCTTGCTGTGACAGATTAATTCTGGTAAACTTTAAAGTGGCATAACTTGATTTTTTTAAACGGCAAACCCTATATTTCAGTACTCAGTCCTATGCAGGGTCTCAGTTTACATCTTTTTTGCTCCTTATATTTTTTCTTGAAAGTTGATAGTTGGGAGATAATTTTGATTTTCTTAAAAATGTACACAGATCTCATCGATATAAACTTAGCGGGCCATGAAAATCACTTAATTCTGTCATGCCAACGTCAAAGTGACATTTATTGTACGATACGTTTTATTTTTCTCAGCGCAGTTTCTTAATGAATTTTTCTCATAATGAAATAGGTTTATGTACACGCTGACAGCGCAGACCGTTGCTGGTGACCAGATTCTATTGAGGCATAACAAATCAGTAGCAAAAACATTTGAATCAAACTTTTTCATCATGCGAAAATGTTTTGAATGTTTTTGAAAATTTTTGTTCACGACAAAAATTACAACGTGTCATAAAATAACTGACACTTTCACGTTGACATGACAGAAACAATTGATATTCAATGCACGTGATGTTTATATCGATGAGATCTGGGTTCATTTTTCAGAAAATCAAAATTATTTCTCAAACTGAACTTTTTAGAAAAAATATAAGTGGCAAAACAGACGTAAAATAAGATGCTCGATACGATTAAGTAATGAAATATAGGGTGTGCCATTTGAAAAAATCAAGTTATGGCCCTTCAAAGTTTACCAAAATTAATGTCCCGCAGCAAGTTGATGCCACAATGCAAATCAACATTTTACCGCCAGAAAATACCCCAGATAGATGTTTAGAATCTGACAAAGTCCTAACCCGATATCCTAGAAAACAAGCGCCCTGCGATTTTTTTAATAAGTGCCTGTAAATGCATTAAATTTTAGAAAAACATAAACAACTTCTGAACGGTTAAAGCGAATTGCAAAAACTAAACGGATTTATAAAACCCAAAAAAGGGCAAATTCAAATATGTAAGTTTATACAGGGGTGCCTTTTATAAAAACTAGGTCCAAGGCTGCCCTGCAAAAATGAAACACCCTGTATATGGCAAAATAATTTTACAAACTGCACTTTGGCCTCTAGTTTGCAGTGTCGTTTGGTTCATTTCGATATCATGATATCATTAACGGTGTAGGTGTAATGGAGCCTGCCCGTCCTATTGACTCACCCTATATACGCGATTTCAACAATTGGAAGATTTTATTGAAAAAACATTGCAAACTGTCTTGAAACTAGGAAACCAGACATTTCAAGTAGTAATAGGCAGTGCTTTTCTGCATATCACTAACCATCTAAGATACGTTTTGGTCATCATGCAACAAAACCTGGAGCTTCCGAGTTCATAAACGGTTTTACCAACCATACATATCAGCTGAACATGCCATGAAATCTAGAGATAATAGAGTAGAATATGTTAGGGTGGCAATTGGAAATATTATTTTTTATTTTTGAGTTATTTTCAATTTGTGGTTATACTTATTGATAGCCGGCATTGTTGCCAAAACCGGCCGAAAAGCAATTGAAAAAACCTCAACAATGTTTAAATCAGACATCAACCGTTTAATCCGGTTTATCCCATAATAACCCCTTCCTCTCGCATCAACATCCCCCATGAACATTGTGTTCGTTTTATTATATTTTGAAAAAGGTAAAAAAAAATAATCACCGAAACGTCAATACTTTTTAAGTTGCCTTATTTTTTACATGTTTCTAATATGTTCTCAAATTCAAATTTTACAATTTATGTTATTTTCACATTTTAATAAACTAGTTTAAATAGTTCTAATTACAATCGTAGTTTCACATCATAATATCTCACTACTTTCCATTTCATTGGTTTCCCTTTCAAATGATTTTCCAACTTAGAAAAAATAATATAAAATAAAATTAAAAAAATTCCTAACCTAAAATTCACGACCTTACATTCCCAAACTCTCCCACTCAAGAATATCTTCCACTTCAAGAATATCTACCAAATCGGTCAAAAAAACACTATAGTTGATAAAACGAGTCAAAACTCCATCAACTATAACATCGCTAAACTGATAACATAATATGTCATCATTACTACGATGTTCACAAAAACATTGTTGCCAATAAACTGTATGACTGTAATGAACATAATATGACATATATAATGTAATGACACAACTGCAATTGGTACTGACTAGTTTATTTTGTTTTGACATTTCTGCGGGATTGGTAATACAGATTTAAATGGACAGACATTTATTGACGGTGAAATTTCAATTTTATTGTCCCTTATTTCAAACAAATCAACTGGACCAATATTTGTAAGCAAATTAACAAACATAGATGGAAAACTACTTGATGACATAGAAAAGAACATATTTACGAGACATTTAAATATTAACAACCGTTATTTGTGAAATTGACATTTCAACATACCCTCTGGCTACATAGTCAGATATTTTGTAATATATATATATATTGTACATAATTATAATTGATACTGACTAGTACATTTCTGACTAGTTACAATTCGGTAAATTCATCGAATGCAATTGCTCCAAATCAATTGCTCCAAAATATAATTCATCGAATGTAACATTTCTCGAAATACAATTTGCTCGAAAATATAATTCCTCGAATGAAACATTGCTCGAAATACCTTCCTCGTTCCTCCTAGTCCCTAAGTTCCTAGAAAATGTTAGGCTAGGTTAGGTTAGATAGCGATGAAGTGGAGCTTGCGAAATTATCGTAGAAAATAAAACACGAAACACCTTTTTCACAAAAAACCTTTACTGCTTAAATGTACAGTCATGCTCACATAAATCTTGTACAAACAATTTGACATTGCTATATAAAATTGCTATTGTCACCTAATATTTTGTACTACATTTATGTGAGCATACTGTACATTTCGGCCGCAATGCAGCCATATTCATTAGCAAGCAAGAACAAACACTATATGCAGTAATCTTCAGTAGAAAATAAGTACAAACAGTACATGTTTGGTTCTGAGGATGGCTGCATTGCGACCGAAATTTGCATTTAGCCAATAAATGTTTTTTTGTGAAAAATGGGTTCTGTATTTTATTTTCTAGATTAGATAGGATAGTTTAGTATAGTTTTGTTTAATTTATGTGAGGTAGGTTATATATTTTGAGCAATTTACATTTGAACAATTGTGTTTTCGAAGCCCTTATTCTTCGCTTTAATCAATTATTGATTTTTGAACAATCTACCTTGAATCACTCTTAAGTCACAGCTTTTCTCAAATCACAATCTGATGACTACTGGAATTAATGGATGCAATTTGATAAACAAATCTTACAGCCTACTCTGAGAAAAAAACATTGTAAACCGTGTTTCGCACATACTTTGTTACATTGTAGTTTGTATATGTAGGATATGAGCAGGTATTGCAAGGAAAAGGCTCCGACATTCGAAGTCGTGAAACTTGTTCGTACAATTTTAACACTCGGACCTTGATCGTAGAATGGGTTAAAAAGAATCTCTCCAATAAATCTTCCTACTTCTATTGAATGAATACAACTTATACCACTTAAAGCACCTAAAATTGAAGAAATTCCAGCTAAATGAAGACTACAAATAGCTAAATCTAACATAAACCAGTATGTATTTGTATGACCACAATTACGAGACTTACTTTGACATATGTTTTGTGTTATTAAACTGCCTTACGTCAACCATAAAGTTCAAGTTTTCTGGAAATCTACCTTTGTTTGGACGGATTTACATACATATAATATTTTTTATGTAAAACGTTTTTGCTGCAAACTTTCAAGGATTTTGTGTATCAAACTATTGTTGTATAATACGCAATACTTTCTCTTTATAAAAAAAACGCAAATATTATTAAAAAATAAACGGACAGAGTAATACTTAGTACATATATGTTATTACGTACTAAGTATTACCCTGTCCGTTTAATCTAGCTGAGTTACTTCACAACACAATCATTAAAAATATTATTATAACATAACGAGAGCTCATACAACTCAGCTAGTTAATAAAAGTCTGATTAATGTAAATTTGTGCTTTCAGTCCTCCCCCAGGAAAAAGTGTAGAACTTCTCCGATTATAAATATTCTATTTATCGGAATCGACAGTGAAAATATTATTATCACTTCATGTCACAAATATCTACAATTCATTTAGAAAATAGTCTTTGAATTTTGTTTTAGTTGTTTTTTATATAATGTCGATATTATCTAAATCACATGCTATACTTATTATGAAATTTAGGGCATCGATTTCTCTGGCCTGACCTGGTCAATATTACAATGTTATATGCTGAGGGAAATGCCAGAATTACGTTTAATATATAAATTGTCTACGGTAATGTTAAAAATTAAAATAGGTCTGTTCAATGGTTCTAAGTTCTAAGTTCTAATAAATTGTCCATGATTAAGCCATGATTAAATAAAACAAAGTGCTTCAGTGCTTGTCGGAAGTAAAGGATAAAATACATACCTAATAAAATTATTAAGTTCACAATGTTGCAAATTTTAAAGCCCATTTTCTCCAGAAATGGCCCAATTAAAAAAAATCCACATCGTTGTAAATGTGAGCTATCAAATCGTTACCATAATGGCAGAAGGTCACGTGTCACAATTTTTGCATTTTATACCTATTTAGATAAGAATATTACATATTTTTGTAACTGCATTTTAAATTATGACAGAATATCGTATGTGTTATTTGAAAAGTAATTTAAGTTTTTAGTAGTTTTTAAGTAAGTAAATTTAACACCAATACTTTAATAAGAAAATAAATAACTGTAACACTTTTCACGTGGAAAATTATCTAATTACCTCATTATGGTCCGTTTATTGGAAAGTGGGTCAAGTCGCACATCATTTGTCGCTCCCACAATGGCAGAGGGCCATATGTGAATTTTGCATTTATATGCAAAAATGAAAAAGTAAATAATATATAAAAAATTTAAAAAAAACATAAGATATTGTTATATTACATTACTTACTATTTATAAGAACCTACAGAGATATGAATTTTAATACTGCTCTAGATTATGTGTATGTTATGGCAAACTAACAATTTTATATACAATGAACTGATGATGAAACTAGTAATTTAGTTTCTAGAGATTTGTTTTAGATCATTGCAAAGTACACGTTAGATTAACGCGGCGCGCCGGCCATTGACAAAATCCTTTCGATTTCCCGGCTCCTTCACCATGTTTACATGTCGAACCTACCTTGGCGAATGCAAAATAAGAGTTGTAATCGTGCAAAAATAATCAAATTTTGACGGAAATAGACGTTTAGGAGCCCCATTGATTATTTCCAATGTACAACGTGGTTGTAAGTATTGTGCCATGAAATTTGTCTGCACGATAACTCAAGAACTGCTGGTTTCGCATTGGAGCTTGATATTTAATAGTATCGCAACACAACTTGTTTTTTTCCTAGAATAAGACTGACATTTTCGACTAGAAAAAGTGTCATAACATTAAATGAAATTATAGGAGTACATGTTTTATAAGATTCAACAATAATTCGTTGTAACAAGTATAGTCGGTAATTTTTAGCCAATAACAAGTAACTTGAATTTAAATAGATTTAAATAGATTTCTGTTGAAGCCACTGTGTAGCGAAACAATTGTTGCAGTACAACATTAATTATTTTATGAAACTCACACCAATTGTGTTTTATTTATATATTAAATAGATTTAATGAAAAACCGTAGTAAAGTACTATCGATCGATGGGTATCTACAAGTATGTCAGACATGCAAGCGATGCTTTGATTACATATACTGCGCAGTTTTCAAAAAGTTTACTATGAAGTTGTAGAACAGATTTATGACTACCTGCTTAAACTAAATCGGAGAATAAACTTCAAAATACATAAGGCAGAAGGTTTTCAATTTTGTATCTTTAGTAATTATTTTTATAAATTAATTGTCAATCAATCTATATGTATAAAATATTGAAGTGTACATATCTTTGTAAAGATTTGGTGTAGTTTTTATCCATTTTGTCAATTCAAGTTTGATTTTTATAATTAATTATTTTTATAAATTTATATTTATCAATTTATATAAAATATACAAATCTTCAAATTTGTTTTAGTCTGCTGTAAAGATTTTAAAATTTGATGTAGTTTTTATTCACGTGGAAGTGTTTTTCCGTTTAGATTGTTTTTTAATTAATTATTTTTATAAATTTATTTTCATTAATTTATAGAATATTGAAATATAGGTACAAATCCTCAAACGTTTTTTTAATTGCGAAACCCCGTTTGCAATGTTTCTTTCTCAGAGTAGGCTGTCAGATTTGTGTTGTAGCGATTTTAAAATTTGATAAAATTTTTGATGTTTTTTTATTAATATTTTAATAAATTGATTGTCATCAATTTCTAGACAGATTTCCAGCATCACCTTAACTTGCATCACTTCCTGTATATCCTGGAAAGCGTTGCAAGTTATAGGTACTGTCTGTGAATGGAAAATTGTATTTCCAGCGCAGAAAATGTTTCTATGATTAACACGGAAGAATCTCTTATTTGCAATGACTGGATGCCATTATCTTTTTATTTTAGATATGCGATATCTCGCCCGGAGCCCAATTTTACTCATGTAGAAAATAGTAAAGTGTGCACTAGTTATAGTGCAAGAAAATATAGTCAAGTTCCGTTGTTTTTTTACACAACATTGCAACAAGTAAGGTTTTTAAAGAAAGAAGGTTCTAAAACCGTCAATTCTTTTTACCAAATCGTACAACGAGTGTACCAAAGGCGCTCTAATACCGTTGTAAAAAGGAAGAAGATTTCCCACATTCGAGGGAGATCTACAACTTGGTTGCGAGACGGTAATCAAAAAGGGCACTCACTGTGGGGCGTCTTGGAGCACTGAAAAAAGAGAACTACCTTAGAATTTACGTTTAAAGTTGCATTGACGAAGATCCAGAATTCTGACGTACCTTTTCGGAGGAGCCTGGGCGTGGATGGGAAGATCCTGCCCGGGCGGATCCATCCCCTGAAGACGACCAAATCTACTATAATGCGAACTGTCGGCACCACTAGGCACATTTGGTTTCGTTGGGGGCCTCTCCAAGTCAACATTTACTTATAAAATTGGATCCCATTTCTGAGGTTAACACGTCTGGGTTTGACGGAGTTTGTAACGGATATTAAAACATTAATGACAGAACTTTTCTTATAGAGAAAGCAACACGAATATAATAATTTAGTAAATTTTCCTAACTTACAAGACAGATCAATTATGTGCAATAAAAAACGCAGACCCACATAAACACACGCGGGGAAAATACCATCATAGATCACGCCATTACAAACACAAATACCAACACCTTTTACCTTTACCCGAAGTAAAGATATTACAGACCAATTATCTCTGGCCATTACCCACTCTTAATCATCACAGCATAAAAACCCCAACTGAGGAATACCACAATTACATTTAAAAAAACATACAAACTACACAGAAATTACGAATAAAATAAAACAATATCTGGAGATAAACATAATAAAAACTTTAGCTGAGCTATCTAAAACAGTGCAAAAAATTGTAAAGAAATGCCAAACAGAAGCAAAAATAAAAATAAAGAACAAACAAACCATCGATAACAGACGAAATAATAAACATAACCAAAGAGACAAACTTCACTACGCGCACAGAGCTAATCTAGATGACACCAACATAGAAAATGAATACCGAAATCAGAAAATAAGGGGTATACAAACTCCTAAGACAAACAAAAATAAAGTACTATGCAAACAAATTGGAAAAACTTTAGAACAATCCTGGGAAAACATGGAAACCATAAATTCACTTACAAACAGAAAGGTAACAGAGCAATCAAAAATAAAGAGAGACAAGATACTTCAGTAACGACTGACAAGAAAGAAATTGCAAACACCATCAACCAGTATTTTGCAACAATTGGGAGAGACTTCGCAAATAAGCACCACAGACCAACAGATAACACCCAACAAAAGATAATCCCACAAATCCAGAAAACAAAAACACACAAAGAAAAAGAAACATACGCAATAAACGAAGTATCCGTAATAATTAAGAATATAAAAACCGGCAAAGCGCCAGGCTTTGACCAAATAACAAATAAAATACTGAAACAGAAGCAACAGCGAAACAATAACACCCATAATAACCGAACTCATAAATGACATGTACAAAAAAAAACCTACGCGGAATATCTTACGAAAACAATAATCAAACCAATTTACAAGAAAGGCGACAAACAGAAACCGGAAAATTACAAACCAATAGCGTTAACCTCTGCAATAACAAAAATAATCAAGCAAACAATAAAAATGAGACTAGAGAAACACCTCATTACACACAAAATACTTCACAAGAATCAATATGCCTCAATCAGTCAAATCAAATCCGGAATAACAGCCGCAACCACCGATTTCCAACTAGAACTAACCAACAGACTAAAAACCAAACAGAAAACCATGGTAACATTCATTGATATGAAAAAAGCATTCGACACAGTGGATTGGAAGACCCTAGCAAAAAAAAACTGAAAAGCATAAATGTCAATGATAATCCTTCATAGAAACGTACCTAGAACATAGACCCCGTAACGTAACCCCAATAGAAGATACAACAAGCGACATAATGTATAGTGAGTATGGACTACATTTAGTCCATACAAGGAGGAATTATTCCACCTATCCTCTACATTATATACACAAACGACCCACAGAAGTAAATATAAAAGGTCAGATGATCATGTACGCTGACAACATCTGCAAAATACACACAAACAAAGATTTGGCAGAACTACAAACGACACTCAACGAAGACTTATAATTCATAAGCGATTGGTGCAACAGAAACACTCTAACAATAAAATAAAATAAAATGAACTACCTGATGTTCAACTCAAAGGAGGAAACCACGAAGTCCAATATTGTACTGAACAACATTAAAATAAAAGAAACAACAAACACAACATACATCGGACTTACAATCAATAATAGACTAACCTGGAATGAGCATATATACAAACTCACCACTAAGTGTGCGATAAACATATACATGCTAAATAATATAAAAACAACAATATCAAAACACCTAAGAAAAACAATATATAACGCACTCTTCAGCTGCCATATAAACTACTTAATAAACATATATGGAGTAACACCACCAAGAAGAATAAATACAATCCAGAAGAAACATTTTAAGAAGAAACACTGGTACCGCATCCAACACGAACCACGGATCTACTACAAGTCACAAAGGAGATAAACATAACACAGACCATGACGCTACAAAACCTGATACTAATACTAAGATCAAAAATCAACTAATAAGAAGCAACATTAAACTAAAAACCAGCAAGGACACACACAAATACAACACCAGAAACAGCAATTACATAAGAACACAAAAGAACCATTCAATGAAGTACAAACAATAATTTACAGGAAACGCCACTCTAAACGATAGCATCAAGAACAGCAACATCCACACATTCAAGAAAGAGATTGAAACACTAATTTTCTCAAATAAACTGAAAAATACTAAGCTCCAATACCCAATACCATTAGTCTAGAAGCAGCAACCGGAAGCCATCCGCGACGAAGAGTGGAGCCTGCGGTTACAATGGAACACAGCTTAATCACGTTCAACTTTTACCCCCCATGACAACACACACGATTAAATATGAATATTTTACTTGTATGTAATCTCTAATCTTGGAGAGCCGTGCCCAATTCAGAATTCAAAGAAAGATTTTCTGACTTTATTGCAAAAGAAGACCTAATTAGCGTATTCACTGCTCTATTTGCAATTGAAATGTAAACAATACCTAAAGAAGTGCAAATGAAAATGATAGAACTGCAATCGAATTCGGATCTTTATGTGTACCTCACATAAAATACATTGACACATTGCGAAGAATTCGAAAATCGATTTAGGGACTTTAAAAAAATCGAAAGAGAGATTTCAGTTTTCACTCAACCCCTTACAATTTCAGTTGAGAATGTAAGCAGAGCAGACCTTCAACTGGCATTGTGTGATTTGCAATTAGATCCATTTTACCAAGGAATAACTGAAACTGGATTGGACTTTTTCAAGTTGCTGCCAAAAGAACGATACCCCAACTTGCGAAACTTAGGGCTTACACTGGGCTCAATGCTGGCAAGCACGTATCTTTGCGATATCAGCTTTTCCAACATGAAATTTATAAAGTCAAAAAATAGATGTTTCCTCTCTGATAAGCCACTTACTCAGTTGCTTCGTTTATCAACAAGAAATATTAAAGTTAATATTGCTGCAATAATTAGTGAAAACCAACATCCTCAAATTTCTCACTATTGTTTTTGTAATTTGATATTTTTTGAAAAATAAAAATAATAATACAAACGCGTTTTTTCTTTGTATACCATACCTTAAAACCATTACCATTACCATTAAAACTCAATGATAAAGTTGCATACGAAGTATTTTATAATGCGGCCCTCCAAACCGCATATTTTTTAAAGCGGCCCTTGTGGCATATACATTTAAACAACCCTGATATACATGATCAGATAGGAAAGTGTTAAGACAAATCATGAAATTATCCAGAAGGTATTGAAAAGAGTGAATGTTAGTTCAGTAAAAAATCGTGTACTTCCTTAATTAAAATTTGTAATTGCTTTTGCGAAATGTTGTTTTACTGAATAGTTTAAATACCTTAATATAACATAATAATACAATACATAATATAATAATAATAATATATAATAAGATATAATAAGCTCGTAGGCTTTATTTCATAAGTGAGTGCTAATCATCTCTTGCTGGGTATTCTATTCAACAAATACGAAATTGTAAAGCTAATAGAAGTTTATTCCCAATCGTTGCCATTTCTACCCTTAGCAGTTAAAAGATAAACTGCGTTGCTTTTATATTGAGCTTGGACTCATATCTACACATGAGAAATTTGCTCTCCGAAACTCTAATGAATTTCCAATGTTATACTTATTTACTACTAGACTAGATTTAATACAAGACTTATTTAATTACTTGGTAATTGATAAAGTTGATGGAGGAAGCCGTTACTATGAGATAATTAATCATTATGATACAAAAATGAAACACGTTACTACGTTTTTAATCACTTTATTTTTCATTCTTTGTATTTTAAATCACTTGTGAATGACCTAATTGTGATCGAAACTGCAGTCGTGTTTAACGAAAAAATAAAGTGATAAAAAACGTAGTAACGTGTTTCATTTTTGTATCATACTTGGTAATTATTTAATTACATTTGGAGGCATTCATGTGTGATTCAGAGCGATAAAGTATCTATATGTAATTAATCGGCAAAGCACATAACAAAAAAAAAATGGTAACCTACTTTACGATGCTGGTGAAATCTTAAGAAACAAACATAATTTAAATACATATCAGTATACCGCATGAGAGGTGGATTTTAAGATATATTTTGTATTTTTCCGTGTGTTTTGTAGCAGAAATAAGAATGTCTGTCACCTCGGCTGCGAGATTACAAATCCAGTCATAAAGCTGATAGACAATTTGGGAGAAAACCCAGCGTTAATGGAAGAAGCTTCAAGTTTTATGTTGTATATCACCTACATGCCGTTTAACAATATGTTTAAGGGAGACGCATAACCCAATATTTTTAACTGCAGATTGTGCTATTAAAATGTATCCACGGGTTCATCAAATTGTGACATCAAATGGATCAAGCGATCCGCCAATTTACAAATAAAATCTTATTTAACCGATATTTATATTAGCAATCAATATGTGAATTATTTAAAAAAAATAAGGTCCAGGTTTCTAAATGTGATAACAAAATATCGGTTTAATTTAATTTTTCTTAAATACTTACAACAACAAATTATTATCTACTATATTTAAATTCTGAGAAAAATTACCACAGTTGATTGAATTGTCAATTTTCAGGTAAAAACGTTTACTACTTTTACAAGAGATATTGAAATCTATAAAATTTGTTGTGGTGTTCTTGGCCGAATTTTCTTTTAAAAAGTACACGTAAAAAGAGAGTCAAGTTTTTTCCTTTATATATAATTTCCTCACTTCATAATGATTTCGTAACTTTCGCAGAATGCACTACTGTTTGCCTAGGCACAAAAATTATCGGTAACATTTTTTTATGTATTCTTGTAGAGCATTCTAAGTAATTTTCGTCGGTCTAGATTTTTAGTAAGGTTATACTATGAAAGTTTTGCAAAATAAAATTTAAAAAAAAATGAGCTAGTCCTAGTTCCTAAAAAATCCTAATAAATTCTCCTGAACATACATTGATGTTTTGAATTGTAAGCAATTGGATTTATAAGTATACTATAAAATAGGTCAAATAAGTTCAGCAAGTGTTATATTATGTTACAATTGTTTCAACTAATGCCTTTTCTACTTCATACATTATAATATCTTGCAGATTGTTTACAATTATATTATGTTATTTTAATTTCAGCTCAAAGTTACTGGGAACAACCTAAGCGGAGTGTGTAAGTTGATATTTAAAGTCTCCAAAAATGATAAAAACGATCATCTTTTTTTCAACAAAAACTTATTAGGTAAGTTACTTAAACTGACAATAATTCAATTAATTATAATACAATACCCGCTACTCATTGAAAAGCAATCAATTGGTGTTCTGTGACAATATCGATAATTAATCATGGAAAATTAACATTATTTCGGCCGTCATAGCTTTTTAAGCGATTCCGACACATGAATGTGTACTGCATTGTTTTCATTGCAGCCCCATAATTTCACTGAACATACCCTTGGAGCACCGAAGCCTTCAGTTGTAACATAACAAATCAATAATTAAGGTTATTTTGAGGAGCACTAATCACCCTTCAAGAGTAGCGGGCTTTATTAATTATTCTATGATTTGTTCCCAAAGGTCACCGCAGTTTTCATTGGGATGCCATTTGTTGCGTTTGCTATTTTAAGATAAGGTCTTTTGGAATAGATTACTACGATGTATTAATAGTAGCAAAAAATAAATCAATGCATGGTACTATTTTGGGCATTTCATGCAAGACTATTTCCAATGTAACCTACTAATAGCGGAATTAAAATATGCATCAAAATTATTTATACCTAAATAAGCGATTTTACAATTGATGAATGTAAAAACAAATATATTATTAACATTTCAATTTCAATTTCAATAATTAAGAAATATTGTTACTGAATATTATATTACAAGATATGTTGAGCAGGAAATATTTTTTTAAATAGTAGTAGTCTTTCCGCGTTATAAAAATATTTCGTAAAAAAATACAATGTTGACGAAACATTCTGTTGCCACAGGGCAATATACAGTATGTCCCCGGATTGAGTTTACAAGAGGAAACACTTTTTTATCTTTTATTTTACGCCAAAACTTCAAAGGAATAAGATTTTTTGCTTGTCCTGAAACCAGCAAATCTCTAATTAAAACTTAATTATTGTGACTCAGTGGAAAGAAAAGTTCATTTTTCTTTTGATTTCGGACTTTCTCTGCTTTTTAAATCCCATCACATGGGCCGATTTTTTTTTTGACGATGTCACTTTTACAAATGAGTTTACGCAAGTTAAATAACAAAACTGTTTGTGAAAAACATAATTTTAATAAACAGCAACTCAAAGAAACAGCTTTAAGATAAAAAAGTCATTTTTAACAAGAACAATCTTTCTTCAATTAACCATGTGATGTGCCGTCGGTTATCACGAGATAATAGGTCCATACTTTTTTGATAACCACGTTAATGAGCACATATATTTAGATATGTCAGAAAATTTTCTTAGCGATGGGCTTCATGCTTTAGAAATTAAATACAGACGTACAATGTTTTTTCAGCAGGATGGTTGTCCTGCACATTATTCTCGCATTGTTACTATCTGGTTAAATGTTAAATTTGGAGATCTGTGAATTGGAAGAAATGATGCAGTATTGTGGCCTGCCAGAAGTCCAGATTTAACAATTTTGGATTTTTATTTGTGGGGACGTTTAAAGCAAATTGTGTATGGATAACCTACCTAATAATGTCGAAGAATTAAAAAATCGAATAAGAGACGCCGAGGCAACATTGTCCATCGAAGAAATTCAAAACAGTTTCAAGGAGCTTCGTTTTAGAGTAGAATTGTGCGCAGAATAGGGTGGGGGGTTAATTGAATAATGATTGTTCTTGTTAAAAATGACTTTATTTTATCTTAAAGCTGTTTCTTTGAGTTGCTGTTTATTAAAATGATGTTTTTCACAAATATATTTGTTATTTAACTTGCGTAAACTCATTTATCAAATTGACATCGTCAAAAAAATAAAACGGCCAATGTGATGGGATTTAAAAAGCAGAGAAAGTCCGAAATCAAAAGAGAAATGATCTTTTCTTTCCACTGAGTCAGAATAATTAAGTTTTAATTAGAGATTTGCTGGTTTCAGGACAAGCAAAAAATGTTATTCCTTTGCAGTTTTGGCGTAAAATAAAAGATAAAAAAGTTTTTCCTCTTGTAAACTCAATCCGGGGACATAGTGTATACACTCAGATGCAAAGAAACCGGGTCATTGAGTTATTGTTTGCAAAAGAACCATCTTTTTTTTTAAATTTTGATGTTGGTATAGTCCTTAGATTATAGTCCTTAGAATAAATTTTTTAGTGTTTAACAATTAAAGGGACCGTCAGGATGTAAAAAGAAGCAACATATGGTACTTATTATTTATTTAATGAACATTCATAAGCGAAAACGATAATGTACGTATTCACGAAAAAAAAAATGCATTTCTGCAAAATAAACTTAAGAGAGAATAATAAATGAAAATGACAGTTAATCGAAAACAAACAAATCAAAACTCAGTAGCCACCTTGATCCTCTACGCATAACGCCGAATGAGCAATAGGTAGTGAAGAACGCATAGCTTTAAATGTTATTTTCGCTTATTAAATAAACTGATAAGTATCATATGTTGTTTTTTTCTACATCCTGATGGTCTCTTTGATTCTAAAACACTAAAACTTTCATTCTAAGGACTATACCAACATCAAATTTTTTTTAAATGGGTTTTTTGCAAACAATGACCCGTTTTTTTTTGCATCTGAGTGTACTTACAGTTAAATGAATAAATCTTTAAATCCGCATTTTTCCGCAGAATTATTTGTTGATGCTCTTGGGAGATCAAGTCCACTGGATGATGCAGAGGCCTGCGTTTATGGATACGGTTCAATTAAGTTTCTCACAATGAATGCTAAATTATTACAGAAAATTCTCTCGCTTGGAATCTTACCTTTGATGGTGCTGCATATCAAGTTAGTTAATAATGCGGTAAGTTGAATATTTGCATGAACACCTTAACTAAAAGTTAACTTTATTTAACACATAAAATAATTTATTAAACTGCAATTCAAATTTTCGTTGTTATGTCTTTTTCAGAAAATAGAAAAAATACTAATTCCAGAACAGACAAACCATGCCTTATTTCAATTAACAGGTGCCTTAAGGAATGTAGCTTCAGATGAAGATATGTATGAAAATTTCGTTTCATCACAGGCAATACCGGAGCTTTGTAATACTATGGACATTTTTACATCAGATTTAGATATTATTAGTAATATATCAAGAACTCTAAGGTAAGAAAAATGTTACAATCTTTAAAAAAAAATTAACTAGATTAAAATTATATTGAATATGATTAAGATTGTTATTGAATGAAGTGCACAGTGCAAATCAAACAACTGTATGTACACTTACCTTTCTTGACAAAGCTAGCACGTTCAGACCTCGTACGTAAGTTTTTGAGGCATTCTAATACTCATGCCGAAACGGGAATTTGCTGGGTCAAACGAATTCCATGGGTGTAATACTCCCAAATGTGGTTCCTGTAGCCAGTAATTACAGCCATATTAGCAGAAATAGCCCAAAATAGGCCAAAAATATGTTAGCATTTTCATCTCTTGAAACTAATTTTGTATGCAAATTAATGCAGTTTTTATTGTTACAACACTTTTGAATCATTTCTAATTAATGTTATTATCTAAATTGCATCAGAAATAATAAGATTTGAAATATAATTTACTTATTTTTAATAGCCGAAGTAAAATCTCAATAATGTATCATTTAGTATCATTCAATACGATAATCACAATCATTGAGAGCAAATGTTGCTTAAACTGGGCTTTAAATTGCGATATCTTATGCTTGACAACTTTGAGCTGTTCTGCTGAGCAATTATCGTTGCTTTGTTGAGCAAAATCTGGTTGATATTGTGAGCTTGATGTTTTTGCATAATATTGTAGACGTTCATGCGAGTAACCATTTTTAATCCCGATCACGGTACAAAAAAATACCCTTATATTCTTGCATACAAAATTTAGAAGTCGAACAACCTCTAAATACTGCAATAATAGGCAATATAGTTTTATATATTATATAACTATTGAATGGAATGAAAAATTCTGCTTGGAAATATAACTTTTTCTATTTTGAATTATTGAATATGCAATATGATAAAAATATTAAATATATTTTAAAAATAGTAGTAGTCTTTCCGCGTTTTAAACATTTTTCGTAAAAAAAATTATATCTACTATTTTAAAGGTGCAATAATTATTCAAATTTGGGAGATAAGAGTGCAAAATTTTGATAGAATAAAGTACATACCTTGATCAGAAACTTCCATAATTCAGCACTTGCACAACTTGCACAACCTGCGACACTAAACAGAGCGATGTATTCTACTATAAGTCAAAACTTTGAACACACCTTGTGACCATATGATTATATTGATAGGTTTACAAAATACAAGACATTATTCTTCGACTACTTAAGCTTCTCAGGTGACAAAATTTTGTGGGCGGGATTAATTTTGTACAATCGATAATGCCAGCTAATTTTGGCAAATACGCCTCTGTGTGTCGTTAGATAAATGCTTGATTAAGCAAACAACGCAATTAGTAAGTGTAAATGCTGGGCTGTGGTTTTCCTTGTTTTTTTTTGCATATGAATAAAATTGTGTGCTGCTTACATAAAAACTTTTAAAATATTTCATTTGACTTTTACTGTTTATGTAACTTCTAAGAAAATATATTTGTGACTATTAGAAGCTCATCGTAATAAATTATATATATATACAGTATGTCCCCGGATTGAGTTTACAAAAGGATTTTTACTTTTAAGTAAAAATGTTATAGGAATTATAATTCCTGCTTGGTCTGAAACTACCAGTTCAGTTATTGCAACTTTAATTCCTTTATACAGGGTGTTCAAAATAAAAAAAAAAATCTTATTATGACACTTATTTATTTACTATTTGCAGAAAGAATTTAAAATTACATCTAACAACATTATAGAATACTCATGCTCATGAAAAAAATGGAATTATTCAAACAATCCCCCAAATGTTGAAAATAATACTGAAAATTAAAAAAATTGCATACGAGAGGCATTTGCATCTATAACTATTGATGAAATACAAAACACCAGGCTTGAACTGTGCGGAGAAAATGGTGGGGGATTGTTTAAATGATGTTATTTTTCTAAAGTGTCAACATTTTAATTCCTATAACATTTTTAATTAAAAGTAAAATTTAAAAAAAAATCCCTCTAGTAAACTCAATCTGGGGACATACTGTATATGAACTTTATCTGTTTGAACCTTTACTTCAGTCTTATCAGGATGCCATATATAAGCAAATTGTATTTATTTTAGCACAATTTCAACAAACGAAGGATGCTGTGATGCCATTGCAGGCCACAAGGATATTTACAAGATTTTCATTCGTCTGTTTGAGAAATATCCAGGAAATGAAGAAATCATTGTAAGACTGGCTTACACTTTGGGCAATATTGTTGCTAATCTTGACAATACAAGATCGAAGGTAAAAAGTTGATACTGGTATTAGAGTAGTATTTTATTCCTTTTAATTTTTAGTACTACCATGAAGATAAGTCCATTACATCTTTATTACATTTGTGGAAAATATATTTGGAACGCACACTTAAAAATTGTTCACTAGTTGTTGATAATGATGCTAAAGAATATACGAATACGGAAGATGTTATGATTAAGGTATTATTTATAACATGTTTCTAACATTTAACCTTCATAATAAATTGATATCAATTTTTTACCGTGAAACCATAATAAATATTTGGTCATACTAATAATTAAAGAGGTCATATATATACATATAAAGTTAGAACTCCTAGACACTTGACAGTCAAACAACTCTGATGTGCTATTGCAACCTGCATAATAGATTGAGGAGATTTTTTTACATCAATTTGGTGTATTATAATAAAAAATATTAGTGAATATTAAAACCAGATTCTTTACTTTTATAGCATAATAGCAGATAATTAAATTTTCTTCATAAGTTATTTGCTACAATAGCAGAATAGGCCGTCTTTAAATATTTAAATTAAATTAAACCTGCAAATTACATTAAAATTAAAATGATCAATTAATAAATTTTTCACGGTGTGAAATAGTTATAGTGAATTTGTATCATGTATATAAATGGGCGATTAAGGACATTAAGCTAGAATAGAATTTTTGATGGCTGAAACTATAAAATATTTTTATTTTGATATATGCCTGGCTACATCAAAATCTTTTTAATTCTGGGATGTAGTTATGTCAGTGTAATTTTTGGCAACCTTTTAAATATCTTCTTTGGCCTAACATAATGCTACAAACTCGAATTGTAGTTTTTAGAAAGTAAATAATAATACTCTTACCAGAATAAATAGGATTTTGTAAATATAGGTAGATTTAGTAATTCGTGTCTTAGTTATATAACTTACAATAATTTCAGATTATAAGAATAATTGCAAATATGGCGATTAATCCAGATATTGGAAAAACAATGAATGAAAACTTTGGCTCCAAATTGATAGATGAATTTCTTAAAGTTCTTATCAGCAATCCTTTCAAGAAAAATGAAGAACTTGTGCTATCCGTTCTGAGTACTTTGAATAATTTATCATTTTATTATTCTGCTGAATTAGACGAGGACATTTTCCACATTAAACAGATTGATATTATGGAAGGTAAAACGATATTCTGTTTTATAATATAGTAATAATTATGAACTTTTGATTCTAGCCATATCTGAATATATTGAGTGTCAAAACAAAGAATGTGTAGTAGAGGCTATGAGGATTTTAGGCAATCTCTCCAGATCAAATATTACAAGAAACTATATTGCTGACAGTAATGTGTTTAAATCACTAATTGATAAGCTACTGAATGGTAATAATACACATCATTTTATACCTAGATAAATACCATATATGTACAGAGGTATTTAATATACATATTTATGTATTCAAAATGAAAACATTTATAATTAGCAAATATTGTAATTCTATGAACTTTCAGATGATATAATACTTTTGAAGACAACTGTTGGCGTTTTTGTAAATTTAATGGCTGACAATAAAAATAGAAGATTGCTACAAAAATATGAGGGTCTAACAAAATTGGTAAACATATTAAATAACTATGGGCAATATGACTGGACCCTGGCTATGCTCATTTGCCAAGTTATTTGGAATTATTGTATTGACAGTACAAACTTATACGAATCAATAACTGATTCTGAAATACAGCAGCTTCTTGCAATACTCGTGGATTATTTGGGTAAATACTAGGTTTTTGCAAATATATACCATATTGCAAAATATATATTTTTATCAATTACAGATGAAGAAAAAATATTTGGTATTACTGATTCAACTGAAAATGTGGATGTATTTGTTACTCAAGAATACATAATATGGGAAGAGTTTGCAAATGTGGCTACAAATTTGCTTGAAAAAATTGAGCATTTCTTAGATACAATTGAAATGGAGAAAACTAGAGTAGATAATCAGAAAAATTTATCCAAAAAATCATGTGCAGATTCTAGTACGAATATTAGCTTTGTAGCTTGGTAGACTTATGTTTAGACATTTTCTATAAAATTATTATTAACATTAACGACCATATTGTTTTTATAGATTATAATATACATATTTCGCTTTACAAGGTACTAGTGTAAGTAGTTTCATTTAAAAAAAAGTTTATTTTATATAAAATATGAAATATAGTCATGTGTTAAATATAAATAATGAATCAGATATTGTTTGTTTTATTTTTAAAAAGTTTACAACATACACAATTATTCTTATGAGTAAATACAACATTTAATTATCAATATTCGACACTATTTCAAACCACTGTCTTAACGCATCACTCAAAACATGTGGCAAAGAATTTATATCCCTTAATATAATATAAAACGGGAATGGGAAAGTATCCATGTATGATTTAATTTCCATAACTTTTCCTTCTCTGAAAACGGGTTTACGAATATCTAAAATTGTACTGCTGTTTTGAGGATTGTCTACAATTACAAATATCATAAAAATATTTGATAATTTGGCACGTCGTACAGCTTCTTGCACATAGCTTTCACCTTCTGAAAAAATACCCCTTCCGTCGCTTACAATTACTAAGAGTTTAGCTAACAACGAATTTGTATTGGAATGTGCAGAGTTTAGCATCTCAGTGGAAAAATCAACAAGTTTGGCTATGCATGTTTTCTTTTGGTCAAATTTAAACTTTTGTAATAATTTCGAACCAGATTTTTCAGTAAAAGGTTCAGTTAATTTATGCAAAACCTCTGTGGTTTCACCAAAGCTTAAAATAGACAACTGCCCACTTTCCAATAATGTCAATGCTTTTGATATTAATGCAACACTCTCAAATGCCAACTCTTTTGAATGGTTGTCTGCCATACTTGACGAATCGTCTATGGCTAGTACAATTTGATATTCCCGTTTAGAAGGTTTGGTCCTACGTAACCAAATTTTATCTTTGCGGAACTGAGAAGCTATATATGGAATGACTTTTCGCATGTTTATACGTCTCCCAGTACGGAAATCACCTTTTAAACGGGATGCTTGTGTGGGTTCTAATACCAGCCTTAGTTGCTCTGATAAGTCTTGAGCCAAAGAAGATACCAAAGATGAGATCTTTTCCCATGTTTGTTCTGCTTCTAAGCTTGTTGGTGCCTAAAAATTGTAATTTGTTTAACTGTATAGAATTTCAATTATGAATTACTTACTTCATGCCAAACTGATAATTGATTTTCAACATCAATTCGCAAATCATTCATGTCTTTTATAGATAGTCTGGTAGTTGCAGACTCGGTTAATGTACTATATTGGGTGTGATGAGTTGTCTCAGCACTTCTTGTGACAGTATGTGTTTCAATAACATCACCCTCAATTTGTATGTCATGCATTTCTTCAATATCACCTAAAATTTAATAACTAATCAATGAAGTATCAGAATAATGATACCACATATTTTGTTCAACAGATTAATTGATACACATAATTCATATGAACATATCAATAAGTTACATGTAATTATTTTATAAAAATGTATGTGGATTTTAAATATCATTTAAATATCATACCTTCTGGATGTTGAGGTATTGTGTCCTTCTTTTTATGTTTTTCATTTTCTAAAGGTTCTGACTTCTGCTTACTGCCTTCTGTAATTTCCATATCATCTGCGTCGTCTTCTGGCACATTTTGAGATTCTTCTGTGGGTTTCTCACTATCTTCTTCTACACTAGGAACTTCTTTTTCTTTCAGAGATTCAGCCTGCTCCTTGGTAATTGTATCTAGTATCTGGTCACTAGAATCTTTAGCTTCTTTGATGTGTTGATCCATTTCTGCTGTCTGCTCTTGCTTTTCATCGTCAGCATTTTGATCTTCTACTGCCTCCTTATCATCTGCCTTTATTGTTTTCATTTTTTTCTTTACAGGTTCTAATGTATTTCCAAGGCTTCGGTCAGAATCTACCTCAGCTGGCTTAGTTTTTCTTTTAAGGTCCTCATCTTGTTTCTTTAAGGTCTGTGAATCTTGTTTAGCATTTGCTTGGCCCTTATGGCCAGTTTTGCTGTCTTCCATTTGTGATTGCCCTACACCTTCCTTATCTGGATTATCTTCTTGTAATACTTCCTCATTTGGACAAGTGGTCTGTTGTTGTTGTGGAGTGTTTGTCTGGGCCTAAACATATTTTATATTATCTCATAAAAATCTTTGGAAATAAATACTTACATTATCTGCAGATGCACTTATATCCTCCATAGACTGTACATTATCTTCTTGCGTTTGATTTTCATCTAATCCCGATACTTGTGAGTCATCTTGTTCATTATCTTCTTGTGCAGGCTTATCAATGTTCTTGTTTTCTTCTGCATCATTATCTTCAGTGTTTTCTTGTAATTCCTCTTTATTTTCTTCGGTATTGGGTTCGGCATCTTTTTCATCATCTGTACTATCTTCGCCTTCTTTGCTTTCTTCATCTTTGTGTTCATTAGTATCTGTATCAACATCATCCTTTTTGTCTTCTGGGTCTGGCATTTGATCTTAAAAATAATTTTAAGTTGTATACTTATATAATTCTATCTATATAGTAACAATAATATTTAACCCTACACCAACAAGGTAGAAAGGGAAATGATTAAATAAAATAAATAAAATAAACAATAATATTTACCTTTCATAGCATCTATATCAAACGGATTTTCTTCTTGTTGTTCATCTTGATCACCTTCACCATCATCAAGCTGCAAATCATCAGGTAAGTCCATTGGTTCTGGTTCAGGCAGTTCAGGCTGGTTTCCATGATAGGGATCTGTCTGTTCATCATCAAATTCAGGTTCATTCATCTCATTAATATCTTGCTTTTGCTCTTCTTTTTCCTTTTCACCTGCAGATTTATCATTGTCTTCTTCTTGGGAGGCTTGATCATCTTGCTTCGCTGTTAATTCTTCACCACTTTCCTGCTCACCTTTGTCACCCTTTTCCTCATTTTTACCTTCACCTTCATTTTCCTGAGGTTCTTCCTCGTTGTCAGAACTCCAAACTTCCTTATCCAATTGATCAGCACCTTTTTCGGTATCACCCATTTGTTCATCTGCATCTGAATTGGAATCATTGCTTTCATCACTTTCATCTTCTGGCTTCTTTTCTACATCCTACCACAAATAAATATACATTATATATGATAAATTATTAAAAACAATATCTCACTTGTAATTTACTGTCGAAGTCTTCGCTCATTTCAATGCCTTTATCTTCTTCTTTACAATCTTTATCCTCCTCTTTTTGTCTTTCTTCTCCAGCAGGCTGAGCATCTTCTAACTGATCTTCAGACTCAATTCTATCAGAAACATCTTTTTCACCCTCTCCATCTCCCAAACCCATACCACTTGATGTTTTTCCAGATTTATTATCACCCATTTCATCAGATAGTTCTGGAGGTATACAGAAACCCTGTAAAATATGTTCATTTAATTTGTTTCTTACCAAACTTTGAATTATCTTACCTTTGTAGCAAGATCAATAAATATATTAAGTAATATGGAAGTTGATTTACAAGTTGTTCTGTATGTTGATACCAATTGTGTAATAAAATATTGATAGAGCAAAATTACTTGATCATAAAATGGTAGCATATGACCAATTAATTGTTGATGATCTTTGTGATAACTTAAATTAATTTCCAATACTGATTTAACAATCCCTTTCATTGTAGTTAAAACATTATGCATGTTCAACACTTCAAAATCTTTGAAAATACTTTCGAGTAAAAGTGTATTTAGATGATCATCTAATAAATCTAAATCTTCTTCATTATCATTAGCTTGTTTTGATAATTCTGTACTATTTGTGTATTTTCCATGTATATTTTGTATAACAACTAAAATCTTGACCAGACTCCTTTCTATATTAGATTTAAATGGTTCAATACTGTTAATCGGACCACCTTCATCTTGTTCTGTAAAATAATTATGAACATTCTCTATTTCACCTATAATCCAATCCATGGATTTCATCATTGGCACATTTCCAAACTGAGTTTTAATAGACACTAAATGATCATTGAGGCCATTAAATTCTTGAATAATCTGATCTAAATTAGGAATATAAACATATTTAGGGCATATTAGCTTCTTATGTACTGATGGAATGTGCAGCTTCACTTTCTGTAATGACAATAATATTTTTTCAGCCGCTTCAATTACATTATTGGTGTGTTTCATAATATTCTTCCACAACGGATCAGTTTTAGAATAAATGAAGGTGTCTTCAGTTGTTAATGTTGGTAAATGAACAACATCCGTATTCAAAGTATCTTCATCAGGGCATGAAGTAAAAATTATTTTGTATTGCTCCATAGTGACGATAATATTTTTTAATGTATTTTGAATCTTCTTAAATTTGTTGGTGTTTATATATGCCGGATGCTCATGAAATTCATGTAAAACTAATTGATAGTATCGCAACTGATAGAGAATATTTACATTTTCAATCAAACTCCATTTTTGCTTTTGTGAAAGACTCTGAAATGAAACATAATAAAAGCTAGACATATTTAAGTAGGTAGCCATTACAAATGTTATGGACAAAATCACAATTAATTCTTAATATTTCAAATGCAATAATCAAACTATACTCTTGAATTATAAAATTTAATCTTCTAAATAAATTACTCTTATAATAAAAAAATAACCAAAATAAATAATACAAATTGATAAAATTATCTAAAATCTTATACTTTTATTTAAGACCCTGTTGTCCAAGTATGCAACAATGTGGTTAAGTAAGAAAAAATAATATGGATTTTTCAATGTTTTTGTGGCTGTAACGAACTTACCATTAAGTGAGCACCAAATCCTTTACATCGTTCTATGTTTTGAATTCCTAAGTCTTTAGATGGATTTTTTAGTGCCTCATCAAGAATTTCCATTCTCATAAAAGCCTTTCTATAATAAGTTTCTGCACCATCCCATATTATAAGAAGTTTGTCATCACCGCGGCTATAAATTTAACATTAGTAATTTATGTCATAAATATAAAATTCGTTATAATACCTATGTGGAATATGCATTAAAGCAACAGACATATCTACAGGTCTTATTAGAAAATCTTCTGTGGTATCTTTTTGTTTCAGTTCCACAATTCCTTTACGAAATGACAGTCCAATTTTCGATAAAGCCTTGAATAAATCACTTAGACCTCGCTGCTTTTGTTGCAGGTGACCCTTTGCTTGAGAGACTTGCTTTTCTTTGGGAAGAGTAGTAGTAATCTGAAACAATTTATATTAAAAAAAAAGTTGAAGGTGATAATCAATAATGTACCTCCAAGCTCTGCAAGTAGTTGCTTGTTGCTATCACCTGACCAATAAAACAATCCAATTTTTTTACTAGCTGGGGATACTCTGACTGTTTAATAACTTTAAAACACAAATTCTTACATACTTTATAGTATTTATTAAATTTACTCCACAAACTAGAATCACTCTCCTCAATTGTGATGTTCTAAAAATATATTTCTTTAAATAATCAGGTTATAAAAATTGTGGAACACATTTTACCAATGGAAGCTTTGATATATAAAGGGCAGAATCCAAAGTATAATGATAGTTTTTAGGACTGGTTCTTTGTGGACGATCCTGCACTCCCACAAGTTCGTCAGTATGAGAAGTATTCGTGAATAATGGAGAAGCTGGTTGCTTTAACGATTCCTATAAATTAAAATAATCAAAAATTATCTTGACACAATTTTTTTAGGAAATACATTTTATTGTGGTAGGTAATAGTTAGCATTAATCATTACTTACATCATACTCTCTCATAAACTTATGAATGGCCTTATGGGTTTTCAGTAGTGTTTCTTTTAATGCCCAGTAATTAATGTCTTTCCATCGAACGATCTTAACAAAATCCTTTAATTTCTTTTCTATTGGAGATTTTAAGTTTTTTATTTTTGTAATAATATTTGGAATAAATTGTTCATAATGTTTATATAAATTCCACAATATACTTATGAACGAATCTTTAAAAAAAAGTTAATAAATATAATGTTCTGAAACAATATATAAAATAGTAGGTACCTCTCTCTCTAGACTTTGGCAAAAATGTAGCATGACAATGGAATACATGTAACAAATTTAATCTCTGTTGGAATTCTATAACATTCGACTGAATCATGAATTTTTGCAATAGAGAAATTAATTCTTTTTTATCAGTATTCTTCATTTCAATATATTCATTCATAATTTCATACAGATAAAACCAATGTTTTGGATAAGAATCTAGTAATCTGCAATTTAAATATAAACGTAAAATAAATAAAAGATAAAAATATAATAATAAGTTTCCCGTTATAAAGTACTCACTTTTGTTGGCAATTATCTAAAGATTGTTTCCAATTCTTCATCTCTAGTTTTCTCCACTGTATCATCTGATAGCTGATATTTGCAGAATGTTGAGATAAACTAACCCCTGCATGTGCATTTAGTTCCCATTCATAACATTTGCTAAGTAAAATATCAAATCCTGTTAAAAATCTTGGCACAGGGCTTGTTATGTCAAAATTATGTATTCTGTTAATAATTGTAATAATCTGAAAATAAATAAAAGTAAATAAACTGCACTAATGAATTATATTCGAATTGCCTATAAAAAAATAACTATGCACTTACAGCTTGCAAGGTGGGGTGGTCAGGCCATTCACTCAAAAGTTCATTAATTTTAAGACGCAATTCATTTAAGATGTGATGACATGATTTTATTTCGTCTACATTTGCATCTTTGTAGAAATTGTATTCTGGTGAAAATGTGCTAGAATTATTTCCATCTGAAAAAATTATAAACACGTAACAATTGAATTAAATACCTCAATGTATAATTTACCCATGACTGAACAATCTCCGAAATTCTCGGCAATGGTTACAAGTACACTTAAAGACGATATAATCTCGTGATCAATGGTAAAATTCAAACATTCTACAAGTTTATCCATCAATAGCTTAAACATTTTACTTTTTTGCAGTATTGGTGTAAAGTAATCGGATTGGTAATTGCTATTTTCAGTAGGAGTAAACCACTCTGTTTTAGTGTGAGTAACCATAATGTTGGAATGATATTTGGAAATGAATTGCAGGTCATCTTGAGTAATTTCAGAAGAGTACTCAGCTGAAGATGATATTTCCATGGGGCTATCTTCCAATTGTTTTGGTTGTAAATCAGCAAAGTCTATATCATGATAACTTGGAAATAGCTTGACGAATTCCTCTTCAGCTATTTCATCTTCTGTCTTGTCATCACATTTTGTTCTAAATAGCAGTGATATAAAAATATATATATATATATAACTAATAAGTATAAGAAATAAACTTACTTCATTTTATAAATATTCTCTTCTTCTATTAGTTTGGCAGCTTTTTCTTCTTCTTGCTTCTTCCAAGCCTTGACAAATAGTTGCAATAAATAATCTATTTGTGAAAATAATTCTGTATCAAGATATTGCGTGTATTTAACATCCAAGTGACACAAGTTTGTGAGCTCAATAAAACCACATTTTAATAACCTGAAATTGTGTAGTATGAAAAATTTCTATTTCGAGAAAAAATATTTTACTTACTTAAAATTTTCTCTAACCGACGAAATATTTTCATCGTTTTCAAACGTACTTGTAATATAATTATGCATTCTATCACCTATATAATTACAAATAACACTTTTATAATCGTCTGTGTCATTATTTAAAACAGGAAGCTTAATAAAATTAAATATGTCAATATTCATGTCTACATCTAGTTTGTTATTACTAATCTGAAGTGTAATTTTCTTTAGTAGACTTATTTTTATATCAAATCCGTGGATTAATTCCATTAAATTGCATAATAAAGGTTCTACAATATCCGGATATGTGTATCTGTGAACCTTTAAATTGTCAACAAAGTTATCAAAACTGCTTATAGTTGATGTAGCAAGTCGTAGAGCAGATTCTGGTAATTTTGGGTTAATTTCTTTTTTGTTCATAATTGCAACCTTTAAAATTTCTACAGAATCATTTATACTATTATAAATTGACATCAATTTTTGTGGTGACAAAACAGTAGAAAATCCATGAAATACCATCTGAAATAATAATAAATAAATACAAGTTAACATATATGATTATATTTTGAATTACTTTGACGATAACTTGATATTCAACATTCTTGGGTCTCACTGCAATATATTTTCCTAGTTCGATATTTCTCTTATCGAGCTCTTCAACTTTATGTCCAATTTGTACACACATTGGGTGTAAACTGTTTTTCGTATCACTATAAATATTGTTTTGCATTATAAATGTATCGCTTAAACATTTTAAATGCATTGTTTCTTTTGTGCAATGTTCCTTCTTCATTGAAACTTTTCTCAAAGCATCAATAAATGGAAGTTTAGAATTAAGTAATGCTTTTGTATAGTTTAAAACAATGTACATATTAGAAATTGTTTGCAAGTCAGAAATTTCATTGAATCTGTCTTGTAGTAATACAGAATGTTGGGATTGCAGTAGCTCAAAAAGTTTTGAAAACTCATGGAGTTCGTTACTACGATCTATATTGCTTGATTCCGAAAATGTTTTCAGAAACTGCGATATTTTATCGAAGTACTGTTCGTCAGTACAGTCATTGATGTTTAAACTATTTGCAAAGACTTTTAAGAATGCAGTAGCAGAACACTTCAAGTAGGCAAGTTCTGAGGTTCTAGAAAATAAAACAATGATGGTACATTTTACAGAAGACCAATTGTATAATATACAAATTGGTTCAAAAATATTAAAACTTATTTTAGACGAAAATAAAACTTACATGTAATTGTAATCAGGATTACAAATTTCTTGCATATTTTTCCATAATAGAGAATGGATGTGTTTATTAAATTTCAACACATTTTGATGATTTCCCAGCCGGGTTGGAACTACTCCATTCTTCTGATTTGGGTCAAGGATTAAGTTACTCACTAAGTAACTTAGAACAGGTAAATGCAGTGATAGCGATTGTATCTCTTTTACTTCTCCATCAATATTAAAAAATCTGCTTGGTGATAAACTCGCAGAATGCCTAATATAATATTCAATTTCTGTATACAATTCATGTAGTAATCTTTTGTCTTCAGATTCAGAATATTTAAAAAGTACTGCTGCCAAGTTTATAGGGAAAGTTGGATATGACTTTAAATCAACTACACTACTATATTTTAGATCTTGTCGAAATTTAATAATCTTTAAAATGCAGAAGTAATCTATGACTGGCAAAATTGTAATATTTGTAGGTAGTACTTTATCAATACATAAAGCGTTCTTGGAGTGCTCTGTAAAATTAATAACTTCTTCAGGTGTAGTAGTAATTTCAAAGTTAAGTTTGCATTTTGAATGGATTGCCAATAACCGATTTTCTTGATTATTCAATATGAGAAGTATTGTGTGGTTAAAATCATTTCTTTTACTGTATAAATCATATTTATCAATACTAGAATGTAGTTTTGGCACTATTTCCATTTGGCATTCATTAATAAGTGGTGGTGGCTTCTGCAAAGATTTTTGGTACCTTTTGCCAATTTTTCTTAATAAGCTGAAGTACTGAATCATGTTGGAGTTGATTTTTGATATAAGAGTATTTAGGTCTTCATTATTCGTCAGTAAGAGTTTCTGCAGATTCTCTACGGAAAATTTCACAAACCACTTGTAATAGACATGAAGATTAGTTAATACATTATCATTTATATCCTTGATGTTATTAAGTTTAGTTTTCAAGTATCTGTACAGGAAAAATCTAAACTGTAGAAGAGATATAATTTCAATTGTTATCTCATTATTAATCTCCGAATCTGTCTGTAAAGTTAATAATAAGGAGTCATATTTATCAAGTAAATCTAAGACATCCATTAGAACTGGGTCATCTATTTTATGTTCCATGTCTTTTTTGCGAATTCCCTTTAAATAGTGAAGAAGGGTAAATGATTTAGAACCCTTTTGTACAATATTCTCATCCTCTCTTTCATCCAACATAATATTTGCAAGGTAGTAGATTTGCAAGAACAATTTATTACAAGTTGATGGGTTTTTAAGGGGAGATACTGTATCTGGGATCCAACGGTAATCAATAGGCATCTTTGAGTGTAATTGATAGTTAGATAATATCTTAAGAGTCGAACGTATTAAATCCTTATATTTTTTATCGCTGAACATTATTTGCAGATATTTTTGCCTCAGCTGTAAGTCTTCAGCTGTTGTAATTGTAAAGAAATTCAGGAATAAAAACTTATATTGATCAGAATTCTCTTGTGTAACTTTAGCACCCATTGGAAACATATCTTTAAATAAAACCAACTGCTGGTTCACATGTTCAAGTTTAGTATCCATTTCAAGGTGCAACGTTTTTAGTGTCGTATTCCTAAGTACATGTCCATTATTTTCGATGGAGAGCAATTCTTTTTCTATTTCTTCTGATATTGCATTTTTTATTTCAATCACGGAAAACTCTGAAGTAAATTTTGTATTACAATAAAGATCCAGGATTACGTTCTTGTAGGCATTTAAAACATCAGTGCCTCGTAGTAGTTGTTGTGCTATTAAAAATGAGGCTTGCAGTAAATCACCCAAGCTTGGTTTTTCACCTAGAATATACATTTTGATAATTTTTATTTGTAAGTCGTTGTTTGAAGATATTAATTACCAAGTACAAGCTCGCTAATGTAGTCATGTATTTTTAATAAGACACGAATATGGTGTCTGTTTGTTAGCCCTTGTTCCTGAATCAATGATTCGGTATCAATATCATTACGTCGACCACTTTCTTCAATATTCAGCATGTATATTTCCAGGCCTCGATTGCGCATTGCCCTAGAAATTTATGATTGTAGTGGACATATATACGAATATGATTGAAATCAAAAACCTTGAAATATCTCCATTTTTTGGGTCCATTGTAAGAAACAATCGAAATTGAGGGTGTGGTTTAATTTCTACCATTTTTCCATTTTCATCGACACCTCTTTCACCAATTGTTAAAACACCGCTGGGTTCTAGCAATGCATTGAGCCTATCTAGTACTGCCGGACTACATAGATTTACATTATCAACTAATAACCAAGTGCCATCTTGTAAGCACTAAAATAACAACTTTTGTAAGGTACAAAGAAAAACTATTTGTTACAATTAGTATTAAATTGATTCACAGCATTTTTTTCCTGGATTATTAAACATTACTAACAATTCAAAAACGTAATATTACTTATATTGTTATTAAAGAATTGCGATTTATGATTTATTTATTAAATTGATTCACAGAAAATTTTAGGTGGATTATTAAAAAACATTAAAAATTCAAAAACGTAATATTATATTGTTTTACAGAATTGTGATTTATGATTTATTTTTGGTGTAATAATAATAATAAATAGTAATGTATAAAGTAAAAACAAATTAATATAACTACAAAATATGTAGGTATATAAATCTGTGTAGAACTCACCTTGACCAAAACAGAATCGACCCATTCAAATTTTCCTCCAGCATTTAGGCTTTTCTCGTTCTTTACCTTACTTATTATTTTGTCAGCATTTTTTATCAAGTGTTCAAATTGTGCTCTAATATCAGGTGCGTCAAATTCAATATCATTCGACATATTCAATAATATTTTTTTAACTTCTTTAACATTATGTAGGAATATATCAGTTTCCTCGGCCATGGTTGTGTTTTTATGTCCTAAATTTGGAGTAATATGATTTAAAAATATATAACGTCACAAACTATGTAATAAGCCAAATACTATAAAATGCAATAAGTCAATATACTGTGGTATTAGACCATGAATCAATTAAGTTAGTTAAATTAGTTTTAATGATTTGTTAAACAGTTGTTTACTTAGCACTAATCCTTAGTAAACATTTAGTTTTTCGTTAACTAAATATGATACGTTTAATTGCAATCATAATTTTGGTCACGGTGACGGTCAGACGGGTTTCATCGATAGCCTTAAAAGAGGCCAAATGTATTAACATTAACGATATTCCAAGTAGCAATTTATTGATCGACTGCTTTTTGAAATAAAACTTGACTAACTTGAGGTACTATTGTAATAGAATCACACGCAACTAATTACCTTTGCGAAGCATCGTTACAAAACTCTCCCATCGTCCCAAATGTTTGACGGCTATTTCCGATCGCCCATTTATGAACAGAAATTGCAAAATTGTTAGGAGATGAATTTCTGTTTTCTTGATCAGCTCTTCGAAGTGTCGAGTGTAATCAGCCTGAAAAAATAAATTGCGATTAGTCAAATTGATTTTGCTTTTTGCGAAAAGCAAATAATGCAGCCGGGACTTCATAGCGACACTCGCGCCTCATTTGCATGAGCATAAAGTCGAGTGTTCTTCATCTGCACACTAACTACCAGTGGGCCTGGAGAAGTTTCCTGTGTGCATGCATGAAAGATGGACGTCGTTTGCAAACATTTAAACGGCAAGGAAGTTCAAACACAAATAGTAAATGCACGACTCTTAACAAGAGAACGCAAAAAACGGTATAAGTACACATTTTCCGTTATCAGAGGAAGCAAATGTTATTCAAATGGGATTAAATATATGGAACATTTGAACGTTACCAGTTACTTCTCTTGGAAATTAATATTTAATGCAGAGAATTTCTCAAAGAAAATTAAATATTAAAATATTCCATTCGGAAAAGTTGTACAAGTTGTTAAAGGAATACACAAACTTTGAAATATGTCAAGCGCCATATGGATTTGGAGGGACTAATCCAATGCTTCCAATATTTTCAGTAACTTCTCGAGCAGCTCTATCATATATATCTGTTTGACAATGTTTTCACCCATTTACCATTGATAGAATTTCCGTATGTATACGTTGGGTAATTATATAATCAATCTGCGCAAACAATTAATTAGTTATTTATTGCGGCCAATTAGCACATTTGCGAACATCTATAATTAAATTCGAATAACCGCGTATATGCAGTGTAAATTGTTCACACCGCTCATTTAGTTGAAGTCGTTAAATAATTTAACAGCATCCACCAGCATGCGTGAATTATTCTAGATTACGTTCCGTTAAAACCGACATTATGTTGAACATATCCAGGTATTTTCGGATACTTTTATTATTTCTTATGCAAGTGAGTGAAAGATTACTTTCTAGATTTCATTGTGATTATGAAGAATAATGGAATAAGATTCATTAATAGTGCAATGAAGAATATTATTATATTATTATATAATATAATAATATTATATAATAATTATAATAAATAATATAATTATTTTTTTAAATTTAATTAGCTAATTATGTGATGTTGAAACAAAATGAATACTAGAAAGTTTATAGATTATATCTGATATAATTTGAGATTTAGTTTTGTATGTGATATTTAGTTTTACAAGTGTTAAGTTTGTTACTTAATTGAAACTTTAACGCCCTCTATCTCCTAATTTAGTCGTAGCAAGATACGTGTTTACTAAACTTTCCACATATTAAATAACACTTTGTATATAATAATTGTAATTATAAATAATAAAAATTTGCCCGGCGCCTCCACCACAATGAAAATTGAATGTTTCCAATTAAATTGAAAATATATCTTAATATAGGTACTTAGATACAATTCATCTGTAGAATAGTATTTAATATTGTGCTAAGTACATAACTGGAACATACACCACAAAAGCATTAAGGTCCAATCACTAAAACTTATAACTTATATGTCAGTATTATCGCTCATAAAACTTATTATTTACAAATAGTTAATACTAAAGCTAAAAGCTAAAACTTATACTAAACTTCTAGTGGAGAATTTCTACGGTTGAAACAAGTTGAAATTTTGAAACCATGTCTTTACTAAATTGAATTAGTTTGGTAAAATATTAATAATAATAAATATATAGTAGATTAAAAATATCTGACGATTTCATCATACTTATTACAATAATACACTTATAATAATATACAAATATATGAACAATAAAACACAATAAGGAAGAGTTGGGTAGTGAGAGTTAAATCACCACATATATTCCATGTATGATCTTCGTATTTGAGTAAAGTTAAAATTTGAGTCTTTGATTCGTAATTTTCCTTAGTCTTACAGCATGAGCAATTGGTACGGATGGTTATTTATTCCCATTGTGTAAAAGAAGAGCCTTTAAACTGTACTTACAGCCGCTAATGAATAATCTCCATTCATTGTTTTCATATGGTTGGTTCATTTTTTGAAATAAACCTTGAATGTCGTTACAGTAGAGAATAGTGCATTTCGTCTCAAAATATGCAGCGAATTCCAAGCTTCTTTCTCCATAAACTGTTACTTTTGTCCCGACTGAAAGATGTTTCCATTGTTGCATACGTGAAGCCAATAATTCTGCGTCTTGCTTTGATAAATATAAATCACGAACTAGATCATTAAGTTCAGCTTGAGTCACAAAATGGCATTCATTAGACTCATACAAACTACCACAGCTGGGCACAATGTCATTAAAAGATGATGGCATTGGGCCATTTGGTAAACGTTGAACTGATTTTGAAACAGATGGAACATTTGCGTTTGCACACTTGTTCGATTTTTTATATTGATCCCAACAACTTTTGATAAACAAAAATAACAATCGGTTTGGTGATTACTTTGCTAACTCCATATTACTGGAACTGAAAAGTCGAAATATTTCCTCTCGACATTCGACCACTTGTATAAAATAGCTCTGCAACTATTGAAAACAATGTCGGTGTTCACGTGTTGTCTAAATTTCTGACAGCAAAACCAAAGTAATGCAAATACGCATATTTTAACGGTTCTGTTATTGCATATCCTTTATTTCCAACAATATATTTGTCACAAATAAAGCAGAAATAGCTTGAATTTGTAACACTCGATCTACTTGACATATTTAAGCACTATTATTATGAAGATAGAGAATAAATGTGGGTTTCCATCAAATTACTTTACAGTAGCGCCATCCATGCGACATAAACACAACTAGACCTGATAGCGCAATTCTGGTGGTAAATTTGAGTTATACGCACCCAAATTACTTGGGAAACATCCTCCTCTTTTGCAGTAATTTTTTTTATTTTTATTTGTGGACCAGTGTAATTTGTCAACATTTTGAAATAAAATTCCATTTATTCTTATTTATTCCATTTTATTAGTTACCTTCCCACTTTTACCCAACCCGATGGGTAAAACTGGGTACTTTGATAATTTGGAAATTATCGCAAATTATAACATATGACGTTTGTTGAAAAATAAGATATTGTGAGTAATCGAAACTGTAATAGGCCTTGTCAACACATTTCGTCGGCTTGGTGTTACAACGTTGCATGTAAATTTTTTTAAACTTTTAGTTCTATAGCTTTGCAGGGCTAAATGTTTTCAAAGCGGGAACTTTCAACTTGTTGGAAGATTAAAATTGGATCATTAGGAACCTGTGATAAAAACATATCTATTGACAGTGCAAAATTTATCATTTTTTGATATAGCAAACATATTTAAAATCCTTATTCCCAAATTTACAAATTTGCACATACAACCTTGTAACATTAAGTCGACGATTTGACGAACACTTCTCGCTCACAAACTAATTTTTATAACCAATTATGTATTAGATACCCGGTTGTACCCAACTCTCTCCTACTCTAAATTCTCCAGATCCAACATAAATGATGTATTATAAGAATTTTATTAAAATAATTTTCAAATCAGTTGATATAGACTGAACTTTCCGGGCTGACTCATAGATGGCAACATTGCCGCGCGCCGCACTGCGCCGCGTGATGGATCTGTGAGTCGGTTCTTCAGTTCAGTCCTATAAGTGAACTCGTGCTGAAAACGTATGCGGATAGTCTCTGACCCCTCCGGATGCCTCGTGGTATCCAGTTGACTCCCGTATTCAGTGCCTTACCTTGACGTGGTACTTGAGCTCGTGCGACAACACTTGCATCATGAAAGCAGTTCATCGATGGCCGGTAGACGCGTGTGCAGTTGCAGTTGCAAATCGATTTGCGATGCCATAGCGACGAATGTCCGCGCTCGCAATCTAATATGTGCACACGCTGCTCGCGCCTCCTGCACAGTAACATGTTCGTTTCGTCGCACGCTAACGAGAGCACGAGAGTCCCCAGGCTATAAATATCGTTATCTAACTTTTTTTTCTGTTCCCAGATTTTCGTGATCCACCCCTTTTATCCGCTGAGCTACCCGGTGTCAGAGTATCTATATTTGTGATATTATTCATAAAAAACTTAAGAGGTAATACACTCAGATGCAAAAAACCGGGTCATTGAGTCGTTTTAAAAAAAATTGATGTTGGTATAGTCCTAAGAATGAAGGTTTTAGTGTTTTACAATCAAAGAGACCATCAGGATGTAGAAGAAAAACATCATATGAAACTTATCAGTTTATTTAATAAGCGAAAATAACATTTAAAGGTATGCGTTCTTCACTACCTATTGCTCATTCGGCATTATGCATAGAGGATCAAAGTGGCTACTGGGTTTTGATTTGTTTGTTTTCGATTAACTGTCATTTTCATTATTAATCTCTGTTAAGTTTATTTTGCAGATATGCATTTTCTTTCGTGAATACGTACATTATAGTTTTCGCTTATTAATGTTTATTAAATAAATAATAAGTACCATATGTTGCTTCTTTCTACATCCTGACGGTCGCTTTGATTGTAAAACACTAAAATAAATATTCCAAGGACTATACCAACATCAAATTGAAAAAAAAAATGTTTCTTTTGCAAACAATGACCCAATGACCCGTTTTTTTGCATCTGAGTGTAAATAGAAAATAAGAGAAATAAAATAAGAGTTAAACCGTCTTCCGGTTGTCGATGTTGACTTTTTCAAAGCTAGTGTTCTACAAAAACTTTATTTCAAAATATTACTCTTGTTTAATTATCTAGAGTAAATTGATAATTTCCACAAAAAAACTTTACACACATCCGTACAAACAGCCAAATATTTTCAAAACTGGACTGTATGGATTCGGACGACCTAAAAATGCATATTTCCGATAAAAAAAAATAATTCTGAAATATTTCATGAATACAAAACTAGAAAACAAAGAAAAAATCTACTTATTTATCAATAATAAAAATTGAGTTTAACAATTTTTGACTTATTGTGTATGCGATGAGATGATAATAATCTGAGAATGCTAATTGTGTGACAACTGAAATGATATAAGGTCTCAAGATTAAAAAATTAAATCAGTTTTGAAGTAATGAACCAGTTATGTATTATCCATATGTTATTGATTGAAAACTATGGAGCCAGTTTACTCTAAATGCTGGTATCAGGGCTTGGCCTACTTTAGTTTTGAATCACTCAATCCTCGATTATATTTGCTCCAATTTTATTGTGAACGAAAAGCAGCAATGTTATAAAAATATGTCTTATATTCAAGAGCAAACTCAGTTCAGGGACATTTATAAGATAAAATCTAAATACTTCTTAATTTAATAATTACAAGATATTAAAAACTTTGTTATCTTAAATACTCGGGTATTAGAAAGTAACCTCTTATAATATTTATTATCCATGTAAAAACGATAAATTATAATTAAAACTGAACACACGGGTAAGTACTGTTTTGAAAACCAAATAATCTGAGTTCATATAAGTAATTTCTCATCTATATTATACTAATTTATGTACTCCTATTTAACTACAATACAGTAGCATAAATAATTAATATTTTATAAACATATGATGATAATTGTAAATAATACAAGTAAACAATAAATACATATTATTTCTATGTAACGAGTAAACTATGTTCTGTTGTTTCTAAACAACAGAAAAAATACTTGCGGCAAATTGCACGGAAACCGCAATTTTTCTCCGACAATAGTATCATAATCGCTTGGCGTGTTATCTATAAAATAAATAGTATTACACCACAGGCGTATTTTCTCAGTGGAAATATGGAAAATCACATAACAATACAACACAACCTTTACCCCGCATTCGTGCAGCGGAGCCTCTACAACTATAACACCTTATCACCCTAACGTTTATGAATTATTCTATCCTCCCATATCACGCATTCCAAAGCCAAGTAATTTCCCATTTAAATCATCGATATTTTCGCCGGAGGCCCAGGCAAATCCGAATTGCGTATTCAGGGGGACTGCGTTTTTATTGACCCGAGGCGTTCCCAGAACGGGGCCGCTTTTTGCGACAGGCTGAATTGTCCGGCAGGCGCCACTCGGAAATTTTTGTGTCAAACTCTCCAGCGAAATAAAGAGTCTCATCATCCTTCCCATTTTTTATACCTGTATTGCAGCCGTTTACTTTCAAGCGTGAGCGTAATCTGACAATTTGAATCGACGCTCTGTAATCGCTCATTAATATTCCAGTCAGAAGAAGGACCTGTTTAGAATTGGGATGTGAACGTCGAATTGCACCCAGATAAAAAGGAAGCTGAAGGAAGCTACGGAATTAGGGAGGCGGAATTTAAGTTTTCTCAATTAGGGGAGGCAAAAAACTTCTGATTAAGCAGTTTACTTTTATAAAAGCATATGTTTATAAAGTATTCCAATAATATATATTTACATATTTGATTGGAATCGCCTAAAAGGCTGTTGTGAATTTGAGCGATGAAATATGTGATAAATGGCTGGAGTACGATTCGTGTATAACAAATAATAATAATACTCTTCTAATTGTAATCACAGTACGATATCTTTTTCAATTGGGATAGTGCTTGTGTGAAACCGGCCACTTATGCAATGATGAGTACTAGAATGTTAAGAAAACGTAAATGCAGAAATTACCTTGGGTTCATTTGCACTACAGGAACTCTTCAACTTTTATGACTAATTCAACAATTAAATATAAGAAATGATCAGTGGCAAACTTTAACAAAAACGACTTGAAAGATACGAACGCAATAAATATGATTAAAAGGAACGTCAATTTCAGAGATTGCAAACAGTCGTACTTCGTACAAAATTAGCTTATTGATTAGAAATAGTGAAGAAGATCCTTTATCAGGAGAGACACTTTATAAATTTGACATAGTTAAAGCTGTAAAATCTATCCTGATGACAAAGAAACTCTCGTTAAGGGTAATAATTTTAAAGGAAGCTAAAGCGTTTTACAAAATCAGTTCGTTGATTGCGAAGTTTGGAAACGTTCATTCAATTGATACTTTTTAAACACACAATAGTTGAAGCTGTAAACTCCATCACAAACAACCTTACACATAATCACCATTCACACTCTATTCTCGCCCAAGTGTTTTTTTTTCAAGCAGCTGAACAAATTAGTACGTTCGGAAATGACCCAGTGTCGAAACTATAATCACTATTAAATAAATCCAATTCATACGAACAAAGTAACGTGGACATTGTTTTAGAGATCGTTATTTCGGTCATTGAAAATTTAAAAATTTTGTGAGCGTAAATAATTTTTCCCACAAACATTTTCAGGAAAATGCAAGGCATTCTTATAGAGATCGTTATTTCGGTCTTGAAAATTTCAAATTTTTGTGAGGGTAAATAATTTTTCCCTAAAATTTTTTTCACATGGTAGAGCCGTCAAGTGTTACTCACCCAATAAATAATTGTAAACATTTTGTCGATTATGCATAATTGGTATATGTATTTGTATAATTAATTAATTTACTTAATTTATTATTATTATTATTTATCGACTGCCTTATACCTTGCGATGTCGGCGTTTTACATATATTTCTCTTCACAATTAATTACATTTACACTATAATCATTTCTTTCTTTCATTTCGCAAAATTTCTGATTTTGTCGAATATCTCCGGAAGTAAACGGAATTTTCTGGCTTTCTCAACAGAATATTACCGACTACTAAATTGCGCTTGAACTTTTTTCTAATTTAACCGCCTTTGTGACTTTTACGGTTTCTGAGATCTCCATGCTGTTGGTCCTTATCTTGGACACCCTGCATTTTTGTATCTCACTGTGTTTGAACAGGTATTTGTTATTACCAGATTATTAATTCTGCAGTATTCCAGCATGAGTTTGCCATTGTTATTTCTTATTCTTTCTCCTTGGTCTCCCATTATCTCGCTGTTCTCCTCATCTTTTCTACCTATTCTGCTATTAAAATTTCCCATTACATATATTTTGCCTTCTGTTACTTCTGTTACCTCTGTTAATTGCTTCCAGAATGTTTCCTGGTTGTCTACTTTATGATCTTCACTGGGCCTGTATATTACTATTAAAGTACATTTTTCCACTCCATGCATGGTAAGTACACTGTTATAACATTGATTTAGTGGAAGTAAGTCCCACTTACCGATAAAGCTTTGGTTACTATGAGTAACGGGAAGTAAGTAAAATAATTTCAATAGCGTCTTTCTCTGGCACCAGTCTTTAAAACACTTTTGATAACACCCCTTCGACTTCTCCGGCAGTAGAAAGGAACAGGCAGCATCTGCAGCTTCTTCAATTGACATTTCTTGTTTATTTTCATTGGAATTCATTTTACAACTGAACGAATGCAATTTCTGACATTCACACTTTGTTTGAAAAATAGTCTTAGCAACCAAAGTCGTACTGACATTTTGTTCATGTTGCGAAAATAAATTAATCAAACACAAACAATTAAACCAACTTCAGGAGTGGAAAAACAGTTATAAGCAATTTGAGAGGTAAGTTTTGACCAGTCTCGGTCTTTATTGCTTGCCCTCGCTGTCGCTCGGGCGCAAACTCGACCTCGACTGGTAAAAGATACTTACCTCTCTTAATGCTTAAATAACTATTACAATATACATTTTACATCCTAACTACTAGTATCCTTGATGATAACTGCTTCCCATTTCTCTATTTCATTTCCGATCTTCTTATGTATGATGCACCAAACTCCATCTGTTGCTCTTTTTTTTACTTCCACTCCGCAATATATTATATAGTGCTCAACTTAATTTAATTAATTAATAATATTCCAGCAGTTAAGTAACTTTACTTAATTTAATTAATTAATAATATTATTCACTTTACTGATATACTCGTAACTACAAGAACTTACTTTAAAGTAACTGTAGCGATCAGATCCTGAAATTATCTCTTGTGCCTGGCAGCTGTGAGAAAATAAGACCAAATTTGTTCGCGAACAGAGTGCATGCATCGTTAAATGTGTGTACGTAGTATATTGATCGAGTTAGAGAACTGATTAGTCTGCAAGCCTGGTGCATAGTGTTGCTATAAAGTTAAGTTGTCAATGGAAAATGTTTCATAATGTATTAACGTGACATGGTCTGTTAAATTCTACTTCCAATTAGTAGGTTAATAAGTTGCCACGTTTTAGAACATTCAAAAGCGTACAACCAATCCTGATTAATATCAAGGAGGAAGGAAGTCTGTACTTCCGTTCATATCTTATAAAGTTAGTTCGTTCATTCAAGTATTGAACATAAATTTACCACGTAATTTTAAGCATATAAAATTAGTGCCATATTCTAGCATAATATTATATGATGAATCAAGTTTAGGTGAATCATTAATTATGAATGGAAAGCTGAAAATTTTCCGGACAACAGGAATTTTGTTAATATTTCCTTCATTAAATAAAATATTTATTGATATATTGACAATGTAATTACTCAGGCTCACAAGATAAATTTTAAGTTTAATTTAGCTACATATTTTCACCTCAAGAACGATTCCAGCATAGGTGCACTCCACTTTTCTCTATATTTAATTGTAATTAACTAGTTACACTTTTAGTTCCGAAAAATGTTTATCGTAGCATTATGAATACAAAATATTTAATATTAAATTAAACGTTATAATTCTTTATAGAATTATTGGTGACCATCCAACGCATTTCTAAATCAAGTCATGGAAAAAAATGCACTTGTTCATCGTTGACCTGTCTACATGCCCGCTTTAAATAGGGATACCGCAATACAGATTTATGGGAGCCAATATTTTATCTATAATCTCGGGTTTTAGGATCAGTAATTTATTGGAAAATTTATGGACCCACGATATGTTAGGAAAAGGTTCCGAGAAAACCTGACTATAAAACTGCAAATTTAATCAGTAATAAAAATATTGATATTTGAAGAAATTGTGCCAGCAGTGTTTGTTAATAACAATGGAAAGACTCGTTTGGATTATTGCGAAATATAAACATGAACATTTTCTCTGGTTTTAGCCAAGGCCGTTAATGAGATTATCTACTTATCAGCCAAACTGTAATGAAAATAAAACAAAAACTCGTTCGCTTATTTCAATAAAATTCTGACAACTGAATGTATTTGTAAATTCAGTGTAATTATATCGAGCGTTCAACAAAAATCGACGACGAAGTTGGCGATGGGAATCTCAAGTCATGTCTGCACTAAGATCAAATCTGACATGTCAATATGACAGCCGACATTTCACGCGTGCACGTGAGATCTTAGTGCAGACATGACTTGAGAATGCCAACGCCAACTTCCTCGTAGATTTTTGTTGAACGCTCGATATATTATTATTACATAATGAAGACATAATGTTCGGAAATAATGTACAAATATTTAAAGTTGTTTAGGCCCGTATCTATAGTCCGTACTTGAGCTTGAGTTCAACTCAAGTCCTATATTTGGTTGCGTATTTTTTATAGACGTTTATGCACCAAACGCAACCAAATATATGACTTGAATCGAACACAAGATCAAATACGGACTATAGATACGGGCCTTAGTGACTGTACAGTATACACATAAAAATCTAATAGTTAAATAACAGTTTTTTCTAATTCGAATGTATCTGTCACTACTGTAAATACTTGTAGACCATTTAAGAACACTCTGCATAAACGGACAAATCTAGAGTTTTAGGACGACTACCTATTTTCAAAAAAAGCAAAAACAATGTTGTCGCCATTTTTGTTACTCTGAGGAGTGATGCAAAATACATATTATCTATTCATTTTTTTCAAATTATAAAGTAATGATAGCATGTTTTGACTCAAGGGTTCGGTGCATGTTTTAAACAGTTTAGTCAATATAGTTCATTGAAATCTGAAATATGTAAGATTCATTTGTAGTCGAGTCCAATATTAGGTTAGCAGGAAATGGGTAGCACTTCACGGTTTAAGTAGTTCCAGCAAATAAGTCCAGTATAATATTTTTTCTACTTCTATAAAACAATGCATCTGTTGTGAGTTATTCATTGGTCATTAAATGTAGTACCTTTTGAATGACGTTTTTCATTTGTGAATAGCTGCAACTTCACCCCGTGCACAATATTTGTAGCGTACAGAGTGAAGTAGCAGAGAAGCTGTCATCCAGACAGTAGACAGTGAAATTGCCTGACACATTTTAGAAGTCACTAAAAATATTAATATTAGAAGATTCATTCTTCTTCTTCTTTAGGTGCCATCTCCGATACGAAGGTCGGCAATCATCAAGGCGATCTTCACTTTTGAGACCGCATTTCTAAATAATTGGTTGCTAGTACAGCCAAACCACTCTCTAAGGTTTTTCATCCATGAGTTTCGTCTCCTTCCTATGGACCTCTTTCCTCTAATTTTCCCCTGCATAATTACTTGTAGTATTTGATATTTTTCTCCTCTCATGATATGTCCTATATATTCCAGTTTTCTTTGCTTAGTTGTCAGAATTACTTCTTTTTCTTTATTCATACGTCTCATCACTTCTACATTCGTTATTTTCTCTACCCACGAGATCCTCAGTATTCTTCGATATATCCATAGCTCGAATGCCTCCAGTCTCTTTATGTCGATTGCTTTCAATGTCCAGGATTCCATTCCGTAGTATAGTATTGATAGTACGTAGCATCTCATCATTCGAATTTTTAGATCGAGGTTTAGATCTCGGCAACTGAAAAGGCTCTTCATTTTAGAAAAGGAGCTTCTTGCCTGTTCGATTCTGATTCGAATTTCTTGGGAGCTATCATTATTTTCATTAATGGTTGTGCCTAGGTATTTGTATTCTCTTACCCTTTCAATAGGCTGGTTCTTTACATATACTCGATGGTTGTCCTGAGTTGTTTTAGTTATTAGCATGTATTTTGTTTTGTTTATGTTCAGTGATAGCCCATATTCTTCACTTTCTGTGACTATTTTATTAATTAGCGTCTGTAGGTCTTCGAGCGTTTCAGCTAAAAGAACCGTATCGTCGGCGTACCTCAGATTATTTATTGACATGCCGTTAATTTTTATGCCTATTCATTAGAGAATAATAAAAATAGAAAGTGAAAGTGATGTCAATGTAGATTTAAATTCATGAAAATTCGTAATAATTTGTGTAAGTTAATGGTATGGAGTATATGAAAGCTATTGCTACGATTGATAAAGACCATCGCGTTCAAGCTGCTTTCTATATCGCTATTATAATAATGCACTGCAAAATATGTACTTGCTGAACGAAGTGTCATGATGCTTCTCACAAGTTCAAGTTATGCGTTGCAGCAGCAGACGAGCCCATTTATCACTTTGCCACTATGCATCCCCGTTGCTGCCCATAACATACGACAATCTCTGCAATTTAACGCATAATAATTCCTTCTGAAATTATTTTTGCCTATTGCTTTGGCTTAACAAAAAGTGCACAAGTTAATGTGTATGAATTAAAAATTTCATGTAATAGCAGGAAATACTTTTAATAATAGAAATAGTATCCTAGAATTTGTTATTTTCCAAATATTAAATATACTTTTAATACATAGAAAAGATTGTAATTATCCATCTAACTCTATTCGAATAAATTTATAAAATGATGAACAGTTGATTCATCAGTTTAGGGAGCACTCAGTATGTATTATAAATTGGACTCCGCACTTTCTTAAAACTCATACAAAATCACATAAACATAAAAAAAATGAATAAATGGTGCAGTTTACGAATATCGATCATCCTGTATGATATAGTGAATTAAGTGTCAAATGAAAATTTATTATTAGGGCCCAACTATCACTAAAACTGTATACCGAATTAAAGCTTATTTAACTCCATCTGCTAGAGCAGAAAAAAATCCAAAAACGATTCAAATATGCAAAGATATATAGTGTTCTATTTAAAAATCCTAAATTTAGTCTGTAACTCAGATATGAACTACCCTGTATAAATTTTAATTTTTGTATAAAGAATATTTGACTCAACACCCTGTATACACCCTGTATACAGGGTGGTGAGTCGGGAAATGCACCATAGGGATTTACACGTAAAATTTAAATCTTTAGATATTGTCTTCCCTAATTATTTTAGATAAAAACTGTAATGAACTCTTTTGTAGAGCAAAAAATACTGCGCCAATTTATGCTATTCCTTTTTATTTTCTATTATCGATAATCTAAAAAATCGACGAAATAAAAGTAACACTTTTAAAAAATCGTAGGTGCCTGGAAAAAGCAAAGACATTTTTAGTTTTACATGTATCAGTAATGTTTTATAACCTCTAAATATTATATTCTCAATGTTACTATACCTTTTCAAGTTCAAAATGAGACCAATCAATTTCATTTTGGGAAGTAACAAATTCATATTGATACCAATCAAGTTCAAAATGAGAGCAATCAATTTCATTTTGGGAAGTAACAAATTCATATTCAGACCAATCAATTTCAAATTGGAAACAACCAAATTCAAATTGAATTGAAACAAAGTAAATTTGAGATTTAACAATTTCTAAATGAGATTTTCAATTTGAAATTGAGATTAATCAAAATCAAGTTGACAATAAACTATTTTAATTTGAAAATATTACCAATATGTATATTAACGAAATATTATTATAATATAATTTATTCATTCTTGTAATATTAAATATTAACATTATACAACAAAGATCTAAGGAATAAACTACTAAAGTAAAAGTACGTGTCTTCCATGTTTAACCCAGCAGAAATAAATTTTTGGATACCTGCCAGAAATCTCGCATTGACAACCTTATTTTTTTCTTACGTTTTCATTGATTATGTTTTCTAACCTTTGAAGGCTAAACTCTGTTTGTGTCAATTATTCCTGCCTTCTCCATTCAAACTTTGTGGCATTTGTACCGCCAAATCTACTTTCACACCAGATTTCATTACTGGTCATGCATTCTCAATCGGGTTCATCATTGGGCTATATGAACTTAATCGAAGTAAGTGATTATTTCTGAATTAATTTTCATGCCCATCGTATTACAAGGGTTTTCCAATCTCTATTATTATTATGAACAGCACACAGCTGCTTTTTGAGATGTACTGCTTCTGCGTTTTTTATGTAGCGTGGCATTTTTAATAGGACACATATAAACTAATTATGTTGTCATAATACATTTTATTTGTTTACTCTCAACTAGATATTGTTTAGTGTCAACTTGATTTTGATTGGTCTCAATTTGAAATTGATTGGTCTCAATTTGAACTTGATTGGTCTCAATTTGAACTTAATTGGTCTCAATTTGAAATTGATTGGTCTTAATTTGAACTTGATTGGTCTCTATTTGATCTTGAAAAGGTATAGTTTGTTACGTAATGGTATTACTTTTATATTTTCCATTATCCATAACCTAAAAAATTGATGAAGTAAAAGTATCATTTAAAAAAAAATCATAGGTGCCTGGAAATTAAAATGCAAATAAATTGCGTTTTACATGTATCAGCAATGTTTTATAACCTTAAACTTTATAGTTACATTGTTATAAGTTTGTTAGGTAAGTAATACTTATTCTGTGCCTTTAACATCTGTATTTAAATAAGTCATAATTTACTGACTATAAATGTAAGGTTATAAAACATCACTGACTCATGTAAAAAGAATTTTCTTTGCTTTTTATTTTCAATTCACCTGGAATTAGTTTAAATGTGTAACTTTCATTTCGTCGATATTTTAGGTTATGGATAATGAAAAAACAAAGTAATAGCATAAATTTACGCAGCATTTTTTGCTCTACAAAAGAGTGCATTTTAGTTTTTCTCTAAAATAATTATTGAAGACAATATTTTATATATATTTATATAAAGATTTAAATGTTTACATGTGAATCCCTATTATACATGGCCAGACACCCCACCCTGTAGATAATCGGAATTATAATAATTATAGTCAAAATGTCACCCGCGCCTACATATTTGAATAATAACTTTCAACATTACAACTCCTAGATCACCAAAATCTAACGAGCTCGGCAAGAAACAATTTAATAATATCAATGTGATAACAGGTGACATTAGATGTGCCGAGTTTCTTGTCCAATATTGTTTCGGAAACTAAGCGATAAATTTGAATTTCAATCACGGCAAGACCTTATCTAATAACAACCAGGTCGTGAATAAATCTCTTCGTTGTAAATACCTACCATGCGTAGATGATTGTAAATGAAATGTACTATAGATAATCTTAATTAAATAATTATAATTTAAAACATCAACCTTGCGTACATAACAACGTTTAGCATTCTTACAATTCCTAAGATGATATGTGTAATCTAATAAATTCGTGTATAAACTATTTAATAACATAAATATGATAACAGGTGACATTAGATGGGCCGAGCCTCTTGTGCAATATTGCTTCGGAAACTGAACGGAAATGATAAATTTGAATTTCAATCAGGACAAGAACATATCGAATAATAACCAGTCTTGAATAAAGGGTACACTGTTAGCCCGTAAATACCCATAATGGTGTCCTAAAGCTAATAAAACTTATATGGGGCATTATTATATTGAAACAAGATCATTTGAAATCAACATAATTATGGGGTAATAAAGGACCTAATAGAAATATATTTTTTTTTATGTTGTTATGTAAATTCAGATACACTATTTGTCATTAGTGCAAGTAATAAAAGTTATGAATGCAACAATTTAAGAAAAGTTGCAAAATGTTATTAACAACTCTGCAAACGTTTATCTTGCAAAAGCGCATCCCTAAGTGCAGATTTAGAGCAAATGTTTGAGCTACTCAAAATTTATCGACCCGAACAATTTCCAGTCCTAGTGTATAAAACGAACGAATGAACATCTAACTATCACGTTATTCAATTTAAAATCTATTTTCACGAAAAAGTAGTGGGAGTTTTAAACATCTGAATAACACAATATTCACTCATGTTTATTCGGAGGCGCAAATTTAAAATTTAAGTTCTCCTTTAACACTATTCGCATTTATGTATGTAAATAATTTCCCCAATTCATACATACAAATAGAAATATTAATGTTAGCGAAAAGTAAACGAAAGAGGCGCTGCGACGACTCCAGCTGAGCTCGCGGATGTTTTAAATAAATCTCGCATAATGCCTAGGCGTTCCGTTTTTCCGAAGCAACTTCCCCTCGCAGATTTGCATCTCGCGTTTCGTTCCCTGTAACAGTAGAGAGAGTGATACCTTTATTTTCTTCCTATTTTTTTCAGTTGAGATTTACGGCCGAAAGACGATTTTTAGATGGCAGCGGCTTATTTCTAACATGGCAGAGGTGTATACTGTACACACGCACTATCGTATTCCAGGCGTTCTCCGCATTAAATGGACCTTCGATTAATCAAGTTCTGTTTGTAGTTCGTTCCAACTTCGAGGGCAATAAGCGCCAAGGTGGTTAATGAGAAGGAAAGGGGTTTGCTTTCCCCATTGTTAATTAATGTACCAAATTTTAATAACGTGGGATAAATTAATAATACTTTACTTTTTACGTGATATACAACATGTCAACATGCAATTTTCTTAAATGAAAATTTATTGCATAATTTTTAGGACAAGTTAGGTTTATAGAACCATGCAGCTCTAGCAAAACTGTCACTATAAACTAATTTATTTAGTTTTAGTAAGATTTTTATTTAAAAATAAAGTTTTTCCTTATGTTAGCCATCAATTAAGTGACTCTGTATACAGGGTGTCTACGCTAAACCGTTCGTTAAAAGTTTACGGGGTTGCCGTTGTACTAAAAAAAATCAAAAAATCATTGTCACACGGTTGAATCAGTTATCCTCATGTAAAATATTTTCAACTTTCTATCACTGCCTGTAGGACAAGATCCCCACTTGTCTGTTTATGTCAGCCTGTTTAAAATGAGAAAACAGGCTGATATAAACAGGTCTCTTTTAAACAGGTTGATATAAACAGGTCAATTTTAAACAGGCTGATATAAACAGGTCTCTTGTCAAACAGCCTGAATTTAGACCCCTATGTAAATCCTTATGGGAAAATGACCCCGAACTCTTGTTGCCTATCTACTAATAAATTTAACTAAGTTTTAATTACTCTGTATATAGGTAGAATCCCAACATTCAAATGCAACGAAAAGCTGTAAACCAGATCGAATTGTTGATAATCGGTGTTTAGGCACGAATAAGTACAAATAAAAATTCAAAAGAGCTTCGCCCTCAAATGTACATAAGGCGGTCGTAAAAAAACCGTGTTGCACTTCGAATGTTGGCGATTCTACCTAGTTTATTGCAAATAACAGCCCTATTGGCGCTGAAGGTGATAAAATCTATTCAGATAACTGCAAATATTTTGTCATCCCTAGCCTATCGGCACGCACGTCAATGTAAATGTTGCCCAGAACATATATTTTGCAATATATCTTTTTTAATTCAATCAGTGGAACCTTTTATATCTAGAAATTCCAAAAGTAGGGTCTTTGGAGTACACTTGTGAAAAAAACATTGTGCGTATTGTTTAATTTGAGAGGCCGAAAACGTTCTTTGGGATTTTTTCTCACGCGCGCCTACCAAGATATTTGCAACGAAAGAAAAATTTTCAAATATGGCATATCATTATTCATTATGAACAATAAAGATTATGAAAACTTAAAATCAGAAGCTGTTACCGAAGTATCTTGAGAAATGCATTCGAATTGGCGCGACAAATTACTTAGCAAACATGAACAAATCTAGGTAACGACTGACTTTTAGTATGTTAATAATCATTTACATTAATCATTAAATTTCCTTGTGTAGCCATACTTCAGAATGAACTTGTAATAATCAGACCGGGGTCCAGTGACTTTGTAAAAAAGATATAAGTTTTTAACACATTTGGGGAACTGCTTGGGCTGTGTAGCTTCAGAGCAGGTAGGGAATTAGATAAAAAAGGGACAAATGTGACGAGGAGAGTAACGCCAAGGGAACTTTTGCTATGAAAATTGCGTGCGCCTGAAAATCTAGAACCAACTATAACAGTAAATAAATCACTTATTTATTGCACATGTCAACACATTTAATTTAGTTGGTACTAGAATTGAATGGGAGTATTCACAATGTTCAAAGTAATTAAATTAAAGAAAAGTAGAGGACATTTCACAAATAAATTAATGCTCCCATTGGATGTATGACCCAACGCAATCAGATCAAGGTATCAATCAGATCAAGGCAATCAGATCAAGTATGAATCAAGGCAACCAAGGCAATCAGACGAAAAATTCATATAAAAAGGAAAGACAGAGGAGGTTCTTGACAGTTGATTCGAGAAAAAATCAGTATCGTCACACTGCTGGTGAGCTCCAGAGTCGAGACACTAACATTGCGTCCAGTTGTATGTGTGCTAGTGCATGGGCACTAGCAGGTAGAAAATTAGATAACAAACGGACCCATGAGCCGATGCATTTAACGCCAAGGGAACTTCTGCCAGGCAAATTGAACCGCCTGAAAATCTAGAACCAACTATAACATTTAATAAATCACTTACTTATTGCTTATTTAAATACAAATTTAATTTAGCTTGTACTAGAATTGAATGGGAGGATTCACTATGTTCAAAGTAATTCAATTAGTGAAAAGTACAGGACATAACATAAATAAATTGAATGAAAATTGATGAAAAATTCGTATTCGTAAGCTAAAGGAGGACGAGGCTCGTGAGGGTTGATGCCAGACCAAAGAAACATCGTCACGTTAACGTTATATTGTGTGTGAATTAATTTAAATAAGAAGTAAGTGATGAAATTTAAAATACTAAATGTTTAACAAAATTCAACATTTCATATGAAATAAAATAAATTTCAAATTTTCCACTAAATCAGAAAATATTAAAACATATTAAAATAAAATAAGACAAAAGAAAAAGGGAATCAAAATTAATATCTCTCGCATTCAAAACAAATTTGAATGGTCGTGACTTCCGGCAATTTTTTTATTGGAACCTTCGGTCGCGACTTCCGGCTGAAATGGGGAAGATACCATATAGTTTTTAAAAGATATATCATTAAAAACAATTATTTTAATAAAGAAATGAGAATAAAGATAAAATAATGAAAACTTAATTAAATACGTTTCCTTCTGTCGAGACTATCGGTAGAATTGGTTTCTTGATGTTAAATAAGTTGTAAAATAAATCATAAATTATTTTCAATTATATTTTGTAAATTATACATTTATATTAAATTATAACGTTGTTTGTTCTGTATTGATAGGCATTAAAATTTTAACATGTCATATAGATTTATTTGCATTTGTTTTGATGAATAAAAACAAAATTTCTCTTTAACTCTGAATACACGTTTTATTTACCTAATATCTCTCGTTTTCAGGAATAAATATATTCACCAGGTGGCCTGGGTTACACAACAGTGAAGTAAAGATATAAAATTCAGTTTCAGCTTTCTACAACTAATATAGATCAGTGGGTTCGAGATACTACAAACTAATTAATTATTTTATTCAAATTTAATTTATCACCTAAATATCTGATGCTTTGTCAAATTAAGATTTTCAGGTTACCTAAAATCTGAAAATCTTCTAGTGTTGAAATTGTTGAAAAATATTTTATTGTTGTGAAAATCTATTGATTGTGGCAGTTGCGCAAATGTTTTCTAGAATGATTTCAACTAAAATTGTTTAAAATAATGTTTAGTATATCTAATTTCCAAGTTATATGAGCGGATATAAAAATACGTTATAAAGAATAATAAAATAGTTAAACAAGTGCGACGTTTACACACGAATGAGCCGAAACACGGTTTTGCTGTGTAACAGTAGGATGAGATATTCTCCTGTTCTCCACAGAGGATGGAGTTCCTCCTGGAGAGAGGATGTTCTCTTGTTCCTTCTTCTCATCAGAGAAAGAAGATCAGGGCGATGCGGACGAGGAATATCACTATGAGTCCGAATATGAAAAGGAACATAAAGAGGAAAACGAAGGGAGAAGGCAGGATGAAGAGGATAAGGGGAAGTAAAAGCACGATAAGGACGAGGAGGATCATACGCATGGGCACCTGGCGGATGACAAGGAGATGTAATTGAGTAAGAGGTCGTCAGATTCGTAAATTAAAGCGTCACAAATATGGTAAATAATTAGTATATTATGATACAAGTATATAAGAGAGCCTTTCAAGCACAATCGCCGGATTTAAGAGGGTTTTTTAAGGTTAAGTTTTTCAATCCTTGTGCACATCATAGTTGTCTTTTATTATACCGGCACCACAACGTGGAGAAAAGAGAAAATTAGAAACATTTAGATTCATATTATAAGGTAGGTACGCGTGGAGCGTGGATGTCATTTATAATCGTGGACATGGTTAGCATTTGTTGCATTAATTTCATCTGCTACAGACGTCAACATCAGGAAAATGAAATTCTGAAGGTTGAAACTTCTAGTTTTCAAATAACCAAAAGCAAGGATTTTTTATATGATGGGATTTTTTGCACTCATTTCATCATATCCCATCAATCCTATCATATAAAAACCTATTACTCAGAAATGGATCTCCATACCTCACAAAAATAAGGAGTTTGAAGCTTCAGGTTTCTGGTTTTTACGATTTTCAGCAATAGTAAGTACATACACTGTGTATCAGCCAAATGGAATAAATTCGATAATAAATAAATGGGGGCGTGTTCGAAAAAACGCTCGGACACGTCGATTGTTATTTTTAGTTGCGCATTTTTTTCAACAAAAACTTTTTATACAGGGTGTGTCATGTGACCGTGGCCAATACCAACTTTCTTATTTTAAATGCAACACCTGGTATATTATTCAATTTTTGGATTCTTCAGAAAATTCTAGACATCTTTCATGTACAATGTCCTGTACCTATCTTCAACTGTTTCGGAAATATTAAGTGTTTTCAGATTTATTGCAAAAATTAACATTAAAAAAAGAAAATTATTTGATTACAGAAATTCATTACAACACACTCAAAAACTAATAAGTAATACTGTTTATTTCCTGATAATGTAAAAAAACAAAAAAATACAATACATTTCAATGGAGGAGATGTTCAAAATGCTCGCCGTGAACGTCTTGGCAACATCCTAATCTTAAATAGAAATTTCTTCTAACGTTACTCAACATCTCAGGCGTGACCGATCTAATCGCAAGCATTAGCTTTTGTTTATTTCATATCCGTAAAAAGGTAAAAAGGAACGCTGAAATGGTTTTTGCTTACTTTCTCATTATCAAGACCTAAATGGGAAATAATTATTGAATGTGTTGTAGCGAATTTCTGTAATCAAATAATTTTCTTTTTTTAATGTTAATTTTTGCAATAAATCTGAAAACACTTAATAGTTCCGAAACAGTTGAAGATAGGTATAGGACATTGTACATGAAATATGTCTAGAATTTTCTGAAGAATCCAAAAATTGAATAATATACCAGGTGTTGCATTTAAAATAAGAAAGTTGGTATTGGCCACGGTCACATGACACACCCTGTATAAAAAGTTTTTGTTGAAAAAAATGCGCAACTAAAAATAACAATCGACGTGTCCGAGCGTTTTTTCGAACACGCCCCCATTTATTTATTATTGAATTTATTCCATTTGGCTGATACACCCTGTATAATATTTATTTGAATAAAAGTTAGGACTGCCTGACGTCTATTGTCGCTCAAAGTAGGTCAATAAATGTGTTGTTACTAGGCAACTTTAAAACTCGCCGTGCTAAAAAAACCCTTTTTTCACACACTGTTTACTTGTTAATTATTTACATAATACAAAGTTAACCTAAAACAAATGCATTAGCTAATTTAATATCATAATAATCATACTGTGAACTCCTTACAAAAGTTATGTTTTATTATTCATATAACTTTAGTGCCTTGTGCCATATAACTATGATTCAGTTGTTTTACATCTGCAATTATCATACATTAAAACATAATTTAAGACAATTTCATTGTTTCTGTGGTCTTATTTTGATGTTATTTTCATCAAATAAAAGCTGATTAATAATAACTATAAACTACGGTTTGGATAAGATTTTCCCCATATATTTAAAAAAAATAATTTAGAATTGAAAATATTTATCAAAAAGTTTTGTCAGCTTTTAGTTAAGTTGTTCATTTTGGTATCACCTACAATATTTATTATACATGCTTCAAGTAAATGTTATTTATTGATAATTATAGGCAAACGCGAATAAAATTAAATCGTGTACTGTAAAAAATATGAAATTTTAAATTAAGTTTAACTTAAACTAAATATTTTTTATAGGAACAAACCTCTTGCGGTTGTCGATTATTTACCAAAACCATTTAAAATTTAGATTTAATTATAAAAATGTTGGAAACATGTGCAGTGTTAAATTGTGTTTAAATTAAATAAAAATATTTTCGAAAAATTGACAAAATAAATAGGAATAAACGTTCACTTTCGATTGTCGATTTATTTCATTAAAGTCTAGATTTTGTTAATTTTCACGAAAAGCAACAAAGCAAAAATACGAAGGTCTATTTTGTAGCTGCTAGCAAACTTTGATTTATTCAATGTACCTATATACCCATGATGATCATATCTATATTTCTGCCAGCTTATAACAAATAATTAATAAATAAAGAGGATTATAAGATTATTAATTTAGAAGTGAAGTCTCCATCGGCGGAACTGTGTGTAGTGGAAATATGTACTGAATAACTGTGTAATTATTTTAGGGTAGGTAATGTCTTCTAGCCTATCTTCTAGGCTTTCTAGCCTATTAACTACTGACTATTAACTATTTTATTAATTATTATTATTAATTATTAATTATTAATGTAGGTAATGTCTTCTGGCCTATTAACTACTGACTATTCACTATTTTATTAATTATTTTATTAATTATTAATTATTAAACTCTTAACTATTAATACTATTAAATATTAACTTCATTGATATTTACATGCATTAAATTAAAAACAAAAGTGAATGAAAGACCGGTGAACACTACTAGTATTGACTAGTAAATTAAATAAGAAACAGTAAGAAAATGAAAACGTTAACGAGAAAGGCAAATACCAGATAACTATCAAAATCTAATGCATTTCGGATCGAATTTCTGCGAGTTTTTCATTAAGGTGATCATTAAGAAAAAAAATGAAGCTCTTTCAAAATTGAGCTGGTGCAAGCTTTCCGAGGATGCATTGCTTATTTCCTCAGATGGTGCAACACCATGCTGCTGGTGAACAAACCTGGTGCTCTTCAGTTTTCCGAAAATTATGTTACTAATAAGTTATTAGTAACATAATTTTCGGAAAACGTTTAAAATTTGAGGCTCTACAAATCGAAACAAAATAATTAACTTCTATACTACCTATGACAAAAAACACACTTTCGTTTAATGTTGCACATATTTCATTTACTTCAAAACAATTTAAATCAATCAACATATCTTGTAAGGCCATTAATATGCTAAGACCATTCCGAGTATGTTGCAATTAAATTGTAAGTTATTAGTAATAACTTACAATTTAATTGTATAAATAAATTGTTTTGAAGTAAATGATATATGTGCAACATTAAAGAAAGTGTGTTTTTTTTGTCATAGGTAGTATAGAAGTTTATAATTTTGTTTCGATTTGTAGAGTCTCAAATTTTATACGTAGCTATATGATTACACTGGACAACAAAACAGAACTTTTTTGCCTTGTTGCATAACAGATATCATCCTATTTTTAAATGGTAACCTATTTTTTATTAAGAATTTTGATAGCCTTTGTTTTTCTCTTCATGAATAACTAAAAATACCACGAGGCTGCATAACAAAAATTTCTAACAAAATTGAGTTTAATGCCAAATGACAAAATTGTGAAAATATAAAAACTGCCTAATAAAACGAATGATGACTAATTATTGCTGGACCATTCAGAAGGTATTTATGTATTCTGTATTATGCATTTCATGTCCCTGTATTACTGTATTATTGTATTATTGTTTTCCCTATATATGCCATCTTATGTTACTTTTATTTTGCTCTGTACTGATTTATGCACACATCTTTTGTAATAGTATGAATAAACGTATTATTATAATTATTATTATTAACAGAACGAGTAAGTCGACCCATGCCAGAAAATCGTACAAAAGGAAATTTCATTCAAATTAGGTTTGTTTAATTATATGTTATAATTCGAAAAATCGTATATTTTTATTAAAAGTCCATTTACTTCGTATCTTTAAAACTTGAGATGCCACAGGAAAACTAACCAAATATTTGCAATAAGAGTGTAAAAACCCATTCAGATTCAAACATAACATTTCATGGAACAGAAATACTGTTGGGCTGTGTTATATTAGTAAAATACTTTGTGGACGCTACATACATGTTATATTTACATGATTGTGCAGATGGATTCAATATTTTTTCATGTTTTCGAAATAATTAAATCTTAACAAAATATGATATTTATCTATTGTGTACTGTTATAAATTCTATACATTTAATGATGTTATTATATTTATATTGAAATAACGTTTACTGCAAAGTTTTCAGATATGTATATTAAAAAGATTTAGGAATGTTTTCACTGAAGAATTTTCATGTTTACAACAAATGATGTCAACACGAAACGTCGTTTTTCACCTCAATCACTTGTCTTGTCTCCGGTCGTGTTCAATAATATAATTAATCCGAACTCAATTTCACACATTAAAACATTTTCCCCATCCGCCACCCTCGATCAAGTTGGTAATGTATTTGTATATACACATATATACACTCGGCTGCGAATCTCATCGATTTAGCAGATTGGTTAATAATGTGTATTGATTATCTCTTACGAATGACTAGAAGCTGGGAGAAAATTTGCACCGCTCACATATTAACACTATGCGAAATTAATTTCATAATCGCTGTATATCAGGGGTGCAATTACTAGGATATCGATTGTTTTATTCCACTGGGGAATTACAAGGGAATTTGTGGTGTGGTTGATTGCACATGCACAACGGATTTTTCATTACAGAATAACAGGTATGTGGCTAAAAGTGATAAAATACATAACCGCTGCATGCACCTACAGCCCACAGCTCTCATGGATGTAACACAACTTTGTAGCTTTTAATTCCACTAAATTCAAGTATTCTCGTTTAATTGGTTACGTACAATATAAGCGTGCTTGGTTTATTAAACTGAAACGTACGTGTTAGCTTTGCTTGAATATTTTCAGGGAAAATTTTACGGGAGGTAACATTATTTTATTGTAATAAATTTAACTTGGTGTTGGTGTTTCATTTTCAATTTAAAATTTACATTTATGAAACTATATTTTAGTTAATTGTAAATATTTATTGAATGTATAAGTTTAAAGCAATACGATTATCATATATTTTATTTGTATACAGCTTTTTTATGAGGCGTTTTTACGTAGATATGCCATTTAAAAAAAACTTCCCTAGATTTCTTAAGCAAATGTGCATGCAAACGAGAAACGAGAAACTTTCTCATAAATATATGGTGTCTTTCCCTTGTTCAATTATAATTACGTGTCAACCCATAAATAATAAATTTTCACAATATACACCTTTAAACTAACTCGTTCGTTAAATTAAATACAAATTGAAAACATATAACTTAATAATCATGGCATGTTGAGCACGTTGAAATCAGAATGAAAGCAAAATCGTGTTAAAATTTAACACAAAGTGTACACTAGATAATTACATTAACAATGTGGGCGAAAGTTAAACTAATTTAAAATTCTACAAAAAGGATGAAAAAGGATGTACACTGCACACTGGCATTTATATTCTCATGGTTTCATCTCTCACTGTCGCTGTATGGATTCAATACTAAGACCAGACAGTTTCCAGCCATCATCACGATACTTCAATACAAACCTAAATACATTCCAGTTTCACATGTAACCCCACATCCTGCGATGCGAAAATCCACGAAATAATTTACACAGTATCGATTATATCTAGATAGTCTGTATATCGAGATCAAAAATAAAAATACAAAACTTACATTTATGTTCCTCGGGATATTTACAGGTGTCTTATAAATATAGAGACGGTTTTGCAGTTGTATAGTATAAAATATATAATTACATAACAAATATTTTATAAGATGTTTTTCATCTATCGATAAAAGTGTATTAATATAATTCCAGATTAAATTATCACTAATGCTTTTAATTAAGGACTCCCGAAAATTAAGGAAAACGAGCTCAAGGAAATTTATTTACGTAGTGAATGTAACACCATTTCATCGATTTTGATTTGTAACTGCACTGCTGTTGGTATACATTATAACTTTATAAGGTACATATAAGCACTAAAAGCATTTTTACTTGACAACCGCGAGAAGTTATAATCCATAACTAATCTAGTTGTTAGTAATATTTTAATGTGCAAGTAGCCTTCTGTTTAATAATTTATTTTCCACCCACATCAAGGGGCATCGTTGAAAGGTGCGTTAAAATTTGCATGGAAAGCATAATTACGTTAATACAGAAGCGTATGCAATCGTACTGAATTAAACCACGTTATATAACCTTAGGTACATACAATAATAAACTGCACAAACTTCAAAAAATATTAACTGCTACAAAAAATAAACAATAAATAACAAGATGAAAACCATTGATTGAAAATCACAGTAAAATGGATAATGCACTCGGAGATTTCTATTACTTGTAATAAAATCATCAGACCAGATATATCATCAGACCAGTGCAGGATTTACGTATAAGCTACACAAGCTATAGCCTAGGGCCCCACTTTCTTGGGGGCCCCCAAAAAAATTGTCCGAGTGAGCAATTGTCATATATACTAAAATATACTGCAGCATTATTTGTCCCAATGCCACACGTCCGGACGTTACAAATGAGTGCAAAACATATATTAGCAAGTGTCGAGGCCAGTCATATGATAATGCTGCCAATATGTCTGGCAAATACAAGGGTATGCAAGACATAATATTGAAGATTAAGAAATACCTATGCTAGGTATTTTCCATGTGCTGGTCATTCCCTGAATATTGTTGGTAGAGCAACAGTTGACTGTTGTTTAGATGCAGTAAACTTTTTTTTAATTGTTCAAGAAATATATAATTTATTTTCTTCATCTACACATAGATGAGCAGTACTGTTGTCATTCTTCAAAGATGATTCATAAGTTCCAAAGTCCTTATCAAAGACTAGATGAGAAGCACATTCAATGGCCACAAGTGCAATACTTGATAGTTATGATGGAATAATATTTGCATTGCATCAGCTGCTTATTGATACTATAAGAAAGGCGAAACAAGAAATCAAGCCATAAACATTTTGAATAAAATGGAAGAGTTTGAATTTATGGTAATGTTATATTTGTGGAGTTACTTGCTGGATAAATTTCACAAGACTAGTCAATCACTACAACACCCCCAAATTAGTCTAAATGTATGTAGGAAATTGTATGCTTCACTTTCGGATTTTGTGTGAAGGTTCCAGGAATATGTTCGATCATTTTGAAGAAGAAGCAAAGGCAAAATTGCCTGATGTTGATTAAAATAAAAGCAGATATAGAAGAAGGTGGAATAGAAGCAGATATAGAAGAAGGGACGTCATATCAATGATGATGAAGATTATGCTTTAGAGAACCTTGAGTCAAGAGACAAGTTCAGAATCAAAACATTCATACCTGTGATGAATGCAGTATACAATGATACTGCAAAATTATTTTGATTCTTAACAAAACTAGAACCTACAGAAGAAGAGATTCGTGAAGGAGTTAGTGCTTTATGGCAAACTTATACTGAAGATGTGGACATGAATCTTGTAGGAGAAGTCAAGCATTTTCATCGATATGTTAGACATAGTCAAGCATATGGTTCAAGTTCAGGGGAACATGATAGTCTGACACATCAGGATCTGTATAGGGTAATATTTAACAATCCTGTCCAATCAGCATTGCGTAATGTAGAAGCAATTTTGAGATTGTTTCATAGTATGATGGTTGCAAATTGCTCTGGAGAAAGATCTCTTTCTGAGCTGAAGAGGATAAAAAATTAATTTAGAACAACAATGAGTCAAGATAAATTATGTCCCCTCAATCTCATGCGCACAGAAAGTCACAAACTAAGCAGTTCATCATTTGATGATGTCATCAGTGACTTTGCTCTGGCAAGAAAGAAAATATTTTAGTTTAATATAATTCCTCAATCCTTATAACATGTTTCAATAGATTAGATAATAAGCCTTTATAAAATGGTGCCTTTTAAAAGAACTTTTGTTTCTTTTTACCAGAGTTTGCATCTTTAAGTTTGTTATAAATAAAAATGAATTTAATTAAAGGTTTATTATTTCACTATCTATATACTTCTTAATTCTATTTCAAATTTTTTAATCCTCTAGGTTTCCGAAAATCATATTTGGTACTGACATAAAATATCTAGACTTATAAAGGGCCCCAGATCTCAAATAGCTTAGGGCCTTATCAAGTCTAAACCCGGCCCTGCATCAGACCATGAATTTCTCCAAATGTCAAGTTGATGATTTAGAGCTTTACAATACAGACAAACATAGGCACCACACACATATAGACAAACTTACCGCAATACTGAAAATAGTTAATTTAACATGTTTTAAGTTTTTTTTTAGTGAATAATTCGGCAGAAATAAGTATTCAAAATACCCCAAGCAAACATTATATATTCTAATATTTATTATATGTCATGAAAATGCTACAATTGATATAACGAGATGTTGAGTGACAAGAATAAAAAGTAGGTTCCGATTTCATGAAATATAGAGGAAAAGCAGTGAAACGCAATTCTTACGTTTCAATTCAGTCACATTATACAAAATTACATTTGTTAGCGCAAACGCGCAAATTACGTGCCTGGAATAGATCTGTGGCTGTAGACATGCGAATCTGCACACCAAATAGAATAAGTTGCGTTTACACGTTTGCATATCAGTAACAGAATTGTGTAAAACGTCCATAGAAAGCAAATGAATACAATCCACAAAAGGATACAAAAGGATATTACATGGTAATATCCCATTCCAAACTTCAAACATCACAATCAGTTATTAACATAAATTATGGCGTATTCATTTATTCAATGCTTAATACTTAATATTTAATACTTAATAATGCTTAATACTCAATAAATATAAACTAATTATAATATTTGTAATAAAATTGAAAAAAAAAATGTACCAGTGATATTCATAAAAATTTAAGCCGCGGTTTAATCTTAGTAACCCTGGCAACCCTTTGCAAAATACCACTAAATCAAGGTTTAAATGGTATATGAATAACACTGTAGATTTTTAAAATTTTAAAATAAAACTATGAACTTCATAGTTTTAGAATTATTATGCGCTAATACTATTACAGGCGCTATATAACGTTAATCCAGGATAATTCTATACAGATTTGTATCGTTGAAATTACCAATTCCACTTGGTACTAGTTTCGGCATTCATAAAAAAAAAACAGGTTCTGTAATCTCACACATGAGCGATATGCAAATTTGTACGGTAAAACTTTCTAAACTAGTTTGAATTTCGACAAGTGCTCACCGCGGATTAATTCGGCATCCCTTCTGCATCCAGAATTGTGCGCCCTCGTTGTCCAGCCGGTCAAAATTAGAAGGGGTGAAAGAACACATTCGCTAAATATTCCATTAATTTTAACTTTCAAGTAGATGCGGAACTAACTCGAATTGAATTGTAATGTACATGATAAAATTAATGATGAGCACGTTGCCCAATTACAAATTAATATTCAAAACAGTGCTCAAAGCAATTGGAGGATACAAGTGTTATTTTGTCCGTTAATATAAGTAAATAGAGGCTCAAACGACTGTAATGTATATAAAATGTATCCGGGGGTGTAAAATGATGATGAAATTAAAAAAAAGGCTACACCAGCTCTTGTTTATTTAATGAAATGCGATTCTAAAATGCGCCATGTTCCTTCATTCTATGGTTTACAATTAAATAGAGGGCGGATATAATTTTATCTGAATAATTAATTTGTAGTTTCCGAGTGAAGACCGCCTTCTTAAGTTACATCCGTTCTCCTCCTTCGATCGATGAAAATCTTTCACCCGGTGAGATTGATGGTTTCTCATGAAAAAGTCGAATTACCTTTTCCATGTTTAATGAGCCATAAGAAACATACGTATGTCTAGATCGAATCGGTTAAGACCCCCCCGAGAGTGTTATCTATTCCACGCTTTTGGGGATTATCGTTGAGATGCTAATTAAGCTGTTTATTATTAAACGGGCGTGCATTAAATCTGCTTACAATATTTACGTCTGCGCAACCGATAAAATATCATTTTCCGATATATCTTGGTATTTTCCGCGCGGCCATTAATCTCCACGAAATTAGCTGCCAACTTCGAAACGGACTTTTTCCCAGCGTAAACTTTATGCTCATCTCATCATTACAAGGCTCAAGCTATCGCGTAACTTTTTTGCGCACAGATTAGGATAATCTCGCGAACTAAAAACGCCATCATGAACTTTGCGAAGTTCCATTTGACGAAACAACGTTTCCACGGGCGATTGTTCGCACAATTCGTCACCCCGAGAAATTCAAACGGCAGGAATAAAACGAAGAAGACAGAGGGGCGGAAGTATTTATTGCAATCGCGACGGGCGTCTCCTGCACTCAAGCCAAATTGGACAGAATTGTAAAGCGCCCAAGTGGATATTTAAATGATGAAGTTTTTACTTTTATTTCGCTTAGCAATTATGCCTCCTCGCCGGAATGTTGAGGGTGGCACTGACAATGCTTGTTATTGGCAAGCGGAGTGCATTAGCGGGGGTAAATTTAGAAGTTGTTCGGAAATTTACACTTCTCCAGAAAAATGCGTTTGCGCTATAACTTTCACTAACCAATAAACTTTGACTAAAATTGTAGAATACAATAACATAAATTTTATACAGGGTATTTTATTTTTTTGCCACAGGGTCTTTAGAGCTCAAAAATACCATATTGTAGGGTCTAATTAATGAATTATACTTATACATATCCCTAGATCATCTTGGTACATAAAATCTATTCCTTTTAATGAAAATGTCACTAAACTGACGTCGTGGCATCAGGTTTGCAGTATTGCGCCTGTATCCCGCGCCGTAAGGTATTTTCATAAAAAGTCAATAAAACTAAGAAATTTGTTAACTGGTTCTACAAAATTAGCAATTGGTGGCAGGTCAGACCTAATCTGACAAATGGACCCAACATTGAATAACCATCAAATTCACTATAAACCTTGTGATGTTCCGACTTTCCATTGACACTTGAAGAATCACAAGCTCGATTTCATTTTACACCAGTTTTCCAAATGATTTTCGTACATTATATATGTTCTATTTTATTTATAATTTTATATGTAAATCGCAGTGTTGGTGTTTTCTTGATTAATAAACAGCGTATAATATGTCTCATACGTTTTATTAATTTAATAAAAAAATATGAGCATATAATTGTAACATATAATTTGAGTTCAATATAAATTTCATAGGCCCATTTTTATAAAACATATTTATACTCATTGTACCTATATTGGTACACATTACATACATACTATTGGTATAAATTAATTAGTGTTCTGATATCTTGAACCAAAACATGTGCTTTGACGCGGTATTGGATTTAAATTATTAATTCAAACAGGACATCTACTATCCTGAAATGTGATCATTACAATAATTAACCCTTGAATTATCATAGTACATACAGCCGCATTAACCGCACATTAATATTCAGTAATACTAGATGTCCATAATGCAACGTGCAATAATAAAACAATATTTATCCCACCGAGAGAGGAAAATTGTAGCAGGTATTTATAAACAATCGTTTACCTGCAGATAGTTAAGACAAGACTAAGAAAGTTTAAAAACAAAAGCAAAGCAAAACTACAAAAACAACAAAAAATTGCAAGGCTTTTAATATTGATAGTGATTAAAGTTTAGTTCACTCAGAACACGTGTTAGAATACCAAAACAAGTCGCAGAGGTTTGAAAGATAAAGATTCGAAATAACAAATCAATGTCTAGAAATACACATCGGATTAACTAATGATAATAATAACATTAATTATGTGTATGAAAACTTACACACAAACTTACAGGAATGCAGTCAATTTATCTTTTGGAAACGATAGACTAATGCTGAATCCAAAAATGCAAACCGCATTGCTGTGAGGTCCTTAGTTATCGAGAAATAAAATAAAAACCGTATGAAAACTTGCACACAAACTTACAGGAGTGCAGTCAATTTGTATGTTGCAAACTACTAGTGAATGCTGAATCCAAATATGCAAATCGCATGCTGTGCGATCTCTAGTTATTGAGATAAAAATTATAAAAGAAATGATATATGGCATATTACTTAAATTTCTCTTCAATTTATTTTAGATAGTATATAGAGTATCAAAACAAGTCGCAGGAGTTTGAAATATAAAGATTCGAAATAACAAATCACTGTCTAGAAATACACATCGGATTAACTAATGATAATAATAACATATTACTTGATTTTCTCTTCAATTTATTTTAGATAGTGTGTACGATTAATTATCTATAATCAGAATTCGTTATATTTTCGAAAAGTTTGGGGAAAAGCAAATTATTCTACAGGATGTCCCCTAAAAACGCCGCTGGGCAAAACAAAAGTTGACTATCGCTAAAATGAAAGTTGATTTTACAAATAAAAATTTGGGCCCTTTTGCAGAACACCAGGAGCCATTTAATTTTGTTTTATTGAAATCGGTCAATAAATAAAGGAGTTATGGATAGCGGCGTTTTTTAAGAGACACCCTGTGAACACCCACTCTGTAATTAAATTTTAAACTTCTTCAATTAAAGATTTTGTTTGATTTTATTTTAATTTTATAGTCGTCATTTATGTTTACACAATAACAGTTAATTTTTATCAGCCCCATGGCAATATTGCCTTCAAAAAGTATGCAGTTTTTAAAACTATCTTTTACTAACTTTTACTAAAATTAACTCAAGAATACAATCTATCCTAGAATATATTACTAAAAAAATACTTCCATTTCTACTTCGACACTTTTACAAGTTCATTTTTCAAGCAAAAACTAATCAATATAAACGTATGATACGAAACTGTTAAATATCTAGTTTCAACTAAAAATTATTTCTTGCCTGTAATGTACACTGTACAGTCATACTCCATAAACCTAGTACACATAATTTGACATTGCTGTGTAAAATCGCTATGTAACCTAATTTCTTGTACTAGATTTATTTGAGCTGAATTTTGTTCATGTACAGTCATATATGAACAAAATTCATGGCAGACATATTTTTTTTATTCATCGTTTTCCACGATTACATACTTATTTTATACTCTATATTGAGAAACACAATTGGTGTGTTTCACCAACAGTTTTGTTTGAAACAACATCGAAACCACTTCTTACTTTAGTTTTATGTATCTGTGCCATCGTCTAGCTTGTATTTTTTTACAGATACTTATTAGTGACTATCAAGTATTCATATTGTTGCATGGTAAGAATGTTTGGACATTACAGAGATATTTTGCCTTTTTAATAACTTTGAATTTGCCATGCAGTGCCTTTAAAAGATTTAAAATAGTTTTGGATACATCAGATATAAAAAAAAAACAAAAAAATGTTAAGAGGTAAATATCCAGATATGAACATACAACAATATGATAGTTATTATAATCAAAGCTAAAAGATTAAAAACTTGATGATAGCACAGACGATCCAATACGTGTTTTAATTACATCTAATAATGTGTATTATTTATATCTATGTTTTGGTTTTGTTTCATATAACAAATTTGAAATAATAACGCAAAACATGCCGAACAATCTACCAAAAATTTAATATGTACGAAATCATCGTAGAAAATTTAATTATAAGGATTGAGAAATGACAAATACAAAACAAAATTGATGTGCTAGCATATACCGTGACTTTTTTTTAACTCTGAACATAGTCACTATATCGTCCCTATGTTTAATTTTAAAAAAAACACATGTCAACAGTTTGCGAGTATTAACTATACAACCAATTATACCACAAACCTGTCAAAAAGTTCTGTCGAGCTAGCTGTCATTTAAGATCATTCAAGTAAAGTCATTTACTTGAATGTAATGTAATTTTTATGAAATTTATTTTATACCATCCAAATCAGAGCTTAAGTAATGTGCGTGACGTTTTTCAGTCACGTATCCCGATAGACCAACTCCACCAATGGGAACAATTTTTAACATTATTTCAAAATTTGGCAACCACGGATGCATCAAGTATAAACACCATAAATGAATTAGAACAAATAATTAATCAGGTAACAGGAACAGGTAAGGAATGATACGTTATTTTAATAAACATTCGAAATGGCCACCTTCACGTTCTAGACAATATGCCAGGCTATTGTAAAAACCTTGAACAGCATTTCTAATGACATTAGGATCAAGCTCATTGCAAGCATGCCTTATCCGATCTTTTAGTTCTTCAATATCATTTATCATAATATTATTGTAAATTTTGTTTTTTAGATGCCCCCAAAGGAAAAAGTAATTTTTCTGTTGGCCGAAATCTTCCTATCCAACATTCCGCAAAAATTGCATGTAAATAACGTCCTATTATTGCAGTGGAATGTCGAGGAGCTCCATCCATTTGAAACCAGACATCATTTTGAGAATTTACTTCACCATCAAGTGTAAATGATGCTTCGTGTGTAAATACATTTTTTTCTAATATTTCTTCATTGTTATTTATTAAATTAAACATCTTTTCGTAAATAATAATTCTTTTAATTTTGTTTTCAATAGTTAGTAGCTGGTGATTTCGAAATTTGTAAGGTTTATATTTAAATTCTTTAAAAACCTTTTGAAGAACACAAAACTCCAAAATAGTTGCTGGTCATTTTTAATGAAGACATCGGGTTTTCTTCTGCATAGCGTAAGATATTTAAAATAGTTTCTTCTGTTAAGACATAGTTTGTTCTAATTCGTCATCCGTGGTTGTTAAAACTTGAAATAATGGTAAAAATTGTTCTCATTGATGGAATTGGCCTATCGATATAAGTGACTGAAAAACGTCACGCACATTTCTTAGGCTCTGATTTGCATAGTACAAATGCATTATTTGTATCTTTTCTTCTGTTGAATAAATTTCTCTAATGCATTTTAGCACAAAAATTGTTCAAACAACTTGACAATTTTATTTATTTTGATTACCCATCAAATAGTTATTTTGACGTTACCTTGGTGACTTGATATCATCCACGTGTTCACCTGTGTGTTTTCTTTAAATTGAACTTAGGGACGTTGTATTGACTATGTTCAGAGTTAAAAAAAATGTCACGCTATATATAATTTAGTATATGAAGAAGCTAAATGTGATACGTTTTGTCTTATCCTATTCATATAATATAACACCAGATGATAGTGTCACTGCTTTACTAGTCGCCTCCGTACTAAGTCTCCCCTGGGCTGCACCCTCTGATAACAGGAACAAAGCTTTTATTATATACTAGCTAAAATAAAAAGATTGAATGTGTTTAGAATAATGTACTCTACTCTGCAGATGATATCCTACTCCCTAGTCTAAACACATCAAAATTAAAATAATTCATATGAACATGGTATTAAAGATTACTTTGCACATTTAAAAAAAAAAAAACAGTTTAACAATTCAAAAAATGCAATTTAACTAACGCTGTTCAGTTTTATTGTTTACAATTTTTTACAATGACGTTAATAATTATTGAAAAATTAGTTATTGAAAGTGAAATATGTGAAAACCAGTGGGCAACAAACGACGCTTGCAATATTCGTTACAGATGACAGAATACATGAATGTTGCATATTTAGCAGTTGCCTCGAGCACTGAAATAAGTTTAGGCTCACGCTTTTAACAGACAGGATGGTTTAAGCTCACCTAGAAACTTTGCAGATGATGTATATTGCTAAAAAATGCAATATCAATCTTCATTGGACAAAGTTAGTTGGTGAGATAAGAAATTTCTAGTGATAGGTATAATCTCATCGCATTATGAGTGTGTCTAATAGGCATAATAAAAATAACGAATAAACGCTAACGAAAAAATGAATATTTCGTTAGCGTACTAACCAATTAATAGTACTGCGGACATTTTTAAATTTTTGTAATACACAACCGTATGTTTTTTCAATAATTTTATGTCGAGTATCTAATATTTAAATTATATTACGTATTTTGTAATACTGACATCGACGATCATATTGGCGTTCAATCTTGATATTAATGTCAGCTGATTCGATATATTTTACAATTTAATAATGAGATATATACTGTACGCCAAGTAAATATTTAAATTTAGCTCAATTTTACAAATATTTTAAATCTTAGTGTGATTATAAAATGTATCACGAGTAAATTGAATCGCAATAAATAATAATTGATAAATTAAATTTCATTTCATGACTGCAACATAACTGTAGTTATTTATAATATAAAGCAAAGGGCACTTTTACTGGGGATAGTTAATATACACCCCTACAGAAGCACTTACCATATAGATGAACTTCGACTGTAGTAAATTATAGATGCGATTAACATCTTCTCACGAAGCAATGCAAATTTTACAAAGATCTCTTGACACTTATAAAAATATTCATGTGTATCATTCACATCAGGTAAACATCACATTCAAATGTCACATGCAATTATGACATGAATGCATGTGATATTCGAATGTGCTGCGGTCAAGTAACGTACACATTACTAATATTTGATACGCAATACACCTGAGTATTGTATTATTAATATTATTTAAGGTTGTTTTAATCAGTACTTACTGGTATATGTTTATTTATTTTATTATCTATTTTTATCGCCTGACTAGTTTCGGTTATGAAAAAACATATTCAGAGGCATATGTATTTAATGTTTATATATCCTGAACTTATATGAAATGTATTTGAAATTTGATAGATGTCTAATTTGAAGTTTTATGAAAAAACAATTAAATTATGCCTCTGAAAACGGTTTTTCATAACTGAAACTAGTCAGGCGATAAAAATAAATAATAAAATAAATAAACATATACCAGTAAGTACTTATTAAAACAACGTTAAATAAATATATATGGTAATTACGGATAAAACCTTAAACATAATATTATTATTTACTAATATAAAAGTGATATTAATTTGACATTGCACTTTGTCACATCTACATATGAAACTTGTTGGCCAATTAGAATCCACTTAAAGTGATCATTGCTGTCGAACACTTACACTTGCAAGGAGGTTAAGATTAGGACCTACAAAATAAAATACCGAATTGGATTTTTATTTCTACATTTGTGTACATACTTTTACATTGTCTACAAATATATTCTTGTGACTGTTTAGTATTCTCTGGCGTGGAGCCAACAATTTTTTGCTTTATATTTGTAAGAGATTTGATGCCAAACCGGTCGGAAGACATTTTTAATGTTTATTAAATATTTATCAATATCAATACGACACGTGCAATAGTTATGCAAAATATGTTTCGTGCATAGTTCATTGATTAGATAATACCCGCTATAGTGATGCACTTGAGCTTTCGTGCCACTATAACGGGTATTATCGGCAACTCACTATGCACTTAACATATTACTATTGGCAAGTGTAATAGTTGTAGAATACACTGATATTGGATTAAAGCATTATTACTAAAAATATATTGTTTTAATTGCAGCAATTGTGATCACATTTACAAAGAAAAATTTGAAAAGGAAGCTCCTTAAATTATAAATAACAATTCTAAAGCGTTTTAAAAGCATTCAATGCAATACCCGTACAAAAAGAATCCATTACATAATAATTTATTTCACATAAATTTAAGAAAATGTATTTCAAAAGCAAGGGAAATTTAAAATTAGCACCGCACTTCGCACGCTTCAATAAAAGCATTGTTAACATAAAACATCTGGTTAGTATAGTCGTTAAAATGTAGTAAATGTATAAATTGTGTCCACGGTTATAACTTTTATAGGAATGCTTAACCGTTGAAATTATTATTTCTCCGCTAAACTACAAAGAGAAATACAGGGTGTCTCAGAAATGGTGTCCATACTTTATACGTCACATACCAGTATGACTCTAAATCCACAAACAAAATTGACAAAATAAGTTAGTTGTCAAGATGAAAAAAATGAGTATTCACTTTCATGGCCTAAATACAAAAGTAAGTACTTCCATAGTTGCCAATGTGTTATTGCCTGAATCAAAATTTGAAAGTACCCATTATTTTCTCAATATTTGTGATAAAAACATGATTACAACAAATTTTATATTTAATTTGGGACCTTGCAAATGATTGATACATACATTTTTGAAAAAAAAACATTATAAAGAGAGTACTGGTCACATACCAGTGTGACTCTAAATCCACAAACATAATTGACAAAAAAAGTTAGTTGTCAAGATGAAAAAAAAAAAATAGAATTCACTTTCATGGCCTAAAAACAAAAGTAAGTACTTCCATAGTTGCCAATGTGTTTTTGCCTTAATCAAAATTTGAAAGTACAAGTTAATTTTCTCAAAATTTGTGATAAAAACATGATTACAACAATTTTTTAATTTAATTTTGGACCTTGCAAATGATTGACACAGACATTTTTGAAAAAAAAAAAAAAAAAAAATTATAAACAGAGAATCTGCTTTCGCAACTTCGAACGCTTACAGATATAACTTCAAAGTAACCATCACAGGAAAATTTTGTTGTATATTTACAGTCAAATTGATTGGTAGTATGTGCCGTGTATAAAAGATGGACACCATTTTTGAGACACCCTGTATATTTCAGATTCAAGAAAATTGCTATTACTTGGTGTATTTAACTTTGATGTTAATATAGATGAACATTGCTAATCGTGCAATAGGTTTTTTCAGATATTGACGGAATTAAAACATTTAAGATTCCTTTAAGGTGATTCCTACCGCGCGCGTAGTAATGAAAATTGTGCAAAACACGACAATCGCCAAGTCGTCCTGCGCCCTTATTTTTCAATAGATTTTCATAATTATTTTTTATAATGTGCTAAAAAGTTGAAATAACGGATGAGTAAACTTATATTTCCACTAAATTAATTACAATAGTGGCAAAAAAACTTCAAATATGGGTGATAATGTAAATTTCGGTCTTTTTTGTTTACATTTTATGGTTAGTTACGATTATATATATGAATATATAAGTTTGCACAAGTGTTATTTGGACTTCTTAGCACGTTATAAAAAAATAATTATGAAAATCTATTGAGACATAAGGGTCCACCACGAGCGGGCGATTTACGGAAAACAGAAATTTACCAAAACCCGTAAATCGCCCGCTCGTGGTGGGCCCTTATGTCTCAATAGATTTTCATAATTATTTTTTTATAACGTGCTAAAAAGTTCAAATAACACTTGTGCAAACTTATATAGTCATATATATTATCGTAACTAACCATAAAATGTAAACAAAAAAGACAGAAATTTACATTATCACCCATATTTGAAGTTGTTTTGCCGCTATTGTAATTAATTTAGTGGCAATGTAAGTTTACTCGTCAGTTATTTCAACTTTTTAGCACATTATAAAAAATAATTATGAAAATCTATCGGAACATAAGGGCGCTGGACGACTTGGCGATTGTCGCGTTTTGCACAATTTTCGTTACTACGCGCGCGGTAGGAATCACCTTAATACAAAATGACTATTTAAAAATAACGGTGTGTGTGTTTTCACATATAAATGTATTCAAATTTTTTTCAGACAGCGTATTTTAAGTATTCATTATAAATTCCAAAAAAATACAAGAGTAAACTGCCACTTGCGAATCGGTTGAATATGTATAATGATATCACATACGCATATTATTATACAATTCAACCGATTCGCAAGTGGCAGTTTACTCTTGTATTTTTTTGGAATTCATAAAGAATACTTAAAATACGCTGTCTGAAAAGATATGAATACATTTATTTGCATTACAAAACATACATACATGTATTGCCATATAAGAATAGAACATATTGTGTCAGAAAATATAGAGCACAATAAGATAAGATAAGGTGTAAGGGCCCAAGATGACCAAAATATAAATATTTAGTATGAATTAATTAAATATAAAACCAAGAAATATAAATGATAGTAATCGGGATAATTTGAGTAAATTTGAATCATTTAATGCGCCAGGTGAAAATAATATACACGTGTGCATGTCAGATTATAGGTTCAGGGACAGAATGGCTGATAACTTAAGTGCACTTAAAATAAGGGTCGGCAATCGCGGCGTTGATTGTGGGAATTTCCAGGGAATAGTATATAAAATAACATGAAGTGTGGGTGGTAGATATGTGGTGTAACTTGAACTTGGAGGCCACGATAATAAGTAAAGTACATACATTAAATGAAAGGGCAAATATTATTGTTTAGACTGAAAAGAGATGTGTTGGTTAAAGTTATGAGAAATCACGCAAGTAGGAATTATAATTAGTATTATGAGCGTGAGATTGTTTAGATTTGAATGGGACGTAAGTCGACTGGCATTGATTCGGGGGAATCACCGGGAATCAATAATAATCATTATTATGAGCGTGAGATTGTTTAGATTTGAATGGGACGTAAGTCGACTGGCATTGATTCGGGGGAATCACCGGGAATCAATAATAATCAGGGGAAGTACACTGGGAATGATACGTAGGAAAATAGTGGGAAAATTTAATATAAAGAGGAACGTTTTCAAAGCAGAAGGGTTAGTTGATCCAGAACGACAAATCTAGCATCATGTTAGCATCACAAGTTTGGGTCGACACGAATATAAGTAAAAATAGTATTATTCGAGATACATAAAAGTTTTTCTGAATGGGTGATCACCAAATATTTATATTACTACGAATAAGTACAGTTTATTAAATACTCGGTGTAGCTTTAATGAGCACTAGTGGGTTGTATTGTTTAATTTTGTAACAATTTTCTTATTATGATTATAATTACTGTCACTTTTATAGGATGATTTAGGCCCGTATCTGTAGTCCGTACTTGAGTAAGAGTTCGACTCTAGTCGTATATATGGGTATATTTGGTTGCGTTTGGTGCATGAACGTTTATAGATATGCAATGCGCAACCAAATATACGACTTGAGTCGAACTCATGCTCAAGCACGCGCTATAGATATTGGCCCTAGTCATGCAGTGACACATTATCTTTTGATTGACATTTGACATTTGATTTTGATTGACGTGAACACACATCAGCTTTTTAAAATAAAATGTAATAATTTTCTGCTGTGGAAATTGTAGTGTTGCAACTGAAACCTAAAATAGAAATGTACAGATACCAATATCGCAGGAGCAAATCTGTATAAGGTCACGAGTTGCGTAGTTTCAAATATCATCGACCAATAATCCAAAGCTTGCCCTACGATACACATGCAACAGAGCGCACGTGTGATTACAGCATGCAATTGAAATTTGTTAACGAGGGAGATAGAGAGCGCTAAAATTGGAACGCGATCTACAAAAACTCAGCCAGCAGTTAAATTGCCAATTTTGTAATCGTCACACTGGTTGCGGGATATCCGTTTTTAAATTTTAAAATAATCAAGCTGCGAGATCGCAGCAATTAGAAGAGTTTATGATGAATTAGTGTTATCGATCGATACATATATATGGCAGAAACTGCAATGCACGGGAAACAACGAGCATTAAATACTAGAGTGGGAAGTGCTCGGCTCTTAATGGCCCTCGTTATGTTCGACATGTATTGGAATTTAATCTCACTATTTTGTCACGGAATTGTATACTGAATCGCAGTACACTATTATTTACCCGAATTAACTTTAGATTGCGTTATTAAATAATTCATAATTAACAATCTGTTTCATGAAACATATTTTCATTAATGAGCGAAACTGTTCGTAGATACTCTGCTATACAATTGCAGTGACACAAAATGTTACACTTGCTTAATGCAGGGACGAAATATATTCCATAAATGCAAAATTGGTAGTCGTAACATCTGGGAAGTATCTGGTGTTTGTTTTCAATTTGTTCACGTATTAAGTGACACTGATGGATTGCACACAAAGATGGCAGCTACGACAGAGAAACGAGAACATAGTACTTCTCTTCACCAAAAAAGACGTAATTTATGGCGTTTGTTTTTCGTTCCGTAATAGTAATGATTGTTTTATTTATTAGTTACTTTTTACACACCTTCTAAGATGAATTGCTTTCCAAAACCACCAATCAATCACAACGATAAAAGCCCATAGATTATCCTTATTTGATGTGCACATGCATTTAATACACCCTGAGAAAAATTTGTTACAGTTAGTTACAGTTAGTAATTCTGTATTATTAAACGCCAAATAAATTGAAAGTATGCAATGCAACATGAGATGCGAAGTGACGTAAATTCATTCTGCGCCCATTTATTATTGTTCCAGGTTTTTGCATAAAATATAAAAATGGAAAGGAAGGATCTGCATAACGAGAATGTAATTAATGTAAGCACGAATATCTTTCGCCGAGCTACTTTCATGCATGGATTACAAAGGAGCGTTATCTCCACTGTATTTATATTTACGTCTTTTGGAGAGTTCGATAAATTCAGTGCTTATGTTAAAATAAATCTTGTTGTAATCTTCTAAGCTTAATCTACGAGGACAAATAATCCACAGTATAAATATATATTAACTGTTTTGAATCCTCGCTTCAATGTATATTAAGGACATAAAAAATACATATACATTTAAAAAATCTGAAATACATTGCTCTCTGTATTTATTAATATTAAAACATAGAGTTGCAACTAATTTCAGCAATTTTCTTGTGAAGTATTCTTCAATTTTCATTTTCTAATTATCTTAGTTACATCAGGATTAAGCCCCAGTTGTACGATCGTGGTTTATCTTTGATGGTGGTTCAGTTTCTAAGGATCAGTAAGAATACCATTGTATTAACAACTGTATCCTAGCTAACTGAACCTTGGTCAAGGATGATCCACGATCGTACAACTGGGCCTTAGGCCCGTATCTATAGTCCGTACTTGAGCAAGAGTTCGGCTTAGGTCGTATATTTCGTTGCGCATTTTCTATAAACGATTATGCACCAAATGCAACCAAATATACGCAAATAAACGACCTGAGTCGAACTCATGCTCAAGTACAGACTATAGATACGGGCCGTAAAGTTGATTACTAGGCTTAGGATAGTTATGCATTTGCATATGTTCATATGCAATTGCATATTTTTGCCAATATTCAGGAAAAATGCACATTTTGAACATTTTTGGTTTAAATGCATATTTTGAACATTTTTGATCCAAAATGCATGTTTTGGTAGGTAGGGTACTTAATACTTTCTTAGAAATTTGCAAATTTGCTGCTCCTCAAAACTGAAACTGAACTATCTGAAGGGCGGAAGCCTTGATTACATACGTACATAATTGTCAACTAATCTATTACTGATCCATAAAATAAAATCTGCATTTCTTGGAAATCAATTATGGACTCAAAATGTTACGATCTAGATTTGCCTAATGGACTTTATACCTGCTTTATGGATGGTAGTGAAAGTATTAAGGTATTCAAGAAAAGAGGACTTATGAATGGGGGCGTGGGGTTTTCAGGAGCATTTTGGTTTAAGTTGTTATTTATTCATTCAATTGCTACTTGAACTTGGTTTTGTACACTTCATAAGTAAATTTATTGAAATTTTTTAACATACCAAGGGATAAAAGGGCCAAAAGTGCAACATTAAGTGATTTTGTGAAGGAATTCGAAGGCTTTCAAACCGATGGAAGCATTTTACTATGTGAATATTGTGAAATTCCGGTATCAGTGAACAAGAAGTTAAAAGTCGTACAAAATATAAAAACCGCCAAACATGTGAACAACAAAATAATGAAGAAAGGAACTCATCATAACGCTCTAATTAGTACAGCAATACAACGATCTGGACCGAACATGTCAACATTCAACAATGAGTTGTGCAGAGCTTTTGTGTCGACAGATACTCCATTGGGCAAACTAAAAAATGAACATCTAGTAGGATTTTTTGGAGAAGTATACAGCACAGAAAATTCCTGATGAATCAACTTTAAGAAAAAACTACGTGCCCCATTTATTTCAATCTACATTGAAAACTTTGCAAGACAAGGCTAAAGGAAGGAACATTTGTATTTCCCTTGATGAAACCACTGATGTAGAGCAAAGGTGTGTAGCCAATTTTGTATTTGGAATTCTTGGAGATAAGGCCGAAAGTTTCAAATCATATTTAGTTAATTTAAAAGTTTTGGATAAGGTAAACCACAGTACGATCGCAGGATTTTTTAACGATTCAATGAATATATTGTATCCTAGTGGCATCATATACGAAAACGTTCTCGTAACTTGTACAGATGCTGCCCCATATATGTGCAAAGCAATGAGAGGACTGAAAGTATTGTACCCAAAAATGATTCATGTAACATGTGTTGCACATGGACTACATCGTCTTTCAGAATATATAAGATGTACATTCCTTAATGTTAATTCACTAATATCGGCGATGAAAAAAATATTTTTGAAAGCTCCTAGCCGAGTGCAACGTTTCCGACAAAATGTTCCCGATGTTGCACTACCTCCATCACCAATTGTGACAAAATGGGTCACGTGGATTAATGCTGCAATATATTACGATGACAATTTTGAGAAAATAAAAAAAATTGTCGAAAAGTTAGATCCGGAAGAAAGTCAAAGTATTCGAGACGTGCAGCAACTATTCTTCTCCGACAAAAGCATTTGTGAGGATCTTATATATATATTTGCTATAACTTTTCACATGTTGCACAAGCCATCACCAAATTAGAAAAGGAAGGAATGGAATTAATTGAAAGTGTAAATATTATTGAGAGTATTGAAGTAAGTTTAGAAAAACTCACAAACAAAGAGTTTTACAACAAAATAAATTAAGCGCTTTTAAAAAATAGTGGATACCAAGAATTAACAATATTAAGCCGCGTATTAAATAATTCTCAAAAATTAAGTGAAGAATCAAATTTTAGCTTTAGCGACGTTTGTTCCTCAAAATATGTCCCCATTGTTTCGTGTGATGTGGAGAGAATATTTTCATGATATAAAAACATGCTTGCCGACAACCGAAGAAAATTTTTATTTAATAATTTGTAAAATTATGTAATTGTCAAATGCAATTCAAATAATTTATAATTAGACAAAAAAATGTATTTTTTGTATTAGGATAATTGGACTAATTTAATCGTGTATGTAAATATATATATATATATATATATATATATGTATTGTGTTTTGTAATATGTAAACATTTGTATTGCGTGATTAAATTGTGTGCCAATAAATAGATATAAAATGATAATTTGTGTTTTTCTTGCATATTTAAGTGCATACTTTCAACATTTTTAGTGCATATAAGTGCATATTTTCAACATTTTTAGTGCATATTTTGGGATTTTTTGGTGCATAACTATCCTAAACATATTGATTACTGTGGTGCAGAGGGTTTAGGCGACCGGTTCCTGTTCCGACATGACAGATATGTAAATTGGAACTCATCAAAGAGTGGAAACTATTCACTAGCCACCTCGACCATTCAAATACTTCTTCAGTTGGGCCCTGTAGTGTAAGTTGCCGGCACTGCAGGTGGAAGAAGAGAGCACGGGAACATAAAAAGCCGCAGTAAAAAAAGACAGCGAATGCACTGCGCTGAATGGGATTCAAAATAGAACGACCCTGACAAACACTAGAAACTATATTTTTTCTTATTATATTATTATTTAACAGATATCAACTTTTGAAAAATTATACATTAAAACTAAAACAGTATATTTTTTTCAAAATCATTCCAAATCTTGAGTTTGTTGTAAAAATCTGGATTTCAGATTTTTTCTCAATTATCTCGAGCTATTTTTCACTTTTGCTGTTCACGAATGTCTGTATACCTACATAGGCAGACACTTTTCTATAGACTCGGAATACCGAGATTTTCTTTTATACTGGAATTTGAAAATTTTCACGAAATTAATACTTTCCCATAATGGAAGGTAATGGTTTAGGACCGACGAAGCAGAAAAATCTTTCTATTCGAGGGGATTGATAATATACAATGGGATGCCGTGTGAAATTAGGGATGAATTTAATATTCATCTGTACAAAGCAAAGATGAGGGAGTATGTTTGTCAAATGGACCTGTAAATACCGCTAAAGATTGTAGGGTGAAAAATGTTTTTGCTATTTGTGTTTTATATTTATTTTTTGTTGTTATTTATTTGATTTGTATTTATTTTTAGGAATATGTATGTAGCTTTCTATTAATAAATATTATTATTATTAATGGTTCAAAGAAAATATAATGATATGAACAGAAGTCCAATGGATTTGAAAATGCAAATCTTTGAAATTAAACGTTTTTATGATTCAACTTTGTTGTAAAAATATCGTCGACTTGTACAATTCTGGTTGAACTTCTACTGTACGAGTTCTACTGAGCTCGTTACATATTTATCTATTAATTTAGTTCATGTTTGGCTCGAATTATTATAAAACACTTTATATTTTCTTTATCTGTATATTTAACTCAGACCTATGTATGCTTTGGTGGCTAATTATCACCAGGAAGAAGTGATATGCCTGCACATCAACACATTTTTAGCAGAACATTGTAAGTAACACATTTCACATGAGGCATTTATTTTAGTTTTTAGAGGTATAATCATAAACTAATTTACTTTTGTTTTAGAAATAATGCAAGTTGAGGGTTACAATATTTTTTTTAATATTCTTACTACACTTCGGCATGAGCTGCCACACTAAGAGCTACTTACGGCAACGAAATGAAAGTAGTTGTCTAAAAAAATATCACCTACGAAGTTCTGCCAAAAAGGTGTTGACATTTCAGTTCAGATTAGATTGTATGAATCGGTGGTTAATACTTGGTGAAACATCTTTAAATTAGTATAAATCAAGCACTTCGTTAAGTTTCACAAATTTTTATAGAGTTTTTCTATTAAAAATTTGTGAAACTTAACCAAGTGCTTTATTTATATTAATTTAAGTTTGATGCAACACTATTCTTGCTATGAAAAGTTTATATAAATTTGAGTTACATCATTTTTTTTTAAGGTAAATTGAATTACCTATAAAAATGGGTAATTCAATTTACCTTTAAAAAAATGATGTAACTCAAATTTATATAAACTTTTCATAGCAAGAATAGTGTTGGATCAAACTTAAATTAATATAAATAAAGTACTATATAAAATAGGTAATTCGATTTACCTTAAAAAAAATGATGTAACTCAAATTTATATAAACTTCTTATAGCAATAATAGTTTGGATCAAACTTAAATTAATATGAATAAAGCACTTGGTTAAGTTTCACAAGTTTTCACAATATTCACAAATAGGCAGAAGTGGAACGTATAGGTGCATTAATTTTAACTAGGGGATACTTTTCTACACATACTTCACACAATGATCCACCTTCAAAATAATACAGCAAATTTAACGTATATTATTATTACATGTATATTTAGCACCTACTAGTTTAGACAATCTACATAAAGTTGTTTAGCAAATTGTAACAAAGCAACCCTCCTTTGTTACAATTTATCGTTTAAATTTGTTAGTAGTTAGTGTCAGTTTCACCCAGGAGATGCTCAGATAAGTCCGGGAAGGACGAAACAGCCGTTTGCAGACGTCCGGAGGGACGTGACAGAAATTGCTTCTATATTTAACTTGTAAAATTTAAGTGGATTTAAATGTTTTAGGACATACTTGACGTCCACTGCAAATATTGGGCATTGGAAAATGCTATCGTAAAAAATTCATTGACATGTGACTGTTCTCAAATTAAACGATAAAAAATCATTTCCATTAAATTTCGGTAAGTTAATTACTTTCACAATGCGTATGCACTGAATGCATTTCAGATAGTATGAAATTGATGTCAAATGCAGACTAATATCATTGCATTGGTTAATTATCCTTTAACTCGTAATCTATGCAAATGCAGTTATCCCAATTAAGATTAATTGGCACATAAATGATATTAAAGCCAAGTGGCATAGTTTGCATCCCATTCATGTTGGAATATGAGATGTATTAGTAGTATATATTATTAATTAAGTAGTCACAATAATTAGTTATAAATAGTTTATGTTGAATGTTATTTTTCTGTTAAAAAATATTAAATACAATATTAATTTAAAAAAGTGCAGGAAGGGAAACGAGCATATTCAATGTATAAATCGAATATGTTTTGTGGAGACATTATGCCAATCTGCCACTTAAATAAAGCTCTGCCTGTATTCAAAATAGTCGATGTAAGAAGTAATATTGAGTAAAAACAAAGGATTGTTGGAGCTTACTGGATAATTCATACGAAAAGTGGATAATCAATAACGGCTAGAAAATAGAGAGGTGCAAGATAATCGTTACAAATGCACAATCCAAATGAATGAATTCTGTGCCACTTTTGAAGATTGCATCTGGAAAAGCTGTTTTTTTTTTGTGCCTCGACCGCTTTGTAAGCTCCGTCCCATTGGATCAGCTCTTACCCGACGCATTTCCGATAACGAAATTAAGTCGAAATCAATTTCACGCCACACATTAAAACATTTATCAGTCCTCTCGTCCTGTGGAGCCTCTCTGAAGTATTTATTCCTACACTAACTCGGGGATGCGGCGGCACGATTCGCAGGATCAAGCGGATCAAGTTTCTCCCTCAGATTGTTCAATAATGCCAATGCCTAAAACTTTTTTTGTGCTCTGGGATTGTTCGCTGCACGAGTTACCGAAGTAAATTAAATTACAACAGGCGTGAAACGTGTCTGAGAATTATGGCATCAAGTTATTATATCGATTACAGAACGAGTAAATTACATTATTTATAAATTTAGAATTTTTTCGTAATAAAAGTACGTGACGTGTTTAATTTTGTATTGTATATATTTGTTAATAATAATCTAAGTCGATAAAACATGAGCATACATTGTTGTATGAATATACCGTATGTGCATCTGCAGTCTGCTATCCTTGTCTACCGCGCCCCTACCCCTACTAAGTTTAGTATTATTTTCCGGTCAACACCCTGTATATTCAAGATAGTGCACGACTTATAGCCCACACAGTATACATGACTAAAAAAAAAATCAGTATGTAGCGACAGACAAGCTTTTAAAATTAAATTGGATGTGTGAAGATTTCTAGCAAATCCATCCTCTTTCCTTTGTGCTCCGTGTGTAATACTTCCGGCCCATCATTCCATAATACAGTGTTGGGCCAGTCCAGTATCCTCCTTATTAAGTACAATTGCTCTTTTGTGCTCTTTCTTCCTCGTATTGAAATTTCTTCTTCAGAAATGATGGGCTGGAAGTATTACACACGGAGCACAGAGGAAAGCGGATGGATTTGCTAGAAATCTTAGAAATTCGCAAATCAGTCATTACAGGAGACAACATTGTGAATGAACAATTGATGTTTGATAATACACCTTTACTGAATTGCGTTAGTTGTTAAATCTATTTTAATGCGTTTATTACCATGTCATTAAGCACTGTTTGTGTATATATTGCACTGTTTGAATATTTTAATTTAGTTTATACTCTTAAGAATGGCTAACAGGCCTAAACAATTGTAGAGTGCTTTTCTATATATACTGTGAAACATCAACCAAGTGTTATATTATTCCTAGGCTTTTAAAAGTTTTGCTTAAAAGGCTATCATTTATGAACGCACGCTGTGGAATTGATTTTAGCTTTTTTCCATAAACATAATACTTGGGAATGCAATTTTGATAGTTTTTAACATCCTTTTGACAGATTTAAAAGCCACCGTATCCAATTATGGAATAAATAAATAAATAAAATAATTGAACATATATTGAATTTAATGTATTATCCAAATAGTTGCTAAATAAATGTAATACATTTTTTAAATATCTCTACAAAAAAAAGTGGTTTGCTTAGTAAACTGAAATTTAAAAAAAAATCAAAAATATCAGTGTTAACATGTGGTCATGAATTAGAAATCAATGAAATTGTGTCGAAATTGATCTCTTATTTGTGTTAATATCCGGTGTAAATTACACGACATGTACAGGCTGATGGCGAAAATTGATGCACATTGATGGAGATGTAGATGCCTGTAATAACGGAAACAAAATATGTTGTATTCGATAATATCCTAATGTTTATATTATATCACAACAGTGAAACCAATAAATTATGGTTATGACACGGTTATGAAATACACAAATGGTTCGAAAGATTTATCCTACACGTAAAATGAACTTAATACATAAAATGAATACTAAAAGTTTCACGGTCAGGTATCTCGGTATACTTATCCAATAAATGAGGCGTTCAGAGCTAAAGTGGATCAAATCCAAAAGTATTAAAAAAAAAAAGTTGCGGATTAATACTTGTTAAGAGTATATATTTTTGGAGCGACAGTGAACCAAGAAAATAGCTAAAGCAGGGATTTTCTAACAGATGTCAGCAGTTGTCTTTAGCCTGGAAAAACTTTCATAAAATTTCCGCGCTAAAGTGGATCAAGTCCAAAACCGTAGCACATGGTTTTTGTTTGGGTACTTGTGCACGTGTTGGTTGGCAAAACTTCAAAATAATGGATTCAGGTGATGTTTGGACTTATCTGATTCATCCTCAGACTATGTGCTTTTTCAAAATGAATCAACTACTTCAGAATCTGAAGGTAAAGTATGATAAAACAACAAATTATAACATAACCTCTTCTGAGTGCTTTTTGATTGATTTGGTGTTCCGTTTTCTATTGTTTTCACTGCTGCTTATCCATAATTATTCCGAAATTTATTATGTTGTATATCAGACACTTACTGACAAAAGATTAGATCATGCATATATATTTACTTTCAAGATAACTCCTATTCAAGCCAGGTGGAATTCATCGCAACTCCTTCTTCGTCACTTCCTGGACCAAGTAGGCCTATTCAAGAAGACGAGGAGGCAGATAAAGAAAGGGACAGAAAAAGATAGAAAAAAGAAAACACTTGGAAAAAAACAAAAAGGCTGAATTTAAGAAACAGTTGACTTGTTGTTCAGTAAAAGGCAAGGAAATTTAAAAAAAGTGCTTTACAAACGCACCATGTCACTGTAAAAAGAATTGTTACCAAAAATTCACAGAGGACGAAAGAAAGCGCATATTCGAATCATGTAGGAAGTTAGGGGATTTCAGCAAACAAAATGTGTATATTAGTTCAGTTGTGAGTCACAGAGTGGAACGTAAACGAACACGAGGTAGAAGTAGTAGTGAAAAGAATGTTTCGTATTCGTATAATTTAAGGTATGGTGCCAATTCTCAAACGGTATGCAAAATGTATTTTCTTCAAACTCATCAGCTTAGCCATGGTAGGGTTTATAGGTGCATATCAAAGTCTGAAGTTCATGCAGTCATTGATTAGGGTGGTAAAAAGCCTCCAATTAATAGACTTAATGATTCCGATATAGTAGCACATATCAAATGTTTTCCAGCGTATCAGAGCCACCGGAGTAGAAAAAAAATCCGGAAAGGAAGTATCTTTACCCTGATTTAAATATTAGAAAAATGTACGACTTATATGTTGAGAAATGCCAAAGTGAAGGAGAGCAAGCTTTGAAACAAAAGTTTTACTATAATGTTTTCGCTACTAAGTTTAACTTGCAGTTTAAAGTTCCTGCAAAAGATACATGTGGTCGATGTGAGGAACTTCAATTTAAGATAGTAGCTAAAACAAATGACCCGGAACAGCGTGATAAATTAGAATTGGAAAAGAAACTGCACTTGGCCAAAGCTTTGCAAGCTAGACAGTCTCTTAAAAATGATAAAGCTGCTGCATCATATGCATATTATGTTGCAACATTTGACCTACAAAAGGCTCTCCCATATCCAAAATTGACTATGTCTATAGCATACTACAAGCGAAATATGTATGTGTACAATTTTGGAAACCATTCTTTTAATAATCATAATAGGTACTTGCTTTTATGGAACGAGACAGAAGGAGGGAGAGGGTCCCAAGAAGTAGCATCTGTGCTTCCTGAATATATTAGGCAAGAGGCCAAAAATCATACACAAGTTATTCTCTACTCTGATTCATGCACTGGCCAAAATCGAAATATTAAAGTCGCCTTCACATTAATGAAATTGGCCTTAGATCCTCAGTTAAGCATTAAAACAATTGATCATAAAAAAATTTTGGTGTCCGGCCATTTCGGAGTAATAGAATCAGCGTCACGAAAGTGTATTCAAATCTATACTTCCGAGTACTGGATTCATGTGGCCAAGAAAGCGAAGACCAAGAAGCCTTTCGTGGTTGTCAAAGTAACAACACCTGAAATTTTATCCACCAAAAAACTTGAAGACATGATAGTCAACAGGAAAAAAAAACTGATGAAGGCCATCCCGTCAACTAGTTAGAGATGAGGTGGATGAGGTTTGAGCGAGAGCAACCTTGGACACTGCAGTATAGAAATACCTCACCTACCAAAACTTCTAAATTTGCTGAGAAGCAAGACCCACTGTACAAAACTCCAAGAGTAGTCACGAGGCAAAGAAAAATAATATGCTTTCACTTTTACTATTTCTTCCCCCAAACACACACGCCCATTTCAAGAGCCCATGGACAGAAACATCCACTAGGTCACAAACATCCCCGAATGAGGAAATTGGAGAATCAGATAATGACGAACCTCTCTTTGATAATACCATTTAAAGCATAATTTAAAACTGTTTAGATTATTTTTCGATACAGGTATAAAAAAGTAATCATATATTTCCATTTCACACTGTGTCTATTCATTTGATCGACCTTATGTAAAACACATTTCAGGGCTAAAGTGGATCAAGCCCAGTAAATTCTGACTTAAAATTGAATTTCCAGGGGTAATATAACAAGTGGTGTTCTCATTATCGATAATGATTTTATAAATACAACGAATTTCAATCCCAACGACGAAACATTTTCCAAAGTTTGGGGTTGAAATAAGTTGTATTTTTAAAATCATTATCGATTTTTGAGAACACGAATTATATTTAGGAAGGGAATATATTGAAATGATTGAGTCATCTGGTAAAGCAGAATAATCAAGAAGATAAATATACAGTTTAAATGCCTATATTTATTTAGATCACTTCCTCTTTCAAACAGCAAACCACATTTATTGCCACATTTTACTATTTTACTTGTACTTGAGATACACTGACATTTCGGGTTATGTTTTTATTAGTGGCCGACTAGATTACGCGCAACCGATAAATCGTCGGCTTGGTGTTATAAGGTTGCATGTAACATTTTTTTCAATTTTTAGGTCTATAGCTTTACACGGCTACATGTTTTTAAATCGGGACTTTTCAACTTGTTGGAAGGTTAAATTTGGATTATAAAGAATCTGTGATAAAAAAAAAGTCTAAATACAGTGCACAATACATCATTTTCTATAATAACAAACATATTTAAAGTCGTTATTCCAAAATTTACAAATTTGCACCTACAACCTTGTAACATTAAGCCGACGAAATAACACCATCGCAACGATAGTCGCTGCGATTTGTGTTTAACAAAAAATTGTGACAGCGACCTACATTTGTTCGTGGTATTTTCGCGAAAATACAACCGTTGTATTATCAGCATTGTCAGTTATTAATACATGCGTAACTATAGAAACCGCATTGTTATGACGTCACTGTTTCACGTATGAGTTATATTCCCACCTTAATTATTATTTTTGAAATTTCAAATTATAACTCATATTTACGTTAGTCTTCCTACTACAACAATAAGAAGAAAATTACCCTCTAAATCATTTTAAGATTCAACTAGTGTTGATAAACTTCAATCTTGATTATCTCAAAACTATAATTTATGGACTTGATCCACTTTAGCTCTGAACGCCTCAAATGTAAATTATATTCACACAATATGTGTGAATGCATTACATACATACATACATACATACATACATACACACATACATACATAAATGCATGCATGCATGCATACATACATACATACATACATACATACATACATACATATCTACATACATACATACATATATACATATATACATAAATACATATATGAATACATACATACATACTTACACTGTGTTTCACTTAAAGTGGTTACACCTCAGTAATTTTAGACTTAGTAAATTACTAGCCTACTGTGATAAAGAATTAAAGCAAATAAATGAAAAAAATATATAAGGAATTTCTTTTTTGAAAAATTTTCTTGAGAAAAGTTGTCTAATTTCAATTGAAAATAAAGTGTACACATACATTTGAAATAAGCTAGACTCGCATATTATAAAATATACGAGTAATGAGTAGATAACATAATGGTTTTAAACAATGTATTTGTTCTAAAGTTAGACATTGTCTTAAATATTATTACATAGTTAAATTCGTGTATTAATAGAAAATCATTTAATAAATAACGTGTATACTCATATCCACATATAAAAGATTATATGTATAAAATAATTCTCACCACATCTCAGTATACTAACGTTACTTATATAGATTAGATGGATAGATTGCACGTCAAGTTAAGCACTTTTTCCTCAAGCCATAATTTCATAAGCTTCATCTCGGTATCCCATCATTTTCGATAATAAAATTAAGTCTGAACGAGTTATATATAAAGGGCATTATATGTTGATAATTAAATTATCGTCACAAACGGATTAGCATTGTGATTGTATTTAAATTAAAAGAATAATTGCAATAGATTCCCTATTAGCTACGGATGTATATATTGAGAATATAATTAGATTTGAATTAATAAATTATAATGTATTAACATCGTAATATCTTTTGGGTGCAAATAATATTTATTGATGGGAAAATTTGTGATTCATTATTTTTAGCAGACAAAACTGAAATGTAGAGCAACTATTAAATAACAGTAAATGTTATTTACTGCACCTGCACCTGATGTGCACCTGCAAATGTAATATTTTGAATAATTTCTGAGTAAATTAAAGTATTTTAGCAAAGTATAAAATAATAAATACATAGTTTTGTACTTTGGTCACCTTAAAACTATATTTTTTCTAAAGTAATCAACACAATTTAAAAAGTAAAACAACGTTGCATTGCAAATTACGCCAGCTTTCAAATAAATCATCATTCAATTCCCACTGTAATTGAATAAATGGGGTTGCGTCCCCTGCGACAAACAGGTTCCAATATTGAAGATTTGATTGCCAAAAGCCGAAAGTCCTCCTTACTTAAAATTTGACGTATTTAAGCCATTTCATTAAAAAAGTATATTTTTTATTCTTACATATTTAGGGTGTTTTGTTTTTGCGTGGACAAGCTGTATACACTTGGGACCATATTAACTTAAGTGAGGTTATTTCTTAGTATCAATATTGAAATAGCTATTTCTATTACAAGGGAGCAAAGTGCACAATTTCCTCCCACAGGAGGGAATGACACTTTGCTCCCGAGTAATTCAAATACAAATCGTATGTATTATACATAATACATGCGAATAATACATTTTTTCCTACGACCTTTCACAGTGTTTTGCATATATATTATATTTTCTTGAGCATGACAGTTAAACAACCAAATGTCAAAATATAATATTTAAAATATTGTTAAAAATAAAGTATACAAGGAACGTATAAATAAAAATAATGCGAGGCTTATGTCGCACGTTGAATGGATTACGACTACGTATTTATATTTTCAACAGGATTTTTTTTAATACACTTAGATGCAAAAAAAAACCGGCCATTGGGTAATGGTTTGCAAAAGACCTTTTTTTTTAAATTTTGATGTTGGTATAGTCCTTAGAATAAGTTTTTTGTGTTTTACAATCAGAGACCGTCAGGATGTAGAAAGAAGCAACATGTGGTACTTATTATTTATTTAATGAACATTAATAAGCGAAAACGATAATTTACGTATACATGAAAGAAAATTCATTTCTGCAAAATAAACTTAACAGAGATTAATAATGAAAATGACAGTTAATCAAAAACAAACAAGTCAGTAGCCACCTTGATCCTCTATGCATAATGCCGAATGACCAATAGGTAGTGAAGAACGCATACCTTTAAATGTTATTTTCGCTTATTAAATAAACTGACAAGTATCATATGTTGTTTTTTTCTACATCCTGATGGTCTCTTTGATTGTAAAACACGAAAACTTTCATTCTAAGAACTGTACCAATATAAAAATTTAAAAAAATGGTTTTTTTGCAAACAACGACCCAATGACCCGTTTTTTTTGCATCTGAGGGTATATAGTTTGTGAAAATTGAATTGTAAATATTAACATTATTTTATCTCGATTTTGTTTCATTCTAGTTTCACAATAAGCACTATTATAATAGAGTATTATAAAATTGAATGTCCATTATTGCTTGCACTAATGGACTTCGACGACGAAAATTCGATAGGAAGCAATGGTTTAGATTTATACTAATTATCAGATCACCGGGAAAACTTTAGTAATGACTTCAAGTAAACCAGTAATCAGCCGGCGCTCGAATATTAATATGATTAAGCTCTAGAGGTCTACTAGACGAGACAACTCGAGTGCATTTAAATGTCATGGATTGAATTGTATGCATTTCAACATAATCGATAATGTATTCCGCTGTTTATTTAAGCAGAAAAGCGATTAAGTTTTGAGGATGCTTTAATAACTGAAATGCTTTTCCACCAAACGGGTTTAATAATATTCGATAGAATGATATCTGCACTATGTTTGAGTTATGTGAATTAAACATATACCTACATACTAGTGTAGCTGCATTATTAAGTATTCGTGATTTGTGGCATTTGTTTACTAATTCATCACAATACGCGACGTAAATTAAATACTGACGATTATGTATTGCCACATTAATCAATGTTATTTAAAATTTAAATTTTAATATAGCGCAATATTTATAATTAACTACGGAACATGTAATTTATTGCAGCTAATAAAAGACATTCATTGGTCTCCGTAAAGTTCTTTCAACACTTTACGGGGAGGTCAAAATTAGCAATTCAAAAACTGTTATGAAGTATAATCTAATGACTTACCCATGAAGCCAGCGTTCTTAAAACTAAACCGCAAGAAGCAAAATTAATATCCGGAGTGCAGATATATCTTCCTCAAGTAATCCATCCGGCGGATACAAGTGCTAGGGCATTATTTTATTTTAACCATTAAGCTCTCATCTTCACCAGATTAAGGACTATATATCTTTATTTCAGTCGAATGTGCGGCGAAATTTATAATAACACAAACCAGAATGTCCGCGACCATCCGAGGAAAATGACATTTACGGGATTGGGCCGAGACGAGATGAAATGCAATGCATTGCAATTTTGCAAGAAAGGCGCCTTTTTGTGCTGCGATTCAAATGGCTGCTGTCGTTCCGGGATTATCCGGTGGACATTATTTATATATCATGGGACGTATTATAATGAATTCCCCCGCTGCACAAATGAAACGGCACTGCATAATCTTGTAATATATCAAAGCCATCGTTTATGATGCGAAATGCTACTGATATAACAGTAACATGATTTGACGCACATCCGTGGTGTTTAATAATAATATAAAATTTATGTAAGCGATAACTGCTAAATTCACTCTGTTCAATTTAATAAAAAATTACTGCTAAGCAATTTAATGAGCAATCTAACGATATAAATAAACACTGTATACTGGTAGCCGTTACTTTGTGGAACATGGTAAATGAATGAAATAAAACAATTTTACTTTGTTGCTTCCACTAACACCTTTATTTTACAAAAAATAATTTAGTGACTGCAGTTTCGACTACTTTATAGTCATTGTCAAACTAAGTACAAAAATTGGGAATGAAACACAATATTTGTGTTTCAATTGGGAATGAAACACAAATATTGTGTTTCATTCCCAATTTTTGTACTTAGTTTGACAATGACTATAAAGTAGTCGAAACTGCAGTCACTAAATTATTTTTTGTAAAATAAAGGTGTTAGTGGAAGCAACAAAGTAAAATTGTTTTATTTCATTGATATAAATAAATCTAATATATGAACTAAAATAAATGCAATTTTGTTATTTTATTATATTATTTAAACATTAAGAATAGTGACTGCAGATCCCACTACGTTCTCAGTCTAGTCATTGTCAATATTCAACACCAATAACGACTGACGTCCTATTAAAATAAATGATAAATAAACGACATAATAAAACAATTTTGTTATATTTAATACAATTGCGATATTCCACTAAGTAACGGCTGCCAATATACAGTATTTAATTAATCTAATTATAAAACATATTTATACGGCGTACGGCGGAGGATTATAATTATAATTATTCACTTGTTGGTATTCGTGGCTGTAATGGTGCATATATGACTGCAGGCGTTTAGTATTTATGATGCAATATTTCCTAACAAATAATGCCAACTGAAAATTATATATCACACCATTGTGAGAACGCTGATTGTGCATTTGACAATCGCCTACTATACGATTATGCAAGTGATTTAGAAATTACAGGATTGCTACGATGACTAATGATTTATATGCAAATCTAGAGTATATCATTGATTTTTAATAAAATTATTGAAGGCTCTTATTCAGTTTCTAGAACTTCCATCAGGTAAAACCGCGATTTAATACGACTGGTAGTATATTTACCGCTGAAAGTGGGACACATTGGGGATCAAATCAATGCGAATAGAATACATATGTATTATTATATTTTATCTGGTCTCGTGCATCTGTCGCATGAGAATAGATAAAATATAATAATTTAAATGCACTAAAATGATAAACCCTAGACGAGTGACATGTGATGATTGACGACTGCAATCATGCTACGTGTTTGTATACGGGGAGAAGAGCTGAGTTGCACTTACGCGATTATTGCTATATAGTGTGTCAAGGTGGAGTTGAAACCAAACACGATTCCTTTCCTCCTCATTTTGGAGAAGTACAATCTAGCGGCAGTCAAAGTTACCCTCTATCAAGAATGGTTCAATTAGAAGCATTATAAATGCCACCTCTTGTAGAAATCAATTAATTTCATATACTTTTCTCCTCTTCTTACACTTCATTATACGAGCTTTGTCTCAAAAATACGTAAACTTTTTATTTTACATTTAATCATCTAAAACAATTTTGTCTCCTTCAAAGTAGGACCCCACCTGACTCATGCTAGCTTGGGTTGTTAGTGGTGGGGGAACCTCATTATCTAGTCTCCCAACCTCCTGCATAAGTCTCTATAACTATTTTATACGTATTTATGGGACAAACTTCGTATTATGACTGGCATATAAGTCTAATGAGACCACTCATTAGAAATCAAAAGCCGAATAGAAAAAGCCAGAGCAGCATTTAGGAAGATTAGGACAGTTTTAAGGAACCACAGCCTTAGTCTCCAGCTTGAGCTCAGACTGGTTAAATGTTACGTCTTCCCAGTACTGCTATACGGAGTTGAATCTTGAGCTGTAACGGAGGCCTTGATGAAGAAATTGACAGCTTTTGAGATGTGGACGTACATAATGATTCTTAAAATCCCTTGAAAATCTTGGATCCCTTGATCCATTGGATCCCTTGGACCCTTGGAACCATTGCCAATGAGGGAGTGCTAAGGAGATTGAATACAGAGGCAATAGTTGCCACGACTGTACAAATAAGGAAACTGAAGTACTTAGGACACATTTTGAGACATGTGGAAAGATACGAGCTATGACATTTGATTATCCAAGGAAAAGTACACGGCAAACGTGGAATTGTCGAAGAAGAATCTAATGGCCGAAAAACTTAAGAAGTTGGCACAACAACGACCGAACTGTTTCGTAACGCTGCCAATAAAATCATGATTGTAATGTAGATAGCCAACATCCAGAACGGATATGTACGATAAGAAGAAGATATAAGTCCTGCAAAATGCATGTACATTTGAGCATCATCTCCCGATGCACTAAACTGATGAGACAAATCAGGTTTAAACTGGTCTCCAGTTGTTCTCTAGGATGGCATCGCCGATATTGGATATGGATGGTACAATATTTCAAATTAAAATCGACAATACGTCTGTTCACGCTTCCAATTAGACAGAAGTAGTTTCATAGCTCAATACAATTATGTTATGTAAATCCTTTGATGAAATGTAGAAAAGATGTAACATTTTTCTTACATTTCTACAAAGAATTCTTAGCTTCATAAAGAAGCTTCAGCAGATGGACTTTAATAGGGATGATAGTGTTCGTTTCAAACATAACTCTAACATACTTTCAATCAATGTTATCGTTTAGGGCAATTTATTTTATTGATACTCGAGTATATTCCTCCTAGTTCATGACTATAAAATATGGCTGTTTTTAATTTACCTGCAGTTTCTGGTCTTCATTTTCTCTCACCAAAATTGATTAGTGGACCGTATATCATGGCCTCATAATTCAATAACCTAACCTAACCTAACCTAAAAATATGAAGTAACTTGTACTAAACTACGTTTGTTTCAAACATTTCTAACTACATTTTACGTTTGCCTCACCCAGCATAATACGTCAATAAGAAGTTATTCTTTAAATACTAATATATTTAATGTAAGCATCGACAGTTTCGGGCATTTGTTTTTCGTTATGGTTTCATCGATTTTGTTATAGTTTCATCCATTTTGAAAACCAGACATTATAATATTCTTTTATTGTTTTGTTCTTAATTGGAATACTTACTGGTAGATCTTTTCTTGTTTTAATTATTTTTATTGTGTCTTCTTGACCTTACTTGCTAGCTTCGGATATAATTTTCGGCCATCTTCAGAGGTTAATTCTACAATACATATATATATATATATATATATATATATATATATATATATATATATATATATATATATATATATATATAGGGTGGTCACTTTTACGACGCCCACCATTCGGATCTATGTAACGGAAATACCTACAGAGTTGGTCAAATGGGATAAAAGTTTCTCATTTTTGTGCTTTTCATGTATGTACTGAAACGAAATCTGGGATATCTTGCACAGTTCCTGAAATATCGCTGAAAAACTAAAAAAATGCACTTTCCTTTCCTTTTATAACTTTTTTACTTTTGAAGGAAATTTTACGAAACTGAAACTATTACATTTTTCGGCGTGAGCTTTCTGATGACAGTACCAAACATTTTCTGCGTTAACTAGATGCCCAATTTTTTATAGTCAACATTTGATTTTCTTATGGCCGCAATATTGGATTTTAATAGAATTCAAAAGGGCGAAAAATTCCGATTTCAACCATGCATAACAGATGGAAAATCTGACATTATTTACTACCAAAAATCGATAATTTAAAAATTTGTTGCAAAAATTAAACTGCTGTGGAGTGCTCTAAAAATCAAATTCCCATGGATTAACAAATTACCATTTTGACATTTCTTCATACAAAGAAAATAACTTCTGAGTAATTTTATTGTGTATAAAGTGCAAAAAAGGAGATAATATCTTTGATAAGTAAAAATGGCAAGATATTATCCTCAACATAAACAAATTGACATGTACAATCTCTATAATGTAATATCTTAAAGAGCCCTGACCGAGATTGCCAATCATAAATCATATTGTATTCATTAAATAATCTGATCAAATACCATTATTGAATTAAAATTTAGGATATTTAATTATTGCCATTTTTACTATAAGAAATTGTACTTAAATTTCAAATTAGATTTTTTTTGTAAAAACCTCAACTGAAATACATACTGCTTGTAGATCATTGAACTAAAAGTAGATATAAATGTAGTCATGGATCAGTATTTTTGCTATACCAAGAAGCAATAAGATGAAAACATTTATTAATTGCCGGATGTATAGTTTATCGAGGGGTGAGTAGAAGAATTAAGAGTAAATGCTAAATTTTAAACTTACCAACCACGCTAAACTTAGACCTGGTACATTGTAAAAAGATAACTCACCTGAAACAGAAAGAACGTTATAATTAAAAAAAAAGTAGAAACAAATTAGGCTTAGGTTAATTAGGGTGTCCCAAATTAGGCTACCATGAGTATCTTTATTATTATTAAACATAGAGATTTGGTTAGATGGGTAATATTGTGCAGTTTGAGCGTTGAAACAGATGACGTTGAGAAAGTTGCAAAAATTCCAAAAAAAAAAAAAACTGTGTAACACTGAAAATGCAATTTTTTTCATGTCAAATATTTTGGAAACTATAAAACTACCAATCGATGGTAGCCTACTCAATTTAGTACACCCTGTATACCGTGACATTTTTTAACTCTCAACATAGTCAATACAACGTCCTTATGTTCAATTTAAAAAACAGGTCAATGCGTTCAAATATAGAATACCGGCCAGTTGTATTTCTGCATTTCTGCAACTTCAACGATGCAAAAATACGAAATCATATTCTTGTATTTCGAAACACATGAGAATGACCCAATTCTGGTCGAAACTACAGTCGTGTTTAACGAAAAAAAAAAATGACAAAAAACGTAGTAACGTGTTTCATTGTTGTATCATCATATTGTTTGTTGATTTATTCATCATATTTTTACATCATTTTTGTTGCATCATATTTATTTTTTATAGGTTTTACAGGTATTATTGCTTAAATACTGTACTCGAATTATTCATGTAATATCCAATAGTAAATATCAAATATCAAATATCCAAAAATAAAATCATGTCTTATGTAGAAGGCAATTTTCGATTTAATAAATTAGAAGAAACACTGCCATAACACAATTTTTCTTAATACGTGGCTAAAAATTTTATAACACTACTACAATCCAATGGAATTATGATTATTATTTATTAGTCTATTAATTTTTTAATCATGCGTTATGGAAATAATATCTGGATCTACAAAATGATAATATAACTAGCAGCAATAAATATCTATAGAGAATATCACAAGCGTTAGTTAATTCAAAAATAGAATATTTACAGTAACTGTTAACAGTACAGCTATTGCACTCGTAGATATAATTTAATAATTATTTTACCAGAGTATTTTAACTTATTAAAAAATGCAAATGTAAATATCAATCAATAGTTTGGGGTAGACTATTATTTTAACAGATTTTACGAAATTTACATCTAAATATAGCATTCTGGCGATTGACCGTCAATTCAAAGCAGGTACCTAAAATATCCATGTAACTAAAATTAGGATCACCGGGAAGATTTCCCGGTACCCTAGATACCAGGATACCGTGGAAATTCCACCAGCGCACATAGACAACATCTAAATCATCAAAACTGCACAGCTAAATAGTGTAATCGGAGTAATTGATTGCATCAAGCAGTGGCAGTTATTTCAATGATTAGTAGGTTTTCATTACTACTAATTTCATTCAAGAGGAGTCGTTGTTAATTATTCGTCAGTCCCAATAATTACATTCACTGCAAATGTGGCTCTCTAATTGTCGTTTATCAGCACTTTATAGGAAAACTAGTTGATTAGAATATTTGTATTGATTTGTGCCGTACGACTTTATACGATATAATAAAAATCGTAGCAAGGCATTCGTGTCATATTGTACCCATTGAAGTAAGCAATATCAATTCAAATATAGAATACCGGCCAGTTGTATTTCTGCATTTCTGCAACTTCAACGATACAAAAATACGAAATCATATTCTTGTATTTTGAATCACATGAGAATGACCCTATTGTGGTCGAAACTACAGTCGTGTTTAATGAAAAAATAAAGTGATAAAAAACGTAGTAACTTGTTTCATTGTTGTATCATCATATTGTTTATTGATTTATTCATCATATTTTTACATCATTTTTGTTGTATCATATTTATTTTTTATAGGTTTTATAGGTATTATTGGTTAAATACTGTACTCGAATTATTCATGTAATATCCAATAGTGAATATCAAATATTAATTATCCAAAAATAAAATCATGTCTTATGTAGTAGGCAATTATTCGATTTAATAAATTAGAAGAAACACTGTCAAATTAGTGCCATAACAACATTTTTCTTAATACGTGCCTAAAAATTTTATAACACTACTACAATCCAATGGAATTATGATTATTATTTATAATATGAGTCTATTAATTTTTTAATCATGCGTTATGGAAATAATATCTGGATCTACAAAATGATAATATAACTAGCAGCAATAAATATCTATAGAGAATATCACAAGCGTTAGTTAATTCAAAAATAGAATATTTACAGTAACTGTTAACAGTACAGCTATTGCACTCGTAGATATAATTTAATAATTATTTTACCAGAGAATTTTAACTTATTAAAAAATGCAAATGTAAATATCAATCGAGATATTCCGCGCTTCTAGATGTGTTTATTCGCGTCAATTTTGCCTGCGATCTGAAGGTTTTATTGATTTCATCGGCGTCTGTTTGTCAGAATTGTAAAATTTACGGCACCCCACGTTCCAACTTTTATTATTCTCTGGCAAATATTTTATAATTCTAGTTAAACGTTAAAGTCAAAGCACACCATAAGAAATATGCTATATAAACAAAAAAATCACGGACTAAAAATATTTCCACAGGGGTCTAATATGTGTTAATATGTTAAGTGCTGGACTTTTCGTGCACCGATAATGTGGCGAATAGTTATCAGGCGGTATAAGATACGTGTAGTACGAGTTTAGAAACATATTAAATGGGCAATTTCAAAGCTTCCACAACCTTTCTCATTAAATTTGTGGATGCGGAGTTATCTTCAGGATCACGTGTGACTAACGCATCTCGAACCTTTCTTTGTTTCTCAGCCTTAATTTATCCAGTTAAAGTTAATATTACTTTAAGCTATGGATTAAGGTCACGTAACGTAAGGCCATTGACGTTTCACTTATGTGAAAAATTAAATTAGTTCTGAAATTAATACAAATTGAAAATAAATACAGTGGCACTACATCACATGAAATTTAGATCGCTCTTATAGTTTGAAAAACTTTTAATTGATTTTCATTGTGCATTAAAATTAAAATATGCTACAATCCACAATCGTAGTTTCTACATGTGGATATTTAATAAAGGTGATGTTATTAAAATGAATATGAAAGTGATTGCATAATTCGTGTGGTGTGATTTACATCCTAACACTTGCTAAACATTTATTTCTGAATTTAAATTCAGTAAAGTAGACACCAGTATAACTCATGTCTTCCAGGGAATCAATCAAATATGTGATAGCAGCTGCCGGATAGTTTCTTTCCCACAAACTTTCGATTCAAAAAATAAAAGTTAAAAACGCTTTCCTGCAGAGGAGCCTCAAATATCGTGACTATTAGAACGGGCGGAATTATAGCACATAATGAAGTTTTCAGCGGGTTCTTGGAGAAAAACCTGTAAAGTGAACCAAGCCCGAATGCGATTTGTACAAATTAACGTAGCGTGTCGGATTTTCCCACGGGCACTGCGTAGAAATTCTCCGTCGATCGAGAAACAAACAGCGAATTGAATTAACGTAACGAGCTCGAGCAATAAGTTTATTACATCCATTTGCTGGCCCCAGCACCGTGAATTTTAAACCAAGAAGGGGCGGTGGGATGACGGGGACGTCATAGGACCGATAAGCCCGACGTCTTTGTGAACTTCGGATTATCGCCCTGAGGAAAGATGCGATCGCGGTTATTTTGGTAATTAGACGGGGACGGTGTGCCTAAACGAAAGAGACGACGAGTCACAATTACGTTTTATAGGGGGGAATGTAAGAAAAATTACCGTCATTATTAGCACTTAGGCTACATTTTCGAAGAGCCGAGGGGGAAAATTAAAAATTATTAATGCTCAGTTCTTTAACGTCATCGTTTGACATGCCTTTTCTAACAGAAATAAATTGAAGCAGCTAAGTCCTACCCATCTCAATTATATCCTTAATACATACATTTATACATTTTCATAAAGTATAACCCGTATACCTTTGTTATTTAATCGTGGTAATTACGTACTTCAAAACAACAAAAATATATAATTAGTAGCCAAGCGATCACAAAGGGCGATCAAAATGACAGACGGCAATGGCTCAGTTAAGATGTAATTATGTGTTCGGTTTCAGCTAATAGGAACGGACTGAAACCAGAGGTGTCGAGTACCTATGCTAGTAATTATTTTTCTCCGGACACGCACCCTCTGTAAATTTCAATACAGCTACCCAGACCGTCGAAATTTAAACCCCAGTTCGTTTATTACAGCAGATTCCTGTAAAAGACAGGTAGGTGTAAATATAATGGTACTCCCCAAGTGTCTCCCTTAATTACAGCCGTAACGTATGCTCCCTTTGAGTCGCCCTTATCTAATGAATGACACGAACAATTGGTGCGTTGCCGACCCGGGATCACCGATCGTACCCTCATTCCATTCGCAAATGTAAATTCAAATTGTGGCAATTTACATATGGCAGTATCATGTTTTATTTGTGCGGCGTGCATTTTTTTAGTCAAGCGTAAACAATAACGCCGTTACTTGAGTGAACAAATATATTCCATCAGGCTGGAATTTAAATTGTTCAACGTATCGAATGGCTTCCAATGACAATCATCATTCAATGAGTACGTTTTAATTTAAATACTCGTATATAATGTGTGCAGTTCTCTGCACTTGATTTAGAATATTTTTATATAATACCGTAATCGAATTTATAAAATCTGCATACATATTGAAAATCCTAAAATCCTTGAAAATCCTAATTTCCGCTTTTTACTAAAAAGGAAACAGTTGTATACGTGTGAGGCTTGCAGAATACACAACGCCAATATATTTCTGGAAAGCCCGAAAGATCTAATTCAAGTTTTACTAGTACAAAATGCTTGACTTTATACCACGCGCACTTGTTTATGATGACTTTCAATTGAAAGTTTTGTTTGACTGTATTTTTACTTGATTGATTGTTTTTTTAATTATTTGGTTGTACAATAGTTTTGACGTAGATCAAGATTTCTTAATTTACGAACCAAATGACGACAATCATTTTACCTTTACACATAATTATATTATTATTATATACGTTCTACTTCTATGGGAGCCTAGTGCACCTTAAAGGTGTTTTTAGGCATTTGTGTAGTAAGGTTGCCAGCTTTATGTACCTTTGCTTATGACTTCCACTATATTTTCCGTTTCTTTTTATCTTTAGCTTCTAGTTTTATGCCATTCCATGACTTCCTTATATACAGGCTGATTCAAGTTTTATTACCATGGATTTTTTAGGCATTTGGAGTTGCCCAAAAAATATGAAATTTTGGATTTATATAAGTATATTTCACATACAGGGTGTCTACGCTAAACCGTTCGTTAAAATTTTACGGGGTTGCCGTTGTCCTAAAAATTTCAAAAAAATTCTCGTCACACGGTTGAATCAGTTATCCTCATTTGAAATATTTTCAAGTTTCTATCCCTTCCGGTTCCACCGGAAGTAGCACCAACTTTCTTATTTTAAATGGAACACCCCATATATTATTATATTTTTGAATTCCAAGCTTAAATTGGAACATACTTTGTAAGAACATATGTACACTTATCTCTTCTATTTTTCAAGAAAAAAATGTTTTTCTAAAATTTTGACCTGTAAAAGGTAGCCTGAAATCTGTCTATAACTTCTCTTAGGAATAAGATAAAATTATGAGTTAAATTTCTAATTATACATAGAGGATGCCTCTATGAGTAAAATTATTGGAAACTGTCAATTTTGATAATAAGTGTTCATAAAATGTTAATATCTGAGTGCCCTCTTAAATATCCTGTAATTCAATATTTTTAAATGGAATGACCCATTTTTTATCGCATAGCACGATTGGGACAAAAATTACTACAAAAAAGTATAATACAACCATACTCCTAAAGCAAGAATTTTTTGAATTATTTCGAGGATTACTTTTTCGTCGCTTTTCTGCAGGGTATAATTTTGCATGTCACAAGTGCAGTCTAGTAGGCATGTGATATGCTTTTGTTTTGTCGCTATTGTAATGCAAACTGTCAAATAATAAAACCATTTAGAATAAAGTATTACAGAAATCAAAATCAACAAAATGAATCATTACACAAATCAACAAATTATCAATCAATCAATCTTGTTTTATTCATCGGCGGCAAATGTGAATAAGTTTTATTGAATACTCTACATGTTAGAGCAACAATTCTATTGCAGTTGTAATGTATAAAGAATAAATTGATAATTTGTTGATTTGATTTGGTAATTAGTAAGGTAATAGTACTGTCAAAGATAAAAATCATTACCGTTGTTATGATAGTTGTAACCGTTGTAACTAAAAAAAAAAACAATTTATAGTAAATACTAACAAATTGCGTTTACAATATAAAGTTGATATCTTTACAACATGTGAGACAAATCTATCAGATTTGACAAGTGAAAGCAAAGACATACGTTGTATATCTATCCTTTTTTTTCATGGCAACTTTGATGAAAGTTTTTTTGAATCACCCGATATAACTTTGTTCCATAAATTTTATTACTAGTATACACACTATATTTTTTACTGCCCCATTTCCATAAATTATTTTTCTCAGTGTAGGAGCAGAATATGCGTAGGCATATGTTTTTTTCTATACCTGTCTTAATACAAATCGATGAGAACAGTAAAACTTGTTCGTATGTAGTTTAATTCCCATACTATACAATATTTCGTAATCGGTGATCTGCAATTATAATCTACAGGCAAAATTGAAAGCGATACGGAGAAATAATCGCCTGATATGTAGGTTTTATGAAGCCTACAATGTATCTCACTATGGGCATTGTTTTGTAATCCCTATACGTGTATTCATTAAATTATTAAGGGACCGTCGACATTTTATGGCTTGCCTTCAATATAAATATATAAATCTGTGACAAATCATAACATTAAATTTCTCCACCTTCTAGCAATATTAATGGTAATAGCCATTTAAAAATTTACTGATTTTTGGGATAAAAATATTTCTCTCTTTATAAAGCGAATTTTAATGATAACAATAGATGACTGAAAGTAGGAAGTAACAAAAAAATTTTATGACATTTTGTCTGTATGTCGCTTATAATCATATTGTAAACATTGGCTATAAATGTGATGTAATTGGTATGATGCTCTAAACAAAAAATCCTTTCCTAAATGAAAATTTTCCAGCTTTAATCAATAAAATCATCAACTATTACATATTCTCTTAAATTCTGGATCCTAACCTTAATGTAAAACGAGAGGACATGTCCGTATTTGGGACAAAATATTTTTATCATTAACTTTCAAACACGCTGTATGTGTAAAAAAGTGATCATAACATTTGTTAATTGCGCTACATTAAAAAAAAAAAAACGAAAAAATGCCCATTCCGAGAAAAGCAAAACTTTATTTTAAATAACAATAACATTGCAAAAAATCTACATTGTAAAGGTTAAACATAACAGAAATTATTTTATTATCTAAACAAATATGTATAAAAATGAAAGTTGAAATGTAAAACAAGAATATGTACAATGCAAATACTAAACATTATTTCGCATTAAATATTAATTTGAGCGTTTTTTCATCGTGGTAAAATACACCAATTATGCTTTCGGTTTTTATACCTGAATGGCCGCACAGCGGCGTGAATATATTCACTGGGTGATATTCAATGTTTATTCGATTCCACAAATCCTTTATATATTGTCATAATTATTCATTGTCCAGTAATTCCAAAGCACATTTACCCAATATCAATTTAACGCATGATAAAATATCTTCATACCCTTGAATTACAGCAACAAATCAGTAATAATTCAAATGGAATATTATACAAAACCAAACCAACATACGAGATCATATCTGCAAAATGTAATTTAAAAATAGGATCACGAATTATAATACACCTAAATTTTATGGTGTGTGTAAAAAGAGTATAGGTGGTTAATTAATAAAGAAAACATGTTCATGTTCTTGAGTTACAAAGTAGATGAAATCCGTACACAACATACATACATATTGTTTAAAATAGGCATAATAATAATATATAATAATAATCCGTACTACTCCTCCACCTATCCACATATCGTGATAACGTGTATTTCCGCCAAAATAAGGTACACATTTTGTGCTCGATTACATTACTTTACACTGCGTATAATACCGTGAAATATGATATTATTGTATTTTGTTACAAGACTTGTATAAAATATATTGCCAATTTGTGAAATAATTTTAATACAAAATGTAATTACATGGATTTATTTCATTTGATCTCTTTTATACATTGCAGTAAACCAAGCAAGCATCTTCAATATATTTGATGAATTTTACCGAAAGGATAAAACCCTTACGCATATGTACGCATCCTAAATAAATACAATTTTACATCCTTCGTAACACAGATTCTTTCGTAGCGAGCGAACGACATGGAAATATTTAATTTAAAACTTCAAATCCCACATTTAACAAGTCAAGTAGAATAAACATTTCCTCCCGTTTTTTAATCCTATCTCAACGGCGGAAACGAAGCTAATAACAAGAATTTGTTTGCGTATATCCTACGTAAGTAAATATATAAATCGGGGCATATTTCATCCCCCATTTCGATGAATGCGGATGGAAAGGATCAAGTCCGGTATATACGCTGTATCGTTTATGTCTCGGATTAATGAATTCGTTATTGATTGTAGAAGAATTCCTATATTCCTGGCATATATTGGTTATATGAAGGGAGCTGTTATAAGCTTCAGAATTTCGTTGATGACATTGACGTCTATAGGCGATGACATTGATGCAACAAATGCCAACTCATGCATGACTTCCGTGCATATATACATTGTAAAAAGAATCTAAATGTTTCTAATTTTCTCTTCATTTCCACATTGTGGTGCAGGTATAATAAAAGATACGTATGATATACGTGCCAAATGGCTTTTCAAATACTGCCGCTTCCGCTTCGCGTCATGCTTGTACAACCCGGCGAGCGTGCTTGAAAAGCTCTCTTATGCACTTGTATCATAATATATTGTCATACTTCTAATAGATTACCTTATTAACTTTAAAAGAAAAATTGGCCTGTAAACAATTCTTGTTAATTATTAATTTATATTCTCAATGTACATTTTGCGACATTTTTCTAATTTATTCTCCCTATCATATGTGTATGAATTAATGTAATTTCGTTAGGTGATAACACTCAGTAATTAATATTTAAAATATTCTACTCATAAATTAATGCTGTTTGGTTGTGATAAATTCAAGTTAATTCTGGCATAGAAATTCTGCATCTCTGAAGAATCATTAATTACAAGCACACTACTAATCTGTAAACTTTTCGTTTTGTGTTTTAATCAAAATGAGCGATGGTACTTAGGTCCCCGCATCAGCCCTTATCAATCAGCGATTTATTTCATCTCTTCTTAATTTAGTTAACTGTCTTTAACGCTGGGGAAAACTGCTACAACTCGGAATGTTGCTTCTTTCGCACTTTTTCTCGCAAGGCCGCCATGCCGGATAATAAACTGAGACAGTTTTTCCACCGGGGCGCGCCCTCTCCCCGCAGGGAGGGGAGCCGGAAATAAACGAGCCCTCATTAAAGTAGAAATTTTTGCGCATTTTTCATTGTGGCATTGTTTAGCTGAAGCGAATGGATGAGCGATGCAAAACAACGATGAACTTGAGGCCGTCTAATGAGTCTCATCCGTACGGATGAAAGTAAATTCTGGGGGCTAGACACGTGTATGTCGATAACGTTGTTACCTAGAGGGAAACACTGGGATGATATAAATGGTGGTTTTCTAAAAACAATTCTCACTGCATATGTGTTCCAGTTTCCACGCAGAATGAAACGGCAGCATTTTTATAATTATATTCGTAATTATGCTATTACTGGTACGAACTACAAAACTACCCAGTTTTCACAGAACATCTTGTTTTGGCATTGAAAAATATACTTATTATTCCAGTTTGAACGTTTCCTTGAACTTGAATTTTTCAAAGTTAAATATAAAGTATGAATAGCTTAATACCAACATGGATGGAATATTTAGTTTGTTTATTTCTGCACATATGGCTAATAATAACTATCGCAAAGAAATTCCTCTATTATAATTGGCAGGGCATTCTTTTGTGGTAGAGACTATGACAATAATTTGTATTGTGGAAGAGAACACTAGAAAGTAACCAATATAATAGAATACCTTTATTACAACGTTTCAATTCTAAATTTGGAAATATTTGACAACAGATTAGTTTTTGCGCAGAAAACTTGATATTTAATTTCATTTCTGTCAACTTAAAATTTAATTAAAGTGAACTTAACAAAACCCATTTTTTTAAAATTATTTATGCTTGCGCTCAATCGTAGACATATAAGGTGTAATAATTAGCATTTCTCTAGTAAAGAAATGCTAAGTGAAACGTTAATAATATATATTTTTATAATTACATACGAGGGAGGTTCGAAAACTAACCGCTACCCTCACAAAATGAGTGCTGCAATAAAAATTCCGCCAAATACGAGGTGCGTTATCTCAAGATTTCTTACAAAAAAAAATGAACTCAATAAGTCTGTCAGCAGCAGATATGCATTGTAAAATGTGTGATGTATACGGACTAGACATTATTAGCATAGACATTCATGATCAAAAGAGCAAACATTCATGATGAACAGAGGAGTAGTAGGCCTTGGCTACATCTGATTTCCATATGTTCACTCACATTAAGAAGTGGCATGGATATATATATATATATATATATATATATATATATATATATATATAAATATATTTATCATTACACCTTCTACCAATTAGTGTAGGTGTTTTTCTTTAGATTTCTCATTTTCTTCTTTCCATTAGTTTTCTATAAATTTGTTCCATTTCTTTTGGTCGTTTGTCATGTTCTTTGCCTGTATCGTTGTTAGTCCTCGTTTTGTTAATATCTCTTTAATCAAGTCGTCCCAGGTTTTCTTTGGTCTACCTCCTCCGGTCTTCTTGCATTTTGCTTCCCACACAAGTTTTGGTTGTCTATCTTCTTTCATCCTGTGCATGTGACCCCACCATCCTAACTGTCTCTTTTCAATAAATTCCAGGCTCGATTCTATTTCTAGTTCATTTCTTATTACTGAGCTTCTGATCTTGTCGAATTTTGTGACCCCTTTTGTTCTTGTCAGGTATTTCATTTCCACAGCTTGTATTCTTTCTTTCTCCCTCTTTTTCAGATTCCACGTCTCACATCCAAAAGTTAATACTGGTCTTAGCAGTGTCTTGTATAACTTAGTTTTTGTTTTGGTCGATACTTCTTTTCTGCGTAGGATGGTTTTATTCAGTTCATGGTAAGTACGTGTAGCCTTCTTAATCCTCGTGTCAATCTCACTCACTTGTTCCCCGTTACTGTTGAATACTACCCCCAAGTATTTAATTTCCTGCACTTGGCCAATTTTGGTGTCTTTTAATTTGATGTTCATCGCTTCCATACCTCCCACTACCATTACTTTAGTTTTATCATTATTTATTTCCATTTGGTACTTTTTAAGTATCTCTTCCCATATCTCCAAGTTCTTTTGTAATTTTGTTTCTTCATTCGCCAGTAATACAACGTCGTCTGCGAACGCTCCTTCTTTCACACTGATGTTCCTCATTCTTCTGTATCCTATTTCCATTTCTCTTGCTCCCGTTTGGCATTTTCTTATTATCTCGTCCATGTAGATGATAAATAGAATCGGACTTAGGCTTCCTCCTTTTCTCAGCCCGTCTTTGGTCTTGAAGCACTTTGATTCGTTATTGTTGTACACTATTATAGAGTTGTTGTTTTCGTATATCATTTTGATAATGTTTATGATTTTCGCGCTCAAACCTTTTTCTTCCAATATTTTCCAATGTTTCTTTCTGTTGACCATATCAAATGCTTTTTTTATGTCTATGAAGCCCATGTATACCTTTTTATTTTGTTTTTGTTTCTTCTTTATGATCTGTTTGATTGTGAAAATGTGGTCTTGTATACTCCTCCCTTTCGGAAAACCACTTTGTGCCTCGTGTAATGTCGTTTCTACTGTTGTCCTTATTTTGTTTTCTATAATCAAATTTTTTCATTCCAGTACTTATTAGATTGATGCCTCTATAGTTACCACATTCTTTTCTGTCGCCTTTTTTGTATATTGGTACCACAAGTGCGGTTCTCCAGTCGTCCGGTATCCGCTCCTCTTCCCATACTTCATTATATACTTTTAATAGTACTTTCTTCGCTTCTTTGCCGATGGTTTTCATCATTTCTGCTGTTATTTGGTCCTTTCCTGCCACTTTTCCGTTTTTCAGGCTCTAATTACTATGTCTAATTCTGTTTCTGTTATCTTTTCATTCTCGGTTTTGTTTTCTCTGTTTTGTGTAATTTCTTCTATCTCTCTATCATTGTTTTCCTCAGCATTTAATAATTCCATGAAATATTCCCTTCACCTGTTCATAATTTGTTTATCCCTTAATATATTTCCTTGTTTGTTCTTGATTTCATAGTCTGTCTGTTTTCTTTTCTTTTCTGAAGCTCTTGATAACATTCTAGAACAACTTCTGGTTTTCTCTGCTATTTCTTTCCATTCTTTCTCCAAATTCTTCCCATGACTTTTGTTTCGCTTTTAGTACTACTTCTGGGACTTTCTTTCGGCTTTCCTTATACTGGTCATATTTGCGTCTGATTTATCATTTAGGTATTGCTTCCAGGGCAGCTTTTTATTTTTAATTTCCTATTTAATTTCTTCTGTCCACCATCTTGTTTGTTTCTTCTTGTTGGGTTTCCTCATTGTTCCACATGTTACTTTTGCTGCCTCTTTCATAATGTTTCTTATTGTTTCCCATAACTTTATAATGTCCATCTCCTGTATTCTCTTTTTTGCGTCATTAACTCACCATTTTTGTGCACTCTTTTGCTACTTCTTCCTCTCTCAATTTGTATAGTTTCGTCGTCTCTCTTTCTTTCTTTATTTCTTTCTGTCTGTCGTTTACTTCTACTGTGTTTTCTTTTATTTTTGATATCAATAGGTAGTGGTCGCTATCAATTTCGAATCCTCTTCTAACCTTTGTATCGATTATGTTACTACGATGTTCTATATCTATTAAAATATAGTCGATAACTGATTTTCGTTCCTTGCCCTTTCTTCTCTAGTATATGTATGTATTTCTTTGTGGTTGTAGAATGTATTTGTTATAATAAGGTCCTCTATTAAACCTAAGTCTAGCATTCTCTTCCCGTTATCATTCCTTACGTTTTCGCCATATTTACCTATTATTCCGTTGAATATGTTATCACCTCTGCCTACTCTACAATTAAACTCTCCGCCAACATAAATTTCTCTTTTTAGGTTTTCCATTGTTTCTCCTAATTTATCCCAACGATAAAGATCTTCAAAATGCTGCATTTTATGCAGAAGGGATTTGCGTATTGATGAAACGCTACAAGTGCTTGAATTTAAATTGCGACTATGTCGAAAAACAGTGGAAGCTGTAGTTTGAAGACTCGAAATTAAAAAAAATGCGTTTTTTTAAATCTATAAATAATGGCGCGGCAGTTATTTTACGAACCGCCCTCGTAATTAAAAATAAAACTGTAACACGGATATTTCCCACAAATATTTCATTCACTGACAATCGATTTAAAATTCAGTTAATATTTCTTGTACTATTATATTATTAGTTAATTTAAAAAAAAATACAGCGGTTAATTTATTTGAAGTGAAATTACAACTTTTTTTGCCGTGCACAGTGGAATGTTATTGCAAGTTAATAATCTATTTAGCGGAGTTCAGTCCCCAGTTGAGGTGCATGCTGCACTAAAAGTTTGAACATTTAAAATTTAGTTACAGAGTTTTCCAACTATTATTTAATAACAAAACATCATAAATTAAAATAAATTATAATTACACCTGCTTATAATATGATAAATGTGTACACTTTTTAAGTTATCTGGGAATTACGTGTGTCCTATAAATTCACATTATTATCTAGATCTGTTAACTACTTTGATCTTATAATTTATAGCTATGATTGTATAGTTAATTATGCATGACTATAGTACAGAGCTTTCGCTGCTATAATTTAACCTATTATATAGAGGTAGTGGAATATTAAATGCACAAACATTATAATACAAATACAACCTCGCGTGGAATATTAAATAAAGATGCTGGAAGTTTGTTTGCATTACTACGGGCCTCTAGTTCAAGAACGGTCTTATCTGTATCTAATGTTGACGATTACTGCCTTCTGAGATAGCAATGCGATTATTCCACAGGTAGGTTATAACTTATTCAATTAGAAGTGATGCGGAGCTGAAGGTGAATATGCATTTAATTGAATTTGGCAGCACGAACAACCCGCAAAAGGCGTTTAATAATTAATTGGGAAACAATAAATGAATCAAATAGTTCATCGCCAAATTTAAAAAATAATTATATAAATATATATTTGAAATGATAAAGTGTCTATGTAAATGTACAATGTACCTACCATATATTCAATAAATAAGTCCATTAAGGGTGGCTGTGGAAATTAAAACGTATGCCCTAACTTGACTCAGATGCACAAAAGTCAAATCGAGTGTTATTGAGCTGTCTGTACTGAGCTATTTATAAAATAACTCAAAACAGATTGGGTGCTTCGAAGGGGGAACCAAAATGGCACCATTATTAGATGGAGGTGGCTGTCGACACTACATACGCCAATTTTACGGTTTTGAGCAATTTTAAAAATAATCATGTGTTCTATGAAAAAAGTCGTTGGCAACTTTTCAAAGTGACACCCTGTATATTAATTATTACATTGTATTAACTTACAAAGGAATTTTAATAGTGAAATAGTCCTGACCTTCGCTAGTTCTTTCGCTTCTTTCCATGTTTTCCCTCTTTGTTCTATTATTGTTTTCATTCTATCATCCCATGTCTTTCTCGGTCTTCTTTTCCTTTTCTTTTGGTTTGGCTTTGCTTCCCACACTTTTTTCACTATTCTTTGGTTGTCTATTCTTTGCATATGTCCCCACCATCCGAGCTGTTGTTTTTCCATGTATTGTTGTATTGGCTCTATGTCTAAATCTTCTCTTATTTTTGTGCTTCTTATTTTGTCTATTTTCATTACTCCTTTGATTCTTCTTAGAATTTTCATATCGCGTGCTTGTATTTTATGTTGTCCCGTTCTGTCCACTTTCCACGTTTCGCATCCCCATGTTAGTATTGGACGGTATATTGTTTCGTACACGTTTATCTTTGTTTCTTTGCTTATTTCTTTTTTGTTTGTGATTGTGTTTTAGATTGCCTGGGATAGTTTTTGAGTTTTTCTTATTCTGCTGTTTATTTCCGTCTCTTCATTTCCATCTACATTCAGTTCTACTCCCAGGCATTTATATGTCTCTACTTGTTCAAGTTTTTTGTTGTCAATTTCAAATTTGTTAACTAAATTAAAAATTACATGTTCAAGTGGTGGTGGTGTATGGTATATATGTATCCAGTTTTGCTGTACTAATTTTACTGCAATAATATTTGTAGTCCATTTGGAATTGGTACAACCATTTCACAATTGAAACGCGTTTCTGTAAAGTAATTGTTGCCATTTACTTCAAATTGTTTTAAACCGGTGACATTTGGCTAACATTGCCACAGTGTTGACTCTTGAATAATTTCAAATATACACATTGCCAAACTATTTTTCTTACTTTTTTGGAGGAAAAATAACTGCCATCTGGTGGCTACAAACGGCAATTTGGGTGGTTTAATTTGAAACGAGATATACATTAAAGTATGTTATAAACGTTAGAAAAATGTTTGCATTAATATCCAAACGAAATTACAGCTAATTTGACCACTATCTTTTATTAAAATAAATATTTCTATGTTTTCTATTAAAATTAGTATAATCCATTTCATGGCAAAACCAAATGTTGGCCAAATTGATATTTCCGAATATAATTTTTTTCACAAAATCGCCGAAATACGTCAATTTTTAATAAAAGGTGTAAAACTTTTGGCAAGCAAATGATCTTAATTTTTTTAACCCTCTTGGTGGCAGGGGCGTGTAATGTTTTTTTTAAATTGGTGAAAGGGTTGAGTGATAGCTCAATTGATGATGTTTCAATTGATTGCTGAATCAATTGATGTTTATTTCCTGTTTATTGAAGACTTTAACAAAGCTACAACGACTGCGTCATACCAAACATGCTAAAAATTTATTTATAATATTACAATGTATCTATAATAAAAAATAGCGTAAAATATGTGCGGATATCTGGTCTTTCAAGCATTTGCTCTATAGCGAGCATTCGGGCTTGGCCGGCGTGCTTGCACATTCGCACGTCTAGAAAGACCTATATAACCACGGTTGCTTTAATATGATTTTTTTTTGTGGTATTAATAAACCAACATTAACTTAAGCAAAAAAATAAGAACTGGGCACTTAAATACATGAGTAAAGAGATAAGAGACGATATAATCTTAGAAAAAAATTAAATCAACCTGCCAAGCCAGTGTCTGCTTCAAACGTTTGGTGGCGAAATATTGGATTGGATAAGTGTGTGAACGGAATAGGATAAGAAAGTACTTAGCAGTTTATCACGAATGCCATTCATCTGACTATTGATCTGCTAATTTACTGGTATGAATTCCGGATGGTGCTGGAGACATTTATGACTCAGTACGGCTGTAATAATGGCCGCAGAATACCACAAACCTTAATTTCACTGTCCTAACCTTGTTACATGAGCGAACTAAAGAACCATGTATTACTGGTGGATAAATGAAAAACTGTCTCTATGTTACTTAAATATAAATAATTTATGTGGTCAGGCCACAAAGTACATGTATTACTGGTGGGTAAATGAAAAACTGTCTCTATGTTACTTAAATATAAATAATTTGTGTGGTCTGTCCACAAAGCACATCGATATACGTTCTACAAAAAGGACTCAATATAAAACATTTTAATTTATTTTAATTTTACATTTTAAAGCTTATTCCTGCTCCAGCAAATCAATCTAATGATGTAACGATCTTATCTTCCACGTCGCTCTGATTCTGGGGTTGGTTATTAATCGACATGCGACCCGTCTCGCCGTACGACTACCACAAGACATTTCTATTTGTGGAAGGTGAAACCTATTATGTGCTAAGAAAGATTTATTGCAGCGGCTTAAGCTGAAATAATAAAATCGATAGCGTCTTCCGGTTGCATCCACGAGTATGTTCCGCGGATGCGTTTTTTATCCAGATGCTCATGTCGTAAAATGCCATGTTCTTGTGTGTATGGGACTAACAAAGAATTTTAAGTAAAAAAAGAACTTTTGGAAAAATTATTGAGATTTGTCTTATTCTAGCATGCACTGGTAGTATATCATGCAACAGTGCGAAGTCAGGGGAGCCAGAAAGGAAGCTATACATGTAATAGTGGGCGTAGCCCGCGGCGTACATACATTTATTATTTTACGTTCTTCTTTTTTGTAGGTACTACAATAAACTAATGACGATGTACAGAAAAAATGTAGCACAAAAGTAAAAACTAAAGAATCAATTCATTTTCTAATCGTTTCAATTGTTACTTGTCTATATTATGAAGCGTGTTTTGTACACTGTTTTGTTCGAATTAAACAAATATATTATGTTAGTGAAACTCCTATAAGAAATACAATGCAATTTCAAAACGAACCTGAAATTCTGTGCATTCACGTCCATACTGTATTCCTACTAAGAAATATTTACAGCAGTAATGCTTAGTAAAATTATACGACTCCATCTCCAAATCACTTAGAAAAGTTGGCAGATTAGCTTATATACTTATTTGGTATTCGGAGTTTATCCATAAATGCAAATGATAAAATCGTCATGATTTTATTTTTGCTGCTCTGCCCACTTCCCCACTACGAAACAGAAATAAATAAAAACCTGATTTTATTTAAAAAAAAAACAACAATTTATTAAGAATACGAATCACCAATTCCCCATCCACTGCGGTCAAAACTAATTAATTTTATATGTGGCATTGTCATGGCTTTATAGAACTTGTATCTTAATGAAAATTTTGTATCTAAATGACTATCATTTAGGTACAGGTAGCGGATGTTTAATTTATCAATTAAAGTGTAGGAGTAGAAAAATAACCATTAGTTACTTTCTTTTGGGTAAATATTTACAAAATATCATGCCAATATTCTGGAAAACGTTATTTAACCTGTAAAATTTGAAAAGCGATCAGTCTGTTTCAAGCCAACCCAAAAAATAAACCCGGATTGACATGCCCTGAAGCGAGAGCTACGTCCAGGACGGCGACGACTCACTCAAGACAGGATCCGTTAGCCTAGCGATGGATTACGTCGCACCAGAACTTCAATTCCTTCTGCTCGACAGCTGAAATTTATTCCTGATCCGTTAAAGACATTCGTCGCGATCAATTCCGTCTTTTGTCCGGCGGTGTGAATCAATGTCGGCAGACAATCTTGTTCGAGAGGCACTATTCATCAGCGATAATAGCTCAAATAACCGTGATTTGATTGCCCCAATTTGATACAATTTGAATCATATCAATAATAATACAAATATACTTAAATAGTTTATAGAAATTCTTTAATAATATAATTACATTGTAGTCGGCTCTTTGCTGGAATTCATTTGAGATGAAAATAAAATGTTAAGTTTAAAACTTGACCACGAACGTTGTTTGCCCGATCCCGCAAACATGTACATCCCAAAGGCCCTTTCCTTTTATAAAAGTTTTCGCCGCTGGCACCTTGTAGCTACAGCGATCTTGATAAAAGCTATAAACTTACTGCAAGAAGATGCAGAATTGGCTTACGCTTCGTTTCACTCTTTAGGGAGTATTGAGTAGCCGCAGTCACTTTAGTGCTGCGGATAGTTGTAAGGGTAAATTTCACACAAACAGTGTAAAAACCAACAGATAACACTGATTGATTAATTAATAAAATGTAGAAAAATAACACCTAAAACATCCCATTTTAACATATAATATTCGTACATAATAAGAGTCATTGAATTTTCAAAATATAATATTTTACACAAAAATGTATATAACGGGTCAGCTTGATTGTCTGTCGTGTGATTTTTATTTTGGATTGGCAATAGCATAAAAGATCTAGATATTAGTAGTTATCTTTAATGTATGCTTCGGCAATTTTAATTTTTAATTATCGAACTTGCAATGTACATTATATTATAATGTAAAATCAACATATGTAGCCTGAGAATATGATTAACACAGTCAGTCGTGCAATAGCTGCTACCTACTATTGTTTGTCTAATAATTAATTATTAATAATTACTGCAAAGTATGACAAAACATTTCTTATTTTCAAAACGTTAAAAAAATGTTTCCTTATACCGCCAAAAATGAGTGGCGGCTTTGACATTTGAAATAGTCTCGTTCAACGATTGAATGCTATTTTGTACAACGTTTGAGAACCATTATGCCTTAAGCCAAGATGTTATTAGTTTGTTTATAATGATTATTATATTCTCTACAAAACATTATTCTGTAGATACGGGAAGTATGATGAATATATAATTATCGATGGTCTATATCGGCGCAATGGTCAATTACCTTAGGAAGTGAGCGATCTAATAATCTCGGGAAACTTTACTCTACGAATTTCCCTTCATCAATATCGGGTTATTTTAAGTGCATGCATAATTTAACGAGCAGTTTTCCTTACGCTGTGCGAAGAAATTGATGTTATAGACTTGTGATAGCACAGCAATTCAGAATGCCACATCATTAATTATAATATATTGTTGTGAAAATCATTATAATAATTATTATGCAATCATTTATAACCCGTTATTAGACTAAGGGCTGTTTGGTGGATGTCTTGCAAATTTGAAATATATTAATTCGATTTTCAGTGCAATTCATTTCATCCACTCCATATGCTAGGTCATGATAGCGACCGAGACAATGAGCAGCTAAAGGCCGAATAAACAAATACATATTAGTGTGTATACTGGTGTACACACTGGTGCACAGTACACTGTGTACTGGTGTACACTGAATAAAATGAGTGGGGAGAGGCAGACAAGTTTATGCCAGTATTCAGCCTTTTTGAGTAAAATGGAAGTTTGAAATTACATCAATGACAGAAGCACGCCTTTCTATAAATTAATAAGTGCTTTCAATAATACGATAATTTGCGATATTTGGAGCCAACATGAAGATTGCACATTTGCAATTGCACATAATTCGCGAATAATACCTAATATTTAAGCCCAACTTCTACGAGAAACAACAAATAGAAATAGATGAGGGAACTGAAAACATAATAATAATGGGAGACCTAAATGGAAGAGTTGGAAATCAGAACGTAGGACTAAATGAAATCCAGGGAAAAGAAGGAGAACATACCAGAAACAATAATGGTGAAAGAATAATTGAATTATGCGTAGAAAACAACACAATAATAGCAAACATTCAAACACAAAGATATACATAAATTCATGAGAACTCGACCATCTAGAAATGAGAGATCCATAATTGACTACGTCCTAATAAACAAAAATAACTGGAGCAAAATAAAGGACATAAAGGTATCAAGACAAGCAGAAATCGGAAGTGACCACCACTTGCTAAGAATAGATATGCAATGGAAACATAAAGACCAGACAAAAGAAGAAAAAAAGTGAAAGAGAAGATAAGATCTTACAAACTAAAAGATATACAAACACAAGAAAAATATCGGTATATATTACAAAGAAAGTTCAAAGAAAAAGAGAAAGAAAAAAGACTGGACATAGAAAGGGAATGGGAGGCATTTAAAAATATTATACTGGAAGCTGCAAGGGAGTGTGGTGGAACAACAAAAATAGGAAACAAAAAGGTGAAAAAAAAAAAAACCAGAATGGTTGACAGAGGAAATAGAGAACAAAATTAAAGACAAAAAGGATAAATGGAGGAAATACTTGCAGACCAATAGAAGAGAGGACTATGAAGAATACAAAGAAAAAAGAAACGAAGTAAAACGACAAGCAAAACAAGCAAAACAAAAATCATGGACACAATTTAGAAAAACAATGAATGAGAACTACAGAGAAAATCAAAAACTATTTTACGGAACATTAAAACAACTAAAACAAAGAAAAGAGTACAACATGATGAATATAAAAGACAAGGACGGTAGAATAATTAGAAACGAAGATAAACTCATGGAAAGATGGCGACAATATTTCGAAGAGCTTACCAAAGAGGAAACATAAGAGAAAGAACCACAAGAAGGTAAGGAAGAGAAACAAGATAAGTTGAATAAGGTGAAGATGTAGAAGATCAAATAAAAGGAAGTAAAAGAAGCAATAAGAAAACTAAAAAACGAAAAGGCACCAGGTGTAGATGAAGTAACAGCAGAAAAGTACATGGGAGAGGAAGGAATAAGACAATTAACAGAACTACTGAATGAAATAATAGAGTACGAAAAAATACCAAGAGAATGGAACACGGCAATAATACTACTTATTTATTAAAAAAAACGTGACAAAAGAAACTGCACAAATTACAGAGGAATTACATTACCAAGCATACCGAGCAAGATCCTGACAAGAATCTTAGAAAAAAGGCTAAGAAACCAACTAGAAGAAATATTAGAAGATAATCAGGGGGGGTTCAGAATAGGGAGAGGTATTCAAGACCAGATCTTCATATTAAGACAAATAAGCAAGAAACTACTAAAAAAGAACAGAAAAATCCACATTTGCTTTGTGGACCTGGAAAAGGCATTTGACAGGATTAACAGAGAGGACGACATTTGGAAAGAACTAGAAGAGAGAGGAGCGGAAGAGGCAATGATAAATGTAATAAAAAACATGTATAGTGAAAACAAAAACAAAGTAAGAACAAACAATGAAGAATCAAGAACATTCGCCACAAAAAAAGGACTAAAACAGGGATGCGTGCTGGGCCCATTGCTATTTACAATAGTACTGGACAAAAAAATGAAAAAAGAAAAAAAAATGAGGCCGCTACAGATTGGATTCTGGAAAATGGAAAGAATACGGCTAGCAGAGTTATTATTCGCTGACGACATGGCTATAATTTCAGAAACAGAGGAGGACCTTCAACACGACATGGAAATATTGCACAAAGAATTAACGGTAATTAACATGAGGATAAACCTTGACAAAACGAAGACCATGATCATAACTAAGGAGAAGGAAAACACGAAATAAAGTTACTAGGAAAGAAGTCAGAACAAGTTGAACACTACAGATATCTAGGGATTATAATAGAGAGTAACGAAAAAATAGAAAAAGAAACAGACGACAGAGTAAGCAAAACAGGTTTTTTTTAATATGTTGAAAAATACATTTTTCAACAGGAAAAAAAATAGCAAGCAACACAAAAATATAAATCGTCAAAAAAGTTATAAGACCAACATTAACGTATAGCAGCGAATCGTGGACTATGACAGGAAAGCAAAAAAATAGGATTAACGTGATGGAAATGAGATTTCTCAGAAAAATTGAAAATAAGACCAGATGGGACAGAATAAGAAACGAGACATACAGAAACAACCTAAAGATAAGACAGATATGATAAAATAAAAGAAGGACAGATGAGATGGTTTGCACATATCTGCAGAATGAACGAGGAAAGAATTACCAAGAGAGTATATGAGGCAAGAGCAACATGGAGATATCATAGAGGAAGACCAAGAAAAGAGTGGAATAACACAATAAGAGAAGAGGCGAGGAGAAAATGAAGTCTCTGGGAAGAGCTAAAGGAGTGGACAAAAGATAGGAAGAAGTAGAGGGAATACTATCGAACAGAATAAATGTAAATGTAAATACTATGACGTAAAAGAAAGCCTTACACCGAAAGGTAGAAAGGTGGCTGATTAAATAAATTTAAGCCCAGTTTTCCATATAAATGTATAAGAGATTAGGTAAAATTTTCTAGCTTGCCGGATTTCTCGATTTGACAGTTTTGGATATCTTTACTTGAAATTCCATCAAATTTGATCAAAATAAATACGAAATATATTATTTGACTACCTGTAGTACCTGAAAATACCGTGTCATCAACAATTATTTAGATAAGGGGCGGCAATGACTGTGTCAGTGTTATGAAACCTGCCACAAAAATTTGAAGAAGGAATTGGATATACATCCCTACAAAATACAGGCCTATCATGAATTGCTGTCACCAGATTTTAAAAGACGTCTTGTACACAAGCAGACATACTTCCAACATGTCAAGGGCTTCTTTTATCTAAATAATTTTTGATAGCACGGTATATTGCGGTGCTATTTATAAGCTCACCACTGCGAAAGGAACCCGGAAAACATTGCATTAGCTGCCCAGATCACAGAGCGGTTGGGAACCAAGCAAATAATTCCAAAAGGAACCGATATGTTACAATCAAATGTTGCATGAAAGGGCGAACTGGCCTTAAATCAATAAATCAATTAGGATTAATATACACCCTTCACAGGGAATGTGATGCGTCATAAATTAAACGTGTAAGCAATAGATATAAGAGAAAATTGGAAGCTCCACTGACCGGAGGAGGTACACAATATATGAAATGATCTAATTAGGGCTTATACACATGTTTCCATCAATACATAATGCCGTCACGACTGGGATCCCAGTGGAAAAGGAGGGGCGCAAACTGATGTTCTTGTAAATAGCATGTGTAATAATCTGACGGAAAAATCGATAGACAAAAATGACAATATACAAAAATAATATGAAAAGTAATTGCTGACATTAGATGGTAAGTGACATCTTGGAGTTTCTTTGAAATCCACATTGCAACCCACCGAACAACTTGTACAAAGTGCCTTTCTTCATCTTCTCCATATGCTCTGTCATAAGAGCGGTGGAGACAAAGGGCAAATATGAAAAGAATTATATGATTCCAAGGAGTGGGGGAGATCACGCCACAATATCAGTCTTAACAGGTTTATCGGATGTTAAGAAACGTCTATAGTCCATGTCAGATGTGTTTTGCAGTACTTTAGCAGTAAAAATATGCAAAGCCTTCTCTTTTGTGAACTTCCTGGCGGTCGGTTCTCGCGCGGGCAAGCAAGAAAACACGCTTGTTTAAACAATAATGTGCTTTAAGGCGAGGAGTGGTAAAGCCGCAAATCAATGTCTATTACAATTTAATGGAAAATAGGCGCAGTGGAATGGGAATGAAAGTACTCACTGGTCGGCTGGGCCGCATGCGACCTAATAGCGCCGTTACTGCTCATGCCATAAAGCTCATAATAGTTTAAAGACCCTCCTTGCCTGGATTTAAAAAAGGGTCGATCCGCATTTTACTGCAAAACTGCCAACACATTTGACATGGACTATAGCTCCAAATAATCTGACAAATATGCGTTTGTCTGACTAATTACCTACGGATAGCGTGAAATGAGTTTCCACTGTAAGTTTTCTAAATTTATTATCAATTTACTAAGTCAAAACAAGAAGGTTTGGTTTAGGCATAGTAACTTCTTAGAACGTGATAAACGCGAAAATGCCGCAAGTGCATAACTCTTCAAGTGGCGTTGAAACGAAGAGACGGTTGGGTGAATTTACACCATAGCCAAAGGTACCAGGCAGAGGTGATGTAGACTACACTGTAGACAGTTAAGGCTCCGAGTAATGAATTGTAGAGGATTTTATTCTCGCAGAGGGGAAAATTGTAGATGTTCGATTTCCCTGTCGATATAAGTTTTGACAGCATTTTCTAAGAAACTATCCAGGATAGTGATCATAACAACCGACTTCTTAAATCGGACAAAAAGTTAACTCTCGTAAATTTATGTTATGATCTATTTTCGATTAAAGATCTATCTTCCAAAATTGGAATTGGAAAACCGAATTATCAGTTTTCGAGTATTCTCATTAAGAAGTGGCGTATGTTTGTCTATATGATTGATTTAAAAATTCACATTTAGTTATAAGTTGTAGATACTAGTGGAACTTAGCCTAAATCTCCAAATTCAACGCATTTTTGCAAATATAGTATGGGACAGACTAAATAGAACTGATGTTTAGGTAACCAACCACACACATTACGCCGTATTCAGTACGGAGCATATGCCTGGTTGCCTAAACTTCAGTACTGTTTATTCAGGTGCATTTACTGTACTGTATTTCAAAAACAAGCCAAAAAACAAGTAATCGAAAAAAAAAACAGAAAGCACTCAATAAGCCAATAAGATTAAATGAACAATAAAAATCGTGCAATTGATACCACGAGGTACAACAAGGGATGTAAGGGAAGTCATAACTGATCGGAATTGGATGCAAAAACTAAATTCAAAACAAAACCCAATGAAATAAACTAGGAGAGGCATATATCAAGGAGTAGACGGAAAATGGCTAAAGAATAAGTCATGCAGCATCCACGTGCCAACTCGTAGATTCGTAGAATATAACATAGCGATAATTAAGCACCTAACGATTCAATGTATGTTGTAAAAACAAGCAGCATTTTTTAGCGAGATAAATCGCTCAGATTACAGATAATTTATTGTTTCAACAATTTCAGGTCTCATTTAGCAATCACGACTGATGAGGGCTGGCGGAATTGTGTGGCGCCCTTGCAAATGATAATGCCCAAACTCCGCCAATGCCTTCGTCCCTCACTAGCAATGCCAAGGCGGAAGTGTATTGCCTGCCCACCTAAAATGTCTGAAACTGCCTCTACAGTACACGATAGTTGCGAAGTTTAGAGTAGCAGTGTGAGTAATACTGAATTCGTACTAACAATAAAAGCAAGTTTCAATATTTCGCTAAACAATTTTCTATGATTCATAGCTAATATTTGGAAACCATGCAATAGAACAGGTGCATGTTAAAGTATGTATTCTAAAGTTGGTTAAATTGAAAATCAGTTAAATATGAAGTGTTATAATTAGTGTTACTAGTTATAGTTAATTAAAGTATATATTCTAAAGTTGGTTAAATTGAAAACCAGTTAAATATGAAGTGTTATAATTAGTGTTTTATAGTAAATAGACATTACTTAAAATTTGTAGTTACATGATAACTATCAAGTATAAATAATTAGCAATTACTATGATGGGTGCGTTTAAGATATAAATGAATGTTACTAAATTAATCTAGCATTTCACGGGTCATGAGTAACATTTCCTGGATATTTTTTGTTCCCGCAAACGAGAAATTAAAAAAAACATATTTCCTGCAATCTCGGTAATCACAGGAAATTGAAAAAAGTTATTTCATAAGGGAAAATTATTTTAAATTTAAATAAATTTTTATATTTAAGTATAAAAATCTTTTCAATAAATTATATTTCGTTTAAAATGTAAAAAAAAGAAGTACCCAGCGTAAATTATAAATAACATATTACATACCATTAATTACATATTACATACGTGTGATCGATTTGCCGCGGAACATAGAGAAATAACATGGGGAAATAGTTTTCCTCAGTATGCTGCTCCCCGAATTAAAATATAATGAAATGAATACCACCTTTAAATAGATCATTTTGTTGTGCTTCTTACGGTATTAACCAATATTCGCCAAACAATGTCTTCACATGTGTACTTTTAAAATAATTAAAATCATTCAAAATAATCGTATTGCCGTTGATAGTTTTGACGTTTTATGGTAATATTGTTGTATTACATTTAAATTACGATTCCGGGAGTTGTGACTTAGTTTTTAAAAAGTTAATTTATTTTTATTTTGAACAGCGAACTACATCTAATGAATGCGTAACATAAAGTGAATTCTTATTATCTAATTGCCGTGTGTTGGCTCGGCCGCGACCTTGGCGTCAGCGGTTTTCTCGGGAAGATCCACGTCTTCAACGATGACAACTGCTGATTCAGGTTCTAGGGAACGCGTGGCTCCAATATAATACCTCCCGTTCATGTGGGAAGCTCCGATGACCTGAAGTGGTGTTTTAGAAATTGACACCACCTGGTGCGGGTTGCGGGGTGGCGGTGTTCCGTGTTCGATTCTTGTAGCATTTTCTGTAGATTAGACAACTTCCTGCAACAGCTAATATTAAATATATGATTAGGGTACTCCAACGGTGGGCCTGGTGAAATTCCCAATCGTCTGGAATTGGCTGAATGGGCTGGATGTTATTATCAAGTTTCGTTAGCTGGATGTGTTTGATTTTTAGTTCTGGAAGGTCCTGTCTTTTGATGTCGTCATGGGGAACAATCAATTGTTCGAGGTGTATTGGCTGTCCTTTCGTTTCGTCGCCGAATACTAGGGGCCTTCCTCTGATCAAGACCTTGCAATTTGCATTGTTGAACAGATAGGTGCCTGTTTTGGTGTAGGTGGACCAGCTAGTATTACAATTTTCCCGAATTGTTTCTTCATTGACAAAAACTCCAAGGTATTGATTTAGTTCGGGGATATATTCAACAAAATTTTCATAGACATTTAGTTTTGTCGAAGTGCATCCCTTAATAGAGTTATTGAGTAGGAGGTTCTTCTCGCACGTAGTATTCCTTATTATTATTTGGTTGCTGCTACACTGGTAGGTGTATGAAGTGCGTACACAAATATCAGACAACGGTAGTATTTCAGATTTATATTGGATTGCGTACTTAGTCGATGGTAAGATAATGTTGAGGTATTTATTTGGAACTGATAAGAAATAATACAGATTATACGTCTTTTTATCTATTAAAGGAATAGGCAAAAAGTAAATTATTTTGTTGTCTTTGACCATACACTTTGGCTTGATCAAAATTTCGTAATTAAATATGTTTTCGGAAGTGATTGGCAAGGGTAACTGATTATTGTAAAACGTAGAAATTTTGTTTAGTTCGTTTAGTAGTTCCGAACTAGTCAGTATACTTGGGTGAAGCACATTTAATCTACAAAATGTAATTGAATTTTCAATATCTTGCAAAATTTCTAAAATTATTTGGAACAAGTTTATCATTTGGTTTATCAAATCTTTCGTATATGCCAGAACTTCGTGATCTTCCGTAAATTTAATTATTAATTGAAGATGGTTTAATTTTTTGCCTAAGAGAGACTCGTTGTCTTCTATAGTTTTAACTGTATTATTGAATTTTCGCATTATTTCGTTATTGATTGAATATTGTCTGTTTATTTGGTTTATAACTTGATTTTGATTCTGTTTTAGGTGGTTAAAAATTGCATCGAAGTGTTCTTCGTCGTCATGGTCTAGAGTGCCGGTGATTTGTTTCATAATAGAACCTAGTCCGTTTATGAGTCCACGTCTAGTTCGTCTTCTAGCAGTAAAAATGACTAATTTTTCATCTATCATACCAATCGTGTACTTAGCGATTTTGTTGTAATTGTGAAGTTCGTTTTGGTAGTTTAAATTGACAAGAGTAATATTGGTATAAGTGTAGTATTGGCTACGTAAGCGCGTATATTCCGAGATGAGGTTTTTCAAATCAAAGAAATGAGTAACCATGTGTGTTGATGTTTGTAAGCTTGCGGTTCCTAGTTTTATCGGAAGGATACCTGGATTGTTTCCAACATCCTTTATGCATTGTCCAGCTGTGACGTAGATGGTCCTGGAACAATTTTTGCAGTTACTGTTGGCCTCTTAATGTTAGCTATGTGTAATTTGTGGTATTTTCGGCCAGTTTTATGCTCATCGATTTGTGGTGTGAATGTTTTTTTTCTAGGATTTGTTTCGATGACTGTTGTTTTCTTGTAACGATTTTTTGTTTTGGATCTGATCGGGTCTTTAGCAAAAACTTTTTGGGGGATTTCCGGGAGATCTTCTCTATTTACGTTTAATTTGCTTATTAGTTTTTCCTTTTGGCGTTTTAATGAGTCGTTAATAATCTCATATAATTTAAGAGTCTTATCTTTGTGTTTTTGACAATAGTTTGATTGGAGATGGTTTTCCAAATCGATATCTATTAGTGAATCTGGGTTAATATGCCCATAAATTATTTCATACGGCGTAAATTTGGTAACTGAATGTATCGAGTTGTTATACGCGATTATGGAATAGAGTACTTTGACTTCTATCGGATCGTTTTTAAATTCTTTGCGGTTGTTGAAAATATTTATATGTTCTAGGAGTGTTGAATGAAAGCGTTCGATTGGGCCATTGCTTTCTGGGTGGCCAGGGCTGCAGAAATGGATTTGTATCCTGTGTAAGCTCAGGAGCTCTTTGAACATGTTGTTGTTGAATTCGGCACCGTTATCGGTTATTATCATTTTGGGAGTGGTATGATGTGATAAAAAGATGAGGAATTTATTTGCGATTTCTATACTTTGTAGGGATTGTAATAAATATGCCTGAGCATACTTGGAGAATGTGTCTATCAGCGTTAGAAATTTGTTATTGTTGTAGGTCAGTACGTCCATGTGGACGATCTCAAACGGTCTGGCTGGTGTGGGTGTTATGTTGAACTTTAGTTTCAACGGGTTTCTATCGTATTTTACTACCTTGCAAATATCGCAATTGTTTATGTAGTCTCTTATCGATTCTTGCATTTTGGGCCAATAGAAAACCTTTGCTAGTTTTTGTTCGGTTTCGGTTATGCCTCTATGGTTGGTTTTACCTTCGTGGTAAATTTGGATTTGATTTTGAATATCGTCTGGATTTTCGATATCCGTTAATAATTTTGTACATTTAAGAAACTTGAACTTTGAATTGTTAAAATGGTTTTGCAGTGTTTTGCTGAATTTCATGTATAATGCATCGTTTTCGAAGTACAAGTGATATTTAGCTTTGGGGGCTATATACTCCTTTATGAAATTAATTATGTCTGTTTCAAAGTTGTTACTGGAAATCTGTACTGATATTCTTTGTTTAGATTTAAATATTCTTTGTACAAGCGGAGGTAAAGGTTCGAATTTGACGGGAGTAAATATGATTTGGTTGTTGCCATAATTCACGGGGGTGTCGGAGATGGGAATGGTGACAACAGGATCTTCTAGGTTTGTGTGAACTGTCTGATCATGATCTGATACATCGTCTTCATGGTCCGAACCGGGCTCTACTATTATAGATTGGTTTTCGGTTTCATTATTGATTTTCTGCATGTAATTTATAAAAGGTGTTTCTTTCGATTCGTTTACGTTTAAATTTGGAATTCGCGATAAAGCGTCGGCGTTAGAATTAATTTTTCCCTTTTTATATATAATTTCATAGTTGAATTCTTCTAGTTTCAGACGCCAGCGAACTAGTTTCGAATTTGGCTCCTTTAGTGAGAAGAGCCACTCGAGTGGTTTATGGTCGGTAACGATCTTAAATCTGTTTCCGAACAGGTAGGGCCTAAAATATTTGGTTGCCCAGACGATGGCTAAAAGTTCTTTTTCGATGGTAGAATAGTTTTGTTCGTGATCGTTAAGAGTTCGAGATGCGTATGCAATTGGCAGATCTGAGCCAATCGGTCCTTGTGAAAGGATCGCGCCGATTGCGAAATTACTTGCGTCTGTGGTCAATACGAAGGGTTTTTCAAAATCTGGGTATTGCAGAATGGGGTCGTTTGTAAGGAGATTTTTACATAATTCGAAGCAGGCTTTATAATTCGTATTATTAACATCGATTTCGTGATTTTTCTTTAAGCAAACAGTTAGGGGTTTGACAAGTTTTGCAAAATTCAAGATAAACTTACGGTAATAACCTAACAAGCCTAGGAAGCCTTTCAATTGCTTTGAATTTTTCGGTATTGGATAGTCTAGTATGCACTGAATCTTGTCGGGGTTTGGTTTGACTCCTGTAGGTGTTACGACGTGACCAAGATAGTTGACTTCTTTTTTAAGAAATTCTGACTTGTCTAGTTGGATCTTTAAATTAGCTCCGCGTAGTCGGGTAAATAATTCTGTAAGACGAACAATGTGTTCTTGAAGAGATGTGGAAAATACTATTATGTCGTCTAGGTATACTAGGCAGTTTTCGTTTTGTATACCTCTCAAAATATTATCTATGACTCGCTGAAAAGTGGCAGGTGCGTTCTTGAGGCCAAATGGCATCCTCAAAAACTCATAATGCCCATTTTCGGCATTGAAAGCTGTTTTACAAATATCGTCTTTATCCATCTCTATCTGGTGAAAGCCGGACGCGAGATCGATCGTGGTAAAGTATTGACATTTCCCTAGTTTATCTAACAGCTCGGTGATATTTGGGAGTGGATATTTATCGTCTATCGTTTTCTCGTTAAGCTTGCGATAGTCGATAACGATACGCCACTTTTGAGTGCCAGAAGCATCTACTTTCTTCGGTACTATCCAGATTGGTGACGACCAGGGTGAGCTTGATGGTCTGATTATTCCCTGTTTTAACATGGATTCGATTTGGTTTTGAACTTCGGTTTTATATACATATGGGTATCTATAGGTTTTTGTGTATACCGGCTTGTCGTCTACAGTATTTATTTTGTGTTTGATGGCAGATGTGAATGAAAGTTTATCTTCTGTGAAATAAAATATATCGGAAAATTTGTACAATAATTTTGTTATTATGGCCCTTTCTTCGTGGTTCGTGTGGTCTAATCGAATTTTATTTAAGTCAAATTTGAATTTGCGTGTGTCGAAATTATTTAAGTTAATACCTTGGGTGTTATTAGGGACTTCAAAATCTGTTCCGGGGATCACGGTGATTGGTTCCGATAGATCGAGTGATACAAATTTTTCTGATCGGTTTAAAATCGAGCATTGTGCTTGGTTGTTTCTTACCGAAACGAAGCATTCTGGTATTTCTAGTTCTCTGATTTTTTTGTACGGTATTACTGCCGTTCCGTTTGAAACGTTCTTAATATTTAAGGTAATTATTTTTTCTACGCGTGGTTCTATTTGTATGCAATTATTACATTCAGATGTTTTTTTGTAATTTATATTGATTTCACTGTTGGATGTAATCAGCTTGTTGTTTTTGAGATCTACTAGCGCGGAAAAATGTTGCAGATTATCTAATCCTAAAAGGCAATCAAAAAAGGTATGAAAATAAAATAAGTGAAATTTAATTTTTTCTTTAAAGTTGAATAATTTCGGACAAGGTATTGAGATGCTAAATCTTTCTGCACTGGTACCATGAGCTGTTGTTATAACAAAAGGATCATTTTTTATAGAATTAGAAAAGTATTTCATCGCAATTTTTGGTGAAATGAAAGATTTTGTCGATCCGGTATCAATTAAGCATTTTAGTGAAAAATTTTCGAATGGAATGATGATGTAGGGTAACTGGGATTGCGCGTAGTTTAAGTTTAGCAATGTTATGTCGACAAACGAATTACGCGTGTTCGTGCTCATGGGGGTTGGTTTGTAACGCGGGGTGAAATTATTTCTCGGAGTAAAAACGTTGGCATTTGCATTGTTTGACCTCTGATATTGATTAGGTGTTCGATTAAAGGCAGGTGGTGATTGGGGTTTGTTGTGTTGTATTTTTATTGGAAGATTATTTGTTTTGATTTTATCGTTGATTTGAAAGTCATTAACCAATATGTTTAATGCTTCCTGTAACGTATTCGGGTTACGTGTGGTGACAAAATCACCCAATGGTTTATTTAAATTTTTTAGGAAGATTCGTAAACCCAATGACAAACTATTTTCTATCGAGTATTGAGCTTTAATATGATTGAATTTATTATTGCAAAATGCAATTTGTAAATTAAGATTGGCCTGAATTTCATTAAAGAATTGTATAGGTGTTAACCTATTCTGGTGCAATTCGCATAATTCGATAGTTAGAGTTTGCAGGTCCCTTTTATCAGCATAAGTTGCTAAGAGGGCTGTTCTTAAATCTAGCCAAGTGTTAATGGTGTACGTGGAAATGTCGCAATTTGCCTTTCCTGTGATTTTATTTTTTAACGAGTTGACTATGAATTTGTTTTGAAATGTATTTACATTAACGTCATAAAATTGCGCGATTATTTCCTCGCAATTCAAAATGAAATCATTTAAGTTATTTAGGTTGCCGTTAAACTCCGGCACCATTTGCAAGTACTCGCTTTTAAATTGTGGCTGTGCCATCGTGGAGCTACTTAAATTATTATTATTGTTGTTAGTTCCACTTGATAGTTGCAAGTTATCGAAGGATGTACTGATCTCGTCGATTAAACTATCGTGACGGTTGTTTTCATCGATATCGCTCAAACACGATTCGCAATCTGAATTACCACCGTCGTTAATTGACATTTATGTACTCACCAGAGTAGTAGCGTTTTCATCTGGCTCGGGAGGTCTCTGGTTCGAGAAGTCGATCCAATGGTCAGGTGATGCGACGTCTTCTGCCTTGGATGTCTCGGGTTCGAGAAGTCGATCCTATGGACAGGTGGTGCAACGTCTTCTGCCTTGGAAGTCTCGGGCTCGAGAAGTCGATCCTCTGGACGATGATCGCGATGCGATGTCTTCTGCCTCGGAAGTCTCGGGTTCGAGAAGTCGTTCCTCTGGTCAGCGAACGCAGCGTCTTCGCCTTCAGCACTGTTCTTAACTCGTCACTTTCGCGGTGTGAGCTACTCAATTCACTCACTCGACTTCGAATTTCTATGCGGTAGAAGTCCGTATGCTATGCAAAGGTCTACCGTACTTTAGAAATTACGTGTTCGATTGCGCCACAAAATATTAAAATATACCAATCAGTTTTTACAATTGATTGTTGGGCAATCCTACCGTGACTGCGCCAATTACGATTCCGGGAGTTGTGACTTAGTTTTTAAAAAGTTAATTTATTTTTATTTTGAACAGCGAACTACATCTAATGAATGCGTAACATAAAGTGAATTCTTATTATCTAATTGCCGTGTGTTGGCTCGGCCGCGACCTTGGCGTCAGCGGTTTTCTCGGGAAGATCCACGTCTTCAACGATGACAACTGCTGATTCAGGTTCTAGGGAACGCGTGGCTCCAATATAATATTTAAACATTAACAGTGTCATTCATAAAAAAATTAGCCGCGGTTTTGCCGCGGCTGGTATAACCGTGGTGGTATAATCTTAGTAACCTTGGCAACCCTTCGTAAAACATCGCTAAACCACGTTTTAAAATTTTAAGAATTACGCTATAAGACATTGTACTCGATTTTCTTAGAAATATTTCTTACGCAACCTCATGATATTTTTATATATTCAGAATAGAAAAATAATGCCATCACAGATTCTAATAAAAATATCGATGACGTTACTGGCAAAAAGTGAAAATAATTAGCAATCAAACTTTTGTTAAAAACGTTTAATTCTAAAAATAATAATAAAAGCTCTTGGGAGGCGTTCCGTACTTTTTAGTTTTTACTCACGCTTATGTCCACACAGAAACAACCATGTTTTTTTTAAGTTGCTGATTAAATTTATTCCTTACAGAAAATATATTTCTTTCGAAAACAATACAGGGTGTCCAAGATAAGGATGAACAGCATGGGGATCTCGGAAACCGTAAAAGTTACAATGGCGGTTAAATTAGAAAAAAGTTGCACAATTTAGTGGTCAGTAATATTCTGTTGAGAAAACCAGAAAATTCCGCTTAATTCCGGAGATATTCGACAAAATCCGAAATTTTACGATATCGCTTTTATGTTTTGCTGAAGTTATCTGAAAAGGTAAAAAAAACAAAAGGTACTTTCTCATTGCCACTTTTTTAGCTCTACAAGACAGCGTTTATAAATTTTCAGTATGACGTTTCGTTTCGAAGAAATCATCATCAACTTTGTATTTTTATATGGCCCGTAAATAAAGTAGACCCTGTAATAAATAGCATTTCCTATTACGAATTCAACGATTTATATCACAGTATGATTTCTCATGTTTATATTCAGAAAATACAGCTTGTTAACACATTTCGAACATTTTGGTGTAGTAGGCGTTGAAATGAGCAACGAAGACAAAATTTATAACGTAATTTTATAATTTTAAGATAATTAAATGAACACAACAATTCTCATAACACTATAGTAAAAAAATAATAAGTGTTGCTCTGAATAACTATAATGTTTCTATGTTTAACGACTATTCACGCTAAATAGTTTTAAGTTACTATTTTGGTACTTATTCTGGGTTAAAATTAATTATTAATTGTTGTCGTCGTCGTCAATAAATCAATAGAACAATTCTCATATCACAGTAAAAAAATAATAAGTGTAGTTCTAAATAACTATAATGTTTCAATTTTAACAACTATTCTAGGTAAAATTTTTTTTGTTACTATTTTGGTACCTATTTTGGGCTATTTCTTTTTTCTTCGTCGTCATCATTTTAACGCCTACTATAAGAGAATGTTCAAAATGTATTAACAAACTTTTTTCTGAATAAAACCATTAGAAACTGCAGCTCCACATTGGTGGAAACTGATAGAATAACTTCTGACATTTAATCGAGATCAATGTCTACAATCATCAAACAACATCTTAGATGTTCCGAATTCTGAAATATCTTCAACGACAGGAACTGATGGTTTTCAAAACGACCAAACTCTTCAATTTTCTTCGTCTTCAATCGAAATTGGTCTTTCGAAATGGGAAATGAAAAGATCAAATTATTTCATTAAGCCAGCTATCGTATTCAAGGGTATACATTTCACGAATTGTACCATTGAAAGTTTACAGTTTATTGATCAAAATAAATAATATTGCATAACAAATAGAGTAATAAAAATTTCCTCAAATTTTGGCCTCTTCTTGAATCAAAAATTGATGGACGTAAAAGTATTTTTTGTTCTAGATTGTAAAAGCCCTTAACATCTAGTGAACATAAAACAGTCACTTTGAAAACTGATTAATGTCATGAAAATATCACCACATTTTTTATACAGGGTGTCCAAGATAAAGATCAACAGCATGGGGATGAAAAACACACAATGAAAATGTATTTTTTTTTTCATTGTAAACGTGTTGCAGAATCGTGTGCATAGGTTCTCAGTAGGAGAAATCGAAAATAATTGAATTTCGTCGATTACCTCGCTATCTAATCATGAATCGACAAAAATGTTTCATACAAATCATACGTATTTTTAGCTGTAAAATCCGAATCTGCAATAAAAACTGTGGGTTCCCATTTAAGATTTCAAAATGATCCCCCTCCCCACCTACAAGGAAGGGGGAGGGGGACTAATATTAGTACGAATGTATTTCCCCGCGGAGTGATTAAATACTTGTTAGGGACATTTTTTAATTGAGTGGCTATTACTCGAGATATTTGCAAGTTTCAGGTTAAAAAACTCACCTTGTATATGATAATTTTCTTAGTTCTTAGCTATTTCAGGATATTTGCATATTTTTACTGGTGCAAATTGTTTTATTATATGAATTGTTTCCCTTAATATTTAAACCATTTAAATATGAATATTACGTATTTTTGAAGTCACCACTTTAAACTGACGATTTAGGGCGGTCTTCTGACATTGGTTGTCATTTTATTGCGCCTCCTCTCAATAACGTGACAAGTAAATTTAAAAACAAACAGCATATACATATTTATTTCGGGGAAACCCACAAACACCAAATAAATAAAACAATGTATGATGTATTACAGAATATTGTATTATTTTTTACAGGTGCATATTGTTTATCATTTATTTGAGAACTTGCTTCTTATTTTATAAATTGTTTTCCTTAATATTTAAACCGTTTAAATATACATATTACGTATTTTGTATTAAACCTTTAAAATGAAAAGAAAACGGCGAACGCGTTGATGTACACAACTTACCTTCATAAATACAGGGAAGAAAACAAATTGAGCAAACTAATTGCACTGACTTCTTTTTCCAATTTCAACACAGCTGCGAACTGAGAATTGGGAATTTCCGGGAATAAACCACTAATGTTATGTACAATAATATTATGTTATCTTTTACTGTATTTTGTCGAGACGCATTGCCGTTCATATTAAAATACATATATTTTTAGGAGGTTTCATTTTCCGAATTCGTAAGGAGTGGCAGCATACGAGGTATTAGTATAAGTTGTATTTAAGAAATTTCCAGGGAAATTTCAGTTTTTTTCTCTGGTATACGAGAGAAAAAAAAAATAACCCACTAGTAACACGGATTGGTTTCCAGATAAAACTGTGTCAATAAACCCGTTCAACATGTGCAAATTATTTAGGCCAAGTTCCTTTTCACCTTCTTCCTACTTTCGTAGTACAACACACGTACTTGCTTTAAAACTTGGGAGGTTGACTCCCCCAATCCGGCGGAAATCCAGACCAGAATCCCGCACCCCAAAAAACGGGGCACAATAATAATAAACGCACGGAGACGGGAAGCGATAAAGTGGAACAGTGGGTTTGGGGTGTTTGGGACAGTGGGTGGCCGCGATCCCGATCGTCCCGTATTTAAACTTGATACAATACAGGGGACACGGTTTAAGGGTGTGATATGGGGGGAATCCCGTAATGCCGCCCCTGGGATGCACGGGAACTCGGCGGGGCGGCAGTCACAGCATCCCTGCAGTACCGCCGCGCTTTTCGGCATAGACGGACGCATCGAAAGCACGCCGCCTCGAATCGCAACCCCCGCACAATTCACATATTACAGCAATATGCTGGACGCGCGGCAATAAAAAATATATATACGTGCTTAGGGGGTGGACACTGAGGCTAGTTCCGACAGGCATTGACCGACGACACATCTGTCTGTTGGGAAATTATGAATCGGATTTTTATGTGTCAGATTGTGTATCCTACATAAAAAAAATCAAGGACCAAATTGTAATCATTATATTTCAATAATTGGATTGCGATAATTCCACGTGTAAGTATCCTAGAAAGTCATCTATTTAATCATTTTGCAATAGAAATTAGATTAAACGAGCTATTAACAAAACAATCAAATAAAGCAGAGAATCAATGAAGCAGTCAAGATCCTTCTAAATAACTGCATCATGTTAGCAACATATTTCATAAACTGTGGACACATTTTACGGACAATGTTCTATAATTAAATACTAATCCCATCAAAATATACATTAAGTTTCAAATTAGGTTTTAATTAAATTTTTCATGTAGGGCGGGCGTGTTCTGATTAATCTGTCAACTTTTTGAAATGCAGAGATTTATTGGATTCAATGTGTGTTTACACGTTTAATTCCGGACAAAGGGGTAGGGGGAACAATGGCAGCAACGAATTAATATAACAGTATTTCTACGTTTACGTGCATACCGGGAGTGGGCGGGCGAGGAGCTGGGATTCCGGAATTACGCTCGACAATTGATTCGCGGCTCACGATTAGCACAAACACATACATGTTAAATTTTGCAGCGAGAAACTGATTTGCATTAATCAAATTTACGTGTCGTGCGGAATTTCTCCCCTGATGATTTAGGGCGGTCTTCTGACGTTGGTCGTCATTTTAATGCGGCTCCTCTCTACAACGTGATGAGTAAATTAACACACAAACAGCATATACATATTTATTTCGGGGGCACCCACAAGCACCAATTAAATAAAACAATGTATTATGGAGAAACAAAACACATTATTTGTTATGTATATAATAACAATAACAATCGCAACTACTTCTTTGCTGCAAATAAACTCAAGTATTGAATTGGCATTATAAATATATGGTATCTTACAAAATAAAATCCTAACAACCAAATCGACATGTTTTATGTTAATATTTTGTGTAGTCACTTTAATATCAGTGTGGACATAAATAACTTTAAATGTCTTGATAGCAATGTTTATTTATCAATTGAATATTGCTTTAATTTCTGGGTACACATGACACTAAATATCAATACTTTCTCAGTGCGAAATTAAAACTGGGTTATCTGGGTTATGACAACATAAGCCTTACTACGGTATTAAATGTAATTGTTTTTTTGCAATTTGTTATATAAGCCATCATGATAAATCTTGAATTGACTAAAGTGATGATATTTTATATAATTACCTAAAAGAAACCAATAATTATATTATATTTGAAGGGCTAATTAGGCCGTTAGTCCTTACTTAACTAATACTTTCTTATTATTGTTTCATCCACTAATTCATTTAATTTCGGGAAAATATATCCTGTTCAGAATTTCAGAGAAGCTAATCGGTACTGCGTGACTTTGGGCCGGAATAAAATATACGAAATTTTATGTACACAATTATGTATACGATGAATGTGTCAATTATCAAGTTACATATTAAGAAATTATAATTTTAATAACGGAATGTAGGTTTTGTTAAACATTTCACAATCCGAAATGAATCTGAAGTGGTTGTTTACCTTTAAAAAAAAAAAAATAGTTACAGATACATTTACCTTGTGCACTTTAAAAGGAAATAAAATAAAATTGATTTCTTTGTTAATGGAGAAAATGATTAATGCATGTGACATTTTATCATTTCGTACCAATAAATACTGATATATAATAGTTACATAAATAACACACACACAAGAAATAAGTTATTAATACCGTAAAAAAAATGATCGTATAAGCAATTTTGTTGATTTCGCCAAAATAATAGTTTTAAAAGTACGCAATCGCATCCTATTTGATGATATTTTGTTTAGTTTGATAGATTCTAATATGGAGAAAATAATCACCAGCTCACATGATATTGCAAGGATGTCTAAATACAAGAGACGTGTTTCCAAAGTTAATAAAAGTTACAGATAAACTTACCTTGTGCACTTTAAAAGGAAATAAAATAAAATTGATTTATTTGTTTATGGAGAAAATAATTTATGCATGTGATATTGTATCACTTCGTACCAATAAATACTAAAATATAATAGTTACATAAATAACACACAAGGAATAAATTATTCATACCGTAAAAAAGTGATCATGTAAGCAATTTTGTTGATTTCGCCAAAATAATAGTTTTAAAAGTATGCAATCGCATCCTATTTGGTGATATTTTGTTTAGTTTGATAGATTCCAATATGGAGAAAGTAATGACCAGCTCACATGAAATTGCACGAATGTCTAAATACAAGAGAAGTGTTTCCAAAGCAATATAAAATATTGTTGTTAGTGATTCGTGATTCAATGTTATGACGATAAATCCTGTCGTTATTGAGATACACGGCGTTTTTCATTATTGTAATATATTTTATTTGTTTAATTATTTAAAAACTAGTTACATAAACAATCAACAATAATAAGACAAGAACACAACCCATGAATATGTTCATGTGTCGACAGAAAATTAACAATCACCCTCACAATTTGGGTGCACCGAATTACAAGACGTAAACTAAAGCAATAACATTTTAATTTGTGGTAGGAGTGAAATAAAACTAGTACACATTAGAGCAGATGTTAAAAATGTGTACCTCCGGCCAAAATACAAGCTTCCAATTTCACGCCTAATGGATTGCCGAACCCTTTCTAAAATGCCAGGAGCATTGCGAATAACATTACAACCTTCTAGAATGCGATTTTTAAATCTTCTAAATTTCGATTGGGGTTGTAAACAAGTGAATTTAAGTATCCCCATACAAAAAAAACCCAAGGATTGTGTTCGAGTGACCTTCCAAAAATGGAAGGTCACTCGAACTTGGGGGGCAAAATGTGGAGATCGCAGTATTATCCAATGGTCGAGATAAACGTCCTTTAAAAACTCCCGTACGATTAATGCAAAATGTGGAGGAGCATATAGAGGCACCTAGTTCAAAAGAGCTGGTAGTTCATCTTTAAGAAAATGGGAGCAAAATGGTCCTATTAAATGATCGCAAATAATGCGAGCACAAACAATGACAGAAAAGGTTTGTTGGAACCATGATACAACTGTGTGTCATGTGGGTTTTCATCAGACCAAAAGTGGTTATTATGGAAAATCATAATTCCATGTCTTGAGAAGTTGGATTCATCAGTAAACAATCCAGTGGCAGCAACATTTGGATTATTTGCAATAATTCCGAAAGACCATTCAGGACACACAGTTGAATGAGATAGGGTTACAATAACTTTTCTGATAGAATATTCCAAAAGGTTTTGTACTTTTAGTTGTTGAGCAATTTTTCTGGTACTTCTTTTAGGTATTCGTCAATAATGACAGGTTGAATGAGATATGGTTATAATACACAAGTTGAATGAGATATGGTTATAATACACAAGTTGAATGAGATATGGTTATAATATATTTTCTGTTAGAATATTCCAAAAGGTTTTGTACTTTTAGTTGTTGAGCAATTTTTCTGGTACTACTTTTTAGGTATTCGTCAATAATGACAGGTTGAATGAGATATGGTTATAATACATTTTCTGTAAAAATATTCCAAAAGGTTTTGTACTTTTAGTTGTTGAGCAATTTTTCTGGTACTACTTTTTAGGTGTTTGTCAATAATGACAGGTTGAATGAGATATGGTTATAATACACAAGTTGAATGAGATATGGTTATAATACATTTTCTGTTAGAATATTCCAAAAGGTTTTGTACTTTTAGTTGTTGAGCAATTTTTCTGGTACTACTTATTAGGTGTTCGTCAATAATGACAGGTTGAATGAGATATGGTTATAATACACAGGTTGAATGAGATATGGTTATAATACATTTTCTGTTAGAATATTCCAAAAGGTTTTGTACTTTTAGTTGTTGAGCAATTTTTCTGGTACTACTTTTTAGGTGATCGTCAATAATGACAGGTTGAATGAGATATGGTTATAATACACAGGTTGAAACATATGGTTATAATACATTTTCTGTTAGAATATTCCAAAAGGTTTTGTACTTTTAGTTGTTGAGCATTTTTTCTGGTACTACTTTTTAGGTGTTCGTCAATAATTTGAAGAACCTGATATTCATATTGTTGAACCTGACTTTCATGCTTTTTGATATAGCAAAAGTTTCAGTTTCTTGTAAACAAAGATGCAGCATAGTAAACGTTTCAGAACATGTAAACGGTTATTTGGATAATGTTCGGCGTACATACATACGTCTAACTTCTAAATCTAAGGCATTACCATTGGCTAATTCACATAAAAAAAACATATTAGCAATTTCAGGATTAGTCAATGCAGGCATCATCAAAAACGTATACTGAAAACAAAAAAAGGCTACATAGAGTAAACATGTACTTTCTTATCAATTTTGATAGACAGTGGATTGACCAAGGAAAACATTACGTTGATTTATTGTTATTGAGATACAGGGTGTTGATTTTATTTAATACTTATTAAACGAGTTTTGCGTTTATGTGAAATTTTGATCACCCATATCGATTGCGTTCCACAAAAAGGACCAATCTGTGTTTCGGAATATATAGGTACAGGCTAGTACTTTTTGTGGAACGCAATCGATATGGGTGATCAAAATTTCACATAAACTCAAAACTCGTTTAATAAGTATTAAAAAAAAATCAACACCCTGTATCTCAATAACAATAAATCAACCATACAACAAAAATATTTGAGATAACTTAGGAGGCATCCACGTATACAGGCTTATCCCACGCTTATGGTCCATTAAAAGTTTATAGGGTTCCCGATAAAATAAAAATTTGGAAAAAATCATCCAAACGTGGCCGATTCCGTTCTGCTCAAGTGAAATATTTTCAACCTTCTATCTCTTCCGGATCTACCAGAAGTAGCCATCAACTTTTGATTTTTAAATGGAACACCCTATATATTATTATGTTTCTGGCTTCCCCGCTTAATTCGAAACATATTTTGTAGATGTGTGTGTACACCTAGATTTTTTACTTCCCGAGATAAAAATTAAATTCCAAGATTTTGACCTCAAAAAGTGTTAGGAAAAATGGCTTCAATTTCTCTTACAAATAAGATAAATATGGAAAATTTATCTCAAATTGTACCTAAAAGGTACTTAACGGGCACTTATACGGGCACTTATATAACTATTAGTTAAGATCCCACTCAAAGTAAGCGTATTTCATTTTTTTAATGGAATGGCATACTTTTTATCTCATAGAGTAATTATCATGACAATTAGAGTGGTATAAGGTTGAAAGTATTTCACCTGAGGAGATTCCGTACTCCTCAGGATTTTGACCTAAAAAAGTGGAAAATGGCTTCAATTTCTCTTACAAATAAGATAAATATGGAAAATTGATCTCGAATTGTACCTAAAAGGTACTTTACGGGCAATTAACCATTAGTTAAGTGCCCACTTAAAGTAAGCGTATTTCATGTTTTTAATGGAATGGCATACTTTTTATCTCATAGAGCAATTAGCATGACAATTAGAGTGGTAGAAGGTTGAAAGTATTTCACCCGAGGAGAACGGAATCAGCCATGTTTGGATGAATTTTTCCACATTTTTATTTTAGCGGGAACCTCATAAACTTTTAATGGTCCATGAGCGTAGGACACCCTGTATACGTAAAATTAAATTCTATATTTAAAAATATATTTAGAAAAATCGGCCATCGGAAGTGGATTATTAAATGTTTGATATTTTAATAATTGAAATGGCAAATGGATGAAGATGTACCACAAACTATTTATGTGACATAATATAAGTCTTGAGAAAATGAAATTTAAAAGTAATGAATTAGACTGCCAAATTAATTCAACATTAATTTAATGAATAAATGGATCCTATCCTGAGTCAATATCAATTATACGATAGATAGATGTACATTTCATTAACTTTGCCGTTTATGATTTCACATAAGTGAATCTATACTGGTTACCTGAGAGTGCATATATCTATCGTATAATTAATTTACTGCTTTATCTCCATTATTAGTGGTTATTGCACAATTTTAGACCATACCAAAGGATGGTTAAACATAAAGCTCCGCCATCCATGATAATAACACCAAAAAAGCAAAATTGTTAATATTTAAAAATACACATGCCACAAACTAATTTGCTTTAAAATATTTTATTTTCGATTCAAAGAATTGTAATTATGAAAATATGCGAAATTAATTTTTTTGAGAAAATATCTGATGTCTATCTATCCGTCTGTGTCCTCTATACGTCCCAGAAATTCATTGCACACAGATTTCAAGTTTTAAGAAACATTGAGAGGAACCTTCCATTTTTGGCTGAAGTACATAAACCGGAAGTCGTACTTTATGAGAGAGTTTTTCGCTTTTATTCTTCAAAAACTATGTGTGAAAAAAGTATACAGTATACAAGTGTATACACACATTACATTTTATTCTTCAAATTTATGTCTTAACAACTCTTTATTATTTTTTGTTGCTAATCATATGACTGTTGACGAAATATGGATAAGTTTCTGTTAAAAATGATAAATATGTATATGATCGTAAATAAAAGTCGGGTAGTGAACTCCATATTTAGTCTTTTCCATATAAATATATGCAAAAGATGTTCTTTTTATTGAATTTATCTGAAAACACCTTGTTTTCATACGCTTTTACAATGACGTTTTTACGATGCCACCTTTAGGTGGCATTTTCAGACCAGCGCACGGAAAACTTTTTCCGATCTCTGATTTTTTTCCGCGCGCTAAACAAAAATAAATCAATTAGAGCGGTTATAAGAATAATAAAAAGTATCGTTCATTACTAGTCCAGAAATGAATTTTTCCATGAAATGACATCCCGTGTGCGTCTCACACGAGAATATGTCACGCGCGTCCGGGAAAATCCTTATTACCAGACTCGTAATGAAATATAGTTGCGTACTACAATTTCTGTTATACAATTATGAGTTATACACTCAATTATGAGTGTGTACTCATAATTTTAACGAAAATTCCCGATTCAGTCCCTTTAGAAAACTGTATGAATGGATATGTGTTCATATGTATGGATTATTGTGACAACTTCAAGATAAGTCAAAAACTGCGTAATATAATTAAATACTTTTGGATTGTAAAACACTTTTGTACTGTTCTGTTTTTTTTCCTTCATACATTGGATAACATATATTCACTCATTTTTTTGTCAAAAATCACTGGAACGTCTCAATTTATGTTAAAAGCTTAAACATAAATTTTCAAGGACGATTGGTTAAATGGTTATGCCGTCTTGGCTTCAGATAACTAACATACAGACACTCACAGACAGGCAGACACCACCATATCGAAAAACTAATTTTGGATTTTATTTGATTCGCATCAATCAAGTATTATTTTTATGTCTTTATACAGTTGTTTTTAATTTAAATAAATTAAGAAGGTATAACCTTTCTAGCTTATAGTAGAATTCTAAGATAGTATGAGACTAAAATTAAATGCAAGTGTGGTAACTGAAGATCAAAGTAGCATATGGACAAAATTGGTAGCGCAATTGCTCAAAGAGATGATTTTCGTTTAGATTGTTTAATTTACAAGCAGCGTTTTCGTACTAGGTGTATTAGGGTCCAGAGCCTCATGTGAAAGTCTAAAATACTGTTTATGAGCAATATTTAATACGATACTTTCAATAAAACTTATGATAATAGTTTCCAAGGATGTTGTCAAAGTGCCTCGGTCTAGAATTCTAGATAACTGAAGCAAGCAATTCACATAAGTTTCGACATTCACGAAAATATTGGCAAATTGAAGGTTTCGATATTCATATTTTCACTAAAACTTCTTCTATTTCAAGTTTCAAATCAAAATTTCTTCATGATTTGAAGTAATTGTGTGTACAAAGTTATAAAAACTATTTATACTTGCAATAAATTCCACAGTAATTGAAAATAACAATTTAATTTCTATCTTGGATTTATTTTAGCATTTTTAGTCTATAATTATAACTCAAAATGAATCACTTTCCATGTGTTTATTCGACTTTATATTATAGCTATAATGCAACAACAATAACACATTTGGACAAGTCAGAGTTGTAAACTACATATACGAAGTCTGTTCAGAAAAAACAGAACTTTTTAGTTCAGAACGGAACCCTTCAGAACAGTTTAGAACAGAACCCTAGCGTCGTGAGGTTGGCAGCACTGCATTCATAATCTCACTAATAGTATTTGTATCTATCTGTCTTTACATATAAGGCGAAATAAAGAATATTATTATAATCTCACTAATAACATGCATTTTTTAGATTGTTTACATCTCCTTTAGTTTTTCAGTTATTGCTTTTTGAGTTTAACGTGATGGTGTTCGTGGAAATTTTTACAATTTATCTCATTTTTTTAAAAATAATTTTATTGGAGTTGTTCATTTTGAATGTTTCCCTCAAGGCAAACAGGCAACACTAAGTACTAAGGCGTTGTAAAAAAGTTGCGACGAAAATTCGCAAAAGAAAGACCGCAGCTATGGCTCAACAACCCATGGCTCATTCACCATGAAGAATCATAATAGTGACAATTCGCGAGTATTATGCTAAAAATCAAATGACTGCTCTCCACCAGCCTCCCTATTCCCCACCCTTTGCTCCCTGGGATTTTTCCAGTTTCGAAAATTAAAATCAGTACAAAATGTACGCTGTTGAAAATAAAAAAATCGTCACTGTCATTGAACAGTATTCCACAACATGCTGTCCAGGACTGCATAGAGCAGTGGAAACACTGCTGAAACATTTGTGTGAATAGGGGAAGGCAATACTTTGAAGGTGACAAGAACGAATAAGCTATATATGGAATAATAAAAACAGAAAAAAATAAGTTCGGCTATTTTCTGAACAGGCCTCGTATATGTCAATTCGCAATAAGTCGAATTACCACACAGTAATGGTCGCTACAATTAGCATTATATCATTACAATATAAACTGTCTATCACTCTCTATCTCTTATGTCTTATGTACTTTCTAAATACATATATAAATGGAATAATGTTAACAACATTTACCCGTTTTAAATAATTGCTGAGAAAATTTAATGTTTATAACTCTGCCGAGGAACCAATTCTGGTACTTTGGAAGGATAAACTTTATATCGTAGCCGTGAGTTTGGAACCCCCAGGGCACAATTCTCAAACACTAGAGAACTCTATTCCTGTGCATAGTTTGTTCATTGGGCACGGAGTTGCATAGTTTTCACACAAGAAGCAGGCTCAAAGTGAGAGGAATGTTACTAATGTAACTCTAGGCTATCCAGCAGATTATTTTCTGAAATGCATGAGTTTCGGTAGTTAGTAAGATAGAAAAGAGACAACCCAAGATATTCTGACCTGCGAATGCAGTACGAGTGTCGAGATGCCTCTCCAAGCGGAATGCATTTCTCTTAATTGAAGACTAGCCCATTGGGTTAAAACAATGTAAACCCATATCTCATTTATCATACTAATTGTGACTGCAATTTTGAAACATACACATTAACAACAAATTAACAATATTACAAAATAGAACAATATACTCATTGATTGTATACAAAAATTAATATTTTTATAAATTCTGAAAATAACAAAAGAAGGATCAAATTATCAATGCTATATTACAAATTTTATTTGAATTTTTTATGACAATTTTCTGTAATATTCAGCAAACTTAAATATTTTAAAAATGAACAGTGGATTCCGATTATAATTTTTTTAGCTTCAAATATGGATTTTGTTTCAACACTTGAAACATTTTTAATAAATATTAACAACACAATACATTCACTTTCAAGTTTAATTTGTCTATGAAAATGAATTTTCTTTTAAGAGAGATTTTTGTAAAATATTCCTAAATAACTATAAAAAATGCAAGAGTAAACTATCATGTTCGGTTGGCTATTTTAAAGCAAAAACTAATTAGCACCAACGCAAAGTCCATCCCGGTTTTGAATAATCGTGCGGATTAAACTCGTTCCCGAACGGACGACATATTTTGTAAACTGTAATTTTGAATTAAGGGGACTACAAAATGTGAAATCCCGTCAAAATTATTACATTATACTAATAATGTATGCATTATATTTCTTACTGTGAGAATACTTACACATAATCAATCAGCACAATAGGTTTTCATCACAACCTCAATAATGAAAATGTACAATTACATGCCGGATAAATTTTGCCGCTAATAGGAAGTTCGTCCAAAGCCGATAATTAACTAGCCCACGGCCATTTCGATTTTACGCCCTAAATAACAAGTTACTACCGATGCGACAGGATTTACAGTCAATTTGAATTCTCGAGTACACTAACTAGATTAGCGCAAAATATCGCAAAATATCTAATAACATGGTTATACATAATCAGATTTGCCCCACTATTTGCATTATTATCGACAAAGAACATAGACAACTTCGCCAGTATTGGTTATTACTTATAGAGGTACATAATCTGCATGTACTTGCTAATGTTCTCTTTAATAATTACATTGCTGCTTAGCAATATTGACCACAACAATCTGACAGTAATTACTGCAGTTTGTTCGAGTCAATTTTGCTGTAAAACAATAATGTTTGAATAGAAAACATAATATAAGGTCGAATTGTTTTTCATAACACACAGTTCAATTGATGACAGTAATAAAATCATTTTTGACGTGTGTATTGCAACATTGTGTACGATTAATTCTATCATACAAATCTTGTAATAAAATAAATATATTTAGCCTGTGTAACAAGGATATAATAATACATTCTTTCGACGTAAAAATAAATGATTATTTCCTGGAATACGCTTGTAATAAATATAATTGGTTAACCAAACGAAAATTTGACAGGCGCAGGATTGATTATATGTAACTGCATGGAATATAAACTAATTAGAAAGACACGAATTCGTGCTTTCAGTTAAAATACTTACATTATTTATTTGAAATATAAATCTTCTAGAGGCTTGCGTAATGAAACCCAATTAATTTACCAAGGTTGGGTACAAAATTAATTCTGCCCTATTTATTAATTAAACTTCGTTTAACTAAACGCTTTTTGTGTTAAAACACTAAAGCACGGCATTGTACGCAAACATAAAACCTTTCTGAAATTAGGAAGCTTAATGAACTTAAATTTATATAAAGTGCCCGATATAAATACACATACTAGCTATTGATGTAGATATCGATGGCATTGAAAGTACAAATATACCACACAATATTCCACAAGGGAAAATCTAAATCTTGTTTCCACGTAATAATTATAATCGATAATAATTAACATAATACCATAATAATTCATAACGTCACTTAGCTCTTGTAACGATTATCTTGAAAATCGTTTCTTCTGCAGATATGCACAGTTTAATACCGAGTTTTAATTTCCTCTCGAATAATACCCAAGAGAATTATAGTCGAACTCCTTAGGCGTGCCAAATATTAAATTCGCAATACAGAAGAAAATGTGCAGACTTGAAAGGAATCAATACGTAATCCATCCAAATGAAACCGGGTTAAGCCGTTCTATAAAAAGTAACTGAGAATATCATAATAAACCGATTTTATAAAAGAAATAAATCTCAATTTCATAATTCCATTGTCATTTTTAATGCCGCATGATTAATTCGCAATTCCCCGCAACCCTTTTTTTAATTAGAAACAAATGATGGGCACAGTTTCTTGTAAAGTTCACGTTAAGTTATGCAGCTGGGACTAAATTGTATTTAAATGCCTTAAGGACAACAGCAGAAGTTCGCCAACATTTCTAAATATGTCAGGGAAAAGTTCTCCGCGAATCTGCTACGAAACCACAATTTTCCATACACTACCGGGCCCTTATGGGACTGGCAAATATTGAATGGCGGTTATTTACAAAAAAAAAAATGTTGTTTCTCCTGACGATTGAACGCAAATTCGCATTCGCAAAAAAAAAACAATTGCCCATCAACATATTTAATAAAATAATGCTATTTTTAAGTAAACCCCTTGTATATTTTCAGATTGCACATTTAATTCCATTGTTAAAAGTATTATTCAAAACTAGTATGAATACTAGTAGTAGTAGTATGAATAGTATGAAAATTGGAGACATATAAACAAATTCAAATGGACCTACACGTACAGTCGTGTTCATTAAAGTGTTGTACAACATTTCTACTGTCTAAATGTAACTTAAATTCGCAAAGTTCAAAAAAGTTTTTTACATACAAATATTTAGAAAGATTAGATCTAGTCTATTTAATTAATGATACAGACTTTGTTGACTAAAAATACATCCACCGATAAAATTTTAATAGCAGAATGAATAATTCACTCAAGATCTAAAGTAAATAATTTTTGTCACTGTTAGTTGTCACATTGAGAGTTCTGAAATATATCTACCATTAACAAAATATACAGCCATCTATACTCTGATTTTTCTAAACTGGCGTGCACGTCATCAAACAGCTGTGCGATGAGGTTTTTTCGTACCAACGTGATTGTTTTCGAGAATATGCATAACAATAGTTTAAGAATCGAAATTAATCTGAAGATCATTTGTTACATAACACTGATCACCGGTGGTTATAAATAGGTAATCGGTGTATTAACCGCGGACACAATTTTCGCCTGCCAATCATGTAAAAAATCATGTTATGTTGGCATCGGCGATATTTTCTCGGCGACGATGCCACATCTTTTTCACTAATGCTTCAAACTTCTTTGACGTCTAACTTGTTACATTTGATCGATTATTACAATGCATATTTTGTCATTGTAGATGGTAAACCATAACCACAAGATTGATATCTGTACGATAAACGGTAGAGAAGTCGATGAATTTGATACGAACCGCGCACTGTAGCACAAGATTGCACGGGCGCAACAGCTGATTGCAGCCATTTTTAAATACCCAGGACAACTGGCAACCTTGTAAAATTGTGCCATCATTATTATGATTATTATTTTGATGACGTGCACGCCAGTTTAGAAAAATCAGAGTATACCTATTATTACTGTACAACACATTTCTAAACACGACTGTACCTATATGAAAATGAAATAAAATTGAAAAAAAATCTATGCTTCATAGATTCATTCACCCATTTAATTTTGAACTTTGGGCGTATTGGGGATTTGCCAAAATCAATATTCGTATATATTTTTTTACAAATAAAGAAAAACGTTAAAATTGCAGGTACATGGGGGGCTCAAATTAAAATTTGCCCAAGGCCCAGTGAAGCCGTAACGCGCCGCTGCCCTTTACAGTAATATAGTATTACTACAATGTCACTACGTTACCACATATGAATTACATGTGAAATTTATTCCAATCGTAAAAATAACTAATTAATTAGTTTAGTTAAGTCAAGCAGATAATTGATTAGGGACTATTGGGAAGCTTTTATTCTCCTGGCAATTTATATTACACCAACTTTGATAATCACTGTACATAAACTTATAATTAATTCTTGTCCACATATACTGGTATACAGCGTGGATACAAAGTAACGCATAAATTCGATATCTTCGTTCAAATTAATTTTCTGAAAAAGATCAAGGGGGATACCGATTTTAATTAAATGACGTTGCACTACACAATTTTCATCTTGTTACGTCATTTGTTTTTAAAGTTATTATGTCATCGATAATTATTTTAAATGACAACCTGGAATTTTTTTATTATTGATTTCGGAAGTACTTTTTATTCCCTTTTCAACGGTATAAAATTTTCAATATGTTACATTTGAAAAAAACAATTGAGTAAGTGCCTTAAATTTCTAATATAAAAAATTCTCTATATTTGCAGAATGAATATAGTTCACGTACAAAACAAGGTAATATTTGAAAAACTGAGAAAAACAGTCTTAATTTTAAACATTAGAATAAAAAAATTGATTTGACAGGATAAAAAAGCAAATTCACACCAAGCTGGAATGATCGCTGTGAAGTCACTGTCACTGTCACACAGGTACTTCTATAAAATTAATCATTAGGACATTGATTTCGATTCCCCGCTCTAGGAAAAGGGCTAAAGTCGGCCAAAAAAACAGGCTGGTGCAATTTCATAGCATTATACATATATCCTGTTATAAAGTTAATGGCCTAATTCAATCTGTATTGCCATCTTTTAAAATCGAACAATATTCTTCCGAATACGACTCATGCATCTAATATTCCCTAGATCATTTTTGTTCGTGCACTTTTGCGATTTCAATCGGCCCGATTCGCAAACGAGGGACTATTGAAAACGCAAAAATTCACTCACAAAAATTATCGGTAATATTAGACGTATTCGTGGTATTATCAGTGATAGGCATGCATCAAATAGAATATTCGGCTATTATTAATTTTTAAGGTATAATGTGTCGACTTTATTTTTAATGGCTACCACCTAATTTTTAAGCAAATTTTGAAAGTTTCATACTGTCAAAATGACACTATACACGTTTTAACACCTGCACAGGACTATCAAAATATTAGAGTTAAAATAATGGACGTAAATGTTATCATTAACAAAAATATATCAATAACTCTGATGCTACGCAAATATATTAATTAAAATAAGTGATTAAATGTATAAGAAATGTACCATGCTTATACTGCAATCTGGGTCTTAAAGAAAACAAAACAAGCATTTGTTGTGTCAGTCTAACGAGGAAAATTCTCAACGTTATGTCATAGAAAAAACTGAGTACAATGTCATTATAACTTTCGAGTTATGCATTGCATCCTGGTCTTTGTCGAATGAATAATTGGAGTTATATACGCCTACTGTCGCCCCTGGCAACTAGTTTTGCCTAATGATAAAGGAAGTCGAGCTTCCGAAATATGGATTCAGTATAGGGCCCACAAAGTGACTTAGTTGTAAGCTATTTAATTGCCCGAAGACTACAACGCGAATAAATATTTACCTTTTTAAGGTAAATTTACCTTCTAGATATTATTATTATTAAATATTTTTTATAATTATGTTATTAATATGTATGCAAACACCTTCAAATAATCTACCTTTCTGTAATTTGAAAAGTATAATTCTGATCTCATAACGAAATAAAGACGAATTTACGACATTTTACTTGCTTAGTTTATCATATTTAAACAATAGATACGTAACAATGCAACCATCATTTTGAATTATGGTCGGGAGATCAAAAAAATATCGGAATGCAATTTTTTTGAATGTTAATATTTTATAATATTGATTAATACGTGTATTTAATTCCATTTTGAAAAGTCAAAATGTACATCAATTTATGTCGTTATGAAACGTTGAATTTTTCGAAACTATCACGCACACAATTATGTATGAGTTATGTAAAGACCTTATATAACTGCAGTTGCCACCAAGCTTCAAACTTTTTGTAGGTTACAACGTATCTATTTCTGGATTTTTCTGGTAGTAAACTACCCATGGCAACATTAGCAGAGTCTTCAACATCATAAGTTAGTTCTGAGTCGCTATTTGAAGAATTTTTTTGTCATTATTATTAAATTTGTGAATTATTTTAGTTTCCCGACAAATTTGTTTATGCCGGTACAATCATGTTTCCGTAGAAACAATAGGTAAAAGGTCTGATTCTGTGATGTAAGGAACGCTCATATTCAAATAGTAGATTAAATAATTCTGACGGAATTAAATAAAGTTTTGTACGTAACATATGAAATATGCGATATTATTTGATTCGTGTAATTTGCAAAACTGGCTTCGCTCGTTTTGGCAAATAATGCACTCGTCAAACAATATCGCACTTTTCATAACTGAATACATAAATAACTGTTACTTATATAGATTTTTTCAAATCATTTTATTCATTCGTTCTGATTAGTTTGAAATTTGAAACAAGGTCACAAACTTTTAACTCGAATATCAATGTTCTTACAGAAGAAATATCAGAAACCTAAAATTAGATAGTGAATACAGACATTATTTTAATTATTCTAGGAATGTATCACCTTATGACCATATACCCAATGAGGGTATCATATACTATATCATATATTTTGGCATAAGTAAGGTCATAAAAACATAAAAAATAGCGCGCTTTTAAGTTAATGCGTCCCAGAATGTAATGAAACAAAATCAAGTCATGTAGTTTGTGGTAACATTACTCATAAAAAAGTAATTTGGCGAGAAACGTGTTAGTGGGTCGAAATATCCTCTAGCAAAGGTAATTCGCCTTAATAGCACGTTATTCGTTAGCACATGAAAGTATTTTCTTGTTCTGTGGATACTTCATTAAATATTAAAATAAATCTCCGTTGGGAATACAGTAGCTTCTGAATAATTTGTACACAATATTAATACTTTCATTGATTTTCCGCAACTAAATTTCGAGTCTTCGAACAATAATTCAATAAAAAAATCTAGCGTGGACAGCACATGACTAACACGAAAAATTATTAACACAAAATTCTTTGCTAATATTGAATGGAATTTAATAGATTGATAAGGCTGATTACATGATAAAACTCTATTATGTTTTGCTACAAGTAGGTACTTCATCGGCAGATGAAATAGAGGCTTTGTTTGCATTTGAATTTACCAACCAATTTTATCATAAATCAATAGCTCTCATGTAATGATAACTGATACATTTCGCCTCAATAATGTGACACGCTACGATAGGTGAAAGAGCAGTATAGAGTAGAATTATTATATTTAATCAAATAGACACACATGTGCGTAGAACATATTACACCGATTTTAAAATTCAGAAAGATTCTGATTGAACATAGTTATCGGATAAATATGACCCTGCAAATCAACTGCAATATGTGCAAAAATATGTACAAATATCAATTTTGAAAACAATATTATATCACAAAGGGCTATTATGATACAAATCTGTTCCTAAGGCAACTTGACCTAAACGGGTGGTATAAAAAGCATTTGCTCCGTGCACGTTATCTTTTGAAATTTATAACTGCTCTCAAAATTCCGTCCCTCTCCGATCATAATATTCAATGCACGTATCGAAGCAGGCCCAGTATGCGGCGGACAAACGAAGCATCACGGAGAGGGCATATTTTGGAATTTACATTCCCACTAACTGCCACGATAAAATTTGCATCGCGACTCAGGCACAGGCGACGTGCACGACGATACCGGAGTTTTGAATAAATGACGACACTGCGGCGGAATGGTAAAAAATTGAGACGTTCATGTTGTATGAGAAACGGTTTTATAAACCCCTGTACATATTTACAACACGCCGACAAGTTAATTGACAGACGAAAGGCTCCGCAGATTGTAAGCCGAGTTAATTGAAATCGCGTCTTTTTTACTTCACTAAACGCCTGGAATATAAGAAACTGCAGGAATACTAAACGCTTAAAAAAAAAAAAAGATTTTCTCTTGCTTATACAATGATGGCAATTTCAGTCAGTTAAAGATCTAAATAAACTACGAAGTGTCAAAATATAATGAAAACCTGTTCATTTGAAATCCTAGTAATCAGTAGGCATTTTGCAACACCACCATTAGGGATAATATTCAGCCATTTGATGAATCTGATAAATGCAAGAAGGTATACCTAATACTGGCCATGCCAGGATAGTACTCCCCCATACTCCCCCAGTATATATATATATACTATTATACGAACGAGGGCAGGACAGATGCTCAATATGTTGGCCGTTTGAATCTAATTCGTATCACTGCAAGCCTTCTTCAAGCACGCTGTTTCCTTAATTGCCAGTGGTTGTTGAGATATCCTGCGATGATATGTGATCGTTTCATACGACTCGGTTAATAGGGTGTAGAAGGTACTACTTTTCTAGACTATATTAAGCTATTAAACTTCAATTGGAGCGAAAAAGAAGATGAGGTCCTATGTATTGTTGTAATGAGCCGATTTAAATTATGAGAAATCTCAAATGGCTCTCTGACGACGATATTTAGCCATAATACCAGAATTGGGCCGTTGTTAAAATAACAACAGTGTTTGTATAACAAATGTGGATATGATGCCCATATTACAGAAAGGCATGCCAAGTGCGACATGGGTTTATATCCACAAACGTTGTAAATACAGTTGACTTTTTCTACGACAGAATCGATGGACATGTGAAAGTGAACAGACTTAATTATTTATTAAGTAAAAATGTACAAATGTCAAAATTGCAGTGACGGTAGATTTGACGTTTGACGTAACGTTTTCTCATCTCTCATGGTATAACCTCTTCACAATTCCTTATAGTGTTGTAAATGGTTGACTTCCCTACATTTTGCTCTCGGTAGATTGCAATAATATCACGCTTCGTCCAACACGTATTCGTCCAACTAGATTGTAAATACCTTTACGGATATTTAATTTGTATGACATTTTGCTACTAAACTAAACTAAAGTGTCATAATCAAACTTGATTACTTGTGACGTTTTAGTTTCCATTGCAACTTGATTAAACGGCATTGGGCATAAAAACGAATCATTTAACATTTTTCTAAAAACTTTAGGACCATACGAGTAGTTAGGCAACACGGTTTCTAACGCAGGTTAGGTTAGTTTTCGATTAATTTAATCCGCGGTTTTTATTGGCGGATTAATCAATTACCGCGGGCAGTAACAATGGGTTGATTGCGGAAATCGCGAGTAATTTAATCACAATTGCAGGATAACAATGGAATAATTGCAGATGCATTACTTTAATTACAGGTGCATTACTGCAATTACAGGTTCTTTAATTGCAGGTTAATTGACGATCCGCGCATTTAATTGGCAGTCTAATCACCGCGAGCGGTAACAATAGATTGATTGCGAGTAATTTAATAACAATTGCAGGATAACAATGGAATAATTACATCAATTGTAGGTACTTTAACTACAGGTTAATTGACGATCCGCGCATTTAATTGGCAGTCTAATCACCGCGGATCAAATTGATATCATAGATCGCTAGACCGAGGATCGCCACACAGTAGCCGCCCCTCGATCCCGCCGCCCCCCCGCCGCCCCCAGACCACCCACGAGGCCAGAGGCCGCCGCCCCCGCGCCGCCCCCGCGCCGCCCCCCGGGCACCGTGGTCCACTGTCACACCGCCCCCGATGCGGCCGTGCAGCGAGTTGAACCAGCGATAAGGCCGGGGTCAGCCGAAGGGTCGCCCCACCCGCGGTTTGTAATGCGATACGGCAGGAAGTAATCACTCAAACCGGCAGGCCATAAACACATCAATTTTATCATTATGATTAAAATAAAACTGCCGGTTCCCAGACGGCTATAAAAAAAGAAATAGTAGCAGAGTCTGGAGATTAAGACAGCTGATAAACACGGATGTCACCCGATACGGGGTTTTCGGGCGCAGCTATAATCATATCATTATAATTAAGTCACCGGGGCATTCAGACGCGATAACAAAAGGTCGGGGAGATAAGACAGACATGATAAATATATCAATTTTAACGATGTCGTAAATTGAATACTAATGGAAAATATAAAAAATTAGGCGGATGCAGCTGTGAATTAAGATTAGATATCTAACGAAATATGCACGTGCACCAATTAACTTGATGTCGCAACAAGTCGAGACTAGAACATTCCTGTCTGTGTGAAGAAGCACGCCATCACACCCCACCCCTGCGAGGGGTATTTAAACGAAAAACTTCATGCCACGAGCATCAGTCTACTCCGACCAGTGTCGAAGCTCACATCTAGCCCTTCAAGTTTCTTGTGTTACCCTCTGTGCCAGCACCGATCTCCTAGTGAGTGTTATCGTGTTTTGATCAGGTAAGCTAATAACAATTTAAATAAAAATTATTGCTGCGGGCAATAAATAAATAAATAAAGGATAAATACATCATGGAATTATCAAATATATCTCTAGCCTAGATTGAAAGCAGAACAGATCAGCCCGCTCGCAACGCTTATAATAATTTAATAGGTGAGTCTGCAGCATTAAATCCAGAAACAAATACCAACAATATTTATAAATATAGGAGAACCGTAAATATTAATTTATCCTATTTCCAGATATATCTGCTATATTTATATCACATCGCTAATTTTCACGAACGCCGCAGCTAATCCAAGTATGTTATATCAAAGTTAAATGTATGCACGCGATAAAATGATTATTATTATTATTTTAAGAAATGTCTATTATGGAGACAGCAAACACTCTTGTAAGAGGTGTGGACGACTTCTGCAGGCAGGATGTTCGGGACCCCCGCATCATCGAGAGCTGGCTGGGGGCAATTAGCAGAAACCTAGCGGCCCTAAATTTAGCTGTCACACAGCTGAAAGGGACCTCCAACGGAACTCTGGGCCTCCTCAACGGCTTGACTAGCGCCATCACCAAGATGCAGCGTAGGCGGACGCAGCTCAAGGCGAGGCTCATCCGAGGAGGTGGAGGAGCGAGACTCCCCGCTGCCATAGATTATGTGGACCTCAAGTCGGCGTTCGCTGGAAGGATCCGTACGGGGGCGTACCTAAACCGGACTCACAAAGACCCCATCAACTTCCTGGTGGATTGCGGCCCCAGGGTTGCGACGAGGACCCGGAACGCTCTGGCCAAGGAACCGTTTTTAAAAATCAATACCACATTCTGCGGAGAGTTCACCAAGATGGCGGGCGGTGAGGAGGTGTTGGAGTACAAACACTTCAACACCAAGAATGTGGTGATTGATTTGGATACAGACTTGGCCGAGTGGTTCATGCTCCACGTCATGGTGCCGCTATTGGAGCAGCTGGAAGAATTTCAGGTTTGTACACCCCGCTAAATTTACTTTAATTTTCTCTAATATATCCATGTTTATTACAGGAGCGTGAGTCTGGCTGGGCCCTTGCAAGCGTGGTAAGCCTCAATGTGAACACCAACAAGTATACGCCGCTGCTGGGATCCTCGTACATTGAGCTGCCGCCGCAGATAAAATTAAGACATGCCTGCGTCAATGTACGAAACAGCGATGAGGCTTGCTTCGCTTGGGCGGTCACCTCAGCGCTACATCCAGCCCCCAGAGATACCGAGAGGATGTCGTCCTATCCACGGTATGAGAGCGTCCTGAACCTGGAGGGGATCACCATGCCCATGCAAAGGCCTCAGATAGAGAAATTCGAGCGGCAGAATTCTCTATCAATAAACGTATACATCTTGACTAAGAATAGAGGTAAATTTACAGTTAGCCCGTCGCGCCTCACCCGGGATAAGCGCGATAGACACGTAAATCTCCTGCTTATTCAGGATGTATACGTTGATGAGGCCGATGATGAAGACGATGATACAAATGTCGTCCCCGTCAGATATCATTATGTGTGGGTGAAAAACCTCTCCAGGCTGCTCTCATCACAGCTGAGCAAGGAAAAGATGGCAAAATACTTCTGCGACCGATGCCTGCATTACTTTAGAACCCAGGGCAAGCTGGCGGTCCATATCAAGGACTGTGAGAAGATGAACGCCTTTAAGGTGAACCTTTCCCCGGGAGGGAAGATCGCCTTTAAGGCGTTTAAAAATAAGGAGCGGTGCCCTTTCATTGTATATGCGGACTTTGAGAGCATCTTAAAGTCTACGGCAATCAAATTTGGCAGCACAGGTAAGAAATATTCCAATCGTGCTAATAATACAAAATACTAATAATAATCTTGTTTTGCAGGAGAAAAGTATCAGGAGCACGAGGCGTATAGCGTTGGTTATTACGTGAAGTGCTCCTACGATGATGCTCTTTCTTACTATCGGAGCTATAGGGGCGAAAACTGTGCTGCCTGGTTCACCGCTGAACTGAAAGATTTCGCAGAGAATGTCGAGACGGTGTTCAAATGTCCCCTGCCGATGAACGTGCTGACTGCCGAACAAGAGTGCAAGTTTCGGCAAACGTCATCCTGCCACATATGTGAAAAGCCGCTGGGACAGGACCGTGTGCGTGATCATGACCATCTGACCGGAGCATTCAGAGGAGCCGCTCACAACGAATGTAATCTGGAGTTCCAGGATTCACGCACCGTCCCGGTAGTATTCCACAACTTCAGCGGCTATGATTCGCATTTTCTAATCCGGGATGTCGCGAGAGGATTAGAGGGCAGGATGACGCTGGTCCCCAACAACACAGAAAAGTTCATCTCGTTCTTTAAGAGCATGGCAGGGACAGACATCAAATACAAGTTTATAGATTCCTGTAGATTCATGGCATCATCCCTGGATAAGTTGAGCTCCTACCTCGAAGTCAAGAAGATAGTGCACAGCCAATTCCCGCTGTACAACGACGAGAAGATTGACCTGCTCACCCGTAAGGGAGTATTCCCCTACGAGTACGTACAGAGTTGGGTCAATCTTGACGAGACTGACCTCCCGAGCCGAGAATCCTTCCGGAGTCAGCTGACTGACTCCGAGATCAGCAGCGAGGATTATGCGCATGCTCAGAAAGTATGGCGGGAATTCAACATCACCACGCTGGGCGAGTATAGCGATCTATACCTTAAGACTGATGTGCTACTCTTGGCTGATGTCTTCGAGGCCTTCAGGGATGTCTGCCTGAATAATTACCACCTCGATCCAGCCCACTACATGACCGCACCGTCATTGAGCTGGGACGCCATGCTGAAGAACACGGGGGTTCAGCTTGACATGATTGGCGACGTGGATATGTTGATGTTCTTCGAACGAGGTATTCGAGGAGGACTCACCCAATGCTCGAAACGGCATGCCCGAGCAAACAATCAGTACATGAGTGGCCATGATTCAGCTTCACCGACTAACTACCTCATGTACTATGATATTAATGCCATGTATGCTTGGGCAATGTCGCAGCACCTGCCTGCAGGAGAGCTGAAGTGGGTAGAGGGTGATGTCTCCTCTTTTAACTTCAACCTCCCAGACGATACCCCTACAGGATATGTCTTGGAGGTCGATCTGGACTACCCGATGCATATTCACGACCGCCATAGTGACCTCCCTATGGCGCCATCGAAAGGCAGGGCTCCCGGTTCGAAGCAGGATAAGATGCTTGCCACGCTAGAGGGCAAGCGTAATTATATAATTCACTACAGGAATCTCAAACAGTATGTAGCAGAGGGCCTGATTGTATCGAAAATACATAGGGTGATACAGTTTAAGCAGTCTCCATGGTTAAGAAAGTACATTGACCTGAATGCAGAGCTCCGGCGAAACTCTCGAAATGAGTTTGAGAAGAATTTCTTCAAACTCATGAGCAACGCCGTATTCGGGAAGACCATGGAGAATGTCCGGAACCGACGAGTAATGAAGCTCGTACACAAGTGGCATGGGAGATATGCGGCAGAGTCGCTGATATCAAAGCCGAATTTCCACAGCACCAGTATCATCGAGGATGACCTGGTGCTAATCGAGCTATTGAAGACGGAGGTCTTCTTCGATAAGCCTATTTACGTGGGGATGGCTATATTAGACATCTCCAAAACCGCTCTGTACGAGTTTCACTACTCGTATATGAAGAATAAATACGGTAAGGACTGTACCCTCTGCTATACGGACACCGATTCTCTGATATATGACATCAGGACTGCTGATATCTATCAGGACATCAGGATGGATATCAGCAGATTCGATACCTCCGATTATAGCCCCGACAATCCCTATGGCATACCGCTAGCAAATAAGAAGATCCCGGGCCTAATGAAGGATGAGAATTGCGGTAAGTAATTGAGTGTTGAAATCGATATGCTTGAAACTAATGTGCTATTTCTCTATTACAGGCCGCATCATGGAGGAGTTTGTAGGACTCCGGGCAAAGATGTATGCGTGCCGAGTGACATCATCTGCGGACACCAAGAAGGCCAAGGGCATCAAAGGGTATGTTGTCAAGAAACACATATCCTTTGCTGACTACCTGACCTGCCTCAACAATGGTGTCGAGATGGTGCACGAGCAGAGCTCTATCCGATCCTTCAACCACCAGGTGTTCACCATCAGGCAGAAGAAAATCAGTCTCAGTCCACGCGATGATAAGCGTCATCTTCTGCCAGGATCTCACGAGACGGTGCCCTGGGGACATTATTCGCTAGCGGTCATGGACATTTAGTGTAGTTTTTAATATGTATATGTGTGTGTGTGTGTATATTTTTACAGTTTTATTCATTATCTTGTATATTTGTTATGTTTTTATTTATTATGTTTTATTTATTATCTTGTATATTTATTTATTGTATGTACATATTTTTTGATGATTTTTCTTTATTTAATATGATGTTCTCTCTATGCACTATGGATGGGGTGAATAAAATAAAGTTTTTTACATTGTATTATTATTTTTTATTACCATATAAAATATCCATTACATACTCGTACAGAACTACAACATTCCTATAACTACAAGCTGCGGAGGGGCGGAGGGGCTTCGGGAGGAGCGGAGGGGCGGAAGGGCTGATTGTGTTGGTGGAGGAGCGGAGGGGCTTCGGGACGGTACGGAGGATATATATATATATATATATATATACCACCACCAACAGGTGTGTCACGGGTATCTCACAGGTGTCTCACAGCTGTCTCACAGGTGTCTCACAGGTGTCTCACAGCTGTCTCAGAGGTGTCTCACAGGTGTCTCACAGCTGTCTCAGAGGTGTCTTACAGCTGTCTCACAGCGTCTCACATGTGAATCACAGCGTCTCACACGTTACTACATTTTAAGAATATAAAGGGCGGGGGTGCTTCGTGAGGGGCGGAGGGGCTGGTGGAGTGTACGGAGGGGCGGAGGGGCTGGTGATGTTGGTGGTAGCGGAGGGGCTTCAGGAGGGGCTGGTGGAGGGTACGGAAGGGCTGGTTGTGTTGGTGGAGTGGAGGAGCGGAGGGGCTTCGGGACGGTACGGAGGATATATATATATATATATATATATATATATATATATATATATATATATAGAGAGACTGGCACAGTGGCTGTCACAGAGATATCAGTTGCATTCGATCCATCAGCATGTATAAGTGTAATAGATGTGAGTCTTCTTTCCGGTGGCTGCGTGGATTGAAAAGACACAAGACTACTAATTCTGCCAGATTATTGAAGTGTTTGCACTATGAGAGAAGATTTACAAGAAGAGATAATCTCAAACGACATGAAACTAAACATCAAACAAATGCCACGATGAGACAACCTAAGACCGAAAATGATGCTTTGAATGGATCAGGGAGAACCTGTAATGACCAGCAAACGTTAAAAGGAGGTGGTGAGCTAGAGTCTCATCCGCGGTGTGAGAGGTTTGGTACGATGAAGGTCGTCAAGCAGCAACAATCGCTCGAGGTGATCAATATGGATCAATGGACAGGGGTGCTGGATTCGAGCCGAGCTTCACTAGCCACAGCAAATTGCTACCCAATACAATCAGTTCGCTAGTATGCGGACCCTCCCGAAGCCCCTCCGTACACTCCACCAGCCCCTCCGCCCCTCACGAAGCACCCCCGCCCTTTATATTCTTAAAATGTAGTAACGTGTGAGACGCTGTGATTCACATGTGAGACGCTGTGAGACAGCTGTAAGACACCTCTGAGACAGCTGTGAGACACCTGTGAGACACCTCTGAGACAGCTGTGAGACACCTGTGAGACACCTGTGAGACAGCTGTGAGACACCTGTGAGATACCCGTGACACACCTGTTGGTGGTGGTATATATATATATATATATATATCCTCCGTACCGTCCCGAAGCCCCTCCGCTCCTCCACCAACACAATCAGCCCTTCCGCCCCTCCGCTCCTCCCGAAGCCCCTCCGCCCCTCCGCAGCTTGTAGTTATAGGAATGTTGTAGTTCTGTACGAGTATGTAATGGATATTTTATATGGTAATAAAAAATAATAATACAATGTAAAAAACTTTATTTTATTCACCCCATCCATAGTGCATAGAGAGAACATCATATTAAATAAAGAAAAATCATCAAAAAATATGTACATACAATAAATAAATATACAAGATAATAAATAAAACATAATAAATAAAAACATAATAAATAAAAACATAACAAATATACAAGATAATGAATAAAACTGTAAAAATATACACACACACACACATATACATATTAAAAACTACACTAAATGTCCATGACCGCTAGCGAATAATGTCCCCAGGGCACCGTCTCGTGAGATCCTGGCAGAAGATGACGCTTATCATCGCGTGGACTGAGACTGATTTTCTTCTGCCTGATGGTGAACACCTGGTGGTTGAAGGATCGGATAGAGCTCTGCTCGTGCACCATCTCGACACCATTGTTGAGGCAGGTCAGGTAGTCAGCAAAGGATATGTGTTTCTTGACAACATACCCTTTGATGCCCTTGGCCTTCTTGGTGTCCGCAGATGATGTCACTCGGCACGCATACATCTTTGCCCGGAGTCCTACAAACTCCTCCATGATGCGGCCTGTAATAGAGAAATAGCACATTAGTTTCAAGCATATCGATTTCAACACTCAATTACTTACCGCAATTCTCATCCTTCATTAGGCCCGGGATCTTCTTATTTGCTAGCGGTATGCCATAGGGATTGTCGGGGCTATAATCGGAGGTATCGAATCTGCTGATATCCATCCTGATGTCCTGATAGATATCAGCAGTCCTGATGTCATATATCAGAGAATCGGTGTCCGTATAGCAGAGGGTACAGTCCTTACCGTATTTATTCTTCATATACGAGTAGTGAAACTCGTACAGAGCGGTTTTGGAGATGTCTAATATAGCCATCCCCACGTAAATAGGCTTATCGAAGAAGACCTCCGTCTTCAATAGCTCGATTAGCACCAGGTCATCCTCGATGATACTGGTGCTGTGGAAATTCGGCTTTGATATCAGCGACTCTGCCGCATATCTCCCATGCCACTTGTGTACGAGCTTCATTACTCGTCGGTTCCGGACATTCTCCATGGTCTTCCCGAATACGGCGTTGCTCATGAGTTTGAAGAAATTCTTCTCAAACTCATTTCGAGAGTTTCGCCGGAGCTCTGCATTCAGGTCAATGTACTTTCTTAACCATGGAGACTGCTTAAACTGTATCACCCTATGTATTTTCGATACAATCAGGCCCTCTGCTACATACTGTTTGAGATTCCTGTAGTGAATTATATAATTACGCTTGCCCTCTAGCGTGGCAAGCATCTTATCCTGCTTCGAACCGGGAGCCCTGCCTTTCGATGGCGCCATAGGGAGGTCACTATGGCGGTCGTGAATATGCATCGGGTAGTCCAGATCGACCTCCAAGACATATCCTGTAGGGGTATCGTCTGGGAGGTTGAAGTTAAAAGAGGAGACATCACCCTCTACCCACTTCAGCTCTCCTGCAGGCAGGTGCTGCGACATTGCCCAAGCATACATGGCATTAATATCATAGTACATGAGGTAGTTAGTCGGTGAAGCTGAATCATGGCCACTCATGTACTGATTGTTTGCTCGGGCATGCCTTTTCGAGCATTGGGTGAGTCCTCCTCGAATACCTCGTTCGAAGAACATCAACATATCCACGTCGCCAATCATGTCAAGCTGGACCCCCGTGTTCTTCAGCATGGCGTCCCAGCTCAATGACGGTGCGGTCATGTAGTGGGCTGGATCGAGGTGGTAATTATTCAGGCAGACATCCCTGAAGGCCTCGAAGACATCAGCCAAGAGTAGCACATCAGTCTTAAGGTATAGATCGCTATACTCGCCCAGCGTGGTGATGTTGAATTCCCGCCATACTTTCTGAGCGTGCGCATAATCCTCGCTGCTGATCTCGGAGTCAGTCAGCTGACTCCGGAAGGATTCTCGGCTCGGGAGGTCAGTCTCGTCAAGATTGACCCAACTCTGTACGTACTCGTAGGGGAATACTCCCTTACGGGTGAGCAGGTCAATCTTCTCGTCGTTGTACAGCGGGAATTGGCTGTGCACTATCTTCTTGACTTCGAGGTAGGAGCTCAACTTATCCAGGGATGATGCCATGAATCTACAGGAATCTATAAACTTGTATTTGATGTCTGTCCCTGCCATGCTCTTAAAGAACGAGATGAACTTTTCTGTGTTGTTGGGGACCAGCGTCATCCTGCCCTCTAATCCTCTCGCGACATCCCGGATTAGAAAATGCGAATCATAGCCGCTGAAGTTGTGGAATACTACCGGGACGGTGCGTGAATCCTGGAACTCCAGATTACATTCGTTGTGAGCGGCTCCTCTGAATGCTCCGGTCAGATGGTCATGATCACGCACACGGTCCTGTCCCAGCGGCTTTTCACATATGTGGCAGGATGACGTTTGCCGAAACTTGCACTCTTGTTCGGCAGTCAGCACGTTCATCGGCAGGGGACATTTGAACACCGTCTCGACATTCTCTGCGAAATCTTTCAGTTCAGCGGTGAACCAGGCAGCACAGTTTTCGCCCCTATAGCTCCGATAGTAAGAAAGAGCATCATCGTAGGAGCACTTCACGTAATAACCAACGCTATACGCCTCGTGCTCCTGATACTTTTCTCCTGCAAAACAAGATTATTATTAGTATTTTGTATTATTAGCACGATTGGAATATTTCTTACCTGTGCTGCCAAATTTGATTGCCGTAGACTTTAAGATGCTCTCAAAGTCCGCATATACAATGAAAGGGCACCGCTCCTTATTTTTAAACGCCTTAAAGGCGATCTTCCCTCCCGGGGAAAGGTTCACCTTAAAGGCGTTCATCTTCTCACAGTCCTTGATATGGACCGCCAGCTTGCCCTGGGTTCTAAAGTAATGCAGGCATCGGTCGCAGAAGTATTTTGCCATCTTTTCCTTGCTCAGCTGTGATGAGAGCAGCCTGGAGAGGTTTTTCACCCACACATAATGATATCTGACGGGGACGACATTTGTATCATCGTCTTCATCATCGGCCTCATCAACGTATACATCCTGAATAAGCAGGAGATTTACGTGTCTATCGCGCTTATCCCGGGTGAGGCGCGACGGGCTAACTGTAAATTTACCTCTATTCTTAGTCAAGATGTATACGTTTATTGATAGAGAATTCTGCCGCTCGAATTTCTCTATCTGAGGCCTTTGCATGGGCATGGTGATCCCCTCCAGGTTCAGGACGCTCTCATACCGTGGATAGGACGACATCCTCTCGGTATCTCTGGGGGCTGGATGTAGCGCTGAGGTGACCGCCCAAGCGAAGCAAGCCTCATCGCTGTTTCGTACATTGACGCAGGCATGTCTTAATTTTATCTGCGGCGGCAGCTCAATGTACGAGGATCCCAGCAGCGGCGTATACTTGTTGGTGTTCACATTGAGGCTTACCACGCTTGCAAGGGCCCAGCCAGACTCACGCTCCTGTAATAAACATGGATATATTAGAGAAAATTAAAGTAAATTTAGCGGGGTGTACAAACCTGAAATTCTTCCAGCTGCTCCAATAGCGGCACCATGACGTGGAGCATGAACCACTCGGCCAAGTCTGTATCCAAATCAATCACCACATTCTTGGTGTTGAAGTGTTTGTACTCCAACACCTCCTCACCGCCCGCCATCTTGGTGAACTCTCCGCAGAATGTGGTATTGATTTTTAAAAACGGTTCCTTGGCCAGAGCGTTCCGGGTCCTCGTCGCAACCCTGGGGCCGCAATCCACCAGGAAGTTGATGGGGTCTTTGTGAGTCCGGTTTAGGTACGCCCCCGTACGGATCCTTCCAGCGAACGCCGACTTGAGGTCCACATAATCTATGGCAGCGGGGAGTCTCGCTCCTCCACCTCCTCGGATGAGCCTCGCCTTGAGCTGCGTCCGCCTACGCTGCATCTTGGTGATGGCGCTAGTCAAGCCGTTGAGGAGGCCCAGAGTTCCGTTGGAGGTCCCTTTCAGCTGTGTGACAGCTAAATTTAGGGCCGCTAGGTTTCTGCTAATTGCCCCCAGCCAGCTCTCGATGATGCGGGGGTCCCGAACATCCTGCCTGCAGAAGTCGTCCACACCTCTTACAAGAGTGTTTGCTGTCTCCATAATAGACATTTCTTAAAATAATAATAATAATCATTTTATCGCGTGCATACATTTAACTTTGATATAACATACTTGGATTAGCTGCGGCGTTCGTGAAAATTAGCGATGTGATATAAATATAGCAGATATATCTGGAAATAGGATAAATTAATATTTACGGTTCTCCTATATTTATAAATATTGTTGGTATTTGTTTCTGGATTTAATGCTGCAGACTCACCTATTAAATTATTATAAGCGTTGCGAGCGGGCTGATCTGTTCTGCTTTCAATCTAGGCTAGAGATATATTTGATAATTCCATGATGTATTTATCCTTTATTTATTTATTTATTGCCCGCAGCAATAATTTTTATTTAAATTGTTATTAGCTTACCTGATCAAAACACGATAACACTCACTAGGAGATCGGTGCTGGCACAGAGGGTAACACAAGAAACTTGAAGGGCTAGATGTGAGCTTCGACACTGGTCGGAGTAGACTGATGCTCGTGGCATGAAGTTTTTCGTTTAAATACCCCTCGCAGGGGTGGGGTGTGATGGCGTGCTTCTTCACACAGACAGGAATGTTCTAGTCTCGACTTGTTGCGACATCAAGTTAATTGGTGCACGTGCATATTTCGTTAGATATCTAATCTTAATTCACAGCTGCATCCGCCTAATTTTTTATATTTTCCATTAGTATTCAATTTACGACATCGTTAAAATTGATATATTTATCATGTCTGTCTTATCTCCCCGACCTTTTGTTATCGCGTCTGAATGCCCCGGTGACTTAATTATAATGATATGATTATAGCTGCGCCCGAAAACCCCGTATCGGGTGACATCCGTGTTTATCAGCTGTCTTAATCTCCAGACTCTGCTACTATTTCTTTTTTTATAGCCGTCTGGGAACCGGCAGTTTTATTTTAATCATAATGATAAAATTGATGTGTTTATGGCCTGCCGGTTTGAGTGATTACTTCCTGCCGTATCGCATTACAAACCGCGGGTGGGGCGACCCTTCGGCTGACCCCGGCCTTATCGCTGGTTCAACTCGCTGCACGGCCGCATCGGGGGCGGTGTGACAGTGGACCACGGTGCCCGGGGGGCGGCGCGGGGGCGGCGCGGGGGCGGCGCGGGGGCGGCGGCCTCTGGCCTCGTGGGTGGTCTGGGGGCGGCGGGGGGGCGGCGGGATCGAGGGGCGGCTACTGTGTGGCGATCCTCGGTCTAGCGATCTATGATATCAATTTGATCCGCGGTGATTAGACTGCCAATTAAATGCGCGGATCGTCAATTAACCTGTAGTTAAAGTACCTACAATTGATGTAATTATTCCATTGTTATCCTGCAATTGTTATTAAATTACTCGCAATCAATCTATTGTTACCGCTCGCGGTGATTAGACTGCCAATTAAATGCGCGGATCGTCAATTAACCTGCAATTAAAGAACCTGTAATTGCAGTAATGCACCTGTAATTAAAGTAATGCATCTGCAATTATTCCATTGTTATCCTGCAATTGTGATTAAATTACTCGCGATTTCCGCAATCAACCCATTGTTACTGCCCGCGGTAATTGATTAATCCGCCAATAAAAACCGCGGATTAAATTAATCGAAAACTAACCTAACCTGCGTTAGAAACCGTGTTGCCTAACTACTCATACGTTACATGGTGCCAAAAAGTATGTTTGGTTGCCGGCCATCTTTCTGCGTGTCGGTGGTGGAAGATAATGGAAACAAGAAGAAGACCCTCAGATGAGGGTCTCTTCGTGAAGAAAAGTTTTCAAAGCAGAAGGATGAGCTCTGCGAAAATTCACTCTGTTCTTCTCCTCCTTGGTATTCTTCCGCCACCAAGAATCGAATGGTGATGGTAGTCAACAAAATATATCGGGCCTTCAACAAAAATCGACGACGAAGTTGGCATTGGCAATCTCAAGTCATGTCTGCACTCAGATCTGCACTAAGATCAAATCTGACATCTCAACATGACAGCCAGCATTGCACGCGTGCGCGTGTGATCTTAGTGCAGACATGACTTGAGATTGTCAAGGCCAACTTCGTCGTCGATTTTAGTTGAACGCTCGATACTTTCTGTGCCCAGGTAATAATAATATGCATTGTCAATACAACGCAAGCATGTAAGATGAATAAATGTAACGATACAGTGATGCTGAAATCTGTATTGTTAGATTTAGAGAAATAAAAGTATGATCAAAAGATAAATGGTCAATAATTGTCCACAATTTCAGATTTTATTTGTTCTGAAGTCATGCCCTCAGCCAATGACGTGATAATGAATGACTTTATTGAAACAGTTACCGAGTTTGAATAACAGAAGCACGTGTTCAAATTATTCTCCATAAACCTGACAATGTGCAATTCACAACAATTAATAGACAATGAATGTCGTATTTTCAATTTTTTTAACCATGTCTAATTTGTAGATGCATAAAAAAACTATTTAATGATATCAAGTCCTATAAAACATCCATTTAACGTAAGAAAGTTGCTATTAATATCGCGGGAATCACCATCTTGAATTTTAAATTGACGTCGTTCTAAAGTTTGCCTATCCGAAGCAACTAACTATTTTTAATATATTTTATAATTCTGAAGAAATTTTACACTTTATAGCTGCATATTTAGACTTCAATGTGATGTTTCTTGAAATTGTTCTAATGCAACCCCTAACCCATACGTGTCAATGCTGAAAGTTACACTTTCGACTTTCTAACTTATTTAATGCAGAAACTTCATGACATGATCATATTACATGATCGTAAAGACAAACAATACCACTATCCAATTCTATTGCCTAAATTATTGATTGCTATTAAATTTTTATTTTCGATAACGTCAATGCCTGAGGGTATGACGTCAGAAAAAAAATTACAATCGTTAATAATATATGTGGCAACTGAATTGTCAAATAACTTTTATTCAAACATGGATGCAAATGACTTAAAGATTGATGAATTGGTGCAGATTTTGGTCTTTTGGAGAATATATATTTAAAAATCAGATTTCTTGAAGTTTGTGTTTATAACTTTGTTCTAAAACACCGCCAAAGTTTGTTTGCTTTGTGCATCAGTTGGAGCTTTACGGGTAGTAACAATCAGAAATTGCACCTTTTTCGTCGCGCTTAAATGCGGTTCTGTGCACGAATGATCTAATTTTGAGCTAAAAAAACAGAGTTTGTGTGATTTAAATCACATGATTTTTTTAAATAATTTCAATGATTTTTTTAAATAAATCATTTTTTTGCACTGTTTGTGTACAAGTGTATCAATAGGTGTACAATTGAAAATATAATATAACTATATAGTTACACGTTGCACGAATGATCTAAAAAACCATGGTTGATATGATTTAAATCATTATTTAAATCAAATGATTTTTTTAAAACTAATCATTGATTTAAATCAAACTTTTTAATTTTTTTATTTTTTTTAAGTATTCATTGTTTTTTTATGCAATGTGTGTGCATTCCAATAGGTGTACAATTGAAAATATAATGTAACTATATAGTTTTTTTTATTAATTGCACAACAGGTCATGTAGGCCTACGGCGTTTAAGAAACCACATTTTCCTCCATACAACTCTCCAAAAACTCGCTATATAGTAGAATATAGTTAAGGACCCATGCTTATTAAGACTTGTGGTTCATACTACTACCCCCTTAAATATTTTACATTCTTTTTCTAACACCCTGTATATACAACTATATAGTTGGCATGCTTTAAAAAAGATAATTGGAAGCAAGTAAAATAATTTTCTTTTCTTCCATTTTTGGTCCATCGCATAGTACAGACAGATTTTTTGTTTAATCATCAATTCTTATCCAAATTCAAGAATATATTTGAAAAATAAAATGATTTGAATCGTGATGCAAATCGATTGATTTAAATCAAATCAGGCAAAAACTGATCAGAAATATAAAACAATAATTGTTTTTTGTTTTTTTTAATCTATTCATTACAACATTGTAAAAATCTAATTTATCACCAAAATTACACATTTGTCGCCAAACAAAAGAAATTGGTTTCTTTACTATACAGCTCTATTAAGCAAGATTAGGTTAGATTAATCTATAGTGTAGTGCAATCTATTTTTCTGTTAATTTGGCCATCAGTAACACTAGCATCTACATGAACGAAGAAGTATTTCTTCGAGTATCTCGTATCATCAATTACAGTTTAATGGTACGGTAAGCAAGCTATTAGTTCAGTAAAACTGATTGCTGGGAACATTTAGATAAATGTGGATTTTATAAGAAATTTCTCAATTCTTTGGGCAAGGTACTGCCTTCAATATTGGCAATATTTGTTTAGCCAAGTTTGCCAAGTTTAGTCAAGTTTAGCCAAGTTTGCCAAGATTGTTTAAGATGAAAGTAACATTTTAGTTCCAAAAGTGATTAACTCATGTATGATTACTACAGAAATGCATAAACAGGTATTCGCATTAAAATAGTTTCGTAAGCACTATTTGCAGATAAATTAGTAATTCAGCAGGCAAATTATATTATCCAGTAACTAAAAATGGAATAATTTTGTGCTTGGTTAATTCATACCCTTTAAGTTATAACCAATAACCTTATTGTAAACGAAAAATGCTTCAAGAGCATAACTCATATTTAAATGTAGATTAATTGTAAATAAAAAAGCGATAACGTAATAATTTTAGTGAGGAAAGAAGCGCGAAATGTGAACAAGCATGTGCAATTCATTCTTATTATTCTGGAATTTAAATTTTCGGTTCATGTATTTCATCCACGTAAGACGATTCTTTTCATTTTTCATTCCCCCTCCGATGGGAAAATTAAATTACCACGATATTTGCAGGTGTTTCAGCTGGGAGTGTGTGGCCTCAGCCGCATTGCGATAAACGGCCCAATTCGGAAGTGAAAAGGAACAATCGACAGTAAAAATTATGTGGAAATTTCGCAGCCCCGCGTTATCTTAGGCCGTCGCACGCCAGGGAAGGATTTAAGGACTACCAAGGACAACGCAAGGAGTACTATGGCTGCAGGTGCGTATATCGTTAAGCAGCGCAAATATTCTTAAATACACGACGTATGAATGCTATGTAACTGAGTGACAGGTTTATCTTCAAAGGATAGGAAATGAATATGTGGAAAACAATTTATATAATCGAAAGGTATAAGAGAGGTGGGTAAGGTATGGTGAAAGCCGCAGAGACAAAGATAATTGCAGTAAACGAGCTTAAAAAAATAATAACAGACATGTTCGACTTATTGGAAGGATTAAATGAATAGGGCGCGCACCCGCATTGTATGCGTTATACAAAGGGGTCGCCAGGGACAGGTTTTGTTCCGGTATTTTTTTATTTTGAGAGAAAACGAACATTATTGGAATTTCGAGGAGCACAAAATATTTAATTAAAAGCGGCACAAATTTAAATCTCAAACTGCTACCATGCGGCGCGCGCATTGATGTCAAGTACAATGAATCGCGTTTCCACGTTTATTTACACATTGCCAGGGTCACGTAATTTTCTACCTTAAAAGAAATCTACCTTCACGATAAATTGCCCCTTGAAATTAATTAAATCTCTAGTAACCGCCAGAAGGTGCTCCGTTCGAAAGTAGCAATTACGTCAAAATGGAGAGCAATTCCACCAAATACAATAAATCAAATCCAATCTCCCTATGCACAACGATAATTTTTGCTGTATTATTCCTACATTCGCTCCGCTTCACTGCGCGAAAAAGAGCACGAGGCATTTATTGGCCGGATATAAATAACGCAGGTCCAATTAAAAAATCCTGCTATGTGTATATGGATGTGCATGATAAGTGATCTCATGTGGCCAACTGAGCGTAAATATCGAATTGTGATGATGTATGCTGTAAACAGGGGTCAGATTGAATCTAATTGCGCTCAGAGTCCCTAATTAGCCTACAACGTCCGGGACAGTTAATTATAATAAGATAATGCTGGACTTGGAAGTGGGAGGAAACCGAAAATTAGGGGCTTAATGAGAAATAAATAAATAAAGGAGAGTTTAGGGACAATCTCATTGCAACTAATTTCAAATGGAATGTTTCGCCGCTTCTGTGTACTGTGTAATTAAAATTGTTGCAGGGCTTTGTTTTTAATAGGTTTAATTGTTTACATGTTTTATCGCATGGTGGAAACGTTTGTCGCAAGTTAATTAACAGTGAATTATTTGGCTAATGAGATTTCACCTTTAGTAAGCCCCATTTACACGCTTTAGATTAGTCTACGAGTATATCAAAACCTGCAAAAGTATACGTAGTTGTAAATAGCTTCCCTACGTACAAAACATAAATTTCAAAGCTCGCAAAACAATTTTACGTTCTACAGTTTTAAAATGCAAGTTCACTTATTAATAAATATAATTTTAAGTATTTTAATATTACACCCAAATATGTAACACTATAGGGGTAAAATGTGCCAAAATGTGAATTTATACTCGACCCTAATTTAGCTGGACGTATGATGTCCTTTTTTATTATGGGTCTTGAATGAGGCTCTTGAAATGGACTAAATAAAGTCATGAATGGGGGTTTTAACATGCAATAAAACTGTATTCAAATGTGCCTTGACGTGGAATGAAGTCAAAAAGAAAAACAGAAAATGATATGAGACTAATTGTTCCTTTATACGAGTTCAAATAACAGGGCAAGTGAAGTGACCACACAACAACAACAACAAAAAAAAAACAAAGATGCAAACTTATACACAAATGAAAATAAAACAGAAACCGAGTTAGTGTGTCTTGCATTACTAACGGGGATCGTGTAGGCCACCTTATAAATATATTATCCTAGACCACCTTATAAATATATTATCATAGAAATCGTAACAAGAAAGAAGTTCAGATTGAGGGACGCAGATTAATTCTTTCTTTCTTAGTCATTGACCCCTTGTACCCTCTTGGGTGTCTTGGGCTTAATACATAGTAATATACCTGTATAACGTTCAGCACCTATAAATAGATTGTTTTAATCTCAGTTCACACAATTTATAATATATGAATAACATGTGTAATATTAATGGGTACCTACTATAACTTTGCTAAGTCTCAAAAATTGATCGTGACACTAAATCATGCACAACTTAATACATAAGACCACATGAACTAAATTAGACTTCCTATCGCCTATTCATGAGCCTTTCGAAAACGGGAGGCTGCGCAATGTTAACAATTTTATAGATGCCCCTTGGACTTGTATCGAGTTCACTAACATTTTGACATCACGTTCGGAAAGTATTTAAAATTGCGTATTAATAATTGTTTTCTGGTTCGCTTACCGATAATTCCATCCATACAAAAATATATAGGGCTATTTCCCTCCAAAATTTTCAACGAGATTGCAATCAATCATATTAATGCGTATTCCAGAAATCACCTAGCAACGAACAAATACTACCGAGTATTTGATGCACTATGAAAATACCCGGGTATTTACATGGTGAATTAAGTTAATATGTTTGACATTTTAAAGTCATTTTTGGATTCTCCTCGCGGCTTTGCAATTAACTTCTCGTGATGACTTCATTCAATAGTTATATCGTGAAATTTCTACTTCGCATGATTTTTTTGTCGGGAAATAGTCCTCGATATATCCCTCTTATATGCCATCCTTAATATTATTATTATTATTTTAATAATAATATATTATTTTGGCATGCACTAGGGATATAACTACTCAGCTTTTCAAAAACGTTTCGATGGAGCAAACGAACTGCGAGAAAACATATCTTCACTTAGAAAATATAAAAGTACTAAATAACAGTATAAACGTAAAAATGAAAAATAATAATAAAAAGTAATAGATCATACTGATAAAAGTAATAATTTGTAAAGTCGATATTTCACATCATTTTAATAAATATTGCTTACATTGTACTTTTGAACAGTTTTTATTTTATTGCGATGATTAAAAAGGATAAACCAAATGGCATACTGCTCTCAGACGTTCAAAAGACATTAAAAAAATTCATAGGAGTAATACGTTTAATTGTGATGATTGAGATATTTGATAACGCAAAAAACGTGATTTCTGATATTTGTTGTAAGAATTTGTAATAGTAGTAATAGTTTTGTAACAAGATTTTTTTGTAACGTAAATTTGAATGGAATGAAATTTAAAGTAGTGGTTACTGCAGAATATAATATATCGAGAGTAACTTCTTCATCTGATTTCGCGCCGAAAAGAAATTAAGTCGACAGTAAATTTTACGTCATAAATGTATTAAAAAAAATGTACAGGTTTAAATATTATAATATTATCAATTTCATATTTAGTTATTAGGGTGTAGTATACGGGGTAGTGTTAAATTTGATACATTATTCATCATTGCTGTATTTTATGTTATCCGGATAAATATTTTGAAACAATTTGCACAAATTGGTACATTTTGTTCTGTCAGAAACTCATGGCAATATTTGATATTCACCATCATATGACTATTTTGACAATTTCAAAACTAAATGTCACAATGTTGCCAATGCTCATACAAATTCAACCTGACAGATCAAAATAACTCGAAAGATACGCATCGTACAAAAATGGTGTCAGATAACAAATAAATGTTTCCAAATGGGACATCTTCCTTTAATAAAATTACTTAACACTAGTGGCTTTCATTACATAACACTGTTACGTTATAACTGTTATACTAGCCATGAAGTCCAGGTGTAATTGACAACTTACTAGTGTGGGAGTACAAAAAAATATATATTACATAATTTTTTTGAGAAATCGCACAGCAGAAATGAAACAAATCAGCCCAGATTGTTGAAAGTATTCTGTAAGGAACTATTTCATTATAACACAATTAGGGTAGTATGAAGATTTATCAAACATAGAAAAAGTGGGGGCCGTCATATAAAAAAATAATAATGTAATAGTATATATTTTCATTACGTATTTCTTATTTCCTCATTGGAAATAAGGAAATTTCCGTGCGCGCAGTGACAATTCCTGTGTGAGGACACTGGAAGTCATGCAAGCAAAGAAAAATCCATTTCTGGACGTGTAATGAACGATAGTTTGTATTATACTTCATTATTTTTATTATAATGTATTATTACTTTATTTAACGCATGGAAAAAATCGGAGATCGAGATCAGGTTTTCCGTGCGCTGTTCTGAAAATACCATCTTTCCATCAGAGCCAAACGGGCGGAAATAAGGTGTTTTCAGATAAGTATAATAAAAACACAATTCCTCCTTCTAGGTGCGTTCCCGTTGCGTCCTAGGTGCGTTTTTGTGCCAAACACATGTCATAAGATATTTTGAAATTTGAAATTGATATATCCAATCGATATGGTTAAAAGCATAAAATGCAGCAATTTTTCATTTGGTTCCGTACTTGAACATCATATTGTATGGTATTAACGCTGAGTTGTAATTTTATTGTGGCAGTTATTGTGCTCTACCCGTTATGTGAGTTGCGTTTAGCAACACCATGCCACATTATGATATAATGTAAATTTTCAGCAGACGATTAATAATTTAATATCAAACCAGTTGCAAAATTTAAATTTAACAATTGAGGGTGTACACCATATTTAACGCCTACAAAATAATATTGTTTCTTAAAATGGGAAAATCACCTACTAATATGCAAATTATGCATGATTCTGATTCTGATCCCTTCTGAGGGAGTTGGTTTATAGACCATTTTGCAATTCCCAGTATACGGGAACAATAATCACGAATTTTCCTGGAATGCCCAGCTAATAACAAAGATTTTTTAAACTGAGGAAAAAATCTTAAAACTTTTAATCCAATTCATGAATTCTACAAACCAAATATATCATTTTAAATAAAACAAAATTAACATCGCTTCTTGTGGAAACTTGGAAATTTTGAAAACAATACATAATTAAAACTGTTAGACTAATGTATGTTCATAATTTGCCTTATTACTATGGATTTAATAAATCACAGTAGGAACATCACAATTTTATTCAACGACGCTTCCTTAGAACCTCCAATTTTGATGGAATAAATACATAAATGGCAGACCAACGTTTCACTGATTCTGGGAATATTATATCAAATATAGAGTATATTATTATACTAATAATATACTGGTTACATCCATATTTTAATAACATATAATATAATATCTTCTCACCCAAAAACTCGATGAATAGAGAATATATTTTCAAATTCCACTAAATTCGAGATAATCACTTACACATTAGTTCTTTCCAGTTCTTTCTTTCAGTATGACTCAGCTAGCCACTTACCTGAAAAAAAAAACAAAAATAGTTAAAATATGTGGGAGATATATTTTTATAGCGACAGACCTCACATTATATATTTCAGATTCGAACCACCCCTTGGGTTTGAAGATATAGTGCGATTTTGGATTACTTGGGCTTATTAATTGGAGAAAATGACTGCGACTAATTATTGATTAAAGTATTGAACGAGGAATAGATGCTGATACGTACTCATTACAAATCGCCTGAAACGTCTAGTGCAATTTATCGTTTATGGAAGGAATATACACGATGAATGACAATACATATATTACGGCAAAAAAAAGGGGGAATAACAATGATTACTGACCTACCAAATGCATTGTGGCAAAACTCTTACATTCAATTGACGGCACTGTAAGCGATACCAGACGCCTACAATTTACATTTACTCTTAACTTTTCTTTTTAAATTTTACGTGATTATTATTTGAGCAAGAAAAGCAACTTTACTTCAACGAAATTTGTATAACCTGTGCCATAAATAATAAACCATGAACAATAAATCATTTATAATTCACAATTCCACAGAGTGCCCAATAAGAAAGTACAAAAGAAATATGAGTGACTGCATAGAAAAATTGGACACATAATTTACTTCAATTATTCAGCTATAAATAAATTTGTGCGAACAGAAAATACTTCAGCAGAAACTAGGCTTATTGCACGCGGAATTTAATACATTTTGCACATTCTAGAACAGCGTTTCTCAACCTGTTTACAACTGCGGACCGGTAAAAATAGGAGAAATATTTCGCGGACCGGTAATTAAAAAAAACAATTGATTATACTCGTAATATGACTAGGTGTATATATATTTTTTTCGTCTTATTTTGTAACTAGAGCAAATAAATAACACTCTTACTGCAAATACAAACAAAAATAGAACATAAAAACAAAAGCATCATTTTTTAGTTAAAAAAAAATAGTGAGATATCTGCTGTTGAGTCTTTCGTAGAATAGTTGATAAACGTGGCTTTAGTGTAGCTTCCGACAGACGAGGTGCATCAGTAACGTCCAATCGGTGTCTCAGCTTTGTTTTGATTATCGACATGAAGAAAAACGCCTTCAGTAAGTAGTTGAAAAGATTGTTAACAATTTAATTGCTTTGTGGGTTTAGAATGGATATTCTTTTTCCATCGATAACCAAAACTGAGCCAATGTTTGCACTTTATGTTTGGATACCAGAAGAGCATCCGAAGACAAAATCAATTAAGTTTTTTTTTCTTGAAGATTGAGTGACATGCTGTAATGTCTTGCATGAAGGGATTATTAATTCACAGATTACCTCTACGAGGATTCTCATTTTCGGGGTAATAAAGATTAAAATATATAATTATTTTCCATAAATGATCACTAATTATGTTGAAAATTCATTTTCTCTTTATTTTAGCGGCAGGTCAAAATTCTTCCAAAAGTGGAAACATCTCCATGCTTTCCTTTTGTATGCACATATCCTGACAAGCCAGCTTCTTTTTAAACGCATCCATCTTGTTTCTTAACGTAACCACATTTGTTGAAAATCCTTGGAGAGACATATTGAGCTGATTGAGATGACTAAATATATCCACCATATATATACCATGCAAGTTAAGCCATCCACTCATCATTTAACAAAGGCTCTAATAGGGCCTGGTTTCGCTCTCTCGAAAACTGTTTTACTTCTTCTCTCTGTTCAACAAAGCGTGAAAGAACCCTTCCTCTCGATAGCCACCGCACCTCTGCGTGGAGATGTTGGTATTTTAAGTCCATACTCTCCTACTGTGTTGTGAACAATCTGGAGTTCACGGCACGGCTACGTATTTCATTAATGATCTTTATTGCGTCATTCATCACCCTGTTTGGCTCCAAAGATATCATTTTGCAGCTAGATGCTCTCGGTGGATCATACAGTGAGTGAGCAAAATTTCAGGATGAGCTTTGTCCTTTATTTTTGCAACCACACCTGAACGATATCCAGTCATATTTGCAGCAACGTCTGTACAAACTCCGACGCACTTCCCCCAGTCCAAACCCCAGTCTAATCCCTGCGCTTGTATCTATATATCAAAGTCCGTCCAGGTAGGTCAAGGCAACAAAGAAGTTTCAGGGAGGAACTTCTTTATTGCCTTGTTGCCTTTGTTGTCTTCAACTTCTCTATTCCTCACAAAACATAGTAGTTACTATGTTACTATGTTAAGTAGTTACTTCACGTCAGTTGTTTCTTCAATTTGACACACATCGGACCAGGAGAAAATTTGAGAAATTTTCCGCGGACCGGCGGTTGAGAAACGCTGTTCTAGAAGATGTATGTCGCATAGCAGGGTAGTCCGTTGAGCTTTGGCGGGCGGATCCTAGAAGTAATCGAAGGCGAGTCGGGGTGGAATGCGAAGTGGAAACGTTGCGGAGGATTAAAGTTTTTTCTGGTTTTCGTGTAAATTATTTGGGGTCCAGTTTAAGGGATTTTTTGTTGACAATTTATTCCCCCCCTTGTTAGGTCCCCATTGAATGTTATTTTGTGTATAGATAAGTAAGAGCCGATGATAAATTATCTTTGGAAGTTGAGAATTATTTTTTGCGAGCCACCGAGGAAAATTGATTGCGAAAATTAATTTTAACTTCTATAAAATATTACCTTAATTAGCAAGCAGGACTGACATGTTACTGCGTAAGTAACATTTTCGGGTGTATTGAACAGTTACATTCTTACTATGCATTTAGATTTAGCTTTTAACTGGGATAGGGGTAGTTTAAGCCAGAAATATGTTGCGCATTGTGGACGAGCCATGATGTATTGGCGTGGCTATCGGTTTCCTCCTCACAAGCACAAAAACCTCCTCATGTCATGACGCAGCTGTATGGGACAAGCGAGTCGAGTGTCCAGGACTATCGAATAACAGGACGTTCCACATCCCAGGACGGTTTATACTCTAACTACCCTGAGAAAACGGGTCATCCATATAAAGCCAATTATAAGACAATCTGAGGAACTAAAGAGTTCCCTTCGAATTAGTAATACAAAATTTAAAAATGTAAATTATGCAACTAGTATAAAAATCAATTGGCTAATGCGAGTTTCGATGGCTCGTTGGTGGTTTGGGGGGATGGATGTGGACATTGGACGTAATAAGATCGTACCTTGTTTTTTTTCTATTTCATGATGCAATATGAATTGAGAATTCTGACATGATTACTTTCGCATATACAGGGATAAAGGGTCCTTGCAAAAGGATACAAAATCGATTAATTGGCAATACATATGCAACACCTCATGAACTAACCTAATCTGCACAAAAAAATAAAAAGCATGCTTACAGACTTATGCAGACTTATTTATCTAGTAATTATCCTGAGTAAATATTAAAGTGAAATACAAATGAATAGTTAATGACAATATTTTATATAATCTCCCCAAAAACACACAACTTAGATGTAAGACAAAAATACTTTTGGGATAGTATTAATAAATAATATGACCTTTCATCTAAATGGAGTGCAAATATGAAAAAAAAAGCGCCAGAGGTGCCCTTTCACTAAGTTTTATTGCTTTTGTTTTTTTTTTATTTGATTTAAGGCGTCGATTGTTACGATAACGTGACTTACGTTAGCCAATTTATTAGAATATTTTGCAGCACCTAATACCCATGTGCAATATATTTTTGTTAGCCTGTTAACTTACCTACCTACTCCTGAGCTAAACGGATGTTCCTAATCATTTAATATTACGATTTCAAAACAAGACATAATGTGCAACTCGTCACTAAAGTTATTTTTATCAATCATGTGGTTATTAATAAAAATCAACCCTCAAGCCTTTGGGTATTCTTAACAAAATTGAAGGGTATGTAGGCCATTTTGGTCAAGGCAGTAATGAACTACTGTGATTAATATACCACAAATAATTATTATATGTAGCAGGGATGAAACAATGTAATCAATAATTTACCAAATTAATTAGCCTACTTATCTTATAAAATACAAATAATGTACGCTTAGGAAATAGAATTATTATAAGTAGATATAAGATTAAGAAACAACAAGCCACTATTATTGTATTTTATATTAGAATTAAATTAAATAATAAAAAAATAAAAAAATTATTATTGGTTTTATATAGAAAACTGATCAGGATAATTAAATAATCAGGGGTGTCGCGTATTTATTAGTTTTAAAACGTAATGAAAATATGAAAACTTTATTTAAATTTGTCAATAATAGTTCTAATGTGGGTTGGTAGCATTCTGCATAAGGCGATCCAATAATATTCGTGTTTCTCCAACCGCAGTTTCTACAGATTTGTATTTGGATTACCTAGATTTGAAAAAACTTTGGAAACACTCGACAACCTGAAGTGGGTGTTCAGTATTCACAGTAACGGGTTAACTCGTTAATTATGGCATAATAGTCGCAAGTTATTGTCGCACATTGGTCACATATTGTGATCACAGTGTGGTCACTTTTAGGACGCCCACCACTAGGATCTATTAAATGGAAATATACAGGGTGTAACAGAAATACGTGTGTTAATTTTAAACATTGGTAGAACTCGTTATATAAAACATTTTTTCTATATGGATTTTTTCAAAATTTGCAGGTTTTTTAAATATTTTTTTGCCCCCTAATTTTGACCGAACGAGCCGTTCCCAGGTACTGTCACTATAATTGTCAAGTGAAGTTTATTTCAATATGCCAAATTTTTCTAATAACGAATTAACAGATATTGTGTTGTATATGGCCGAGCTTTTGGAAATGCCGCAGAAGCCCGAAGATTGTACAGTGCACAATATCTTAAACGTGTTTTGATTAACAAGCAATGATGTACCTTTATGACACCGTTGCCATCACAACAAAATATTTTATCGCTGCACACCTTTAACCATAGGCGGGTCGCGTTTTAGTAGATAAACTAGAACATATTTTAAATCAGTTTAACGTTGCTTTTTGAAAAAAAAAACCACATAGAAAAAATGTTTTATTTAACGAGTTCTACCAATGTTTAAAATCAACACACGTATTTCTGTTACACCCTGTATACAGAGCTGGTCAAATGGGATAAAAGTTTCTCATTTTTGTGCCTTTTAATATACTGAAACGAAATCCGGGATATCTTGCACAGTTCCTAAAATATCGCTGAAAACTGAAAAGTGCACTTTTCTTTTAATTTTATAACTCTTTTACTTTTGAAGGAAATTTTACGAAACTTGGCACTCTTACATTTTCCGACTTTTGATGACAGTCCAAACACTTTCTGCGCCGACTAGATGCCCAAATTTTAATGGTCAACTTTTGATTTTCTTATGGCTGCAATATTGGATTTTAATAGCATTCAAAAGAGCGAAAAATTATTATTATTATCCTACTCATGGGTAATCTGACACGATTTACCACCAAAAATCGATAATTTAATAATTTGTTGCAAAAATCAGACTGCTGTGGACTGCTGTTGCAAAAATCAAACTGCTGTGGACTGCTCTAAAAATCAAGTAAAAATCAAAGATGCCATGGAATAACAAATTACCATTTTGACATTTCTTCATACAAAGAAGATAACTTCTGAGTAATTTTATTGTGTATAAAGTGCAAAAATGCAGATAATATCTTTAGTTAGTAAAAATGGCAAGATATTATCCTCAACAAGAAAAAATTGACATGTACAACACCTATGTAAGGAATTACAGAAATGCGACAGTCACATCTAGAATTTATGGTGATTTGTACAGGAAAAGGAAAGTGCAGATTTTCAGTTTTTCAGAGATATTTCAGGAATTGTCCAAAATATCCTGGTTTTCGTTTCAGTATATTGAAAGGCACAAAAATGAGAAACTTTTATCCTATTTGACCAACTCTGTATATATTTCCGTTTAATAGATCCTAATGGTGGGCGCCGTAAAAGTGACCACCCTGTATAGAAATTATAAAAACGTATAGGAAAAAAACGACCTTTGATAGTCACTCAAATGGCTGCAGAAGATTTTATGAGAGTTACAAATATTGAAAAAAAATGTTAATAGAAAAATTACAGATAGTAAGAAAAAAATTAACTGGTTAAAAGTAAGAGAGATACAAATTGAAAAAGAAACACCTTTTATATTAATGATGAAGGAGAATGAATTTTCAAACCCTTACAAAAAAAAAAACGATTTTAAAATCCATTCGCGGGAGACCTTACAAACAAGATATTTTCAAAGACTTGATACCCCTGTGGCCAAATGGAAAACCCGTCGCAGAAGCAAAACTACAAAACTTACCCGAAATGCTGCACCTAATCCCGTCAGATGCAATGCCGTCAAGTGCCAAAATATTTTTGAAGATGTCGATGACCATAATGTCGTAGAATTGGATTTTGAAATTGATGTAGAATAAAAACAAAAAAGAAATAATGTTTCGTTTGTTGTTATATTTGTATAACTGATTAATAAAAAAATAAGTTTGGCATTTTTGTTCAAAATATGTTTGATTTTATTATTTTTACAAAGAGCGGAAAAACCAAGCTTCAAAACACCGCCATATTTAGCATAATTTGAATCTTACAGGGAAATATTTTGCTCAAAATTTTAATTTATTAGTTTTAAAACATAATGAAAGAGTCCTAAAGAAACATTAAACGAACCCTACACAAAATAGCAGCAGAAACCATTGGCGAGGATCAACGTGAAAGGCAGAACAAAAACAAACCAACCTCTTGGCTCACAGAGAGGGAAAACAGCTGATCAGAGACAAAAACCAACTGTATAAGACATTTTTAGCCCACAAAACTGAAGAAAATAATCATCGGAACTACAAAGCAAAAACAGAGAATTGAGGAAATAAATTAAAGATGAAAAACACAACTTTTGGGAGCAGAAATGTAGTGACATCAATGAATACGTGGGAGGGTCGCGATCAACAAAAGTCTGGCGTGCAATTAAGAGCATGAAGACTAATAACCATAACAAGGCGCTATCATTAATAGACATCAATCAGTGGAAGGAATATTATGAATCCTTATCAGTAGAGAGAAGAGAGAAATTCATGAAAGTGGAGCCTGAAATAAACGCCAACGAGGAAGTACGTTTCATACATATAGAGGAACTAAAGACATGTGTGAGTGAAATGAAGAATGGAAGATCGCCTGGGCCCGAGAACATAACTGCAGAACTGATCAAACATGGCGGAAATACACTCCTAAACCGCATTAGAGACCTGTTTAATCTCTGCCTCATACAACAAAAAACACCGAAAGAATAGAAAATATGTCATATCTGCTCATTCTTCAAGAAGGGCAGTAGAAAATATCCAAATTGCTACAAAGGTTTGAGCGTGACCAGTACTTTGAGTAGGTTATTGGCGAAAATTATTCAAAACAGATAAAGAAATGAAGTGGGCTATGCCATTAGTGAGGACCAAAGCAGATTCACACCTGGACGTTCATGTGTGGACAATCTTTACATTTTACAACAACTAATCGAGAAAAATATAAGTAGGGATCACGAGCTACATATTACTTTTATTGATCTGCGAAAAGCATATAATAGCGTCCCAAGAAATAAATTATTTCATGCATTGAAGACAATTGGAGTTAGCAATTACATGATGAAAATTATCAAAGAATTGTAAGAAGACAATGTTTCCTTTGTGAAACAAGATGGTTATCTATCGGAACCAATATACCTATCGAAAGGACTAATACAAGGGGGTAGTCTGTCACCGTTCTTATTTAATGTTTATGTAGAAAAAACTTTACGTCGGTGGAAACAGTCTTGCGAAAAAATGGGGATACCTATCAATGACAAACATCTCTCTACATTGAGTTTCGCCGACGACCTAGCTTTGCTGGTTCAAGACTCATACGAAATGGAATTTATGCCCAAAAGGCTATATGCAGAATACAAAAATGGGGTTTAGAAATAAGCCTCGAGAAAGCTGAGTACCTTGTTATAAATTCTGACACCACATTTGAAGTTTTAATAGATGATGACACAGAGGTGAAGCAGGAACATAGATTTAAAAACTTGGGAGCAATCGTGGATAAGAGTGGAATTGGAAATCAAGAGATTCGACATAGAATTCAAAAGGATAGAAACATCATAGGAGCATTAAATGGTGTTTTTGGGACAAAAACATAAGCACAAAGAATAAAAAGTTGATTGGACAAACAATGGAGGAGACTGTACTAACATATGGATGTGAAGTTTGGACGTTGAGGGAGGACGAAAAGCGAAGGGTGGTGGCTGTCGAAATGGATTATTGAGTGCTAGAACGTCAAGAATAGAACGAGTTCGAAACGAAGAAATCAGAAATAGAGTTGAATCACCTGAAACCATAATAGAAAGAATATAGAAGAAAAGTTTGAAATGGTATGGACATGTACTACGTATGGACGAATTAAGATGGCCAAAGCAGATGTTTAATTGGAGACCACCATGAAGAAATACACAACGACGCCCGAGAAAGTCATGGAACATAATGAAAATATGTAAAATTAATTTAAAGTTGTCAATAATAGTTCTAATGTGGGTTGGTAGCTTTCTGCATAACGCGGTACAATTATATTCGTGTTTCTCCAACCTCAGTTTCTAGAGATTCATTTTTAGATTACCTAGATTCGAAAAGACTGGAAGAACTTGACAATCTGAAGTGGGCGTTCAGTGTTCACACATCATATTTTAGTTTTATCAATGTTGTCTAAATTATAAGTAATTCAAAAATATTTTAACAATAGTTAACGCTAACTTAAACTGCATATTGTCTGTAGGAAAATATGACTACACTACAGACGCGAACCGTAGACGTTTGGAATACAATTTCGAAGTCTATCCCTCTTAACGTAGTGAACGCATACAGACAAGATAATTTTAACAATGGTAGTAATTGACTCGGTCTCATTTTTTTATAAACAATTCAAAGGAAGTATCTGTTATCAGATACTTTCTTTGAAATCTTGAATTCTAATGATTCCACGCAAACAATACTTTCCTCTTATGAAGAAAGTAACAAATGTGAACGGTTTTCCTGTAATCAACGTATAAAAGATATATCTAATACGAGCTATCCCGGACACTCCGAACGCTCTTAAATTGATGCAATATTTTATTAACTTCACAGGCTGCGCCTTATCATTTTTAAGGTTTTATGGCCGGCACGCTGCAACTTGCTTAAAACGGCAACCATAAAGATACTATACAGATTGTTCATAAAGTATGGAATAAATTCACTATTTCGGAAATTAAAAATATTTTGGAAAAATCCTCGGACACGTTGATTTGTAAATTTAAAAAAATACACATTTTGTTATAAATCTAAAAAAAACATCCATCATTTGTTGTTGAGTTTTGATGTCATCGATTTTTTTAGTGGCAACAAGACCCAAGATTGATAGGCCTCTTTTCGCATTCATGTAATCGCCGTTTAATGTATCCATAAAAGATGTTATGTACATTTTATGATTCGTGTTACTATTTTGCGTTTACAAATAACAGAATCGTTCATATAGTAGCCATCAAGGATAAATGGTGCCTTAAAAATCAATCTGAAATAATAACAAAGGAAACCATCTCGAATCAATTTTCTTCGCAACTGACCAATGAAAACATAATACCGGCCTTCTGGCTGCAGCAACATAAATCAATCCCTTCAACATTTATTAACTCGCATAATGGTGTCCGAAAAAATTGCGTCCTGCCCCACTAACGATCCATCATCCCGGTTTAATATCACTCGCAATTTAACGCCAGAACGAAGTCGTGTCCGCGGATTTCATCTGCATGCATAACCATCCGCGCCGAGTGCGGTTGAAGTGGATCGTAAATATCTCGCGGTTCCGCCGTATCGAAGCAGGGCGGGAAATTTATCGCGGAAAATAATGAAAATAATAAACACGCGTCTGCGGCATCAGCGCGAAAATTTATTTATATTCGGATAGAGGTGGAATAATGTATGCGTTGCGGTAGGGTGGAGGCGCATCGTCGCTGCTATTGCTTTTGCATAATTAACTCGACCGACTTATCGCGATTTTTCTATTAGGCCCCACCGGCTGCAGATAAGTCCCCGACGCTATCTCTACCGCTCCTCAGCCCCCGGGACGGAAGCCATGGGACACGCCCACGAAAATTTCCCCGGTTCAGTAATTTTTTATGCGGCCCTCCTAAGCCGCCCCCCGACCCCGGTAATCTACTAGAAACTTTCCTTTATTTATCGGTCGCGGCCTCTCCCCGCGGAAACGTGATTAATTTGAAAGAGCCATTTTTCTATTCATTAACGGATGGTGCTCTCTCGCGAGAAGCAAGGGAGATTTATTGCGAACTTGCACTTAAACTACGTGCAGTCGCTCCGGAAAATTGTAGAAAGTTGCTAAGTACCAACGAATCAAACTCTAAACTCATTAAAACCGCAAATTATGTGTAAAGTTGGTGGAATTCTACAACTACAAAAAGGTTTTAATATCGCGTAATCAAATTTTATGTGAATTACTACCTGCGAGAACATGGAATTAATAATTTATTCCGGATGTTAAGCGAGTAATGCGAGACTTGCAAGGTAACTCGGTTATTTTAACATTCATGAAAACTATTTCTTTTTTTACTTGTAAAATATTATACACATATTTTCATTATTTTACCTTCCTCCATACAGAACGAATTCCAACTTGGCTTTCCATGGAGGGTTAGCACCCAGAAATGCATTTCCGCTTGTGAAAGCGAACAATAGTAATTTATCTACGGTCATTCAAAAAGTGATTGCTTTTGACACTGAAAATCCTATAAAAAGTAAACATTTTAGATCTTGCACTCTATAACTTCTGGAGAAGTGTCATAGCACCAAGTCATTAAGGTGAAGACGTCTTCAATTTTGAGCATTTAGGATATACCGTGACATTTTTTTTAACTCTGAACATAGTCAATACAACGTCCCTATGATCAATTGAAATGAAACACACACACAGGTCAATGCGTGGATGTTATCAAGTGACCAAGGTAACGTCAAAATAACAATTTGATGGGTAATCAAAATAAATAGAATTGTCAAGTTGTTTGAACTATTATTGAGATAAAAAAAAACATTAACACGTTGACTACCGTGGGGTAAAAACATATCGTTTCAGGTGGACCGTTACCACTTCTTGAAGAATCTGTGTGCCAAATGTTAATTGGAAAACGAAGTTCAGGTTTGTTTACAAGAACAAACATTTTGCGCCATTTTTTGACAATGGCTCAAATATGAGTCGGTGGGCTATACAAATATATTATTCAAATAGACCATGCGGCTCACATATGAGACGTAACATTTGGTATCAATATCTACACAAAAACTAACAATGTAAGAAAATAAAAGATATTATTTATTAAGTCAAATATTTTATATAAAAATAACTAGGCTTTTTACATTCTTTATGCAATATTATGGTGTAGAACGAAACATACGTCCTGACATAGCTCGATGGGATTATTCTTATCATCTCTGCATAACGAACACACATACCATGTTTGGGTTCTCTTTTTTTTCTGTCCACATATACGACATCGCACTCGTTTACCAACTTTTTTCAGATAATGCTGTGCCTTTGCCGTAATTGCTGTGCTAACAGACGGTGCGATTACAGGTCCAACGAGCTGTAATATTATTTTAGTTCTAAATTCCAAATAACGAATATTTTTTCTTGTCACGTTTTTATGCAACAAATGTCCACTTTAGAGAAATGAGTCAAAGAGATGAAAAAATAATTTCATATACCATCGAATTGTTTTTTGTGGCGTTGAATAATAAGATAGCATCTGATCCGACTTGTCGATTCCTGACATGAATTTATTGTAATCATCGATTACGTTAGGTTTGATACATTCCTGATTTTTCCTGTTAGTCGTTTGGACTATTTCGAATTTATGGCAATTAGAAATAAAAAGGACGTCTCGTTTGTCACGCCATTTTTCAACAATAACATCACCTTTTCTTAGCCAAATCGAGGCACCTTTTGTCAATTTAGCCTTCACAATTTCTTTAGGGTTACCCACTCTATTTGATTTAAGGGTGCCCACAATATTAGTGTTTTTCTTTTTCAGGTCAATAGCAAGTTTTACACTAATATAATAGTTCACAATAGCCCTTTTCACAATCCGGCTCCATGAGTTTGTGAACCACACCAGCAGCTCATGCTGGACAGTACCTTTCCCTGAATAAATAATTATATTCAAAATGAAACCATCGGGAGTGCACAATTCATACAGCTTTATTCCCTACGTAGCCGCCTTATTAGGTATATATTGGCGGAAATGCAGTCTTCCATGAAATAATAATAACGCCTCATCAAGGGAGAGATTTTTTCCTGGACAATAAACACGTCTGATATTATCCAGAATATGATCTAGCACATTGTTTATTTAGTGTAAACGACTATCCGTGTTATCATTTCCGTCATAAAAACACATACAGCGAAAAATTGTTTCAAACCGTGTACGTGCCATTATTTTTAAGAAAAATGGGTGCTTATAAATGTCATGTTATGACCAGGAGTGTTTTATGCTAGGCATTTGAATATTGCCCATAGTAATACATAAACCAAAACATTTTTTCAACTTATCTCTAGATGTATTTTTCCACTTTTGCATGCTAGATTTCAAAATTAAATTCTGAGACAATATCATTGCTTTAAAATTTGTTCAGTTCACGATTTTATCTATCAGATTGTTATCAAATGAAATACTAAACACATCTAAGCATGAACTGTTTGGGTCAACATTTATCTTCAATCCTTCTTGTTCATTGAAATTTAATATATCAGGATCTTTATTTATGGTTACCCATCTATCTTCATCTTCATCAACTACTTCCATATTTTTAACCGATGAATTACTGTTCATACTATCGTTTCCATCAGAACTACTATGATTCATCATTTGAGTCATCCCCAACAACATTATATTCATCACACGAGTCATTTCCGTCAAAAGAACTACCATCTTCATTCTCATCAGAAGTTTGCCCCTCCTGCACTTCCTCCTCCAGTTCTTGCGAAGTTAGGGGTCTTTTATTAGAACGATTCATATTTATAAAACTGAAAAATGTCAATTATGATAGAGTTATATTCAAACTTGTTATTTTTTCAATTTTGTATTTCTTCGCAGTATAATTCCGATAATAGGGTGGTATAGACTTATAACCTGCGTGGGATCTTAAAAAAAATCTTTTTTTATTTGGTTGGACGACGAACCAGAATTTACTCGAAGGCTATCAAGAGAATTGATTGGAAAAAAACTACTTTGCATTCGATTCCTTATTCAGGCTTTGGATTTAAGACCAATTTAGAACTAGATCCTCTAGTAGCTAGATTTACTTTAAAATTTTGGTAATTAGAACTTATGTTATCATTTTCCAAATTTCGGTCAATAATTTTCTTCATGTCTAAAGTAACAACTTGTTCCACTGTTTTCCTAGAAGGCTTTCTATAATCTTCACCCCGTTTTCACGAGCTCCACTGGAAGTGCATAAAGAATGACTTCTGCGTTTACCAACTTGTTGCTTACAATTTTAGCAGCGTGGTGACACATAGATTTTTCTGCAGTTCGAGGAGGAAACGGAGTCGGAAGATTTGAATTACTTGATGAGCCGCAAAGTCCATTCTTTGTATTAATTGTAGTATTTATTATACGAACATGACCTTGTCCTTTGTCTACCTTTTTGTGTGCTTTAAGTCTTCCAATTAAGCAAATGTAGCAATTGCATTCAATGTGGGGGCCACGAGTTTCTTTGGGTAACCTCAGATCTTGATGTAACTTTCAGAACATCACTACTTTGCCTCTCAGTGAATGTGTGACGACAAGTGTTGCAGATAGATACAAGAAATTTGGATTTAAGATATCGAACTTCTCATTTATTGAAGTTTTCACATGATTCTGAAGTCGCTTATTAATAAAAAAAAATCGTTGATTTCGATATTAGAAAAAAAATATTCTTGTCACATACCGCACAAACTTTTCTACTATTTTCCTTGTGGTCACTTTTTTGTGTTGGTTTTGTATTTGAACTCATTTTAGCAGCAAAGAAATGAAAAACATTCTATGACAAAACTAATTTTATTTTTTGAGAGCAACAACTGCAATTTTTTATGGCATACTCGAATAATGTAAAAGGCATATTAAATCTGTACAAAAAATATAATTAGGTAAGGTAGATGGAGATAAAAATTTCATCTTCTAAAAAAATGAATTTAAGGATCACATTAAGTTTGCAGTTTGGCATTTTTGTAACACTTATAAAAGTACTGTACAGTCAATTTTATGGTGCCGTTTCAATAAAACCCATTTACTGTCGAGGACCACTGTGCATGTCTAAAAAGTCTGTCTTCATTCAACTCATGACTAAAGTTAAGGCAACTTTCAGATAAGGAGATATCTAGGCTCTTCAATACCATCTACGAATTGAAGAAATTGAAAAAAATTCTCAATGCCGTTTATCAATTGAAGAATCTATACTCTCCAATACCGTCCATCTATTGAAGAATCCTTGACTCTTCAAGGCTGCCTATGAATTGAAGAATATATAGACTCCACATAGCCTTAATTACTATCAAAGTTTCAGTAATTGTAATCAAAATTTCATTGTTTCTACCCACACTTTAAATATTCTAGCAAAATTTCAATTATTCTCTTAAATATTCAAAAATCTACAGACTTATATCTGTACTTATATACTGTTATTGCATTGAAAGACTTATACTCTTCAATACCGTAATTACTACCACAGTGTCAGTATTTTTTTATTACAATTTAATTATTTCTACCAATATTTTAATTATTCTATCAAAATGTCAATTAATCTCTTAAAATTTCAAGAGTCCACATACTTCTATACTGTCTTTGCATTGAATAATCTATTGACTCTTCAATACACTCCATTAATTGAGTAATATTCCGCCCATAGAATGAAGAATCTATGGACTCTTCAATGCCGTCTATCGATTGAAGAAATTATGCAGTCTTTAATACCGTCCATCGATTCAATGAGTTCCACTCGCTCGTATCTCGCTCGTCTTTACTAGCCCCTCATTAATAAACATAGACTTTTCACACTTGAATCTTAAATCACTATTATGTATTTAGAACAAAACATTAAGTTTAGCAAACTCAACTGAATGTTGGGAAACGAAGCGTTAGCCGAGTTTTTCAATCACTTAAGTTATATAAATAAATATAAATCATTAGTCCAGAAATGGATCCAGAAATGTACAGGTTTTAATTTACAACAAAAACAGACATTTCCACTGTCTAATCATAACACATGCAATATTATTGATCCAGAAATATACAGGTTTTAATTTACAACAAAAACTGACATTTTCAGTGTCTAATCATAACACATGCAATATTACATAAAAAGCCCACTATGGGCATCTCGCTTAACTTACGCAGGGTAGATTAACAGACGCAGCTAAATTCTACCTTAAATGAAAATCTGCAGAAAAAGAAGATATTTCGCATGAGTTTGTAGAAAACTTTAAAAAACTTTATTTCCTTACAGGCGCCGTATTTGTTTTTGATACAATTTTGTAGCAATTGTTTTTCTGATTTCCCGAAATAAACAGCTAAAAAAACAAAACAGGGGTCAATAAAGCAAACTCCAATAGACTTAGAAAAGACTAGGCACTTTAACGAATGTAGAAAGCAATTAGATTATCATTTGCAGATTTTTAAATTCCTAAATACTGTAAATTAAAAACCAGATGCGAAAGACAACAAATTGATTTTTTTTTCTCAGTTTTCTACAACCCTGTATAAAATATCTGATCTTCTTTGCAGATTTTGCAACATTTAAATCAATCTTCTAATGTTAATCTATGTGTGAATTAGGTCAACTATATTATATTTCTCTGCTCTTATTTAGAGTCCTATAATAGTTATGTATGTCCTCTTGACATGTACCTAGAAGCTTGTTTACTGTCATCTTTACTGACTTAGTAAGTTATTCTTTACAGGCCAGGTGCCTGTAAAGTGTTGCCATGATGATTTTGCCGGGCACTTCTGTCAAGTTTGTAACAAACACGACTCCGCCGCCATCGGGACGTCATTTACCGGGTGTAAACAATGATATTGACATCACTCCTCCGCCGCCACTAAGGCGTCAGTTACCGGGTCAGTCAAGGTGACAGGAAATAATGACAATGACAATTCAAGCTATCATCACCATCATCGAACTATATTGCTGGAGATGTGAAAAATAATTATTTTCTAGCTTTCAAGCTACATGTAAATAACTGTTACGTGGCAAGTCTAGGAGCGAGCCCTATAATCTACTAAAGGCACGCATTTTACGTTCGCTTGTAAATAAAAATCCTTGAAACAAATTATCTTTGACATCTCCAGAAATATCGTTTGATGCTGGTGATGACAGCTTGAATTGTCAATGTTATTGTTTACTGTCATCTTGACAGAGTTGACAAATTAGGTGTGGGTGGCTTCGGAGCCGTTTTTGATTCAGAGTTTGCGTTATCTTTGAGATCTCCAGAAATATCGTTTGATGCTGATGATGACAGCTTTAATTGTCAGGTGATGACAGCTTGAATTGTCAATGTCATTGTTTACTGTCATCTTGACTGAGTTGACAAATTAAGAGTGGGTGGCTTCGGAGCCGTTTTTGATTCAGAGTTTGCGTTATCTTTGACATCTCCAGAAATATCGTTTGATGCTGGTGATGACAGCTTGAATTGTCAGGTGATCACAGCTTGCATTGTCAATGTCATTGTTTACTGTCATCTTGACTGAGTTGATACACTAGGTGTGGGTGGCTTCGGAGCCGTTTTTGATTCAGAGTCAAGGGAGCCTTACTCTGTGAAATGAGCAAATGAGGCCCTACAGACACGGTGCCCATAAATTCTCAGCCATTGACAGAAGTGCCCGGTAAAGTAGTCGTGACAACCCTTTGCAGGCACCTGACCTGTAAAGACTTATTCACAGAGCCAATCTAAATGACAGTAAACGAGCTTTTACATGTCAAGAGGACATAAACTATTCTTTCCAATTAAAAAAAAATTGTGAAGATTATTTTATATACAGGGAGTTTCAAAAGTAATTGATTAACTAATAAATTCAATAAAATCGATGAAACAATTATAAAAAATATTTTAAAAAATGCTCAGGCATCGATTTTTATTGTTAAATTCTTATGTAATTTTCAAACCTAAACCCCTAAGCACTAGCTGCACCAACTTAAAAAATATACAAATAGCAAAGTACCCCTTCCGATACCCCGAAATTTTATAGTTTTTCTAATGATGAATACATTAAGAAAAAGTTTTTCAAAATCCGTCAATAATGGACATATTAACCGAAATCTGCTCAAAAGAAAGTGACATTATTCGAACAGGCGTTGATACAATAAGAGATATGGATAAATATAAATATATTATATCATTATGTGTTGTTTTTATCATTCACTCATCACTCAAGTGGCATGTTACATGAACATTTTTTCTATGTTCAGACCAAACCATAATCCAACACCATACTACTACTACTACTACACGAAAAAAATAAATTCTATACCTGCCTCGCTATTGTGAAGCAAATACATAACTGATGTCAGCAATTGCGTATAATATTTCTGCTTTAGGTTTTCAGTTTAAAATTTTGCAATAAAATGATATTAACAAAATTTATTTATGTTAAGATCACAAAATACGAATAATAAACTAGAGACAATATTTAGTATATAATATTTCTATTCGCAGGCATTTTAAACCGAAGTTGCCATATTTACCTACTGAAATTGGCTTCTTGTGTCCAAAATCGACCTGTATGTGTGAATACCAAACATAATTATAATAAATTATTTGCGTGATTAATAGTCGCATTTACATTATGTATTATGATCTTAATTACTTTCGTTAGTGTGAAGTGATTCATAACGCAACGTGTATCAATTTTATGTAGCTTATGTATTGTAATAAACATTTCTAGTGATGCCCAAACTGTTCTATTAATGCAACTATTTTGTATCTTCATTTTAGAACTATACTAAAAGACGGTCAGAACCATCCGAGCAGCTTGAAAATTGGCCATGAAATTATTGGTTGCACAAGATGATTACAAATTCGATGCTCGTAGAATAATTCGCAAGATGTGAGAGCTTGCAATATCATAGGAAACGAACGGTATACTTAAGACCCTGTATCACACGCTAAAATCAGAACGAGTTGCAGTGTGCAGAGATACTTTCCTCGGCGGGTACTAGTAAAAGAGAAGAAGCTCCCGTGGTTGCTCATCAAGGACAAGCGATCGCATGATAAAAGAGGGAAAATCTCGGCACAGATGCAATAAAAGGAGAAATCTGCCAAAAAACAAGACACCCATGGAGTCGTTCCCAAGTAAGCAAACCGCTACGCTTCTGGCAATATTAATTTTCCGCTGGCTGAATAAGTAGTCGTAGAAACATATTAGCAAAACTATACTGCAACGAATTTCAAAGGTAGCTTTATAGCAAGTATTTAAACGCCAGCTTATTGAATAGATTTGGCAGACCTTACTTAAATTTTTAAGATTGATTTATGATGTAGAAATTATTACTCTTTATAATAGTTTAATTTGACGAAGAATAATTTTATTATTATACACATTTATTAATTACGAGCACTATTAGGGTATTTATTTAGAGTGCTGATGTAAAATGTGGGAACTCACAAAGGTAGGTGACCGTTAACCATTATGTTCTATATTTATAATCGTTCATTAAAAAATAGATTTAAAAAAAAAAATTATATGAATAGGCAGAACTAAAGTCGGCAATGCTACCAACTAATAAATTGCTTGGTAAATCCATATTTCTGCAAAACCGGAGAGTTTTTGGATTACATATTGTGTACACGCTGCCTTATTAAGGATGTATCATTATATAAACTTAAAAATATCTTCAGCCGCAAACATAATAGTTTCTAGCGTACCATCTATAACCACGTTAAATGATTAAATTAGGTTTTGTTTCAAATGAAAATTGAATATTTTTGTAATACAAGTGTATTTTAAATGTTGTACTATTTGTTATAATTATTATCGATTAAAAGTATATTCAAATAATTGTCAGGATATATAATGATTGTTATATCAACGAGTTTTGCACTGATCGAGTTTCCCCAACAAATAGTGGTTCGCAGGCACTGAGCCATAAAACGGCCATTGGTAAGCATCGAATGAACTTCTCACCTTACATCCATTAAAATCGCACCTTCCGAGAGTGGAGAATCTCTCGACACGTTCTGAAATATTTCCTCGTCCATTTCACCTCTTACGTATGCACGGGGGGCACGAGCAGAATTCATTATTCACGACGGAGTAAATTTTCTGATAGAATTATGGCGGATAATTTGCGAGCAGGCTGATTATTCATCGAATCCGCAATATTTACTTGTCATATCTTTTATTAAACCCGATATGCGAGCTCCCACAAAATGAGCCCTTTCATGGCAAAAACGTCGCTTTCATGCGAGGAGATTATTAATGAGTAATCTTTCCCGCCCTCTCCAAAAGGGTCGCGTTTTTGGCATATCTGATGCGAAAACTCTCACTTCGTTATATCGCATGGCGTTGATGCTAACACGGATGCTGTGGATCCTTTAACTTGACAAATATGCCACTAACTCGGATGGAATTGAAGAATGTTACTTCTGTATCGATTCATTTCAACTACGGCGAGAATGGGACAGCGGATTCGTGCATAAATATGCTTTTTGTTTGAAGGACAAGAAATGATCCACGTATTAAAAAAAGTTTGAAACAATTACAATTTTGGCGTTTCTGACTCGGCCACGGAGAAACGAGGGTTTGAAACTCGGCCGGAATTTCCATGAGAAAGGATAAAACATCAAGGATGACTGATGGATGGATCATATCGTTGTAATGAAAACGAAACTAAATAATTCCACGGTTTAGGGAAGTTAAATATAAATAAAATATATTAATTACTTATTCTAAAGAAGCCTTTCATCGACTGTGGGTTATATGTATAAAACATTATGTTATTTTTTTAATATATTTCTATTAAAAATATGTGTACGCTTACTGCGTTATAACTATTTTGATAATTTAAAGGCACATGATCATCAAGAATATTTTAATGTATTTATTTAAAACATCTATTCTGGCGAGAATTCGAATGATAATATTATTCTTTTGATAATTTACAACTAATGGAAGACAGCAGGGGTGACATGAAGATGTACATCGCACCGAAGGAGATTCAAGAATTAAACTTTATGTTCACCTAAACAGTTCTCCATGGCCACAGAAAGTATGTCAGTTCTACAGAAATTAAATATATGCCTTCATTGACCAGTTCACATTGTAATTTAACTTTAATTAGCAAATCATCTAATTGGTCTATGAAAGGGTGGACAATTTGTTGCCGATATCTCTCACTGTTAATTGTATCATGAAAGAATATAGGCCCAATTAATCTCCGGCGAGACACAGCCAACCAAATTCCAACCTTCTGAGGATGTAGTGGTGCTTCCGCAAAAATATGAGGGTTTTCAGCATGCCAGCACCTATAGTTTTGTGAATTAACATATCCTGATAGGTGGAACCAAGCCTCATCACTGAAAAATGTTAAATCGAGCAATCGATTGTCATTTAAATTTTCCATAAACCTTCGGCAATAACTCAATCGGCGTTCAGAATCTACTGGCAACAATTCTTGCACCACTGAGACCCTATAAGGGTGTAAATTCAACCTCTTTCTCACAATTCTATGGCAGGTGCTCGAGGAATTCCAGCTTGGATAGCCAATTTACGAATTGACTTTTGAGGGCTTACTTCGAGTCGTCAAACATTTGCAACAACCTCTACTGATACTGAAGATCTGCCTGAGGATTTCCCTTTCTGAACACTACCAGTTTCCTTAAAACGGTGCACTATTCGTGAAATATGTGTTGACAAAACCGAGTATTCAAATTGGTGGTCAGGGAACTTTTGTTGAAATTCCTGAACGCACTCAGGAATTGAATAAATCCATTCTCCATTATTAAATCGTCCGTTACGAAAGTAAGCCTCAACAATAAAAGTGTTCTTCTGATCAGTGTACATTTTAACAATCTACTGTTATTATGTTGTCTGACAGTTGACAGGTATGGTTGACAGTGACAGTTCTCAAATAGTCCGGTATACAAATCTGAAAGGCGGCACAATTGAATTGAAGTGATTACATAACAACAATCATTTAGGTACACCTTGTATTTCTTCATGTCAGTTTGGTTCAGCATAATTAACCGCCGCTCGTCATGCAATAAATGAATCGATACATTTATCGAACAAATTTCATATTAGCAGAATTACAGTTTTAGCGACGTTTCCCTAAATTGCCTCTCGCGTCATCGTATGAATAGAGGCAGAGTTGACTAGCCGAGATGTTAGTATTTGGCTTAAGAAATTTATGAATCATTCCGTGCTTTTTTGTCCATTAACTCGTATGTCGCTTAGATGAATCTCAGCTGTGCAGTGTTTTACACAATTTCAGTGGTATTTCGTTAAAATTTAAGTTGTTTACTCAAGTAAGGCGTAATTCAGACGAAATGCTTGATGGATTTCATGTGAGTTCTGGCCAAAGGATATGTTTTATTGTGATTAATATTACTGTAAAACTTTGCTTTTCCCAATATTTAATAATTAGATATATTTTACTTTTAATCATAAATTCTTATAATTTATGATATTTGTTTTGGCTCATTATTTATATATTTTATGTTTATTTTGTGGGTTTGTATAATAGCAGTACTTCTTTACGTTATGTTTGATATTAAATCATTATAGTGACGACTCCAACTTCTTTTAGAGGTAATGCGTGTGTTATACTCTAATTTTTCTAAACTACGTCTATCTATGACTACGTCATCAAGCAGCTGTGTGACGAGATTTTGTCGTACCAACGTGAACGTGAACGTGAACAGTAGTTTAAGTTTATGTTGGCGGCAGTGATATTTATTCGGCGACGATGCCAAATCTTTTTAACTAACACATGCTCATACATGTGTGTATAACTAAACTTCTATGACGTTTAACTTGTTACATTTGATCGATTATTACAATGCATATTTTGCCATTGTAGATGTTAAACCATAACCACAAGATTGATATCTGGCGCAACAGCTGATTGCAGCCATTTTTAAATACCCAGGACAGCTGGCAACCTTGTAATATTAATAAAATAAAGACAGTTATTTATGGATTGAGTCTAATTTATTCACTTTAAAGAATTTTGCAACAACAATTAAACATAAAATTTGAATTTAATGAGTTTCTTTATTGACTCAAAAAGTATTAGTTAGCTTGGATACAAGATGTATTTAACGTCAATGACTTCACACACTGCTCAATTCTACGTGCCCGCAAAACTGCTCAACGCATGCCACCACATCATGAAATCTGTCACTGTTTGTGCCTTCCAATGCCACATTCCATTTTATTAGTACATCAGTTGGAAATTTCTAGTAACGTCAATGACTTCACGCACTGATCAATTCTACGTGCCCGCAAAACTGCCCAATGCCACATTCCATTTTATTAGTACATCAGTTGGAAATTTCTAGTAACGTCAATGACTTCACACACCGACCAATTCTACGTGCCCGCAAAACTGCCCAATGCATGTCACTACTTCATGAAATATGTGACTGTGCCTTCCAATGTCACATTCCATCTATTACTTTAGGATTCACTTACTACTTTTTGATAGATACAATTTTGTTGAATATATCCTGTAAATTGTTCGTATGACTGATATTAATGAATTTACAATATGATTATTTATAACTCGTTTACACTCATTACACAAAACATACAATAATTTGCCATAGCATTGCCCAGCTATTATGTAAATTATACCTTAATATTTTATTCCCTGTAGAACATTATCGTTTTTAGATTTCAGCTTTAAATTTAGAATAAGATTTATTAAACAAGCAATTTCGATAATTTTATTGATTTCATTTCATTAATCTTTAGTTTTATTACTCTAATGTTTCTCATTTAAACTTAATCTTCATTTGATTCAAATTCATGTTATTAATTACTTATAATTAAATAATATTTTGCCACTTTAGCGAAGAGATATTATTTAGGTAATATTTTAATAATTTATACTTATTCCCTGAAGAGTATTATCCTCTCTATACTTCATTTTAAATTTATAATGACAGTATTTTATTAAAGAGGAAATTCAAATGATATTACTTATTTCATTTTAATTAATATTTTTATGACTTATATTAGCTTGTGAGGGGAAATGTTAATTATGTCTGCTAAGGTAAACACAATTGAAGATGGTAGCATTCTCCTGTCTGAACGAGAATGAAACCGGAAAGATTACCTTATTAACCTCCACGGCACCGCTTATTAAGCGTATACCAGAAATTAATAAAGCTCTCTAAGAACTACATATACTGTTAAGGCCACGCTTTTAGCTTTGATGCCAACAATATATTGAGAAGGAACATGATTTTGGTAACGCAAATTATAAATAATTTACGGGGTATTTGTTTTTGGTATTTTGAAGTGATTCTTTAATCGTGTCTACTAAGGTAAACACAATTGGAGATGGTAGCATTCTCCTGTCTGAACGAGAACGAAACCGAAAAATTACCTTATTAACCTCCACGGCACCGCTTATTAAGCGTATATCAGAAAATAATAAAGCTTTCTAAGAACTGCATATACTGTTACGCCCACGCTTTTAGCTTAGATGCCAACAATGTATTGAGAAGGAACATGATTTTGGTAACGCAAATTATAAATAATTTACGGGGTATTTGTTTTTGGTAACTTTGGGAGGAATGCACTGATTATTACTACTCAATTTCGAAATGATCAATATTATTTTGAAAACGGTAACTTAAACAAATCGGATAATACTCTTTATAATGATATTCGCGTATACTATTGACGAAGATAATAAGGGCCTGTCGCCTCGCGAATCTGGAACCAACTAAACTTTTCGCATGTAAGACGATGCTATTTATATTAAAATTTCGCCCACTCTGCTATTCTAGGGGATTCCCCTTAACACTAATTCTCATTCCGGTGATCTCACATGTGCCCTATAGCATGGTTACTGATACAAAATTACCAAACTGTTATGATTAGTCATCAGCCTGCTCCGGCCTCTTCTGTGGTTATATATATAATTGCGTCGCATCGACCCCGTTTAATATTAATGATTATAAAAGTTCTCGTAATTTCCTTTGTAATCTCTTCAAATTGAATTCATATTTAATCAGAGTACTTATTAAATCCCCAAATGATCATCCCTTCCAATTCTAACACAATACTTGGCTTTTATGTTTTTTTTTAATGTTTATACCTGAGTATGAAATTGTTTCAAATTTATTACTGACCGTCTTAATTAATATCAGTCATTTTTGGTGGTTTTATGTTAAATTAATTTATACAAAATATGGATATTCCTTACATTGCCAATATTTGTATTTATTTTGTCAATTCCTAGGTCAGCTGAATTTGATTTTAGATACATATTGCATTTGTACTGCAAACAGAAATATAAAATAAATCGTTGGCACAAATATTTCTACACCTCAACATCGGTAGGATCAATCCCGCAGTCGTTTTTATTAATGAAGAATCCTCAGAAGGTCGCTTCAATCAAAGTAATCCCCTTATGGCTTGAAATATTCGACGCATGATTTTCATATAAAGACATTTCCCGCACTAAACAAACCCCTGGCATACGTCCAAGATACCTCCCGCCAACTTCGGCCCTCGCTGCGCGTGACACGGGTCGTGAAGACTCACATTACTCATCTCACATTAAGCCGAAGCCCGTTTCGCTCAAACGGACCGCGAGAACGTTTTCATAAAATTAATCCTGCACACACGCACCAAAGGAGGGCGCAGTGGAATTTCTTACGAAAATCCCTGGCAAAATCTCTGCAAGCATAGGGCCTTAATTAATACATTAGCAACGGCGCTGAGTTGAGAGAAAACGCGAATTTGACTGGATTAATTAGGAATCACGAATATAATTCGAATCGGGACGGGGCCAAGTTTCCGATTATGTGCCTCAACGCTAATTCAACGGGGTGGAGTTTGTGCGTCTCCAGCGATCTCTGGTGGAAATCGCTTTAACGATGGAATCTACATAATAGGAGTTGTGTGGGGGAAATGATACAAGAAAATTAGAAAGATCCCTGAAATCCGTATAAAATTCACTGCAATTATATAACACTCGTATATAAGACGAGTATAAAAAGAATGACATTCAAGCTATCTCTTTATTTCCATTCAGGACTAAATATACATCTCTCGCATTTATCCCGTGATTTGTAGGGTCTCAGAACTCATGCTAATCTCAACCCAAATGAAAATAATGAAGTGCGATGATGATTTTCGCGTTTATCTGAAAACCTGGGGGGCTTTTGGTGCGGATGGGCGGAAACTCACGCATTAATAATCATCATTTATAAAAGGAACCGATCAATTTTCGAGGGGCGTAAATCGAAGGCAATAACATAAATGACAAAAACATGAATGATATGAATTACAGCGGTCCGTATAAATAACATCACCTATAAGCTATATTAAAATGCGTGCGTAAATAAGTGCGCTTTAGTGTATTTAACAGGGATGTCTGCGGATAAAATCCGCTCCCCGGATAATGTATGATTTTAATGGATGACAGGTGTGAAGCTTCCACTTTGCTCGCGCATAAACCTCTTACCCTCGTGGTAAAAATTTCGAAGTATACAGCATTAAAATGGAAATCGAGATTTCCGAGGCAACGCACGCACTGAAAACGATCATTCGTCTAATCGGCGAATGATAATTTATTTACATCTAAGGCCAAGGCTCGTAAGTTCGAACCGCTTGGTGATAATTTTAACGATAAAAAAATTCTCTAATATCAAAGGGCCGTTCATTTGGAGGGGAAGTGAAACAGGCCATCCTGTGCAAGGCTGATCATAGATTTATTACACGATCCAACCCTACGCTGTGACAATGCTATCGTTATGAGCATTTTCAACGCGCATTGTACGCTGTCGAAAATGCCCATAGATGTAGCATTGTCACAGAGTAGCGTTGCGTCGCGTAAAAAATCTATGAATCAGCCTTTAAACTGTGTGTGCACATTAAAGGGCTTGACATCGGTAGATCGCTTCGTTGCAACGGTCATTAGCGATCAGATAGACGGCATTATTATTATATGTACCTATATAATAAAATACACAATAAATAAAAAATATCATGTAGTGCATTATAGAATATACTGTAAAGAAGTCCGTCGGCTAATTTTAAAGAAGATCCCTTAGAGGTTGTTGGGCATATCATGTGATGGTTGAATTTGCACAATTGGCAAAAACACTGATTGGTTTAGTTAATTTTTGCCAATTGGCCATAAAACAACCAAAACCTTTCTACAAATTGAAGAATCAAAGAAATATTCAGTAAAATAATACATAATATGTGACGAGCACAATGTGCTTCTGGCAGTTTTTCGATTGCACGCAGTACATTGGGCGGTTTTGAGGTAAACAAGTCGTTCGGCCAATTTTGAAGAAGATCCTTTAGAGATTGTTGGGCATATGATGTGATGGTTGAATTTGCACAATTCGTTATATTTATATTGCATTGAATAGTTTAAACGATTTTTATCAATGTGTCAAAAACACTGATTGGCTTAGTCAATTTTTGCCAAATGGCCAAAAAACAACCAAAACCTTTCTACAAATTGAAGAATCAAAGAAATATTCAGTAAAATAATACATAATATGTGACAAGCACAATGTTATGGCAGTTTTTCGATTGCACGCAGGACATTGGGCGGTTTTTAGGTAAAGAAGTCCGTCGGGCAATTTTAAAGATGATCCCTTAGAGATTGTTGGGAATATCATGTGATGGTTGAATTTGCACAATTCGTTATATTGCATTGACTCGTTTAAACGATTTTTATCAATGTGTCAAAAACACTGATTGGCCTTTTTGCCAATTGGACAAAAAACAACCAAAACCTTTCTACAAATTGAATAATCAAAGAAATATTCAGTAAAATAATACATAATATGTGACGAGCATGTGACGAGCAATGGATACTAAATGTTCGGGCAGTTTTTCGATTCTACGCAGGACATTGGGCGGTTTTGAGGTAAAGAAGTCGTTCGGCCAATTTTAAAGAAGATCCCTTAGAGATTGTTGGGCATATCATGTGATGGTTGAATTTTCACAATTCGTTATATTGCATTGAATCGTTTAAACGATTTTTATCAATGTGCAAAAATATTGATTGGCTTAGTAAATTTTTGCCAAATGGCCAAAAAACAACCAAAACCATTCTACAAATTGAAGAATCAAAGAAATATTCAGTAAAATAATACATAATATGTGACGAGCACAATATTCTGGCAGTTTTTCGATAGCACGCAGGACACTGGGCGGTTTTGAAGTAAAGAAGTCGTTCGGCCAATTTTGAAGAAGATCCCTTGGAGATTGTTGGGCATATCATGTGATGGTTGAATTTGCACAATTTGTTATATTGCATTGAATCGTTTAAACGATTTTGATCAATGAATCAAAAACACTGACTGGCTTAGTCATTTTTTGCCAATTGGCCAAAAAACAACCAAAACCTTTCCGCAAATTGAAGAATCGAAGAAATATTGAATAAATTAGATTGTATGAATCGGTGGTTAATACTTGGCGAAACATCTTTAAATTAGTAAAAATAAAGCACTTGGTTAAGTTTCACAATATATTTTTATTAATTGAAAAACTCTACAATAGGGTCTTCCGCGACTTTTCAAAAACCTTGAAACTGAACTCTAGACACATTGAAAGCATCCTTGGCACTAATTTTTGTGTTGAGACAAATCGTTGTAATTAGCAAATACGATTTTAAAATTAACTGCGTTTGAAAAGATCCCGAAAGCCCGCCATGTTGCTGTGACGTCACAACGCACATAGCACTCAGCTGTAGCATTGCTTACAATGGAGCGATAGAAAGAAAACGTCGGTTTTACGAAAAAAGAGACGAATAAGTATTGCATTGTGCCTGGATGTGATAGCAGCAGTAAATGCGAACCAAATAAGTTGTTTATAAACGTCCCAACAGGGGATATACGGAAAAAGCGGTTACAACAAGTCCGAAGTGATTCCGTGAGTGTCACTTTGACGTCTCACTATTTTTGTGAAGACCATTTTAATGTAAGTACATAATTTTCAATAAATTTTAGTCGAAATTCGATAAATATATATAATTAACTATCATCATTAGTAATGGGTATTCAAGGGTATTTCCGATTATATATATATATATATATATATATATATATATATATATATATATATATATACATATATATTCGTATTAACATAACCTCAAAATAGTTTTGTGGGTTCCATTCTAAAACAATACCTTCCATATCATTATTACTTTTTAAAAGTACTGTGAGATTTTGTACAATATGTTCTTACACAAACGTTTAGTTAAAACAAAAAAACATGTTGAAACAATATTTGTAGCAAACTGTTGATTTTAGAAATTTGATTAGATGATTAATAATTACACATTTTGAAGTCAGCATTACCAATTCGTATGAGATGTAGGATATATTGCAAAGTTTATACAGTATTTTATTTGTTCCTACAGCTGGAAGAGGATTTGGAAAATTATATGCGACTCCACGCGTTTCGGCTACGTTGAAAAATGAAACACTTTTTGAGAAAAAGCCGGGAACCATTAACACGTCAACTTCTATCAGATTATCTGGCTGTCCCTTTACTAACCCATCAGAACTTATTTTATGTCAGACTGGATTCTAAGTCGAATTAATCCACAATTCATATCCCTTCACTGACTCCCAATCGCCAACATGCGCAAAGACGTCACAGTGCCGCTCGGCCAATAACAGCGTTTTGTCGGTCACGTGACAAAATGTGTAAGTTTTACGATATTGTATGTTGTTTGTTGATAAGTTACAATGAAAACCAAACGTTTTCTCTGTGGGATGTTTAATTACAGGTTATAAACTTTACGTTATGACACAAAAAAGTTATATTATTTTTTTTTTCAGGAAGACCCTATTGTTTCGGTATCACGACCATTATCAAGAGACAAATAAGACTGCAATATAAATAAGTCTTATTTGTCTCTTGATAATGCTCGTGAGACCGAAACAATTGCAGAGTTTTTCTCTTAAAAAAATTGTGAAACTTACCGAAGTGCTTTATGTATACTAATTTAGTAAATTAATACTATGGCTTTAAAATGTTAATACAATCAAACAAATTTCTTTATAAAACATTGTCTTCAACTTACATAAGCACTTGCCTCATTCATTCATTCTTAACGAATCCGAACAATAATACCTTCCAATATCTTGCAAAATAACAAGGTATAGTAAGTGTGAAATAAAATAAGATACAAATTTAGATTAGATTATTACTTAACGATTACCAATTTCAAAACTAAATTTTATATACTGTGTCAATTTGGAACAAACACGCTACCTGCTTTCAAACCTTTCACAAACATTCTGAAAGGTTTGTATAGTAATAGCTCAACATTCTTGTGTAATTTTTTGTCGTAATTGTTTAATGATATCTTGTTGCGTTTTAAAACTACATACTTCTAAACTACATTTATTGAACATACATTACATTTTCAAGAATATGGTTCACCTCCTTGATATGTACTTCCGGTTAGAGCATGGTTTGAGCATCACTAACCAAATCAGTATATTGGAAGAAGCGGTCCTATCGAATGGCTTACTAGATTACCAGATCTAACACTGCTAGATTTTTTGCTATTTAAATTTTTGAGTTGGCGGTGGCTTAAACGGCGGGTGGGGGTCGACACTACCTACACTATTTTGGCTACACTATTACCTACAGTTTTGAGTGATTTTAAAAACAAAAATGCGTTCTTTGAAAAACTTAATGGCAACTCTTCAAATTGACACCCTGTATACTTCTATTATAACGGACTTAAGACCTACGTTATTAGATTTTGTAAGTGTTATGGAAGAAATCCTAAAAGTACTGCAAGAATATTATGATCCTAAAGGTAACCATTTAAGAATAATGGATCCTAATTTCCAAAACAATTTTCGAGTACCTAAGGCTCTTAAGAAGCCTAACTGGATTTTTTTGTGTAAATTATTATGATTGTAATGGCACATTCTTTCCATAAAGTCATGTGGTACTCATAAAGTATTTATACAAATAAGACCATATGTTTTGTATGACTAGTTTTGTACTAAATTGAGCAAGAATGCAAGAAACAATGCAAAATACTTTAAAAGTAAAATTTTAGTTACAGCTGGCTACATTTCCTGGTATGAATATCTAAAGAAAATAATATTAGCGATATAATAGGCTTACTTCAGTTTTACTCCAACCAAATATTTATGTACTGTACTCTATGGAGTCTTGTTTTATTTTATCTACAAATTTTAACCTTGATTTATATTTGTTTCTGTTATTTCTTGTATGTAAAATGTACCTATTATAACGTATGTATGACATGTATTAATGTCACAAATATGAAATAAATAATAATGTATAATAATTATTATTATTATAGCTCTTTATTTTATGGATTACAAATTTTATAATAATGTTTGCCCAACATAACATTAATAATAATTTGATAAAAGCCTTCATACATATTAAACTAAATCATTTATAAATATTTAATGTCAATAATATTGAATAACACTTACTCTAAATGATATAAGTGGGCTTATATCAAATGCAGCTTAAAAACGCAGCTTTTCCAATCAATATGTTATATAACGTGTATTGTATGATAAGCACATTTTGATGAGACTTTTTTTTGTATAGTTGAAATCGATTCAGCAAGCTTTTGCTAAAAATGTGTGCTGAACTGTGTTTACAGATTATTAGCATTGCATTTAGCCCACCAGCTTTTGGTAGGCTAATGAAGATTTTTTAAGTGTCCATAAGTAGGTTATAAGTGAGTCAACGAATGGGTATATGTTATATCAAGGGTATGCTTTTATATGACTTGAAAGCATGAATATTAGTATTATTATCAATTTTTCCTGGAAATAATAGCATTTTTTTTAAATGTGCACAGCTGTATTACTGACAAAAAGTCCTTTCAAATGAAGTATCACAAAGTGGGTCGTCCCATATGAAATTTGTGACGACTTTTAGATATAATTGGAGGGGAGGGGGAAACTGACACACATATCAGACACATAACAGTTCGTCAGAGGAAGTTCTAGAGGTATGTGAAATGAATCGTTACCGATCGATCACGAAGATTTAAATTTTTAGGAGTAAATTCAATTGTAAATAACTAACTTTTGATTCATTTTAAGTAGTTTGAACTTGAAACTTCTCAAAGCGTCAGCGACGTTTTCTCCTTTGAGAAGATGCGAGACGAACACCCAATTTGCTTAAGATCCGAAAACTTGTAGTTGCGCCATCGTATACCTACCTGTTTGAAGAGGTTCACTTGGAATGTATAAAATATAAAACGCTACAACCTGATGCAAGTAAGCACCGTTCTAAACTATAACACGGATAAAATTGTATGACCATGTGAAAATTCCTAGTAATTTTTGTTGCTGGTTGTCACGAAACAAATTTTAATAGAATTTTCATGTTTTCAGGCCAAATTCAAGACTTTGAAGGCTTTGATAATATAAAAGAAAATATAGGGTGATCGATTTGCCGAGGATCATAGGGAAATAACATGAGAAAATGATTTTCCTTAGTATGCTACTCCCCTATTCAATGGATAATAAAATTAATAGCACCGTTAAATAGAAAATGTTGCGCTTCCTATGGCATAAACCAATCCTCGCCAAACAATGTCTTAACAAGTGTAGAAAGCTTTTAAAATAATTAAAATCATTCAAAATAATAGTATTGCCTTTGATATTTTTTTACGTTTCATAATAATACTACCTACCTTATACAATTATATTATTAGTATTATTATTATTTTTTTCTGAAAATATTAGACAGTTTTTCAACATGTGAACAGCTGTATTACTGACAAAAATACCTTTCAAATGAAATGAAACAGTATATGGGTCGTCCCATATGAAATTTTCGACGATTTTTAGGTGTAATTCGTTAGGTGGTGAGAAACTGACACACATATTAACGGTTCGTCAAAAGATGTCCCCCTCATCATAAAAATTGACGACACACGACTGTTGACGTGTTTCGGGAGTTTTTTATTTTGCCCTAATTTTCTGAAAAATTCGGGGTGGATACTTTTCATAAAAATCACTCTGTATCTTGTTAAGTATACCGTTTGCCTCAATTTTAATTGTACTGTTAAATTACATGGAACAAATTGAGCTGAATTCATATATTACACATACACCTAGCATATAAAGGGTGTCCTAAATAGAGTAGGATTGCATGGGTATCTTCCTTATTCTTAAAGCTAGAGATCTGATTAAATGGGCAATATTGTGTTTTCTATGCTGGTTCAGATTGTGTTGAAAGATTTTCAAAAGTCCGGGCAGTTTAGAAGTTATTCTAAAAAAAACTAAAAATCGCGATTTTCTAAAAACTCCGATATATTCATAATTATTAAAGATGCGGAAAAAAGTTTAAAATGAAAGTTACTTGGTTCGATCGCACAAACTTGAGAATCAAGTCAAAACAAAGGTCAAGGTGGCGGTTTCCGAGATATAAATAGCAACCTTCGTATTTTAAATGGCTAAATGGCTTTAAAAAGTAACTTTTATTTTAAACTAATTTTCGCATCTTTAATAATAATGGAAATATCGTAGTTTTTTGAAAATCGTATTTTTTTAGTTTTTTTAGAATAGTTTCTAAACTGCTCGGACTTTCAAAATTTTCTAAAATTTCAACCTAATCTGAACCAGCATACAAAACTGCATGACATTGCCCATTTAACCAGATCTCTAGCTTTAAGAATAAGAAAGATACCCATGTAATCCTACTTTATTTAGGTCACCCTGTATATAGCTGAATTTTTATACTCAATAATAACCAAAGTCACCCTCTCCCGTTCTTTAATTATTACAATCGTATTTATGTTTATTATTATGTTTATCTTTCTTTTTGAGATTTTTATCTGGCTAGAATCGCGTCTGCTCCAGACGCGTTAAAGTTTTTATTTCAATAACACCAAAATCCACAATCTAATAAACGTCGGAGAATGTCTTTCCAAGGCAATGTTTTTAATCTGCATTGTTTGCATACGAAAGACACATGCATAAATAATTTTCTTCCCTATGATAACGTTGCTTTCATGCTTTGCCTCGGTTAATGTAAATTTCAGCTAAATCTGGACGAAAATACAAAAGATAATTGAGGGAGAAAAGTGGTGACCACAGGGATACAGTATGTCTGCGCTGCGTCGCCTATTATGAAAGATCAAAGCAAACATATTTTACCAGACTATATTGTTTATACTGTTAAATGTTGATATTTGATTATGAATGAAATTAGCAAAACTTACAAAATTGAAACAGACTATTGGAAAGCTAATCCGCCGTTTAAATAAATAAAATCTGAATTCAAAACCCGCTATAAACGTTTTAGTAGTTTTTTCAGTACACGCAAATGCATGTTTCCACTACAAGTGTAATTAAAGTAATAAAAAAATATCAACAATTGTGGGAATATGGCTCTCAGTAAACTCTTGTTAAGATGTTTTTACGATAAGAGTTATGCATATCATTTAAATCAATCGAGAAATATGCACATAGCGATTTTTGATATAAACTACGTATGAACCAGCTTTTGAAATATTATGTATGGCTTATGGCTTTCTTTATGGTGAATGTTAATTATTTAAAATAAAAGACTATATGTTGATAAAGAACAACTAATAAAAATATTTTCATAGATAGGTACAATTATGTGACAGGTTAATGCTGTGGAAAATAGTATATTGTAGACCTAGGCGGTAAAGTGAGTATAAATCTATTTCATTTAAGGAACGTAACATCAGAAGCCAGTGAATGTATAATATTACTGTCGTAAGCGGAGAAGTTGCGCGAGTGAGACACTCGCATTTTATAATGTTACATTTAAATGTGCAATAACGGGACTGTCAGAGGAAAGCCGCCCTGTGGAAATCCCGGCGAATCCGCCATTATTACGTGTAGTATTATTTTCCCTTATTCCAACTTGTCGCTGGATTGATAAACGCGCTTGGTACCCAGAGCGGGAAAACTGCGAGAGTGGAAATAAAAATAACCGCAGCGTTGGAAAATCGCGGGCCTCGGCCGCAATTAATACAAAACGCGAAGTCATAAACCGTTCAGTTTAGCCGGGACCATCATTATTTTTAAGAGGCACATTGCACAAACCTCAGCGCGCAACTAGGTCCATTATTAGTTTCTCTACAATGGAACAACACGGAAAAATGACGGCCCACCTCTTCAACGAAAGTTTTAATCCAATTAAAAAGTTCTCTCCTCTGGACCGGCGTTTTCTTTTTCTGGTGTGGAGCGCATTTCGGAAAAAAATACAACGGAGAATTGAGAAGGCACAAATTAAATCTAATTTCAGCTAAGGAAGAGAAAACATGAAAAGAGTCGCTCTTATGCCTCTGGGAGCTTTGGCGGAATGGAAATAATTTTGGCGAGGTGCCGGGATGAATTTCTAAGAGCGAGAGAAACACAAATTTTATTCGCATCGCGAACTTCCTTTTTATGCACTTTTTGACAAACTTTTACAAACAGTGGCGGCGATGCTTTTTATCCCATTAAAGAATCGATAAATAAATAAACGAAAATGGTAAACTATTCGTGGATTTCTGTGCAACAAACAACCTAGTTATTGGAGGCAGTATTTTCCCACACAAAGAAAGTCACAAAATAACATGGACGAGCCCTGGTGGGCGTGTAAAGAATCAGATTGATCACATTTCCATCGGCAAAAGATGCAATGCATGAGGCAGATGTTGGATCGGATTACGCTCTAGTGAGGGCAAAACTAAAAGTTAAAATAAAGGCAAGAAATGGACCCAATAAACCTAAAAGGCGAGTAAAAGTACAACATACAAGACCTCAACTCAAGGATGAAGAAACGCGAAAGAAGTTCGAATCAACAGTGAAAGCAAAACTAGGAAACAGCAGTGATATGGGAAATATGAACATGGAAGAACTTTGGAAATCCTACAAGGAAGCAATAAAAGTAGCCGCGGAATAAACAATAGGCATCAGAAAAAACAATAGGAAAACATGGAATCTCATCGAAGAATGAAATTTAATCAAACACAAAATACTCAACGAACAATGCACGGAGAGAAGAGTTGATCTGCAGAGTCAGTATGTTAACAAGGATAAACAAATAAAGAAGAGTGCAAGATGTGATAAAAGAAAAGAACGAGAAATACTGTTACTAGAAGCTGAAAAGGCATCAGGAGGGAATGACATGAAGACACTATACAATATAATGCGAAAGATGACAGGGAGCAAAGGTATCACAGCCATACAAATAAAAGATAAGCAAGGTAACATACGGAAAACTGAGAAACAAATAATAAATAGATGGTTAGAGTATTTCACGTAAATCTATTCAAAGAAGGAGAAGCAGGTGTTAGATGAAGAAGAGCTAGTGGGGTCAGGTCAACAGATAACTTGGTACCGTAACTAAAAATAAAAACAGATGAAATCTCGAGAGAAGAAATTGAAGTGGCCATTAGACAGCTCAAAAACGATAAGGCGGCAGGATTAGACAACATCTCAGGAGAATTGATAAAGGCAGGAGCAGAAGCTACCGCCGAAGTACTGCACCTATTGTTAAACAAAATATGGACGGAAGAAAAAATCCAGTAGATTGGGTGGAAGGCCTCATAATAAAAATACCAAAAAAAGGCGACAGGAAAATATGCGAGAGAATTGAATTGGAGAGCAATTAAGATACTGAACACCACGAGCAAAATTTTTACCAAAATAATACTGGTTAGAATAAAAGATGAGGTAGACAGACTGCTGAGAACTAACCAAGCAGGGTTCAGAGCCAGAAAAGCTTGCACAGACCACTTAGCTACCTTAAGAATAATACTAGACGAATTAAATGAATGGAATAAAGAAATACATATAAGCTTCATAGATTTTAAAAGTGCCTTTGATACGGTAGATAGAGAAAATATGTGGGTCTTCCTAGGAAAATATGGACTGCCCGCGAAATATATTCGGCTAATCAAGCTATTATACGAAAACTATTACGCTGGAATAGAACACTACGGGACTCTCTCAGAAAAATTTAAAGTTGAGGCAGGTGTCAGACAGGGCTGCATCCTGCCACCCTTGTTGTTCCTTATAATGATCGATTGGACTTTAAAGCAAACTACTGACAATAAAAAAGGGTTGCAGTGGAGATTCGGTCAAAAACTCGAAGATCTTGAGTATGCCGACGACATAGCCCTAATCACATAAAATTGAACTAATCTACAAGAAAAACTGAATCTATTGAATCACACAGCCAAAAAAATCGGTTTGGAAATAAATACTGCAAAGACAAAAACAATGAGCACAAACCCCACAGATGAATTAATCATTAATATAGAAAGAGCCAGCATAGAAAACGTTAGCAACTTCACATACCTGGGCAGCGTAATAGAGGCAAAGGGAAATTGCCAGGAAGATGTAAATAGCAGAATAGGAAAAGCTCAAAACGCATTCAACATGTTACGGAAAATATGGCGCTCAAATGTAATATCAAAAAACTACTAAAATTAGAATATTCAACAAGAATGTAGCGAGCGTGCTATTATACGGGTCGAAGACTTGGGCCATAAATCAATCACAAGAAAGAGAATTACAACATTTGTAAACAAAGCCCTGAGAAGAATCCTAAGAATATACTGGCCAAACAAAATATTAAACATAGACTTGTGGGAACAGACAAACCAAATTTCAATAAAGACCACTAATAAAAAGAAAAAAATGGAGATGTATTGGCCATACACTAAGGATATCAGTGGGAGATCTAACCAGACAGTCACTAGATTTTAATATATGGGGAAAAAAGAAACGAGGTCGACTACAGACGACATGGAGAAGAACCGTAAGGAAAGAGCTTGAACGCCGAAATATAACATGGCACCAGGCAAAGCACATTGCACAAAATAAAGGCAGGTAAAAAGAAATGGTGGATTAACTCTGAAGAAGAAGTAGTTGCAGGAGGAAGACAGTAAAATGGTGACGATATTTTATTGGTACATCAGTAACAGAAACATCGAAAGATACCCTACACTCCCTGGTGGAGTAGTAGGACCAAAGAAGAAGAAGAAAGAATCCATAATTCAATGAGATGAAGCAATCACAATATTGCCAATAAAAAAAACCTAACGCTGCGCGAGACATAGTCGCGGCAAAATAAATGCAACTGGAGGCTTAGGCTAGACCAGGGCTGTCCAACTACAAGTGCGGGCCGCATTATAAAATACTTCGGATGCAACTTTATCAGTGATTTTTAGATATGGTATATAAAGAAAAAACGAGTTTGTATTATTATTTTAATTTATTAAAAAAATATCAAATTACAAAAACAGTAGTGGGAAATTTGAGGATGTTGGTTTTCACTAACGAATGCATCAATATTAACTTTAATATTTGTTGTTGATAAACGAAGCAACTGAGTAAGTGACATATCAGAGAAGGAACATCTATATTTTGACTTTATAAATTTCATGTTGTAAAAGCTTCTTTCGCAAAGATACGTGCTTCCCAGCTTTGAGCCGAGTGCAAGCCGTAAGTTTCGCAAGTTGGGGTATCGTTCTTCAGGCAGCAACATGAAAAAGTCCAATCCAGTTTCAGTTCTTCCTTGATACAAAGGATCTGACTGCAAATCACACGATTCCAGTTGAAGGTCTGCTCTGCTTACATTCTCAACTGAAATTGTAAGGGGTTGAGTAAAAACTGAAATCTCTTTCGATTTTTTTAAAGTCGCAAAATCGATTTTAAAATTATTTTGCAATTGTGTCAATGTATTTCATGCGAGGTTAATTTGAAACTTCCTCAAATTTCTTCATTTCTTCAAAATGCTCTTTACAACTGGAAAATGTATAATAATTTTTTTCTAAGAAGAATTGAATAGCTTCATTTTATTCTTAAATCAATTTATGTGTCCAAATAAGTTGGCAAAATTCTGCTATTTTCTTTGTAGCTTCAAATTCAATTCGTTAAGGTGAGATGTCAGATCTGTTAAAAATGCAAAAATGCAAGGTCTGCTAAAAATTGTGCATCAACTATTTGATTTTCCACTTCCGAAGTGTTGGACTTGACTTCATCTTTAAGGAAAATAGGAATCTCCTTGCGTAGAGCGAAGAATCATTACAAACACTTTCCGGCGCTTAACCAACGAATATCGGTGTGAAGTAAAAAGTCCCCATATGTAGCATCTACTTCGGCTAAAAATCACGAAACTTTCTGTGAGTCAAAGCACAATTCCCCCCTCTAATAATATTAGTTAGTTTAACAACCACTTTCATGACATTCATTTGACGTAATGATTTTCCACATAGGGCCTCTTGGTGAACAATATAGTGTATCACAGGACAGTTGATGCTGTTTTGTTTCAAGAGTCCTACAAATCCTACAAATTTCAGTTCCTATCATAGCTCTGGCTCTATCAGTGACAATACAGCAACATTTATCGAATCCCTAGTAGTCTGACACCACCTTTAAAATTAACAGCTTCAAAAATATCAGTACCATTGGTTGTACGATAGAGAGGAATAAGATCAAGTATCTTCTCTGCTACACTGAAGTCATATTGATTAATATGGTGAACTCTTCTTGCAATTGTTTCATGCGACTGTTTCGAATTTTTCGGCACTTTTTCATTCATTGACTTGTTTTGCCATTTTGATTGCACAATTTTTAATAAAATACCTAAAAGGTTTCTTCGCTTCAACAATTATCAGCGCTACTTTTTAAAAAGCTGCAATACTGCACTTGTTATCAGTGTCAGATTTTTATAAAAATGTTTCTTATTTTAGTTTTTTCTTATAATCGGCAATGGTAGCCTTTCTTGACTCCCCTGTATATTGCTGAAACGTTTTCTCGTGTAACTTAGAGTAATGTCGTTTCATATTATATTCTTTGGGAACCGATAGTACTTGCATACAAACAATGCACTGAACTTTATTATTGTTGTTTGCGATAAAACAGTCTGATTTCCAACGGTAATTATAAACTCGATGTTCGTTCGTTATTTTTATTTTCTGCGAAGACATATTTCACCGAGTATTTCACTTAAAAAGGGTTTAGAATTGGTGCGTACCGCACACTAGAACAATTATTAACTAACTCTGCCTGTCTAGCTTGATAAAACCTTCATATATAAGTGCGCGTGGCTTCTCGAATATACGAGGGTGATCGAGCAAGATCGGTCCGATTTCCAGTAACTTCGCTGAGAGCTGCTATCCATCGCCAGTGGCGTCACACGTGATTTGATTTGTATTTTTTTTCGTATTTGGGGGTAATTTATACATTTAGAGGTCCGTTACGGGCTGCAAAAAGTGAGGTCGTGGGCTGCATGCGGCCCGCGGGCCTTATGTTGGACTGCCCTGCCCTAGACCATAACTATCGTACAGTAGTATGCGAATTAATGTGAACAGAGGTGAAATACATGAAAAGACGATTTTATTATATATAAAAGGTTACAAATAAGTAATTACATATTTTCTAATAGTTATTTTAGTAGGAAATATGTCCCCCTTTGGCGGAAATTACTTGTTGTATTCTTTTTGGCATAGAATCGACCAGTTTCTTGCAGTTTTCCAATAATTTGTCGTCGCGGAACTATACCCAAATTACGGTTTCTATGATTTTCTGCTTTTTTGTGCAATCCAGTTTTCGGAGCCTAGCTTAACAAACAGCCCACAAATTCTCTATTGGATATAAATCTGGTGAATTTCCAGGCCAATTGAGGCAAGTAATATCACTATCTTTAAAATATTTCATCAATATCTTTGATTGTGGCACGGAGCTGAATCGTGCTGTAAAATTGCTTCACCATAAGGAACCACTTTTTCCATATCATTAACTAATTTTCGATCCAGAAACTCTTTGTACTTGTACTATTCATCATTCTTTCAATAGGCACAAGAGATCCAGGCCCCATGTAGGAGAAACAACCCCAAAATATCTTCTTCAGACGATGTTTAATTGTCTGATTAACATGAGCGGTTCTAAGATTTTCGTTCTGTGATTTCCTGACGTATCGTGACTGTTAGCCCTGTACTACAAAGAGTGTCTCATCTGAGAACAATACCTTCCTTAAATTTACTGTAGTCAAGGTTGCATATTCCTTGGTCAAAAGAAGAATATTTTTCATCATCGGAGCAGTTAAGAATTGCTTTTTCTGCGGTCGGATTGTCTTCCTTCCCGATTTCAGATATCTTCTGAATCATGAATTTTGACTCGACAGGCATAATTTAACTGTTTCTGAGTATAAACGTTTCATCTCTGGCAGTTGTCTTCAATTTTTTCCCACACTTGCCTTTTCTCTGAATTTCAACTGATACGGTTTCATTCTTTAGATTTAGAAATTTGTTCACCGCCCCCAAACTTACTCCACACTCTTTCGAAATATCTCTTTATGTCATAGAAGTATACTCCCTTAATGTCGCAATCTTCTGACGTTTCCTCGGCGTAATATCCATTTTATAAAACAATGTGATTTACGTATTCAAAACTGCATAAAAGCTACACAAATTTCTTCTCTGTGCTTACAAATACGAAAAATATTACTAACAACCACTAATTATACCAAAAACACATTGCTTGTATATGCTAATATTATGCTTGATTTGAGATTATGATAAATAGCATATTACGCGTGACATTTGTGAAATGACAAAGTTGCCAACTACAATAAATACAAGAAAATGTATTATTAAAATTAATTCGTACACTATTGTAGATGCATTTTCTGTATTTTAGAATTTTCTGAAAACTATGCGTCAACCAATGTTTCTTTAACTTTTTCACATGCGACCCCTTTTACATTAGACACTTTAAGAACCACTGCTGTTAACAACAGAGACATTCATAATTGTTTTGATGCTATGATCAATGTCCTTTGGGCGATTTTTTTAGAACACTTTAGCAGAATAGATACATTGGGCAATAGTTTCACACCCACGATTATAGATTAAATATTGGGGATTAAGCTTACTATTGTGTACTCCTGATATGCGTATATAACGTAAGGCAACAATACAAATCATCGTAATTGAAGTACAATACATGAAATCTAGTAATTAGCAAAACATAAATTACCGTAATCCGCACAGTCAAATTATAAATTGTTACATAGATTAATCGGAAAGTTAATTTTCATTCTTTTGATACATTTTAAATTAAACATAATTTGAATTATGCAGTATATTCATTTTGTTCATTGACAGAGGAAATGTGAAAACTCTAGAATTAGAATAGATTCACATATTGCATCATCAGCCTTGTCAGATTATTATGTGTATTCGCGTTAGGATTTCATTTTCGCTTTTTGTCGAGCTGACAATTATGCCCTCGTATACAACACAACCTGTGGCGGCGCCGGTGTTTATAGATCATCTACATGTATATTGGGTGAGTATACATGCACAATGGTGCGGGATTAAAGTTAAGCCACAGCCGCAAATGCTACTGCCAAGAGGAACTGCCCTAAATACCGGGATTAGCGCACCATCTTACCTGCGGAGAAAATGGGGGCCAAATGGGGTTTAAATGCAAATGCGGATTGGGTTAATTGCAGTTCCTTTTGCACTTTTAATAAAAAGTTACAAGGGCACTGAACATTCCTAATGCCCTATTAAGTACTCACCCGGCCCTGTGTGTGAAATAACGAGCGCAACAAAAGCGCCGCCATTGTTTTCTTTCGAGATAAACTTTGCTTACAAAGCGCGGCGAAATAACGAAACAAAAGAAGTCGGAGGAGCTGGCTGGAGGGCAAATACGCCTAAATAATTACAAATTTATATACCCCATGGCACCCGCCCTCTTTGCGCACACAGGGCCAAATCTGATAAAACTATTTCAGATATTCGCCGCCGCTGCAAAAACAAAAGTGGGTAACATGCGCAGGGCCGCCCCCCATCCCATACATCCTTTCATTTCCGAACGCTTTATTTGTGCAATAAAATGACCGCCGGGCCCTAAGACAAACCATATTATGTAAGCAGGAAGACTCCTTTATGGCAGCACTTCAATTACACTCGAAAGATTGTTTACCTTAGATACACAATTCTCAAGACCTGCCTTAATTTGACGAAGTACTGGAAGGAACTTTTAGTAGTCTAGTATGCGTGTAAACTGGGTTTACATTCATTTATATTTGACCAACAGTATATCTACCATCGGATTAAAAAGCCTAAGTTTGAATTGAAATAACTCAAAAAATGCCGTGCATAATAAATTTCTGCGATCTTACTAATAATCAACGCTGCACTAACTTTTTTAATTACTATTGACAAGCTGATCACATTATTTATGTGATTAATTTTACAGTTGCACAGATTAGGCAACTTTGACTAAAACTGTTTTGGTGCGAAACAACTGAAGGAACAGTATACAAAACAACAAGCGGAAACTAAAATAAATGAAGCAGGGACACATCCAATATTATAAACATCGAATAGAAGATTATACATTTAAATACTACAACCAGAAATATCAAAAATTAATTATAAAAAAAATAGAAACGGTAAAAATAAGTTAAGAAATACTTCAGATGATGAAAAAAAGTAGGCTGGACAAAGAATCCCACTAAAAATACTACAAGATAAATATGGAAATAAAGGAGAAAATACGACAAACTAAATAACAAGAAGCGAAAAAAAAAAGTGTGCAGAAATCGAAGTTCTTCAAGGAAAGTACGACAGCTTCAACGTCCACCGCAGAGTAAGAGAAATGGCTGGAAGATGTAGAGCAAGACCTATGAAGAAATTAGTTAATGCAGAGAGAAAAATAATTCATAAATAATCAGAAAGAGGTAACATACATGGAAAAAATAAAAATAAATACATCAAACAACTATTTCATGATAATCGGTCAGACACTCCTCAGTGGAAAAAATAAATTAAACCAAGCATCTTGGTGGAAGACGTAAACGTCGTAATACGAAACATGAAAGAAGAAAGTGCTGCTGGCTCCCGACACACACGCAGAGTTTCTTAAGCTATTAAATGAAAACGACGTAAAATGTAAATAATAATAATAAAACGTAATAATACGTTAAGTACAAGAAGACTTGCTGAAATGGTTCACGTGAGTAGAAGCTCAGTACACAAATTTCTTCGGAAGGAAACATTTAAAAGTTTCCACTACCAAAACCACCAAGAAGTATTGGTTGGCGACGATGTACGAAGAAGCACTTTTTGTGAAACAATGATAGAGAAAATAAATCAAGACGATACTCTACTAAGAAAAATATTATTCACGGATGAAGCAACTTTTTTTTATCCATGGGGAAGTTAATTCCCAGAACTGTCGATAATGGAGCAGACAGAATTTACATCTTTTTCATAGTGGCATTAGAAAGTGAATGTTTGGGCAGGACTGATCAATAAACGTATTATCGGCCCGTTCTACATAGATGGAAATCTTACTGGAGTATTTGAAACTGGCCAAAGAGAGAATAATACCAGCACTAATTGAAATGGACATCAATCTTGATTATGTAATCTACCAGATGGATGGCGCACCGGTTCATAGTACCCAAAACGTTAGAACCTTTTTGAATCGCGTGTTTCAGCATCGAGTAATAGGTCGTAACATGCCAATACCATGGTCCCACGGTCTCCGGATCTGGGGTACTTTATTTGGGGTTATCTAAAAACAATTGTCTTTAATGGTGATGTAATGACTGTGGAGCAGTAGATGCTGTAGTTGCTTTATATAATTGACTTAGATATTGTCTCGCCGAAAATGGGGGTATTTTTGAAAATTTGTTACATTAAACTTTTGATTTTTTGTTAGTCAATTCTTGCGAATTTTGAAGATTTGTTATAGAACAAGTTTGATTTGTTGTCGATCGTGTGTAGGCAAATTTATTGGAAATATTTAATAAATACATCTATTAAACCAACAAATTTTGTGTTGCATTTTAAAAAACAAGCTTTGGTACATTGCTGTCATCGTGGCAGAAGTTTAACCCTAAAAAAAAAAAAAAAAAATTAAAGAAACAGGTAAAAATCTTTTTCAAGCTAAATATATTAATTTATCATAACGAAATCGTGTTATATAGAAATGATTAGCCCTATGTTGCATGAAAAAAAAAAACTCTCTGTATCTATCTTATAGGCACCGCTATTAATGACAAGTGTGAACATTCGCAGGAGATTAAAATACAAATTGAGAAGGCCAGACCAGTATTCAACAACATGAGTAACGTTTTCAAAAGTCATTATCTCACAATAGACACAAAAATAAGACTCATGCGCTGCTACGTCTTGTTTGTTTTATTGTATGGCATGGAATCATAGGCACTGACAGAAGTCACTTTATTTTGCTTTGGAAAGCATTGGTTTACAAAGCTGCGAGGGTTTAAGCCACAAATTATACCTCTCTGCATATGCAAAGACCATTGTTGTCATAAATATCTGAACTAGTTGACTTTTCTACTTCATGGGGAACCATAAATAATAGAAAAATTAATTAAATGTGCGATTTACTTACAATCCAATATTTGTTTAAACGCCGATTTCATAATTGAGTCCTATGAATTAAAAGGATCATTTTGGGCTATTTTACATAAAAAAATGAAAAAAATTGGGTTAAATATTGGGTTATGGTGTGAACAACTTTGTATATTTCCATATACCCAACCCTTGCGTTAATTGCAAATTGCGGCGTTAAGTTAATTGAGTGGTTATGAATGTAGGTTTATACATACGCATTGATCTACGAATTTTAAAATATTTCAATGTACGATTTTTTTTCACTATCATGATACAAACGAAAGAGGACAGATTTGATTACTTAACAAGTTTTTTTCTACATTAATATTCAAGATGGAAAAATGCGATGCAAATCAAAGAGTATAAATTTGCAAATTTCTATAATAAAATGTAAATCTAGCATCGCATTTAAATTTCGCATTAAGACCGCAATAAAAAAAAGTTCAGACCCTTTCAAGCTTAACGAACAAACAACGCTTTGCGTAAAAATCCCTCCCCAAACTGTAACTCAATTAACGGTGTATTTTATAGCACATCCGAGGCAGTCCAATTAATCAGGAGCCTTGTTTAGGAAAATACAAGACGGCCGAGTTAATTTTCAGCCAGTTTGTCCGCCCGAGGGCTGAAAAATGCGGTTATCCGCGTCAGGGACCAAGGCTGCAGGACGTGACACGGCAATCCACAGAATTGGTGCCCGATAAATGCCCCGGCGAACCCATGACATAAACATCCTTAACACATTAGCCAAACAAAAGTAGAACCGCCTGGACTAATAAATACTTAGGTATTGACGTTCATTTGGCGCAATATAATGTTTGTTTGCTTCTCCTGGCAAAATCAACGCAATTTTAAGAAACTTATTCTATAAATCAAGTAAAATATTGGCACCAATAAAAACGGTATCTTTAAGATTATCTCTAACAGTTCCTAGAATGTTAGAAAATATTATAAAACAAAAACATTTTATGATAAAAGTTCAACCACCTATATTTGATTTATTGTGACACAGCAAATATTTCAGTTATTAGTATAAATACAGAAAAAAGTTGAAGAAAAAAGTTTTAGTACTTTATATCGTCTATTTTATCCTAATTCCAGAAGAATAATTGACAATCAAATAAACACGTGAAAGCTATAAGCTTCATTTTCTTTAATGGAACACCCTGTATATTTTGGTTATTTCTGATAGGCAATAACAATAGCTATAATGATACTACATAAGTATCCCTTTTAAAATATACAAACAGAAGAGGCTAATTTTATAACTTAACAGTTTTTTTTTCTATATTATTATTCAGAATGGAAAAATGCCACGAATAACATTTTTTTATCAAATTGCAAATTTCTAAAATACACATGAAATATAAATCTAAAATCGTATTTAAATTTCTCATTATGCTAGGAATAAAAAAAGTTTAGGCCTTTCAAGCTTAACGAACAAACGAAGCTTGACGAAAAAATCCACCTAAAACTGTAACTCAATTAACGGTGTATTTTACAGCAGATCCGAGGCAGTCCAATTAATCAGGACCCTGATTAAGGAAAATACAAGACGGCCGAGTTAATTTTCAGCCACTTTGTCCGAGGGTTGAAAAATGCGGTTATTTGCGTCAGGAGGAAAGGGTGCAAATCGTGACGCGGTAATCCACAGGCGAGCTCCTGAAATAAACGCTTTGCAATAAACTTATTTATTTACTTTAAAATCCTGGCACTCCCGCTTGTAATCTCAATTAAGTAATATTTAACCGGCGATAGTCTATACGAAATGCAAGTGAAATTAAGAGGTGTGCCTGGAATATTAATAATGGAATTAAACTACGAAAGAAAATTAATGCATGTGGCATATGGGGGCTTAAGGCCCGTGTCGGAGAACAGTGGAAGATAACGCAATGACGTCGGATGATGGGAGATTATTTAGGTCAGAAAATCTCGGGTAACTTCGACGAGGTTATTTTCAAGCAGGGTTAGCTCCCTCCGCTTAAACAAACTTTAAAAACTTTAGTGCTACAATGAAATAAAAAAAGTAAGAACGTAAAAGCTCATCGAGATTGAATGCAATTCCAAAAAAACGCAATGCGAAAGACACGTACAACTTTCAGATGTTATCTATAACATGAACTAGTACTACGTTGGAAACAGTAAACTGTTAAAGCGTTGACGTTTAAGTTTGCATAAATTATAAACTTGACATAATTCAGATTGGTATTGTGCAACATCAATAATCGTTTCATCTTCATTACGAACCCGAAAATCGATAAAAGTTTATGTTTATATTGATGTTTATATACTTCATAAATGTTAGTACCTCAATTTATTATGCGTGTGCCTATTGTATACATACAAGCCACCCGGATTCGTAAATTTAAATTTCTCGTGAATTGCGACGAAAATACAAGGGAGTGTAAATAGTTTTATATAAGACGCTTGCATACCAAAGAGGCGAGCAAAATTTATTAACCAGAGCGATGTAAAACGTTTCTTTTGTAAATGTACTACAACTGAATAATAACTATTGTCCACGCGAATGTTTTCTTTTTATATGCGCAGTACATTTCACACGGTCGACTACTCTGAGAATTCAACCCATATACATACATAATAACGAAATCTTATTAATCGGTTCACTTAGGATTGCCGCGGAAACCGGCTCAAGTTATAACTATTGAACATACCACATGACGTTATCTTACATATTAGCAGTAAAATTATAATAAATCGTTTATAAATAAGAACAGTAATGTATCAAATGTATCCATGAAAATATCATATTTCCCAAATAAGAAATTGAGCAGTAAAGTAAAATTGGGCCGAAATCGGTAACTTTTCTTCGAGGGGGGTGGCGAACGCTAATTAATTAGACTACGAGGCGGCTAATTCCCCGCAGTCTGAAGAAAAGAGAAAGTCAGATAAATGTAGAACACTTAAAGAAACAAGAAGTATGAAATGTATGTACGGAATATTAAGTCTATTCGACTTTTGAAATTCGTAGTTTGAATATTTTTGTAGGATTTAAATATTCAAAATTTATTATGAAATTACGATTGTGCCTTAATAAAATTAACCTATAGAAAGGGCATTTATTTATTTAATTTTAATAGGTTAGATAATTTTTAATTTCTTACAACCAACATTAAAAGAAAATTTGAAACACTTGAAAATAAGGAAGAATACCGAAACCGCAGAAACGTAAACGAAAACTGATGCGGCATCAATTCATCATTATTGGAACCCTCGACAGATATTCTTAAGAAAGAAAAATCTACAGGAAAGAAAGAATGGATAACTAACGAAATTCTTAGTGTCGTAGACAAGAGAAGAAGCTTTAAAGGAAAAAGTGATCAAAAATAGAAAGACACTCAACGAATACTGCGCACAAAGATCAGCAAAGCAAAGGAAGAGTACTGCAAACAAAAGTGTGATGAAATTGAGGAGTTACAAGCAAAACACGACAGTTTCAACATGCACAAAAAAGTCAAAGAACTCGCAGGCACCAGTAAACACAAACAACTTAATATATTGTACAACAACGGAAAATTAGTCACCGAAATAGAACAAAAACTAGAAGTATGGAAGAACTACATAAAGATGAAATGAAAAACTAGCCTTGAAAATGTAGAAAGAGAGTTGGGTATAAAAATATAACCTGACTTATCACCAATACCAGAGCATCAATACCTTGTAGCCTCCTTTTATTGGCTTACTGGGCATATACTGCTTCAAAGTACTTCTGCCGTTAAATTTAATCATGGATTCATCCAACGCTAGTATTTCGCTTGGCGAAAGACATTTTTGGAAATTCTAAGATAGCTGATCAATTAACGGACGTATTTTATATAACTTATCATAATTATGTAAATTTCGTTCTGGAATTATAGAATCATCATTCAGGTGTAGGTGCCCTAAAAAACATCTAAATCATTTTGATGTCATAAGTGAAGATACATAAATATCATGTAGTTCAGGAGCAGTCGATCAATAACACAGGCCTACATTTAATTTTTTCATGAAAAAGTGTTTTACGTTTAATAGGTGTCCTATAGTAAATGGGGTGTGCTGATCACAAATCTGTGCTTAGTTCTTTTCCAGCACGTCAGGTTTGCAGGAAAAATGTGTTTGAAATTTTTCATAGAAACTGCCAAAAATATTGAGAAAATATTTATTGAAACTATATTTAATAGAAAATTACACTGCCAAATTGACTTGTACATTAAAAAAACAATGCAGTATAATCTACGTTAGACAATCGTTTGTTTGTTTTGAATAAAATCGTTCTCTTTTTCCCTCAAAACTGCGTTTTGTAGTTTTCTTTTTGTGGATTTTTGTGAGCGAGTCCCTCTTCAAGGTCCAGCAGTAATTAGCATTATTCTAATATCCCATCTTCCTTGGTAACGTCTCTTCATCTCCTGCATGTCTTGATGGAACCTCTCTCCCTGTTCCTCGCTGACAGTTCCAAGATTTTCGGTAAAAGAGTCAACGTGGGAATTCAGAAAATGAAGTTTGACGCTCATATTGCATCCCAGTCTTTTATAATTTTCGACCATGTTGGCTACAATTTCTTTGTAGTTAGGAGACTTGTTTCCAAGGAAACCGTCTATGACTTCTACGAAAGAATTCCAAGCTTCAGATTCATCCTGGGTCATTGTATTCTGGAACAATCTGTTCGATTTTAAGGTTCAAATTTGAGGGCCTACAAAAATTCCTTCTTTAAAATTACCTTCAGAAAGTGCAGGAAATTTGTCGCACAGGTATTTAAAGGAGTCACCTTGTTTATTTAAAGCATTGACAAACTGCTTTATCTATCCTAACTTTATGTGAAGGGGAGGCAAAAGAACTAATTTTGGGTCAACTAATGCATCACGCAGCACATTTTTTTGTCCCGGTACAACTCTTTCTCTGAGTGGTCATTCTTAACGTAATGTAAATTTCGTGCTCGATTGTCCCACTCGCACAAAAAACATGGATACTTTGTGAATCCAGACTGCTGACCCAAAAGCATAGATATTATTTTGAGGTCTCCACAGAGTTGCCAACAATATTCGCTATACTTTATTGTATTTAGCAACAGGTCAAGATTCTCATACGTTTCTTTAAGATGCACGGAGAGAGCAACAGGCACCGAGGCAAAGGTATTACTATTGTGCAACGAGACGCCCTTCAGACTTCTCTTAGAAGAATCAATAAATAACCTATATGATGTGGAATCGTAATTGTCAGCTCCCAGTTTCATGACTACTTCAGGAATATTACTTACACCAGTGAACCGCGAACTCTTTTCACGATGCCTATACCACGAAAATGTGGTTCCTGGAGCCAACAGATTTTTGTCTTTCAGTCGTGATCCTAAGATTTGTGCAGCATCCTTCAATAGGCCCAAGTCTCTCACTAAGTCATTTAGTTGAGCTTGGATAAACTGTTAAGGTTGGTCTATATCAGGATTGAATTCGTCTTCATCGGTTTTTTCGTTTGAACTTTCATCTGATGATTGCTGTTGGATGGTGTGAAGAAAAGGTGGAGGAATGGGAATTCCTGGTCCATGAGGTACAAGTCGTTTAGCAGACGGTAAATCAGGATACTGAATAGTATGTTTATTTTTCGAATTGAAACCTTTGACATCGCAGAAGCAAAAGTAACAGTCGTCTCCATGTTTTTTTTTTTGTTCCTCCATACCATAGGAATGCCAAAGGGTAAAGAGCTACGTGTACCTTTTGTCCATTTTCTCAGTAGCTCGATACACTGAAAGCACACTTTGTGTGGAGCCCAAGGTTTGTCCTGATCACCAAGCTTTACACCGAACTAAGCGTGATAAGCTTTCTTGATAAATTCTGATATGTTTCGTTGATGCTTTGCTTTTGTTAAATCACCACACACGTATCAAAATATATCAGGACTGTTTTTGCACTTTCTTGATGACATTATGACGCACTAAACACTCGGAAAACAAAACACAACTCGATGCTACAAACAACTGACGCTAACTAACTGTTTCGTAAACAACTGCCGATGCCATCAAGTCGACCTTGATAGTTGCGAAAATGAAACAGTGTCGTCATTGAAATGAAATAAACATAATATTATACTAAAATATTTTCTATCGATGTATCAAGTATTTTAAAGAAATAATTTTAATGCAATTTAGGAAATATCATAAAGGTACTTCTTTGCTCTAGTACAAAATATCTCATAAGGTTTTTTTTTAATTTTGTGAAAAATCTTGACGTGATGGGCTCAAACCAAATTCACATTCAGAATCAACACACCCGTATTAGCCAAGGACACTTATCAAATTCAAAACCCCAAAAATAATGTCGGCCTGTGTAATCCTTATAGCTTGGAAGACGATTAATTCCCATCAAGAGATTTATACCTAAAATGGTTTTCATTTCTTTTGCCCGCATTTGACCCGCATATAGGCCCCACATGGCTGGCATTGGAAATCAATGAGGTCGATCAACTCATCTGAAAATAATAAATTGAATAGTTTGAAAGATGATAGATTTTCCAAGTTGATGCTGAAATGCGGTACAATACTGACTACTGTAAATGTGGGAGCAGGTTCAATCCTATTTCTATGATTCCACACTCGTGGCTCAATATTTTGTACCTTTGTGCTTGTACTAATAAGATTAGCTAATGGTATGTTGTCTTCTTCCTCGACGCTTCCACTTAGAAGTAGTGTTGGTTGGTTCTTATCTTCAGTTCACAGATCTGTGTGATATTATTCTGCGATTTCACTTACAACTGATTCAGTATCAGACGGAATAGAGTCGACATCTATATCATCAATTAGCTTTTGCATCACTTCCCGGCTCATTCCTACCAGGCTGAACGGTGAGTCGTCATTATATTTCGACATTTTCTCAAAAAATATAAAGTTGCGAAAAAAACTTATATATAGTAAGTGTTGGGGTGGTACAAAAATTGAACCTAACCATAAAAGTGAAATACTGCATTTAGGCAAAACAATATAACATGAAAAAATCATAGAACTTACCTTCTATATTAAAAGAACACTCCGTGATACTTTGAAATATTGTGAAAAACTTGTATTAGAGTAATCCTAGTCGCAAAACCCATAAACATGAAATGACCGGAAGCGCACATGTGACATTAACCTGACGATATGGAATTGACGAAAATTTCTATACCTGCTGCGTAAAACTTTCGTTTCCAATGTATAGATGGACTGCTGCTGCTGGTACAGAAATCAAACCACTAAACAAGTAGAAATAAAACTTTGAAATGGTGGTACATTTTTTGGCACACCAAGACGGTTGAATGTAATTACAAGTGGTACATTTTATAGACCACAGAACCGGTAAGAGTTGATGATGCTGTCAAACAATGTACACGTTACTGTTTTTTGATACTCAATATACCCTAATTTCTGTTTAAATGTTTCTAATAAATCATTAAATGCTTTTTATCACCTGAAGGGCGAACTAAGACACACCTGTTATATTAAAATTAATGAAATGAGCTTCGTACAGTTCCTTCACAAATCAATAAATGAGGCTTCTTTATAAGTATTCTTTATGGGGTATTTGGAAACATTTGGCTCAGGGAGGCATACATAAGCCCTCTTTATGGTCGTCTCTGAGCGTGCGATGCTCATTAATGTAGATTGTAAAATGCTTGAAATTTCGCGTACATTTAATTTCAATGCTCTACTAAATGACTTAATTAAGTAGTCCATGTGAAACCGTTCAAAAATGATCCCCAAACAATGCATACATTTGATTGACGTTGTATGCCTGACCTTTGCTCGTGTCCCCCTTATCCATTGTTGATTACAAACCGCACAGTTTCGCGCATGAAGAGGCCGCTAAATGGCTGGGTATGTATCCAGTTATCTCGCGCGGATTTTATCCGAAAACAATTAATTGCCATCCCTTTATTGAAACGGAACGATCAATCCTCTGTATAGCTGCAGCGCCGCGCGAGCGGCCAACAATTGTTTTCAATATTTTATCGACGCAGAATGATTTATTGCACGAACTCGGCCGTAACACGCTGCGACTCGCTGGTGGACTTAAATCATTCGTTTCAGTCTATCTACTGGCAATGTAGACTTAAATTTATTCCCCTTTTGAATTTAACTTTGGGCGCGCAAGTGAGAATAATGGGAAGCAGCGATGGAGCTTTGCGGAACGCGAACGATTACCGCCGCCAAGTTATTATTTTTTTATGCAGTAGGTATGGTTATTCATTACGGTTATGAATTCTTTAGAATAATGGTAGATTTAAGTAATTCTTTTGCCATTTTATGTACCAACTTACATAATACGTTAAAAGCACATTCTAAATCAGGGGTTTTGAAAATATCGTCGCAACCACTTAATGGATCATTTAAAAACCCAGGGGGTGGCAAAAACCATTTTATCCACTCGAAAACATTATCGCACCAGGAATCGCCTCTTGCGCTAAACCGTTTTTTTTTTTCGTGGATAAAATGCAACTTTATTCACTTTTACCACAAATAGCTATTAATGCTGCACTTTTCACCGACTTTTCCTCGACTTGTAGCTAATATCAAGATTAATTTTCAACTCAATGTGACTCGGTCAAACAAAACAAAAATTGTCGAGGTAACGAATAAAATTGTGCTCAAAATAAATTTCTTAATTTTCCAATAAACCCATTAATTACAAGTATTCTTTGATCAATCTTTCATATGACGAGTCATATGTATCCCCACTTCTGCAGCCAACAGAAAAATTAAAATTTCTTAACTGTAAACACTATAATGCAATATTAATAATAATATTGCTTTAAAGTTTATTTAATTAATATAATAATTAATAAACAATTATTTAAATACATTAGAAATAATTTAATTATATAATTCCAGAGATACCAAGCTCAAAACAATGGTTATACTTTCAGCAGCGTAAAACTGTATATTTAACTGTAGCGATAAATTTTACTCTCAAAAAGTTTTAATTGCATAGAACTTTTCCCATTTTAAAGACAATTAGATAAATATATATTCTCTTTGAAAAGTGTAGAGAATTAATCACAGCATTAACTGTAACTTAACAATATACAAAACGGGCTGCACTGCATACAAAAATCGGGGCTACGAAACGAAAACGAAGTTAGGGGCCCATTATCTGCCCCTCGTAAAGGTCAAGAATATTGAGAAGCTTTGCCGACCGAAGTTGTGAACTGGTCCGTCTCGGATTCAACCGTCATAAATGATCAAACGTAAATCTAAACTAACGCAAATTGAAATGATTTAATAAGGTAAAAGCAGTATTACAAACATGTTCTGTCCATTTATATTCAGTGCAAACTAACGTTATCAATTTAAGACGGAAATTAGCTATTAAATTCTCTATACAGGGTGTCCCAGGAGAAAGGTAATACCCTAAATATCTACGATTTTTTTTTTCCAGAAAATCGCTGAAACACGTCAAGATTTATTTGAAAGGGGCGGGGGACAACTTTTGGCAGGCAAATGATATTTATGTGTTTAGCCCCCCGACCGTAGGGGAGGTGAACCCTTTTTTTTAAATTGGAGTAGGGGTCGAGTGGTAGCTCATTTTAAAGCTAACTTAATTTGCAATTCAACGGTGTATCAATTTTAAAAATCTGTCGATTAGTTTTTAATTTTTTTTTTTAAATTAAGGTACGTACCAAACAAATGACATTCGAGCAACAAAAATGTACGAAGCAACAAAAGTGGAAAGTAATAAACTGTCAGTTTGGCAGTACTAAGATGATTTATTCCATTGGAAAGCGTTATGATATCTTTATGGAGATTATTTTGATTTAAAACAAGCTCTGGAGAAATCATTGTTATTAAAATAAAGCCTCACAATTTCAAAACGCTCTTTAATGGAATAAAACACCTTAGTACTGCAAAATTGACGGTTTCTTACTTTGTACTCTTGTTGCTGGATACATTTTTTGTTGCTGGAATGTCATATTAAAAAAAAAATTTCTTGAAAACTAATCGACTGATATTTAAAATTGATACACCGTTGTATTGCAAATTAAGTTAGCTTTCAAATGAGTTATCACTCGGCCCCCAATCCAATTTATTTTTAAATGGTTTTACCTCCCCTGCCGCCAGGGGATTAAACAATTGAAGATCAATTGCCTGCTAAAAGTGGTTCCCCTTGAATTAAACTTGTCGCATTTCAGTGATTTCGTGAAGAAAAAAAAATTCATAGGTATTTAGGGTGTTACCTTTCTCCTGGGACACCCTGTAAAATAAAGACATAAGCAGTGCTTACATAAATATTAACAAATTATTGTGCTATATTTGACAATAAATTAGTATTGCAACATAAAACTATATGTTTGATTCGGTACAGTGCATTTAAATCTAAACCTTGAATATTTGAAATAAATATTAAGCGCAAAGACGTACATTGTATGAATTTCAATGGAGGAAGTGGTCTAGAAAATTTGTAGTCTTCACGTGCGCCAAAAGAATTTCATTTTCTCAGTGAAAAATGTTAGGACGATACTCGTGAAAATATTTTCTGCAGTCCAGTTCCTCAAAAAATATATAACCGAATATAATATCTGAAGTTTAATTATTTATTTGTGGCTAACATGTGAGTCAACTGCATTAACTGGATGAAACTTGTTAATATTATTATACACAGATGCACATGAACAAATGGAATTATGGATCTATAGTAAATATAAAGTTATTGGATCTGAATTATCTGCCACAAATGACGACAGTAACCAATTATACTAATGCGAAACCATAAATTGTAAAGTTATTTATAATTAATATTATATCTTATATACAACACAATCACCATCTAGTATGCATCTTCTATATTTTTGTGTGTGTAACTTTATTTTACTGTTTTATTGTACAAAATTGGATATTCTACATTGTCGCCTCCTAATTCTAAATGTAAAATATTTTATAAATGTTTCGATCGATCCATAATCATTGAAACAGGTTGTTTCGTATAGTGCAAGAATGCAAATTATTGCACTATAATCCTAATGATTAGCTTATGGCAATGTTTAGAGTAAGATTGTTTTTATTTCACAAATAAATATCGAATAATGTATTAAGTACATCAATTATTTCAAATACATGACAGTGTTAATTACAGTGTTAAATTAAGATAATTGGCTTGATAAAGTTTGCCTCTCCAGAAATGAAATCATCTTGCTATACAAATTCACATGAACCGAATAAAAGTGTTTACACCGGTTAATGCATCTTTCGTTTGGACTGTTTGACTGTTTGAACTTGGGATTGATACTTTCAGCGAACTAACATAGAATTAAAAAAGGGTAGGAATCAATTTCCCGTTTTTATAATTATTTATCATAATGTTTTCTGGATTTCGTAAAACATAATAACTTTGTCTGTGTTAGCATTTAATGATTTTCCTCTACGATGAAACGTTACGTGAAGAACTAAATACTCAGTAGGAGGTATGCAGTCTGCAGAAATACGGGGCAGTACCGCCTCATGTTGGTCCTGCTTCACAAAAGAGGGTGCAATTTTATTCTGGGGCCATTTTTCACGGGAAATTATGATTTATGGTTCCTTAAACAGGCGAAACTTCGGTAGGTTTATGGGCGACACGTAAACACGCTTTGCCTACTACTTCACCGGGGGCACTTCTTGTGAATTCAAAGACTATAAATCAACGAGAATTGGCCAATTTGTTATTACGCTACTTATTGACTGCTAAATGAAAACGGGCGTCCACAAAATGGTGCGATTGTAAGTTTTACCCAAGGGTATTTTACAAGTTTGTTTTTCTATAAATTACTAACATAGCACCAGGGCTTGTTATTCTGGAAATTCGTAACTAAATAAAAATATGAAGTATATGATTAATGCGTGGCGCTAAAACAGCGTTACTTTTCACCGGCATTTAATCTGATTGTCAGAATAATCAGAATGTAATTTTACAAATACGGGTGTGCAGCAGAATACGATTATAAAAAAGTAACTGAACAATGCCAAAATAAATTACTGCTACTGTGCAATAACAATATTTTATACATTAATCTGATGAATTGAATTAGGGCATGAAATAGGTAGAAAAAAAAACTATTTCAATTGCCAGGAATGATATAAAATAGCCCAGTTAACTATAAAATATACTTAAATATGTCAGACACTCCCAATTTTAAATTCTGAAACGGGAAACTGCTTTCTTAACAGTATGTCTTATAAAATAGAAATATAGTATGCATTAGAATGAAATAAGACAGTCGAAAATATTAATCATTGTCGGTTACCATAAAATCTAACATGGAAATTATCTTCCGTAGAGAACATATTAACAACTTGGATAAAATGAATGTACGTTTTTAAGTGTAAAATTTAGGCACAAGCGCAGGTGGTATGACTGATCAGCTCCATAAATCCAATCCAAAATGTTGATTATGTTTTTATTCTACAGGAAATTTGTGTTGGTGTACATTATTGGAAACAGTTGACAGTGTTCAACATATATAATATTTTACATATAATTGTATTAGTTACAATAATATCTGAAATATCGATGCGCCATAAAGTCGATCACAGAATTTGTTGTTAGTTATGTGAATTCAGTTTTAGTAATTTTCAATCACATATTCACGTTAATAAAAACGTAAATCGGCAAAACTTTAAGCAAATATGCGACCGTCAACTTTGCTTGAAGAGTGACGTAATCAGTCAAAATGGGGCAATTCGCTTGGAGTATGCTATTCAACTACACAGAAACCTCATGTTATATTTAAATAATATAGGACGGAAGGAGCCGACTCACGCAGTCGATAATTGCAATCTTTCTCAATTCTCAATTCAGCTACATGTTCTAAGCTTAAAATAAACGTAACAATTAGGAATGTGTTAGTTTGTGTTGTGCTTGGAGCATTGATTAAACGGTTTATTATCTAAGCCCTTGGCTTTTTTTATACCCAATAAACAACCGACATAATCGGAAGGAATTTAAAGGTTACTCTAAAATTAGACAGTAGGACGTCAGTAAGTATATGGGGAAACAATTCGCAAACGGGAAATTTCTCTCACTTTCAAGAATCGACCAGGAGGCGTATTCCCGCCAACGTATTTGTATTTTCCCAGCTCATACAGGAATGTTGCTTGTAGTTTAAGAATGTATATCACTCCGATGGTGGAAGATATATTGTTGTAATGTGCATTTACTCAAACCAAATAGATTCACCACCTAGTCTGGAATAGTCACAATTGCATATCATTCCGCAAATGTTTCAATTGAAAGAGTATAGGTTACTGATGGAGATTGTATTAAGTCTTGGTATTCAAATCTAGAGGTGTCAATGATTCCTGCTATTATAAAAAATGCTGAGGTGAATTAACAATAAATAAAGATAAAAATTGAATTTTAAGACATGCCAAATGCCAAATAATTTGTCAATTTTCCCATAAAACCGGAATCCCTCCTCTCTCCTGTCGGACTGGACAACACAAATGCAAGTGCATTCCTCGGAGCATCCTAGGATATTGAGGTACGATAGTGAGCTTAAAGTCCCTGAGTAATCCGGTTGCTTATTCCAAAGCACTTAATTTCTAACGGCCGATTCCATAATGGTACCTATTCAAGTTTCCTTTAAAGCGAAAAGGTACCTTTAAGTACTGTAACGTGTTCCATAATTGTTTTTTAAACGTCACTTTACGAAAAAGTGACTTTTATCATATGGAACAGAAGCAGACTTTAAAGTCGACTATTCTATTAAGTAAGCTTTACATAAAGGAGACTTTTCTGTGATATTATGGAACCGGCCCTTAGGGATCAAACGAAGACATTTATGGTATATGGCTTTATGGTCAACAGAGCCGCCACGAGTTAAGAGTGCATTCTTATTAGTCCGATTCCACCAGCGCCATCGGGCGGGATTTCGGTTTAATATGAAAAGTGACAAATTATCTGGCGCGGACTTTATGAATTAGCTCGAGTGTTACAAACATTTACAAAGATATTATTTTGCGAAGGGACTTGGACTTACCCGCATAACATTGTGTTGGCCCAAGAACTGAAGCCACTTGACCATCGTAACCGTCGTCTTGACCGTGTCTGATCTTTAGAGCAACTTGAAACGGTCACAATTTAGGGCAAAAATATCTTGTGAGATAATGTTCATTTCTGGTTACATTGATGTTAACAAACATATTTGAATCGTTTATTTCAGAAAACCGCTAAGTGTCAACATTTTCAAATTTTAGGGAAACAAAGAAAAACACTATATATTTCATATAATATGTATATTTTAATTAAATATCGCATGAAACGGAATGTCAGTTCAAGGAATAATCCAGAAAAATATACGTTCTGATTACTGATATACTGATTCCGTAAAGTCCAAAATATTACTATTGACGGGTTTCTGAAATGTGTGCCGAAATGTTAATTTTTCGGCAAACATATTTACAAACACGCTGTTGAATAACTGACACCAGACTTGATCATCAACTTGATCAGAAACATAGCTCATGTTTATGCACAAATCCGTGCAATTTTGTGCAATAAGAGCGCAAACAAGATTGTTCCTACAATATATTGTTTCATAATACAATCGTTAATTTGTAGTTCAGATTGTAAAGAAATTGATAAGATTGTATTATTCGCAACTAACAAGCGTTTACGCGAACTTTGCGCTTGTTGTCAAGTGGTATTCGGAAAACGTAACTTTTCGCTCGCATTAGCAATCAGAAAGACCTACTATGTGTGTCAGTTGTGGGAAAAAATATGTTTTTTGTACTTAGCGGACTTGTCCATTGCACTCTTCAATTCTCGTTTTTGGTGCGAAAATAATTCGGTACCGATACAAGAGAAGCCTAAGTCCGCAAAAAGTTACTATATGGCGTGATTTACGGCATGGTGGCATCATCAGACCTTTTCTTTTTTTCAAAAGGCGGTAGGAGAATATACAGGGTGTTCAAGATAAGGATCAACAGCATGGGGATCTCGGAAACCGTAAAAGTTACAAAGTCAGTTAAATTACAAAAAAGTTGCGCAATTTAGCGGTCAGTAATATTCTGTTGAGAAAACCAGAAAAGTTTGCTTACATCCGGAGATATTGACAAAATCTAAAAATTTGCGATATCGTTTTTATGTTTTTCCGAAGGTATTTGAAAAGGTGTATAAAAACAACAAGACAGCATTTATATTTTTTCAGTACAACGTTTCGTTTCGAAGAAACCATTATATACTTTAGATTTTTATATGGCCCGTAAATAAAGTACACGATTTATATAACAGTATGGTTTCTCATATTTTTATTCAGAAAAAGATGGCTTGTTAATACATTTCGAACATTTTGGTGTAGTAGGTTGGTGTAAATTTCAAGATAATTAAATGAACAGAACAATTCTAAATAATTTTACGGCATAAAGATTTTTAAACCAAAAACTTTTTGTACGAAACATTTTTTTCTATCTTTCACAGGAAACGCGCTAGGAAAGCCCGACGGACTGTTGCAGGACCCTGTATATTGAGATTTCAAGGGATTTAGATATTTCAGCATCCCCAGAACAAATTCTGTGTATCTGTACCATGTGATGAACCAAAAATGGAAGCAGATTTTTTTTTTATTATACTTATCTGAAAACACCTTGTTTCCATCAATTTTTACAATGAAGCAAAGGTGGCATTTTTAGAACAGAGCACGGAAAACTTTTCCCGATCTCCCATTTTTTTCAGTGCGCGTTCGACTGCTGAAATTAAACTTAAACTAATTTTTTTTTCAGTGCGCGTTCGACTGCTTAAATTAAACTTAAACTAAAAGTGAGAAGGGACGTGAAAAAATGGATCGATATGTTTTTTTTTTGTTGCTAAAACGCCGAGCTGCTGCATTTCCACGACACCGCATTCCACATTCATTTTGTTTACACAAAAGGGGCATTTGATCCTTTTTACAGTAAATTTAAATTGTCAAATATAAAAGTAATGGAAGTAACGTGCTAGATTAAAAAAAAAAAACAATGCATTATCGAGATATATTCAGCAGTTCTAAAAATATGCGGCACCAATTTTAACACAAATCTAGGGGGAAACTATGCATCTTGGGCCAAACGTGACAAGCGAATATTCGATTTCAATTTGCGCCCTGATTCAGCCCTAGAAAGTTTTCTGTCGACTTCCCTAACACCCTGTACATTTTATTATATCATACATATTGGTGTGTTTTCTTTTCCAGCGAAAATAACTGGCAAACGACGAGTTCTTCGGAAATAAAGTTAAAGTTGTGATTTTAAGTTTTCACTTATTTTCAGATTTTATTTTGAAATGGCCCAAATCTGCGTCCGTTGCCTTGCACTTGATTGTAGGAATTTTAGGGATGTATTTAGAAATGTAGGCTTCCGTTTTCGCCTGCAGCCGTACCTAAACTATAATGCAAACGTAGTGTCAATGTGTACAAAGAAAAAATATATTCTGCTAAACCAAGATTAATAGTAAGCAGTTACTGCTTACAGATAATAACAGATACGTCGTTAATAATAATTGAATTTAACAATGTTTGTATATAGAATTCAATGTAATTGTGTTTTGTGTACTCAGACAAAGGTAGTTGCCAGATTCATTATAACTAAGATTCCGTTTCCTTTAATCTCAAAACAACAGAGGCGAGAGATAAAGAAGGGATTAGATTTATTAAATAGCCCCGCTGAAGGGAGCATCCAAACAAACAAACATAATTATCTATGTTGATGCTGTTCGGGTCTCGATTATCCCCCAATGGCGATGAGGCAATAAATCCACCTCTATCAAAGACAAAGCGTGCGCCATTCCTTGGTTTTGTGGCCCTCGCGACACATCATCCCAGGTCCCGTCCCTCACATAAATCAGCCCACGTGCCCAAAACACCCTTGTTGAATATGCCTGCATACACACAAGCAGCCAGATTGAGAGATGTATACATAATGTCTGATTCCCGACAGGTTCAGCCGTGGCGATGATAGGCGCCAACCTGCGTTTCGGCAACAGCGTGGCCAACGCCACCCTTAACGCCACCAGGGTCTTCCAGTGTCACCCGGGCGGAACGGCCGAGGCGGCCCTGATCTTCGCCCTGGGATCGATGGGGATGGCCGCCAATCTAGCCCTAATGGGGATCATATTGGTGAACAGGCAATTAAGAAGGTAAATCATTGCGATCACTTCATTCTGCAATGTCCAACAAGGTTCATTGCTGCTTTTAGAGTTCATTAATTTTAAATATAGTATAATAGATGCTTTCACAAAAGAGCATTAAAATCACTAATGAGCGCTATAAATCACCCCTTTAAAATAATGTAGTAAAAAAGAAGATAAGGCTATACTTTTGGGTATTGATAATAATTATGTTTATTATATTGATTGCAGTGCTTTCAAATAAAGCAAAGAGTGCAATAAAACACTCACCCGAGGGCCATTTCGTGAACTCACCTGCAACAAAAAGAAAAAAAAATAGTACAATCCAATTTTCATCTTTCAAAAATAAAACCCGGCAGCGTTTACAGAGGGCGGCCGCCTTCGGGCGGAGTGTACAGGGTAGAACCAAAGTGGGTCAGGGGGAAGTGGAAGACGCTGCAGCTCGTCCGGCATTTTAAGCGAACTACCGAGCAGATACACGTATGACTAGTTTACGCTACATTCTTCACAAAAGCAATGTCCTAGATACAATCCAAAATTAACCCAAATACCCATCAACGTCAACAACAGACGTTTACTACATATAAAACTATATTTTCAACAAGTAAAACATGTATCTTAAGACTACATAGTTGATAATGCATATAACAGTTGACATACAAAAAACTAAAAAATAAAAATCATTATCTAATACATAGGTACCAGATCCAATATCTAAATTTTTTTTAAATAGTTGCACGATAATTGATAATGCAAAGAAGACACTGTTTCTACGTTTTACATTTATTAATAATAATTTATTAATAATAACTGGGGTTTCGGCCATATTATCCTTATCAAGCAACTCATAAACCTGAATCTCATAAAGACAAAATGGTGGTCGGAACAGGAGTAACTTTAGACGTCTTGTTACATAAAAAATAGAGAAAAGGGTCTTAATTGCGTATCATTTGAAATTTTGCCCTTCTCAATTAAAAAATATCTGAACATACTTGGCGCTAAATATCTATTAACATCTGATAATTATCTTAATGGCATACTCCGTCATGACACGAGAAGCTATTTATTTCTTTTAATTAATAGTTCCACATTAACATGTCGCCTTCGCCGTTGGCATGAATTAATTGCGGCAGCAAACGAGTTAGGAGTTAATCTTTAGGAAAAGTTCGGAGTGAAATTTTTCTGCTGTTTGTACGGCAGCGAATGGGGAGACATTCTGAAAGCGGCGAGAAGATGAAATCGTGTAGATCAACGCGGGAAATTATCAGTTTTAAAGTTTCCAGACTGCCTGGTACATTCAAAAGAATTTGTGCCCCGACGAATCCACTATATTGATTTCTTCCGCAATTTAAAGTATTTGTTTGGCCTGCCTATGCAATAAAGTTGCCCACTTCACAATGCAACGTTAATTTCAATCGTATGAAATACGCGACACATTATTTGAAATTCGCTATAATTATTTCCCAAATGGCAATTATTTTTCGATACTTTCAGAGCCACTGGGGAATAATTTATAGAGGGCATTAAATAATTACTCTGGGAATAATTAGTGCAAAGGTCTTTAATTAAAACAGCACACAAACTTTGTTGGTTTAAATCGGGCATCCGGTTTATACATAATCACAACCAATAAACGCATTAGTACGAGCAACTATAATAGCACTGGTCTACAAACTAAAATAAAAAAATTGACTGGAAAAGAGGAGGATGTTTTATAAGTAATTTGGGTGCGTAGAATTCAAATTTACAACCAGAATTGCGCTTTCAGGTCTAGTTCTTTTTATGTCGCATGAATGGCGCTACTGTAAAGTAATTTGTCGGCAACCCACATGTATTCTCTATCTTCATAATAATAGTGCTTAAATATATCTAGTAGATCGTGTGTTACTAATTTAAGCTATTTCTGCTTTGTTTGTGGTAAATATATGGTTGGAAAAAAAGGATATTCAATAACCGAACCGTTAAAATGTGCATATTTACATTACTTTGGTTTTGCAGTCAGAAATTTAGACAAAACGTGGACACCGACATTGTTTTGCAATAGTTGCAGGGCTATTTTATACAAGTGGTCGAATGGCGAGAGGGAATATTTCGACTTTTCAGTTCCAGTAAAATGGAGGGACAAAATTAATCATCAAACCGATTGTTATTTTTGTTTATCAAAAGTTGTTGGGATCAATATGAAAAATTGAAAAAAAGTGTGCAATACGCAAATGTTCCATCTGTTTCAAAACCAGTTCAACGTTTACCAAATGATCCATTACCAGTCGTTCCTGGTACTACAAGCAGTGATTCGGAATCATCTTTCAATGAAATTGTTCTCAGCAGTGGTAGTTTGTATGAGTCTAATGAATGCCATTTAGTAACTCAAGTTGAACTTAATAATCTAGTTCGTGATTTACATTTATCACAGCAAGACGCAGAATTATTGGCATCGCGTATGCCACAATGGAAACATCTTGCAGTTGGGACAAAAGTAACAGTTTATAAAGAAATAAGCTTGGAATTGGCTGCATATTTTGAGAAGAAAAACACTATTCTCTACTGTAACGACATTCAAGGTTTATTTAAAAAAATGAACCAACCATATGAAAAAAATGAATGGAGATTATTCATTGACGGCTCCTGTTACAGTTTAAAGGCTCTTCTTTTACACAATGGGAATAAAAAACCATACGTACCAATTGCTCATTCTATTACTAAGGAAAATTACGAATCAATGACTCAAATTTTAACTTTACTCAAATACGAAGATCATAAATGGAAGATATGTGGTGATTTAAAGGTATGTGATTGAATGTTCTATGTATATCGTAAATTCCAAGTTTTAATTAAATCAAATTAAATTAGGTCGTTGGTTTGTTAACTGGCATGCAAGGGGGTTTCACAATTTTTTGTTGTTTTCTTTGTTTATGGGATAGTCGAGCTACAAGTCATCTTTACACCAGAACAGATTGGCTACAAAGAACAGAGTATTCTCCTGGAAAACAAAACACTTCAAATAATCCATTATTTGATCCAAATGACGTTCTACATCCACCACTGCATATAAAACTAGGTCTTTTCAAATACTTTGTCAAGGCTCTGAATAAAGGTGCTGCTTTTAAACATTTGTTAGCAGTTTTTCCTACAATTTCAAATGCTAAAACTAAGGAAGGCATATTTGTTGGTCCTCAGATCAGGAAGTTATTGAACGATAATTATTTCTCACAATGTTTATCAGAGAAAGAATCTGCAGCCTGGCAATCTTTCAAAAGCATCGTAGATGGTTTCCTTGGAAACAAGAAAACAGACAAATTGTTACTGAATTATTGAAAAATTATTGTGAATTAGGTGCACGGATGTCACTCAAGATGCATTTTTTGCATTCACAGTTGAACTGTTTTCGACAAAACCTGGGTGCGGTGAGTGATGAACAAGAACAACGTGCTCATCAAGATTTAATGAAAATTGAAAGAAATTATCAAGGATTTTGGGACAAAAGTATGCTGGAAGATTATTGCTGGACTCTAATACGTGAAACTGACGCAGATAAATACAAACGGTGTTCAAACACTGCCATTTACTTTTGAAATTTCATTTATTTTTGAATAAATTAACGATATTTTATTAAAAACATACGAAAACAATGATATTTTATATCTCGCAAACCTGACCTGATTTCTGATTAGGGATTCGAATTCAGTGCACCAAATTACCTTAAAAACACTATTTGGTTGCTCCAGTCCAAAACCTTGTATAACAGTGTAATTAGAGAAGTGACTTATTAAATAACAATATTCATTCATCGCGTTCATCCTGTAGTAACTTCAGATGCATAAAGTGCACAGAGCTCTTGGTGCAGTATCCTCGTAAGGCAGTCTGCTTCGGCATGCCCTCTGCAGGACGTGGATGACTGCAGTGACATAAGTGCAGGACTGCACCTATGTCCACGCATTATGAACACTACACAAAGGCCACGGTTACAATATGAGGAGTGAGTGGCTATGGTGAGCGATAGAACGTCAAAACAAAGGTTTTGTTCACGTTTTGAATCCAGCGTGTTGGATTTTTTTATGCGTGTTATGTTAAACTTTAAGTTTAATATTATTTATAACGCTTCTGATACACCTAATACACCTGATTATTATATATTTTCTGTACCAAATGGAAGATTAGTCTTCCGAAGTCCGCCAATTTAAAACTTTTCACCGTCAAAACCAAAATCACGAAATTGTACAATTTATTAAAGAAATATGATCCGTCAAGCAGGCTAAACATATATTTTATAATTGTTAATTATAGTAGTCCGTCCATGAGGTATGATTTGTGATCATACAATATCAATACAATAGATACATCCGAATTTAACAAATTTATTTAAATTTAAAAAAATATTCTAATATCTTTTACAAACTTTTTTTTAACTGCAATGAAATAATATTCTGGATGTGATGAACTACAAATTAAATGGTGATGTGCTTACAATTTAGAGCTCATCAGGAAGAGAGTTCCTTTTATAACTTAATGCGAAATTTAAGCGACGATGCATATCAATCCCCGTTCCTGGTGACAATTAATTTTTAAGGACTCGCAAAGCTTCGCACCCACCCCTAGACGACGTGCTTACTGCCTGTGATCCATTAAATTAAACGTCTATTTTCGGGGCATAAAAGCTCCAAAAGAGAAACTTGCAAGAGTCAGCGGCGATAATTTCCCTTGAATGCGGCGACCGTTCCATTCGGTACTGAATAATTTTATGCATGTCTAGGACCTGGAACGGGCACTAATTGTATTGTTCTGTGTAGCAAAGTAATTCGGCTGGGTCCATGTAAATTATTCAGCTCACGTACGTAAACACGGTGAGTCGCTGCACTAAAAACTTCCACTTTGGCCGCATTAACATTTCAAAAGTTTTCGCCTGAGAAAGGAGGAAGATTAGTTAGTCAAGGGGTTGGAAGGCGGCCACTCGGCAACTTTTAAGTGACCAGGTGCCCCTGAAATTTCCATTTTTTTCCTGAAGTTGAATACAAAAAATAATCGCGTTGCCACTGATAATTTTAAGCCAATCCAAATACATTTTAATTCAAAATATATAAATTGAAATAAATCAGATTGAGATCTTCCAAATTGAAATACTTCGAGAGCTACATGAATACCGAAAACGAATTTCGCGGTGGAATCACACGAACCCCGCCAAATTAAAAACAAATACATTACAGGAATTCATCGGCTCCGTGTTTGCGTTTCACTTCGATTTCAAGATGGTAATGAGTACTAATAATTCGCAAGATGAGACGGGAATGACGGACGAGGACGCTCGAGATTCCCATGTAATTCAAGTGGCTGCGAAATCCATCAGACAATGATCGATAAGGCGACTGGAGACACCTAGGCGAGTCCCTTCTCTAAATTTGGCTTAATGTCTGGATTTTAACTGCTCGCATTCTAACAGCGACTGTAAACTGGCAATTGCACGGAATTAATTAAATAGTTTAACTGGCGTTCAACATGAAACTTATGAATATCAATCAAAATGATCCAGGGTTACATGTACATAAATTAGTCTTCCCAGTTTACGTTTGACCGATTTATCTTTAAATATATTAGGTTAATAATAGTTTAAATAATAATATGGACAGCTATTACATAACAACAACTGTGTGTGTCTCTGGAGAAGATGTCCAAATTATAAAATGCTTGGTAGTTATAAATCTGCCGAGTGGCCCAAAAGTAGGTATACAGTTAGGTATACAGTTATTTATATATTTATTTATTTATATATTTATACAGCAATACATTTATTACAGGTTTAATTACATATTAATCCCGAATATCTTTGGTCTCTGGCTCTGGTAAACCAGCCAGGTTTACACTAGAAACAAAAGAAATACCTGTATACCTACTTTTGGGCCAGCCGGTATTATAACATAATTTGAAATTTGTGCAAAACACTTAGTTCCATCAATGGAATATTAATGTGAATTTTCATTCCTCAATCCTACCCATTATTAATTATATAAAATATAACGAAAGTAAGTTACAGAATAGCAAAGTGACTTTAACATGCCAATAAAATTTTAAAGCCTTGTCAAATTCGACGTTTGAATTATGTATTGTGTCCCTATGAGTGAGTAGATTTATCCATCCTATTCGGAACACTAAAGCATTCATGCACTATTTTGCAGGATCGTGAATAAACGTAACTATCAGCCTTGATTGATAGTGCATGTCCGTGAATGAGAATCTTCGATGAAATTGTATAGGTTCTATCTTGAGATAGACATGATGATTACAAATCGTTGATGATAGTGTTTTGGAACGTTTAGAGGAAACGATACTTTTTATGTTAATATAAATCAATGGCTTAACTGTTATATTGAATTAATGACGTGATAAACATTAATTACAGATCATCCATTATAGATATTAATTGTCGAAGTGCCTTTGGGCAATAGTTATTTAAGAATTAAAGGAGGTTAGTATTGTTTACCAGTCGAGGTCGAGTTCGCGCCCGAGCGACAGCGAGGCCTAGCAATAATGTCCCAGACTGGTCAAAACTTACCTCTCGAATTGCTTATAACTGTTTTTCCACTCCTGAAGTTGGTTTAATTGTTTATGTTTGATTAATTTATTTTCGCAACTTGAACAAAAATATCCGTGCGGCTTTGGTTGCTAACACTATTTTTCAAACAATGAGCGAGTGACAGAAATTGCATTCGTTCAGTTGTAAAATGAATTCCAATGAAAATAAACAAGAAATGGCAATTGAACAGATACTGCCGTTCCTTCCTACTACCGGAGAAGTCGACTGGGCGTTATCAAAATGCGTATAGGTGTTTAATGAGTGGTGCCAGAGAAAGAACGCTACAGAACTTTTTACTTACTTCCCTGAGGGAGGTAAGTTTTTACTTACTTCCCGTTGTTCATAGTAACCAAAGCTTTATCGGTAAGTGGGGCTTACTTCCATCAAATCAATGTCACAACAGTGTACTTACCATGCAGGGAGTAGACAAAATTAATATGATTATTCAGACATCAATGACATATTTGTTACTAGTTTTTACAAGTACACGGTCAAAATTATTATACAACGTGACATTTTGGCCGAGCTTGAATTTGACAATACATATCTATAATGGATGATCTGTAGAATATGTTTTTACTTCAACTGGAAATTCATACGGTTCATAGGTACGCTACTCAGGTGCTCACGGACCAATGTATTCAAATTATTCTTGTTTAATTATAATTAGTGCCGTCAGAAAGAACCGGGTATTTGGTTCTGGGAGACGCGAGTACCAGAACAATTAAAAACCCGGATACCCGGAACCGGGACTCATAACCCGGGTACCCGGACCGGGATTCAAAACCCGGGTACCCGGAAACGGGTGTTAAAACCCGAATACCCGGATCCATGTACCCGAGTTGTAAGATCCGAAATCGATAAGTAGTGTATTATATCAAAGGCGGTCATTTTATTTAAAAAAAGCCTTTACTAAAAAGAATGCGCTAACTGCGTTTTTAATACTACTACTACTACTACTACTACAACTTCTGAACGGTTAAAGAGAATTGCAAAACTAAACGGTTTTGTAAAGCCCAAAGAAGGGCGAATTCAAATATGTAAATTTATATAGAGGGTGCCATTTAAAAAAAACCTAGGTCGAAGGCTACCTTGCAATAAATGGAACAAAAATTATTTGGCCATATACAGGGTCCACATAATTTTACATACTGCACTTTGGCCTCCCGTTTGGAGTGTATTTTGGTTCATTTCGATATCATTAACAGTGTAGGTGTAATCGAGCCTGCCCATCCTATTGACTCACCCTGTATACCGAGTGTCTGGGATAAGGGGCGAACATAGGAATTTAACATGTAAAATTAAATATGTGTAATTATTAGCTCCCCTATATATTTTAGAGAAAAATCGCAAAGGAATATTTTTTATAGTATTAACAACTCGCTGCGCTCAGGCTGCAAACTTAGCTTGGTAGAGTAAATCCCGCTTCCTTCCCTTGTAATGTAATATACTATTCACAATAACATGACACTCGGTATATAAACATTGTTTATTCGGCTATCGACCCCATGGTGTCTTTCCACCTTGTCTAACATTACATTTGTACATTAGATTACATATTACATTATATTACATTCCATTACATGTGTTTGCGATTTATGAGTATTGTTTTGATAAGAGAGTGTTATGAAGTGATGAATATGATTCATGAAGCGTTTTAGTCGGATGTCAATTTGTATTTCGTTTGTCTTATCTTTTAATACATAATTTGTTGAAAATTGTCCTACTTTCCTGTTTTGTTGAAATATATTTCGTAGTTTGTCCAGTCTTTGTCGGATGGGTATGATTTTGGTGATCTTGTATAAATTTATGTTTGATATGTTATGAAGACGATGATAACGATGAACGTTTATGCACCAAACGCATGAGTCATGAGCATGAGTCGAACTCATGCTCAAGTACGGACTATAGACACGGGCCTAAATGTCTACCGTTCAGTTACGTCCGTAATTCGTTTGCAGGTGTTTCTTACATTTTTCAGTATGATCTGGCCGTAGTCAATCATGGGCCTGCAGGTGGATTAGTAAATTTTGGTTGCGGTACTAAAGGATATCCCTCTTCCTCAGTATGCCAGGCATCTAAAATGTTTTGCTCGATTTTGTATTTCCCACTTTGTGTTCCGTAAATGTTTGTCGAATTTGTGGTTATTATCAATAGCCATTAATAAGTACTTTATCGTCGTTTTGGGGTGTACGTTCATTCGGTAACTTTATTGTCGGTGAGTTGTTATTGATTTTGTGGTTGGGAATAAGAAGTTGACATTTTGTGGGGTTGGGTTCGAGTCTCCATTTGTTAAACCAGTCCATTGTTTTGTCAGTCAGTATTTGAAGTGTGTCTATTGTGTCGTCCAGTCGTTTTTGTCTGGACGACACAATAGACACGCAAGAAATTATAATAAATTAAATTTCGGATACCCGAAACCGGGTATGCGGGTTTTGAAACCCGGATCCGGGTACCCGGGTTATGACACCCGGATCCGGGTACCCGGGTTATGAAACTTGGTTCCGGGTACCCGGGTTATGAAACACGGATCCGGGTACCTGGAACCGGGGTAACCAGGTTTCGGGTATTTCAAGAACCGGGTACCCGGTTCCTGGTATTGACAGCCCTAATTATAATGCTGATATACCATCAAATATAAATTTAGAAAAACAACATCTACTTTGTAGAAAATCTATCTGTTTGGAACTTTCAGGTTTTTCCATTACTACTATGAAATATAGCATTCACTCACTTGGATTTTTTAAATTCAGTTCACCCCCATAAAGTGCAAAATTTCTGAAATTTTAGATTTATATATGATTCATGTTATAAGTTACTTACAGCATACAGCCCTCTGCATTCTCATTAATGTTGCAAATTTTTCGCAACCACGCAACCACCATTCATTCAAAATGAATAAAAGTTGCACGAGGTAGATGACACAGAAGGCTGGGGAGAATATTTTATAAACCTTTAAAAGGTTTATATTGTAAACTTCCATATGATACATAAGTATCACTATTTCGGATACTTTTGAATTTAAAGTTTTAAAAATTTTCAATTGATTTACTAGCCATGAAGTTACTAATGTGGGAGTAGAAAAAATATAAACATACTATGATTACGGTTTTGAGTAATTTTAAAAATAATCATTAGTTCTAGGAAAAAAGTTGGTGGCTTCTCTTCAAATTGACACCCTGTATATATAAACAATGTTTATTGCGCTATCGACCCCATGGGGTATTTCCGCTTCACGATACAACTATCCACAAATGGTACTAAATAAAATATAAAAAATGTTTTCATAATTTTAAAAATGGCTTTTTTGTACATGCTCCCTAACATAACTATTTTAGGGAGCATGTACAAAAAATGCCATTTTTCGACTCAAATAATTTTTTTTATATCGATTTCGATCCCTAAAATGAGTTTTTCGGGATTCAGTCCCAAAAAGTTGCCATGGTTAAGTAATGTGGTGACTATGTGGTATAATAATTAAAATCTGAAGCGCACGATTTTCGACAAATATTTGCTCTGATGAAATTGATGAGATTGTAATTATTGTCAAACAATGTCATTATAGAAGGTTTGAATGTGTTTTGGAAGAATATACAAAAAAAAATTGTTGTGTGTAACACGTACATAACTTAAGTTTCTTCGGACTCGCTGCTAGAGCAGCGATTCGTCCAAATAACTTTATCTTAGGTACTTTAGGTACTAAAAAAACTTTTTAAGAAAAGCAATGTCAGAAATTTTGACATGACCTTGCAATTGAAACCTATCCAAAACAAGTGATATTCCATACCATATGAAACTATTAAATCCCCCCCCCCCCCCCCCCCAATTATTTTCTATCTTTAGTAATCATTTATTTTGAAATTGCGGATCAACCAAAAATTGCAGAAAATGAACAACCCCGCCCACAAACGTCTACAGCTAGAGTCGCGTTGGGGCGCCGTCCTTGCCCCAAATTAACAAACAAACTCTAAAATTGCACTGTAATGCATTCGTAAACATCGTGGATGAAGCTGCGCTGCTGAAATCCACATACATTTAGATAATAAGCTTTTTACGAAAAGGGAATATTATATACTCATCCAGTCGAAAGCTGACAATGACTCATCGCTCTATATTACGTTTCTGGCATACGTTACTTCATTCAATTATATTTACGTTTAGTAGGTGGACGACTATAGATATTTCGAAAATATGAATTTCTTAGTTGAAGAAGCATGAGTCGTTTTCAGCTTTCGTCGGGACTACTATTCTTGTATATTTTGTACTGGGTACAAAAATAACTACATTAGACCACAATTCAACGCAGGAGCTTGAATATTCAAGTTAATTCTCATATTTGACGTACAAGCGCTATACACGTTAATTGAGTAAATTTCGTTTCAATGGTACGCCACCTTCACCTATAATTTAACAAGTTTTCCTGGCACACACACAAAATACGTTGGTTTACATAAGTCACAAGGCGCCGTGTAAATACCATTGTTCCTCGACTTAAACGAACTTGCATTTTATCTGACGTACACAAGAAAAACAAATCGTAAAGTAGAGTAATGGTGAAAACCTTGGAAAGTGGCGAACGCTAGTGGTGAAAAGTGGAATTAATAGTGTAATATATAATTAACAATAATAATAGCCATATTATATTAAAACGTGTTGACTATTAAACTTCGCAAAGTTTATGCGTATTTAAGGAAATCGAATGTTTAATGAATTTTATCATCTGTAACCTTCATTCGAAAACCAATTCTTCCAGAGCTGCCGGATTTCCTTATACATCAGGCTGGAATCGAATCATTATCATATTAATGAGAGCCGTTGAGAACAAAAGTGACAGAAATGGAGAATGCTGAAAATAAATGGTCGACTTACAAATTGGTGGAAATTCGGATTGATGGAGGCCGTAAGTTGGCCGGAAATTCGAATGTCCTCTGCGGGGACGCAATTTCCTTGCGGAGGTTTTGTGTGCAGCTGGTAATTTGTTTCGCTTGACTTACATATATGTATATAATGCGAAACCAGAAAGTAATCGATACATATGCTACGAACTATCATTTCCATTACCACTGTTATCTATGAAAACAAGACCTTAATTGTCTTTGTATTACAATAACTTCACTGTGTATTAAAATCACGCATTGTTGTAATATTTGCGTAACTAATGCATGATTTGCATTAAATGGCGTAAAATGTAAAAGCGCGACGAGAGCGCAGGTGTTTGTTAATCCTCGAATTCATGACATATTTACATTGTAAATTGCTAGCAGCTCTAATGGATTTTCGATAGTACTTACACGTTGGTACAGAAGCAATTTCGCGCTAATCTAATTGCGATAATTGCGATAATAAGTTAAACAGTTTCGTAATATCTGCGTATTGACCGAGGCAATAAGAGGATCACAATTAAGGATTTGTGGCTACAGAGCCATGACCGGCTTTGCATAATAATCTCATTAGGTGGGCGTAGCCGGATGCGATTTTTGCACCTTCACTCGACCCCTGAAAAAAGTATGAGGGCAATTTCAAGAGGGTTATAAAGTAATAATTTTACGGCCGTAACTGGGAAAATATTTAACGCCTCCGAAATGTATTCATTTGGATTTTACTGCGTATCACACGTTTTATTGCCAGTAAAAGGCTCACCTACGACACGACGGTGGTAAACGGGGATAAGGAATCGTTAATGGTACAAAAGGGAGAAGCGGCTGTAATGATATTAGTGTTGGTTGCGAAAGTAAGACGTAGAAAATAAGCCAGCCTCATTTCGAGATACAAAAGCGAAAGTCGCGCGAGACTCGTATTTCTCGAACTAATTAATTGGGTAATTATGAAGCATGGAGTAATAAAAATAATCATTAATTCATTATTACCAAGTAATATCCGTAATTGACAAGCACATTTCGCACGTTAAACGCCGCTTATCCTAAAATTGCGAGATCTGGGGGAATGGAATAGTTTAAATGTCGTAATATATCTGATAAAACGGGATTAACTTGATTTTAATTAATAATTTCCCATATAAATCTAGAATCTCGTCGAGCGTCCTTTAGTATTAATTACATCAGAGGTAACAGCAGGCTCATTTAAACTAAAATGGTTTGAATTTGAGCTACATTTTTCAAGTTCCTGCATTTAATAATATCAACCTACAAGAATGACCTATAAAACCTAGAAAAACCTAAGAAAAATAAGAATGAAAAACAAACTTCATAGCATTCCACAGGAACCCCCATACTATTGAAATTTTAAAGTCTGCTTACTTTAATTTGTAGGTAGGTAGGTAGGTACGTAATTGAGTTTGCTTATTTTACTCTTTAACACCTGCTACGTACTTTTAGAAATAGTATTAATGTTACAGAAAGTTGTTGGCAAAATGCGTGAAACGATTGTTGTAGCTTACATTATTTTTGGAATGATACCAGTCTTTCTAAGATTCTCTTTTTTTGTCTAACAGAACTAGTATACGATAATGCACAGCGGCTAAATGACGATACGACGAATATCTCATAACTTAAACTGATGGGATTGGCATCCTTTTAAGAATCTAGTTACCACAACAATTATTTTCTGAAATTTTTGAAATTATAATTAGAAGAAAAACTTGGAGCTAAAAGTAATATTTCAAATTCGAAAAGTACGTGGCCAAGCAATATAAGAACTAACTAATACAACTAACTAAACAAATGTAAGGCTAAATGACGATACGATGAACATCTCATAACTTAAACTGTTGGGATTGGCACCCTTTTAAGAATCTAGTTACCACAACAATTATTTTCTGAAATTTTTGAAATTATAATTAGAAATTATTAAAAATAATATTAATAATTAATTATTAATAATAAAAAATTCGAAAAGTACGTGGCCAAGCAATATAAGAACAAATGCGTATGAATATATATATACCGTTTTTTTTTCCTTTATTACCATAACTATAAACAAGAATTGTCAACGAATTGAGCGACGTGGGTGTAGGTAACCAGTTATACACTGTCGCTCACTGTCACGATTTTGGCATACACCGTTACACAGAAAGGTTATGTTTTTAACAATAAAGAAATCACAAAAATTCAGTTTTAAATGAAGACATTAATTTTTTTAAACAATTCTAACGGCAAACAAAACAACATAAACTTCAAGTGTGGTTGAATCCTGATGTCCCAGCAAGTTTTTAAAATGCCCTCCGTTTATTTCAAGGTAATATGCAAGGCGGGTTCTTGGAAGCAAAGCAGAGTATTTGTAATGAATTATGGGCTTATGCAGTACGTATAAGGCTTTTTAGTTCATCCAAGTGTTTTAACAGAAGAGATGAAACTGAATATCCTATGTTGTGTACATGAAATGCCCATAGGATCGCTTATAGATGTAGCCAGGCAGTTTGAAATATCATACAGTTAGAAACTCTTCATTAAAACTGAATTTTTGCGATTTCTTTATAACCTCTATGTGGTTTATGTCAGATTTAACAGTGTACAACTAGTTGCCTGCACCTGTACTTGCGCGTTGACAATATTTTGTTTATGTTACACATAGGAACATTTCTTACGCGTAGGTGCAGGCAACCTGTTATACATTGTCACTAGTAAGCAACCAAACAATGTTATGTGTAATGTAAGTAAGGTATGTATGTAAGTAATCAAGATAATTACATATAATTCTGAAATAAATTTAAAAAAATTATGATTCATTAAAATGCATATTTGCCTGTACATAATTAACAATTTAACATTTTAACAATTACAATGTTTTTTAAACATCTTTTATGATTTTTGTTTAACACTGTAAAATGTTTTGCGAAGCAGGATATTGGAAAATAAACACTGTTATTCATAAAAATTTAATCCGCGGTTTAGCGTTGGATTAGCGGTGTTTTAAGGGGTTACAAAGATAACTAAGATTAAACCACCGTTAAACAGCGACTTCAATGTTTATGAATAACACTTTAAGGCTTTAAATGTTAAATCCTATGACCACCTGATCTATTGAACAAACGATATATGCAGTTTCATTTAAAATTCTAAAGTTGGGAATTATAGTGTTAACATTTGACAAGTGTTCGCACATAGTTTAATTGTCAAGATAGAAAAATCAATGGGCGCGTTTAGCGAACGTTACTGTTGCGTAGTTGAATGACAGCGGTTCGCTAAACGAGTCCGCTGACTTTGCGCTAACTGTCAGTCAGCTGCTGTTAAATTTACTAAGCGCTATTTTTGTACTCTGGCAGTGAACAGAAGTGTTATCTAACCTCAAATAATACGCGTTACATACAAACGCAATACAAACAATATACTTTAATAACTGGACTGACATATTTAGCAGTTTCGCTTGTGGATTGTTTAACTTGCAACAGTTGACAGTTATCACAAGTAATCAGGTTGAGTGCTGATTCTCAACAGTTGCGTTCGCTAAACAGGCCCAATGTTTGATAAAGGTTGAGGCCAAACTAAGTCTGAGTTGTCAGGTGCCAGAAAATTGCCAAGCAGCATTGCATAGTTAAAAAAGTATGATAGTCAACTGTACATTGATTCACATAGAGGATATTATCAGCATTTTGTATATATGTCACGTTGATTATTATTTACAATTAATCAATACGAGTATATTTAAACGAACATACATAGACATTGTAAACCAAGCGTTTGTTTTAAAACTTTTTTGTTTTGGCTGTGGAGTGAGACATACAATCGAATATGTACGAACAATAAGATAGCATATTCGTATAGACACTACGCTATCAGAATCTCATGGAGTACTAACTCTAGAACTAAAGTTTGAACAATGAATTTTTTTTACACCGTTTTTTTATGTTCTCGCATTTAAATCAATACTTTAATATGCAATATACAGGGTGGTCCAAACGAAATGATACAAATTACTATCCTTATAAATATGAATAATTAGATTGTATGAATCGGTGGTTAATACTTGGTGAAACATCTTTAAATTAGTATAAATAAAGCACTTGGTTAAGTTTCACAATTTTTTTAATAGAAAAACTCTACAATTGTTTCTGTCTCATGACCATTATCAAGAGACAAATAAAAGTAATTAAAGAGTTTTTCTAATAAAAATAATTTCAATGCGTACCGTTAATTATCCGCATTGGACGCTCTTGCAGTTTATAGTAATCTAACTTCACTCATTAACTCGGCTGGGAATATTTAGATCGAGGATACAGAATACAGTGTTTTTGTCGCTTGCATTCATGTGTAGAATGTATCGCAGCCACAGGGGACAGTATTCACAACCAGACAAGCGTGTGTAACCATTTACCCAAATAGTGGCTTGCGTGTGATGCGGGAACGGACGCGAAAAAAGCCTCTGTGGTCTAAAGAGGATTATCCAGCCTACACCCACATCCAAATAAAATGTCCAAGATCTTAACACTAAGTATATCAATAGTGTGTGCTGGCGTTTATATTATATCAAGTCGGCTTTGATTTTGAATTTAGAGTTTTTTACGAAAAACATAAAAGTGGGAGATGCCACGAGATAAAGTGGAAGAAGCCGCCACGAAGTGTGAGTGAATTATTATCTATCGAATACATGTATGTTCTTTCATTTACGCAGTACGCTGCTGTTACATATCATGAAAATATATCATGCAATTTAAAACATCTAGTTTTTTGCGGAAATATCCGTTTCAAAGTGGTGTTGGCTTGTGTGTTCGTCTGTGCTCGTAAAATTATAGTTTACTGTAGTATTTCTAATATAAAGTCTAAACTACATGTATAATTATTTGTAAGTAATAATATGATATTCAGGTGTACTGCGTATCAAAAAGGTTAACAGCACACGTTACACCTTTCTGTTAAAGTTTTTTTTTATACGCAATACACCCAATTGGGCGCGTTTAGCGAACGCAACTGTTGAGAAAGTTGACTGACAGCGGTTCGCTGAACGAATGCGCTTACCGTGAGCTAACTGAGAGCTGCTGGTGAATTTACTAAGAACAATTTTTGTACGCTGGAAGTGAACAGTAAGTGATTTGATGTGACCTCAAATAATACGCGTTACATACAAACAGAATACAAACAACATAACCTCGATAACTAGAGTGACATATTTAGCAGTTTTCCAAAACTTGCAAATGTTGAATGTTATCACAAAGTAATCTGGAGGATTTGAGGAGTGATATTGCCACATTCTTCAGTGGTACGTTGTCTCCGCTGTTCAACGTCATGAATCGTGGTCTTGAATATTGTGTTTTTCAGGTGAGGAGACAATGTAGTTGGTAAATTTGTTAATAAATTAAATGGTTTCACGAGCCGGCCCCGTCCTGCTGGAAGTAGCCAGTGTGCAATTCGTCGTCATGAAGCTCGTCGATTGTCCCTGTACCGCTGATCATTAACTGAGAAGTCAAAAAATACTGGTCCAATAATCGTTCGACGTCACCATAAAATGCCAACTTTTTCTGGATGAAACGGAGCCCCGCGAAAAATATGGGAGTTATCAGCGGTATAGTGTCTCCTTGTTTGCGTCCGAAAAACAGGTTAAATCCGACAAATCGTCATTGTGCATCAGATGTTCAGTGAAACACTGACAATGTGCGACACGTCTGGTCTGCATTGAAGCACGGTCCGGATGGAGCAATTCGTGACATTTTTGCATTTTGTACGGAGTCAGATGCAGATCTATCTGTGCATTTTTCTGACAAGTGCCAAGTGATAAACGAACCTCTTGTGTAAGTCGCCACAATGATTTTGTTGGTTCGTTAAGCAAGAGTCAGGCACATCAGAAATCACTTCTTGCGTAAGCGCTGTGGGCCGTCCGCTTCCCTTTCTTTTAACCACCCTGCCAGTTTTCCGGAACAAGTCGAAAGTTTCACAAACTTTTGGAAAAAAATAATTTTCCAAGATTATTGTTCGCGCCAAATACGCTGGGTTTATTGGGCAGCAGTGCGAACTGTTCCTAGGAAAGGCACGTTTAGTTTTTTTTTATATTTTTAGGGTTTATTGCTAAGTATGATTGATTTATAAGAAAAAGCCGATAACTTCTACCCATCATTCCATCTCCTTTTAACGTGTACATTCCATTTTTTCCCTCCCTTAAATACCTGAATGGTGAGGGATGCGCCTGCACGTTACACTAGGCAACACATTTTATTTTTTTATTTTCTTTAGTATCTTATGTACTTCTTTAGTATCTGTACATTAGTATGTACAGTTTTACTTTCTATTATAGTTGTAATAATAACAATAAAAACAAATTTATCTGTCACGTCAGGTTTTGGAACTATAAACTAACTAATATTAATTAGGTATGTACATTACATGGAACTGTATGCTATCGTTCTGTGTTAAAATGTTTTTCTTTTTGCTTTTCTTTTATACTGTCCTGCGATACTTGATATCTTCTGATACTTCTGATATCAATGTTCAACAATAATCAGCCAACATTTCACTGTTCCACTTGCCCTGATAACGTTTTTCAATATCAGAAATGCCTTGATGTAATCTCTCGCCGAGCTCATCACTGACGTCACAGAGGTTCGAGGGAAAGAAATCCAGGTGCGAGTGTAAAAAATGTATTTTCAGGCTCATGTTACAGCCCAATTCATGCTAACTTCTAAGAAGTTCATTAACAATTGCTGTGTAATTGTCAGATTTTGTTTCCTATAAAATTTTGGGTCACACTCTTAAATGCATTCCAAGCAAAACGTTTCAAGTCAGTTAAGGTCTCTTCAAATTGTACATCTTGTTGTAGAAGTTTAATTTAAGGTTCTACAAACTTTCCCTCTTTAAGTTTTTCATCTGAGATATTGGGAAATATTTGATTAAAGTATTGAAATCCATGACCATCCTTATCCATTGATTTGATTTAACGAAATTCTTCATCAAACCTAATTTTATGTGCAATGGCCATTTGCACATTTTGTAACTAATTTTCTCGAGAAGACGAGTCATATTGTCATAATTTCCCTTCATATGAATTGCGTAGTCAACCGGGATGAATAAATAAACGTTTCCTATGTGAAGAAGGACAGATTTTGAACTCAATTTCGAAGCATTGATAAAAAAAAATCATTCTGCTGGGTTGTGTTGATGACCTAATGCCAGCAACAAAGCATCGCCATTAATTGCAGAATGAAAGACCTTCTTCGGTTGAAAAATACTGTGACAGTTCTTTATCACGATTATGATACAGAGAAATATGACTTAATAGAAAGCTTGAAGCTTATTCTACGAGATATTAAAAAAAAACTGCTAAATGTTGCTATTTTTATAGTTTTCCCAACATTTCTTTGACGGCGTTTAAGATCTGTAGAGGTTATGTCTATCGGAATCGGAGAGTTATGACTAGAAAACATTTATTTACCTTAATGCACCGAAGTGATTCAAAAAACATCAACGAAACATTAGATTATTTGGAAAACTACCTAATTGAATTAGATGATTGCTCTAACGAACAAGTGAAAGAAGTAACGCAAGAATTTTCGCGTTTTAAGTCTGAAATTAAACGAAGATGGACAAAAGCAATTAGAATAGAATATAACTTTCTAAAGAAAAATAAAGAATAGCTTGAAGGCACATTTAGTATTCCGAAAGTAGTGAACAAACAAGGACGTCCATCAAAGTCGTTTGGTGAGTCAAGTGTGAGGAGCAAAAGAAGTAAAACTAAAGATTTACGATTATCTAATGACTTAGAAGTGCTAACCTGTGCTACACAGATTAAATTTAGAGAAACCGGAAAGAGAGATGCTTCTATAGTGCTAAAATATTTAACTAGTTCACTAAAACGAGCTACTAAATACAATAAACCATTCTCTGCTACAAATCGTTCCACGTCAATACGTTTCATACCATCGCAGGCCCTGTCGATGTTTGTGGAAGCGGATTTGTCTAGAAGACAGTATGAAATAATAAGGAGTTCTAACAAAAATATATATCCTTCTTATAGCATTCTTCAGAAAGCTAAACTGGAGTGTTACCCCGATAAGGAAGCATATCGAGTAACGGAAACTTGTGCAGAAGTTAAGTTGCAGAGCTTAATTAATCACACGGTAACGCGATTGCTAATACATTTGAAAGAGGTTATGCAACTTCTAAATGAAGAAGAGAGAGGCACTTTAGTTTTAATGTGCAAATGGGGTTACGATTGAGCGCATCAAGCTCAATATAAGCAGAGATTTTAAAATGATTTCGACTCGGACGCCAACATATTCCAAAGTTCTTTTGTGCCTCTGCAGCTTATGTGGTCTACGAACAAAAGTGTAATCTGGCAGAATCGAACCCCCTCCTCTCCACGTTATTGTCGTCCAATAAGAATCCGATTTATGAAGGAAACCACAGATATAATTAACGAAGAAATAAGCTATGTCAAGAATGCCACAAGCGCGCTGTAAGAAACTAAAGTCACAATGGCAGACATAACTTATTCGGTAAAGCACATAATGATGCTCACTAGTGATGGGCGAATAGTAACTATTCGTAACATAAGTACTCGTTACATTCAAGTATTCGAAGTAACGATTACCAGAATATATAAATACTCGTTACTCGTTACTATTCGATTGGTCGCGAGTACCGGCCCAGCCGCACAGTCCCGCATAGTGCGAAAATCCGAACCAACGATAATACTCGTTACTCGTTACTATACGATTGGCACCGATTTGCGAGCACGGGAGCAGCCGAACCGAGTATTGCTTGCGTATAGACTGCTTACCGGGCAAGCTTATAAGTTTTGTTTACATTACAATATATTTCTGGTGCTGTGGTTTCGTGACTTTTTAAATGTCATCAATTTGGCAAGAATTTGACAAAAACGTTTCATCTACAATATGTAGTTTGCAAACTTCTGCGTCGATTGAATTTCAACAATTTTCTGGCGAAGATAATATCAACAGAAGAGACGATCCTTTGTCCTGGTGGAAAAAACGGGAATTATTATATCCTAATTTATCAAAATTGGCCAAACAAAAGTTATGTGTTGTGTCATCATCAGTACCAAGCGAACGAATCTTTTCTAAAGCTGGACAAATTATAAATGAAAAAAGAAATCGATTAGATTCAAAAAACGTGCAAAAGATTATTTTTTTGAACGCCAATCAAGGACTTTTTTAATTGTTTATATACATAGTTACTTTTATTTATATTCAAAATTGTATTTAGTTGTTTATTTTTACTTATAGAGAAGTTTATTTTTAATTTATATTTATGTTTGTTGGTTTCTCATATATATGCAATACAATTTTTTTTGTACGAATGTAGTTATAATAGTAACTATAGTGTAAGTTATAACAAATGTTCATATTTAAATAAATATTTTAATTTTAGAACCCTTTTAATATATAGGCTTTTTAATATATAGAATATATGGCCGTCTCCGATCTCGTTATTCGTTGATTGCACAGAATCCTCGTAGATCCGCTAGCAGACCCGCACACTGCGCAACTCAACTCGGTAGTCGGTACAATATCGCACATCGTTACTTACTAACTATCCGATACGCGCTCGGTTCTTAGCAAGTACCGAGTGACGAAACTGAGTAACGAGTATTTGTACCGAAAGGAACGATTCGCACGCTCGCAAACCCACACACTGCGCAACTCGGTAGTCGGTACAATACCGCACATCGTTACTTTACTAACTAGATCCGATACGCGATCGGTTCTTACCTAGTACCGAGTAACGAATACTGAGTAACGAGTATTCGTACTGAAAGTAACGATTCGTTACAAGTATCCAAAAGTAACGATTTCGCCCATCTCTAATGCTCACTAATATTTATGGAAAGGTATGCAATGCTGCTACAAAAACAACATCTACTTTCAAATGTTATATCTGTGACATGACATCTAAGGATTTTAATAATTTAAACATCCAGAAATATGTTAACCCAGAGGCACTTGAATTCGAGCTATCAATTTTGCATGCTAGAATCCGAGTATTTGAGTCGATTTTAAATCTGTCTTACAAACTCTTGGCCTTATTGTGGATGTACCTATACCCGGCTTCGGTAACACCAATGACGGAAACACAAGTAGATTTTTTTGCCAACCATGAATTAGGAGCAGAAATAACCGGCATTGACATCAATTTAATTTTTCGCCTGAAAGTTACATTGGAAACAATATCTAGTGGTCATAAAGTCGACACAGAAAGATTTTCTGTTTGCACTAAGGATACCGCACTGGTATATATTCATGGCATCCCTTGACTCCTACGATGCACAAGATATTAATTGACGGGCTTGTGGTCATCGAAAAGGCGTTGCTTCCGATAGGTTTATTATCTGAAGAAGCCGCTGAAGCAAGAAATAAACATATGCGTTTGTACAGACTAAATTATACGCGAAAATTCTCGAGAGTGTCACGCAATATGGATGTGATAAACCGATTACTATTAAGTTCAGGTGCTTTCATAACAGGAATGAAGCCCAGCAAAATAAGTAAACCGTTTTTAAAAGAGACACTTGACTCATTGCTTCCTTCAGAACCTCATCCACACAAAATATTCGGTGACGAAGAAGCATCAGATGAGTCAGATTAATTAGATTTCGACGAGAAACATTGGCATTCATCTTCCACATAAATTAATAAAAATACGTGCGAATGTAATTTATTTTTCATTTACCTACTGTTTAACATATAATTGTGTAAAGTAAGAGTTAATTTTTATACCTTTTACTGTTATGTTTCAGCCTAACAACACTTTTAGAATCGATTAAAACTCATCAATAATTTTGTCCGCTCAGATCGCCCAAATACTCCTATGTGCGTCGCTAGGAACGTAATCTGCACTGATGAGTCCTAATAAAACAAAACGTGTAGTTTTGCTTCTTGGCAGTAATCAGATATTTATTAAAATATTGTTTATATAATACAGACCACCAGGAGTGTTGCGTATTAAAAACGATAACAATAACGTGCACGGTATATGACAACATAAAGTTTTCGTTTTAAATGCTATTACGTATCAAAAACATCAGCGATCAACTTTATTGCTGATGTTTTATGAAACATAACGTGCGAAAAATAACATGTATCCCCAGTGCATACTTTAGCCATAGCGTATTTATAGAAATGACATTTAATGGGAATCGGATCATAAATGTAGTTTAGCTACAACAGCTAAAAAATTATAAGTATATTGAAGATACGTATTTTTTAAATACACATTTATTAATATACACACAGATGTAATGATTTCAATTAAAATGTGAACGCATTTTGCAGTATTTACAATGAAAGCTTTTAACACGATGATTGAAGGAATGCATATTCTATTAACAATAATCGTCATTCATTTAAACGTGTATTACTGCAATTTAGGATGTTCTAAATCTAAACTGCAGTATTACCACGTAACATATCACGTTGAAAAATAAATAACGTGAAATGTTTCTGGCAGATACAACTGACGCAAACAGTGCACCTACAACTATTTTAAAACTAAACACTCGTGCGCTACTTATTAATCAATCCAGACTTGTTGGGATGCCAAACTCGAGCAGACATAAATCACGATACTGGAAACTGGGAATCAGCACAGGAAGCTCGAGTCCTCGACCGCAGGCACCCAGGACGATCCAGACTGGGCGGCCACGAACGCGCAGTCCCATTTTTATCATTCACCATTAACTGTAGCCCCGAGTAATGACTTTCCTTATTTACTTTAGTAGAAAGAACAGTTACGGCCATCATTCGTGAATCGACCCCTCTTGACTCCGGCACGGACTCGGCAGTTGAGGACGGCACGTTTGCGAAAACCGAAATGTAATATACGTACGCCGCAAGAGTGTGCATTTTCCGCACTGTTTAGTCGCTCGCCGCTTTCATGTTTCGTAAGAGGGATCGCCATCATCAACGTTTATTTTTCGTACCATTTCAGGCTGACAAAAATTTTCCAGATCCCTAAACATAATATACACAGGGGGGCGATTAAATTTAGTGCACTTATAAATAACGACGACATATTTTATGCGAATAATGTTTGCGGGCGGATGGGAATCTGGCAGCGAGAGACGGGGCAGTAAAACGAATCGATCGGGGCCGGCTTTCGCCAAACTGCCCCATAATTTCTCGGGTGCTCACCGCGCGCAAAAAAAAAATAATAACGCCAGGCCACGTTACCGGGGCCGATGGTGTCGGTGGTGAACTTTACATTTTTGCGGTCCGCCGTGTGCGGGATCGAAAGTTTGATTGCCTCGTAAAAGAGTGGACGCGTTTTTGCTGTCTTCCTGGCGGATGGGACCAAAGTCCAAGAACACACAAGTATGTACACCATCGTCTTTTAGCCAGTATAAAATATATAACAACTTAGTAAAAACGTATCAAGTGATTACTGTACTGCAATACTGAAAAGTGATAATGATTACTTTTATCAATTACCAAGTAGAAATAATTAATGGCCACTACCGCCAATATTATAAAAAATAATATATTCCAATACATGAAAACTTTTTGCACGATAGTCCCGAATCACATTGTATACAGGGTGTACTAAATAAGTCAGTCAGAGTTTGGGGGAAGTGTCACATTTATTATAAACAACGAAAATTTCAAAGATAGTGCAAATTTGACTTTTTTTAACTTTATTCGTGTTCTCAGTAGCAGTGGCTACCAGATTTGTGTTTGCCAAAATTTCCATTTAGCTGTTAAACAACTCTCGGTCAGTTTAACTATGACGGAAGTAACATAATCATTTAAACGGAAAAAGTTGGTTTGCCTTAAATTTTCTTTGCATATACAGGGTGTCCAAGACAAGTATCAACAGTATCGGGATCTTGGAAACCGTCAAGTTACAAGGGAAAAGTTACAAGGGAGGTTGAATTACAAGAAAGTTGCGCAATTTAGTGGTCAGTAATATTATGTTCACTTCCTACAAAAAAGATATTCGACAAAATCCCAAATTTTGAAATATCGTTTTTATTGTTTTCTGAAGTAATTTGAAAGGTATAAAAAGACAAATGGCACTTTCTCGTTGCCACTTTTTTTGCTCTACAAAATGACCGACGAAGACAAAATTTATCACCAAATTTTAAGATTTTATGATAATTAAATAAATAAAACAATTCTCATACTACCACAGTAAAAAAACAATAGGTGTTCTCAATAACTTCTTCAATGTTTAACAACTATTCTTGCTAAATTGTTTTTAGATACTATTTTGGTACCTGTTCTGGGTTAAAATTTCAAAATTCTCTGACCAAAGTTAAAAAAAAAGTGTGGCTAAATAACTATAATGTTTGAATGTTCTCAAAATCGCCAAAAGTCCGAATGCAGGAAACTAAGATTTGTAAAGTGGTAGATAAAGTAGGTAAAAAGCTTTGAAATATTTGCAAACAACTATTCTTGCAAAATTATTTTTTGTTACTATTTTGGTACATATTCTGGGATAAAATTATATAATAAGAATATGGTAATTAAGGAAAAGCAAAGAACTAGGGAAGAATTTTGTACTAAAATGGAGGCACACTACAAGAATAACCATGAGTTATTTTGCAAGGTGATAAAGAACTTACGGCAAGAGAAACAGTTAAAACATACAATAATCAAAGACAAATCAGGAAAACTGTTAAAAACTGAAAACCAAATAATGGAAAGATGGTGAATATTTCCAAGATTTTTTATATCCAGAAGTACAATCGCGGCCATTCAAAAGTGAACGATACTGAAAATTTCCGTATTTTTCATTAGATTAAAGTAGGCTTTATTTATTAAATCCGTGCACCATGAGTAACTATTCAAACTGTGACATTTTAGGACGCCTATGATTAAAAGTAAAAATCAAACTATAAACACAAAACCTTCGCTTTTGGGTGGGCGCGGTTGTACCTATATACTGTAGATGAGATGAAATAGCTACAGACTATGAATTAAGTATGATGAAGAAGAGATAACGCACCAAGAAATCCAGATAGCTATTGCACCACTCAAAGGAGGCAAGTCAAGCGGATACGATTGAATAAAACCGAAAATACTATAAACTTTGGAAAGGAAGCTGAAATATTATTCTGGGAATTTTGCAAGAGAGCGTTTATGGAAGGTACAGTGCCAAAAGACTGGGAAGTAGGGGTTTTTCTAAAATTCTAAAAACAGAAAAAGCGATACCACGCACTAAATAAATCATTTATCGGGAAGAAAGAAGTCTCGAGGAAAACAAATATAAGTTTACAAAACGGTCTTTTGCTCGATACTCATCTACGGCGGCGAGTCGTGGCCAACGACTCGTCGATACTAACAAATAAGCAAAGAAGTAGGATCCAATCAATAGAAATGAAGTATCTAAAAAGAGTTAAAAGAATCACAAGAAATGATAGGATAAGAACCATACGATCAGATTTAGGAGTATTACCAATATCAGAAGAAATCGAAAAAATAAACTAAAATGGTTTAGGCACATGTCAAGAATGAGAGAGAGTTGACAAGTCAAAAGAATATGGGATTGCAAAATAAGACATAGATAAGTACATGGCATCCTAAGGAGACCTGGAATAGAATACCTCTATAAGATTGGCATGTTAAAGATCCCTTGTGTACAAAAAGTAGCGAATACCGAGGTACTAACTCGCATGAACAAACACTGCGAACTCATATTCTCATATGAGTAATAGTATGGTCATATGAGCATATGAGTAGTTCCAAGTAATAATGGAAGGAAAAATCCAGGGTAAATCGGTCGGCAGAAGACAGAACTCAGTGGTTTAAAGACCTACGGGGATGGTTTGGCTGCACATAAACCGAAATCTTCCGTGCGGCAGTGTCAAAAACAAGGCTTGCTATTTGGATGGCCAACCTTCCCAAGGAGAGGGCGTCAGAAGAAGAAGAAGAAGAAGAAGAAGATAAGATTAGATAAGAGCAGGGACAAGATGCAAATGTAAAATATTTTTTATCCAAATATTTGTCTTTATTCATGGCAAGCTTTCACAAAATCTACGTAACTAGCTTCTAGAAATCATTGAAACCACGAAACCATAGAAAAACTTTTTTATTACATGTAGTAGGGTTTTGGAGTTCTTACTGGCATTTGTATAAAATATCAATTATGTCTTTGTGTTTGTCTTTATTCATTAAAATAAGTTGTTCTACCTAACTAGTTTCGGCTTTGTTTAAAATTCAAGCCATCTTCAGAGGTTTTCATTTCTAAAAATATTACAAGTGAGATATGTGTTATAAGAGAAGTTGATTAAAACTATATAATGTGTGAATTTATTAGTGTGAGGTCATATATGTGTTTAGTATGTAGTTTACATAGGTAGTTGTTTTTTTTGTTTTTATTAATTACGCCTTAAGTTAGGTTATTATTTATTTTCTTGTGATAACGACTGGTAAGAAACAGCTTGTTCAATACGTACATTTATGTTTGTTATGTTGTATGTTATGTTAGCGTTTGTCCCGTATATTAAGGGAATCATGTCTTCGTCGCCATTAAATGAACAATTCTCATATCACAGTAAAAAAATTACAAGTGTGGTTCTAAATAGCTATAATGTTTAAATGTTTAACATCTATTCTTGCTACATTATTTTTAGTTAATATTTTGGTACCTATTCTGCTTGCTTCGTCTTCATAATTTCAACGCCTACTACAAGAAAATGTTCGAAATGTATTACGAAGCTTTTTTCTGAATAAAAACATGAGAAACCATACTGTGATATAAATCATTGAATTCGTAATAGGAAATGCTATCTAGTACAGGGTGTACATTTTTTTACGGGCCATATAAAAAAATTAAGTTGATGATGGTTTCCTCGAAATGAAACGTTGTACTGAAAATTTGTAAACGCTGTCTTGTACAGCAAAAAAAGTGGCAATAAGAAAGTGCCTATAGTTTTCTTACACCTTTTCAAATAACTTCAGAAAAAAATAAAAACGAAATGGCAAGATTTTGGATTTTGGCGAAAATCGCCGGAAGTACGAGGGACATTCTGGTTTTCTCAACCGAATATTACTGACCACTTTTCCGGTTTTTGAGATCACCATGCTGTTGATCCTTATTTTGGACACGCTGTATGAAATTATTTATGTAACACTTTTTTCTGCAGATTTTTGTTGTACGGAAAGATCATGTAGCGAAAATAGCCGTCTCATAATAATTGAGGAGCGTCCATGCAAAACCAGACATGTCTACTTAAAACAAGCTTGTGTTTCTTGACCTTAACTCTTAACTCTTCTTAGCTTAGCCATTCCTTGGACGATTATACTTTCGTTAGGATTAAAATTAATATCCAATGAGTGATACGTAAGAAATTTTAATGGGTTTGAAACTATTTTAAATGTTTCTCCAATTAGTCTCACATTTAAATAACGATATCTCAAAAAACATCGTATCAATATGAATATAATTTATTACACATATTGCATGATATAGTGGGATTGTATTCGCATAATTAAATTTATTTAGAATGGACGTTTCTAAAGATATTTATATTTTAGTGCAAATAACAAATTTTAATTGCTCATAAAGTTGAATATCTCATTTCTCTCATACTTAAATCCTGATATCTCTAAAAGTAGCGTATCAATAGAAATTCAATTTATTATTATTATTAGGTGATATACTCACATATTATATGTATAATTAAATTAATATCCAATGAGTGATCCGTAAGAAATTTTAATGTTTTTGAAACTATTTTAAATGTTTCTCCAGTTAGTCTTATATTTAAATAACGTTATTTCCAAAACCACCGTATCAATATGAATATAATTTATTACATATATTGCATGATAGACTGGTATTATATTGGTATAATTAAATTTATTTCTAACGGACGTTTCTAAAGATATTTATATTTTAGTGCAAATATCTAATTTTAATTGCTCATTTAGTTGCATATCTCAATTCTCTCATACTTAAATACTGATATCTGTCAAACTAGCGTATCAATATAATTGCAATGTATTATTAATATTAGCTGATATACGCGTATGCTATACGTATAATTAAATTAATATCCGATGAGTGATACGTAAGAAATTTTAATGAGTTTGAAACTATTTTAATTGTTTCTTCAATTAATCTCATATTTAAATAACGATATCTCATAAACCACCATAACAATATGACTACAGGGCAAGGTATTTTCTTGCGTAATTCTGATATCAAATTATGGTCATGTATGGTCGATACTCCTTATTGCATGGAAGGTTGGACGCTTAAAACAACAGCTTTGAATAAGATTGAAGCGTTTGAAATGTGGCTTTACCGAAGGATACCGAAGAACCGAAGAAGATCCCTTGGACAGCACGAATTACCAATGAAGAAGTGCTGCGGCGAGTAGGTAAAGATCGCGAACTTTCGACCACAATATAAAGAAGAAAAGTTACATACCTAGGACATATCATGCGAAACCAGAAGTATGATATCCTTCAACTCATCATAGAAAGCAAGATTGAAGGAAAGTGAGGAGCAGGAAGGAAGAAGATGCCGTGGCTCAGAAACATAAGGCAATGGACTGGACTAAATACTAACGGTAGTTTGGTTCATACCATTAGAAACCGTCAAGAAATGCACCATATTGTCGCAAACATACATTCACGGATAAATGCACCAAAGAAGAAGATATCAAATTCGGATTTATCTCAAGAAATTGAATCAGAACCAACCTAATGGTTGGTTAGGAACTCATTAGAAACATATTATGGACGTGTGTGGTTGTGCGTATAACAATATTTTATAACCAGTAATATCCTATAATCTCTACTTTGCAATCTCTACTCTTACAAATTCAAATGTTAATCAATAATAATAATCTCAAATCAATATTTACTGTGCAAAGAAACTTAATTAATTATCTTACATTTGTCTACTGTTGTGCAGACACTATTCTCCAGTGTAATTCCATCGAAATCTGAGTGTTCTGGTGCACAAGTATAATACATTATCTTTACAAAGTCAATATATATCTTGCAAATCTAATTTCTTCTCTCGAAAGCTTTACAGAATATTATAATCATTTGATTCTATCAGTGATGGAAAAAATAACTTCGGCAAACAAGGTTTTATTAAAACAATGTTTATAGCTTTATTTAATTAAATAAAATTTCCATATGTCGGAAAAACTATAATTGCTTTTCCCTTTATTGTTTTAAATTTAGGTGTGTATGTGTGTGTACGGATGTGTGTGAACGAGAACATTATAACGGTTTGTTTGTACAATCTATTGGCATCATATGTACAGTTACACGGATATCTTTTGACAGTGCCCGTGCGAGAAGGATTTTTCTTTTCCGATATGCTCAGCTCTCTCGGGGGTAAGTACTGTTTGTACGTATTTCGCTTCTGAAATTGTTCTTCATCGGTGACGACCATGCCACCGCTGGCACGGTCTGCACCGTGGAGAGATAGCAGGTATAAAATGTTGCCGGCTTATTTTGCGGAAGAAATACCTTAATTCAGCCTGGACTCTGTACGGCTCATTTTGCGATAGAAAGATGTAAATTCTGCCTTCACCTTGTACGGTCATTATTTTAATTGTAATTAGTTTTAAATTACCCAATAAATATTTTAAATCGTTTTTTTAAAACAATTTTATTTAATAAGAATAAATAACTTACATATTTATCAATCTTGAATTGTCGTCATATTTATGCATATACAAAATTAAACCTGTATCTGGGTTCGATACTTGATTTCTCCCAACTAAAATTATTGGATGAACATATTTGAACTTACGAAGTTTATAATTTTCTTTTAATTAGATTATAATAATATAACGTCAATTAGAACATATATCCTCCTCTTTCTACGATTTGGTGTTAATATTGACAAAAGTTATTGCCTAAGTAAATAAAAACTATTTCAAGTTGAACTGATTATAAATTTTTAAGCATGAATATTATATTACAATTATATGTATTATTAATTAATTAATTTATATAAATAAAATACCTGATTAAGTTATAAAAATTCAAGAAAAACGCGTAAAACTTTCCTAGATAATTTATATCATTTAAAAAGAACAATTAAATTGTCATACATAATAATTAACTGTCAATCAACTTTTGTAATATTTCGAAGAAAAATAAGAAATAAAATAGGTTTGTTCTCAACTAACTAAATGTCTTTGAATTGTTTAATGTAACAGTGAATAATAATTAATAATTTGTTTAATTATACTCAACAAAACTATGTGATTCGTGTATATGTTGTATATCAGAAAAATCTAGCTGGGAAATAATTAAGTTGATCGTGTAAGTTTACTGTAGTCCATTTCTTGAAAGACCAATGGGTTTTACCAATAATTGTGGATTAAAATAGTTACAATAATATATAATAGTCATTGACATCTCTATTATCATCGTGAAATTATTCTGGGTTTTTCCATCTTTTTAAATACTTTTATAGGGTAGTAAACATTTACAGTTATCAGTGTCCCCCAGAAAGTTTTTTCTAAAATTTCTGCATTATTTCCAACACAATAATTAATCATCGAAGTTAAATTATCTGCTAGCGCATACCAGGTATAAGCAAAAATAGTAAAACAGTTTAAAAGTAAGCCAGTCTTGTTTTTTTTTAAATATGTGAAAATATTATTTGGGGAAAAGATACTTAGAACTGTTAGAAGGCCTTTTCTGGTAAAAACATTGGCCGTTTGATGTAAACTCACAACTGGAGCCATTTTCATTTGATAAATTCTCAGTCAAAATATTCAGATATTTTGATTATATTAGGTTAAACTGACATTGAAAATGACAAAGCTCATCTTCAAACCAGAAAAGGCAAAAGAAAATATATTCCCCGTAGGTGGTTCTAATTTGGTATTTTGAACTTTCTGGCAATTTTAAGTAACTTTTCCAAATAACATTTTCACATATCTTAAAAAACAAGGATATTTTACTCTCAAACCGTTACTATTTATGGTTGCAAGCAGAAAATTTTACTTCGATGATTGTTTACCGAGTTTGAAATAATGCAGAAACTTATTGAAACAATAAAATTTTCTACGATGTTCATATTAAAATATTTTTTCATATGTCAACTTTCTGGCGGACACTATGTATATTTAAATTCAAAATCTTATTTTTGTAAATATATATATATATATATATATATATATTTATTTATATATATATATAATATTTTAATTTATGTACGAGTTTATTATAATTATTAAATACTTTCTTGGATTTGTATTTAGTTCTATTTTTTATGCACCTATTCTGGTTGGGACCTCTACTACGTGAAAATCAAGATAAACACTAAATAAAATACTACTATATTTTTACCATTCACTTTGTGTGGTAAAAAAGTGTATGTTATTCAGTATTACTATTAAGTTTATCGCCAATAATAATGATTATAACAGTAATTTAATAGACATTTTGATTATGAAATACAAAAGAAAACAGCGACGAAATTATTATTATTTATAATTGTTACAATTAATTATAATTATTTTAATGGTGAAATTTAATTTATAAGTGATACTAACAAAGTAACCAGCAACCTTTTTACTTATTTATTAATAATAGATAAATAAATAACCTTTAATTGATATTTATTTTGATTAAATTAAATATTATTCGATATACTTGATATATTCTCTGAAAATTTGAAATTATTTATTATTACGTCACAGGAAATTAACGATCCAGCTTAAATATATTTTATATTTTTAATTCTCTGCAATGTTGCAATATAATATTGATGCTCAAACATTTATAATTAGTTCAACTTGAAATAGTTTTCATTTACTTAGGCAATACTTTTTGTCAATATTAACACAAAATCGTAGAAAGAGGATGATATACGAGGGCTGTTTGACGGAAGAGTGACTTTTCAAAGGTTGGTAACACTTTCGTTATAATGATTATGTTGCTAGCTCCTGAGGTCTTTCGGAGGTCTACTGTCAAAATTTGGCACCAATCTGACAGATAGATTATGTTTTATACTTATTTGAAGGAAACTGTTTTCGTTGTTTTGTAAATATGTAAAAAAAAAAAATTCGAGTGTTGATTAAACATTATTTTCTACGTGAAAAAACAATTAAAGAAACCGAGGAAAAGTTACGTAAATATTATCCAGAATCTGCTCCGTCCCATGGAATGATTTGTAAGTGGTTTCTGCTTTTAAAAGTGGCCATATGAGCACGGTTGATGCAGATCGTCCGAAACCATCATTTACTGTGACTACTCCAGAAATGGTTAATAAACTCTATGGCCTTGTAATTGGCAATCGTCGAATAAAAGTTTGTGAGATAGCTAATGAAGTAAACATCTCAACCGAACGGGTATACAATAATTTGCATGAACATTTCAATAAGAAATAGCTATCCGCGAGATGGTTGCCGCGTTTGCTTAATGGTGATCAAATGCGCGTTCGCATTAAGAATTCAGAAGAATGTTTGGCCGTTTTCAACGTAACTCAAAGGATTTTTTTCGTCGATATGTCGCAGTAGATGAAACTTGGATACATCATTATACTCCAGAAACAAGAATACAGTCTAAATACTGGATTTCTCCATGCGAATATGCTCCCAAAAAGGCAAACACACTTTTTTCGACCAATAAGGTCATGGCCACAGTTTTTTGGGATTCTAAAGGTGTAATCTTTATTAATTGTTTACAAAAAGGAAAAACCATAACTGGCCAGTATTATGCTGATTATGCAGACATGTATTGATGCCGAACTTGAAAAACAACGACCGCATTTGATGAAGAAAAAAAGTGTTGTTCCATCACGATAATGCGCCCTCTCATTCGTATGCAATTGCTACAACTAAATTGACTGAATTGCATTACGAATTACTGCTTTATCCGCCATATTCGCCAGATCTGGCTCCCAGTGATTTCTTCTTATTTCCAAATTTAAAAAAATGGCTGTGTGGAAAAAGATTTCAGGCAAATGAAGAGGAGATAACCGACACAAATGCATATTTTGAAGACTTTCCGAAAGATTACTTTTTGGAAGGTTTAACAAAATTGTAAACTCGCCGGGCTAAGTGTGTACACTTGAAAGGGTGTTATGTTGACAAATAAAATATATTTTGAACAGAAAAATAACGTTTTCATTAAAAAGTCACTCTTCCGTCAAACAGCCCTCGTATGTTCTAATTGACGTTATATTATTATAATCTAATTAAAAGAAAATTATAAACTTCGTAAGTTCAAATATGTTCATACAATAATTTTAGTTGGGAGAAATCAAGTATCGAACCCAGATACAGGTTTAATTTTGTATATGCATAAATATGACGACAATTCAAGCTTGATAAATATGTAAGTTATTTATTCTTATTAAATAAAATTGTTTTAAAAAATCGATTTAAAATATTTATTGGGTAATTTAATACTAATTACAATTAAAATAATGACCGTACAAGGTGAAGGCAGAATTTACATCTTTCTATCGCAAAATGAGCCGAAAAATAAGCCGGCAACATTTTATACCTGCTATCTCTCCACGGTGCAGACCGTGCCAGCGGTGGCATGGTCGTCACCGATGAAGAACAATTTCAGAAGCGAAATACGTACAAACAGTACTTACCCCCGAGAGAGCTGAGCATATCGGAAAAGAAAAATCCTTCTCGCATGGGCACTGTCAAAAGAAATCCGTGTAACTGTACACAGGGTGGTTGATTTTTCAGTGTCCAGCTCATATCTGCGAAACTGTCAAAGATACAAAAAAATAAGTTTCATAACAAACTTGTCGTTAATGTCGGCATGCCGCAACCTAGTTTATACAGGGTGTCCCGCGATACGATGCGCATGGCTTAAGAGCGTATTTATTGGGTAATATTTAGTCGAAAATGCCTTATACAATTGAGCCGTTTATTTTAAAAAGTACACATGTCCACAAATTAGTTTTGTGGGAAATTTAAAAAAGTTACAGTGGAAGTTATAAGTACTGGGAAAATTAATCAGGCTATTCTGTTCTATTTATTTCAACTTATTTAAAAATAAAAATGATTTTAAATAAGAACTGTGAAACAAGAGAAAACACGGGATAAAAAGTTGGAATGTAACAGGCGTGTAACAGGCAAACGAAAAAAAATCATTTGCATGTTACATGCAACTAGTATATAGTTTTTTAATTTTTGAGAAAACGGGTTTGTTAATCCACAGACATTGGTCTATGCATGAAGATGCATATCTTGGAAAGATAAAGTCACCAACAAACAGGTACTGGAAAAAGTAAAAAAGTAATGTGAAGTTGTACTGACCAGTAAGAAAAGAAAACTGGAGTATCTAGGCCACGCCATGAGAGGCCCCAAATATAGCCTTCTGAGGCTTATTATGCAGGGGAAAATTAAATGAAAAAGGAGTATTGGTACAGTCTCCTGGCTGAAGAACCTGCGTGAGTGTCCAACCTCCAGTAGGAGAAGGACTGCAAGAAGAAGAAGACATTGATCTTGAGAGCCGTATACTGTTAATAACTAGATTTGTGCATTTTTGGACTTCTGTTGTTTCAAAATAAACGCCTCAATTTCGTCCAAAACATAATAGTTACAGAGTTATGGGCAAAATTTAAGATAGCAAAAAACATGTAGAATAAAGTAATGTTTTATTAATTAACAATTTTTGTTGTTGTTCTTTATTACTTACACATAAATTCTATCAAAGTGTCTGTTCAAAATGACCCCCCTGCTGACAAGACATTCTTGCTCTTCTAATAATTGAAGACTTAGCTCTCTCAAGTGAATCTTGCTTATCTCGAATAAATGCAGCTGAAGCCATAATATTTTGAATTAACTCTCTAGTTTGTGGTTTATTTGTGTATACATACTTTTCATGTGTCCCCAAACATAATAGAGGTGTTAGGTCTAGTGACCAATAGTCAGAGAACTGGACCTCCTCTTTCAATCCAACGGTTAGCGACCTTGTTATTATTAGCCTTCTTGACCAATAACGGTTTATCAATTATGTTTTCGACGAAAGTGTAGGGCATTTTCGACTAAAAATCGCTTAAGAAATGCGCTCTTAAGCTATGCGCATCGTGTCACGGGAGACCCTGTATAATTGCCTATTATTTTGTTAGCGATTACAATAATTGTAAAACGAAAAAATATTTACCAGAGAAACTGTCACCATTCGCCTTTTAAGTCTTATAAAAGGCGTAAATAAGGAGTACCTTATAAAAGGTACTCTAGAAATAGAGGACAACGTTCTATAGAGCAAGCCCTAAGTCAGGATACTATTCTTATAAAAAAATCATCCGTAACAAATATTGGCTGCTTACGTTTAAAGGTTCAAAGTTAATTGTGGAGGGTAAACTTTTTATTAAAAATGGGTAATAAAAGATCTGTTATCCTCGCCTTGCTGCTTATTAAGGTGCAATTTGTATGTTAATTGCGGCGATGTTATTGTATCCACGCAGAAATTGGCAATTAAGCGCCGATTGTAGTAGTGCATACATTACGTAGAAGTGGCCGTTCCCGCTACAAGGGCAGAGCGGTAACTGGAAGAGAAATGGCGCCGAATTAAAAGTCGACATGGGTATAATTAGATTAACGAAACGAAGAAGTTTTAACAAATGCCTACTACATTAAGAGCGCGACCCAGTTTTGCACTTGACACCACTTAAACTCCAAGGTATACGCGCTAACACTGGCAAGGGAAAATTCAAAAGGTTTGAATCAATAGAGCGCCATTATTTGAAGTGCCCGCAGCTACGCCTTAAAATAATTAAAATTTGCATATAGGAAAGCCATAATTCCTATAATAAATATTTTTGTTCCGATCACCTCCACTAATACTTCTTATGTGCTCGATGCTATGAGGGGGTTATGTAAATATTATCTTGTTTCTGATAAGCTCGATGTTTGTAGCAGAAGTTTGCCGTAAGCTTTTATCGGTTTATCCTAAAACTATGCAAATATTGTTTCCGCTTGTGTTGTGAATGGCACATTTAGGAAAAATAATTATCATATAACTTATTTGTGAAAAACTCCCCTGTTACGTATTCAAATCCCACATAATCAACTCACTGAAGCACTCTTACAATTGGACGTCGACACAATCCTAACGCATCTCCCTTTCAGTTCTCGAATTTATATAAAAATGTGTTTATTTCCATGATGTATTCGGGGATTTATAGCCCGGCACCTTCGCCGAATGTTTGCGTAGCATTATTTTTGTAATGCAAATAACAGCCGTATATAACGAGGAGTTTTAGCGCCACAAGTTTTTACAGGAGTGCGGTTTATGGTATTACGGGCTAATGAAAATATTAAAGGTGCAATTTCGATAGACCGCTCATTAAACGACACGCGGTTCTGAAAGGAGCCACCCTGAAATACCCGGACTCGAGCCGTCCCCGTAATAAATGTCGGCGATAAAGGACAAATGGTTGGACATCAATCGACAGATTGAATCGTGTATGGTGAAGGAAGACGACATCCCGGGACGTCTTCTGTTTTTCTTGTATGGAGTATGTAGCTCTATCAAATATAATTCTAGCCTTTCTCTGAAACGCCCAAAAAGCTCTTCTCTAAAAGGAACGCTACGGAACCAGAAAATCAATGCACTCCTGGGATACAGTAATTTATTAGAATTATTGGGCGGGTTTCATAGATGTACACTGGCAGTATATTAACCGCACAAAACGTATGCCATTAAACACCTAATTTGTAATACCCGGAATTTATTACAGTCGTGACCGAGGTCTTAAGTACACTTAAATGTCATACAGCAATAAATTTCACAGTAAACCAGAATCTGCAGCTCTTAACTTTATTAGTAATGTCATAAAACTTATGTGGCATGAAATAAAAAGTTAGACCGACACAGAAAGATTACGAGTGTGTAAATGGTAATAAAAATAGCTTACCTATTATACGCTTAGGTATACTATGAAAATATAATCGATGTGTGATAAAAGGTTTTCGCACTACAATATTCAGATTTTACCTCAAAAACATTTGTTATGTAAATATAAACTGTAAATTTAAAGAAACGGCATAAAAATATTTTGAAGTAGTATGGTATGGTATGAAATGTGCATAATGTATTATGTGTATTAAATTCTAAAATTCCTAAATAAAGAGGACAGCTTACTATCAAAAATATAATTTACAATAAATACAATACAATACTAGTTATTGACGATATTGGTTTATGGTATGCTTAGGCCTCGGGTACGATACGAGCGGTGAGCGACTGAGGCGAGCAGCAGCGCGACAAAACAAACGTTTTGTTCATGATTTGAATGCAGCTTGCTGGGAAAACTTGACGCGTGCCGCATGTTAATTAACAATGCATCTGGAAGACTCTTATTTAATCAGTAATACATTGGTATTGCAGAAAGGATGTTTCAGAATACCGAGTATTCGCTCAAACTCAAAGAGCTACAAAATTTTATATAATTATCATGTGAAATAATCAATAATAATTCCTATTTTAATACGGAGTTTTGTCTAATTTTCAATTGCAACTTATGAAAACAAATCATTTATATCTGATCTATTTATCCCATTTTATGAATTGTATTGATTATGAATTTAAGGATTGGTGTAAATAAATATTGATTCATATCAACAAAACAAACGATAAATATATAATATAAATCATATTTTACATAAATGATTGTCGCGCCGCATCAAAGGGAAATTAAGTGCGCCAATTAAGATAATTTCCATTTCACAGCGGTATTAAATTATTCAAAGCCCGTTGCAAATAAATGATTGAAAATTTATGCATTGGATATTACTTGTTCTAATACGTTCATTTAAACATAAAAGCGACTAACAAACGAGGTCGAAAATTGAATGCAATGCAATTCCAAATGAAAGAGACTGCCTTTCTCTAATATTAATCAACACAGAAACTTCCCTTAACACTTCCAGTAAAGATATAACATGATTTACTTATCCATCAAATACGATACTTCTCTTTTTGCAATGGATACATTTCATCTTCCGAGAATTTTATTTCGTTCATTTTTAAAACATTTCATTTACCGTCTGCATTCATCGTAATCTCATCGAATAATATTGAATTTATAATTCGTAGGAAACAAATCACATGTAGCCGGTGGAGACTATAAGTACCAATATTGCAAAAAAAAGCATAAAATGACATATTCATCATATAGGTACTTACTAATTATGTAAAACTTTATTATATAAAGCTTATAGATTTATATATTCCTAATTAAACTAAAACTAATTTAAAGTTGTTTAACCAAGTATTAGTCACCGATTCATACAATCTAATTGATTATACAGGGTGTCTCTAAATTATGTGAACATGGCTTAACCACGGATTAGTGGTATCTTAAGAAGACGATTTAGCAAAACTTATCTATATACAAATGCGATTGGTTTAGCCAGTATTCAGCTACAAAGTTAATTTAAAAACAAACAAAATTTGCTTATAAAAAAGAACGTTTACATTGATTTGGATGTTGTTTGGTATGACATTTTATACGGGTATAACTCATATTTTGACATAATATTGTTATTATCAGTAGACCGGTTGTGTATAAAACAAGTGAGGCCCAACATTAATACATTCATATTTTTTAATGACAAAAGCAAATAAATTTAAAAAAAATCAAATCGGACGCATGCGTTCATTATTAAGTTTTTTTGTATCTCCATAGTTTTTGATATCTGTTACAGTTTCGACACAAAAAAATAAAATATGAGTGACTGCGCTACACTCGTTTGGAAACAAATGTAATCAGTTACCTGATTATTTTTGGCTGATTTTAGTTAACTTTTATTTTGATGGTTTACTAAATTGTAACAAGTCTCAGGCTCAGTAGGGGTATAGTAAAGTGTCCTGTAGCCTAACTTCCAAATTCTTAACCCATTAAATTACTGAGTAGGAAAGGTAACAGCAGAATATAAAACTTTAATTCCAGTTTCTCACATTTTATAGTTTTTAACTTTAGTGATTTCACTTGTAAGCCGACGATATATTACAATAAATTCAGAATCCGATTTTTTCCGGATTTTTTTCCGTAAATACATGTTGAAATGTCATTAACGCAAATTTGATAAAAAAATGTGCTTTGTACACCCCTACGTTTTTCTTTGTGTCTCGCTAACTTAAATAAGAGTACGAATACGAGTAGCAGTTTGAATTAAAACTTGATATTTAATACTCAAGCATTGTAATTTAGAGCTGACTATTTTCCATTGAATATGGCCGGCCAATCAAAATTGGGAGTTACAATTACATGAAAAGGTACCTACTCGGAAAAGTGAAAAATGTGGCATTTCAAAAGTCACATTATTACACATTTATGCCATCAGAACGGCACCAATACGTTACCACATACGTTCTAAAGCCTTCTTGCTTTATTTTATTTTCTTTCCCAGTATACTGTAACACATATTTTTAAACTCTGGTCAGAATTCTTAATCTTATCCTCGCAACGTCTTTCTATACTTTACTGCAAGAAAATATAAAACTTGAGTAATTATATAACATTACAAGGGCAATTGTCTGACAAAAAATGCACTAGATATGCTACAAACGTTGTTTTGATTTGGAGCTCGTGATTGTTGCACCTGCGCGATATTTAGTAAAATACAACTAATAGAATAAAACGTGAATGACACATTTTAATAATCGACGAGAAATCGATAAATCGAGATAATAGTTGCTGTACGTAACTATTACTGATTATATTCGTGCTTTACGCACCATGCAATTACAACTGTCGCCATTTTAAGCAGTCACAATTATTTTAAAATTTATTATTATTATTAAGATTGTTTCTACCTTAACTATAACGACCAAAATAACGTAATTTAGTCCGAAATTTATAATTAAAAAAAAATTACACCATTGTAATTTGTCACATATCAATTTGTCACTTGATAATGACCGTAAAAAGTCGGAACTAGTTGTGAATTTTCAAAAAAAATAAAAGTGGAAAGACATTGTAACATAATAAATAATTAGGAATTAATATTATGACTTTTTTTTTCATGTGTGAAGATGCATAAAATGAGTATATTTCATATGGACATTTTAGATAATCATCGTTTTAATAAAGTAGTTTCTCATTAGTAAATCTGAAACACAAAATAAAGTCGTGTAAATATACTTACAGCCAATAACATTTTTAATCATTCTCTCGCCATTGTATGCAAGCCTGTAAGACTTCATGAAAGGTTAATGAAAACCCACCTATTGTGCTGACATTGTGAAGTATTACACAAGACTAGAAATAAATATATAATGTCTTGTGCTGCTTTTATCGCTACTTTACAAATTATTTGAATGGGAATTACGAAAAACACGGTGTAGTTATTAATTTAAGGATAAAATACCGGGAATATAATTTCCTGCAAGCTTTACATTGAGATCACGTAATAAATATCTGTCGTTTCAACTTTCCTTGCAATAAATTATCCATTATATATTAATAAATACAATTTTACCACTAATGTATCGCTACTATATTACGATTATAATTTCTGCACACTACTATACAGGGTAGCTGTTTTTTTTCCATAAACTAATCGATATAGGACATACGTAAAAATAAACTTTTTTTCTTAAAATCACATGAGTTTTCATCTCTCAACGTTTCTTGGTGAGCTAAAAAATCACCCGGTATAAAAAATGATTTTTATGTTTTATAAAAAAAGATTTTTTATAATTTATAACACTCATCCATGTTTGTTTTTTTTTTTCTAAATCATGATTGATTCCAACCCTGGGCATCATGACCTTTAATTTTGAAAGTCGCGTTAGCGTCATCGCGCATATGAGCAGTGACGAATTTAACAGTCATAACTTCAATTTTACTAGAAATTTGCGTAACTACAGGTTGCGAAAATAATTAATCTGAGATAATGTATAAAATTGATCACCGGCTTATATTTTCTTATATTTTTCTAATCGGCAAGTTGTAGGGGTAAGAAAAGTGGCCAAACAGGATGTTTTTGAATAGATATTGTATAATAGCTATTTATGGTAAAAGTGACTAAAATTGCTTTATTCACGTGTATCATACAAGTTTTTCCCAATACATTATCAGAATTGAAGAATTTGCGTGAAGTGTCCCATCGCCAGTTGACAACGAAAATTTCAAGGATAGTGCGTATTTACGTATTTTTTTACTTTATTCACGTTGTCAATGGTTATAGTGAATAAAGTGAAAATGTAAACATTTTATTCACCCTTTCGATTAAAGTGTTGTTTTAATGATGAGATTCAATATACATAATGAGCATTTTATTAATGCGAATAAAAATATTATTCTGTCTGTATGAATGTGAACTAATCTCATTGTTTAATTTGAAGTTGAAACAGAGATATATTTTACTTTCGACATTAACTATTGTGACTTGACTTGAGTAAACGAGGAAAACAAACAAATCATCAAACAAATACATTACTCGTTGCCCAAATAGTAATGCAATAATAACTGCCTCGTAAAAATAATACCCGGGAACAAAAATAATGATGAAAGGATTTCTGCACTCCAAACTCGAAGATAAAATTTTAATATTCTCGAGGATATAATAAAATTTTATATCAGCACGTCGACAAAAACTTGGGATATATTGGCCTGCGTATTTTAACACCATGTAATATTTACAATGTGTTAGGTTCAACACGAATAAAGTAAATGTAGAGGTCGTCTACATGTATACTCTATTCTATAAAAAAAAAAACGCCCAAGACCATAGCGATTTCAATCATTACCTAATCATCAACAGGGTATACAGGGTGCCCCATGTTAATGGACCAAAGTGTATGGGGTTCCTATAAAATAAAAATTTCAAAAAACCATCCAAACAAGGCTGATTCCGTTCTCAGATGAAATACTGTCAACCTTCTATCCCTTCCGGTTCTACCGGAAGTAGACATCAACTTTTATTTTTTAATGTTAACGGAACATGTAACACACGATATATATTATTGTGATTTTGGCTGCCCCGTTTAATTTGAAACATCGTTTGTAGAGATGTATGTACACCTATATTTTTTTTATTTCTCAGATAAAAATTAAATACGAATATTTTGAACGCAAAAAGACGTTATGAAAAATGGCTTCAATTTCTCTTACAAATAAGATAAAATAGGAAAATTTATGTCGAAGTATACCTCAAAGGTAATGAAACATACAATTAAAATGCTCTGCAAGAATACAGAAAAAAATATATTCCGAACAATTTAAAAAAATTGTCATCAAATGTCAATCAAATAAATTAAGGTATCTAAGATAGATTTTTTTTACCAACTGGTAGGTAAGACTGTCCCATTAAATTATATATATGTTTGTTGATGGTTTCATAACAATTGAAATCGCTATAGTCTTGGGCTCCTACAATAGAACATACTGTGTATATATATATATATATATATATATATATATATATATATATATATATATATATATATATATAGTAGTAGTATATAACATAGTAGTAGTATATATATATAGTATATACTTACTAATACTTATGGATTTACTTGGATTTCATAAATATCAGAGATGTTTTGATATCTGATTTCGTTAGGTCACTGACGATACATTGAATGCTTATCGAACTGTAAATATGGGGGAAAATAACTTCCAGCAAAATATTATACATATTATTATAAATATCGGATTGATGAGGCTGATACATGATGAAACTCCATGTTAATATATAATGTGTATATAATATATATTGTGTTTTATTTATATATTAATATTATTATAAATAATTTATGTAAAAAAAATGTACGTCCTATATCTTCATATTAAGATTAAGGACGTACAATTTTTTTACATAAATTATTGAAATAATTAACATTAATATGAGAAATATTACAGAATATTATTGTAATGTTCTAAAGTTATAAAGTATTGTTATAAATTATCAGTAAAAGGCTTGCCATTTTAAAAACAAATGATGTATATATGTACGTACACCGTGATAAAATTCTCAATTATCCCATCAAATGTAGAAATATAATACCCCTTTTATTATTGTCTGAATGAGTAATTAAACTCACATATTTCATGGTATTATATGTTTGCACAATATAGATTGCTACCATAAAATCTGCGCCAGCCATATGGGAATGTTTTTTAATATTTTTTTTTAATTTTAAAGCTTTCAATATTAATTTCAGAATGATTAATAACTACAAAATTGTCTGAACTAGAGATGCAGATGGAAAATTACCTCAAGGAAGAGTTACTTGCAATACACTAATATTCTAAATTTCAATTTTCTCCGAAACTAGTTAGAATCCCAATTTGGTTACAAATGAGTTTTGTTTGTTTATCGTTTGACAAATAAGTGCGTTTCAGGTCATTTCAACAGAATCCTAATTTGGTTACAAATAAGTTTTCTTTATTTTATCGTTTGACAAATAAGCGCATTCCAGGTCATTTCAATTTTCCAAGTTACATATTCATATCCACTGGGTGAATGTGTCGTGAAAATTATGTCGAATCCCATAAAATATAGCAAATTAATTAAAAAGTTTTCCATATGGAGCAAACTTTACAGTGGAAACTGTATTAAATGTTATGACGTTATGCATAATAATTAAAATAACGATGTAAGAGCGGTATTCTAAATTAAACAATTTATTTAGCGGTATTAAACAATTTATAAATGAAGTTCGTTATTTAACATGATACTGCAAAATTGCCGCCAGTGCATGCAGACTATAAGGAACAGTATAATTTTATTAGACAATTTCTTGTTTAGACAACCCTAATTCGCAAGCTGGGAAATTAGTAAATATCAAGAGAATGGAACGAAACTGTTTATATTAGCTATATTCCAGGATGTATTACTATTACCGCATCCGCATCAGCAACTTCAGCTGCATTTCAGGCAGGAAGGCGAGCATGAAACACCAGCATGATATTATTATTATTATTATTGCATTTTGTGCTTTTCTAATTTAATTATGGGCTTTTATAATAATTAATATCACGTATTGAAATTAATTTGAAAGAAAAAGTGATTATTTTATTTATGCTGACACGTGATGAAAGCTTTAGGCCAAGCGAATGTTGTTTAAATTTTATTAACACTCTAGGCTTTTCCTTCGTGATACATTATGTATAAATAAATAATGCAATTTTTACTTTGTTTTAATATGGTGACTATAGTTCGACCGAACAGTCGGTCATTTTCAAACATATAATGTTAAATATTAATAATGACATGCTTGAAAATGACCGACTGTTCGGTCGAAATTAAGTTGTTTAAATGTTTGTTTGTTAAATGGTGGTATATTTTTGCTGCTATGGCTAATTACAATCGCCAAAAAGTGATCTAAACACGAAAATATTTCCTTTATTTATTATGTCACATCAGTTTTTTCTTAGTGCACGCCTAATTTAACAGTCAGCTACAGTTCCCATAGCGAGGTTTGAACCTGCAACTGCGGGCTTTTAAGACATTTATTATCAAATGGAACTTTTCTATTGCAATTAAAATGATTTCCTTCCATTTTGACAAGAAACGTTTTATACACATACATTTAAAATTAAATGTTTCTAAATGTTTCAGAAACACGTTATGCATCTTTTGCTTCGATATAGATGTTGCTAAAAATAGCGTTCATTTAAAAAATACTGTGTTGACATTGGAATGGTCCTTCAAATGAACAATGGCTAGGTTCTATATGGTGTCCCAAAAATAGTGAACAAGCTCAACAGCACGCCACTCAGGGATGACCATTGAGACCTTAGAAAGTCCAAACAAAAATTTAAAAAAATAATAATAAATTTCGAAAAAACATAAATCATAGACGACTTTATTATCACTATTTTAATTGTACAACAGATTGTTGTCACGTTTATTTTTCAACAAGTTTCATTTTGAAATATTTAAACAATCTGTTAGAAATGGAAATATCCAACAAGATTATTAAAAAATATATAACTAAACAGCTTAAGATGTATTTTTCATTTAATTCCTTAAGAGCACTTCTAAACTTGCTGTAATGTTATATCTTTGAATAGCAATATTTCAAAAAGTAAAGCTAGAGGATTTTTTCATTATTTTTTAAGGACTCAGCATCCTTGAGTGGCGTGCTGTTGCTCTTGTCCACTATTTTTCTGACACGCTGTGTAATATATAAATTAGATATTTCACTAATTCAGGTTTTATATTCCTCAGCGGGTATATTAGTATATACATTAATTATCTTATAGAATAGGGAATTGTTCGTTATGTGGGGAACATATAAACCAATAATTTCGTACATATAACTATGATTCCTTGTATAAATAAGATTATGAATATTATTAAAAATATTAACATCGTTAGTACGTATGAGGATGCTTAAACAAATATCAAATTTAATTAAAATTATGTAATTGCGAAATACCTCAATGTGTACGCTTTGCGAAATTTGATTAATATTTGATTTTTTTTTAATTAAACGAAAAGATTAGGCAAATAATCAAATATTTCATTAACTTGGATTGTTTTTAAAATAAGCAATAGCGTATGCGAATACAGTTACGAAATACCTCAATGTATACGCTTTGCGAAATTAATTAATATTTGAAATGTATTTTTTTTAATTAAACAAAAAGATTAGGCAAATAATCAAATATTTCATTAAACTGGACTGTTTTTAAAATAAGCAATAACGTATGCGATTGCACTTACAAAATTCAACCAATTTGCGAAATTTGACTGTGGTTCAGATAATTTAGAGAACTGAAATTAAAATGGAGAAACAAAACAGCACACAAAAATAAATACCAACAACAGCACACACAAAATTTAATAATAAAGGTCTGCTGTTTGCATAGAGAGTAAGGAGATTGTAACTCCACTAGCACTAATGAATGTTAAGAATTGCCAACTTCAAATAAAATTATTTTAATTGAGATGGATTTTAATTCTAAATAATAACAGTGTAATTCATGAAAATTTAAGCCGCTGTTTAACGGTGGTTTAATCTTAGTAACCATGGTAACAGTCTGTAAAATACCGCTAAACCGTGGTTTAAATATTTATGAATAACGCTATAAGTTTTTAATAACGAAGGGTTAAAAATATAAACATTAAAATTTTAATTAGGGTGAGTAAAAAATACAAATATTAAAAACGTTATTCATAAAAATTTAAACCGTGGTTTAGCGGATTTTTACAAAGGGTTACCAAGGTAACCTAAGGTTGCCACCGTTAATCCGCGACTTAAATTTTTATGAATAACACTGAAAGTGTTTAGTAATATATAGTAATAATAATAATAGTAGTAGTAATATATAGTAATAATAATAATAGTAGTAGTAATATATAGTAATAATAATAATAGTAGTAGTAATATATATTAATAATAATAATAGTAGTAGTGACTCAAATTCAAATAATGCATGTTTTACTGTTACCATATATATTGGTCATTATCAATATGAATATCTTAAATTGATTTGTTGCACATAGAAGTCAGAGCATATGTATATGCATACAGGTATAACAGAGAGTTGACATAAAATCACAGTACATTAGGACTTCATGGAATTACAAATTGGCACTTTATCATACTTTGACATGATACAAGAGCAAAACATATTATGAAAATAGCTATTTATGCAAGCACCAAGGGCGTTACTATGATGATTACGCCCGGAGAACGATGACATCCAGCTCGAGGGCTTCAGCCTGAGAGATGGATATCGTTCGATCACAGTATGATTTCTTATGTTTTTATTCAGAAAAAAAGGCTAGTTAATACATGTGGGATATTCTGGTGTACTAGGCGTTGAAATGAGCGACGAAACCAAAATGTATCAATTAAATTGAAACTATGTGTGGATACTACTTGGTGAAACATTATGATTAGGTTAAATCAAACACTTGGTTAAAGTTTCACTGTATAACATAACTTATACAGTGAAACTTTAACCAAGTGTTTGATTTAAGCTAACCCAAAATGTATCACCTAATTTCAAAATTTTAAGATAATTAAATGAACAGAACAATTCTCATAATACCAGATTAAAAATATACTAAGTGTGGTTCTCAATAACTATAATGTTTCAATGTTTAACAACTATTCTTGCTAAATTGTTTTCAGTTACTATTTTGGTTAGGTATTCTGGGTTAAAATTAGGTAATAATTCTGGGTTAAAATTAGGTAATAATTGTTGTCTTCGTCGTCATTAAATGAACAGAACAATTCTCGTACCACAGAAAAAATAATAATAAGTGTGGTTCGAAATAACTATAATGTTTCAATGTTTAACAACTATTCTTGCTAAATTATTTTATGTTACTATTTTAGTACATATTTTGGGTTAAAATTATGCAATAATTTTTGTCTTCATCGCAATTAAATAACCAGAACAATTCTCATATCACAGTTAAATAAAAAAAAGTTTGGTTTTATATAGCTATAATGTTTCAATGTTTAACAACTATTCTTGCTAAATTATTTTTAGTTACTATTTTGTTACCTATTCTGGGTTAAAATTAGATAATAACTGTTCTTTGTCGTCATCATTTCAACCCTACTACAAGAAAATATTCGAAATGTATTAACAAGCATTTTTTTTTTATGAATAAAAACATAAGAAACCATACTGTGATATAAATAGTTGCATTCGTAATAGGAAATGTTATCTAATAAAGGGTGTACATTTTTTACAGGCCACATAACAAAATTAAGTTGATGATGGTTTCTTCAAAACGAAATGTTGTACTGAAAATTTGTAAACGCTGTCTACCAGAGCTAAAAATGTTGGAATGAGAAAGTACCTTTGGTTTTTTATACCTTCCCAAATAACTTCAGAAAAATATAAAACCGAAATTGCAAGATTTCGGATTTCCTGTATTTTCACATCTAGAGATGAAAATAAAAATGTGTGACGGTTCGTTTCGAATTAAATAAAACTTTAAAATTTTGAACTTGAAAGTTCTCAATATATAATTTTTTTATAAACTGCACTATCGTAGAAAAAATAGCATTTCTACTAGAAAAAATTGCTCCACACTAATATATTACTTATATTCATACTAACTATGATAATCTACACTGCTCAACATTTGAACTGGTACACTTACAAGAACATATATAAAAAACAATTGATTACTTTTTGAAGAACACCTTCTTGCTTAATTGATAGTATATGGTTCTGGAAATACTTTTAGGACGAAGAATTAAAAGAATAATACTTAAATAACGAATTTCAACTGCTTTAATAGAAAAATAACAAAATCTTCATTTTAGTATTACAAAAAAGTTTGCTCTGGAAAGAAATGACAACCAAACACTTAAAGATTAATAATGCGTGGGACCTCCTCTAGCTCTTATAACCTCTTGGCAACGTCTTGGCATGCTGGAAATCAAATCCCGAATGTAATGCCGAGGATTTTTTTGCCATTCTACCAAAACGGCAGTTCGGAGCTGATGGTGATTGTTTGGATCCACTCCTTGTGACCTTATCAACCTTTTCAGGTAATCCCATATGTTCTCTATGGGATTCAGATCTGGAGAGTTCGCTGGCCAATCCATGTGCGCAATATTGTTCTCTTCAAAAAATGCATTGATTTGCCTTGCTCTATGAGGACGCGCATTATCATCAACAAACACGAAACCATCGCCTATTTCATTGGCAAATGGCAACATTACAGGTTCTAATACCTCATTATGATACCTGACACTATTCATTGTAGCATTTCCAAGCATAACCAATTCAGTACGACGAGTCGCAGAAGTACCTCCCAAACGGTAATTGAACTGCCTCCATAACCTTGATGGTAAGTCACATGGTTCTCAATATAGCGTTCTTCTCTGCTTCTCCAAACTTTAACTCTTCCATCTTAGCTATAGAGACGCACTCTGGTCTGCGAACTGAATAAACAACGACCCCAATCTTCAACACTCCAATTTGCATGTTGGTGTGCTAACTCTAGCCTTTTTCTTTTGTGGGCTCTGGTCAACAATGGTCATTTTTTAGAAGATCTGAACCTTAAATTTACCGCATAAAGCCTTATTCTTACTGTTTGAGTGAATACTTGAATACCTGTTGCATTCAATAACTGAATTTGGAGTGTTCTTCCAGTAGAAAATCTATTCCTTCGAGTCTGAATCGTAATAAAACGGTCCTCCCTGACTTGTTTACTGCTATTTCGCCCTCCGCCGTGCCTATCTTCGACAGATCAAGTATCATTAAAACACATTCGAACTCTTTTGACCACATTGTGGCTCAAATTGAAATGGGCAGCAACAGTTCTTAGCGATGCACCAGTCATAAGCATTCCCATAGCTAGGCTCATCACTTCAATACTTAAATGCCTTAATGGCATCTTTAAAATGCAGTCAACGACTATGAATTAAAACTTACTCGAGATATTCGCAAAAATTCTCTTAAAACTTGATAAAGTATAAGCGTCCGCGAACTCGGTAACTGCACTGATGACAGATAAACAATAATTGTTTCGCAAATGTTATTCGATAGGCATTTGTTTGCATTCCGAAATACAGCCCTGATCATATAGGAAGTCATGCCAAACCCACAAGATTTTTTTAATTCTTTTAAAAAATTTACTGCATATTATATAAGTGTACCAGTTCAAATGTTGAGCAGTGTATATAAATCTTAATTTAGGGGTTGTTAAAATTTGTTTCTATTTAACACGAAGAAAAGGTTTTCAAAGTTGATGATGGTTTCTTCTAAACGAAACGTTGTACTGAAAATTTGTAAACGCTGTCGTGTAGAGCTAAAACAGAAGCAATGAGAAAGTACCTTTTGTTTTCTTATATCTTTTTAAATAACTCCAGAAAAAAATAAAAACGAAATAGTAAGATTGGGATTTTGTCGAATATCTCCGACAGTAAGCAGACATTTCTTGTTCTCAACAGAATATTGCTGACCACTAAATTTCGCAACTTTTTTTGTAATTTAACCGCCTTTGTAACTTTTAGGGTTTCCGAGATCCACATGCTGTTGATCTTTATCTTGGACACCCGTATAATTCAGTTTGTATTTTGATACTGATTAATTATTATTGAATCATGCATTATTTATTCTATGTATATTACATACCTAATTATACAGTAAGGTAATAAAGGAAGGAATACAATTCACAAACCAATGCAATATTTTTTTTAGAAACGCTCGGAAATGGTGGCCCAAATGTAAAATTTAATTTATATATATTTTTTTAATTAATTTGAATATCAGTAATTTGTTTTGTTAACACCAATTTGGTTGTGATTCTGTTTGGTAGAGGTTTTAGTTTGAAATATAACCTAGAGCTTGTTTTCAAAAATATAGATTTTTTTTCATGAATAAAATTGCATTCACATTCGCATTCGATTGTAACTTTTAGGGTTTCCGAGATAAGCATGCTGTTTATCCTTATCTTGGACACCCTGTATACCGGATGATTCAAGTATATTGCCCAGGGCGAAAATTATGACTTCCCAAAGAGATAAATTAGTTCTACGTTATATCTAAAATAGTAAATTATTGAACGTTGATATTTTCCACTCAGATTAATTTATCGATTTTTTATAACCGCGTAGCGATTTTAAGCATTTTTTTTTTCCAGTAATTGTGAGGTTTTGTGTATCAATTTTTTGTCTAATAATTGTTGGATTTCATACATTTTGTAGCACAATTAAAATTAACTAATATGTTTCAGTTTCTGAAATAAATGAATTTTAATTTTTCGCAAGGAATCTATATAATGATTTATTGAAGTTGTGTAAAATATTTTTCACAGAAGGACAAATTATTGCCTCTAATCCCAGGAGAACCCTAATTTCACGAGTTTGGCCTGTCGGTGTATTAAAATCTGTATTTCGGCTCTGGAAAGTATTACTTTGTGGAGTGGCGAGGGTTTGTCATAAATTATACCTCTACTTCTACTTCATGGTAGACCATAAATCATAGAAAAATAAATTAAACGTGCGATTTACTTAAAATTATTTTTTTAAACGCAGATTTCCAAATTGGGTCCTAAGAATTAAAAGGATCATTTTTTGGCTATTTTATATCAAAAAATTAAAATTGAACATTGGGTTAAAAAAATGGATTTCATTAGATATTTTTGCAATTCGCATTATTAAAATGCTCATTATGTATATTGAATCTCATCGTTAAAACTACACTTTAATCGAATGGGTGAATAAAATTTTCTATTATTTAAAGGGTAATTTTATAGCTATTTTTAAGTTTATAGCCGAGTTTAAAATAATATTGAAAATTTTAATCCAGCAATTGGTAAGTTAATATCGTAGGTGTCATCATAGCCGAAGTCATCATCATTCTGTCTTGACGAGCAGTTGGTACCCGTTTTTGCCCTTGTCCTGGCCTTCTCTTATATCATCCAGTCTCTTTATGCGTAAATAGGTTAAATAGGTTTAATTCGCCTGCTCAATAAACTTGAATCACCCGGTATATACAGGGTGTCTCATAATAAATGCGGAAAATTTGACAATGTTGTAATAATCCATATAAATATGAAAATACATTTTATTACAAATTTTGATGCTATAGGAACGCAATAGTTCGCAATACGTGTGTGGCATTGGTTTACACTACATATGTCAACAACACTATATTTATGACGCCATTTAGTTTGAAAAATCCAGGAGCAATAGTTTTTAAAAATTTCAAATTTTCAAATTATTAAATTTTCAATAGTTAACGCACAATTTGTATGTAACTATCTCGCTAAAGAGTTTGAGGACCCTTTCTGCAGATTATTACAATTTTACATTTAAATATAATTTTGCGTGTTTGCCTGAAAACTATCCTTAACTTCTCATTTCGACTCAATTTATCTGTACGTTCTTAGGGTAACGATTAATGATTAATGTCGTTAAGTTCACTTAAACACACACGGCAATTTTCCCATCAATAACAGTAAGACACTAACTAATTTCTAAAAAAAGTTTTATTATATAAGAATGTTAAGTATTTTATATTCATGCATATTCTAAAATATCTCTGGGCGAAATAATGATATGCGGTAATTATGTAAAGACGTAGAATATTTAATATACAGGCTTACTTAATATGCATAGAGGAAATACGCGCTTTACTATAATTAATTTCGTTAAATTCCTGAATCTCCCAGGCGATAACTGCCGACTCTCGACTGCACTAATCCGCACTTGTCATCCGAACAATTCAATTTCCTCCAAACATTTTTCACGGGGCCCGAAATGCTATCATCTATTCCAGTATTTAATACTCGTGTAAAGTGTAAACAGTGGCACTTGGAGTGTGACTGTGTTAATACGAAGACAAGGGACCCGTTCTACCTGTAGACACACTTCATTACACCGGTCGATATCCAACATAGTTTACATGGGCCTGGCAGTAATGAACGTAATGGAATTAAATCCACTCAATTCTATGGTCCAGAAGGATGAAAGGATCATTTCGATATCGCTGCGCCATCAGATGAAAAATAGTTAATTGAAATCACTCGTGCGATTAATTTCCTTAATATGATTTTTAAGGAAATGAGATTTATAGCGGAGGCACTCCTGCCAAAATTATTACTCCGGAGGGATTAATTAAAGCTAGGTAGCATCTTTAAAATGCGCCAACGACAATACGCCTTGCAGGCAGGGAGAATGGTGTAAAAGGGGCCAACGACTAGCTCTGAGGGTGCTTTACAGAAATCCACTTCGTGTCACCCCTTATGGGACTAGAATGAATCGTGGGCTTTATTCTTCCCGATGCGGAAACGGGCGGCCAGCATAGGCCTTATTTTTTCTAGGGTATGCAATTGACGAATTTATCAACTTCCCTGGGAAAAGTTTCGCGTTATCGATTTGGTAAATGGTCAAAGTTCTCTTGTTTTTGTTAAAACCAAAGTTATGGATCATAACACATAAATCTAGACAGTTTTCTAATTTACCCTTCATTAGTTATCCCCCGCCATTCATACAGCAAGCCAAAGTAATGTTAACGTTTACTTTCTAGGAAATATCAATGCACTGAAACAAAGTTTTAGCGTACAACCACATAAAACGGGGGCCTTTGGAAATAACATACTCCCAGTTCCCTGCACCTGTTGTATTCACAGGAGTTTGCTGTCTGATAATGCCACCTAAAATGCCAAAATGTAAGCGGCACGCTTCATGCCTAGCCCCATTTTTCTTGTAATAGCGGAGACTGAATTAAATCTCGCAGAAACTTAAAGTTTGCCGTAAGAAGCAAATATTTGCTCGAGTAGCACTTGTGAATTATTTCAACTCGGAGAACAGCTGTGAGTGTTGCCTCCTACTATTACTTCGTGCGTTTTCCTACGTGACTGTAATTAAATTTACCCGGAGAATTTGATGCCTGTGCAAATATTGAAACGCTTAGGGGAATCGCGCTTGTCTTTTACAAAAAAAAAGATAAAAGTAGCTGTTCTGAATATTACCTGAACACTACATTATACGCGACATATATTTGCAAAGTTGCGCATTTTTCTCGAGTGCACTTATAGAAAAACTTAAAAGCTTCACGAGAGGTTTGCAAGAAATAAATTTAATAGCTCCACGAAACCATGATTTATTCAATTTGTGCAGAAACGCCGTTGCAACGGAATATTTTGTTGCTGCAAAAACAAATAATGTATTTTTTATATTATTATTAATTATAATTTAAATCAATATTCTTTTAAAACCCTATATGCCAAATATACTATAAATAAAATATCCTTGAAGAAAAGAGATTCCATAAAATTATAAAAAACTCTTGAAAACAATTAATTAATTAGGGAGACATGGAATTAGAATTTCATCAATAATATACTGCGATGATTATTCGATCACGTACGAATGAGAACGGCATGATAAAATTGTTCTCGCCAGATATGGAAGCGCAAAATTCATCCATCAACCTTTGTCAACGTATATTATTGAATAATTTGAACGCTGTCTTGGGGCATCGAAGTGCGCGAACGAATTCTCAAACGAACCGTGTCCCTCGAAACTGAAAAAGCACACAACAGGCACGATGTGCGTCAGAAGTCGCAGCGGGATTGCCAACAAAAGATGCGAACAATTCGTGTCTGGTTTCGCGAATTTATTACACCTACACCACTGATGAACGAGCGGCCGCGGTTTCGGCCGAATAAATTATTATTATGTCTGCTTTTAACGCGACCGCCCCGTCGCGTGGGGTGTAATTAAGTGCTCGCAATGACAGAATTAATCACAATAAGCATTGAAAATACGAAATTAATGTGGAAAGTTGGAGTTCATCTGCGAAAATTGTTGGGAAATGAGCAAAACGCCGAACAAGATGATTTTTGCAACTTTCCAACAATGTACGAATGCAGCAACCTAGATGTAACGCTGACTTTATCCTTGTTAAAGTATTGATGGGAAATTTAATGAAATTACAAATCGGCTCGCAATCAATTGCGGAATGCAGACATTGAAGCGAACGTTTGCTGCACGATTCCTATTTCAGATCAAATTCAATTTTTAATTAAAATAACATTTAAAATCATACATAAACTAAATTAAGATACTTATCTACATAGCCAATAGTACAACATATCAATTTCATTTTAAATTTTAAAAAAATCTGCAATAGTACTAGTAAAGATAGTAAGACCGGTTAGGTCGATAGCCTAGTAAAGATTGATCTCACTAGGCTATCGACCTAACCGGTTTTACCGCCGTAAAATCTGCAATATTTATTGGAAAGATTTGTGTAGATATTCTAGAAAAATAGTATACCCAGAAATAACTGGGTCCACTGTTATTCAAATAGTGGATTAGTTATTAGAATAGTTATTTTAAATAAATTTTAATTTAAAATATAATTGATTTAAATGTAAATTATGTTTGTATAATTTGATTGAATCATTGAATTGAAGGATAAAGTGTGTAACAATTACGATGAACAGGCGTGTTTCATAGTGCCAAGCGAGTGTTTTTGGGAAGATGCAATACAAAATTATCATTAATACAATTAATCGAGGCGAATGTAGCTCCTGGAATCAGTCAATAATGCGATAATTTTAAAGAAAGTTATATCAACTTTTATCTACTTTGTAAATGGTACATATTTAATTTCAGCCAAATTTGTAGAATTTAGTTATCTATCGCTAGTATTAAACCGCACCATATAATAACAAATAATAATAAATAATAGTTATTTAATTTAAGATACAAATGTAAAAAGTCGATGTTTATGACCAATCAAAATCTCTATGACATTATTAACGTATACTATTATTATAATATTATTATATTATTATTATTATAATATTATTATAATATCGGTAAAATATAACTGTGCCAAATGTTCAAATTTCAAAAATAATAATAAAACAATTCGTTATGCAGTAAGTCTATAGTGCAGATTTGACGACATTCAACAATGCCCGAAATTGTCATAATTCACTATGTAAAAGCACATATTGTATGTCATTTAATATCAAAAAAAGCCAATTCATAAGCTTATTATATTCTCAAAATAATTGTTAATGATAAATTATATTTTATAGTTATAAGTAGATAGTTATATTTTGAATCAAAATTGCATTTAAAAAGTTAAAACTAAAAATTGGAAATACGTTTTAGCAGCTTTTAATTAGGAATATAATTTTTTTTAACAAATTTAAAAAAAAATCATATTTTTGTTATAGTTTTATCCATCTTGGATACCAGTTATTATTATATTTTTTATTGTATTCTTCCTTCTTTATTGGAGTACTGACTGGTAGAAAGATAGCAGAAACTAGTCTAGTAAGGCGAAGAAAAAATAATAAAAACAACAAAACATCTTTATTTCTAAACATATACTAGCAGTAAGTACTCCAATAAAGAAGGAAGAAAACAATAAAATCATACCTAGGCACCTCGGAATAAAAACAGTATCCATTTAATTTTTGAAAAGATCTGCCAGAAATTAAATGACTTATTAAGTTTTAATACCTATATATTTATTAGTGTTTACTTGGTGTACTTATTTGTTGGTCATTGACAGGTATACAACACATAATAACCGTTGTAACCCGGCACCTCCACCAAAACGACCTACCCGGCACCTCCACCAAAAACAAAAACTTGTTGCACAACCATTATTTACGGTGTCCCAAAACTTTGTGGCATTCATTTAGGAGCACGCTAAGACAAAACTAAATGAAAATGTATTTTTTTTTTCTAATCGCTCTGTTTCCAAAATGTAGGATCTTACAGTGTTACTTAGCAAATCAGTTTTATTATTAACATTTCTACTAGAGTAGACTTGGAAATCTGATATTTTGCGACGAGTCACCCACTATCAATACACATATTCACAACTTCGAAAAAATGAAGCGTTTTTGAGATATTCGAGGTTAAAGTAAGTAGAACACAATATTTTTTTTAAGTTGAATCTTTCCGTTCTTGCGGCTACTGAATTTCCTTGGCAATCGCCCACTATTAAAAGCATATCCGTATATTCGCAGTTGGTGTAATTTTCCATAATTATTCAAGAAAAGATTTTTACTTTTTATAGAATAACATTCAGAATTCTTCTTTTCTTAACAGAGTAAACCTAAGCAGTTTTTTTCTACTCCTACACTTTAATTGATATATTAAACATTCACTACCTGTACCTAAATGATAGTCATTTAGATACAAATATTTCATTAAGATACAAGTTTATCTAAAAAGCCATTACACTGACACATATAATACATATATACATGTCGAATAGTGATAGTGATATGGAAAATTTAACCCCACCGGTCATTGTGGAGTAGACCACAAGAGCCACAAACAATTTATTACCAGTGAAATCGTTAAAAACTTACGTGTCGTAGAAAACATATTGTTAAATATATTAAAATTATTGTGTTGTATATATACTTTTAATAAATTTTGACAATTACCACATTTCATGCTTTGTCGTAGAAAAAATAGTGTATGCAAGTCGTATTTAATGGTTATTAAATGCTCGTTGCATAATATACTATTTTATATTTACTATTATTAAACAATTATGGGATGTTTCTAAGCACACTACATTATTATTATTGCAATTATTTGTTTTTACATTAATTAATGTGTTCTGCCCTGTTTAACTTTAACCTCGAATATCTCAGAAGCGCTTAACTTTGTAATATTTATGATTTGCTTTTAGAATATATTTAGGGGGTTGTACGGATCATGTGAGAAGAATATTTTATTGATACAGTTTTTATCACCCATTCACTTATTTATATATTGCCATGGATACCCTTATTCAAGGCTATTCTTGATTCTCTTCGGCATACTAATCTCGTGGTCCTACTAATCAATTCCGTACTAGCTGACCTGCACTACACCACAATTTCTTCGAAGTTCAAGAAGTATACATGTTTTTATGACAATAACGCAAATTCGCTGAAAAATGGTATATGATTTAAAAAATCCTACCTTAAACTTATTATGTAGCAATAACCATAGAAGAACCCCTGTTTCTACTGCACTGTGTATACTCAGATGATTGTAATTATTTGTGAATATGTCTATTAACAATATGTGTGGGTGACTGTCGCAAAATATCAAATTTCCAAGTCTGCTATAGTAGAAATGTTAATTAGAAAACTGATTTGCTAAGTAGCAGTTTAAGATCCTACATTTTGGAAACAAAAGTGATTAGAAAAACAAATTATTTACATTTTCATTTAATTTTACTTTCTTAGCATGCTCCTAAATTTATGCCACGAAGTTGTGCGACACCTTGTATAATAAATACTAACTGATTAATCCATTTCAAACAGAACTATTTGTATAATATGTTCCATTTTTATTTATATTTAAGAAGGCGGTGGTTTCATTTTATAAAGTTTTACACATGAACACCGACAAAAATGATCTGACTGTAAAAATTAAAATGTCAAATTTCTAATAACGTTGCCTCATACATATATTAAAATAAAAATAGCAAATCAAATCTCAATAGAACTCAATTTGACGGCAACATCGGCCACTCTCATAAAATATAACCTCTGTTTTTTTTTTTAAATAACCTATTTTTTTCAAGTCTAGTGACTTTTTACATTGGCCAACAATACTGTTACCCTAACAGAGCCAACTTAGCTAAAAATAAAAATGGAACAGAGTTTACATGGCAAATTGGTTTTTAATTTATTAAGTAATTTCGCAAATGTATCAACATATATAGATAATATTTAATAATTGGAACTATAAGAAAATACTTCAGTTTTTTTTTACGTTGGCCTTGTATGTTCCAACAACCACAACGAAAAAGAAATCAACACCGAGCTATATAGAAAGGCAGCTAGCAAATATAAAAACGCATCCCTCATTTAACGACCGCTGCGGTACATATGGAAATGCTATAAAAAAATGTGCCATAAATAAAATGAAAAAGTGAAAGATTAAGATGGCAGTTTTATACGTTTAAATTATACATACATATAATATATATATATATATATATATATATATATATATATATATATATAAGCGCAATGATACACCACTGCGATATTAAAATAACAGCGTGAAATAGATCTATAATATAAAATATAATATAATATATAATATTATAATAATTTATTATCAAACATGCTTCCGAAGTAACATTTTCCACAAAAGCCATGGGCTTGTCTGCACTTTTATATTAACTGTCTTATCCTATACATTTACTTTTAAGTAATGTTAAAATGATTAAATGATAATTCTTGTGCAGTATAATAGCAAATAATATTTAAGACAACCCGTCCGCAATAATATAATGTGAATGCAGGACAGTTATTTTCGAAACAGGAAACCGGTATGGAAATCACGGCCTAACTGTATCTCTAAATGGATTAAATCGCAAAAGTTTGCTGCTTGCCACTTGAAATTTAAATGATTTATAAGGAAAATCTTCAGTTGGCTAAAACCAGGAATCCGAAATTCAGATTTACGACTAATTTAATAAGTGCCCCACCCAAATAATAACATACAACGCTGCATTTATTTCATCATTTAAATGATGCGAATTGGAAAGGTAGTTTATAGAAATCGTGAGTTTATTTCATATGGCGGAAAACATAGCTTGAGAGCACATCGTCGGCTTACAAGTGAAATCACTTATGTCAAAACTATAAAATGTTAGAACGTACAATTAAAGTATTATATGCTGCTGTTAGATTTCTTACTCAGTCGTTTAATGAGTTAAGGATTTGGAAGTACGGCTACAGGACCCTTTACACCCCTACTGAGCCTGAGATTTGTTACAATTTAGTAAACCATCAAAATAAAATATAACTAAAAACAGCCAAAAATTGACTTAGTGTATTTCACTTGTAAGCCGACGACATACGAGTATGTTCTCGGATTTAAATATTGTTCAAGATTGACGTACTGTATTATTAGCATAAACATTAATTTCAAGAAACCACACCAATGTCGTCAACAGGTTATAATGATTGAATTTCAGGCACGACCTGAGCTAGAGCACAAATTACATATTTGAAATCAGGGTAAAATTTCTAAAGGATACTCTATTTTTTCTAAACTGGCGTTCACGTCATCAAAATAATAATCATAATAATGATGACACAATTTTACAAGGTTGCCAGCTGTCCTGGGTATTTAAAAATGGCTGCAATCAGCTGTTGCGCCCGTGCAATCTTGTGCGACTGTGCGCGGTTCGTATCAATCTTGTGGTTATGGTTTAACATCTACAATGGCAAAATATGCATTGCAATAATCGATCAAATGTAACAAGTTAAACGTCAAAGAAGTTTGGTTATACACACATGTTTGAGCACGTGTTCGTGAAAAAGATGTGGAATCGTCGCTGAAAAAATACCACGGCCGCCAACATAACATGATTTATTACATGATTGGCAGGCGAAAATTATGTCCGCGGTTAATACACCGATTACATATTTATAACCACCGGTCATCAGTGTTATGTAACAAATGATCCTCAGATTAATTTCGATTCTTAAACTATTGTTATGCATATTCTCGAAAACAATCACGTTGGTACGAAAAAACCTCCTCGCACAGCTGTTTGATGAGGTGAACGCCAGTTTAGAAAAATTAGAGTATAACACGCCATAACTCAAATCAAACTGAAGGCGTCGTTGAACGGTCAGTTGAAAATGCATCAATTAAGATAGATTCGCTGCGTCAAATGCAAGTCAAGTATAATTCTAATGAAACATAAATATAAACACACATTCGTATAGATGGATTGTGCATATTCATTATGTGCAGCGTTAAATTCTTTTATTTCTTATTTTTACAAGTTTCATATTAAGTGTAACAAGCCCGCCTTCGTGCTTTTTAATATATAAAATAGTTCATTGAAATGGCGAACTCGAACAAATAGCAATAGCTAAGTAGTTTAATTTCTAAAGTTGCGCATAGTTCGAGTATCACTTCGAGAAATTCATACCCAATTGGTTCGTAGACTTTCGAGACAGTGCAATTATTAGCTATATCGACTGACGCCCACAGTTGATTTGTCTAATAGATGCACAGTATTCATAATAACAATGCAATTGTATACATATATTTGCCATTGTGGCATTTCCACAAATAAGGTTTCCACGGACGAATTCCTAAATAAAATAAATGTTAAAATAAAGTTTTGTATAATGCAAGATTTACAACTGGAGACGAAAAATAAAATGCCATTTTCTAAAAAAAAGTTTAAGGTAAAGGCCAATTAAAAGAATAATTAAAAAGAAAAAATAGTAATAAAAAAAACCAATAGAAACAGATTTTTATTATAAAAATGGAATCATTTAATTATTCCAATTATAGTGCTTATAGCGTATGCAATATCTAATTAGAAGTATAAATATCGAAATAAATATCTTGCGAATGTCAGGCGTGATTTGTAATAATATTACAGCGGCATAATTCAAAAAATAACTTAAACTGCACTTGTTTCAAGATCCATGCACTCTTTGTTTATGAATAAAATTATTATATGAAATTTTATTTCAACAATATTCGCCTATACTATTAGTAAGTAATATCTACATGATCAATGTTCAAAGAATAGTACAATATTGACTTTACAGATAATATTGATTTCTGAAACAAAAATACATAAAAATTACCATACGGAACAAGTCAGGTGCAGCCCATCTCATTTTTTTTATTCCATATTTATTACAGTCGTCTTATTTAACAACCCTAATAAAACGCATGTTTTGTTTGCTCCAGGTGGTCGCAGGGATTGCTGTTCCACCAGGGAGCAGTGGACTGCGCCAGGGCGGCCTTGCTTCTACCATTAGGGATGTCCATTCTGCACTGTCAGCCGGTGAACAAATGTTCGTTGGTGGAGACGGCGTTCTTGCTCCTCGTGACCGTCGCCACGGTAAACATGTTGACCACCGTACTGAATGATTCGCCCGTGTTTCCGGAGGACGAGAACGATACGGACATATCGGACGCGCCGCTACTGATGGACTCGCCCCAATGCGTATTATTTGGGACATTCATGATATGGTTCTCCTCTATCACAATCAATTTGGGACCGACGTTTCTATCAGGTAAATAAATCGTGTACCAGTTTACAAGCAAAGTGATACAATCGTCAAATATATCTATAAATTCATTATATGTAGGTAATAATCATTAATCATTTACATATTATGTTTCAACAAATTAGTACTTTGTGCTGTTTTTTTTTCTTTCTAATTCTGCGGTTGAAACGAAATATTTATTTGAGATCTGCAAAATCGAATTTGACTATTTTAAATAAATAAATAACATTGTATGTGTGCCATAACTTTTTTGTGGATAGTCATAAAGTTTTTATTATACTTATGAAAACACCTCGTTACCATTCGCTGTGACACTGACGGAAAGGTGACATTTTCAGAACAAGGCACGGAAATCTTTTCCCTATCCCGATTTTTTTTTCTTGTGCTAAATAATTTCAGAACAGAACATGGAAAACTTTTCGCGATCTCCGATATTTTTCGTCGTATAAAGTAATAATAAATTATTATTATTAATATGCCCTTTACCTTTCGGTGTGGGCTATACATGTTACATATCTTACATTACAGTTATATTACATTGTTTTGTTATGTATTTGCAAATTCGTTGCACTCTCTTCCGTTCTTTGCCATTTCTCTTGCTTGTTTCACTGTCTTCCCTCTGCTGTTTATTATTTCGTCTATTTTGTTGTCCCATTCTTGTCTTGGTCTACCTCTTCCTCGTTTCTTTCCTGTTTTTGCTTCCCAGATTTGTTTTGTTTGATTCGTATTTTTCATCCTAATTAGATGTCCGCACCAGTTGAGCTGCTTCTTTTCTATAAACTTTTCTATTGATTCTATTTCCAATTCCTCTTTGTTGTCTTTATTTCGTATCCTGTCTTTTTCCGTTACTTGTTTTACTCTTCTCAGATATTTCATTTCTATTGCCTGTAATCTACTTTTATCTCTCTTTGTTAGCTTCCACGTCTCGCTCCCATATGTCAAAATCGTTCTGAACATAGTTTTGTATGTATTCATTTTTGTCTTTCTGCTTATCTCTTTCTTGTTAGTAAGTATATTATTCAGGGCATAGTACATTTTTATTGTGTTGTTTATTCTGTTGCTTAATTTTCCATCCATTTTCCCGTCTTCTGTAAGTTCTACTCCAAGGTATTTGAATTGCTCCACTTGTTCAATCTGGTCCTGTCCTACCTGTATATTCATGTGTTCTTTCTGTTTTCCTATTATCAGTACTTTTGTTTTGCTGTAGTTCATCTTCATGTTATATTTCTCTAGGTGTTTATTCCATACGTTCAGGTTATGTTGCAGGTTCCTCTCACTTTCTGCTATCACTACCACACGATCGGCGTATGCTCCTTCTGATATTTTAACCATTTGCATGTTTTTGTATCCTACGTTTGCTTTTATTATTTCTGTTTTCATGCTCTTCATTATTTCATCCATATATTGGTTGAATAGTGTTGGGCTGAGAGCTCCCCCTTGTCTTAGCCCATTATTTGTTTTAAAAGTTCTTGAAATTTGCCCTTTATATATTATTGCATTACTGTTGTTGTTATATATATTCTGTATTACTTTCACTATCCTGGTTTATATTCCTCTCTCTTTTAGTATTAGCCATAGTTTCTTTCTTGGGGTCATGTCAAACGCTTTTTCGAGGTCTATGAATCCCAGATATGTATTTTTATTATTTGCGATTCTTTTTTCTGTGATTTGTTTTATTGAGATAAAACATAAGAAAAAAATTCCCATAATTTAATAATTTATAAAAATGCCTATGTAATATGATATATCATTAGAATCGTTGAAAAGAGGATTTTTTTATAAAGTCATAACCGACTATGGTTTCCATTAGAAAAAACACAAGTTTGTGTCATAACTCAAAAATTATAGCTTAAATAAAATAATCGGCTAGACTGTATTATTAAGCACATAATTTAATATAACTTTTTCCTTTACACATTTTTTCTAAGTCAATAATAACGGATCCATAGGCACCGAACCAAATAACAAAAAATATATTTTTTCGAGATATCTAGTTAGCCATGCAATTTTTCAAAAAAAAAAAGCTAATGAAATTGAAGTCGTATAACTGCAATTCTTTCCCCATTTAATCGTTCCTCTATCTCCACTAGTTTCCGAGATCCCCATACGAAACATCCGAAAAAACTCACCCTGTATATTGTTTTATATCTATAACACATCTCATTTGTGTATGGCAATGAATCATCGTGTCGCCATCATTTTTTATTATTTTCACCTATTCGATTGATTCGTATGAGTTGTTCAAAAAATTACTGTATAAATGAATCATAATATTTTAAACGCTTAACTTAAATGGTGCACTTTATCACGGCGACTAGCAAAAAATTAGACTCCACACAATGATATATTTTCGGCAGACACCGCACCAGAAACATTATATTACTGGGGATAAATCAAATGCTCCAGAATACAGTTTTCCTACATTATATGGAAAATTTCAGAGCTTGTTACTACATATGAATACTTGTGGCAGCAAATATAACATTCTTGTCATACATTATTATGAACGCAATATATTTAAGATTTTGTGTCAGGATATGTAAAGCACATTTGTGCCTATTCAAAGGAGTATAAGTAACACTTCTCACTAAAATAAAATAAGTACTTTATAACATACATCATTTTACATTTATTTCCATAGATGTTCGAGATTGGGAGAAAGTCATATACTTACAAAACAATATGTAATATATATAACGATCTTTATTAAGGCTATCGACCACAGAAGGGGTCTTTCCGCCCTCAATATGTAATATTCCATTAGAATAATTCAAAATATGCATCAGAAAATACAAACGTATCAACAAAAGTTGCTCAGACTGACGGCCATCTTGTTGAATACACAACTCTGACAATTTCTAGTTACTGCATAAGTTGTATTTAATATACAATTATGAGGTATTTCTCGTGTTTTCCACATTGCGGTTGCTTTGTTTTTTACGCCACACTTGAAAAACTATTCAAACATTTTTTTTGTCTGTAACGAATATTCAATCAAAGCCAACTTGTTATATATCTTTGGAATCAGAAAAATAATGTCTACCAGAAAGAAAATAAGAAAATATATGTAACCATTTGAAAAATAAAAGTTGGCTATCGCTGAAATGAACATTGATTTTGCAAAAAAAAAAATTAGGGCCCCTTTGTAGAACATGTGGAGCCATTTAATCTTGTTTTTGTTTTTTTGAAATCGGCCAATAAATAAAGGAGTTATGGCCAGCGGCGTTTCGTTTTCTAGGAGACACTCTGTATGTGAAATATTATGTGTCAGATTTATAAAACATTTTGAGATGTTTGGTCCATACTATCTACAGGGTGGTTACGATATGTGCTGGTGCTAATTTTGTTATATATTATACAGGGTGTGTCAGACCACCCGTATCAGGCACTTTTCTAAGTAATTTGACGACGTAGAAGTTCGAAAAAAAATAGCATGACATATGCCTACCTGAAGAATTGAATGGAGGTAATTTCGATTTCCGGAAAGTACCGAAATTAGCCTTAACTGCACTCAACTTCAGAATTTTAAATGGTTAGGTATTTCAAAAAGAAACAACTTTTGTAAGAAAAGTTTTTATGCAAATGATATGCTTAACGAAATAAAAATTAATGTTTCAGACAATCAGTCACGCCATTTTCTCGAAAATATGACGTCGTAAAGGTTCAGAAAGAGAAATAACATGGCATAAGCCTACCTAAAGAATTTAATAGTGAAAATTTCGATTCTTGGAAATAACCACAAGTAGGCGTAACTGCTCTCAGCTTTTAAGTATTTATATAAATACTATGTCATGCCACACGTGACATAGGTTTCCATTTAAAATTCTGAAGTTGAGTGCAAATACGCCCACTTCCGGTAACTTCCGGAAGGCGACATTACCTCCATTCAATTCTGCAGGTAGGCTTATGCCACACTATTTTCTTTTCGAACCTCTACGATGTCAAATTACCGAGAAAATGGCTTGATACGGGTCTGAAAAACACTGTATATTATATGGTTTTTAGTAGTTTATCCCTTAATGGTTCTTCCAATTACATAGTTTCGGCTTCGCTTATTTACATTGTCAGAGATGTTTTATTAATATTTAAAATAACAGGAAACTTAGCTAAACACAAATTATAATATGTTAGATAAAATCATTTCACAAGGCATATACAGTTGTATGAAAGTTCAGAAGTTTAAATTAATGGAGATTTCATAATACATGCGATTTTGTGCCTATTTGTTGCATTGTTAGGTTAATTCCTATAAACCTAATCTATAGGAATATGAAGATTTCATAAAAAGTGCGACTTTGTGCCTATTTGTTGCATTGTAAGATTAATTCTTATAGACCTAATCTATAGGAATTAACCATTTACCAATTCACCAACTAACAACAAATAGGCACAAAATCGCATTTTTATGAAATCTCCATTAATTTCAATTTCTGTACTTTCATGCAACTGCTTATGCTTTGTGAAATGATTTTAAACTGTACATTTATGATATGTACCTACATATCATGGAGTTCTTTTTTCCATTGGAAAGATTAATTACAACAAAAAATTTACCCGTAAATGCCACAGCCTGCCAATAAAAGAATTAAAATACAATTTATATCAAAACGTTAGTGCAATCAAAAATCAATACTGCCTAATGTCTAATTTATTCACTGCTGTCTATTTTTTGTGATTGGAAACTTTTCTGTGTAAAATCAATAATTTATAATATATTAAATTGCCAAGTTTGTAATAGTACATCGCTAGAAATTATGTTGGAGCTCCTCAATTGCAGCTTCGTAAAATTATCTAAGTTCGGTTTAATTTATAATTCCAGCGTTATAAGAATTCTGTATAAGTTCCACAATAGCCAAAAGTAACCGGTCGTCAAAGTTATCTGGACAATCTATCAAAGCTATTAAAGTTCATTAACTGCGTTTTATTGTACCTATATTAAAAGCTTGAATCAGTAGACAAGTAGATAATTGTAAATAGAATTAAAACAGTCCTACACAGCAGTTGAAATATATATGTAGTCAACTAGTCACGTATTTTGATGAAAAGGCCTTTAGGAGTTTTATTTATCAAACTTTTAGAAGCTCTAAATCGCCGAATACTATTACGAAACGCAATAAATTTTCGCGTCATAAATATTGGAATTGGATTTAAATTAGTAACACAGGATCGAATAATACGGCCTGTGCGAGTTTGATTTAAACACTGATGATTTTAAATAAAACAAAAATTGCGAGATTTATCTTTCCAGGGCATTAAAAGTTAACATAAAAGACTCATAATTTACATTAATGCCAACGAAGTGGCAATTGACTTTCTAATTATCTCTGCAAAATCAGGTTTAATGCGAGTGCCCTTTTACGTAGACATTTATTATACAGGGTGTCCAGCAATAGTTCAGCAATTTCAAGTCGAAAACTTCCAGTAAACATATGATCTAAATGCAATCATTACAAAGTTATTGACAGTTGAATGTTATCGCTACGCTCAAAGATCATAAACATAAGATGTTTTTAAGGTTGTTATATTATTATTTGGTACTTACTGGTAAAAAAAATTTTTTATTTTATTTTATTATTTATTTATTTTATTTCGCCTGACTAGTTTCGGTTAGTATTTAACCATCTTGAGAGCCATCTAAGATGTTTTGCTTATTATCTGTATGAATACGAAAAATGGTAAAATTTTCTAATGAAGAATATGGCGATATGCATTACATTTTGACTATGTCAACATCGTCTAACACTATAAGTGGGACTTCTTACAATTCTACTATTGCACTTGTCACATTTACATATGAAACTTTACACTGACAGATATGAAACTTTACACTGACAGATCAATGAAATAACCCAACATTTAATTTGCTGACCAATTAGAATCCACTTATAGTGATAATTGCTGTCGGACACTTATCGCTTTCAAGGAGGTTAAGATTAGGTTTCATGAGGTTGCTCATATAGTATGCCCAATGGGTTAAAATCAATGCAATCTGGTGCATACTAGTAGTTTCATTTAGAATATACTTTTTTCATCGCAAAATTTTTCGGATTGTCTCCAAATAAATTCTTTTGACTTTTTGATATTCTCTGGCGTGGAGCCAACAGTTTCTAGCTTTATATATGTAAGATATTTGATGCCAAACCGGTTGGAAGACATTTTTATAATATTTATTAAATATTTGCCAATGTCAATACGACACGTGCAATAGTCTTGCAAAATATGTTTCGTGCATAGTTCCTTGCTAAGATAATACCCGCTATAATGATGCATTCGAGTGATGCACTCGTGCTTCGCACGTGTGCACATTTTCATGGCAACAAGCTCTCGTGCAACTATAGCGGATATTATCGGCAGGTCACTATGCACTTAACATATTACTATTGAATAGTGCACTCTTCTATCACGTGACATTTGTGAGCCAATTATGTTGTCAGAATTTCGAAGTTTCGCCCAATCATCCTTCTATTTAGTAATCATTTTTGTTACTGGCAAAATTATCGCTAATATGCGCCTACGTAGTTTTCTCGCTTTAATGTCACTGTCACACAGACTCTTCTATAAAATCAATCATTAGGACGTTTATTTCGATTACCCCCTCTAGGAAAAGGGCTAAAGTCGGCTACAACACGAGACTGGATCCATTTCATAGCGTTATACATTCTTCCTATTATAAAGATAGACCCTACCTTCACTTCGTTTTAGTATTCTTTTAAAAGCGAGCAAACTATTTAATTTGAAACATGGCATTGTTGCAGTCGATGGGTTAAATAATGTTCTCCTAATGAAGTGTTTCCAACAAGTTGTGTGGATGTACCAATGTAAAATATAATTGAATGGTTTATTTCAGAATCTGGTCAAGTGCACTTTTTCAAATTGTTGGGAAACAAAGAAAAACATTATATCGTTGATATTTAAACAGATTTTCGCCTGAAAAAATTTCTAGTATTAGTTAACATATTCCCAAAGTTAATGCTGACTGTAACAAATTTATTATATTTTTCCCTTAAAAAATATTGAAAATATTGCAGTTGACTCGTTTCTACAACAAAATACGCTTTTAATGTAGAAACGTATATTTTTAATGGTAATTTCCTAATTTTTTGTGGTATTATGAATTTTAACAAACAAGACAATATTATAAACTACATATTTTTTATTTGGACACAGAATAAAACATAAAATTTTCTGTGTTTTCATTAAAATGCAATCAAGAAATTTAAACTCATTTTCTGATTTGTTAACTATACCAAACTACTAAGTAATGGTAAACCAATGGTAATTGTTAGCATGGTATTAGTATTATACAAAATACCACAGAACTTTAACTGCAGAAATTTGAATTTACTGCAGAAACACGCTATGCGATGTCGCTTGACAGATTTCTGCACTAAACGCGCTATTCATTGTGAATTATATCCCATAAAACGGAATATCAAGTTATATGCAGAAAAATATTCCCTGATAATAGGAGATACTGATTCCGCAAAACAAGAAAAACCCATAAAAATGTCAGTTGACCAGTTTCTGAAATAAACGATTCAATTACAGTTGAACCTAGAGAGTTTAGTCTCCGACTTTTAATCAATAGCCATAGTAGAAATAGAATGGTAGGATTAAATCACTCAAGAAATTCAAAAATATATTTCCCCCTTCATATAGCAGACTAAAAAGGTGATGTTAATATAGCAGATATAGAAAGTATTGTAAAAATTCTCATGCTGGAGATTCTTTGATAATTGTCACGACCGACGCAAGAAACTGCTGACAATGTATGTCTGCTGAAAGTATTGTAAAAATTGTCATGCTGGAGATTCTCTGATAATTGTCACGACCGACGCAAGAAATTGCTGACAATGTCTACGACTTAGTTCGCAGCGATCGTAGAGTAACGATTAAGCACATATTGCAGAAAGTTTTGATGTCAACCGTCGTAAACATTATTGTAAACATATTGAGTATGAAAAAGTTTTAGCGAGATGTGTTGTCAGAATACTTACGCCTGGACAGAAACGTATAAAAGAGTAGAGGTGACATGTCACCTTGGTGCAGTGTACATTATTTCATAGATAAATGGGTAGTAGGATTATTAATGTTAGTATTACACAGAATGTAAAAACTGGAGTATTTTCATATTGCATTTGAGAAGTATTAGTTTTCTCAAATGCAGAATGAATTTAGCAGGCTGATTCCTTTTAGCAGTTAAATGGTATTAAGATAATTGGATTGTAAATCTCGAGAAAATATTAGAAGATTTTGGATATTAGACATAAGTGCGTTCGAAAATTTGCAAAGCTCGTTCATACTTATTATAACGATAGACCCTACCTTCACTTCGTTTTAGTATTCTTTTAAAAGCGAGCAAACTATTTAATTTGAAACATGGCATTGTTGCAGTCGATGGGTTAAATAATGTTCTCCTAATGAAGTGTTTCAAACAAGTTGTGTGGATGTACCAATGTAAAATATAATTGAATGGTTTATTTCAGAATCTGGTCAAGTGCACTTTTTCAAATTGTTGGGAAACAAAGAAAAACATTATATCGTTGATATTTAAACAGATTTTCGCCTGAAAAAATTTCTAGTATTAGTTAACATATTCCCAAAGTTAATGCTGACTGTAACAAATTTATTATATTTTTCCCTTAAAAAATATTGAAAATATTGCAGTTGACTCGTTTCTACAACAAAATACGCTTTTAATGTAGAAACGTATATTTTTAATGGTAATTTCCTAATTTTTTGTGGTATTATGAATTTTAACAAACAAGACAATATTATAAACTACATATTTTTTATTTGGACACAGAATAAAACATAAAATTTTCTGTGGTTTCATTAAAATGCAATCAAGAAATTTAAACTCATTTTCTGATTTGTTAACTATACCAAACTACTAAGTAATGGTAAACCAATGGTAATTGTTAGCATGGTATTAGTATTATACAAAATACCACAGAACTTTAACTGCAGAAATTTGAATTTACTGCAGAAACACGCTATGCGATGTCGCTTGACAGATTTCTGCACTAAACGCGCTATTCATTGTGAATTATATCCCATAAAACGGAATATCAAGTTATATGCAGAAAAATATTCCCTGATAATAGGAGATACTGATTCCGCAAAACAAGAAAAACCCATAAAAATGTCAGTTGACCAGTTTCTGAAATAAACGATTCAATTACAGTTGAACCTAGAGAGTTTAGTCTCCGACTTTTAATCAATAGCCATAGTAGAAATAGAATGGTAGGATTAAATCACTCAAGAAATTCAAAAATATATTTCCCCCTTCATATAGCAGACTAAAAAGGTGATGTTAATATAGCAGATATAGAAAGTATTGTAAAAATTCTCATGCTGGAGATTCTTTGATAATTGTCACGACCGACGCAAGAAACTGCTGACAATGTATGTCTGCTGAAAGTATTGTAAAAATTGTCATGCTGGAGATTCTTTGATAATTGTCACGACCGACGCAAGAAATTGCTGACAATGTCTACGACTTAGTTCGCAGCGATCGTAGAGTAACGATTAAGCACATATTGCAGAAAGTTTTGATGTCAACCGTCGTAAACATTATTGTAAACATATTGAGTATGAAAAAGTTTTAGCGAGATGTGTTGTCAGAATACTTACGCCTGGACAGAAACGTATAAAAGAGTAGAGGTGACATGTCACCTTGGTGCAGTGTACATTATTTCATAGATAAATGGGTAGTAGGATTATTAATGTTAGTATTACACAGAATGTAAAAACTGGAGTATTTTCATATTGCATTTGAGAAGTATTAGTTTTCTCAAATGCAGAAGGAATTTAGCAGGCTGATTCCTTTTAGCAGTTAAATGGTATTAAGATAATTGGATTGTAAATCTCGAGAAAATATTAGAAGATTTTGGATATTAGACATAAGTGCGTTCGAAAATTTGCAAAGCTCGTTCATACTTTTTCAGTACAGACAAGTTAACAAAATTATCGAAAAATTTAAAAAAGGAAGTTATTAAATAAATAACTATGGCCAACTCTTTCGGACTTACACTATATGGAAGATAACAATTCTCGTATTATTCCTTTCATTGAACCATAACTTGAAGAACGAATACGGCAATAAAGGTTGTCTTGCGAAAAACACGTATGGCCTGTGTCATACTCTGTGTACGTCTGTGTTCTACTCATTGACTATAACATTTATACCAAAACTGTCTATGTAATGTTTCTTTATAATCTTAAATATTTCGTGAACTTTAATCATAGGCATGCTATTTGTTAACCTCAAAATAAAAATAACTTGCTCGCTTCAAATTTTATTGAAAAATATATATCCACGGCGAATTTGTGATATCTGGTAATATGTGCAAAATCCCAATATAGGACAATTAATATTATAAAAATGGAGGCAACTAAAAGTAGAGCTTGCGAAGATGATACTCTCGTCTTACATACCACTTCAAAGAAGAAGGTATTGTGTCATTATATACATAGTCCGCAATAATGGAACTATTTATGGAGCAGTCTCGAGTTCGTAAGTCCCGTGAATATATATGGCTTTCCTCTGGACGATCATTAGCGCTATTGTCTGCCGTTTCTAAAGCGACAGTGTAACAATAGCACGGTACACATTTCTTTTGAAAACACAGTAGTCTTAATTATCATTTCGAATTTAACCACAAACGCACAATAAAACTGCCGATCACAAAAGCGGTCTACTTTAATATTGAGTATCCGTAATTAATTCTCTGATGAGTTTGAATTGGTTTCAGGTGCATTGGCCGCTCAAGGGGAGACGGGCCACAGAGCGCCCTCGTGCCCATTAATCCACGGGCCACTTAGACACTACATCCTCAACGCTCTATGGATTATGGTGAACCTTGTGTGCGTCCTGCTGACCCTTTTCCATCTGAGGAAGCTGCACAGGGACCTCACGAAGGCGAACGTTGAGGCCGTACGGGTGGCAGGACTCGTCACGACGCTGGTTAACGTGACGGGGGGCGCCGGAACTGGGCCACCCAATGCCAACGGGGAGAGGGTACGTAATTATGACGCCAGCGTCACGCGTAACGAGCTAAATGCCCTCATAATTCGGGGCACGTCGCCCCAACTGGGGGGACAGACACCTATCCACGGCAATTCCGACAGCTTTGGGGCGCGTAAATATTTACGGATAACAAATTGAACACGGGTCCCGAGCCCAGAAAATACGACAAATAATAAATGAGCTCGAGATTTCATTTGTTTTCGGTATGCAGTTAATACATCTCTGGTTCATCAGATTATGTTTAGATTGAAAATGCTGACGAAATTCTAATTACTCTAAAAAAATTATGTCCGACTGAAAGATTATTAAAATCAAGAAACACACAAAATTCGAGTGAACTTCGAACTTACACATTAAGTACAATAATAAATCTTAAATTACGTCTTACGCCATGAAAAACCATGAAATCCTAAACAAAAAATATAAAAACATTTTATTATTAAGTTACGATCTAAGATTTTCCAGCAAATTTAGCTCCTGGTTGGTCCCTTTTGACTGTCCACCAGTAATCTGCCAACATATTTGGGTTCCATGTGTTAGAAATGTCCGGATGGAACCTTTCTCCGTGCTCATCGCTCGCAGCCCCCAAATTCTCAAGAAAAAAAAGCAAGTCTAACAAGTCGAGTAACAAATGAATCTTGAGTGACATGTTGCAACCCAGTGCTTGATAAGCCAACAATAGCTCGCTAACCAACTCTCTGTAGCCTTCACTCTTATGGTTACCCAAAAAATTTGCAACAACATTCTTAACAGATTTCCATGCTGGTTTTTCTACCGAATCTTTTGTTAACTCCCTGATTTGAGGGCCTACGAAAATACCCTCTTTTATCTTTGCATCACTTATTTGGGGAATTTTTCTTATATATACAAAAATCCACTCCCATTGCAATTCATTGCCTTTCCAAAAATTTTGGTCAGGCTTAATTTGATATGCAATGGTGGAAGAAGTACTTCGAATGGCTCTACAAGGGGTAAATACTTCACATTTTTTTGTCCAGGAATTAACGATGCACGTGTAGGCCATATATTTATATAGTGATGGTGGTTTGTTCTGTATCGACTGTCCTATTCATATAAAACGCAGCAGAATTTAGTACAACCCAGCTGAAGTCCGAGCAATAGGGCAACAACTTTTAAATCGCCACAGATTTTGAAAAAATATGTACTGTACTTGATTTTTTCACGTAATAACTTAATGTTTTCATAAGCTTCTTTCATATTAGCAGCATGGGTCAGAGGTACAAAAGGAATAATATTTCCGTTATGCAGTAACACTGCTTTTAGACTTGTTTTAGAAGAGTCAATGAGTAAACGCCACTGGGAAGGATCAAAATTGATTTCCAAAATCTTCATAATCCAATGTATATCATTACAATACACCAAGACCCAGTCTTGAGAAAAGTATGCTCTGAAGTTGATCACGATTTCGAAAATAGCTGATTTTAGTTTCATGATGTAGCATATTCCATCCTTTTAATCGAGATCCTAATAGTTCTGACTGATTTTCTGGCAATTTTATATGTCGAACCAAATCGTTTAGGTCTCCTTGAGTTATCTTGTTGTGTGGCTTGGTTCGAATTTATTCAAACTCAGAGTCATCGTCGTTTGAAGATCATCTTTGACACATTTGACTTCATCCAACACATTGGTTTAAAGTGGAGAAGTGTGTATCGTCAATCTCAACAGACGCGGATGCAACTGGTATATGCAAATTTTCACTATGAGGGACTGGTCTTATGGCTGAAGGTAAATTAGGGTAAATAACTGTTTGTTTTTTATCGACATTATACCATTTTCGTCAGTAAGACAAAAATAGCAGTCCGAAATGTGGTCTCTTGGTTCGGTCCAAATCATGGGTACAGCAAACGTCATATGACGGGACCATTTCTTCCAGTCGGTTAAATTCTTCACGCACGTTATACAACAAATATGAGGAGCCTAGGATTTGTCTTGACGGGCCACAGCGAAACCAAAATACCGGTGATAACTCTCCAAGACTAGTATTGTGAAATTTCGTCTTTGTTTTTTTAAAGTCAGTTCACCGCAAACATAAAAAAATAGTTAGGATCGTTACTACACTTTCTCGACATGTTAACGCAGTTAAAAAATCACGAAATCATGAAATAAGTCATGAAATCACAGACAAATAATTTTATGACCATTTCTTCGCAAACGTTCATTTGATTTTATTGCCGTAGTACTAGTTATAAGTATTACCGTATAACAAGAAGACTGCAGCTAATTAAAACAAAACAACTGCAGTTTAATAATGAGTGTAGTTAGCTAAAACAGTATTAGCTATCAAAGTTCGTGTGGCATGACTAGTGTTGACCAGTGTAATCGGTCAACCTCTTGACATAAGTGTTGTTAATGCTTTACCTACTAAAGTTGATGTGCTACGGTATTTTGAATGGGTGAGAAATCAACTGAAATCAGAGGGTGTCATGTCATTAACCAGAAAAAAGGTAATTGCAATGCGTGTGGCTCGAAAACTAGAAGAAGTTTGGAAGAAGGCTTCCATTCCCGTTTCAAGCACAAATAACATTGCTTTTATAATTTTAAAACTTCACGAGCAATATAAAAAAACGCGAACAGCTTTAAACGTCGGTTGAGAACTTTCAGACATTGTAAATAGTCTGTTTGATATTTGGTCCTGTAAATGTAATGATTTAGACAATTGTGTGTGTCCAGCACAAAGAAAAGTGGCACCATTGGAGCATGATTTCTTGAACGACCAACGAAGTCTGAGGGTTATGATTATCGCAGGTCGCGATGCAGTAGAGAGTAAAAAACTCAAGAAATGTAATAAAAGAAAGGAAAGGTCTTTGAAATCCGAGTTAAATAGAAGTCTCGAAGAAGACTCAACTAGCAAGTGCTCTTTTGCAGGATTTAAATATTGTAACGTCAAAAAATCAGGCAGCGGTAATAGATAAATCGAAGATTTTTCGTGAAAAGTTAAACAACAGTCTAGGAATTAGTGGAACTCGCACATCAGAAATAATTACACTCTATTTTTATGATCGAAAAGATGAAACAATTAGTAAACACGTTGTAAGTGGTAAATGTGTCCGGATAACTTTACAAGAACACATATCTTTGGTTGAAGAACCTGATTCAACATATTTTGGCCACGTAACTCCACACAGTGGCTCTGGGGAAAACATAGCATCATCAATACTAAGATATGTGAAAGAAACCTTCATTGATGAGAAAACTATTACAGCTACTAAGATTGTGATGGCACCGCAGCAAATACGGAAGTCTCTAAAGGATCAATTTCTTTGTTCGAAAATGCGATAAAACACCCAGTACAAGAAGTGGTTTGTTTGCTTCATTTAAACGAATTGGCTCTTAGGAAAGTTACGACTATGACGTTTGTGGTTTCATAGAGCGGGATGGATTCATTAGATCAAGATGGATCAAGCTGGACAGAAAATACCTTCCAAAGTTTGAAACAAAACATCACTTCACATCTGCAACTACAACAGCCCAGGAATAAACATCAAGCAAGATTTTATTTTCTATAACGATAAAGTATCATTTTAATTTTGAACAAATTTTTGAAACAATGAACTTAATCTAATATTTGATTGTTTTATATTTTATATAAATTAGTTGCTATAAATTGTCCTTTACAACCAGCCTAACCAAAATCTTTGATTACAAGTTGAATTTTCATCAATTATCAAGATCAACAGATTTTGAGTTACTTTTTCGAAGTCAATGTTTTGAAACTTTTTTTTCTTTAGAAAATATTTACACCCTTATACACAACCACAACAATATTATGTCAAAATATGAGTCATACCCGTATAAAGTGTCATACTAAACAACATCCAAATCAATGTAAACGTTCTCCATTTATAAGAAAATTTTGTTTTTTTTTTAAATTAACTTTGAAGCTAAACCAAACGCATTTGTATATAGATAAGTTTTGTTAAATCGTCTTTTTTTGATCCCAATAATCTGTGGTTAAGCCGTGTCCACGTAATTTAGAGACACCCTGTATTTATATTAAAGAAAATTGAAAGTCTACGGTTTTGACAAAATAAAAATGAAACTTTGGGCGCATTCCGGCAGACCTAAACATTTTTCAATTTGACTATTTTTTTTTGTAGTAAATATGTGACCATAATACCAAGTTTTTATCAACTTGAAATAAAAAGTTTTTCGTGATACACTTTAATTTGCATCGCTGGTAAAAGCACAATTTAGACGATATCATTTTAAAACCTGCCATAAAAAAACTTGGTATATGTGTTTTCAATAAATAAAAAGGTTTTTGTCGAATCTTAAACCGTTTTTCAGAATTTACCTTCGAAATGTGGTAGGTACTCCATTCTGCCTGCTGCCGAAAAATATTTTTCTGCTTAGGACGAAAAAGACCGTTACCTTTCAACCAAGGTCTTTAACAAAATTATGGGGTTTTCGTCCAGATTTTCATACCGAAAAATACTATCTTATGATGCAATCGAATAAAAATGCTATTATGAGCTTATTGTGAAATGATTATGTCTAGTCAAAACATGCCAGTATTTGAAGTAAAGTCAGTATTTGCCAGTAAAAACTTGAAACAGTACTTCCAGCTGTATGCCACAAAAACATAATAAGAACTCTTAATTTTATCAACGTGAAACAAAGGCTTTTTATTATACTTATCTGAAGTAACCTTGATTCCATACATTTTCTGAACAGCACATGGAAAAGTTCTCCCGTGGGCTGTTCAGAATATGTTACCTTTCCGTAACTGTCAAAACGTAACAAGGTTATTTCAGATTTAAAAAATTAAAAATGTATAGTATAGTATAAAAGTATAGTAAAAAATATCGTTCATTACACGTCCAGAATTTTTTTTTTCCGTGGTTACATGACTTCCCGTGTTAGCTACGCCTCACGTGGGAAACGTCACGCGCGCACTGAAAACCCCTTACTTCCAGCATCATAATGCAATATACTATTTCTGGTTTAAAAAAAAATGGGGGGAAAACGCAATTGAATATATTATTCTACACATCTTCCTGACTAAAATGCACAATCAATGGCCAAAATACGAATATACCAATACGGCTGCATTGTAATAAAATGCTTCTATTGTTTACGGATAAAACTAAACTAAAAAATTTTCTCATTATTGTATTTTTACAATCGATAGTGTATTTTACTCAGGAACATGCGTACGATGTTTTGTGTACCTGCGTTTTTAGTTTTTGTTTTTTTTTTGTTGTGGAAACTGGGCAATTCTAAAAAGAAAATTATAAACAAAAATTACACACCGATCAAATTAATGTTTCTTCTGGATTCAAAACTTTATTTATTAATCCTAATTTTTGGGACATGCAGTTTTCGAGCTAGCCTGGATTTATTTTTTGGACATTTTTATAATCCTGTTTCAGAAAAACACTACTTGATCGTGGGCTTTCCCCTTAACGAATTTGCTAAAGGGTAAACCTACTATTTCTGGTTTTCACAAAAAACATTCGCGGGAAAACGCAGTTGAACAAATTATTCTACGCATCTTCTTGACTAAAATGCACAATCAATGGCCGAAATACGAATATTTTGTGTTATTATGTGCTATGTGATACAAACATATTAAGTGTTTGCAAATCCACGTACATTCCTCCTGCATGTACGCTATTTATATAATGTAGGTCTTGTTTATGAGATAAGCGTTCGGGACGCAGTTAATGTTACGATAACTCGGTGATTCCGTAATGCATTCGTCAAGCCATGCATAAATTCGCTAATATATGTGTTATGGAACTCCCACATGAAACATCATATTGGGGCTGTATTTTTTGCATTGAATAGTGCAAATAGAGGCCCTCTCCAAGACATGGATTATTGAACAATTTGCGATTCAATCACCGATTATGAAGTAATTTTCGATTACTGCTTATCAAGCAATATCGTAATCAAAATCACCGGTTACTTCAATATCAATACCTTTAATATACAAGATAGAGCCATCAATACAGCTCAAAGGTTAACCACTAACGCTGCAAACGGCATTTAAGTTAGGATTCAAAAAAATAGAAGTTTGCTCTGGTTAATAATATGTTTTTATACGAGGGATGCATGATATGAGTAATACATATTTATATAACAAGTGAGTTAAGTGGATGTTTATTCACGAGAATAAAATTAGGCTACGAGCCCAATATGGAAAGTTCTTGATTTTGAGTGAAATTAATGTTTTTTTCGTGTACTTAATGAAAAAGTAAGTCACGACTCAATACAAATGAGGGAAAAAATGTGCTACTTTACCAGTTAGTTACACATTTCTTCATAGCAACCACATAAACAAGAATCACTTTTCTTACGTGTGGAACATGCAACTTTTTCGTGTACTTAAAGTACATTTAAATGGCGAGCTTGGAATTATTATAATAATATAATATATGTAGCGGAGGGTAATACATTATATTTGTAAGACTTACCTCGAAAAAGTATGCGATCATAATATCTTCGTTGATTCCTCCCTCCACCTTTTGCTCCTGTTGCCACTGGCAAAATGTCTCATACTGTTTCTCGTACTTCTCTTTGGATTTCGTTGACAATAAATGTTTAGTTGCTGCTTTTAAAATTTTCGGCTTGTCCATTTGTAAGTTTTTTGAAAATATTGTTTCTTTATTTGTCGCACGGCAACACTTACTGTGTTGCCGTGCAAGCAACACTTCAATATCAGAAGCTCCGTTAATAATTATAATAATTCGAAGCACTCCATTTAAATGTATTTTAAGTACACGAAAAATTTGCATGTTCCACACGTAAGAAAAGTGATTCTTACAGGTTCGTGTAAATTTGATTCACTCGCTTCACTTCGTTCGCTCGTGAATCAAAAATTTACACTGGCTGGAAAACTGCCACTTTTCTCCACTTCTCCACAATCTACTATTAATTCACTGGTTCATTCAAGAAAAATATTGTTCGCCATTCACACAAACAACTGTTTAAGACGTTTGCTAAGAGGTGTATAACGTCAGTTGAAAACGTTAGAATTTAATTTAAAAAAATTAATGAAAGTTAAAGATAATTGAAATGATTGATTACTATGTGGAAATAAAGTTTCAGTGGATTCTTGGATTATAGAGAAACTTAATATTTAATTACTTTTATTAATTAATATGCTTTATTATTATTTTACTTTTATACATTTTGCTGTCTTATATTAATAACAATGTATGCAAAATAACAAAATTCTAAATGCACCCTATTCCATTTCTGTGGTGTACTTCCCGAGCAAACTGACAATTCATGTCATTTGAACGTAATGTTGTACATTGTACAATTTGCTAACAGATTTTATGATAAAAGCAATGTGAGAACAATGAAAGCATTGCAGTGTAGCAAAAATAGTATAAATATTCTATCGCCATTTTAATATTATGGAAGTTTACCTTATGCGAAATATTTAAATTACGTTGCAGATGTTCGAACCGTTGGGCGAACAAAAATTTAAATTAAGTACTCCATCAATCATTCCTGCAATAAATATACCGTTGGGCATCCTCACATTAAATTATTAATTCTTACTTCAATGTACATTAAAGACGTGCATCTGTAATGTAATCATAAATTCTTCCTTTCTTTAGTGTTGCAATTGTGTGCAAGAGGAAACGAAATTACTTTATTGTACCTGCTGCCACGGCAATTATAATCGTACTAATTAAATTAAAGCTAAATAAAACAATATGGCATAGTAAAATGATCTAATAAAAAGAATAAAACATTACATGTTCTGGTTTTTGAGATTTAAAAAAAAGAAGTTGTTCCTTTGATACAAATGTAAATATATCATTCAATATGTTGTGTTTTGTCCAAACTTTACTTCACTTTAGAATTGTAAAATATGACAATAACTGGTGACCCATTTTGTTTTTCTCGTCAGTGTATTTTCAAAATTAGTTACAGAAGAAAATGTACAGAAAAATGTTACAATGGAGAAAATACTACAGTACATAATAAATTAAGCGAAAAATAATGCTTTGTCTACTATATGTATAGGTCTTGTGACTTTTTCTCGGGTAACAGAATAAATGAAATAATACGAGGGCAGATTAGAATGAAATAAACATAGCTATGAAACAAGCGCGCTATCGTGACAAGTGTTGTAACTGTTTAACGAGAATCTGTCAAGTTGTTCGTAAATCAATTCAATTTGGTTGTGTGTGAAGCCGTTAACGCAGGAAAATGAGTTATTCAAAATTGGAGCAAAGAAGCGTGATAAATTGGCAAAAGAAGCCAATCCGTCAAAAATTATACACGCACGTATGACTGCTGTGTATGGTGATAATTGTCAAAATTCTGGTCAAAGCAGTTCATGTGGGGCAGATAATCCATTCGAAATAACACTAAAAGTGGACGACCTGTAGAGGCAAGAAACGAAGAAAACAAGAAGAAAATGGAAGAAATGGTGCTACAGGATCGATGAATCAAACGGCACGTTTAGCGAACATAACTGTTGAGAATCAGCACTGAACCTGATTACTTGTGATAACAGTCAACGGTTGCAAGTTAGCTAAACGATCCACAAAACAATACTGCTAAATATGGCAGTCCAGTTATTGAGGTTATGTTGTTTGTAGTGTGTTTGCATGTAACGCGTATTATTTGAGGTTAGATATGTTCACTGCAGCGTACAAAAATTGCGCTTGGTAAAGTTAACAGCCGCTGGCAGTTAGCGCAAAGTCAGCGTACTCGTTTAGCGAACCTCTGTCAGTCAACTGCTCAACAGTAGCGTTCGCTAAACGCGCCCAATGACTCGATTATCGTCCATGCAACAGGAAACAGGATGTCGACGGTTTGGCTGCATGTCAACCGAAATCTTCCGTGCAGCAGTGTCAAAAACATGGCTTGTTATTGGATCGCCAACCTTCGGAAGGAGAGGGCGTAAGAAAAAGATCAGGAATCTGCAAGGCATCTGTATTGACAATTTTGCAAGAAGATTTGTGGATGAATAAATTGTCAGCGTGCTGGATTCCGAGAATCCAGACTCCTGAACAAAAGTTGTTACAGGCAACAAATTTGCCAAGAAAACTTGCCGGCGTTAGCTCGTGACCAAGACCTTTCTTCCAAAATTGTAACTGGCGATGAAACGTGGGTGTTCTACTGGGATCCTCCAACGAAACAAGATTTAATGCAATGGTTGCACAAATGATCTCCACTACCCAAAAAAGCAAAGACGTAAGCATCTGCAGGTAAGCTGATGGCGACCATTTTTTGGGGCTTACAATGTTCGATACTAAATCAACAACTATGTTTTGTGGAGTTACGACATCCCCTTACAGCCCTGACTTAGCTCCGTCGGATTACCGCTAATTACCGCTCCGTCGGCTGATTGATTAGTGATATTAACGCAACGCGCAACGTTAAATACAAGTATTTAGTGATTTGGTACGACATAATGATATTTGCTGATTTTTGTAATAATTATTGACCTTCACGGATATCGATTTTTAGTTCCCGTTGCGACCGATACCTGGGAAATCCCTTGAGTTTATATCTGTTTAAATACCTTCCTGAACTAAGCTCTTTCCCGAATCCCTTGCTAATGAAATATAAATAATAATTAAAACACATGATAATCGAGTATATTACGTGGGCAGGATTTCTTCACTTCGCACGTTAGTTTGAAGTTTCCTGGCAATGAAAGCGGTTTGTTTGGGGTTGTAAGACATCATACGTAACAATATTACGAAGAGAACCATGCACGTTGTGGTGTGTGATTGGTTAATGCGCGCACATCTGTTTCAAAATGCGTCGCAAAACCCTCATATCGTTCTTATTACGAAGCGGACCATACACGTTATGGTGTGAGATTGGTGAATGTGTTCGATCCGAACACACCAAAGGGTAAGATTGATATGAAGTTAATACTTCTAGCGCGCACATCTGTTTCAAAATGCGTCGCAAAACCCTCATATCGTTCTTATAACGAAGCGGACCATACACGTTATGGTGTGAGATTGGTGAATGTGTTCGATCCGAACACACCAAAGGGTAAGATTGATATGAAGTTAATGCTTCTAGCGCGCACATCTGTTTCAAAATGCGTCGCAAAACCCTCATATCGTTCTTATTACGAAGCGGACCATACACGTTATGGTGTGAGATTGGTGAATGTGTTCGATCCGAACACACCAAAGGGTAAGATTGATATGAAGTTAATGCTTCTAGCGCGCACATCTGTTTCAAAATGCGTCGCAAAACCCTCATATCGTTCTTATTACGAAGCGGACCATACACGTTATGGTGTGAGATTGGTGAATGTGTTCGATCCGAACACACCAAAGGGTAAGATTGATATGAAGTTAATGCTTCTAGCGCGCACATCTGTTTCAAAATGCGTCGCGAAACCTTCATATCGCTCTTAACGTATTTACACACCTTTGCGCCAATTTGGGCGTTTTGTTCTTTCCTAATTTTGTCACAGGATATTTTCCGGCGGATTGCCGAATTAATTTACTTGACACGCGTAATGACTTGCCTGCTAACTATTTCGCAGTGCTCTTCGAAATTGGCGGTTTTGATTCGTGTTACTCAATTATCAATTGCGCAAGTACTCACTCTCTCAACCATTTCTCTCTCTTGCCGACTGGACAGCCGTACTGACGTCGTAGTAGCTCGTGCCCTTGGTGTTGATTTTAATTACTCCGCGATCTCCCCGAAAATATCTACCTGCATCAATACTGCCCTAATTGAATTTATCGACCTCCTTGATTGTTTATGCTAATCGCGCCCCTGTTCACACTCTCGCACACAACTTTTGTTATACTTAAGTTAATAGCTTTATTGTCCCCATTGTCGACAGAATTCTCCCGGACTGGTTCATGGGTCCGCAGCCCCCACGAGCCAAGCCTATTTACGGATTTTTAAGCCGGAATGCGATACTTATTTATTTATTAATACGAACGATTTTTCAGCAAATAACACTTGTCTCACCTACTCGTTGTTTAGCTAAATAAAACATGGTATGTCGTGGGTCCTTTCAATATATTTTTTTTTAATTTCCAGGTTAGATAGATTTCATTCTAATCTCCCCTTGTAATTTATAGGAATATACCTATATATTAAATGAGTAACTTTATATTATGCACAATATAAAGTTTATATTTTACTTCATATGTATATAATGATCATCATTCGGTAAACATCAGCAGACCAGAAATCATGTGAACCCCCTGAAAAAAATTACAAGAAATAGTTTAACCTGCCAAATAAATAAAAATGTAACATTTGCCTACCGAAAATATATTAATCGGTTCAAAACACGCATTATATATCCGCCGGCCTTCGATGTAAAAGACGAACAGTAAAATGATACGAGTTGAAATGGGCCAAGGTTGTGGAGACCGTTAATGCACAGAATGAGAGGTGGTTGTTATTGATACGCTCGACTAACGTGCAAGGGTGGGTTCCATTTCCTCCATGCGGATGAAAAGGCGGCGGAACTATTTTCCATGAATATGCTAATTTTGGGGGCAATTTCAAAGCAGCAATCATATTCCGCACTCCACACATCCTGCGCTCCGTCGCGATAAAAAACTGCAGCGTCCCTACGATGCGTACAAAGGGTACGCTCTTAACTCTAAAAGCATTTTTATTTCATGGGCGTGATTATTTAAACTCATTGTCCCATATATGTTATGCCAAGAAATGCAGGTAGGTTTGCCTTAAAATTAAAATCGTAGCATTTTAATGTATTCATCAATTGACATTGCCTCATCGCGGCAAGAGGGTTGCTTAAACAATTGAAGATCATTTGCTTGCCAAAAGTTGTCCCCCTTTCTGAAAAACATATATATTCATGGATATTTAGGGTGTTTCCTTTCTTCCGGGACACTCTGTATATTGTCAATGTGATATATGAATCACTTTTAATATGTTTTAATGATATGCTCTTTGAATTCCCTCAAGCAAGGCTGTAGCAACAAATAAATTAACAATAAAAAATGTATGACAGCGAGCGAGATGACACAGCGTTGTTTTCAGTTGAAGTGTGAGGGAAATATGTACAATGTAGGGCGGGCAGCATTTACCTGTGCGATTTGTATTTGGTGGCTTTGCACTTTCTAAATACGACTAATAGATTTATTGGCACTGGCAAGCGGAAAATAGCCAGCCAGTGCATTTTCGCGGAACGTGTACGCCCCAGCTTAACTCAACTATTTTCATTCCCTATAGGAGACTAGTTGGTTAACAAGCTCTATAAAGTACGTGCTACGACTGCTGCAAGAAGAGATATAATTAACATCACAATATAAAAACTGCAGATAATCTCTGCTCCATTTTTATATTTAATGAAGTTGGCTCTGTTAGGGTAGGCCAATGTAAAAAGTCACTAGACTTTAAGAAATAGGTTATATTTGTTGCCATCAAATTGAGTATCTATTGAGTACAGAATTTATTTGCAATTTTTATTTTACAAAAGCAAATCAGTCAAATTATAATATAAAATATAATTGATGATTGGTTTGCTTAAAGCATAAATCTAATTAATTAACGATTTTTTTTTATTATTGTGTGCGGTGAGGTGTTGCACTGACAGTGTTTGCAGCAGCGTTGTAAAGCTGTAACGGTAGATAACTAGGATACAATGTGGTTACTGGAACTGGTTACTGGAACAAGTAGCGTTGATGGCAATATAACTAATGCCGCGATTGCTGAAGTGTTCCAAATCGGCGCTCACTCTCACGGATGAACGTATATTTTACTGGTGACTCCATAACTCCAAAGCGTATCTATTATTAAAACTATTTAATAGTTACCGTTACGACAAAGACTCCGCCAGTCTATGTGGTTTTGAAGAAATAAACTGCAATATCATTACCACGAAGAACAAAATAAAAATGAAATTTTATCATTTTGATGCCAAATAATATAATAAACCCAATTCCTCTTCCATTATTTCATCAGAAGCATCAGATTCACTGTTAGAAACTAATTCAGAATCTGATTCTCCTAGTAAAATAGCGAAAAGTGGAATATTTTCTACCGAGAAATTGCCCATTAGTCTCAACCAATCTTCTAAAATTAATTTTTCACAGTGGTTACAGAAATTTTGTCACATGGCATGTGTGCATTTTGAAAGAGCTTCACGCCACAAATTTTCAACCCTATCTTTCGATGAAGGTTGCGAATATATATGCTTACCAACTTTTTGTATTTTTTTCATTAAAATATTTCATGTTAACTCTACTGCAACAAATTTTAATCTACTCAAAAATATGTATGTCGACTATTTTAGGAAACAAAACTTTAAATTTTCTCCGCAAACTTTTCCATTTGACAATTTTGTTTGGCGAATTCAAAACACATAAGTGCTCGGTAATGAATTTGACTTTATTGACAATTTGTAATTATTAATCATAATGAAATTAATGCCGACGACATCGATTAAAAAACAAATTCTGGTTGATATTAATTTTAATATTTTTTATTTGTTAAATTTTGAACTGTAATTGCAGCCAACTATCAAATTCGTAGCTGCTCTGTCAAAATAGGCTAGTAATTAATTTCAGCTATTTAAATTGAAGATTTATTGAAGACAACTACCGAATTTTCATCTCCAACTGTCAAACTGTCAAAATTTGGTATGTATTACATCAGTAGTTTACATTTGACAAATGTTGATGTAGACCACTTTTCAAAATTTTAACTGAAACTACCAAAATCTGGTAGTTATTATTTTCTGTTATTAAAATGTGTCAAATTATTACAGTTATTGCAGAATAATAACTGTTATTGCAGACAACCATCAAATTATCGTCTACAGGTATAAAAATTTGGCAGTAAATTAGATTTAGTTGTTTAAATTTATCTAATTTCCATTGCCATTGCAACTTACAATTGTCTAGATCTGTTTGTTATTAATCCCAGTTGAGTAAATTCGTCAAATTTTCAATGTTTTTGAAAACAACTATCAAATTTGCAACTGCTTCGGTCAACATATGAGTTATCAGTTTCAGTTGTTAAAATTTGTCAGATTTTATCTGTTATCACAGAAAACTATCAAACTTTCGTGCGCTGCTTTTAAAATTTGCTAGTTATTATTATTAGTTGTTTTTTGTAAAGTTTGTCAGTCTTAATATTTTATTGTACTAAATTCAACCTTTATATTACTGTGTATGACGTGTATATCCATCATTGTAATGGCTACATACTAAATAAAGTTTATTATTATTATTATTATTTAAATTTGCCAAATTTTCTAGGCGAATATTAAAAGAGACAGTCCATGTATGCATCCAAACAATGACAAGATTTAAATTAATTTACCTTGAAGATTTCGGTGGTATACTCGCGTCCAAATAAACTAGAGTGTAGTCCCTTTATAATCTTAGTTTTAATACTTTTTATAATTTTCCATGAGTACAGTCAAAATCTTGTTGTTATTGATTTCAGTTGTTTAACTTTAACAAATTTTCAACTAATATTGCAGATAACTGTCCAATTTTCAACCATAACTACAAAAATCTGATAGTTATTAACTCAAGTTGTTCAAATTTGTCATATTTTCAACTGTTATTGAAGACAACTACCGAATTTTCACTCCAACTGTCATACTGTCAAAATTTTGTATGTATTACATCAGTAGTTTACATTTGTCAAATGTTGATGTAGACTACTTTTCAAAATTTTAACTGAAACTTCCAAAATCTAATCGTTATAAATTTCAGTTATTAAAATCTGTCAAATTTTCAACTGTTACTGTAGACTATCATTGCCATTGCCATTGCAACTAACAATTGTCTAGATCTGTTTGTAATTAATAACAGTTGAGTAAATTTGTCAAATTTTCAATGTTATTGAAAACAACAATCAAATTTGCAACTGTTTCGGTCAACATATGAGTTATCAATTTCAGTTGTTAAAATTTGTCATATTTTTACCTGTTATCCCAGAAAACTATTAAATTATCATCTGCTGCTTTTAAAATTTGGTAGTTATTATTATTATTGTTTAAATTTGACAAATTTTCTAGGCGAATATTAAAAGTGACAGTCCATGTATGCATCCAAACAATGACAAGATTTAAATTAATTGACTTTGAAGCTTAGATAATGCAGGAATTAGTTTATTTACCACCCAATTTTGAAAAAATTCTGCTTTCTTTGTTTTGTGATAGTCTCTACTATCATTTTTAGAATCTAATCAAAAATCACGCCCTTCCAAAACGAAAAATTTTGAACCTGGATGTAATATGGTAAAAGGTTTTCCTTCATATTTAAATTTGGACGGGTTACTTTTTATATCTGTATTGTGTACCTATCGACGAATCGCAGGCCCATTTTGATAGATTCACGTTTCGTCGAGGTTAATATTTTAATATTTCGTCGAATTTTATATTTTCACTTAAATTTTTACATTGAAAAAAATGACAAAAAACATTTGTTTGGCAACGATATGATCTTGTTCACATAATAATTTTCGTCCGTCATGTATCTTGTATTTGTGTTTATGATTTGACATTGATTTAATGATCCTGTATAATGTGGTTCTATCCCGTTTATAATCCAAATTTTGTTTTGCGTCTGTAAATAATCTATACAAAGTAAAATACTCATTTTTCGAATTATATTGCCAAATTAATCATTGCAAATCTTTGCGAAACATGTAATTTTTATCAGTCTTTTTGCTTTGTATGCCAGAACATGATGGTTTCAAATGGTCGAGACTACCCTTCAGAATTTGATTTTTACAAATCGTAGACACCTAAAATGAATGAAATAGGTTAGAAAATGTAAAGACTTAAATCATAAAAATGTATAATTGCCCGAAAAGCAGAACTTAATCTATTCACAATTTCATTATGCAGTAGAACCGGCGTGTCTTCTTTAAATATTTATACAAATTTTTAATTTTAATAATAATAATAATAATAAGTTTTTTCGTATTTTCATCAATGATTTTTGCCATTTTTTAAATAATTAAAAATCCGCATACTTCATTTTTTTTCTATTTTGCGTTTAGAATAAGTCGATTCTTGCACCCAAATGATGTCATTTGAGTGTTAGAATAAGCGGTTGGTGTGCTAGAATAGACTAGTAAAATTTACTGCATTGACGTTAGTAGTGGTAGCGTTGACGGTTGACGTCGAACTGTCAACTGACATACGTCAAAAAATAAATGTCACAGAGAACAGCAAATTAATGAAAACGAAGTTTAATTTAAATTATTACCGTGGAAAGTACAATTATTATACATATTAACAGTTACAAGCGATTTGTCTTGAGAATGTATAGTGACACGAAGTAAATTATCATCCGACACAATATTTTAATGAACATTACTGTTGCCTATAACACAAATGTGTCTATTTGTGCCATTTTTTTCCACATCCGCCTAAATAAATTTACGCCACATAAATGTCTCCAGCCACCGCAAAATCCCATAGATTTACAATTTTAATTTTTTAATTAATAAAATAGTATGATGCTGCAAAATAGAAAAAATAGTATATAACACTCCTTGCACGAGGTCCTTCAAGCACTCATTTGTACCTCAACTCGCTGCTACGCAGCTCGTTTCTGGATTTCAGATTCGTTTCAAATAAGGCAAACAACTTTGCCTGCCGTGAATAATACTTAGAATAGAAACATTAAATAGCTGTAATAATCCTGTATTGTTTTCTTTCATTGATAGCGCTGAGGGTTACATGACCCGAGGCTGTAATAGTATTCACAACCGTGGTGTATATACTATATTTTCACTACTAGAACAATTACGATAATTTAAAATTAAATATTAAAATACAACAAACATCTGTCATTACATCAATGAAAATTTGACTTTGATGTATTCAACGAATATAGTGAAAATGCGGCCAGCTAAGGCCGGCTAATTGTGGTACATTTACTTAGCACTTAGAAACCTTGAACAGCTACATATGCCGTTGCAAAGTATGTATTCAGATTTATTTTAGTCAGCTCAAAACGTTCAACATAATCTCCTACAAACCACGCACCCGGTTTAATAACCGTATTTAAAGTATTACGTATTTTATTCAACACATCGGTAGCCGTAATCCATTCAACGTGCGCCATAAGCATCGTACTATTGTTATTTATCAAAATCCCTTGTATACTTTGATTTTTAACAATATATTTATTCTAACTATTATATTTTGGTATTTGGTTTTTTAATTATCATGCACAAGAAAATATAATATGTATGCAAAACACTGTGAAAGGTCGTAGAAAAAATTATATGTATTACTCGGAGCAAAGTGCCATATTCTCCCTTAGATAGAAATATCCGCGGGAGGAAATGATGCACTTTGCTTCCTTCTAATACAAATACCTATACTATATGAATTAGGCCACGTTGTTAGAAATCTGGCATTTAATAATTTTTTCACTGTCAGATCATTTTTGTTGGTGTTCATGTATAAAACTTTATAAAATGAAACCACAGCCTTCTTAGTTAAAAATAAAAATGGAACAGAGTTTAGATTACGTTATAAAAATACTTGGTTTGCTTCTTCTTCAAATGGATCTCTGAATGGCCTAGTCATGTTTGCTACGAGGCATTTCAAATAAAAGTAAGAACAAAGTGCTTATAAGTTTCTAATACTTTTATAGTCATAACATTGCTCATAAAAATGTAACAATGTTCGACACCTTAATGGCGTGTTCATGAAACCTCAGGATCATCCCCATATACCTTCTTTATTATCCCGTGGACGTCTCAAACTATCTCGCATCCCCATAAATCACACCCGGTCCTGGCACGAGGTCGCAATTCCACCGTCCGACATTGGCGCAAATTCAGTTTCTTTCCTGGCGATAATGAACTGTCCGAACGTTTATGATTTGTGTTCCACACACGGGGCACGTTAAAAATGACGGCATTAAGACGGCTTTATCTGAGCCGGCCCGTGAAAAACTATCGCGACCGTAAATACGAGATTTGTTCGCAAAAGAGATAACCGTGAGACATATATTCGGGAATGGCGACCTTAAAAAAAGGACGGAAAACTTCCAATACTATTATATTTTATCAGCTATTTATCATCAGTCGCTTAAAAAAAACGTATAAATCGTGGTAAAACAAATGTTAAAAACAACAATATTTCATAAATTACTAATCAATACTTTTGTTTTAATGTTACTGAACATGTTTTATGCAGGCCAGCGGTGCCATGGAAGAGCACAGGAAAATGCGGGAGTACTTGAATAGGATGGAGCGGGATGGTGTGCAGAGGGTGAAGATGTTCCTCGTCATTACTGGCGCGTATGTGCTATTCTGGGGTCCGCTATTCTTCGTTACTCTAGTAAACCATCCCATCGTTGGAACACCGCTAGGACACGAGGTAAATATGTGCTAGATCAGGTCAGGTCAGGTTATGTTAAGTTAGTAATAATATATTTCATCCATATATTACTTAGAGCACGTTCTGTATTATATTTAATGTCTATGTATTTCATATAATTACTAGGCGAAGTGTGAAATAAGGAAGAAAAATTAATTTATTCTACGCATTGCCTAAATGCTTCAGATGTTATTGCCATGGAATTATATATAATTTGTTCCCAACCTGTTCTAAATATTTCGCATTTTTGTGTATTTAAATGGTACACAATTAATTTCCATACAGAACAAATTCATTCATATTTAACATTTTTGAGCGTTTGAACTTAAACATTCTACGAATATTGCTGCCGCGTTTTGTTTTGAAGTTTACTGACCCTTGTTAACGTGTTCACAAAAACTTTAAATATCCATTTTAGTGGCTCTCTTAAGGTTGGGAACCACTGAATTATACTATACATTTTTTTTCGCAATCAAAATTGCCGTGCAAATACGATGTTTCTGCATTACAGATAACGCTACACATATCATACGTACACGCGATAGTGAACCCGACGCTCTTCCTAGTGCTGCACAGAGGTCTGAGACGGGCTGTGCTAGATCTTTGCTGCGGATGGCTGCCCCTATGGTTATCAACCCCAAACGTGCCACCGCCGCCCAACCCACCGCGAGCTGACATATCGTTACTAAAAACCCCCCTGCCCACACCAGCACAGCCCGATAGCTCTATGGTAATTAAATATTATATGTAAGTGGTGTGCACAGCATGTTTCTTTATTACTAATCGATAAGTGCCCACTTTTTATGATTTTTCACTACATTCGCCAAGGACACAATAGGTACACCATTATTATTTGCATATATCCCAAACACGCATCATATCAAGCTATCCGAACAAACTCTTAGCTACACCAAATTCGCATGTATGAAATTTTGTTTGCAAACTTTGCAAGGCAGATCAAAGATTAGATCATTATTTTGTGGGTTTTAGATGCATTGCAACCTTAAGGTATTGGCATCAAATTAGATATATTTAGGGCATTCGTACATAGGTAAAGCAATAAATACTGTCGTGTTTTAATCAACTTGATGTGGAATTGTACAATGATAAGCTATTCGTATTACACGGATAATACACAATCAAGTATATAATCAGTGAAATTTAACAAGCCCATCTTGTCAATTAAAATGTGATGAAATTGGCTTTCCACAAATTGACAATTTGGTCCATGCTTGAACATTATCATTGTTGCAAGCGTACAAGCTTCACTGACACGCAGCTTTCGCCACTAGAGCCGGTGTGCGGATAGAAAAACAGTTTTTTCGTAACCTTTGCTCTTCAAATTATTTCAGAAGAAATTGTTTCAAATAAATGTTAATAATGAGCATAAAATTCTGCATTTAAATCGAAAAACAAGATGAATTTTGCATTCTCTATAACTACAAAAAATAGACATTTGATCATTTTCAAAATACCATATAATAGTAGGTACTAGATAATGAAATTAACACACACAAAAAAATGTGTGAGTATATTTGACAGATGTCAATTAGGTATTTTCAAATTGAATATACGTGCGTATTGAATTGACATTACGCTTGGAATTGATCTATTTAGAAAATTCAAGGCGAATAAATCTCGAACTCTACGTAAATAATTTGAAGCACAAAAAGATTTTATGATAAAAACTAAATATTTCTTTGTTAAAATAAAAAATCCATTTTGATGAATTAACAAAATAAATACGTAATAGACATGTGTCAAATATGTGTTTTTGATTTCATATCTAGTACCTACTATTAAATAGTATTAGTATAAATATAGCACTTGGTTAAGTATCACAATTTTTTTAATAGAAAAATCCTACAATTGTTTCGGTCTCACGGTGAAAAAAATCACAACGAAAAATTATAAAAGCAACGGGGAATATTGTGAATGACCAGATCTGTTTCGAAAATAATCCGGTGTTCAATGGGATTATTGAAACCACCTCATTTCGCAAATCTAGGAAACCTTAATGGGATAATAATGTTACAGTAGTATTTAGATTATATATAGCGCCTTTCATGAATTTGTATTCAGTCTTATTTGTCTCCTGATAATAGCGTGACACCGAAACAATTATAGAGTTTTTCTATTAGTTTCTTTTTAGATTAATTTTAAAAAAATGTGTAACTTAACCAAGTGCTTTATTTATACTAATTTAAAGATGTTTCACCAAGTATTGACCATCGATTCATACAATCTAATTAAGTAGTATTTTTGCAAATGGCAAAATGTCTATTGTTTTCCGTTATAGAGTATGCAAAATTAATCTTGTTTTGCGATTTAAATGCTATTTGACATTTATTTGAAACAATTTCTTCTGTTGCTTCAACTATTATATTTACCCGATGAACTCATTATTGTGAAAAAGATTCGCGAGTTAAAAATAGTTGGAAACTGCTGAATTACACCCTTTTATTGTCTTCTTGCCTGAACGGCGCAGGTTATCTGCAGCATGTCCTGATATGTATGCCCTTTAATTATTGCAAGTAAGTAAGTTTTGCTTAACGGTGCATCTGCCAATTTTCATCGCAATGTGCGAATTTTTTTAAGCATTAATATACAGAGCGTTCAAGAAAGTGGTGTCCACTTTTCAAATTAGTGGCAGCAGATGGAACTCTTGACATAAAATATTTTTGATACGGCGTATCTCCTAAAAAACGCCGCTAGTCATAACTCCTTTATTTATTAACAGATTTAAATAAAACAAAAACAAGATTAAATGGCTCCACATGTTCTACAAAGGGGCCCTAATTTTGTTTATTTTGCAAAATCAACTTTCATTACAGCGATAGTTAACTCTTTTTTTTCAAATTGTTACATATATTTTCTTTTTTTTCTGGTAGACATTATTTTTCCTGAATCCAAAGTTGTATAACAAGTTGGCACTGTAACTTGTAAATTAGGTTAAATAGTTCAAAATCAACTGTCAAGCTTAAATGCAATTATAAACAGCATCAAACAAAATGACAACTAATGACATTTGAAAAAAAATAGGTTATATTATTTTCTTGTAATCTAGGAAACATTTCAGCAATGTTGCGAGACATATTTATTTTACATATTGAACAGTGACATCTATTAGTATCCATCGCAAAAGTAGATACCGCTTTCTTGAATGCTATGTAGTACCTAGAATTTCACATAGGTGAAACAGCTTCAACTCTTTTATAACATCCACATGAACAGATCATGCCAGTTTTAGCTGGCCTAATAAAAGCCACTGCGTTAGTGTTATGCGAAACCAAACCAAACTAGCAAGCATTTAGCAAAATAATTTGCAGCAATGTGCAAACCCGGAAATACAATTAAATTAAAGGAATGAAATTCAGTGGTTCCCAAACAATAAATACAAAATATTATTTAGATTCAAATCAAATAATTTCATTTGTGTACGTAAACAAAGTCTGAACCACTCTTTAAAAATCTGTCACTAAGTTCAAATTGATCCTGTATCATTATTGGTAACCTACGAGTCGAATGCTAGTAACATAAAATAAAATTTCCTAAAAATTTAAATATTTTAAATTACATGGTATGTGTTTCTACATAACCAATCATATTAATAATTAAAATGGTTATTGTACGTACATTATATATTTATTGACTTTGTGCAGAATACAACTACTTGTGCCCACTCCACAGATGTAAGATATATACCAAAAAAATGATATTGTTAAAAAATAAGTCAGTATTGGTTGTATATATTATTACTTCCAATAATTATTTGAGAAAATAACATTACAATAAAAATGAAGAAACAATCGTAGTAGATACAACACGAACATTTACATTTGTTTTCAAGCCAAAATACCAAATTCCCGAAAACATTCATTGGCCTTATCATCCATTAAATTTGTAACCCATCTTCTGTGCTGCTTAATACATTTCAGCGAAATTGGTGGTCACAGGAGAATTGAGACAATGCGAAATCTGTATCAAACACAAATCAACTGCAAGTACATATTTCGGCAATTTATTTGTGAGTGTCCATTTCCAGGGAGACACCGATATGAATATGTGGGCTCCTGAACCTTTGAACGGGAGTATCCCAATCCTGCACTATTCCAGTCCAGAGCCGCAGGAGTCTCCAACGTCTCCAGCGGAGAGTGAATAGCATGAGTGGGACCGGTCCACGAAGATATAAATGCAAGCGGAAACAAATGCGTGGATCGGCTATTTAAAAACTAAGCGAATTTTTGTTCGTTAAATAACCATTTTAATCTAAAATCATAATAAAAATTCGATTGTTGTGAATATTTTTGTACGAAATGAGCATTATTTTACATTGGCATTTAATATCGTTCATCGACTATTTAACGAACAAATTGTCGCAAACTTTACGAAAAATTTCAGATGTTATCTCAAGATCGACACTTTAAAACTATTTTTATGTCATCTAGAATAGTTATTTGTATAGTGTTAGGAATAAATAAGTGTAAATGCAAGACATCCTAAACTGAGCAATCAGAGACAACTCCTTCAAATCTGCCAACTAAAAATGACACTTAACCGAGCTCAATTTATATCTATTACTATTAAATTCTATTTTCACGCTGTTTAATCATACTAACTGTATATGCTGACAAAGACACGCAATTTTCTCATCCACGTTTTGTTGACATATATCGAAAGTGTCATTTAATAAATTGTGTCAATTATCATGAGAATATTCACAATTTTTCACTGCAATTATTAATAAGACGCTGCACATATTTCCCATGGACGTGTATATACATCGAATGATTATAATGTATTCTATGAAAGTGAAGCAATTTAAAATTAAACAGCCTAATATGGAATTGATTATAAGTACCTTAAGTCGTTTAAAATGAGACGGTTAAAACATATATACATTTTATTATATCATTACTTAGTCGGATCACTGTCTTAAAGGCGCTAACTTATACTATTGTAAAAAAAAGAACTGATTTTACTGTAATATTTCTCTCTAACTACATATAAGGAATAGTGTTAATAATAAATTTAAGTACTATATTTTCAACATAATCATTACTAACAAAATTAAATGTAATATTATAACATAATGTAGAATATATTATATTTAGAGCAAGAATCAAATGTTTTATTTTGTAGAAAATACTAGAGAAATTGAAACTGCTAACAAATTCGAAATTTTATTTTATTATCCACAATGTATATAAACACAAGCTTCCTTAAAATGTAGCAGTTTTTAATTCTCATTACAAGAATGCATATGTGGTGATCTTTTCCAGTAGAAGTGTGTTATATATAACTTCACTTCCGTAATTTAAGAAAGATAGAATTGTAATAGTCTAAAATATTAACATAAATTATAGGATGCAAACTCAGAGTTAAATAAAAGAACACCTTTATGCACTTAATATAGCTCTAACACCAAAGAAAATGTAATTTATTACCATGCACTCAAGTCCAAAAAAGAAAAGCAATTCAGGTAAACTATTAATATTAACTAAAAACAATGTGCCTAAATAAATAACTAATAAAAATCATGAGAATCGTGTAAATAAAATTATTGTCCAGATAAAATATGTGTAGATAAATGTAAATGCTGTTATAAGTTGCTAAGTTCAACATACATTGCATTCCATAGTGCGCTTAGAGATTTGCATTGGTTATTTCGACTTGAAAATCTATTTTTTTAAGTAAATTATTCTTTGTTAAGAACATTAATTTACTTTCTATACTATTATTTGTATATAATGTGTAATGTACATAAAATTCAAATAAATAAGTAAAACATGAATGATCTACAAATATTCCTACACATATTTTACACACTCCTTGTCTGAGATCTGCGTAACGATTTGGAATATAACTTTTTTGTACGCTTTCCACTAGCTGGGACTTAAAAAAGCTACAAGTATATAGTAGTAAACTATACCCTCCCTCCCATATCTTACAGTTAATGATGGTGAACATAAAAATGAAATGTTTTTATATGACTTCTATCTGTACAGGGTGTACCAAAAATAGTGGACAAGTTCAACAGCACGCCACTCAGGGATGGCCACTGAGTCCTTAGAAAGTAATATTTTATTTTTTTTAATAAATTTAAAATTTGAAGAAAAAAATATTTTTAACTTTCAAAAAACATAAATCATAGACGACTTTATTATCAGTATTTTAATTGTACAGAAGATTGTTGTCACGTTGATTTTTGAACAATTTTCATTTTGAAATATTTGAACTCGTTATTACAAATGGAAATATCCAAAAAGATTATTTAAAAATATTATAATTACACAACTGAACACATGATTTTCATTTAATTCCTTCTAAGAGCCTTCTAAAGTTGCTGTAATATAATATCTTTGACTAGCAGTATTTCAAAAAGTAAAGCCCGAGGATTTTTTTTAGTATTTCTTAAAAACCCGGTTGGCATCCCCGAGTGGCGTGCTGTTGAGCTTGTCCACTAATTTTGGGACACCCTGTATAAGTAAAATTAGCTGGATTTGCAGTCGTTTTCTGCTTATGAAGGTAAGTATTCTGATTTCATAATTTACCCTTGCATTTCGAAATATATTCAATTTTGACTAATTCTATTATCTGGGGTCAAAGCTATTTTTTTAAATGTTGGAAATAGTAAATTGGGTTCTTTTTTTTATTTTGAAACACCCTGTATATAAAATACATCTGGTAGTATGTAGGAGGCATGTGCATATAAGGAGCACAAAACTGTTTTGAGGACGTAACATTGAAAGTGGTCCAAAAGAAAAATTTTATCATGGTAGCTACAGACGTATTCGGAAGCCAGTGCGAGTTTACAATTTCATGTAGTGTTGAATGAAGTTAGGTTAGGTTATGTTCTATTATGTTGCATTAGTTTATTTTTATTTTAGGGAAGGTCGGTTGAATGAGTTAAAAGGAGAACATTCAATTTGACCAACAATAAAATATCAAAAAAATATCTGTAATCAAACTTTGTTTTAATTTAAACTGGGGAAATTGTTTATGTGCAATGTTCTGTAAATATGGCACTTACGTGATAAAATCTAAAATTGCTGTGATATTGTGTGATCCTACCACAGTTTCTTACCAAAGATACTGACACACACAAAATTTGGTAGATATGTATGCACTGAGGTGTTAAATTACCGAAACATTTGGCATACAGTAGGTTTTGGAGAAAACACATTTTTAAAAGAGTAACTTTTACTCACATGATCATTCGAGAGCATTTGCATGCACTCTAACTAATAACTACAAATAAACAGTATATAAAAATCCTACCTGTTCAAAGCCACCAAGAATATCTGTTGTGTCCATTGCAGATGTAACGGAGAGTGTTCTCAGAGTTTTACCGCACAATTTAGCAAGAGTTCGCACTACACTACTTTTTCCTGAATCAGCCGATCCCACCTATCAAATATTTAAAATTAGCATTGTATTATACTGTAGGAACTGCAATAACATACCAAAACAGACATCCAGTTCAAATTTACACAGTAGGCAAGGCTCCTCAATACATGTAATTGATTTCGAAGAACCAAGCAGTTTTGCCCCTGCTTCAAAACATTTTCATTACAACCAACCGTGTCCCTTGATAACTTAACATCGCCCACAATTACTTCCTCTTTAGTTATGTAACAAATTGGACTATTTCCGCCAATCTTATCTCCAAAAGTAGATTCAAACAGTTCCTCAATTTTCACTTTGTCAATCAAAGTTTGCATTCGATCGACAAATATTAATTTTACCAAATTTTCAGGATGGCTTTCTTGGCAATAATTCTGTTGATATATGGTGGCTTCACACCAACGTGTTAAGTCACGCAAGTTGAATTCCCATGGTGCTCCTTTGTGTCCAAATGTGTGGTTTTCCAGCTCGTTATTTAAAGCTGCATTAAAATTTATCATGTTTTCCAAAACCGATGTGGAGAGAGTTGGAAATTGTAGATGTAAAATGTGGAAGAAGTCTTTATCATTTAAACTTGTTAAGTAGACTTGTGTGAACCGGTTTAAAAATGATTGTGGGAGGCCTCGTCTGGAACCACCTTGTTTAAGAGGATTCTGGCATGCAAAAAATTTCGTCCCAGGTTTTATGTGAAACGTTTTGCCAAGTTCTGGAATAAATATTTCACCGCGATGATCAAGACAAGCGTTCAAGCCTTCCAAGACCGACTGTGATGCCAGATTTAATTCATCCAATAAAATCCAGTGGCCTTGTTTAAGCGCTTGCAGCAAAGGACCATCCCTCCATGAAAATTGCCCGGCCACACCATCTTCCACTGGAAGATCGGCACCAAATAGATCAGATATATCCTAAAATTATGTGAATAAGGGTTTCATTGAATGATTGAATTATTGAATTAAGCATGAACTTACAGTTTGGTCAGATAAATTTACTCTAAAAAGTTTATTTCTTGTGGCTTTTGCCACGGCTGTTACCAAGCTTGTTTTTCCAACGCCAGGACTTCCTTCTAATAGAATTGCCTTATTTAATTGTAAGCCCCTTAAAAGGCGGAGGGAGTTGTAAACTGTAGTTGGAGCATTAAATGAAAATTCAAATTTCTCTTCTTCCGCACTTCCCATTTTAATGAAAAATGGAGTTATACCGAACTGATTTGCTTTTTTATCAATCGTAGTAACAGGTCCAAATACCTCGATTGATTTGTCACATTTAATTTGATTTTTGATAAAGTTTACACAGTCGTCGCGGAATTTTGTTAAAACTGTTGCACTGTAATAAAAATATTAAGGAAAATGTATCTAATTGTGTTGATTCCATGTTTACCTCTCCATGCTCGTTGCACCAGAACCTAAGCTATCCAAAAAGGTAAGACATGCACCGTGTAAATATGCATCAGGAGTTCCAGTTTTAGGAGAACATTCATTAATAAATGAAACCCATGTTAAAATATCACGAATACTTATCGTGAAACTAAAAATTGAAAGTTGTATATGAACGAATTATATTTCGACATAAAATATTTACCGTTTTCCAATCTCATGTAACTTGAACCAATCAACAAAGTCCATTATATTATTGCCTATATTACTCATATCATTTTGTGGATCAAATGTCACACCAGTATGTAAATTGTGCTCTATTATATCAATAAGGTCCTGCCTATTGCTACATGACTCACACCAAATTTCAGTGAATCGGTTACGCAGTGCGGGTGATAATTCCTTCTTACCAAAATCACCCCCAGGATTCATTGTACCAATAAAATAGAAATTTGTATGAGCCACTATTAATTCAGCGTCATTTTTATGCGATCCTTTTTCAGCTATTAACAATGTCCTTTCAGGCTCTATAATAATGTAATAATAATTTTAAATGCACAACTATATTGTCACCATGCTTACCTAATAGTGAGTTCAATCGTTCTAAAACACTGTCATCAGCAAGGGAAATTTCATCAGCCAAAAACAAGTTTCCATTCTGCATGGCTTGAACCAAAGGACCATCAACCCATTCAAACAGTTTATTTAAGTTTTCTTCCTGAAGAACACACCCTTTGTTACCAAATCATTATTTTGATTGGAAGTAAATCATTACTTACTGTATGATCACGTACTGGCCTCAAACCGCCTATAAAGTCACTACTTTCAGTGTGCATGTGACAATTTAAAGTGGCCAATTGCTGGGCGTTATTTTCAGCTATAAGGCTGCAAACAGTTGTTTTTCCACCACCTGTCTCACCTACCAGTAAAACTGGTTCTTTGAATTGCAATGCCTTGCAAACTAGTACTGCTAACTGACGCATGTTATATGTCCATACAATATTTTTGTGCTGATGTTTCTTAGACATAATTTTTTCTAATATCGGTTTTGTTACAGTAGAAGTTTTCTCACTCACTGGAAAGAATGTGATGTAAAATTATTGCCAAAATATTTGCCAAATTTTCCAAATTGATAAAAAACAAGTATCATTCCGTACAGATTCTCATTAAAACAAACAGTTTATTTATGTTATGTTACAAAATTGTGATGAAAACTGAAAAGCAGATTTTATACTAATCCATAGTACAGGACAATGCATCAGTTAATTTATAAATTATTTAATGTGTCCATTTTCTTGGGAACATTGGATTGATGAAATTAAATTTGTTTGAAGTCAAAATAATAAATTTTAATGAACAATAAATATGAATACGAAGCCAATGTGATCAAATGGTCAGTAACGCAACTTGCAACTACTGTTTATAACTATGGGGCGAGGCAAAAGTCTGCATACAAGTGGTTTTTTATTTATCTTTAAAATAACCTAACCTAACCATTTGTATGGAAGCTTTTGCCTTACCCTATATGCCTTGGTCCTCTTCTGACATATCTACCAAAACTGATCAAATACCATTGATCGCCTAATGAAAAGTAAAAGTAATATTATCAAATGAGTAATGTCTTACATGTAAATAAGTTTTCTGGCGTAATTGTCCTTTTCATGTGCTTTTGTATTGCGCTGGCAATATCTTCACGCTCTTGTGCTTTGCGAACCCTGCCAGCAAGAAGCAAATAACCCTCATCTGCCAGATGCTGGTCCCAATCATACAACGAACTGATATTTTCGGTTAAGCGATACCTTTCGCCCCATCTAAACAAATCTCTCAGTGTTATGAAGCCATGTTTACCGGCAAACGCAGCAGAACCTCTTCTTCGAGTCTGAAAAATGAACCATTAAACACAAAATAACAAAAGTTACAATTGAATTGTAAATATTACTTGTAAGTCTTTCATGACATTTATCATCTTCTTTGAGTAAGATGGTGGCATTTGGCATCTTTTGTGGAGTATAAATTCTAATTCATCATGTGGAATTTCGTTGAAATGCAATTCAACAAATCTGTTGCGGAATGCTCTTGAAAGCATCTTTCTCCCTCCATATGCGCCGGGTGGATTTTGAGTGGCAAACAGCATAAAATTGGGATGGGCTTTTATTGTTTCTTGGGTTTCAGGTATAAACAATTCCCTGTTATCGTCTAGCACACGGTTAAGAGCTTCTAGTACATCAGTTGGGGCCAAATTGAGTTCATCCAATATTATCCAATGTCCCTCTCTCATTGCTTGTACCAGCAAGCCTACATAATGATATACTCCTTATAGTACTTGTAATTGGACAGCATGAGTTAAAGCTACTTTACCTTCACTGAATTCCAACTTTCCATCAGAATTTGCAACATAAGAACCTACGTACTCTTGCAGATCTGTGTGCTCATGATTATTAATTCTGACACATTTATATCCTGAAGCCTTTGCTAGATAGGTAATTAAACTAGTTTTTCCAACCGATGTATCTCCCTAAAAATAATTAATATTGCTCCATATTTTTTCAAAATGAAAATTGTTTTAATAATGTGTTATTTGGACACCTTTTCTGTTGGACAATTGAAGACCAGTTTTGACAGTTTAGTGCTGTCGGGAGAAGTTGTCCCACAAAGACTAGCCCAGTAGTACTTAATAGATTTCACGAACCAATAACTCCTTATGTTAGCATACATCGTGAAATTATTTTTCATAATTTCTACTTACCTGCAAAAGTAGAGGTAACCTCCCAATTGACACTACCCGCGAAAGATCCTTCAAATTGCGCCTCACTGACTCCGTCAATATATAATCTTCTAAAGTCACAGGTTCCAATTGTCCTTTTAAAATCCAATAATCCTCAAATTGTAAGTGAACACCTGGAGATTTAGGTTCCATTATTGGCTGCTTCAAAACAGCTTTTAGATCTTTTGAACTGCCAATCAAGTATCTACAAGTACAATATGTAATATATTTTTGGAACCTGTAAACAATATTTGTAAACTCACTTTGCAATCATCCCTTCGACAATTTTATATGATGGTGCATCTAGTTGTGTCAAGAAGCTCATACAAAATGACTCGTACAAGCTTCTCGTGAACATTCCACATGGGTTATGTGACGAAATCGTTAAAGCCCGGCATAGAGATCTCAAGGAAAAATGGGGCTTATGGCCCAATCCATCAGATAAACAACGAACAGCTTCTTTACGAACATTTAAATAAAATTTCACAATGTTTTCAAGTTTTTCAGGGCTCAAGGACATTGCTTCGAGATAGCTGTTAACAAGTAGCATTAAATCATTTCTATCAATTAATTCCTCTACAAATAGTTCTGTAAATCGATTTCTTAAACCAGCGGGAAGATCTTTCTTGCCCACATCTGTAGAAGGATTCATACAAGCAAAAAGTGTAAAATTAGGATGTCTTTGAATGGGTTTCTTATCTCCCCGTTCCAATAAACTCAAGCTACTATTTGAGCCCTCTAGTAAACCTGACAAACACTCTAATGTTTCAGCATTTGCCAAGTTAATTTCATCTAAAAGTACCCAGTGTCCTTTCTCAACGGCTCTTACCAAACTTCCCTCAATGAAAGCAAATGCTAATGCACTTTTATATTTAAGTTGTGATTCCAATTTTACAATTTTTATCCCAATTTCGGTCCAAGATTTATGAAACTGTTGTTCTTTTTCAGATTTTGGAGCACCTAACCTCTTCATTGCAGCCTCATAACTTTTTTTCATTAGTTTTACTAGCATTGACCACTGTTTCTCATTGTAGCAGTAATTCAAATTACTCAAGAATTTTCTGTTGGCTTCAATATTGAAATAAGATTTGAACATTTCTTCAAACTGTTCTTTAATTGGTGCTACAACAAATTTTAAATCTACTGGTTTGTAACCACCAAGTAAATCTGCTGAATCGGATTGTTGGTTCATATTAATGACGATTAATTTTTGTCCTAAGGTGTGCGATAAGTACTGAACAGAAGACGTTTTTCCGGTTCCTGTTTCTCCAACTAACAAGACAGGCTCTTTCATATTGATACAGCACATGATACGTTCCAGTAAACATGCAGACGGGCGTGTAAAACAAAATTTAACTATTTTATTAGTATATGTTTCGGAGCAATTAATTGATACACGGCCAACTTTCAAAGAATTATTTGTCAAACTCAAGTGAGGTTTATATTGTTGGCAAAAATAATTTGCCTTTTCATTGACAATGCCCAAATGTGAACTTATTTCTTTAGCTAATTTCAAACGGTCTTCCGTATTAGAGTAGGAACAACAAAATATATCGATCGCATCTTGAAGAACCCTTAGGGCACTGCTTTGACTTGAGACATCGAAATCGATCACAACCCTCGAGCACCATTTGAATAAATCCCTTGTGGATATTAATCGACCACTTCTTGGTATATTTTCACTGTCTTTGTTAAATAAGTTAAAAACATTGACAATTCTTGAGCATGTGGTGCTTAAAATCGGATGCGTACTGCAAATAATGTTCAAAAGCTCGGATGATAGAATAGGTTCAACATTAATACTCAAGACATGTTTTTCAAGTAACGAACTTGCACTTGAATGTTTTTTGTGAAAACCTGTTATTGTTGTTATTAATCTGCAATAATTGAATCGAAATAATAGATATGTAAATAAAAAGAATTATAATTGCTTACCGTTGGGTTACAAATAGATGAAACCCTGGAGTAATGGGCACAAAATCGCGGAATCCTGGCACTGTCAAATAATTATTCTCTATTAACCCTGATAAAACTGAAGCAATGTCCATACTAGCAGAATCAATGTCTTCCAACAATAACCAAGACCCATCTAATACTGCCTATTAAATAATAATAATTAGCTATGAAACATGTGAAGCAGCTAGGCCCAGTCTTACAGTATCACAATAACTATAATCAACGATCAATTGTCTTGAACACTGTCGCTAACAATGTAGTCGATGTAAAATCGTAGGTAAATAAAATTAATAGGATATTGTAAGACAGAGCCTAAAACAATAGTTACTTGTGTTAAAACGCCAGGCTGCCATACAAACTCCCCAGGAATATCAGTACATCTATAAGTTCCTAGTAACATTTTACTATCGGTTTGATCACCTAGTTGTACTTTTATAAAGCTTTCGCCAATTATTCGGCCTGTTTTCATTGCTAAATATTCCACTAATGAGGTTTTTCCGCTGCCAACAGGGCCCATTAAATTTATAGCCTTGTTTGTGGTAATTCCTAAAGCCAACTTTCGAAGGTTTCTTTTCGTTGAATCAACTTCAACTAGATGTGCATCATCTGAGCACTTGCTTTTATTATGAATAGGTAAATAAATCCCATTTACATATATTACATTATCATTAACAATGCTTATTTGTAACTCTTGGTGATCTACATTTTCAGTGTGTTTAAGAGGCTTTTTCTCATTTTGCAAATTGTATTTTAAACTACAATCTATTATGACATTCTTGGATAAGAGTAAACTTAGATATTTGTCCAACTGTGCTTCGTTCATACCAGAATACAAAGCTACACAATGGCAATAAATCCACTTCACCATAACATCGGGGTTCTTGCCATACTTTTCAAAAAAGTCTGACCAATTCCATTTCATTTTAAAAAATTCCGGCTTAAATTGTAATAATCTGTAGCATGCTTGCACTATGTCAACATCTTGCGTAATAGAAGCTTTTTCAATTTTTCGGCGTTTTGGAAGAGTGCATGTTTGTTTTGTTGAATCAAATGGTGAAGGGCATTTATCGAAATATTTTAAAACAAAGCTGAAAATACACATAAAAGAATAATGCTTCTTGAGTTGTTTGTCTATTACCTTTCCGTGTCTGGGTGGAGTTCTAATAGCTTTGCTAATAGTACAATATTTCTAACATTAATCTCATGATCAAATGGAGTGCTGCCATTGAAATTAATTGCTTGAGATAGAATGTTTAAAAAATCTCGTCTAAAGCAGTTCACCACATCTTCAGTATATTTGGGATTCAATAAATACTGAGATAGTTTTCTGATAATGTTTTCTAAATCCTGTTTTGTGAGTACCTAGAAAGCCATAATGAATATGTAACTAGTACTTTGTGAGCAAAGGTATACGTACATACATTTATTAGACATTTTACCTTTTATCACCTTACAATTTGAACTATTTTATGAACCAAAATATTACAACTAAATATCTATATTTTAACTTAAAAATAAATTAGTTTCCAAATAAATAAGATAAATATTTATGGGCACCACTCATTCATGCTTAATATCATCAGTATCAATGTTTACAATTTAATATGGAATTATAATCGATGCATTCATAGAATTTTGTAAATAACAATAGTTGATTGCTTTTGAAAATATAAGTATTATTAAAAAGTTGCCTTGGATACATATTGCCTAATACAGCGTAACTTTTGAATATTATCAAAATATTTTGTTAAAATTTCTAAGAAATTAAATATTAACTAACAAAATGCTCTCTCATATTATAATATTACATATACAAATAGGTAAAATGGGTACGTACGCTGGAAAATTCTGTAAACTAAATTTAACCCATTCGAATTAAATAAGTAGCTACTTAAACAGTACCTACTATCAGCTAATAGCTAATATTTAAACACAAACTGGGATGCACAGTCCATATGTTACACTAGACGCTTAAAGTGTAGTAAATTTAACACTTAATAGTCAGTGTGTACTTTTACTAGATTTTAGTAAAACTATTACATCAATATCAAAATGTTTACTATTCCCAGTAAATATACACTGACTAGGCCGACTACATTTGCTACAGAGTAGTAATAGTATCAACTAAATTTAAAATTAATTCTTATAAAACAACAAAGAGAGAATATAGTTGTTATTGGGAATAAAAACATGAGAATAGATAGTTTTAGTCATGTTTATAGTTAGAGAATATAGTTGATGGACGAGTTGTGAAGATCAATTGAATTTAAAAAAAATGTAAATTTTTATTTTTAGATGCAAATTTGTGTATTTACCCTATTTACTGTAATCTAAAAGACCTAACCTAACCTAATCAATTCGTGATAATTTCTGTGTGGTGTGTGCACATATACAAGTAATACCGAATACATAATACGTATAACGTAGTAGTATGTGCATACACTAACTAGTAAGTGTGTATATTTACTGAATTGTCGCATCTACTGCGACATATACATTGAAATAATGTTTTAATGCATAATAGAATTTATTTTAATTTTAATTATTTTTCAGAATATCAGTAAACTAAACAATTCTAGAGACTAATAAATGTGCACCTAGATTTAATATTTATATTCAAGTGTCCTCGTAAAGAACAAAACAGCAAATATTAAACAAAAACAACATTAATTTATATTTCAAAATAAAACGCACGCACGTATTATTATTATAGGTTAACTTACATCGAGATTGAATTTCTTGAAATCCTCACTAATCTCTTTGGAAATTCTGCAGAACCTCTTAAGGTTTTCTGCAAGTGCGTCTCTGGTAGGCATTTTAACACGGAGATTAAATTGTCATTGCCGTTTTATCCAGAAAAACAAGAAAATCCAAACACACGTGCCCGAACTGACGACCGGTGCACGACTGAAGTGAAATTTAGAACAGATGTCAACCACAGCATGACCACCATATGAAAAATAAATATGAAAGCAGTTGATTTCATTGATTTGAATTATTATGAAAGACATACAAATATAATACGTAATAGCTTCCCGTGTGTACCACAATTAATTCATAACTAGTATTTCAGGTATAAAATAACAATAAGTTGATTCTACTGTGAATATTACATACAAACGTGTTTACTATCATCTTTTTCTTATGGATGCTTTACATACACTATTTTATTGATAACATAATCAGAAAGTCGTAAACCCTAAAATCGTTGAGAAATCCTTTACTCAACTATATGTAATTACAATTTTATGAATACAAATGTTTTAAACTTCATACCTATATTAAATTATAGGCAACCAAATTTACTTGTCACATTTTGGTCACCCCTAACATTTGTGAATCGTTTGACAAACACGTGTTAGACCTAACCCTCTTTAATTTAGACGATGGCGATAGAAAAGCAACAAACTCATCGCCCTAGTGGACTAAAGCAGACTAATAAAACTCATAAACATGGAAAACATAGATCGAAAGGTTCGATAAGCATCGCCACCAAAGGTAAGCGTTTTGAGGTTATATTTTGTGAATAAATACTTCGTTCGAACGTATATATAGTCGTCAGTTTCGTTTTTAACTCTGTATTTGGTGGTATTTGTAAAAGCAGCGATTTTTAAGCTTCTATATACAGAAAAATGTAAACCACATGAAATGTACCGGGTGTCTGGAAAAACCTGTATACAAGTTATGTTGGTAGCATTCCAAAGTTTCCATTTACAGTTGGCTACGTTGACGTTTTGGCAGTTTGGCTGTCAATGTGACATCTTGCAGTGGCGTCCCGATATCATTATTTAAAACTGTCTTCTAGACTATCCCAAAATAGTCTACTTCTAATAGTCTAATAGTCTAGTTCTATTTACAACAGAACAAAATGCGTACATCCAAATGGTCCATTTTAGGAGCGCAACTCGAAACCCAAACGGATCATGGAGTTATAGGCGATTTACATCAAGGCGGCACCGCCACGGTGGCGCATTCACGTACTAGCCTTGGGGGGCATTTCACGCTTCGAGTCATGTGTTCTTATGTGTTTCTTGTGCTAAAGTGTGCGATTTGTATCAAATTCGTCTAATTCTGCCGTTTATCGTACAGTTATCAATCTGGTGGTTATGGTTTAACTTCAACAATGGCAAAATATAAAAGGGTTTGTACCGTATTCTACGCTAGTTTCCACAGATTCCCCGCTGCAGGTAAAAGGTGTGCGATTCGTATCCAGTTCGTCGACTGATACGCGCATTATAACTGTACCATGAATACTGCAATGTATACGATGGATAAGCAATTTCATATTTTCAAGAGAAAATTCAAACCTTCTCTCATTCGAAAATAGTTTTCAGGAAGAAAATGCTTGGAGTACATATGTAAACACTTTAATGAACACGACTGTACATGCTTTTTCATGCCCATTCTTAATTTGAGTTTCCATGCTCTTTGTATATCCGTCAGCTTGGTGTTTGCCAGCTTCGTTACATATTTCACGTTCATTTTGCCTGCAGGCGGGAATCAATGCGAACTGACATCAAGATTTTTGTTGCTGTCAGCGTTGGAGGAATACGGTGCAAACCTTTTTTATATTTTGCCATTGTTGATGTTAAACCATAACCACCAGATTAATAGCTGTACGATAAACTGCAGAAGTCGACGAATTTGATACGAATCGCACTTTAGCACAACAAACACATAGGACGTCAGGATTTTTGTTACCGTCAGCATTGGAGGAATACGGTAAAAACCCTTTTATATTTTGCCATTGTTGATGTTAAACCATAACCACCAGATTGATAACTGTACGATAAACGGCAGAAGTCGACGAATTTGATACAAATCTCACACTTTAGCACAAGAAACACATAGGAACACATGACTGAAAACTTCAAATACCCCCCATGGCTAGTACGTAAATGCGCCACCGTGGCGCTGCCGCCTTAATGTAAATCGCCTATTCTCTTCAATCCTGTTTTTATTTGATTCTCAATATTTGTTTGTTATGTTATTCGACCCCGTTGAAATTACCCCGCACGCCACTGAACAGTACCAACGGAAGAAAAATAAAATTCAAAATAGCAACATGATTGGCTTATGGTCTTTTCCAGACACCCGATATTTTCTCAGTGTTTTAACTTACGCTATCAGAAAACTTTATTATACAAAGGGCGTTCGGTTTAAATGGACCCTAACACTCTTTAGGCTATTTTAATACAGAGCTTTCAAGAAAGTGGTAACACCTTTACCATTATATCCTTGTATCCTAGAAACATTTCAGAAACGTTGCAAAACATATTTGATTTGTATCTTGAACAGGTATCATCTATTAGTATCCAATGTAAAAGTTGACACCACTTTCTTAACCACTCTGTAGCTATATTGAAGATTTGAAATAGAAAAAAATATTTAATCGTTAATGCCCAAATAAGCGCTTTAAGTTTTAAAATGCTTATTTAAAACCCTATTTTCTCAGTATGTATTAAAGCATTTATAACTCCAGAAATTATTGAATTTTGCTTACAGGAAAAGTTAATTTGAAAACCATTTCCAAAAAGCATAAATCTGATTTAAATAAGGACCAAAGAAGGCACCAAGCTTTGCAGATAAGAAGAAATAAAAGGGATGAGGTCTTGAATAAAAAGCGTTCACTTGGAAGCTATGAATATTCGCCATTTTTGAGTATGTTTTATCGATAATGTACGGACTACTCCATTACATACACATACTGAATGCATACATAAAGAGTGAATGAAAATTATTTTCATCATTAAGATCAGCAATACTACTGTTGTGCAATTGACATTTCACGTTACATTGTATAATTTAAATAATGTCTATAGAGAATTCTAATCACTTGATATTTAGCCACATTTAGTGTTTTGTAATTGTATTTTATATTGAATTTTTCTTTCTTCTTTATTGTAATTATAATGTAATATTGTAACTGTGTTGCACAACGCATTTTTAACATTATTGAAACAGTCTGATCTTATTTGTGAAGATAACATTGGCTTACTCAGAATGTGGTTAGTGCCCCTAAAAAAAGTTGTAATCAGAGTATTGCTTCTTATTTAATAACAGTTTTATTTATAATGAAGGGTGAAAACACAAAACGATGAAAGTGCCAATAGTATGAGTTTCTATTAACTGAATAAACTTCATTATATATTTCATTGTTGAAAACGTCGCTATTTAAATTTGGAATCCAAAATATGTTCTTAATAATACCTTTATACCTATTCTGTTTATGCAAGTTTACGTTGTAATTTGCCATATGGTTATTTTTTTTTGCAATTTCTAATAGTTTACATAACAAAGTGTACAAACAAAGAAAGCATATACATGCCACCTGTTGGTGAAATCAATTCCTGTACAAGGCATACCTATTCCCAGGTGTGCTAAATGCTTAACTAGACAGGGAAATTCATCTCGCCACAGCATAATATCGGGGATTGGGATTCAAGCTGTTTTCCAACCGTTTCTCTAAATTTAATATTAAAATATTGTACAGTTGAACTCATCTCTTTTATTTATTTCCATTATTTGACATCTCCAATATTACTTCAGTACTATAATACTTCTTCAAACAGCGATGCCAATTTGGTGCTTTTCTCTTTTACTCACAATACATTTAATGCTTTTTAACATGAATTCAAATTTAGTTAACTTGGCTTCAAACTGGTTTTGCAACATTATACTTTTATGGGCACTAATTCGATCATGTTAATTTGATAATAAAATGTTCAACATGTATTATATTTCACATTTACATTATACTTTTAGGGGCACTAATTCGATCATGTTAATTTGATAATAAAATGTTCAACATGTATCATATTACACATTTAGATTTATAACTTCTCAGAAGAAATCTGATCTACAATATATATTTTCAGCATGCATTATCCCGTTAAATAAACTAATGAGCGCTGATGCGACGTTGTCATTATTAACGGAATGTGATCCGGAAGCTGTAATAAACAAAAGCATGTCTGGAGTGACACATGTAGCTCTGCCACGTTTCAAGCAAAGGTTCTCTTTTGTTCTTCCACCCTTAGATAATGATCTCGCTATTTTAGACACCCTTAAAGTTTGCGACACTGTTTTATTTTTAATGTCGGCCAATGCCGGGATTACATTTGGTACTGAAATGATCGATAAGTGGGGAATGAATATTCTGGTGTCTGCATTTGCACAGGTATGTAATAATAGTGTAGATTAGAGGCATGTGATAAACACCATTTAAGCCTCCTTGAGGTCATTTTAAATTATAAATTTATATTTGAAAAATCGTCCATTTTCCACATTTGTGCGATTCAAAAATTAGTTTTAGTAACAGCAGAAATGGGCTATAAAACTCGGTATCCTTCATTTAGTCTTTTATACATTTCTGGATTTGTATCTTTGAATAAAATGTCCAATCTCTATCATAAGTCAAAACAGCTCTGAAATGTTGATATACTCCGATTTTTCTAAACTGGCGTGCACGTCATCAAAATAATAATCATAATAATGACGAGACAATTTTACAAAGTTGCCAGCTGTCCTGGGTATTTAAAAATGGCTGCAATCAGCTGTTGCGCCCGTGCAATCTTGTGCGACAGTGCGCGGTTCGTATCAAATTCATCGACTTCTCTACCGTTTATCGTACAGATATCAACCTTGTGGTTATGGTTTACCATCTACAATGACAAAATATGCATTGTAATAATCGATCAAATGTAACAAGTTAGACGTCAAAGAAGTTTGAAGCATTAGTGAAAAAGATGTGGCATCGTAGCCGAGAAAATATCGCCGATGCCAACATAAGATGATTTATTACATGATTGGCAGGCGAAAATTGTGTCCGCGGTTAATACACCGATTACCTATTTATAACCACCGGTGATCAGTGTTATGTAACAAATAATCTTCAGATTAATTTCGATTCTTAAACTATTGTTATGCATATTCTCGAAAACAATCACGTTGGTACGAAAAAACCTCATCGCACAGCTGTTTGATGACGTGCACGCCAGTTTAGAAAAATCAGAGTATACTTTATTTCTACACCTGAAGTCATTTTAAGATGCAGTTATGTGAGTTATATGACTTATATGAGTTTTTTGAAAAATGAAGTAAGATGTGCTGGAAATTTTATATTTGTCGATGGTTATAATCTTGACTATAAAATCATACTCCTTTATTTAGTCATTTCACATTAATAGAAAATTTATAAATTCATGACTAGGGGCTTCCAACTCCTGTCTTTGGTCTAGTGGAACTAGATTCACTTGCTGTGAAGAAACAAAATGAGCAAAAGCAAACTGCTCAGAAACTTGTCTCCAAGTGGTTACCCGAGGAAAAGCTTATTAATTTGAGTAAACATGCCGATGGTTTAAATGTACTCAGAAAAATTGGAAATCAGAAAAGAAGAAGTGTAATCTATAGAGACAGGAGGCCTCATATCTATGCTGAAACTTACGAGTATGTACCTGATGATGAAGGTAAGATCTTTCACAGTTATAATACAGTACCCTTTACCATTTGTAACATATTACATATTTAGAATTCTAATACAGCAATAAATGTACTTTTACTAATTACTTTAGGGACAACAGGAACTGTTAAGGTTACAGGATATCTACGTGGCAGTGCTCTATCTGTCAATGATTTAGTATATATTTCTGGACTTGGATGTTTCCAGATGTCTCAAATTGATGCACCTTTTGATCCATTTGCCCTTGAGAAACAAAGGTATGGTAATAACAATTCGGTTAACATCGGTACCTCATTATTAAGGAAACTAATGCATTTTGCTAATATGCTATGAATTATGCTGTAATTATTTGATAATTATTATTCTTATTGATAATTTAAATTAAGTCTATTATAAACTGCTGTGGAAGCAGACTATAATTCATAAGAATGCAAGGAAGAGACTGCGTACTATCTTCTCATTTATGATCAAAGTACGATTAGATTTATTATTATCATCTCTAGCCTCTTTTGTGCATTATTGTACTGACATCTGCTGCTTCAAGTTTGATTGTGGTGATGATTTGAAAATTATTATTTTTCTTTACTTGGTTTTCGGAGATTAAAACCAACTTATGCAATTGTTACTGAAAATTATTATTTTCTACAATAAACTATAATCTTTCTGACTTACTGCACTTAGAACTTAATGCTAATTTACTTAATTAATTTCAAAATCATTATGCTTCGTTTTAAACTTAGCAGGGGTTGTGCTAGCACAATGGATGATAATTCTAAATCCGGATTGATTAGAGTTTTGGAAAGGGCTGATCCCTCTAAACAGGAGTCTCTACAAACAGAAAACATACCTGATCCTCTCGAAGCTGAGCAGACTTGGCCTACAGAGGAGGAAATTAAAATGGCACAAGAAGAAAATAAAGTAGGTATCAATATAAATGATGCATGGCTTGTACTAAATATTAGTGTTTAGGTGAAGAGAGTAAAGAAGGTTCCCAAAGGTTGGTCTGAATATCAAGCGGCTTGGATCCCTGACGATGATGCTGAGAGTGTCAGTGACTTGGAAAATTCCGACAATGATGAAAATATGGAGGCCATGAGCGAGGAGAAGTCCGAATCTGAGGATGACGAAGAATTTGAAACGATGACTGAATCAGAAATAGCCGTGAATGATCGGCAATATGATCAGGATATGGATATGCTCTCAGAGCAAACCGATTTGGATAAACTCAAACAAGCAAAATTGGATAAAATGTTTCCAGACGAGATAGACACCCCACAGGATGTACCAGCAAGAGTACGGTTTCAAAAATTTAGAGGACTGGAAAGTTTCAGGTGAATAAAATATAGCAGTATGAGTTATGAATCTATAATGCCTTCATTCACAATTTTATAGAACTTCACCATGGGATCCAAAAGAAAATTTGCCAAGCGATTTCGCTAGAATATTTCAATTTGAAAACTTTGATCGTACAAAAAAGAGAGTCTTAAAGGATCAAGAAGACAAGGATGGCGCTCTGGTAAGACATTTAATTATTCATTGCTATAAAACTGTGTGTTTTTAGTAAGAAATATTCACATTCTCCATTAAAACATAAATAATATATAGTTTGTTTGAAGATTAATTAACTATTTTTATTTTGTTCACAGCCGGGATGGTTTATAACAGTTCATGTAAAAGGTATAAATAGTACTTTATGGAATACATTCCAAACATCGAATCCACCATTAATACTGATGGGAGTTTTATCTCACGAAAACAAAATGTCTGTCATGAATGTTGTCTTAAAACGAGTAGGTAGCTACGTTGACCCAATCAAATCTAAAGAAAAATTGGTATTCCAATGTGGATATCGAAGATTTATAACCAATCCTATATTTAGTCAACATACAAATGGTAAAAAACATAAGGTAGGTGTATGAAAACATGATTACATTTATTTTTGTTAAAAAGGAGATATTGCACAATCACTTTAATTATTTTTCAAATTGACAACCCTCTGGTTGAAACTAGTCCATGTAAACCTTAATTGAAACAAAAAATTATTAACCTGATTGAGCAAAATCTCCTTTTCAACAAAATAAATAATCAGAATAGATCTTCACATATACCATAAAATTCTACTGGATTGAAATTGTCGGGTAACAACCAAATTTAAACAACTTTTGATCAACATTTCCAACGTTTCACACATTAATGAATCTAGACAAAAATGAACAATAGTTATTTAAATTTGCTCTTTACCTCCCAATCTCTATCCAGTATCAATTTTATCAATATATTATTACATTATCACCCTGTTTCAATATTTATTGTTTAATTTTAGATTGAACGATATTTTCAACCGGAATCTACTGTTGTTGCTACTTTCTTTGCTCCAATACAATTTCCACCTGCACCAGTCTTGTGTTACAAGGAAATAAATGGTTCCCTTGTTCTTATTGCAACTGGTAGCATACTATCATGTAATCCCGACAGAATTGTAGTAAAGAGGATTGTTCTTTCTGGTAAGTAAATTTGGTATTCATTTGGAATACTTTTATATGTTATTTGGTTGTGGAATGTATCCATCTCAGTAGCAACAAATTAACAATGTAAATATTTATTAAATGAATATGATATTTTTAGGGCATCCATTGAAAGTTCACAAAAGATCTGCTGTTATAAGGTTTATGTTTTTCAATAGAGAAGACATAATATACTTTAAGCCATGCAAACTGCGAACAAAATATGGAAGAATTGGGCATATTAAGGAAGCTTTAGGTACGTTATTAATTATTAGAATTATAAAATACGTCCAATTGCAATATTTTAATACATTAACACAATTTGATGTTTTCAGGTACCCATGGTCACATGAAATGTATTTTTGATGGGCAGTTGAAGTCCCAAGACACAATCTTACTCAATTTATATAAAAGAGTATTTCCAAAATGGACCTATGAAGAATGCGTTGTCAGCTGTACATCGGCTACAGATAAAATGGAAACGTAATGTTACGTATAATTTGTTACAAGTGTTAATAATATTAATTATATATTTAAATTAAAATGAAAATAGTTTTATTGACCCACGTCAAAATCCCACTTTATACAATCAGAAGTTTTGGTTCCCAAACATTTTGGCAGAAGCAGGGCTTCAAATCGTTATTTGTTTCTTTCGGGTTTTGTTCCGGTACAATTAAAAAATAAATATCCATTATGTTCCGGTTTTCATTGCGGCCAAAATACCGTTTTTTTCGGTTTTCTGCTTAGTTCCGAGTGATTGATTTTTATACCGCACGTTTTTTTTAATCTCTGAACTTAAATTATGTTCAATTTTAAAACGACAGTATCAAATGCATTGCTAAAATGCAAGGGTTATGCTACCAAAAGTACTGGCGTGTGCTACCAAAATTACTGGCGTGATCAAATACTGGCGTAATGGATCATTTCAAATGTTAACACTGTTTTGAGAAAATTTATTCAACACAAGATTGTACTCAAATATTCAAATTCAAATGGTACCGAGCTAGAAATAGTATACAGATTTTGAGAGATTTATTTTTAGTGCATTATCCTGACAGACGAATCCAATCAATCGAAACAATTTCTAATATAATCGCAAAATTTAATAGTAGGTACATGATGCGTCGCTATTGGTCATCATAAAAGTACTATTAGAGGCCATATTTCCACTGAAGAAATGAAATTAAATGTACTATGTTATACCAAAGAAGAACCGATATCTTCCATTTCGTAAATGAGTTACTATTTAGGGATTAACGGTTGATGATTGTTGATTGGCCGAGATTGATGGGATTGGTGCCGCAGGGTAGTGCACTGAAATTAATCACGCACAACCCATATACCAGCCAGTTCAGTATCATTGCCCTGTTTAAAGACTTTTTTGTGTTGAACACATTTTCTGTCAACAGTTTTGACATTTGAAATGATCGAGTTCTTGTAACGGGGCAACCATGTAATTTTGGTTGCATAACGATTGAAATTTAGCAAAGCATTTGATACTCTCTCTTTAAAACTGAACATAGCCTATGTTCAGGGATAAAATACGCGTGGTATATTGTTTGTTTTTTAATGTCTTTAAATCTAGAATTCCTACAAATAAAAACACTAGAATCTTCCTAAATTTTCTGAAACATGCCCGAATGCAATATGCTATTGATATATAAAAAAGTAGTCCAGAATATTCTATATAAAAAATATCGGAGTTTTCGAAATTGCCATGAGAACATTATATTTCAAAAACTTATCCATTATGTAATCAAAGGAAGTGAAAGGCGAGACAAAAGTTTTAAATGATCGCCTTAAAATGTAGGAAGGAATATGTACTAAACTTTCATAATTTTCATTAAATTATGATGAGTTTCATTGAAGTTGCCCTGCATTTTATAGATATTTCAGAAATTACCAAATAGTTTTTATAGATATAATGAAGATAGTGTAAAAATATTTGGCTGTGCACTTCTACCTTATTTTCAGACTTCCAGTACCTAACACTTCAAAATATACATTCTTTGTTCCAACAGTCTGGTTTCAGCCGTTATTTCGGTTTAATCAAAAACAAAACAGAAAATCAGCAAGTTACCAGGTATTAACGTTTGGATACATTATTTTACGACACTCTGCATATAAGAAACAGCACTGCCCCAAGGTAGATCCTTGGGAGACACCATGCTTGACGCGTAAATCAATCGATTCTAATCCATCTTGGAAAACAATCTGAAATCAATTACTCAAATAGGATTTTGTAGTTGTAAAACTACGAAAACTTACACATTAGCAATATCTGCCGACCTACTTCAACAAAATTACAACTTTTTTTCTGGATCACAACGGCAAGCCCCGCAGAAATACGATATTTCATATATGTAAATACAAGGGAGTCGGTCGCGAAAAAGGTATTCGACTCCAGTTTCTAGAAACAAGAATTCAATATTTTGAGTTGACGTGTATGGAAAAATTATCCCTGCCTTCAGTAGAATTGTAGAGGTAACTGTGCAATTGTATAGATTGTTCAGTGTTTCTTAATACATATTCTGTTTTAAAACATGACATAATATTTGTAAAAATATATTAGTAGTTTGTATTTTTAAATTGAGGGGTCTAGAAGTAAAAGGGTTTAAGTGCATTTTTGGTACTTCTGATATAAATAGCTTTAAATTTAACTAGAATTTCAAAATTCCAGGAATAAGTTTAGAAAACTGTGTTAATATTTTAGACTATTTTAAGACTAAAATATTAAGACAGTTTTTATTCTTATTCCTGGAATTTTGAAATTCAAGTCAAGTTTAAAGCCATTTATCTCAGAACTGCCAAAAATACACTTAAACCCTTTTACTCCTAGACCCCTCAATTGTTCCACTCAGGATCAGCAATGTCCACCAATCATTTTTCTACGTCTTAGATCGAGTCAAAAGTCATAACAAATTTGTCAATAATATTACTTGTAAGTATGCAGATGAATAATAATAATGATGAATTAAAATATAATAAGAGATATTGTGGTATAGTGAACATTCTATTCTAAGAAATTGTTGAACATGATCAGTATTATAACATTGAAGTTGCGTTAAAGGTTAATCACCCGCAAAAACTAACGTTACATAATTTAAAAAAATATATATATATTTGGGCGAGTTTAGTCCAGAGGCGTTTCTTTCTCGATTCGGCTACCGTGTAAATTACATATTAGTCGCCTTTATTGTTTATCACACTTCCACTTTCACAACTTGCAGTCCACCCGGACGAAAAAGCTGCCGCTACACATTCATAGCCATCAATGGTGCATTAAGTCTGCACAAAGAAATCCTCACCGCCACTAATTGCTATGTAATTAAAAATTATGGTCGGTTTTTCGTAGTTTTAGCAACACAATAACAACTCCACTATCAAGTTTCTACTACAAAACTTTAATCACAACGCAATTTGCATATATTATTCTTATTACGAGCTAGATTTCGATTTTCAATTACTTTTTGTCAGTATGAATGGTACTTGTGGATATATAGAGTGTGCTATCTCTCTCATTTATGCAATTACCTCGACGAGCATCTCACATATCAGTCCTTGTCATGTCTAATTACAATTAGAATACAAGCTCCCGCATAATTTCACAATAATAGGAAATAAATGTTGTTTGAAAACTGTTAAGAGAAGGTCAAACAAATTACCTCTACTTTATGAATGCGAAAAACGTGCGATCACGTATCTTGAATGAGGAAGTCATCTCAACAAACCCTGGAACTACAAATGCAAAATATGTATATAAGGGAGTATGATCTGCATTCATTATTTACAGGACGAAAAACTGAAAAGTAGTTGTAATTCAACTGAAACATTGCAACCTACGTTTTTTGTCAAGAAATTTAAAACATCTTGGCACGAAATTCGTAATAATCCTCTCTGATCTTGAAATGTGCAAATCCGTTCTTTTCTTAAATGTCGGAAACGTGTATAAATCGCGCCTTGAACACTAGTGGAGTGGTTGGCGTTCTGCTTTTCTTCCAACCACTTTTTAATGTATGTATTTATAATTACAATTTGTGGGTTACATAAGAACAATTTAATATTAATAACTTTCTCCGCAAGGCTAAAAAAATTATTCAGTTTAGTTGCCCGGTAGAAATTTCTACGTTCATAATTTCTCCGCGCATGCATGATGGTGGATGTGCAAACGACCGAAACTAACGCATAATGTTTTGTTAGTATTCCGAGTATGTTACGCCCGAGTGACGGAAAAAATTGGAATCAATCATCGTCAGTACGTTTTCCTTGTTTTGAATTAATTCCATTGAGCGGTTAATGAAGCAATCACGTTCTCGTATTAATTACTGATGTAATTGCGGGAGGAACCCGTTCATTGCGCGATAAGTCGGAATAGGAAGGCATTAAGAATCGTGTTTTTTTTTTCGGTAAAGGTCAATGTTTTAGATAGGCTATAAATATATGTGGCATTAATTGGGCAGATTAATTAAAAGTAGAGTCTGCCTCATCTATGTGTTTATTTCCATAAACAAGATTCCTAATTATTTGCCAGTTTCATGACCCTCATAACATGCCACAAGAAATGTATGAAGATAAAACTAATGCACTACAATGTTTTGAATTACTTCAGTTCACCGATCTTTCAATTGATTCATTCAATGAGAAGAAACAAGTAACATTTACATTTTATGCCAATCGAAAAAAAAAACATTTGCAACAGTATCTGGTTTGCGCAGCATACAGCATCATAAAACACATACATCACCAGATACATCACAGTATCTGGCATCATAAAACTTCATACATAGTTATTTATCTACGTCTGTTTTGATAAATGACGAATTTGACATTCATTTGAGTTACGTAATGAAACTCATTACCTAACTAGTTAGGTAATGAAATCAAAAACACACTCATTTTTTAATACCAACTTACGATCAAATTTATTAAACAATTACTTATGAACATTAATAATAACATTACATTTATTTAAGTGTATTCCAGAGGACATTTCTGTTTTAGAAATGTCCTACTGGTAAACTACTGCAGCTACTGGTTGAAGCTTCTACAAGCATATTCTTTTCTCCAAGAATATTTGGAGCGATACGTTTCTTATTTTCAACCGAAGTGAATGTATCCTTCGGCTATTGTATTGCTCTACTACTGTATTGCCAACGGATTGTTATATACATTTGCCATTCCTGTAACCAACAAAAAACCTCTCCACGGCATTATGTGGACGCAGTGCCATGTATTTTTTTATAATGTCTACAAAATTGATTCCATCAATGTCTCCAGAAGTTATAACAAACTCGAAATTTTGATCCTTGTATTTGGTATTGTGACGCAGAAGACCTGCCCTTCGTTCTTCACGTTGGTTACTTGCATGTAAGTGAGTTCTTCCTTTCTACAGGGTCCACCAATTAGAAAGATCAAAACTACCTGAAAATATTTCTTAATATAAAATTTCATGACGTGTTCTTATTTACTTTTGTTAGTAGCCACTTTTCATCATCAACTTCTTGTAAAAATCGGGTTATATGCTGTTTGGATTTCTTAGGTTTATATCCTTCTGACTGCCCCTTCAGAAATGCAACCAATTGGATCAATTTACTGATGTCCACATTTTTCTTTAGGGATATCATCACACGTATCATCGAGTAATATGTCCACAGGCTTGAAGGTTTTTAGCGTTTCGAAATGTTTTCAAAATATACTATATCTTTTCAAGTTCAAATTGAGACCAATCAAGTTCAAATTGAGACCAATCAATTTCAAATTGAGACCAATCAATTTCAATTTGAGGCCAATCAAGTTCAAATTGATACCAATCAATTTCAAATTGAGACTAAACAAAATCCAGTTGACACTAAACAATATCAAATTGAGAGTAAACAAATATCATTTCTTATGACAACTTAATATTGTTTAGTGTCAACATGATTTTGTTTAGTCTCAATTTGAAATTGATTGGTCTCAATTTGAAATTGATTGGTATCAATTTGAAACTGATTGGTGTCAATTTGAAATTGATTGGTATCAATTTGAAATTGATTGGTATCAATTTGAAATTGATTGGTATCAATTTGAACTTGATTGGCCTCAATTTGAAATTGATTAGTCTCAATTTGAACTTGATTGGTCTCAATTTGAACTTGAAAAGGTATAGAAGTGCCTTTTCATTGGCTTCATTTTCTTCTCATCGCAGCATTTTCGAAATGGTTCATAAGCTTGTTCATATTTTATTTTTGATTTTTCCGGCAATAAAATTGAAAATTAAAAAAATAAAAAACACGTAAGTCGATTTAGACGTGCAACAATCAAATATGGCGGCCATTTAAAATAAGAGACTTGCTATTAATATCTGGGAAACCGCCATCTTGACTTTTATTTTGACATAATTCTTAAGTTTGATGTAACCTATTCAAAATGTTGTATGGTTGAAAACAGATTAAAAAACTATACCGAAATAAAAAATAAAAAATATAGGTTGCCATTTAAAAAAAAACATTAATTTTGTTATTTTAAATCTGAAGAAATATTTTCATATGCGCAGTAGTTTATATCGCTATCTCCCTTGTAGATTTTCTCTCATACACATTAACGGAGTTACCGAATTTATCCGCTACGTAATTTCCACACTGTATACCATAATGCCACTTTCCCATCCACATTCCTCTAGATTCCATTCTAGATTGGGTAATAAACACACATTATCCGTAATATTAATTCACCATAAAAGACAATATTATAATACAAAATCGTTAATATTAACGTTCTCCATTTCATTTTCTAGCAACAAATAATATAGAAATAACCCGTGCTATATAATAACGTAGTTCTTTAACTAAAAATCACTATCAGGAGTAATCAAGTTTACTGTCTAAGTTAAGCATGCACACATACCTTTACGTTCGATTGTCAGAACATACTAACTTATTATGATTGTTAGTAGGACACAATGTCATACATTTCGTACTAGTACGTAATGATAAAGTAAAACGGACGCCTGCCAATGTCAGAAATAGAAACTTTCCAATCAGATTTTTTCCTCAATTTTCATTAGTCTAGCAGCAATGGTCCGAGCGAGGATGGGTGGGCCACCCTGTATATACAGGTCGGACCATTGCTGCTAGACTAATGAAAATTGAGGAAAACATCTGATTGGAAGTTATTGGATACTTGATGTGCTACGTTTTGAAATTATTTCGAGTGCACAGAGTATACCATAAATCCGGAACACAATATTTGGTCTCATTTTTAAATAGAACACCTTGTATATTCTTTCATTTTTAGAATCTGCTTTATGTGGGTTTCACAAATAATTTTTATTTTTAGGGATCAGATGCAACGTTGTCAACTTATTCACATTTTAATCAAATTTTACGAAAAATTATGGACGTGGAAAAAAATCAACAAAACCTTATTATAAGAGATCAATGAAAGAATCTGCGTATACAAGTACCCAAGCAATGTGTCAAAACATACACAATATTTTGAGTCACGTAGAATAAACAGGGTGTTCTGAAACAACGATCGAATTTTGATATTTTAAAATGGCTAAAACTTTTTTTTTCTTCAAATGGAACACCCTGTATATAGCATCAGATTCTGAGTGCTCATCTAATGAGCTATTCAATGGTAGCATATGGACTGTAATGCTATAATACTTTTTAATAGGTAAATAACGATCAATTTCGATAAGTTTTAGCCATTTGAAAATAGCAAAATTCAGATTCTAAAAATGAAATCATATACAGGGCGATCCATTTAAAGTGTCCCGGATTTATGGTACACTCTGTATACTCGAAAATAATTTTAAAAAGTAGCCCATCAAGTGTTCAATAACTTTCAATTAGATGTTTTCCTCAATTGTCATTAGTCTAGCAGCAATGGTCCGAGCGAGGATAGGAGGGGTACCCTCTAATGAATTGTTATTGTAAATAACTTAACTGTAATCTGCAACTGTTGTCTGCAAATAAGGATTAATTGAATAGTAGGTACCTAATAGCAGGTTTTTACAAAATAGTCGTATAAATACATATTTAAAATTTAAATACTCCTAATAAATAGAAAATAATCTTATAAATAAATATATTTATTAAATAGATTATTCAAAACTGTAACAGTAACAACAAAAATTCAGAACACAAAATAAACTGACTCCAAATTAAAATTAAAATTTTTGATCAACAGTGTACGGATGACAGATTCGGTTCAGATAAGAGAAAAACCCACTATAATCAAAGAGTGTATTTCACATAATAAGAGAACAACTGTCAACTGCTTTTCCACGATGATAACATAACTGATATAATTAAAACACGAATTAACCCTTTTTCACAAAAACATTTATTAATTTTAAATGTACATTTCAGTCTCGATGCGACCATATTTAGTAAATATCAAATACGTGCTGTACAGGACTGGAAATGTACATTTAAATTTAATAAATGTTTTTGTGAAAAAGGGTTAATTCGTGTTTTAATTATATTTCACCTTTCACAAGCTCAAACGAACCTAACATAACTGATGATAACCAGTGAAGTAGAACTAGAATAAATAAATTAATGGAATAAAAGTATATTATTTAACGAGCATACAGTATAAATTAGGCTATAAATCACGAGGATGAATATTATACACGAGCCGAAGGCGAGTGTATAATCATCTCAATTAATTATAGCCACTATGTGCGAGTCAAATACGACGTTTTATCTATGACTTATTAAATAAAACAATGCTTATTAACAAAGTTTTGTCAATAAGAAACCAATTGTTAACAACCAAATGTACATTATGTAAATGAGCTTACATGGGGCGAATTTATTTGTCATGTTATGGCATACACAAATATGATTATTGTTATATTAATACGAGTATCTCTTATCGTAATTAGGAATGGTCTTCGTATTCTTCATGACCATCCATATCATGTTCATGTCTATGTCGTCAGGAGATCACCGGGTTGAACTCTTGTTTGGCCACCAGTTACCCTAGGCCATCTAGCATTACCGTTTGTGCACCATAGAGGCCAGGAGACGAGCTAGAATTGCACTTCCAAAATCGCACAGAATTTGGACGGAAATTAAGACCTGCAGACCATCGCCAAGAAACCATGTTTTGGTGAATTCATGCGAATTATTATCTTAGCGATTCATTAGTGCGCTTAATTTACATTCAACTTCTGTGAGAATTTGGAAGTGAACTATCAAATATACAAGCTATAAGATGGCGGCATAATATTTTTAATTTTATTCCTAGCTTTCCTGTAAAAAAAATACGAAATATCATAAAATGATGAAATACCTTAAAGTAATTGTTTTTTCTTCCTAAATGTAACAATAGTTGATAAAACTAATACTGCTATTCTTTAGAATGAAGTTTTGAGAAGGTGCGAAACATGTTTTCAACGACACAATGTGTAAAGTAAAAGCTATGGAAGCGAGAAGATCGGGAATTTTTAACAAATTTTACGAGCGCGTTTGTAGCAGAGCGATTATTATGGAATAATCTCAATATAATCAGTTTATAATTAAAAATAATAAATAATGAAAATAAATTCCAGATAAATAAACACGAGGGAAAAAATTTGCTGCTATGAATGGGAAGCCCCAAGCTGTTAACTTGCTGAAATCAAATTTCGACGGCCGTGTAATTTGTGAAAGGAAGATGGTCATTAAAATGAATCGCATATTTACTTTATTGGCGCACTTTTTCACTGGCATATGCCCAAACGCCAAGTTAAGGTTACCGTATAATTATTAGATATAAAATGGTTATAAAATAAAGTATAAGTTCATTTAAATCGTGCAAGTGGGTACTTTTAATTAGGTTTTACATCCCAATTACTATTAATATTTTTATGGACAATAAATCGCAATATGTATGTTTAGATTTCTAATTCTCACCTATATACATATACATATGTATACATATGATATATTATATACTTATAATTTATACTTATTTCAACAATATTTGAAATAGAAACAAATGTATTATTTGTATTGTGGGAGAGCAGGGAATAGCATAAATGTACGAGGAAGGCCCATCATCGAAATCGCTTTGCCGTGCGATAAACTACTATATAAATATACCTGAATACATAGAGGATATATACTATACCTATATACATAGATGATGTTCCAACATTTTGCCTATCCCATTTTTATCCAAACTGTTGCACTTAAAGAAATCTCATTTCGATGCATTAACTACTTTCACTAGGTATGATCTATTCGAACAGTCTTTTAATATGTCTTGGCAGTCTAGCCCAAATATTATATGAAAATACACTTAAAGGTATTAAAATTGTTTGTAGTGCTAAGCGTTATTTAACAATGTTAATTTAGGACGCATACCAACAAAGCATTGTAACACATACACATATTCTCATCTAACTTGTTGATGGAAGAACAAACGAATTTTCCATACGTTTCTAATCATTTTTAATCTAGCTGTTAGTTATATATTTCAGCAATAACTTATTGCAGCGATTTTTAAACTGTTGCTGGTCCAGAGTATATGATAATTTATAGAAGTTGCTAATATGGTAGATTTAATTAAAGATGGCAGTAACATTTGATAAACATTCGTATATAGGTATGGATACACGGATGTATGCATAATTATCCTATAGGTGGGCCTTATACCTGCAGAAAACGATTCAATGATATCGAGTCTTTTGGGTTCACCAGAAGCCCAGAATTCACTAATCCAAAATATAAATTACTTGATTCAACACCGTCCGTACAACAGATAATTCATTATTACAAGATAAAAGAATCGCCCTCTAAAAAGGCTTGTTTACTGAATCAAGTTAGAACAAAATTTTGATAAAAAAACATATTAATTTCCTATTGGCGCATGCGGTGTTTTGCCTTTTTAAGGAATAAACAGTTTTTTTCTTTCGGTTTTTGACAATTTTGTCGAACAATTTTCAAAACATCTTTCCACATTATCAAATGTCAAGAAGTTATGCATCAAATATCATTCCCATTTGTCAAATCACGTTCACCTTATATCAAATGCTTTTCCCATATTTATATCTAATATGTCATATATGTATATGTAGGAAAAGCATTTACTGCAAAGTGAAAGTGATTTGACGAAAAAGGAATGTAATTTGACGCTTGATATGTGATAAACTGGAGAGTTTTTTTTTTTACAATTTATGAAAGACAATTGACAATAGGGGAAAATCAAAAGAGATTGTCAATCAGAATGCAAAATGCCAGCCTACTATATCTATAATAACAACCTATGGACTGGTGACTACTGTAACTTTTAACACAAGAAACAATCATTTGTTGGATAATATTTTTACAAATATAAACCCAAATTTGATCCTGTCGACAAATCCTGCAAATTAGGGACCATCCGATCACACCAGTCTCGAATAGCAATGACAGGTTCCGAACCAAACAAAGGGGGAACCAATCTTATCTATAACTCATAGTGGAAAGATAACAGTTTACAAAATTATGTACAAATGCGATTGGGTTTTAATTGACGACGAGAACCTAGAGATAAGCAACTAACGGGTTTTCCAATAAGAGGTGTTATTTTGAATAGCCCGCTATTTCGGTAGATGTCACTTTTGAAGCTGTCATTTCTTGGCATTTGACAAGTAGAAACTACGCCATTAATAAAAATGGTACGATACACGCTTCAACAACGCATTGAAATTATTAAAATTCACTATAAAAATGGTGAAAATTTGGCAGAGACGGTTCGAAAAACTCGAACATTTTTGGGTCGTCGTGAAGCACCTTGTCGGACCGCAATACAGAAATTGGTGGAAAAATTCGAGCTGTTGGGACAAGTTAGTGATGAGAAGAATAAAACCCGTGCACGTCGCTCAAGAACAGCCGAGAATATTGCTGCTGTAGCCGAAAGTGTTGAAGAAAACCCAGGTTTGTCCATTCCTCGTCGTTCTTTGGAATTAGGTATTCCACAAACGTCATTACACCGTATTTTGCATAAAGATTTGGGTCTTAAGGCTTATAAAGTCCAGTTAACACAAGAATCAAGCCGGCCGATCATCAACAACGTCGTGACTTTGCTGATTGGGTCGTTGAAATGCATGAAAATGATCCGGAATTCCATCGAAAAATCATCTTCAGTGATGAGGCCCATTTCCACCTCGGTGGCTTCGTCAACAAGCAAAATTGTCGCATCTGGGGCTCAGAAAACCCAAGAGTTATTGTTGAAAAGCCTCTCTATCCTCAACGTGTGACTGTTTGGTGCGGTTTATGGTCCGGCGGAGTCATTGGACCTTACTTTTTCGAAAATGAGGCTGGCGCAACAGTTACGGTGAATGGATTGCGCTATCAAGAGATGATTAACGATTTTTTATGGCCGGAATTGGATGGTATTGATCTGGACAACGTTCACTTTCAACAAGACGGCGCTACGTGCCACACAAGCAACGAAACCATTGATCTTTTAAGGGAAAAGTTTCCGGACCGTGTTATCTCTCGAAGAGGTGATCACAATTGGCCACCGAGATCTTGTGATTTAACACCTTGCGACTTCTTTCTTTGGGGCCACGTGAAGGAGAAGGTCTACGCCAACAGCCCAGTATCGATTCAAGACCTCAAAGATGGAATTCGTGAGGCTATCGAGGACATACAGCAGCCACTTTGCGATTTAGTTATGGAAAATTTCATGAAAAGGATTTTGTCCTGTAAGCGTGGCCGTGGTGGTCATTTGCTTGATGTTATTTTCCACTATTAACGGCATACCCTCCTCTTTGTAATGAAATAAACATCTGATGATTTATAATAAAAAATGGCATTTTTCTTTGAATATCAAAATAACACTTTAGTTTAAAACATTCATTTACGTTATGAAGTCTGGTTTTGAATATGCTTTTACAATGGAAAACACATAGGACCAAATCAACTATGGTCCACAGCTTCAATGAAAATCTTTACACCCAAAGGCAGACAATGCATTTTTTTAATGAACTCTGTCATCGCCATCCAGATAACAGAGGACTCAAAGAAGAACGAAATAAAGTGCGGACAACTTGCCGAAATGCATTGAAAATAAAAATAAAATCAACACAAATTATCACTTTATCGATGGAAACCAAACAAAAAAGTTCATAAAAACATAGGAGCTCGGACGTTTCTTTAAGAAAATATTCAATATTTTATGTTTCGGAGTATTACTTACGACTTATTACTTCCGAAGCTCCTGCTCATTTTGGGTTAATATTTTTTTTTTAGGATAGCTAAGGAAACTATGCATGTGCAGTAAACTAAAAAGTGAGGAACAACTTCTTGAAAGAATACAGAACGCTAGTGAAACTGTGGGACAAACACCTGAAGTCTTGGAGAGTCTGCCTTAGAACATAGAGCGCTAAAGTATCTTTAAGTTGACAGTAGACCTAACTGTGAACAATTACTGTAACTAAAATTGTTTCTTGATACTTTATTTTTTGTTTAAATGAGAAATTCTGTCCATAATATAAAAACATGGTTTAAAACCATATCTAGGCCCACATATTGTATTATGAACTTTTTTGTTTGGTTTACATCGCTGAGTCGATATAAAAATTTACAGAACACCTTTAACAAACACCGTGTATAAATCATTTTTCCAGAGCATTTACGAGTGACGTGGTTATGTATGCAGGTGATGCGTGACTGTGATGACTTCTAGCTGCAGTTTGCAAGAGGCTTTGCAACTAAAACTAAATGACGAGAAAACAACTCACATCATGTTTTGAATAAGGACTGGGACACTCTGTATATCAAATAAGTGCATGGGAAATAAAAAAAGTTGACCATCACCTTCTAAAATCTAGTACCTAATATTAAAAATTGTATATCCAATACATTTAAGGGAAATAAAAAAAAGTTGACTATCACCTTCTAAAACCTAGTACCTAATATTAAATATAAATCTGAAAATGGCTGTACCTTAAATTGAACAACTTTTCATTTGTTCAGAAGCTTTTCATTGGCACTGCATGGACGAAAAATACGAATTAGCTGTGAGTTTTGCCTACGAGGCCAATGGACATAAGAACATCTTTGAGAGCTTCACAGCGCTAATGCCCATTGCCCCAGATGGCGATGCCTTTAGCCCAAAAAAAAAATGAAGGACTTGATACATTTTGGTAATAAATCGCCAAAACGAATCACAATATTTAACAGGTTAAATTTAAATACAGAATGTGAGCCAAGTTCTCTGCATCCATTATATCCTACTAGATTGCGTATGCGATTTTTATCTTCATAAAAAATCATGCTTGGTAATTACCAAACTTTAATAGACTTTCTACATAATGAATCTGATAGTGATAAAACTGAAGCTGGTGCAAAGACTAATCGATATTTGCAAACTCTAATGTAACAAAATAGTTATTGGTTTATTAGTACAAAAAGCGCATATTTTTGGGACGAAGAAGCATTTCAGAGTCCCAAAATAGTTATTGATTGAAAAGACTATTGATATTTTAATTAAAGACTAAGAGTCTTGAATAGCAGAAATAATAATAGTCAGAATAAACTTTTTTTATATATATGCTTCCAAAAACATATTCAAACCTTTTATTATGTATGATTAATGTGATCAGAGTGTGAGCTTGGGATTTTAATTACACTATTACCACCAGTAACCAGATTGTTTAACCATGGCAACTTTTTGGGATAGAGTCCGGAAAAGGTTCATTTTAGGGATTTGTAATAAAAATAACTATTTTGGGACTCTGAAACGCTTCTTCGTCCAAAAAACATACACTTTCTGATAATAATAATTTATTTGTATGTCTACTCTCAGTGGAGTATTAGATGACATTACCAACGATTTTATTTCGCGGGGAACTATAAGACGAAACACATTTTCGCGACACTGATAAATACACCTAGAAAACCTAGAATAAATAGACCTAGAAAAGAATTAAACAAAACCTTATTATAAGAGATCAATGAAAGAATCTGGGTATGCAAGTACCCCAGTAATGTGCCAAAACATTCACAATGTTTGGAGTCACGTTGAATACACAGGGTGTTCTGAAACAACGATCGAATTTTGCTATTTTCAAATGGCTAAAACATATCGAGATTGATCGTTATTTACATATTAAAAAGTATTATTAGATTATAGTCCATATGCTACGATTTCTTAGCTCATTAGATGACCACTCAGAATATGATGCTATATACTGGGTATTCCATTTGAAAAAAATGAATTTTAGCCATTTGAAAATAGCAAAATTGTATCGTTGTTTCAGAACACCCTGTATCTTCTACGTGACTCAAAATATTGCGTATGTTTTGGCATATTGCTTGGGTACTTGCATACACAGGTTCTTTCATTGGTCTCTTATAATAAGGTTTGGTTGAATTTTTTCTCACGTCCATGATTTTTCGTTAAATTTTATAAAAATGTGAATAAATTGACAACGTTGCATCTGATTCCAAAAAATAAAAATTATTTGTGAAGCCCACATAAAGTAGATTCTAAAAATTAAAGAATATACAGGGTTGTTTAAAAAATAGATTAAATTGTGTGGCCCGGATTTATGGTACACTCTGTACACTCGAAAATAATTTAAAAAAGTAGAATATCAATTGTCCAAATCCTTCCAATCAGATTTTTCTCTTAATATTCATTAGTCTAGCAGCAATGGTCCGACCGACGATAGGTGGGCCACCCTGTATATACTTGTTATATTTGTGTTTGTCGAAAAACTGATTGCTTTCAAAATGTTACTAGAATATTTAACATGCAAATTCGAAACTTGAAAAGACCACTTTTCAAGACTGAATCGACATATTTAGTAAATATCTTGTATCTATCTTGTATCTTGTAGATATCCACTATATCGAGTATTTATACCTCGTATTGCCCAAATAGTACAAATACCTCGAACGACTTGAAAGATGTAGCCCTCTTTTCAATTAATATTTCGGGGTTGGCGATGGTGGTGGTGCGTAAGGGGACGAGTAGGACTTCTATGAGAAAGAAATGTCTCCTTTCGACTATTTTTCAACTGTTTTAGCGGGAAAGCAGATTTAATTATTTTGTAACGGTAATTTGCACAAAATGAGCCATTCTATTTCAACAGAATTTTGATTAATGATTGCCAATTTAAGTTTAAGATGATTATACATGCATACGTGATGAATTTTCTTGAGATGAATGATTTTGCGAATTATTTTCTCGTGATTAATAGTCCCTGGGTTGGATTTTTAATATTGTGGGAATCCGGGCTATCAGATCTAGTCACCCAGTTCACATAAAAACTTCCAAGAAACTTCAAGACTATGATGAGATGACATTCAATCGAAGGGGCGATTGTAAATAATAAGAAACGATTAGGTTTAGCCGGATAGATTCTGAGTAATGAACCCATTTAAGATTTAGTAACAAAGTAGAAAACAGTGTTATCTACCTAATATGTGAATGAAACTGTTTGATAATATTATGAAATTATTTGCTGTATTGCTGTATTTATTATAAAAAATGTTGAAATGTTGGTTTAAAAATTGAATGCTAAAAGAACAAGAATTCAAACCGCAAAAAATGTTAGATTGCATGTAGTACCTACCTATGCTGTCCAAAAACAACTGGGACAGTTAATATCGTGGTGGTAACTGCAATAGGTTGTATGTCCAAAAAAAACACTTTTTGGTTTATTGCACATTCATGATCAATTCGGTCAACTGCACAAACTTGAGTATGTCAGAAGGCCAACCGAAAGTCGTCTATCCCTCCTCTTGCTAACAGTCGCATGTCAAATCGTACAATTTTATCTTATTATTTTACTTGTGTTCTGAAATTTGTATTGCTTATATTCATAAAAAATAAGGGGTAAGTAATTTCTATATCACGGTTTCTTTAAACAAGTACTTTATGGACCATTATTATTATTAGTGTTCGTTAACATTTCAAGATTCCTTCTGAAACTAATATAACCCTACTTTTTATTTCGTTTACTTATGATTAACAAAATTATTTGCTCAAGATATGACAGTTTTAATAAGAAACATCAATTACATCTGTTTTTATTTACTAAAAAGAATACTATCAAGATGATTGGAAGTCGTGGCCGATACTTAGTAGCTTTAGCAACTAACAACTACTTCACGTGAGACTGATGCCACTGACACTGAAGGTAAAAATTCATGTGATTAATAATTTATGTCGCCAGAACCGCTAGTTTGGCCCCCGTGCCATTCGCCGTTGGGAACTCATTATCGGCGCTCTAGAGATCGAGGGCGAATTTCTAGAATAATAAGCCCTAACTCAATACACACATTTACATAAATTATAAGGCAGAAGAACCCACGTTAGTCGATAGCCAGTTAGGGATAATGTCCCTAACAAATACAGTCACTACTTTATGTCGCCGCTAAGATGTAGACGTGATGTTTTGCTGAGCTGCTTTAATATAATTTCGAATTATCTTTTTACTGTCTAAAGCAACCTGTAGAGCTCAAGAAGTTCTGGAGAAACCACAAATGCCTTGATTTTGCCAGTTGAACTTGGGAGTGCTGCTGAACCAGAAATCTTAGAAGCTCCCATTGAAGATGGTTTTCAAAACATTGGGTCAGAATTAGTTCTCGACTTTGTAGAGAATAATATTCTGACTTTTGAAGTTTTACTACAACAAGAAGCAGGACTATTGTTGGAAAAACCGTCGAGCAAAGATGTAGAGGATGATATGTATCAGAACAAACAATACCTAGTCAAAAACAAGTAACAGATTGTGGTTTGACGTTGGCTCAAGAACTAAAAGACCCTGAAGATTCGCTAACCGACATTTGTAGTGAATCGGAAGATTTATATGAACTCCTAAATCAACACAAAGCACATCAGAACAATTAGAGGTCAGCCTTCCATCTGAAACCCATAGTAACTAACTAAAAGAGCCCGAAGATTTGCTAACTGACATTTGTTGTGAATGGTAAAATTTATATGAACCCCCTAAATCAACACAAAGCACATTAGGACAATCAGAGGCTAGCCTTCCATCTGAAACCCATAGTAACGAACATGCGGACCATGCCGCAATTAAGAAAATTAGAAAACGAAAAGGGCAAAGGAATTCTGAAGAGTGGAAAAGGCAAAATATGCCAAAATGCGATTGGCGGGAAAATCGTACGTAGAGTTTGAAAAGGATGCTACTGGAAAATATAATTAAACGTCAGTAAAATCACATAAGACATAAGGTCACGCTGTTGTAGACATAGAGTTCGCTGTAAGAAGGGAGGTTCAAGACAAGGTTTTCAGTGCAATGAAATCAGTGATGACCAGCGCAACTTGCTGATTAGAAACTTTTGGGCCAAAACTGGTTGGGAATCCAAAAAAACTTTTGTAGCAGAAAACGTGTTGCAGACTAAAATATAGAAATATTCCCGTTGAAGATTCGAGAAAAATAGTGGTTTTCGCTTTTACTTAACAGTAAATGAAGGAAGTGAAGGAATACATAATAAGGTAAAGAAACATGTTTGCAAGCAAATTATTCTGAGAACATTTAGTATTGAAGAAAAGCAGTTACGAGCATGGACCATGAATAATGAACATATGTCATCAGGAAGATTTGATAGAAATGACGAGATCCAGCCATCACCCGTTGTAATAGAGTTGAGACCTGGCTCAACTATCTGCCAAGAGTTGAATCTCATTACTGTCGTTTCCCTTCTAGCAAATTATACCTAGAGCCAGTTTGGTATAGCTTTAGAGACATGCATCCCATATATCAGAAAAACAGCAAAGAAAAGTATCATGAGCTACGTTTCAAAAACTTATAAGACATTGAATTTGGACATTTTCTCGCCGGAAAAAAGGTCAGTGTAATGAGTATACGATGCACGAACACGGTACACTTGATAATGAGTCTTTTGAAAAACACATTACAAAAATTTAACAGGCCAATTCAGCAAAGGAGTTTGATAAATGTATAGCTCTGCAAAACGATAACGTCAGATTCTATACAGTTGATTTGCAAGCTGTTCTCATTTCGCCTTGTCTGAATGCTGCCGCTAATTACTACAAAACAAAGTTAAAGGTGCACAATCACCTGGCTCAACTCTCTGCCAAAAGTTGAATTCCATTATTGTTGTTCCTCTTCTAGCAAATTATACCTAGAGCCAATTTGGCATAGCTTTAGAGACATGCATCGCATATATCAGAAAAACAGCAAAGAAAATTATCATGGGCTACGTTTCAAAAACTTATAAGACATTGAATTTGGACATTTTCTCGCCGGAAAAAAGATCAGTGTAATGAGTATACGATGCACAAACACGGTACACTTGATGATGAATCTTTTGAAAAACACACTACAAAAATTAAACAGGCCAATGCGAGAAAGGAGTTTGATAAATGTATAGCTCTGCAAAACTAGAATGTCAGATTCTATACAGTTCATGTGCAAGCTGTTCTCCTTTCGCCTTGTCTGAAGGCTGCCGCAAATGACTACAAAACGAAGTTAAAGGTGCACATCAAGTTTATTTTAACCAAGCCACTAAATATGTCTCTTGTTATGTATGGCATGAGGGATCAGGTGGACTTGAGAGTGATGTTTTTGCCTTTGTAGCAACAACATTTATAACGGATGAAATTATCCAGAGCAAACCCGAAAAATAATTATTTCGAGTGATGGTTATATACACTGTGTATCAGCCAAATGGAATAAATTCGATAATAAATAAATGGGGGCGTGTTCGAAAAAACGCTCGGACACGTCGATTGTTATTTTTAGTTGCGCATTTTTTTCAACAAAAACTTTTTATACAGGGTGTGTCATGTGACCGTGGCCAATATCAACTTTCTTATATTAAATGCAACACCTGGTATATTATTCAATTTTTGGATTCTTCAGAAAATTCTAGACATATTTCATGTACAATGTCCTATACCTATCTTCAACTGTTTCGGAAATATTAAGTGTTTTCAGATTAATTACAAAAATTAACATTAAAAAAAATATATATTTGATTACAGAAATTCGTCACAACACATTCAAAAACTAATAAGTAATACTGTTTATTTCTTGATAATGTAAAAAAACAACAAAAAAAACAATAAATTTCAATGGAGGAGATGTTCAAAATGCTCGCCGTGAACGTCTTTGCAACATCCTAATCTTAAATAGAAATTTCTTCTAACGTTACTCAACATCTCAGGCGTGACCGATCTAATCGCAAGCATTATTCGTCTCAATATACACACTTAATATTTCCGAAACAGTTGAAGATAGGTATAGGACATTGTACATGAAATATGTCTAGAATTTTCTGAAGAATCCAAAAATTGAATAATATACCAGGTGTTGCATTTAAAATAAGAAAGTTGGCATTGGCCACGGTCACATGACACACCCTGTATAAAAAGTTTTTGTTGAAAAAAATGCGCAACTAAAAATAACAATCGACGTGTCCGAGCGTTTTTTCGAACACGCCCCCATTTATTTATTATTGAATTTATTCCATTTGGCTGATACACCCTGTATCAGCCCTGTATCACCCTGTATAATTATTTCACTATTGGATAGTAGTATGAAAAATAATCGCCTAATGGAACAAAAATATTTAGAAGTTTGCCATACTCATATGGAGGTCGACACTGTCCACTCAACAATTTAAGCAAGACGGAGGAATCGTAGGGAGGTTTTCGTCCCAGCTGGCTACATTGGAATTATTTAAAGTGCACGAATCAACAATCTATATAAAACTTACTACCTCATCCACGAGGACTTTTTCAATTTGACAATAATCACTACAGCAGCATCAGACCAGGATCGAAAACTGGAGATTCGTTTGTAACCGATGTTGTTGCTTATCAATATACCCCAGAAGGTGTAATAAATTTCAAACTTGGCATGGCCCATGAATGGACACCAGTTCCTACACGATCAAAACGTTTAATGATGACTGAGCGCTGACAATTATATAATGGGCCTTGCGCTCTTGAAAAAAGCAAGTACCAACATCTGCAAGGATTAAAACAACTAATCCCTGTTGACTACCGAGACTTTTATACTAACCTTCCATTCAAATAATTTAATATTTTAACTGTTTAGCTTTTTCTGTGCAAAATCTTTTTCTGTTAAGCTTTACATTAAAACAATAATTTTAATTAGTTTTTAGCTTTTTCTTATGCAAATCTTTACTTTTTTTTATTGAATAATCTATTATTTTGTATGCCTTATTTCCGCATTTTTAGTATTATGCTAACTTGAAAATTTGTCTTATGTCTAAAAATGTGGCCAACTGTAATAATCAAAAGGTCGTATGTCAATCTAGATGATGTAATTTATGCAAATTACACACTGAATTAACGATAACACTGTTAATGGAGATCAAATTCGATTTAGATTTTAAAAAAACGAACGAATACGAAAGGTAGGGTAAAGACAGGGGTTTTTTGTCCTTCCTGAAAACTTCTATTTCTGACATTCGACTTATTGCAATTACCACGACTATATGTTCTAATGTGAATGTGTCTAATATTACTATGGATACCATATTAATCATTTGAAAAAAGCCTTACTTATCTGTCAAAATTGGTTAAAAGCCTCGTTCAATCTAATAAAATAATTCAAAAATTTCTATTAAGAGTTTTTTTCGCGCATAATACCTGTTTGTTTAATTGTCTGAAACAGAGGCCCTAAACTTTAATAGATATGTAATATATTATTTCTTAAAAACAATCAAGTTTATGGAAAAGATGGGCCCAATTTGGGCAAAAATGTTGGTTCACTAGTGCTTTTGTTGACGTTTCTCAACTGACCACTCTGTATCACCTTGGCACCCAAATCACGCACTCCCTAGCCATCAAGAACCACAACTATTCGTCGAATCGCACTCTGCTCATCATCACAAAGGACCATGGCTGACATTGGCGACGAGGATGGCAGTCGACCCAATTAATTTTCCTGGCGTGAACTTCCACGTCCATTTAGAGGTGTACCCTTTGTGCCACAGTGCGATCGTGATCTGCTTCGTTACGACAATGCAAACACCTCGCCGTGACGCACCAGATGAAAACAGGGAGCTATAGCTTTTCGCGCGAGAAGGAGAAACGGAAGAAACATATAAAAGGTGCCGACCACGGTTGCGACCGGGACATTTGCTCTCAGATTTCTGTAGGTGTCGTAAACTGCCGTTGTTGTTTTGTTATATATTTTTACCAATAGTGAAACGCTTCAAGGAAGAAACCATGGCGTTAGGAAAATTGGTAAGTTTGCAAGACAAATTTTGATAATTTACTTTATTTTTTGTTGCTTAAATTTTGTGCATAATTTTTTCACAAAGTATTAATTAATTTTACTAGTTATTAATTTATTTATGGTTTCGAGATGTAAACTACGAGTACGTTTATCTATACACATATGCATTTGTAAAAATCCATATTTAGTTTTTTTGTAAAAAAATCTAAATAATACGTTCAAAATAATTTAAAAGTTTTTTATTTTTTATTATATTTCTCTGCTGTTTAATTATTAATAATCAATGACCAACTAAAAACTTACATAAATAACTTTCTTGACACACGTATGATTTATTGTCACTAATTATAATGAATTTAATTGCGTGGTACTAAAAGTTTAAACATTACATACATTTTTATATTAACTACGCAGCAAGATTCATATATTTCTTGTGGTTAGAAAATATTTGGAAAACAATATTTATCTTGGAATAAATCACGCATTAATAACCAATATCTATGTTTGAATATATACTCATATATTTATGTAAGGTGAACACTTCGTATTTACACAGCAATCAGTCTACTCATTGCAGCGAATACATATGCAAATTAAGATAATTTTAGCACGTGTCATTGATTGGTAATTAATTGAGGTTTTTCCTGAATTGCGCAGTATTGAAAATAATAAGGCAGTTAGATAAATATATTGTCGTTAAGATTCGTCATTATATCTGTTCGTATTTCGAATGCGCAAAAAAGGTTTTAAACGAGTGTAAGTGTACAAACAATATCTAATGGATCACATGCACGATCCTATTGACTTAATTGCTTATCTTCCTATATTCATATACTATTGAGATATTAAAAATGTCAATTATTATGCATAGACAATATACTTATTATTTTAAAATTATTATAAATTTGTGATCCTAAAATTATTCATTAGTGGACCAGAATATATCCTCTCAAATATTAGAGGTCTGTCAATTTCCAGATACAATACTATTAAATATATAGTATAATCATAATCAATCGCCGCAAACAAATATATTCTTATTAATATTTCAAAATATATATATTATTTTTAAAGTAATAACTTGTATTAAAAATATATTTTTCACTTATACCGAGTGATCATTTAAATTTCATCTATAGTTATCCATGGAAATTTTTGCAGCCAATAAAAAAAGCGAGATTGGTGACCACTCAGTACATAGATTTACTCTACCAAGCACTAAAAACTAAAACTAAAAATATGAACACTAAAAAAGAACTAAAAATATTAATTTCGCGACTTTCATTGTGGTACAAAATTCTTATTATTATAATTAGAGATTATTATAATTAAATGGCAAGAAAATGTCATTTTGATATTAATATTCTTACAAATTAATAATTTCGAAAATGGCAGATTAACAGTCCATTTTGACCTCATCTATTTTCATTAAAACACTATTCACATAACTTTTGTAGGCAGTATGAAACTCTCCATATCTTATTATTTTTGTAGAAAATATGGATGAATTTTTTCAATTTTTTATTTTATTGGGAACACCATAAACTTTTAATGGTCCATCAGCATGGAACACCCGGTATATTTATTCACTAATTTTATAAGTATAAAATATTTGATGTGAAAAGTCCAGAAAATTTTTTTCTGAAGAGCCCAAAATTAGTTCGTAAATTCATATCGCCGTATACGATAAAATCAAATTATATTAGCAGTTCATTTTGATGGTTAAGACAATTACAGTTTTTCACAAAATTGACGAATAACATTTATTAATATTAATACATACGACTGCATCATTTTTATAAAATGATTACATTTTGAATGTACCTAGCTATTTTTGTTACAGTAGCTAAAATTAAGTTTTTTTCGACGTATCGTTGCTGATTGCAGATGAGTCCCGAAAAACTTCATTTAGGTACGTGTGACCGAAACATTTTTTTGGTACAACCTCTCCAAAATGTTTACAGAAATTAACGAAATTTATATTGCCATCGCATCGGGGTAAAATGATGTAGAAAATAGCAAGCTTAGAATTCTGTACCATAGCAACAAGTTTGTTGTGGTGACGGTGAAGTCCATCAATTAAAAATTGAGAAGAGATTTTCAAAAAGAATTTCCCCTAACTGAAACAGTATTATACAGTATTTTTATTTTTATTTTACAGCCGAAAAAAGTTAGACATTTTACTGATGAGTCATGTATTAAATATTTTAAGAAACCCCAAATTTCAAATTTTCAACTGTGATGGTCAAAATCCGTCAAAAAAACTTTCAAATGAAATGGTTCAACACTCAAATTTCGTTTAAAATTTTCGTCGGAAACTGTCATATTCTCTAATTCGTTTATGTCAAAAAATCTGGTTTGTTGCCTCGTCTCGCATTAGAGGTTGGTATAGTTATTGTTTTATATTTTATTTGGTTTTAAGTATGTAGTCTTGTAGTCTACCGGAATTACCTGCTTAACCAATCTAAAATAGTCTGCAAATGGTTGCTATGACAACTTTTACGGATAAGGCCGAAAATTGGCATTTTGCGGACTCAACTGAATCCGTAAAATGGTAATTTTACGGAGCGTGTACCAAAATAGTTATTTATTGAAGGGTACGGAAAATGGTCCATTACTTACGAGAAGCCACAGTGAAATACGAGACACTGTGCCCAGTATTTTTTTAACTTACAACCCAGTAAAGTTAGACATTTTACTGATGCGTCGTGTATTAAATATTTTCAGAAACCCCAAATTTCAAATGTTCAACTGTGATAGTCAAAATCCGTCAAACTTTCAACTGAAATTGTTCAACACTGTCAAATTTTCGACTGAAACTGTCATATTCTTCAACTCGTTTATGTCAAAAAATCTGTCACTTGCAACTGTATTGCAACTTTCCAAATTGCTTTGTTTTCGGGAATAACATGTCTATATCCAATGTAGAAAACTCTACTATAAATATTTCTAATATTCAATAAAACCTAAAATAATGTGTAAATGTTTTTGTGACTAGTAAGGCAAATGCAATTTTTGGGCCGCATTTCCGGGGCGAAAATAGTACTTTCGCTCCGGCTTCAGAACAAATCATTTACTAATAAGTAACCATAGATTTGAATTATTATTGCCCCCACTGAAAAAAAGATGATATTTTACATTAATTATCATTTATTTAATAAATATTTTCAGATTTAACAGAAATAAGTCTTAATTAGAGTAATTGTCCCTACTTCATTCAGAAAAATTAATAATGAATAAATAGGACGAATGAAATTAATTAGCGTTGCCAAAATGCAATCTTCTATTAACGTGCACCCACAATTTAACAGATCAAGGGATTCAAGGTTCTTGCTTCAATGGAAGTAAGGGATCTTGCTTCATTCTTGACTTGCTTTATTCCCTTTCCAGAGGAACAGTACTTTGCCAGAAATAAGTCTAATTAGAGTAATGTCCTTACTTAATTAAGTAAAATAATAATAAATACAGAATTAATGAAAAAAAAAATGATATACTTACTATGATGTTTTACATTAATAATCATTTATTTAAGAAATATTTGCAGATTTGACAGAAATAAGTCTTAATTAGAGTAATTGTCCCTACTTAATTCAGAAATATTATTAATGAATACAGAATTAATGAAAAAAAGATGATATATTTACTATCATGTTTTACATTAATAATCATTTATTTAATAAATATTTGCAGATTTAACAGAAATAAGTCTTAACTAAAGTAATTGTCCCTACTTTATTCAGAAAAAATATTAATGAATACAGAAATAATAAAAAAAATTGCTATAACCTACTTACTATGATGTTTTACATTAATAATCATTTATTAAATAAATATTTGCTAATCTCTCAATATCATATTTAAAAGATAACTAAGTATAAAAATTCTGTTTTCAAATATTGAGCATAATTTAATAGTAAAATAATAATTATGATACATCAATGTTAAGAGAATTTGATTTAGTATCTTATTCTGTAAAAATATACAGGATGTTCTATTTAAAGTTTAATATTTTTCCTGAAAATAGGTAGGCTTTACCTAACTTATGCGGCGTAAAGCTTTTCTGTTCGATTATAAATTTGTGATACTTATATTGAATACAGTCAACAACATAACTAAATAAACTGTCTACTTGCATTTAATCTAAATGGCAGATATCTAAATAATCTAAAAAAAAAACATTTATCAATATCCTCTGACGTATGTTATAGGTAAGCATAAAATATATTAATTGACTTAACAACTCATTAATATTAATTTGAAATCTAGTTCAAGCATTTACTTGAAATGAGAAGTACAATTGATTTAAGAGAATTTAATAGAAACTTTCAACGTTGTAATTGTAGATAAATAATAGAGAAATATATGCAATTTTATAAATCAATCAATTACAATTTCATATCTACATTTTTATTGGCTGAATAATGGAAAGTAAAAGCTCTACGGTTGTAATCGCTTTCATTTACATTGACACATTACAATAATTACATATGAGTCATTGTTTTATTAAGAAATTTAACTGGCGTTAATTGTTAGGTACTCTATTTTCTACACTTACACAATGTCAAGTCTATGGCTATGTTGGTAAATGCAGCGTGTGGAAACGAATTAAGTAATTATACATTGTCATAGTTTTTAGAACAACGCACTAATTGATCTCTTGCCATCGTACACGATTAAGTAATTATTACTATTAAAAAACCTAGATATTAACGTTATATTATTTTCTTTTGCCTACGATTAATAGAAGTATAATTATATTTATAGGTACATTATTAAGATAAATTGTTTGCGTGCGTGTATATATTAATACAATGCATGTTCTAGCTTCAGTTAACAATTATTACGATTAGTTAAGCTTTCATTATTTTTATTTTCATTTTTACAAGTTATCAACCCGAAAATCCACGTATTTTCCCGCTTGAAGAAAATCGATTTTAATACCAATTAATAATAATACCAAATAATACCAATAATATCAATTTAGAACCGATAAACAATATCTCGTTATGAACCAGCATTTATCACAAGAACATTTTAAATAAGATTGGGTGAATAATTAATAAAAATATATTACGAAATAGGCTTGAATAGTTAATTATGTACAAGAGCGTTATACAGATGGTACTGCAGAAGAGTGACGTGATCCAGCACGAGGGGGCCTGTCCCGAGGGATAAATGTCGCCCGATCGGCGTTAACAGATAATTACGCTCGTAGTGCATACAAAACTTTATTTTTCAATAGAGATATAAAACTAATTATACATTACAATCAATTGTGTTGAAAATAATACGTACACATATCACGACTTTGACTTTGCCAAGAACATTCGTTATAAATTAATTTGTAATACGCCAACGTGCGCCAACGATATCCATCAAAGGGAAATGCCACAGAATATATATATATATATATATATATATATATATATATATATATATATATATATATATATATATATATATATATATATATATTGCTCACGTGATCTACGGTAAGTGACGAGAACCATTTTATATAATATTTGTGGACTAGAAACTAAAAAAAATCGGTGACGATGTGAATGTGACAGAAGCTGGGCAATGTAAAAAATTATGGGAATTATGTCGAAAAATAGCTAAAGTATGCGAGTTATTGCAGAAATTAACATTTTGAAAAACCGTTAATTATGTTTTTTAATTTAGACCTGAACGGTTCTTACTCTAAAAATGACCCTCGTATATCTATTTAATTAATTGATGTATTTTAATTGTGATTGATGTTTTCAAAATCTAGTTATGGTGTAAAAATTTAAAAAAATTAATGCATTATCTTGTTTGGTTTTTGGCTTATGTCCACATAAAAATATGGCCCATACTCAATGACTAACTCAATTTTAATGGTGCCAATAGATACTAAACGTATATTAAAATTAATTTTTAATTTTAAAAAGTTTATGAAAACCTTTACCTGTAGAAATATATGGAGAAAGTAAAATGCATCAGGATGTACATTTTTATGTAAATGTAACCAATTTAAAAATATAACGGACGTATTTATTATTGGCAACAAATCATCGCTAAAGCGTGAAGTGTAACGTGCTCAATAATGTAATAGCATAAATTATAATAATTCCAAATTAATTACACTACATTTTTAATAGAATTACATGAGATACAGAGATGACAAACGAGATATGCAGTCGTGCTTGGTAGTGTCATGCATACGAGGTACGCTCGAAAAGTAATGAGACTAATGGACAACAATAAGTATGAACAACTTTTTTATTACGCCTATACTTTAGGTTTTTGAAATTTCAAAGTGGTGGTCACTAGAGCGGAAGTGGTAACACTTAAAATATAACGTTGTTTTTGGGAAGTTTAAAAACAACGTTATATTTTAAGTCCTAGAAAAGTCAATCGACGGTTTTTATTTAAATCAAATTAACTTGAATTCAAAAGTTATCGAGACTGGCTAGTTTTAAAATGAACACCCGGTATATAATGAGTAAAACAATGACAGCTTTATTGAAAATTACCATATTTTTCAATAATTCTGTAATTACAATATATTATTTAATTAATCCAGATTTGCATTTTTTTAATATTCAAACTGATTAAACACTCACTTTGTCAGATTTATTAGTATTATAGGATATATCTGCATACTATTTAAAAATAATTGGGAATTTTCATTAACCATTCATTGCTATTATTTATCCTTTTAAAACTCACCAGTATTTTAATTGGATAAAATTATAAAATATTTTATGAGTATTCGATGATCTATTATTATTGGTCTATTAAAATAATCGATTTGTTATTCACTTAAGTAGACAATTAAAATATTCCTCATCTGACATCAGCAGAACGTCTTTAATTGCATAGCAGCCGCAAATGCTAGTTCATAAAGTCGTCGAGAAACTGATTTACTTACCTACACTAATGTGATTATAGGAAAATCTACCATTATAGTCTGCTTTCACTCCGATTAAATTATATTTGTGTCTTAATGTGTTCAACGTCTACTTAAGCATACGTATGAATTAATACAAATATCTAAAGACATATTGATGCTCGTGGTACATTAGCAGTAGCTAAAAGTGCTTTCACGGCTACTGCACTGAACGTTCTTGTATGTACATAATATTTCATTTCAATATTGAATTCCATAGCTAATTTACTTATATTTGTAGATAGAATTGGAAACTTTCTACTTAATGAATACACGGCTTTATTAATACAATTAATGTAAAAGCTTTATAAGAGGATGGGTATTTTTATTAATTAAAAGATACTACACAATATTCTGTACTATCTGTTCACATTATTCCAATTAATTGATGTAAATTGCTTAAATCGATTAATTCTTTTACATGTAAAAAAAATACTACTATGTTATTTAAATTTTTTATTATTATTTTTACTTTATCCTTATCCTTACTTATGTATATGGGAAAAGTATTGTTTTCGTTAAAATATTCCAATTCAAAATTTTAACGGAAATATCCTTCGAGGTCCCAAACCATTTTTGAGCATTCTTATTTCTAAAATGCTATTTTCCAAGTTTGACATACAGACTGTGTCTGTGAGTCTTTTTGCATATTTAATCTGATGAAAAATTGGGAGGTCTCAGTGATTTTTGGCTGAAATCGACGTACCTACCCGTTGTGGCAGTTTAATGGATATATTTTTCGTTATTCAAGTATTTCAAAAACTATCAGGTTTGTGAACACAAAAAATAAGATTTCAATAATTTTTCAATAAATTTGCGACAAATTTTGTTATCATTTTTACAAAATTTAACTTAACAGGTTATTATTGTTCATTGCCTAATAATGCTAGAGTTTCATTGGAGAGACTTTTTATAAGTGATTTAGGGAAAAAAACATTATTTTAGGGAAAATGAAGAGAAAATTATAGGTGGTAAAGATTTTATAGGGGTGCCTTTGTCATTCTAATTAAATTGACGAAATCTGGTAATGTTTCGGTTTTTATTTTATTTGTGCTTGTATAAGTCAACAACGGCTCAAGATGATTGAATAGAATTTAGAAATTAGGATTTTTAGAACAAAATTTAGATCTAGAAACGTTTAAAAACCAAACCCAAAACCCAAAACCAAAACCAAACCAAACCAAAAACAAAACCAAACCAAAACCAAACCAAAAGCAAAGTGGATGTTTACTTTTATATTACTATTTTGTTTTTTATCAATAATTTTGATATATTAGAAAAATATTTTAATAAAATGCAGTACAAAATAATCTTGTCGATACAGTTGAAATATATATTTTTCATTTTATATAATATGGAGATAGTAATGTGTTGCCCACATAAGTTTTTTTTTATAATAGCAAGTAAGTGCTATTACATACATTATATCTGTATAAATGATAATAATAGTATTGGTGAATTCCAATTGTTTTGATATAAACTGAATAATTATATAAACATTTTATAACATAGCTACTTTCAATTTTAAAAGGATTATGGCATATACGAGGTGTGGCTATTAAATAACGAGACTGACACTGTAAAAAAATATATTTTAAATTTATTTATATAAATTAGTTATCCCCTTCAATATACACCCCTCCACGATCCCTACACTTCTCCATACGAATTTTTCATTGATCGAAACAGTGCTGGAAGTCTTCATTCGTCAGCTCTTTCATGACGTTTGCCGCTTTTTTTTAACTTCTTCAACGCTGTCGAAACGTGTCCCTTTTAACGCGGATTTGATCTTGGGGAACAGGTAAAAGTCACACGGAGCCAGGTCAGGTGAATAAGGCGGATGGTCCAACACCGGGATGCTGTGATTCGCGAGAAATGATTTAACTGACAATGCAGTGTGAGCTGGTGCATTGTCTTGATGCAGCACCCATGATTTATTTTTCCATAATTCGGGTATTTTTTTACGAATTCTTTCTCGCAGCTGAGCAAGGATTTCAAGGTAGTATACCTGATTGATATTTTGACCTTCCTGAACCCAGTGAAATAATTTTTTAGACGTTTATGTCTGTTTTTGATGTGACAGGACGGCCTGGGCGGGCATCATCTTGAACGTCCTCTCGGCCGTCTTTAAAACGTTTATACCACTCAAAAACACGTGAACGGGATAAACATTCGTTGCCATACATTTTATATAAATTTCTTTAGCCTTTTGTCCAAGTTTCATATGGAATTTTATGACAACTATCTGTTCAATAATATTAGTTAACATTTTTCCGGAAAATTAGAAAAACATAAGTTATGAAAATAAATGCCACGTGCAGACAAATCTATTTACTGGGATGCAGTTTACGGGAGCCGATAAAGGGGGTTTTACCCTAAAGAATGGTGTGCCGTACAACCTTTTGACATGCACAGTACGTCTGTAATCACAACAGTCTCGTTATTTAATAGCCACACCTCGTATTTCCAGTAACTTTATTATTTGTTGATTGTAAAAGTTATCTTGCCACACTATGACTTTTCCCTTTTATTCGTATGGAATTTCAATAAGTAGCCAATCAAATATTTAAATATGCAGGATTAAGACTTGCTGATATTGATCAACTTTTATAATAGAAATTAGAGAGTAAAGTCTTCGACTCGGAAACGTTTCTTTTTCTCTCTGTCTCTCTATTAACAATTTCTAAAATTGTCCAATTATCTGTTGAATAGAACTTCTGTACGCTATTCCAAGAAATTGATCATGTTGGTGCCAATTATCTTAGCGGACGTTCGAAATGAGATCAAAAACTCATTGAATTTTGCAAGGATAAAATTAGTCTCATTTGTTACATTTTATTATCCATTTTGTGTTTTAACTTTCAAAGGTTGACGTTGAACTAATGCTATTTTCTCTGTATTATGATAAATGGATTATTATGTATATTGGGAATTAATTTACATGACGGTATTAGGTACACCAGAGGTCAATTAACGTTTTGGAATGAGACCATGTAACAATGTTGTAAGTGCTGGAGGAGGCAGACCGATATTTAAATTAGACATTTCCTCAATATGATCTTCAAGTTAAATAAATAAATCATTGTTTTCATTCCGATGGGAATCTACGCGTCTTGGGGACAACGTTATATTAGCTTGATATGAGCTATCTTTGCATCTGATATGTAATTTGAATCTTTCCTTCTAGTAAATTTGTTCCAAATTCATCGTCCGCTCAAGTGTGAAAATTAAGAATATACATTCCAAAATATGCCCGACAAACCCATTTTACCTATATTGTGGTATTCTCTCAATTAGATTAGAAATGAATAGAACGTTAAAAGAAATCTATAATTAATAAATGTGTTAAATCTATGAGGTTTTCGTACAGCTACAGCTAAAAATGTGAGAATGAGGAATTCCCTTTTGTTTTTTTATACCGTTTCAAATAATTTAAGTACACAGTACAAGTACACAAAACTGGCACTAATTTAAATAAAAATCAATGACACAACTATTACACGATGTTCTCAATAAATATTAATATGCTCTAACCCAGTTTTGTAAACAACACTAAATAATAATATAGTGATAAACGAACAACGTGATTTTGATCGAAACATTTATTTATCATCTTTGTAGACGGCTAGCTTGATACATATTTGCATGATATATAATTTGAATATTTACTTCTAGTGAATTGTTCCAAATTTATCATCCACATTAAGTGCGAATATTTAGAATATAAATACATACCAAAATATGCCCGACAAACCCATTTTACCTATATTGTGCTATTCTCTCTATCAAGAAATGAATAGAACGTTAAAAGCAACTCTATGATTAATAAATATGTTAAATCTATGAGGTTTTCGAGATATGTACACAAAACTGGCACTAATTTAACTAAAAATCAATGACACAACTGATACACTATATTCTAAATAAATATTAATATGCTCTAACCCAATTTTATAAAAAACACTAAATAATGAAATAGTGATACACGAACCACGTGATTTTTATCGAAACATGCATTTGTAATCTTTGTAGATGGCGCTGCAAACGTTGAAATTTAGTTATGTTGTTTTTTCAAGTAAAATCCACCTATTTTATTACAAAGTGGTGCAACAATGAAAACAAAAGGTATATTTACCATCTGAGTACATGTTCTTAGTGAGTCCCATCGCCTCTTCTATTCAAATAAGTAAGTGTTCGAAATTTCGACCTTCGATGCACTTACTGGTTCGCTCTTTGTATGTTGTACACAACTTAAAAGTGTATAATCAGCACTTAAATCATATTTTATGTGATGTAACTCTACATATGCAGTATTATTATCCCGATGGTGAAGATTTCATAGTTATCGCTCACCCCTCAAATGGGATGGTGGGGGTGGTCTAATTTTAGCACCAGTAAATGGGCCCCCTCGATTATATTAACTTTCCTCTATAATTTTTTTTTTCGTACAATACTTATTTTTTTAGATATCTTGATATCTTCATTTAAATGGACCACCCGGTATGTAAAAATAGCAAATTTTCCACGGCTATATACAGGGTGTGCATGATAAGGATCTACAGCATGGGGATCTCGGAAACCGTAAAAGTTACAAATGCGGTTAAATTACAAAAAAGTTGCGCAATTTAATAGTTAGTAATATTCTGTTGAGAGAACCAGAACATTCCTCTTACTTCCGGAGACATTCGACAAAATTTTGAGATATCGTTTTTATGTTTTTCTGAAATTATTTGAAACGGTATAAAAAACAAAAGACAATTCCTCATTCCCACTTTTTTAGGTCTACAAGATAGACTTTTAGTACAACGTTTCGTTTCGAAGAAACCATTATTAACTTTATATTTTTATATGGCCCGTAAGTAAGTACACCCTGTATTAAATAGCATTTCCTAATACGAATTCAACGATTTATATCACAGTATGGTTTCCCATGTTTTTATTCAGAAAAAAAAGCGTGTTACTACATTTCGAACATTTTGGTGTACTGTGCGTTGAAATGAGCGACGAAGACAAAATGTATCACCTAATTTTAAGATGTTAAGATAATTAAATGAACGGAACAATTATCATAATACAACAGTAAAAAAGTGTGGTTCTCAATAACTATATTGTTTCAACAATTAACGACTATTCTTGCTAAATTGTCTTTAGTTACTATTTTGGTACGTATTCTAGATTAAAATTAGGTAATATGGTGTCTTCGTTGTCATTAAATGAACGGAACAATTCTCATACCACAGTAAAATAATAAAAAGTATGGTTCTCATTCTCAATTACCATAATGCTTCAATGTTTAAGAACTATTCTTGCTAAATTATGTTTTGTTACTATTTTGGTACATATTCTGGGTTAAAATTATGTAATAATGTTCTCATAATACAACAGTAAAAAAGTGCGGTTCTCAATAACTATATTGTTTCAACAATTAACGACTATTCTTGCTAAATTGTATTTAGTTACTATTTTGGTACGTATTCTGGATTAATATTAGGTAATATGGTGTCTTCGTTGTCATTGAATGAACAGAACAATTCTCATACCACAGTAAAAAAATAATAAGTGTGGTTCGAAATAGCTATAATGTTTCACTGTTTAACAACTATTCTTGCTTAATTATTTTTAGTTAATATTTTGGTACCTATTCTGGGTTAAAATTAGATAATATTGTTTTTCTTCGCCGTCATGATTTCAAAGCCTACTACAACAATATGTATAATACAAGAATAATATAATATAATACAAGAAAATGTTCGAATTGTATACACAAGCCTTTTTCTGAATAAAAACATGAGAAACCATACTGTAATATAAATAGATGAATTCGTAATATGAAATGCTATCTGATGCAGGGTGTACATTTTGTACGGGCCATATAACAAAATTAAGTTGATGATGGTTTCTTCAAAACGAAATGTTGTACTGAAAAGTTGTAAACGTTGTCTTGTTGAGATAACAAATTTGTTGAAATGAGGAAGTACCTTTAGTTCTCTTATACCTTCTCAAATAATTGAATTCGTAATAGGAAATGCTGTCTAATACAGGGCGTATATTTTTTGCAAGCCATATAAAAAAATCAAGTTGATGATGGTTTCTTCGAAACGAAACGTTGTACTGAAAATTTGTAAACGGTGTCTTGTAGAGCTAAACATGTGGCAATGAGAAAGTGTGTTTGGTTTTCTTATACAATTCCAAATAACTTTAGAAAAAAAATAAAAACGAAATTGCAAGATTTCGGATTTTGTCGAATATCTTCGGAACCGAAAATTTCTAGTTTTTTCAACAGAATATTACTGACTACTAAATTGTGCAACTTTTTTGTAATTTATCCGCCTTTCTATCTTTTGCGGTTTCTGAGATCCCCATGCTGTTGATCCTTATCTTGGACACCCTGTATTTTCACATCTAGAGATGAAAATAAAAATGCGTTCGTTTCGAATTAAATTAAACTTTAAAGTTTTGAACTTGAAAGTTCTCTAATATCTAAAATTTTATAAACTGCACTATCGTAGAAAAAATAGAATTTCTACTAAAAAAATTGCTCCACAATAATATTTTACTTATAGTCATACTAATTATGATAATCTATATAAATCTTAATTTAGGGGTTGTTAAAGTTTGATTCTATTAAACTCGGAGAAATGGTTTTCGCGAAACTAAGTTCGTTTCTATTGAAGGTGATCGCATAGTGGTTGTGTGTACAATACATTAATTTAAAAATAAATATTTTTGTCTAAAAAATTTCGAGTTTTAGCGACACTTTTGAACTTGAAAGTTCTCTAATATCTAAAATTTTATAAACTGCACTATCGTAGAAAAAATAGCATTGCTGCTAAAAAAAAATCTCCACAATAAAATTTTTCTTATATTCATACTAATTATAATAATCTATATAAATCATAATTTATTAATTTAGGGGTTGTTAAAGTTTGATTCTATTAAACTCAGAGAAAATGTTTTAATGAAACTAAGTTCAATACATTAATTTAAAAATAAATATTTTTTAATAATTTTGGTAACATTTGAATGTTCGATCAGATGAATTTTAGAAGTGACGGAATAGAGTTGCAAATTTTAGAGAACATGAGAAATGATCCATTTTGTGGATTTGTGGATGTACAAAAAATGCGCTAGAAATAAAACTTCAAGCTTAAATATTTTTTGTGAAAAATTTCGAGTTTTAGCGAGTTGATTTTACGTATGATAAGCTATATTTAATTTGGTAACATTTGAATGTTCGTATCAGATGAATTTTAGAAGTAACGGAATAAAGTTGCAAATTTTAGAGAACATGAGAAATGATCCATTTTAAGGATTTGTGGATGTACAAAAGATGCGCTAGAAATAAAACTTCAAGCTTTAAATGAAGAAAATATCGCCGAAGACACACAGGGATTTATGATATTTCTAAAAATTCAGAGAAATTTTTAGAGAACATGAGAAATGATCCATTTTGTGGATTTGTGGATGTACAAAAAATGCGCTAGAAATAAAACTTCAAGCTTTAAATGAAGAAAATTTCACCGAAGGCACAAAGGGATTTATGATATTTCTAAAAATTAATCGAAATGTTCGATATCAATGAAAATTCGAATGTCTTTTAATAATCTAGTACATTTTTGAAACTCTAAAAGTTGTCAATTTCATCGTTTGTGAAGTTATAGTGAGGAATACACAAGCAAAGATTATAATCTAATGACAAAATTGTGCAAGTACTGCCGTAGGAGGCACTAATTGTTTGTATTTACGAAGGAAACAAAATATAATATATAATTTAATTTATAGGTACCTACATACAGGCTTTCTTCGTTTTTAGACGTGCTGTTTGTGCGTTGGAATTTGGTAATGAAGTTATGGTTCAGAAAGTTTTTACTCTATTTATACTTACACTAAATTGCAAGTGGAAATATTGATATAAGTTATATTTTAAAACATGATTCTAAATACATATACGGTAATATAACTATTTTAGCACTTAGAACTTATCGAGACATTATATGATACTTTTTAGGTACATTAAAAATCAATGTCCAACTTTTTTATAAATGGTGATTGTATTCTATTTCTGGTATACAATGCAAAGTACACGGTGCAATTGCAATTACCCGGACTTTACGTACTTCTATTGCGCACCAAAGCAATGACAGCAAAACAACATGTTTTAATCAACATTGGCGATCAATTATACATATAAAGTCACGTCGAAACACAACACCATATCGATCTAATTTAATTAGCACTTAAATTATTCCATCGTCTCCTACTCTAATTCATTGGAGAACAAAGCGACTCCTTATTTCAATCAATGTTGTTGCCTTTCCACGTCGTTCATCCACGATTATGATTTACATCGCATACGCGGAAGCGCGAAATCGCTGTGGCGAGGACGATGATAATGGAGGGCAAAGGCATCGTTTTGCAGGTGTTTCGTTTTCTCCACTTCCTGCGACTTTCGCGAGAGAAAAACAAAGCAAAGCCAGAAGTTTCCTTCCGGACTGCCCGGCAATAAAGCGTGTCCATTCCAATTAATTTTGCACTACGAGGAAACCGAAGTGATTGCATGTTAAGTGCGAACCTGGACGTTCCGGCACACGCAATTTGAGCACACGTTGCATCAACTCCCCGTGATTGCGAAAATGTTTTGGTTTGTTCATTCAGCGACAGCTAATTCATTGAAATGGGGATCAAAAGTCATTTCTTTCATTGTAGCGCTTTTGGAGGACAAAGCCAATTGTTTCACCTGCCGTTTGTCCATGTAGATCGTTTAAATTAATGTCAGTTAATTACTACGAGGGTCGGCATTAATTATGATTGCTATCTTCCAGAATGGACATTCTGGTATCTTAATCGTGGGTGATGAGTGTGCGTGGCCAATTTTGCTTCACTTGGGTTTGCCATTTATTGTCTTTGACGAAGGTTAATTACACGGTGTAATCTGAACACAAAGCGTTAAGACGATTCTTACGGAAGAGGCAATAAACGATCTTCGTGTAATACTCTAATGGGTAGTTAATGAACCACGAAGATGGTTACATTCAAGGAAGTACAGTATCATACTTATGTTTTAAATTCATCAGATTAGATAATGAGTCTCGCTCTTACGCACTACCGTAGCTAAATTATGTGGGTATCTATTATTTAACTCATTTTACTTTAATGTTTTAAGGTGAAAATGAACAGATATTTCCTTACTGTAATAAGCCTGATCGCTGATCGCAACTGACCGTTACCTACACCGTAGGCACTCCGTACTTTAACGTGTACTTAAATTTATATTTAAATTAACAAAATTAAGTTTCAGTGGGAGTTAAAGTTAAAATTTAAATTTTCAATCCATTTTAACTTGATCTTCTAGAATATCTAGATAACTGGGAGACATTCCATAGAAAAAATTATTATATAGAAATTAGGTATTAATAATTGGAAGGTTCGAAGCAACAACCAACGGATGTTGGACTTATATATGGTAAGGTATGGTAACATCACAAAAAGTCCAAAGTATGATAATTTGCTACCAGAATGCGCTAGTTTGTTGTTGCTCTAACAGGTGACAACTGGGTCTCACAGCAACAACAAACCAACTCCAATAATTCTGAAGGATGGGCGAGGAAAAGCCACCGAATCTAATAAAATTGATGACAGTAACGTAGTCAAACATATTGAGTCTTTTCCGTGCTAAGAAAGTCATTATATTCGTAACGACATCCAAAACAAAAAGTACCTAAGCTCTGATCTAAATATACGGAAAATGTATGAGTTCTACGTTAAAAAGTGTTCTGAAGAAACCAAGCTGCCCGTAAAAATGCAGTATTAATACAGACTTTTTTCAAACAAGTTTAACTTGCATTTTAAACCACCTGCTAAAGACACGTACAAACTTTGTGACGAACTAGAAACACAAATCAAGACAGGAAACGATGAAGACAAAACGTACTAAAGACACGTACAAAATTTGTGACAAACTAGAACCACAAATCAAGACAGGAAAGAATGCAGACAAAACGTGCTACAGACACGTACAAAATTTGTGACGAACTAGAACCACAAATTAAGATAGAAAACGATGAAGACAAAAAACAAGAATTAAAAACAAAAAAGAGTCACATTTAACACTTGCTGATACAGCCAGAGACGTGTTAAAAGAACTTAGTGAAAATTTAAACCATCAAGTTAAAACAAGTAAAGAAAATGATGATCCACCACCTATAGATACATATCTATGCACTTTTAATTTACAAAAAGCGCTTCCATTCCCAAAATTGAGTACCTCGGTGGCGTATTATAAAAGAAATTGTAGGTGTACAATTTCGGTGTCCATTGTTTCAATGATTCTACTGCTCATATGTATGTGTATGATGAAACTGAAGGGCGTAGATGTGCAGAAGACATCTTCACAGTCACATTTAACACTTGCAGATACAACCAGAGAAGTGTTAAAAGAACTTAGTGAAAAAGTAAACGAACAAGTTAAAACAAGTAAAGAAAATGATGATTCACCACCTCTAGATACATATCTATGCACTTTTGATTTACAAAAAGCGCTTCCATTCCCAAAACTGAGTACCTCGGTGGCCGAAGGTCGAAATGTTCCACACTTATTAAGAAAAATTATTATTATCAAAATAAGAAAAATAAGAAGATACCACATCATTATTTTTCCAGAATTTGAATGGGAAGTTAGAGGAATATAATGATATAAAGTGTATTTTACACGAATTAAATTATATCAATATCCAATGCATGATATTTGAGATATTTACTTTTTACACATTCAATCACTTCATTTTCATTGTTGCGAAGTGATACAATGTGAAAATCTGATTTTTCACGTTTTTGTGTAAAATCAAGTTACTATTAGAAAATTAAAAATAAGAACATACCATGTCATTATTTTTCCAGAATTTTATTAGGAAGTGAGAGGAATATTATGATTGATATTCAATAGTATGTTCATATCTAATGTATTAAATAATATCAATATCCAATGCGTCTTTTTTGAGATATTTTGAGAGTTTGAGATAAAGTGCATTTTACACGTTTTATAAATTGTTTTCGTACACCTTTTGTACCTCAACAAAATCTAAATTTCACACATTTATTTAGGGCACGTATCTCTATTAAAACAGATAGTAAAAGTCACAATGTACTCCATCTCTACTTTGTTCAGAATTTTGATCTAAAGTTAGAGTAAACTTTTATGAACTAATAATATCATTATCCAATGTGGGATTTTTGATATATTTACTTCTTATATGTTCAAACAGTTCATTTTCATTATTATTTAGTTTTAAAAAAACTGTTTTTCACGTTTTTTCACGTTATACGAAAAATATACACTCGTATAGAAAATAAATATAACGCTATTCACAGAAATGTTTCAAAGAATTATGACTAAACAAATAATAACACAGGTGCATTTGTAATGTTATATGTAATGTGTATGATGAAACTGTTGGGGGTAGAGGTGCAGAAGACATCTCCAGCTGTTTGATGAAACATATTAAAGCAAACGCCAAACAGTATGAAAACATAACTTTTTTTCAGATAGCTGCGGTCGATAGAACCGTAATATTACAATATGTCTCACAATATTGAAACTCGTAAATGACCCCGAAATTGCAGGAGCATCGAGCTAATGTACATGGTTCCTGGTCATTCATACCGACCCAACAATACAGATTTCGGGATGATAGAAAGGGCAAGTCAGAACAAACATAGCCTGTTTGTACCACAGCACTGGTTCGATGTCATCAAAACTACAAAAAAAAACCATGTTTTAAGGTTTATCCTATGAGGAGTGAAGTGTTCTTAAGCACAAAGAAGAAAGCATTGATAACAGGAAAAACGCTGTCGATGGTGAAACGGTTCAATGGCTTAAAATCAGGTGGCTTCGGTTCGAAAAGTGAAACTGTTTAGTGTTTTATTTAAACATTCCTTTGACAAAGAAACCCCGTTTAGAGTTTTAGATCTTGAACAGCGGGTTTCAATAGCACAAAGGAAAAATGCTAAAAATGTCAAAAAAGGAATACATTTACCATCACTTCGTGAAGTGCAGCAAAGTCCACTTTACCCTCATCGCAGACCTGTTACGGCTGCAAAAAACAATACTTTTGTTTGCCTTTCATCGCCTCAGTTCACCACTAGTATTTTAAGAATCTACCTCTTGAGGTTCTTCAAGAATTAAGGGAGTAGAATTTGAAGATAATGATGTTGTGAAGAAAACGATGAAATGTTTCACTTGTAACAATGAACCTTTTTTTCCAATGTAGCAAGGGTTTTCAGTACTACCGTATGTAAAGTGTATTCCGTGTGTAAGTGATTTTTTGTTGTTGTAATTATCCAATATTAAATTTGACCTCAATTAAAAAATTTGTTTTTTTTTCATAACCACATGTTTTAAAAGCATGAAACAGTTATTTTAAAATAATAATATTAGCACAAAAAAAAAGCCAAGCCCAGGTTGCTGAGAAAGTTCAACGCAACAAACAACCAAAACAACTCCATTAAAAAATGTTGGTTAATAAATTTAAAAAACTAATTATTATTTAAATACAACTTTGCTTATGCCAAAATTTAAGTAAAAATGTGTTGTATAGCATTATTTTTTCTTTGTTATCAAACTGTCATAAATAAAAAGTTATGATTTTTTAACTTTTAATTCATTTTTCTCAGTTTTTACTTTTTTGCAGTTGATTGGTTCTTGCTTTGGACCCTCCAATTATTAAATTCTATCATTAATTAACAATATTGATATTTATTTATTTACAAACTTTTATTATTTATTTGTCTTGCCTTCGAAACATAAATATATGTCACGTGTTACCTAAAAATGTTAGTAAAATTGTACCTGCTAACAATATTTACTTCTACTTAAAATATAATATTGTCCACCACTAATATTTTAAGAATCTACCTCTCAAGGTTGCTACAAGAATGAGGGGAGTAGAATTTGAAGATAATGATGATGATGAAGAAAACGATGAAATTATTTACTTGTAACAATGAACCTTTTTTCAATGTAGCCATGGTTTTCAGTACTACCATGTGTAAAGTGTGATATTTTTTGTAATAATTCAATATTAAATTTGACCTCCATTAAAAAATAAGATTTTTTCATAACTACATGTTTTAAAAACATAAAACAGTTGTTTTAAAATAATAACAGTTGCACAAAAAAAAAACCAAGCCCAGGTTGCTGAGACAGTTCAACCAACCCAACAAACAACTAACACCATTAAAAAAAGGTTAATAAATTTTGAACACTAAATTTTATTTAAATACACCTTTGCTTATGCCAACATTTAAGTAAGAATGTATTGTATACCATTATTTTTTGTTTGTTATTAAACAGTCATAAATAAAAAGTTATGGCTATTTATGGTTATTATATTATGGTTCAACATTTAAGTTATGGTTTTTTTAATTTTTAGCTCATTTTTCTCAGCTCATTTTTACATTCTATCATTATTTATAAAATTGATATTTATATATTTACATATTTTTATTATTTCGTCGGCTTACAAGTGAAATACACTAAGTCAATTTTTGGCTGTTTTTCTTCTTCTTTGGTCCTATTACTCCACCAGGGAGTGTAGGGCATCTTTCGATGTTTCTGTGACTGATGTACCAATAAAATTTGGTTGTTTTTAGTTAAGTTTTATTTTGATGGTTTACTGAATTGTAATAAATCTCAGGCTCAGTAGGGGTATAGTAAAGGGTCCTGTAGCCGAACTTCCAAATTCTTAACTCATTAAATGAGTAGGAAAGGGAACATCAGAATATAAAACTTTAATTGCAGTTTCTCACATTTTATAGTTTTTTGACTTGAGTGATTTCACTTGTACGCCCACGATTTATTTGTCTTGCCTTTGGAACATAAATGTATGTCACGTGTTACCTAAAAATGTTAGTAAAATTGTACCTAACTATATTTACTTTTACTTAAAATATTATATTTTCTTTTCTCGTAGAGAAGCGCTAGGTAAAAGTAGGTATTTATTTATATATTTAATTTTCCAAACCAAATGTAACTTACCTAATTTTTGTAAATGCTAAATAACTAAAAAAAAAAAGGAAATGCGCGCCAAAGCACTCAATTTTTCCAGATTTTGCTCGGTTACTTTTTAAAGCATCACTTATTCTGTTATTGATATTTCAAGGATTTTCAGTCATTTCCAAATAATTTAGAGATTATTTTCATTTTAAATGTAGGTATGGCATTTCCATTGATAAGTTCAACTTCGACCTGATATTTAATGCAGGTATCTTATAGGATATTTGAAAAATGATCAACTGTGATGGATCATAGATTTATATCCGTTTTGGTTACATATGAGCCGTTAATTATACAATTGAGCATCGAAAAGAACCGAAACTAGCAAATGCAAAATTTAAGCACAAATACAGATCATTGAGTCTAACCTACCAGAAATCAAATGTCAATAATGGACTACTATAGTCAGACCTTTATATCTTTGGGATGACGACATCAATTATCGCTTCATAAATGGCGAGGGGATTCAATCTGATAAATTAAATGCGTTACAAAAATTATGAATAAGGATACGAAGAAGACAGTGGTGGACTGAAACAATGATATTAAAAATTGAAGACCAGCTCGAAAAATGAAAAAATACCTAAATGCATCAAAGAATTAAGACTATGAACAATACAAAAAAAAAAATGCAGTTAGTGAAGTCGAAGAATAATCATTGATACAATTTGGGAGAAACTCAACCGAAAACTATAGAGACAATTGTAACTATTCCGAGGGGATTTAATAAGTATGATAAATTAAATCAAACGCGTTACAAAAATTATGAATAATGACACGTAAAGGCAGCGTGGTAGAAGCAATAAAATAAAATAAATAGAAACAATAAAGACAAATGGAAAAGATACCTAAATGTAGCAAAGAAAGAAAACTATTAATAATACTCGAAGAAGAATTATTGATAAAATTTGTGAGAAAGATAACCAAAACTACAGAAAAAATTGTAAACTATTCTTCAGCACAATAAATCAAATGAAACAAAATAAATATAATATGATGAATATAGAACCCAAAGGAACAATCACCGAAGAGGTAAAAATAATGCAAAGATAAAGAAACAATTCGAAAAACTCACATAATCGGAAATAGCCTGAAGATCAAGAACCAATAATAGACACACAGAAAATTGAAAAGAAGTAGATGTAAAAGAAGCCACGAATAAGATAAAAATTGGAAAAGCATTTAATAAAACATAACTCCCGAAATGAAAAATGGATGGGTAAGGAATGAAAACAACAACAAATAGAACTAATAAATGAAACACAGGGTACTAGAGTAAAACAAAGATATGTTTTATAAATAGATATAAGTCCACTACAGAACAGGAAAAAAATGCGGAGAACAATAAAACCTAAAAATATACTCGACCCCACCCTCCTTTACCAATAGATAAATAGGTATGGGATTAAATTTAAAATAATAAATAAAATTTCGTACTATTACTTATTTGATTACTATGATAAGTTTTTGATTCATCTATTGGTGCCACAGTTTCTTGTGAGCCTAGGCCTGCTAGACAATACATAACCACTTCTTCTCTGATGTACACATGCTTTCTTCGTTCCTTTTACTCTAAGCTTTTATAGATCCTCCTATATCTGTATACAAATCAAACAGAGTAAATAACCCCTTGGGAATTTATAGTAATTTTGATTAAATTCATTTCCATCCATATGTTTCTTTGAAATATCTATTTGGATTTACAATTATAACATTAAGATTAACTATTTTAACACTATGAAACCCATATATTTTAGGAGATCCTGATAATTTTACCCTTGCAAATCCCTTAGTTACACCCTCTACATTTTTTGCCTCTATTGGGTGTCGATACTATATTTTTTTCGTGATTGTTTCTGCCCACATTTAATTAAAACCAAATATTAAATTTCATGTTAAATTTCAGCTTAAACATTTGAAACGAAGTAGTTTTCAAATATATATTGCTCAAACATTTTTTACTCCTCCATCATGTTTTAGAAGATATTTATTTATAAACAATGAACCAATTAATTTTGTTTCACTAAATGAGGAAATAAACTCCTTTGGTTGCCTCGTCCAAACCATGCTAAGATTGAAAATTGCAAAACTATGTTTAAAGTTTTCATATTATTGAATATGGAAGTATAGGGCTTGATACGATTCTGGTACGACGTCTAGCGGCAGAAAAAGAACTAGCGAAACATGTATAATGCAGCTGTGATATCTTCACCACCTTCGCATTTGTTGTCAGCCTGGTCAGAAATAAGAAGTATTGAAACAAATAATTTCGCACAGTTAATGATAAAAAAAATCGAGGCAAAAATAAATGGTAGATTGCTCAAATACTCTTGTATAAATCTATATTGTCAAAAAATAATATTTGACATACCTGGGAATTTATCACTTCACAAAATTTTATAAATTGTATAAATTGGTATGGTTCAATCGCAAGGTTTATGTACTTTCGTCATTACCACACATCATCAAATATTTGTTGATTACATAAATATGCTAATGCTTCACGTGTATGTAATACGTATAATACTTGCCATTAAAATATTATATATTTATCTGTATATTATGTTATCTTTATATTTTATGTATTAAGTACCTACATAAATGTAATTTTAAATTAATACTTTTATAATGAACTGATCTAAGATTTTATTGCATAATTCCTACGCTAATTATTTGAACGTAGACGCAATATTCAAACATTATTATATATTTCATGTAGAAATCCTTTCAATCTACCTACTGTTTTTTTTTTGAGCTGTCATAGACTGCAAGCCGAACATGCATCATCGTTTTCATTGTTACTCATTGTCTGAAGAATATACGAACCACCCACATAACAATAATATTTAATTTTTCCAAATTCCACCTAGTAAATTTGAACTTTCTCTTGCACATTTTTCCCTTGCGTGTCATTGTTTGCGGTTCATTTTTTATCACATGCACCTTTCAAAAACCAAAGGCAATAACCCCACCTTTCGCTCCCAAAGGATAAAAACGGAGAAATTGCACCAAAAGAAAGTATGTGCGCGTTTATGAATATGTAACGTGCGACGAATTTTCGGTAATTGGCCACAAAAATAATTGCAACAATTTTGGAAACATTTCTCTAAAACTAACCATTAAGACACGCATAATTACGAGAGAGTGTGCATAAATAATAATAAAATGTGCCAAAAATTTAAGCTATTAATGCTTATTAATGATAGGAGGTGCAGAGCATAAATTATTCTTGGTACTATTTATTCACTGTTTAAAACGAATTTATGCGTCATTAAATCATTAAATAACTATAAAATATTGTATAATGATGAATTAATTGGTGACTTATTAATCGTGAGCAAGATATAGTATTCAAATCACATATATTACTTTCTACACCTAAAAATAAACTCGTTCTTTCTTGAAAATTTCCGAGATCACATTTTAACAGAAACATCCGTTGTGAGGTCACACGAGTCCATAAAGACCATTTTAAAAAAACCTCTGTTTATACATACTTGAAGATTTGAAGGGTTTTTTGATCAAAAAACAACTCCTACAAATTTTTGTTTGCTACAAACACTTACACAATAAAATATTTAAAAAATATTTTATTATAATTGCATAATTTTAGTCATTTGCACGATCAAAATACTTTATCCAAAAGTATAATATATATGTAATCCTATAATCAACAAACGATTAAATGTGATAGAAATAATAATAATATGAAGCCCAGCAAAATTTCAAGGAATTTAAGAAAAATCAAGATTGGGATGTAAAAATATAAATCGTTCACAAGAAGGTCTTCAAGGTTGGATTAGGTTGGGTTAAAAATAAATCAAATTATTGTTAAAATAAATTGCGACAACAATTTTCTCAAATATTTTGATATAATTTAATCAAAATTTATTCTAGACTTAATATTTATGTAAAATTATATGTTTATAAGTATTTGTTATTTGTCATATACAAGGGTTACATTCACAAAATGTTGACTGAGTATGCAAGCGAACACAGAGGCATGCGTTTTAAATTGTCGCAATGCAAACAATACTTAATCAAAGATCAATGTGTTCCATGATGGCAAAATTTTAAACTGTAATAAAGTCCTATTTTGTGGATAAAGGATTTTATAGTCAGGAAGAATATCTAAGCAGTAAGTTCACTGACGTGAGGAGTTGAGCTATAAATACTTGATTCGTAAATTTTAACATGTCTGTGATCGTGCTTTACTTAGAAACCATTAGAATTATTGACATCTATTTATTTAATTTTATATTTATATTATACCTATGTACCCTACATGTACCTGACTTGTGTAAACATTATTATTTGTACTGACACCAAATATATATTATTATTATTATTATTATTATTATTATGACACTATCTATCTTTGAACATTTTATTAGTACGGTTAAGGCAAGGAAACATAATTTAAATATTGTAGAACCAAAGTATCCTCTTACAAAATTACTAGGACATATTGCACATAAATTATAGCTGTGATCTAGTTTGGGTTGCCTTAATTAGTACATTTAATAAAATATATGTGCCTAGCACAATTGCCAAATATATTTTATTACTGGTATATTTTGAAGTTAATAAGGTTAATTTGCAATTTCTAATATGGGCCGGAAAGCAATTACGCTGATGTGTTTTTTATTGCCATTTAATTATTGTATTTTGTATATTGGATTAATATAATTCGAGCAACCTTCAGTCTCGTAATTAATTTGAAGTTATGAAATTATGAAGAAACCATAAGATTTTTTTATATGTAAAAATATTTGTATGTTTAAAGAGTTTACTGCATAGGTCATTGAACTTTCCATGGCCAATTTATTAAAAAACTAGAGAAATTTCGGTAAATTGGACAATTTTAATATAGCCGCGGACGTGAATTATGCAAGGTCTGGCAAACTATATTGAACGTCTCCAAGAGATTTTAATCCATTCGTTCATATATCATATAGTAGATATTACTTTAGAAGAAGTATTATTAATATACAGTATGTCCCCGGATTGAGTTTACAAGAGGGTTTTTTTTTATTTTTACTTTAAAGTAAAAATGTTATAGGAATTATAAATCCTGCTTGGTCTCAAACTACCATTTCAGTAATTAAAACATTGATTTATTTATACAGGGTGTAGGCTAAATAAAACAAAAATAAATCTAATTTTGACACTTTAGAAAAATAACATCATTTAAACAATCCCCCGCCATTTTCATCACACAGTGCAAGCCTGACGTGGAACTGTTTTGCATTTCTACAATAGTTAATGATGCAAATATTTTCTGCATTTGGGTTTGAATGATTATATTTTTCTATAATGTTGTTAGATGTAATTTTATATTCTTTTTGCAAATAGTAACTAATAAATGTCAAAATAATATTATAAAATTTGGATTTTGCCAACACCCTGTATAAAAAATCAAAGTTTCAATAACTGAACTGGTAGTTTCAGACCAAGCAGGATTTATAATTCCTATAACATTTTTACTTAAAAGTAAAAATTAAGAAAAAAATCCTCTTGTAAACTCAATCCGGGGACATACTGTATATTATTGATTAATGCAAATAGATTTCGAAGTGATAATGTATGCTGTTTATGCTGTTTTCTAGTTTATTAGAGCGGTATATAAGATATACATCTTAATATGTCTTCAGATCCTCTACAAGTCTATGACATACATACAAACCAAAACATACACTTTCTATAATATTATTGTATTAAACAGATCTATGTATTTGCAGAATATTGAGGTCTTTCGAAACAAATTCTGTGGTTTGATGCTAAAAGGGCCAATGACAAAATTATAAGAATTGTATACCAATCTATGTATATTTTAGAACTATTATAGTCAATATATATCTAGAATGTTTATAACTGGGGCCATTTTGTTTTTCAAATATGCTTTACTGCATACAGTTTTGGTTGCGAAAGATCGGCCTATCGGAATTCAGATATATTTTCTGTTTTCTAAATATATTAATTATTTTCTAATTACTAGTAAGTACTAATAAGATAAGCGAGACAAAATGTATCTATGTCCTCAAAATCAAGAACGATTAAACTGCGTACTACGTCAAATATCTTAAATAATTAGTTATCCTTTCGTAAATTCTTCGAGTTGATTTTGGTAAATTTTGTCAAGTTTACGTTTAACTTGTAATGAGTTATATTTTTATTTACACAAACATAATTACAGTTACCCTCTCACATTTTTTTTTTCGTTATGTTTATGTTTTGGTAAGATGAAATAGTGCTCAATTACATTGTCATTTTGATCGATTATGGAATCTATAGCCAGTCAATTCTTCGTACGGTTTTTCGTTATATCGTAAATTTTCAATACGTTTGCTTTTAATTTTGGACGCTTAAATTTTAAATCAAATCTCTTTGGTTGAGCAATCTTTTGTTTCGTTACATCGTAAATTTTCAATAGGCTTGCTTTTAATTTTGGACACTTAAATTTTATATCAAATCTCTTTGGTTGGGCATTATTTTGCTTTGCTGACGAAGTAAATCGTCAGTGATCAGTAACTTGTAAAATGGTTCGATATGAACTTCCATTATAATCGGATTAAATAAAACCAATCACTGGATAAAGGATGCATACTAATTTGAACAGGAAATATAATGATAAACTAAATTGGAGTGCCAGTGAAATCGAAATCTGCAATATGCTTTTAATTTTGGACACTTAAATTTTAAATCAAATCTCTTTGGTTGAGCATTATTTTGCTTTGCTGATGAAGTAAATCGTCAGTGATCAGTAACTTGTAAAATGGTTTAATATGAACTTCCCTTATAATCGGATGCATACTAATTTGAACAGGAAATATAATGATAAACTAAATTGGAGTGCCAGTGAAATCGAAATCTGCAATATGTTCTGCAAATCATAGTCGGTTTACATTAAAATTCCACGTATGCAAATAATTGGCTCGACGATATCCATCAAATTTCTCGTTTCCTCGCGAAACTGCGGATTTCGCGCAATCATATCTCCAACTTTCCATCAAACGCAATGGCAGCAAACTTATGAATGAATCCGAGCTTCACGTCCCAATAACCTCATGTGCACATACATATGTCCCTAATTCAATTGACAAAACAACAACAAAAAGTTTCAAACGAGAAGTTATGATATCTAAACCTGTTCGATTAAATTGATGGTGAAAGTGGTAGGACACAAAACTTCGCCTGGCCCGGCACGCCTGAGATGCAAGTTCACTGTTAGAGAAATGCGAACGCGTTTTGATGAAAAGTGAAAGGAAATGAAATCGAAAGTGATTGAAAAACATCAGACCCCGCTTTTTTACGTCTAGAGAAAAAGGATTATGCAAATTTTTTAAGTGGGAATACAACCTTTTTCGATTTAAAAGGAGATCGGAAAGAGATTTGTGAAATAATATATTTCATTTTTACTGTTGCTATAAATATAAGAAATGGGATGTTTTCATCTTACGTCCATTACAGCATCATATGAAAGTTCAAGACTAGCGGAGAAGCAAAGATTATGGTTTTTGTTAGTAGTAAGGTCAAAATATTACATATTAAGCCATTGATTAAATTTTATTATACCTTGTATAATTTTGACTACGAAATAGCCATTATTGGCTATTATTAGTTAATAAGTATTATAATGAATCCATTGTTAGATGTACGTGTCAATCTCATAAATATATAAAACATATAAAAAATTTAAACAATGCGGCATTTAAAAATACCATATAATTATTCGTTTATTGTGTATAATATTGCACAAGATATTTCCAATAACAATATGTTGTTGTTACGCAAAGCGTACTTTGTTACACCCTACTGCATTGAGCAAATTTGAATATTTTACAGCGCAAGGACACGTATGGAACAATACATAATATTCGCCGAAGCGAGTTGAAAAGCCGAACAGGTGTCCTTTGCTGCACATTACACATATCAGACCGGTACCTAAAAGGTCGTATTAAGATGCAACGCCCGATTTTGCAATTTTCAGCGACAATGTGGTTGAACATAAAAATGATACATAATGGGTGGTTAACATTGACCCGTTGGTATTGCTTGTAATTAAAGATATAACAATTAGTTTTCGACATGGCAATAAAATATTGACTCAGCGAAGCCCTTTATCGACCAATATTTTATAAAACACCTAAACACCTGTAGACTATTTTTACGAAATTATTATAAGTCTTACAAATTTAGGTCTCACAGTGCATGCAGTCCATATTCTATATGCACATACATATAGACATATGAACATACACCCACATTAGTAAATTTCAAGATATATTTAGAGACGTGATATTTAACATGCATTAGTTTCTATGTTCTTATTACGTATCTACACAGTGACAAATTTGTTTCGTTTTTCCGACCCCAGTTTAAGGTACAGTGCACCACATACATGATCATAAGTTACTAATGTGATGACCAAAGCGCGGATTTATAAGCATAAAAATTTACAAAACAGACGCTTAAAAATGCATAAAAATCTTAGAAAATAAGCATTTAAAATGGCATAAATAGTAGAATAAGCACAAAAACACAGATAAAGCATGAAAAGGCATATTTTATTTTTTTATGAAAATACAAAAAAAACAAAACAAAACATAATTTTATTAACAAGAACGCACTATAGGTAGATAAAAGTAATATTTCAATAACATAGGTTTTTGTGATTAATATTAATAACAATAATAATTAATAACAAAAAATGTTTACTGCTCATTTTTAAATTAACTAATAATTAAATGTTTTTCTAAATTTTCAACGGAAAATCCCATTCTCCTATCACTCAGCACATTTTTTAAGTGTGAAAAGCTTCTCTCCACATCCACACTTGTAATCGGTGCATATTTAAATTTGGGAACAATTGTAATATTTATCAGCAAATCTTCCACGAAATCTCCTTTTAAAACTGTTGATATTTTTTGTAACTCGCCAAACCCTTCATTTTTTGACAAAACTGCATCACATTTTTTTTAATCTCTCCTATAGAGCTCCATACGTTTGAGACGTCGGTCCTAAAATCTTCAACTATTTGAACCGCATCTACCAAAGTTGTGTCCTTTGCTTGGAGTTTATCAATCGCTTTGCTTACGAAACTGTAGTTGGTTTTTACACAAGCTCCTTAAATGAATCGAAATGGTCGGCATAATAGCAGGCAGCATCTAGCCACGTACCCCATCTAGTTATAACCGGTGCCGGAGGAAGAGGTACATTTGGCATTCTTTCCCTAAACATTCCAACCCTCAGTGGAGCTTTTAGGAAAATTTTCTTCCCGGTTTTTATCAAATCATTGACTAGGGGAAATTGCAGTCTAATCGTTTCAGCAACTCGATTAAAACCATGTGCCTAAAAGGTGCAATGCATGCATTGCTCATAAAATACTTTTAAATTAGAATATACCTTCAACATATATGCAGCGGCATCAGAAAGCATCATTAATAATTTATCATTTGGTACGAGGTTTCGCAAAAAAAAATGTTTGGACTGCTCGGAACTAATTAAAAATGCATTGGTGGAGTCTTCGTTTAATATTCCAATCATTAAATGGGCGATGTACCGACCACATAAATCAGTAGTTTCATCTACACAGAACCATATGTAATTGTTGCCAATTATCTTTTTTATTTCCTCAATAGTGTGTTTATATACTTGCTCGACATAGTTTTTGCGAATGGTTGATTCGGCAGGAATATGTCTACCAGTGTATTTTTGTAAAAAAGATTTAAACATACTGTTATCTAGTTTTTTTAACGGAATGTTAGAAGATACCATAGTATTCATAGTATTCATACCATAAATCAAAGTAAAATTCCTTTTCATTCTGTGTAGAAGAACTCGCAAAAGACTTGGAAATAGTTTGCTGGGTACTCAGGGTACTGCTTGCAGATTTGTGTTTTCTTAAATTTTCCAGGTGAACTGTTGTTTTGATATGTTGTGTTATGTTAAATTTTTTCTCGCAGTTAATCTACAACATAATACATGCTTGTACCTAGGCCAATAGCAACACAAAATAAAACTTACCGGTTTGATACAAGCCCTGCAAATTAATTTGCCGTTCTCATATTTTAATTCAGAATGCCTACGTATCCATTTATCGACGGAAAGTTTTACTTTCGGCATTTTATACAAGAAAACGTATAAATACTTAATACACACAAGGCACAAGCACAACGCAATGAAGATTGATATAAATTGTACTGAATTGATAGCACACTTGCCCCAGATGCGTTCTGTGCACGTAAACATAGAGTAATCCCCGAAATAATTAAGCTTTGTTTACCAAATATCACGTACGCACGCTCGCTGTGTTGATGATTTTGTGATAACCAAGCACTCTAGACGTAACGGAGTAATATTAATACTGAATTATAATTGCAATAATGTGCAACAAAATATATTCCTAGCTAATATAAATAATATGCTATAAAATTGAGAAAGTAGCAAATAAGCACAAAAAATAAGGAAATATGCACAAAAAATGCATTAAAGCAATTATAAGCTTAAAAACTAAAAATATGCATAAAAGCACAACAAAAAATTTGTCACGTTACTTCATTTGCTGAAATTCGTATAGATAAGATGTCATTTTGGTCTGCTATTAAAACTGATGTATAGCATAATACCTAGAAATCCGCCCCTTGGTGATGACTACTTACCAAAATAATTAAAACATACGATATATTAAAAAATCTTTCGTAATGCATCAAATGAAATGAATACCTACATACATTACGAAAGCGTATTCATTTTTTATAATGTCATCATGTGTCGCCAAAGGCAATAGATTTCTTCAACACCGCGAGACAATATTATTTCATTCTTCCAATTGTCACGACATTTAAATCTTCCTTGGTCAATTACGAACCGAAATATTAGGTAAGATAATTGACTTTTGACCTCCTTCCTAACACAGAGTCCATGGGCGATTGAAAGCCGCGACATGATTTACTAGCGATTCGTTCAATAGTAAAGTTAGCATTCCAATTCCATAAAAGATCTTCACAGTTCACCAAATCAGGAAAGAATTTTACTATTCAGTCTTATGAAATCGTGCAAGATTTAGACAGCTATATAAATGAACACATCGATGATTTAAATGTATTTTATGTGTGTAATATTAAATTTAGTTTTGATTTGTTTAATTATTGATTTTCTCTTTGTTTTAGGTTATATTTTTAACGTTAACGACGATGGCGACGACACAGTACAACCCCAGCAGTTATCAACCCCTACCCTCCAAAGTTTTACAAGTACCAGAATATATTGCAGAATCAAGCAACGTCCCGCCAGAGATTTCGCTGAGCTTGCAAGTACCTAGGAATGAACCATCTTTCCCTTTTGACACGTACGTCGCCGCGTCCACTGATCTGAAAAACCCCCAAGATTACGAAACACCTTCCGGAAACTTCTACGAGGTTCCGGTACCCTCACAAGACCTCCAGGTTCCCTCAGCAGAACAGTGGAATCCAGACAACGACCCTGCCCTGTACTACGAGCTTCCAGTTGAGATTACTAAAGAAACGGTGCCCACGAACCTCCACCCAAAGAAATACAACAAGCAGGTATTCGACAAAGTGAAGCCAATTTCGTCCAAGCCCAAAGAGGAGTTGTACCTCATACCAGTGAGGGAACATGAGTTGAATGACAGGAGAAAGCAACAGGAGAAGGCGATAGTGAGCTACGGAAAGGCCGATAACCAGAAGCAGATTCGTGCAGAAAAGGTAAAGGAGCCGGTGGTCGCAGCCTCCGGCTTCGACGCTTTCGACTCTCATCCGATATCTTCATCTGCTTCATCATCTCTATCAGCGCCTGGGCAGAGGGTTCAGTTTCAAATGCATGGCCACGCCGGGCCCAAAACTTACAAATGGGGCTATGATACTGGCAAAGGGTAATTCTTCACTCTTCACTTTCTCTTACACTTCTCTTACACTAAGACAAACCATTTTCCTTTCAATACTTGTAAATCTAAAAAATCACTACTATTTGACACTCTTAAAACTTCTAATTCATAAAATAAAGAAAAATGCTTTAAAAATATAAAACATAAAACCTTAAAACGTTTTTACGCACATTAAACGCAAATAAAACTGAAAGTGATTTCTTCCTTCCTTCATATACAGGGTGGTTACTTTTACGACGCCCACAATTAGGATCTATTAAACGAAAATATATACAGAGTTGGTCAAATGGGATAAAAGTCTCTCATTTTTGTGCCTTTCAATATACTGAAATGAAACCCGGGATATCTTGCACAGTTCCTGAAATATCGCTGAAAAACTGAAAAATGGCACTTTCCTTTTCCTCTTATAACTTTTTTTCTTTTGAAGGAAATTTTACGAATCTTGACACACTTACATTTGTCGACGTGAGCTTTCTGATGACAGTTCCAAACATTTTCTGGGGCAACTAGATGCCCAAATTTTCATACATAGTTTTATAGACCCGAGGTTTAACAATACTTCGCATCACATCAGAATCAACATTATTTTTTAATCTAATTTAAGTCTGTGCATGCTAACTAACAATTTCTTACATAATCAAATGTATTGTAAGTTTTTACTAATTTCTATTTGCTTGTTGAATATTTCTTGAGTCGGTTTTATGTGCCATTAATATCACACAATACAATATTGAATGCATACGAAACATGAAATTATCCTGGATGCCCTTTATTAAATGCACAAATATAATCTTATAATCTTTTAAATATATTTTATGCACAGATATATAATAATTAGACCATTATTACCCGGCTCACCTGAAGATAAATATCTGTTTATAGCCCGTTGGGTCTGTTTATCGCCCTAGGGCTATAAAGGAAACAATTGTTCAACGTCAGATTTTGTTAAATCAAATAAACGTCAGAATTTATAGAAGAAGCTGAAACCAAATATTTTAAAATATTTATATTTATAATACAGTTAGTACAACTATTCATGTTTACGTTAGGTAGATTACATGTAGTTAAACGAGAACTCTTTGAATTTATGCATATTTAGGCATATTTAGGTTATAAACATCTGACGGCACGTCAACGTACTTCAAGTGTGCTTACCGGTATGCTTGATATTTGTACTTATTTTATGATTGAGTTGAGATTTAAAAAAACTGTGCATAAAATAGTGTATCTATCGCGGCTAAAGCTTCGGGCCATACAAGCCTCTTTGCACCCTAGACACATAAATAACTATTATGACATATACTTGCATAATTTTTAAAATTCAAAACAAGTTAGCGATTTTCTAGTTAAATCAAAATCAAAATGAAAGTTAAAAAGTAACAATTTTAGAGATTCAGATACATGCGTTCAGCCGCAATCTACTTCGGATAAGATAATTATTAGATTGCCATCTAATAAGTTTTCAAAGAAGATATTGAGGAAACCATCATAAATATTCCACATATGGAATATTGCATAATCCCCTACGTATCACCCTAGATACATAAATAACTATTATGACATATACTTGCAACATTTGTAAAATTCAAAACAAGTTGGCGATTTTCCAGTTAAATCAAAATCAAAGTTAAAAAGTAGCAATTATAGAGATTCGGAAACATGCGTTCAGCCGCAATCTACTTTGGATAAGATAAAATTATTAGATTGTCATCTAATGAGTTTTCAACGAAGATATTGAGGAAACCATCGTAAATATTCCACATATTTCACCTGCCCTTGACTTGTCATCAGGGTAATAACTCAAAAATTGTAATTTGCAGAAAACTGGGCAATTACCAATTGAAAATCAACAAATTGCATCATTAAAATTTATAGGGGCAATCAATCTGTCCGCGGCGGGCAAAGAATTGAAAAGATTGCTATTACACAGTCAGTCATTGCGTGTCATTAACTCAGTTGAAAAAACATCAAATAGCTCAGACGAAACGAAGGTCTTCCGCACATTTATATACAAATATGAAAACAAAACAATTGAAAATCCCGAGGCAACACGAACTTATCAGGCAACAACCTGGCCGGGCAAGAACAATGATACAATTATTTTAATAGGACATTACATAAGCGCCGGGATTAATTAATATATTAGAGGTAATTTCAGTTATTTAAGAGTGGACCTTGAGTCGACCGAGTGTTGGCGCTAATAATTCTCTATGTGCGGAAACATCCAGTTATGCAAAAAACAGAAACATGTCATGATTATGTAATCACGTTATTAACCTTTCTGACGTTCGGACAAGTAAGTGCGCTTCTTTTCACCTGAGGTATCAATTAAGACGTGTTAATTCTAGAAATTGAAAAATGGAGATTACGTTTATTTTAAATTCATTTAGGACACTTAATAATAAATGGTTTGCACCTTCATTTAATAAGACCAATTAGTTTTTGGATAAAAATGGCCAACCGAAAGTAGACGATTTCTGTTATTTTTTGTTTTAATGCATATTTTATAAGATGGGTACCTACATGAAAAATATTTAAAATACAGGGTGGCCCACCTATCCTCGCTCGGACCATTGCTGCTAGGCTAATGAAAATTTAGTAAAACATGTGATTGGAAGTTATTGGACACTTGATGTGTTACCTTTTAAAATTATTTTCGAGTATACAGAGTGTATACTCTGATTACTAGATGATTTGTGAAGCCCACATGAAGCATATTCAAAAAATTCCAGTCATTTAAAAATAGCAAAATTGTAACGTTGTTTCATAACACCCTGTGTATTCTACGTGACTCAAAATATTGTGTATGTTTTGGCACATTGCTTTGGTACTTGCATACGCTGATTCTTTCATTGGTGTCTTATAATAAGGTTTTGTTGATTTTTTTCCACTTCCATCGAGATTAATTGTTATTTACCTATTAAAAAGTATTATTAGATTATAGTCCATATGCTACCATTGAATAGCTCATTAGATGAGCAGTCAGAATATGATGCTATATGACTCAAAATATTGTCTATATTTTGGCACATTCCTTGGGTACTTACATACGCAGATTCTTTTATTGATCTGTTATACTAAGGTTTTGTTGATTTTTTTTCCACGTCCATGATTTTTCGTTAAATTTTATTAAAATGTGAATAACTTGGCAACGTTGCATCTGATCTCAAAAAATAGAAATGATTTGTGAAGCCCACATAAAGAAGATTCTAAAAATTAAATAATATACAGGGTGATCAATTTAAAAAAGAGACCAAATTTTGTGTCCCGGATTTATTGTACACTCTGTATACTCGAAAACAATTTTAAAAGGTAGCACATCAAGTGTCCAATAACTTCCAGTCAGATGTTTTCCTAAATTTTCATTACTCTAGCAGCAATGGTCCGAACGAGGATAAGTGGGCCACCCTGTATATAGGTACCTATAATCAAAATATGCATACATTTTGTAGGGAAAAAATGCATGGAACCGCTTTAACTTACAGAGACATTTTATTTTAAATTTAATATTTTGTGTCCGGCAAAAACTACAATCACACTAATAAAATAGATTTGAAAATAAAACAAAATCATGATTTGAAAGGACAGAAGGAAAATTGCAACCTGATGAATTGAACCTGCAGTGGGTTGTTACGTTCTTATAATATTTTAGTTTTCCACACTATTTTTGAAAATATCCTAGGTGTCCCACGCTAATGGACCATTAAAAGTGTATGGGGTTCTCGATGAAATAAACTCATCCAATCATGGCTGATTCCATTCTGCTCAGATGAAATTCTTTCAACCTTCTATCACTTCCGGTTCTACCGGAAGTCGCCATCAACTGTAGGTTTTTAAATGGAACACCCTATATACTATGTTTTTATCTTCCCCGTTTAATTTGAAATATCTTGTAAAAATGCAACAATATTTTTTACTTTCTGAAATAAAATTGAAATTCTAAGATTTTGACTTCCAAAAGACGTTATGAATGGCTTCATATGGAATATGGAATATGGAATGGCTTATGAATGACTTTGATTTTGATTTTGATTTAACCGGAAAGTCGCCAACTTGTTTTACAAATTACATTAAATTCTAAGATTTTGGCCTCAAAAGTAAGTTATGAATGGCTTCAATTTCTCTCTCTAATAAGATAAAAACGGAAAATTTATCTCGACTTGTACCTGAAGGGTACCTCTATGACTGATATATTTTGCAGCTAAAAATTTTGACAATTGTCCCTCAAAAATGTCATTAGTTAAGTGCCCACTTAAATCAAGCGAATTTCAATTTTGTTAAATGGATTGACATCTATGATGTCTTCGTCGTTCTTCGAACGATTTTTATGACTATTTGAATGCTGAAGACAGACTCCTGTTATAAATATCAAATTAAGAGGATCCTACAAATTTAGAAAATAATTGTAAACGAAATAATTCAAGAGAACTGACAAGTGGGACATAATTTTAAATTACTAATATTTTCTGGCTATTTTATTTCAATTAAACAATGTTTATATATTTAAGGGCTTGTATCTTCTTAACTAAGATTAGATCTATGTTCTTATAACTATAATTGTGAGAAAAAACTCTTATACACACCAACAACAAAAATTTTAAATCAAATATTTTAAAAGAAACTTGATGAACATGAAAATTTAATATCTCATAAACTACACGTCGTAAAGACAAAGTTTTTTACACAAAATCATAGCCTTTCGAAGGGTCTATCGTATACCAGTTCTGTAATGTCATTCGTACAGTTTTCGAGAACAGATTTTTACGTTTTTCAGGGTGGAATTATGATTTTTTTAAGCAAAAAATCTGGAACTGCAGCTGTGCATATCTTGTTGGCTTTTCGAACTATTCAAGGGAGATCGTGGAAGTTGGAAAAAACCCTGTGTTTGCATTGATCCTAAAATACGATTCGTCAACTTTCTTACGACTTGTAAACTTTCTTACGGTTTGTCAACTTTCTTACGATTTGTCAACTTTCTTACGATTTGTCAACTTTCTCTTTGAACTGACAAGTGGGACATAATTTTAAATTACTAATATTTTCTGGCTATTTTATTTCAATTAAACAGTGTATATATCCTTAAGCGCTTGTAACTTCTTAACTAAGATTAGATCTATGTTCTTATAACTATAATTGTGAGAAAAAAAACTCTTATACACACCAACAACAAAAATTTTAAATCAAATATTTTAAAAGAAACATGATGAACATGAAAATTTAATATCTCATAAACTACACGTCGTGAAGACAAAGTTATTTTCACAAAATCATAGCCTTTCGAAGGGTCTATCATATACCGTTCGGTAATTCCATCCGTACAGTTTTCGAGTACAGATTTTTACGTTTTTCAGGGTAGTATTATGAATTTTTTAAGCAAAAAATCTGGAACTGCAGTTTGCATATCTTGTTGGCTTTTCGAACTATTCAAGAGAGATCGTGGAAGTTGGAAAAAAACCTATGTTTGCATTGATCCTAAAATACGATTTGTCAACTTTCTTACGACTTGTAAACTTTCTTACGGTTTGTCAACTTTCTTACGGTTTGTCAACTTTCTTACGATTTGTCAACTTTCTCTTTGACCAGTTTTTGTTGAAGTCGAAGTTTTTTTCTCACAATTTCATCACTTTTCATCTGCCAAAGTTTATCACTAACTTCATAGACCTCATACCACATAGATCATCCTATATTTCATTATCCTTTTTATCCTAACATACCATAATCAGCGAATAACCAATAATAACATCATTTTGGAGAATCAGGGCCAGATCTTGTGAACCTATTTAAGTTTAGCTGGCACTGTATTTCAATTTATACAGGTTGTAACTGAAATGTTTGGCATAACTACACAAACGTGACGTATGGAACAAAACTGAGAAAAAAGTTCCTACAGACATGTATCCAGAAATGCTTACTTAAAAAGTTACATGCGATTTTACAAATTATTAAATGTACTGAACTCGAAATAGATATTGAGTTTTGTTCCTTAGTGACAGTCATCAACAAAGTTTTACGTTATCAAAGTTATGAAAACAAACAAAAAATCTGGACACATGTTTATAGGAACTATCCATTTAACTATTAACTAATGACATTTTTGAGGGGCAATTGTTAAAATTTTCAGCTGCAAAATATCTCAGTCATAGAGGTACCCTTCAGGTTCAAGTCGAAATAAATCTATCCAGTGTTGCTTGATACGTCACGTTCGTGAAGTTTTCCCAAGCAAACAGTTACACTCTGTATATAAAAAGTAAGACTTTTTTCTGTTCAATATTTGTTTTACTTTTCTGTGAAACTCATCTATTGGACTTGAAATATTGTGAGGATTTTGAGGCACCGACTTTTCAGGTACAGATACGTTACTTGCGATTTTTCGCACGAGAAGCTTGCATGTAACTTTACACCAATGTGATAATTATTGCGAGTTATACCCAAACACGTTTCGATCGATTATTGTAACTTCTACGATTTCTCCAATGTGTGAAAAATGCGCTGTGCGCTTCTATTATGTACTTCCGAACAAGAGATTGAATAATTTTATTCCGGTTATTTTATTAGATGTAAATAATGTCTACGTAGAATCTATGTAGTATCAATATTTAATGGATTGATAATCATTTTAAACTTGGTTTTAGATCAATAAGTCCCGTATCTATAGTCCATACTTGAGCATAAGTACGACTCAAGTCGTATATTTGGTTGCGTACTTTCTATAAACGTTTAAGCACCAAACGTAACCAAATATACGACTTGAGTCGTACTCAAGCTCAAGTACGGACTATAGATACGGGCCCAAAGCATGAATATCTTCTACTAAAATATTCAATTAAGATATGTACCTAATTGAGGAACAAATTTATCAGAATTCACTAGTAAAGCACTATGTACTTCATTTATTCGTAGAATTCAACATACCAAACTTCAAGATGTTTAAAATTATTTCCCTGCAAATAAAATTTCAACAATTTTAGCATGTTATTACACCTAGTAACATGCGTATAAAGATTTCACACGTTTTAATTGTAGATATTTAAATCTGTAAATCTATAATGTTTGTTAGTAAATTACGTGAACTTTTCATCAACATTAAGGAAAATTTTCATCAACAAAGGTTGCTATCAAAACTTCTTCAGTGCTAACTTATGTAAGAAAAATAACAATTTATTTTCTAAGTGTACAACCGTTATTTGTATACTAAGAGTTGAAAGTAGTGGTTTGCAGAACGCGGCTAGAGATTTGAAAATAAAAATAATTTAATGAACAGGTAAAATCTTTTTCAAGCTAAATATATTAATTTATCATAATCAAATCAAACTTGCCATAAACATGTGATAAAAACGTCACGTCCATTATCGTCATCTTACTTATAAGAGGGTGAATCAAATATGACCCGGAATAATTTTTTAAGCGCCGTTAGAAGAACGGAGAGGAGAATGGCTCATGGTGTAGTAGATACGATTGGCTAAAGCGGTTTCATCAAAAATCACAAATGGAGTACGCTTTGGAATGCGAACTCTTGAACTAACACCAGTCAATCAATATGGTATATTTTTGTTGTTTTGTGCATAATTGAAAAGTGTTTTTGTTTTCAAATGTAATTCAAGATTTTTGCAAAAGTTTTAGGGTCGGAAAGCATTTTGTATAGTCGTCTGGTATACATTCCCATTACCACTCATCTTGTACATTAGCGACGATACCATTGCTCCAATGATGAGTACTGGCCTCTTTCGAGCTATTTTCCTGGGCTTTCTCGAGTTATTATACGAAGGTCATTTTTAAAGTAAGAACCATGGGAGGGCTGAAAGTAACGCTGGTTTAGTATGTACCACGATGTTAGAGCAAGAAGTAAGTTCCTGAGAACAGACGGTGTAAAACAGTCTGAAATTTTTGGAAGGCTCAAAGTGCAGGTCACACTAGTACCCTTAAAAAGTATTCGGTTATACACATGGCATAATTTTTGTTGAGAAGATGAGAAGTCTTCAAACTTCAGTTAAAAACTCCGCTCTCGGGTAGAAAGCACCTGTAATTTTATAATTCAAAGGAGTTTTCGATCTTCGAAGAAAATATCGATTTTCTTCACTAACGTTGTACTGTGAACGTTGCGTACTACTGCGAACTTTTGGAAGAAGCAAAAATCGCGAGTAGCCAGAAAAGACGCGAATTTTCCATAGGAAACGTTATCTTGTTTCACAACCCCATAGAGCTGCCCTAACCCAACAAAAACTTGGGGATTAATTCTGGAATGCACCGGAAAACCCTCCATAGAGTGCAGACTTATCCCCCTGCGATTATCATTTCCTTGAGCCACTAAAATAAGCTCTTGGGAGGACAAAGATTTGACGACGATGTTACTGTCGAAGCATTCGTGCGCAATTGACTGGTGTCACGACCGTCTTTATTTTAAGATAGCGGCGTGAAAACATTACCAATCCGTTGGGAAAAAAATGTTTTGAAGTCGTCAAACTTTGTAGAAAAATGAGTTAGTCAAAGCCGGTTTTCATAAATTTATATGGAAATATTCAAATGAAAAACACAAAATAAAATAATAGTGCTTATGCTATAAGTGAATAAAGTCGAATTTTATCCAATATTATTTTTATAATGCTCAATAATTTTTTTTTTAAATAATTGCGGTTTATATTTGATTCACCCTCGTATAAAATAAAGAGTGGGTCGCATTAAAAAATCTAGGTCGCTCTTTGAAAAGGTTCAGAAGCAATGTTCTACCCCTGTTGCAAATTTTGCCTCTGTGGATTTCGCTTTATCAATATCGAGCTATTTAATTTAATATACACTCAAAATTAAGTAGTACACAGAATCCGCAGGTTCAATTCCCGGCAAAGTTTCATCATCATAATTATTTATGAAAGTAAATTATACAACCCACCTAAACATGTTCCACTGGCTCTACAACCAGTACTCATCTAGCCTAACCTAAGAAAATGGTTTGACTGCATATGGTACGACTTGTTTAGGGCGGCAGTCGACAAAGTATAAATAGCCATGATGATTTCAAGCATCGGTGAGGAGAATGAACCATAACAGAAATTAGTTCTTCCACTGGCTCTACAACCAGTACTCATCTAACCTAACCTAAGAAAATGGTTTGACTGCATATGGTACGACTTGTTTATGGCGGCAGTCGGCAAATTATAGATAGCCATGATGATTTCAAGCCTCCGTGACGAGAATGAACCATAACAGAAAGAAGTTATACATCTTACCTTATATAATCTTTGTAATATGTAATTACGTTCTTGTCACTTTTACTTCTTCTAGTATACAGTTACAGGCAACCAAATGCACAAAAGAATTAAAAGTGATTAATAATTATCAAAACCAAATTTGATTTTCATATGTAGTTGTGTGGCCTGTAAATGTATCAAAGCCAGTTTTCATCAAGTTGTTTGTATTTATTCAAATGAAAAACACATAATAAAATAATAACTATTTATAGCATAAGTGAATATGTAAAGTCAAATTTTATCCAAGAAAAAACAGTTTAGCGCAAGGGGCGAAGCGAGTGCGATGTTTTCGAGTATAAAAATTATTTTTTCCAATTGGCATTATTAAAAAGCTCATTATGTATATTGAATCTCATCATTAAAACAACACTTTTATCGAATGGATGAACAAAATGTTTACATTTTCACTTTATTGACTATAATCATCGACACTGCGAATAAGTTAAAAAAATACGTAAATTCGCACCATCCTTAAAATTTTCGTTATCACCTGACAATGTGACACTTCACGCAAATTCTTCAATTCTAAAACAAATTGGAAAAAAATCTTGTATGATACACATGAATAAAACATTATCCACTCGAAAACAACTGTTTTTTCAAGATGTAAAATTTTATTTTATTCACTTGTACTATAAATAGCTATTAAATAAGTATAATAAAGATGAATACAAATCTATAGCCACAACTCTTCAATAAAAAGAATTATAATCTGAATTCCAGCAGTTACTGAACAGGTCAGGGTGATATTATTTAACGATAAGTAAAGCTAATTTTGCTATTGTAGATATTTGCAGTGTCCGCTTGAAGTTATAAAAGATCATTGCTTCCAGAATTATATAAATAATTTGCCGTTACCTACAGTTTATTACAAATATTATTACCTGCTTCATTTCACTGTAACCTCGCTTTGCTGGTGTCAATAGAATTGATACATACATGCTTTCTGAATTTACATAATTAAGCGATAATAACAACAAATAATACACATTTTGATTAAATTCTTAAGTTATACAATTTCTTGTATTTTTTTAGACACAACAGGCAGTTTAGATATGAGGAACGAGACAAGGAAGGTAATGTGAAAGGTCACTATGGTTACTTCGACAAACTTGGAAAATTACAGATGGTCCACTATGATTCTCATCCTCATGAAGGTTTCCATGCTGAAGGTGACTTCGGAAAGTTTTGATACAAACAGCCACCAGTCCTAAAGTTATGTGCCTTTCCACGTTTTATTCCATTTTTTATGTTTTGTTGTAGATATCAGCTGTGCTGCTGTTGTTATTATATTTTTATAGTTCGTAAATATTACAGCAAATAATATTATATTAATATTAAAATATATTTTTTAAACTTATATTGTATAGTTTAATTCATTACAATTTTACTTCTTCCAGTTCCAGTTTTACCTTTTTTGGTTCTTTTAGTTTTTTTTCAGATTTATTGCATATAGTTTGGTAATCCATGGCATATGCGCGTAAATTTTCAACAATATCAGTTAACAAACCAGAAGCTCCAAATCGGAATAAATCAGGTGATAGCCATTCTTTTCCAAGTAATTTTTTCACCATTATTAACCATGATATGGCATCATTGCTCGTCCTAATGCCACCAGCAGGTTTTAAACCAATCTGAAATTAAGAAGTAAAGAGTGTCAAGATAATCAAAAGAGTGTCAACCTAGTAATTACCATTCAATATATATTGTGATTTATAATAGAAAACTTAAAAAAACTTAACCACTATAATATATAACTTCTCTAAAAGGTAGTTTAAAAGAACTGCAGCTGCTTAAACTGTATTTGTATATTTTGTTGAATTTATGATGGTATTAAAAGAATGCAAGCATTCAAAATGTTCTCCATAAGCATGAACAAGAATATCATTACACCAAACAATTACATTAAAATAATAGGAACAATAGGAAATAATAGGTAACAGCAAGTAATAGGAACCTTTGCAGAGTCCCTTGCAATTTTAAATAACTATTTACAATGTGATCACTTATTATTAATTGGATAATTTATTAAAACTAAACCAATTAGTTATAAGAATAGTTTAGCTGTGAGGTATAAGTCACAAAAATGGAAACCACGCTTACATATTAATAAATATTTAGTGATCTTACTTTGTATCCAAATTTGTTATGATAGTCCCTTATTAGAAAGAATAGTTTAGCTGTGAGGTAAAAGTCACAAAAAATGGAAATCACGCTTACATATTAATAAAAATTTAGTGATCTTACTTTGTATCCAAATTTGTTATGATAGTCCTTTATTGCTCTGCACATGACAATTCCAACTGGAATTGTTGCATTGATGGTTTCCTTCCCAGTACTGGTTTTTATAAAATTCGAACCAGCCATCATTGCTACCATAGAAGCTTTGTACACCTACAATAAAAGATACTCAAATGCTATGAGAAATCTTTCGTTTTTTGAGGAGGTTTTGGTATGGGGGGAAAATAATTCTCGCAAACAGATCTTTTCCAGGTACATATAATAAAACCCAAAAGATAACACTGCTTGACAAAAGGGCGCTTATATTGATTTATTTATACCCAAGGTGGGCAATGGCCAGTACTGGGCCAAAGATTTGTGTTAATTTGGCTATATCAATGTAAGTATACAGTAAAATGATCCTAATTATTTATTGTGTATTTAATTTTATCATCTGAAGAAAACCAAAATTTTAGACACTTACGTTAGTTAGATCACCAAGTTCTCCAGTAGCTAAAATTGCTTTTAAGTGTGCAACCGGGCCACATGCCTTTTTCATTTGTTGAATTTCATTATATAAAGTATCCCACTTTCCTGTTAGAACCAAACTCCTATCAATGACAATATCAATTTCCTTGGCACCTTTATCAACGGCATATTTTATTTCGTCAAGCCTTGTGTGTAGCGGATACTGGCCACTGGGAAATCCAGTTGCAACTAACATTATCCAAATGAAAACAGAGATTAGTATTTAACATTTTTTTAAATCTTCTATTGTGATTGTAATACAGAATCACTTTAAAAGCTAATTTTATAAAAAATTCAAAACCATTGATAAAGAAAATCATTTTAAAATCTTGGAATATAATAAGCTAGATTATCTGAATCAGCTTACTATTAGAATACATATTTACTATGGTACTATGGTATTTGAAAGGCTACGAAGATTTTTAAGTCAAATGCATATATAATGCATTCACGATCTTTTGGCATCAAAATTTGACATTTTTTTGTCAGGTTGCATGCATGAATTTGAATATATGTCAAGTATGAATTGGGAAAAAATGTTACAATTTTATGAATGTTGATAAATGAATTGTGGAACGAATTGAAATTATACCTACGTTACAGTTACACATTTTGCTGCTTTAAAAATGGCAACCATTAATAGAAAACAACATAACCTATCATTTTCATGCTTCTCATACTTTGGTCACAACTAATCGTGAATGTTCTGATCTCATAAAGTTTTCCATTCCATGCCATTCAGGCAACATAATATAATAGCACATTTTAATGAAAACACAGTTGAAGCAGAATTTCCAATATAAATGTCCATAACTAAATTGTAGCCGTTTACCTGATGCAATATTAATCGTGTCCAAACAATTCATTTTTTGTAACGCCTTGTAAGCACCCTCAATCCTTGATGGATACACACACACAGCAGCTGTGTGAATTCGATCTATTTCATTATCATAATCAAATCCAAATACTTTCAATATGTCATCGGGTATAGGACTAGCAGCCTGCAAAAATAGTATTAAGCAAAATATCGGGAATTCAATATCATACATACTTCGAAACATAATCTTGTAACATTACTATCGGTATCATCTCCACCCAAAGTTGTCAAGTCGATACAAGTGATAGCTTTTAATAACCAAGCAGCTCTGTATTCGCCACAAGGTTGCTGTGACGAGACAAGTCTTGCTGCTCTTTCATTTACAGCAGATGAATTCACGTAAGTCTTGTTGATCCAATCCAAATCTGGAAATATCATTTTTTTAGTGATTTTTTACTTTTAACGATGATTATACCTAAAGGGAATCCTGGGTTATCTTCGATCATGGTTGATTTATAAAATTTACTAAAATGAAGTAACTAATAATAATATAATATATATTTATATAATATAACTGGTAATTACATCTACTATCTATAATTACTAAACACTATCTGACACATCAATTGAAACGATAGTTTTAGGAGTATCTGCTAAATGCTAGAACCAGAATATCTCTCTAGATCAGCAAAATTTGACATTACGCTTTTATCTCACATAGATAAGATATTGCTTTAATGAATACAACACATCCAACAAAAAACTATTAGAACTTATTTGGAAAATGTAAATATTATGCATTTTCAGTTCTTAAATTTTCCTATTCATCAAAACCTCTTCCATTTTTGACATTTGCACATTTGCACAGAGAGAAAAGGCGACGAAGTGACGTATTTTCTTTTACGAGTTTTGTTTTACGTTTTACATTTTTATTTTATTGTATAATCCTCTACAATGGCAATTAATTACTAAGCCTTTTAATGTAACTTGTCTTTTAATGCCTCATCCATACAATATTGTAAAATGTTATAATTAGATTGAGGTTATGGTGTTCTAAAAGTTTTATGGTAGTTATGGCTGTGGAACAATTCTGTTTAAAGTGGAATAATTTCCAAACAAGTATCCTCACTGCATTCGAGAGCCTACAAGTTACAGAAGATCTGGCCGATGTTACTTTGACATGTGAAGGTGCCAGCGTTAAAGCCCATAAGCTTATACTCTCTGCTTGTAGTCCATACTTCCGAAGTGTCTTTAAGGTAAAATAGCTATTAATATTTAACAGTATTAAGTAAGTAATAACTTACTGAAATGCGGCTTGTTTAATTGATTTATATTTAAATAATATAATTATAGCAATAATAATAATAATATTTAAATAATTTAATAAGGTATCGTATCACAAACAAATTGAAACAATACAATTTCTGAAAGCAATTCTAAAAATATAGCATCTAATATTTCAAGATATTCTACCGCATTTCCTCGGTTCCTAGGAAATTCGTAGTCAATGGTGTAAGTATTATTTAGTTCATCAATAATCATCAATTCTTGTTCAAGGAATGCCAAAACATGTAAATCCCGTAAAATCTGAATGTTTTGTTTTGCTCGAAAACAAAACCATGCATCAGGGTGATTATGTAAAATTGATGAATTGATAAAAAATATCATGTAATTGAAATCGTGATGTGAATCAATTGATTTAAAACACATCTAACCTGGTGAAAACTGATAAAAAACATAAAAGAATCAAAAACCATAGTTTTCAAAAATCATTGTTTTCTCAAATCATTAAATTTTGATTTATTTAAAAAATCAGGATTTATTCCAACCCTGAGAATTAGAGTTCGAATGGATGTTTCTCATGCACCGCTCACGGTGAGAATATGTTGAAGATAATGAGGAAATCAAAATCTGGCCTAGAAATGTTTGACAATTTCTGTTTAGTTGTCAGGTATGTCAATTTAAAAAAAACATTGTTGGTAATTTTTTGGGTAAAATTTCAAAACTCTGTATAAATTTATCAATAAATGTGTTGGTCGTGTTTGATATAAAATTAATTGTGAGTTTTGTTATTTAGCTCCTGCACTATATTTTCCAATTAAGACATACTTGTAAATAAATTATATTTTCTCCTTCTAGGAAAATCCTTGCTCACATCCCATTGTGATTTTAAAAGACGTTCTCTACAATGACTTGATAGCAGTCCTAAATTTTATGTATCATGGTGAAGTTCTTGTATCAAAGGACCAGTTACATTCTTTTCTGCAGACAGCTGAAACACTACAGGTGTCGGGACTGAAAAGTTTGCCAGATCTTTGCCAGAAAAAAAAGTTTAAAAAAGTCCATGCTGTTGACGAGCCGTGCCAGAAAAAACCCAAACTTCCCGAGAAACGGGGAGGTATTGAAGAGGTACAAGAAAATGCAGATAACTTTGAGTTAATATGTGTTGATAAAATAAAGGTAGAAGACGAGTATTTGAGCTGCAGTGAAACTGAAACTAGTGGTGGAGGTTCCTTGTTGGAAGCAGCTTTGGAAAACAAGGAGGGTCCTAGTATATTGGAGAGATCTCTTACTTCACAATCACTTGGTAAGCTGTTTGAACTTTTATGATTCTAAAGTTTGTTGTTCCAAAATGTTTATGTATCAAAGAATATGTATCAAAGAATAGATAAATATTGTGATTCATGGCAAGAAAACTAAAAGATTTTGTAATTTACAGCTATAAGATTTATAATATATGTCTTAACATTATTGCTTGCTTATAAACTGTATACAATTTATTCATTTAACAGAATGAAATCTTTGAATTGCAGCTAAAAGGGTCTATGGAAAAAAATATTTTTAACAATGTTAGTTTGAATCATTTGCGTTTAATTTAGCCTATAATATTTTTGAGTGAGTCCATCTCAGTTGTCGGCAGCAGAGCTAATAGATCACCACAGGTTAATGTCAAGCATGTTGAAATTTTCTTTTTCTGTGAATCAAACCTAAGCAACATAAAAACGGACCACACACAAACAGCTATATCACAGCTGTGTGGATCGCTGGTCTGAGGTTGTGTATGACATCTTACAGTATTTAATCTAATCATTTGATTTATGTGACTTATTTAAAAGAAATGATAAATTGTCCTTCCAATCTGGAATCCTCATAATATTGATACTGATCCTTTGAGCAACAAATCGGAGGTATATTTTGGAGTACCAGTATTGCAGTCTGTCAAAATCATAAATCTAAATTTTGTAATTTGTTACTAATTTACCTTTTCTACCTATAAAATAATTTAATACTTTTAAATTTAATTTTTCAGTGAAATCGCCATCAAATATATTTCATCACTCATCAGGAGAAACAGTCAAACATTTGAATATTCCAAGAAAACCTCCAGATGAAAATGAAGATAAAATTGTATGTGAAATGAAGACTGAAGATATATTAGATCTTCAAAACAGCAACGAAAGCTTGCCTCCTGTAGAGACTGGCCCCCAAATCTCTCAACTAGATATGCAACCACACCACAGTTCACAATGCGGTAACTGCCCTCACTGCGGAAAGATTTACTCAAACCAATCGGCGCTGAAGTACCACGTGCGGCTGGTCCACTCTGACTTCTTGAATTTGTACTGTTGCCATTTGTGCCCATTAACGTTTGACTTTCGTGATTGCTACAAGAAGCATATGGTCGACGCACATAGCTCTAGGTCTTGATGGTTAATCAGTTTGAAGGTATATGTGTCTATTAAGTTTTTTATATTTTATAAAAGTCAAGGATTATTGCAATAAAAAAATGTCAAATCGTAAATTGTTTCCCATACAAATTTAAACCTAATTCTCTGCTATTTAGAATTCGAGTTACCCAATTGTATAATCTGATTAACTATAATGTTAGTTTAATAGAAGTTACAAGTAACAAATAGTGTTTACAAAAATAAAGTGGTATTCTGAATCCAGTAGTGCAGTTATGGTACTATCTGGTACATATTTTAACACCAATGTAAGCAACAACGCTGTTAAAATATGTACAGAATAGGGCAATTAGATTGAATTGAAAGAATTAACTGATGCTGTTGTTATAATATGCCATGAATTTCATATTTGAATGAAAGTTAAATGAGCTTAATATTGTTCTGAGTAACATAATCGATTAAGCAACCAAGTCTGCTTGGTGCAGAGAGATGTCTAAAGGATGTGTCAGAATTCATCGAATTGTTACCATTCTAAAATGTAATCAAAAATAATTATTCGCCTGTACACATAAAATACACAACCTAAATAACCTTCCCCCCAAATTTCTTATTTATAATCTTATATAATAGAATTACAAATAACTTGACAATCTTTCATCTGATCATAGGGGATAAGGTTAAATCGCATATTTGAGGGGTAATGTTCTGGTGGTATTTACATGGCTCTCTGCATCAAACAATTCCAATAACAGATAATCATGTACAAAGCAGTCTAATTTTTAAACCAAATGGTATGAAATCTGCCCCCAACACCATAATAATTTACTCACTATAATGGGAATTTAAATAAAAGATACATGCAGAATTCAAAATAATACAAACAATTGCAATTATCAACACAAAATAATTATTTATTGGAAGATGACAAAAATATGTTTCAAAATGGCCAATAATGGTACTATACAAATGATTTATGTAACGAACATACAAATCTTTTAATTATCACAGCCAATATAGTTTAAGTGTCAAATTCAAAACAATAATTATAAGCAAAAACAAATAAAACTTCCTGGTTCTTTTTTACATAATATTTTAGTGCGAACAAAGGGAGGCTTAAATAAAACTATGATATGTGATAGTTTCAGCTACATCAAAACCTGTTTCAATAATATAAATTCTCTATTTGTACAATCCTTATAAAATTTCTCTTTAGAAAGAATGCATTAAATACGTATAAAAATATATAATCTAATATTTAATGAAACTATACATTATTTACAATGTAAACAGTCAAATAATAAAATTCTAACAATTCTAATATAATAATCAGATCAACTAGTTATCCAAAGGGTCGGCTATTATCAGTTCGTCCGCTTCGGAGGTGCTTATTGTGATCATCATTTTCTCTTCGTTACTTGAACTGTCAGAAGATGGTGACTGTGTAGATGTGGCGGCTTCCTGAAACAAGGAGAACTACATTCTAGAATGTTCAAAAGTATGAGATTTGGCTGTTTAAAACCAAAAACAACCTCGCATACATTTCCAACGAAATAAAACTTTAAATAAATTTTTCGGTGTATGTACCTCTGAATAATTTATCTGTGTGATGGAATATTTTACATTTGATTTGCTATCTGATGCTATCCACACTTGTTTAGATTCTTCAGCTTCTTCCTCCCACAGTTCTTCTTCGTCTTCCTCATCTCGATCGTTGTTTTCACCATTTATCCTTTGCTAGAATCATACGTGACCAACACTTACATGCAGAAAGTAAACTTTAATTTGAACAATTAGAAAATTAATTGCTCATCGAAATAATGTTAAATATCATGGATGTGGACCTTCTAATAGCAACTGAGGCTATTATAATTTGCATGCTGTAATGTTTTTAATACCACTGGATTTGGCTATGTGCTTACCGTTATTCGTTGTTTTTGATGTGTTTTCACATGTTTTGAAAGATGATCCGAACGCATAAATTTTTTACTGCACTCTGTACATTGGAACCTTTTTTCACCAGTGTGTGTCCGCCTGTGCCTCTGTAATTCATCCGACCGAGTGAATCTCTTCCCACAAAACAGCCATGTACACACAAAAGGTCTTTCGCCAGTGTGCCACCTGAGATGCGCTCTTAAATGCGAGGTCTTTCCATACACTTTATTACAACCTGGTATGTGGCATATGTGTTGTTTTTTCCGATCGGTGTGCCTTTCCCCTTCAGAGCAATTGGGGCACGTGCAGGCAACTCTCCGGACCCTCTGCTTCTGCAGCCCGTCTTGATTTGTATCTGTCATTTGCGTTTGACCCCCAGGATCTGGTGTCGTATTGACAACAACACCAGGTGTAAGTGTGTTTGTAACTTGTGGATTAGCTATACTTTGCAGGACCTGCCATTTACTAGGATCTGTGGGGTCCTGTTGGATGTGCTGGCCAACAGACATTTGCTGCGTTGCTTGTTGAGGTTGTGTTATCACTTGCACATTTCCAAGACCTGTAATAAGCGTAAGGAATGAGCTTCAGTTCTAAATTAACTAGATGTGATGTTATAATAATTATTTCTTTGAACACAGTTCTTACCTGGTATATTTTGAACTATGGATATTGTTTGCATATTTGGTACTTGTATTAGGTTGCCCAGATTCGTCCCTCGCATTTGCTGGATATTTGTGGCAGGTATCACTGTGTATTGTTGACCGTTGGTTCCGGTGAATGTGAGCGGTTGTACATTTTCCGCCTGCACTGTAACATTTTGGGCCACAGAATTTTGAGTCTGTTGTGGAGCAGATGTAGCTATCTGAACCTGCTGCAGTTGTCCGTTTGGTGTAAGTATGTTTGCTAGCTGTGGCATAAGTTGTTGTTGTTGAATAATATTAGGCATAGCCGTTGCAGCCAGCTGCACAGGAAAATGTATGGTCTGGTAGATCGTCTGGCCATTGCCAGATGAGATCGGCACTTGTACTGGTATTGTCTGTTGCATAGGAAATTGTACCACCTGTGGCATGGCTTGCCGTGCAGACACACTTTGTCCATTAGATAACTGCACTGTTTGGAGATTTCCTGGGAGTACACCTGGAGTTCGGATTATTTGACCAGGACTAAATAATTGTTGAGGCTGTTGTCCACCTGAAAATATCAATAAATGTAATACATTTTTATTGAAGAGATTGGCTAAATTTTATTTACAGTATTATACTTTGATCTGCAAAGCAATAGATAAACATTGAGTAAAAAATAACACTTTCATTCTGGTTTAGTAGTTAACCAAAAGTTGAGTCTTCTGTTGAAAAATACGATAGGTTAGTTTTTTCGAGTATAGACTTTATTGCATGGAATCATTTTAATTAAACATTTGTTTTTACATGCACATTATATTGTATTAGATAATAATTTTAGTTAAAAAAGAAACACTGACCAAGTTTGCACCCAGTTTATGTTATAATTTGCTAATGTTTTACTGTTCACACTAGTTTATCTTGATGACAATTGGTAACCCTGGGTAACAACTGGTGCTGTCGGAAAGAACCGGGTACCCAGTTTTGGGAGCCGCGGGTACCAGAACAATTAAGAGCCGGTTACCCCGGTTCGGGGTATCCGTTTACCGGTTACCTCGGGTTTTATAACGCAGCTACCCGGAACCGGGTTTCATAACTAGGGTACCTGGAACCGGGTTTTAAAACCCGAATACCCAGAACCGTGTACTCGAGTAGTAAGACCCGAAATCGAGAACTCTTGTTTAAAACCCGGTCATTTTATTTATTATTTAACAGTCAACTATAAAAAACTACCTTAAATGTGTTTTTAATAAAATAAAGGTTGAATGAAATTTATGAATACATAATTACTACCTAATTACATGTGTTTTATGATTTATTTCTTAATTTATTTATTCTTATTATAAGAAATTATAATAAATTTATGTTCGAGTACCCTGATCCGGGTATCCGGGATTTAAAACCCGGTTCCGGGTACACTAGTTTAAAAAGCCAGTTGCGGGTACCCGGGTGTTAAAACTCGGTTCCGGGTACCTGGGTACACGGTTTCGGGTACCTGGGTACCCGGGTTTTAAAAACCGATTACCCGGAACCGGGGTAACCGGGTTTCGGGTATTTCAATAACAGGGTACCCGGTTCCTGAAATTTCTGGTATGACAGCCCTAGTAACAACTATTTCCATGAAAACGTAAATGGTAAAGTATGCTCGCTTAACGTTTGTATGGCTATAACCTGTATTTTATAAAGTGACATTTAAGCCGTAATTGAAATGGGTGTATGTGTGTCGGTTCTACTAACATTTAAAAATAGTAGCTATCATTGCACAAACAATAGTTTTTTCTTCATTTAGACAAAGAGAGAGAATATGTTCCATGTTAGGAGCTTCTATACGGGAACGCTTTACAGGGTGATCCAAAAAGGTTGAGAATGATTTGAAATTCCCGTCACGTTAATTTATTTTCACGTCGGTAACACGAATATGTTTCAGACATTTTTGCTTTACACTGGCGTCTCTAAAAGGAGCGGTGTAACCTACCTAAAATAAATGAAAGCATCTAAACTCTATTAATTGTAAATAATAAACTTACTTGACTGTGCAATCTTTTAAAATTATAAACTAAGACAAATAAAGAAAAAAAGGCACAAGTGTTTTGATAACAGTTCCAAAATTTTGCCACCGCGCAGCGACACTTCCTATTAACTTCCTAAAATAATTAAAGTATATCGGATATAAAAAAGTTACCTATACGAACGCCGCCGCCGGCAATCTCATTATGGTTAAATTTTTATTGTACAACGTAGATTGAATCACATAACTTGATTAAAAATTGAAAATTATTTAAATATTATCTATAAAGGAACCGGAGATCACCGAATATGAACAACGTTGTTTAACGAATAGTATATAGTGTGGCGAGTACAGGAAGTGATATTCCGGCCGATACGGCAATTAATGTCCGAGGTGTTAGCCGAGGACAGCAAGTCGAAGAGGCCAGGAAGACGCACTTCATGTACGTACCACCGCATATTGTTTCTGACATCGCAATATTTTTGCAAGCCTATCTTATGTAAGTTGTCGCAAAAGTAATGAAATTTTACAAAATATAGATACGCATTGTCATCGATACCATTTGTATTTTGCATGCAAACACACAGGATTGTTAAAAATAATCTTTAAGTTTCCCGTCCAGTTTCGTAAAAATATGGGAAACAAAGAAGAAATTATTATTTTATAATTACACCTCCAGAGAATAACATATTTCATTAAGAGTCTGGAAATAAGGATTTATCCGTGCACGCGTGACAATTGACGCCATGCAAGCATGGAATATCCATTTCTAGACGTGTAATAAACGACACTTTTTATTATACTTTATTATTTCAATTATATTGTATTATTACTTTATTTAGCGCACCGAAAAAGATCGGAGATCGGGAAAAGTGTTCCGTGCGCTGTTTTGAAAATGCCACCTTTCCATCAGTGTCAAAATGGTTAGAAACAAGGTGATTTCAGATGAGGGTAATTCGAGCAAAAAAGTCAGATATTGTAGGTAGGCGGAAATGGTATATTGTGCATCAAGGGCGGAAAATAGGCTTTATCAGCCCGCGGTGCCAAGAATACACTATTTCCTACGAACGTAACGGTTCGAAACTCCTTTGCAGACCGCTGAAAAACGGTCTGCAAAGACTTTACAGACCACTTCCGTATGTACCGTCCAGATATTGTAAAGGGTTTCCCAATAGGAACGATGTTTTTAAAATTAAATAAAATACAATATGTTTGAGACAAAAGCAAATCTTTGTCTTTGTTTTATAGTACAACTTATGACAATTATGTTTCGAAAATCACATTATTCAAATGTCCACCTCGGCTTCGTTTGCAGGATCGAATCCGATGAACCCAATTTTCGGTAACTTTGTGCAATAAATCAGTTGTATTTTCATTAATGCAGCGTTCGATATTCAATTTCAAAGCGTCTATAGTTTGAGGTTTAGTGTCATAGACCAACGACTTTAAATTACCCAACAAGACGAAGTCCAAAGGTGTTAAATCACAACTTCTTGGATGCCAAATAACAGTTCCATTTCTGGAGATTACAGACTCACCAAACTTTTCTCTCAGTAACTCCATAGTAGCATTGGCAATATGTGGTGCTGCACCATCTTGTTGGAAAAATATGTCTTGCAAATTAATCCCTTCCAACTTTGGCCACAAAAGATCCTTTAACATTGATCCATAACGCTCACCAGTCACTGTTACTGCATCTCCATTTGTACCTTTAAAAAAATATGCTCAGATGATGTCACCATGCCATAAACCACACCAAACAGTAACTTTTTCTGGATGACTTCCTATGAATCTGTTGTGGATTATTGCACGAAGATTACGTTGAGTTTGAATAAAAGAACGATTATTTTGATACATTTTTTGGATAATAACCAAATGTTGTTGAAGCGTGTATTTTGCCATGACGAATTGTCAAACTATACTAAAAACAAATGACAGCTAATAAGATTTCTACAATTTTAGATATGGTTGCTTCGAAGTTTTAAAAACATATCGTTCTATTGGGAGACCCGTTATATACATAGTTTGCGTAATTACAATCAAAGATGGAGATTTCATATACGTAAGATATGTAAATAAAAGTATGTAGTAATCAAATTTATATGACCATAAATGTACGTTTCCAGTCTATTCTGTGTGTCCCCAGTTTCAATTTTGCTATTTCGTATTTTCATAAACATTATATTTGAATATTCAACCTAAACTTAAAGCAAAATGAAATTATCCTGTTTACAAACTTCAAATTCGTGACCTTTTTTTGCTCCAGCATCATAATACACAAAAGTTCTCAACAGAAATATGAAAATTAAACCTTTCAGTTTCGCTTACAGTTTCATCTTGAAAAGACTCGTCTTGTCCTCCAGCGAAAATATGTAGTCATTCGTACAGCTTTAATTTCCGAGAAAATTAAAATAGTTTTCTTTAATTTTCATACAAAGCCGTTCAAGAAAATATATGTGGTATTTTTTCAGCGAGATGCGTTTTACATTATTTACACGTAATATTTTTTCTAAAATCGTTAGTAGGTAAGATAAATCGGCAGTAAAATAGCTCGTTAATGTGCAATTCTGTGCATGTTGGGTTGCCTGCATAACATGATATAACCACAACATAAGACAATCTGTATAGTTGGATGGATAGATGGACGAGTAATTAAAAATATGTTTCGTCAACCTGTTATTTATTGACATAAAAACATCTAACATACAGGTGTTATTTTTAATTAACCATGTGATTGTATCCACATTTATGACAAAAATGTATCGTGGGTGGCGTAAATAACCATTATCGACAATATTTTTACTTTTCATTTCATTTCATAAACCAAGTTTTGCTTTTATTGCCACAACAATAAAGTTCCACTATCGATAAGAGCAAGATAATTTTCATTATTACAGCTAAATTTAAAATACGGGAAATGTCAATAAATATGACACTTTTTTTCACTTTTGTCATAGTTTGATAATGTTTTTTAGAAATAGGTCCGAATTATTTGATGGTGTGTCGGTTAATATAAATAAATAGGTTAAATTTGAACAAATTATATTTTTTTAATACTCTGTAACAAAATGATGCAGAAACAGTAAGTATCATGATACAATAATGGGTGGTATTAATAATTATTACGTTTATTATTTATTACCCATATATCTAATTTAAAAATATTTTGATAACATGTTTTTGATACTAGCTTGATAGATACTATCAAGTACACAATTAATTGACAAATACTTAAAACTAAATTTACATTAGGAAAAGTTTCATTTCCCGTTTTTATTTTTTTATTCAGCTGTAGGTACGTGTGTTTTAATTGAAAGGGCATTCGATGATTATGTTATGTTTGCAGTGCACTACTCTAATGCCTCAATCGACGTTACAAGATTAAATATTAAATTTATATTTACTTTAAAATTTTCGCTAATAATCGTTCGGATTACAGTGTACCCCTATCGGATGGGCAAATCCCTAGCCTTTCATTTCAAAAGAACAATTCTCGACGAGAAAAAAACTTGCAGACTTCTGAATAGCTGTTTCGATAATCAGACTTGGCGACTTCTATTGCTTGATCTACGGTGACCCCACATACCTCGGGATGTTTTCTGTGTTATGAAGTGGTATGAATCGCGCATTGTTGGAATCGTTTGCCAAAAATTATTGTTTTGAAATTGGTAGAATGGTATTACCTCGAATTGAACGTTTGGTGCCATTCTTTGTCCGATCTGCCTAGACGTTCTGCATTCGCGTAATAGCCTAATAGCGTAATAACACACTAGGCAGTGAAACAGATCTATTACGAGCGAAATAGCAGAATCAACACTGGCATGGAATGCAATGGGAATGGAATGCAAGCTGTAGAGTGGTGAGCCTGAAAGGCTGAAGTTTACGGACAAAACCGATTGTCATTCAAAGCCTGTGTCGTAATGTCCAATTCCAAAAACGTTGATCGATCTCTTGCGCCAACAGGACTTTTGAAGCGTTGTAACTCGGAGACTATTTGCAGCAATCACATGATTCAAACGGGCTTTTGCAGTTTTTTCTTTAAATTCTACAACTTTTACATTTGCGATGATTCAAAAGAACGGCTCTTACGGGGAGAAAATGCGGGAAAACTGATTTTTTATAACTTTGACGACCTCTACCGTTCGAAATATTAACTGTAGAGTATCGCGAATGATAAAAATTTTGTAATATTTTATGTGAAATATTTCTTGTCTAAAAAGTGTTTGCCTACAACCAATAGAAAACGAGATAAATCGACAGTTACAATTTTTCAAAATGGCGGCACCTTCCGACGGTAGTGGGAATACGCCCTTTTGGTGTAAGACTTGTCTTATGTCCCTCAACACTTCTCAAAGAAAAATCTGAAGTACTATTTTTTCCAAGGTAACAGGGTTTTTCTCCGACAATTTTACTGTACTAGCAGGGCTTGAGTGGCTATTGCCAAATGGCAACAAGCTTGAGACTGATCTGCAGAATTATTTTCGATTTATAGAACTGTGGTTTGTTATTTGCTAAGATTATTTTAGGACATCTGCAGTAGTAGTAAATAAATATTGCTTAGGTACTTGCGTATTGCGACAATGATTTGTTTCAAATCATTTCTTATATGTACTATAAGCCCTGAATCGTAATGGTTCGCCCATTTTATATTTTTGTGACATTGACGTTTTACAAATTGGCAGATGCTGTGAAATTACACTGGGAATATAACTCATACGTAAAACAGTGTCGTTATAACAATGCAGTTTCTATAGTTACGCATGTATTAATAACTGACAATGCTGATAATACAACGGTTGTATTTTCACGAAAATACCACGAACAAATGTCGGTCGTTGTCAGGATTTCGAGTTCTACACACGCAATGATCGTAACGGCGACGACCACATACGAAAGAATAATTATATGTCCCGACGATATCCGAACCGATCGTCTTATTTATCGGTTGAATAACTTGCAAACAATGGCCACGATTCGACGCACTCACAAACAATTTCTAGTCGGCAGCTAATAAAAACAACCCGAAATATCAGTGTCAATCAGAAATATCTTACACTGAAATATCAGTGTGTACGTACAAGTACGTACATAATTGTAGTTTTCTGTTTGAAAGATGAAGTGATCTGAATAAATATAGGTATTTAAACAGCATATTTGGCTTCTTGTTTATTCTCCTTTACTAGATGGCCCAATCAATTCATTATATTCCCTTTCTAAATATAATTCGTGGTGTTCTCCAAAATCGATAATGATTTTAAAAATACAACTTTTTCAACCCTAAACTTTTTTAATTTTTAAAATCATTATCGATTTTGGAGAACACCACTTGTTGTATTACCCCTGGGAATATAACTACTACCTAAAGCAGTGACGGTATAACATGTATTAATAACTGATAATTCAACTAGTTGCATTATCCCTGAAATGCACGCCCACAAACAAATGTCGGCCGCTGACACAATTTTGAGTCCCCACACAGCGATCACAACGGCGACCACCGCATTCGAAAGAATATTTATAAGTCACGACGATCCCGTCATAGAAAAATGTGTACGCTCGGTTTCTCTACAACGGACGTTGAGAAAGTCCAACGTGCGTTGCAGAAGTATTAGTACATACCAGTGCATGCACACGACCGTTGTTTTCGACGCGCGTATACTGGTTCTGGAAGAGACCACAACTGATACAATGGACGTTGATATTTTAATTGACAAGATCCAAAGATGTCTAGTCATTTGTGATTATTTGGTATAGAGAAAAAATAAGCTTATATGCAAAAGAAATAAGATATTGAAAGTAAAATAATCAGTTTTAAGGATAGTACCAGCAAAAGACAAAAATATAACGAGCACCGTGAAGATGGTTTGTTTGGCGTCTTGCTTGAACCTTCCGTTAAAAAGTTTGGAACAGGTGAAAATCTTCAATTTCGTATAAAACTTAGGCAACATCTACAAAATTTAATGCTAACAAATATCTAAATCAACTATATGCTGAACGAGACTTCGACACTGCCCATCAGGGTAATATTTGTTTCAAATTTCACCTGTAAATGATTTCCCCAACGTTTGAAAAGTATATTATAATTTTTGTCCCAATGATGTAAATGTTTTTCTCCACAACCATTAGTGAATATAATTCCTAAATCATTTTTAATAATAGAAAGTAAACATTCTCTGTCTTGAGATATAATTTTTATTCTGCAACACTTGCTTCTTATGTGTTTTACATGTATTTTCATTCTATTACAAGTGACAGATGAATATTCCATAATTATGCTCAACGAAATACATACATTGAAATACTTTTCATAACTGTCACTTTCAAATGTAAATGCAGCGTCCTAGTTGTTTTGAGAGGAGTATTAATTTGAATTAAAAAATGAGTGGTAAATCGAGTGAATCAGATATGGAATTTGATAATACTCCACTCCACTTTTCATTCATTGTTTCTGCTCGTGGAGAAAATACAGTCTATTACTCGGTTAGAATGAAAATTCGATCTACTCGTGCTTCCTCACGCTCGCGAACGCTCGTGTTCGGATTCTTCCACTCGTATCGAATTTTCATTCTAACCTTGTTACAGAATATACCATTCTTATTTTGTATACTTTCAAATAAAATATCTTTTGCCATCTTTTTAAAATTCAACAGGACGGTGAACCAGTAAATCGGTGCGTTAATTTAACGCGCGTGACGTACAATTTGACGCGCGTTAAATTTAGCGCCCGTGTGTCCCGGGCCTAAACCAGGCGTTAATACACACTGAAGTTGTTACATGTTACATTAAAATCAATGACACTGACACCAGCTGTCATAGTTACAGTTTTAAAACTAGCCATTTGCCGATCTCAGGTGATCACTAAGGTAATCAAAGGTAACTGAAATATTTCACGATAAAAGTTTCGCCCAATGATATTGACAATCCATTGAAAATATTTGCAACTGCCAAATTAGACGATGAGCTAAGAAAGTGTCTTAAAGTATTACACGTACAAAGAAACATCGTGACCAAAGACTTATTTCCAGCGCGCGCCATGAATTTTGCTTGCCAAAATACTCAAAGCGGGAAGGATTTTTGGGTTGAAACTTGATAAGTAATACTCGCAACACTTGTTAATTATCTGGTGGTTGAAAATGGTCAACCAGAAATTAAGTATGTATTATTATATTTTACTTTCTTCCAATACGACGTGTGAAAAATATTTCAATAAAAGTTAATATTTGGCGAATTTATTGTTTAGCAACTTTAATTTTTTTTTAAAGAAATTTAACATTTTATTGTTATTACAACTAAATTATACTTAACGGAGAAGTATTCTTCCTAACGCTACCAACATAAATCAACAAAATGTAACTACAGACCACATGAACCCCAAAGTACATTAACTTGCACATCACAAAATGACGAACCACTGTGAACACACAACGCTTTAAAAAGTACAACTAAAAGCACCCAGAAGCCAACACATTTACATTGCACATAACACAATAGCAATAAACTTAATACTCTGGGTAACATATGGTATGTAGAAAAGTTGATTACAAACCCCAATTCACTTCTAAACTAAAAAAACCGCACTGGTAGAGAAAACGGCCATTTATTTTCATCAATCATCCTAATGATCACCTTTTCAAAATTTTATTTTAAATTTATCAATATTAAACGTTAGACAGCAGTCAAAATATTACTATCATTAGTTATAAAAAAAAAATCAAGTCATAAGATTAAATACGTAAAATTAGACAAATGTCGCCAAATTTCTGCAAACACTAAAAAACAATCGCAATCATTTCATATCACACAATTCATCCACACATTTCTTCAAACAAAAACGATGTACCACATATCACCACCGGATTTGAAAAAATTATAATTGACTGTAAGTTTGAAAAACAAACAAATTGTCATGTAACTGAATTATAACTATATATTTTTAATTAAAGATTTGGATGCTGAAGACGGCTCCCAAGCCGAAACTAGTTCATAAAAACATAGGTTTTATTTACCCTACACCTAAGAGTGCATAAATACTTCTTTCTCCATTAACCAAAAACTCAAGATGGATCCACACACATTCCAATAAATTATACTGTATACATCATTTTTTTTAATTTGAGTTTTAATTTAATTATCACTAAACAGTCAGATTTTTTTTAATGTTAAACACGCCAAGTGGTCCATGCATTTTTTGCATAAAATTTATTGAAGTTATTTAGCACACATATGCACATTGTATTGCCTACCATCTGTATTCAGCTCCATATAGAGTGGATTATTTTTCTTTAGTTGCTAATTTCATCTTATGGAAAAGCAATCGAGAGTAATAACGGTGCTATACAAGCCAGTAGTCGCTCTGGGGTGGTACAGCTAAACTAAGAAGTGAAGTTGTAGTATTGCCAGGCAATTCTGAAAATTCGTGAGTAGAGCATGTGTAAAGCCAACAAAGTATTCGAGTATAACAAAATAAGGTCGGTGCTAGTAAGTAATAGGCTAGTAATTGCTATAAGGTATTATTAGCTTTCTGCCGCCGAGAGCTAACTATGACTCGTGTACGAGTCATATCGATGGTTTTTCGAACAAAAAATTGCGTTTTCTATGCTATTTCGCATGATTAAGGTGGATGTATTGGAATGAAACAATAAGCGTATGACAAATTCTTACAATATGGAGCGATGAGTCACTGTTAACTCTCGACGTGAGTATACCGCGCGTTTTTTTAAATCGCTGAACATAGGGTATGTTCAGTTTAAAAACGACACGATCCCTCGTATGCTAAAATTCAATGTATATGCAACCAAAGTTACTAACGTGTGTAACTCGATTATTTAAAAAAACAAGACAAATTCATAACGTATAAAATGTCAAAACTGTTGACGGAAAATGTATTCAACGCAAGAAAGTATTTAAATTTTCTTCATCAGTATCTTCTTCAGCATAACATAACACGTGTAATTTCATTTCTTCAGTCAAAACGTGGTATCTCCTAGTTATTTTATGATGACTACCGGAGATGCATCCTCTACTTATTTGGCGATTATATTACAAATTGTTCCGATTGATGGTATTGGTCTCTCAGGATAATGCACAGAAAATAAATCGCGCAGTCCGTATACTAATGCCACATTGTTACCAGTGCACTGTATTTGTGCACTGGTACAGATGCACTGCCCAGATTGTATCTTTTCGTGCGTTGAATACATTTTCTGTTTACAGTTTTGACGTTTTATTAAATGGGTTATGAATTTGTCTATTTTTTAAATAATTGAATTACTCACGCTAGTAAATTTGGTTGCATATACATGGAATTTAAGAATAGGATTGATCTGTCGTTTTAAAACTGAACATACCCTATGTTCAGAGATAAAAAACGCGCGGTATAGGGAAACCATAGTCCTTCTTATTAATGTCAGTAATCATTAGGAATATTTCAGTAGTGTCATTGGTACTGACTAGGTTATTTTGCTTTTACTTTTCTGGGGGGTTTAAATTGCACATTTATTAAGAGAGAAATTTCAATTCTATTGTCCTTTTTTTTTAATTAACTCAACTTGACCAATTTTTCTGTGAAAATGAACAAACCGGTGCAAAATTATTAAACAAGATATTAAATAACATATTGACCGGGCATTTTCAACATTAACAACTATTATTTTTTGTGACATTGACATTTCAACATAACCTCATTAATACCATTTTTAGGATGCAAAAGTTTCCTTTACTTGAAAGTTCGTAACACAAGAGAAAAGCCACGACACTTACTAGATTTGGTAACCCACATTAAACATAAAAACAAAACAAAACTAGAGATAAGATCATGCATGCACCAAAGTCTCAGATAATGTTTCTTCTTCTTGGAGTGCCATACTCGTATTTTCGAGCGTAGGCGATTTCGCCGCATACGTCAGTGTATGAGTCTCTGTATCATGGTTACAGTGACGTATGGCACCTACAGTTTAACGTCGGCTGCGAACGACTGGTTTGGGGAAACTGGGTTTGGGGATAATGCTTGATATATCAAAAAATTACCGAAAAAGGTATTCAGTGAGCAACATTGTTCCTTCTAATTGCCCACTGTTGAATTTCAAAATAATCGATCACGTGGCATTTAATTTGCAATGTTTATAATTCCTTTGCTGTGGTATCGCTATGAGTCATAAGGCAAACAAATAAAACTACAATTTATGAAAAAATCTTAACCATTTTATTCTATGAAAACATCTAATTCCCGCAATATTTCAGGACATTCGGAAACAATGAGCACGAGTTTTTGCCAATCTTGACGGAATTATCAACTAACATTGGTTTTGTATAATTAAATTTTGAACTTTCTTATAGAGAAGAGTAAACGAAGTCGTGTCTGGTACCCCGCCAGGCACCGCCAGGGGTTTCTCGGTTCAGTCGCTAATTGCGCCACCGCTAGGACCTCTTCTCTGCCTACAGATTTTGGCAATCATCGTATTTCAGGTGTACCTACACAGTTTTTTGTGAATTCCGGACCAATGAAAATTACCTCCGGTTGGGGGGGTCGTGATAGCGTACAGACCTATGAACATTGTTTAACTTTGTCGAGTTTGAACCCCACAACCTTTAGCGCAGGAGCGTGATGCCAAGAGTACTATGGTAGGCTATCCTCCATCCAGTGCTTAGTAACTATACTCTATTTTTTCTAAACTGGCGTTCACGTCATCAAACAGCTGTGAGATGAGGTTTTTTTTGTACCAACATGATTGTTTTCGAGAATATGCATAACAATAGTTTAAGAATCGAAATTAATCTGAGGATCATTTGTTACATAACACTGATCACCGGTGGTTATAAATAGATAATCGGTGTATTAACCGCGGACACAATTTTCGCCTGCCAATCATGTAATAAATCATGTTATGTTGGCGGCCGGGATATTTTTTCGGCGACGATGCCACATCTTTTTCACTAACACATGCTCATACATGTGTGTATAACCAAACTTCTTTGACGTTTAACTTGTTACATTTGATCGATTATTACAATGCATATTTTGCCATTGTAGATATTAACCATAACCACAAGATTGATAACTGTAGGATAAACGGCAGATGTCGTCGAATTTGATACGAACCGCGCACTGTCGCACAAGATTGCACGGGCGCAACAGCTGATTGCAGCCATTTTTAAATACCCAGGGCAGCTGGCAACCTTGTAAAATTGTGTCATCATTATTATGATTATTATTTTCATGAAGTGAACACCAGTATAGAAAAATTAGAGTATACTTACTAATTTTAAATGTGCATATGTATAATCTATGTTCCAGGCAGGGCCGTTTTAAGACATTTTGGCGCCCTGGGCTACTATAATATGGCGCCGCTGTGAAATTGATGTTGTGGAAAACATTGTGGTGCCATTCCTATCTTAATTATGTGACCAATGATAGCGAGGCAGTTTTTGGAAATTTCGGCGACGTAGCGGGCGCCATCGGGTTCTCGGCGCCCTGGAGCAGCCCTATTAGCCCATATAGTTAAGGTGGCCCTGGTTCCAGGTATACTCTAATTTTTCTAAACTGGCGTTCACGTCATCAAACAGCTTGTGTGATGAGGTTTTTTTTGTACCAACATGATTGTTTTCGAGAATATGCATAACAATAGTTTAAGAATCGAAATTAATCTGAGGATCATTTGTTACATAACACTGATCACCGGTGGTTATAAATAGGTATTCGGTGTATCAACCCCGGACACAATGTTCGCCTGCCAATCATGTAATAAATCATGTTATGTTGGCGGCCGTGATAATTTTTCGGCGACGATGCCACATCTTTTTCACCAACACATGCTCATACATGTGTGTATAACCAAACTTCTTTGACGTTTAACTTGTTACATTTGATCAATTATTACAATACATATTTTGCCATTGTAGATGTTAACCATAACCACAAGATTGATAACTGTAGGATAAACGGCAGATGTAGACGAATTTGATACGAACCGCGCACTGTCGCACAAGATTGCACGGGCGCAACAGCTGATTGCAGCCATTTTTAAATACCCAGGACAGCTGGCAACCTTTTAAAATGATGTCATCATTATTAAGATTATTATTTTGATGACGTGAACGCCAGTTTAGAAAAATTAGAGTATACTTAGTAATTTTAAATGTGCAAATGTATAATCTATGTTCCAGGCAGGGCCGTTTTAAGACATTTTGGCGCCCTGGGCTACTATAATTTGGCGCCGCTGTGAAATTGATGTTTAAAGATTGTGGTGCCATTCCTATCTTAACTATGTGACCAATGATAGCTAGGAAGTTTTTGGAAATTTCGGCGACGTAGCGGGCGCCATCGGGTTCTCGGCGCCCTGGGGCTGCAGCCCTATTAGCTCATATAGTTAAGGTGGCCCTGGTTCCAGGTAATAGCGCGTTATGGCTTCATGGAGCAAATTTGAATTTGCCCCCCATGTACAGTCTTAATGTTTTCCTGACCTTCGGGGCCCTGGGCACATGCCCAATTTTCCCCATAGGAACGCGCCACTGGTTCCAGGTAGCAGGTGCCTGAGCATCAGATTTTAAATTATAGTGTCACTGCATTATGGCTTCCTAAGCAAATGCTTCAGCTAGCAGTGGTTCAAAACCTGTGGTACGCGTACCGGTACCGGTACACGAATGTCGAGCTACCGGTACGCGAGAAATAATAAGAAAAACAATATTTTCTCTCCGACGATTAGGACTGCAAAGGGTGTAGGACTCGTTTATCCAAAAATATTTACTTACAGGTACGCCATCATATTGTCTACTAGATACCGGTACAACATCTTCAAGAGGTTGGGAACCACCGACTGCTAGAGCATTGGTTACATTAATTAAGAGTATAACCAGAAAATGGTTTTGATGTTGGGGTACTAAAAATCAGTTAGGACCAATTTTTCTTAACCACTATGTATTATTGGTTTATATATTTACACGAGAATGCTATCTTTTAATTGTTCTTTGACGCTTATGTAGTAGCATTGGGTATATAGATTCCATTATTTCTGCTATATTATTCAATATAAAATTGAAAATTATTTGCATCAAGAATATCCTTTACTCTGAATGGTTAGACAAGCGTCGCGGCGTCCCTCCCCTTCCTAAATTCATTAAGCAAAACCCTTTAAACAAACCCTCACTTGTTAACCCTCTTGACGCCCTTAGCATAGGGAGTTCGTAACCTCCCCACATGCTTCCCGCCCATCGAGCACGTGCTCTCGGGTACAGCCCATCCTAAATTTCGTTCCGACTACACAACGCGCGTACGCGCACTCACAATTCGTTCGGTGCAGATTCTCGGGTTGAAAAGGTTCGTGTTTAGGCAATTGCTTTGGCGAGAGTATGAAAGTGCAGTTGTTATGCTAATCTGTTTACCTGAAATGGGTATGAAAAGGGCCTCCTGGCCGTCGACGGTCACCGTCTGCATGGGCATGTTGTAGGCCAGGTTTTGGCCGGCGGCGTTCACGATCTGAGCCCCCTGCTGTTGCATGAGCTGCTGCTGGAGTTGCTGGGGAAGGCCCACGGGCACGCTGACCACTTGTTGGCCGGTGGCGACGGGGATGTTCTTCACTGGCGTCGGCGTGCTCGTCATGGTCGGGGGTGTAGTCTCGTTCGAGGTGGGTCCTATCTTGCTACAAGTTGCCGCCAAGAGGGCGAGAGGGGAGGGCTTCGTGTCCTACAATGATAAGGCGGAGCGATGGAATAAAAATCAGTGGGACGGAGGCGCGCTTAATTTTCCTGCCCCCGGGGACGGATTTGTGGGAGTTTATCATTGGGAATAAGCCCATTTTTTAGAAAAGGGGACGAAATGTTGGTGAGTTAATATTTGTGATATTTCAATTCATTTTAAAGAATATCACAGAAATATATAAAAATTATCTGATTTTAGTGATGTTTGTAATATTGGTGCAATGGAGTTTAGTTGCCGTTATAATGTGAATACGTTAAATCGGTGGGCGGATTAGTGTCTAGATAGCTCTATAATTGCTGCTAATGAGTTAAACGACAGAGGGGGATGACGATGTCGCGTCGTGAGGTTGAGGAAGTAAAGCGTTCCGAGATCCCGACCCCTTGGCCGGAGCCAAAGTTCGACCTCCTATCTGCTCGCGGGACACAAAGCAACACCCACAGAATACGTCATGATATTGCCCGCCCTAAACCATCAGCTACGCACTCGAAATTGCACTGGGATCTCACGAAATCTCACCTGGTTAGTGTCGGTCGGTTCAGTTTTAATTGTGCCACACTCAGTAGCCATCCTTGTCGCGGCCAGAAGGAATTATGTGCATTGTTGTGACCGCGTTGATAAATGTGTCCGCCTGGTAAACCGTGTGTGCACACTAACACACGTACGCAATCGATACTTGACGTTTTGCGTGGGGCGGTCACGAATTTGGACCGAGTTGCTGCCCCCGTCGAAAATGTTCACGCACTCCCGCGACACAACACACAAACAAAACTGGGCGTGATGGTGTTTCCAAAAGACACCCAGCGTCTTCCTAACCGATGGTCTATTACACACAGGCTGGGCAACCGACGCGCAGACCACGCCATTCGCTCGTGTACGGGGCCAGGCTTTAAGGTCGGACAACTATAAACCTTATGGAAAGGCGGCGGAAGGCCACAGGAGCAGCTGCTCCCCCTGTGACGTCACCCCGGTACATTCATCTGCGATCCTTCTTTATTGCATCGAGCGGCAAAAACGTGCAGTTCGTTAATACCGGAGGCACACCGAAAATGTGCACGGCTACACCGGTTTCCTCCTTTCGTGTACCAAAAATATAGGCGCGGGCCAAGGGGCGTCAGCTGACGCCGGTTACGCCATCCCTCCACTCCCCTCTGTACACAATTTTGACCCAGATGATGGGCCAGGCCTGTCCTTGTTCGATGCAACCGACGCGGCAGCATTATTAAAATACGTTCCCGCACATATACGCATACGAACATATCCGCTAAATATAAAATATCCATTCAACAGTTGCAGAGGCACGCGCGTGCCACCACCGCCACACCGCAAACCTCGTGGTAGTAGAGCACGCCTGTCCCCGCAGGGGCTGGACACACGAATGTGTACCGCGGGGGTGGCAAATCGGTTACGCCCACCGCCTTGCAAAACTTCTTGGCGTATTTCCCATTTTTCAGTGGGCCTTCCCCCCGCGACACCTACCAATTTCCTTGGGCATCTCCCTCATCCACCCACAATAATAAAAATATACATCTCACCTCAGTCTTTCACTGCACACGTGCCTACGTAACGTGTAGACGCGTACTCTTAGTAAAAATAAAAGATGCCGTGACATAACCTATACATACTGCATTGTTTTTTTTCTTACGAGCGATATTCAATTGTCAATAGAATGCAATTACAATTGAATAATTACATTTGCATACAACTACAAATGAAAATATTATGACACTGGACAGTTGATAGCAGCAACCAGGGCAGGATTTACGAATAAGCAAAATAAGCAGTTGCTTAGAGGCCCTCGGCCATCGGAGGCCCCCGAAAAAAATATATGTATTTTCAACTTTGTAAGTATTTTTTTTTAGTCGTATTCATATTGTGTATAACGACATAATAATAAGTGCACTTTTTATATTTTCTTGGCAATACTTAAATCCGGCCAACATAATTATTTAAAAAATAACATTTTTTTAAATATATATTTTTTATATAACTAGTAAAGGTTACAAAAACATGTATAGACTTTTTTTTATATACTTTAACAAAGAACATACAAGTTGTATCTCTTAAGATACAACGCATACAGAGAGTGCATAAAGTATTAAGACCTGGCTTAATTTTTTCCCCTGCATAAATTTTTGAAAAATGTTTCAACAAGTCAAAATTATTTTTTTTCAAACAAATATTACGAGACCATTTTTATTTTCCATCTCTCTCCGTTTTAAAGTTATGACGTCAGAGCCATTTTTTTTAAATGACAACCTATATTTTTTATTATTAATTTTGATAGTAATTTTTATTATGTTTTCAACAACATGACATTTTCAATATGTAACATTTGAAGAAAAAAAATGAGAAAAGTGTGTTAAAGTAAAACTGTTAAATTATTATTTCAATTTGCAGAATGCATCTAGTTACCATTCAAAACAACGTCAGTTAAAACAAAATTAGGAAAACAGAAGAAAATTAGGAAAACAGGCTTGGATTTTAAATATTAGTATAAAACAAAATTGATCAACCTGAAAAACATTCTTATTACAATATCACCAATTACAAAAATAAGAACAGAAAAACCAACAGAAAGTTTTATCGACAAAAAAAAATACTAGTGACTTGTTTTAAGATAAGTTTTAAAATAATATAAAGTCACAAAAATAATTAAAACAACTAAAAATTGGTTTAGGAAAAAAATCAAATTAGATGTTCAAATTGTTGACTATTTTGTTCTTGACAGTGTGCCAATCGATGTCGAAAGGCCGCACAGACATTGAGGAGAACTTCTGGCTGTATTTGTCTCATTTCGACTTGGATCCGTTCTTTCAATTGTTCAATTATGGTTGGCCGATTAAAGTATACTTTACTTTTGATGTAACCCCATAAGAAAAAATCTAAAGGGGTCAGGTCAAGGGAACGCGCTTCAACATTCAACAAAACCCTTTCTGCCAATCCACCTGCCTTGGAAGACTTCGTTGAGATAGTCGCGTACCATTCGGCTATAATGAGGTGAAGCCCCATCTTGTTGGAACCATAAGTCTTCATTTCTAATGTCGGGATAGTGTTGATTTGGGAATAGAACCGCCAAAGCTGGTACGAGGTAATCTCTCAATAGCTCCAAATATGATTGGCCTGTCAACGAGCCATCAATGAAGAAGGGCCCAATAATTATATCACCTACTATTCCTGCCCAAACGTTTATTTTTTCCGGAAATTGGGTATGGGCTTCCATCATCCACTGACAATTGGGCTCGGACCAACAGCTACAATTTTGTATTTCCACTCCCTGCATGGTAAGTACACTGTTGTATCATTGATTTGATGGAAGTAAGCTCCACTTACCGATAAAGCTGTGGTTACTATGAACAACGGGAAGTAAGTAGAAAATTACATCCCTCAGGGAGGTAAGTAAAATAATTTCAATAGCGTTCTTTCTCTGGCACCACTCTTTAAAACACTTATACGCATTTTGATAATGCCCCTTCGACTTCTCCGGCAGTAGGAAGGAACAGGCAGCATCTGCAACCTCTTCAATTGCCATTTTTCGTTTATTTTCATTGAAATTCATTTTACATCTGAACGAATGCAATTTCTAACACTCACACTTTGTTTGAAAAATAGTCTTAGCAACCAAAGCCGTACTGACATTTTGTTAAAGTTGCGAAAATAAATTAATCAAACCTAAACAATTAAACCAACTTCAGGAGTGGAAAAACAGTTATAAGCAATTCGAGAGGTAAGTTTTGACCAGTCTCGGACTTTATTGCTAGCCCTCGCTGTCGCTCGGGTGCAAACTCGACCTCGACTGGTAAACAATACTTACCTCCCTTAATGCTTAAATAACTATTATTCACCGTTCCATTCAAATAAAAAGCTGCTTCATCACTAAATAATATTCTGGTAGCAAACCCTTCATCGACGTTTCAGAGATCCACCATTTGTTCGCAAAACTAAACCCTACGATCAAAATCATCTTCGTTCAATTCGTGGACTAAATTTACTTTGTAAGGATGCCATTTCTGCCGTTTCAAAAATTTCAAAACAGATGTTTGTGAAAGCTCACTATTTTCCGCAACCGCTCTGGAGGGAATATGAGGGTTTTCTTGCAACTCTAAACAGCACGTATAGCTTAACATCTTCCGAAACTGACGGTCGTCCACTTTTCGGGCGATTTCCAATATGCCCCTACTGCTCATACTTTCTTATGATTGCACTAACAGACGTCTTAAGAGGAGGTTCTTGAAGCGGATATTTATTATTAAAATAAATGCACACTTCTTCATAGGTACGTATTCTATCACCACAACCTCTAATCATAAGAATTTCAATTCTTTGTGCCTCCGAAAAACGTCTAACCATTTTGAAATTAAACGTCAATCTGACTGTGAGTAGGTAATAATTTGTTTCACATAATTGTACTAGATTGGTTTTCAGGTTAATCAATTTTGTTTTATCCAATATTTAAAATCCAAGTCTGTTTTCCTAATTTTGTTTTAACTGACGTTGTTTTGAATGGTAACGAGATGCATTCTGCACATTAAAATAATAATTTAATAGTTTTACTTTAACGCACTTTTTTCTCAATTATTTTCAAATGTTACATATTGAAAATGTCATGTTGAAAACATAATAAAAAGTACTATCAGAACCAATAATAAAAAATATAGGATGTCATTTTAAAAAAAATGGCTCACGTCATAACTTCAAAACGGAGAGAGATGGAAAAATTAAAATAGTCTCAAAATATTGGCTTGAAAAAAAAATCATTTTTACCTGTTATTATTATTATATACTTATAATATTGTGTATAACGACATAATAAGTACAGTTTTTATATTTTCTTAAAATTAAACACTGTTTGGGTGCGGAGGGGGTAAAAATAAATTGTACCTAGAGGGCTGGCAATACTTATATCCGGTCGACATTATTATTTAAAAACTAACATTTAAAAAAAAATAAGTTTAAGGTTTTATCTAAGGTATTAGTTTGTACTTACTGGTATAGTTATTTTTGATTTGATTTTATTATTTATTTATTTTTATTTTGCCTGACCACATTTTTTTTATTTAACTAGTAAAGGTTACAAAAACATGTATAGACTTTTTTTATATCCTTTAACAAAGAACAAACAAGTTGTATCTCTTAAGATACAACGCCCCCATATAAGTTCCTCATATGTGTTAGGCTAGTTCTTTTTCCAATCGTAGCCTTAACTTGACGTCATATTTAATACATAAATTTTCGCCATTTTACGTATTAATAATAATAATCACTTACATAATATACTGTATTTTCATTGGTCAGGATGCGCAGGCTTTATATTGAACTCGATCCGAAGATGGCATTGGCTCCAAATGATTTCCCCACATATAAAGAGTATTCTTTTAGTATTGTATATTAACTATAATTGGAAGGACTTACCGGGGGAGCAACTCCCCTTCCCCCGCCAGTTCTCTCGCCAACTGGATCGCTAGCACTCACGGCTTCAACCATTATTCTCTACGACTATTGTATTTCACCTTCATGTGCAAAGCAGTGACATACACCTCTTACTAGGACGAACCTCTCTTGTTACAATTAGGACGAACCTCTCTTGTTGCAATTAGGACTAACCTCTTTTGTTGCAATTAGGACTAACCTCTTTTGTTGCAATTAGGACGAACCTCTCTTTTTGCAATTAGGACGAACCTCTCTTGTTGCAATTAGGACTAACCTCTTTTGTTGCAATTAGGACTAACCTCTTTTGTTGCAATTAGGACTAACCTCTCTTGTTGCAATTAGGACTAACCTCTCTTGTTGCAATTAGGACGAACCTCTCTTGTTGCAATTAGGACTAACCTCTTTTGTTGCAATTAGGACTAACCTCTTTTGTTGCAATTAGGACGAACCTCTCTTGTTGCAATTAGGACTAACCTCTCTTGTTGCAATTAGGACTAACCTCTTTTGTTGCAATTAGGACTAACCTCTCTTGTTGCAATTAGGACTAACCTCTTTTGTTGCAATTAGGACTAACCTCTTTTGTTGCAATTAGGACTAACCTCTTTTGTTGCAATTAGGACGAACCTCTCTTGTTGCAATTAGGACTAACCTCTTTTGTTGCAATTAGGACTAACCTCTTTTGTTGCAATTAGGACGAACCTCTCTTGTTGCAATTAGGACGAACCTCTCTTGTTGCAATTAGGACTAACCTCTCTTGTTGCAATTAGGACGAACCTCTCTTGTTGCAACTAGGACGAACCTCTCTTGTTGCAATTAGGACGAACCTCTCTTGTTGCAATTAGGACTAACCTCTCTCATTGCAATTACCAGAACGCACCTCCAGGACGCACTACTATCTAATATACATATTGTAGTTTATGTACTGACCTTTAATCCATTCCAACACCTAATCCATAACCATCCACATCGCAACACACACCAATACATTAGCACACACATGCTTTCCCCATAATCAGCACCCAACTTGCATCCACACTCCATAAAAGCACGTAACTCAATGTGCCCTTCGTTCTCGTTCTTAAGCTGAGCGCGTCGCGCCCCGGCTTATATAAACAAACAAAGCCACGGATGCCCCTCTAATATTAATAATCAATTATTAGCCAATGATACAATTTGATACCTAACATATGATATATAGAAAAACAATTTCTAGATATATTTGCTGACACAATACACCCCACAAGTTGCATTTTTTTGGCAAAATGTGGTTGTCTGTTAAAGCATGCACCTTCCCTTCTCCATAAATGATAGAAAGTGCCCTATCTGCTCATATCTGCTGTCATCAGTGGGCAGTGTTGTAACAGATACATTTTTTTTGTATCTACATACAGATACTTCAGAAAAAATGTATCTAGATACATATCTAGATACAAATTTGAAAATGTATCTATCTACAGATACAGATACATTTGAAAAGTACTTCTAGGTACATTTCAGATACATGGAAAACCAAAGCAAAAATTGTTTTCTTTGTGAAAATGAAATAAATTTAATAATAGACAAAATATTCAATATATTTATTATTATTAAATAATGCGAGAAACTAACGTTAAACTTAATTTAAGGTTGTTATATTTAGTACTTACTGGTAAGTAATTTTTATTTTAATTTTATTTTATGATAGCCTGACTAGTTTCGGTTATGAAAAACCATCTTCAGATCCTTATGTGTTTAATATTTATATATGAGGTGCTCAGAAGAGTAGTGGATCAAGTACATTTTTCTAAATTTCGTCGACAACACTCACAGTACACATTAGTACGTTCTACGTTCAGTAGATAAATGATTCAAGTCACAAATTTATTTCGTATGCTGTTTACCGAGTCGTCCTCCTTGTGCACTGACAAAATGCTTATGTCGTTCAGTGTAGTAATGGTTTATGTCCAATTCAGTGTAATAGTGGATTTATGTCCAGTATGTAATAACCTATAAAATCTGCGCGTTTATATGTTCAACAATGGATTCCTCAACATCATCTCAAGAACCTTATCAATCAAGTGGATCGGAATATAAAAACAGTTCCGATAGTACTTCCGATACTTCCGGTGGTAAGTAATATAATTGTAATTTTTATGTTTATGTGTCGGTTACTAAATTTATATGTTATTCTACAATAGAACGAAATATGTATGTTGTTATAGATGATGATCAACTTCCGATAAATGAGATAAGAAGCAACACTTTATATGAGCCAACTGCACAAACTGCGACAGAGCCTATAGAGTCTAAAAAACGAAAAAAACGGTTAGTTAAGAAGTCTACTTGGAAAGTAAATATACGAAAGCATCGCCGAAATACTGGACAAGACTATATTATAAAATCTGGAAAAAAATGTTCCTTCGAAAGCCTTTTCCAATAACCCCTGTAATTGCAGACAGGGCTGCGTCCAAAAAATTGTACAGCATTAACGAAGAGCCATTTTTGAATATTTTTGGAAACTGGCTGACTATTCCCGGCAAAATGTGTTTATCAGAGGACTAGTAAAAGTCAACACAGTTAAAAGAAAACGTGTTAGAGATAGCTCACATCCGGAGAAGTATGCGTACTTTGAATATGCTTTTAGAGTAGGTTTCACCACACACCGTGTGTGCAAGAAATATTTTGCAGAAACGTTGCAAATTAGTACTGGTAGACTGTATAGGTGTATCTCTAAAGACGAAATGATTGCGGTGACTGATCAACGTGGCATGAATCCTAGAAAAAAGCTAGACGATTTAAAAATTATGAAGCATATCAATTAATTTCCCGCGTACCAAAGTCATTATTGCCGAAAAGATAATCCCAAGAAAAAATATTTGAATGAAAATTTAACTATAAGTAAAATGTACGAATTGTGCACCGAACAATGTCGCCGAGGGAATTGATGCATTGAAGAAAAAAATCTATTACCATGTATTTAATACAAAATTCAATTTAAGTTTTAAACCTCCGGAAAAAGATACATGCCGAATATGTGACCAACTGCAGATGAAAATAGCTGCAGAGCAGGATGAAACCAAGAAGAACGCTCTAGTACTAAAAAAAACATTTCACCTTGCTAAAGCCGAACAAGCACGACATGTCTTCATGAGGATAAAATGACTGCTTGCGATGAAAAGTTCGTGGCAACATTCGATCTTCAAAAAGCGCTTCCGTTTCCCAAGCTCTCTACATCAGTAGCATACTATAAAAAAAATCTATATGTTTATAATTTAGGAATCCATTCTTCTAATGAACAAACGGGATTCATGTATATGTACGACGAAACCGAAGGTGGGCGTGGATCTCAAGATGTAGCATCATGTCTTGTAAAGCATTTACAAGAAAATGCTCCAAGTCATAAACATATTGTTTTGTACTCTGATTCTTGCACCGGTCAGAACAGGAACATTAAATTATCACTGTCTTTACTAAAATTAGTGCAAGATCCTCGAATGGCTGTCGAAACTATAGATCACAAATTGCTGGTGTCAGGATACTCGTATTTGCCAAATAATGCAGATTTTGGCGTTATTGAAAAGGCAAGTCGCAAGAATACACATATTTACTCTCCTCAACACTGGATGGATATTACACAGACTGCTAAAAAGCAGGATCCAAAATTTATAGTTTTTGAAATGAAAAGAGAAGATTTTTTTTTTTACAAAAAACTTGGAATCAACAATACATACTCGACAAAAAACTGTTGATAGATACGAATTCAGTTGGCTGAATATCCGTTGATTAAGATTTGAGAAGACATCGCCGACTTCATTCAAATTTAAACAGACTTTGAATGAAGCTGTTGATTTTGGTGACGTAAATCTTAGTAAAACTGTGTGTGGTCGACCAAAAACTTCACTTAATATAGAACAAGAGCAATTGTATCCAACAAGGCGACTTGTGACAGACTCAAAAACAGCACATGATGGATTTACTACCATATATACCGCCAATATAACATACATATTTCAAAAACCTACTTATCGCATCCAAAACAAGACAAAATCGCATTGACAATACAGAAGATAACAATGATGAATATGATGAGCCTTTTTATGAATAGAGGAAATTTCCTTCCTTCAGAGTTCCAATGGTTTAAGCTCAGCCTATAGCTCAGGGCGGCAAAATCGAGGGCCGGAAAATTTTCGAAAAAATACCAAAGGCACAAGTCACTATAAAAAATAAATATACATATAACTAAATAAATGACGAAAGAAAAAAGCCAAATACAAGAAGTGAAGCAGTAAGTAATAAGCTACAATAGTCTGAGATCGATCTATCAACCGTATCAGTATACAATGTATAAGAACAAAATTTAACATTTATGAAAATTGAGCACTAATGGAAGCGAAAGTAACTTAGTATGAAGATGAAATAAATAGAAGAAAAAAAAAGAAAAATCCAGTTAGATGAAACCAGAGCAGGAGATGTAGAATTGATTGGTAGAGAAAATTTCAGAATCAATCAAGAGTACTAAAATTCTTTAAAAGTTCAACGTCCAAGAAGCACTTTGACATTGTGTGCAAGCTTCAGTTCCTAGGTACCCTTAGAATATTTTAGTTTTTCGGAAAACTTCACTTTAAATTCTATGAACATTTTATCTAGTATTTAGTCGTAAATATTACTTCGAAAATTAACTTTGTCAATTGGACAAGTATCATCATACTACAAGAATGATTTCTTGACGCTGTTTTATCTCTTTCATTTAACTGCATTTCGAACTACAATTTATTTCTGTGATATTTCTCATATTAAGGTTCATTAATTCTATAATTTAAGTAATAAGATTCTTCTTCTCTAAGTGCCTTGGCCGATTCGATCGTTGACAATGATGCTGGCTATTAAATTGACAATATTCACTTTATCATCTGCAGCTCGAAACAGTTGGGCCGTTGTTTTGCCATACCATATTCTTAAGTTTTTTAACCATGAGGTTGTCCTTCCCACACTCCTATTTCCCATTATCTTCCCTTGTATAATAATATGTAGCAGACCATACTTTTCCGGATGCCGCATGATGTGTCCGAAATATTCCAATTTCCGGCTTTTGATGGTGTTTCCCAGTTTATTATCTTTATAATAAGATTAAGGGCGTACGATTATTACTTAAACTATAAAATTTATTTATTTTTATATAAATTATCAAAGTGTTGCTCATTTTCCCTGAGAGTTTCAAAGGTTACAATTAAAGTTTTAATACCAAAAGAATCTTTAGATGAATCAAACTTTTCACTTTGAAGCAATTGATGAACTCCTGAAGCGACTTCAAGAATTTGTTCAAATATAAGAACGAACACAAAATTGTATATTTTTTAATGAGCAACGCGTCTAGCCATTTTACTGTTGCATCAGATATTCTTTAAAATATTCTAAAATTGTCGAATATATTAATTTAATTGCCTATCTGGCATAAATATGATGTACCATCATTCTTAATTTATCTTCTGTTCTACTATCAGAGATAACAGCAAAATAATATGCATCAATAGTTTCTTTTACAAGCATATTTAATAAGAAATTAGATGTACAGTCTACAATGTCATTTAGATATACATCATCCAGACACAATTCTTGGGAGGATTATAACTTTGTAAAAATGGTTATTTTTGTTTCAAAACTTCAAATCTTCTACTAAACAGTTTTCACGATTTGTACTTTCGGCGTTTCATTATGGCCTCTAAACAAAACAGATTTGGTGTTTGTTTTGTAATAAAACAACTTCTACAGTGGTCATATTTGAGAGAGCTATTAAACATAGACCATTTTTGCATAGCGACTCTATGATACTCAAAATCTCAATGTACTTGATATTTTCTCAAGCTTATTTCCAATTTTTAAAGCCGAATGAGATAAAAACTGGTTCTCTAGAATTTTCTCAATTCCTATAAAAGCTTTCATTTCAAATGAAGACGTGTTTAGTGAAATAGTGTTTTCAAGGTGGAGTAGAAATTAGTTTGCTCTACTATGTACTCTATAATGGAATCAACCCAGAATTTCTGAAAATATTGTAGAGCTGTAAGCATAGCAGGCGGAGCATTAAGTTCGTTGTCAACTGTAGACTGATTATGAAGAAAGTCTTCTTTAGTCCATTTGAAGTTCGGGATTTGTTTCTTTTTGTTTGGCCTATCTTTTGGCCTGTTACATATTTTTGAAGAAATATTAGACAGTGGAAAGTCATCATCGGAGCTCCAGTCACCATAGCCACCAGATATTATTTGATTACTTTCAAGTATTTGATGCGATAAAGCTTCAGAATGTAGTTCAATTTCTAAAATCAACCTCTTCATCTTCAGACGAGGATCCAACATCAGACACAACGGTATCTTCCGGAAGTACTACAGTTATGTATTTTTGAGCCCAAATTTTTCGACCGTAGAAATTGCTGAACTTGATTTCAGGAAAATGAAAAAAATAAAATAAATTTAAAAAAATATCTTCTAATGTTTCTAATGTCTAATGTACGGGAGGATACCAATAACTCAGAGTAAGTTATCATTGAGTTAGAATAGTATACTTGCCTAACGTTTTACGCTTTTACATACTTCTGCATTCCTTGTGAAACCGCAGCTCAGAAGAAAATATGACAAACAAGACTTTTCACAATTCTTGTACTTACCGCATCTAGATTTGATGACGTCTCCATTGCAAGCACTAGGTAAATGAGGAAGCAAGACTTTGTGCCGGCGCTATATTTACCCCCACTATCCCATTACGCTTGTTTGCTTGTGTATCTAGCAAGATATGTTGCCCGATACACTTCAATTTGCACAAGAATTGTGTAAAAAAATCGTATAGTAATCTATCTCGTGGTATACATTGGACGGCTAAGGGTTAAAATAATTCAAAATTTAACATTTCTCGGCCAAATTTGTGAATTTCAGGTAAAATCATAACATTTCTTTTCATTCTAACGATTTATATTAACATTTACGAAATTACGTCAATTTGATAATTCAGATTAAATTTTATAATTATTTACTCGTATAATTGTTACTATTGGACTGTGACAAAGGGTAATGGAATTTGAGAGTTTCTGTTAAAATAACATGAAATTTGCGACCTGCCAACACAATTTCACATGTTTGCAAATTACAGTTAAAATATATAAATTGTCTTGTAATCTGATGGTTTTCATAAAATTTCATTTGAATTCGAATAAATACCGATAACTTTCGACCAAATTCTACCAGCTTTATTCTACAATACCGGGTATTCCAAGTTTATTGTCCAGGGCGAAAATGAAGACTTCCCAAAGGGATAAATTAGTCGTACTTTATATCTAAAATTGTATATTATTGAACTTTAATATATTCCACTCGGATAAGATTTCGAAGTATTATAACCGCGTAGCGGTTTTTGCGCATTTTCTCAGTAATTGTGAAGTTTTGTGTACTGATTTTTTGTCTGATAACATTGTTGCATATAGGTACAATTGATAGCACAATTAAAATTAGCTAATATGCTTCGGTTTCTGAAATAAATGCATTTTAATGTTTCACAAGGAGTCTATAATAGTATGGCGCGCCTGAGTTTACACGCCGTTGGCAGTGAGGCGCGTAATAGAAGGCAAGCCATGAAAAGTCACTTCGTCTCCAAGTGAAATATACTATTTTTTTCTTCAAACGTACTGCACAATACGAAAACTCGTAATTTTCATATATAATTTTTACAAATAAATTTAATATCAAAGAATGTATCGTGTGGTTTCTTTGTTTTCTTGACAGAAACTATTTCAGCATTTGACAGTGACAGCGATAATTTTTGTTGAAGAAACCATCTATTATTAGTGAAAGCGGTATATCTACAGGAAAATAGGAAAAGACATGCAAAACATCGATATTTAAATGTTATTTGGTGTAATTTTTTGTATCTTTTGCGTTGTTTATTTAATGTTGCCATGATAACACTTTCCCTACCGCCGGCTGGAAAAGGAAAAGTAAAACTTCCGCTGGTGGAAATGTAACATTTTTCCTTAGTCCATAGAGTTAAATAATGACATGATTTCTAACGTTTGAAGAAAAAAATAATTTATTGCAGTTCTGTTAATAATTTGTCACAATGACAAATTACCTCTAATACTCAAAGCACCATACTTTTACGAGTCTTTACTAGCATGGCCTCCCGCTGTATCTGTTTGGAAATGCAGGGACCATTATACCTCTCTGCTTCGGTAAGGACCATTGCTGTCATAAATATGTGAAGTACTTGACTTTTATACTTTATGAGAGACCATAAATCACAGAAAAATAATTTAAATGTGCAATTTACTTACAATCCAATCAATTATTTTAAACGCCGATTTTATAATAGAGTTCTATGAATTAAAAGAATATTTTTGGGTTACTAAAAATTGAAATTTTTTGTTTTTTTAATTTATGGCCGTGTTTAAATTCATACAAAAAATTTTAAACTGCCAATTGGTAGATTAATATCGTAGGTATCAAATTCTATAATTTTTGCACAACCGTAAGTAGCTTTAATTCGCCCTGAGCAATAAACTTGGAACACCGGGTATATGAATTAAAAATATTTATTATTAACAATACATAATTATAATAAATTTATTCACGTAGCCATTTCACAAACAGATGTGACAACTCAATAACTAAATTAAAATGAATAGTCATGTACAGTAAAAAAAAAAACGAAATACAACATACACAATACAAAGCACGTATATCAATTTGTAGTGAAGGTGTCCAGCATAAATTCTGAGATGGGGTAGAAGCTCTGTTATACGAGAAGTTGTTTGAGACTAGCTATATATTTATGGAGTGTTAGATTGCTCTTGATGTATGCTGGTAGTTTATTATAAATCGATATAAACGAAAAAATAGCTGCCTATTAATTGTTAAAATTTGAATTTTACAGATGAAAACTAGTAAGTCGTAAAAAATTGAAAATTGCTTTTAAAATTTGATTATTAATATGGAATTTGAGTGTTTTCAAAACAAACAAAGCCCCAATATGGCAAATTCATATGAAGTTTGCCAAATTCAGAACAAATTTGAGGTCAAATTTTAAGAATCAGTGTCAGAACTTTACATATGTCGTTCAAAATTGTACAGGGTGATCTATTAGCCCGGGGACAAACTTTGACAGATGAAAGGTGATGTATTTCTGAGTAAAAAAAGTGATATGAACATAGATCTGAGATTCATTTTAGTTAAGAAGTTACAATAAAGATAGAAACGGTTAAAAAAAAATAACACGACGAAAGTTACGAAACGACGCGTTTCGTATGAACGAAACGTTTAAATCTGTTTAAACACGACAAGTGTTTAAATCTGTTTAAACACGACAAGTGTTTAGACAGATGAGAGGGACGTTTCGTATGTGGAATATGAATCTATAGCAGCTATATTGCCATCTGTAATTAAAATTTCTCATCGCTGGAAACAGTATTTTCAGTTTGATAAAGAGATTGATGTTTTTGAGCAAGGATATAGCAACATTTACATTTATTTGCGTTTTCATGTTATGTTTTATTTATTATAATCATTCGTAAGTATTTTAGTTCTAAATATTTCATTTACAGTCAGGCTCACATAAATTTAGTACAAGAAATTAGGTTACAATGGCATTATATAGCAATGTCAATTTTTTTGTACTAGATTTATGTCAGCATGACTGTATCTCTAATCAGACGATCTTTTTTGTTTGTATAAACTCGATAATCGACCAATAAAAACTTGTATAGCAAAAAGTTTGCTTCATTCCTCTGTACTCACAATCATTCCTTTGGCACGATAATTTATTTCGAGTTCGATAAATCTATTAAAATAAAAACAAAAAATCAGTTTGATCCGTAGGCAATTGCCAAATTAAACTTAAGTCAGCCAGAGTTTTATAACAAAAAATAAATAAATTTGGATTACATTTGTTTCTGTTCTACAAAATGATCATTTCTGGAGAATCGACCAATTATTTTTTTTCTCAGAATGACATCACCTTTCATTTAGCAAAGTTAGTCCCCGAGATAATATATCACTCTCTATTGGAAAAAAAATGTAGTGTTGTATTGAAAATTGTGTTTTTAATAAAAAAATAACATACCTATGTATTAGTTCTTGTATATGCCCAGGTACATTTATTGTTTATTTAATTTTTCAATTTCATGTATTGTTTTCTAATCTGAGTTTTTTTTGTGCGGTCTATTTCTTGTGGGGAGCCCGGCAAAAAAAATACCCAGGGCCCAAAATAGGTTAATTCGGCCCTGTGTGCACCTAGATACAAACATCTAATGACCACAAGGCCATCATGCCAATTGACATTGCAATTATAATCATAATAAATATTAAAACAATTATTAAAAGAAAAAGAATTAATATTAATTTTGAGATTTTCTTAGAAAAAATAGCTCGATATTTTTTAAATTAACTTGCATTGTCATGTTGAACAGCTCTTTTTGGATTGGAATCAAGGAGACTGGAAAGAAAGTTGCCAGGCGCACCACGATTTCGCTCTATTTTCCGCGAAAGTGACGAAATCTCCTACTTCCGATAGGGATTATCACGTTTTTTTCCGTATTTTGTATATTCTTGAATATTTCTGTGTACTATTACAGTTTAGTTTATTTACATTCAGCATTCTCATTAATAAGGATGGCGAAAATGATAAATGTTCGTCTATTAGAAAAGATCAAACGATGCTGGTGTTAAGGTGTTAACAATGGTGTTAAGCTTAGTCTACAGCGAATTTGCTTAAATACTTTCGGAATGGAATTCTATACGAACAAATTGGATAAAAACGAGATAGATCTTAATATTGCCAAATCGGAAATTCACAGAAAACATAAAGAATCTGATGTATTAGTCCGTTGAGAGTTGACAATGACTTTCGCTCCATATTGCCCGAATTCGACATGCGTTTTGTATTTATTTCACTCTATTACGTTTATCTTAAGCATGCGAACGAGCATATAGAACGCGATTCTTTGTACGAAAAAACATGAGTCATTGTCAGTTCTCCTAGGGCAACTATATTAGATGACATTAAATGCATAATTAAGAACAATACAGAGCCATGGTAGTGGAGATGAGATTCCTAAGAAAAATAGAAAACAAAACAATAAGAGACAGGATAAGGAACGAGACGCACTGGAAAAACTTAAAAATAAAACCAATGCAGGAAAAAATAACAGAAGGCCATATGAGGTGGTACGGACACATGAGACGAATGAGAGAAGAAGGAAAATATACGAGACAAGAGCAACAGGAAAACAACAAAGAGGAAGACCGCGCAAAGAGTGGAACAGCGCAATAAAAGAAGAGGCAACAAGAAAAGGGGACACATGGCAAGAAATAAAGAAATTAACAAAAGATAGGAGGAAGTGGGGATAATATTATAAAAATTGATTAAAGGCGTGCATATATGCAAACTTATTATTCTAAATAATAAACTTCAGCAAAAGGCATTAGCAATAGATTAACATAAACAGGTTATAATATTAAATATTTTTAAGTTAAGTGGTTTTTAGTGTATTTAGTGAATTATTTAAGCACAGTAGCCTCCCGAGATGCCTATAATTTACTGGCAGCAGTCAGTAGTAGTAAGTTACTAGTAGTAATAGTAATTGTATTTTAATTTCAATGCCTGGGTTCTTATAAAAAATATTGTGGACCAACAAATTAAACGTTCTTTTCGCGGTATTTCGATGTTTTGCTACGTTTAGTTTAGTGAATTTTATCAAAGCTTGTAAAATGTGATAATTAACATTATTACAAACAGTATAAATATTTTGAATTAAACTCATGCAATTTCACATAAATCTCCATCCTGGCTCCATCATACATTCATCATATAAATATTTCAAATCAATTCCCATTTCCTGTAACCTGTTCTTAAAAAGCCCAGCTACCTATATAGGTAGGTAGGGCTACAGGTAGTAGCCCTACCTACTTTTCAATAGATTTAAATTGTAAACGTTCTTCGAATCTCAATTCATGAATATCTAAATATAATGCTAAATATCTCTAAATACATCTATTATATATTATTATAATATAAGAGGCAAATTTTTCTTTTCCAGAGTACCACATTAGTACTGGTTAATCAGCGCCCCATACAAATAAATTCAAGCACATTTTTAAAAGTAGTGAACTTACTGCGATGTTTCTTAGTGCCCCACCATAGGAGCGTCGACCAAATGTACGTTTTCGTCATCATATTTATAACTTATATTCTGTGTATTAAAATATTACATCGTTTTCATCGAACACTAATATCTCAATTACGTAATGAGAAAGCACATAGTGCTTTAAAATAACGCGGACAGTTTTAATATGGTTTTAGATTCAATAGGATTGAGCGATTTTCAAAACGAAATATGCAACAGAATTTACATTCCGTTGGATTTGATAAATAATCAGCGAAAAACAAACAAAAACAACAAACCCGTTGACTTCAGAATATTTCTAGAAAAGTATTGCAATAGTACGTATCCAAAATTTGATGAAAGTACTATTTGAAAAAATTAAAGTGAACCTGTATGCAGAGAAACAAAATAACAGACGCATGTGATTGATTATTTAATTGTAGTTCTTAGAGCTGATTGTTTCACAAAATGGTACCCGATAAGTTCAAAGGAATTAAATAAAACTAATAGGAACACAATATCAAAATTTATTAGTTAGTCACTTATCAACTTTTACTTGCCCGAATCAGTCCCAAGTTCAAAAATTATATTGATACTTTCAAATGCAGAACCATACAAACATGGTTAAATGTATTCAATATAAAAAAATTCTATGAAAACTTGATCAACTTTACTTGCATATCGAGTACTTTTAGATTAAAATTTCCGCTTGTAAACGATTTATTAAAAAAAATGACAAACATGTATCTGTTAAAACTCCACTAGAGTAGAACTTTAGAGATTAAAGATTGCAAAATATAATCATGACCCTCAATCAATTCTGACAAGATTGGAAACATGGGTCGATGCCAGAAATTTTTTTGAGACGAATTTTGAGAATTTTATAGACGTTATTTTTCCAAAAAATAGCGAGTAAGGATATACATAAGACGACTGCAAATCTATTTTGCAACATCTGGAAGTTAAAAACAACTTAGCACAATATGTTCAAATAGATAATAACTTTAAAGAAACTATGTGTGCTGTATACATGGGGAGTATTGGCATTGCTAAAATGCAATGCTTATGCAACCAAAATTACAAGCGTGTGAAACTCGATCATTTCAAATGTCAAAACTATCGACAGAAAATGTATTCAACGCATGAAGGTATTCAAATAGGGAAAAGGTGCTACGCTGGAAATTATTGCGAAAATAGTGGCAATGAGATAGTGTTTTTACCTTATCAAATAACTTCAGAAAAAAATAACAACAAAATTGCAAAATTTCGTATTTTGTTGTATAAGTAAGCGGAATTTTGTCAAGAGAATATTACTGACCACTAAATTGCGCAACTTTTTTGTAGTTTAACCGCCTTTTTGTAACTTAGCGGTTTTCAAGATCTCCTTGGTGTTCATCCTTATCTCGGACACCCTGTATAGTAAACCCTAAAGTCAATGCATTAAAGATGCATTTATAGGCTTATTTTTGATAATTGGCGGTCCGTCGGAAAAGGGGTATAAGTCGGACGTCCTTTTAGGTTACTTAAATTCCACACATTTTTCATTTCTAAAATCATTACAAAGTACTGAAATACATGTACAACTCAGCAACGAACACTTTATTGAATAATAGGAGTATAAAAAGTATGTAGTTATTTTCCAATTATGATGACAAATTAGATAGCTGAATAACATGTGCTTTATCTTCATAATAATGAGAAGCATCAAGTATTGAGTATACCATTATTATATTATTAAAAATTGAGGACAAGTCAAAACTACGCATTTAATAGTTCTGTGATAGCATACCACATTTATTTTGAATCTTGGTGCAGATGTTTTCAGACATCAACATATATAGCATATTTAGTAGCCAAATGTATAATCGTCTACGCCAGTGGTGGGCAAACTTTTTAGCTGAAGGGCCGGGCCCTACAATAAATATAAATAACGAAGCGGGCCACACAATAAAAAAAATCATCATTTATTCAAGACGAAAAACAATGTTTCTTTCTATTTTTCGAAATAATGCTTATCTTATAAATTAAAAAAAAAATGTAATACATACCGTGTGTTTGAAGATACGAACATAGGGATTACATCCACAAAAAATGTTTAAATTATTGCACATATAGTGATATCAAATTATTATGCCATTTTTGATTGAAATATATTCATTTACAGTATATTACATGATGAGAGTTGTAAGAAGCATATTCCACAAAGAGAAAATTTACATACCGAGTCGCGCAGCGGCGAGCTGCGTAAATGTACGCAATTTTTTCTATTCCCAGTCATAATTATGAAAATTTTTGCACAAATTGATACATTTTTGTTCAGTCAGATGCTCATGACAATATTTGATATTGACAATCATATAATTATTTTGACAATTTCAAAACTGAATGTCACAATGTTGACAATTCTCATACAAATAATTCACCCCTAACTGCTAGTGACTTTCATTACGTAACACAGTTACGTTATAACTGATTTACCAGCCACGAAGTCCATGTGTAATTGACAACTTACTAATGCGGGAGCAGATTTTTTTAAAATATAATTAATAAAAACAAACAACTGTGCAGTGTCAGTTAATCCATAGTTTCGTAAAGTGTAAGAGAATACTATTTTACTGAACCTAACGTAGATAATAATTGGTGGTTTATATTATTACTGATACATTCAATGTTTCGCGCTACACTTCGCCGAGATAGGCTAATACCCTCAAATTTGTGTTTAATATTGGGACAAATAATTTTACTTGCTTCAATCATATATTTCTTAATTTAAACAGTTGTGTTTTTTAATATGTGCCACTATTATCACATAATTTATAATCATTTTCTCTTTTTGTGTCGGGTCGCACAGAACGATGTCGCGGGCCATACTTTGCCAACACTGGTCTACACCAATAAAAAAAAAAAAAAAAAAAAAATAGCTCAGAAAGAGGTTAGTAAAAACATAAATATTTTTATACAAATTATATTTAGATAATATATAGTTTTAACTGTATAACAAGAACATAAACAAAAAACAACAGGATGTATAAAACATTTGTAAATTTAATACTAATACAAAGTAAGTTTATATATCCTTCGACAAGAAACGGTGGAAAAATATTTTCCAGTGTTATTAAAATAATATTTCTATGAAATGAGCATTTATTTATTCATATGAAAAAGGTAACATTTTGGTAACTTTACCCAAAGTCCATTGTTTTGTTTGCTATGGCACATTGATACATTTGCATGGTTACCATAAGTTTTATATCTTTATTCTTCATTAAATGTAATAGGGTAAACTTTATTTAGAATGTATTATATTATATAAGCAAATATAAATATTTATAAAAACTTATTTAAGTTTTTGGTGGAATTGTACTGTTGAAAATGATACAGTTTTGGAAGGACTAGAGTCCCTAGAATGATCTTCATCGCTACGAACGAACTTATTATATAAAACACAGCCAACTATGAATATAATAGTAACACACAATTGTATTAAAAGCCATACAATAATATTTGTGGCTTGGGTATGTTCAAATAATTCTCGTCCATGCTTGATACATAATAGTGCTTCTGACACCATAATGCATCCATACACCCAACACTGTGTGCCAACCCTCTTGCATGTTGTATCAGTGATGTAACTGTAGTATTGTCTTACTGATGGAGCCACAATCACACCAATTAACACTAGTCTGCCTGTGACAAATGGATGCGAAGGAGGCATTTCGAAAATATGTTTCAAAAAGAATGTGTTTAATTCACTTGTTTGCCAGAAAATAACTAGCTGGCACAGAGCTACGATTCTCATATACGAACACTTCGGATCCAACCAACGAACAGATGTAAAACTCTCAGGTGTGAATTGCAGCACGGCTCTCTTAATTTTTCCAGTTGTGGAGTGGATGCCTCGAATTCCAACCCACTTATATTCCCGCATCTCCAATATCTTACATATTTTCAATCCACACCATATCCCTAAACCGTTACATACTAAGACATCCAGAATGAGAGCATCCCACCAACATTCTTTGAAATTTGGTAGTAAATGGGCAAAAGCAATCTCGGTTATTTCCCACATAAAACTTATGGCCCATAGAATACCCATATGCCTGATTAGTATTGCTTTAAACATCCAACCCAAATAGTGTCCCACGGCGAACACATCCACATGACTCCACACTCTTTCAAACGTAATATCCGAACAGTTTACAGCATACTCTTTATCCATATTAATGTGAAAATCTGCAAGGCTTGGGTCAAACCACAATATCAACTTTCGCACAGTCTGATAGTCTTGAAACAGCAAAAAGAGCATTCCTAGGAGATATATTACACTCAGCCCAAATACAATCCGCCACACGCCAGGGTGAGGTCTTGTGAAAGGTCCATTCGGAAATGCCAAAACCGATATGATAAGGAAGAAGAATACACAGCACTGCATACCCGCCCATATATTGTTTTCCACATTTTCGGTGCTCCTGTAATGAAAAAATATAATAATTTAGGATTTCTTTTTAATCATAGCTTATGCAATGAGTTCTTTTTAGTACACATTAATTTACAAATACAGATGCTTTTTTAATGTGTGATTATGTTCCATATTTCTCATAACATATCACCCTGTCAATTTTAGCAAGTTGAAATTTTACACAATTCTATTGACTGCAGTTTATTCCTAAATTGCAATAATCTTAACTTGGTTATATTGTATTGCAAGTAAGAAACGCTGTGGACAGAGACTTTTAAAATCCTTGACTCATCTTCAACTTAAGTGGTGCTTAAGGAATGTCCATTTGAACCTTACACAATCCTCACGTAGTGCTTAACTTTTTAGCATCTACAGAGAATAATTATGGAATATTCAACAATCGACAATCGACACCCATAGAGTAAAAGAGGTATGGATTATGTATGTATGTATGTTGAAGACAATCGAATTTGAGAAAAGACTGGTAACAATGACATACAGTGCTGTCGAGAAATAAGTGAGATTTCAACAGTGATGTGAGGAGATGAAGAGGTTTTGTTGGCTAGAGTGTAGTCTGTTACTTAAGCCGCTCTTGCTCTTACACATCATCAGAGAATTACAATCAGTGAGTCATGTTTTCACCAATATGAAGAGCAGTGCAGTTTATTGGTAATTTAATTAAAATCCGTCATTTTAATTCAATTCACTATTAGGCACGAATTTTGTAGAAAACCATTACATGAATACATAATACGTTGGGTTGGTAATGCTTTTCACATCAACATGGAACGAAGCTGTGCAACAAATTAATAAGTCGAACGAGTTAATACATAGGGAGTAGTGAGGAATTAATAAGTCAAACGAGTTAATACATAGGGAGTAGTGAGGAATCATCGCTTGGTGGAATCGTAAATTCCATGAACAATAATTTATGGTGTATGATGTAAACAGCTGCCTGCTTACAAAATTAGGTGTTAGATGAAATTAAATGTGGATGTTTTCTAAACGAAATATTTTTAGATGTGGAATTTAGGTTTAGATCAACTCCAAGATTGATAATAAATGGTTTACTTGGACTTCTATACCGCCCTAAGTTTCATATCAGGTTTTTATCACAATACAATATACATTAGGTTTTTAATATCACTGTTTTTATTTCAAGTTCCGGTGGGCGGGAAAAAACATACACAGGCAAAAAGAAAAAGTTTAATATATACAATAATTGCTCATATAACAGTGCTATTTCTAACATAATCGAAACCGACATTAAGGCATTTGTTGTAACAGGTATCAGTTTTTTTTATATCCTCCTCATAAGGGTGCATTAACTCTGAAATCCCAGTAGATGCTCAGTATATGCATAGATTAAAAAAAAGTTACTAATTGTTTTACAGAAAATGTGGTTCGTTTTGGTACACCATATTTGCATAAAATTTTAAATGAAAAGTACATTTAATAATAAATTAGTTGTATTAAAATTGATTGGGGATGCATGTAAACATTCAATAACTAATTATAAAACAAACTACCTAAATATTTATATTGGCACACGCTATGGTGCAGATTGTCAAAATTATATTTTTAAACCTACTTAAATAAAGCACTCATTATGTAACATTTTATACAATAGGTAAGAAGCGTCTTATATTACACTGCTTGTATTTTTTAGATTGTAACTGCCATGTTTGTGGATGTTAGGTAACCGAATTGTAGTGCAATTTTTTCTGGATATTGTTTGAATTTTTAACCAAGTATGGAATTTTACTGTATGCATGTATAATTTGCTAGGAGGATAATTATAAATAAAAATACTTAACACTTGAAATCAATTTTTATATTTGCATCAAATCTTTTCACCTTCATAAACGCTAATTAAGCCTGTAGCAGTATGTATTGTTAGTGAAACCAGAAAATAGTGTAACTCCACATTTACCAAAAATGAGGTATTAGCGGCATATATTAGCCAGTAGTTGTTCTTTCTGTTGATAAAATTTAATTGCGGATTTATTTGAGATTTCTGTAATAACATTCTAACAAATTGTGTATTTTTGTATGATGTATTTATAAAATTATGTTGTTAAAATGCTCTCCTGTAAAATTTACCCATTTGGTGTTTCCACACTATTTTCCATTTATCAGATAGACATTCAATGCAATATTTTTATTTCTAGTAGTTATTTGTTTATATTTCAGGATTGACTGATTCCTTTGATTTGTAAATTGTCGTTTGTAATGATTATTTAATAGTCGTACATTCTGCCAACCACATTTAAGTTGGTGCCACATTTCAACGATGATCTACTAATAAATTTGCTGTACCTAAAAGCACACATGATTAGAGTATTCACTGCACTCTTCTTATAAAAATAGGAATGATAAAACAAAATACTTTACAGTGTTAATTCAAGAATAATACACTATGAACGAATTTTCGATGGGTGTTGTTTTAAAAAAATTTCGATATATATATATTTTGGACCAGAGGCACTTTAAAAATTAATACTGAAATAGGCAGCAAATAGCTAATAGGAATGTTGCAAGAGGATTGATTTTTAAATATAACACAATTAAACTAACATTAGCTCATGGGCCCTTATGAGGATAGTCTTATAATGCCTTATAGGTTCCAATTCAATACAAAAGTCCTAATGTCAGTTTTCGCTTAAGAAATTTCAAATACCCAGAATTAGGTGTTCTGGATACACGCATTTTGTTACAGGCCCATATACTTAGCAGTCGACAATAAACTTTCAAGGGGGGCATAAAACACATTTCACATGGAAATGTCTACATGTAGACTAAACAAAGTTTACACCACCTACAGTAAACATTATAAACATACCTATTTTTCTACAAAACACATAGGTCATTCGATCTGCATAATATTCATAATGTTTGTAAGTATATTAAGAGAGTAAATTTGATGGTGATTGCTACTACTATAAAAAATGTCATAGAATTTGCAGAAGTCAGGTGAATTATATGCGCACTCATGCAACGATAATCTAGAATCATCTTCTATGTAACATTATTTATTTTTTTATTTTATATGTTTCAGTTATCTTTTTTTCTAAAATATATTTTCTAATAAAAAATAAACAAAAAATATTTCTGAGGAGAACCATTATTTTATATGTATGATTATTTTGATCTTCCATATTCCCTTTAATGTAAAATAAAGTATGTAAATATTGCTTGCTACGTAAAAATAAATATAGTACATTACACAATAACGCATAAACAACTTTATAACGTTTTTCATTTAAAATTTCATTATCTAACTCACGTATTAGCCTCCACCCCAATTGTATATACCCTTATAACTAGGAATGTTGTACTTTGCTGGCACTTGAAAATGACCGTACGAAGCTCGAGTCGTTATTTTATTGTATGTTTCAATATATCAATAAACATTTCGTGGTAAAAACATAGCAAGTTGTTTCTCTGTTTCTTAATATGAACTACCATGTAGTAAAGGTCGAAACCATCCTGATGATTATTTTTGATGATATTTTTAAAATCATGATTTATTCCAACCCTGGATAGTGGGGTAAGCCCATATAGTAATGGTATGGGCATGTTATAGAAATGTCACTGGCAAAAACAGATTTTTCCAGGTATTCTGTTATTTGTTATTTTCCAGATATTTGTTCGGTTCGTCAATGTTAAATTTCATTTTTTTTTTTGCACTACAATTATGTTCTAAATTGGTCTATTAAATCAATCTACTTTCCCACACATTATATCTGTACCTTGAAAGTAAAAGGGCTGATGTCCACTTTGTAAGTTTTAGTAGAAACAGCAACTTTCATCTTCTAGATTTATTTTTGTTTTGCTCTTTATAATATATTTTTTTAAATTTAAAACATGGTGCATACCATATGATATGTGACCCATGTTTTAAATAATTTTCTTCATATTTTTTTTCGTCATTTAAATAATCTTCAGTCATCCTTCATAATTGTTTGAATACAAATAATTAGGTATGTAGAATTATTTTTAACATAACTACGTTGTAACATTTTTCTAGAATGTGATTTTGCAGCTTTGCCATAAAACTTTTTATAAACTTATATATTGCCAATATACAGATCTCATTGTACTGCTATTGCTCTTTGAATAAGCTGTACAACCGTGAACGTCTAGTGCTTGCCTGAGCAAATTTTTGTTGGTTTACTCCGTTCAATGATTTTGTTACATACAACGTTCTTCCGGTTGACCCTTCAATTATTGATTAATTTTATAATTATTGACCCATGACAATTTTTTTTTTTAATTGGAGAGAGGGATTGGAGTTTCTACTACTGATTTAATGATAGTTTTGAGATGAATGGTGGACATAATTTGAAATCGTAAAATTTGGGCCCTTTGGCCCTTTTATTTCCGAGCTACAGATATATTTTTGTAAAACATTTATCAGGAACATGTTCATTCATATTGTTGCCCAACGACAAAATATCGAATGTAAATATTTTTTGTGAACAGTGATAATTGCTGAAATTTAACCACATAGTTAACTTAAAAATTAACGCTTGCAGGTTAAAGACACACTCATGTCCTTCTCAGTATATGTACAGTTGTTCCATATTTCTACTCCAAAGTACAATTGAGTGATAAATTATTTAGTGAGTTTGTCATTGGACCGATATAATTATGTATTCCACATAATTTCATCGCATATAACGAATATTATCTACTGCCTACATTATGTTCTGTTATGGTGCTCTGAAACTACTAGATCACAAATCAATTTGATATTTTTATAGTTTTCCAAATTAAATTATATAAGGGTTTTTAAAATTAGGACGATTTTTTTTTTATGATAAGATATTAATGCGATAGACATTTAAAATTGTGACAAAAAGAGGTGTTTTATATTTTTAGTTGCATCACCATGAGTCAGAATTTTTAAATGGCTCAATTTGTGAAATCGCACGCATAAAGCAAATTTATATAAAAAAATGAAATTCATGTCTTGTATAATCACGGGACTTTTAAATTGTCGAATATGCATCTAAAAACGTAGATTCGAGTTGTTCAAGTTGTTGGAGGTTATGTTTTTTAATAATACCACAGCAGACCCTAGTCATGGATTAATAATGCAACGAAAAATGTATGAAGACGGTAAATGTAAAATAGTTTAGTCTATCCTTACCTCACAAAGGCAGTATAAATAACAACGGCGATAGATATTGCTAGGAGGGTAATGGTGTGGGGTTTGTAGAAGAACTCGAGAGAAATGTCATCCACTGCCTTCTCGTTGATCGTGTGAAAGCTATCCATTTTGGAGCCCGACTTGTAGATAAGGTGTCGTTTCTTCAACATTCTTCGAAGGGATTGTTTTATCGATCGGCACAACCATCAAACCATTCTCCAAACTTCGCGCCTGACTTTCGAGAGAGTGGTCGTCAAAGAACACGCGTGGAGCAATCAAGCCCTTTATTTTGGTTGCGGCGCATGTCACTTGCGTAACATTATAATTCACGTAAATCCGTCCATAAGAAATTTAGATTCACTATAAAATGCCCCACTGTTCAATAATTAATTCATAACTTTATAACGTGAGAGCACTGTCAGAAATGTTGGGGAGAAATATCCTTCCATCATCCTCCAATTCGCACGTTCAATACAGAATTTATTATCGTTACGTAGACAACCAATAATGCAGTGGTTTGGGTTGCATGACAAATGCGATATCGGTTACATATTATATCCCAATCAATGTAGGTAACTGTAGAGCAATAATCATAAAACGCTACTTACGATTGATTATAAATAATATGGTCATCGGTAATTTTCTAAAGGCACATTCATATCCCGTTACTTAACTACTGTACATAACATTTCAGAAATTGCATAGTGACAGACTTATATCACCTCAAGTAGTTTGAAATAAATAGTGGTAATGTTTATGAACAATCACAAAGTCGGTAAAACTAGAAAATCATCAATAATTATTGTTGGTAACATTGGCGTACTTTTATGTTAAGGTCTGTCAAGGTCACATCATAGTTATCTGCTGTCAGTTTCGTTATAATGTCAAGCGGTATTTATTAAATATCATTAAAATACATTCAAAATTTATTTACTTATAACATATACCAATTGAACTTGCTTAAGATGTTTAAAGGATTTGTAAGTATAGAATCTAACCTGTTGGCTTTGAAATATTAATTGATTGTTCTTTTATGCGTACAGCTTAGTTTTCTTGTGGGACTCTACGGTGGAATTTATTTGTCTCAAAATTATGATGTGAGTATTATTTTTTGTTTTTCGTATTAATAGTACATTCAAAAAGCAAACTGCCAAAGAAATATACAAGTTTTGAGTAATTAATGTTTAATTTATAACCGTCATGTGATGTATTTTATCAGCAATTTACTTATAGATTATATACACTCATTTTGAAAATGTGTATATCATCATTGTATATAATGTCTATATCATTTCATATTGTACTGGTTTAAAGAACACACAGAAATTGCACACAATGAAAAAGCTATAAATACTTTCTATGAAGTCAGTTCTATTAGTGATTAATATATTTGATGAACATGTTAAATACCAGTTTCCAAACTCGACTTTTTGTGGTTATAGAATTATTGTTTCAATTTGGTAGTGTAGATATGGAAAATTTTATATTGTCTGATGTGTTAAAATTTCTGGTACGGCTTAGATAAGTTCAGCTAAAACGGTTTTTATAAAAACTGATAAACCGTAAACTATACAAACAATACATACAATCTCTGCTGCTCAATATCAGGTACACATTGACCCTCCACATATAACTGTTCCGGAGCAACAATGATGCAACTACAGATGACTTTGCATCACAGTTGCTTCATGTTTCTCCAGAGTGGCGATATAGCATTAATTAAAAGGTGTAAAATACAATGAACATTGAAACATCCATTTTTTTCACATCCGTCACATTTTACACTAGCAATTCTTTTAAATCACATGTTGAGGGCACCTCTATTACCTATTCAAGAGCTTTAAGGTCACATTTGTTCCTAAACTTATCAGTTAATTACTATTGATAAGAACGTTGGACATTGGATAACTATGAAATAATTTTATGACAGTTTCCGAAAGCACATTGCTTGGAAACAACGTGCCTTAAAAACCGTTGCCTTAAAGCAATGTGCTTGAGGATTGAGGAAGGTGAGAAAAATTATTTCGTAGTTATCCAATGTCCAATGTCCTTATCAGTAATAATTAACTGAAGTGAGTTAAGTGGATGTTTTCCAGAATAAAATTTAGGCCACGGGCCCGTTAGGACGAGCGGGCTGATTTATTCGAATGAAAAACATTTTTAACTCACGTGTTTTATACAATATTTTATCAATTTTGTCTTGAATTCAATTCAAGTCGGTGAAAAGTCAAACTGACATTCATTGTAAAATCAAAAATTTAAAAAGCCGATTGCAGTGTTTTTGTACTGGAAGGGGTCCCAAATGAAGCCCCAGAAGCAGTGGGAAAGTTGGTGTCCACGAAGTTAAAGGTATTCTATCAAATCGATGTTGTATGATTTTGATTTTGAATGAATTAAAAGTTTTAAATTCACTAGTGGAATTAAGAACATTTTATTTCACTTGAAAATAAACAACTGCTTATGATGTCTGCTAAGAGGTATATAACGTCAGAATTGAATAAAAGTTATTTATCAATGCCCAAGGGTTACTTGGTTAAAAAAAAAAACTGCGATTGAATCTCATTTGACAATGTCAACATGAGTTTTTAATAATTTCATTTAAATATTAGCATTGTGAAACTTTTTGCAACCTAGCAACGACAAGATGGAAGTGGAAACTATCCCAGGGTAGTTATCGCAAGTTATACAACTAGACTATTGAAAATAATCGATTATACGAGGGAGCGCTGCGAAAATACTTGTTTTGCTAGTTCATATTTCTGTTGTTGGTGAAAACAAATGCAAAGGTGGCACTGCTGTCGCGCGATCACATCTGAATTATACTTGTTTCGCTACTTCTATTTCTGCCACCAGACGTCATACCAGAATTGTATCGAGCCCAATATGTTGGCATATATTATATATGTCACAGATTTTAATACTCAATTTGAGTGGTCCGGACACAATAATGACAGATATGTCAAATTAAAATTCACATTAGGGTGGTAAACTTGCAAACTTCTTATTAAGTGCAGTGTTTTTTAACCTTTGGGGTTCCAACTTTGAAGCTTGTAGGAAAGTTTAAATATGGAAAGGCATCATTTTGGAAGGGTGGTTGGTCAGAATTGAACTGAAATGCTTATTCTACCTCTTAACTGTTGCAAGCTTCATATAGGTTGAATGTAACCTTTGTAACATTCGGTACTTTTGACTTCATATTGAATTAAAGTTGTTTTAAAATTTAAACTACATTTCAACATTTATTTGTAAATTAATAATAAAACAATGTTTGTTTTAAAAATAACAAGCAACGATCATCCCAATTCTTAAAGCTTCATTTGATGATAAAGTTTAAATCGTTTCACGTTTTTGCAGTAAAATATTGTTAATGAATCCACTGCGATTGATGAAACAAAACATATGAAAGAAATAATGTACATAATTGAAATACAGTTTAACCGATAACATTTAGCTCCGAGCATTGGGTTGATAAAGTGTATACATATAATCACCGTCTACAATGTTCATTCCTAAGAGTAGGCAGGTTAGTTTTCAAGTTGCATACATGAATTTTAATAAAGTCAGAATGTTACTTTGAAAGGACTGTGACAATTTTATGACAGAGTCGTCAAATGATTTTTCTAACGAATTAAAATTATACCCATATTAGTTAGATTTTTCCGGCTGTCAATAATTATACCACAATTTTAAAATACACCCTGTCAGTTTCATGTCTTTAGTCCATCTGCTTTTAACAGAATTCCGGGCAGTCTGCTTTTTAATTATTTTTACAGTGTACTTTAAAAATTGACAGAAGTCTGTTACTAAAGCCAATTTTGACAGCAGTATTAATAGTAAAATTTAAGAAACAGTATTTTACGTAACAAGTCCAGTACGTTACTTGTAACAGTACGAGTTAGACATAATGGATGAGGCGACGTTAGGATCAGAGTCAAGAATTTCTTAACGAGTAACTTTAGTACTACCTAACGGGTATCATAATGCATTTTACTTCATACTGTAAGTCTCTTCTGTACCATTATTTCAAAAATCAAAAAATCACATTATATTGTAAAAACCACTTTCACAATCACGACAAAAATCACTTTTTCACAATTTTAGTAACTAAGCTTATAATATAAACAAAATCCTACACTGAAAAAAAAGTTGATTGAAATCGGAATGCCCTGCCCTGAATCATGTTAAAATCAGATAAACTATAGTTATTTCTAAAGCATATCAACAAAATATCACCCCAACTTCATAACCTACTCCATGGAGAAACCATTGTAAACGGTATATATGATAGTAATATAACATTAATTAAACAAATCCAAAAGATCTTGGATTATTGCATCACAAAAAAATTATAATTTACAATTTAGATTACATCCTATAAAAAATCTAATGCTTTGGTGTATAAAAAGGAATATTGAATATGGTTTATACTTTTTTTTTTTTACTATTAATATTCCATTTGTATAAAAACATCTAAAATCCAATGTAAATACTCATGCTACCTATACTCTACTATATATTTGCACAACTCTTTATATATAATTACTTATTTTTTTCTGTTTTTATAGGTTCCCAGAGTTGATGATCCGGGTGCTATATACCAAAAAATTAAAGACTTTGCTGATAGACACAAGAAGGACTAATGTAATTGTATTATTTTATTACAAATATATCGTAGTATAACGAGTTTACTTATAATAACACAACCCCACCACCTAAATACTCTTGTCTAGCCTGTGGTTCAACAAATGCAAGCCAATCGCTTGAGTGTGTTGGTAGCAATCCCATACTCTGACACTTATACAGAGCCAGACCTATGTTGATGAAGTTTCCCAGAAGGTAAACCAGCTTCTGAGCGGCTGCACTGGAGTCTTCCACCATCTTAAATGTGCTGTTTATAGAGAAAAGTGCTTGGATCGGTCGCATGAACAGCATTCCAACCATCATTATAGGAAAGATGGAAATGGAGTTGCCGGCCATGTACATGATAAAGAGGTTCATTGGGACTTGTTTTAAGGGTGCCAGGGCAAGTTCCCATGATTTCTTCTTTATCAAATGACTGGTGTCCGTTTTCTTGGTAACTTCACTGCTCGTGATCGATCCTGAGGTGCTGTATGCTGGTGGGCATGCTAAAGTTGTATCATTTGTTGCGATTCTATTTGATCTGGAAAGCAGGAACATGCATGAAGTTTATACATCATTTTTTCCAATACGCATTATTAAAATGCTCATTATTATTTTGAATCTCATCGTTAAAACTACACTTTATTGAATGGTTGAATAAAATGTTTACATTTTCACTTTATTTAATATAACCATTGACAACCTGTCACCTGACAATGTGACACTTCACGCAAATTCTTCAATTCTGATAACAAATTGGAAAAAATCTCGCTTCGCCTCTTGCGCTAAACTAATTTTTTTTTGGATAAAATTCGACTTTATTCACTTATACCATAAATGGCTATTTTTTTATTGTGCAACTTAGGGTTAATCATTTTTATACTGATAAACTTCTGTCACAAGTGACAGCAATGTATCAAAGCGTCATTTTAAAATGCAACATACAAGTAAAATTAATTCTCTGTGAGGGAAATATTACACTCTACGAAGTAAACAATGTTAAGCTAATTTTTCACAAAATTCTCGCTAACCAAATGGGCTTGACCGTCAAAATTGTTTTAACTTTGGGTTGTGTAGCCCTGGGTTATATTTATGCCAGAGTGATTTCGAATCAGTTTCATCCAAATTTGGCAATGTGAAGTTGACGGATATCAACAAAATCCACGTTTTAAATAATACGAGTTATCTGTGAATAACCCAAGTTACTAAACTCGTTTATTATGTTTTATTTCAGATCTGCAGACACTGATTTTTGAGGTTAAGATTGGTGCAACCAATTGTGTGTGTTATAACATTTTTTACTCTTTGATGTAAGTTATTGTTATGTCGACTGTTAATATTGGTGTTAGAATTTGACATGAATGGCAGCTCTTCCTGTATGTTTAACAATAGCCATGATCAGCTTGGTGTGAGAAAACTTTGTTAAACCTAGTTATTAAGGCTGTTCGAACCCTCTCAAATTTCTGTTTCCTAAATTTCTTCTATTAAGAGGCGGTTACACATCGGATTTGAAATTTAGTGAATATCTCTAACTACAGTTGGAATTAAAGGAACAAAAAAAAATCCCACGTTCCTAAAATATGTGTTTGTAACAACGGATGTAGCTATTTTTTTAATAACTATTATTATAAATAAATAAAAAGATTAAATAATAAAATATCGACAAAAAAACGACACAATAAAATGACGAACGCAATTGAAAACATATTTTAGTCTTTCAAATTTCTACGATTTTTTTATAATTAACGAAAAATTTGCTAACAGCGATTGCTAAAAAGCAAGTCCGTAATGCAGCGCCCTCACACCGAACTGATGCGCAAGGGAGGAGCCCGAAGATAAGGTCGTGTCGTGGTTGTTGTGAGTAGCGGGCACTTGAATTTCTATTTTAAGGGATCCATAAAAACATTAGCCCAGTCCAAACGAAAATCCAAGTTTCGTCGTGCGATTCGCAAAGTAATCGAATGCGAGTAGTTTGCATTGTATATTTCCATTTATTTAAATACATTTTTTTAATTAATAATAACCATTTTATTTTTTTAAATAAATATCACTGCAAATACGGTTTATTAATGAGGTGTTTTAACAAGCACGTGAAGGATTATTTTAGTTTAAATAAGAAACACTTTGAACATTGTTAATATTACAGTTATTTATAAACAGTAACTATAGTTTCGACCAAGACCTGGTAATTTTCAAAGTACAAGTAAATTACATTACTAAACAAGTACATTTACATGTGATACATGTGATATTTTTATAAGTTGAAACTGTTTCTTATTTAAATATTTACCATGTATCATGAAGTGAAACTCTCTAACGTTGATCAATTGATTATTTAAGTAATCAAAAATTGAATCATTTCACCATGTTTGTTATTTTGCACTAAATGTACAATTCGGTCACAATGTGACCTTATTCATTAGTGTACTAAAAAAGTACACTAATGAATATGGTAACCTGTGTGTAACGCGTGTGAGCTTAGTGCAGACATGACTTTCGGTTGCCAACGCCAACTTGGTCGTCAATTTTTGTTGAACGCTCGATATAAATAAATTACTTTTTTAAACAACATAAATATCTGTTGCGGAAACAAACAAATTAAAAACAAAAAAATGTCAACCTTTCAATATAAAAATACTCATAATTAAAATATGTCTGTTAATGCAAATGCTTAAATATTTGACCATAGAGTTCAATACATAATCGTGCTCGAGCACCGAGTACTATCGAATGGATGGTTTTATTGCATAAATCATTCATGTTTACGTAGTCTTTCAAATCTATTTGATAATTTCTATTCTTTGTAACCCTATAGAAAAAAAAACACTTATGCGCAATAAAATATCCGTGTTGGTTAAATAATATCAGATAAATATGATGCCTTGACAGCACATATTTGGCTATATAATTTATATTTATGTAATGAAATTCAACATGGGATACATTAAAAACAAAACACAGAAAATTGTGCTCCATCCAAATATGCCATAGCCTTACTATGACTTAAATTTAAATTTAGAAGTTTATGTAAGAATCTCAATATTGATGATTGAAGAAGAGATACGTCAAATGAACTGTTAACAGCCATGGTCAAAGTTACCCACCAGGCTGCTATTTACGGTATTGTTAGTTTTCGCGCAACAATTTTACCGAGGATTTTCCGTCAACCAATAGCGGCAATTTTGACGATTAGCATGACCGTGAAGTGTAAAGGTGCACTCATCAGAAAACAAAACATGTTCTAATTGGATCACATTGTTATCTAACATTGCCATCATTTGTTTACAAAAATACGTTCTCCTATCAAAATCGTCTTCCATGAGCTCCTGAGTTGGTATCATTTTATAGGGATGCATTTTAGTTTCTTTTAATGTTCGAAAAATCGATGAATGGCTAACATTGAACATTGTGGCTGCTTGTCGACTAGAAGTATGTGGGTTTTCCACAAACTCAAGCATAATATCCAATTTGGTATCATCACTTATTGCATTGGCAGCTGCTTTTTTTATCTGCCTTACATGTCCAAGCTCACGAAACTGCTTTTCTATTTTACTAATTGTCCCTTGGGATATAGGCGGCAAATTTGGAAAATTTTCATGAAATAAGCGAGCAACTTCCATTTGTGTCTGTGTGTTATATCCATAACCAATCATCTGTAGAATTGTAATTTTGTGCATTTCTGTTAAATTAACCATTTTTCTAATATGCAGTTAACGAAATTCAAACGACTATAACACTGACAACTAAACTGTCATGCAGGCAGACAACAATTTCCTAAGGCCAGGCGTTTTAAACAAAAGTAAACAAAAGTATTTATAGCTTTTGTTTATTTCATATCCGTAAAAAGGTAAAAAGGAACGCTGAAATGGTTTTTGCTTACTTTCTCATTATCAAGACCTAAATGGGAAATAATTATTGAATGTGTTGTAGCAAATTTCTGTAATCAAATAATTTTCTTTTTTTAATGTTAATTTTTGCAATAAATCTGAAAACACTTAATATTTCCGAAACAGTTGAAGATAGGTATAGGACATTGTACATGAAATATGTCTAGAATTTTCTGAAGAATCCAAAAATTGAATAATATACCAGGTGTTGCATTTAAAATAAGAAAGTTGGTATTGGCCACGGTCACATGACACACCCTGTATAAAAAGTTTTTGTTGAAAAAAATGCGCAACTAAAAATAACAATCGACGTGTCCGAGCGTTTTTTCGAACACGCCCCCATTTATTTATTATTGAATTTATTCCATTTGGCTAATACACCCTGTATAATCCATATGCATTGAAAGGAATGTCTTTCTTTGGAATGACGAATGATCTCCTTTTCTTGTTATTGTGTAAATCTTGGGCCTTAGTGTATTAAGAACATTCTGGTTAGTATCTTTGACATCTTTCAGGGTTAAGTTAGGTTAGGTTAATCAAGTTTATTATGCCTACAAGCGCTAAAAATTCCAACGATTAATATTATCTTTTTAAACAACCACTTTTGATCATCTGCCTCCAACAAGAACTTAGTCACTTGTTCTTTACTTAAAATCTACGCCTTTTTATAATAATACATATTGTTATGGTATTTAGAATGAATGAAACCCCTGCGTTAGGCGTCAAAAATGTGGTGTTATTTTATTTGTAATAGTCCCACTTTAATGAATGCCTCTCAGGGTTCATAACGATGGGATCAGGATGACTGTTGAAAGAAATCTAAATATGGTTTGGGAATAATAATAGTAGATTATACCACGAGTCAATAATGAAAGCTATTATTCCCGAGGAATATTTACGACCCGAGCCGCGTAAGCAGTGAGGGAGTAACATTCCGAGGTAATAATAGCCATTATTTCGAGTAGTATACTCTACTTTATCTGCGACTAAATTTGCTAGTAGAACATTTTCGGAAAATGAGTTTGCGTTCTTTCGAAGACGCTTCATTGAAGGTTGCGTACATTTTATTGAAAATCGATTTCGATGTTTACGGTATCAAGGTAGACGTTGTTGCTGTAGCTAATTGTACAATTTCTTGAGGTGTACAAGTAAAAGACTTTTCCTTTTTGGTCCATCTCAATACAAATACACAAATACTACGCGTTTGACAGTGACACTTTTGAGTTTCTATATTTTGTTTCCATGGTATTATTTAATTTGCGAAATTTTGTAATTGGAGTGCAAGATGGAATAAGGACTATTAATCCCTAGTCATTATTCCCTAAGGGAATCATATATACCATTATACTGCAAAAACCTCAAGTATAATACTTACATTATAAATTAGTCGTATATAAAAGAAATTATCCATTTTTTTCTATTGATGTAACGCTGTATTTTTTATTTATCAATGTGTGATTTAAATAATGATTTTGTAGTTTTTGTACGTTCTGCTTAGGTAGAATTAAAATATTTTCTTTTAATAAAATATCTGACTTTTTAATTTAGGACCGTTGATCTTATACTTCTAATTCCTAGACATCATTGGCCATCTAACCGCGACCAGGGAATCTTAGTAAAGTCTACATTTTTAGTAAAACAGTTACAGAAGAGTTGGGAGCCACGGATGTCGAGTCTCCAGACGCGCTACCCGGCGCTTCGTTCAGGATCCAACTAATCGGCCGTAACTGGCAAACGCCCTTTGCAAAAGTTCGGTACCGCCTACCCTTTTCCTTTGCACCCCCGATGCCCCGCACTAGAAAGTAGCTTGTCGGTATAACTGGCTCTTAAAAATTAACATAAAGCCACCAAATTTTGCACAGCTTTCTAAAATATGATTATCTACAATGTCGCAAAGCATTTTTGTAAATAAAAATTATTGATAATAAAATATATCAATCATTGTGACATATTGGAAAAACAAATTTTGTGAAGTTGTCAGCAAATCAATTTTCAACATTTCTTTTTTGAGTATTTTTTATTACTAATAATTAATCAATTATATGAGAAATACAATTGCAAAAATCAGCATCCATCTTGGATGTACTGAGCGTGGGATGTGACTACGCATGGTACAACGCGGACCCTCGTCTTTGGGATCCGGTTACCCTCCTGATTTTCACTACCTCACGTCCTACCCCTGGACCCCTGAGAAACTCCGCTAGGCCCTTCCGAACACCCTTAAACAATATATATATATATATATTCCCAATAACTTATATCTATAAAGCTTTAGACTGTCAATTATCTCGTTCGGTAATTGTAGGACCAACTAATATCACCATTACGTCATTAAAATTATTTGCAAGAACACTGTGATACAGGTAGCTTTACTGAAGCTTTACAAGAGCTTCATCGGAAACTTCTAGTATCCATGAAAGGGGCTGTTCTAGTTTTAGTTCGTTCACATTGTCGAGTACAAAAATACAGAAGTATCACCGATGTTTCCCATTAAACTTCAAACAATAACAGTCCCAAAAAAAAAATGTTACAAGGTGATTTGTTACCTATATTAACATAAACTCTACGAACATATAGTCGCTCTACCCGCAGAAACCACCGTGTGCAAAATGACTGGCCCAGGTTACCCTACATAAACCCCTTTTATTCTTTCTATAAAGATATGACCCAATTATCAATGAAAATCAATAATCATAATCCAGTGCATCATATGTTCACTGAACCTGTACAAATATATTGGTCGGATAATAATCACATATTTAGCACTAACAACTATTTATTTGGTTTGGGCATGGCTTATCTTGAATTACATAAATTCAAAGCTTTATACATTCGAGTACAAAAACTGTTAATATATCTGAATCGTTACTTTAAATGCAATAAATATTAATTGCCACACTTTCAAACATGTAAAGTAAACATTAATGATTTCAGTAAATCCAAGAAAGATTATTACTGCTAATAAAAGGGTGTAGGTTTTTGTACACACAATTATTCATGACAATATAACTGACGGAATTTTGAAGGCATAATACTAATAATCATTCCACAAACGTGCATGGATTGTCATGTGATAACATTGTAACAAATTTAGAATAATTTGATTAGATTAAGCATGTGACTATATAGTGGCGAGATGAACAATCAATTTTATAAAAGGGGATATGCAGAAGAGCAGAATCAATTTAAATGAATAGTAGACTCAATTATTAATGCTGGTACTTGATTACTTATAAATACATAATTAAAATTTAGGTTACCTGGTAGACTCCAAGCTCCACTTCAGCCTACGATTAACGGATTTATTGGAGTTCATTGTTACTTTGTTACTAGCTTTATAACTATATTATTAGCGTTTTACGATACAAAATCCTTTAAATATGTTATTCTCTATTCTTTACTATGCACATTTATAAATGAATTCACAAGAATGATTAGTTTGTCAGAGAAATGTACGTCATCAACACTAGATGGCATTGGCAATATAATTTAATTCATTCAATACATCTGTATCAATAACTTATAAGTAATCTAATTAACTGCAACCTTTAACTAGAATTTTATTTATTGGTACGACATAGAGCAAATAACTGCAGATAAATGTTGATACATTTTCGAAAAATTTTGTTACCAACGTAAAGAAAAGTTCCTACATCAGCTGATGGTATTTTTTAGAAGAAAGTATCAAAATATTAATGTCAATTAAAAAGCACTGTTTTACAATCCTTTTGGACCGTCTGTAACCACAAACGAAAGAATGGATAATTCCATTAGTAATTTTGGTGAGTATACAATTTTATGATAAATCTAGTGTATCAGGGTGAGCCAAAATAAAAGTAGCATATGTGGCATTATGAAGGGTCATTGAAAAAGCCTTGATATCACCATACTTGCAGCTTTTCGAGTTTTTTGTTTAATGCTAATTATAATGCAGTCAAACTTATCGACTTTCAACATCCATGTTTTTACTTCACTACGCCAATTTACTGCTCTGACATATATCATGTAATGTGATAAGACGATGTACCCAATTTTGATTATATTACTTAAAACATATTCATTGTATGCTTCTGCTAATAGTAATTTTCTTGAGTTTTTGAAACTCGTAATTACTTGTAAATTTTAAAGTCAACTAGCACTAAATTTATTGACTTACTTGGTTATTCCCTCCAATTGTGATGTTAAAAATATACTTACTGAAACTGATCAATCTTTAGTTCATATGTAAGGCTATTTCGGGGTACATTGGTCAACATTGTTTGCTTTGTCAACAAAAAATATGATTATATTAATGTTGGGCCTCCCTTGTTTTGTACACTGATAATAGCAATATTATGTCTAAATATGAGTTATACCCGTATAGAGTGTCATACCAAACAACATCCAAATCAATGTAAACGTTATCTTGTTATAAGCAAATTTTGTTTTTTTAAAATTAACTTGGAAGCTGAATACTGGCTAAACCAAACGCATTTGTATATAGATAAGTTTTGTTAAATCGTCTTTTTTTATCCCAGTAATCTGTGGTTAAGCCATGTCCACATAATTTAGAGACACCCTGTATACCGAGCAAGCCCAACAAATACGGCGTTAAAATTTTTGCCCTATGCGTTGCGACGACATATTATACAGCAAATTTGGAAGTGTATGTCGGGACACAACCTGATGGCCCATTTGTAAAAAGTAACAGTGCTTTAGCAGTCATCGATAGGCTTATACGACCAATAAGCGGAACCGGAAGAAATGTTACAATAGACAACTGGTTTACAAGTGTTCAGTTATCAGAACACCTGCTTAGCAAAAATTTAACAATGGTTGGCACAATTAGGAAAAATAAGAGACAACTGCCTCCTAACTTTTTGGAAAAGAAAAATCGTTTAGTAGGTTCTAGTCTTTTTGGATTCAGAGAGAAGTGCACACTGGTGTCATATGTGCCATATGGTGTCATGGTGTCATATGGTGTCATATACGGTGTATCAGAAAACTGGAAAACCAGAAATTGTTTTGTCTTACAATAAGACAACAGAAGGTGTAGACAATGTCGACCTGATGTGCACCAATTACAATTGTGCTCGAAATTCACGCAGATGACCCATGGCAATTTTTTATAGCTTGCTGAATATTTCGGTTATAAATTCACAAATAGTATTTATATCAAATGACATGGATAAGAAAGTTATTCGAAGTAAGTTTATAGAAAATTTGGCGTTTGATCTCTTAGTAGATCATATGAAGAATCGAGAAAGTATGGATTATATCCCACGTCAGGTTCGAGGAAGAATTCGCGAGATTTGCAACGTAGAGATACAAGAACCATCAATTGGTGCGGAAAATAGACAGTCGGGAAGATGCAAAGCTTGCGGATATAAAAAAACAGAAAAACAAGATATTTTTGCAAAAAATGTAAACAGTTTTTATGTTTAGATCATTCTGCAATAGTGTGTAATGAGTGTTTAGCGTAGCCAATTTTTATATTTTTGTGAATAAAAAAAACAACTTTATGTTGATTTATTACCTACATTACCTAAAAACAAAAGCATAAATACATTTTGTATATTTAGGTCAATTCGTGTTTAAAAACTTATTTAAGACATGTACGGTCCAGAGAACCGGCGTCACCACTCGCGTTGCGTTTAGCACGTCACCGCTTCAGGGTGAAGTACAGCTTCGTAGGAAACTGTAATATTTATAAAAGAATATGAAAACTAGCTGAAATATTCGCTTTTCGAATAAAAACATGTCTTGTGACGACCAATTTGGCTTGTTGTGTGGGGAGTCGACATTCGAGATGCATGCTTGTGAAAAGAAATGCTAACTTCTACCCTTTAACCATTATTACGTAACTGTGAATGTACGTAAGTCACGCATTACGAACGTACGGAGGTTCTGGGATACCTGTACATTATATTACCATCTGTCGAACTTTACTATATGTTTTCTATTATTTACTATTAAGAGTTGACATATTATCTACCAGAAATATCATAAATTACGTTGATGTTCCATTGGGTGGTATGGATGGAGTACACTCCATCTCATACTTATACTAGTAACCTGTAATAAATAATGTTGGTATGTTCTTCTTCATACTTGCCGAGTTCGAAATATCAACAATTAGAATTCCATATCAAAACGAAAACTTCGTCCCAGTTCAAATAAAGCTACTAAAATTTATTTACTAGTAGAATTCCATTAAATAGCATTGCCTGTATCTATAGCGATAGTATGATATGATAGTACTTGGGCCACTATAACAAAGCACACTTGTAATTTATTTTTAAATCGTCTTCTTCACCTTCATCATCGCCACAGATACAGATCTAAGCTACGCTTTTTAAAATCATTGAGATTTTGCTGTAACACTTTAATAATTACTTGCGATTTGACTATGATTTTTAAGCCATAAGTTTACAAAGCCGTGATAGTTTTGATTGCAGAGACTATTTAATTTTTTATATTGAATTACAGAGTTGTCGGAGAGCACAGTTAAAATTGACTCTAAACCAAGTTCTGAGAAGAGCGACAATTTTGAAGAAATTGACGATTTGTCATCTATTGGTTCTAATGATAGAAAAGCCGAAGATGATTTTGACAACAACCTTCCTGAGACAGTCACAATTTTGACGCATCCCGAAACTGGGGTCAAAGTTTACTTGGTGGGTACAGCCCACTTTAGTCAAGAATCAAAAGATGATGTGGCGAAGGTGATTCGAGCTGTTCAGCCACACATTGTGATATTGGAACTCTGTGATGCAAGAACTGGAATTTTATCCTTAGATGAAAAGACTATTTTAGAGGAAGCAAAGAATATAAATATGGATAGTATCATAAATACAATAAAGAAGAATGGAACTTATTATGGCATAACATACTTGCTGTTATTAAATTTAAGCGCACACTTAACGAAGGAAATCGGAATGGCTCCTGGAGGTGAATTTAGGGTGGCATACAAAGAAGTAAGATTTTAAAGTGATTTAATTTCTAATTATGCTAATTGGATATATATTTTTTTAAGGCCGCGCAAATACCTTATTGTATAGTACAGCTGGGCGATAGACCAATTAAAATTACTCTTTTACGAGCATTGGCAAAACTCTCTTGGTGGCAAACTATTAAATTGGCGTGGCATTTATTATTTACTAAGGAACCTATTAGGTAAAGTTTTTTTTTTTTAATTGCCGTGATCATTGACTTAATAAAATTATTAACTAAATATGTATTAAAATAAATGCCAATTACAGTAAAGAAGATGTGGAAAAATGTAAAAGACGTGATATGTTGGAACAACTTCTTGCTGAAATGTCTGGTGAATTTCCAACATTGGGAGAAGTATTTGTGGACGAACGAGATATATTTTTAACACACTGTTTACAACAGGCAGCTAAAACAGATATAAATAGAAGTAAGTTGTTATTTCATTTTTTGTAATTACATGGATAAATCTGTTTTTACCAGTTGCAGGTGTAAATCCTAATGATAATGTGTTAAGAGTTGTCGGAGTAGTGGGCATCGGTCATGCCCTTGGAATCACAAGGTTGTTTCCAGTAGATCAGACACCTTACATTGCAGACGTTTTAGTTATACCGCCACCCACATTAACATCGAAAATTATTAAAGTTGCCTTTAAATTGTCCCTATTATCCTTTGGAGGTTATTTAGCATACAGATATTTACCAATACCGAAGACCGTTAGATCTACATGTCATCATGCATTTGAAAAAATGATTACCAATATCCGGCAACGTTAGGTTTCTTACATCAAGCTTTGTTACATTTGAACTGAATAGGACTTAACGTATTGGCTCAATTATCGCATAAGCTTAAACATTTATATTTTTGTTACTTAGCTTCTGTTGTTTTATTTGTTTTGTATTTTATCATATTTATATATTTTTTCTAGGGCCAAAATTATATAGCACTCAAATGAATTGAAAATAGTAGTTTCGGCAGAGTTGCAAGGTTAACAGGTTTCACATTCCACAAAGTATTTTTATAAGTATAATATATTTATCATCGATCTTGGAAGACTTCGAGGCAGGAATATTTCATTTTAAGTACAATAAATTCAGACATAATAAGATAAAACTATAGATAAAATTAAACATGTAGATAATCTAACAACAATAAAAAAACATCTAAGTATAGTACACTGCCAAATTTTACATATTAAAATATAACACTCAATTCGACATTGTAAGGGTCTCCAGATTCCTCGTGTCACCCGCACATCGGAACCCTAAGTTGCCAGCTGATGTGTCTTTGGAATTTTGTGACCTAGCTGCACAACGATATCGCCAACAGTAACTCTGATGGCATAAATAGGAACCACCTTTTTTCACTTTCAAGTCCTAAAATATGAATGAACAATAAGTATCAGTATATCAGTAAATCTTAACCATGTGCTTCCCGTTGTATATAATATATTTGTCAAAGTTGCATTAATAAAAATATTTTTGGGAATTGTTATTGTTTTCATTTATCTCATCAGATGTTTAGTTTCAAGTTACATTTTGAAGATTTTAAAATTTTAACTTAAGTTAAAATTTTAATCTTAAAAGTTTAACTTACAGGTTTGTTTTGCCAATTATCTTGTGTCCATTCCCATACATTTCCCGCCATATTATGTAGTCCAAATCTATTGGACGGATAACTATCTACTGGACACGTAGACATGTAACCATCTTCTTTTGTGTTTATTTTAGGAAAATCACCTTGCCATATATTGGCCCTTAAGTGCAATATTCAATAATTAAAACTTATTACAAATCGTATCTAAAGCTAATAAATAATCAAGTAAATAATTTAAATTTGACCAGAGTCCTCCAATAGTGTTCATATCTTGTACCTATATTGCAAAACGCAATGAAAAGGAACAGAAATACAACCATAGAAATAACAGATTTATACAAACCAGTGTTTATCTTTTGGGTTCAGTTTGTTTCCCCATGGATAAAGCTTTTGTTTCAATCCACCTCGGCAAGCCATTTCCCATTCAACCTCGGTGGGCAATCTTTTATTAAAAAAATTACAGTAGGCTATTGCATCGTTCCAAGAAACGTGTATCACGGGATGATCCATTCTATCTAAAATAAATAATTACTCGAGTATTATTGATATTGATATATTTGATTGCCTGTTATTGAATTTTATTTTTGGTGACAATAGGATTTAGTTGACTTGATTCTGACTGCTCAATATATTATCATTTAATTATGATACATATTTGAATTATTAAATTTAAGATTCGATTTGTACATATTTATGAGCGTTTTAAAAAAAGTTAGCAGAATAGGATAATAGCCTTCAAGCTTCAGTCGTGGTAATATGTACTGACTGATATTTGAAGCCGCTAGAATTCAGTAGACTTTTCTTATGATAAGGGAAATCAGATCGATATTGGCATCATAAACAATAAACGAGCCAGAATTCAACAATTTTGTCTGGATCTTATTACTTTATCTCCTTGACCAGGACAATAATACAAAGTTTGTTTGTAGTTCAGCTTGTCAAGTTATGTGTATAATGATGAAATACGAAATATACAGCAGAGCGGCATGAAATTGAAGAAATTTTCTTTATTATAACTACCTAATATCCATTCACGATCATCTTCTAGTAAGGTAGGCCATATTAAGATGGATTTAGTTATGCACCAAGTTATTTTGCACTGTTGCCAGCAATATTTTTTCATCTCCAGTTAAATATTTTTCGCAAGCAAATAAGATTGTGGTAACTGTTATTTTTTATTAATGTTAATCGTATTTACCTTAATTTTTAATCAGCTAAGTTTTTTTATAGATAATCAGCAATAGAATGATTTAGTAATATAGGCAACACTGATGATTTAAAAATATATACGTTAAACTTTGTTTTGATGTTTGCCAATATTACCTGCTTCAAACACTATAAACAAATATCATGGCTTACGTTACTAAAAGTTGATCCAGAATAGATATTACTTAACCTTATATCAAACGAAATATGTATCTATCAAAAAGAGCAATTGGTAATGATGTTATTATTAATTACAAATATTACACATAGTTTAGTCGCAAGTCTGTGTGGCAAAATATTAACTGAATAACTAACATACACTGGATTATTACTATATTTCTTGGTTTAATTATGTAGTTTTTTTGCAAAGTTACCGAATAAAGTAATAAGACTTAATTAGCATTAAAAATAATTATTGTTTGATTCTATCAGAATTTCAAAGCAGTATTGTTGCTAATCAGGTATTAACCAATATTAGATTATTGCATGAAATGGTTAAAATTATTATGTTTTAAATGGCAGTGTTGAATAAGTAATAATAAAAGTCTTAATAGTGGCAGAAAGACAAGAGACTAACCAAAGAAATACGTGTTCCTCGTCATTCATATTACTATAAACTTCTACACTGTTTATTCAATTATAATAAAAAAATTTATAGCCCCTCTAAACTGTTTTGTCGGTTCTGCTGCACCTTGTGTATTTAATAAATATAGATTGCTGTAGTACTCTGAATTATTTTAAATGTTTTGAAAATCAATTTAATCAATTTAATTACACAATTCGTAGTATTAAAATTCTCAAATTATACACTGCAATGAAAAAACTGCATTACTCAATATAATTACATTCCCACAGTCCAACAGACACCATTGTTTGTTGTCAAGGATGGTGAGCAACAGGAAATTCTTTTTATATTAAACTCCAACACTGTAACACATGTTCTTGAGATGATCAGTTGTGTCTTAAAAGCAAATTTAAAACATTAGGAGAAATAACAGGTACGTTGGCAATGTAGTAATTGCTTAAATTACAAACATATTTCCACCTTACCCTTGATATTGCTACTTGCTCCTTCTGGATGGTCCCATGTAACCCCTTTCATTTTAATCCACCATGGTGCCTGCACTGCACGGAATTCATCATGCACCTTCCGAATGTCTTCAGACACAAGCATTTCAAATACAAAGCTATCGCCAAAATTCTCGGCTTCTGTTTTGTACCCTGTTTCATCAATAAATTTTTGAAAATCCTTATTGGATACTTCGAACTTATCTAAGTAGAAGGAAGCCACAGTCATGTTACGCAGCGGCCCTTCGTGATCAGTTTCAAAGACTGGCTTATCAGTACCCATTTCGAAAGTGCCACCTTCGATGAACACCATCCACTCAAAGGCATCTTTAATGTTTTGATTATTATTATTATTGTCTGTGGGAGTGTTGAGCTCTTTGGAGTAAGTTTTGTAATCAGCAGGGCTTCCTTCTGCACATTGTTCTCCACGGTTTAATTGACAGCCGCAGTCTGTTTGTATGTGGTCTACATTAAGTACTAGTGAGATAAAACTTATAACAAGTAAGTACATTTCTTAGGAATATTTGAATTGTGGTGTGGCTAGTTGCAATTGATTTCATGCAGGCAAATTAAATACTGAAAATTACCAATATTAGCAGTTGGCGAGTTTCAATATGAGCAGATTTACCATTTAGTTTCTTATTTAAATTCAATGAAGGTGCAACCTAAAATAATTATAAAATAATAATATTGCGTGCAGTTTGACGTCTTGTCAACGTCATGTTTTGAAATGTCAAAAAGTCAAATCTGCCAACTACGAAATATTACTTGTTTTTAACACTTTATACAGGATAAACTTTCATCCGATAGATGGATAGATATTGGCGGATTTATTTTAATGTGAGTAACCAAATCTAGAAACTTTAGTGACTTTTATCTTGTGTTACGAACTTTCAACTATGCGAAACTTTTGCATTGTAAAAAGGGTATCAGGCCCGTATCTATAGTCCGTACTTGAGCATGAGTACGACTCAAGTCGTATATTTGGTTGCATATTTTCTATAAACGTTTATGCACCAAACGCAACCAAATATACGACTTGAGTAGTACTTAAGCTCAAGTACGGATTATAGATCAATGTGGTTATGTGGAAATGTCCATGTCAGAAAATATAGTTTTTAATGTTGAAAATGCCTTGTGATTATGTTGTTTCGTATCTTGTCTAATAGTTTTTCACCTATGTATGTTTATTTTCTCAGAAAGATTGGTCGAGTTGAGATCATTGAAAAATGTGACAATGAAATTGAAATTTTGCTATTAATAATGTCTATTTTAAATTTGTATTACCAATCCCCCAGGTAGCTCAAAACAAAATAATCTAGTCAGATTTCTTGTTAATGTGAGTAACAAGCTTATTATCGCACTTATTGTTATAAAAATAAAATGATTTACACGTATGGTGATTAGTTTTCCATTGTTACTCATGCTAATTGAAAGGTTTTAAGGCACTTGAGAGGTCACTGCTTCAACGTAATAGTTGCACTAAAGCGAGTTTTGACAAACTAAGAGAAACTTTTGCATTGTAAAAAGGGTATCAGGTCCGTATCTTTAGTCCGTAGTTGAGCATGAGTACGACTTAAGTCGTTTATTTGGTTGCGTATTTTCTATACACGTTACGCATCAAACGCAACCAAATATACGACTTGAGACATATAGGGTTGCCAACTCTACATTGGAAAAATGTCAATTACATCAAATGGGTTTGAAATTTTCGAAAGTAATGTTCGGTTTGACGTTAGGCATTCTTGATATGCACATTGAATGAGTTTTTACAAAATTCATTGAGAGTATACGGTATAGGCCCAGAAAATCCTGAGAGTATTCGGTGTATATGGAGTATACCCTATGGTAACACAACTGATAAGACTTTGTCAAATGGGGGGCGACAACGATGAAAAGCATAGAATGATCACATCAGTAGGATGTAAAGGATGGCAAAAATTGCGCGTCGACTTTTACATAGCTCCACGTGACATAGAAACGTTGGAAAGATTCATGGGTATCTTCATCAGCCGAGAACTTATGGGTTGGAACGTACTGACTACTTGCCTAAAATAATAGGAAGGAGAAGAAGAAGAAGAAGAAGAAGAAGTAGCCTTACTTAACACTGCAGGAAACTTATTTTTTTTATAACATTTGTCGATTGATAATATCATTCCTCGTTTGAGATCCTGAATTTGCCGTTTCATGTGTGTTCACTAAATGATCGCTAGATGAGGCTAGTCCTCCACACCAGAAGAAGAACGATGGTCAGCCTCATACAGATAGATTAAATGTGGAAGAATTATCGGTCTCAGAATCATCCAAAATACGTTATGAGAGTGGGAATGATGATTGGTAGATGGTAAAATACGTAAAATAGTGGTCTGATTTATTGTAGCCGGATTAATTTTAGTAAAGATGTAATTTTTAGCCAGAATTTTAATGCTTTCCTGGCATTCTTGCTTCTTTTTTATTTAGTAAACGATTGCAAATTTTCCTAGATTTAAAAGGTAAAGGATAATAATAAACAACCTTAATAAACCTGATGTGCCTCTTAACACTAGCATAACTAGCGGGAAGAAGTACTGCCTCAGAGATTTTTTGTTTGATTTATTAGTAAACAGGAATGTGTAAATCATGTTTCTGCCTGTAGTTTGATATTTTATGACATCTTCTCTTTACAAGGTCAGTGTTTCTTTTAAATCATATGTTCTATAAGACAGTGTAAAAAGTACCTTTTAACGAAGCCTATATCCTAATTCACATAGCCCTGTTTCAAAAACGTTCAAAACTCTTGTTATTTACAAATTACAGGAGTTAAAGTAACATTTTATCTTCGTTTTCGGTGGCAACGGAGAAAAATGTATACCAATTAATATTAATAACAATCTACGTTCGCAGATTAATATCTGGAAACAACTAACAGAACTGAACTGACATGTATAATCAATGAATGTATTATTAAATGAACGTGAAATGTTAAATGAACTTACAATTTTATATGAACAATTGTTGAAATGATAAATCTTTCCACCAGCAACACAACGGATTCTCCGTCGTTTACAACAGTAAACGTCAAGCCGCCGGCCGTTAGTGAATAGTGCCAAAAGGTTGCTAGGCCCAGATTAACACAGCTAACATTTATATCCTTCATCACAATACCGCAATTATGTTGTTATCGTATAGCTTATTTTTATTATACAGGATGTATCAGCCAAATGGAATAAATTCAATAATAAATAAATGGGGGCGTGTTCGAAAAAACGCTCGGACACGTCGATTGTTATTTTTAGTTGCGCATTTTTTTCAACAAAAACTTTTTATACAGGATGTGTCATGTGACCGTGGCCAATACCAACTTTCTTATTTTAAATGCAACACCTGGTATATTATTCAATTTTTGGATTCTTCAGAAAATTCTAGACATATTTTATGTACAATGTCCTATACCTATCTTCAACTGTTTCGGAAATATTAAGTGTTTTCAGATTTATTGCAAAAATTAACATTAAAAAAAGAAAATTATTTGATTACAGAAATTCGTTACAACACACTCAAAAACTAATAATTATTTCTTGATAATGTAAAAAAACAAAAAAAAAAAACAATAAATTTCAATGGAGGAGATGTTCAAAATGCTCGCCGTGAACCTCTTGGCAACATCCTAATCTTAAATAGAAATGTCTTCTAACGTTACTCAACATCTCAGGTGTGACCGATCTAATCGCAAGCATTATTCGTCTTCTTAAGTCAGCTAAGTCCAGGGGTTTAGTTTTGTATACAATACTTTTGACATATCCCCATAAGAAGAAGTCTAATGACGTCAGATCAGGGGATCGTGCTGGCCATTCCATCGATCCTCGCCTCCCTATCCACCGATTTGGAAATATTCGGTTGAGGTAGTTCCGGACATTGATTTGGTAATGGGGCGGTGCTCCATCTTGCGAAACATTTTATTTCCGAAACAGTTGAAGATAGGTATAGGACATTGTACATGAAATATGTCTAGAATTTTCTGAAGAATCCAAAAATTGAATAATATACCAGGTGTTGCATTTAAAATAAGAAAGTTGGTATTGGTCACGGTCACATGACACACCCTGTATAAAAAGATTTTTTGTTGAAAAAAATGCGCAACTAAAAATAAAAATTGACGTGTCCGAGCGTTTTTTTCGAACATGCCCTCATTTATTTATTATCGAATTTATTCCATTTGGTTGATACACAGTGTATAAAATACTTCATAAAATAATAGCTATTTATGGTATAAGTGAATAAAATTGCTTTATTCACGTGTATCAAGCAAGTTTTTTTCCAATTCGTTATCATAATTGTAGAACTTGCGTGAAGTGTCACATTGTCAGGTGACAAAGAAAATTTCAAGGATAGTGCGGATTCACCTATTTTTTTACTTTATTCAGTTTGTCAATGGTTATAGTGAATAAAGTAAAAATGTAAACATTTAATTCACCCATTCGATTAAAGTGTTGTTTTAATGATGAGATTCAATATACATATTGAGCATTTTAATGATGCGAATTGGAAAAAATATATATTCACCACGGAGATAAACGGTTTTTATTAACTCGAAGGTAAAGGTATCCTTTATCTCCATGATAAATAAATCTCTATTATTTTATTGTGATACATTTACGAATAACAATAGAAAATATGAAAAAATAATATATTATTTAGTTATTTATATATTACTTTATTGATTTACTTATTTAGTAAGTAGTACGTAAAACATGATTATTTATTGTATTCTTTTAATTGTATGGTGGTTTGTTGTATGTATTACGTTTCGTATCCGAATGTATCCTGCAATTTGAATAAAAAATTCTTATAACTGTTATTTTTTCTGTTGTTTATGTGTGTACCAATTATAATAATTTGTTTGAAAGTATAATATATCATTATAATAATTGATTATGCTCTGCTGTTTGCTTTCATAACAATTTTTATGACCATTATTATGATTAGTATCTCGTTTATGCCATGTTTTATAAACCTTAAAAATGTATGATGTACAAGTTACGTGCTTGATAAGACATGAGACAGAATATTTCTACACTTTTACTTAATGTACCAACAGCACGTGTTGCAAAATTTATAAGAATTACAGTCACATCAAATTGGTTTATATATCTTAACTCATGTCTTATTACCAATTGTATTGGTACCTGCTTTGTTGTATTGTCTTCTACATATTGTGGTTAAACAGGCGTGATACTAGTACGAAAATAGGCGAGAAAGTAGTAATTCTAATGTAGAATTAAGGGGAGAAATCACATAATCTGAATGAACACAAGAGTGGGTAGTAGACTTCAGTAAAATTATATTCAATTAATTTTGTATACGCACATAATTTGTATTTCTTGTGACGGACGGTTTTTGATTAGAAGAGGACATATACATATACCATATATTTCATTGCAATATAAATTTTGCAATAGAACTGTTTATTTTTGACTTTAATTAATTATATCGTTTATCGTTATTATTTCCTTGAAATAACATATTATTAATGATTCACAAGAACAAGACAACATTGTAAGAAATCAGCTTAAATATATTAAATATGTTACTTCACTATTTTAGGTGCTTAGTAATCTAGGAGATGCGATTTTTAGCTTTTCTAGACTAGAAAAGGTAAACATCGCTAAAAATTCTAGTAATCGGGAAATAATCGATATAATAGAAATTATACAAAATTGATATTTATAACCTAATTCAGGAATCAAAGAAGAAACAATTCAACACTAATCAATGAATAAACACTAATTGTACAAATATTCATAATCATAAATGATAATCATAAATAAAATCAATAATTCATAGCATTCAGAGGTTCAAAAAATTTAGTAATTTCAGATTGGGCTGTTAGCGGTCGGATTTGTTGTATATATGTTAACCTCGTTTTACTTTAATTTATTGTTATTAGTTGAATTATTACTTGTTGTAATATGTATTAAATTTTGTAATGTATTTGTATTCAATAAATAAAAAATAAATTAAAAAAATATCTGCATTGATGAAAGTTGATATGTCTTCATATCAAGTTTTCATATGCCAAGTATTTGTTTACATGAAAATGCGTCTGTAGCATGAACAATAAGCCGTATTTAGGCAGGATACGTATCCATTTTATTCGAAGAATTATAATTGTAGACGTATTCTTTATAATTTTTCGCCAATTTATTGACTATCGAAAATTCATAACATATTGTTGGGTTACCGATACTTTCAATTATTGAGTAAAGTTTCGGACAATTTACAATGTAATATTGTTACAATTTTGTTAGTTTGTTACTTATTTTGCACATAACTATGGCACAATATCACAATATTATCTATGTTGTTGTGTTAAATTGTAGCCTGATGAAGGATCTCGTATTAGGGACCGAAAGCTAGCCTCTTATCCATATTAAAAGAACTGTATTGGATTTTCAACGTGGATTTTATTTCTACTGTCCGTTCAATCATACTGACTACTTACACCATTTAAAAACTCAAGAGGACACTCCGACCTGTGGTCGTTAAATTATATTAAAAATATTGTGTTTTGTCTTGAATGAAAGCTTTAGGTATGTAAATTCCTAATTAATATTTTCTTCCAATACATGGAAATACTTAAATTCTATTGGAATTGGTCTAAATGGTCTAAAGACGTACAATTCGCCCAAAACGGTACAAGTACATATAATCAAATCCATTCTCTTCTTCAGCCCGCTGTTGTCCTGGACATATCCTTTTCCTATTTTCCCATTCATATCTGATCTGTGCCTTTTGATTTCAGGTGCCTGATTTTTTTTCATGCAATTAAAGAGGTGTCTGCCTATGCTTCTTTTTGTTTCGATTTGGTGCGATTATACATTTTATATTGTCCATCGTTCATATTACTGCCTGCACATTGCCTTTTAAGTTCAGCAATTTTCATTGCTCTATTGCACTTATATTTATGATTTTTTTTTTCAGTTTTATGTATTATAGTGATTAATATAATCTGTACTAAAATTGCCTCGTAGATATGAAAATCACGTATCCTACGTTGCGAAAGGAATTTTTATGAAAGGTACTAAACTTGCTCTAGTTATATAAATGCAATTTCATCATTTGCAATTATCGCAGCTGCTGAAATAAAGTAAATTGAGAGATTAATAATACGTGTGAGTCACTTTTATCACTCTACCTTAGTTTCAGTTTTTCGACCTTAGAATAATATATGCAGTTTCATATGTGGGACTAATTCAACAACGATTGTAACGACGGTTTTACTGTGCGTGACTTTACTACAATAAGTAGTTTTCATTGAACATACATTTTAATATATCATTCAGGGATAATTACAAAATTAGCCTTATTTTGAATAACTCATTTAATATAGACTAATATTACTACATATATTTAACGTTACATTAATTTTTGTGATAAAATTTGTACTGTAGCTAATGATATTCTTTCTTACGACCTTAACATTCATAACATTTACTTTTACTTATGCGTTTGAGCAATATATGGATGGTAGTTTGAATGAATATAAAACATTTGAAATATAATTGAACAAATTTATCTTTAAATACATATTTAGATTATTTTAAAATGATAGTTTAATTAATATCTTGCATATTCGGAGCGCATTATTGAATACGTTTTCAATGGATATCTACGTCTATTCAGAATCGATATGAATATTTTGTTTTTTTATATCATTTCTGCGGATATTGATTTTCACATAGTTATCATTATAATAAATTATAAAAATTAAAACATGAGGAAGGGAAAATAATGAATCATAATATTTATATACGTGTTTAATTTGTTTTTCTCTGAATCATTTTTACAAAACAATACAAAATCGCTATATTCAGTACTTTCAATTAGTATTTTGTTACAATATACAATTAATGGCCATTTTGTGTAGCATCAATAAAATTCTGAATCCCCGATATAAAGTTAGCAACTTATTCAGTATTTCACTTATTCTATTTTTTTAAAATACATATCACTAGTGTATTTCTCCTAACTAAATTAAAAATAAAAGTCTTTTGAACATCACGACATATTTGTAATGCAAATTACTGTTTTTGTTTTTTCGGCTTGGGTTTCTCCTCCTCGTCTCTTTTAGGTCCTGCGACGGCTGTTGCTTGAGGACTGGATACTGCAAGGCCTCCTTCTCCGGCAAGTGCTGTTCCTCTAGGTCCAGCGGCGGCGACCCCGCCAGGTCCTGCTAGAGCTATGGCTCCAGGTTGGGCTTGAGCAACACTGGATTCAACAGGTCTAGCTGATTCGGATTCAATTGCTAAAACTCATTAAAGTTAGTTACACGCGCCCTAATTATTTACCCTAAGTACACAATACCTTCAGATTCTGAATCGTCTTGACTTATATCTTGGACTTTAGCGTCAATTACTACGGAATCGTTATCATCATCCACGCCATCATTGTATCTGTAGTAGTCGAACGCAATTCCGGGGTTAACGTTGCCTTCGTATATTGGAAGAGGATTTTCTTCCACTTGGGCAGTCAAAGGCAAACCTTTTTCGTAATAACGTGATTGGACAGTGATGTCGTTATTTAATCCCTGTGATCTTAGAACGACGGGAACAACTGTTTTGTCAATGGCTTGATTATGTAATTGCAAAGGAAGTGCATCTCGAAGGAAAACACCCGCCTTTTCCGGTCCCCTGTGCTCGATATAGTTCTTCTGAACTGGCACTTCCTGTTGAGGTCGTACATTGGCTATTTGGCCTGTAATTGCGTTTCTTAGGAACAAATCTTGGATTGGCACTTTTTGAGTTTCTGCAGGTTTGTAGGGCTGAACTTGACGAATAAAGAAAGGCTCGTATTGATTGTATCTTTCTGGAGATTGGAATGACCCTAGTGGATAATTGGAGAACAAAGGTTGTCCATTCAGAATGAAAAATCGTTGGCCTGGTCGTAGGTTTACTAGGTTTCTGACAGGTTTCTTCGGCTTCACTGGTTTCTGAATTTCAGGTTCACTTTCGTCTAATTCAATTTTTTCGGGCTTCATCTCTAAAAAAGCACATATACACATGTTATTTCGTACAAAAAGAGGTAACCTTGCAAATAAGTACTAGCATTATTAGCAACAATATTTGCTTATAATGAGCAAACAGCGTCAATTATATGAGATGCTTTTTCGTCGCAATGAAGTAGATAACTTAGATTTTAATTGAGTAACGGTGTTGATTAAGTTTAATTACTCAGAACCAGGGGATAATTGAGTTTATAACGGCCTTGGCTAAATAAATAGTACATTAAGAATTACTATCAAGTGATTGTTTTCAATGATTTGTTCCGAGTAAGTTATAAAGATTCACAATGCCATGTCAAATTTCCATAATGTGGTGAACCGTTAATTGATATTCATTATAAAACACTTCTATGTTTATTAGGTCATTGCCAGTCGGCTATATAAACAATCCATTACCTCGCATGCACATCATATAACAAGTACAACGACACGCGACTTTATGTAATAGCGCAATGATAATTTCACTTTCAGTACAGTTTTATTTCTTAATTAATTCAAACCGTCATGCGAAAACTTAAGCGAGCGTTGCGATTGGAGGAAACCCGTTATCGAGACCCATCGAGGCTCATCATAGATATCATTATCGTGATCCACAGGTAATAGATTGTCTACAATTTTCCGCCAAAACAGTTTCTTCACTTTTAAGCAATGTTGGTAACAGGTCAATTTTCATACAGGAAGATGTGAATTTAATTGCACATATTCTACATGCAACTATTTGAAAACATAATTAACGTTGCTTTGTTTTTTTTTTTTTGTGTTATGTACCATACGAAAATATGGTCTGCAGCAAATTATATAATTCATACAGCAGCGAGTAATTGGGGGAATTATAGTAATAATTGGTGAAAACATAAAATAATTCATTGCAGGCCTGTAGCAGGCTTTACTCATGTGCCCATAATTATTAAACTAACAACATTTTCCCCATAAACATGACAATGCATGTAATGCATTGGGTATGTGATTATTTAAAAGACGCAAAGCGGTTGAAACAATTAAAATATATTGGTGGTGGTAAGTATTTCATCTTATTTAGTAGTCCAAGTATCTGTGAGTTAAAATAATTAATAGTGCGATATTACATGAACTAAGGACTTACAATAGGTTGAAATGATTTACAGTTACTCCACGTTGTATTCTCAGTGTCAATTAAAATTCATACTGGCAATTAAATTAATGTTGTGATGAATTCAAATGTGGGCACCTCGAACAATGCCGATTTCCTATATTTGTGTTGTCCTCATTTATGGCTAGATTAGAAATGCATATGTAAGCAGATTTTCTTATAGTATGAATATTTATTCCTCACATTATTCTTAAAACAAACTGATCTGAACGCCAGATACAAAATTTCTGGTGTATAAAAACTAAATCAAGGTTTTTTATTTTCCAAATGTACAGGGTGTCCAAGATAAGGATCAGCTGCATGGGGATCTCGGTAACTTGTCTTGCAGAGCTAAAAAAGTGGCAATGAGAAAGTGCCTTTTGTTTTTTTACACCTTTCAAATGACTTCAGAAAAACATAAAAAACGATATCGCAAAATTTCGGATTTTGTCGAATATCTCCGTAAGTAAGCGGAATTTTCTGGTTTTGTCAAGAGAATATTACTGACCACTAAATTGGGCAAATTTTTGTAATGTACCCGCCTTTTTGTAACTTTAACGGTTTTCGAGATCCCCATGCTGTTGATCCTGCATGGGGATCTCGGAAACCGTGAAAGTTACAAAGACGGTAAAACGTAAGTAAGTAATGATTTTACAAAAATTGGATTATAGTTTTGAGAAAAACGTTCCTGCCTATTTTTCTTCTACATATCCTAACCATATCAAAATGAATCAACATGAGGATATGGCCTGTCGACGGAATTTTGTTTATTTTTATTTAATGAAAATTAGATCTTTTATAAGAAATTCTGATTTTTGCGATTTCGTTTTTATTTTTTTCTGAAGTTATTTGATAAGGTATATTCAAGCTAAAGACACTTTCTCATTGCCACTTTTTTCGCAATAATTGCCGGCGCAGCACCATTGCCCTATTTGAATACTTTCATGCGTTGAATACATTTTCTGTCAACAGTTTTGACATTTGATATTTGACATATCTTGGACACCCTGTATATGACTAATGTATATTTTCCCGTTGTATTTATTTTCCCGCCTTTTAAATTTTCATAAATTAAGCTATATAATACACATTTTCTTGCTAATAAATTAAGCCAATTGCAAATTCATTCTTTGATAGTAACTTTGAAATATACTAATAAACACTAATACCAGAATTTGTGAAACAGAACTAAAGCTACTTTGGGACTAAATATTTAATTCTTAATTAATTTCAAAATAATTTAATTAAATTGGTTGCATGCTGGTTTAAATATCGGTTTCTGTATGTGTTACAATAACTTACCTGCAGGTCTTTGAGGTGGGATCTGCTTCGGATCAGTCGGAATTTCTTCTGCATCTTTATCGGTTGGAGGTATATGCGCTGGTTTTGGATATCCTGCGACGAAAATAGGCCTTTGGGGGAACGGCTGCCCTCTAAAAAGGTTGGGATCTAATCCTGGGTGGGGTTGTGGCTGGGGCTGAGGTTGGGGTTGAGGTATTAAGAAATTGCCTGGTGGCGATCCTGGGTTTAAAAGGAAAGGCTGTCCTGGTCCTCCAGGATAATACAACACTTGCGGCTGTACAGGAAGTCTGTAAAATATTAGATCAATATGCAGATTTTAATATGACATATAATTACCTTTACCTACATTTCAATATTAATAATGGAGAATATATTTTTCCGTTCTAACTTAGTAAGTCATTGATAATAATTTTACAAAAATTGGATTATAGTTTTGAAAAAAACGTTCCTGCCTATTTTTCTTCTACATATCCTAACAATATCAAAATGAATCAAAATGAGGATATGGGCGGTCGACGGAATTTTGTTTATTTTTATTTAATGAAAATTTGATTTTTTTAAAGAAATTTCTGATTTTTAATCGTGATTTCTGAGGGGAAAAAATGTCAAAGAAACTATCAATTATCAAAGAAACGACTTTCATAATACTGATTAATGTTTAAAGCTTGAACTACGATAATCAGAGCTATTTAAACTAACTTTAATATTAAAAGATAAAATAATACTTCTGTTCACTATTAAAAAAAATGATAGCTATTATCTGGGACAGTTTTATAATATTAAAAAATCAATTTTATTGTAGATATAACAACGAATTATGCCTAAATGAATATAACTTTCATGGAAAAATAATTGATATCACCGTCATAGCTTCACTAATTTTGAGTGGCTACGATCAATTGCCGTATCGTAATCAATTGCTTAGAATATAATACTTAATATCCATGAATTGTTCACCTACAACAATAGGTATTTAAAAAATTATGTTTATAAATATACAGGGTGACCATGATAAGGATCATCAGCATGTTGAACTCGGAAACCGTAAAAGCTACAAAGGCGGTTAAATTATAAAAAAAATGTTGCGCAATTTAGTAGACAGTAATATTCTGTTGAGAAAACCAGAAATTTCCGCTTACTTCCGGAGATATTCGACAAAATCCGAAATCTTGCGAAATCGTTTTTATTTTTTTCTGAAGTTATTTGAAAAGGTATAAGAAAAAACCAAAGGCACTTTAACTTTTTTATAGTTTAACCACCTTTCTAACTTTTACGGTTTCCGAGATCCCCACGCTGTTGATCCTTACCTTGGACACCCTGTATGTAAGTATATATGCGCTGTAAAAATTATGCATATCACGTTTCAAACTATTTAAAATAAGAATTTCAAATTTTTAGTTTTATTAATGTTATATATTCACACGGTATCATTGTGAATTACTGAAATGTGCTTAAGAAAAGCTGCATTTGGAGCAAAATATTACAATTTTACAACTAAGACCCTAGTTGCCGATATTTACGTGACTCTTTGAGCCATTGTTGCTCAAACAAAAGGGTGCATATAGTCATCCCCATGAGAGCTGACAATGACTCTTGATTTTTCGAACAAAACATCGAGTTTTCTGTGCTTGTTCCCATGCTTAAGGTAAATGTAATAGAGTAAAACGAAATACGAAACAGATATTGAATTCCGGCAATATTGAGCAATGAGACATTATCAGTTCTCAAGGGGTCTACTATATTACATTAATTTTTGCGTTTGTCGTACGTTAACTATAACCAGAAAAGTGCAGCTGTTAAAGAAAAGAAAAGTATTGACCTAAAATCTTCGTAAGTTCTTTTCCTCGTAAAAATGCTTGAGGAATAACCCACTTAAACAATTTAGCACCCTGTATAAGACCATTTTTTGAATAACTAAGTGCTCACGTGAAATGTTAAATTGAAAGCGTAATTACTATCACATTTGAAACAACTTGTCATAATTTTTTACATAAATATTTGCAATTTTAGTGGCCATCCTGTACCGAAATAAGTTTTTATTATCTACTGATATTATGTTGAGCATAATTGTAATGTTTCAACATGACTACATTGACACAAATAACAACAATATATAGTAAATTGATATGATTTATAATACAATTTACTACAAGGTAATTTTCCTAGTTTCACTTTCTTTCTGTCTGATTCTGAGAAAACTATTGCTGTAGCAAATTCAAAAGATTTAACTGCATCGTGTGTAATGTTCGTATTACTGGAACGAAACGAAATAGATATCCATTGCATAGAACACTGATCGTTACAATGATTTATGTAACTTTAAATGCTGGCAATTATGCAAAACATAACTGTTTTCTGCTCCAGCACTCTAAAAAAATCTGTGATTGCATATGCAAAATGCAAAACGTCCGTGATTAAGTAGAATGTTCGTGATCGCTTTTCCACTCGGCCAAGCCAATTGCAAAAATGAATTTTGCACATTCGAATTCAGAAATGAATATAAATATAAATCCAGGAAGAAATTAGATATATGAAGTAGAAATTGATTAAATTAATCGGTAAGATATTAATCCTTACCCTTGATTCTCAGGAACTCCTGGATAGTATCCTCCGTATTGCAGTTGAGGATTCAAATAAGGGTCATAGTTTAATGGACCAGGAAAATGTGGCGCTCCTCCATAGAAAGGCAATTGTCTACCTTGTGGAATACCGTATTGTTTTTCTTTAACTGTTTGTGGAATTTGACCATAGGCGCAACTCGTTACCAATAGCAAAGTCAGTCGATACATCTTTATCTGAAAATAAATATTCTTATTAAGTATACAGATATATACATACATGGTCTAATTACAATCAGAAATGTTACGCTATTTAAAAACAATAGTGATTTTTAAAACTTCCATTTTACCTCCGGTGTATAATTGATAATGAAAAACTCATCAAGGATTTCAATAAATTCAGCTACATTACTCATTATTTCTAAAGCAAACCAGAATGTATACAAACAAAGTACGAATTCTTAAAATAAAACAAACAACATTTCGTGAGACTTGGTTTTGCCAAAACGGCGGGAAACTTAATCATAGCTGACTTAATCATAAATTCGAATCACTTGCAATTGCACACTAATTGTGAATCCATAATAAATAGACGAACTAATAATTTTAAACTGCAATAATGTTCGTATTATAGGACCGAAAAACCGCCGAAAAAAATTTACTACATATCCAACCTCGAATAACCTGAGTTATTTTCCTCGAGCTTGAATTTGTAATAGAATTGATACAAACTATGTCATCTATGATTAAACATACAAACACTGAAATATAACATTTGACATCTACGTGTTTAACAAGATAACTTGATAAGTGTAATTAATAGCCATACGTAATATTTCCGAGTATTCCGAGTAAACTATAACTAGATGAATGATTATATAATGTACGTAACAACAATTTTTAAATTCATATAGTGTTCCTAGAGTGTATTTACATTTTTCATGAATGCATTATACAATTTCATTTATCTTAATGTAGAATTTATGTATACGTAACTATACCATATTTATCATCACAAATCTCATAAACTAAGTAATAATACATTTGGGTGATTTTTAGTGCCAAGTAGTCCTTAAAAACATGATATTTGGCTAAATAAGTTTCCTATGTCTAGCTGCGTGGCTTTCACAAAATATTTATATCATGTAACTGCTGGAGAAAATAACACCAGATGGAGTATCTCTAAATCCATCTATATGCATTTTTTAATATTTTAGAAGTCACTGATGTTGCGGATTTATATGGCGCCTTTCTAAATCACCTGTAATATCTGTTTTAAATTGCTATCTATAATTTTATGTGAGTATATTTGACTAAATTCGCATTTTAATTAATTATCTAAAAATATAATGCCAGCGATTTCTACACATAGAGATAATATTGTTTCTGCTCATCTTAGTGGGATTTTTTTACACATTATTAGTTATTGTAATGAATTCTTTGTGCAATTTTGCTTAATTGTGAATAGGAAAATCAATTTTTATTAACACGCTCTCAGGAATAATTGGGTAATAAACAGCTATTATAAAATTACAAAACAATTTATAAACAAGGAAATAGAGTAGGTGATGTTGATGTAAACAAACTTATAATAATATACGTAATAAATATAAATATACTCTTAATAAAATAGTAAATTTGCAAGTGAATTATTCTATATTCTTTTATTGACAAAGTGCACAGTAGATCGTGGATCATCTATGATTCTATGATATGTATGTACCACGAAGTAACAACCTCCAGCATTTTTATGTTATTTCTAAAATAAGTTTTAAAGCAGCGTTTCCAAAATTGCGAGTAGGGATCTACTAGTGGGTCGTGCATCCATATTTGATGATACGTGACAAAATATTAAAAAAATAAAATTCATATCATGTGGCGAAAATAAAAATAAACAAAAAAATGCATGAGGATGAAGTGCTCCGCTATAAATTCTGTTTCTAAAAAGTTGCAATGTTTAAAAGTTTGGGAACCTCTGTACTAAAACAATGCTGAATATAGTGATCCTTGATATAGCTTCCTGATTTTGTTTTTTAATAAAAATCGGAAAGGTACTCATATATTTTAAAAGTACAAAAATAAAATAAAATAACTCTTAAAATTAGTTTTATTTATGATTTTATAAAATTATTCCATACAAAACTAAATAACAAACTGAAATGAACAATACATTCAGGGTGGCCCAACTATCCTCGCTTGGACCATTGCTGCTAGACAAATGAAAATTGAGGAAAAAAATTGATTGGAACTTATTGGACACTTAATGTGCTACTTTTCAAAATTATTTTCGAGTGTACAGAGTGTACCATAAATCCGGGACGGCATTTGGTCTCATTTTTAAACGGAACACCCTGTATATTCTTTCATTTTTGGAATCTGCTTTTTGTGGGCTTTACAAATCATTTTTATTTTTAGGGATCAGATGCTATGTTGCCAAGTTATTCACATTTTAATCAAATTTAACGACACATCATGGACGTGGCAAAAAATCAACAAAACCTTATTGATCTCTTAGAAATGAAAGATTCTAAGTATGCAAGTACCCAAGCAATGTGCTAAACGACACACAATATTTGGAGTCACGTTGAATACACAGGGTGTTCTGAAACAACGATCGAATTTTGCTATTTTCAAATGGCTAAAACATATTGAGATTGATTGTTATTTACCTATTAGAAAGTATTATTAGATTATAGTCCATATGCTACAATTGAAAAGCTCTTTAGATGAGCACTCAGAATATGATGTTATATACAGGGTATTCCATTTGAAAAAAAAAGAGTTTTAGCCACTTAAAAATAACAAAATTGTATCGTTGTTTCAGAACAGTCTATGTGAGTCAAAATATTGTGTATGCTTTGGCACATTGCTTGGGTACTTGCATACGCAGATTCTTTCATTGATCTCTTATAATAAGGTTTTGTATAATTTTTTTCCAGGTTCATTATTTTTAGTTAAATTTGATTAAAATGTGAATAACTTCGCAACGTTGCATCTGATCTCAAAAAATAAAAATGATTTGTGAAGCCCACATAAATCGGATTCCAAAAATGAAAGAATATTAATAATATCCATTTAAAAAAGAGACCAAATTTTGTGTCCCGGATTTATGGTACACTCTGCACACTCGAAAATGATTTTGAAAAGTAGCACATTAAGTGTCCAATAACTTCCAATCAGATGTTATCCTCAATTTTCATTATTATAGCAGCAATGGTCCGAGCGAGGATAGGTGGGCCATCCTGTATATGACGTTCATCAGGAATTTTGATCAAAAAACAAAATATGTCCTCTGAATTATTACTTAATCTTCTTCGTATTATAGATTCATTTCCTGAAACAAAAAATCTGTCTGACTATCTTCTGAACTTGGCTTAATCACTTTCACTGCATCAAATATAAAGTCTTTGTTATTTAATTGATTGCCTGAAAATTCGGCCTTCGGTGTTTTCGCAATTGATATTAATATTATTCTTCAATGACCTGAGAATATCAGAACATCATAATCTGTTTCCATACAATCATTTGGATATATTCTAGACAATAGTTTTGCAGATGAAAATCCTAATGTAAACTTAAAACATTTGTTTAAATGGAATCATGTTTCCATGTTAACCATGTTTATTATTATCAGACCGATTCTATGCGCAAAAAATGTGCAATTTTACCATCTTTCATTTCCAAGCTCGTAACGAAGGTCGCTAATATATTATATTCGACAGTGTAATAATATTCTTGTAACTCTAAATGTGGCCAAACATTTAACCAGTTATACTACTTGACCATCAAAAATAATAACACGTAAGTGGCTAACACTACCTAAATTGCATTGTCCTCGGTGAGTTATTATGTTATATTCTAGGCCGTTATAATTCGTAATAGTAATAAACATAATTTATGTAATGCTAAGACAAATAATTATGCTACATTTATTAGAAAATAATTAAAATCAAATTAATATTAAGATAAAATACAGAACGTCTATATCAACAATTACAAAATACAATTAGTACAGTTCCCCCATAAGATATTTTTATACTTATTTTATTACTTTATACATACATTTATTTCTTGCAGGCGCTAAAATTAGACAGAAATAAGTATCTAAGATACAACTTTTGTAATCTAAAGCAAAATAATATTGCCGCAGTAGAAATATATATGTAGTTGCAAAAGTTATTATACTATTAAACTACAAAAAGGAAAACTTTCTCTTAATATATGTGTATATGAAAATTGGTTGATTACTGTATGATTAAGAAATAATTTTATAAATAATTATACTCTTTGTCTGCACTTGGTTTAATTATTGTATTAAATAATTTGTGTTACATAAATTTAATTCAAACCTGACTATTTTTCTATGATTTAATTAGAAGCGAAATTTCACGAAAAAGTATTCAAACTTATGTCGTTAAATTTCGTGCAAATATTGACAGCATATTTTATATATTTAGATTTAGATGTAAATCAGAACCACTATATGTTACTTTGTAAAGCGGATTTTATTGACGCAAAATACCTACAAACAGGAAAGCACCGTTAGTTTGAAGCCACCTTAATGTTTCGCATATACAAAACTAGTTTTAGATTTGATAGGACGATTAATTGATTCAAGATATTTGTTTGGAACTTACGAGTACGTGGGTCGTGGGTTTATAGCTATTAAGGCTTCAAATGGCCAAGCGTTGTACTGTTACATAATAACACAGCTGAAGAATAAAATTAATAATTTGATATATAGCTCTTTGGGATTGTCAGTGATAAACAAACTGCAAATGCCGACCTATAATTGATGAATATATTAAATATTAAATAATTTAGTACAGAAATTAAAATATTTTCTGTAGATAGGTATTCTGTATTGAAGATATCATGTGAGCGATCTGAGACATGTAAACGATTGTTTAGTGAGTAAACATTGCCATTTAAATAAAATAAAAATAATTGCCGATCAAAAATGTAAAAATGAAAAAAAAAGTTAGACAATAATTATGTCAACGGCGTTCTGGGTTTCAGTAAGTAGAAGTGAAACAGAAACCTTAATAATATTAATGTAAACCTTGATTTAAAAAAAATAAATCTTAATTTATCTAATTAAATAAATCTGAAACTTTCTAAAACGAAAAATCCAGTGAATTAACTTAAATCAATCTCGTCTACTAGGGAAAACAATTATTTCAATAATACATTACTGCATAATTATTTGTATAACAAAAAACTTTGCCAAATAACAAGGAATAATTTTTGAAGACGACTTGGAATATATAGTACAAATTCTGCCAAAACTAGGTGTTGTAAGCAACTTGTGTATTATTATTGTAAATTATTTAATAACTGTACGTTATTATTTGAATATTTTAAATTGCTACTGATTAACCAAATGTAATTTTATTGTATTCCTTAAATTAAAATATATGTGCAATAGACACAATTAGTTAATGAGACATTACGGAACAATAATGAATTAATTTCGTTAGTAAGTACAGTGAAACCATTTACGTAGTTATTAAAATTTAAATGAGTAACATATTAAGAGGTTTCACACGGCCATTTAGTATTTAAGTGAAAACAAATATCAAAATTATAATGAACACATTGATGAGAAATTGAATTTGACCCCAATCAGCAGACTTTTGTTTTTAATTAATCATTATATTATGACTTTATTTTAAAGCAAAAAGATAAAGGCAACGGTTATTATTTTTAGGTTATAAAATATATTGTTGTAATAATATTTGTGTTTGCGTTTATTAACAAAATATATAGTTGCTAAGTACATTTTATATACTGCGTCTTAAAAATTCAGTACCTCACAATCTTATAAAAGGACGAAAATTGAATACTTTTGTAGGATATAAATTTTCAATTAGTATGATAAAATTATGTGGTAGACACATCAGAGTTTTTTATATTTTTTTGTAATATTATTAGAAAACGTTTATGATCTAGACACAGTGACAACAATTTTCAAAGAATCATCCACAGGTATCTCAAACCATTGTATAGTTTCATGGAAGCATTTAAACTCTTGTAAAAAGTATATTGAAACGTAGCGATGGTTATTTTGCCATAAGAAACGAGTCTGTTCCAGTTCAGTGTAATTATAGTATTTATTGATAATAACATACGCCTGACTTATATTGTTGTTGACGAAGATGTTGTTTCCTGTTTCAAAATATTCAATTGTGTTTACTTTGATGGTGATATTTGTTGTTTATTTGATTATTTTGCGACGCTGCTACCTAATGGGCCCGAAAGTTGATTGAGCAGAAATTCTCGGATCTACAATACCCAGAATCCGTATTAAGTTCGCAATATGATCAACATAATTAGTGTTCTTCGTATAACATTCATATTTTGATAATATATACATAGGTAAATAATACAAATTATAGTACAGGTACATAATCGAAAAAAATTACAAAATATTTTATTCTACGTAGAGAATACGGAATTGTTTGGGAGAGATGAACAGAGTTTATTGAGCAGAAATTCGCGGATCTACTGAGTTTAACAATACCCAGAATCCATATTAAGTTCGCAATATAATCAACACAATTAGTTTTCTTCGTATAACATTCATATTTTGATAATATATACATAGGCACATAATACAAATTATAGTATAGGTACATAATAGAAAAATTTAACAAATTAGTTTAATCTACGTAGAGAATACGGAATGAATCGGATACGGTTAAATAATATTCACCAATAAATAATTATAAGCACAGCGCAATTGATGATAGTGGAATTGTAGAAACAAGATAGTCTCACCGCATTGATGATGTACATTACAAAGATAAATCCATATAAATCTGAACAGACTCTGGAACATCTTCTGGTTGAGAACCCATGAAATAATATATTGGAATACTAACGGTGTGTATGGCTATAATTTAGAATCAATGAAACGAAACCTATGTTATCATATTCCGTACTGACAGCCGTTAAGGAAGTACCGTTAAAAAATAATTTAGCCTCTATATTCCATACATATAAGTTGTACTGATTTTCCTTTTTGGCGCTTTTACGTACAAGAAATCTAAACGCAATCTATTACACGAAAAATGCGTAGCCCTATGTTGTGAGAGTAAATAAATTTGTTAAGCGTGAAAAAAATGTTCAATGCTATCAAGTACCGTACAGTTAATTACAAAAATTAGTTTCTCTGGGTAACGTAGTAAACATCATTATTTTATTATGTGACTAGTCTCATGCTAAACATAAGTGGTACATGTTTGTAAATAATTTATCATGTCTAAATTAAACTGTACGGTGCTTGCACTAATCACTGACATTGATTTCCAATTGAGGTAACGACTTTCTGCTAAGTTATTACTTCAATATATGCAGATTGAATATATCGATGTTCTTTACCCAAACGCTCAAAGATAGATTTTACTCTGTATGTCAAAAAATATATTATATTTATACTCTGTCAAATGAAAATAATAATGTAAGGAATAATAACTTCAGAGTATGTTGTCAAGAACCAGTAGCTCGAAATCTTTGTTAGTAATTTTCTTTGCTTAGCAAAAGCTAGTGACTAAAATTTTCATTATCTCGCAAAATTTCTTATGGAATGTGTAAACATGTTGTGGTCGTGTGATGACAATTAACGGCATTATCAAGTCAAGAAGAAAATAGGGGATGGCTATTAAAAAAAAAATAGAAAAAACCTAATTCAATAATTGTATTTGCAAACAACAGAGTTTTTGATTTATTTTTGTTTGTTTTCACCTTTTAAATTTTTCCATTGTATTTTTATCAAAACATTTTTTCTGTAAGGTGTTAAAATGTGTATGGTATCATTTTGACAATTAAAGGAACTAACAAATCAATACAAAAATAGTAGCTTGTAATAAAAGAAAAACGTCGATCACGTGGCGTTACTTATAAAATAAAATAGACCTCTCCGAGAATAAAGCAAACTGTTACAATATTATTGAATTTGCTCTATTCTTTAGCCGCTTATTGTACTATATGTTGTATATTGTAGGTATATGGGAAGCTAGTTGCACATGAGTAGGTTTTTCTAACGTTCAATCGCCAAAAGAATCTTTACACGATGCACTGATGACTTCTGACCCACAATGTTTTTTCGTTTTTTCGTATAACTTGACAAGAGGCCACTTGCGATATAATGATAATGTTCCACGGCCAGATAGCATCATTATACATTTTCTTTAAACTTTCTCCGTATGTATATGACAGTTTTTTATGGGTAGATAGTAAGTTCTATAGTACTAACTATAATTACAAACAAAAATATTTAATTAGGCATTACAAACAAAAATACTTAATTACAGATCATCCATTATAGATATGAATTGTCAAATTCATGGTCGGGCAAAATGTCACATTGTATAATAATTTTGACAGTGTACTAGTAAAAAACTAGTAACAAATATGCCATTGATGTCAACATGTGTGTTGAGATTGTGAGAACTCAATGAATAATCATATTAATTTGGCCCAATGGCACTTTGACAATTCATATGTATAATGGATGATCTGTAGGCATTTGAATCGTATATTTCAGAAACCAGTTAACTGTACTTTTCAAATTATCGAGAAACAAAGAAAAACACTATATCTTTTCATATTTTATACTACTATATTGTTATTAAATGTTTCATAAATTCGAATGTCAGTTAAAGAGATGATGACACAGCAAATTATACGTTTTGATTACTGATATACCGTATTCTGTAAAAAAGAAAAAAATATAAAAATGTCTGTAGATGGGTTTCTGAAATAAACGATTGATTTATGTATAGAATTCATTTGAAACATATATAACTGTAATAAGATATTTACTCTTATCATATTTGAATTATCACTATTTTCTAAAATATTATAGGTTTATTAAATCTATTTAATCAAAATTAAGGATAATCGTAAACTCTATAGCTTAGCGTTTGTAAGACATTCACATTCATATTCCTCTTTGTTTATGGAAAAATCTTATCTTTTTATTTATAATTATTCAAAAATTGTAGTTAATCAATATAATATGGCCTAACATACATTGAAAAAGAAATGTAGACACTGATATTGATATTGAATAGGGCAATAGTTATGATCTGCCCTTAACATTTTATTAAATTTTGTATTGTGTAAAACATATTTGGATTACTTAAAAATACGTCAAATAATGGAAATTTTTCAATCACTAATACGTTCTAATACGTTCAATAACCTTTATAAAGTATGCAAAAATAAAAATAAATGAATGTACAATGTACATCGTAATATGTATAATTTTCTTGATAATAAAGTGCATTAATTAATTATCACATAAATACATTTCAAATTTTATTTGTATTAATATAATTGTGAAATTAGATAACAATTCACATTGTTTACTGCGATATAATGGAGTATTATTGTTGTTCATGTAACAATTTTAATGTAATGAAAGAATATTTTTCTACGAAAGTGTTGAAAGACACGTTTTCTGTCATAAAATTTAACCTTGAAAGTTGGTATTTGTTACAAGGAGTGCAGAAAGTACTTTCCGCACTTATATGAGTGCGGAAAGTACTTTCCGCACTCACTTTCCGCACTCCAATACCTCTCTTTTGATTTTTGAGGCAATAAATCGGACGAAACTGTGGATGCAATGGCCGCAAGTTCCGGCGGAGTGTTTGTTATATCGTCACTATCGGAATCCATTATTGATATTCTTCTACTTCCAGTATTAATGTATAAATTTCGAGTCTCGATTTGGTGACAAGCGATTTATAAATTTTCTGACGTTTAAATTAATGACAATGACATTTATTTTAAATTAATGATTAAATTTACATTAATCTTTAGTTTTCTACACTTTCGTAGAAAAAATAGTATGTAACACTCTTGCGGAAATGGCCATTGCAAAACTCGTATGAATGGAGCACTCGCTGGCGCTCGTGCTCCAACTTTCATACTCGTTTTGCAATGAAGCCCTTTCCGCACTCTTATTACAATATACTATTATGCACTCTCGAATTTGTAGAAAAATTGAGGTTTTAAACTAATTTTGATATCAGATCTTGAAAAATCAGTTGTTTTTCAGAATATTAGTTCTTATAATTATTAATTTACAATCCTAAATTTAATTCTTCTTTAAAATTTCTTAAAATAAATAGCACCTATAAATATTGACAAACCTACTGTCTTTTTCTTAAAATGGTAACACCCCAGTAACATTTTTATATTTCGGTGGATTTAAATTTAAAAAAATAATTTAATATGTATCTTTGCTGAATGGATGAATTACATTTTAGCCTTAGTTAATAACTAGCCAATAAATAACTTCTATTAAAATATTGTTAACGTAACTATTTTATTTTAGATTGAATAAATCTAATATAATAGAAATCATATGTATTATTAATAAAAACAAAATAATGACAAGTGTAACCCCAACTTTCAATCGGCCATGTTTAACCAAAAACTAATCATGTGTGAAGACATGATCACTGTTTTATTTTATTTTGTAAGCTTACAATCCTTAATCTGTACTACGTCTGATTAAGTAAAAATAATTAGAATATAAATATAGGGGGTGTATAAATAGGCAAAAGAACTACACGTGGCGATGATGGTCATAAAATTCTGAGACGAAAATTTTAAAACCAAAATGTTTAAAAACTCATGTTTCCTGAGTCTGCACGAGGTCCGGACAGTTTTAACATCGTCGTGTAATAAGCATTATTATGCATATTTTCATAAAAATACACCCGGCAACGGTGAACTTCGTTTATGTCTGCGTCGAATTTTGACACTTAGAATAACGAATTCATTTAATCTTGTTGGTTCCAATTTTTCTTCAATCTTTTTTTATTCTTCTTCCAACATTTTGGTATTTTTGATTTAGAATTTTATGACCAACATCATCACATGCAGACATTTCGCCAATTTATATAACCCTGTACAATACAGAACTTGTAGGTTTCAATGTTATTAGATATATTCAATTCACATAATAATAAAACTTTTTTTATTTAAAAAATAACAGGAAGATTTAAAAACTTTGCAGCCAATAATTGAAAATAATTCAAATTAATAAAATCATTGTTTGTCTATTTGTTAAATTTATGACTATAAGAAACATAATGTTTATGCAGTCATGAAACACTATTTTAGATTGTAAGTATTTACGGGCTTGCTTTTTTAAAATATAGAGTAACAAATCTTATCTACTAAATTTTGTATTGTAAAAAAAAGATTGTAAAAAATGCGATCTGTAATTTCGTTTCTTCATAAAAAAATGCTGTCGTGCTTTATTTTTGGCCCTGTATATATTAATTAATTGCTATGTATAAGTATATAATTATAATCTTGCAGTTTGTAAAATATTCAGAATGTCTGATTTATATTTATAATTATTATTATTATTATGTGTATTATATGTATTATACAAACAACAGTTTGTAGTTTATTATGATTTTGTATATAATTAGGTACTTAATAATATTTCAAATAATAAAAAAAATTGCCGTCACAAAATGTATAATTTTAACATAAATGTTGGCTTACATGTTTTCTTAGGAGCACGTTATGCTGGCAGTACCTAGGCACAGTTAAGAACGGTGAGTAGCTTCTTCGTTGGCGCAACGACCTCTCTTATAGACTCCACCAGGTGGGGAGCAAAATACAACCGAAGCACTCGCAATATTAATGCGTTTTGTCACAGGTCATAATTTTATATATACCCAGATAGTCGCTCACATTTGCATATTTTCCGCGCATTTGTGGAAGAGTCACGCGGGTGTGAGCACGGGGATGAGATTCCCATCCGTGGTTGGGCTTCCCCTTGAAATCATCAGAGGCGTAGCGGTTTCACTTGCGTCGATTAACCTCGTTAGTCACAATCAAAATTTTCTAGCGATGGGATTGCGGGATCGAAACGACCACGGTGTCAGGGACTACACACGCAAGACCCGATCGGTGACTATTTTCACGTCCGCGACTCAATTTGAAATTACTGCCAAAAGTAATCATATCAATATTAATCGAGTCTGGACATGGATTGCCCATCATTCGAATATTTGACACAAATTAATCTAATGATTGTATTTAGCGGATCTGCTATTTTTTTATTTATGCAAAGTTGCGTAGATTGTTTTTATGTGAGTTTACCTTTAAAAAAACATTAATTCTCATGTAATTAGAATTCATCAGATAGTACGTTTCGTCATTCGCTATTGTTACATTTACTTCAACAGAATTGAACAGTCTAATACTATTCATGGAAAAAAATGTGGGTAACGCATGACATTGTCACTAATATGAAAATCTATCAATTGGTTAAGTCACTTTTCTGTTAAGTCCCTAGTATTTCGCTACCATAATGGCAGAAGGTTGTATGTAACATATTTTGCATATCATACCTATTTACAAAGGAATATTCTTGTAACTCCACTTTTTAATATGATATAATGCCGTATGTGTTATTTGAAACGTAACACTTTTAACGTGTAAAATTCAATGCAAAATTGTAAAATCATATAAATGCAAAATTCACGTACAACCTTCTGCCATTATGGTAGCGATTTATAACTATTCTCTCCATATGTAACTATTATTATTTAAAATAATAAGAAATTATTTCAATGTACATATAATTAAATTTAAAGATTATCTTAAATTGCTTGCAGTGGCGGCGTAGCATTGGTTGGCACCCGGGGCGGTTTTCTATAGCACCCCCAACATAAAACAACAAATACTAAACGTGCTTACGTGACTTTATTTTGCAAAAATATTCGATCACATTATCAAAATTTACTTTCCTCTCCTTTTCAATGGACAATATGGAAAGATTGGTAAGTCGCGCTTGGCTAGTTGTTGATCTTAAGTAAGATCAACTTTTATTTTGAGAAACATCTTTCACAAGAAGCCACCGAAACACAAACAGTTAAAAAAAATCTTTTAAACAGCGCTAGACTCGGAACAGACTCAGAATAGTTCCACTTTACAATAAATTTTAGAAACTCTAAGGTAGTCTATTGTACCGCTTCTTGAAAAAGAAGAAAAAAGATGCTGGCGGCTTCCAAGTGGCGCCTCAGTCTTAAAATTTCCAAAATAATGTCTTCTGCAGAAAATTCATCATAGATTTTTGTCAAATTTGGAACTATACCACGAAGTTCTTCTTCTGTTGACGTAAGCAGAGTTTTAGGCGGAACAACACCAACTGTTATAAGAATGTCATCCATTGCCCTGTAACGATGGTCTGGTACTCCGTAAAACCTATCAAGACATTCTAACATAGCTCTCTGCAGCTCTTCTGGCAATGTTAGTCCAGCGTGTTGGGCCATTTATCCTGGCATACGATTTCGGAATCTTCTCCTTCCTCTTCCTTCAATCGAAATATCGAAGTCGTCACAATTTTCAGTTGCGTAGGAAACAGCTCTTTCCACTATTTGGATACGTTGGCTTTGAAGAAAAATTGGTAGGGCTTTGATTTTTATGACACACTTTTCCAGCGATAGCCCAGATGTTTGTATATACTTTTGTGTCTGGTTAACTTCTTCTAGGTCTTCACACCAAAAAGAAAGGTAGCATAAAAAACTGAAGTCACACAAAGCTGGTGGATGCTGCTTCTCTTGTATCGACGGTTCCTCTGCTGGGATCACACATGTCTTCGAGTGTTGATACAAGTTTCTCAAAATTATTCTTCAGTGGTTTAACAGGGTCGTGACGAGCACTCCATCTTGTCTCTACTAGTCTTTTGATCGATACGCCTACACTTTTCATTAACATTTCCCATCGATATGTGGATGACGAAAAGAACGTGTAAAATCTTTCTACTGTCCCAAAAAAAGTTACACTTGAACTAACACTCCCGAAAGAGTGCACTCCACATAGATTTAGCGAATGATTAACACAAGGCATAAACAACGCTTTAGGATTGTGTTCTTTGATTTTTGGTTGTACACCACCATTAACTCCTGCCATGGTCGCAGCGTTATCATATCCTTGACCCCGACATAGATGTATGTCCAAGATATCACTCTCCAGCTGCGTAAGGATATTTTCAGTAAGTTCGACTGCAATCTTTCCAGCTTGATAGCCTTCAATATGAACTCTGATTACATAACTCATCTGATCAACATGTAATATGTCTGGAGTGCTATCGAAAATAATTCCGAAATTTTTGGCTTTTTTTATGTCGTCCACAATATTATTTTTCACCTCTTTCACCAAAAGGCTGATGAACTCATTTTTAATGTCTCTGGACAAATAAGAATCTACCCGTTTTCGTTTTGTATAGGTGATAGCATGTTCAATTCTTAGCACATGCTCTTTTAGCACTGGGTCATATTTCGACAATAGATTAACTAATTCTAAGACATTCCCCCTATTGTCTGATTAAATCCCCGCTCTATGCTCCCTAAGAGGAAGATTTTGGCGGGCCAGGAAAAGAATAACATCTAAAAGGCGACTCAAAATGTCACGCCACTTCTATTTTTCTTGATCAAAGACCATTTGATGTTCATGGTCAATGGTTTTTTGCAGCCTCAATCCATTTTCCAAGATTTTCCATTTTTCAAAACAGAAGAGGTGGTTCTCAGAATTCTCGTGTTCAGACACTTTAGGATTTAGTTTCCACCATGAATTAAACCCGTTGGTAAAACTCCGATGTTATGTTTCATGGTTCATAAACAGTTTGCAGCAAAAAATGTATAAACTGTTTCTTGTTGGAGTATACCGTTCATTTTCTGAGTACTTATTCTCCATTTGGTAACGCTTTATAAAACCATTCTAAATTGAAATGTCGGCTCTTTCGTTTTATTTGATCTCCAGATCTTTGGACAGTATCTAAAAATGGGCCATCTCTATTTTGATAGGGTTCTCTTCTCGTTTTAACAATTAAAAACTCTCAAATCATCAGGCATTGATATTGGCCAAGTACCAACATCAAACCGAGTTAAATAAGATGAATTTGTTTTTTGTCATTATAATGTAGCTCTTCTTCATCGTTTTCAATTTTTTTTGCCCCTTTAAGCCACCACTGACTTCATGGTTTTACAAGCAAGCAAAATTTCATGGGTCTTTATAATAAACATGAATATTATTCAATGCAAAGTATGTAGTACATAATATCAAAAGATTAACTTAATTTAAACTTAACTTATAATACATATTGCTATTGATTTATAGTAAAATTGATGTGAACATTATTTTTTATGAAAAATATGGAGAAAGTGTTTATCTCAGAAACAGATGAGTTCCGGACTCATATTGACTTAGATTCATTTTTGTTTTTTTCCATCAATACTATAGTTGGCTAAAATATACGACAACTTCTTTTTGTGCTCTGTATATTAAATTGCTGCCGAAAAATCTTCATGATATGGATTCGAGATTTTGGGTCTTAAACAGAAAATGATTGAATAGTAATTATTTTTATCCGATAAAACACAGTTTCTGAGGTACATAGAGATGTCTTCTCCCAAAAGTATTAAAGTGCTAGTAGAAGTAAACGAAAGAATATGGTAAGTTTGAGAAGGTAAAAGCATACATAAAAATCATGGAATAGCAGAATTACCACTTCAAACAAAAAGTAGGTACCTTGTGTGAAATCGATGATCATCTCTTGGTGTTCTTGATATAATAACCTACCCAAAAACATAAATGTACGAATCTTATGAGAGTTCTTCTAACAAATCAATTACATAAAGGGTGTCTATTTGAAAAGTTGCCATCGACTCGTTCACAGAATCCATGATTATTTTTAAAATTACTCAAAACCGTTTGGGTGGTTCGAAGGGGGAACCAAAATGGCGTAGGTACTGTCTATGAAAAAAGTCGATGGCAACTTTTCAAATTGACACTCTGTATAGTATTTATAGTAAATCTTTTGGTAAGTAAGCAGTGGTGATTTCTACTTCGGTTTGTACTCTCAACTAAGAAAAAACTAGCGCAATTTCGAAACTTCTAATCGACATTGTAAAAACTCGTTCTAAAATGCGAAAACCTTGGGGTTCTAGAACATAAAAGTTTTTCGCAAACAGTTTTATTTTTTAAATCATACCATAACAACCGAAATAGCAAATGTATTTTCATTTTAGAGCGAATATTATTGCGTCAGAGTTATAAGCCACTAGATCAGTAAATTAGCATCTGCAGTATTATTTTCTATACAGGATGATCTATAAGGTTGATGCCAAATTTGGCAGAAAAAGTTGATGTAATTCTGAAAAAAAAAGTTAAACGAACATAGGGCCATCATCTTAGTAGCCTCGACGAACAAATTAATACTAAATTTGATAATAACAGAAGTAGCTAATATAAAATTCGAGTTTTCTTTGTTCTCTTATTCTAGTACTGATTAAAAATGTACAACTATAGCACTGAAGAGTATGCAGATATAGTTTTCATATATGGGTTTTATAATGGAAATTGTAGAGAATATGAGCACAGATACTCAAATAGACATCGTCCTATCCTAAAGTATTTACTTTGTCATTTCGAGTACTACGGGAAACTGGGAATCCCACTCCACAAACTAACGTTCGTCCCTATGAAGTCAACGTAGGTATGTACATACAAGACGAAGTAAAGCATTACTGCATCATCAGTCCAGCGATAATCAGCAACGATTAGACTTTTGTAATTGCATTCTGAAACAACAAGCACCGAATGGAGACTTCATATATCATCTACTATGGTCTGATGTAGCATCTTTTACCAGAGATGGTATTAATAACCATCATAATTTTGTTCATAATAGAAGTGGATGAAATCACGAAGAAGATTAAAATCAAGACAAAGAAAACAGTGCTAGGATACAAAAAATTACCACCCATAACAATAACTGAATGTATTTTCACAGACGATGTGGCAATCATCACACAAAATAAGAGAGACTTACAAACAAATATTAACATATGGGAAACTGAACTGGAAAAAGCTGGCTTGAAAATAAATGTATCAAAAACTAAGGTAATCACAATAGGAGAAACTAAAAAAGCAATAAACATTACAATCAATAACTAGAAAGTAGAAGACGTAGAACACTTAGAACAAATACTTAGGACAAATTATTGAAAGGAAAGGAAATATGGAAACAGAAATAAGCAACAGAACACATGCAATGACAAGAACCTTTCATACGATTAACAAAATTATACTAAACAACAACAAAATATCTCAAAAAAACCAAACTTATAATGTACAAAGTACTATTTGTACCTACCCTACTATACGGCTGTGAAACGTGGATATTCAACAAGGGATAAAAAAAATCCAAACCCTTGAAATGAGATACCGGAGGAAAGTATAATAACCTACCCTACTATACGGCTGTGAAACGTGGATACTCAACAAGAGACAAAAAAGCAAAATCCAAACCGTTGAAATGAAATACCGGAGGAAAGTAAACAGAGTAACAAAACTAGACAGAGTGAGAAATGTGGACATCAGAAAAGAACTAGAATGGTAGAACTCAATAAACAGATAAGAGAAAATCAGGAGAGAAGACAACAACCAAACAAAGAACCTGTGGGAAACAAGGATAACAGGAAAGAGAAAGTCGGATGACCAAAACAGAAATGGGACAAAATTAGAATTAGAAACCTAAAATAAGAGGGGGATAACCAATGCACAAGTGAAGGAAATAGCAAGAAACTAGAAACGATGGAACCAAATGATAAAAGAAAATACATGAAGAAAAGATAACCCCACTTCAACACCCGAAAGGGTAAAAAAAGAAAGATTATAATAATAATAATAATATTAAACATATTTCGTCGTTGCAAAGTCCACATGCAATAAGAATACGACGTTTTCTAGAACGCTAGGTATCAATGCTTCTATCTTTAATGGTTTGTAACTCTTTAACTAAGGCGAATAGGACCTATATTAATCTAACTTTTTCTCTCAGAATTACATCTTTCATCTGCCAAAGTTTGTCACCGACCTTATAGATCACCCGGTATAACCAATATGTGAAAATATGGTTTTCGTAAATAAAAATCGATTTCCAACTTCAGAAAAATCCGTTTTGAGATGGTCCGAGTCGATTGAGACCATGTTTTAAATAAGTTGTTGGATGACTGAACTACTTTTTAGTAGAAAAAAATATCGTAACAGATTATAACACGCGTATATTTAAAACAGAACATCATTTCACTTACAAGAAAATTGTCAAATTGAAAATTTCAACAAAAATATCCATTTTAAGGTGTCTGCCTGATGTGTGTATGTGTGTAAGATGTGAGTACAGTACTGGCTGTACCTATTATAGGTAAGAAATTTATTTTGTATAAATAATGTCCAGTAAAGTCAATAAATCAATTTAGTCATTCGAGAGAGAATAGAAAATGAATACTTTTCATAAAACCTTACATTTCCATGAAATTGTGTGTTTGCTATTTAAACACAATGTAATTAATATTTACAAATTTAAACACAACGTAATTACTATTCACAAATTACTGTTTTATTTTACTCCCTTTCCACTTTATTGTTAGTTAAAATTAATATTGAAATCTACGTACAATTGTCACTTGAATGCACTTTCCGAAATAACAGATTATAACAAGTGTAGTAATTATCTCTATATCTGAAGTAAATTAAAGGGTCTTAGAAAATCATATACCATCACAAGTACTTAAATATAATGGGACGTTACACTCTGCTTCTTATTCATATATTTTTCAATAAAAAGGAATAGAAGGTCTGTACGGTAAATTGTCGACTACATAAGCAACCGTACGAAAAGTATAAAAGAAATTGGAGAACAATTTTTTTGTGAGAATGCATTTCATAGAGTAATTAGTTTTGTATAGCATGTATTGTGTTTTATTGGAAATAAATGTTCTAATTATTCACTTCATAAATTCTGAAAATTTATGAAAGATAACAATCTTATATTTTTAATACCAATAATATTAAAAGAGAAACTTGATTTTGCAATCATACAAAATTTTTGTTCACTTGTAATTATATTGTTATGCTCAATATTTATACCTATAAAAAATAATAATATATAAGTAACAAGTAATAAGTTATAAGTATATCATATAAGTCAATAAGGAAAGCGATTTTACGAGGTCGCTCTGCTGAACATCAAATCAGCAATCGTACGGTATTTTACAGAATAGAGAATTACGTTTTCGCGTATACAAGAAATGAATGAAAATAACGATTGTACTGTGCGTCAACAAAAATGGACAGTATTTGTAAAATGTGATTTTCTACAAATGATTATCATCAAATGGTATGTCTCCGCGGATGGCTCTTTGGTAAAAACAAATTTTTCTAAGCAAAATTAATGATTTTGTGATATTTTCAAAAACATTCTATTTCGATGACCCACTAATATGATGATTCTTTATTCACATTTTTGCTATACCTGCCCTTAAGTATATTGTACATGAGTAATCACAAACGGTTTTAATTATCACTTTAATAACAGTTTTAGCTTTATAGTTGTTGGGTGAAAATATCTTATTTCTGATTCTGTAGATAATTATAATCTCCAACGACCTAATCTAATACCTAAGAGTTTGACCTGATATAAAGTGGCTTATGAACTATTTTATATAGTTGTGAGTCTTCTACAACACTTTCATAGCAATTATTTCATGTTTACTTAATATGGTCTAACAACATTTTCCATTTAAATAATACGCTTTGAAAAAAATTGCAATACATAGTCAATTTAATAACATCTTCTTTTGTAATCGTTCGCATATCTTTCCCTTAACCTTTGATCGGGTATTCAGTATGAACTATTTTAAGAAAGTATATGTGGCTGTAAATCTGCAACAAATCATTTGTCTAATTCGCATATTGGCGGAGCTATTCATTATCAATAAAGAAAACGGGCGCATCATAAATTGCACAAGTTATTTGGAATAGACCGTTAAAAATCGGCATTTAATTCGTTCAAGTTTTTTGCGTAATAATACACCAAATAGTGGCTCATCCAAATCAGTAAAAATATGCTACTATGCCATTTAAAAATAATCTTGACACCATTTCGGCCAATCCGGTAGTAAAACTGCCATTTATATATTTTACTATGCCCAAAAAATGCATTTTAAGTTGCTAAATATGTAATAAAATACACACTAAATATAGAGTGGTACTTATTTCGTAAATATCTATCATTATAACGTGTCACAATCTATTAAGGTCTTATCAAAATATCATAACAATAAAGTCGCGTCGTCCTACAAACTTCGTAATTGAGAACATATAGCTTATTTACATGATAAACGGTCAAATTCTGGTTTTACAACCTAAATTACACATGCAATCAGATTTCGCTGAGTGAATAAGAGTACTACGAATAAACTGTTTTTGAATGAGACAATATGTTAAGCGTCCACCTACGCTAGTTCGCTGTGTCCTCTTTTGATGCAAACAATGGTAGCATTTTTGATGGGTCGCCGCTAGACGCAGAGTCACAATTGTGTAGACAGAAATACAACAATGAAACACCTCAAATTCGTGCAACGTAAATAAGCAAACGTCAAAACAACTGGTTTCCTTACCGAGGTATTATTTGGATCTCGTTCGGAATACAAAATTGGGACCGCACGTGACAGTTTCGGCATGCAACCGTGTAATTGATAAATTGTACTCATAAAAATGACGTGTGATTTGTAAAAATTCAAAGCAGGTGCGTAAACCTTTTTTAAGAAATGTACTATCTATTTTGTAATGTTAAATTTCTATTATCTTGTTATTTCGTTATACTTATTTCATAAATTAAGTGCATTCTTTTTTCATGTGGGTAGAAAATATACTACAGGGTGTTATGTAAGTAATAGTACAACGATTAACTCATGGTAGAACTGCGTTACTACATATTATGCATAACGTGTAGTAACGCAGTTCTACCATATCTGAAAATAATTTTGGTTTTATATGCTTTCTATACGAACTGGAGCTTTATTATTTTCTGAAAGCTGACTAATCACGTCATGTTTAAAATTTTGTAAAAACATTAAAATCAATGTATTATCTGAATAACAAATTTTAATTGTCAAAACAGACGTGATACGTTTTTTTGCATTGTTTTTTTTTGCATTGGTGTACAATTTACGCTCGGTTTATAGAATATCAAAATTCCAATCACCTTTACGAATCAAGAGTAAGCAGACATGCATATGCTTTATGGCAAGGTATTACAAACTTGTCGGGTCTATGAGGATAGGCAGGTACATTTTTCCAAAAATCAATGTTGATAAATACCAGTCATTGGAACTACCGCGGTAGAAGTACCGCGGTACTCTACCGCGGTACTTTTTTGACTACTGATTACCGTACCGCGGTACTTTTTAAAAAAAGTACCGACTACCGTACCGCGGTACTTTTTTTCTCAAAATCTACCGCAAATGTTCAGTACGGTAGCGGTAGTTTTTTCCAAATGTTTTCTTATGCAGATAGATACCTAGAAGCCCAAAGTGCAATACATAGCTGGGACACCCTGTATAGGTACCTATGTATATTTATTGTGATATTTGTTACAGTAAAAACATGACCCTTATAAAAAAAAGTAAATACGAAGATCGAATGTTGCAAACAACGTCCTAATGATATAGTTAAGATAAAATAGATTAAGAGATCAAATTAATTTAAAGAAATGACAAAAAAATCGAATGAAAACTACCGCGAAACTACCGCTACCGATTTCGCGGTAACCGACTACCGCTACCGCGGTACTTATTCACAAATGTACCGAATACCGTACCGCGGTACTTTTATAGGGAAGTAACGCTACCGCTACCGCGGTAGTTTTCTGGACTACCGCTCCAATGACTGATAAATACCTAGTTTTTCATTGACGCCACTGATAATCAATGTCGATTGCGACTGTTTTTTTAGTCAAACAAATTCGATTCAATTAAAATCGGAATTAATCATCATTGGTCCACTACTTCTCAACTTTCTTTTGTTGCTATAAATTAAAAGAGTCATCTTAACATTCTGCTAAGCTGTGTACGTTTACTTATACAATACCCTGTATAATTGATTGTATATTGCATCCCATAAAGAATTCTCAAAATAATAAGTTTTTGTAATAATTTAGATTTAGTTATCTCCGTAATCGAAGGTTGCTATGCAATTTTATGTCGTACAAAAATATATAGTTTAAGATTTTTAACTGCTATTAAAATTAATATACGTTTCAAATATCTATCATTGATTTCGAAACATTCGTAATATACGAGTATAAAGCTAGATTGGGTTCTAAAATTCTTACCTCAAAACTGTTATTCAAGAGCCGGTACTGACTTAAAGGTCCATTTTTTTTTATACTCACATACACATATTGGCATGGCTTAATAGACTCAAGAAACCCAATAACGGATATTTTCGTAAAATTTCGAATTTGAAAATTTTCACGATAATATTTTTTCCTCCAAATATGTAATCAACTCTTACTTGAAAGACTTCTCTATTTTATGTCACCTCATAGATTCTAGGTGAATTGCTCGAAATAAATTGCTCAAAACCGAATTAGTTGAAGCACATTTCTCGAAAATAAATTCGTCAAGGTACAAGGTCCTTGAAAACCCGATTACTCGAATGTACTCGAAATATATATAATCTAACTTAACCTAACCAAAACTTCTTCTTAGTATACCGTCTCCTAACGATGTTTGGTGATCCATATGGCTAATTAAACTTTATAAATTGTAGCTCGAAACAGGTCTATGGAAGAGCAGTAAAACCAGTAAAGCAAATGTATCATCCATGAAACTAAACAAAACTAAACTATACTAGCATATCTAACCTTACCTAATTTTTTCGAGGAACTTGTATTTAGTACAAAGTTATATTCGAGGAATTATATTTTTGAGCAATTGATTTCGAGCAATTGCATTCGGGTAATTATAATTTTGAGCACTTGCATTCGAGAAATTTACAGCATACCTATCTCACACACTCCCTGCGATGAATATGTCATTGTATACATTTTTTCGATTTAATAAAAAAATCACATCGTTGGAATGAAACTTTTTCATTCTGAATGATTTTGGTGATACTTAGTTCAAATATCCTTGATATGTTCTAAATCTAAATATATAAATTGATCTTACAATAATAGATAGTAATAGTTATTAATTGTTTATTTCGATATCAATGCGGGTTTCATTTAAGTAATCAACATTCGAAAGCAATACATTAATTGTGCTGACATCGTTGGCGCTGCCTTTTGAAGTGCAATGGATACTTTATGGACATAAATTATATTTTATGGACATCGACAATGCATATTTTATATTTCAAAACAATGTGCATTATTTCTAATACTTTAAAGTCTTGGTAATAAAATATTCAATGGTTATCAGTGGGGTAAAACGAAGCAATGGGCGAGTGTGTAAAGTAGTAGTGATGACCTCAAGGGCCCGAGTATATGAAAATTTGATCTTATTTACGACTTCTTTATGGCGAATTTGCCAATTATTAATTACTGCTAGGTCGGGACAAAATTTTAAATTCCAGATTAAATAAACAACCCAAGGCTAAAATGGCAATCCGAGACTAAACATGAAGCTCGTTTGAAGTTTTATATGTATATCTTAAAGTTATGAACGGTTATGAAAGAAGCATCAATTACTAGAACGATTTACTCCACTCGCCTAAACGCCGTTCTCGTGATTAATAGTCATTATTATACGCTCTTTGGCGGCTATGACTGTGTCAGTATTATGGAACCTGCCCCAAATTTTTGAAGAAGGACTTGGATATGAATAACTACAAAATACTGGCCTATATGAATTGCTGCCACCAGACGTCTTGTGCCATTGCAGACATACTTCCAACATCTCAAGGGCTTCTTTATCTAAATAATTGTTGATCACACGGTATAATACACTATTAATATAGAGGGTGTGCCGTGACATTCCTACCATACATTAAGGGTGTGTTGCAGAGGTCACTTCAAGTCGAAAATGTCTTACGAACCGATTCAAATCCTCCTTAATTACAGAAATTAAAGCATTTTTAATTTTATGTAATTTTAATTGTGATTACCTACTGCACTATTTCAAAATTTTGTTTTAGGGTACAAGGTGAAATTGAAAGTGACAGAACATTTCCAAGGAAGATTGTTTTAATGGATCAAGCTACATTTACCACACATGGTATAGTTCACTTAAAAAAACTGTCATTGGTGGGCAGAAAAAAATCTCAAACTAAATATTCGCAAAAAATAAATGTTTCGGGTGGAATTTTGAGCAGATAAATTACGTTTTTACGCCTTACGTGTTTTGACAAATGCAAAACGATATTTAGAATGAATCATCAAGATGGTTGCGACCTACTAGGTGGTAGTCAAATCCTCCTTAATTACAGAAATACAAGCATTTTTAATTTTATATAATTTTAATAGTGATTACCTACTGCAGTTGTCCAAAATTTTGTTTTATGGTTCAAGGTGAAATTGAAACTGACAGAACATTTCCAAGGAAGATTGTTTTAATGGATCAAGCTACATTTACCACACATGGTATTGTTCACTTAAAAAAAAAAAACTGTCGTTGGTGGGCAGAAAAAAAATCTCAAATTAAATATTCGCAAAAAAATAAATGTTTGGTGTGGAATTTTGAGTAGATAAATTACGTTCTTACGCCTTACGTGTTTTGACAAATATATTTGAACGATATTTAGAATGAATCATTAAGATGGTTTCGACCTACTAGGTGGTAGTCCATTTTGAACAAAGAAAAAAATCTACTTGCTATGTTGTTGTTGTTATACTATTTAGAATTCTTTACTAGCAAATTAATTTTTCAACTTACCACCTACATGAAATTCCCACTGGTTTATGCAGGACGGTACTGCACAATGTACACTGTAGATAAGAATTTCATGAAAAATGAATTGAATGTTTATTCTGGGAGGCCTTTAGGGAATTTAGAGGATTTTGTATACCAAAATAGAGATGGTGGAAGATATTTAAATAATAATTTGAATACCCTTGAAAACCCTTCTTGAATCCGTGAAATTAGAGATGTTTATAGACGGACGCATTTTTGTATTATCGAGTGGTTTATTAAAATCTTAAAATCACTATATTATTTTCTTTATTATTATTTAAAGTAAAATCCAAAGAACTTTGGAAGCTAATTTGAAAAAGTAAACAAATTTATTATACATATTATATTTGTTAATTGATCACTTATTCCAGAAACAACCCATGTCACACATAACTAGTTTTGAAATAATAAAAAAGAAAATAGTGACGGATTTAGGTTGTTTCTGCCCTCACTTGATATTTTCAGAGCGTCTTATACAACGGTTAAAATATTAGAATAAGTTGTTTTTGCGCTCAATCGAAAGAACTTAATCTTTTAAGAACCATCTGATGTATAATTCAAATATAATCAAAAGTGGACTTAGGGGATTTCTGTCATAAGTCATAAGTCATAAGTAATTTATTTTGTGATCTTAATTGGTTTTGGATGAAGCACAAACTTTTATGGAGAATAACATTTTCGGAGAAATCACGAACACAAAACATTCCTATATGTTGCATACTTAGGTGGATACGTTGTATACGAGGTGTACCAGACCATCCGTATCAGATTTTTTGAAAAAACGGCTAGTCATAGAGAGTTGGGGCAAACAAATTTATTATTTACATCAGCTCTCAATATAAATACTTGCAAGGGATTCTGGAGTTAGTAAAACCTCTGTATGCAGAATTGTTGAAGACCATGCCTTCCACCCATACCACATAAACATGTATCAAGAGTTATATGAAACTGATTTTTATAATCGAGTTATTTTCTGGAACTGGATTCTAAATAAATGTCCTCAATTTCATAAATAGTTTTATGGACTGACGACGCTACTTTAAAAGCCACTGGAGAAGTAAATATTCACAGTGCGCATTACTGGTCTCAAACAAATCCTCATTGGCTTAATTGATAACCAACATATTTGGAGTGTTAACATATGGTGTGGCCTGATGAACAAACTATAGGCCCTTATTTAACGGGATGAGGTATGCTGAGTTTTTACGTAATAAATTGACTTGATGGAAAATGGTCCTCTCGCGACTTGAATGGTAATGTGGTATCAACAAGACGGTTGCCCTGCTCATTATTCATTAGTTGTCAGGAACACTATAAATCAACTATTTCCCAACCGGTAGATTGATAGAGGAAGTGTTGATGCGTAGCTTCTAAAATCGACAGACTGTACTTCCTTGAACCTTTTGTCTTTGGGGCCGGATCAAAGAAATAGTGAATGTCGAAAAACCATCAACGAGAGATGATATAATTCAGAGAATTCAAATTGCTTGTCTATCATTAATAACAGAAGAGATACTTAGGGCCACTGAAAGTGTCGCCAGAAGAGTTAAAAAATGTTTATAAGTGAATTAAAGACAGTTTGAACACATCTCATATTATTTGAGTATCAGTTGAAATGCTATCGTTTAAAATAAAATAGCCATGGATAATCAAGATTTAATAACTTTAATCATATATTATTCAAAATCGGTGACAGTCAAAAAATTACGTTTCCTACAAAAGTTGCTTATTTTGAAAAGACCTTTTGAACGATGCCACTTTTGGCCTATAGTGCCATTAAAAAATCTGAGTTCTTGGAATACTTAAGCAAGCTCTCAGGGATAACAACCCTGTTTGGGAATGACAATATCACTATTCGATTATTTAATACGTCATTTGTCATAAAAAAAAATTTCAAAACTCTCTACAACTAGCCGTTTTCTAAAAAAAAGTCAGATACGGGTGGTCTGGTAACCCAGCATACCCAGCTTATTTTTTTTTAACTGTAACAGGTGCTAACTGTAACCCCAAAGCCTAAATAGCCCATAATTTAAACACAATAGCCCAAACTTGGGCGATTGTGTTTAAATTATGTACCTAAAGAGTGAAATCGAAAGTAATAACAACCTATCCAATTAGTTATAACAAAATAATAGCAATTGATTACATTAAAAAAAACAAGTAAAATTATGTTCTTGTATCCTATAGAACATTATAGCAATGTTGCAAGACACATTTAATTCGCATATGGAACAATGCTATATATTAGCATCCAATATGACCTAGGTGGATGTAAATGACTTTAAAACTAGTCAAGTTATATATATATATATTATCTCGGACATACTTAATCCGTTCTTGAGATGAATAGTACCAATACTATCTACTGTACCAATATAATACTGCTACCAATATTATCGCATATGTTTGAACGAATAATTTATAATCAATTATATTTTTCCGTCGAAGAAAACAACCTACTCTGCAAAACTCAATTTGGGTTCAGAAAAGTAAAATCTACAAACGAAGTAATACTAAACTTAGTTGAACACTGTCTGCAATGCTTTGATGATGGTGAATATCTTCTAGCCAGCTTCCTGGACCTTTCTAAGGCCTTCGATTGCGTCCCACATGACATTCTATTACGCAAGTTATATATGTATAATTTAGTACCCTCCAGCTGCGAACAAGTACTGTCATACCTAAGTATTCTATATTATTATATTTATTCTATATATAAGTATTCATATTCTAATTAATAGAAAGCAAAGTGTCGACTGTAATAGTATTTTCTTTTCGGTCAATAACCACATGAGTTCCCCAGGGTTCCATTCTGGGTCCCTTATTGTTTCTAATTTAGTTTAACGACTTTATGAACATATTCACAGAGAGTGAGGTAAGTTGTTTTGCTGATGACTCTACTATTTCTACACGTAACAAACACTTACAAAGTGCAGTACATTTAAGCACTTGCAAGGGCCATAGAATGGTTTCTGATAAACAGGCTGAAGTTAAACGAAGATAAATCTGTAAATATTCTCTTTACATTAAAAAATCCTGTAACAAAAGATAATGCATTATCTGTACATACTAAATATTTGGGTGTATTTGTAGATGAGAATATGTTGTGGAACACTCATGGAGAGAAACTATCTTTGAAACTGAATCGCTCAATTTTTCTTTTAAGAAACCTCGCTAATAACGTCTCTAGATCAGTGCTAAGAACAGTCTATTTTGCAGTTTTTCAATCCCATATAACATACGGCTTGCTGGCCTGGGGCCATTCAGCTATTCGTCATAATTGATTTGCATTGCAAAGATGAGCCCTAAGAGTAATTTCAGGACTTGGATATATGGATGGGTGCAGACATGCTTTTAAAACATCCAACTTTCTGACATTGCCCTGTCTATTTATTTTAGAATGTCTGTTATGTGTACATAAAAACAAGTCAAATCTTACTGCCTGTTCAGACTTACATGACTATAACACTAGGCAGCAAACCAACATCTATACCCTGAATAACAGGTTGACTGGAATCCAAAACGCCTCTAGATACTATTTATTTATTTATTTAATCAGCCAACTTTCTACCTTTCGGTGTAAGGCTAAGTCTCTAGATACTATGGTCCCAAACTCTTCAATGCGTTACCCCAGTCAGTTTGAGACTTGAATTTTAGGGCGTTTAAACTTAGAATGAAGACTGTACTGATTGCTGCAGCATCTGTTACATGGGAGGAGTATCTCAGTAAAATAAGCCATGATCTCGTGAACCATGTTGGCCTTTTGACTTAGCCTCTATTACTATGTAACGTTTTTTTATTGTATTTAATTTTATTTGTGCTTCTGTATCATTTGATTTGTAGTTATATTTTTATACTTGTACTTTATTATATTATGTGTACCTTATATTCTGACCTATGTGACACTATCTCTGTGATGGCATCAATAAATATATTTAATACATATAGGTAAATATTATTATAAAACGTTTTAATTTGTCAAAATATGTTTTTACTTCAATCGAACCGAAATCATTTTCACATATAGAAAAAATGTCAAATTTTAATATCCTTTAGCGACGAAGAAAGTACTAATTGTATATTATTCAATTGCATTAAGAGAAATCATGAAGATGCGATTCTAATGATCTATTTTCATATTACGATTAATTACTTTCTAATTACATTAAATTAAAATAGCATATTGTTATAATGTAATTTACAGCAATAATCTTTAATCCCGTGATACATAATTGATTATAATATACTTAGCTACTTGTTTTATATTCACAACTGTATTCACAAAAGACAACAAATAAATTACTATTTTTCGTAGAATGATTTCAGTATTGAGATTAAGATTTCCAAAATATATTCCCTTTTTAAATCAGTTTATACCGGGTGATTCAAGTTTTATTACAATGGATTTTTTAGGCATTTAGAGTTGCCCAAAAAATATGAAAATTTGGATTTATATAGGTCTGATACTAATCTTCGGAAAGGTAGTTAGACTTTTTCGATATAATTATATAGACGGTTATAAAATTTAAAAAATCTCTTTTCGGGCAAAATTCTCTATTTTCTATATTCTATATTTTCTATATTTTTGCCCTAAACTGTTTTATTTTATTCATAGAACCCATTTATGAAATCAAAAATTAACGAAAAGGATTAGATTTGAAATTAAAGCATTTTTTACATTATTGACCAACTTTCCTCGGTATGATTTATGATTTTGTAAGTCAAGAGCCCTACAAAGCATTGACCGCGCCGGTGCGGTTAGATCGTTTTATGACTTTATTATTAAGCAAATATTGAGCTCCGGCCCTGAAGAAATCCTTGCGTCGGTATCCACCCAGCAGGCCGAGGGATTGGGTACGGCCCTATTATAAAACCCATAAAATCCATTATAGGGACTATTACTGGAAGCAGCCGTCATATTTTACTATTTAGTAATAAATCTTACTGTTGCTATATCAAAATTCATTTAATTCAATAATTGGTGCAATTTTTTTGACTTGGATTATACTGGAATGTTTGGAATAGCATTAAAGTATGTTCTGACAAAAACTATATAAATAAAAGTACGAACTCTTTGTGAAATAACGTATAAACTACCGGATGGTTAAAATTAATTTTGTTTATCATCAGATTCTGCTTCATCAATATCTAAACATGTATACTTATTTTGGATTTTTTATTTCACTTAGAAGTCGCCATTTTCGGCCTGGTAATAAAACTTAAATCACCCGGCACAGTAAACCGGAGTAAATTTTCAAAAAGTTTTCAAATCAAATTCTAATTCCACACAAAAGTTTCTACTAGTCGAGAGGATCGCGCATTGCTGCGCTCAAAGTTTTAGTTTCTTAGATAATTTTATGGACTTTTTGATATCATGCAAACGTGGCCCTAATGGTATATTCTCTAGTACTGGGCATGGTTTTGATGTCAACTATAAATGAAGAACATCGTGATCACCCCTCCTCCCCTCAAGGGATAGTAGGAGGGGAGAGGCAAATTAGTTGCAAAAAATAAAAAAATAACAGTATTTTGGTTTTCATCATTTTGGATAATGAGATTTTCTAGGTAAGTAAAAATTACTCTGTATAGGGTGGGCAAATTTCGATGTTTTAATAGGGAATCTCGATAACTATAACAGTTACGATAAAATGGCCAATTTTAGTTTTAACCATTAAGTTTTTCTCGAAAAAATAGGTCCGTTTATCATGCCTGTTATAGTTTTCGAGATTCCGTATTAAAACATCGAAATTTGCCCACCATGTACATCCTAGGAGTTAATAAGGTTTTTAGATAAGCACAAATTAATGTTGTAAATAGTTTTTGAAAAATCAATTTAATAAAAAAATCCAATATGTTGCCGACTTGCTGGTGCGGTCGCTGTATAATGATAACCTATGTTTTCTGCTACGGCTAATTATCGTCACCGATGAGCGATTTGATTTGAGCGATTGACACTTGGGAATTTTGTCTCCATGGATTTCGGGGCAAAAGGGCAATGAAGCAAATACTAAAACAGAAATTATTAGAATACTTGAAAATTACTACTCGGACTTGTACCAATCAAAGAAAGACCCACAAGAAGACGTAAAAAAAACGACTTACATCAAAGATAGTGAACATAAATTCGGAACTTCAACCCGAAATATCCAAATCAGAAATAAGAACGTCACTGAAACAATTAAAGAACAATAAGGCAGCGGGCAAGAACGGAGTAACTGCCGAAATGGCAAAAATTTGAGGAAAACCTGTTATTGATTGTCTGCACCTTCTCCTAAATCAAATTTTAACAGAAACGAAAATTCCAGATAATTGTAACGAAGCTATTACATTACTTCTACTCAAAAAAGGAGACAAGAGAGAATTACCAAACTATCGCCCCATAACCCTCCTAAGTATCATGTACAAGCTCCTAACCAAAATACTAACAAACCGACTTACCAGAAAATTCGATGATAACCAACCCAGAGAACAAGCAGGCTTCAGGATGAGATTCAGCACACAAGACCATCTGCTGACAATGAAGATCTTAATAGAGAGAGTAAACGAATACAAAATACCATTATTCGTAGCATATGTAGATTTCGAAAAAAAGCTTTCAATTGCGTAGAACATTGGGCAATAAAGTACTCCCTAATAAACAGCCGGATCGATTATAGATACACTAGCCTACTGTCAAACATCTATCAAAGTGCTACAACATCAGTACAAATATATGAAGGAACTAAACCGATAACGATTGCAAGAGGCGTAAGACAAGGAGACACTATATCACTAAAATTATTTAGTCAAGCATTGGAGGATGTTTTTAAAAATCTGGAATGGGATGAATGTGGTATCAAAATATGTGGACAACGACTAAATTACTTAAGGTACGCTGACGACATAGCATTATATTATTTGCAAACAATAAAGCAAAGCTACAGAAGATGTTAAGAGAGCTAGACCATCAAGCCTCAAAGATTGGCCTTAAAATGAATTATTCGAAAACAAAGATACTAACTAATACACAGGAAGATGCTACAGTACAAATAGGAAACAAATCAATGCACAGGAAGATGCTACAGTACAAATAGGAAACAAATCAATGGAGCAAGTTACCGAATATATATATTCCTGGGACAACTAATAAAACTCAACAAAGATAATCAAACCAGCGAAATAAAAATAAGAGTTAGGCTTGCATGGGTAGCTTTCGGAAAGCTGAGTTTTATCCTAAAAAACAAGAAGTACCCACAGTACCTAAAAACAAGAATTTTTTATCAGTGCATGCTTTCTGTCTTCACATACGGGGCACAAGTATGGACATTCACAAAGGCCAATATGGAGAAAACTGCTGCAGCTCAGAGAGCTATGGAAAGACAGATGCTCCACATACGACTATCAGATAGGAAAAGAAACGTATGGATTCGAGAAAAAAACTAAAGTTAAAGATGTAAGAGAGGAAGCTGCAAAGCTAAAATGGAAATTTGCTGGTCACAACATCACACAAATCGACGAAAGATGGAACAAATTTATTGTACACTATACCGTGAGAAAATACGAGGGGACGAGGAAGGTCACAAATGCGTTGGGCAGGCGACATTAAGAAACATGCAGGAAAGAAATGGACTGAAGTAGCAAGTAGTAGAGAGAAATTGAAGCAACTTGGGGAGGCGTATGTCCAAAGATGGACGACAGAAGGCTGAAAAGAAGAAGAAGAAGGATTTCGCTCTAGATCCATATTGTGTTCGTCAACATGTATGCACAATTTAACTAATCATGGGATAGCCAGTTAAAGTTCCTATCAAAGGTAATAGAACTTTGATTTAGAGAATATTAATCATTTATTTTTTCTTGGGCTCACGGGGTTCATCCCACTACTATTGGCAGGGAATACAAGTAACATGTCCAAAATGTAGAATTAATTTACGTTACGGTGCATAAAGCCATCATGCAAGTAAAAAAAAACTTCTACCAACCAAAACTGTTAGTTACGAAGATAAAAATTACAATTTTCTATTAAAATATTTCTTATTTAAAATAATTTTAAAATATAAAAAATATCAAAATTTGTTAAATCGCAAAAGCAATCGCAAAAATATGCATCGTGCAACTCGCATTTAAAGTTTATGTATCATAAAGAAATTAACACATTCATATATTATCTTTTAATATATCGGATTGATGAGGCTGATACATGATGAAACTCCATGTTAATATATAAATAAAACACAATTGGTGTGAGTTTCACAAAATATTTAATGTTGTACTGCAATTAATGTTGTACAGTTTTTATCTGCCTGATGAAGCCACTGTGTGGTGAAACAATTGTTGCAGTACAACAATAAATATTTTGCGAAACTCACAAAAATTGTGTTTTATTTACATATTATATTTTTATATTGTAAAATATTTGTAGTAAAATCAATGAACTCAATTATATTAATGCTTGCAAATATTAATGTAAATTATAATCCATATATGAACTGTAATGTTGGAAAACTGGTTTTCTGGTGTAAAAATCTGGTTTGCGGCTTCCATGTCTGGCGCTTGATGCGCCAAATGATTAAGGTAATTACCATGACCATGTGATACAGTTAGTGACAGAGGACGGTCAAGTTCTTTTCCCTTTCAGTTGATCAAAGGAAACACGACTTACCTGTACAATCACTTAAATCGGTCGCCTATAAAAGCAAAGCTGGAGAACAACGAACTCACGCTCTTGGTATGCGTTCGGCAAGTTCAAGGTTACCAGGAATTTACAGCAGTGTTCCATGTTGGTTGCAGAAATATTAATTTGTACTTGTTGCCAATTAGTGTAATGACTTAACTGTAAATAAAATTGGGACTGCTAAGTATAAAAACTACCTTACAGGGTTTCGAATTATAGAGATACATACATATTTGATGGATCCGATATATTACTTTTGCAAAACGTACTAAAGTGTTTTGTAGCAGAATGTTTTTCCCATTAGTAGTTATTATTTTACACGGATAATCTGTCCTCTGAGTTCCACGAAAATGTTAACTAGCTCGTCGGCGGCAAGAAAGGTATAATTTAAATAACAAATAATTTGCCTTGAGATGTTTGTGCAAAATATATGCTACAAACTATATAAACATATAGCTCAGTAATAGTTTCTCAGACATGAATATAAGAAATGTATCGATTATTTTGTTGTTATAATTTCAATTCTCATTTGGGATTTGCCCAAATTTAAATCGAATTTTAAATTACCCACTGAATTTACATAACGCTTCGCAATAAAATTTATTTTGCTGTATGATGCGACTATGTAATATTTGATCTTGATATCTTGATATATTAGTTTTTATTGTTGCTTTTAAAACGGATGTAGATTTATATCTCAATTATATTTTAACTAGTTCACTTATTTATATGGCAACACCTGTTACATAAGTTTTGGGTTTTTTTTTTGAATGCTGCACGTGACATTGTAAAACTATTAAATCTGGTCAACTATGGAGAAAAATGTAGCTAGGGTTCTTGTCAATTTGTTTGACATTTCACATTTTTGCCTGACCTTTGCAAAATGGCGTATAAAGTAGATATTCGAAAGTTCATCTACAACTTGACCAGCTGCCGAAATGAGATAAAGTGAACTTTTTTTTTTGTGGGCAAAACATTAAAAAAAAACACTGTATATCGGACAAAACGGGAATGTGAAGAGTGAATTCCATGTGTAAACCTACCTTAAAAAGGGGTGTCCTCGGACAGCCTGTTTTAGGAAGTTAATAGAACTTCAGTTCAATAGACTAACCGTGCAATCCAAAAACACCAACATGTCGACACCAAATGTGTCGACGTCTTGAAGCCCGGCAATTGCCAGGAATTCTGGTCATGTGCGGCTGTATATTTGGGACATTTCTTGTGTTTTCTATATATTAGTCTGTTCTTGCGATATATCGACAAATTGTAACAATCGAAACATAGAATCGACGGCGTATCCTATTTCCTATTTTGGAACTTCAAAAAATGGCTGGGCTGACAGAAATTAAGCTCTATCATATCATCATAGATCTCTATCATAGATCATCGATTCAACAAATGCTTATAATTGAGGGTTAGTGAAAAGATCGAAAAAAAATAATGTTGGGCAATTGACCCAATTGACCCAATAGTCAATGACCCAGTAGTCAATTGACCCAAAGTTCTGTTAACTTCCGTAGATGGCCTATTTTTGGTAGGTTTACACATGAAATTCCCTCTTCACATTCCCGAATAGTCTGATATACAGAGTTTTTGCAAATATCTTGCCCACAAAAAATGTTCACTATATCTCGTTTCGGTAGCTGTCCAACTGTACTTAACACGCCAGATGTACTTAAAACGCCATTTTGCAAAGGTCAGACAAAAATGTGAAATATCAAACAAATTGACAATATCTTAGTAACATTTTTCTCCTTAGTAGACCAGATGTAATAGTTTTACTATGTCACGTAAAACATTAAAAAAAAATCCTAAAACTTATGTAACAGGTGTTAGTACAACACAGTTGGTGGTCTCCTAATTTGACTGCCTGATCAGTTTTGCTTATAACATTTATTAAATTAACGGTAATATAAACCCCGTAAATTACATCTTTGCGCTCAGTTTACAGTTTAGGGAGGGGGGGGGGGATACATGAACATGTACAAAGTTTGTTAGACACAGTGACTTCAGAGGCAGACTTGGTGATCTTGAAGCGCAGATTGCCGAGTAACAACACATTACTTGACTAACCTTGATGGACAATAAACATCAGATAGTACTAATATTGATTCAAATAAAAATTAAATGTACACTTACTATTGGTGGAAATCCGGAACAAGATACTAAAAGCTTCTTTCTACTTATTAGTGGTTATTTGGAAACTCTCAGTTTCATCCTTTAGGATTTCGTTGCTAACTCTGATGTCTACTGATATTGATTAAACTATTGCCAACACTTCACGATTAAAAATGATATCCACGCTTACGTATCTTGTAAAATGAATTTAAATGTTTCTTATTTTCTCTGTATTTACTCATTGTGCTGCAAATATAATAAAATATAAGGTATGGTACACGTGCATAAGGGCCTTTGAAGCACCTTCAAGCACTGCGCGCTTAAAAGCACCACGCTTCTTGTCGCGTTCTTAAACCCGGCGAGCGTGTTTGAAAGGCTCGCTTATGCACTTATATCATAATATACTATTTCTTGCGTCGATTCGAACTACAGACAAAACGTGGACTTTACTTTATGCACCAGAGACCAAGGAACAGTCGAAATAGTCGATTTCTAGTGGCGTACCTACGGCTAAAGGAGTTATATCGGTCAACAAGTTACTTAATACCCAAAGATTCAATCGATTCAACAAAAGCCTATAATTGAGGGTTAGTGAAAGGATCGAAAAAAAAATAACGTTGGGCTAAATGTGTCGAATTAAAAGGTGATGGTGAAAAAACGAAAAAGGAAACGTTGAAAAATAAAATGTTGAAAAAAATATTACTTTATATTATTATTTTTTTGCCATTCCCAAAATGCGGCTTTTGTTCTAAAGTTATCTATCCAATCAGTTTTGTGATAAACATTAGGAGTATAGGTATGTTTTACGAATATTACGAACGTTGGTACGAGTTGGGGTTTTTGCCTCCCTGGTACAATTTCTTTATTTCTCCTTTATTTAGGTACATTTTAGAAAATATATTAAAACAAACAGAGGGGCAGCAGCTCTCCTTAAACTCCTTGCTACCCTGACATAATTGTTACCCTGACATAATAAGAATTGTGTTAGTTAAAATACCGTTTTACTAGACCCTGTGTATTACTCAAAAAATCACCAACATTACAATGTACACACAAAATAGAGCCGACAACACTGTACGAAACTTATTTGGTGGAAAATAAGTGTAAAATGAAATTGATGTTATGTTACTTCAAATGTCAATCGTAAGTCTGAGCATCACAAAGTTTATCGTGTATTTGATGGTTACTCAATCTAGAATCCATCTGTTCAAATGGATCACTCCAGTGACAAATTGGTAAATTTGTAAATCTATTAACAAATATCTTTTTTTTGTTGGCACTCTTTGTGAAAATTTTGTGACAGCTCAGGAAACAGGTGTGATATTGCCAACCTGATACGATGACGCTAGTTTAGTGACGTTTTAGTTCTTTCAACCTAATGCAACAGGTGGTGTTTTTTCGATTAACAAACAGACAAATTTTATTCATTTTTCTTTTCTAATCCTAAAATAAATGCTCCGGTGGCATTGTTCTTCACTTTTTATTCAACTTGTATAAATATATCCCACTATAATATAAAAAAATCCTAATTTTAATACTTTTATTAAAAAAAATACAAAAATATAAATTGTGAAATTAAATAATTTAGAGATCCTCATCACATGTGCGTCTATTACACCTGATGGTATTTGCTAATAATTTTGTTGAGATAGTCCGTTGTATGAACGGTCTTCTTCGGGTCTTTAGGGTCCTTCTTTGTGGGCACTATGTAACCTTCTGCATATATAGGCACAAGTGCTTGATCGGGAGATACACCTGCTATGGCTGTTCCCACAGGTCTAGCAATAGCTAAACCTCCAGGTCCAACGACTGCAGTTGCAATCGGCTTACTGGCCGCCACTCCTCCAATCCCTAAAATAATCTTCAGTAAATTTCATATATTATATATACCGTGCGATCAAAAATTATTTAGATAAGTGGCGGATGACTGTGTCAGTGTTATAGCACCTGCCAAAAAAATTTGAAGAAGGACTTGGATATGCATCGCTACAAAATACAGGCCTATCATGAATTGCTGCCACCTAATTTTAACAAACGTCTTGTACCCTAGCAGACATACTTCCAACATCTCAAGGGCTTCTTTTATATAAATAATTGTTGATCGCACGGTAGTAATCATTACCAGCTACTGCTAATCCCACTGGCTTTGCTTCCGCAACTGATGCTTCATCTGGCGGTATTTCTACATCGACGCTATCATCAGATTCGCTGACTTCTTCCTCTTTCTCCTTTTCTTTCTCCTTTTCCTTCTTTTTAGATTCCTCTTCCTTTCGTTTTGCTTCTTCCTTCTTTTTATTTTCTTCTTCATCTTTTTTCCTTTTTTCCTCATCTTTCTTTTTTTTCTCCTCTTCTTCCTTCTTTTTGTCTTTCTTGACAACTTTTTTACGTGCAAACCAAGGAGCAAGCCCAGTATTTTCATCATCCTCTTCCCCTCCGTATAAATTCGCAAGATTGCTTGCCGAATGATTTAGGGATTCCACGTGCTCTTTGTACGCTGCTTCGTCTTTTTCATTAAGCGCGGACTTTTTGGCCACATCTTGTAATCTCAGTATACTAAGAGCGGCATGATGAATATTCTTAATGTTCTGCCCATAATCAGAACTTTGTCTAGTTGGAAGTTCAGGGTGTTCTAACTCATAAATAGAACTTTCGTCTGGCTTAATGCTACTCAGTGGAGTGTGAATTATATTGGTTGTCACCGTACCATCGGCTGTTTCTGTTATTTGCAAAGTTTGGCCTTTAGCACCTCCATAAAATGGGAGTAAGGTTATTTTAACAGGTGTTTTTGGATCTCTGAAATTATGTCGGATTAATTTTTATAATTGAATGAATATAATATATTTTTTTTATATTGGCAGCATTACGAAAAAAAACTGGCAACTTATTTCGTTTATGTTAAATTTAATCATATTAGGGAGGTTGTATATTTGTGGAATAATATATGAGGTGAGTGCATATTTCAAAACTAATTCATTGAAATACACTATTAAAACGTATTTTTTCGTTGGTTTTATTTGTTTAGTAAATTAGCGTATTAATGTTAAAATATTAAAAGTAGGTGCAGTCATGCTCACATAAATCTAGTACAAAAATACTGACATTGCTTTATAAAATTGCTATTGTAACATAATTTCTTGTACTAGATTTATGTGAGCATGACTGTACCTAGGAGCATATGACACAGAAAATGTATTTGAATATGGTTTATAAATATTAAATAATAAAGAATTTAAAAATATCTGAGGTTACATTTTAAATAAGCGCAAATTAAATAAAAAAGTCATTAACATTCTATACAAAATCAGTTTATTTACATCATATATACATTTGGCACAGGTTTAAGAAAATTTACATACAAAGGACTAGATATCATCATCGTAAACGATTTCCAAATCACTTTCGGCGTGTGCAATACCACCAGGACCTGCGACTGCAACAGCCTCTGGTTCAAAAAGTATGTCAACGTTTGTCCCTCGTCGCAATATTGCACGCGATTGGGGGGTAGCAATGGCTTTCCCCTCCTGTCCAGCAATAGCTTTCGCCATGGGCTTCAAAATTAAGCTGATTGTATCTTCTGCTTTAACTCCTGGATTCCTTACGTGAAAAATCCAACCCTTACCATGCTTAAGATAGGTAAATAGTGGATGTGCCTTGTAAGGTGCCAAATGTGCGGATGTTGGATCTATATTCTGCGTAGATCTAAGGTCGGTACGCTGGTTTCCTCCATCATTATCAATTTTAATTTCTTCTGCTATTCTCACAATCGACGATGGAGATTCTCTATTGGTATTCTCTTGTTGCTTGCTCTTTAGCTTGCCAACGTACGCACTATTCCTTTCGAGTTTTTGCCTTATGTGAGACATGTAGCTGTTTATCATGAAATCTTCCGGATCTGCCTGTAGAATATTGATCAGCTGAAAATTGTTAGCACTGTAATAATCGACGGGATGTAATGATCTCCACGGACGTACTTGTGTGTATCTGGAGAAAAAAATTAAACGTGTAATTTGCTATTGTTCTCACGCATCGATTGTCTCATGCAAATTACCATGCAATTGGCATGCGGGTAAAGGAAGAAACAGATATATTTAGTCTCGTGACATTTATTGGGAATTTTGCCAGAACCATACATTGATATAGATTGTCTTTACATACGTGTGATAGTTTGGTTGCATATTTCATTCTATGTACGCTCAATTTACAATAATACAATCTAATAATACTGCCTCGATATTTTAATTAACAAAAAAATCAATACGAAATGCTTATGCTTTTGTAACAATCAACATTCAAATGCCCATATTTAATGGTCCTCTTGCCCCATCATCCTTTATTATAGTAAATTACAGGTCCCGTAGCTACAATTTTGCCCACACGCGGTGTTGAGCCGTCCATCCTGGTCCGATTATATTTATTATTCACCAAATCCCTCAAATTAATGGTTGGGTCGACCGCAACTACCTTCGTACCGGTTCCGGCAATTGCCAAGCTATCAGGATGAGTGAAAGCAAAACCGTTTGGACCTACGATCGCGGTACCTCCACTTCCAGCTGTTGCGATGCCTCCAGGACCGGCAATTGCCACCCCGCCTTTCTTAACCTTGAGTTTGTGGATGAAAATGCCACTTCCTGTATTATCTTTGCTAGGTTCCTTTTTGTTGTTACCAAAAATTCCCTTTTCTATGTCGAAGTCTAAGTTTTCAAGTTCTTCATCTTCGGATACTTCTCCCATTTTATTCGTAGTATTCATATTATTTGCAGGTGGAGTGCTTTGGACCCTATTGTTAAACCATGTATTAGGATTAAAAAATGGTGTCTTTGTGGCATCGTTACTTCTAAGCAGCTTTTGGTTTTCACTCAACAACTTTGCCGACCTTGCATTTTCTGCGTTTACAATATTTTGTGTAGCCATATTGGGCCCATATTCCTCCATACTAGTTATACTATTAAATAAAACTTGCAGTGGATTTGCATATGGAACATATCTTTGAAAAGGTGAAGTGTATAAATCGTGGATGTTTAGTGGATGTTGTAAATAATGTGAATATTCAATGGGCCTATGAAGATAATATGGATAAGTAATTGCAGGATTATATGTTATAGGTAAGTATTGAGGATATGCAGCTGCAGACATTTGCTGGTAATATAAATTTTCACTATTATTTAAAATGTTATTACTTCGTAAAGAATTCTGACTAGTGCCTGGATTTTGATATGCAAACGTTCCAGGAACCATAAGTGTTTGATGACGTGTAATTTTTCTCTTAATTATTTGGTCTGGAATTTCATCTTCAGCGAATATAATATTCTTCTCGTAAAAATCATTTTCTGGTGCATCTTCAATCAAGTCGTATTCATCAGTACGACTTGCTAACTTTTTATTCTGCCTCAAAGAATCATCAATTATTGTCCCTTGCCTTGGAACATTGGCTGTAATTTTATATACTCCTTCATTCGAATTATGTTTCTTGTTTATTTGTTCAATTCTTCTCAAAATATTTTCGGCAGCAATCGACCCCTTCGCTTCTACGATCTCCTGTTTTTCAATCCTAGAAAATTATACTATTACACGCGACTGTCTAGTTCCGTTGAAGAACATTTTAAGTTAGTGAAAGTTAGACTAACTTACCCCCTCAAAGAAGCGCCTTCTAGAACTAAATGCACCACCACAAAGGACACTACAAACTAAACAGGGCGCAAGCATTAATAATAGTTTCAGTTTATTCGACAAACATAAATAATCGCAATGCTGTCATGCGTGTTATGTGAACAATCATGTTATTCGTTTTGGTGCAATTCATATACTTACTGAATTGATGGCTCAGGATGGTATGCTTCATTATATGGTCTTGCTGTAATCACTTCTAATGCTGATATCTGAAAATTAAGAGTATTATTAGTATTGTGCCGTTCCATTACATGCAGTATTGTGGACGTATAGTTAAACAAACATGAAATAATTCATTAATAACATATCATTGATTAAATGATTATTGCAGTATTTAATAAATTACCCTATCTGCCATCAAGAATTTATGAGACCTTATGTTATGTTCACTATGACTCTAGTGATTATGTAGTATTTTGTCTGATTACCTCATAGAAATTAATCTCAAAGAAGTGTATTCGATTTTCAGTGTACAACGTGGTTAACACGTTTTTGCTGAAATCTGAGATTTTAGACCCTGCTTCACGGCATAACTGAATACCTAATTAGTGAAGTATTCCCTCAATCTCTTCTAGTCTGCACTGAACTAGGAATACCTAAGAGCTTGAAAGCGGTAATCAATTGTACACGTATTATACCGGGTGATTCAAGTTTTATTACCATGTTTTTTTTTAGGTATTTGGAGTTGCCCAAAAAATATGAAAATTTGGATTTATATAGGTCTGATACTAATCTACGGAAAGGTAGTTTGACTTTTTCGATATAATTATATAGAACGTCGACAACATTAAAAAAACTCTTTTGGGGCAAAATTTTCTATCGTTATTTTTGCCCTAAACTGTTTTATTTTATTCATAGAACCCATTTATGAAATCAAAAATTAACGAAAATGATTAGATTTCAAATTAAAGCATTTTTTACATTACTGACCAACTTTCCTCGGTATGATTTATGATTTTGTAAGTCAAGAGCCTTACAAAGCATTGACCGCGGAGGGGCGGTTGGAACGTTTTATTACTTTTTATGATTCCGCCAGTCGCCAGTGGGTTGAACGGGCCTTGCAGGACGGATTGGGTACGGCCCTATCACAAAACTCGTAAAATCCATTATAGCGACTATTACTGGTAGCACCCGTTATATTTTACTATTTAGTAATAAATCGTACTGTTGCAATATCAAAATTCATTTAATTCAATAATTGGTGCAATTTTTTTGACTTGGGTTACACTGGAATGTTTGGAATAGCATTAAAGTATGTTCTGACAAAAACTATATAAATAAAATTACGAATTCTTTGTGAAATAACGTATAAACTATCGGATGGTTAAAATTATTCTTTTTTATCGTCAGATTGGGCTTCATCAATAACTAAACATGTGTACTTATTTTAGATTTTTTAATTCAATTAGAAGTCGCCATTTTTGGCCTGGTAATGAAACTTGAATCACCCGGTAGATAGGTACAGAAAATCTAATTCGAACTCCCTTTATAAGAGATTACTTAAGTATCGTGGCTTAAATAGGCTCTCTGTTATTCTGTCTTTAACTTAGTTATTTTACGGCACTAATAATATTTCATTAATTGTAGTAATTTACTTCTTCCTCAACTCATGCTCAGGTACGGACAATGAATACGGACCTAGAATTATAAAGTTTTCTCAATTTATTTCTTTCGAGCAATAAGAAATATATTTATTCTTATTGCTCGAAATAAATAAATTCAGAAAACTAAATAATTCTAGGCCCGTATTCATTCTCCGTACTTGAGCATGAGTTCGACTCAAGTCGTATATTTGGTTGCGTATTTTCTATAAACGTTTATGGACCAAACGCAACCAAATTAACTTTCTCGTTCAACCATTCATTCCAACTTTCAATTATAAAACTAGTTATTATGCTACCTTTGCACAGTCAATATACTGCGGCCATTTAAAATGCAGAAGCTCAAGTACGGAGTATGAATTCGGGCCTTAGAGTTAGAATATACACCGAAAAGCATTTTATTTTATTTTAATATTTGTTTTATTGTATAAAACCAAAATAATTAAATTAAATAGAGTGACTTCATCTTTTTTGGTTTCCCTTCGTAGTATAAATAAAGTAAATATTCTTAAAATAGCACTACAATAAGTACATTATATTCCTTTTTTAAATATGTACATACCTCAACAAGGAAATTATTATAACTTTTGGTTCCAATTGGTTTCTATGAGCACGTAGTGATATTGATAAATTCGACCCACACTTCACAAATCCAAACTAATTGACTGCTATAATATGTTTTTACGTCGGTTATTAATACGAATCGATTTGCTATAAGGAAAGTGCGTTGACAGTTAGGGAGATTAAAATATTTTATATTCCTCAGGAATTTCGCACCATGCAAAAAATGCGCATCAGTGTACCTATCGTATTGCTGTCATTAATTATGCAAAGTCTTGGCATTCCCAGGTATTAATACTCAACAAAAAGAGACATATTTCCGTAAATCCGATTGCATCATAAGATAATGAGACATTGAATCTATCATATGGTGCATTGAACCGACCATCCTACACATCCCGACATCATTACACACCTAATAATGCGTGGTGTCCTCAAAAACTGTGTTAACCATCGAACATTAAGAACCGTTTTCTATGCAGATTACAGTGTTCGGCACTATTATAAAATCTACCTACTTAACTGTACTCGGGGATCACGTTTAATTGTCCCAATCTGTGTTAATATCACAAATTTAATGATGTAATATAGAAGATTGTTCCGATTTTCAAATTTAGTGCACTATCTTAATCTTCATCTGAATAAATAATAATTTACAACGAAATATATACTATATTATTTTTTTTTAAAACAGGTTTGCCGAGGGAATCTGGTAATCAAATATACTCGATTTACTCAAATGTGTTCAAATATATCGGATATGGCATTTAGTCTGAAAAAAACAAAAGTTAAATTTTGTTCCGCAAGGATTCAGATGGTGAAAAAAAAATACATAGATATCCATTTATAGAAACTGAGTTGTTGAATAAATTTGTCAATTGAAATGAACTTCAACTTGTCATAAAAAAAAACTAGGCACCCATTCTGTTTCTTTTTTTAAAGCAAGCAACTTTTGTTTGATTTGAAATTTATTCAGAAATGCAATTGTTGTAATTCGATATTTTTATTTGAAAAGTTATGGCAAGTTATAGGTAACTATATTCGGTTTTACATTGCCGATTGTATGATTTGTAATTATGGAATTGACAGATATTATTGGTTACTGGTTTTATTTTATTAAATTTTATTTTCATGGAGTAATTTCAAATTAACTAAACTTCACTAAATTGTCAATTCTATTTGAAACTATGTTCGAGTCGCCTGCCGACATTATTACGTTAATAATTTAAATCTGCATAGTTTCTAAAATTCTATACCATTGGTTTTAAATGAGTGGGAGAATGAGTAATAATATCTACATTATAGTAAACATCACTTTATAGTGTAATCGCGACATCATTTGTTTGATGTTTAAAATTGAATTTATCTGCTTTAAGCAATTCAATTGAAAACTTTCAGTCACATAGATTATAATAAAATAACATTTTAAAGTAACAATGAAAATTAAAAATTAGAACTATTTTTTAAATGTTTTATTAATTCAAATTAGACACTGGAGGAATGCAGTGTATTATAAATAACTTCATGAGTATAAATACCTCTATGAAGCTATGGTCGTATTAATACATCATAATGAAAGATGAAAAATATTTCGAACGGTTCAATTTAATTACAACTTACGTATAAGATACTACATCAAGTGTTGACATTCTCTTTTGCAATGCTAATTTTTATAATTGCGATCTTCTTTGGTTACAGGACGTATACCATTTATACGTTATAAGTAAAAATTAATTACGCAGTTATATGTATTTGTTAATAGTTAGTATGATTGTATTTAAAATAATGGTTCAGTAATTATTGATAATTTATTATTCCACGTTTATATTTTTATTTGCTGGAATTAGGGGGTATAATTGTGTATAATTGGAAGCACGGTTATAAACGGCGGTGGCGATGATGCATCTTTCTCAAAATCATTAAACTTTACAATAACCAATTAAACTGTGGTGTTTATGTTCTTCCAAATGAGACCTGTTGTCGTTACTGAGCAATTAGCGAAACGATGAAGCGTACACATACTGTCAATAGATACACCGTTAAGCGTAACCATTTCTTGTACATAATTATAAGTATGATTGTATACATTGATGAAGTTTTGTAAATTATATGCACTGTTATACAGTATAGGTGCAGTAAATCCTAAAATGGGCAAAATATTTTTTTATGCTATTTAATATTCGTTAAATATATGCTTAAATTGAGTATATTTTCGGTTTTTAAAAAGAAATTAGACTTTTACCGATGAGGCAATTCAAATTAATTTATATACAGTATGTCCCCGGATTGAGTTTACAAGAGGGATTTTTATTAATTTTACTTTTAAGTAAAAATGTTACAATAATTAAAATTCCGGCTTCGTGTGAAACTACTCCTTCAGTTATTAAAAAAATGATTTATTTATACAGGGTGTTGGCTGAATAAAAAAAATATCTAATTTTGAGATTTTAGAAAAATAACATCATTTAAACAATCCCTCACTATTTTTTTCACATAGTTCAAGCCAGATATAGAACTCCTGAAGACTGTTTTAGATTTTCTCAATAGTTATTGATGCAAATGCCTCTGTTAAGCGAGTTTTAAAATTTTCAGTATCATTTTCTGCATTTGGGGGATTGTTTCAATGATTTAAATTTTCTTCATTATTGTTAAATGTAATTTTAAATTCCTTTGACAAATAGTAATTAAAAAAGTGTCAAAATAAGATTTAAAAAAAATAATTTTGCCAGCACCCTGTGTAAATTAATCAGTTTCAATAACTGAACTGGTAGTTTCAGACAAAGCAGAAAATATAATTCCTATAACATTTTTACATAAAACTAAAAATTAAAAAAATATCCGTCTTGTAAACTTAATCCGGGGACATACTGTATATATATACAGGGTGAGTTTTTTCTGATGTTTAGTATGGGGATCTCGGAAACTAGCGGAGATAGAGACGATTAAATGGGGAAATAATTGCAGGTTTACGAGCTCAAATTAATGAGCTTTTTGTTTTTTGAAAAAAATGTATGCATAACTAGATATCTCGAAAAAATATATTTTTGATATTTTGTTTGGTGCCTCTGAATCTATTATTAATGACTTTACAGAAAATGTGCAAAATAAAAAGTTGTAGGTAATTATGTGCTTAATAATACAGTCTAATAATTTTTGAGTTATGACACAAAGTTCAGTTTTTTCTAATGAAAACTATAGTCGGCCATAACTTGATAAAAAAGGCCCTTTCCAACGATTCTAATGATATACCACTTGATATAGTTATTTTGATAAATAATTAAATTATGGTAATTTTTTTACTTTTCATATTCGAACTGATCTGAAAGTTTAAGTTTGATAATGAGCAGAACATAACCGAAATTATAGCCACTTGTTAATAAACCGTGTGATATAAACAAATATAGTGATTGTCTTATTTATAATACATTATGTGTCACGAAGTACATAGTTACCTCCAACATTAACCAATTACTTGAGAAAAGTTTAACAGAATACATAGTTGAGAAATCTATGTACTTTTTAGAAGAATTACCTGTTTACTGCTATAGCTACTTATTTGACGACTTTTACTACAATTACTACTACTACTAGTTAAATATATTAATTTAGTCTAAACAAGACGTAAAGCTAAATAACTCTACCAAACTGTGGTATTATAGTCTGAGCCCTAATATTTAACAGAATACATAGTTGAGAAATCTATGTACTTTTTAGGAGAATGATCTGTTTTCTGCTATAGCTAGTTATTTGACGACTTTTACTACAATTACTACTACTACTAGTTAAATATATAAATGTAGTCTAAACCAGAAGTAAAGCTAAATAACTCTACCAAACTGTGGTATTATAGTCCGAGCCCTAATATATATATTTAATGAGTTTTTAGTTCTATGAATAATTCGACAGATGCTAGCTCCTTTGATTCTAAGAATGGAAATTGAATGTTCCTTGTTCAACTTGCGTTCTTAACGTAATTTCTGAATTATTTTCAGAATGAACACATGTACTATTGAAAACTATGCAACATTAGTTTGGAAATTAATTATGTAATGATAACATAGATAAATAGTAACGGTACAAATGGCGGAATGTTCATCAACTCTATTCATGGAAAATTTGCAAGCAATTTTTATTTCTGTAATTATGTAATTATGTAGCAGAGCTGAAACTATGTAATCAATAATTTACTAAATTAATTAGCCTACTTACCTTATAATGTACAAATAATGTACGCTTAGGTACTATAGGCTACCTTAGTTACGTAGGTATTATAAGAATTAAATTAAATAAATAAAAATAAATAAATAAATAAATGTTTTCTTCTCGATAAAAGTATGAATGTATATGGAAAACGTATTGTAAAAATTTTGGAATTCCATATTTCAAGGAAAGTATCTATTTTAGGGCCCCGGAGGTTATCAAACCATTTTTGAAAAAAATGCGTTTTTTAGTGGATGCAATAACTATTTTAGTAGGCACGATAATTCAAAATTGCACCGAGTCTGATCAAACGTCCCATGAATATCTCACCGATATTTTGTGGTGCATCTACAATTTCATTTAAAATTGATGTTAAAACTTTATAACTTACAAATATGTCAGCCATTTTTGGTTATATTCAAATTATTGGTCTAAATTTCTTGAAACAGAATCGTGTCGAAAATGACACGAGACTAAATTATGTAATAATTTACTTGTTTACACGAAAAAATCTCACAAAATATTTTTGCTGCTCACATCTTGGTAGGTTTTTTTCTGTGAATAAAGAGCAAAATTAAATTATAGAGAATTTTAATAGAAATAACAAAGTTCGTTACTGTTTACCCAATTAAGAAATATTCTGTAAAAAAGCTACTTTTGCGATTAACATGTTCATCTAGATTTAATAATAAAAAAATAATAATGAAGACGAAGAATAATCTATGTGGATTAGAATACCAAATATATATTTTATAAACTTTCGACTTTTATTTGATTGCTTGAATCCAGAAATCAATATAATAACCAGCTTATTTACTTCAGTATAACAAAAATAATCAAAAATAATTAGCAATTTAATTTTCTCACTGAAATTCAACTTATTTGGTATTAGTACTCGTATTATAGTGGTATCGTTTAGTTTGTTCTGATTTCATATTGAATACTTGGCGAAACCTGCATATAAGTAAATCCTTTATTGAGAGATAAAACATTCAATATGTCATACATTTACAACAATTAAGTAATTCCACTCTCCAATTTGTCACTTTTTGCAATTCAAATATCGATAACATTATTTGTAAAAAAATATATAAATATATAATATAAAATTTTCATAAATATCATCAACCCTAATTTGCGTATGTTGAAAATATGCTAGAGTGACCATTTTACAATTGTCAACTACATTTAGTTGTAGCACGTATGACCGTGTTGCTCGATGCCTTCTTGAAAATAAAATCAAATCACGCGCTTCGTGAACGTTATCCAAACCAGAATGAATGTCAAAGTCAAGGACTGGTCTGCATTTTTGCTAGTTTTGCTTGAACGATCTTTTCAGGTTGAATGGATTTACTTATAAATGTAGAGGGCAATTATTTAATTTTAATGATCTGATATTTATATACGGATCAATAATTTTTGCAGATCATCATATTAACAGTTGCTGTAAAACAAAAGTCATCAACGAAAATAATAACAAGGTATTTAACTTTAATCAAATTTCCCGTTGTACACATCGTTTTTTAGTAAGTTGACCCTGAGCGCATACCGGTATATCCGATTTGTTTTAGGCTTATGGTCACCTACTAAATAATAATGAGGAATACATACTTACATAGGTGCATAAGGTTATCGATGTTCTTTAAATATTTCCATAAACGCGAATAATCTAGCTAACAAACAACCACTCGTTGGAGTATTCCAGCCAATAATCACTGGGACCGAAAAATATATCTTCAAGTCGACAAATTAACCTGATTTTGCGAATAAAAAGAACACGGATGTTTCCGCAAAAATCTCGATTTCGATTTTTTTTAAATTCATGTTATTTGCTAAACACTGATTTTAAGAATGTTAGCTATTGATAAGGGCTCTAAATGCTCGTCAGTTTTGGTTTGTGTGTAATTGCAATCAATATTCAGTCAATATTCAGTTACGGAATCTATAGAGTGTACACTTTACTTTTTCCATTGTACTCCAGTGTATGTATAAAATATTTACAAAAAAAATAAAAAACCATTTCGGTCAAGACAATAATGCACTACTGTGATTAATATACCACAAATAATTATTATATGTAGCAGATATGAAAATATGTACTCAATAATTTACTAAATTAATTAGCCTACTTACCTTATAAGTACAAATAATGTACGCTTAGGTAATAGAATTATTATAAGTAGATATTAGATTAAGAAACAACAATTCACTATTAATATATTTTATATTAGAATTAAATGTAAGACAAAAAAAAAGTTCATAAAAATTCAGTCTTATCAATAAATTTAGTTTGACAGGTAAGTTAAACAAAACAAAATTCACTTAAAATGTCTCGAAATTATTTAAACGATGAACAAAAAAGAAGAATATTGCAAGAATTGAGGAAGGAAGATCATTGCGGCAAACTGCTGTTGAATTTAATGTATCACAGACATGTGTAGCAAAAATTCGAAAACGATGGCTCCAAAATCATAATTTTGACCGCTTAGGACGTACCAGGCATTGGAGAGTTTCTACAAATGAGGAAGATAAAGCTGCAGTGGAACATATAAGGCAAAATCCTTTTTCTACAGCAGTAAAGGTAACTAACTTTCCAGGGCTTGTGCATACGGCAAGAAAAATATTTTTTAACAGGAATCCCGACCTCAACCCCATTGACAATGTTTGGGGTTACTTGGTAAAATAATTACAACAAAGAGATATTCGACCTCTGAATAGAGGTGACTTCTGGTAATCCATAAATGAAACATGGAATGAATATGAAAATTGCATCATGATGAAACTAGTGGAATCAATGAACCGAAGGCAGCAAATGGTGATTGACAAAATTGGGAATGCCACAAAATATTTATTTTGTGTTTTATTTAAATAATATTTAGTAGTTTTGCTTGTATAATAAATTAAACTGGGTTGACATTAACAATTAACACTGATAATAAACATTCACATTAAAACCCACAACAATATGCAAAAATTAAAAAAACCCGGTAACTAGATTTATAAAAAATGTAAACTATATTGATTCCCCGACTGTTCATAAAAAATGTATATATTACTAAAAATATCCATGATTTTCTGTGCAAATAAATAAATATTTGCATTTTCCTACACTATTCGATTCCAACTATGCAACAATTAGACTTTCTATCTAATTTGTCATGATTTTGAACGTTAATATGAGCAGTTAATGAAGTGGTAAATAAAAACCTTAATTTTATGGTGCTGTTTTACAATAACCAAATTTGGGAATTGCTTCGCTGCGTTGGGAATGTTTTGACAAAAAATCCCATTTTTTTCCCAAAAACATGTTTTTGTCATTTCTTCGTTTAATTTTAAGGTTGTTTGTTGCTAGGGCTATTACGTACTCAACTTATTTAATAAATTTCGTTTTTAAGCTTTCAGATTTTTAAGCAGCCCATATCGCCCATATAGTTAATATGGGCGAGAAAGTAGGTGCTACATGTTCCACCAAATTTTGGAATTTGGAACAAAAATTTAACTAAGTTGAAAGTATCTGATACTGTTATCTCTGTTACTCTTGACAATGATCGTGAGACCGAAACGATTGTAGAGTAAATTCTATTAATATAGTGAAACTTCAACCAAGTGTTTGATTTACCTTAAAAATTTAACGTTTTCACTACAAATTTCAATTTCGTTTTCAAACCGGTACGAATGGTATTAAAACCTATGTTATCAGATACTTGTGGACAATAATTTCGCATATTTACAAAGAGAATTATGACTGTATACTCTACCAAATCTCACCAAATCTCACCAAATCTCACAGTTACTTAATTAATGACGCAACTCATGCCATGATCAATAGTTTGCACGAAGCAGAAACAGGTCAAAGACATATGTTTATATTGGTAACAAATCACCTTTTATTATTAAATTAAATATTTTATTACGACGGTTAAGACCTTTATTTGAAGCTTAATGAGAGTTAATACCTGTATTTTTGCGGAATTTGTAGTGTATCATTTAGTAACTAGACGATTACCAGACAAGGATTCAAAGCTTTACAGAAATATTGTTTAGCTGATAAAAACAAAACGTGTTTAATGTCAGAATATACTTAACATCCGAAATGATAGAAAATGCTACAAAAAGAATACTCAAACGCACTGAAATGTGTATCCAGGAAGCTGGGGATCTATAGAAGTATAATTATTAGCCTGTTACTGAATTTGTTCTTTGAAATTAGATATTAAAAAAAACATTAGGTACTTTTATTTAATTCCGTAAAAACACAAACCTTAAATAAATTTCTGACGTTATGAAACGTCAAATTGTTCATAACTGTCACGTACGAGTAATGTAATGTAGTTATGTAAAGACATTACATAACTGCAGTTACCACCAAGTTTCAAACTTTTTGTAGGCTACAGCGTATGTATTTCTTAATTTTTCTGGTAGTAAACTACCCATGGCAACATTAGCAGAGTCTTCAACATCAAAACTTTGAATCGCTATTTGAGGACATTTTTTGGCATTATTATTAAATTTGTGAATGATTTTAGTTTCCTGACAAATTAGTTCTTGTCAGTGCAATCACGTTTCCGTAGAAACAATAGGTATAAGGTGACCTGATTCTGAGATGTAGTAAGGAACGTTCTTATTCAAATAGTAGATTAAATAATTCTGACGGAATTTAAATAAAGTTTTATACGTAACACATAATGAAATATGCGATATTGTGTGACGAGTGTAATATTTGCCAAAACGAGCGAAGCGAGTTTTGCAAATTACACGTGCACTTTTCATAACTGGCTACGTAAATAAGTATTTCAGTACTCTCATAAGAAAAAAAAACCTGTTATTTTTTCATATAATACCATTATTATTTTGAGATAATGTAGGACTTATTTTTGCCTAACAAATTTTCCCTCTAAAATGCATACTAAAAAAAATTATCCCTTTGTTACCAATTATTCTGATCACGCTGTATAATCAGATTAAATATATTTTACCTACAATATTGTGTTTAATAATTTTTTTTCGGAAAAATTGGAAAATTATGTTGAACCCATTATTCTGATCAAGCTGTATAATCAAAATAAATATATTTTACCTACAATATTATGTTTAATATTTTTTTTCGGAAAAATTGGAAAATCGTTATAGTTTGATATCGGTTTTAAATAATTCTAATTAATTTTAATTTGACTACTTAACTAAAACTTCTCTCATACGAAGCAGTGAACAAGGGGAGAATCATTCAGAGTATCTTAAGATCTACTAACTTCAATCCAATTGCATTTTCATGATCTCTTTGATGAGTGGTAAACTATCGATGTGGTGTTTTGCAGGTAAACATCAAGTGATCTACTACAGCTGACAAGCAGCAATCTATTTTTATTTTATGACAAATATTTCGAAAATAATGAATCAAAATAAGTCAAAAATATCTCAATTAAAATGCTAATTCCCCTTCCCTATATTAAAGACTTCCCTATATTAAAATGAATTAACTTTTTAACTATAATTTTTATTGAAATATAGTTTTTGAAATATATGCAACATTTTCGAGATTATTGAAAAAAAAACGAGGGAGGTACCTGCCCACTTCAGGTTTTCGATTTTTTCTGTCGTTTTTGTCTTATCGTGACCACAAAAAAGTTATCACATCCACAAATACACACACACACACTCATACACAACACATATTTTAAAAATAATTTCAATGGAGATGTCAAAACGAATATTTCCGATAAAATCTGTAATTTGTAAATTTTTACGATTTTTTTTCTATGGAGAAAGCAAAAAGTAATGCGATAATCGGATGTGGAAAATGAGTTCCAGTTGTTCTTAAAATCCACTCAAAATGACATATCATGGATGCAGCGACATTTAACAAATATGCAGATGAAAGCAGTAGGGATTTATTCTACAATACATTTAAAGCAGCACCGCGGTGATCAGTCAAAGATATACTGAATATAAAAACGGGAAGTATTAAATTTTTTATTCGTGATATAATCTTACGAATACAACTCTTGGAATCGTGACTATTGATAATCGCATTGATTGATGCACTCAACATGTTGTCAAATAATTCCACCAGTCTTTCAGACTCATGGAATGAATATTTGACAACATGTTTCGTGTCCCAACTCACCCGATTATCGATAGTCACGATTCCACTCGTTGTATTATATATGAAAAACACCGTTCTTAATTATTACACGGTAGTAATTCAATTAAAATATGATTGTTAATTATTCAAATTTTAATAATATTATTTTAGTTATAGTTAGTAATCAACATTTTGAATACCAAACTATATCTAAAACAAACAACTAGGTAGCATGATTGCAAATAAAAGTTATGTCAAAAGAAAATTATACGTATATAAATATAAATTAACTTAGGAAAGTGCAAGGCTATTATGTATTTTAGTTATTAGTACTTAATAATATCTCTTGTTTTCATCATGGCTAGAACACTATTATATCTTGTACAACGTAATGATTAAAACGATTTTTTTATGCTCGTTTAAACTGATGGAAACCATCAGTGTAAAATCTAATCACTCCTTAGATGCCAAAAGCGATCCTAGAAGATGAAATATAGGAAATTATATATACTCACAATCACGTATATTTGAAAATATAGCATTTAGTGAGGTATCATGCATACATACAATACATTGTAAATATGTATAATGAACAGGTTACATATTGGTTCCCTAACCTAATTACGCTGTATTAAAAAACCATCGCAGGCGTTGAAAAATATGGTGGTCTCCAGTTGTAATTTTGTTGTAGCTTATATTACCATTTGAATTAATGGTGGATCCCAAATTACATAGGTTTCATCTCAAATTGTTTGATATACAGGCGATGTAGACAAATTTAAATATTAGCTCCTGGTATAGTGATATTAAGTATGTTAATTGCCACATAAACTTGCCTAAGTATATGTAAGGACACCAATTATTCCATTATTATATTAATTATACTAATTTTATTGTAATGCACTAAAGTAGTCACGAATACCAAGCATTGAATGATAATTATGAAATATGTGAACGTGAAATGCATTTGTAATATCGATGCTTATTTATTAGTAACGTAAGTAATGAATTGCAAATGTGGTTTTTGCATAAGTTTTTGCTGGTATAATAATATACCGCTATATTTACATTCTAGTAATAATGCAAATTTGACAGTAAAAACATAAGTTTTAGAAAAATGAAAAAAGGAGGTAAAAAAGAATAATGTTATATATCTCCGAAACCATTACTTTAAGGACCCATGTTTATCAAGACTTTTTTCTATGTTGTGGTACATACTACTACCCCCTTAAATATTTTACATTCTTTTTTTTAACACCCTGTATATTTTTATTGGTACATCATACTACTAATTTCAAATACGGCGCAGCGTTTTTAAAATCAATATTAAAAAAAAAACGCGCGTTTTCTTTAAAGTTGCGAAGAACAATAACGTCATCAAAATAATAGTAACACATAAATGTCAACACACATTGCAATTTCGCTTGTTGTTCTTCCATTCATTTAATAAATCTGTTGTATTGCTTTAAATATGCAACTTTCGGAATCCATGACACTTCAACTTAGGCAAATACATTATTAATTTTTGGTGGTTTGGATCTGCAGACCCCTATAGAGCTTTGAAAATTTGGAAAAAATAATTATCCTTTTGAGGCATTTCACCCATGTTATTTAAATAGCAAATTTGAGTTGTCCGGCAAAAAGGCACGGGAAATCGACGCTTTTGGGAAAAAAAATAAAAAAAAATCCGAATGAAAATTCAAAATTTGAGAAGTAATGGATATTCTATTGAACATAATTGAAATCAAAAATTGCGCAGCAGTTTCTTGCTTTACATCTTAGTGAATACACGTTTAACTCAAATTAATAAAATAAAAAAACTCAAATAAAATCAAATGTGGTAAACATATTAGTCTAACAACATTATATTCAAGTTTTTCAAATAATAAATTTATTATTGTCTTAAAAATGTTGAATTGCTGTGTAATTAAAATTGTTTTGAAATGTGAAATTGTTGGAAAAAAACCCTTTAATTCTAAGCCTTTTTCTTTCATGTGCTATTTTATCAAAAACATGGCATTCTACAAAAATATCTCAGTTAATGAAGGAATCTTAATTGTACGTAAGAATCTTAACCACATGGAAGCAAGCGCCGAAAGAAAAAAAGGCTATCGAAACTTATCTTACATTAGGTATCTATTACATATCTATATTAGATATCTTATTAGAAAATCGAGACGAATTTTATAAGATAGAATATCTTGAGAGTTTTCACGATTTTGATTTATTTTAATTATAGTTACCAGATCAGAGATAACACATATTTATAGGATGTGTCGAAAGAAGGGCCCTTGAAACTATTGTCATTTGGATGTTAATCTTTGGAACACCCAGTTTCAGCCTAATGCGGGAATGCTAGGTAAATTTCGAAGGAGAAATTCCGTGGCCACTTATGAATCCAGATCTAAATTTAAGACTTTTGTATTTTGATTCTTGAAAAATTTATTTCAGGAAAAAATTTTTACACATAAATTGTTTGGATCACCTAACCTTTGGATACTATATGGACCCATCTGGTACTTGCCCAGGGCCCCCGGAGGGGCCACAAATCATGTTTTTTTTAATATTATTTATTATTTAATGCAATGAAAAAAATAACACTGTACAGGGTGGCCCAATTTGAATGTTTCTATAGGGGATCTCGGTAACTAGAAGAGATAGAGAAAATCGGATGGCGCATCCTCGATCTCTTTTTACAAGACCAAGTCAATGCTGAAAACAAAAATTGGCTAGCGTCTTTTGTTTTCAAGTTATGGCCAAAAACTTATTATTTTCTATTTTCTGTTTTTATCAATATTTCATTTATTTGTCATTTTATTAAGATACGAATTGCATGTTCTGCAGGCACTTTTCTATGGTGAATTGAATGGGTTTTATAGAATTTTGATATCTTCGTTAATTACCAAGATACAATACAAAGTTGTGTTTTTTTAAATAGAAGTCGTAGTTGGCTTTGGTCTTAATAAATAGGTTATTTTTTTCTCTTTTCGATGATGTATCACATGTGGATGTTATAATTGCATTTTTGTTGAAATCTATTAAAATTCTTTCAAAACGTCATATGTTCTCTTATTGGACGTAGTAGGCTTGTTTTGTTAAATTGTTTGATTGTCAAGCTAACACATTCGACGTGATCTTTATATTTCGAAGTGTTTAACAATGTCGTACGAAAATTATGAAATATTTGATATGCTAGATGCTTCATTTAAAGCAATAACAAATCACTAATTAACATATTTCAATCGCTATCTGGAAACAAAACAACCGGATCAATCATTATTTCAAAGACTAAAAGAAAATCTTATCAACCCTGGATCTTTCAAGTAGCCAAAAATCAAGGTCTTACAATATAGTAGACGCCGAAGAAACTGCTACTAATGTAATTTTAGATGTAATAGTGAATCCAGCAATTTCCAGTCGGCATATTGAGGATGAATCCGGAATTTCGAAGAATCGAGCACTTAGAATTTTGAAAAAACATAAAATTTAGACCATACATTATTCGAAAAGAACACCATTTGAACGACCAAGATATAGAACGATAAATTATATAAAATGAGAAATCATAATATTAATAATTTACGACAACATTTTATAGATTGTATAAATTCAATTTCAAATGTTCACATTCATATTGCTTACAGAAGTGTTATTAAAAGATGCAACATATGCATTTTGAATAATGGATATCAATTGGAACATTTATTGCAATTTAAATATTGTGTCTATGCTTTTCAATGCTTCATTGAAGGTTTTTTTTAATCTAGGAAAAATCTATTTATTGGGTTGTCTGCCTTTTAGATGATAGAGCCTGTAATATTCCCTAGGCAATAAGATAATTGTTATTTATTTAATAAACCTTTCTAACATATATAACATTGTATTCACATGGTATTTTGTAATTCGCAGATGGCAAATTTGTGCATTTTCAATAAATAATTTTACTCTAAACAATACAAGCCTACTACCAGTCTACTACGCCCAATAAGAGAATATATGACATGTTGACACAATTTTAATAGATTTCAACAAAAATGCAATTATAACATTCACATGTGATATATCATTGAAAAGAGAACAAAATACTCTATTTATTAAGGCTAAAGCCAACTACGACTTGTATTTAAAAAAACACAACTTTGTATTGTATCTTGTTTATTAACGAATATTTTAAAATTCTGTAAAACTTATTCAATTCACCGTAAAAAAGTGCCTAAAGAATGTGTAATTCTTATTTTAATAAAATGAGAAATAAATGAAATATTGATAAAAATCGAAAATGGAAAATAATGAGTTTTTGGCCATAACTTCAAAACGAAAGACGATAGCCAATTTTTGTTTTCACCATTAAGGTGGTCTTAAAAAAAGAGATCGAGGATACGCCATCCGATTTTCTCTATCTCTTCTAGTTACCCAGATCCCCTATAGAAACATCCAACATGGGAGGCACCAAATTCAAATTTGCCCAGGGCCCCATGAAACCATAACGCGCCCCTGGAACGAACTAATTAATTGAAACCTGATTGCTAACTATTTTATTAATTAACTAACTAAGTGTTTAAAATTACCACCGTTGCGCAAGCGTGGATGCTTCAATATTTGATATTACCAAAACAATTGAGAGTTGGACATCAGTTATGGCGGTTTATGGCACTAATTGATGTACTTATTCGTAATATGAAACGAGTACATTTAAAGCATTAGTCGCATGAGAAACTCTTAAGCCAAAAAATAATAAAAAAATAACAGCTATGTCACGCTATGCTATAGTTTTCAACTCAATATTAATTGGGTACACAAAAAATCATAGATTTTTAGAGTTAATAAAATATGTTCAGGTAATTTGACAGCTATTAATACTGATATGCAAAGACAGAAAATTAGATATCAATGTGACTATCTCCGTACATAACTATCAGAATGAAATTTAGTTTCCTAAAAAATGCAGTATCAAATATGTTGTTTATATAGTGATATAACGACATAACAAGCTAGGCATATTTGGTTTAGATGCGATTGTTTGGCTTTCATTAATATATTTTTCAAATATGTATCAGATTAAAAAAAATATTAAAAACATTTATACACACTTTCGGCTGTCATTTTTTGCAATATCTTTTCTTATCTAGGTTTTGTTATAACAGCTTAATTTTAATGTTTTGTTTTATTTTTTGTGAGCACAAAAACATGAACTCGGGGATTTCTATAAGGATATGTGTTTTCTATGAAATTTGGTATTCGCAAGTTTTTCGATTTCTGTAGAATGTAAAATTATGCTTCATATGAGATATTATTATTTTTTGTGAATTAACTTTCTGGACTGGTAGTATTATAAAATGAGTTAGGCCGCCTATGTTTATTCTAATTTGGCAACAACTTGAACTAGCAAGAACCAGGTACGTACTTCCATAAATGAAAAACTTTACAGGAAACCATAAAAACATTTTTATTATCTTACCTTCTATGAATATATATCTTTTATATATTTATTTTTGATCTTAGATGTAACGGAAGCAAATTAAGCCAACTGCAGAGTATCTAACGATGTGTAATTTAATACAGTTTAGCTCCACACATATACAACCGAAATTCACAAAAAATGGAGATACCCGTTTTTGCACTGGGTGCTTCAATTGTAAAACTAAAATTAATAAGAGCTGCACAGTAATTCAACTATAGCGTTATGACAACAAGAAAAAATACTAAGTAGAGATAATATGCTATATAATATTTAGCTCGGGAGCATCCAATTAAATATTGTTGCACTTAAAAACTGAAGAATGGAGAAAACATCAAAATATCTAATATTCCATGTACTTTTGTGCTATTTCACTCATAGGATGGTTTGTCTTTTTGGCCAACATTAGGCGTATGGCGCAATTCACAGTATATATTACTGATACATTATCTCTATAAAAAAAATTATATACTTATCTGTACAATTATTATTGACTACATTTTTAACGAATTAACGTAATACATAATAAATTTTAAACAAAAACATATATATTTTAATAATAATTTTAAAAATGTGTCATCAATATGTAAATTTTAAAATTGTGATGAATATAAAAAAAATATAATTGTAATATTCCAGTACTTAACTGTAATTAATATGAATACACAACACTTACCACAAAAAATATAACTGATGGCTTAATAACTCTCATTGTGGTTGTCTACACTTATTAGGGGGATGTTTTGTTTATTTCACGTGACGGTCATTGATGAACTGTCGGATGGTCATTTACGTGTGGCCTTTTTAAAACCGGCGGAAAGCAATTTTGTACTAGGCCTCACTCTGGATGTCAATTGAGTGGCCACTGGTCGACTCAATGCTTATTTCCCACGAAGAAGGGGCCGTGTAACGTTACATCGGAGGAAAAGAAGGAAAGTCGTGGAGGAAAGCGCGCTTAGTCTTCCACTGTTCGGGGCCGGCTGGCTCTTCAGTGGGTGGTTAATTGGAGTTCTTCAGACTGGGTCAGAATTGCCATTTTTTCGTAGTGCTAAACTGAAGTGCCAATCCCTGAATGTTTGCCGGAATGCAAATATGTAATTAATTATATATCCACTGCATCTATTATGACATTAACCTTAATGTCTCGTGCAATTGGGTGCTGTAATTTTTCGTTCTATATACGAGGTTTGTGCTTGGGCATCTCGAACTATAATTAATAGAGTTTGAGCATGCTACCTCTTCTAGTAGAGATCATAACTATTATTAAGTGTTGACTGAAATAATTTTCAACGGCAAGTTTGTAATTGGCAATTAAACATAATTTTGGCATGCTTCTTTTGATACTTTTTCATAGCGTAATTAGGTGTAGTACAGGAAACCAAAATAATAGTCCATACACAAAAAATGGTCGTGTGTATAAATCGAAAGAATTGATACTCTTTTAATCTATATTGAAAGAAACAATAAATATTTCGTAATTGGTTAAAGAAGAAAATGTTTAAACAAAGAGGATTTATTTCAGGAAGAGCTAAATACAAATAGCATCGAAATTGCAATTATTTGTGTCAATCCCTGAAATGTTGTTTAGCATATTTTAGTATTTATTGGATGCATACTATACCAGTTTCCCCATATGTATACATCATGTTTTCAAACCCATTATTTTAAATAAAATGTACTTTATATACAGGGTGAGCCATGAATAACGGCCATAAAAGTTTACGTAGTTCGTCATAAAGAAAATTTTTGAAAAACAGCATTGCATGGTTGAATACGATCTCCTCAAGGAAAATATTTTCGATTTTCTATCACTTTCAGTTCTAACGGAAATGGCTACCAACTTTGTTATTTTAAATCGAACACTCTATATATTATTACATTTGTCGATTCTCTGTTCAATTGCCTACTTCTCCATATGAACTTAAGTCCACTTAACTTTTATAGTTTTTGAGTTAAACATTTATTCGTCAAATTTTGATCTCAAAAACACGTTTGGAAAAATGCGCATAACATCTAGTAGAAACAAGATAGAAACACGAGTTGGATCTTGAATTGTACTTAATAAATGCCTCTACAATAAAAAAAATAAATCTGTCAATTTTCACAATAGGTATTTAAAAAATGTCAATGTTTCAGTGCCCACTTAGAAACATCATATTTTATTTTTTTCAAATTAGAACTAACAATATTTTATATAGTAAGGCGATTGGCAAGACATTTTCTATAAAAAAATATTATGCAACCCTATACCTACAGCAAACGGTTTTTGAGTTATTTCGAAATTTGTTTCCTCCTAGAATTTCTGCACAATAGAATACCTCCTGTACTATTCACACGTGCACCATAGTAGGCTAGTATCAATATTCATTGTTTCAAATCTGGCAAAATTCATTTCCAACGTGTCAATATTTTTGAACGCGAAAGAATCGAGATTAAAATGAATAAGTATACAAATCAAGAAATTATGAATTTATTCGTCATACATGGCCAGTGTGACAGAATTGTTGAGAGAACTTGCAGAACTTTCAATGAAACCTATCCACACTTATCGCCGATGGATAGAAAAAAAAATAGAAGAGTCGAGTCAAATTTTGTATAATTTTGAAAACAAAACGCAGAAAAACATCAACCAAAGCCACCCGCAGTTGTTAGGAAGATTTGGAAGTAAGCAGAACCTCACTGCGAATAATTTAGAAAATGTATCGTATGCATAATCATAAATTTAATTTGGTACAAGAATTATTTCCCCAAGATGCAGAAAACAGGATTGCTTTTTGTGAGTTTCTGTTGATTTTAATTCAAGAAGACAATGACTTAAAAAAACATAGAATCGAAAAGTGTTATAATATACAGGGTATTCCATTTAAAATAACAAAGTTGGTAGCCATTTCCGGTAGAACCGGAAGTGATAGAAAGTAGAAAATATTTTTTGTGAGGAGATCGTATACAACTATGCAATGTTGATTTTGTTCAAATTTTTCCTCCATCAGGAACCCCGTAAACTTTTTATGGCCGTTATTCGTGGCCCACCCTGTATACAATGTTGCATGACGTACCGTATAAACTCAAACAGCCTATCCCCGAGGCCATTTTAAGTAGAAAATGTTCTATATCGCAACGTTTGTCCAGCTATAGTAATGACGTACGTTGCTATAAGATTCACAACTTTTGACGTGTCAGATTGTAAACTTAAGTAGGTGTGGTGTGTCACCTTGCAAAGTTGTGGAAATTTTTCAATTATTTTTAACCATATTATCATTTTATGTAAATGATAATCAATAAATCATTCCAAAAATTCTTCGCTCTATACCATTGCAAATTTGATTAAAATTTACTCAGGAACATATTTCTTTGTACGGTTTATCATTATATCTAATGATAGAGATAAAGACAATTATAAGGTTGTGAATAATACTATTATACGTGAGGTTTATTGTATCGCAAGGCCCGTAGCGTAGTGGATTCAAGACCTAAGGCTATAATAGTATTTACAACCATAGTGTATATAATATTTTATTCTCTACCAGATCACTTACAATGATTTAAAATTAACAATAAACAACTTTCATCACATCAATGAAAATTTGTCAAAATGAGTGTTGAAGAAAAAATTGACCGTACACCACCTGAAATGCGAGATATAGCACAAAAGATAAGTGTTAACCTCCTATCACAGAAATCTAATGGAAGCGTACTAAAATTTTAAGGGTTTTTGAAAATTTATTCGTCACTGACATTATTATTTACCTTTGTAAAAAGTAAAAACAAAAAAATATTAACCACTAATCACAGAAAATAATCTTCACAGAGCGTTGATTCATAATACGTAATGATGATAATGATAATACGTAATAATATGACTATAAGATAGTGAAAATAAATACTATTTGATTATGTGTCGATGAAGGAAACCCAATAAACCCATAAACCTCATCCACTATTAATTTCTATATTTAAGATATTTATCAAACGTTTGCCTTGCAAGAAACACGTATCATTAAAGAATTATATTAATTCGTTTCCGTTTTTACATCTCTACCCTCTACCTAAAATTATCGGGTAAATATAGAAAACTGAAAAATGGTGTATTATTTCTACAATAATAATGTATACCAATGAATGTGCTGTCGTCCTAATGACAAAGCACAAATGTGAACATTTCTCAATTCAAGTCTGAAAACTCTGGCGCAAATCAATAGCTCAACTAAAACAATTAAATTTAAAAATTAATGTTTGTAGATTATAAATACAAATTTGTGTTTTTGCCAGGGAAGTTATAGTTCCATGTGCCTACTTCAATGAACACAGCGAAAAATAAAAAAAAAGTTTGCCCTCTGTTATTAGTGCTTCCAGTGGCATATACAGAAATTCCGTTTGGAAGGGGTAAACAAAATACAGACAAGAATATAATCAGGGGTTACTTAACAGTCATTTAACAGTTCTTAATTTAAAAAAAATCTTTGGTGAAAATATTCAAACTTAAAAAAAAAACAGAATATAGAAAAAAATAAACAAAATATATATTATAAAATATTTATATAAAAAAATCCAGTTTTATTTTCTTCTGGGCTAACTCCTCTAAAACTTCATCTACTGTTATTTCCAGTGTGGGATAAATATACAAAATAGTTAAGAAATGTAATCTATCTTCGCCGACAGTGTCTCTTAAATAAGTTAGGTATACATGGTGTCCAAGATAAGGATCAACAGCATGGGGATCACGGAAACCGCAAAAGTTACAAAGGCGTTTAAATTACAAAAAAGTTGCGTAATTTATGGTCAGTAATATGTTTTTGAGAAATCAAGAAATTTCCGCTTACTTCTGGAGATATTCGACAAAATCCCAAATCTTGCGATTTCGTTTTTATTTTTTTCTGAAGTTATTTGAAAAGGTATAAGAAAACCAACGTAAATGCTATTTAATATAGGGTGTACTCTATTTACGGGCCATATAAAAATATTAAGTTGATGATTTCTTCGAAACGAAACTTTCTACTGTAAATTTATAAACGCTGTCTTGTAGAGCTAAAAAAGTAGCAATGAGAAAGTGCCTTTTGGATTTGTATACCTTTTCAAATAACTTCAGCAAAACATAAAAACGATATCGCAAAATTTCGGAATTTGCCGAATATCTCCGGAAGTAAGCAGAATTTCCAAGTTTTCTCAACAGAATAGTACTGACCACTAAATTGCGTAATTTTTTTCTAATTTAACCGCCTTCGTAACTTTTACAGTTTCCGAGATCCCCATGCTGTTGATCCTTATCTTGGACACCCTGTATAAGTTTAACTTGTATAAGTTTAAGTTTCGACTGGCGTCGAAGTACTTACAGATAATGTACAAAATATTTTTATTAGCAGAATTTGGAAATTGTTCAGATGACTTTCTTATACCACAGTTTAAATTCATCAATTACAATCGATTTGGAAACGTTCTCTAAATCTATTTCATAGAAATTGATTAGTTTTTGCTAATTTTAATAACTGCTCTTCGATATGCTTCAATTTATTAAGGGATGGAATTAAACAGTCGAAAGCTACCAAAGTATATTTGTGCTTTAGAAATCGATCTCAAAATTGTAGTATATTATGATACAAGAAGATACATAAGAAGATCTTTTAAGCACGCTCGCTGGGTTTAAGAGATGTCGCGAAGCGGAGTGCTTGAAAGGTACTTTGTTTTTATATTGTTTTATATTAAAACTGAACTACATTGTGGAAATAAAGAGAAAATTAGAAATATTTAGGTAGATTTTACAAGCAGGGTACGCTTGGATATCTTTGATATCATTTTTAATCGTTACCATAGAGATGGTTAGCATTTGTTGCATCAATGTCATCAGCTATAGAGCCAATGTCATCAACGAAATTCTGAAGGTTTAAACTGCTAGGTTCAAAATAACCAATAAAAAGGAGTATGAAGCTTCTGGTTTCTGGTTTTAGGATAACACCTATAGTAAATGTACATTTAATATTATTTATATGAATAAAAAATAGTAACTATTCTCTCACGTTTATTGTCATCAAAGTAATAAATGTGTTGTTCCTCGGCAAATTTTAAACACGTACTGCTAGAAAGACGGATTTTCACACGCTTATTAGTTCGATAACCTTAGATTATGATGTAGGTACGCCAACAAAATATTGGATATTTTGCAGTCTCCGCCTTAAGTTCTATTACAGGACTACTCTTGATTGATTGTAAAGAAATTTAAAAGCTACATTAGAAGACAATGTTGGTAATGATCAAAATAAGCATGGAGAAGCCTACTATGGTTGACATTAGATTTAATTATGACCGATGATAATTTAATTATTCATCAAAATAAGCAGAAATGCAAGTTAGAAAACATAATCGACTATACATTATACAATTACACAATTAAATCGTTGTCTTAATTCAAGGACTTATATCCTAATGGCGCCCATATCTTATAGTTTATTATCTCATATATGGTGGAATTGTTTTATGACAGATTTTCTTCATATTTTTACTTCAAATTTTTGCGTTTATCTGCACTTGTATGGTTTTGCTGAAATTGGTGTCACTTAGTTAATATAATTTTTATGTGTCTACACCTACTTTACATTACTTTACATTAAATTATTTTTACATTACATTTTCGTTACATTTCCATTACATTTCCATTACATTTACATTACATTACATTTATACCGGGTGCAGTACACGATATGTTTTGCAGTAAGTTTGAAGAGAATACAAGTTTGCTATAGAAATATATTATTAAATATTATAAAAATTTGAGATGTATGGCCATATTCATCAACGTCCGATAAAGCTATGTATACCTATTGGACCAATAACATTTTATATAGTATTTTTAATACCCGAGCGGAATAGTGGCATATCTGCCTATCACCTGTAAACTAAATGAAACAAAAAAATAGGTGGAGTCGAATATTGTTGCAGTATTTCATATGGCTCGCTCAAACGGATAAGTCTATTGAAAGTGTTCATCGGAATCACTAACAAATTTCTTCAAATGCCGAAGAGGACTAGGGAACTAGTACTGGGAGCACTAGTAAGTAAGATTATTATTATTATAGTCATAATTCTTCTACCCTTTCGAATGTAGAATATTGTAGTTTTTCAATTTCTTGTATTTTCTTTTACTAGTAGGTTCCAGATCTTCTTGTTTCCTGTGCTTTTATTCATTTGGGCTTTAGATATTCCTCTTTTTTCCATAATATTTTCGACATATTTGTCCCTCTTCTTTTTCGGTCTTCCCACTTTTCTTTTTCCAGTTATTTTTGTTTGCCATACGATATTTGTTTCATTGGTGTCTTTTCTTCTGTGTAGGTGCCCCAACCATTGCAGCTGCCTGTCTTCTATTATTTTGTTTAGTTCTGTTATTTCTAGTTCTCTTCTTATGTCTACGTTTCTGATTCGTCTTTTCTGGTTACTCCGTATACTTTCCTAAGATACTTCATGTCTAGTGTCTGTATCTTATTTTTTTATCTCCTGTTTAGCGTCCACGTTTCGCATCCATATATTAGTGTTGATATTAGTATTACTTTGTATATTGTTAGTTTTGTTTTCTCGATATCTTCTTGTTGTTTAGTATTATCTTTTTTTATCGTCTGGAAAGTTCTTGTTGCTGATTGCAGTCTATTGTTTATTTCCACTTCGAGATCCCCTGTGCTGTCTATTATTTGCCCTAGGTATTTAATTTGTTCGGTCTGTTCTATTTGTTATTTCTTCTGTTTCTTTTCCTCATCCTATTTTCATTATTTTGGTTTTTCTGTGTTGATTTTCAGTCCCGCTTTAGTAAGTATGATAATGCGTAAATATTTTTTGATGCGATGGAGTTATCATTTACTGATTGATTTTGCAAAGCATGTGTTGTTATTAAGCGAACAATATTTGTAAATGAGAATATAAAGAAGTCTAGATTCCTGTTTTGCTATACGCATAAAATGATAATATTATGGCAGATACATAATATTAACGGAGTCATTTATTACATCGGGCTTCCGTTATGCTTCACGAGTTAGCTAAAATCCGAAACTAACACGTCTGCGTCAAGATAATATCACAAAATTAACAATGATTAATTATTTATATCTGAAGATGTCATGAAAATAACTTAAATAAAATTTGATTAACCAGTCTGGCAGGTTATTCGTGACAATGATATATAGTGTTCTGTAGGAGTACACATCAAAATTCGTTCACTTACAATGTATTGGAGTGTAGTAGACGAGTTTTGTATACACAGATATGCATTTCTACATGCACTTAGTACTTAGCACAAGTTGATTGCGAAATTGTTTCGCCCAAAAATTCATTAATGCTCTTGCGGTATCGTCTGAAACAATTGCATGGCACAAACATACAGAACCACATACAGCACACATTTTACGATTTCACATTTTTATTGATATTCAGAAAATTATTGGCTATCAGAATTGCATCTTATGCAATTTGGATATATTTTCATCCATGGTTTCCTATGTTCGTAATGTTTACATTTAATCATAATGATCTATTTTTGATAATCGGGATTTTTTTCAAGAAACTGGAGAAAAAGAAGAGTGCAGTATTTTAGTTTTGTATTTTTATATAACTATTAAATATTACAACCAACATTCTCTAATATTAATTTCGGATTTTCGTTTAAGAGTAATTTTCAAGTTTTGGCGCAACTTTGAGGGCATAACGGGCGAAATATTAAAAATATCACTGTTTTGTTGTATTTTGAAAAGAGCCTACGTTGATAAACAATTGACAGTCAAGTAAGCCTGCAAGTTTATTGCAACATTGAAATGGTGATGCATTTTTAAACATGCTTAAATAATAATTTAAACAATATTGTTAGTATACAGCAAACACAAAATGAAACTCTGACTACTTTCGGACAGAGAGTATAATATAAAAAAATATGTTGTTTAAATTATTCAAGTCGTATTATCCAACGTTACGTACATATAGAACTACTGTAGAACATATAGAAATATATAAATTTTGTTATTGTTGTGGCTCTAAAATGATTAAGTTCTTAGACTATAGAACTATGTGTCATGTAATTAGAACTTTCATAATCCAAAAGAAGTTCAGTAATATTACCAAAAACTTATTACACAACATCGATTGTAGTTTGATCTCAATGGCTTCTATATACAGGTGTTCACCTGTAATCAGGTACGACTTCTTGGGCGATCATAATCCTTGAAACTGCACATGGTTAAGTCGTTGAACCGCGCCCACATTTTTCTTCTGATCGCGCGAAGAATTTCACACCTGCACTGTTGTAGTGCTTTTCGCAATTCCTCTGTGAAACGCATCAGTATGCGATAGACTTGCAGACGATTTCGCCAGTTTCCGTTATATAAAGGGGTTCGCTACAGTTTACGGTACGAGAGTAAAATATATATTAACAATGTTGTTTATATTTACGATGTAAGTAAATATAAACAGTTAGGACACAAATGTAATAACACGCATTAACATCGTAAAATTTGTATATCTTCTGAATAGGTACTAAAATGTGATATAGTTCGCAATGCATATCTTATTTTAAGGAGTATCTATTATAATATGTTCATAAATAATATCAGCTTACTTATTACTTGCGTCCTTTAAGTTCATTGGTTTATATCAAGTTTACTACTATTATAAAACATAATAAGTATAAGAAATACTTATTCATATATGCTAGAGAACTCAATTTGTCATGCTTATTATAATTAATTAGCTTGATTTACACTGATTTTAAAGATATAACAAATTTCACAAATACTAATTAACTCAATAAAATTAGCACACATATAAAAATAATCCAACATTATAACAACATCAGGTTTATTACGAACTAGATAATGACATGCCACTAACAGGTAAACATAATTTTCCTCGAATTCCAATTTAGAAGTGATCAATAAATATTTTAATATACGCTTATGTGTACGGTGAGGGTATTATTATAAGATTATAGTTGGTGCAAAAAATTGTTAAGAATAAGACCAGATCCAAGTCGTGATAAATTGCTTTATGCAAATATTTTTTTGTACCCGTTAACGAAAGAACAGTTATGTGTCAGACTTTTATCTGACCGGCGCTCGTCCAAGTTTATTGTCGAAAATAAGCCCGCGATAGATATACGTGCCAATTCTGGCACGTGCGGTTAAACCCATTTAATACCGCAATTTGATTATAATTTATAGAGAAGACAGGTTACATTTGAACGAATTAAAAACGCATTAATATTTTAATGACTGATTGATTTTTTTAATTATAGGTGCTCAATCATTATTCTTCATTCTTCATTATATAAATGTTTATCATCGTTATGCTTCTTATGACATTTAGAGACGTTACTATCGTGTAATACCATTTTATACATATATTTTGTAACATGCAGATAAGAATTACCACTGAGGGAATGTAGAGCATTCACGTTCTTCTTTCTGCAAACAAAAAAATGTATCTTATGTAGTACGTCGTTAAAATTGCACCGAAATCGTTCATTATTCACTGCACGGTAGTGACTAGAAACGTCCGTTACAAAAATTGCCCAATTTTTAACGTAATAGAGTTATATGAGCAAGGACGCGGATGACATTTATTACCATTTTGATATTATCACCTTGTTGAAAAATACTAACACGGGCATAAATTATTTATTTAATGTTATGTGAATGTTGCTGCACTAATCGCTCATAAGAATTTAACGAAGGACTCTAAATCATTCATGGACAGCGTCTTCAATAAAAATCATAAAAATATTTCGTGTACAGAAAAAGCAATAATACTTGGTACAGCTTTATATAATGTTGTATTCACAAGTGTGTAAAGTGTGTTACGTTACGTAAAACTGCTTCTTGAATAATGAAGGAATATTTTAAAAATTACATTTGTTTATTAACATAATCAAATAATATTATTTTTTTCTGTTTTTGAAAGGTTCTCTTCAATACATAGTTTTTATTAATATGTACTATATATCTTAAAAATATATATGCTTGTTCAGGTTTTTAAATGTAGAAGAACCGAAGACTTGAGATATCAGAAACCAGAAACCGATTTGTTACAATTTTATTTTAAATATAAACTTAGTTTAAGATAAACTTAATATTTTGATCATCAGCAACAACATTTAAAATAATAATATTCAATAATAAGTATTTATTAAAAAAAAATTGACAAAATTATTTTTTTAATGTTTTGTTCAGAAAATATGTAGTTTGAGTTTTTCTTTTATTAAATTTTATTCAAATGCATTGTCTTAATTATTCATAAATACATAAATTTCTACCTTTTCAAATGTAGAGTTGTACTACAAATCTAATTTAAGGGTTGCACTCAATTATCTAGAGCTTTTTTTGGGTTATCTAAAATGTATCACTTTATAGATATAAGGTAACTATTGAATGAAGTTCAGCGAATGTACAATAAGAAAATTTGCTGAAAATACTGGCCAAGTTGGGCTCAACTATACAATAATATATTTTTGGTTGTTGCCCATGTTTAGGTATTGTTTTTGTGAAAATTATCGCATTCCAAATGCTTACAGAAATATCTATTGTGAGGTCTCCGAGTACATCCAGTTAATTTTTGAGAATTGCCTGTCTGCCTAAGTTTAGTTTATTGAGTTGGAACTATCGACTTAACCGAATTTTGTTATTATTCTTCAATATATTGGGGTCATACCTACGGATCTAAATTTAAATGATCTAGAAGGTATCTTCTCTTTAAAAATGTTGAGGGTACATATTGGAATCAATGCAAATAATATTACAATAAATAGGGTATTTGTATGTGTGTGTGGGATATGTAATATTTTTGAAGAAGTTCTCCAAAAAATGTGTAAATGTTTGTGACTGGTACATTAAGTTATATAAATATAAGATAAATGATCAAGTAAGGTGTAAACTATAAGACATCAGCATCATGTAAAAAAGTCTGGATAGGACATTTATTAAAATTCATTGAATTAGAACTATCGACTTAACCGAATTTTGTTATTATTCTTCAACATATTGGGGTCATACCTAAGGATCCAATGTTAAATGATCTAGAAGGTATCTTCTCTTTAAAAATGTTGATGGTACATATTGGAATCAATGCAAATAATATTACAATAAATAGGGTATTTGTATGTGTGTATGGGATATGTAATATTTTTGAAGAAGTTCTCCAAAAAATGTGTAAATGTTTGTGACTGGTACATTAAGTTATATAAATATAAGATAAATGATCAAGTAAGGTGTAAACTATAAGACATCAGCATCATGTAAAAAAGTCTAGATAGGACATTTATTAAAATTCATTGAATTAGAACTATCGACTTAACCGAATTTTGTTATTATTCTTCAACATATTGGGGTCATACCTAAGGATCCAATGTTAAATGATTTAGAAGGTAACTTCTCTTTAAAAATGTTGAGTGCACATATTGGAATCAATGCAAATAATATTACATTAAACAGGGTATTTGTATGTGTGTATGGGATATGTAATATTTTTGAAGAAGTTCTCCTAAAAATGTGTAAATGTCTGTGACTGGTACATTAAGTTATATAAATATAAGATAAATGAGCAAGTAAGGTGTAAACTATGACCTCAGCATCATATAAAAAAGTCTGGATAGGACATTATTAAAAAATTGAATTTCTCTACTATGTAAATGAAAGTGAAAAAAAATGTACTGTGAAATTGAATATTTGTCATAAATTGCGAATTTAAAAAAAATCGAAAATCCGAAGAAGGTGTTTATTTAAACAATTCTTTTATTTTTATATCTTGATGTTCAAAAAACATTTTAATAAGTCTATTCGTTAAAACAACGTGTACTTCCTTATTTAAAATTTTTAATTGTTTTTGCAACCAGTTACGACCAATTAATTGTTCATCATCAGGCAAAATTGTCTACAACTAAATACTGTATTTTTCTGGTATGTTACACATATTGTAAATTAATTTGTAAGCTGTGTATTTGTCGTGTGTTGTTTTGAACTTATAACGAGTCGCGTTTGTGTGTGTAAACGCTACTCTACAAGTCAAACACAATATTTTAAAAAGTGTTTAATACAATCTTAGATTTTATATCTTGTATAGAAAATAAATGTTCAAAAATATGTTGCTTTGTGGGCGAAACTACTCTGTTTTTTTTTAAATTCCTATGACATTGATTATATTATTACGTGCAATTCAGGTTTTTACAATATTATTATATCTAGGTACGATATTTATACGCAGCTATCTATACCTACATCTGTATTATCTATATTTGTAGCTGTACCCTATACCTACATATAATATCTATGCATCTGTATGTATCTAGATATTATTTGTATTTCTAACAACATTTTCATGTATTCTAATTTCTAATCTACATTTCAGTTTATTGCCATTTCGGTGGCTATGGTATTCACTAATGCAGGCATTCTTGTATATTTATCATTTGGCATCCATGAATCTTGAGATGGCAGATGCCCCAATGCCCAATGCCCAATGCCCAATGCCCAATGCCCAATGCCCAATGCCCATGCCCATTCCCAGAGTAACCCCCGTCGTACAACCCTAGCATGGTGATAAAGTAAAATGGAGCAAATGGTTTAATGGTTGATTGTTCCCAGCAGAAACTTTTCCAAAAAGCTTCAAAATCACATAATAAGATTAAGTGAAAAATAATTAAACGGTAAAAATGAAACTTGTTTATATTGTATTCGATAATGCAAGTATTCCACGTAGACAATAAAACGCTACGTAACAGTAGATTAAATGCATGTAAACGACGCAACAAGCGAAGACGTAATATATGCCATAACCAAAATTAAAATATATTGCCAAGACATTTATTGTTATCCATCAAATGCTAGTATTTATAAATATATCGAGATGCTTCTAGAGTACTACATTTTGCATGTAATATTTCATAAGTATACATATTTATTATTAAGAAATATTGAAAAAATATATAGGGTGTCCAAGATAAAGAACAACAGCGTGGGGATCTGAGAAACCGTAAAAGTTACAACGGCGGTTAAATTACGGAAAAGTTGGGCAATTTAGTGGTCAGTTATATTCTATTGAGAAAACCAGAAAATTCCAATTACTTCCAGAGATATTCAACAAAATCTGAAATCTTGCGATTTTGAGGTTTTTGAAAAGGTATAAGAAAACCAAAGGCACTTTCTCATTTCTACATTTTTAGCTAACAAAAAATAATTTAGCAAGAATAGTTGTTAAACATTGAAACATTATAGTTATTTAGAACCACACTATTTTTTTTTACTGTGGTATGGGAATTGTTCTGTTCATTTAATGACGACGAAGACAACAATTATTACCTAATTTTAACCCAGAATATGTACCAATATAGTAACTAAAACCAACTTAGCAAGAATACTTGTTAAACATTGAAACATTATAGTTATTTAGAACTACACTAATATTTTGTTCTGTGCTATTATGAGAATTGTTCTCTTCATTTAATTATCTTAAAATATTAAAATTAGGTGATAAATTTTGTTTGGTGATAAAAATAAAAGCATGAGAAATCATACTGTTATATAAATACTTAAATTGGTAATAGGAAATGCTATTTAATACGGGATGTACTTTATTTACGTGCCATATAAAAATATAAAGTTGATGATGGTTTCTTCGAAACGAAACGTTGTACTGAATATTTATAAACGTTGTCTTGTAGAGTTAAAAAAGTGGCAATAAGAAAGTGGCTTTTGTTTTTTTATAGATTTTCAAATAACTTCGGAAAACATAAAAACGATATCCCAAAATTTCGGATTTTATCGAATATCTCCGAAAGTCAGCGGAATTTTCTGGTTTTCTCAACAGAATATTACTGACCACTAAATTGCGCAACTTTTTTGTAATTTACCCGCCTTTGTAACTTTTACGGTGTCCAAGATCCCCATGCTGTTGATCTTTATCTTGGACACCCGTATAATTCAGTTTGTATTTTGATACTGATTAATTATTATTGAAACTGCATTATTTATTCTATGTATATTACATACTTATTATACAGTAAGGTAATAAAAGAAGGAATACAATTCACAAACGAATGCAATATATTTTTAGAAATGCTCGAAAATTGAGGCATAATTACCCAAATGGAAAATTTTATTTATATATATATATATATATATATATATATATATATATATATATATATATATATTTAATTTATTTGAATATCAGTAATTTGTTTTATTAATACCAATTTGGTTGAGATTCTGTTTGGTAGAGTTTTTAGTTTGAAATATAACCTAGAGCTTGTTTTCAAAAATATATAGATTTTTTTATGAATAAAATTGCATTCATATCTTTTCTAAGTATGATGATCTGAATGATCACAACGCTAACACTTATATTTACTTTAGTTGCAAAATATTGATTTTATAACGCATCAATTATATTTTAAATACCAAATGCGGCATAGAAAGCACCTCGAAATTACTTTGTGCTGATAATTCAATAGTAAACTAGGCTCCTTTCTCTTTGAAATACTCCTAAAGTGAATAGAACTGCAAAAAACACGAATATTAAGCATATAATCAAATATTCTTTTAAAATTAAAACATAATCAAGATAGAAAGATTTTGATGTTTTTCAGGAAAATAGTTAATAATAACGAATATTTCTTGTATATATATATATATAGAGCTTTGTACGAGAAGTCCATAAGTCTCCATACATCTGACTATTTGTTTCAACTTTAATATAATCATAGCGATTAATGTTCCTCAGATTTTGAAACAAACCGTTCAGATATTTAGTGCCTTGATCCACAAATTAATTACTTCATGTTTAAAAGTTCAAATGAACAAAAATAAGTTTTTGTGTGGTATAATAATAATAACAAACATGCAATATATAACAATTTTCTAATCGGTTTACACTATATAATTTATTATAAGTGCTAGTGAGTTGACGACGAACGTGTAATTGTAATTACCTGCTATGTAATAATAGTCATTATTACTATGATACACACATAGTTTTTAGTAACATTTGATTGAGTCATCTACAGCCGTCCAGAATGTATGTTTAAATGATTTGCCAATTAAAATTAATAATAAGTTAATTTTCGAAATGTCGAATAATTGCATACTAAATTTAAGGTGATGTTTGTAGTAAATATATAAAATTAACTTGAATGTGTTGTATTATAAATTGTAGTTTATTGAAATATAAATTTTAATGTCATAGTCATGATTACAGGCACGGCGAATTTCAAATATTAATCTTAAGCCGTTTCTGATTTATCGTATCCACAAATATTATGACAACTATACACACATAAAATATATTCATGGATTTATAAAAGTACAATTAAAGTTGCTGTTTTATTATTGATTTATATGAACAATATCTTGTATTGTTGTTGTGTTGTTTTATGTTGTTCATGTTGTTTTATGTTGCTGTTATACTCTTATAGTGAGTATATCGTGCAAGTGTAAGCAAAGCACATGAGAACTTCAGGTGAATTAACGCTTTTCCCTACTTCGCTATTCGCATATATTGGTACTGACTTTAACGAACAACTGGATATGATTATGTTCCTATGACACTCACTGGATAATGAACAATAGAATCTCAAAGATTTTTCTTAGAATGCTGGAGCAAAATACTCGAGTTCTATTACAGCTGGAAATGTTCTATTTGCAAGCATAAACTAGCTACAATAGCTTTATTACCTGTAAATAACCCAAAATTACCATCTTAAGTTACAAAAACCTTTTTTTTCTATTAATTATATTGTCAAATACATAGTTAATTTAAGAGAAGTACTTTTGTACTTTTAATGATCGCATTTCGACCTTATATGTATACAATCAACTGTGGAAGTTTTTCTTCAACTCTCCATTATCATTAGTAAATCATTAATATTATTTTAAAAACTCTTTAGTTACAATTAAAATTGAATTCATTTTAATATAAATGTATGATATGGGAATATTTAATTATCGCATTTCGACCTTAGATGCATACCATCAACTGTGGAAGTTTTCTTGAACTCTCCATTATCATTAGTAAATTAATATATATTTTATTTTTTTTGGTTACAATTAAAATTAAATTAATTTTAATATAAATGTATGTTATGGGAATATTTATAACAAATATAATTCCTTTATTATAACTGTTCAAACTACTACCTGGTTATGATGTAATATTCTTTGATTAATTTAGCTTTAGGCTATTGTTAAGGAGTTTCAATATTTACAACTTGTGTATGCATTGATATATGAGCGTGTAACATTCAGAATGTATTAGTATGCATCAAATCACGTGGCTGTATATTATAATTGAATATTTTATATCGACTTATGAATGAATTTATTGATAGGTCTGCAGTAGTGTTTGCTAATACTTCCATTTATTATAAAATAACAGTTATTATCTGTCAATAACCAATATATTGTTTTATCCTCCATTGCCAATTAATTGTATTTTATTATTAATCATAAAATACAATGTTGTAGTTCTATTACAAACTAATCATTATTCATATTCACGCTAAGTGCAGTTCATATACATATTGGATATATGTGCGTTCAGAATATTTAGATAAATTATAAATTTATTAATTATTTAGATTGCGGTTTGTAAGTTCAATTTTTAGCAGCTACTAGCCATTATTAGGGTCGTAACATTACAATGTTTTTATGTCCATGCCGTGATTATTAGACTAATTTTGGGTGTATAGTACATTGACAATATTTTGTTAAATGTTTAGTTTAATCGATTTTGTAATTTCATTTTGTGTCGAATTTATTGCGTGGTATTTGTTGCAGCATGTTGTGAGAATGGCGATGATTTAAGCTGTATATATAACGATAATTTTCTGAGGATAAACTTTATTTTTTTAGAATTTAGACCCTTCATTAAAAAAAATACTGCTTTAGTATTCACCTGCGCTACATATTAAGTTTATAATGCCAATTTTAATATAGGTAACTAATTTGCTAGGTACCAGTTTGGCTGGTACAGTATAGACTTGGTACCATAGTTTGGCTGGTACAGTTTCGACTTGGTACCATTCGCAGTTTGGACCTCACGAGCGGCACTGTTGAGAGCAATGAGAAAGTAGTAAACGGAAATTCAGTATGTATATTTACATTAAGACTAAGGTCAAAGGGTGTTCTAACAGTCTGGCACACATGTGTCTAACAGCTACTACTAAACCCAACACAAATTCTATGTAATAAATAATACACACTATTTAATCAAACTGGCAATGTAAGTACTCTAATTGCTACAAACTTTATATAAAAAAATAATTTCTACGGATTATTATTGCAATAACAATATCCACAGCCAATATCATGACTTCGTGCGTATCGTTTGAATTAAACCATGTAAATGCTTTATTTTACGGTTATAAGAATGACTCGCAAACCGGTAGGTTACTTGGCTTTTTATTTTAACGTAAACTTGAACTTGGAAACATCAAGGACACTCGCAGCTTTGCAGTTATTGTGGCTTTTATTTATACTTAAATGCAATGCAAAATCATAGTTTTTCTGAATAGCAACCTAATTGCAAATTATTTTATTTAAGTATGAAGTCTGACGAAGTTGTAATTTGCCGCAATAAAGTTTTTAACATGCATACAGATTACGTTTTACATGTACCGGAAATTAGTTGAAGTGTTTCTTTATTCAAATTTTGTCTGGCACGGTATTGATGCTTTACATGGAGATTCTAAATCGTTTGTATAAACAATGATTAATAGACACATGATTTCAGTGCGACTTATTCACATATTTATTTTAAGTGTCATATGAAGAAATGATAGTATTCACACCAAGGTTGTGAAGTATACTATTATAGCCGAGGTCTGTTGAATCGCGAGGCGCGTAGAGCCGAGGTCGATGACCTGAGCCTATAACAGTATTCACAATCGTGATGTATGTACTATTTTTTGCACTACTAGAGCAATGAAAATTATTTAAAATTAAATATTAAAATACAACAAACATCTGTCATTACATCTATCCGGTTTGGATCGGTCCAAATTGAATGGGCGCTTGATAACAGCTTGATAAGCTGATCAGTAATACAATATGACAAGTGTCTTGATAGAGAAGGAAATTATGTAGAAAAGTAATGAAGGTCCAGGCTTTCATGTAAAAATAAAATTGTTAACAAACATGTACTAGTTTTTATAATATCATTTATTTATTCCTTTGCCTATCTACTTTTCGGTGTAAGGCCTACATTACTAATTTTTATAGTATTCTCTCCACTTCCTCCTATCTTTTGTTAATGTGTTAATTCGTTTATTTCTTTCCATGTGTTCCCTTTTCTTATTGCCTCTTCTTTTATTGCTCTGTTCCATTCATTTCTCGGTCTTCCTCTCTGTTGTTTTCCTGTTGCTCTTGTCTCGTATATTTTCTTAGTGTTCTTTTAGTCTGTCATTCGTATCATGTGTCCATACCACCTCATTTGACTTTCTGTTATTTTTTCATATATTGGTTTTATTTTTAAGTTTTTCCTGTGCGTCTCATTCCTTATCCTGTCTCTTCTTGTTTTGTTTTCTATTTTTCTTAGGAATCTTATCTCCAAGGCATTTATTCTTTTTAATTGTTTTCCTGTCATTGTCCATGTTTCGCTGCTGTAAGTTAGCTTTGGTCTAATTATTTTTTTGACTTTTTCTGTTTTTGTGTCTTGATATCTCCTTCTTGCTAAAAAAGGTGTTATTTAACATGTTATATAGTTTTGCTGTTTTTCCTATTTTATTTCGTTATGTAATGTGTTATGTAATGTATGTAATGTAATGTGTATGTGTATTATGTAATTTACCATTGCTCTGTATGATTGTTCCTAAATATCTGTATTGTTCTACTTTTTTTTCTTGTATTTTTATTTCGTGTTTCTTTTTCTCCTTGGCAATTATCATGGTTTTTGTCTTTCCGTAATTTATTTTCATGTTTACTTTCTTAATCTCTTTCTCAATTATTTCCATGTTGTATTGCAGTTCTTCCTCTGTTTCTGCAATTATTGTCATGTTATCCGCGAATAGTAGTTCTGCTATTTTTGTTATCTCCATTTTCCAATATCCAATTTATAACATTTTCATTTTTTGCTTTGCTCTCTTCATTGTCTTATCCAAACAATTGTGAAAAGCAAAGCGCTTAGCACGCATCCTTGTTTTACTCCTTCCTTCGTTTCGAATTCTCTTGATTCCTCATTGGTGGTCCTCACAATATTTCTGTTTTCTCTGTACATGTATTTTATTACATTTATTATTTCCTCCTCTATTCTTCTTTCTGCTAGTTCGTTCCCTATGTCCTCTCTCCTTATCCTGTCGAATGCCTTTTCGAGATCTACGAAGCATATGTGCATTTCTCTGTTCTTCTTAATTAGTTTCTCCCTTAGTTGTCTGATTATGAAGATTTGGTCTTGCGTACTTCTCCCTCTTCTGAATCTGCACTGGATGTCCTCTATTGTTGTTTCTACTCTATTTCGCATCTTTTTTTCTAGTACCCTTGTCATATTTTACTTGGTATACTTGTAGTGTGATTCCTCTGTAATTTTCGCATATTCTTTTATCCCCTTTCTTATGTATTGTTAGAATTATTCCTTTATTCCTATCTCTTGGTGTTTCCCCGTTCCTTATTATGTCATTTATTAATTTCGTTATTTGTGTCATTCCCTCTTCTCCCATGTGTTTCATCATCTCCGGTGTTATATCGTTTCTTCCTGGTGCTTTCCCGTTTCTTAGTTTATTTATTGCTTCTTGTACTACTACTGTTTTAATTTGCTCAATTTTTTTCTTCTGCCTTTCTTGCGACTTTTACTCCCATTCTTGTGTTACGTTATCTTCTTCATCCTGTTCAGTGAATTCTTTGAAATATTGTCTCCATCTTTCCATTATCTTCTCTTCATTCGTGATAATTATTCCAGTTACATCTTTTATGTTCTTTATGTTGTGTTGTACATAATATCATAAGGATACTTATTTAAATAAACATGTCTTAAATTATCATGCCGAGGTTAAATTTGGAGGCGATAGATTTGGATTTATCATAAAAAAAATAGAAATCGTAGATGGGAATCTTATTATAGTCTCGGCCAGATTAATTTGGGAGATATCAATTACAATTAGCTCCAAGTACTAAAATAATGAAATATTATATATTTTTTACATTGTGGATGCAAAAATTATGATAAATCATATAACATTTTAATGTTTCTTTTATTACATTAAAATGTGTTCATAATATCAAATTAAACATTTATTTAAAAATAAGAAATCCCACTTTAGTAAATATTTCAAGATAATTTAGTTATATCAAGGAACCCGCTTGTTATAATACATTATTTATTTTGAATATTCCTCTAATATTTTCCCAGTCCCAAATTTATAACTAAATCACTGCGGAATTGATGTGTAAAATAAATACATATGCTAAATTGTTCGAATTCTTGCTTATGCAATATGTTAATTCTCTGGAATGCTTTGTTGCAAAAATCCCGTGACGGGAACAGGTTGCCCTTTTTATTCCATAAACGTTGCAGCTGGATACCTACCTATATGGAAAAACGTGAAAAAGTGGACTGCCAGTCAATTGCTAGTCCGTTCGTGATCTTCGTGTTCAATTTACAGTGCAATTGTACTGACCACAAAGCAATAAAAAAGGAAGAGTGGATAATAACATCGTTTCGTTGTATCTTTATCGTATAGTATCTTTATTGAGTTAATGCTATACGTGAATCTAGAAAATGAGACTAGAATGAGGTCTGTGTGCAATAATTGTAATGTACTTAAAATAATTCAGCACTAACTTATTGGATTCCTTTAATTGATGCCTTAAAAGAAGTGTAATCAGTTAATATAAATACTCTAAGCCTTAGAGTCTAAGGTGTATTAATCTAAATATTAATAATGACATACTACTTGATAATAATTTAGTCCTTTTGTATAATAAATTTCGTAATATTGCAAATATTATCACATCATTCTTTTAAATTTTAATGGTCTGTCAATAATTTTCCTGTATGAAATATGTAACCACAATGAGACTTCAGTTGATGCAAAATTAGTTAAAATACAATCAACTGTGAAAAATAGTTCCGATACATATTTTGTTTTTATTTTAAAGGATTGCTTGTTTTTTGCCATATGATCTATCCATTGCTTATTTTCAGGGATCGAACACTGTATAAAATTGTTTATTATAAATTTCAGTTCTTCTTACTTACAAATCTTATTAAGCAAAATTTATTCATTTGTAATCAATGTAATATACCATACTTTTTGCTATTTGCGTTTTTTGTTTATTTTTTATTAAGACATGTTTACCAACTAGGGGCGCTGGGTTTGGATTTTTGGCATTATTTGGGAAATTATGTGTAAGAAATCAAAATAGAAACTGTTAACTGTAATGAAGGGGTTTTGTGTCCTCAATCCTCAATGTTTATCTTAAAAAAGTACAAGGATGTTCCTGAACTCCCAACAGTTAGAGGTACCCATCTGGAAAATTACCCATCAATAAACAAAACAAAAAAATGATGACCCGAAGAAGCTAAGTAGCTAAGTTTCTACCCTAACATCTACTAGTAGAATACTACGCGGAGTGCAACGTAGACAGGGAATTAAAAAAATATGAAAAAAAAATATCAAAGACAGAAAAGGAAAGAAATTGCCAGCGGGAAGGGGAAACACTGGAACAAGTAGAAGAGTTTAAATATCTGGGGCTATAATCTATAGCCAGGGAAAAGAAGACAGATAAATTAATAACAGGGTGAAGCAAGCAGGAAGACTGTACACTGTACAGTACCATCAGAGGCTCGTTCATAAACAAGAGAGAGATATCAAAAAGACAAAACTGACTGTATTCAAAACTATATTACACCAATTTTAACATACGTCAGTAAAACCTGGGTGATGAATGAGAAACAAAAATCAAGGATACAGGCGTCCGAAATGAAATTCCTAAGAAGCATAGAAGGCATCACGAAGAGAGATAAAATCAAAAATGTGGACATAAGAGAAACGCTAGGAGTAAAATCAACACAAAAGAATATAGAAGAAGGACAACCCAGGTGGTTTGGACACATAAGCAGAATGGGCAGCGATAGGCAAGTAAAGAAAGCATGGGAAGCAAAACCAGAAGGAAATAATTCAATAGGTAGACCGAGAGAAACGTGGAATGACACGATCATGAAAACGCTAAAGAGCGGAGGTAAGAGCTGGAAACAGGCAAAGGACCTAACAAAAGAGAGTTCTACAAGCAGTAGAGTAAAACTCTGACAGCCCCGACACCCAAGAAGGTACAAGGGTTCAATGACACCTTCCCTTTCAGAAAGAAATATTAACAATCATAATACGACAACAAAATTATGAAATTTTCATTAAAAATGTTCGTTTCTACAGGAAGCACGTATTTTTGTGTAGAAACCCGTCAAATGCAACGTGCAACAAAAATTTTCTTAGCAAGTAAATGATAAATATTATAATTTAATTACAGGCAACATTCACTTTGAAGGGGTGTTAACTAATACTCAAAAAATTTTCAAGCCAAAATCTATATAAATATCAAAAACATCATATCAAATCAAATCAATCTTTATTATGCGTTTGCCTTACATAGTATCACAGATGCATTTGTCATCATGTTTTTCTTTATTTCCCGAATATTTGAAAATGTGCACTTGACGGGCTTCTGAAATAAACGATTATTACGTAAACATTGTAAGTTATATTCTTTTTGATGTCATCACATCGTAATTGAGGTATGCAGGGTAAAATTGCCGGCAAACGAAGCATTGGAAGACGCTTAATATCCTGACTCCGGAACCTCAGAGGCTGTGCTGACTGCATTTCTAAAGATTTGTGTCAAGCTGTAATATCAATAATCAGAATATCCATGAGGATTGCAAACGTCTAAACATATCTTCGTACGAGATGGCATTTAAAAGAAGCAAGGAGGTAATAAAACATGATGTATGAATCTCAAATGGAAAGTTTTACGGGTATTCAATAAACTTTTTGATCTGGCGCATGATATATTACATTATAACCCTTATTATTGGCAAGAGCAAAATTGCCATATATCAATTGCATTTTGTTGGTCAACGCCAAAACAAAAAAGTCTATTTAGATGGAACATTTAACTATTCGTTAAATTATTTTTCGCGATATATTCGATTTGGCCACAAATGACACATCGGTTGCCGATTTCATTTGGCTCTGATCTGGTTCAGAAAAAATTAAAGCTTAGGATTAGTGTTAGAGTACAAACATACACAGAGCGAAGCTAGTAAATGGCTGAATTGTATTTTTGGGCTGCCATTTTGAGATCCTCAAGCTGTTGAGGAATGTTTTGTATTTGATGTCAATTCGACCAAATGATGATACAAGATTGGTCCAATTTTCTGATTATTTAGTGAAAACTTATATCGAAAACGACTCATTGTTTCCGCCACATATTTGGGCTAATTTTAGCTCTAGGATGGACCATATCACAAACTGCTGCGAAGCTTTCCATTCAAAATTGAATGAAAATTTTTACAAAACGCACCCTTTTTTGCATGTGCTCTTACATGTGCTTTCGGATTGTCAAACGGACACATAGGTACATAAAATTAGAAAGCACAAATGAAATTGTTCGAATCAAAGATCCACAAACACTACGACTAAACCAGTATTTAGAACAAAAGATAAGGCAATATCCCGATATCGGTGCATGTTTAGGATATTTTTATACGCAATAAAGCCAATGTACTTAAATGGAAAATTCATGTATATTATTAACCCTACTTGTTTCTTCCCTACAGAGTTTCTTATTCCTGGGAGTTTATTCAGTGCCTAATCAAGGGCCAGCCAGGAATACGGTGCGCAATTTACCACTGGCCAAAATCTGTAATCCTTACAATCTTACAATTCTTACAATCTGCAGTTTACCAAAATAAAAGGGTCAAGCAGGTATATAGTGCGCAATTTACCGCCGCTCCCACTCCATTATTGCTCGATTCTATTTATAATTTTTAAGATTTTTGCAAGTAAACTGAAGTAAAATGTGCCGGTTTCATAATACTTATGTATTATACAGCTGCTTACTCAGTTGGGATAAGAACCAAGTTCATTAGCTACATTAAAAGACTTGATGAACATTATTGAGCGTTTGCCCACCCCTAGGCAATGTTCAGTTTTTATTTTAAATATTGGTGTTTTAACTAATTACTTCAATAACGAAATAGCCACCAGGTTATATTTCAGTGTACTATTTCATACCACTGTGTTGAAATGTGTTAAATATTAACGATTACTAATCACTACTTGTGAGCTCAGATATACTGAATTATTTACATCAAAATTTTCCAATCTGATATTTCATCGATCATACCAATCAAGTAAAAATGTATTATCTTTTAATACGTGCATACGAACCGCAGGTGTAATACTGCTCATATTATCTAATATCGGTGAAATTCTCTACGTAGCTATTAATCAGACTTGATTACTGGGCTCTTCGTCCAAGTCATATATGGGTCGTCGGTTTCCAAATTACTTGCCGTAAATCGTTTATCTATCACGGCCGTCGATTACGCAAGTACACGACGATCAACCGCATTGATGCGCGCTCTTCAATCAGTATACAGTTAACAATTATCCATGGTCGGTAATTAAACACTTTTTAAAATCAGGTTTTAGCGTCATTACTGAGCATATTTTACTAGTTTGACAGGGAATAGATCGTTTCATTAAAAATATTTAAAAACATATATAGGTATAGGATGTGCGAACATTTACATAATTGCATAATAACTTGCGCTTGACTGCAATTAAATTGGATGTAACCATCAATCTTCTGTTTATTTACTATAATATTTTATGAGATTCAATAACAACAGCAATTTTACTACCCCATCACTTGTGGCGTAATTATAATACTGCCATACTTTTTGACAGAAGAATAACATTGATTTACAAGTGCACCTTAAATATATAATTAGTATAACTAAAGCACTTGGTTACGTTTAACAAATTTTGAATAGAAAAACTCTACAAATGTTTCGGTCTCAATTTTATTTGTTTCTTGATAATGGTCGTGAGACCGAAACAATTGTAGAGTTTTTCTATTAAAAAATTGTGAAACTTAACCAAGTGCTTTATTTATACTAATTGGAGGATGTTTCACCAAGTATTAACCACCGATTCATACAATCTAAAATATATGAAATTTCATTCACATAATATGTACTAAAAATAAGTTAATTATATTTTATTTTACCAACAAGAAATGCAATATTACTGGCTTATAGTGGTCTGCCTTTTAATGTATAACCTACTCATTAAACTGTGTTTTTGATTTCATGTCTTATTTCAGCCGGTCAGCATTTATTGTTCCAATATCGTGGGTTCAGAATTATAATTAAGTAACTTAAAATTTGTCGAATTTGAGTTATCTACCCCAGTATACTGTTTTAGTAGGTAATTTTCGAATACTAAAAGAGGATAACTTTGAGTTCAATGTAGATACCCTTGGTGAACAATTTCCAAACTAGACAAGTAGAAAAATGAAATGTGTTTTCAATGCAATATTTAGGTAACTGAAGATATCTAGTTTTTGTAATTGGAAGTCTGATGTTTCTCAGTGAAAATAAAAAGATAACTACGAGTTATCCATAAAATAACAAAAGTTGTACATTTAGTGTAACCAGTGTACTATTTAATGCCACGGTGTTGAAATGTGTTAAATATTAACGATTACTAATCACTACTTATAAGCTCAGATATACTGAATTATTTACATCAAAATATTTTCCAATCTGATATTTCATTGATCATACCAATCAAGTAAAAATGTATTACCTTTTAATACGTGCATACGAACCGCAGGTATAATACTGCTCATATTATCTAATATCGGTGAAATTAGGTAACTGAAGATATCTAGTTTTTGTAATTGGAGGTCTGATGTTTCTCAGTGAAAAAAAAATAGATAACTACGAGTTATCCATAAAATAACAGAAGTTGAACCTTTTCGTGGGGAAGGTGATTCAGGTTTAGGTAAGTAGAAAAAATTAAATAATTTTGGTACTTTACCTTTACAAAGACTTGGCAATAGAATAAAGTAATCCCTTTGTCTATTTGCAGACATCTTCAGTAATGAATGTGAATTTCAACCTTGTGAGAGCAGTCAAAGTCACCCAAGTAGTTCTGAAGAAGTTTCGTCATCTAATATTTAGCCGGTTCTGGAAGGAATGCAAGAGTATCCTGAAGTTACCGAGAAGTCCAGGAAGCGAAAAAACAACCAGAAAAGTGGAAGAGAAACCTACAAACACATAATAATGAAGTGTGTTTTCAATGCAATATTTAGGTAACTGAAGATATCTAGTTTTTAATAAAGCACACGGGCAAGAATATATTGGTGCACGAGGTGTCACTGAACCAAAAGTGGAAATAGGACCTCCTTGCAGATCCCAGTGCAGCATGCATTGTCATATAATAATGCCGTTTGAGAAAAGACAGGAAGTGTTCACTGCATACTGGAATCTAGGAAGTTATCAAGGACAACGAGATTTTATTAACAGCAACTCGGATAAAGTTGAAACAAAAACAAAGAGTGCTTCATCCAGTAGTAGGAGAAACTTTAGCTCACATTTTTGCTTGCCGATTAATGGGGTACGTGAGAAAGTATGCAAATCTATGTCTCTCAACACGTTAGGAATAAAAAAGGGTGCTGTTGACATAGCCAAGAAGAAAAGGTTATCTATGAATACTTCCCACGAGGATAGAAGAGAAAACATATTAAAAAGTTCTAGCCCTGGGCTAAAAGAAGGAATTGAAGGTATATTGAATCTTTTCCAGTTGTACTATCCCATTACGCCCGATCAAATTCAGAACGAAGGTATCTGCATCTAGATCTAAACATTCTAGGCATGTACCAACTGTATGTTAAATACTGTGAAGAAAAAAACAATCAATAGCTAAAGAACCAGGCTATAGAAATATTTTCATTAATGGTTACAGCTTGGGTTTTCACCGTCCGAAAAGGGATCAATGCCGTTTGTGTGTTGAATTCGATGAAGACGGGATACCTGCATCTGAACACCAGGAGCACTTGAATAAAAAATATATACTAAGGGAAGAAAAGACAAAAGATAAAGAGGAGGTAGTGTTGTCGGAGGGAGAAACAATTTCGATAAATTTTGATCATTGGCAAGTACTCATGGTGCTCAGTGCACCATGCACATTTTTATAAACGTAGGTTGGGATCTTAAAACTTTACTATGTATGATGTGGCTTCTAAAGAAGGGACTTGCTTCATGTGGCATGGGAGTGAAGGATATAGGGGTAGTTGTGAAATAGCATCCTGTCTGTTTCGGTGCTTCCAAGCTCTTTCACAAACAGAATGTTGAAGAAATCCGCTGTTTCCGTAATCACAGCGGTGGCCAAAATTTGTATCAATTTGTGACATGGTGTTATCACCTTAAACTTGAAGACAATCGATCTTACATTTCTGACGTTAGGGCATTCAGAAATGGAGTACTATTCTTGACTTATCACATCTGTGATAAGCTGAGTGAATAAATATTATTATTATCATTATTATTATTATTTTTCGATGTACTCGCCTGTTATGTTGGAGTACGAGCGTGTAAGAAAGCCATATTGACCTGGTGATTGGAAATCCATAAAAAGGGGACAAACCTTATACGGTCATTGACAATATTTTTTTCTATAACTGGAAAATGTTTGCCGAAACAAACTTTACGATTATAAAGATAAAATCAGTGGCCAACCTGTCCACTGGCAAAAAATGTGCTTCATCAGATTTGACTGAAAGAATCCTTGCATATTCAAATATAAGGAAATAATATTAATACTTGTATTGTACTGTCCAAAAATAAAACTAATTTTAAGTGTTAAGTACAGTTTTATTTCTGTGCTTCATCAGATTTGACAGTTTTTTTTACATATTCAAATGTAAGGAAATAATGTTGAAACTTGTACTGTACTGTCCAAAAATAAAAGCAGTTTTAAGTGTTAAGTACAGTTTTATTTCAGGCTGACCTTGTAGCTAATTTATAAAAATCTATTTTAATCAGTGCTAAAACTAGGTATCTCAAGTTTGAATAATTAATTATTAATAATAATTAATATTTATATAAAATGTATATTCCTAGATCTCCGTACACATCTTTTCAACATGATTAAATGAAAAAAATAAGAGTAGGATGCACTAGATGTGTCGGTAATTGTAAATAATTGGAGCGTGAAAACTAACTTGTGAATTACTCAACTACTTTAAGTACTCTACTTTTTGAGTTACCTATTTATAATTCTGAACACACGATATATTAACAACCCTTGACGAACCTCGCATTTTATCCATGCAAATCTTGTGTATAACCGGTCTATCGCGCTTAAATTTATTCGGTAGGTACCCATACTACATGTGGTAGACGAGTAAAAAATAATGCCGAAAAACTTGTAAGTATTTTGCATTACCGTTATGAGAACTTGGTCTTTTGGCCTGGTGGTTAAAGTTTATGAGTTGTAAATGTCCAACACTTTTTTGGCTACAAACGAAAGGTGTTCAACAGAACATATATTTATCAGAGATATATAACAATGTTATTAGGCTATTGGCATTATGCCTTTGCACATGTCATTAAATAAGAATATGTGTAATTAATTACTGCATTATTATTTATTTTTTGGTTATTTTATGATGTTACATTTTTGATAATGATTATTCATGATTTTATTCTTATTACTTATTACATTTTCAGACAATTAATAATATTAGTCAAGTATCTTTATAATCATACACATATCCAATTTATTCTTAATATTTATTGTATTTTCAAAGAATTGATAATATTAGTTAAATATCTTTATAATCATACAAATATCCAATTTATTCTTAATATTTATTGTATTTTCAGACAATTGATAATATTAGTCAAATATCTTTATAATCATACAAATATATACACAAATGTATATATTTTTCAATACACCATCTTCAACTGTAGAGATTTTTTTATAAAACTGTGATAAGTAAATTAATGCAGATTAATTTTAACAAAATTCAGATATGAAAAGATTTTGAAAAAAAATCATAAGCGGGAATGGCTCTTTTCATGATTTTATTTTTATCAATAGTTTCGAAAATATGGCAGATATTTAAAAGAAATATTTTAATAAAATCTGTAAATTGTTTCATACTGAGGGTTATTGATATATGACAAAATTATTGTCCTGTACTTCCTTAGTTACATTTTTATATTCAGGTTAAATTGATGGTTAATTAATTTAACTCTGGCAAAATTGTCAAAAACGATGAAGAACTTAAATCTGTTGTCTTACACATATTAAAAGATATTTGGCACTGATATGAGGTGACATACGACACCCATCAAAAGAGAACGTTTTTATTTAATAATGATTCAATAAAAATAAAAAAATAAAACTGGTTTAAAATTAATACTTTCCTTTTATGAAAAAGGAGATAGATTAAACATATTAGAAAGGATAGAGATAAAAAAGCTATCATGGAAGGAAAAACATAATGAATAATCAAAACGAGCACTTCCATGGCAATGCTATTTTCATTTAAATTAATCAAATGTGTCTAAATGAATGGCCGAATAAGCCGAAACAAGTGTCAGGAAACTGATAAAATATATGAAACAAAACAAGTGTAATTATACGTAATATAATATAAAAAAATTAATATAAAATAATTAATAATATAAATATAAATATAAATAATTAAAATAAAAATATAAATATTTTTATTTGAATTGATTCACCCTCGTACATATATTTTATGTAGAACTAACAGTAATTTTATGGGACTTCGCGAGTTACGATACTATGGTGCTCATTGATTTCATGCCATAAACAAGTTTATAGTGTACCATGAATTCAAATTATACCTCCTCACACTGTTCGTGCCCGGCTACCTATAATCAGAATTTCAGCGCGCATCTTGCAACTATTCTTGGATATAGGCCATCTCGACGAAGAAAAAGCAACTAGCATTGTACAGGACGCAGTAGATTTCTTAACAGAATTATAGCGGTAACTGTCTGCAAATTTATATAGGATAACTCTGTGGCTCAAGAAAACTACATTTTTCTACTTTTAAATTGAGCCACATGCTGGTCCCTGGCGTTACAATACAAATGATCAAATTTACTATAGTCAAGTGAAGTAAAAATGATTGAAAACAGGTAATTCATTAATTAATAGCTTGAATATTATTTAGTAAATGACGGGAAGAACTTACAATATTCGGACATGATTTAAAATCGTCCAAAATTATAACTAAAAAAAATTATCTATGCATTTGTAGACATCGATAGCGAGAACTAGCGGGATAGCGAGGAACTGCAGGATCAATTGCTGCTCGTCGACTAAAATAACGATATTGTGACAACATCTAAATGTTGTTTAAAAATTCTGAAAAATAAACCATACTCGGACCATCCAAGTAAGAACAAAACTAGTAACACAAAGATTCATAAAATGGAGACAAACCGAAACCCAACCGAGAAATTCACCCTGCCAGGATTAACGCCTGCAAAAGAAAAAAAACAAACCCAAATTCTTGAATTCCTGAAATTGGATTAAACTACAACAATACTTAACATCCCCCATAACAAGAGAAAACCCCGTCATCGCACTTTTGGTCGGAAATGAGCCCAGGGCGCTATCTGCTGCATTTGAAGGTGTAGATTCCTAATAGGCAGTCCATGTAGGAGAAAAGACAATCACTAGACTCCAAAGTTAAGTTGAATATTTACTGTGCCATTGGAGAACGCTGTCATCCCTCGCACATGCAGGGAAAGAAAAGGAAAACAATCATTGTATATTAGGGTAACATGCTATTGTATAAATACATTCTTTTGGGTTATTCAACAATGTTTGTTTTCGTCATCTCTTCATTGATACAATATAAATTGCGTTTTTCTCAAAATCGATTTTCATGCAATGACGGGGTTATTCCCCGGAACACTTCATTTATGTATACCTGGAATAAATTTTCTACGACCGAAATTATTAAACAAGACTACCATTGAATACCTATCAAATTGTTACCAACCAATGTATCACTTAATAATTTTTCAAAATATTTCGCATAATAACTGTAGTTGTTAAAATTAATAACAGTTTTTTAAACAAAGATAAAAGTGTACACACCTTGGGTGAGCAAGTCACTGATATGGTAATAAATTTTTAATTAATTTCCTTTTAAATGGCTCTTTATTTCGAGATATATCCACAGGACAAGTGAAGAATTGCCAGCATTACCATATCTAGATACTTCCGCGGATGCGTGTTTGTAGTAAACTACCTTTTAATTAATTCAATCACAAACTAATTACCGCATGGAAATGAGGATGCTCACAGAAGACAATAAGAACTTTAACTTGCAACATTGATTGTTATCTGCTGTAGGAATACCAATTTTCTCTACAGCTTTTTCCACAGGAAGATCAATGATAAGACTTCATTAATTATGCGAATTTATACAATACGAAATTTTTGGATATTTACATAGGATAATTGCGGATGTAATTTTCTGAATTAATATTAAAAGTAGTCAGGTATCGTTTGTTTCGTTTTATTGAGAAATGGCACACAGTGTTACCGCTTAGCTGTTTTGTTAGTAATTACTTTGTTATTAATATTAATTCAGACAATTCGTAAACCTTAATATATACTAAAATTGATTTAAATAAGTATGTACATTATAAATTATTTCGATGTGATGCTTTCTGTCGTCGTTGCTGGTGGCATAGGCGTAGTTACTGCATTTATTTGACTGGCTTCTACTTTCTGCTCACTGAGATTGCTTGTTTCTGCTTTAAACTGTTCACTTGGTGACGGCACTTTTGATTCATATGGAAATAAATCTATTGACTGTACATGCGCATGAACGGATACACCGGGAGGCACTGTGAAAATAGTGTCACCCAAATTGGTGACAATTGTGTGTTTGTCGTCTCCTCTTCCCGGTTTTGTGACAGTTCCTCCAGCAGTTGTTACTCCTATACTAATGATCGGTGGTTTTGTAGAAGATCCAGGACTATCACCCTCGAACAATCCAAAATCGTCACCTACATCATTACTGTCATCATCACCATCATCATATGATGGACGAGGTCTGGAAGGGCGAGGCCTAGAAGACCCTCCAGGACGAGAACCACCCCCTGGACGTGAACTACCACCGGGACGTGATGCACCTCCAGGTCTATCTGGGCGAGTACCTCCAGCTGGTCTAGATACAGGCCGTCCAGAGCTTCCACCAAATAGGTCAGAGTCATCATTTAAACCACCATCGTCATCTTCAGGTATATAACCTCCATCGTCGTAATCAGTACCCCCGCCGGATGTTGGGGTGCTTGCTGATGGCCTGCTGGTCGAACTGCCACCGCCTCCCGTGCTACCTCCGCTGCCACCACTTCCTCCGCCAGTTCCACCTCCACCGAACAAATTATCATCACCGCCAATATCGTCATCTTCGTCGTCGTCGCTGTATGAAGGTTTGGAGGAACCTCCGTTGGGTCTGGAGGCACCTGGACGTGGTCTTCCTCCAGAGGCTCCAGATGCGCTATCATAATCAGTACCATAATCCTCATCATAACCACTGCCGGTTCCACCACCACCACCATCAGTTCCGGTACCGCCACCAGTTCCGGTGCCACCGCCTGGCCTCGGGCGAGAACTGGCCGCAGTGTCGAATAAATCCCCGGCTGAATGTTTATCGATGTAATTATAAAAATCTGGAGGAATTATGTTAGGGCCTGTAAATGGAAAAACTGAAGGTAAATGTGGTCCTTTCACATTTTTCAAAACTCTGTAACCAATTCCTGGACCAGCTATGTAATGAACTGCGTGCTGAACGCCCTTATCGTCGAGGTAAGTATATGAACCTCTCACGTTTCCTGCGGCATCGCTAGTTTCCGTTCTTCTCTGATCAGGGCCAGCCGAAACAAACCTGAAAAATATCAACCCTAAAATACCGTTTAAGATCTTTTAATTCTAAATTGTACCTGTAACTACCATCCAATCCTCTTTGAATAGAAGTTCTTCCCCTTGGAATGGGTTTGCCCCTACCTCTGAAGAATAGCGGACCATATGCTCTTGGATTTGAATCCGGAAATGGAGTTTTGACGTGAAAACCTGTAGTCTTACCAGCAATATACTCCACATTATGTCGTTCGCCTACATCATCTAAATATGAGTATTTTCCTGTCACATCTCCTAACCTGTTAGAAGCTAAAATCGAAAATAGCAAAATGTGTAGCACACCTACTAATGATTATGTTTAAAATTAATTGGTACCTTCTTCCCTGGAGTGAGTTCTTGTTTTAAAGGCAAAACTGTAGCTGGGATCCTCATTTGGGTCAAAGTACGGGTCATCTCTTGATCCAATAGGTCGAGGTCTATTCTGGTTCTGATCAAATTTTCTAACTACGTTCTTTCCACGTGGTCTGTAGCCTCTGGGCCCGGCAGTATAAGTAGTAACATCAATTCTTCCTATTAATAGAACATAAAATATGTCAATTTTATTAGGTACTACCAAGCCGTATTATCGTAAGTACTAATTAAACAATCGAAAATAATTGAATAACAGCTATATTTAATATTAGGTGCAGGTGGTACTTATCAATGCAAAACATCTTAATAAACATTGTTGTAAAAACATTTAAAAAAATTAAGTATGGTTCTTGATTTTACTGTATAAAATGTCATAACTCTAAAAGAACTTGTTTTTACATACATATGTATGATGTTAATCTTGAAATGGTAATGTAATAGAATCAGTAACCTATAAGGTTAGTATTGCATTAACTCTACTGTACTGAATATCTTAGAAGCGTCTCATTACGAACATAGATTAGTTAACTAAGCAAAAATTAGTATAAATTGTAAATGCTAAAATATATTTCCTCGATAGTCTACTTAGTGGGCACAGCACATATTTTGACATCAGTAATTGTTTCTATTTAAATTAATTAGCAATATAAATTATAAGTTTAAATAATATATTAGTTTTCATAATGTGCACATTATCTTCAATGAATATTCATTTATATTTATAGACATGATTTTATTTTAAATTCATATACAGATATAATCTAGAGTTCAAACATTTTCAAAATAAATATCTAGAGTTACTTCGTATATATATATATATGTTCGATAAGTCATGCAAATTGGAATAATGTTGAAAAATAATAACTTCTTAAAAGAATAAGAAAATCAATGAGAAACGCATCTGCTACATCTTTAACAAAAGTACGCATAATGCTTTATGAATTCATGTTAAGGTTATCTATTGCCGCGGACTCTGGGAATAAAGCGCTCCGTAAGACCGAGCAGTCTGCTATGATTGTCTCGTCCCGCACGGTAGGAGCACGTAGACAAGGATAGCAGACTACTCGGTTTTAGGAGCGCGTCATTCCCAGAGTCCGTGGCTGTACTTTGTTGGAGTTCTAAATTGTTTGATGACCCGAAAATCAATTTTGGTGTACTTTTGGAAACCACAAAATACCGTCTCTTAGTGAGATTCATGAAAAGATAACAATAATTATCCTACTTCACCAGAGACACAATTCACCATCATAATTCTGGCCCAATCACCGAACTTTTTATCATAGTTTCCTGAACTAATGCTAGAGGAATGAGGTAAGTTATTTAAAATATTTTTCACCTATTGATAAATAAGAATATTTCAATTGTCAATCAAGAATATTTTTAAGAATATTTCCTGACAAGGCTTAGAGACTTGTCAAGTACTTTATACCCATGTGAAACATAACTACCGTATTTAATTATTTGTATAGAAAGTGCATGTAGAACGTATATATTTTGCTAAAATGAATCATTCTTGATAGTTAACTTAAATTTTGAATATAATATGACAAGCACAATTGCAAACAATGCTAAACTTTTACGGATAACACAAATTTAGATAGATGATAGATTTTGAAAATACGAAGCACATTGCACTCGGAAACAAGTAGTAACATAGTAATATATTTATCCCATCATACTAGAATTGCCTTGCAATATTATCTTGACTTTGTCTTGAATTTGATTACAAAATTATGGTAGTAATTACCTATTTCAATTTTGTAAATAATTTATGTAAATTTTTTATAGAAGATAACTTTGAATGATTAAAACTAAAAATAGAAAATTTGTAAAAAGTAATTTTGTACTGTAGTAAAGACTAATACTGAAACAATAATAAGCTTTCATTTGAAATAAATATAATATTTAAAATAATAATAAAGTATTATTATTAATTTTAAATGTATCTAATCAATATAAATATCCCGAAAAATAATCTTTGACTAAATCAGCTTTCAATTTTTTTTTCCTCTGTACTCATTATATCAATTGGTAAAGGTGGGCAATGATTTCTTACCAGTCTTTGGATTTCTAGCCCCAAATTCCCCTCTAACAAAGTTCCTCCTGTTCGCCTTGCTGTGGTGAAAAGAGTCTGGGTTATCGTATCCAAACTCGTAAGAGCCGTCATTGTGCTGAATGTTGTAGTCCTCTGCCAAAACAGAGCATACCACAAATGCGAACGCGATGAAGGGCCAATGCCGCTGCGAAATACATACAAATATATGTTTTCGTATTCACAAATTATAATAACAATAGAGATTGGGTAACGCCGCCCGTGATTCTCATCTTTCCCAGTAGCGATTTTATAATTAAACAACTGTTTAACTGCATATATCTCACGATCTACACGAATCTATGCAAATTGAAGCAGTTCTGTAGATTGATAGATTTTGAAAATTCGAAGCACATTGCACTTGGAAACTTGGATGAAAATCACAGATGGCGTTGTAATATTTCCAGAAACACAAATTTATCACAGGTAGTCCTTTTTTGGGCGAATCACAGCACTTGGTACTCACTTTAACGATAAAATCCATGATTCCTAACTTGGCCCACTGACGAACCTGAGGAGGATGAAGACTGACTATGCAAGAAGAATCATCTTTGGAGCTTATATATTGTGGCCGATTAAAAATTATTGGAAGTGGGGTGTTTAAGACGCGCACCGCCCATTGTTTTGAGAATATTCGCGTGCAAGCAAGGGGCCAACCAAATATTCCCGGAGACAGCAATGGACTATGGGAATCACGTAGAGGGACCGCTGTAACGTGTCAGCTCTACCATGAAGATCTCGCTGATGTCCTTAAGCAGCACGGTCCGACGATCGCAATTAGCACCTATGGGATTCCTCAGCGAGAGTAGTTTCAGGATCTCGCACGGATCCCGTGGTTCAATCATTGAAAAATAATTATGATCGGCGCAGGTTATTATTATATTGCACAATAGTGAAAACTATTTTTCACATACAAATATGTTTAACCTTTCGCAATAAATTTGATCAAAAACCTTCAGATTCATCTCGATTCTCCATCTTCCTGTCTGGGAGGATGTAAATTAGGTGGCAGCCGGATTTACGGGTTTCTGAGTTTTATAATGGTCACAATGTCCAGAAGTTATCATCGCAGCAATTTAACAGATTTTTTGCATAGCTTGGTAATTTAAGTTGTATTTGATGCTTGATGATCTATTCTAGACTTCCGTTAACCTATCTTGACATATCGTAAATACTTTAAACGGATGTGATTAATTAATTAGTCATGTATATAACCAGGGATTCGCGCTGATGCACTTGATACATACAAGATTATATTCAATCGAGCTCGAAATCTATTGTTTCATTCTATTTACTCATGTACTAGTATAATTTATTTCACGAATATTTCCTAATTCATTTAGAACTTTATAAACTATCTGTTCTAAAAGAACTAAATTTTATAGAGAGTGTCTCGGGAGAAAGGAAACACCCTAAATATCTACGAATAAAATTTATTTTTTCACAAAAACGCTAAAATACGTAATTTTTTTAATTAATGGGGGACAACTTTTAGCAAATAAATGATCTTCAATTGTTTAACCTCCTTGCCACAGGGGAGCTAAGTTCATTATTTTTTATTGGAGTAGGTGTCTAGTAATAGTTATTTAAAAGCTTACTTAATTTGTAGTACCAACAACGGTGTATTACTTTTAAAATTAATCTGTCGATTAATTTGCAAGAAATAATATTTTAAGGTGAGCAAGTACAAATTATGGATGGCATTTTAGTAATAAAAATATATCCAGCTACAAATGTACAGCCATGGACTCTAAAAATGACGAGTCCGTCCGTTCGAGCACACTGCTATCGTTGTCTGGTCCCGCAAGGTAGGGGCACGGTAGACAAGGATAGACTACTGCTTGGATGGTCGGACGCGTCATTCTTAGCGTCCGTTTCGTGCAAAGTCCGAAACTGTCAATTTGACAGTACTGAGATGGCTTAATTCCATTGAAGAAGAAAGAAACTGAGTTGCGAGCGGTTATAATAGTATATTTTGAAATAAACTTTCAATTCATACGAGTGTAAAATTGCCATTTTGTGAGTTGCATACTTAACTTTTTCTACAGCAGTAGGTGCTCACGTTTAATGTACTATAAAAAATAATTGATACAAAGAAATATGCAGATATTCCCTATATTGCTCTGAATACAGGAAAATAAACAATTACCGATTCCATTAAGAAACCTTAAGTTCGAATGCCTAGATAGCAGTGCCCAACTAGTTAAGAAAAAGACTACAAAATAACTTCCTACCTTTGTATTTTTACAGCACTAGACAAAAAAAAAACGGAACACTCTTGTGATTGTGTACTTTCCCCACCTGAAATTCGTTTGTTAAGCACCTGAGAGACCACCATTCTTCAATTTTCGTACAAATTCTAGCTATCTAAACGTAATTCAATTGAGGTTGATAATAATATATTTTAAAAGAAGCATAAAATTCATACGAGCGCAAAATTGCCATTTTGTGTGAGTTGCATTCTATACTTCTTCTACAGCAGCAGGTGCTCACGTTTAATGTACTATAAAAAATAATTGATATAAAGAAATATGCAGATATTTCCTATATTGCTCTAAATACAGAAAAATAAACAATTACCTATTCCATTAAGAATCGTTAAGTTCGAGTGCCTTGACAGCAGTGCCCAACTAGTTAAGAAAAATACTATGAAATAACTTCCTATGCATTATATTTTACAGTACTAGACAAAAAACGGCACACTTTTGTGATTCTGTACTTTTCCCTACCTGAAATTCGTTTGCTAAATGCTAGCACGTCATAGACCACTCTGCTTCAATTTTCGGACAAATTCTAAATATCTAAACGTCATTAAATTGAGGCTGATAATAGTATTTTTTTAAATAAGCATAATATTCATACGAGTGCAAAATTGCCATTTTGGACACTTTTGTGATTCTCTACTTTTTCCCACCTGAAATTTGTTTACAAAGCACCTCATAAACCACCCTTCTTCAATTTTCGTACAAATTCTAAATATCTAAACGTCATTTAATTGAGGCTGATACAAGTATTTTTTGAAATAAGAATAAAATTCATACGAGTGCAAAATTGCCATTTTGTGCCAGTTGCATACTATACTTTTTCTACAGCAGTATGTGCTCACGTTTAATGTACTATAAAAAATAATTGATACAAAGAAATATGCAGATATTCGCTATATTGCTTTGAATACAGGAAAATAAGCAATTACCTATTTGATTAAAAACTATAAGTTCGAGTGCCTAGACAGCAGTGCCAAACTAGTTAAGAAAAAGACTATCAAATAACTTCTGACCTTTGTATTTTACACCACTAGATAAAAAAAAAACGGGATACTTTTGCGATTCTGTACTTTTCCCCACCTGAAATTTGTTTGCTAAGCACGTCATAGACTACCCTTCTTCAATTTTCGTACAAATTCAATCTATCTGAAGTCATTTAATTGAGGCATTTTAGAAGTTTTTGAGTTACTCAGGAAAAAATAAGGCAAAGTTGCTTTAAGAGTTGTCGTTTTTTTTTGTCTAGTACAGTATTTATTGATTAAAGTTAAATGTGCAATTATTAAAAATCATTTTTGGAGAAACTGTAGAATGCTGGATACTAATATTTAAATTGATATAGGCAATTTCCGTCATTGAAATCGACGGTCTTTCAGATAATTCAAAACTCCGTATGTTGGCCGCCATATTCTCTAAACTACCTTAAAATTTGTATGATCAAAAACAGTGAATCAAACACCAAATATTTCATATCGTTTTGAATCGTTTGTTGCTTGTAACAGAAATGAAATGAAATTCCGTACATGATGTATTTGTTTATGATTCCATTTTCGCTCTTCAAACAAACGTATTTCGATGTTGTTGTTGAGAATATATTTTTTCTACTCCCTTATTGTTTTGGGGCATCGTTGAATGAAGAGTATTGAGTTAGCAGCTGACTCTCAAGTCTATCGTCTTGTCAGTCTCATTATGTCAAAGTAGATACGTGACATCTACAACTTCATTATTGATAAACCTATCACTCTATTAAGACTTAAGTCGTATCTCTTACTTTTATAAGCACTCGCAATGTGCAGATATGCATTTTTGTTACTCTACAAACCTAGTATGATGTTATTACTAAATGTCGTATCTATCAAAACTATATCTGCTTATGTGATGAAATAATGCTCTGGCTTATTCGATATTGCTTTGCAACCTCTTAGTAAATGTTAAATTCAAGTTTTAATCAAATATTCTAATTTGGTGGCATGGCAACACATTTTACTAAATGTGGAATATATCGAAAAAAATATTTTATCAGTTACCACTTATATGCTCAGCGGGAAGCATTATCCGCTCGAGATCGGAAAATCAGCCTCCAATTACAGTCAATTACTATCGAGATGCTAATTGATAGTTACGAGTCCCTTTCCACTTCTGTTGGGCCAGTTCACAATCTGTTCTAGAATTCGTCAGTCGGGAGCAAAAATAAAACAAGTGCCTCCTTCATGAAATTCAAATTAATAACGTATACAGTATCTGTTACCCACAAGAAATATCTATTAAGCTGTAAAACTAATAACTAACATGGAATGAAAACAAATACCAAAATGTGTACAAATACTAAAATTCCCAAAAAAACTATTGAAGGGCTTACATAATGTGAAACCATGAAACATAACATAACCGTTTAACATACGTTAAATTATTGGAAACCCGAAGTTCGAACGAATGTAAAACACAGTTATGAATCAGGGAAAATGGTACATGTTGCTCAAAATATTGAGCAATATTTTGCAGTGTGGCTTATTGTATTACCACAAGGTTCAAAAAACAAAACAGAACGGGTTTATGTAAAATCGTGGCTTGTCATTGTTTCACATTAAGCCCTTCAATTTTAAAGTATACCAAGACAATGGCTAAGGTTTCCATATATACTGCGTTTCAAAAAAAATGTACCACCTAGAAGGAGTTGACGTAGAACTCTGAAATTATGTGAAAATAGTTAGTATGTGTTGAGAAACAATTGATTAAATTTTCATCTAAAAAATAATAATATTTATTAAGAAAATAATTAATAATGTGTTGCATCTCCGCGCACTCTTATGCATTCAGCAACCCTTCTGGGCATGCTGGAAATCAAATGGTCCAATGCATCTTGAGGCGCATCCTCCCAACAATTTAAATGAATTAAGACACCATCTTCAGATTGCCTGGGATGAGCTGCCTCAAGATGCATTGGACCATTTGATTTCCAGCATGCCCAGAAGGGTTGCTGAATGCATAAGAGTGCGCGGAGATGCAACACATTATTAATTATTTTCTTAATAAATATTATTATTTTTCGATGAAAATTTAATCAATTGTTTCTTAACACATACTAACTATTTTCACATAATTTCAGAGTTCTACGTCAACTCCTTCTAGGTGGTACATTTTTTTTGAAACGCAGTGTATTATTGGTGTCCAGGAATCATTGTACTAATCCTGATATAATAGCAAATACTGCTCCTATTGAAATAACATAATGAAAATGATTTATTTTTTATTCTTATTTATCTCTTCTATCAATTACAGTAATAGTGAATTGTTATTTCTTATTCTAAAATCTATTACTAATACTTCTACGAGCTAAGCGTACAAGTTTTGTATTTTATAAGGTAAGTAGGTTAATTAATTTGGTAAATTATTATTACATTTTTTCTTCTCTGCTATAATGTTGCTATATTATTATATTTACTATATAGACTGAGCTCCTACAGAATAAGTATAAATAATATTGTCTGCCAAGAAAGAGAAAAAATAAGTTGTCAAAGCAGTGTGTAGTTTGTGAAATGTTTTCACGTTTTTCCTATTTCCTCAAGTTTGTACCCATGGACAGAGGTACAATGTGTTTAACACACTATTTCTTTCAAGAAATGGTATCATTTTGATGCTATTATATCAATTTTCCTTCACAAGATAAATATCGTTCTACATCTTAACAATATGTTGTCATTTCTACAGTGCTAATGTTTATAGTATTTTACATTATAAATCGGGTAAAACGCTTTTTACTGGCGATACAAGCAGACGAGTCTGTCACATTAACCCGGCTTATAGTGTACCATGTTTCATTTGTTAAATACTTGTAATCAGTTCGATTAAGATATATGACCGTAATAGTAACAATAATAGTTATTTAAGCATTAAGAGAGGTAAGTATCTTTTACCTGTCGAGGTCGAGTTTGCGCCCGAGCGACAGCGAGGGCTAGCAATAAAGACCGAGACTGGTTAAAACTTACCTCTCAAAAAGCTTATAACTGTTTTTCCACTCCTGAAGTTGATTTAATTGTTTGTGTTTGATTAATTTATTTTCGCAACATGAACAAAATGTCAGTACGGCTTTGGTTGCTAAGACTATTTTTCAAACAAAGTGTGAATGTCAGAAATTGCAATCGTGCAGTTGTAAAATGAATTCCAATGAAAATAAACAAGAAATGGCAATTGAAGAAGCTGCAGATGCTGCCTGTTCCTTCCTACTGCCGGAGAAGTCGAAGGGGTGTTATCAACAGTGTTTTAAAGACTGGTGCCAGAGAAAGAACGCTATTGAAATTATTTTACTTACTTCCCTGAGGGAAGTAAGTGATTACTTACTCCCTCAGGGGAGTAGGTGATTACTTACTTCCCGTTGCTCATAGTAACCAAAGCTTTATCGGTAAGTGGTATATACTTCCACTAAATCAATGTGATAACAGTGTACTTACCATGCAGGGAGTGGAAAAAATATGTCAGTGTAAACAAATTTGTAAACACTCTTTTAATTTTAAATCGAACGACAGCTAAGTTGAAACAAACATATCAAGTAATAATAATTGAAAACTAAATGAAATAAAATAATATAAATATGATATGAGAGAGTGTAAATTTGACACAGGTCAAGTAAAATTTTTACACTGGCTCGTGTCAGTTTTACTAGTTTGGTCCTTGTAAACGTCATATTTACAGGTTAGTATACAGGCTGGTTAGAGTGACATTTAAGCGTGTATAATAATTATAAATATTTACATGGGAAATTAGAAAAACAATCGAAAAACGTCCCAGCAGTCAACTTTAGGACACTTTAGGACAAGGAGGACATGTAATTTAGTTATTGCGCCAATGGTAGTCAAACATGCAGTATTTTAAAGTCTATTGAATTTACTTTACAGCAGTATTTTTATTTTTCGATTCTGAATATTAGTTCCCGAGAAAATTCGCCCCCAAGAAACGGTATTCAATAAACAATTTAATAAACAACAATTAAACAACAATATCAATAAACAACAATTAAACTTTCGTATTAGTGGCAGTAAAATATTATAATCACTAATAAAATGTAAACAAGCGTGTTAATAGTGTTGGCAAACTAACACGCAAAACTCCATACAGTAAAAAAGGTTCCGTTCAAAACGTTGCCGTACCTTCTGGAGGATTTGTAAAGTGATTTCATGGCATTCATTGGCGATATATTTATGTTAAATCTCCTAAAGCAGTGGTTCTCAACGGGGGCCATGCCGTATTTCTTGGAGGCCACCGATAAAAACGCAACTTCCCTTCTTACAGCGAACTCTATGTCCACGACAGCGCGAACCTAAGGTTTTATGTGAATTTACTGACCGTTGTTTATATTTTCCAGTAGCATCCCTTTCAAACCCTACGTACGATTTATCCGCCAACCGCATTTTGGCATTTTTTGCCCTTTTCACTCTTCAGAATTTGTTTGCCCTTTTCGTTTTCTATAAATTGCGGCATAGTAGGTAGGTTCGCTACTATGGGTTTCAGATGGAAGGATGGTCTCTGACTCTTCTGATGTGCTTTGTGTTGATTTAGGGGGTTCATATAAATCTTCCGATTCACTACTTATATCAGTTAGCGAATCTTCGGGGTCTTTTAGTTCTTGAGCCAACGTCAAACCACAATCTCTTACTTGTTTATGACTAAGTATTGTTTGTTCTCACACATTATTATCCTCTACCTACATCCTTGCTCGACGGTTTTTCCAACAATAGTCCTGCTTCTTGTTGTAGTGAAACTTCAAAAGACAGAATATTAGTCTCTGCAAAGTCGAGAACTAATTCTGACCTAATGTTTTGAAAACCATCTTCAATAGGCGCATCTAAGATTTTTGGTTCAGATGCACAGAGATCCCAAGTTCAACTGGCAAAGTCAAGGATCTGTGGTTCGTCCAGAACTTCTTGTTATAAGCAATAACACAGGTTGCTTTAGACAGTGAAAAAATAATTTAAAATGACATCAACGCAGCTCAGCAAAACACCACTTCTACCACAGTGGCATCAGTTGCACGTGAAGCAATGTTAGTTGCTAAAGCTACTAAATATCGGCCATGACTTCCAATCATCTTGATAGTTTTCTTTTAAGTAAATAAAAACACACGCAATTGATTGTATGTCAAAATCATGGGCAGCTTGGTCCTACTGCAAAATGTTGTATGTCAAACATTAATGCAACAAACATGTACTAATTTATAATCGTTTTATTATTGTTTAACAAATTAATAAAGTTATCAGTTTCTTATTAAAACTGACATATCTTGAGAAAATAATTTGGTTAAATATAAGTAAACGAAATAAAAAGTACGGTTATATTAGTTGCAGAAATAATCTTGAAATGTCCACGAACACTAACAATATAATGGTCCATGAAGTACTTTTTTAAAGAAACAATGATATAGAAATTACTTACTTCTTATTTTGTATGAATAAAAGCAATACAAATTTCAGAACACTAGTAAAACAATTAGATAAAATGTACGATTTGACATACGACTGTTTACCTTAGCCGACTCTTGTGGTACGATTCGACTTTTTGCAAGAGGAGGGATAGACGACTTTCGATTGGCTTTATAACACACGACGCATTCAAGTTTGTGTAGTTGACCGAGTTGATGTGCAATAAACCAAAAAGTGTTTTTTTTTACATACAACCTATTGCAGTTACCACAACGATATACCCTATAATAGGAAAAATAATCAAGTAACTATCACCAAATATAGAAGCCTTGTACTCCAAGTTGGATTGCATGTTCAGTATTTAGATTTTTATTGAAATCAGAATCAGTTCTATGAAAATTTCTTTAAAATACTATGATATGGTGTCTTTTGACACCGATTACCATTTCAATTTTCTTGTGTGACATTCATCTCCGCGATGGGTTTGATGATTGGTGAATAAAATTATCCAAATAAAATTACCCTTGTTTTGTTTCGGGTGGGCACCCCATATATGTTATTAACCGTAAACCCAATACGTTTTATAGTGTATTATGTGATTATGAGTAAAAGTGGAACTATGCGCGGCGAGCCCAGACGTATGTCTGCCGAGCGAAACGAGTCCGACGTGCCTTGGCGAGCTAGACATAGACTCACTTTTACTCCAAATAACATAATATACTGTAATGTCGAGTCAAACGCTTGAGTTCCCATAAATATAGAGGGCCCAAATACTAGCACAATGAGAAATAGTGAGCCCCCGTAAGCGATCGCGTTTGTACAGGGGGGCCTCATGAAGAGAGAAATATTTTTCCAAAAAACGTACTTCTTTCACGAAAAGCGAGATAACTCGTGGAGTTGTGGGAATACGAGAATGGACGAGCGCTAAAAATATGCGCCATATATGGGGCTACCCATAGAATAATTTGAAAATGTGCCGCTTGGTAGAGCACCCAGTCGACAAAACGTAAAATCGATGATTTTCCGATCAAATCGACTAAAATAAAAATCCGAAAACTCGCGAGTTTTCGAGTTGCTCCAAATGACCTTCGAGGTACATGCCTAAACTAATTGGACCCTCCCGATTCCAATGAGCACACATTCAGCCTCCTAGCCCCCGTCGTTCTCGAGATATCCGCCCTCAAATTTGGGAAATTTAAAAAAATAGCAAAAAAGGCCTGTTAATAGTCTCGATGCTGATAGATTTTTTGCCATCTCGATGAAATTCCATTTCGAGAACGCCTTAACCGATTCCGACGAAATTTGGAGGGGTCATAGAGGGTCCAAATACAAGCACAATAAGCCATAGTGGGCTTCTGTAGGCGATCGCGTTTGTACAGGGTTGCCTTAAGAAGACAGAAATATTTTCAAAAAAAACGTACTTTTTTCACGAAAAGCGAAATAACTCTGGGAGTTGTGGGAATACGAGAATGGACGAGTTCTCAAAATATGCGCCACATACGGGGCTAAGTCCCCATAGAATGATTTGAAAATGTGCCGCTTGGTAAAGCACCCAGTCGACAATAATCAATGATTTTCCGATCAAATCGACTAAGAAAAATTCCGAAAAATCGTAATTTCTCGAGTTGTTCCAAAGGACCTTAGAGGCATTTGCCTAGACTAATTGGAACCACCCGATTCCAATGAGCACACATTCAGCCTCCTAGCCCCTGCGGTTCTCGAGGTATCCTCAAAGTTGGGAAATTAAAAAAAAAAGCAAAAAAGGGCTGTTATAATTAAATTTCTAAACAAACGGTCCAATCTCGATGCCGATAGTCTCATTCCATTCAGGGGAGTCATACGGTTCACACCAGACCACACTTGATATACTTACGAAGACGTTTTAATTTTCCTGAAAAAAATGTTAGGCAAAAATTAATAACGCTCACAAAAATTTTAAATTTTCAAAGACTGAAGTAACGATCTCTAAAACAATGTCTTGCATTTTCCTGAAAAAAAATTTTGGCAAAAATTAATACCGCTCCCAAATTTTTTAAATTTTTAAAGACCGAAATAACGATCTCTAAAGCAATGTCTTACAATTTCCTAAAAAAAAATTTTGGCAAAATTTAATTACGCTCACAAAAATTTTAAAATTTCAAAAACGGAAATTCCGATCTCTAAAGCAATGTCTTGCATTACCATAAAAAAAAGGGGGAAAATTATTAACCCTCACAAAAAATTTCAATTTTCAAAGACCGAAATAACGATTCTAAGACGATGTCTTGCATATTCCTGTAAAACAAAATCTTAAAAAATTATTAACCCTTACAATAATCTTAAATTTTCAAAGACAGAAATAACGATTCTAAGACAATGTCTTGCATTTTCCTGAAAATATTTTTTGGCAAAAATTATTAACTCTCACAAAAAATTTAAATATTCAAAGGCCGAAATAACGATTCTTAGATAATGTCTTGCATATTTCAGTAAAACAAAATCTTAAAAAATTATTAACCCTTACAATAATTTTAAATTTTCAAAGACCGAAATAACGATCTCTAAAGCAATGTCATGCATTTTCCTGAAAATACTGTTTGGCAAAAATTATTAAACCTTACAAAATTTTTAAATTTTCAAAGACCGAAATAACGATTCTAAGACAATGTTTTTCATTTTCCTGAAAATAATGTTTGACCGAAATAATGATCTCCAAAGCAATGTCTCGCATTTTCCTGAAAAAAAATTTCGGGAAAAATTATTAACCCTCACAAAATTTTTAAATTTTCAAAGACCGAAATAACGATTCTTAGACAATGTAATTATTAGACATATTTCAGTAAAAAAAAATTCTGAAAAATTATTAACCCTCACCAAAATTTTAAATTTTCAAAGACCGAAATAACGATTCTTAGACAACGTCTTGCATATTTCAGTTAAAAAAAATCTGAAAAATTATTTACCCTCACAAAATTTTTAAATTTTCAAAGACCGACATAACGATACCTAAAGCAATGTTTTGCATTTTCCTGAAAATAATTTTTGGCAAAAATTATTAACCGTCACAAACATTTTAAATTTCCAAAGACCGAGAAATACGATTCTTAGACAATGTCTTGCATATTTCAGTTAAAAAAAAATGTGAAAAATTATTAACCCTCACAAAAATTCTAAATATTCAAAGACCGAAATAACGATCTCTAAAGCAATGTTTTGCATTTTCCTGAAATTATTTTTTGGCAAAAATTATTAACCCTCACAAAAATTTTAAATTTTCAAAGACCGAAATAAGGATTCTAGACAATGTCTTGCATATTTCAGTTAAAAAAAATTTTGAAAAATTATTAACCCTCACAAAATTTTTCAATTTTCAAAGACCGAAATAACGATCTCTAAAGCAATGTCTTGCATTTTTCTGAAAATTATTTTTGGCAAAAATTATTAACCCTCACAAAATTATTAAATTTACAAAAACCGAAATAACGATCTTCAAAGCAATGTCTTGCATTTTCCTGGAAAAAAAATGTGTGAAAAATTATTAACCCCCACAAAAATTTAAATATTTCAAAGACCGAAATAACGATCTCTAAAGCAATGTCTGTCAATATTTTCCTGTAAAAGAAAATTGTAAAAAATTATTAACCCTCACAAAAATATTAAATTTTCAAAGACCGAAATAACGATCTCTAAAGCGATGTCTTGTCGAAAAATCCGAAAAATCGCGACTATACGAGTAGCTCCAAATGACCTGGAACGGACATGCCAAGACTAATTGGAACATGCCGATTCCAATGAGCACGCTTTCAAGTTCGTAGCCCCAGCGGTTCTCGAGATATCCGTCCTCAAAGTTGGGAAATTTAAAAAAATGGCTAAAAAAGGCTGTTAAAATTAATCTAGTAAACAAACGGTCCAATCTCTATGCCGATAGTCTCATTCGATTCAGTGGAGTCATACGGTTCATACCAGATCACACTTGATATACTTACGAAGACGTTTTAATTTTCGAAATTTTCAAAAATGACGCGTTTTTTGCCATCTCGAAGAAATTCCATTTCGAGAACGCATTAGAAAGCTAACGTGGTAGATCGAATTTTAATAAACATCGAAATTTTGATTAGAAATTTAGCTGAGATAATTTATTGGGAATAAACCATAGGAGCCGAAAACAAACAGCTTGATTACGATACATCACAGAATGTACTAGCCTGAATACAGTTTATGAGCTGTTCCACACTGCAACAAACAGAGACGAAATGAAGGATATGATCGCGAACATCCATTAATGGATATGCACAAGAAGAAGAAGAAACCATACAAAACCTTTTAAAATGGAGACCAGTCAAATTGATTCAATCTTGGATTCACGGAGAAAATTTTAAAACAAACATTTTGCGCATTGCATGTTTCCTTACAACTTAAGTTTAATTTGTTAGTTTTATGGAGAAAAAAATGTTAAATTAGCAAACAATGAGCAAGGTCATTGAACGTTATGAAGACGCAGATTGACGGATTTACATTATCCGTGTATGCATCGGATGACGTGAGCGTGCTCGTCCTTCGCGATTATCCTTCCTTAATTAATGTCGTTTGCAGCATTTACGAAATTAACTACAACACGTCAATCTTCTAAATCGTCGCACAATATGATAATTTACAGAAAATTCTCGCCGTTCATCTAATAGGTACACTCATTATAATATGAACAGAATAATCGGTGATGTCAGCTTTACAAAATACGTTGTTTTGCTTATTATTGTATTACTTATTATAAAAATCTATATGTAGATAGCTGAATTATATATTTATTGGATATACAAAATTTAGGTAACAAAGTACACAATATGAATCTAGTATCTATGTACCCTGCAAGTTATTTAGGACTACACTTTGCTTCCTCGTACGTCCATGAGAAAAAGGCAAAGTGTAGCATATATGAAGTATCTAATGATCTACCTCCAAAAGTTATTAGCGGTAGAATTCGGATGTCTGAAAATTGCTTAGCAGAAGGGATTTTTATACTTTTTCAAAACTAAAATAAGTATATTTATAAAGTAGGTTAGGTTAGGTTAGGTTACATTCAGGCTGACTTTATTGTGATAAATGTATCCACCATTAATAAAATGCATATTAGAAGGAAACCGCGTCAATGGAGCACACTGATTATATAAGTAAATATTCAACTTGAAATTTTTTTAAAATTGCTGCAAAATCAAGGAGTTTCAAAAACACGTTGTATGGGTTTGGGCGTTATTACATCTTTAACTGTCTAATCAAAAAGTAGAATGGTAGGATCTTAGAGTGTAGTCTCAAAAGCATACAGAAGATGTACAGGGTGGCCCACCTATCCTCGCTCGGACCATTGCTGGTAGACTAATAAAATTTGAGGGAAAATTCTGATTAGCAGTTATTGGACATTCGATGTGCTACATTTTGAAATTATGTTCGAGTGTATAAATCCGGGACACAACATTTGGTTTCTTTTTTAAATAGATCACCCTGTATATTCTTCCATTTTTAGAATCTGCTTCATGTGAGCCTCACAAATCATTTTAATTTTCAGGGATTAGACGCAACGTTGTCAAGTTATTTACATTTTAATCAAATTTAACGAAAAATCATGGACGTGGAAAATAATTCAACAAAACCTAAGGTATTATAAGAGATCAATGAAAGAATCTGGGTATGCAAGTACAATATCAATATTTTGAGTCACGTACAATACATAGGGTGTTCTGAAACAACGACACAATTTTGCTATTTTCAAATGGCTAAAACTCATTTTTTTCAAATGGAACACCCTGAATATAGCATCATATTCTGAGTGCTCATTTAATGAGTTATTCAATGGTAGCATATGGACTGTAATCTAATAATACTTTTTAATAGGTAAATAACGATAAATCTCAATAACTTGTAGCCATTTGAATATAGCAAAATTCGATCGTTGTTTCAGAATACCCTCTGTATTCAACGTGACTTGAAATATTGTGAATGTTTTGGCACATTACTTGGATACTTGCATATCTAGATTCTTTCATTCATCCCTTATAATAAGATTTTGTTGAATTTCTTTCCACGTATATGCTTTTTCGTTAAATTGGATTAATATGTGAATAATTTGGCAACGTTGCATCTTATCCCTGAAAATGAAAATTATTTGTGAAGCCTACATGAAGCAGTTTCTAAAATTGAAAGAATATAATGGGTGATCCGTTTAAAAAAGAGACCTAAGGTTGTGTCCCGGATTTATGGTACACTCTGTACACTCGACAATAATTTCAAAAAGTAGCACATCAAGTGTTCATTAACTTCTAATCAGTTTTTTTTCTCAATTTTCAATAGTCTAGCAGCAATGGTCCGAGCGAGGATAGGTGGGCCACCCTGTATAATATTTTACACAATAATATTTTTATTTATTATAATAATAAAATTTTTGCTCTATAACAAATTTTAATATAAGGTAAAAAACACAAATATTGCGGGGTTTATTGGTCCTCTGCTCTGGTGCTCTTGTCTGAATATGATGTAATCATCTCAAGTGGTTCGGAATTCACATAAAATTGTACCTAAGTAGAGTTAAACTACCCAGGACAATTCTAACCCAATTTCCCATAGGGATTTATTTAGGGGTTTTAAGTATTATTTCCCTTTTTTTATTGACACCTGAAATTCCCTCCCGATACCCTCATACCCTCCCATACCCTACAGATAAACTTGGAGAATATCCGCATAATATTTCAGTTCTAAATTTTTCAACTACTGGGCATCAAATGCAGGATGCAGAATGAATCAGGCACTATACCGGGTGTTCATTTCAAAACTAGCCAGTATCAATAACTGTTTTATTTAAGTTAAATTGGTTTAAAAAAACCACGTCGATTTAGTAGTAGTGACTGTATTTGTTAGGGATATTATTCCTAACTGGCTATCAACCAACGGGGGTCCTTCTGGCTTGTGATTTGTGTAAGTGTGTATTGAGTCAGAGTTTGTTACTCTAGAAGTCTAGAAATTCGCCCCCGATCTCTAGAGCGCCGTTAAACGATTAATTTTTCAACTTAGTTTCAAAAATTTGAACCATTCCGTATTTTAAGAGGTTCCAGTTCTTATAGATAGAAAGCATGTAAAACAAGAATTATTGTAAGATTTACAATATATGTATATGGTTAGTCGTATCATGGGTAAAGCCTCGTACGCTTACTAACATAACACCCATTAAAAACGAATGTCATGAAGTATTAATATTTACAAATACAGTATAGGTAGGTATATGGGCAAATCATGACTAATTTTATGTACTTGATAAATGTGTTATTTTATATATTAATATATGCCTACAGTACAGTTATTGTAATTATTATTTAAGCAAAATGATACTAATATTGTTAAAATATATGACAATTTAAACTACAATATTACATAAGAATATATTAATTGTACGTCAACCATTAAAAATAAAGCAGCAGATCATTTACAAGAATGTATTATTGCTGAGAACTATGTACAAAAAAAAAAACAGGTAGTGAATACACGGATTTTCCACAAGTTCATTATATCATGATACAATATATTAATTGTACGTCAACCATTAAAAATAAAGCAACAGATCATTTACAAGAATGTATTATTGCTGAGAACTATGTACAAAAAAAACAGGTAGTAAATACACGGATTTTCCACAAGTTCATAATATCATGAAATAAACTAATTAAGTTGATTAATTCAAATAAATCGAGGTAAATATACATTGTTTAATTTATTAACTGACTCCTCATTTTAATTCATTAAACATTATCATACAATAAAAATTATCATATCGTTAGCTCAAAATGCAAATTACCCGAGTACCATTTTCATTGATTTGTATGTCATTGCGAATAAACGAGCATCCTGTATTTTAGTGCGTTTTGATGTACAGTAATCCATTCATCGGACAGAGTATACTACAATTACCTACCCTTGAGGTTACACCTTAGAATAATTCGTTCCTAATTAATTAACATTAAACAATCGTTAAAGTCTCTCAGGGTCTCTGGCCGCAGAACTCGGCGATCTTATCGGAGACGCAGTCGAATACGTCGAAAGCCACATCACAGGTTTTTCCATTTTCTTAAAAATAAACAACATATATTAAAAATAATTATAAGTAAAAATATTATTAAGTATTGTAAAATATTATTAATATTGTCATTAAGAGTGGTCTAATGTCTAAAGTCTAAAATCGGACGTATTTTGCAAGCAGAAAACTATGCTCAACATTGTAAATGATTTAAAATCCATACAAAATATACGATATTAAATAAAACGAAGATTAGTTATTGTACTAATAAATGAAGAAATACGTTTCTGCATAATTTTAATTGTTTGTTGATATTATCTGTTTTAATTATTTTGTATTGCTATTATATGTAGGTACTTATGTCTCTCCATAGTTATTCTAGAATGGAGTTACCTTTCAGGGCCTGTGGATACTGGAGGTGCTTCGTTTTGGCTGTACTAAGACAGGAATGAACCGCTTGGATGGTGGCCAAAACGTATGCCTTGTCACTAACCCCTTCGGCGTATAAATTGACGAGCCCTTCAAGTGTCGGGAAGCCAACTTCGTTGAGCTGAAAACAAGACAATGGAAATCGTGTATTAATGGTGTGTTATAATTTACGGTCCGTGCTTAACGACTCGTTAAGTGGCGCTCATTGTATGTGCGCCGATTGACGTGCGGAAGATGAAAAAGTGATGTCCGCTGTTATTCTTCACTTTTTATAATTCTAGATTTTCTGATTGCAAATCCTGTTCCTGTAATGTTTTTTATGCAAAACAGTTCTCGCTCGTGTTCTTATATACCAGAATGAATAAATTACTAAACGGCCCATCAATGTGAGATCTTGGTTTTGAGATAATTTGACGCCATTAATGACATAACAATAGTTTGTTGCAAGAAGTTAAAAGGTATTATTTGCTACAATTACTTCGATACAGTGCCCATTAATATTTGTTTAATTAAGGCCGGGTATATTCACCTCCAAGTAAAGTGTCTGTTACTTACGTGACAGTTAACCCTACTTGACAGATTTTATCAGAGTTCCGTCGTATCACCAATTCTGTCCTTTAAAGTATCCTGTAAGTACTTAATAGACAGAAAATGTTCGCTTCTGTCCAATAACTACTTACAGGATACTCTACAGGACAGAATTGATGAAAATCAAGAAATCACATTATATTGTGAAAACCTCATAATCTTTTTCCTGCTGCAACTACCGTTACTAATGTTAGTTTACAGTGAATATTTTTTCACTTTAAAATGGACGATGTAACCGTTTCTACAAAAGCCTCGACATCGAGCAAGTACCTCGGAATTAGTGTTACGGGCAATATAAATTGTTCAATTGCGGTACATGTTAATAATCCCAATACATAAGGCCAAATTTATGTTTGCATATCTAAACTATGTTCCACTTTTAATGTTTAACTAAGTTGGTCAGTTAGGGTGACAGTATTGTTGGCCAATGCAAACAGGCACTACACTTGAAAAAATAGATTATATTTAAAAAGAGAGTAATATTTTATGACAGTTGTGCTGTATGGCAGCAATGTTTCCATCAAATTGAGTATCTATTGAGTACAAAATTTATTTGCTATTTTAATTTTGCAAAAGCAAATCAGTCAAATTATTATATAACATATAGTTGATGATTGGTTTATTTATTATTTTACATTTTACTAATGATTGAAGCAATGATTTAATTATTTTAATATATGAATTAAGCAACGTTGTTAGAAATCTGACATATAATAATTTCATATCATTTTTGTTGGTGTTCATGAGTAAATCTTTATAAAATGAAACCACAACCTTCTTAGTTAAAAATAAAATATTATATATAAAATATATATCATATAAAATTGAATAGAGTTTAATATATTTTTTTTAAATCTCAGAATTGATTTATAAAAATGAAACAGTTCGGTAAGTATTACACATACCGGACTTTAATGTAATCGAACTTCTGCCAGGCAGTATTAAGTAAAATAATAAATAATTCGCATGATGGTTTAGTATAATTAAAGTATAATTTAACTTATAACTTGCATAACTTTGTCGCCGTTGTATAATTTTGTACTAATACGCCGCTGCATAATTAAATATTTGAATATAGAAAGTGATCAATGAACGTAAGCCTGCATGGATAGAGTGTTATTATAGAAAATAATAATATAGACAAAAACGGAAATTTGTTAATACTTAAACATTATAAAACGCCATCATCAGCTTTATTGTGTAAGTTTAATTATTTCTTTAATTAAAAAATAATTTATAACTAACTTTTCTTTTCAGAAGTGGAAATTCTTTGTTAACATTGGTTATCACAGTGGAGAAAGATAAGGATGTTTTGCAAACTATGATGCATGTATAATCTTGAATTATCTTGAATTACATGACGCAAATAAATTAAACCAGGAGTATAATCGAGCAGTATGTAAAGAAGAAAGAAGCAGTAAAAAATGTCTAACCCAAACTAACTTAGTTTTTAGATTAAGACGAAATATATCCTGAGATACATACCAATGGATTATGTTTGCTAATGAAACTTATAATTATTATTTTCCCATATGTTCTGATAAACTGAAAAACCAAATCGGTCAATGAGTGACGAAAATATTAAAAGTTATTAAATTTAATTATTGCTTAGTAATTTTGTAATGAATATAATGCAGTACATTATTTGAAGTATGATTTTCAACAGAATTTTAATTAATTGGAACGATGTTTTTTCTTGTTTTCGATTAAATGATGTTAATGTTTCATCGCATTTTCACTACTTGCTTTCTACACGAGATGTAATTTAAATAAACTCATTTAAATAGGTGTACTTAATCTCATTCTTTAAAATTGATCAGCATGTATTTATAATTATTAGAAAGTACATATATAATGTCTAGGTCGGTTTTGCAAGGTTGTAGTAGATTACATTATAGTACTTTTAGTTATTGTGTTTTGTAAATCTTCACTTATCACATTATAGAAGCATAAATACTGCAGTATTATAGATCATACTCCCAAAAACTGTTGAAATTATTTCTGAAGAATGGAGGTATATGAAAGATTGTTGTTTTATATCTCTATGCCTTAAAAATCTCTTAATTTGTCACTCACTTTGAATTTAATCATATGTGTCCTAAAAGGGACCTAACGTGCGAAAACAAGTTTTCGAGGAAACGATAATTGATAATTTTGTTTTATTATTATTCGTTGTTTTTCCGTCGTTTTTCGGTTATATATTTCCGAAGATTGCTAGGTTTATAAATGGTTTCGCAAATTATACTTAAAAATAAAAATAGAAACTTAAAAACGTGAAAAATTCTATAATGAAAACGTTATTAGCACGATTGAGATCGTGATCGTGATCATGATCGTTATAATAATTTAATTAGAGCCATTTATAAACCTAGCAATCTGCGGTATACTTCATTTGAAAGGGCATTTTTGTTCTCTATCAGAATCGCCCAAAAAGTAAAAATTCGATATCTTGACACATTAGGTCCCTTTAGGTTTATTTCTATGTGAAATTCAATTATTCTGTCAACTATCATTAACCAACTGTCAAAATTTAACTTCTGTCAAATAACATGGACTAACTGCAAATTTCAATTATTTCTGTGAAAATGGCAAATATTATGTAAAATTTCCTTGATCAACTGCCAACTTTCAATTATTTCTGTGTGAAATTTCAACTGTTTTGTCAATAATTATTGATTAACTGCTCCAGAATTTCAATTATTTCTGTTAAACGTCATGGTTTACTACCAGTGTTTCAAATATTTCTGAGAACATGTCAATTATTCTGTTAAAGTTCAATGATTAACCGTTTCATATTATTTCTGTATGAAATTTCAATGGTTCTGATTAGCTGTCAAAATACTGCAAATTTGAATTATTTCTGTGAAAATGGCAAATATTATGCAAAATTTCCTTGATTAACTGCCAACTAAATTTCTGTGTAAAATTTCAATTGTTTTGTCAATAATTATTGATTAACTGCTCCAGAATTTCAATTATTTCTGTTAAACGTCATGGTTTACTACCAGTCTTTCAAATATTTCTGTAAAAATGTCAATTATTCTGTTAAAGTTCAACGATTAACTGTTTCATATTATTTATGAGTAAAATTTCAATGGTTCTGTAAAACTAGCTGTAAAAATACTGCAAATTCCAATTATTTCTGTGAAAATTCAATGATTAACTGTTTCATATTATTTCTGTGTAAATTTCAATAGTCTTTTAAATATTTCTGTAAATATTTCAATTATTCTGTTAAAATTCAATAATTAACTGTTTCATATTATTTCTGTGTAAATTTCAATGGTTCTGACTAGCTGTCAAAATATCTATTGTTGACAGCATTGACTAACTGTTAAAATTTCAAATATTTCTCAAAAAATTTCATGTATTAAATCAAATTTCATCGATCAACTGTGAAATTTTCAATTATTTCTATGTAAAATTAAATTGTTCGGTCATCTAGTATTAACCTATAGACTAGGTCACATTATATCATATTATAAATCAATAGTATTAATTCATAGATTACGATGAATATATTAGGGGAGTTTTATTAGGCCAACCTCCATTAAAGGTGGAACAACTATTGCGATAACCTATTTACGAGCTTTGTCAAAAGCTTTTATTTATTGAAAAGAAAAAAAAATGTATCCCAAATATTGATATGGTTCCTTTCAAAGTAGTTCACATTGGACGCAGTACACTTATGCCACAGTTTTTTTTTCGTACCTTTCTAGTTTTCTAGTGCAACCTTTATCTTGTTCAGAGATGAATGAGATGAACGAAGAGGTGAACCAAACATTCCCCTTTCATTATTCTATTCATCTTTGGGAATAGGAAAACTATGTATGGAACCATATCAGACGAATATTGTGCCTCAGGAATTACTAATGTATTGTTTTCTGAGAAAAAATCACGAAAAGATAATAAACCTTGTGTACTATCTTGAAGACATATCCACGACTTATTTTTCTATGATTTGGGTCTTTTTTTTAGTTTTATTTTTGTTTTAAATAGGAAATTTATTACAAATGCTTTGTTCTGTCATTGTCATAATTAATAAATCTTCGAGCACTTTAAAATGCGAGTTCATTAATTGAATATAAAAAAACTGTCACCAACGTGGCTGAATATTGGCATACATATCACTTAATACCAATATCAGAAAAAACGGTGGGCAAATAATGATCGTTTAGCACACGAAATAAAAAAAAAACGAAGCTTTTTGATCAAACCTCGTATTCATAAATGCAGATCAATTTGCAATACCTGATTCATTATATCTACTCGTTAAGCGGGAATATCGACGTTAATTAAAAACCAGTAAGCGTGTCAGAAATAAGTACAAACGTCCTTCGCTCAAAGTGGATAAACGGTCATGAAAAACTATCTAGGTGTAATTGCAGAGTAATTCGCAATACTTGATTCATTCTAAATGTTCTCTAAATAGATATAACGGAGACTACGATTAAACAAAATTGGTTAGGATGACGTGCGGTCAAATATTTTAATGAAGAAACTTCTACGCACAAATGCTAAATTGATGAAAAATGGAGGTATGGTCACCACATGACCATCGTTTACGAGCATATTTGCACATTAAAGTGAATTATCAGTTGATCAGAATGACAAGTACCTATATCTCCACAAATTCTCTTCATTGAAATGCTAGCAATATTGCCTAATAATGACTAGGAATCAACGAGTTCTTACGAAGTTCAATTTAATAATAAAAGTGGTTGCAAAATTTTATTTCAAAATTTTTGTACTCATGTTTTCCTGAATTTAATAAGTAAATGAAAATAAAACTTCTTACATAAATACAGTATTATAATGTATGTAGATACATGTATCTACATACAGTATCTAGATACATTCTTGCTTAAGTACCTAAAGTTGTATATAGATACATTTTTTCTGAAGTATCTGTATTTGTATCTAGATACAAAAAATGTATATGTTACAACACTGCATTTCAAGTTAATTACATACAATTAGCTATTGATTCATTCTTGAGATCCGTCAGTAATTTGCTATTTTATTATGTATTATTCTTGTATCTATTACGTATAGTACCCCGTCGAAAGCTGACAATGAGGCATGTTTTTTCGAATAAAAAATCGCGTTTTTAATGCTGGTTCGTATGCTCAAGCTAAATGTAATAGAATGAAATGAAATTAGAAACGTATGTCGAATGCACGCAATATCGATCGACGAGTCATTGTCAGGACGGGACAAATATACCAATAACTATAAAAATAAATTTAGTTTTGCACATTTTATTAAATATTTATGAGCATTTTCTTCTGCATGTAAAATGCGTATGTAAAAAGAAAACATTTTTTGTTTGGTTTTCCATGTATCTGAAATGTATCTAGAAGTATCTGGATACTTTTCAAATGTATCTGTATCTGTAGCTAGATACATTTTCAAATTTGTATCTAGATATGTTTCTAGATACATTTTTTCTAAAGTATCTGTATCTAGATACAAAAAAAAATGTATCTGTTACAACACAGCATGCATGTTACACCTGAAGTCATGAAGTATTTGAATGAATAAATGACACAATTTATAAACCGGCGTTTTATTGAATAGTAACAATCAATTCGTAACACAACTATAAAAGAGTAAATTACACTCAATCCACAAGTCTGCACTTATATTAAATTTACATGATTAGCAGTTGAGACATTTCCGTCTTCACGAACCTCCAAGGAGTTACTAAAGGACACAACGTGATAATTAAAGACAATAACATTGCTAAATGTTGGTAGTATTATCCGGAAAATCAGGATATAATAAGATCATGAATTCATTGGGTACCAATTTATTGGTATTTAAGTGTGTTCATTGTTATTTAAGCAATAACGGTCGTATACAAATATCTTTCAAAACTTATAAATCAATTAAAACATTCACAAATTTGGAACTCTGACAATTTTAATAATCGAGACTGTCAAAGAACACCTAGCTAATTGAAAAGAAATAATAATCAAGGCTGTTTCCACAGTACAATTAATAAATATGAAAAAATAGTTCAGTGTACATCTACTAGTCCGGTAATGCTACTTTGGGTGACAAAAACAAAACAGGTGACTTTGGGTGACTGGTACTTTGCGTGACAAGTGTCAAAAATTGAAACACGAGTGTGTTTTGTACACTATACTATTTCTACGTTCACTTTAACTTTATATGCCCGGTAAAGTAAATACTTTGCGTGTCAAGTGGTCAAAATTAAAACACGAGTGTGTTTTGCGCACTATACTTTTTCTACGCCCACTTTTACCTTTCATTTTTCTAGTTAAAATATATCCAATTAATAATACTATCATAGTAGAACTGTCGTAGTAGTATCATAGATACTATCAATCGTACATAAATCTAGTACAAAGATATTTATTGCTATATAAAAATGCTGTTGTAACCGAATTTCTTGTACTAGATTTATGTCAGCATGACTGTACCTATTTCTTATCAACAGATAAGAATAATAGATCGAAGGATTGACAAAATACACAAAAAATAAATCAATCCATGGAAATGAATTGATACATGACTTTCCAGCAATTTACATGCATTCATACAGTGCTTATATAGAGTCAATACAGCCTTCGTGCATTTTACATGCTCTCTTGGGGCTTTGTAATAATTCACATTCGATGTAAGGATTCAAGACTGCAACTTTCTATGGTAAGGGTACTAAATTTTACTTGACTAGTCAGGCAATAAGCAACTTTCAATACTCAAGATAACCACGCACTTTTCATTGCATGCGGGTTTTCATTCAATTATGCATATTGTATATTCCATTTCTTATAAAACTCGATTCGTCTGTTACAAGTATGTCTAAACTGAATCTTGGATTTTGTTGAAGTAGCCATTCACAAAATGCACATTAGAATAAAAACGTATGAATTTGAAAAGTTTTCGCTGAGTCGGAAAGGGATTTACCAAATTATTATGACTAATTATTATAACTATAAAATTATTGTATTGTCTGCGTTTTTTAAACTCAAAACGTGCGTTATTTACCCAGCCATAATAATGGAGTTTAAACAAGTATCCGCCAAATCTATTTCCATTACCAAATTATCTTATTATTTGATTATAAATATTGCTAAGAACCTGTCAATATTTGTGGAACCAATATGACTAATATCAAATATGAAAAAAAAAATCTTACCACATTCTTCTTCCTGAAAACGCAATGAAGTAGACACTGAAAACAAAATAAAAACATATATATATATATATATACAGGGTGTAACAGAAATACGTGTGTTAATTTTAAACATTGGTAGAACTCGTTAAATAAAACATTTTTTCTATATGTTTTTTTTTTCAAAAAGCAACGTTAAACTGATTTAAAATATGTTCTAGTTTATCTACTAAAACGCGTACCCGCCTATGGTTAAAGGTGTGCAGCGATAAAATATGTTGTTGTGATGGCAACGGTGTCATAAAGGTACATCATTGCTTGTTAATCAAAACATGTTTAAGATATTGTGCACTGTACAATCTTCGGGCTTCTGCGGCATTTCCAAAAGCTCGGCCATATACCAACACAATATCTGTTAATTCTTGATTAGAAAAATTTGGCATTTTGAAATAAACTTCACTTGACAATTATAGTGACAGTACCTGAGAACGGCTCGTCCGGTCAAAATTAGGGGGCAAAAATATATAAAAAAAACCTGCAAATTTTGAAAAAAAACATATAGAAAAAATGTTTTATATAACGAGTTATAGCAATGTTTAAAATTAACACACGTATTTCTGTTACACCCTGTATATTTAAATATTTAAATACATTACTATATATAAAGTTCGCGCCCATATGTAACTAATTTATCTACTTACTCACGAGTAATACATTCGCTCCTAATAGATATAGAGTGTGAGTCAAAATTGACTCCCAGCCCTCGGATATGTGTTCTCCAATTAAAAAAAAAAAAATTAAGAATACTAAAATCTCGAAAGCAAGGCCGTTTCCAAGTAAAATTGAAATTTTAAAATAAAACGCAAATTTGCGCCTTTGTCCAATGTAATCAACTTGGCCAGAATGACTTGACTTTGAGGTTATTTCTTGAGGTTCTGTTTATTTGACTTTTGATATTGAAAACATTGAAAGCTTCGGAAGTTTTTCAAATAAAAAAAAGACTACGTCGATATTATAAAAGTTTGATAAAGCGCTTGATTAGGGAACAATTTCCGAACCACCAGACCACAAAACAATCCAAAATTTAAATTTAAATTTAAATTTTCTATTTAATTTTGCCTTATAATTGTAATTACCTAATTTTGACTCACCCTGTATAAATGATATATAAATAGGTAACACCATGTAAGATGCGAAAGTAAAGCTGAGTAATGTGAATATTAGGCTATGTGTTATTACACGATGTATACCCAAGCACGACAATTGATTTATTACTAGAAAATTTACTTTCAAAGTATATGGTTCTTTCAAAGCAACTTTCATTGGAATAATAATAAACTTGCTATTCCGCCATCAATATATTTATTATTTATTTAATTTATATTTTTTTACCAATATCAATTTATCAAGATTTGTTACTGATAAACTTATTGACAGAGAGCATGCATTAGAATCATAAAATTATTCTGAGTTGAGTATTCTGAGATATTAAGAAGCTCTAAAAATAAATTGAACGACCGTTATTTAAGCCTTCGTAGAAATCATTATGACAAGAATAGTCTAGAAGTAGTTATGTGAAATAACGAAAAATATTTAGCTCTTTTTTAGGTATACATACATATAATAAAGCCAATGAGAAGTGAAACAAAACGCTAATTATTATGATAACAATTATCATTTTTACATCATGATTATGATTTATAATGAATTTTCTGTATTCTCGGCGAATTTTTGGAATTCAACAAAATGTTTCGCTTCATATACAGTATGCCCCCAGATTGAGTTTACAAGAGGGATTTTTTTAAATTTTCATTTTTAAGTAAAAATGTTATACGAATTATAATTCCTGCCTAGTCTGGGTGTTGGCAAAATCAACATTTTTCAATCTTATTTTGACACTTATTTATTTACTATTTACAAAAATAAATTAAAATTACATGTAACAACATTATAGAAAAATATATCATTTGCATCGATAACTATTGAAGAAATACAAAACAGTTTTCAGGCGTTCCACACCAGGCTTGAACTGTGTGAAGAAATTGGTGGGAGATTGTTTAGTGACATTATTTTTCTAAAGTGTTAAATTTAGATTTTTTTTATTTAGCCAACACCCAGTATAAATAAATCAATGTTTTAATTTCTGAAATAGTAGTTTCAGACCAAGCAGGAATTTTAATTCCCATAACAATTTTACATAAGAGCAAAAATTAAAAAAAAAAACCTGTCGTAAACTCAATCCGGGGACATACTGTATATTTAAAACAAATTCATTATTCTCTGCAAATCTATTTCAATGTCTATTTTATATAAAAACAGGCATTTTAACTTTTAAGTCACCCATTTATCACATTGTGCATGCTCATTGATAGACTTTACATTTTCAGACATTTTTTTAAACGCTCGGTTGTTTTCTTATAAAGAAAATATCGATTTCACAAACATGTAGTTCATCTGTCATGAGTTTTTTAATAGTAATCAGTGAAGAGTGTATTGTAGGCTAAATGCCCATCAATTTTTATACAGGGTGAATTTTTAGCTCACCAACAAAATTTGAGACATGAAACCTCATGTCATTTTAAGATAAAACAGATTATATAAACATATGTGCTATATCGATTAGTTAATGAATTAGAAGACTTCAAAGTTATGTTTTGTACATCCAATATAAACTAGTTTAGTAATTAAACAACTTTAAAGTTTTTGCTTTAATGAATTGAAAACATATAAATTAATAAAACTACCTAAATAATTACCATAATTGCTCAAATTGCCCCCTCCTGCTATATTAGTGTTTCCAGATGTCAAAACTGTGATATTTTTCTTCACTAACATACTTTACATACTATGTACCTACTTTGACTTGTGTATGCTGTACAGCTCTAAACACAATAAATAAATATTATTTTTATTATTATTATTATTCAATGCATGCTTGCCCGAGATAGCCAGTGTCGGCACTGGACCAGTTCAAACTTTATTTTCAAACGACGTTTACTTGGTTTATTTTGTTTTGAGAGTTATCCAGAAAGAGGTGAAAAGCGTCTCAGAAAACGTGAAAACGTCTCAGAAAAAGTGAAACCTCTCCAACGTTTTCCACGTTTTCTGGACAAAACTCGAAAACCAAATAAACCTAATAAACGTCGTTTGAAAGGTTTTCACGTTCTCTGAGACGTTTTCACCAGTTCAAACTTTTTTTCAAACGACCGACGTTTACTTGGTTTATTTGGTTTTTGAGGGTTATCCAGAAAAAGGTGAAAAGCGTCTCAGAAAACGTGAAAACGTCTCAGAAAACGTGAAACCTCTCCAACGTTTGCCACGTTTTCTGGACAAAACTCGAAAACCAAATAAACCAATTAAACGTCGTTTGAGAGGTTTTCACGTTTTCTGAGACGTTTTTACCTTATATGAGACGTTTTTCACGTTTTTCTGGGTAAACCTCGAAAACCAAGTAAACCAAGTAAACGTCGGGGTATTAGAATGATCTGGCCGGTCAAAACTATTTAAACCCACTACAGTTTGCTTACGTATTTTTGACGGATCCATAGGAAATCAAAATCTCTTTTTTTTTATCATAAACGTTTTAATAAAAATATACATTTATACGAGGGTGGTCTGAAAAGTTTCCGACCTAACAAAGATACAAGACATTTTTTCAGATTTCATTTTTTATTTTTCTACATAGTCTCCTTATTAAAAGTCTCCAATTAAAAAAACTCCATGACTATCCCAAAAAACAGACGCAATCACTTTCCCAGCCGAAAAAACAGTTTTTGCTTTTTTTGGAGCCGATTCCCCCTTTGCAGTCCACTGTTTGGACTGTATTTTTGATTCGGGCGTATAATGGTGTATCCAAGTTTCATCTACAGTAACTAATCGTCGCCAAAACTCGAATTTATTGCGCCTAAACTGCGCCAACAGAGCGTTGGAAATGTTCATTCGAACACGTTTTTGGTCTAACGTGAGCATACGCGGCACCCAACGCGCGGATAGCTTTCTCATGTCTAAATTTTGATGTAATATGTGACAAACACGTTCTTTTGACATGTTCATAACCTCTGCTATCTCTCTCACTTAAATTCAGCGGTCGTCTAGCACTATTTGGTTAACTTTGGCGGTGTTTTCGTCGGTAGTTGCACTTTTTGGATGTCCCTAACATTCATCGTCTCCCAAGCTCTTACGGCCATGTTTAAATTCAGCTGCCCAAAATTTCACCGTGGTAAATGATGGTACAGAGTTCCCATATACATAATCCATCTCAACTTTGATTTGCGTAGGCGTATTGCCTTTCAAAAACAAATATTTGATGACAGCTCGATACTCGATTTTGTCCATTTTCATAAAAACACTCACATCAATACACTCAAACGACTGTTACATAACAACTGCGCATCCAAAATGGCTGAAATTTTGTGTGTGACCTACTGAGGCATGCGTAAACATATTCCCCAACTTATGTAAATAAGTGCTGCCATCTTCTGGTTGAGGTCGGAAACTTTTCAGACAACCCTCGTATTTGCATTATAAAATATTTTTTATGTTTTTATTACATTATTTTTCAAAAAAATTCAACATGTTTATTCATGCTATCCAATTGTTGTTGCTGCATTATATTGAACAAAAGTTTTAAGTGATTCAGTACCGACACTCACTATCTCGTGGAGTTTTTCGTCGTTTGTGCCAGAACCTGTTCTGCTTATCTACTCACGTTTTTAACTCGAATTAATATTGAATCAGATTAAGTGGGATATCTTCAAGTAAACACTATAATTTCCAAGAACTGAAGTATAGAAAAAATAGTAAAAATTAGTGATAAATTCCACCCCAAACAATAATATTAAATCTTTCGTGAGTATTCCGTGTTCTTGTTGCACGCGGATGTTGTAAGGGCCAAATATAATCATTGTGAAATGTAATTACACAGTCTCATGTCAAACATGATTCATTCGACATTGAATTTTCAAAATAAAGTCGTTATGTTGTTAACGTTGTTCTAGTAACAATTGACAAAACGAAAAACTTTGAAGTCTTCTAATTCCAAAACTAATCAATATACCACATATGTTTTTTAAACTTTTTTTCTTAAAATGACATGAGTTTTCATACCCGTCACTGCATGAATTTTATTTTATTTTGAAAGAATTATTTTTAGTTGTGAAAATGTTAAAGTGGTTTTCAGAAAGCATGCACATTCCTCAAATTCGTCATGCATGTGTCCAAACAATTGCTTGAAGAGCAATTCAGTTCTGGGAGATATCTTGAATCAAAGCAAGATTGAAAAGATGCAAACAATTGTCTATTGTTCATATTTCTGGCCGAGCACGTACCAACATGTATTTAGTTACTATCAATAGTAACTAAATATTGTAAGTGACTTACACTGTAAGGCTATGATTACATTATTTTTTTTGCGGTATGGGCAAACGTTTAAACGAACTAAAATATATTTATCGGAAGTTAATTGGTCCGATAAAACAAAAAGAAAAATAACTTTGTTTACTTCTTGTTCTTGTGTGTCTTTTCTGTGCCTCTGTGGATGTTGGCAAATACATTGATCAATTTAACTTTATTCTTTATTATTTATATTGCTATACTAGCCTGTTACAAGAAATTAATTTTGTTAATTAATTGTTATCGGATTAAGTCGTTAAAACCCATCAACGTAACTGAGTATCTGTATATAGGTAGCAACGGGATAAACAATCGTAGTAGGTTTGTTATATATTTTTACAAAGTTATACTATAGTAGGTACGTAGAAAAGGTTATTAACAATTATACTACATATCACATAACTGTAATTATGTTATCACAATAAAATGACGTTAAATGGAGAAAAGTCATCACAGTCACAATTCATAACTTTTTTAGATTTAAAGTCTATCAACTCTGTGTCTTCAAACAGTTGATATTATCTGTTCTGTGCGATGTTCGTGAATTGTAGTCTCTCTGTTAGATGGCGCCACTTAATTATTTCTAATAACTATGCCAAGGTTGAACAATTAGAATTCAATAACGCAACCGGTAAACCAGCTGTAATAAGTGAACTAGTTGCGGATGTATGAATTATTAATTATTTCACACGCTTACATCATGTGCCTACCGACCGTGAGGTAGCGTGAAAGAAAATGAAAACGAAATAGAAAATTAAATCCGCGTTTCTCAATCACTAATTGTTTCGTTCTTTTTGACTAAATTGCCACGTTTTTAACGAATTGCTTCGCTTGGTGTTTGAAATTTTGACCGCATCTCTAATTGTTACGATTCGTATTTAGCGGCTGCAATTATAATTCATATTTACAAAGTGATTCGTAAGTCGCTTTTGTAATATACAAAGGTAAATAATACTTACTCCGGCGATCCTTCTCTCGTCATTGCTGAAGAGGGCGCGCTTTCTACGACTCTTTTCTTCCTTCGGAGGTGCCTGATCATTTAAGGATTCGAGTGCTTCTGTAATGTACGGGGTAACATAAATTGCAAGTGTATTTCGTTAGGGTAACTAGTTGAAAATGAATAATTACTCTTAAACTTCAGCAAACGTATTAATTGTCGATTTGTTGACATGCCTCGGGAGAAAGTGATTCGTTATAACTTTCAGGGACGATGTAATTAATTCGTTTAATTTAAAATAATTGTTCATCCGAATGAGTATGCAATTTTTTTATTTTTATTGAGACTTTTGCAAGTTTTCATCAAACAAAACAACAACTATAATAATTAAGAACTATACATAATACACACACCCACATATGTGTATGTACCCATTTTTTATTACAAATTTTATATATCAACTTTAATGAATTGCCTTAAATTAACTCGTATGTAATATTTTATATTTAATTGCAACATTGACCCAATTCTGAAGATTAAATTGCGCATTCTATAATTAAGTAGTACCTATATAATATTTTGTCCTACGTGGTGAGCTTACCTGTAAGAATGGCATATTTGATTTCATCTTGACAAGAGCTAATCACCTTCTCAATATTTTTCGGAGCTTTTTGTGGTACTGTACATCTCGTCTCTGAGTTATTCTGAAACCTTGAAACTTAAACTTCATATCGATGGGGATGGGAAGTGATTACCTCTGCGATGATGTAGTGTAAAAGCGCCACAAACACGATACACTGTTTAAACATATTGCCAGCCTGCTATTCAACTTGTTGCGATAATGGTGTTAATGTTTCTCTTATACAAATAGTTCTTTAAGAATCGTCAGACCGGACTGGAGAGAAATTTCCGGCAGCGACGACGCTCAGCACACCAATGTTGGGCTTTCTATGGTGCAGAACCTGTAGGCTTGATGCACTTTCACAAAGTTGGATAATACTTTAAATCGCAGATTTCAAGTGTAACGGCTGGACAGCGTGGGGTTATATAATTATTTTTATTGCAGGACGATTTTCAAGGACTGCATTAGTCGCTGCAAGAACATTTACTTATAATCTATGTTGCATATTCTTAATTACCAGCTTTATTGCTTAATGAATAATTTATCCATATTTATTAATTGGTAGCGCTGAAATTTATGCTTTAGCGAGTTTTTAAATTGATTTACAACCATGCGTAAAAGCGTATGTTCGGCTTGCAAATATAATTACATGCATCATGTTTTCAGTAATTGCCAGTTTCTTTAAAGAGACCACCTTTGTTTTTTTTAATAAATATCTCTAATTTTACAACAACAAACCGGCAGTCCGCTTTCTGCATTTATATGCACAAATAGACCATGTAAAATATAAATAGCAACATGTGTTTTTCTTTTTTTGTATTTGCAATGTATCTTCAACAACGGGGAAAGTGACTCAAATGGTGCTTTAAGCCATGTATGTAATGTAAAATGCACTTTCATTTTTTCCGGCTGCATTCAATATTGAAAGCGAAACGAAAGATGAGATAAACTTGCGCAAATTATTATATCATTTAATTATCCGAAAATCGAGAGTTTTAAAAAACCAATAGTATTCTAATTGTTTAAATTATAAAGAATAATGACACATAAATTTAATGAAATTATAAAAATGCTTTAAGAATCTAGGGAGTCCAGATAAAATAAAAATGAAAATGTGGTCTTATTTATAATATCATTTAATCATCCTAAAATGGAATCTTTTAGAAAACCAATTGAATTCTAATTGTTTACCATTATTAAGAATTAGGACACATAAATTTAATGAAATTATAAAAATGTTTTAAGAAGCTCGGTAGTTCAGATAAATTAAAAGTGAAAATAAGGTAATGAAGTTTGGTGACTACTGCTCTAGAGAAATAATATTTCGAGGAAAATTGAATTACTTTAATCATACGGAGTAAAAGATTAAGGAAGTACCTCTGACTGGAAGGCACACGGCCGTACTTGAAAGTATATACTTATTTCGAAGAGTACCCTATGACTTAACATGATAGTTATATTTCTATTGAAGCTCATTAAAGCATAAATTAAATTAAATTATATACACGGCGACGGTTTACAATCTACTATCTCGGAAATTAAAATTAAATTATCTTGTAGTGTACAAAAATAAACACTTAAGGCGTGTCCACACCTAGTAACAATGTTGTATTACATGTCGTACAACTTTGTTGTATGCCATTGTTGTATGGCATTCGCTCGTCCGCCCAATGCAAACTATTTTATCTACTACCAATTTATAATCTCAAACTTTATGATGTTATTTATATGTTATATGTAAATTAGTTACATGGCAAGATTATCAAACGAAGGCGTAGGCCTCGTTTCGTAAGGACCCGATCCATATTTAATATTAATAAATATAATTATATCGGATTGATGAGGCTGATACATGATGAAACTCCAAAAATAGGGACCTGGGTGGTAGAATATGGAGCGATAAAAAGTATAAATTCAGAAATTCAGACATACTGAGGAAAGTTAGAAATTACCACGACAGCACAAAGTTACTCTGCTCGACAAAGTCTCAAGAGCTTGAGCATTAATTTCACAGGTAATTATCCGAACGACAAAATCAAATGTACACCTTATTAACCAATTCTAAAGATAATTTCCATACTAATGATGACACCTACCTAGTGACATTTCAACGCGATGGCGTCTGTTAGTGGAACGAATTTAATAAAGATAGAAATGTAGGTTTCTATCGCTGTATCAGCGTAGTCGAGCTTAACTACATTTCATACCTTGCCCTTAGAATATTTTCATATGACAGTAAAATATTGTAAATTTCATATGTATGTATGTATCCATTGATTAGAAACATAACTAAAGATCTTATCGATTCAGGGGAGAAGGTATTGACGGTTATAACCGCTTCTATTTACCAATTCTAAACTCAATTTCCATACTAATGACGGCACCTATCTAGTGACACTTCAACGCGATGAATAACCAAATGAATACCGATATAATGAATCAAGCTTGTTTACTAAAATCTAACTAGTAACAAGTACATATAATGGGTATGTAAATCTCTCAAAACAGATAATTCAATGAGTCAACGTAATCTCGTAAAATAAAATTGTCAGCGCTCTGATATTCAAGCAATCTGAGCATTTCAAACCAAACTAATCGTATGAATGAATGTACGTATGTATAGATGTGTGTAGCAGAAGAATTGAATCTGATAAAACTTAACCGGATTCTATTTCATTTAAATAACATTACCTCATGAAGTTCTGACGGATCATGTGGCTGAAATTAATAGTAGACACAAATGCTATTAATATCACGCGATGATGACATGCGATAACTTATCTGCACAATTTTAATGGGTTATTGCATGAATTCATTTATGTGATTTATTCCTATCTACAAGGTAGCGTTGAAATTCATTGGTAGCCACAAATGCTAACGAATTTCAATGCAATGATGATATGTATTAAAGGAACTTTTCGGAAAAATTTTAACATTATTTGGTACATGAAGTCGCTAATCTCACTTTGTAATTCCAATATTGAGTATTTACGATAACCAATTTTACAAAATAATGTCAAACATTCACGGTCAGAAAATATAAATAAAGATTTAATAATTATTAAATAAGATATTTACAAAATTTTAAATACAGCAAAATAAATAAATAACGTCCAATTTGAATGATAAAACTGAATTTTATTTACCTGTCGCTTGTACAGGGTGTCTCCTAAAAAATGACGCTGACCATAACTCCTTTATTTATTGGCCGATATCAAAAATACAAAAACAAGATTAAATGGCTCTAAATGTTCTACAAAGGGGCTCTAATTTTGTTTTTTTGCAAAATCAATTTTCATTTCAGCGATAGTCAACTTATTTTTTCATATGGTTACATATATTTTCTTTAAAAATTGACGTGTCAGCGATTTCCTGGGAAAAAGTTATATTCGCAGATATTTGGGGTGCTTAGTATCTCCACGGATATCCTATATTTTGTTTTGTAAAACTTAATTTCAAGCTCATAGTTCTAGGATGTAGGTACGGTCGCGGCTTTAAAAAAGTAGTACCAGCTGTTTCCATCAATTACTATCGAATTTTACCGTCAATTTAAGGAAGAGCGACGTTTTTGACATTTAAATGTACCAGCAGTAGGAACTGGTCCCCAAATGACTAATTGTTTATAAAAACTATTGGAATCAGCGCACAAATTAGTAATGTCATGAAAATTGAGCCCCACGACAAAAAACCCAAAAAACATAAAAAACAATGAATTTGGCTTAGCTGAAGATGTCAAAAAAGTATGCAACTTGCCTGATAGACCATCCATTTTCAATATGTCTATTATTCTTGCTTTATCAAAAGCATTAACTTGAGGGGCCATTCCAAAATGTGGCTTTTTATTAAGTAACGTGTAGGTATTTATGTCACAATGACAATGACATGTTACTTAATTTGCATTTTTTTCTTGCAGAGACGAATGACATTATACAAAGACAAATTCACTATAAGGCTTCCTACTCTTTTTTGGCCGCCACCGTACATAAATATATTTTAGCTCAGGCAGAAATTCCAAAGGTAATTAACTTTTTCATGATTACATAAATATGAAATCCATCATTCTCATCCCAGAGAGCATTCTATTTAATTAAAATACTGTCTAATATTGAATAACACCATTGACTATAATACTCTTATTGCCCTAAGGGTATTATAATCAATGACAATACTGAATAGATCTGACATTATTACTATTATTCTTGGACTCGTATATAAAAGTGATGATTAAGTATTATGCATACACTACATTATTTAGACTCTAGATCCATTTTCGGTAATGTTCATTTCACTCTTCATTGGGATTATATCATCCGTTTCTAGTACGAAACGAGTTTTCAAGTCTCGACGTATACTTTCTATAACGTCGCTTTAAAGAACACACAGTTACAAATATCCATAGAATATATACTAATTGCACTATTTAATTGTATTTTAATTGAAAATTAGAAACATGTAATTATTGAGTGCTCTTAATTTCGTTTCTCCAGATGACATCGGCAATGAGCGAGTATTGCATAAAATGAAATTTGAGTTGCCTACTTCACTGGCGATATTTTTACCTTCTACGTATTTACATTTTGCATTGGAGATAAGAAAATACATTTTTAAACAGAATTTGAAAAAGGAAATTGCTTACACAAATTCAACATTAACTGCGACGAGTATCATAGACTCGTCTATAGTATGATAGACAGTAAGACAAACTTTTTCAGAATGTTATTATCTGTATATAAATATAAATCTGAATCAATACTAGCACAAACTGGCTAATACAGCGCTAATATCTTAGTAATAAATAGTAAATATATTTTTCAGTACGACATGAAAGATGCTACAAAACATAATATACCGGGTGATTCAATTTTTATTACCATGGGTTTTTTAGGCATTTGGAGTTGCCCAAAAAATATGAAAATTTGGATTTATATACGTCTGATACTAATCTACGGAAAGGTAGTTTGACTTTTTCGATATAATGATATAGACGGTTATAAAATTAAAAAAACTCTTTTCGAGCAAAATTCTCTATCGTTATTTTTGCCCTTAACTGTTTTATTTTATTCATAGAACCCATTTATGAAATCAAAAATTAACGAAAATGATTAGATTTCAAATTAAAACATTTTTTTACATTACTGACCAACTTTCCTCGTCAAGAGTCCTACAATGCATTGACAGCGCCGATGCGGTTGGAACGTTTTATGACTTTTTATGATTCCGCCAGTCGCCCGTGGGTTATCCATCCAGCATGCTGAGGGATTGGGTACGGCTGTATCATAAAACCCATAAAATCCATTATTGGGACTATTACTGGTAGCCGCCGTCATATTTTACTATTTAGTAATATATCTTACTGTTGCAATATCAAAATTCATGTAATTCAATAATTGGTGCAAATTTTTTTGACTTGGATTACACTGCAATGTTTATAATAGCATTAAAGTATGTTCTGACAGAAACTATATAAATAAAATTACGAATTCTTTGTGAAATAACGTATAAACTACCGGATGGTTAAAATTAATTTTTGTATCGTCAGATTGGGCTTCATCAATATCTAAACATGTGTACTTATTTTGGATTTTTTGTTTCAATTAGTAGTCGCCATTTTTGGCCTGGTAATAAAATTTGAATCACCCGGTATGTGTAAAAATCGTAAAGCTACGTAATTTCTGAGAAAGTTTCTGCCAACATTAATTTCAACACTATTTCTTGCAAAAAATCAATGAATGAAAATAAACATTCATTAATACGACCAAAGTTATACAGCGTATCCAAGATAAGGTTCAACAGCATAAGGATCTCAGAAACCGTAAAAGTTACAAAGGTAATTACAAAACAGTTGCGAAATTTAGGGGTCAATAATATTCTGTTGAGAAAATCATAAATTTCCGCTTACTTCCGGAGATATTTGTAAATAGCATAGGCGAAATTACATGATGCAGAAATTCGAATTTTCGAAATATTTCAAAAACTACTTATTTTGGGAATATGGCTGTATAATATTTTTTTGTAGCAAATTGTCATAACAATTGCTCAATGAGATAAAAAGTATGTCATTAGGTATATTTAAAAAAAATAATTACTACTATTTTAATTGGGCATGTAACTAATGACATTTTTGAATGACTAATTGTCAAAAATTTCCGCTACAATATATATCAGTTAAAAAGTTACCTTTCAGGTACAATTCGAGATAAATTTTCCGTTTCAATCTTATTTATAAGAAAATATGAAGTCATTTTTCATAACGTCCTTTTGAGATCAAAATGTTGGAATTTATTTTTTATCTCGGAAATTAAAAAAAAGATAGGTGTACACTTACGAGGGCTGTTTGACGGAAGAGTGACTTTTTAATGAAAACGTTATTTTTCTGTTTAAAAAATATTTTATTTTTCAACATAACACCCTTTTAACTGTACACACTTAGCCCAGCGAGTTTACAGTTTTTTTAAACCTTCCAAAAAGTAATCTTTCGGAAAGTCTTCAAAATATGCATTTGACTCGGTTATCACCTCTTCAGTTGCCAAAAATCTTTTTCCACCCAGCCATTTTTTAAAATTTGGGAATAAGAAGAAATCACTGGGAGCCAGATCTGGCAAATATGGCGGATAAGGCAGTAATTCGTAATGCAATTCAGCCAATTTAGTTGTAGCAATTGCAGACGAATGTGAGGGCGCATTATCGTGATGTAACAACACTTTTTTCTTCATCAAATGCGGTCGTTGTTTTTCAAGTTCGGCATCAAAACGTGTCTGCATAATCAGCATAATACTGGCCAGTTATCGTTTTTCCTTTTTGTAAACAATTAATAAAGATTACCCCTTTAGAATCCCAAAAAAACTGTGGCCATGACCTTATTGGCCGAAAAAAATGTTTTTGCCTTTTTGGGAGCATGTTCGCATGGAGAAATCCATTATTTAGACTGTATGCATGTTTCTGGAGTATAATGGTGTATCCAAGTTTCATCTACTGTGACATATCGACGAAAAAAATCCTTTGAATTACGTTGAAGACGGCCAAACATTCTTCTGAATTCTTAATGCGAGCGCGCATTTGTTCACCATTAAGAAAACGCGGCAACCATTTCGCGGAATGCTTTTTCTTATTGAAATGTTCATGCAAAATATTGTATACCCGTTTGGTTGAGATGTTTACTTCATTGGCTATCTCACGAACTTTTATTCGACGATTGTCAATTACAAGGCCATAGAGTTTATTAACCATTTAGCAAGGAGCTAGCAACATAATCATTATAACGAAAGTGTTACCAACCTTTGAAAAGTCACTCTTTCGTCAAACAGCCCTCGTATGTTTACAAAAGATGTTTCAAAATAAACTGGATATAATATAATTGTATAATTCCATTTAAAAAAACAACGTTGATAGCTACTTCCGGTAGAAGCGGAAGTGATAGAAGGTTGAAAGTATTTCACCTGAGAAAAAACGGAATCAGCCATGTTTGGTTGAATTTTTTCAATTTTTAATTTTATCGGGGACACAATAAACTTTAATGGTCCATGAGCGTGGGACACCCTGTATAAATACTCGTTTGTGCTGCTTAAAGACAATATTCATTTTGTAACAAATATATTTAATTATATTATGTCGATATATAACTACTAATAGTTTGTATGAATGAAGTGTCAATTATCCTCTTGCAGTTTATACATACAGGGTCTCTAAAAAATATGGATAAGGTTAAATGTTTTGAAAATGGTTTATCAAAAATTGCTGAAATTTGGTACAGAATTAAAAGTATTTGAAGGACAGTACGATCAGAGTCCATTATTATCGAAATCGAGCTGATGGTGCCATGTTGTAACATGGGAGAAGACACGTGAAGCTTAAAAACGAAGAAATAGAATAAAAATTTGACCAAAAACGATCAGAGATCAAGATAAAGAAGAATAATTTCCAGATAAGGAATTTAACTACTAAAAACGATTAGAGATCACGACTTGTTATTAAAAATATATATGTTTAAGTGTTTACTTATGTGTATTTTATGTTTTGCTCAATATTTCAATTCACCTGTTATCAAAGTGGATATATTATAATCAGTTAGTTTTTTTATTTTTTTATATTTTATAATATCCTTCCTATCCTTTATTAGACTTAAAACTTTCAATTTCTGTTTTCTGGAGAACGACTAAAATATACTCTGATCGTTTTTCTGAGATGTTTTTTTTAAATATTAGCTGTCATTTTTGTTTTAGAGATTCAGGGCTAACTTGTTTGTTTTTAATAATTGGCACGGGGGGTCAAATTTAATATTTTTGAAAGAGTATTATTTTGTAAATTCGGTAATGTCAAATCTACGGACATTGCAATTTTGACGCGTGTACACACACCGTGTGTACACTCGCCTTCTGCATCGTGCCCCAAACATGCCTCACTCATCATATTCATACTAGTTATACAAACTACTTTTAATAAATTCCGTTATTAAAACACAAACCTTACATCAATTTCTGACGTTATGAAATATCAAATTTTTCATAACTGTCACGCACGAGTTTTGTAATGTAGTTATGTAAAGACATTACATAACTGCAGTTCCCACCAAACTGCAATCTTTTTGTAGGCTACAGCGTATCTATTTCTGGATTTTTCTGGTAGTAAACTACCCATGGCAACACTAACAGAGTCTTCAGAAGTTAGTAGAACATCAGAAGTTAGTTCTGAATCGCTGTTTGAGGACATTTTTTGGCATTATTCAATTTGTGAATTATTTTAATTACCAGACAATTTTTTTCATGTCAGTGCAATCATGTTTCCATAGAAACAATATCTATAAGGTGATCTGATTATGTGATGTAGTAACGAACGTTCTTATTCAAATAGTTGATTAAACAATTCTGACGGAATTAAATAAAGTTTTGTACGTAACACGTTATGGAATATACGATATTGTTTGACGAATGAAATATTTGCCAAAACGAGCGAAGCGAGTTTTGAAAAATACACGAGTAATGCAATTTTCATAACTGGTAACGTAAATAACTATTATAATATTGTATAGTATTTATTACAAGTTTTGCCTGTTACAGCCCCAACTGTAACATCAGAATATGAATTGTAAAGTAATGTAAAGTAATGAAATGTAATGTAATGTAATGTATGCATATAATATTAACTCTCTTTTGTAATAAATTTCAGAATTTCTACGATGAATGAATTCTACTTAATTTTAGTTTTGCATTAGGTCCAGATTTGCATACGAGTTTGAGAATCGAATTTATGAATATTTATGTAATGTGTATACTACGTATGATTTCCCATGTTATCTACATACAATATACGATAGAAGTAGTAATAGCTTTCAGTTAAGAAACTAACACTGTTAAAGTGATTCTAAAAAGCTGATGTGGCCACCATATGACTTTATCATTGAAGTTATTCAAACATTATGTAGTAGTTAGTATGTGTAATCCAAAATACTTTCATACATAAAGTGTAATGTAATGTATGTGTATAACATTAACTCTCTTTTGTAATAAATTTCAGAATTTTTACGATGAATTAATTCTACTTAATTTTAGTTTTGCATTAGGTCCAGATTTGCATAAGAGTTTGAGAATGGAATTTATGAATATTTATGTAATGTGTATACTACGTATGATTTCCCATGTTATCTACATACAAAATACGATAGAAGTACTAATAGCTTTCAGTTAAGAAACTAACACTGTTAAAGTGATTTTAAAAGCTGATGTGGCCACCATATGACTTTATCACGGTAGTTATTAAAACATTACATGTATGTGTAATCTAAAATACTTTTATACAAAAAGTGCGCAATTTTCAGTTATCTTTAACTTAAATTGGATGTTCAGGCATTATATCCTTACACAGGGTGGCCCACCTATCCTCGCTCGGACTATTGCTACTAGACTAGCGAAAATTGAGAAAACATTCTAATTTTAAGTCAACCATAACTAATCAATGCGCACACAATTTTGTATTATTCTATTGTTTCAAAAACCACAAATCATCAACATCAACAATTGCTCACATTAAGGGGCCTATCGTAAACGGTGATATTGAGAAGATTTTATGAACTGATGGGGGTTTTCCACATTTTGCGTATTTACTCGTATATTAAAGTTTCATTTCCTGGACTTACCGTGTTCTGGCACAAAACCCCTACATTGAAAATTAATAAATAATTTATTTCTTTCTATCCAATAAGAGATTTTCTGCTACTCTCTTATATTCTTCAACTTCTAACAAGAGCAACATTCTTTATTCGAATTTAGAATTTTTAGAACATTTTGAACATTAAAAAAAAGAGTACAAATGCATGTATATGCATATAAAGAAAACATACATAACTGCATAAAGTAGGGCTACAGGCTTGAGGTATTGTTTTTGTTGTTCCTCGATTATATCCAGTATCTTTCTTAATCTCTCTACTCTCCAAGATCCAGCCTTCTCAAATCTTTAAGAATAGCCAACTGAAACCTTGTTTTAATAGCCTATTTCCTGTGAACTTTTCAAAATGTCCTGACCATCATATTCTTTGGGACTTGATTGTTTTTGTAATGGGAGGCTCCTGGTAGATTATTTTCATGTCACCTTTTTCCATTCTCCATTTATATTTTAATCAGCATACAAACCTTATCTTTAGTGCAGATAGATGGTCTTAGACTTAGATGATGAATTTCTAAAGGCTATACACCAAACAGATTAAAAAATAAATCCTTAGGCTTATATTCAAATAATTAGATGGGATGGTTTAAAAAAAAACAAATGTTCTAAAATTGCATGCTTGAGAAACTTACGTAAATATTTATACAGGGTATGGAATAAATTCAATATTTCGGAAATTAAAAATATCAGATTGTATGAATCGGTGGTTAATACTTGGTGAAACATATTTAAATTAGTATAGATTAGGTACTAATCAGTCTCATTTGCCTCTTGATAATGGTCGTGATACGGAAACACTTGTAGTTTTTCTATTAAAAAAATTGTGAAACTTAACCAAGTGCTTCATTTATACTAAATTAAAAATATTTTTGAAAAATCCTCGCACACGTCGATTTAAAATTTTGAAAATACACATTTTGTTATAAATCTAAATGTTTTGTCATCATTTGGTTTTGACTTATGACGTCGTCGATTATTTTAAATGGCAACCTTAATATTATATAATTATATTTGATACACTCTTTTTGTATATAACGGGATATCTCTTTATACCTTGTATAAGAAACATTTTGCTGAAAAAGCAAACTCAAGAACATATTAACTGTCCCAGTTTTATTTGTCGCGCATAGTACATAGTACAATACATACTTGTGGTATCTGCAGTCAAAACGTATTTATAAATGTTAGTTTAAAACAGAAAATATGACTAATAGATAACATTGTTACATTAACGTGAATGTTTTTTTTTTTATAATCGTGAAAATGTAAACGTATTGATACTTTATTTACAGCGAACAAAAACAGTTTCTAGTAACAATTGTATCACGCATGCATCATAATTGTGATTGATTTCAGTGTGCATTAGTTTAAACATATAGTAATATTAATCAACAAAGCAATCCACATAAATATAGAATCAATGTTTTGGATGTTACAAGAGCTTGGGTAATTTGGTATTATGATATATATATATCGCCTTTTAAAATCTCCCAAAATTGGCTAGTCACTCTAGCATTACAAATTATTTCGACACAAATATACATATAATAACTATAAAAAAATTATAATATCATCACGTTTTATGTAACGGCCTTTATAATATATTTTATACAATATTTACAATCTACTTGGACTTTTCCTAATTCTATCAGATTATCCCCTAATTGACTATCAAACAAGTTTTCATGAATAAATATTGAAAATTACATTTAATTCCGGAAGTTGTTTATTTTTGTATAGTACGGGTGAAATAGTTGCATACTAAATTCTTCCTTATGCATTTTTCTGAAATATGCTTAAATTTACCCTAACCTAATTTTTGACCAGAGATTTTGACCAGAGGAAATTAAGTTAGGTTAGTTAAGATTAGTTAATTAAGCTTAATTATGATCAATTAAGCCCCTGAAGGTGCGCTGGTTATGTATTTCACCTTCAAGATGTGTTAGGTTACTTTCCAGCGAGTTATATACCGGGTGATTCAAGTTTTATTACCATGGGTTTTTTGAGAATTTGGAGTTGCCCAAAAAATATGAAAAATTGGATTTATATAGGTGTGATACTAATCTACGGAAAGGTAGTTTGACTTTTTCGATATAATTATATAGACGGTTATAAAATTTAAAAAAACTCTTTTCGGGCAAAATTCTCTATCGTTATTTTTGCCCTAAACTGTTTTATTTTATTTATAGAACCCATTTATAAATCAAAAATTAACGAAAATGATTAGATTTCAAATCATTAGATTATCATTAGTTGGCCAGTATTTTACATTACTGGCCAACTTTCCTCGGTATGATTTATGATTTTGTACGTCAAGAGCCCTACAAAGCATTGACCGCGGAGGGGCGGTTGGAACGTTTTAATACTTTTTATGATTCCGCCAGTCGCCCGTGGGTTGAACGGGCCTTGTAGGACGGATTGGGTACGGCCCTATCCGATAAAATCCATTATAGGGACTATTACTGGTAGCAATATTTTACTATTTAGTAATAAATCAATCTTACTGTTGCAATATCAAAATTCATTTTATTCAATAATTGGTGCAATTTTTTTGAGATGGATTACACTGGAATGTTTGGAATAGCATTAAAGTATGTTCTAACAAAAACTATATAAATAAAATTAGGAATTCGTTGTGGAATAACGTATAAACTACCAGATGGTTCAAATTATTTTTTTTATCGTCAGATTGGGCTTCATCAATATCTAAACATGTGTACTTATTTTGGATTTTTTATTTCAATTAAAAGTCGCCAGTTTTGGCCTGGTAATAAAACTTGAATCACCCGGTATAATACGCACATCGAATGCTGTTGCAACAGCAATAAACAGTTTCAAATATCATTAAACATTTAACTCAAAAATCAATGATTACTCAAAAGGTCGCAAAAAAGGTACGAAATAGTAAATTGATTGATTGATTAAATGATTATTTTTTTGATCGTCCAAAAAGTCATTTACATTTTCATACCTATTTAGTGACTTTGCGCAACACATTTAATGAGCTGTTTTTTTCAACGATACTCGATGGAATAGATTCTGTAAAATCATCGTTACTCGAGTCAATATCCACGTTTCTGAATTTAAATTACTCTATTGTTAATATAATATATATTACATTTTTGAACATTTGTGTATGCAATATTTTATTCAAATGCATGTAGTAATCCGTGTTAATTATTTATAAAATACTATTGTTATACGTGTATAAGTACATATTTATAAATTACCTATTGTAATGTAAATTTCTTGTTCGATTTTAATGCCGTAGTTAGCATATTATTTTAAATCAAAGATTGATTTTGGCATACTTAATGTACCTTACTTTATGTCGTCGTTACGATCCTGTTTTTTGTTTTAAATTTCGATCCAAGCTAATACATATTTTCAATTTCTTATCATCCCGCGATTGGTGATTTTGTATATTTTTCAATTAATAGTATTTAAATGTATTTGTAATTTATAATTGTCCCCATATGAATATAATATTTGTGAAATAACTCTTTTTTGATAAGAACCAAACAACACATTCGATTATATTAATACCGAACGCACTGTACTAATGAGGCACTAGGTCGAAACCTATCAACCGTCAATCAAAATATTGGCCCACCAAGAGTTATTTCCTAAAAAGTGAATCGCTTATAATTCTTTTAATATTGAGTTTTGAACATATGTATATATGGTATTTTTGACTTGAAATTTCGTAAGAAATACACCCTTAGTTTATATCTGCCGAGTCGCGAGACTCGGTACTGTATTTTTCATAAATGTTGCTTTATTTGAAATTCTAAAGTTTGAAAGTGTATTATAATTTTGCTGTAGTCTTCTGTGATAAATAATAAATGCGAAAAATTGAAAAATCATAGTAGGTCTACTTTTATTAAAAAATAGATACTTAGTTTTACTCAGAATTTGAAAAAAAATACACACTACGATTTTCCAATTATTTGTATTTATTTTGACAATGGGCCACGAATTTACAGGAGTTCAAATTATGAACCCGAGCATTTTAAAGGGTACCACTGACCAATAATAAAAACCACAAAAAAATAATATTTATGTCACAGTGGTGTGCAGGTGAGTACTATTGAAAGCTGCAGTAAAATGAATAACCTTAGGTTTATAGTGTATCAAAAGTGGACATCTATTTTAAGCAGTTACAACACAAGCTATTTATTTATAAATTTTATGTCGAATATTTTCGTATACAATGCCAAACTATTCGTATGCTTTGAAGTTGAAATCAATTGTGTTTGTAATAGTATCTTTGACCTATTAAATAAAATATTTGAATCACCTTTACAGAGTTTCAAACTATAAAATTTTAATTAATACAACATTTGTATAAAATATCTTATACAGTAAAGAATATCACTACTAGTATCGGGCTTTTTGCACCAATGTTTAAATAATAGTTGCTCTTTATGCAACCAATTAGAAAATGCTTCATTTTATGTAATGAGTGGGATATTTAAATAATCACACAAGTTGTACAAAATCGCACATTTTGACGCCACGGGTCTGCCAATTGTGTCTTGTGAGGACTCAAAATATGTATTATACAGTAAACAATATCTTTACTATTATCGGGCATTTTACACCAATATTTAAATAATAGTTGCTCTTCATGTACCTAACCAGTTAGAAAATGCTTCGTTTTATGTAATGAGTGGGATATTTAAATAATTACACAAGTTACACAAAATCGCACACTTTGACGCCACCGTCTGTCAATTGTGCCTTGTAAGGGCTTAAAATATGGGAAGAACGTCTAATTTTGTTGCGCGCACTCTACCAACTTTGAGAAACTACATTTCGCGCTAAAAAAGTGCTTGTTTTGGGCTATTTACGTATTGATATGCGTGCGTAAAATGTACCAAATTATAAAAAATGTTTATATGTGTTTCCAAATTTTTATTATATTTTCGAAAATATTGATTTAAACAAAAATATAATAAGAGTAAACACTCACTCTGGATTTAATACTAAATATTTTTATTTTATAACTTTATTCAATTATCTTAAGCGTTCTTTGTTTGTTTTAATTCAAACTAATATATGACATTTCGTAAAGATTTCTTCTAATTTCAACAGCATAAGATAGGTTCAATTCTAAGAACAAATAACGAAAAAGTTGTCAATCTATCCATATTCTTTGTTTTTTTCCAAATAATCGTCAGTTTGTTTTGGTTCGTAATGAACACAGTCATTTTAGAAGTAATACATTCATATGATGGTAATTATTACAACTAAGTACATATATTCAAATATTACAGAAACACGACAACAAAAAAATGCAAAACTGAAACAAATGAAGGTGAATTGAATATGCCAAAGTCTAATAGACCAAGAAATTTACATATATTAAGTTCATAATTTATAAATATTAAATAACAATTGTATTTTACGTATCATTAAACCTGCATTTTTTTAAATCGAAAATTCAAAGGTGGTTTTATAATCTTGAGTCATCGAAATATTTCAAAAACAAAGCATCGGATCAAAAAGTATTTTAAATGAAATATTTGTTCGTCCCAAATGGGATTATTCAATGATAGCAATATCGACCTCAACCCCAACCCTCTGTGGGCGGGGCTGGGGTCACTTTGAAATATCAAATAGGAATCTAAATTTTTATTACTGATTTGGATTCTATGGGCGTAACTTTGGTCCTAATAAAATTTTCAAAATAATAATAATTCCTGGGTATACCGGGAGAGATTTTTTTCTTGAGACGACGAAATGTCACGAAAACTGCGAATCGGATTAAAAATTGTTGTGAATGATATTTGTTCGTCCCAAAGGGGCCTATTGATAAAATATGCGTTTTCTTTATAATTCTGTAAAATTTGCTGTTAAAGATGATTACTTATTATACACCGTATAAGAAAACTACGTCGTAATTTTTTTTGCAGTCTTCTGTTCATCTTATATGGCAGAAAAAGGTCACCGGAAGCTTTAGCGGCAGTTTCGGGACATCCTGTATATACAGGGTCCCAAGAAAGCAAAACAAACTAGTCACTACCAATCGCAGTTATAAAATATTCCTAATGGTTACTCCCATTAAAAAAAACGGGCTTGAGTGTAACTATAGCTCGTTTCGATGTGAGCAACCAACCATCATCAAAATGAATAGAGTTTAGGTATACAGGGTGTCCAAGTTATCGTGCTCAACATAAGGATCTCGTAAACGGCAAGAGATTATTATAGAACATTATTTTATATAATTTAACCAACTATCTATCTCTTACCGTTTACGAGAGCCTCTTGTTGAGCACGATAACTGGAACACTCTGTAAATCATGTAGGTCAGTTACGTACACGTTGGTTTATATTCGCGCAATCGGCATGAACGTATCGTCGAAGTACGACGAGGTGTCGGAAAATGGATCAGGATATCTGTCGTCCTTAGGTGTTTTGTCTTTTAAAAAGTAATTGAGTAATGTGTGAGTGACAACTGTCAAATTCAAATAAAAATTGACAGTTTTGTGAAACTTATGGTGCGTTTGCACCAATGTTAGTAACATGTGTTGCTAACAAATCAACATATCGCAGCTAATAAGAAAGGCGAAACTGGTGATGTCGCCATTCTTATCGGCTACGAAATCACATTTTTTTAGCAACACTTGTTACTAACATTGGTGTAAATGCGCCGTTAGCCACATTTTAACTATCAAACCACTTTACAAGATTTACAAATTACCCACATAATTTTTTGAGTATATTTAGAGTTCATTACACATTTCCTGGCAACCATAAAAATGGGAAGGCTCATATCTCAACATGAGCTCAGAACTTTCAAAAGGGAAATCACCTCTAGTCTCAATCGAGACAAATCAGTTCAAGGTGATATTCATGTTCAGGAAAATATATAATTGCAATTTTCGCGAGTTGTCACTTTGTTTTTCGGTGGGATTAGAACTTTTTTTTCTACTCGCGTAACTGAAACACCTATGACGGTACAATACCGGGGTATCATTATAAATTGTAATTAATTTATAAACGTAGAGTGGCTCGTAATCTAAGTGGCGGTACTTCACCTGTTTTTGATTCATGGAATCGTTATAGTGACAAGATCGATGGTTCGTTGTTCAAGTATTGTGTCTGTTACGGGGAAAATATCAAATTATACGTATACACAAATATCATCATACAGTAATTTATTCATTCAGTAATTCATATGGTTTTACATTTTAATTTAGCAAGGAAGGTTTGGTTCATTTGGTTATGGTAAATAATACGCTTTACATTTATGTGGTGACTAAGGGTTTATTTAATAAGTAATAACACACAAATAATTAAGAATGACGATTTATTCTCAATTATAGTTTTGAAATGGGTAATGATTTTTACGTGGTTTCTGACTATTTCATTTGGTTATGGTAAAATAATACGCTTTACATTTATGTGGTGACTAAGGGTTTATTTAATAAGTAATAACACACAAATAATGAAGAATGACGATTTATTCTTGATTAAAGTTTTGAAATGAATTTAACGATTTTTACGGGGTTTCTGATTATATTTCGTAGTATTCTGACGTGAATTAACGTTTTAATTCAGCTTCTACTGGTTACTAGTACATGCGATCTGTCCCTGCTAATTGCGGTGTTTTAGTTATGTCATTCATTCCACATGCGTTCGTTCATCCACATTTTTATCTTTTATTTAGGTACTTGATTTGATTTATCCTCAGATAAAGTTTAGAAGTGTATTTCCCAGCAAATAACATGCCAGTATTAATGATGACGATTTACCCTTAATTAAAGTTTTGCAATGCATTTACCAAGCAATAACACCCAAATAATTATATCGTAAATTTCGATCGGTGATTTGTGCACGATGGTCAGTTGTGTCTGGCTAAAGTACATATATCTGATCTCATAGCGAGTCTCATACCCTAACCCTATTACGTCTGACGCGTATGAGATATAAGCCCCTCGTTTGTTTTTGACTATTTTTATTTTTATTTACTTTTATTTTTGTTTTGATTTGGTCTGAGATGCATCTAATTATGAGGTAAATTTCGATCGGTGATTTGTGCACGATGGTCAGTTGTGTCTGGCTAAAGTACATATATCTGATCTCATAGCGAGTCTCATACCCTAACCCTATTACGTCTGACGTGTATGAAACATAAGCCCCTCGTTTGTTTTTGACTCTTTTTATTTTTCTTTTATTTTATTTTGTTTTGATTTGTTTTTAGTTTGTTTTTACTTAGTTTTTGTGACAATTGAATTCACCTGGCGGATGTGATTCTGCATGATTTTGACTTTGATTCATTCACGGATTTATATCCCTTCTATACGCATGCTCATACATGAATTCCCTTGATTCGCATTCATTCTTAATTGCCGTTATGTTTCGTATTTATTAACTTTATTTCTCACCCGATCATGACTTATGACTTGGATTCGTTCAATGATTTATCTATAATATTTACATGCTCGTGCTTCCGGAATATACTGACTCGCATTCATTCATTTCTCACTCGCTCAAGAATTAAAATATATAATACTGAACACATGCATTATCGATGCTGAGGGCTTTTTTTATTTTTACCGTCATGCAATTACGACTTATTAGTTCGATCACTCACTCGGCTGATTGATTAGTGATATTAACTACGCAACGTTATTTACAAGGATTTAGTGATTTGGTATGACATGATGATATTTGCTGATTTTGGTAATAATTATTGACCTTCACGGATACCGGTTTTAGTTCCCGTTGCGACCGCTACCTGGGAAATCCCTTGAGTTTATATCTGTTTAAATACCTTCCTGAACTAGCTCTTTCCCGAATCCCTTGCTAATGAAATATAAATAATAATTAAAACGCATGATAATCGAGTATGTTGTTTCGGAGAAAGGATTTCATCACTTCGCACGTTTGTTTGAAGTTTCGTGGCAACGAAAGCGGTTGGTAAAATAGTCCCGTTGTGGTAACTAGATTACAAGGATAAAATTGACACACAGTTGAAGGAGCTTCAAGTGCGCCCTTCTTTCTCAAAGGGCGTCACGAAACCTGTATATCGCTTTTAAGGTAGTCACATATCTCTACGCCTACGGCGCTAACACATGCCATAGTGATAATTAGGTGAGGTAATTGGTTGTGGTTGGTTTGGGGTTGTTTTGTTCTTTCGTAATTTTGTCACAGGATATTCTTCCGGCGGATTGCCGAATTAATTTACTTTACACGCGTAATGACTTGTCTGCTGAATATTTCGCAGTGCCTTTCGAAAGAGGCGTTTTGATTCGCGTTACTCGATTATCAATTGCATCAGTACTCACTCATTAACCCTTCCTATCTCTCGCCGACTGGATAGCCGTACTGATGTCGTGGTGGCCCTTGCGCTTGGTATTGTTTTAATTACTTCGCGGTCTCCCCGAAATTATCTAACTGGTTCAATACTGCCCTAATTGAATTATCAATTTCTATGACTGTTTATACTAATTGCGCCCCCGTTTACACTCTCGCGATTTCTCTCGTGCCCTCGGCCGTCGAGAACTAAGTGACTTCCCCCCCCTCCCCTGCTTTCGCAGATTCTTATATGTTTACCTCCACATTTTCTCCGAGCCCGCCGGGCCCAAACACTGCCGTCCCCGATCTTCTTCGTGGTCCACTCGTCCGGGCTAAGTGCCTTTTTCGATGCCTGCGCAATAATTTCTCCCACATGTTTACGCCACTCGATCTTTTGCTGGCGGATTTGTGTTTGCTACCAATACAAATCATGTCCCTTCGTGGCGTGAGTTATCCAGGCCAAATGGGCCCTGTTCTAAGAATTTCGGTACGCGTGCATGTAGCCGGCGCTGTTTTTATGGTACTTTAGTGAATGATTCTATGGGCCGTAATATTATACTTTCGCTTTTGAACTCCCCGGAATCGCTCACTATCGGTCAGTGGCACATCCCCTGTCAGGTCTCGAGTAATTTATATTTCCATGAACTGCTGATATTTCCGCCCGACTAGTAAACTCTTGTTTCCCTTAAGTGAATGGCTTTTATTGTCCCCATTGTTGATAGAATTCTCCCGGACTGGTTCAGGGGGCTGGGGCTCCCCACGAGTCTGTTTACGTATTTTTACGCCGAAATGCGATACTTATTTAATCATTAATACGAACGATTTTTCAGCAAATAACACCTGTCTTACCTACTCGTTGTTTAGCTAAATAAAACATGGTGTGTCGTGGGTCATTTCACACCATTTCTCACATTTCAAAATATGATAAGATGGGGCATTTTGAACACGCTTTCGTTATACGTGGCTTTGAGATTCATTGAACACAGGCCGAAGTTGAGATCTGGTTTTAGACACAGTTTGAGTAGCTTTCAGTAGTTTTCGGTATATTACGTAACGAGAGAGTTGCAAATAGCATTTTACACATGACTGGGAAAGTTGCATTTCCACTCGTGCGTAATTGCGTTACTAGTTGACTTACGTACCTGCTACCACTAATAACTTTTAACGCCATTTTTATAGTATATTATTATTATTACATGTTTATTATGTTATATATTTGACAACAAATCTTCTAATATTTTATAAGTATTTATTATTGTTTATTATAAAAATTATTTTATCACTTCGGAATGATTTGAGAATTAAATTGCTATAGAAACAAAACAATTTTTTATTTTTTACTGTAAGAGAGTAGCTTATTAAGCAGTTTTTAACTAATTTTAAAAGAAAATAAATGGTAGTTGAACCAGCAAAGAGGTTTTAAATTCTTAATTTACCTAAACATTTATAATTCTTATCCGTATTCAGCAGGATGCATAAAACATAAGAAACTTCCAAAGTACATAAATGGTTTCGGGACTAATTTTGGGTAGACTACAGCTTCTGGCAAAATGCAGCATTCTGCTTCCTGTACAGGATATTTAAAGAAAAAATCTAGAGAACCAGTTTTTAACTGGTCAGTACAGCTACAGCTTCCGGCACAATGTACCATTCTGCTTCCTGTACAGACTATTTTCAAAAAGTTTTGATCTCATTTGGCTTTAAAAATTGGAAGAAAGCTTGAGAAAATATCAAATACATCTAAATTTAGAGTATCATAGAGTCGCTATGCAAAAATGGTCTCTTACATTTGTTGTTCTAGTTGTTCTATTACAAAACAAACACTAAATTTGTTTTGTTTAGAGGCCATAATGAAAGGCAGGCAGTGCATCATTTGATCCACGATTTCATCGTGGAAACTGTTTAGAAAAGTTTTTGAAGTTTTGAAAAGAAATTGGACCGTTTTTACAAAGTTATAATATTCCCAAGAATTGTGTCTAGATGATGTATCTAAATCAAGTTGTAGACAGTACCGCTAATTGCTTATTAAATATGTGTGTATAATAAACTATACAGCATATTCATACGTTTCTATACATAGAAACGGCAAGAGAATCACAATTTTATGATTTTTGTTATAAGATATGCGAAATACTTTTATAATCATTCTGAAAAACATATCTATAATAAAGGATGTATTTCTATTTCTGATTGTTTCTCATATTAATGTTATTGTTATCTTAAAATCATACTTCCTTAATAAAATTATTTATTATTATTTGCAACCGGTTTCAGCTGATCTTTCAGCCATCTTTAGGTAAAATTGTCGAATATTAAGAGCCACAGTATATCCTGGGGGTATTATACATAAGTGTTTACAAAATTTGTAATGTTTAACTGGATAAGAGTGTGTCATCCTTGACGACAAGGACTTTAAGGATCATATTTCACCAAAAATTTGAACAGAACCAGTGAGAAGCAAATGCCAGTCTGCAAAATTTCGAATAGAATTGACATGGAATGATTACAACGATAAATAAAAAATTCAATCTGAATGATCAAATTCTTACAGCATTTATCAAAATTTGAACCTAAATGTTAACATAACTAGTCAGAATGCGAAGGAGGTTTGATGATTTTACCTGAATTTCACAAATTTTGATGGCAAATGTTAAATTTTGAATTAGTTTAAGGACACATATCATATTTCACCTAGGATTTCAACAGAACTAGTGAGAAATAAACGCCAGTCAGCTAAATATAATTGATAATTCGAACTTATAAATCGTTATTATAAGATTTGAGGCTAATATGACTGGACTATCAACGATATTAACAATTTTGATAGTTTTATACAATAATTTTTAAAATTCTACGTCAAATTTGTTCTGAATTTTACCATGTTTGATGTAAACTTGCCAAATTTGGGCTGTCTTTGTTTCGAAAACAATTAAATTAAAGGTCGAATTTGGAAAGTTTCCAATTTTAACGAATTACGACTTTTAAACTGTAATTTTGAAATTTTAACAATAAATGAAAAATATTCATATTCAAGGATTGTAAAAAAATAAATTTGGTCGACAATAAGGATAAGGGATATAATATAATAAGGGTAAGGTTAAGGGAACTCCGCTGTGACCGGTCCCAAGCCTGGCTGTGAAAGGGGGGGGGGGTGTTCGCAGGGTTAACAACCCTGCAATTTAAAAGGGAGCGTGCTACGGAAACTTATACAAGCCTCGGAAGTCGGACGGATAGAGAAGGATGGAAGAAGCTTGTAGAAGCCCTATGCTCCGATCGGAGTAAAGAGGATTAAAGTAAGTAAGATATAAGGTTAAGGGTAAGTGGTAAGGTCGAAACTTGCGTGCTACGGAAACTTATACAAGCCTCGGAAGTCGGACGGAGAGAGAAGGATGGAAGAAGCTTGTAGAAGCCCTATGCTCCGATCGGAGTACAGAGGATTAAAGTAAGTAAAGTATAAGGTTAAGGGTAAGTGGTAAGGTCGAAACTGAAATTTTATAATAATTTGCCATATTTCAAGACAATTTATAGCTTTTAACTGTAATTTACAAAGTTCTTCAAAATTTTTCACTGCCATTTCTAAGTTTTAACAATATATATATGAAATTTTGTTGGCAGGTGGCAATATCCATCGATAATTTTAACCGAAACTCACAAATTCTATTGTCTGTTGTCACGTCCAATGTTAACAATAACAATTATAAGATTTAATATGAATTATCAAATTTTGACTGCAGTCATCAAATTTGATCATAAATTATAATATAATACGTCAGAATTCAAACGATTTCACCTGACGAGTTTATACGATTTTTTCTTTAAATTTTAATTAATCCCAAATTCCAATTTTCACACATATTACAAAATTGGGATGCAAATGTTAAATTTTGACTTTCAATACCTTGATTAATTTTAAGCGCAGATACTTATCACGTATTATCTAAAATTACAATAGAACTAGTGAAAAGTAAAGTTTATTTTTAAATTTTAAAATTATATTTTGCAGACTGGCGCAAAATTTTATTGACAATTCGAATATTAGAACTTAAAGAATCGAAATTTTTAAGATTTTGTTTAGAACTCACCAATTTGGTCAATAAATGTAAAATTTTGACAGCGATTCTTAAATTTTAACAATTGAAATTTGATCTGAATTTACAATATTTGGTCTGAATTTTCAAAAGTTGGACTTTGGTTGTGTGTGGGTCAAAAATCCACATTAGTGATCAAATTTGAAAAGAAATGTTAACGATTTGCTAGTTTTAATCTGTAATTTTCAAATTGACTAAATGAAGTGGCCACATTTGATACGCCTGGCATGTTATTATCCTATAAATAAAACTATTATAGCACCTAAAGTTTCTATACGTCAGAATTCAATCGATTTTACGACTCGTCATATATTGTTTTTCTTCTTTCCATTTCGTTACTTAATCTGTCAATTGTTATAAGTATTGATTCTGAAATTTTCTCTGCCAATCAATTCTATTTTTCCTGTGCTGGTTTTATGTGACTCAATATTTCGTTTTTGTTTTTACAGTTCGTTTAATTTTATCTCATCTTTCATTCAAGTTACTTTTGCTGTCATTAGTGCTAAATTTTCATAAATGTTACATGTTCTTCTTATACCTTGTAGGTACTCGATAAAGATCCGTACAATACTGATAGGGTTGATAGATCGATCTCAGACTATTGTAGCTATATGCTTGATACATTAAATCGAGATAACATATTTCCCCATATAATTGACCATACAGTGGTTTCTAATCTTTGAAGTTGCAGGAGGCAGCTGGATACTTCACTTCTTCTAGTTTCCTTTTTTCGTTCGTCAATTATTTTTTTTTGTATCTTTATTTCTTATTGTGACTTACGCCTTTGATATTTTTCCAAAAATTTGCCGCCCCTGGAATTTGCCGCCCTGGGCTATAGCCCCTATAGCCCCCCCTCCCCCTCTAAATCCGCCACCGGCTGAGGGATTATAGAGGACGGTATAAGCAGCAAGTTATCCAGAGGAAAAGCTATAGAAAAATAGATTAGCAAAAATAAAAAGTCTTCTATTAGCACAAGCTCAACAATAAGTAGCAGTAGCATAAATACGACTTTCCACAAGCATTATGATTTCGTTGGAAATTTAACTCCAGTCATTAATTTCCATAATTTCAAGATTGTTACAATTAATTACAGTGTCCATAAATTGACAATTTAGGTGCATTATCAAAATAGTTGTAGATAAAGTATAGTATGCGACTCGCGCATAAATGCTATTACCCACTCAGACGATTACAGCACTCGCCGCTGCGCTGCTCGTGCTGCAATTTCATCTTCGTGGGCAAAAACCATCATTACGCGCTCGTTGAATATTACTACTAATTTCCCGTGTATGTAGGACATGATATTGAAAATTGTTTTTGAGGGTGAACTGCAATGAAATTAGAATTTCGATTATGTTGACAAATCGATTAGGATTTTGGTTAGTTCGGCTTTTGACTGCCCATGGCGCAGTCATCGTGGTCACGTGATGCTATCTTAGTTGCATCTTCAAATTTAAATTTTGAAGGTGCAAAATATAATTATATGTTTCATTAATAACAGTGTGAATTTGTAGTTTCGCCAATCTGCAACTCAAGAAGATAAAAGCGACAAGAAGTGGTTTTAAAAGTAAAGCTTGCCGAAATTGCCCAATTAGTATAATTATGATAATTGAAACATGGAACAAATGTCTTCCGAAATTAATGTGACTCAACGAGTGATTATATGGACTGAAATGGGATGAATGAAACGCGTGATTCATGGAGTATTCTGGAAGTTTGGTTGGCTGTTCCGTCAGGCCGTTTGGACTTATGTTTGGGCTCCCTGAAAATTTGACATCGACGCCTTTGACAGTCCGTCGTGCGAACGTGAGGAGATGCCATCGATATCCTTTTCGGCTGCAATTACTTGGAAGTTGACAATACTGACGATGTCCAACAGCAGCACATAAATATAACACGCACATCACTTTCATACCAGTAAGTACTACAGTTCATCGGTGACAATTCATTAAAGTCAATTGACTAAAGGCCGGCGATCGCTCTGTTGTTGTTCCGCTCGGTTCAAGGTTCGTCTTGTTATCATCCAATATCTGATTAATTTCTAAATACATCGCACGTACCAGGCCTAGTTCGTTCTATATATTTCAGGTGTGCGTTACTTGTTGCAGGAGACGCCCCGCGTAACGAAGATGATGGACCTGGGAGTGTTGAAACAGTCCAGACTGTTACACTTGTGTTTTGCTATATCATATTTTACATCCGGACTTACTATAAATTTTATACAATGTATTTTATACCTTACATTACATAAAATCAACAAATCCCTGTATAGGAAAGTAAATTACTATCTGTGCTGTTCATTATATTCACGTAAGTATTTTATATTTGTATTAGTATGCAGACACGATCACATTGTCTGTTTTAACTTTTTGCTACACAATTAATTATGCAATAAGTTACAAAAACGTATATACCAAAGCCTACATTCCATTTGTTGAAACATAATTTGAGTGCATCTTCAGTGCAATTAGCATCTATGTACCCAAGAGGTATTCAAATGTAGGGTCCAAAGTACAACCTAAATATAACTCTAAGGAAATACATTAATCATTTAAAAAGTAGTAAATATGATACAAATATGCTTCCATACTTAGAACCCGGTAAAGACTGGCACGTTGTTTGTAAAATGAAATTAATGCATTACTGTGCTGAAACAAGTATTTAATGTAAATTAACATATGCAAAAAATATAATCAACCTAAAAAAATTATACAATTCTATTCTTATCTATTTTTTTTCACATTTTGGCTACAGTGATTATTAAAAGTTGTCCATTTAAATTACAATACAAGCTATCACATTTCTACTACCAAAAAGCCACAAATATACTTTCCTCACTATCAACCAAATCAACTCGTCATGCCTATCTATAATTTTATACTATCCCGACTACCAGTTATGTTAACAGCCACTACAGGCAGTGCCTCATGCCGTTCATATTTATTTTCGATGGACAAAAAGGTATTGAGGTTCGTTAACATATTTTATATGAGCATGTGTCACTGTTTATTTGGCTACGACATGTATATAATTCACGATTGACTCGAATTAGGCTTGGTCATCATTTGTTTTTCTTAAGAACTACGTCGCTCCTAATGGAGTCGTCTCCCGAGTGACGTAAGCAATGCATTCCATAAACTTTTATGTAACTTGCCTCAGAGGCACTTCATTAAACCAATTGGACCCTCTCGATTCCAATGAGCACGTTTTCAGCCCCGTAGCGAATTTTACATAAGTCAAATTTGTAAATTGCATCTTCCTAAAAAACTGCAATATTTATATGTATGTATATTATTTACACACTATTAATTTATAAATGAAACACCATGCAACAGTATTTATTCAGATATAACTATGGAGGTATGAAACATATATAAAATTATTTAAAAACTAAATCATTCACTTTTCAAATAAAAAAATGTGTTATGATAGCTAATTTGACTCCAAAATTTATTACATATCGTCGGCTTAATTACTATACTTAATACACTAAATCAATTTTTGGGTGTCTTTAGTTAAGTTTTTTTTATGGTTTACTAAATTGTAACAAATCTCAGGCTCAGTACGGTTATCGTAATGGGTCCTGTAGCCAAACTTCCAAATTCTTAACTCATTAAATGACTGAGTAGGAAAGGTAACAGCAGAATGTAAAACTATAATTGCAGTTTCTCACATTTTATAGTTTTTGACTTAAGTGATTTCACTTGTAAGCCGATGATATAATACATAAGTCACGTATTATGTAAATAAGGGGGTTACTGTAGTAATTTTCTAATTATTGGTAGGCCTGTGACAATTTTGTCAAATTGACTGTTAATGTCGCATTATTTAGACAAGACTTTCTTGCCTTTTTCAATTGATATTATTCTGATTTTAAGCGTTGCGGATATGAAGGGCGAACTCGACAAGTGGTGGTTTCTGGAAATTATGCTTTCAAAGTTTTTGCATCAAGGGAAAAGTCATATTTACACTTACTTTTATGCAGTTAAGAAAGGGGAACTCGACAAATACTCTATTCATAATTATTTGACGTCATAGAAACCCAAAAATAAACAAACAATTAAATTATATAGATTATATATATATAATTGAAATATATAGATAATACTGCTCAATAAAACATTACAAAGTGTAGGTTCCTACACATCGGTCGTAAGTTGAGTAGGTCAAAAGGTCGTAAGTCAAGCTTCATTAGAAAAATTATTTGACGTCATAGAAACCCAAAAATAAACAAACATTGAATTATATAGATAATATATATAATTGAAATATATAGATAATACTGCTCAATAAAACAATACAAAGTGTAAATATGCAATACTAGTCCTCGGCTTATGACTAAGATAGATTCCTAGACATCGGTCGTAAGTTGAGTAGGTCGTAAGGTCGTAAGTCAAGCTTCATTAGAAAAACAAAGAACAGCGACAAAAACATAATATGCTGATTCATAGATTTCTTACGCTCCGCAAAAATGCTGTCAAAATTTGCAATGCACATTGAAAATGTTTATAGCGATGAAATGTTATCAACAGCTTTGCGCTGCGTCATAGAAATTTATGAATCAGCCTTGAGTAGATACAAAATTTAAATTCATAGTTCAATCTTCGAAACAAATCACATTTCTGTACATAATAAACACATGCGGGGATTCCCTATAAGTGCACGCATATATGAAAGAAACAAACATAAAGTGGTAAGTGCGAACTGTCGTAAGTCAAGGACTACCTGTAATCACATTGATTTGATGTATACAATACTAAATTATTCACATTTTAGTAAATGGGTACTCTGTTACATGAAATATTCATAAAAATAAAATATATTCCCTATAAGCGCACCCATATATATGAAAGAAACAAACATAAGGTCATAAGTCAAGAACTACCTGTAAGGCCGTAATCACATTGACTTGATGTATAAAATACTAAATTATTCGCATTTTAGTAAATGGTTACTCTGTTTCATAAAATAATTTTTTAAAAACAAACACAATTAATAGACTTATAGGACAGAGGTCTTTTATTGAAAGAAACAAAAATCTAAAATTTTGTATAGGTAGACAACCTGTTTTGGCTAACACTTAAGCAAACATGTTGTCAGGGATGCATTTTAAATATGTATATGTTATTATCTAGATATTTCTCGAGATTCTGGAATTAAACTTCTCGGGAAATTTGAATCTCGAGATTTCGCAAACTAATAATCTCTACAAACAGGAATTGATAATTTCCTAAATTACGATTATTAAATTTGAAATACTTCACAATTTTACAATTATTTGTATCAGATATTTTGTATTCCTGAAATTATAAGAATATACACTCAAATCTCAAAAATATATTTCAACTATAATTTTAAAAACCTATTTATTCTAAAGGGTTTTCCAATAAGAGGTGTTATTTTGATATTCAAAGAAAAATGCCATTTTTTATTATAAATCATCAGATGTTTATTTCATTACAAAGAGGAAGGTATGCCGTTAATAGTGGAAAATAACATCAAGCAAATGACCACCACGGCCACGCTTACAGGACAAAATCCTTTTCATGAATTTTTCCATAACTAAATCGCAAAGTGGCTGCTGTATGTCCTCGATAGCCTCACGAATTCCATCTTTGAGGTCTTGAATCGATACTGGGCTGTTGGCGTAGACCTTCTCCTTCACGTGGCCCCAAAGAAAGAAGTCGCAAGGTGTTAAATCACAAGATCTCGGTGGCCAATTGTGATCACCTCTTCGAGAGATAACACGGTCCGGAAACTTTTCCCTTAAAAGATCAATGGTTTCGTTGCTTGTGTGGCACGTAGCGCCGTCTTGTTGAAAGTGAACGTTGTCCAGATCAATACCATCCAATTCCGGCCATAAAAAATCGTTAATCATCTCTTCATAGCGCAATCCATTCACCGTAACTGTTGCGCCAGCCTCATTTTCGAAAAAGTAAGGTCCAATGACTCCGCCGGACCATAAACCGCACCAAACAGTCACACGTTGAGGATAGAGAGGCTTTTCAACAATAACTCTTGGGTTTTCTGAGCCCCAGATGCGACAATTTTGCTTGTTGACGAAGCCACCGAGGTGGAAATGGGCCTCATCACTGAAGATGATTTTTCGATGGAATTCCGGATCATTTTCATGCATTTCAACGACCCAATCAGCAAAGTCACGACGTTGTTGATGATCGGCCGGCTTGAGTTCTTGTGTTAACTGGACTTTATAAGCCTTAAGACCCAAATCTTTATGCAAAATACGGTGTAATGACGTTTGTGGAATACCTAATTCCAAAGAACGACGAGGAATGGACAAACCTGGGTTTTCTTCAACACTTTCGGCTACAGCAGCAATATTCTCGGCTGTTCTTGAGCGACGTGCACGGGTTTTATTCTTCTCATCACTAACTTGTCCCAACAGCTCGAATTTTTCCACCAATTTCTGTATTGCGGTCCGACAAGGTGCTTCACGACGACCCAAAAATGTTCGAGTTTTACGAACCGTCTCTGCCAAATTTTCACCATTTTTATAGTGAATTTTAATAATTTCAATGCGTTGTTGAAGCGTGTATCGTACCATTTTTATTAATGGCGTAGTTTCTACTTGTCAAATGCCAAGAAATGACAGCTTCAAAAGTGACATCTACCGAAATAGCGGGCTATTCAAAATAACACCTCTTATTGGAAAACCCTTTATTAGTGTCAAGTTTGTCAAAATGTATTTTTCGGCTATCACCACTTAACCAACCGTCCATGTTCATTGTGCAAAAATATCAGATTTTGATGGAATTAAGGGCCGGTCTTTCTGAGTTTTCTAATGGAAAGACGTACTGGAAACATTTCTAGTCTTATACTGTCAGATAACTCTTAAAATGTTTATCAGTATATGGAAAGAAAATCTGTTGTAAATCATTATTTTACAAATACGTTAAACATATAAAATGAATACTATACATATAAATATACCTAACCACAATACATACTAATAAAGCATTCCCATAATCAAGAACCTATTTAAACAAGTGCTGATAGCTGAAATTACATAATCAACTAAATTTACTAATCTTAGTAGTAGGTATCTACTCGAGCCCCTATCAAGTCCAAAGGTACTTATTAAATACAGGCGAATTTATACCTAAATGACCTACTAAAATTGCATATTCAGAAATTGTAATATGTAAGCTTGTTTTGTGAACAAAATGTCAAACTGTACATCATTGATCTTCTTCCTTCTATTATCCCATTTAACTGGGCCAGGGACCCTCCTAATCATGGTCGCCAAGAATCCGGACTTCCTTGCTTTCTACAATGATTTAATATTTCAAGAATTATATACAATAGGATATAATAAATAGGAATAGGAGGATTGTTCAATAGAAACACGTTTAGAGACATTTTTTTATTCTACAAATTCCAAAAGAAATCTCCATTAACATTTAGGCACGAGTCCCACTGTTTTGTCAATCTATAGATACCCTGCTGATATAATATTTTTGGATATTTGCTGAACCATCTCTACCTCTGCGTCCAAATGGAATCGCTTCTACTTTGAGCAACTGAGCAGCAACTTTCTGATAACCAAGACTATGAATTATGGAATGGACAATTCCCACGTTGATTCTCAACATCTGAGAAAGTTTTCTAACTTTGGTATGCCTATTTGCATGTAAAGCAGTTTCCAGCTGATGCAAACACGTGCAGGTCCAAGACGGGGGCACATCTCTAGCCGATTCTCTTCTTTTTCAAAATTTTCTGCGCCATCCAACCACTTTCTTATGATCATAACTGTAGTCACCATATACGGCTTTCATTCTCGTATGAATTTTTATTGGCTGACGACAAAAAAATTAATAACAGCACGTACATTATTTTTGGACAGATTTTCGATCATGGATGTCATTTTGTACCTCAGTAACAATGCTTAGAAAAGAGCCAAATGCAAATATATTTACAAATGCGTCACTAGTACGTAAACATACAAAAAACTCAGATGAGTTCCGATGCCATGGCAAGTTTCCGATACCCAGATCTAACGTGTTTTTATTGAACAATCCTCGTATATATGACTGAACTAGAGTGACAGCTTAACATTGTGTAATTTTCTCATATAAATCACTCGTACCAGTGTTAGCCGTTATCTTTACAAGGGCTTATCATATTAAACATGCACTCAAAATTACCATAAAATATTCCATTTCCTATCACTAATTCTATTTTTACCTAACCGAAGAACTAATCAGATGTTATGTTTTAATCGAAGTACTAAGCGTATATTTTTATCAATATCAGTGTATGTAACTATATACTAATAGGTTTGCTAGTTGTTATAAATTACTTAAAGTAATTAGAACAAATCAAATATTTTCTTTTATTCTATTCACACTGTTAAAATTTCATTTTATATACTCTTTACCTCATGTTTAAATGCAATTTTATCATTTAGACGATTAAAAAATACTTGTTCACAGCTCATTTTGTTATTAAACAAAATTATACAAACAATTAATTGTAATTATTCAATCGACATTAATTAATTGTACAAAACCTAAGTAAACTGTGTTGATAATTGTTATCTGTTTCTTTTTTTAATGGTAACTGCGACTTCTATGCCACCCGTGGTCTATCTCGTGTTCCATGTAAAAAGTCTAGAAATCCGCTTGTCTCCTCTCAGAGAGAGAACCACTGAGAGTAATTTGCCAAGATAGTTTCCCCAAATGAATCCTTCCCAGCCGACTTTAAACTGTAGGTGCCATGCGTCGTTGCAACTACGATATACCACTCAAATACCGAAGTACTGGGGGAAATCGCCTACACTCGTTTTGAGCATGGCACTCCAAGAGGGAGATTAAACTGGCAAAAATATTCTAAATTTAGTACAATTATACTATAATGGAAGCACAACCCAGGTCTACAAAAAAAAATCATTCATAGACTTGAACATTTAGGGCTTTATAGGCACTTGAAACACGATGCATTCAGTATACTACTGAACTGTACTTTTTTTTTGTTTTTTAATACTGTCGCTAAACTTGTCCTTCAGATAACTACGTGTGCAACAAATTAAGCTTTGCCTTATGACACTTGTTTTTAATATACTATTGCACTCTCCAAATTATCTTTCGAGTACTTTTTATCTTAGATATTGAGATACATACTTTAGGTACATACAAAGTAGATACATACTTTGTGGTCATAGATGTATAATTGATTCTTTAACTAGCTGCACAAGACATAGTGAATCCTACATATTCTTGCGAGTCTGTACTGTACCATTAAATAATAGTCTTCAGCATTGTTTCTCAAACTACGTACATGTACTACAATGGTACATTACGCTATTTTTGGTGGTACAATTTAACAACAAAATATTTAAATAAATGTTTAGACAAATGTATTTTAATTAATTAGGCTCATCCTTCGATTAACCCTCACCAATAATAAATCCCCGTAATATTTGCTTATGTATTATTACTAGGGCTGTAAATACCCGAAACTTCAGGAACCGGGTACCCGGTTCTTGAAATGCCCGAAACCCGGTTTTAAAACCTGGGTACCCGAAATGAAATTTATTATAATTTCTTATAATAAAACTAATTAAATTAGAAATAAATCATAAAACACATCATAGGTATTAATTATGTATTAGTAAATTTCGACCTATATTTTATTAAAAAGGCATTAAGCATTTAAGTTAGCAGTTTTTTTTTTTATAATAAATTAACCGTGTTTTAAACACTAGTTCTTCTTAATTTCGGATGTTACAACTCGAGTACACAGATTCGGGTAACAGGTTCTTAATTGTTCGGGTACTCGCGGCTCCGAAAACCGGGTACCTGGTTCTTTCTAACAGCACTAATTATTACCCACCTTTTACTGTGTATTATATATAATGTAAAAGTTTCATTTACTAATATAATTAAATGTTTGAGAACCCCGCTTTCAGTATTAAGCAATGCAATTATTAAAATTATGTAACCTTTTTACACTGCACAATAATTACACCTTGCATTAAGTCATTGCTCGACATTGTGGTTAATATTAAATAATGTATATTTTTCAGAGCTTTTATTTATGGGAGACTGGTGGTCAGGGTCTAGAGTAATTCTTTATATAAATAAAGATGATTTTGAGAAGTACTGGGGTAAAGAACATGCATATTGCGTTATGAATCACACATATGAAATTGACTGGTTGATAGGTTGGATGACGTGCGACCGAATACATATGCTTGGGGTAAGTAGCTTAATTTTAGATATATTTTTTCAAATTGTACATAATGACAGTTATTCTTATAATTAGTGGAAAGCCAGTTTGAAAGTGCAAGGTTATTAATAAATATGAGTTTCAGTTGCATTGCCTGAAGGCTGTAATTTTATATATTTTATTGGTAAAATTGAAATTAAAAAATCAGCAATTTGCAGTGAGTCAATATTAACTCCCCTCTATTTTGGATTATTTTGTGATCTGGATTCAGAAATCGTTTTCTGTACATACGCTCGGCGGCACGGACATTATCATTCCAAGCGCCTAAAATCCCTGTCATATCGACGTATTCTCTGTTACTATACCCCAGCATTTCCGATTTGAAAAAAACTTTTGAAGTATTTAATGTATTCAATATCAAAAGTCAAATAAACATAATAACCTCAAAGCCAAGTAAATCTGTCCAAGTTGATTACATTTAACAAGATGCTGTTGCTGTTTTTTTTAAATTTCAATTCTACCTGAAAACTGCCTTGCTTTTGAGATTTTAGTATTGTTCATTTTGTTTTTTATATGTTAATTGTAGAACACACATCTGAGGGCTGGCGAGTAAATATTGACTCACCCTGTATATAGTCTGTCTGTTTTTTTTTAAAGATCCACCAACGTCGCAATTGCTCTCGATAATATTAGTGGCAACTCTGTTAGTGTCAATAGTGTTTCTTGAAAACGAGATTACGGCTCAATATGTACTGATTTTTGTTTTGACCAACTTAAAGCAACAGGTAGTGGATCTTTAAAAAAAAAACGGGCCATACTTATTCCAATTTCAATTATATTATGAATATGCATATCTTTTAATTCTAATTCTACAGGCAATATATCTTCATTGTAATGAGTATGAAACTACTGTATACCTTTCAACGTAGGGAATTATACTGATTAGTATGAATTAGACTAAATATGTTTGTTTCTGTTAAAAATGATGAATATGTATGACAGTATCTGAATTATTTGTCATATACTTGTATATGGTTATAATAAATTTAAGTTACTATTACTACACAAATTCACGACAAATTGTTTAATTTGGGGCAAACTGTTATCTCTGTTTCTGAAGTCAAATGAGATAACACTGTTTATTTAGACCAACTTATTAATGCTATTTATTTTTGTATACTTATGAAGGTAATAATAAATTTCATTAATGTGAGAAAATTAAAATGATTACTAACATAAACTTTATTATTCTTATTTCTATACATAAAGCGGTATGGAAACGGTAACATGTACAGTAAGTTATTTTACTCTAAATTTCATCACCTGCAAACAACATACATTGAATCTGCACACTTCAGTACATTTACTTTGTCACTGCAACATATACAGGATTGTGATTTAACTAATTTAATTGCAACATAAGTTGCAGTGATTCATTATTAATGCATTATTGGCATGTTTTTCAGAACTGTAAAGCATATGCAAAGAAGGTGATACAATATTTGCCAGTTCTGGGATGGTGTTGGAAATTCTCAGAGTTTGTATTTTTGGAGAGGAATTTTGAGAAGGATAAGGCTAATATTTCAAAGCAAGTGGGGGAGCTTGCCGATCATCCAGATCCAATGTGGGTGAGTACTCTTAAGTGCCTGTCACAGACATACAATTATATTGTACATATTTTATATTATACATGGCTGTGGTGCAAAACCCCATTCTATGATGAAAATCTGAAGAACTGAGTCACTATTTTGCATAATAAATATGTTTGTCATTTCGGCCCAAAATTTAATTTAATAACAAAGGGATCAGAATTTTTGGTGAAACGTAAAGTTTATCATTATTATATAGTTATTTTGATGACTAGTTTATTTACTTAATCTTTATTTAGTGTCCGAGTTGTGACGATTTCTGTTAAGAATGCATGAGTCTAATTCAATTCCGCGAGCTTCATTGATTGTCAAATTTTAACTCAAGTCTAGGCACAATGTGTTACAGGGAAAAATAACAAAACCTCAGCATACAGGTATTTTCCTTGGGTCTAGCTAATTTGAAGAGTTTCTGGTTGGCCCATGAAATTTTCTATACAGATTATCCGGGAAAATCATGACAAAAATAAAAAGTTTTATTTATTGATTAGGGAACGATAATTAGATAGAAAATATATAAGCCATTGATCATTTTCAGTTATTGATGTTCCCCGAAGGCACAAGATTTTCACAAAATAAGCACAAAGCGTCGCAGGAATTTGCCAAAGAAAAAAATTACAAACAGCTAAAACATCACTTACAACCACGGACACGTGGTTTTGTTACTAGCATAGCTCCAATGCGTGGCAAAGTACCTGCAGTGTATGATATTGTGCTGGCATTTCATGATGACGATCCAGTGGAGCCCACAATCACAAGTATGCTGTTTGGAAAACCTGTCATTGCGCACATGTACATGAAGCGTATTCCATTGGAAGAATTGCCAGAATCAGAAGCCGAACAGGATAATTTTGTCAGAGAAATGTTCCAGAGAAAGGTAAGCTATCCTCAATGGCCATCCAATCTGTTCTTTATTAATGAGTGTACTTCAGGACGCCATGAAGGAGAGTTTTGTGAAGACTGGGGACTTTTTCGAAACTTCCGGTATTAAACGTGAAGAAGGCTTCGAGTGTCCAAGGCGGTTGCACTCTTTGATCAACATGATGTTTTGGATACTTGCTACAATGTGTCCTATGATATATTATTTAATTCGATTACTGTGTAGTGGTCAATTGTTATATTTCGGTATAGGAGCTGGAATCCTATTAGCATGTAAGTATTTAAATTTTAGTTAGAATTATTTCCAGAGAAGTATCAAGAAGTAAGAGCCTGTCTAGGTAATTACGAATTTATAAGACATTCCAAAACTTCTCCCTGACCAAGGTTTATAATTGCGGATTTAAATTTAAAATAGATAATAACAGGCAATGTTGCAAGTTAACATTAGTGTTGTAAATTTATTTGTTCATTTCTTAGTTAATTTTCAAGTATTATGTGCTTCAAAATAACTGTGACCTTTAAATATATAGTGATTAATACATGTGATACCATAAGATCACAGCAATTTACAGTTTCTTTCAATCATAAAGTTATTCAGTAAAGGTTACATACAACGTGTCGTAGAAAGTTTGCAAACCAATGCAACAATATTTCAATATCAATATTTTTGTTGTTATTCAAAATATAATACTTCTCTTGTAATATAAAGCGATATATCATATTGCCGGCTTAAAAGTGAAATCAGTATTATAAAAAATAAATAAACAAATCAATTTTCACCTACTTCGATTATACTGTCATATATCTGTCAACCGTTGCACATATACAATATATGACATCATTTTTGGGGTTTGAAATCAATAACAAAAAAGGTTTACCTTTGTTGCAAACTTTCTGGAACACGTTCTAGACGCTGTTGACATTTCAAAGGTCCATAACAAAATAATAAGTATAAGTGTTTTTTTTTATAATTTCATCCATTCTTGGATTCCAGTTATTATAATATATTTTATAAAGGTTTTATTCTTAATTGGAGTACTTACTGGTAGATATAAGTATTAAGTATTAAGAAGAAAACAAATATAAAAGTATAAGTGTATTAGATTGCAGATGACATGTTGAAAACATGGTTAATTAAATTACAACATTTATAACCTTTTGAGATTACCTAGTTAAAATAGGGGAAAAATGTATTATTAAGGCCCAATTTTACAATAGTGGATTATCTTTGTTCGTATTATTAAGGCAGTGTTTTAGTACTTGTTTATGTAACATGTAATATTTTGTTTCAGTTTATATTCTACTAAATAGGTCAATAGGGATGTCAAAAATCAGCAAACAATCTTCGTACGGATCACATGGTAATGGAATAAAGACAGATTGAGAGTACCCCCTTCATCATATATTTTACACATTTTTTTTTGACCCATTATTGTTATAAGAAAACCATCTAGTTTATTTAAAAGAATATATGAATATATATTTATACGTGATGAAAAAGAGAAAATGCACAACTTATATAATTTTGATAAAATATTGATTCCAATTTTATATGAATTATACATGTGATCTATTTTCTTCCATTTAATTTATACTGTCTATATGTAAACTAGACTATTGAGTTTTTGTTTTTGTACCCTGCTAGACAGATATATCTGTTTATTAGCTTGAAAATGTATTTATATTTGTATGTATTTGTATCTATACAAGATATTTAACAGAGTAAATAAATAATGTATGTTGAAATAATTTTGTTTAAGATAATTCAATTGTTTTGGAATCTTAAGGTTTAGCAAAGACACAATCATTTTATCAGTAATAAAGACAGAAATCGATGTAGCTAGCCACTAAAATTATATTCTATACCAGCGCTTCTCAAATTTTCTGATGTCTTTTTCCTCCGATTTGCTATGGATCTGCGAGGGTCCTGAAGGGTAAAGGTTTATTATTTTTAATGAAAAAGGTAGATTAATAGGTAATAATTTGACAGCTATTTGCAATAGACGAAACATATTGCAGTCAACTATTATAATTGTGACCTTTGAAATATTGAGCATAATTTAAAAGGAAAATGGTCATTATTGTTTTTTTTTTTTAATTTGTACATGACATTTTAACAGATATAAGCTGGATAAAAAGACAGTAAACCTGTAGTGAAAATCTGATTTAAATTGATTTTCTGATTTCAACAATGTTAATAAATGTGGGTGATGGTTTTTGTCACAATTACCAATTCACTTCACAGCTAAAACTTTGTACTTTCTACAATTCAAACAAATAGCTCGATATACAAGGACTGCCAATTAAGTTGGTAGAATATTTTTGTGTACTTATAAGGTACCCTTGTGACAGCACTGGTAGGGTAACGTCGCTATTCCACAGCCCTCTTACTTGCCATATTAAGGTCACGAAATTTATATTTTACGAACTTAATTGGCAGTCCTTATATATTTGAAAGGTTCTTAAGAAGTTTTATATATAACATATAATTTATTAAAGCCTTACATAGACTAAACATTCATATATATATATATATATATATACACTCAGATGCAAAGAAACCGGGTCATTGGGTTACTGTTTGCAAAAGAACCATATTTTTTTTAAATTTTGATGTTGGTATAGTCCTCAAAATGAAATTTTTAGTGTTTTACAATCAAAGAGACCGTCAGGATGTAAAAAGAACATATGGTACTTATTATTTATTTAATGAACATTAATAAGCGAAAACGATAATGTACGTTATACACGAAAAAAATGCATTTCTGCAAAGTAAACTTAACAGAGAATAATAAATGAAAATGACAGTTAATCGAAAACAAATAAATCAAAACCCAGTAGCCACCTTGATCCTCTATGCATAACGCCGAATGAGCAATAGGTAGTGAAGAACGCATAGCTTTAAATGTTATTTTTGCTTATTAAATAAACTGATAAGTATCATATGTTGTTTTTTTCTACATCCTGATGGTCTCTTTGATTGTAAAACACTAAAACTTTCATTCTAAGGACTATACCAACATCAAAATTTAAAAGAATGGGGTTTTTGCAAACAACGGCCCAATGACCCGGTTTGTTTGCATCTGAGTGTATAATTTTTCAAAAGGTAAATATATATTTTTTACTGTTCAGACATGCGCTGCTTTAAATCGGCCATCAGGTGTAGCCTTTCAGGCTTGAAAAGTATTATTTGTGAAGTTCAATTGAAAATCAACAATATTACTTTCTAAAACTGAGTAACATGCTTGTAAACACTGCACAGGTTTTTAATTTTTACATTACGAATTTATTAAAGACATTTAAATTTATAATGACTAACTTATAAAAAGAGTAAGAGAAGTGTTTGCAAAACTGCAATAATCTGTAAAGACTATAATATGAAAATTTGCTACATCTTCATTAAATATTTTGAGGCAGCTTCAGGCACTTAATCAGTGAATGTGTAAAAGCAGATTACCCTACTAAGCTTGTAGTTTGCTTGCTGTAAATAGTCATCTGGTGTTAAGCCCACACTGAAACATCCAAATCCAAACTACATAGGAGTTGTCCGGCTCTATTTTCTGTGAATTCCAAATAACTGGAGATGATTAAATCATGTATGGAAAATTCTATGCCATGCGGAATGAGGGCAAAGTTTGCAAATAGATATGAAAAATGCAGTTAATTATCGTAAAAACAGAAACAAAAATAATTCAGAATACAAAATAATCACAGTTACATCTGTACACAAGTTCCCGCTTATAAGAATTCACTTACCACCAAGTGTTGCTTAGATCAACAGCAGGAACATGACTGAGGGAAACTATTAGCTAAAACGTGTTTGATGATGAATTATATAAAATAAAATAATATAAGCTGACAAAAGAAATTTTAGCTGAAATTCTATATTTATAATATTCATTTAAAATCTAAAGTTAACATTTTATGTTCGCGGGCCACATCCTTATGCGAGCCGCCAGTTGAACAGCACTGACGTAGACGACATTTTGTGGGAAAATATGCAACATCCAATACAATTTACAAATTGAAACAGTTTCAAAAACCATCTTAATTTTTTATTTTACGAATTCCACAAACAATGTAGTAAAATTTATTCATCTAAGATTTCTTCAAAATAAATTTGTAAAATGGGACTGCATATTTTTAGAAATCCTAAACATGTGGCATATATGGTAATAAAACGATTAAAAAACAATTGAGGTCTAATGTGCTATAATTTATTTTTTTTAATGGTGGCATTATAAACAGTTTCTTATGGTTACCAAAACCGTGCATAAACGTGCGTTTATGGCACGTACGTGCTATAAACATTGCCATGGAAATGTCAAATTTAACACTGACACTGACAACTGTCAACCCCATCATTTATTAACTGTAATATGAAATTCACAATTTTGGTTGTTTGAAAATATTATTCCATGTTCTGCCGTAGCCCTTGATACACACGGTTCTTCACTGCTACTTCCTGCAATGCCATTGACAATCCTTTTCGCAATTTGAATTTTACTATGTGTGGACTCTTTGACATAGCTGGCAGCAACACTCATAGATTTCCATCCTCCTGCGTCCATCACTGTTGTCAAATTTGCTCCAGTATTAGCAATTACTGTTGCCGAAGACCGTCGGAATGAATGACCAGTATACTTGCTAGGATCTTCCAATTTCAAATATTTTGCTATCAGTTTAGGGAAGTTACCGCAAGTGTTGATACCAACTGGTTCGTTGATACACTTTCCATTTCGATATGTTAGTAATAGCTTATTCAAGGATGTCTTCGGACGTATGGCCGTGTATTTTTTAATCAAGTCCACGTACGCAATGTCTCCTGCGAATTGAATTATTGCAAATTTCCTTGGTTTGTCGGTTTTTGTTTCTCTAATATGAACAACTAAATTTGGACCTTCATCCACTACATCTGAAGTACATAAATTATAGAGTTCAGAACGCCTGCAAGCTCCAAATATTCCCAGAGTTGCAGCAAACTTGCGAAAAATAAAAATGAACAGCTTATGATAAAAATTTAGAGGCAATATACCTTCAATAACAGGAAACTTTCATCGTCAGCCTCGGTAAAAAATTTCCGCAAGTCATCTTCTGAAAACACATATGACTTTTTAGTCACTTCACCCTTCTTTTTCTGCTTTAAAAAAGCCTGTACTTTTACACCACAACGATGAAGATTTATAAATTTCTGACTGCAAAATAAAAACTAATAGAAATTGAACGAAAAGGTAAGAAAAAATAATACCAATTGCGACATATACGCCAAAATCGAAGTTTCGTCGATATTGGTGACATCATGAGCAACCATCCAACTGTTGAACTTGTTATACTCCTTCAAATAACTTTCACTCGATTTCTTAGGTAATAAGGAAGATTCTGCCGCAGCAGCAATCTCAAAAATACTCGCTTCCATTTCTGACATTAGGATATTTTGTAAACATCAATTGTATTTTCCATGGCTACTAAACAATTTGTCATATTATTTAAAATGACGAATCAGAATTTAATGTTATTTCTTCTAGTTATTTCCAAATTTATAATGCCACCATTACAAAAAAAAGCGTATAATACTCGTGCATATAGGTTTATTGCACTTGGGTCGTTACGAGCACTCGGCTGCGCCTCGTGCTCGCGAAACCCGACCCTGTGCAATAAACTCCTGCATATGCACTCGTATAATAATATACTATTACAGAACTGCAATATATGCTTATTAGGCTTGTAAGTATTTAGTAAGGCCATGCGTGCAAATTATTGATATTGATTCTGGTCTCGGTTGCCACTAAAAGGGTCCAAAATAAGTTTTCAAATAGTACAAGCAATCTCTAATCGACTCATATCAACATTTTAAATGTGCAGTGGAACCACTATAATATGTGTAGTAGGGCAAGCAAGAACTCATCATGGGATTCTAGGGATTTTTTCATTAATAATTATGCGAAAAACCCACACTGACAAATACACGCGTAGATAAAGGCGTACATCTAGGGGTGTAAGTAAACCGGAACGTAAAGCATTCGGAAGTAGAATGCCATTTCAGGTAAAAATCTTATAAAATAATTATTAATCAGCAATACTATTTATATTACTTACATTACAATTGTATTTTATGGCTGTCCTTCATTTTTTATCAAAAATATTTACTGTTTGCGTTCTAGTCATTTTTATTAAAACCATTTTCTGTTAGCATTCTGGCAAAACATTTTTTCTACTTTTACCCCTACGAACACCAACAAATGCTCCCACGAGCACCCAGAAAAAAGTATCACATTCACAATACTATCAAGTGATACATTCTTGAAAAGACTCCTAGAATGCATGCAATAGTTGCTCCCTGAATACGAAATATCAAATGTTATCATTGGTTTTTTACCGGCCTATCATTTTTGTTTATAATCTAAGTTGCTGATGTTTGCTCATATGGTCAATTGCTGATGCAAAGGTTCGATTTTATCTTTGGATTTCACATAATCCATATTAATTCTTTAACGATGTTAGAAATGTAACTTATTGAGACCAGTGTTCGAATTTGCAGCTCATGGCGTGATTATGTGCTAACCTGTCGTCTACCGGCTTATAAATATGAATTAATGTTCGTGAATCAAATTTAGCTGTCAAGTCATCATTTGTTGCAGCGCAAATTATTGTTGTTTGAAATTAGGACTGCTCTTCATTTCTGGTGAGGCAGAGGTGAGATGTTGCAGACAAATAATAATACGAATTAAAATCTAATCAATTGTCATTTTACTAATCCGTAATATAAAATCTAGCAAATATATTTGCACTTTAATCTCTAACGTGCTTGTTGTTTTATAAAACCCTGGAACTCCAGCTTGTTCTAATGTTTCTTGTTGATCAGCAACCTACAAAATAATTAGCATTACACAATTGAAGACGTGTACAAAATATAATAACCAATATATCATATGAACCAAAATTATGATTGGTGTGCTTAATTTTTGCTGCATCATAAGTAGGTCTGCTTTACTTTTACATAGTATATTATTATATTAATGCTACATAACTCTTTCTAACGACACACATAATTGTTAAAACAATTGTGACTGCTGTAACTGGGGACGATATAATGTCATTTAATTGCACCGTTATTTTTACTTCAGTCACCCAAAATTATGAAATCAAAACGAAATATATTTCCGATTAACTCTGTGATGAGAATTTCATGCACGGCTTTACTCGACATAGTTTTGTATTGAATTGAATTCAATATTATAAGGCAACATCGATAATTTCCAATATAACTTTTTTTTTCTTTGTGAACAAATGTATAAAGCTGTAATAACTAATTTATTAGATACTTATGCGGGTAATGTTGCTGCATACTGGATTCTGTCAAAATATAAGCAAGATGGCCATTATTGATTTTTCAGAGCAGCCAAGGGTACAGCTATTGATTTTAAGTAAGCACCATGCTTATGTAACTTGTGGTAGTTGTAACCTAAAAAGCTCACCTTCTCATCCAACTGTATAACCAGAGACATGTCAAACTGCTTCAACTCATCCCTCTGTGTTTCCTTTAAGTTATTCAACAGTGCCACCTTCTGCTCAGCCCCAATATCCGTACGGTTCAGTATCTCCTGCTCATCCACTTAAAAATAATCAACACGATAGTAAATTGTAAGGCTTTAATTGAAATTTGTTGATATGTAGTTTCATGCAACTTGAGAACAATCTTAACAGCACCTGTGATATTTTTTAATTTGCAAGTTCAGTGAATTGTGTTTATATTAATTGCCGTGAAGAATATTTGAAACTAATTGTGTTGATAGTGTGTGCAATTTTAAGAGATATTAATAACTGGTGTGTTATATATTTGTGTAGCCATGGTAACAATAAAACAGCAAGGAGTTGTAATATAGTAGAATTTAGATAACATCTTCGAGAGCTGTTTCCAAGTCATGAGATCTCAAATACCCTCAGATTGAATAGATGAAACGCTCGCAGAGAGGTTGTGGAAAATAGCTGCCATAAGTAATTGAAGGGTAAGTAAACTTACTTTTTTGCTTATTAAGAAACTGAAGTCTCTTCTGGAACAAATGTTGCTCAGTTACGTGTTGGATTTCCATTAGACCTTTAACAATTTCAAAAATCGTATCATTCAGGAGGCAGTTTGCTAGACTCGATAGCAATTCGTATGGTATTCGCATCTGATATTTGCTGCAAGTAGAATAAATAATGTTACTTTATGAGTTCATTTTGATAAACTAGAGTTGAATTCTTACGGAGGAATATCTCTTGACATCGTCTGCAATTGGTCGACTAAGAAATATAATTTTTTCTGCAGCAGTTCAGGTTCTTCCATAGTGAATAAGAGTAATTGTATTATCTTGAAATGTTACCACTATAATCCATATGTTTATAAGACTGTCTTCGAGAAAATATAATGAAATGTAAGTTTTGTATATTATTTTGAGGTTATGTCGATTAACAACTGTCTTCTGTCAAAAATAATCGGTTTATTTTACACAAATTTTACATGCAATTTTTAATCTTCAAACTGCTTCATTTACAATGTATTAGCATATGTTGCGAGTTTTGAACCAACGAATTCTACTATTAATCGCAAGCGTCAACCCAACCAAATCTCTTTCAATTTTTGGGCGCGCCCTAGCTGTTACTCCCTTTCCGACCTGAAATGGGACGTTAGGGGTAAATTTTCGCCGAATTTTTATATAATATAGTGGATTTGCATGTGCAAATCCTTATAAGTTCTTTACCATTTATATAAGTTGTCTGTGTTCTTTACCATTCGCGATAGTCGTGAGCCATGATTATAGATTAAACAATGGTGGGGTAAAAATGGTTAAAAAAAACAAACTAATCTATATACAGCTTAATAAAGAGAAAAAACGGGAAATGAAAATTTTCCCAACGTAAATTTGGTTTTAAGTATTTGTCAATTAATTAATTGTCTGCTTGACAGTACATATCAAACCATTTAATCAAAATCCTTTTTAATTAGATACATGGGTAATAAATAATAAACGTAATAATGATTAATATCACCCATTAATACATAATTCTTACCAATTCCTAAAAACCATGAAACTATAACAAAATTGGAAAAAAAATGTGTCAATTTTAATGACATAACCAGTTTTTTTTTAAATTTAGCTGTATGTTTGTATGTAGGTATGTACAGTCTTAGATACATGTAGTACAACCTTCATTTCTTTTATTCTGTTTTAGATTATAATCTTATTTATAAGAATCCAAATGCGGGCATAAATTGGCTTTTATGGCACAGAGGAATCAAAAATTGCCAAGCAACGGTTGAGGTTTAATTATTCAAACAAGCTTTGATAGCAAACGTTTATAAACATTAAGGAAAATCATATACAGTGCGTTTTTTATTTCGCTGAACATTGGCTTAAATTCCTATGTTCAGTTTTAGAAAATACAACTAAACCTTATTAGAGTACTTATGCAACCAAACTTTCATATTGCAGTACATTTGTTTTATAGCACAACATTCAATTCATGTTTGGGTTATTTTTTTGGAAGCAGTGACTTTTAACGGACGAATGGTAGAATTGACTTATGAACGAGGTTTATATACTATTTTTTACAATTACTAGCCTTTTTTTTGCAGTTTTAAATTCATCTATCATGACAGAAATAGCTTACCTGAGATGCTTTAGCAGCAGTTAGGGGACACCCTGTATATATACAGGCTTTACCTTAGGTGCTTTCCTTTCACACAGAATCTCAGCTCATTTTGAGATTTATCCCCTCCCCTTTTTATGTTTGCGAAATAATGGTTTCAAGAGATATGCTCAAAAAGTAATGTGTGAAATTTGCAACCATTGCAAGGTAGTTTTATAGTTCAAATGTTTCTAATGTTCACATAAGAAGAAATGCCAATTTGAATTTAACAGTTCTTAGTCACTTCATACTCAGTTAACTAGTGAAAGGAAAACACCTCTTGAGTTACAAATACGTAATATCCGGTGCGTTTAACATAAACTCCTGAAATTCCTTATGTTGAAGTCCCCAAGGCGTCTTAGCTTCATCGCCCACGGAATTACTCTGCATATATTCAGTAACTATAAGAAATCTCGTGATATCATGTTTTCCTTAATTTTCAACGTATTTTTCAGCTTAGAATACGTACACCAAAGAGAAGAAGACTTATAAACTTTTGACTACAACAAAGGGAACACAATAATTGACTAAATATTAGTTATTTGAATACAATTTCTTACCATTTGAGACAAATACGCCATCACTCGCAAAACTTGTCATATTCTTACGCATACAAAACTTTTGATTTCTGGGCAATCAATTTCCTCTGAGCAGCTTCAAATTCTTCTAAAATTTCATCCGAATAAACGTTTTTCGGTTTGACAATTTTCATTTCGTAAAGCGAATTGTTTAATAAACAGAACAGTATCCTTAACAACATTAAATAAGCCAACTATATACATAACACTAAAATTCGCATCGGCAGAAGTTATTGCAAGAAATATTATACACTCAGATGCAAAGAAACCGGGTCATTGGCTTATTGTTTGCAAAATAACCTTTTTTTTTAAATTTTGATGTTGGTATAGTCCTTATAATAAAAGTTTAGTGTTTTACAATCAAAGAGACCATCAGGATGTAGAAAGAAGCAACATATGGTACTTATTATTTATTTAATGAACATTAATAAGCGAAAACGATAATTTATACACGAAAAAAATGCATTTGTGCAAAATAAACTTAACAGAGAATAATAATGATAATGACAGTTAATCGAAAACAAACAAGTCAAAACCCAGTAGCCACCTTGATCCTCTATGCATAATGCCGAATGAGCAATAGGTAGTGAAGAACGTATATCTTTAAATGTTATTTTCGCTTATTAAACAAACTGATAAGTATCATATGTTGTTTTTTTCTACATCCAGAGGGTCTCTTTGATTGTAAAACACTAAAACTTTCATACTAAGGACTATACCAACATCAAAATTTTTAAAAATGGGTTTTTTGCAAACAACGACCCAATGACCAGTTTTTTTTGCATCTGAGTATAGTTATTTACGTAACCAGTTGTGAAAAGTGCTATATTGTTTGACGAGTGTAATATTTGCCAAAACGAGCGAAGCGAGTTTTGCAAATTATACTAGTAATTAAGTCAGAATTATTGAATTTACTATTTGAATAAGAACTGTTCTTACTACATCACAAAATCAGATCACCTTATACCTATTGTTTCTACGAAAACATGATTGCACTGGCATAAACAAATTTGTCAACAAGCTAAAACAAACTAAGAACATGTCCTCAAATAGTGATTCTGAACCAAATTCCGATGTTGAAAACTCCGCGAATGCTGCCATGGGTAGTTTAATACCCATAATATAATAATAATCTAGAAATAGATACGCCGTAGCCTACAAAAAGTTTGAAGCATGGTGCGAACTTAAAAAAGTAAAAATCATAAAAACCATCAATGAAATGGTAATGCTGGCATATTTGAAGACAAGAAAGTAACATTAGGCAAGAAATGGAAGAAAATATTTCTGCAGAATCGGGAATCAACTTAACAAATTGTGTTTGTAATAGTTTTTTGTTTAATGTTTATAAATCTTTAAATTCTATGGCCAGTTATTTAATGTTTTTACTTGACTACTTTATATAACTGAGTGCATGACAGTTATGAAAAATTTGACGTTTCATAACGTCAGAAATTGATGTAAGGTTTATGTTTTCATAACGGAATGAATAGTTATTTTTCCACTCCCTGCATGGTAAGTACCCTGTTGTAACATTGATTTGGTGGAAGTAAGTCCCACTTACCGATACTGCTTTGGTTACTATGAGCAACGGGAAGTAAGTCAAATAATTTCAATAGCGTTATTTCTCTGGCACCGGTCTTTAAAACACTTATACGCACTTATACTTCTCCGGCAGTAGGAAGGAACAGGCAGCATCTGCAGCTTCTTCAATTGCCATTTCTTGTTTATTTTCATTGGAATTCATTTTATAACTTAACGAATGCAATTTCTGACAAACACACTTTGTTTGAAAAATAGTCTTAGCAACCAAAGCCGTACTGACATTTTGTTCATGTCGCGAAAATAAATTAATCAAACACAAACAATTAAACCAACTTCAGGAGTGGAAAAACAGTTATAAGCAATTCGAGAGGTAAGTTTTGACCAGTCTCGGTCTTTATTGCTAGCCCTCGCTGTCGCTCGGGCACAAACTCGACCTCGACTGGTAAATGATACTTACCTCTCTTAATGCTTAAATAACTATTAAGCATTAAGGGAGGTAAGTATTGTTTACCAGTCGAGTTCGAGTTTGCGCCCGAGCGACAGCGAGGGCTAGCAATAAAGTCCGAGACTGGTCAAAACTTACCTCTCGAATTGCTTATAACTGTTTTTCCACTCCTTAAGTTGATTTAATTGTTTGTGTTTGATTAATTTATTTTCGCAACTTAAACAAAATGTCAGTACGGCTTTGGTTGCTAAGACTATTTTTCAAACAAAGTGTGAATGTCAGAAATTGCATTCGTTCAGATGTAAAATGAATTCCAATGAAAACAAACAAGAAATGGTAATTGAAGAGGCTGCAGATGCTGCCTCTTCCTTCCTACTACCGGAGAAGTCGAAGGGGCGTTATCAAAATGCGTATAAGTGTTTTAAAGAGTGGTGCCAGAGAAAGACAGCTATTGAAATTATTTTACTTACTTCCCTGAGGGAGGTAAGTGTTTACTTACTTCCCGTTGTTCATAGTTACCAAAGCTTTATCGGTAAGTGGGTCTTACTTCCATCAAATCAATGTTACAACAGTGTACTTACCATGCAGGGAGTGGAAAATTCAATATTTATTTGATTCTTTTGGAAATTACAAAATAGAATAAAACGTTGTCTGTATGGCTTTAAACATTCCCTCGTGCCATAATCTTCTGATTATACCCTTAATACATAAATACTGTTATGACAAAATTTTAAAATTTTATTGTTTTAAGACGAACTTAAGCAACCTATTATTTTTTATTAATAAAATGAAATGCCACATCAGGCCTGAACATATTCCTTTTCCTATTGTTTTCCAAGCCACAAGTTTGCCAAATATAAGTTTAAGGTGTATAATACAGGGTGTTTTATAACAGGTGTGCAAACATGAAACGACGTATTCAGGATCACATTGTAAGTCGAAACGAGAGAATTAACTTTTTACAAATTTCCTCTCGTTTCTGAGTTTTAACATCAGGTAATAAAAAAAAAGTTAAGAATAACATACGCCCTGGAATCAATATAGCGAACAAGAACAAAATCATTCCAAATAAGATAAATCGCTATAAGAATTGTTCAAGGTGGTCGCCTTGGCAACGGATACATGTTTGACAACGTAGTATTAAGGCTGATTCATAGATTTCTTACGCGAAATTTATACGTCATTTAATTTTTGCACACCTGTTATAAAATACCCTGTATTATATAATAATAAATACTGTGAATAATTTTCATATAAACAATACAATATGAATAATTTTGTTACTTTCACAGTTGGACCTGGAAAAAAAATTCAACAAAACCTTATTATAAGAGATCAATGAAATATGTATGCAAGTACCCTAGCAATGTGCCAAAACATACACAATATTTGGAGTCACGTTGAATACACAGGGTGTTCTGAAACAACGATCGAATATTGCTACTTTCAAAAGGCTAAAACCGCTAAAACTTATTCAGATTGATCGTTATTTACCTATTTAAAAGTATTATTAGGTTACAGTCCGTATGCTACCATTGAATAGCTCATTAGATGAGCACTCAGAATATGATGCTACATATAGGGTGTTCCATTTGAAGAAAAAAAAAAGAGTTTTAGACATTTGCAAATAGCAAAATTGTATCGCTGTTTGAGGTCACCCTGTGTATTCTACGTGACTCAAAATATTGTATATATTTTTTTGACACATTGCTTGTATACTTGCATACGCAGATTCTTTTATTGATCTCTTATAATAAGGTTTTGTTGATTTTTTGTCCACGTCCATGATTTTTCGTTAAATTTGATTAAAATGTAAATAACTTGGCAACGTTGCATCTGATGTCAAAAAATAAAAATGATATGTGAAGCCCACATAAAGCAAATTCTAAAAATAAAATAATATACAGGGTCATCAATTTAAAAAAGAGACCAAATGTTGTGTCCCGGAGTTATAGTACACTCTGAAGACTCGAAAATAATTTTAAAAGGTAGCACATCAAGTGTCCAATAACTTCTAATCAGATGTTTTCCTAAATTTTTATTAGTCTAGCAGCAATGGTCCGAGCGAGAATAAGCGGGCACCCTGTATATGCAAGAGTTAGATAATTTTCTGCATAATGTTTTAATCATATCAAACTTCAACCGTTTGAATTTTAGAAGAAGGGTCTGTGTCCATAATTTCCATTGATATCCAAGTAATTGAACCTTTTACAACAACCATTCATTTAAGGTGCAAAATATCGAATTTCGAATACAATTTAATTGATTTGAGAAATCTTGAAAATATGACATATATGAGCAATGAATGGCCTACGGCCTATTTGTTCAAATGTAAACTTTTTTGCTGACTTCACATCTCTTAATGATTGTATGTGGTTATTGTATCTGTAATTATTTTGTATTGTATGAACAATAATTGTTTTGTTTTTCTCTGAAGAATGCCACATATTATCGAACACTGATTAGGTGTTTTATATGTTTAGCTGTACAAACTTACCAAAGCACCGAAGCTTACCTTAGTAATGTTCGAAACTGCTTTCATGATACTCTTCAGACACCGGAGGTCTTAATCTACTGATTTAAAATAGATAAATCGAAGTCTTGTGAATTTGTTACAAACCTCATGTATGTCATTACCAATCAGGTAAATCTAGTAGTTTATTCTGTATTTACTTACCCAAATCTTATCGTTGCGATAAGCAAAGATCATGGTTTATATATTAGCTAAGTTTGATGTAAATTTGATAAAATACAAATATTTTTCTGTGTTCAATGTGCTCAGATCAGGTTTTTAGAATCATTTGGACAAAGGCAGTCATTTGTAAGAAATTAAATTTCTACAAGTTGACATATTAATAATATTTTGTATGAACAAATCTGGGCAATAACTCTTTGTGCTCTTGCCCAGGAAAATTATTTTACCATTTGCCATTGAGGGCTTAATTGCCACGACATAGAGGTTACACTGAATGCGGTTTCGAAAAAATCCGAAATGCCTGAACAATGAGAAGTTCTGCATTACATAATAATTGTGAAAAGTCGCCATAAACACAAATCTCTGGCTGAGCAAAAGCCGATACTAGATAATTGTAGGCCAGTACTAGCCCTTGCTCGATTAGATATTTGCGTTTATTGAGATGTGATGCTTGATAAATGTGCGAAAAAAGTTTTGGATGAATGTTGCAGGTTTATAAATATATCATAATACATGTATGTACTTAAAACTGTACAGTAAATTATTTGGACAACAAGAAAATATTGAAATATTGTTAAATATATATGTAGTTTTTTCATATATTATAAATTAGTAATGCTCAATTTAAATAGATCTTGTGTTCTTTTTCACACAGTATATTGCCTTTAAGTGTGTGTCTAGAGATAATAAGATATACTTGTAAAATATTTATCACAGAACTAATCAATAAGCTTTAATGCCAAGTTAAGGTCAAAGAATAATAGATAAAGTCCTTTATTATCTTTAACCTATAAATGTGACAAGTTGTTAGGTACTAATATTTGAAATAATATTAAATTTTTATTAAATAATCTTATATGAGTATCTTTTAAAGTCAAATTTTGTAGGTATGTATTTGGGACACCAGATTACTCTCTCTGATAATAATTAATCTAACTCGAGGGTGAGATGCTAGTGATAATTGATTTTAAATTACATTCATTTATTTAGTAAAATAAATTGTTATGGAAATTTTCCATATTGAGATTTAAAAAAAAAACAGCTTTCGAGTCTTCTTATAAAAACAAAGTATTGCAAAGTGGTGTCTACCCGAATGTTTGTTCTAGTCATTTTTGTATACCTACCTACATTGCTTTTGATGTAACGCGGCACTACTTGTCTACGTTATTCATGGTTTTGATGTTATTAGCAAACTTGTTATCCAACTAGTAGTTGTTTAAGAAGAAAACTAATTCTCCCACCATCCTACCAACAGTCCTTTTTAGCCTACACGTAATCCTGAAGTAACCACAAATATACTATTCTGGTATAAGCTTGTTGAATACTTGAAGAGTTATTATTTTTTACCTCTTGTTTGATTGTCTTATGTGACTGAAAAACTGAATAACTAAAAAATTACTGAAGTGGATTATTACAAATAACACCACCATGGTCCATTAATGTTATTGTTCTTTGCTTATTGTAAATTTGCTTCTGTTTACCCCAAATTACTATATTGAATATATTGCATGAAAGATGTGGACACACTCGAGCTTAACATTTTTGACGAACGAATCTTGGCCAAGAATTGAACAGTACCAATTCTCTGTTTAAATTTTAAACTACGCCCTATTTTACTTGAACTTGCCACGTTGGTATTCATCTGCAATTTCTGAGATATTATACATATTTGCATAACGTATTGTGAGAATGTTGGTTTATATTATTTTGCATGTACCAAATATAAAGTTTAAAAAGAAATAATGGGAAATTTTGGATCTTAGATAACTTTGATTATTTTTTTAGATTTTGTATTTTCAAATTTGAAAATTAATGTTAAATAATATTGAGATGATTTAATAAAATATTATCATATGGGTTGGGTCTAATATGGATTAATAATTCGAATTACCTAATATTCGATTTTCACTTTGGGTAACCTTAAAAGAGACTAAGTTGCCTCATATATAAGGTTTCTATAGCTTATTCCAAATAATTGACCGTAATCCGACCAATGATCTTCGGAAGTAACCTTAATACCTTAATCAACTTTATAACCTTAATAAATCTGTATGCATAAAAAAATAACAATTGACATTCAATCATAAAAAATGATTGATATAATTATGTTCAGTTAATAGTATACAAGTGATTGCAAAATTGCATTACGAAATCGTGTAACAGTCATGCATGAGTAAATGAATCGTTTATTTCAGAAACAAGTCAACAGAATGTTTTATGGATTTTTCTTTTTTTGCGGAATCAGTACCTCCTATTCTCAGAGCATATTTTTCTGTAATATAATTTCAACTGCCATTCCATTTTATTGAATATAATTTACAACGAATATCGCGTTTAGTGCAGAAACCCGTCGTCAAGCGACATCACATAGCGTGTTTCTGCAGTAAATTTAAATTTCTGCAGTAAAAGTCGTATTTAGTATAATTGTAATACCATGGTAACAATTACCATTGGTTTACCTTTTTTTTCTCCTGGGTAGGTTTCCTAAAGTCCCTCAGCACTTTGGCCTCTGTAGTCCTTTTGTGCTTTTGGTTTACCATTACTTACCATTGATAGTAGTTTGGTATATTCAACAAATCAGAAAATTTGTTTAAATTTCTTTACTGCATTTTAATGAAAACACGGAAAATGTTGTGTTTTATTCTGTGTTCAAATTTAATTTATAATAGTGTCTTGTTTGTTATAAATCATAATACCACAAATAAAATTAGGAAATTTTCATTAAAAATATATGTATCTAAATTAAAATCGTATTTTATTTCAGAAACGTGTCAACTGCAATATTTTCAATATAATTTTACAAGTAAGGAAGATATATTTCAATTTAATTACAGGCAGCATCAACTTGGGGAAGATGTTAACTAACACCAGATTTTTTTCAGGCGAAAATCTATTTAAATATCAAGGATATTATATTTTTCTTTGTTTTCCAATAATTTGAAAAGGTGCACTTTACCAGCTTCTGAAATAAAGAATTCAATTGATGGAAAACTACTTATAGTTTCTACATCTAGGTTAGGTACATTGATAATAGAAAATCAAAACATACTTTTAGTAGTATATTTGTAGTAGTAGTATATTTGCAGTAGTGGATATTTTGTCATGGGCATTTCTTCCGTAGAAGGAAAGTATCTGTATTATGCTACTACCACATGCACTTTATTGATTGGGCACTTAATTTATAGTAATTTATGTACATGTTGTATTTTGAAATAATCAATACAGCGATGAAATATTTATCGAACTAAAAAGCACGATTATAGTTTATAAAGATATAAGTTACTCAATATTTCATGCGGGCTTGATTAGGTTCGTTTATATACTAAGAAGACCGTTTATTTCTGTTATCGATCGTAAATATTTTAAATCTAAATTTTATATCACGCTATAATAATTCTTCTCTTGAGCTTGAAATAATTATCTACAATCCAAACTAATAAAATTGGCATTTGTAAATATTAATACAAAAAGCATTTTAATTATATTTCTACAGCAACAGTAAAATTTATACATACTAGGTTTGTATTCTCATAGTAACACATCATGATTGTTGTATACAGGGTGTTCGTAATGTATGGAATAAATTCAATATTCCGGAAATTGAAAATATTTTGGAAAAATCCTCGGACACGTCAATTTCTAATTTTAAAAAATACACATTTTGTTATAGGTAAATATAAAATTTGTGTCAGAATTTCTTTTTGAGTTATGACATCAATCGACTTTATAAATGGCAACTCTAATATTTTATACTTTTCTTCGTACTATACTCTATGCTTCTTACCTCTTACTATACTTTTTTTCGTTGACTTTTTTTTCTGATAATAGGAGAATATAGGAGTATAGGAAGTTTGAATTTGTAATATTATTTCGCGTATGTTGTTCCAAGAGGAGCATTATAAAAATTTTGGACAGATTTTTATGGGCGAATGAAGCTAAATTTCACCTCAATGGTCATGTTTATAGGCATAATTGTGTCTATTATGCTGACGAAAAACCTCATGTAGCAGTTCAAAATGATTTTAAATCACTGGGAAATAACGTTTTTGGCCTTGACTTTGGAGTGGTGGGATAAATGCACATTTTTTTATCAGAAAAAATTACCTAAATGGTGAAATTTATTTAAATCTTGTGCAGCCACAAATTTTTGTCACAATTTCTTTTTGAGTTATGATTTTTAAACGGTAAATGTTTTCTAATTTTAGTAGATTTTTTTCTGAGAATGGGAGAATATACGAGTATGGAAAGTTTGAATTTGTAGTATTATTTTACGTATGTTGGCAGAAGTGGAGCCTCCTAAAAATTTTAGACAGATTTTTATGGACGGATGAAGCTACATTTTCCCCAATGGTCATGTTCATAGGTATATTCATAGGTCTATTATGCTGACGAAAAACTTCATGTAGCAGTTCAAAATGATTGTAATTCACCGGGAAATAACGTTTGGCTATGAGTTTGGAGTGTGGGATAAATGGACATTTTCTTTTTATCAGAAAATATTACCTAATGGTGAAATTTATTTCAATCTTGTGCAGCGACAAATTTTACCCAAAATTCTAAAAAATTGTCCTGCGGACATAATTTTCCAGCAGATAAATAATCGCCTCACTATGCTGTACAAGTTAGGTAGTTTTTAGATGACCATTTGCCCGGTTCGTGAATTGTGAGGAGAGGATCTGTTGCTAACATCGACTCATCGCTCTTATTGCTGGAATTCGACACACGTTTCATATTTCTTTTCACTTCATTACATTAACCGTAAGCATGCAAATGAGCACAAAAAACGCGAATCTTTGATTGAAACAGCATGAATCATTGTCAGTTCTAATCGGGTGACTATATGTGTATATATTCGGCAGTTAGTGTGTTTATTCGGCCCGAAGCCTTAGGATTTCGAGAAACCCCGTGAAGGCCTTGAATATAAAAATAAAAATATATATTTATATTTGTAATTCGATTACAACAATACTACAAAATAAAGATAAAATTAAGGTGGATCCAAACACATATCAAATATGTATTAGTAAACTTACGTTAAGTTAAAAACTGCTTTTACATTCACTGTCGCACATAATTGAAAATGGTGCATTTGTTACTAGATTACATGGTTATGAGGAAAGTATTTTGTTGATAATATATGTATTTTCAACATGGTACATCATTGTGAACTTTCTTTAATTAACATTAACGAGAGTTCACAGTGGTGAACTACCCGTGCATTGTCCTTTAATTATTGTTTTGTGACAATCAGTACTTGATATGTCATGATTTATTCAGATTTTGGCAGAATTACACGGTTTTGTTTAAATAATTTCTTTATTGAATACAATACAATACAATGGGCATTTCGGGTGTCTCACGGAAACCGTCCGTTAAAAGTTTATGGGGTTACCGATAACATTTTTTTTTTAAATTAATCCAAACATAGCTGATTCCATTCTTCCGTTCTGTTCAGGTGAAATACTTTCACCTTTCTATCACTTACGGTTCTACCATAAGTAGCCATCAAATTTTTGTTTTTAAATTTATAAAGTTTAAAAAATTTAAACACCCTATATATTATTATGTTTTTCGCTTTCCTCCTTAATTTAAAACATATCATGTAGAGATGTGTATAAACTAGGGTGCCCGCAAGCTATAGAAAGAAACATAAATGAGAATTTTATTTTACGCCAACCCTCAATTCGGTTCCCCCCCAAAAATAAATGAAAAATCAGTTGTGAAAAATCCCAATCCAATTGATAAATGTGAACACGTGCCAGGGAATAATTGAACTTTTTGCCATTTAAACTACATGGGAAAAAGGTCCTTTCCTTAGAAAACAACGTTTTCTGTGGATGAGCTCAAAATCCGCCTCTTTCCGAATCTCTTCAGTTTTAAACGCACTATAAGGTGCTACTTTAGAACAAATAATGATTTTAGAAACTTTAAAATGGCGAATGCTTAAATATGGACTATAAAATTCATCGTACCTAGGTAGGTACTAGGAGTAATACTTTTTGATATAAATATTGAAGGAAATTCATCAAAACTACATTCTCGGCGGTTTTTAGGGTCGCTGATTGCAAATTCACTGACAAAAATCTAATTTTCAAAGTACCAAATACAATCTGACCAACTAAAACAGTTTTCCACAATATTTGAATGTTTGACCTGCAAAACAGTATTGGGGTTTTTTGGGGGTTGCTCATTACGAATATAAATCATATAATTATAAAAACAAAAAAATCATATTTGGAAAAGTCAGATCCAAAATACAGATTTTATTTTAATTTTAGATCAATATTATATTTGTCAATATTTGAGCATTCGTCATTTTGAAGTTTTTTAAATTATTATCTTTTCTAATACGGTACCTTTTAGTGCGTCTAGAACTAATTAAATTTGGAAATTGGCGGATTTCCTCAATCTCAATTTTATAAATCAGTGGTGTTATGGAAAACATGTTATCTGCCATTTTTGTTATTTTACAGGAGAAGCAAAAACGGTTTCGTTTTTATAATTGTGAATGTAGATTAGCATGTATCATTGCCATAGTTTTTTATAATCCAAAGGTATAATATAACACCACATCCTTTGATCAACTTAAAGTATTATTTATAAGTATTTGTGGCTGTTTAATACCAAATAATGCATTTTGAAATAAAGGCAGATAGCATGTTTTGCCATAACAGTGAAATGTCATAATCAATTTAAAAAAAAAATGTCAAAAGCCACAACCAAACCTTATTACAAAAGCTTAACCTTAACGTATAACCATATTATAAAAACCCCAATCAAGGTAGGCTAAAGCGTGTGTCTTTTTTTTGCGCCAACTATACTGTTTTAATTTGTGAGAAAAAAATATTTTCTAATTTTTTTATCTTAAACAGACGTTTTAAAAAATGGCTTCAACTTCTCTTAGAAATGAGATAAAGACAAGAATTACATCTCGAATTATACTTCAAAGATACCTCTAAATTATAGGTGTATGTTAAATATTTTGCATGTGAAAATGTTGAGACTTTTTATTTCTTAAATGCCCAAGAACCCAATTAAATACCTCAAGCTTTATTTTAAATAGAATAACCTATTTATTTTCTCATAGAATGATTAGTAAGACTATTTATTACAATTAAGTGTTATACAATATATTCCCAAAATAAGTAGTCTTTAAATTTTTCGAAAATTCGAATTTCTACAATCACATCATTTCGGCTTCGATGTTTACACATGCATCATTGTACGCGAACATGGTTATTTCTCGTCGCTGTGATAACGATTATAAAATTTATAAACCAAGAAATTTCAGTTTTAAAAGTTTACTTTAAAAGTGTTGATATCGTTGAATACTGAGACAAAAATTAAGAAATCATTATTGTAGTATTGCAGTATTGTAGTATTGTATTCATTGTCAGTATTGACATGTATTCTTCATACATGGCAACTGCGACAGAGTTACTGAACAAACTTGTAGAGTTTTTATTTTTTTGTCCTTTGCCACCAAAAAACATAACAAGATTTAGAAGATTTGCAAATTTGGACGAGTACCCGCAAGAAGGCAAGATTACACAAAAAAATAGCAAAAGCGTGGCAGCTATGAAGAACGGCAAAACTTCAGGCCCCGACAATATTAATTCAGCGCTACTATTTAGTTATGATAACGAATTATTAAAAAAAAACTAGTTAAGTAACATTCGCCATAACTGCATACTTTTGATTGTTATTTAATTATTACGTTACTCTAGTAGCAAACGTACTTATAAAGATATATTCACGGTATATCTGATTGTATCAGATATCTTATCGTGATAATTGTCTGGGATTATTTAGTTCATCGTGTGATAGCAAATCTAACAACCATTATAGTGAAGGGGGTGAAGTTCAACTTAAATAAGTCAGCGCTACTATTTACTTATGATAACGAAATATAGAAAACTAATTAAGTAAAATTCGCCATGACTGCATACTTTCGCGATTTTTAATTATTTAAGTATTTTACCGGTTTCAAGCTATTAAACCGGCTTATTGTTTACATTAATAAAAGTTGGCCTCATAAGTAAGCCATAACTGTATGCTGTATGTAAAATACAGCAAGGTAAGGTAATAATATATGTCAACGTCAACACTAGTCTAGAAATTGAAAACCAATTTTCATCTGAAATTTATTACAATGCACTTACCAAAGAAGTTGTGCACAAAATTACATTTTCACACATGTAGTATTCATCAGTTTTTAATTTGAATTTACCAGAAACTGCGATTTCAGGTTTGATAGATTGCATTCTTTTGCAATCTATTTCACCAATCACCTTCATTACCAATATTTCTTTTGACGGCGACAAAAAGCAGTTGTAACCATGACGCACATCAATCCGTAAATTCGAAAGTGAAATCTTGATGATAATAATTATGCAAAGAATAATAATTAAATATGTCTCTATTTTCTGATACAATCTTGAACATACCTCGGATGCAATGAATGGCATAACAGCCTTAGATATCTTGAAATCCTCACTATCGCTCGGACTTCATACTGACATCTGCGTCTGATATGACATTCATATTTTCAATTTGGCTGGTAGCTCTTTCAAAGTAATCCCCCTTAGCTCCAACTCTCGTCTTCGGTAATGATCCTTGACAAGAATTCAGGGTCATCAATAATTTTGTTTCACACTGTATAAATAAAGAGATACGGGGGGCTATCATTTAATTCCGATACTAGTCCCATAAAAGGAAATAAAAGTATATGTTTTCAATTTGGCTGCTAGCTCTTTCAAAGTAATCTCCCTAAGCTCCAACTCTCGTCTTCGGTAATGATCCTTGACAAGAATTCAACGTCATCCAGAGTAGGGCTGCCATACGTCCCGGTTTCCCGGGATTGTCCCGGTTTTTGGTTGATCTTCCAGTGTTCCGAAAAAAGGCACCAATTTGTCCCTCTTTATAAACTCTAATAGTAGATAACTAAAAGTTAATCATGTTGATCCATTATCGACTAAGTTATTGGCTAAGTGCACAAAAATATGGCCTATTGGAGTGTTTTGAAAATTTCAAAGTGATTTTATCTTATAATTTTCTTATTGCCTTTTACACCTTTTATAAGCTTTTGTAAGTAGTTAGTTGTGAATTATTTGTTCATTTCGTATTTTGTATTTCGTGATTGAAATATACTGTATACTTTTACTTTTGTACAATTTGTTATTGTTTATATACATTGTGTCCGTCACATACCTGCCATATATTAAGGGTGTGATCCTGAGGTCATATTAAGTCGATAATTAATTAAAAATATATATAAGTGACTTAAAATAAATAATAAACAGTAAACCATGGAAGATTACCCTTAATAAACCACAGAATACCAAATTTACGATATTTACTAAATGATATTTAAAAAAAAACCATAAATTCATAGTTAACTACATTTTATTTACAAAAAGTGAATAACCTATACCCAAAATAATTTAAAATTAAAAATACTTGCATTTCTGTAATTACGGAGTTTTTATATTAGTTCGCAAGAAATTTTTGACATAAAATAACCTCAGCATTACACCCTAAATATCTAGTAGGTATATAACAAGACACACTATATACAGGGTTGCCCACTTATCCTCGCTCGGAGCATTGCTGCTAGACTAATGAAAATTGAGGAAAACATCTAATTGGAAGTTATTGGACACATGATGTGCTACTTTTTAAAATTATTTTCGAGTATACAGAGTAGAGTGTATCACAAATCCGAGAAACAAAATTTAGTCTCTTTTTTAAATGTATCACCTTGTATATTCTTTAATTTTTAGAATTTGCTTTATGTGGGCTTCACAAATCATTTTTATTTTTGATATTAGATGCAATGTTGCCAAGTTGTTCACATTTTAATCAAATTAAACGAAAAATTATGGACGTAGAAAAATATTCAAAAAAACCTTATTATAAGAGATTAATGTAAAAATCTGCGTATGCAAGTACCCAAGCAATGTGCCAAAACCTACACAATATTTTGAGTCACGTAGAATACACAGGGTGTTCTGTAACAACGATACAATTTTGCTATTTTCAAATGGCTAAATCTATTTGTTTTTCAAACGGAACACATTGTATATATCATCATATTCTGAGTGCTCATCTAATGGTAGCTATTCAATGGTAGCATATGGACTGTAATCTAATAATACTTTTTAATAGGTAAATAACGATCAATCTCAATAAGTTACTACAAGGTGGAATTAAACGTTTTAAAAAAACAAAAACTACCAATCATATACTTAAGTGTAATAATCAAACAACAATTGAATTGTTTTCATTAGTATCTAATATGCATTGGTTCAGTTTTTATTAATTTATCTGGATTACTTTTATCTTGAAATTGTGCAATAATTATATAATATTATTAAAGAACCAATCTGGCTAGCTTTGGACGTACTTCTCCTAAGTGGCCCGAAAAAGTTTAGACAGCACTCTCTGTACTTAAATACACTGCACTTGAACATTTTTGATGACGATTTGTCGAGCATTCGCGATTTGAGACGTGCCCAACTTGAACACATAACACGCACACGTGTTGAGGTGTTGCACATGTTGCCCAAGACCTCAGAACTTTTGCTGGGCTGTGGTTAAGTTGCGTTCGACTCGAATATAGATTCCGGTTGTAAAACCTATGTGGTAACATCCGGATATTAGGACTCAAGCACTGGTGATTTGAGTAATTTAAGAACCAAGTAGTACCAGGTTCTTGAAATTTCGTATATTTACAAGTCTATCATTGTGCTCACTCACTGCCATATTTTCCCCTAAAAATTTTACGGTACATAACATTTGCAAAGTTCGCTGATGTTCATAACAATGTGCGGGTTAGGTAAAGATTAGTTAGCAGGACATTTAACATACATGAGCAATCTTGGGAGCTCAGCAAGAACATTACTATTAGCAGGCGACATGCATCGACATTAGATCACAGTTGTCCTGTTTATTTAAGAGTTTATTCCCAATATTGACAATAAATGCGGAAAGGTTTAAGAAATAGTAATTTGTATACCAATGGTTCAAAGTAGTGGTTTACAGACTTTGGTATACAAATTACTATTGTGGAATCTATGACGCAGTCGAACAAAAAAACACAAACTGAAGGAATCTGGCGATTGCGATGAGTGCTAGCACAAGGATTACAGATGTTGAGCATCTCTGGCATTCACATATGCACAATCATATACGAAATGCACGTCGACTAATTCAATGTTAGAGTAAACATACATATCGAAATTCGTGTAATTATGCACTAACCACAGAATATCAACTACAAACTGTGACAAAACATACGTCCACAACGGTAAGAAAATGCTATTTTTATTGTATGAAAAAAGAACTAAAAATTGAATATAAAATGCTACAAAATGTAATAATTCTCGTATCACATTTATTTTTTTATTACACAAACATAATCTATTATACACAAAAGACAATGTGGGTACTTTAATGTGGAAGCCGTGTATATAAGATTATTAGTTACGTGAAGTCAAATATTGAGTTTACAGTTGAAATCATTATGTAGAAACTATACATCAAAACTTTTTATGAATTATGTACTACCATTTCGTCTACTAAGAATTATTTTGAATCAAGTACCAAAATATAAAATGTGTAGTACTTGGATTTGGTACTAAATAATTCTATAGCGTAGTGCACGTTTGGACTAGGATTAATGTAATTATTCAGTTTAGCTTATTATAATGAGTTCTATTACGTTGTTCTACCAGTTGGACATGGTGCATTTTAATGCGTAAAGCGTGTTATCAAACGAGATATCAAATTTATTAGTATAAATGTGGATTTCGTTCAAAATGTAATTCTAAGTAGACGATTTGTTTTATGACCGTTCAAATTGCTGTAATTTAAAATGGGGGCTTAAGAATATTGGGGACCCGTTAGTTTTACTAGACGTAGAAGTTCAAACCTCAAATCTCACTCCGGAAGTAGTAAAGTGATCTTCTAATCGAACTCTGAACTAGTTTGTTGGCTTTTTCTGTATATAACCTATTACGCAATTTGTTGTGCACAGACCTATAGACAAAAATAAGCTATCACTTTCAACCGATCAGATGTTAGACTCTCTTGAAGAGTGGTATCTATTTTATCGCTAAAGTTAGCTTGACGATTAATAAAAAAACAAAATCGACGAAGTGCTTTATTTTGCTAGAAATGAAAGATACTTCTTCTTGAGTGTTATACTCAAGCGAGCGGGAATAATTTGTACCTAATTACTTTTATAAATGATTAATATTTATTGTTATATATTATATTATAGAACCGCTTGTTTGGCTGGCAAGTTTAAATCTTGCTTGGCCTGCCTCAAAGACCTGTATTCGAGCCCCAGTTCAGGTAATATATTTGTGAGAAATTGATACACTATACACTAAGAAATTAGTGGCATTCGCCGTTGGGAGCTCATTAACGGCACACTAGAGATCGGTGGTAAATTTCTAGAGTAACAAGCCCTAACTAAATATACACCCTTACGCAAAATCCCACGGCAGAAGAACCCCTTGATCGATAGCCACTTAGGGATGGCATATATTCTTAATGGTAAATTCTTAACAAAAAAGTCTAGTACTACTATAATATAATTTTAAAATAATTGTTTATATAAATACATCATCTTTCTGCTGATATGGCAAATTACTGTCGTCAAAGAGCGAGCCACCACACTTGAAAATTTTTACTACATGAATTTCGCTTCATCCATATCTGCTTAAGAGTAAACCTATACTGGATCGTCTGCTTCAGTCCCTATCCAATTATATTCTGCCGCAAAAGCAAGTGCGGCCACACCAACAATCTCCGCCCTAAGAAGAAATTGAAGTAGACGAGAAGATGCTTGTTTTCTATTGGGGGACGTGGCACAATATATCGTCGTTCTTTTACGATTGAAATGTAACGTTTGTACAGTCATGCCCACATAAATCTAGTACAAGAAATTAGGTTACAATAGCAATTTTACATAGCAATGTCAAATTGTTTGTACTAGATTTATGTGAGCATGACTGTACATCGATTGGTACATCTACTAATTTTACTCACAATCCGTTGAAAACATGTGCATTTATGCCTTTTAAAGCGATCGGGAAGTGACTCATTGTATAATGTTACTTCCTGGCTAACCGGGAATACACATTCCCAGCTAGCAAGTGTCACTGTCACTTTGATAAATCACAAAACTTTTAAAGTAAACTAAGAACAGTATTAAACTATTTACCATAATTAATATTGGCGGTTACATTACTATTATGATTGATATTGACTGATAACGACAAGCCATGCTTTTCCTGTAAATTATATTGCCGAGTGTTAGAAGTCGAAAGAATTTTTTATTGACAAAATATCAAATGTCAAAATGACAAATTGGTTATTTTTCTTTAGCAACAATTTCACAGCCCTTATTGATGAAATTAATTTATTACATTTTTATTAACCATGGTAGATTGTGAGTAAAATAGTATACAAACCTCGCGGGAAAGATCATTCCAGCCTCGTGCTTATAGCTACCCTCGGCGCTTCGCGCCTCGGTCATCTTAAGAAGCACTTGGCTGTAATGATCCGTTTCCCCGCTCGGTATGTAATATACTATTGTTGGTACTGGAAACAATCATGTTGACATTAAATAAATTATTTTAATAAAACATATACTTGGTTAAGTAGAACTGCATTAGTAAATTATCTTTTATGATAAATATCAAGGATCTGCTGCACGATACGAAAACGACTTCGCAGAAATAAATTTAGATCCATTTCTGGGTGGCAGTGAACATTAGAATACCTGGAACGTGATTATACAAAATGTTTAGAATGCATAAAATGTCGATTGTCCATGGCAATTATTGGACGCTGTAGCCCGGATAATTCAAAAGCACGGTTATATCAAATTGGTTATTACTGGGTTAAACACATAAAAAGATGCAGTAGGTTTATAGAAAACGAAACACGTTAAAACTTATTTGGATATACAGTCCGAAGTCCATTACGTATTTAACACTACAGTGCCAACATCCAACGTTAACTTCGTGTAGCTGAGAATAGGGCTGTCTCAATTTCAAATACACGAGAACAGCCATCAAGATAGAAGAACGTTTTGGAGAAAACAGTTATATAGGGTGACTTACGGGAAACTGACGTTTTTCAAATGTTAGAAGAAGATAAATTTAGAAAATAGTTATTTATGATATTAAGTGTTAAAAGTGACATTTTATATTGTGAGTGACACAACTGACATATTTGATTGAAAGCTGATTGCAACTTTTTTAAATACCTTGTGTTGCGTTTAATGGAGTTTCTAGAAGAAATAGTGTATGATATGCGTGTTAAAAGGATTTTATTTTGTTCGTTGTTGCTCCATTCGCTTCGCTCATTTCGCAAACTTCCCCACTCACAAAATAAAATCTTACTTTTAACACTTATATCATAAATAACTATTATCTAATGTATCTAATAAAGTACTTCATTATGCAACAGGGGTTGTATAATGATTTATTTCATTATACAACCAGTAATACAACCAGGTTGTATTTCAACCCCTTCATATACATTCTTAATAACTCCATTCATTATACATACAACATAATGCGGCCTCTTCAATAAAACTATGTGTAATGCTTTTCACATCTCTTTATTTTTCGCTTCCCTATGTACGCTGTCATTCTTATCTTTCATTCATTCCATGACAGTTGTCAGTGCAACTGCTATTTTTAATACCTGTTAGTATTTTAAAGGCATACATTTCCATGCTGTTAAAAGTTTAACTTTAAAATCAAAATTAACCATTATACATGGTTAATTTATAATTAAATTTATTTTCATGTTAAAATGTAATATAAAGATAATGTAGCAGAATACCATTTTTACTTTTAACACCTGTTTATAATATATAATATATACCTGTTATAATATATGTTATTAACTTCAAGAAGTTAAATTAGAATCGGGGTCATTACCTGATAAACGGTCACTTTACCATTTCTTGTTTTCAGAGTAGGTTAAATAAAAGCGACGAGATTTGGCGATCAAACTCTTATCATAGGTGAGCGATGGCGCTGAGGGTGTAATAAATAAACAAAATGCCTATTAAAGGCATAGTCCATTTTGGACCGTGACATCATACCTATCTAACAGCTCTACAGATTTGTATTGTACTCGTTAATTACCGGCACATTACCTGTGCCGTCTGATCAATTTATAATCTTCTAAGCATCCTAACAAGGATATAGTATATGAACAAGATTATCTTTTTCTCTTCTTCGCGTCTTTGTTACTTATCTTTTTTTCTTCTTCTCTTCTTCACTTCTTTCTCTTTCTCTTCATCTTTCTTTTCGTTTTCTCGTCTACCCTTTTCTCTCCTGATCAATTTATAATCTTCAAAGCATCCTAACAAGGATATAGTATATAATTTTTTTTTCTCTTCTTCGCGTCTTCGTTACTTCTCTTATTCTCTTCTTCACTTATTTCTCTTTGTCTTCATCTCTCTTTTCTTTTTCTCTTCTCCCTTTTTCTCGCAAATAAGTGATAAAAATGGCACATTTGCTCCCAAGGGAAAAAAATCTTGCCATGTCAATCAACGGTCATAACTCTATTTAGTAAAACAAAGAAAACATGTTCCGAAAATTTTCAAGTAGAGCACATTTTTATCATTAGTTTTAATACATATTACGAGGCTGTTCTTTTTCCGCTGAGCCTATCTAGCAGGTTGTGATATTTTGTAACCATTTTTTTTTACACTTTGATAACATAGTTATTTACTTAGTTTTAATTTATAGTTAAAGTTGTCAAACATACTTGGAGGTTTTCAAAATATATGCTTTTGAAATAATGCCTTTCCCAACCAATCATGGAGTTGAATAAATGCTCTTTATCTACGACTAATTTATAACGTAAGCATTATACTTGAGGTTTTTGCAGTATAATGCTATATATTATTCCCTTAGGGAATAATGACTAGGGATTAATAGTCCTTATTCCCTCTTGCACACCAATTACAAAATTTCTCAAATTAAATAATACCACGGAACCAAAATACACAAGCTCAAAAGTGTCACTGTCAAACGCGTAGTGTTTGTGGATTTGTTTTGAGATGGATGAAAATAAAGAGTATGTTGCTTGTACACCTTCAGAAATTGTACAACTAGCTACAGCAACAACATCTATCTTGATACCGGAAACATCTAAATCCATTTACAATAAAACGTACGCAACCTTCAACGAATGGCGTCTTCGAAAGAACGCAAACTCATTTTCCGAAAATATTCTACTAGCCTATTAGGTCGTAGATAAAGTAGAGTATACTACTCGCAATAATGGCTATTATTACCTCGGACGTTACTCCCTCGCCGCTTACGAGGCTCGGTTCGTAAACATTCCTCGGGAATAATAGCTATCATTATTGACTCGTGGTCGTAATCTACTATTATTCAATATCATGATTCCTTGAATTGATCCTTTGATCGAGCTGTGATTTATTACAATTTCAATCGTGGCTTAAGCTGTAGAGAATATTTTGAAGAAATCTATCAAGTGTTTGATGACAGGTCGTATTCATTAGTTACCATAAAGCGGTGGTACAAACAATGAATATCAACTTAGTCGACTTTCGTTAAATTACAACTTTCAGAGCCCAAAACGGTAGTTACCGAAAAGAATATTAGTCTTGTACGAAACATGATTCAAGCTCACCGTTATGTTACTACCAGGAGTATTAAAGCAATCTATAAGATAGGTGTGAAAGCAATCGATGCCATTTTACACAATCAGTTGATGGTATGTAAGCTTTGTGCGTGGATGGATCCCTTTGTTGGATTCCCTACAATTCGACCCCAGTTCAAAAAGAAGACCGTATGGTATGGTGCATATCTACACTGGATCGCAGTGACTATGGATCGTCTCATTTGGTGTACACAATCATTACAGGTGATGAAACGTAGATATACTGCTATGATACCGAAAGAAAGCAACAGTTGACGGTTTAAGTCTTTGAGAACGAATCGGTTCCAACAAAAGTTATTCATAAAAAAAGCCCAAACAAGAAGATGGTCGCCACATTTTTTGGAATCAAGGATATGTTTCCACTGTATCATGGGAATATCGTCGAACTGTTAATGCTGAATGCTACATTACAGTTTGTTTTCGGTAAGTTCTTCCAATTGTTCGCGGAAGACACCCTAGAGAAAATATCATCTTACACATCTTATAATAGATAGAGTATTTTCCCGAACCACTGATGTAATAGGTCATTCGCCATATAGGCCAGACCTAATAGCTAATGATTTCATTTTATTTTCGCGTGTAAAGAATAAGTTACGATATTTACGTTTTACATGCGTACTGGGGGAAGGAACAGAACCGTACTTAATACATTGTAACATTGTAAACAAAGAATGGACGAGATTAAAGTAATGTTTACCGCTATTAACAGCAAACTGGATGAAATGAATGAAACACTGGAATACCTGAAGGAAGAAACGGTGGATATAAGAAGGGCAAACAAGGAATTGCGTAATGAAGTGAAAGAACAAAAAAGCGAGTAGAAAATATGCAAAGAGAACTAAATCGCAAGGACGTGATTATTAGCGGATTGGAAGACAAAGAGCAGGAAACAGAAGTAGAACTAAAAAACGAAATTAATAAAATATGCAATAAAATTGATATAGAGATAATTACTGACGTCGACATAGATAAGGTGAGAAGAATTGGAAAATACAACAACCAGAAGAAAAGAGCCGTAGTCCTAAAACTGGTAAGAGGATCCATGGAAAGGGAAATACTAAAAAACTCTAAAAAGTTACAAGGCAGTATGGTATGGATAGACCAAGACTACCCAAAAAATATGATGGAGAACAGGAAAAAACTAATACCGTACATGAAGCAAGCCAGGGAGCATGGACATACGGCCATACTGAGGTACGACAAACTAATAGTAAACGTTGCAATTTATGATCCCGAAAACGGAAGTAATGTTGAAACCAAAAAACTGAAAACCTAGGACAGACAACGTACAAAAAGAGGGGACAAGCAGACAGATCCTATGAAGCACAAAAGGAGATTGAAAAAATTAGACAGACCAAACAAAAAAACTAATAACCAAAGTTAAAAACGCGGGTGACGGGGAGAAGGGAGAAAGTAGAGGATGCAAGGATTCTAAAACAAGGACAAGTAAACACAAAGAAAGATGGAAACTAAGAACGTGAAACATCAGAGGAATGTATGGGAAAGAAATTGAATTGGAAGAGGAATTTGAAAATTGAAATACTAACAATAACAGAGACAAAGAAGAAAGGCACTGGATAAATTAAAACAACGAAAGGGCACACAATGATATACAGTGGAGTAGCAGTAGAGCAAAGAGCAGCGGCAGGGGTTGCTTGCCTAATAAGCAGGGAGAAAGAAATAAAAATAGAATCATGGAGGGCGGTAACAGAAAGAATACTCACAACAAAATGAAGGAAAGAATAACGGTGATAGCTGCATACGGACCAAATGATGACGCAAAAGTGTAAAAAAAGAGCGAATTTTGGGACAAATTGGCAGAAGTAACGGGAGAAGCTAAAGGGAAAATATACAACGCAGGGCAGAATATAAAAAGGGAATAGGAAGGCACGGGAAAGCACTAGGAATGATAATGGAAAGAGAGTGCTTGAATTCTGCCGCTTGCATAATATGGCAATCACAAATACATATGTTCAGCACAAATGCATACACTAATTTACGAGAGAGGTAAAGTCGAGAAATCAATCATAGACTATATAATTACCGACGAAGATAACCTAAAGGATATAATAGATACAAAAGTAAGGCAGGGGCCAGAAATAGGTAGTGATCACTATTTAGTAGAAACAAAAATACAGAGAGAAAACAGCCCCAGGTTAATCATAATAACAAGGGGAACCCAAAAGCATCGACAATAAGATCATATAAATTGCAAGAAGCAGAAATAGCACAGAAATTTAAGGAAACGATCGAGCAGAAAATGAAAGAAGCAAGTGACCAAAGACGGCAACTAAATATCGAAGAGAGATGGACAAGGTGGAATAGTACTTAAAACAGCAAAGGCAACATGCCGAATTAGATACAAAAACAACAAGAAGCAAACAGCACGGTGGACAGGAGAAATAAAAGAACATATACGACTAAAAAAGAAAGCATGGCAGAAATATTTGAAGGCAAATACGAACATAAGCTATGATGAGTATAAAAAAGAAAGGAAAACTAGTAAGGATATGATTTAGAGGGCAAAAAGTGAAGAGTGGAAAAAATTTGGCGAAAAGATGGAACAAGACGGTAAGACGAACATAAAATTATTCTATAGTGCAATAAGGCCAAAGAAGAGTTTTCCAAAAACAAAAGCTATAAGAAACAAACAGGGCGACCTGTTAACGAATAACGAAGAGATCAAACACAGATGGAAAGAGTACTTCGAAGAATTATTGGACAGCGGAAAAGACAAAGAAGAAGACCCCGAAGAAGTGCACGAATTGGAAGAAGTAGAAGAGAATGAAATAACGACAGAAGAATTCGAAGAAGTAGTAAAGGAACTAACGAGTGGAAAAGCAGCAGGAATCAACGGAATAAAGGCAGAGATGATAAAGAACCTCGGAGAACACGGAAGAACACCACTATTGGAGATAGTCAAACAAGCCCGAAGAGAGGAAACAACACCATTGGATTGGCAAAGTTTCATAATACTACCAATACACCAAAAAGGTGACATCAAAGACTGCAATAACTACAGGGGCATTACCCTAATAAGTGTCGTAATGAAGATTTACGAACAAATAATAAGAGACTGAAAACCGTAATCGAAAAGCAAATCGCAGAAGTACAAAGCGGATTTAGAAAAGGTAGAACGACACAAGGTCACATCTTCACAATAAAACAAGCAATAGAGAAGACGCAACCCCAAAACAAACCAAAATTCCAAGGATTTATCGACCGAAAAAAAGCGTTTGCACGTTTCCCAGAGAAAAACTGTAGGAAGAACTAAGAAACAAGAAAGTCAGCAATAAAATGCGTAACATCATCAGGAACATATACGACAGAAATAGCAGCGTAACAACTTATAACGGACAGCTTACCGTTTTTAAAACAAAGAACGGTTTGAGACAAGGAGGAGCTTTAAGCCCAACACTGTTTATCATCTTCATAGACAGAATAATAAGGAAATACGACCAAAATATCAGAAGACTGACAGTAGGATAGCGAAACATGGAAAAAGTTGAAATATCAACAGGAGTGTTCGCAGATGATGTCGTATTAATTACATAAACAGAAGACAACCTACAGAAGAAATTGGAAACATGGAATGAAGAAATTAAAAAAGCGGGCATGGAAATTAACGTAGACAAAACTAAAGTTATGACCTAGGAGAACAAAACGCAATCAAAATAACAATAGATAACATAGCAATCGAACAAGTAACCAACTTCCAATATCTTGGGGTCAAAATTACTTGCAGTGGGAAAATGAACGAGGAGATAAATAGAAGAATCGAAAAATCAGCGAAGATGTACCATGCATTAAGAACAACCATTGTTAATAACAAAAACATATCAAAACAGACAAAAATCCGAGTATACAAAACTATCTACAGACCAATACTGACATTTGGTTGCGTGACGTGGGTAATGACAAGGAACGACAAATCAAAGATACAAGCGGCAGATATTCGATTCCTAAGAAGAGTACGAGGAGTAACCAAAATCGACAGGATGAAAAGTGAAAAGATCCGCGAAGACCTAGAAATAGAACCAACGCTAAAATTAATAGAAACAAAATAACAAGGTTGGTGGGGACATCTTAATAGAATGGGGGAAGATAGGCAGGTCAAAAACGTATGGAAGGCTATGCAAACAAAAACCAAGAAAAGAGGGCGACCCAGCAAGACGTGCAACAAGTGCATCAATAATGGAAACAATTAATCGAAAAATAAAAACAAACTTGAAGACCTACACCGCACACAGCGGTATATATATATATATATATATATATATATATATATATATATATATATATATATATATATATATTTTCATTTTACATCGGCTTAAAAATGAAATAAAAAACTTATCGCTCGAAGATCAACGAAAATGTTTTGAAGATTCGTTTTTACGAATGCAAAAATGCATTGACTGTGTAGGGGAATACTTATAAATATATTAATAAATGAATTATTTAATAATTAATAATTAATAAATTATATTATATATAATAAAATTGTGTATTAGTTTACTAGACTCGGTGGAAATAGAAGAGCCCTCGTATCTAGTAAACTTCAACTTACGAAATAAAAAATGAAAAACTAACAGCAGTACGTTCAGATGAATGTTAAGTTTTGTCCCAAAATTCCTTTTGAGTTTTGACTTTAGAGTGATGCAGACATAGTACCTATACAGGGTGTCTCAAAAGTGACGCCCGTGGTTTGGGATTTGATTCAGGGGGTTAAAAACCAATTGAAAATCAAGAGTGGAAAATTTTCCGTTTGTTCCTCGTTATAGAGTTATAGATAATAATATATACAATACTATTTCGACCACTTCGCAAAATACGATTTCGATTAATGCATTTTGTTAAATCTGTCACCTGTCAACTGTCAGATTTGACAATTAGTTTGACAAATGTGAATAATATCTTGTTTTTTAATATAATTATATTTAAAAAAGTTGAAATGTTAATTTTTGGTTTTTTATCAATAACTCGATAACGAGGGACAAACGGAAAATTTTCCACTCTTAATCTTCAATTTGTTTTAGCCCCCTGAATGAAATACCAAAAGCACGGACGTCACTTTTGAGACACCCTGTATATACTCAAACGTTTTATTGTAAACGGAAATGGAAATCCTATATTTGTATAAAAAGTATGTTTCTGAACGATTATATCCCTTCGTCCAGGTAAATTATGAATGATAAGTAAAAATAGATACGGCTCCATCAGGGCCAAGTGTTTTCTCCGGTGAAAATGAAATCTCAACGTTTGCTTTCTCCCAGAGCTCGCGCAAACTTGTTACATCGAGAGTAGTGTTTACTTACGAGCTTACACGAACTATGTGACACATTAAATTATTTGCGAGTACATAGTTTTATCGGACGCGTGCGTTGCAATCTATTTGGGGAGACTTGCCGGTCCGAAACAGAAAGTCGGCTCAATGGTAGCGCGCCAAACTCGCCAGTTTATATATCGTTAGTAGCGCGCGCGAACTCGTCTCAGTATAAGTACACCTCGCTGGTAAGTTAAATGACAACAAATGCAATATGCGGTGTGAATTTACATAAAGAAGTGCTTTGTGTTGTGCTTAGATTGCGTTTATCTCGCGCAGGAACTGTTGTTCATCAGTGGATAATGTTCGTATTCACCTTGATTCGTATTAATAGGGAATGCTATGTTAGTACGGTTACGGTGTGTTTATACGTGCAGTTGTAATTGTGCTGTAGGAATTGTCGTCCACACGTGGTGTTAAAATAATTCTGAATGAATTCGTTCTTTGGCTACCACAAAGTCGGCCAGAGAAGATTTTAACCTATTTTGTACGTATTAGAAAGCTCCTTTCTCTCTCAGAACTCATAAACAACTCTGAATGGTAATTAATATCATATTATATTCAACGATGCTTTATGAAACTTATTGAAATTGAAATTAATGTTTAAAGAGAACACATTCTAGTAATGAAAGTAAGTTTAATGATCGTCCTGCTTTTCATATTATAGTTACGTGCGGATGTCTACTAATTAAAACTATAATTTGGAGCTCGCTCGTAAAAATCATATACGTTGTTAACGCATCGTACATTTATTTTTATTGTCATGAAAATTAGGTACGTAAATTCTATTTTATCGATTTTAAATATCGCAAAATTGTTTTATTTTTATTTTGTAGATTTCATAAGCATGTAATCTAATGCGAAATACGTTAATATTCAAATATGATATATGTGAATTATGTTAGAGTAATAGATAATCTGTTGTATGTATCTACGCATAGATACATCTGTTGTTAGAAATGTAATATTGTTATAAACATATCATTATGATATTAATGAGACAGTTTCTTCACTTAACACGTTTCTTTAATACGAAAACACGAGACATATTTAATCAATGATTTGTGAGTACGTGAAATTATATTAATTTTGTTATGAAAAGCAATACATTAATATACATTATGTTAAGATAATTATCTCTAAAAATCAATGTTAAATCTTTAACTTGAGTTAAAATACTAAACGTTTTTCATATCACATACAGTGTGATTCAAATTAGACTTCGAATTAGACAAATTAGAGGGCATGCAGATTGTGTTATAATAGTGTGGATTTAAATTTAAATAACACAAAAGTATTTTCAGAATTTTATAAATATTATAAATAAAAAGAAACTTTCTGAAACGAAGAAAATATTTTCATGAAATATTTCGAATTCGAAAGTTTTTACGTAAAATATGAGTGCATGAATTAGTGTGAAGAGTGTCCTTTCGCAACTTTATTGTTCACCTTCCTGCAGCTGAAAAATGCTGCATTAGAATTAAAATTTGAAATTGAAATTTGAAAAGACTTTGAAAAAGGTCAACTACTGTAAGTGTTGACGAACAACTGCAGTTATTAATATATTTTGTCATTAATAATTATATATTCATAGTAAAATGTGGTACGTATATATTTGAAACATATTTTAGAAGTTAAAAATAATACAAAACTATGTGAATTGTAGAAAATAATATTTCGTAGCACCTTCGTTTACTGAAAAAATAAGATGAAATTGATTCTTTAATGTTTTTGTTTTAAAATAAATAAATAAAACTTAAACATTGCATACAGAGTAGTTATTGATGATATAAAAATCATAAACTTGGAAAACAAATCCGTAGAATAGTTTTTAAAACAAATAATTTCGTTTTTAGTTTTGATACATTTAAAAATGTCTATTGGTTATCACGCGATATGCTTATATTCGATATTATACAGTCTGTTTGATTTATTGAGACACAGTAAATATGTATTTCGATTATTAGTACAGATAGAAAAAAAAGTTGAAGAAAAAAGTTTTAGTACTCTATGTCGTCTTTAATCCTAATTTCAGAAGAACAATTGAAAATCAAATAAAGACGTGAAAGCTATAAGCTTATAAGCTAATTGTAATTCATAGCAACTTAATTATTGGCAATTGTCGCGTTATTTGTATAATAAAGTGACTTATGTGGTATCATTATAAAGCTAATGTTATTGCCTATTAGAAATAACCAAAATATACAGGGTGTTCCATTAAATAAAATTAAGCTTATAGCTTTCTCGTGTTTATTTGATTTCCAATTGTTCTTCTGAAATTCGGATTAAATACACGACTAAAAGTACTAAAACTTTTTCTTCAACTTTTTTTTCTATCTGTACTAATAACCGAAATATTTGCTGTGTCACAATAAATCAAACATAATGTATACGTATTATATATGGTTTTCGTCCGCTGCGAGTGGCCTATGAACATGAAAATAATGAAAATCATTTGCTCCAGGGCAAAATTCGTTTACGGAAAAAAATAAGATAAAATTGATTTTTCTATTGTTTTTGTTTGATAATAAATAAATGTTACGTAAACATTGCATAAAGAGAAGTTATCGATGATATCAAAATGATAAACTTAGAAAACAAATATCGTAGAATAGTTTTTAAAACAAATAATTTCGTTTTTAGTTTTGATACATTTAAAAATGTCTATTGGTTATCACGCGATATGCTTATATTTGATATTTCATACGTATTATATACGGTTTTCGTCCGTTGCGAGTAGCCTATGAACATGAAGATAATGAAAATCATTTGCTCCAGGGCAAAATTCGTTTACTGAAAAAAATAAGATGAAATTGATTTTTTTATTGTTTTTGTTTGATAATAAAAAAATGTTACGTAAACATTGCATAAAGAGTAGTAATCGATGATATCAAAATGATCAACTTAAAAAACAAATATCGTTGCATACTTTTTAAAACAAATAATTTCATTTTTAGTTTTGATACATTTCAAAATGTCTATTGGCTATCACGCGATATGCTTATATTCGATATTTTACACGTATTACATACGGTTTTCGTCCACAGCGAGTAGCCTATTAACATGAAAATAATGAAAATCATTTGCTCAAGAGTAAAATTTAACAGCTGAAAATTGTTGCAATTTATAGAATAGAAAATAAAGTTATATGCATGCATATGTAAATCAAATTCGCCTGAGTTAAGCAGTAAAATGGAAAACGCGCCAGACAATAAACAACAACACAACAATACACATTTATATCAACTTCGCTAAAATATGAATAATTTCCATAAATCTGATATTTATGCGTAAAAAATAAAACGTATCGCATTGATGAATAAAATATTTATTTAATAAAAATCGATAAAATTTAAGGTTGATTAAACCCAAGCTTTTTTGTTTCACAGTTGATGTGTAACAAATCAACCTTGTGTTTATTTTTTAATTTAATATTACAATGTTTACATGTATATGTTTACATGTTTTAGCTTGTGAATCAACGAACCTGATTGAAGGTTCGTTGGTGAAGGTTGGTAGTGACCACTGTCAGTGTTATCAGTGCTACTGACGAGGTAAAACAGTTTTAAAATAAAAAATAAAAAAATTCTTAGATTTCTCATATTAAGATTGTCAATATAAATAAAAAAAGTTCTATACTTCCTTAATTTTCTTAAAATTTCCATTTGCGACCGGTTTCGGTGTTTAAACCATTTTCAGGCAAAACTACAATAGATTTTAATATAAATATAAATATTACATGCTACTTTTCATAAAATATACATTGTTTTAATAAATTTATTTCACACAAACTACATGCTGACTTATTCTAGCTATGCGTTTACATGATATAATCTAGTGTGTTTTTAAATTGTATTTCGCTAATGTGTGAGTGTTGTATTTTAGAGATTTGTTATTTGTTAGATGTTGATGATTAATTTTAATTTTTTTTCTATTTTTTTTTAATTAATGATCAACACCTAACAAATAACAAATCGCTAAAATACGACACTCACACATTAACGAGATACCATTTAAAAATACACTAAATTATATCATGTAAACTCATAGCTCGAATAAGTCAAAATGTGTGAATAAAATTTAAAAAAAAAATGTAAATTTTATGAAAAGTAGCGTGTTATATTTATATTTATATTAAAATCTATTGTAGTTTTGCCTGAAGATGGTTTAAACACCGAAACCGGTCGCAAATAAAAAATTAAGAAAAATAAGGAACTACAGAACTTAATTTTTTTTTATCTACGACTAATTTATAATGCAAGTATTATACTTCTACAAAATGGATACTTGAGGTTCTTGCAGTATAATGCTATATATTATTCCCTTAGGGAGCAATGACCAGGGATTAATTGTCACTATTCCCTCTTGCACTCCAATTACAAAATTTCTCAAATTAAATAATACCATGGAAACAAAATACACAAACTCAAAAGTGTCATTGTCAAAGGCGTAGGGTTTGTGTATTTGTATTAAGATGGAAAATGAAGAGTTTTTTTACTTGTACAGCTCCAGAAATTGTACAACTAGCTATAGCAACATCTACCTTTATACCGGAAACATCGAATTCCATTTACAATAAAACGAACGCAGCCTTCAACAAATGGCGTCGTCGACAAAACGCAAAATCATTTTTCGAAAGTATTCTACTAGCCTATTTAGTCTTAGATAAAGTAGAGTATACTACTCGCAATAATGGCTATTATTACTTCGGAATTATTATTATTATTTATTTATTATTATAATTATTATTTATTTATTATTATAATTATTATTACCTCGCCGCTTACGCGGCTCGGTTCGTAAATATTTCTCGGGAATAATAGCTATCATTATTGACTCGTGGTATAATCTACTTTTAATCCCGGAAACAAACACGTTGATCAAAACAGCCGTTCTTAGGCCACGTGCGATTGTTAATCATCGTTGACCATAGTTCAGTTGTCTAGGATACAATTGTTAATACAATGGTATCTTTAGAAACTGTATTTTATATGTGCACTATGAAATAATCAGCACATGCGTAAAATATTGTAGTTGCAAATCTTGAATTATTTGAGTTGGGTAATTAATTTTATAATGTTGAAATTTCCCAACATTGCACACAACATCTCGCACACTTAAAAAAATACCAAATATTTCAGATAGGCAATTTCCACGTTACTACGAAGTTCTACATATGCCTAGGATAAATCATTCACACGCATAAAATATTTCCAACATTCTTAACGAAAAAATACAGCCTGGAACAGTCAGTATCAAAACAGGTTGGGAAAGACTGGCCTAGCATAGGTTGATGTCGTTTTCGTCTATGAATTCTATGACAGAAATTCCCTGGAAGCAATTAGAGAAAACCAGTACTTATTTATAAGTCATCATTATGATATCAAGTTAATTTTTATCTATAGTTTACATATAATTAATATGTATTGGCATTATAAATCGTGTGTCTTCAAACTTAACTACAAGGAATCCAACTTATGTTTATACATATAACTATTTTAACTTAGAAATGTATCAGATTGATTTATTTGCTAGGTTTTTTATAGACTTAAAAAAGTAATACGGGATCATCAAATGCCTTTCTCCTTATTCTCTATTGTTACCCAAATTTACTCCAATTACTCATGCCAATGAGTCATGGCAATAATAGTAACAAATAAAGCGATTACCAAGTTTACATTTTAAAAATGATTCAAGTTTAAATTTTTACAGTTTTAAATTTTTATTTTTATATTTCACTATTTATATTTTATTAGCAGTAATAGACGTATTTGTTACTGGCCATCGACCAAAATGTGCTTCTGCCATGGCGTTTGTGTGAATGTGTGTTAGAGTTATTATTACTATAGATTTTAGAAAATGATCTTCGATCATTAGATCGCCATTAGCGAGGTCCCAACAGCAACATTACGAGTTTCACAAACACATATATACAATATGAATTTTACAGGGTCTCGCGTGACATGCCTGCCATACGTTAAGGGTGTAATGCTGAGATCATTTAAGTTAAAAATGTCTTACGAACATACAGTCGTTTATACTGAGATCATTTAAGTAAAAATGTCTGACGAACGTCATTTATGCTCACATAAATCTAGTACAGACATATTTATATGGCTATATAAAATTTGCTGTTGTATCTAAATTTCTTGGACCAGATTTATGTGAGCATGATTGTATATCAAAATCTACTTAACTTTGAATTTATTGTTTTTTATTAATGTAATTTATTGCATGTCATAAATATGTTCTGTGATTGTACCTAAACAAATATGTTTTCCATTGTCTGTAATTTGTATATTTAAAATAAGTATTATCATAATATAATGATAATTAACAAAAATATTATTGAAAAAAACAAATATATTATATCAATTGACAACCACAATAGATAAACAATTGTATTGGGTTGCTTTAAATATGTACTACTCGTAAATCTGGTTGAGACAACACAATACTTTCTCCCTGTTCCCGAAACTTTACGTTATTTGTTATTCTTAATATTATTTACATAATTACTATTTAATATTCATCCAACTACAACTTTTAGTTATAAGCAATTTGTATACAAAATGTATACAGTTTTCGATTATCATTAACATTTTAAATATATTAATAATAAATTTAAATGATGCCGCCGCAGTCGAGAGTTTCTAAAAATCACAAAATGATAAATCGTGTGACATTTATCAGGACAGAGCAATCATATACTTAACGAATAAATATCTAAAGCACGTGGTTTAAATGAATTAATAATACCATTTTCTGTTTGAATCCGCTTTTTTAAAACCTTTTCAGAAAGGTTATGAATTTTTTTTTTCAATTATTTAATTATCTTGAGTAAATGATCTGACTCTTGAAGTTACCAAGACATTCTAGGAATGTTGCTGCCGCTGAGATTTTCATAGACTTTTGATGTTAGTAGAAACCATAATTCACGTTATATTTTATATATTATGATAGATAAAAGTTATTTAGAATAATACAACATACAGTATAGTTGCAGATACTAATAAACCGATAAACTTAAAATTTAACTCTACATTCATACCTAAGTATACTACGTAGTGTTTATAATTTTGTATAATTATTGATCTGTAGATATTATACCGGGCTTTTTTTTTCTTATTACACATATGATGGACCATGTATAACTGGTTGCCTGCATCTACCCGCAAGGAATTTCCTATGTGTAATTCTAAAAAAAATAATACTCAACGCATTAGCGGCGTCGGTGCAAGCAACCTGTCAATTCTGGCATATGTTACACATAGAGGTTATGTTTTTATTCAAGGCAATACACGACAGGGTTTTTGAAGACACGCAGAGTATTCGTAATGTATTGAGGATTTATGCCATTACATGCAGTACGTATACGGCCTTTCAATTCATCTACGTTATGTATTTGTACGTCATTAAAAATTTTACTTTTCAGGTAACCCCAAAGAAAATAATCATTTGTTGACATATCAGCTGATCTTGATACATTACAAATACTCTCGTGTATTGTCTTGAATAAAAACATAACCTCTCTGTGTAATATATGCCAAAATTGACAGGTTGCCTGCAACGACGCCGCTAATGCGTTGTTTTTTTTTTTTAGAATTACACATAGGAAATTCCTTGCGGGTAGATGCAGGCAACCAGTTATACATTGTCAATCATATGTGTAAAAACGAAAAAAAGCCCGGTATATGTTTTTATATGTGTCTATTAAATTAAAAAAAAAATCCTCGGAAAAAAAAGTTGACGGAAATACAATTTTTGGGTTCACATTATAACGAAATGGCTATTTACAAAACAAAATGTTTGTCCGTATGTGTGTATGCGCACATATGTGCCTATGTGCGTATGTGCCATGGATTTTGTCCACTCGACAAATCAAGAATGAAAAGAATTTTGGATGAAAAGTTCACATCTAACAGTTTTGCAACCTAACTAAAAATGTCTCTTCGAAATTGTCATTAATTTGAATCTTAAATCTTAATTTGAGTCTTTGGAATATGAATATTTTTTAAAACAGACTTGGCATGTGAAATCATGTTCATCTGGTTTTTATGTAATATCCATACTATGACAGCTAATCATATAAATCACTTTTAATTCGCTAGACGATAAGTCTAAAGATCAGTCTTATCTCCAATGTATCCAAGAAATCTATGTACTGCAAAATTAGTCGTGTTGAATACGATTTTTTAAATCTAATTTTAGATTGACTTTGGAGGTTAATCGTAATAAAAAATATACTTAAAATTCTTAAAATTAAGGGCTACATACAGTAATGAAGCGTTGGTGCACGTGTTCGGAATTAAGAATAGATCATGAATATTATTTGTATGTCATTTAGGTACTAAATATTGTTGCCAATTCAATTAAATAAATCAATCAAGTCTGAGAATTCTGTCATGAAAAACATTAAAACAGCTAATAGGTTTAATTATATTCCCTTAATAGTCTAAACAATGTAAATTTATTTTAGCATATTTTAAGCCTAGTTCATGCACTGGCGATTTGCGATTTGCGATTTTTGTTCTGATTGCTATAGTATAAGTTCCCGCGTAAAATGCTTTCACATTTAACCAATCGGAAGAAAAATCGCAAATCGCAAATCGCAAATAGCAAATCGCTTGTGCATGAACTAGGTTCTAAGCGATCGGAAGCATCCCTGATTAGATTTTATATACAGTAATGTATACAACGTAGTATCAATATTCGTTTGTTGTGATATTCTCAGAGATTTATAGTATGCCTTTATCTTTATCCTTACAATACCGAGAATTATGTAAGTAAAATTAGGTACATAGCTTAACAGAATGTTAAGATAACTGCCCAAAATGAATTGATGTTTAACTCTTGTCATTTAGCAACAGAAGAAGTTTGAAACGAACCAATGAGAAATAATTCCAATTTATGCCTACAACAACCTGCCTACCCTTGCAGCAACAAAACAATTTTGCAATACCTTACCATAAACCATATACATGTCTACATACTCTTGATTAGTCAACGTAATTTACATTTCGATATTCAATAAGATAAGGCCAATATAAACTGCAATAGCCATTTATGGTATAAGTGAATAAAGTCGAATTTTATCCACGAAAAAACAGTTTAGCGCAAGAGGCGAAGCTGAGTGCGATAATGTTTTCGAGAGGATAAAATTGCTTTATTCACGTGTATCATACAAGAATTTTTCCAATTCGTTATCGGAATTGAAGAATTTGCCTAAAGTGTCACATCGTCAGGTGACAACGAAAATTTCAAGGATAGTGCGAATATACCTATTTTTTTACTTTATTCACATTGTCAATGATTATAGTGAATAAAGTGAATATGTAAACATTTTATTCACCCATTCGATTAAATTATTGTTTTAATGATGAAATTCAATATACATATTAAGCATTTTAATAATGCGAATTGGAAAAAAAAATGTTTCACGTTAGTTTTGACATTCAACATTTATTATCCAGAGCAAACATTGATTTTATTTTTTAACGTGTTTATAAACGGCTCTAGTTCTTATGGAAAGCATGCAAAATAAAAATTATTGCCATATTTACAATATATGTGGTTATATTTACCATAGGTTAAGCATTGTACGCACTCTTAAATAACACCCTATATAAGGGGAGAGTATTGTTTTCATGAAAATTTTCGATTTCCAGATCTCAACGAAAATATGATTTTTGAGGTCATCTGAGTCTATAAGAACATTTTCGGTGGGACGCGATAAAAAAGAACTCAAGGTAATAGAAGAAAATTATTAAATGAAGATTTTTGAAATGTCTAGAAACGGTTTTGGAATATATCGAAAAACAAAAGTGGGTGTTTATCTCTTTTAATCTTTTTGTCTTATATCAACAATTCCGAAAATAATACACAGATATTTAAAAAATACTTTGATTAAAGTTAAAGACGATCTTAAACTACGGACAAATATATGTATATATATATATATATATATATATATATATATATATATATATACAGGGTGGAAACTTTAACTGGAATAAAATTCATAACTTCGATATAGGCGATTTTTGCAAAAAATCCCGAAACACGCTAAGTATTGTTTTTTCTTGCCCTCATTTCTATGTATATGCTGCTTGTTTATCTGTTCCCGGAAGAGCGCAACCACCTCTGACTTTTTTTTTTCAAATGGAAAGGTATGTCAAGTGACACCTCGTTTGAAAGGTCTCTGCGCAAGTAATACAACACACTATTTATTTCTTGAATATTTACAAATCCCACGTGATAAAAAAAAACACTTTTATAACTTGAATACTATTTAATGCAACAAATGTTCAAAATGGGCACCGTTTCTTTCTTGGCAAAGTGCAAATCGATGATAACATGCATCTCTAATGTTTTGTAACATTTCTGGTGTGACTTGCCGTATTTCATGCCTAATACGTTGCTTAAGGTCCTCAATGTCGTTTGGTTTGGTTACATAGATCTTACTCTTGAGATATTCCCACAAAAAAAAGTCATTTTTTTTAGTAAAAAACATGTTCAACGTAAAAGTGGTTTTCTTTTTTTTATCACGTGGGCTTTGTAAATATTCAAGAAATAAATAGTGTGTTGTATTACTTGCGAAGAGACCTTTCAAACGAGGTGTCACTTGACATACCTTTCCATTTGAAAAAAAAAAGTCGGAGGTGGCTGGGCTCTTCCGGGAACAGATAAACAAGCAGCATATACATAGAAATGAGGGCAAGAAAAAACAATACTTAGCGTGTTTCGGGAATTTTTGCAAAAATCGCCTATATCGAAGTTATGAATTTTATTCCAGTTAAAGTTTCCACCCTGTATATATAAGTTTAGTTTTTTATATTTTATTCTATTAGTATTACAGAATTTTCTTAAAGTAATTAAATACTTCACTAAGTGTCAACTTAATGCCAACCTATTATGACAGATACATATAGAACGCTTGTCTTGGGCGCGCTCCAACGAATCAAGTCGAATGGAGTTGATAAACAAAAGTTGAAAGAAAACTGCAGTTCAAAGTTGATCAATTCTATTGAAACAAACGTGCTCACTATAGTTTTCGTTCAACTTTTGTTGATCAACTACAAACGATCAATTAAACTTGATTCATGAGAAAGAAACGAAAATGGAAAGACAGAATTTTAAACAAAAAATTTGGTTATAAGATAATAGATTTATAATTTAAGGATTTTTAATTTATGATGATATCTGCAATATACAAGTACAAGTTTAAAGTAGTATTTATAGTGTTTTGAAAGGTTTAGAGTAATTTTGCATTAATTGTCTCTAGTTTCCATTTGTCACGCTTCTTAAGTCAAACAAGTTTTCTTTCAACTTTCTCGGGCAATTAATTCATATCTGACTGATTAATTGCTCTCCCTCCTGGTGCAAAAAATTATCTGTTACTTTCAAATGGTCGAAAGCCCCACTACTGTTGTGAACCAGCTCAAGCAAAGCGCGATATAATGAATGTATGTCTAAGCAAGTTTGTCGGAGGAGCTGGAATTTGTGAACTAGTAGAATATGCGACTGACTGGCATCAGAGTCTGGTCACCCGGATTCTGGAATTAAGCAGTAGTCAGTTTATTCCGCTTCGAGAATACGGGCGTTAAATATTCAAATATGTTATTGTTATTGGTAAATCAGCATCTATGCATTGTAAGTTACTAGTACTATAGTAAGTTAGTCAGTCACCAATTGCCAATACCGCCTAGTTTATTTTTCATTTGATATTTGCAATAGTGGTCAAGTTAACATCGTGCATTTGAATCATTATCATTTCAATACTATCCGAACTAACGTATTGCCATCAGCGGACGCCATTAAACTGTGGATGAATACCAGCCATAAACAAACTGATTATTAACTGCGTTATTTCGAAGAATGGTATAATTCCTTGGCCGGAGAGGTTTTCCGATTTATCTGCTTTTGTTGATATTTTAAAATTAAAGTTTACGCTCATAACTTACAAAATATGGTAAAACTAAAATTTAGAAATCGCGAAGAACTCAATAGAATTACATTGGGAATATAACGCATACCTATAACAGTATAACAATGCGGTTTCTATAGTTATGTATGTATTAATAAATGATAATTCTGAAAATACAACTAGTGGCAGCGTGTCTCTAGTACAAGTACGTTCATAATTGCGGTTTGCTGTTTGAAAAATGAAGTGATCTAAATAAATATAGGTATTTAAACTGTATATTTAGCTTATTGTTTATTCTGCTTTACTAGATGACTCATTCAATTCATTACATTGCCTTCCTAAATACATATAATTCGTGGTGTTCTCAAAAATCGATAATGATTTTAAAAATACTACTCATTTTTACCCTAAGCTTTGGAAAATGTGGGGAATTTTCGTCGTTAGGGTTAAAATTCGTAGTATTTATAAAATCATTATCGATAATGAGAACACCACTTATTATATTTTCCCTGGATATGCTACGCAAATATAATGCATAATTTGCACTCAAGATTAGAAGAAATTTTGCAAACAAATATTAGAGTTCTGTAAAAAAAAATAGATTGCTTTTTAATGGAATTTCACATAAAAATTGTTAAAAATTGTTAAACAAATTATTTGTGCTTATTCAGTGCATTTGTAATCGTGCGTCCATGTCTCACCATTTTTAGCATGTTATATTTTCTGTAGGAAAGTAAGATGCGTGAAGTAAACGAATTATATTTTAACGAATATATGATATGTTGGAAAAGTATGTGGCAATTTAGATCTAATATATTTCTAAAAGTTTATCTTTTTACATGCATTTAAATTTGATTTATTACTCATGTGCAATTTCAGTGTCCACAATACCATAGGAAGTTGGTAATCGGTTAATATTTTACTTTGCAATCCACTGGGCTGGCTTGTTTAATTAGTGTATGTATCTATGAATCACAAAATATATTTTTTCCAATTCGCAATATTAAAATGCTCATTATGTATATTGAATCTCATCATTAAAACAAGACTTTAATCGAATGGGTGAATAAAATGTTTACATTTTCACTTTATTCACTATAACCATTGACAATGTGAATAAAGTAAAAAATACGTAAATAGGTACTATCCTTGAAATTTTCGGAAAACTTCACGCAAATTCTTCAATTCTGATAACGAATTTGAAAAAATCTTGTATGATATGAGTAAATAAAACAATTTTATCCACTCTAAAATATTATCGCGCTAAATTATTAGTTCGTGGATAAAATTGAACTTTATTCACTTATACCATAAATAGCTATTGTTTAGAAATTTCAAGCTTCGCATAATAGTGAATTTTTTTTTTTATTACCTGGCGCACATTCGCATTCCGATTGTACAAACGAGTATAATTTGTTACATTATTACAATTTTAAAATACTTCGTTTCCAATTCCCTGTTTTAAATGTCATAATTGATATATCTGATAATTATGTTGTACTAACCATAAATATATTTTTTACTTGTACATACATACTTTTACTACGCAATTTTTCTTTCTATCTGTAATAATAGATTATAGTTTTTTCATAAAAATCAAGCATTTTATTTACTGCTCTCAGCTATAAATATATTTTTTATTGTATGTGGGTCCAGCGCTTTAAGAGTAAATTTTCATCATTGACAAGAAATCAGTATTATTGTAATAAAATACTGTTAACAAAATATCGTTGGTATACAGGAGAAAGTGACCAAGTCCAAAATTTAAAGATTTTGATTTTTTAACATCAATGTATCCAAAACATCTTATCTTTTCTTGAGATATTTACTAATGTAGGTACAGGAGAAATGTACAACAGAAAAAATGAACTTGAACTGGAAATGAACAATGACGAATAATGGCCACTTTGTCCTGTATACCTACGATGTATTCACGTAAAACATATTTCTTCTTTGGTTAATTAATAGATTTTAACTCAGGAATAAGTTAATATGCCATTTGAAATTTGAATAATTGCAATAATCTGACAAAATAAGAAAATAAATGGTTAACTTCTACTCGAAATTTCTACGCTTTTATTTATGTATATTCAAGATATTTAACTCGAGTGGTACAATTTTTATTAGATGTATTATCTATTTATAATAGTTTAATCAGTTTACTGTAACATCTAGTAATTTAGTGTTAGCGAGTAATGAAAGAGGCACCGGATACAAACTAGCGTTGAATTTTCGCGTCCTGATTATTAAATTTTATGAAATAGAGTAATGTATGTCGCATTTATAATAAAAAGCTATAAGTATAATTATATTATAATTAATCAATTCATCAAGCAACAGTGAAACCTTTATAATATAAACATTATATTATAGTATAAACTTATATTCCTTGCAGCCACAGAATATGGCTACAAACATGTAGGATATTCAATATAAAATGATAGAATTAATTACTACTACACCCTATTACGAGACATCCCATGTCTATGATTATTTTGTATTAATACGAGTATGTGACGGTAATTTCAGTTATACATATATAAATGACATTGGCCTATACCTGTTTATCAAGCAGTTGTTTGCTATATTAATTATTATTTAGTTTTCAGTTATTTTGTTATTATTTTATTATATATTCATCTATTTATTCTTCTATCAAGCGCATGCATTTTATTTTTCTATGTGGCGTATCTAAGCATAGACCTTGACAAAGTGGACATGTCTGGTATTCATTTAAAATCATAACCTCTATTTTTACCATTCGAGCGTTTTTAGTCTTTGGACTTTCATCGATAATTGTAATTATAGTACATACTAATTTATGTCAACATTACGTAACTATTAAAATGCATAATTAATAGGAGATTAATGGAACCGATTCAATTTACTTAATTGTGCAGATATTTTTAAACCACATCTGCGTACATTAGTAACATTGAATCAGTTATGCGTGGTTAGTTCCACCAACTTATAATCAATGACCTATTGTTCGATTCGTCCCACGGAAACTATTAAATTCTTCGAGTATTGAAGGAAGTTAATAGAGAAAATATTGACCTGCATATTGCAAATTAAGTTAGCTTTCAAATGACCTATCCTCGACCCTTACTCCAATAAACAAAAATTGATGTACCTCCCCTGCGGTCAGGAGTTAAACAATTGAAAATCATTTGCCTGCCAAAAGTTTTCCCCCTTGCATCAAAACTTGACGTGTTTCAGCGATTACTAAAAAAAAAACAATATATATTTTCGTAGATATTTAGGGTATTCCCTTTCTCACGGACACCCTGTAGGTATATTGAGAAAAAACAAAAATAGGAAAAACAATACAAAAGCAAAATATCAAAGCAAGGCCTATTAGAAGAATCTACTTTAATGGGAAGAAAGACAAAACGCTTACTCAGACAAAAGTAGATGACAGGTTTCATAGGTAGACAAAGAGCATGTGATGATTTTTTATGAACCTGAGTAGCATACTTAGGCCATTTAACCCCGGATACTGGATGTCATACAATCGCTACTCATTTATAAGTATCAGCTCCACGTGCCTTAGAAATACTAGTAGTAACTTAGATTTCTCTCTCCCTTATCCAGAATCAGGGGTTACATGGTCCAAGTATTCTGACACAGGTTTAAGAAGAATCGTCACATGCTCTTCGTCTGCCTCTCCCATGAAACATGTCTAGGTCATCTCTAACTTATCAAAATATTTTGTCTGAGTAAGAGTATTCTCTTTGTTCCCTAAAGAAGAAGGTTCCAATAGGCCGGTCTTTGATATTTTGCTCGTGTTGTATTGCTTTTTCAAATTTTGACTTATTTCTTCAAATCTTAAATCTATCTACGATGTGATCCTCTTGACAAATTTATAAGTGGTTTTTTATTCTATGCCTCAGGCATGCATATTTCGATTTAACTTAAATTTGACCACTAAAATGAGTTTCAACTGCTAATAAGTGAGGGTTGTCTATATACCTCTATGATGAAACTTTTAAGCTAATGCGGCAACCCTAGGAGTTTTTCGGAAACTCCCATTTTTTTTATGCGGAGTTTCTACCACCTATAACATATTTTCTGTACTAGCTATTATCAAGTTTAAAAATATTTTTTTTCGCATCACCCTCCTGTGCATATATTGCAGATTTTTGAAATTAATTCGATATATTTTTAATATGATAAAGGAAATTTTACTTCGATCTTTGCTAATGGTATTTATGTTCATCATAGATCAATTTCCTAAATCGTTTTACAAATCGTATCTCAACGAAACGTAACTACGAGAAATCAAAAGTATATTTACCTAAAGGGATCCACTGACTCTTGTTGACATGACAATTTCTCTTATTATTATGGATACCCATTTGGTAATGGGATGAAAAATTAAACTCTGAGTACAATAGACTACATAAACTAAATTCCTATTAAACGAAATCAGTGTTCTGCTACAGCTTTAATGACATATATTTAACTGTTAAAAAGTTTTACTCAAATTATTATTTAACAAAATGGATTACATGGCAAATTAACTATATTATTTACAATATTATTCGGTTTTTTGCAAATATACAGGGTGTCCAAGATAAGGATCAACAGCAGGGGGATCTCGGAAACCCCAAAAGTTACAAAGGCGGTCAAATTACAAAAAAAAGCGCAATTTAGTGGTCAGTAACATTTTGTTGAAAAGACCAGAAATTTCCACTTACTTCCGGAGACATTCGACAAAATCAGAAATCTTGCGATTTCGTTTTTATTTTTTTCTGAAGTTATTTGAAAATGTATAAAAAAACGGCACTTTCTCATTGCCACATTTTTAGCTCTACAAGATAGCGTTTACAAATTTTCAGCACAACGTTTCGTTTAAAAGAAGCCATCGTCAACTTTATTTTTTTATATGGCCCGTAAAAAAATGTACACCCTGTATTAGATAGCATTTCCTATTACGAATTCAACGATTTATATTACTGTACGGTTTCTCATGTTTTTATTCAGAAAAAGCTTGTTGATACATTTTGAACATTTTCTTGTAGTAGGCGTCGAAATGATGACGACAAAGAAAAACATTATTATCTAATTTTAACCCAGAATAGGTACCAAAATAGTAACTAAAAATAATCTAGCAAGAATAGCTGTTAAACATTACATTATAGAAATTTAGAACCACACTTATTATTTTTTTACTGTGGCATGAGAATTGTTCTGCTCATTTAATGGCGATGAAGGCAACAATTATTACCTAATTTTAACCCAGAATAGCTACCAAAATAGTAACTAACAACAATTTAGCAAGAATTGTTGTTAAACTTGAAACATTATAGTTATTGAGAACCACACTTATTATTGTTTTGCTAAGGTATGAGAATTGTTCTGTTTATAAAATTATTTTAAAATCTTAAAATTAGGTGATAAATTTTGTCTTCGTCGTTCATTTCAACGCCTGCTAGTAATGAAATAGGCACCGGAAACAAACTAGCGTTGAATTTTCGCGTTAAGATTATTAAATTTTATGAAATAGATTAATGTATGTATCATTTATAATGAAAAGCTATATGTATTTCTATAACTTGTGATATGTTATGTTTTGCAGAAAAGTATAGTTCTGTTATAATTAATCAATTCATCAAGCAACAGTTAAACCATTATAATTTCTTGCAGCAACAGAATTTGGCTACAAACATGTATGATGTTCAATATAAAATGATAGAATTAATTACTACTGTACCCAATTACGAGACATCCCATGACTATGATTATTTTGTATAAATATGAGTATGTTACGGTAATTTCAGTTATACATATGTATATAAATGACATTGGCCTATACCTGTTTATCAAGCAGTTGTTTGCTATATTAATTAATTATTATTTAGTTTCCTGTTATTTTGTTATTATTTTATTATACCGACTTGTTTTGTTCATAAAATTATTTTAAAATCTTAAAATTATGTATTAAATGCTATTTAATACAGGGTGTACTTTATTTACGGGCCATATAAAAATATAAACTTGAAAATGGTTTCTTCGAAACGAAACGTTGTACTGAAAATTTATAAATACTGTCTTATAGACCTAAAAAGTGACAATGAGAAAGTGCTTTTTGTTTTTTTATACCTTTTCAAATAACTTCGGAAAAAAATAAACGAAATAGCAAGATTTCTGATTTTGTCGAATATCTCCGGAAGTAAGCGGAAATGTCTGGTTTTCTCGACAGAATATTACGGACCACTAAATTGCGCAACTTTTATGTAATTTCACCACCTTTGTAACTTTTAATGTTTCCAAGTTCCCCATGCTGTTGATCCTTGTACACCCCATATTCACAACTGATATATATTTTTGTTATTTTTTTTTAATGGCTAAAAGTGTATCATTGCAAATTCCTTCACTATTCACTATTTATTGCAAAAATTGGTTGCAAGGTTACAGATTTGATCTGCAAAATTGAGTTCAATATTTGATGTCATTTTAGTCACATTTCTAATTGAAAAATAAATAATGGACCAGAACAAAAGAAAACGTGTGATTACGTTAAATATGCATGTTTATATTATTTGACGCGGTTCGTTCCATAATCTGTTATATCCGTTTCGGCAAATTTTGCACTAGAGGGAGGTAAGGGATAATTTAAAAAATCTTGAAAAACATTTACTGGCTAAAATGTGATCACGAAATTCGTCAGTGTAGTATATAATAAATTTCACGTTTTCAGTAATACGTAATACATACATACTTTTGTCGAAGACGAATACTTCGAATTTTGAAAAAAAAGCAAAAAATCGATATTGGGATGCCACGCTTATTTTAAAATAATTTTTAATTCCACATGTTTAAATCGCTTAATATTACTACTTGTATGTACAGTTAGGCTCATATAAATCTAGTACAAAAAATTGGCATTGCTATATAAAACTGCTCTTGTAACCTAATTGCTTGTACTAGATTTATGTGAGCATGACTGTACACTCATGTCATATTTATGTTATTTTATTCTGGACAATATCTATAATATAATAGATGGGTCAATATATTTTATAAGAGAAATATTTATAACACTGCATACGCATTGAAATAGGCAAAATTATATTTAAAAGAAAAAAAATAGATCTAGCAATAATAAATATCTATATTGCGATAGTGTGACCTAATTGAGCAATATTATTATATATTTGTGTCAAATAATAATCTAACTAATAGATGCTTAAGTATGGACATATTGGTTTTATTATATTATCTATATTGTTACAAACACATTTGTATGAAATAAAGTTAATATCTATATATCTATAAATATAGTTTCATATTTGAATCGATAAGTTCAATGTTGTTGCGAGGTATATTTTTTAATACATGCCTATGAGTGTGTTTATGGGTAATAATCTATTTGCATAAGGCATTCGAAATGTAGACGATTCATGAGATAAGTGATAAGGTAGAAGATAATAGTATGTCCCAATAATAATAATATAATAGTGTATTATACCGGGTGTTCATTTCAAAACTAGCCACTCTCAAAACTTTTGAATTCAAGTTAACTTGATTAAAAAAAAACACGTCGTTTGATTTTTCGAGGGAGAAGTTTAAAAACAACCTTAAATAAATTATAAGTTTATCCCCTCCACCTTAGCCACCTCCACTTTCAAATTTCAAATGGCACCCCCTTGCGTTACCTCGTTTTAAAGCTTAAACAAAAACTTAATGTAGAAGCGTGATAAAAAAAGATTAGTCCATATGTTTTGGAAAAAAAAATAAGAAAAATTCAAAAACAATTTATACGAACGAATTTAAGTGAAACAAAACAATAAAACAAAAAAGCAAGTCGAAGGAGTTTTCGAGGCAGATACTAAAAACCATGTTAATTGAATTTGAAATGTTACCCCCCCTTCTTAACACAATCTTGACCCAACATTTGCATGTTTAATCATTCTATAGTGGTACTTTCATTTGAATAAATTTCGGTAATATTTTTCATTTTATAACCGAATTTGAAACAGTTTCTTTTATTGTATTTAACATAAAAGAAGCTATCAAATGAGGTAACAGAGCGTGTCAGAGGGTACAGTTATATACTTTTACTTGCCCAAACCAATGCTATTTAATGAAAAGGGGCTTAAGCTACATTATTTAAAAATATCGTATGCAAAATCTATGCGTTATCTTGACATTGAATTATGGAAATCACATCGCGTGTCTACTTAGTTATTACATTGGCGATAGAGCATGTAACAGCACTCTCGGTAATGGTCAAGGTAATTGTGTTTTCATATTATTTGAAAGATAATTGTACTGATGCGATATTGCTATCGAGCGTTCAACAGAAATCAACGGCGAAGTTGGCGTTGGCAATCTCAAGTCATGTCTGTATGAAGATCAAATCTGACATGTCAACATGACAGCAAGCATTGTGCAGATCTTAGTGCAGATATGACTTGAGATTGCCAATGCCAACTTCATCGTCAATTTTTCTTGAACGCTCTATACAATTATTGCAATGATAGTGACGATGATGAATTTACTTTAACGGATAATAATAATTTATAATCATCAGTGGGACATTTTTTTTTTTAATTCTGGGAAGTCCTTATTAGTAAACATTTATCATAAGTAAGAACATTGAATTGAAGTATTGATTGTTATGTACCATAAACAACATACTTGCTAGACAGATGGTATTGGTACATAGAAAATGCTTATATTTGTTTCTAACACGTCTATATAACTTAGAAGGCATAATTGGTTCAATTGAAAAGGCATAATTGGTATTGAATAAATAGTGTTACTTATTAAATTTTACTGTACACAGAACCATTCGAGTTTAAAATAAACTAAATATTAGCCGCATAAAAAACTAATGAAGCAAATGCAGTTACAGAAATTTAAATATTAACTTAACATATTGTTTGACTTACATCATTATGGTTGACATAAACTATTTGCTAATACATAGTAATATTCTAGTAAATTATGCATTTTCAGAAAGTATCTATATTCTTTTAGGAATATCGAAGGTATGTATTTATAACAGCTGCATATTTTATTTATAAACTGATATTGATTAATCGATGCACCAATTTGGTTTTCTAAATAATTCTATTCTATTTAGTGCCTGATAGGAGTATCTAATACCCTTTCTATGGTATTTTATGTCACCGTACTGGGGTGTTATTTGAAATTTCAATAATTTAGAGCATGATGCTCGCAATGCCTATTAATTGTTAAAAATTGTGACGATTACGTAATATGTCATTGATTTTGTAAATTATAATGAGATCAAAGATACTGTATTATTTAATACAAATGCATCGGCAAGTGCACAATATTTTATTTTGGTGTCCCTAAGAGCAGACAGAGCATAACAGATTAGTTAAGTGATATGAACTGCATCCCGCTATCCCTACAATCCGATACAATAAATCCCAATTAAAACGCTATCACTAAACGGGAATTTGTACGAACAATATATCTATAATTTGAGGTACAATGACCCTGCATGAATCATAATCAAATATATTAATAAATATTCCTATAATTACACATAAATAGGCTCGTATATAAATACAAGGAAACTGCATTAAGCTTCATAAGGAATTTGTTTATTCGCTTTCATTATATCTGCGATTTGCAATTATATATTCACACCTCCAATGTCTGTGTCAGTGTAAGAATTAAATATCCCGCTGATAGAATACCCTTTCAAACTTTTAATAACACTGTATAAATTAAAAAAAAATTGACTGAAAAAGAGGAGACTGTTTTCCAAATAATTTGGGTGCGTAGAATTCAAATTTACCACAGAGTTGCGCTATCAGGCCTAGTTCTTTTTATGTCGCATGGATGGCGCTACTGTAAAGTAATTTGACGGAAACCCACTTTTATTCTCTATCTTCATAATAATAGTGCTTAAATATGTCAAATAGATCTTGTGTTACTAATTCAAGATATTTCTGCTTTGTTTGTGGTAAATATATGGTTAGGAAAAAAAGGATATGTAATAACAGAACCGTTAAAATATGCAAATTTACATTACTTTGGTTTTGCTGTCAAAAATTTAGACAAAACGTAGACATCGACATTGTTTTGCAATAGTTGCAGAGCTATTTTATACAAGTGGTCGAATGGCGAGAGGAAACATTTCGACTTTTCAGTTCCAGTAATATGGAGAGAGCAAAGTAATCACAAACCCGATTGTTATTTTTGTTTATCAAAAGTAAAATATGAAAAATCGAACAAGTGTGCAATACGCAAATGTTCCATATGTTTCAAAACCAGTTCAACGTTTACCAAATGATCCATTGCCAGTCGTTCCTGATACTACAAGCAGTGATTTGGAATCATCTTTCAATTACATTGTTCAAAGCAGTTGTAGTTTGTATGAGTCTAATAAATGCCATTTAGTGACTCAAGCTGAACTTAATGATCTAGTTCGTGATTTACATTTATCAAAGCAAGACGCAGAATTATTGGCTTCACGTATGCAACAATAGAAATATATTGTAGTTGGGACAAAAGGAACAGTTTATACAGAAAGAAGCTTGGAATAGGCTGCATATTTTGAAAAGAAAAAAAGTATTCTCTACTGTAACGACATTCAAGGTTTATTTCAAAAAAAGAACCAACCATATAAAAAAAAATTATGCAAATTATTCATTGAGGGCTCTAAGTACAGTTTGAAGGCTCTTCTTTTACACATCGGGAATAAAAAACCATCCGTACCAATTGCTCATGCTGCCAATACTAAGGAAAATTACGAATCAATGACTCCAATTTTAAGATTTGACTCAAATTTTAAGATGTTAAGAAGATATGTGGTGATTTAAAGGTATGTGATTGAATTTTCTACGTATATCGAAAATTCCAAGTTTTAATTAAATCAAACTCATTAAGATCATTGGTTTGTTAACTGGCATGCAAGGACGTTTCACAAAATTTTGTTGTTTCCTTTGTTTATGGGATAGTCGAGCTACAAGTGATCATTACACCAGAACATATTGGCCACAAAGAACAGAGTATTCTCCTGGAAAACAAAACATTTCAAATAATCCATTAATTGATCCAAATTACGTTCTACTTCCACCGCTGCATATAAAACTAGGTCTTTTCAAAAACTTTGTTAAGGCTCTGAATAAAGATGGTGCTGCTTTTAAACATTTGTTAGCAGTTTTTCCTGCAATTTCATATGTTAAAATTAAAGAAAGCACATTTGTTGGTCCTCAGATCAGGAAGTTATTGAATGATGATTATTTCTCACAATGTTTATCAGAGAAAGAATCTGCAGCCTAGCAATCTTTCAAAAGCATTGTTGAATGTTTTCTTGAAAACAAGAAAAGTGATAAGTACAGACAAATTGTTACTGAATTATTGAAAAATTATTGTGAATTTGGGGCACGGATGTCACTGAAGATGCATTTTTTGCATTCATATTTGAACTTTTTTCTACAAAACCTGTTTGCGATGAATGACGAACAAGGAGAACGTGCTCATCAAGATTTAACGAAAATTGACAGAAAAAAAAACAGTTATAGATTCGAATTCAGCGCACCAAATTACCTTAAAAACACTATTTGGTTGCTCCAGTCCAAAACCGTTTTAAAACAATGTTTTCTCTAGGTATATTTAGGTTTGGTTTTCTATTAATTATTTGAGACGAGTATTAGGCTAGGTGTTTAGTTACTGAATGCAATCCAATGTTTAATATTTACTTGAAGAAAATGCATAGTGTACTCCAGACTCCAGCCTACAGCCTAGGGATGGGCAAAATACATCTATGTTGAAGAAACGTCGATGTAAACGTTGCGATATTCGATATTTTCAACATCGATGGTACAGTTTTCGATGTTTCAAATGACCAAACATGATCATTTGTTTTAGTTTTCGAAGGCAGTCATAATTTTTCACATTTTGTCATCAGTCATTAACCTTTATTTTCCTAGAAATGTTTGTTATGCAACCTCATTGTCATCGTCATAATCGATCCTTTTCTACCTTACTGCGTAGAGGTGTAGAGGCAACCTCATTGTATATTTATATAAGAGAAAAACAAATGCTATCAAATTTGTTAAAAGAAAAAAATAGGTTGTCGTTTAAAAAAAGTATCGTTTCGTATCGGTCAAAAAGTGTCGCGTCACAAAACAAAAATGAAAACCGTCAAATTGTAGCAAATGCTCAAACTTTTGTTTAAAACATGTTTTCTAAAAATAACAATACAAACTCCAGGGAGAAGGTTCCTTACTCTTTGCGCACCCTGTGTTATTATAATATTATTGTGCTATTATAACTACTATACTATACTATACTATACTGTGCTATTATAACTATAGTAATTACTTATTACTATTATCATTGTAGTTATTAACTTATGCAAGAATAGCTTTGTCTGATATAAGCCTATAGCACTGTGTTCAAGTTCTTAATTTTTACAGAAGTGCGATTGAAATTACTAACCCGCCATGTCAGCGCTCTAAAGTATTCAGTGTTTTGATTCATTTAATGTTAAATTTTCACAGTGTTATTTTTGGAGTAAATTTACTGTGGCACCAGTGCACTGGAAATGACAATCAAATTATATCGTTGAGTGAAGGACACTCCTTCATTATATGCAGTTTTTTTAGTGGTATTAAGCGTGAAGTTGATAATACTATCAGCAAAAATAAAAACCTTGCAAATGGTACTACCGATTAGTTACAACTAAAACATGCAACTTCAACATGTGATTCACATATCAAGAAATAATTTGGAGAAACTCAAAATAGGTTACCTACAACTTGTTACTTGGCTATCATAATGATTATAATTGTTGATTAGACCGCTTAGTTCTGCCCACTGCTCATGCGGTGTTATAGAATCAGCGTGCTATAGTGTTTACACTGCAGGACTTAACTGGAGGGAATATTTGAATATTTATAAATCGAACCCACCAAGCGCACAATTTTCGGTATAGTGAATTTGGCTATCATGTATTTTAATCTCCATTTATTTATGAAATCCAGAATCTACATCCCGAAATTTCGTACATATTTGCTAGCTGAAATAAGGCCGATTCCGTATATGCGTTCACGAAGGTAAAAGGTAATGACAGTGGCTCATTTAATATAACGTTCGTACAAAAAAAAAGAAGTTTAGCAAAGTAGGCGCTGACTTCAATTTAAAATTATTATTTTTGAATTAACAGTGTACCGATTACATATTCAGTTCCATCACCGCTGTCGTTTAAGTTTCAAGTATTTCTTGCATCATGTTTTTCTCGTGTTTCAAACTTTTCCACCAAGTTTTATAGTCACTAGACACATAAACTCAGTTATTTTCAGAACTTTTTGTTTTATTGTTCTTTGTATTGTTGTTTTGCGGATTTCAGTTGGTTTCGGTTTTGTTTATTCTTTGATTTATTGTTTTTTGTTGTATTGACAATGGTCTTTTTACAACAACATTAGACATTTATGGCGGAATAATATCTTCGTAATGGTACGAAGGTTGAAGGAGTTTGGGAGTACTTGGTAAATGATTGCATATAGGAGTTCCGTGTTTAATTTCCTGGACTAGCAATTGAGTACGTGCAGTTTCGGCACACTCTTCATCACCGTATGGTCAATTTCCGGAAAAATGGAAGTATCTTGCAAAAGGAAAGCAGTGGTATACTCACATAGTGTCAGTTTGACAAGTGCGATCTGAAATCTGTCAATTGGTAAACTCTAAAATCTTATGTCGATGGCCTACTCAGGCAAAAATTTTGTACGCACAATATTTTGAATTCAGATGAAAAACAAATACATATGCAGACCAGCTAGTGCAAATAATAATAAATAATAATCCCTACTCCTACTCCACCTATGGCATAATTGGTTACTGTCATAATTTGACACCCAATTACATTTTTATTTTACCATAGGCTCCTGAACTATTACTAGTTATGCGGGCGTTGGTAAAATATACTAAATAGTACAAACTTTGTAAAACATACTAAATAGTAAATTTGTTTAGACATCCTATATTTTAAAATAAGTTTAGTTATCTATATTACACGTAGTGATTATATCTGTCGACATATTTGTACGTTCATTAGTATTATAATGATATCGCACTCGTTGAGAACTCTTGAGTAATCAATACTTGCTATATTTTTTGCCTGGAGTTAGTCTAATAAATCAATCAATTGAGTATTTACTGTAATTTTATAACATAGTGAGTTTTCTATCTAATTACAATTATTTTAAAGAGAAAATAAAAATAAAAATATATAGCAAGTGCCCATTTTATGAGTCTGTTGTGTTTAATAACAGCATACATTAAAATTTACATTTTTGTTTCAGATACACATACTGCCCCAACATGGACATCAAATTGAAACTTACCAAGTTAATGTACCTTTGCTTTGCGATATCATTCTTCGTAAGTGCTGTGGTTGCTTGTGGCATCTGTATGACCGCCCTGACAGTATTTGTGTGGCCGTTTAGCAAAAAAAGGTACAGAAAGGGTATATTCTATGTAGGATACACCATGTTTGCACGTAAGTAAAAAATAAATAAATTATTTGTGAATTATCGGCAATAATCATTAATTATAATTAAAACCACTGTCCAGTAAAGTGACACTAGACATTCAGCGAACCACATCCACTAACTAATATGCAGGGTGTTAATAATACGTTGAAACAAACAACTTTTCTTAGTTCAAATTTTTTAATTGGACCCAGAGTTCATAGTTATTGGCGTTTTTTGTTTTTCGAAAAATCGTTAGTACTCCCTTATTTTAGCGAATCTTAAAAAAATTCAAATACTTTCAGTATTTGCTTTCAGTTCTCTAAAACATTTGTATTTATAATTATTTTCTATTTTATCAAATAACAAAATTGTGGCCGATCAAAAATTTCAAAACAAGATATTTTGAAAACCACTCGATCGATTTTTGAGTATAAAATATTTATGAAATCCTTAAACTATCTTAAAACATTTGACTGAAACACTTTTTTCGATTTAAAAAGTTTTTATTCAAATTGAATTACAGAGAAATTTTAACAAAGTGCAACAATCATTTAAAACAAAGTAGGCTTGCTGCCATTAAACAATTAAACAAAAGCCGAATAATGAACGCGTACTTCAAAGTTGAGGCACGTGTTTTCTAGTTTGTACGTTCAAATTTAAATACTTTTTGATCTTGTTCTTCAGAAATTTCTGCTTCTTCTTGAAAAGTTTCTTTTAAAAACGTTTATCATTTGTGTGCGTATTTTGCATAATTTATGTATAAAAATGCATACTTTGGATGTAGCTTTTGAAACATATCAAATGAAAAGTTAATATTTTGAGCGAACTTTCAAAATGTATTTGTATGTTTACCAATTTGTTTCATTTAAATGATACAGAATAGATGAAGAGAATTTTGCCACGAATGTAAAGCTGTTTTATAATTGACGAACATCGATAAATTGTAACAAGTGTACAGTTCCCTTTTGCTATATTGATTAGTGCGCAAAAAGTTCTCATAGAAAGAAATAGATGCCACTTTTCAAACTTTTGCACCATGTACTGTCGACAACAAAAACTGGGCCCACTCTTAACATAGATTTTTACATTCTTTTATTAGTTTGAACTAGGCTTTAACGAATTTTGACATAAATAAAACGTCTTTCAAATTAATTAATATGGTATCCATAATAAATCAGTCACATTCACATTAGTTAACATATTTGCTACCCCAGTTTTTTTTGTCATGCATAGTACATAATGTGTAATTATTAAGTAGATATATTAAGTAGTGGAAGTAGTATCGATCAATACAGAGTTGAATGAATTGATATGTACAACATTCTGCAACTAATGGTATTTAAAAAAAAAACCTTATATTGTTATTATTTTGAACCAAATAAGATGTAATACAAATATATAATTACATAATATTATATACTACTGCTATATTGATTATCAGATAACTATTATACTGCGATCATATTAATCAAATCCACCTCACAGACTGATACCATCCAGAGTATGGTATACGAGAACTGCTAATTAAGTTCGTAGAATATTTTTTATAAAAAAATATTTATTCGTGGGCCATCGAATAGCATACTTGCCCTTGGGTTCAAACTTCAGAACCATTGAAAGTCATTCAATCAGTTAAAAATCATATTGTTGAACCAATTTAGTGCCTGCTGTACAAAAAATGCGTTACAGATTTTTTGTAATACCTCTGTGTTATTGACATTTATCAGTACTGTCTGCTTGATCGATATGACAGGCGTAAAGGCCTTGGCCGTTATAATAACGGCCGTGGACGTTATTTAAATGACAACGCAAATTTATGAGCAATAAAGTCTTCATATTCTTTCTCATACCTGCTGCTGCTTTTTGGGGGAATTAAATCGATTGTGGCAGCATTTGCTTCATTTTGTACATCTTCGGGGATATCACAAAACGAAGAACTTTGCACATCTGACATTATTTTTCTAATTTCACTTTGATTTGTTTGTTTGTATTTGAACCGTTGATGTTGCTATGGTATCAAATTGCGCCTGGATAACTAGTTTATTAATTTTGAAATTTAATATTGATAAATTGACCAGTTTTTGTATTTTAGGTATTACGAAAAGTATCGAACAACATACGGCCGATATGCAAATAACAGGCTTGGTTGAATATAAACCTCGGCTGCGCTCCGCTCCGCTCCGCTCCGCTTCGCTTCGCCTCGGTTTACAAACTTCAACCCGCGCCTGTTATTTGCTACATATCGGCCTAATGGCGTTATATACTATAACAGAGCAGTAAACCAGGACTTTTTTTCTTTTTAAAGCTCGGAGGTGTGGACCTTTTCACTAAAGCATTAGATTAGTCTGCCATCAAACCTGGGGCAAAGAGGGCACAAGTGGGCAAAGAGGTTCAAAGAGAAGCGATAATCGGTTGAAGACGATTTCAGAAAAGGAAGACCCATTTCGACAAGAGGAAAAAAAATGTGGGAAGAGTGGATAACCTACTATCAACAGAATTGAGAAGCGATAATCGGTTGAAGACGATCACAGAGAAGGAAGACCCATTTCGACAGGAGGAAAAGAAAATGTAAGAAGAGTGGATAACCTTCAATCAACAGAATTGATAGTTGAATGTAGTCGTGCCTCGACTAGATTCATAGAAGAGTTATAAAGCACTTTTTTTACATTTTCTTTACCCCAATACCGTCGAAATGGGTGTAATCTTCAACCGATTCTCTTTTCTCTTTGAATCTCTTTGCGCACTTGCAAAGATGTACAAAATGTAGCAGGTTTCACGGCAGGCTCGCGTAGTGCTTTATTCAAAAAAGCTCCACGATCTTCAAGTTGTACTTCATTTTTACCAAAAAATTAATCACGATTTTCTGTTAAATCCAATTTTAACAGCGCGCACAAAACCGCTTCGAAAAATTTGGTCTTTAACTCATGAAATTACTTACAATTGTTTTGTAATTTGAACTAAAGGTACGGCACGAATATTATTCCACGGCCCACGTATTGCCGCTATTGCTGGGGTGCCATATAATAGTATATTAAACAACAAGTGAAATAAGTCATTGGTTATACCACTAGTGAAAATTTAAAACATGAGCCGGCGAATGTTTTAACGGATGAGTGCTACAATTGACATATTCACGAGTTTTTTATAGTATTTTTTTATTATTTGCGCCCTTTTTTGTATAAAATATGTATGTATTTTCTACCATATGTTCATAAAAATCAGGGGTGGCTGTACAAATTCAAACGTATGTCCGTGACTTGTTTCAGATTTTCAATTTTCTGACAAATGTCAAGTGATAATTTTTTCGATCTACGCTGACAGTTTTGCCAAATTTTTGACAAATACAGGTCAGACAACTCAGTTCGATTTGAATTTTATGAATATGAATGAACTTACGGATATACGTTAAAATTTCCACAGATACCCCCTGGGATATTTTTATGAACATGTCTAAATTATTCATTTGTTTTATTTGAAGTTCAAATTTATTTATTGATTTTTCTACATACAGGGTGTCCAAGATAACGATCAACAGCATGGAGATTTCGGAAACCGTAAAGGTTACATAGAGGGTTAAATTACAAACAAGTAGCGCAATTTAGTGATCAGTAATATTCTGTTGATAAAACCAGAAATTTCCGCTTACTTCCGGAGATTTCGACAAAATCCGAAATCTTGCGATTTCCCTTTTATTTTTTTCTGAAGTAAGAGCAGAAAGAAAGTGAAGAAAACTTGTAAATCTATCTTGTAGAGCTAAAAATGTGGCAATGAGAAAGTGCCTTTGGTTTTCTTATACATTTTTAAATAACTTTAGGAAAACATTAAAACGATATAGCAACATTTCGGATTTTGTCGAATATTTTCGGAAGTAAACGGGAATTTCTGGTTTTCGTATCAGAATATTACTGACCACTAAATAGCGCAACTTTTTTGTAATTTGACCACCTTTGTAACTTTTACGGTTTCCGAAATCCTCATGCTGTTGATCCTTACCTTGGACACCATGTATAACTTACATTTCATTACATTATACACTTCTTTTAGCACCTATCCAGGTTGATATAAAGCTGCCATTGGCCATGGTTGTCATTGTCATTGAAGATCATCCGTTTCACATAACACATAACCATCACTAATATTTTCATTGCATATTTCACTATAACATTTTCATTTATCAGCAAATCACTTATCCGTACATAACCCCATTGCACTTGTCAAATCATGACATATGACCCGAAGTCCGACAGTGCGTACCATCTTTAAAACGTAAAATTTTGCGTGCGCTATTTTGATATTATGATACTGAAACGCGTGTTATAATAGCCGGCAAATTATATAAATAACTATTGTTGCTCTGCATTATTTATTATCATGATAAATGCGACAATTTTCTATTGTACTCAAAATACCATAAAACATTGTACAATGCTCGACCTATTGAACTAGAGTTACGCTCACTCGTTAACTCCGCTCTCGCACATAAAGTTATTGGCAATGGTCTTGTAATGTAAATAACTATTAGATATCTAATGAGTTCGATTTTGTTTTACAGAAGCAGTATTTATGTTGAGATGGTGGGCAACTACCGACCTTCAACTGTATATAGACAAGGATGTATATGACAATTACCTAGGAAAAGAACACTCGCTGTGTATTCTGAATCACAGTGGAGAACTTGATTGGATAGTGATGTCTTCATTATTGGACAAACTAAACATATTGGGGGTACTTAAATTATGCTCTTTGTATACCTGAAGTTTATCGTCTTCGTATTTTTTAGAATGTTAAAGCATATATGAAGAGTGCCGTCAAGTTTATACCATTTGTCGGCTGGGGATTCTATTGCTGCGGATTTATATATCTATCAAGATCTTATGAGAAGGATAAGATTATATTGGAAAAGTCAGCTCAAGATCTTTCCGAATATGAAGACCCAATCACAGTTAGAATATTTTTTTTATTTCTAAAACAAACCATTAAAGATGGAATAAAATTTTAGATCCTTTTATTTCCCGAAGGGACGAGGTTTAGCCCGAGGAAACATGAACTAGCCCTTAAGTTCTCCCGTGAGAGAGGTCTTCGGGAATTGAAACACCATTTGGTTCCCAGAACCAAAGGCTTTACTACTTCTGTGCCATTTATGATAGGTAAAATTCCGGCTCTCTATGATATTGAAATTGCATTTCAAGGAGTGAAGCCGACCATAACGAATATGTTAAAAGGTAAACATTTTGTGGTTCATATGTACTTACGACGGATTCCAATGGAAAATATTCCCCACGGTGAAAAAGAGCAGGAACTCTTTCTTCGTGATATGTTTTATAGAAAGGTGCAGTTCGAAGTCTTGTTGCGTGCCTTTTATTAATAGATATTTTGTAGGACGACATGATGGATAGTTTTAAGCAAACAGGAGACTTTTTTGAAAAATCGGGTGTTGAGAGGTATAAAGCAATCAAGATGGAACCTCACGTGAATTCACTGTATAACTCTATGATGTGGTTTATAGTGTCTCTATCTCCAATAATCTACTATCTTATTAAATTGTATTTAAATGGACAGTACCTGTACATAGGTATTTTTATGGCAGTTATTGGATTTAGTAAGTATAATACGTAATAAATAATGCAATAACATAATATTCGTTGTGTTTGAAAATTATTCTCTATGTATATTTAATTTTAGGTTTTAGAGTATTGAATAAGACTGTAGACACAATGGAAGTGAAAGATACCAAACAGAAGAATAACAATTTGGAAAATGGTGATAAAGTTAAAATGTCATAAATATGTATAAAAATGAAAAATGCATCTGTCCAAGTTACTTAAAAGCAAGCACTTTATAATTAAGTATCCCTTTTTCATATCTTTATAAATTTATAAAATATTGCGATTATTCGCGAGATGCTTATAAAAGTTCAGATTTGACCAATTTTTATCATTATAAACATGTACTCTAACGTTGACATTTTATTTTTTTTAAGACTAATTAGTGTTTGTTGTTTATGTATTTCTTTACGGAAAAATCAAGCACTCTAGTCAAAAGAAAATCGATGGGATTTTCTCGTTTTAAGATAAACTGTATTTACATTCATTCCATGGCAGAATAACTAATTCTAATCGAATTAATTAATAAGATATGCTGAATATTGTTTTGATGCTTTTTCGTACGTTCAGATTCTGTATATATCTTTCATAATATAAAAATATTTGAGAAAGTAATTTATTTTTAGGCTTAGATTTAATAATTATTATTTGAGAGATATGGTAATTGTTTAATTACATCTTGATATGCCATTAATATTTCGATTTGTTACATAAAATATGTATCACCTGGTATTACTTTAAGTATAAAATAAAGGTTGTTGAACAAATATTATTAAGTTATTTAATTGTTTTATTGCATGAAAGGAAGTTGATTATGAGGAAACAATTGTTTTTAGTGCAAAATTGTGGATTTCGGGACACCGTGCATATACACGGTGTATTTAAGAGAATGGTATTTAAGAGAATGGTTCGGATTAACATCAAGCCAACTATTTAGAACAGTTGTTAATAAAGTTCGGATTGCCATAATGATTTCCAACCTCCGATAGGAGATGGGACTTTAAGAAGAAGAAGAAGTGTATATACAGGGTGTGTCAGTTATAGTGATCAACGTGGGGATATCGCAAACGGTAAGAGATAGAAAGTTGGTCAAATTAGACAAAAGAATCTTGCGGCGAAGCCATACTCAACAGGGAATAAAAGTTTCAAAAATCGATTGGTTTGGCTTCCACTAGCAAAAATTATAAAATTTCAGTTTTCATTTTAGACTCTAGCTTGTTGAATAGAATTTATATTGAAATGATAATTTGACATTATTAAGGCACTTTTTTGCGTAAAATTCAAATATGTTATTATAACTGACATATCACTCTTGGATATTGAGATATTGACACAAACTTACTTAATATAAAGGAACTCATAGTAGGCTATGATATAGTCACAATGAGCATTTTTTCACAGTTTCATTGCTGTATAACATACGAGTGTGCCACGTCCATGGACCATTAAAAGTTAATGGGGTTCCCGATGAGATAAAAATTTGACAAAAGTCGTCCAAACATGGCTGATTCCTTTATTCTCAGGTGAAATACTATTAACCTTCTATCACTTCCGGTTCTACCGGAGGTAGCCAACAATTTTGTTTTTTTAAATAGAATACCCTATATATTAATATGTTTCTGGATTCCCCGTTTAATTTGAAACATCTTTTGTAGGAATATAGGTACACCTATCTTTACTACTTTCCCAGATAAAAATTAAATTCCAAGATTTCGATCTGAGTAAGACGTTTTGAAAAATTGCTACAATTTTTCTTACAAATAAGATATATACGCAAAATTTATCTTGAATTGTACCTGGAAGGTACCTAGATGATATATTTTGTAGCTGAAAATGTTGACAATTAGTCTTTCAAAAATGTCATAGGTTAAGTGTTAAGTTTTCAGTAATAATATAACAAGAGAGTGAGAATAAATTGAAAATAATTTGACAGATTGTCGAAAACTTGTTGCCAGGCAATAGTCACGAGAGCCCTTCGGGCTCTCGTGACTATTGCCAAATGGCAACAAGTTTGAGACATAATCTGTCAAATTATTTTCTAATTTATCGAACTCTCGAGTTATATTTGATTAGATTATTTTTTGACGTTTTTTGCTTTCTAGTATTTCTTTATCAATTTCAGTATGCGAAACGCAGCTAAAGCGACTTTTATTCATTTTGTATGACACTTTAATATGATTGATAAATTAATAATTTGACAAATATTTTGATTGACAAGAGTGAACCTAGCTACCGAGATTATTCCCACTATAATAATCTCTAGAGAATATTCCCAGTATAATAATGACGGGATTGGTCCAGAAGTATCAATATGACAAAAATCGAAATATATCATTGGTTTTGAGAAACGTCAAAAAATAATCACATAAATTAAGCATTTTAATTTTTATTTTAATTGAATGACATATTTTATCACATATAGCAATTGACATGACAATCTACTACAAAAAAAAAACAGTATTTTGCAACCATATTCTTGAAATGCGTAGTTTTTTAAATATTTCGAAAATAACAATTTCTACTTTATATAATTTCACCTATGCTGTTTACACATGCATAATAGTTTGCAAAACATGCTTATCGTTCGTAACTGTGATAACTAATATTAACAAATAAATTTCAGTTATGAAAAGTTTATAATTTATTCCGCCAAAATGTCTAATTGACTGGATTTACTGGATAATTTTACTTCCGACCTCTATACCTTGCGAACTATAGCTTTTGTGGCAAAACCGTGTAGTATAATATTTGTTCAAAATTTTGTTTCCATCAACATTACACGATATAAGTTTATTTTTATTTTTCGCCAATAGGAGCCAAACCATTCAATTTTTGAAACTTTTAATTCAATCCTAAATAGGCCTTGACATAAATATTTTTTGGTCCACTATAACAAATTCTCTATCTCCTACGCTTTACGAGATCACTATGTTGTGAACGATAAATGGGGCACTCTGTATATACATTATATTAACACCGATTTAAATTAAATATAGAAATAAAAATTAAAAATCTGTGTGAAACATCGTTACTTTCTGGAACACTTGAGAAAGTTATGTGGGTATGAGTGTTATAATCATCCTGGTACATTGTTGTTACTACTATCATCACTAGTGTAAGCAGTAAGTGAAGTAAGTTTTAAACTGCGAAGTTTCAAGGCCTCAAAACGGGGCCAGAAATAAGCGTTATAAGGCCACTTTTTAAAATAGGGCTTAAAATATTTCTTAAAAAACAAAAATATGCCCTTGACACCAGCAGACCTGTAGCAATCTATGAATTTTAAATATTCAACGAAACCGGTGAATGCCATTGGACATTTTTGTTACATTATTTTCATTTTTTTACTCTCAAATACTCTGTTGTATTTTAAGATCCAGCAACATCGCAATTTCTGTCAAAAGTATTAGTGGCAAGTTGGCAACTCTGTTAGTATCATTAGTGTTTCTCAACAACGAAGTTACGGTTTAATATGTAGTGATTTTTGTGGTGATTTTTGTTTTGACGAACATAAGGCAACTGGATCTTTGAAATAATCGGACGATATGCACAGGGTGTTAAAAAAAGTGTAAAATATTTAAGGGGGTAGTAGTATGAACCCCAATAAAAAAAGTCTTGATAAACGTGGGTCCTTAAAGTAACGGTTTCGGAGATATGTAAGATTAAACAAAATATTTTACAGAGTACTCTTTTTATAACACCCTGTATATCTACACAAACACATATATCTATTAATTTTTCAAAAAATATAGTACTCTGAGAACTCAAAATAGATATTTCAGATGAAATATGGAATTCGAAAATTTTCACGGAAACAATACTTTCCCCAAATACTTAAATTTTTACACATATTTTACTAGTCTACAACCTACACCTCCTGGAATCCCATCATCCAGACAAATACTTCTTTGTTGTCCTTCTATCTTACCACTTACTTACTCTTATTCTTATTATCTTACTTTTCTTTCTATGCCTTCCCCACATCTCTTACACTTGCATACCGCTTACATTTCACGTACTCTTGATCCATCCATACATTTCGTATGTGGAGGTAAGTAGTAATCTAGGAGGCTCTGATTACAGTACGCTTCGTCTTTTTCTGTTAACCTCAACCTCCAGCAATGACAATCAGCTCTTTTATAAATGCGTATTTTTATTTCCATCATTCACATTACACCACATTTCGTAATTTCGCTTTATATTCGTCTTCCACACTTTTTTCACAAGGCAGTTGCCATTCACAGTAAATTAATACAATAGAAAAATTGAAGAGTCCATAGTAAAATAAATTAAAAAATTGCTATTAAAAAATTTTGCAAAACAAATTGTGTGAACACTTCAAAAGTTGTGAAATAAAACAAATAAAAAGCGGTAAAAAATGTCAATGACATCATATGTGAAAAATGAAAATAAAAATTAATGCGACAGAAACTGCGGAATAAATAACAAAAATTGACATGTCAGGAATTTTTATGTTTTCGAACTATCTCGGCAGGAGCGCTTTGATTCCATATTTAAAAAAATACACTGTATACGCTGTGGATATAACTAATTGCAAATCATCGGAATTGTTATTTTGCTATGTGTTTAGATTGCTGCTAGGGATTTTTAATATTTCTTATAGATAAAAAAATCTCTGGTAATTTTTTACGTTAAAATGGGAAACATTTTGGTGAAGCTAGGATAAACACTTTTTTATGTTGAACAAGTATTATTAATAACATTTATTGTACATTATACATTTATTATGCTTCTGTTGCAGAACTTAATATCGATACCCTCATTCTAATACTATGTTTCACACAATTTTTGAGAATTTCAGGTTAAGTGTGTTTTCTGTATTCTGTATTTTCCGTTCTATCTAATGGTTATAATCCTACGTATCAGAAAACATTATTTTACTGTGTTAATCACTATTATGAAATCTATATTAATATATTATATAAACCTATATTGAAACAATCAGGGTCTTTTCAATCTCCTGTAAAGTCAAGATTTTTTAATTCGAGGTATTACAATGAAGGTATCGATATATCAGTAGGAGATGTACGTTTGCCTCAATTATATTTTTATAAGGCTTGCAATTAGGAGGTAGTTTATATAATACAATCTTAGGTTGAATCCGTTGCCAATACATGTTCTCGTAAATATTTGTAAGTGATTTTAATGCCCAGAACTGATCATATCATAATTTCCACTGAAAACATCGTAGACGCTATCATTAATCATTATTAATGTAATGTGTGTTATTTGTATCGGTCCCCTTTAAGTAATAATGTAGTAATTTATACAAGAACATATGTTGATCCTACAAGAAAGTAAGTGTAGACTTACGAAGCCAAGTAACAATTGTTTACCTTGTTTTCCATATACCTCTGATTGTATAATTTTACTGTTAGAATAGCCCAACAGAAATCAATTATATTTTCTAATTTCCATTTCTGAATAAGAAAATCGTAGGCTAGCAATAGACCGCAAGCTGTAATTCCATCGCTAAAAGTTAAAAACTTATATATGATATTTGAATAAAAAATACTGTTATACTTACGAACAACAAACCAAAGCATTGCTCGAGTTGGAAGACATTGATGTGAAGGTATTATAGAATATCTGAAAACTACTTGGTACTTTAGGAGTCAAATCCGCTGCCGACCAGTCAAAAAAATATAAAACTTTTGTATTTAACTTGGGCTATAAAATGTATTATTAGCTATTTATAACTGAAGAAATCATTCATGTAAGTACCTGTTGTTCATGTTGGATTTCCAGATAATAAATGTAAAATATATTACCTTTGTCTACTGATATCCAAGTAATTGACAATGGAGGTAGGTGCATTTTAGTGTTACTTTCTGTTGGCCAAAATAACTCATTTAACTAAAAGAAAAAGTTGATTCAAAATATGTTACTAAGATAATATTCAAACTCGGTTAACCTGTTGAAGTACAATCACTAGTGTAACTTTGTTATTATAAACTGTATTCCAAAATCGATTTCTTTCTGTGTCTTGCGGTATAGTTGTAGCGATAATACGACCTTCTGCTTGCAGTCTATTTATGTACACGTTTTGAACTTCTGCTGAACTCCGTGGACGTATTACTTCGTAAATATATCGTCTATTTTTAATATATTTAAAATCAGCGTTCAATTTATTTATGTATAAATTATGTATATTTTCGACAAAGTCGTTTCTAGAAATGAAAGATTCAATTCCATTCATCTTTTCAACTAGTATGAAATAACATAGTTTATATTGTTCCTATTAATAAATAACATTATTTATTCAATATATATATGATACGTAAGTACATATCCATTACTTACATAATTTAAAGAAATGGGTACAGAATGATCTTCCAGATCTTGCACATATTTCATTACTGTATATGTACTATTGTCACAATAGAATAAATTATTGTATAATATAAATGCACTGGCTCGATTGAAGTTCTCACTAATGGCATAAGATTTGTTTAAGTTTTGTAAAAATGACTATGGTTATATCATTACCAGAAATGAACTGCATACTGAAAATTGCCATTATTATAGTTAGTTATATATTTTAAAAAGTTTATGAAGCTAACAGGGCGCATAGGTATGCTTTCATTTGGCCATGACATGAAATTGACAAGTCTGATCTGAAAATAAATAAAATAATTAAATGAAGAAGTTTATAATAATGTGTAATACCTCTCGCCCAATTTTGTCCTTAGTCACATGCAATATATCCACTGTAAAATCTGTGAATGTTTCTTTTCCATCTAATTTTACAGTAATGTATGTGGTAGAACTATCTACCCAATATATATATTTCTAGAACAATTTTTTTTTTAGTTCTATTGCTACTATTTCTAGAAGTTACTAGTTATACCTTCAATTCAGATGGAGTAAGTAGCGATACTATCACCGATATATTTTTTTGCCATATCATTGCCCAAAATATATTTATTTGATTTAATTTGGGGTATTTTACTATTAGATAAGAATATTTGTCAAATTGTTTCTGAAACGTTTTATAAGTATAAATTGTACTGGAACAATACTGCGATATTTTACCATAGTAGTATTTATACATGATGATTGCATCCATGTTTTTGGTAGAGCTGTAAATAAAATTATGAAAATAATATGGTGATTTGTGTAGCTTTATATCAATAAACATAATTACTAACTAAATAACGAAGATTTGTGTACGTCAATAGTATTAAATTCTGACGTCAGTTCAGTTCCTTGTATACCAGATTTTACCATGTCTTTCAATGTAATTTCTACGTTATCTTGGTTTATACCTCTCGTTAATGGAATATTTTCATCCAAGATTGCTGAATATCTTAAACGCCTTAGAAATATCACAAATTAAAAAAATATAGTAGTTTAGTATTATATTAACTTAAGTACCTTGATTTGATATACTTTATAATTGCACAACCACCAGCAATAGTACCAATAACACTAATAATGAGGCCGAAAATAGAAAAGATTGTCCACAAAGTTGTCGAACTTTCATTAATATCAACAGACTCCACGGAAATTGTTTCAAATATTTCATTACGCTCATAAGAAGATCTAATTGTCAAATCAATATTACATTGTTGTGTACTACCCTCTCCACACCTGCATATCAATTCTCTTTTTATAAGTAATTTATCATAAGCAGTTTGTTGAGTGCTATAATTTTGCTCATATATAATATGAAACTTGTCGCCATTATAATTAGAAATTCGAGAACTATTTATTTGTTCACCATGAGCATCTGATTTATTTTTAATTGATAAAAATAGATCCCTGAAATATAACTACTAGATTTTTTTTTTTTTTACAAACCAAGAGTTACCAGTCTACTCCCACATGCGTGATTTGGGGAACAGTGACCCAACATACTGTTGAATTACATGATAACTGTGCACCTCCATTGATAATAGGCTTTTGTGGGAACGTAAATATTTTCACATAATTACTAACATTTCCAGGATAAATATTCACAGCTTGCACAAAAAAATCATATGTTGTAGATGGTTCTAAAGCACGTATCTAAAAATAAATTACAAATAAAGAAATAATTACGTCTATGTTTGTACTACTTACCAAATGCTTAAAAGAATAATCTTCACCCGATGTTATTTGGTGGTCAATCGTACGAGACTTGTGCTTCTTTCCACGTTGTAGTGTAGTTTCATTAATAATGAAATATTTCAATAAAGCTCCTTTACTGTTTGGATATATCCAATGTAACTCAACATCATATAAATTTACTACTTTTCCAGTAAAATTTAGTGGCGCGGCAGGCTGCAATACTATTTGACGTTAGTGTTAATAATGTAATTACATTATTAACAATAATAACATTTTATTATCTTATAGCAATTTTAATTTATGTTTAATAATGTTATGTAATTAAGTGAGTATTAAGTATTGTACTCATTCAGGAGAATATTTTCTTTGGATTGCTTTAAGTTAAACTTACTTTTGCAATCAGTTCCATTTGAAGCAAAATTGCAGCCTTCAGTACACACTCCATTTTCGGGATAACATTTATTCTTAATACACTGAGGACATTGTTTTTTACAATCGTGTCCCCAATATCCCGGTTGGCACCCTAAAATTATATATTATGCATAAGTGATAAATAAATCTGTTAATTAGTATAAAACAAATTCGTACATTTCATGATTAGTAAAAATATATACTATTACCAAAGTACCATCATCAAGTACCACAATATTTATTTAAATAATAAGAAATGAAGTAAGCCCAGAAGGGCTTACTTTTTTAAACTTACATTCATTACACCAGTTACCATGATATCCATGCAAACAATAGCACTTATTATATTTGCAAACTACTTTCTTAACATGGCGATCATATGGATTTAGATGCACATCACGTAAAATAGTTTCCACCTTGCTTGTTTCATTTACAATAGGTATTGTATAATATGAAATATTTGTGTCATCTCTTATACTTTGGCATCCAACAGTAGCATCTTTTGTTGTTAAATTATGTATACTTAAACCTAAAAAGTCATTGCGTTTTACAATAGTATTTTCCATAACCACATAATTACCATTCCGAATACAACGCAGAAAATTGCTTCGAATTGCAAGATTACATTTCATAGCATTTGCAACTTGCTTAACTTCATATCGCAGGCATATATCAGTGTTTACAGGAAGGTTGGCTGTTACTTTAATTTCTGTCCAATTTAAGTTTTCTTTTAATGTCTTGAACGAAAAGCAACAATTTCATCATCGATACTAAGGCACACTAAGCTAGTGCATTATACAATTAATAATTCATTTATTAAAACCTTTTATGAAATTCTCAGTATAGTACGATAAATCGGCACTATATGAGTTCATCATTGCATTACTCTGTGCAAATTGAGTTGCCTACATAATATAACATAACCATAGAGTCCATAACCTAATTACATTTATTTTGATCTTTGCCAACTATATTATTAAATCAAATTCATAAATGCGTATGTATATCAATATTTACTTTAATAATATATTACTTGCTATGGACTAATTAGAAATATACAGAGCAGATACTTGTAGTGTGGTCACTTTTCTTCCTGTTACCTAGATATGTCCAGGAAAATTAAAATTCAAATATTGGCAACAATTTGAAATGCAACACAAACAAACCACTTTTCCATCGACCTCACCTTAAAGTAGAAATTTTGTCTGCGTATGCGAACGAAAAGTTTTACCAATTCGCCCACGGAAAAATATTACGTTTTCGTCCGGTATTTACTGTCAATAGGCAGGCACACACGTATGGGAATTTCAACCGAACTCTCCCGCAGTCCGCATCTGGCATCCCTGTCATGCACATCTGTCCCAAATCGGCGTGACAAGGATGCCAGATGCGGAATGCGGGATAGATCGCTTGAAAATCCCCGACGTGTGTGCCTGCCTAATGTCAATCTGTAAATGTGCTGTTTGTTATAACGATTAAAAGTCACCTCATAGCCCCATATCTCAAATTTGGTTGAAAAAAAAAAGAATTCTTGCAATTTGCACATTTTCGTTTCTAATAAGCCTTTCTGTCAGCCATAATCAATTAAAATCAACAATATTTTAGGATTTCAAAGTGTACGGATCCATCCTGAGTTATATGATTTAAAAAAATTACCTACGTATAAAAATATTTTAGGAGTTTATTATTAGTGCGACAAATTAGCAATGTTTCATGTGATAGATTACATGGTGTATAGGTATTGTTAATAAAACATGCAATCTGCGAGAATAAAATTGAAATTTTACTTGAACATATTTTGGGGTGATTTTTTTTATGTTTCCAACCAACTTGGGATTTGGGGTTTTGAGGTGACTCCGAAAATAACTTTCCTTAATAAAATGTTGTGAAAAAAAAATCCCTAATATGTTTTATCGATTGTTTGCGTTAATATTTCATCACAGTAGGCTACTTATTTACTAAAGCTAATAGGTAGTTTACCTATTCAACAAAGCTTCACTAGCTTCACATATTGCAAAAAGTTTTTTTTTTAAATCCACCGAAAAATAAAGAAAGTTGCCGAGGTTCAAGTGAAATACACTACAGAATACAACTAATTTGGAATGTTAAAAATTAAATTAAATACTTTTGGATTTTGTAGGTTCTTCCAACAACAGGTTTGTATGTCAGTCACATAATTAATAGTAGTGACACTATCGCTCTTATTTTGCTGTTGATTAGAAATATCTCCATATAAATCGAACAATCTTTAAAATTGCATAATAGTACAGTAAAATTATACACGAAAATGCAAAACGGAAAGGCCAGCCAATTTTTATGAGGTTAATTAGAAGGTCATAGTAGGTATCCAAATTCATATTTTACCAACAAAATTTCCTTGTGGAACGTCGGCCATCTTGAAAAAACCGTTACCCTTGATATCTGGCCTCCTATTGGTAACATTTAATTATTTTTTGTCCATTTGTAAAAAAAAATATCCCCTACAAGTTTTGTTTCAAACATTTTTCAGTAGCTGCCCCAATGGTCTTATAGTCAATAATGATTTTAAATTGCAAATTTAAAGGAGGGTTAGCCCTAAGGCTTAAAGAGAGAGGGGGGCTCTATGTTCGAAGCTGCCAAGAAAAAAAAATAATAGAACCAAAAAAAGTTTTTGGATTATAATTTAGAATTCGACGAAGACGACTGCTGTTTATCTGGATTATCCCCCGATTTTCCCCCGATTTTCCCTCGTTGATATTAACTAAGATTTTTCTACTGGACCTACGATTCTGAAAGTGAGAAAGTCGACACAGAACAGATCGAAGATAATATCTATTACGATGAAATTGATATATCTGGCCGATCGACAGAAAGGCAGAAATTCTGATAATTTGTCATCAGATGTTCAGGAGCATCGAACGCCAGCTTCTCGAATATGTGGATCAAACCTACTGGACATACCAAGTTAAAAAAAATTTGAAGTATTATTTTAATTGGCAGTTATTAAAAAAAAATTGAAACAAAAGTTGTAGGGATTCTATTTCTCTACAAAAGAAAAAAAACGACCACTAGGAGGCGAGATATCGAGGGTAATGGTTTTTCGAAATGGCTGCTGTTCCACAACGAAATTTTGTTGGATTAACATACACATAGTAACAGATTTGGATACCTACTATGACTTTCTAATCAACATCTCAAGAACTGGCTGGAACTTCCGTTTTGTAGATATTAGGTGTTTTTCTAATTTACCTGTACTATACTCTGATTTTTCTAAACTGGCGTGCACGTCATCAAAATAATAATCATAATAATGATGGCACAATTTTACAAGGTTGCCAGCTGTCCTGGGTATTTAAAAATGGCTGCAATCAGCTGTTCCGCCCGTGCAATCTTGTGCGACAGTGCGCGGTTCGTATCAAATTCGTCGGCTTCTCTGCCGTTTTTCGTACAGATATCAATCCTGTGGTTATGGATTAACCTCTACAATGGCAAAATATGCATTGTATTAATCTATCAAATGTAACAAGTTAGACGTCAAAGAAGTTTGGTTATGCACACATGTATGAGCATCTGTTAGTGACAAAGATGTGGCATCGTCGCCGAAAAAATATCACGCCTGCCAACATAACATGATTTATTACATGATTGGCAGGCGAAAATTGTGTCCGCGGTTAATACACCGATTACCTATTTATAACCACCGGTGATCAGTGTTATGTAACAAATGATCCTCAGATTAATTTCGATTCTTAAACTATTGTTATGCATATTCTCGAAAACAATCACGTTGGTACGAAAAAACCTCATCACACAGCTGTGTGATGACGTGCACGCCAGTTTAGAAAAATCAGAGTATATTAATGTTTTGTAGTGACTGGGAAACGTTTTCCGTCAATGATTCTGTACATTGGTAGCTGCGGTTTTATTGGTTTGACCTCAGCTGGATAATATTATTTTAAGATAGCTGTACATTTCTAAAAAAATAAATTCATAATAAAAGATATGATAACAGTAGAAATCAATTCTGAAATTGACATTTATGATTGCTGACAATCATCTAGTAATGTTGGTATTGTTACAATCAATAGACATTGATATACTCTGATTTTTCTAAACTGGCGTGCACGTCATCAAACAGCTGTGTGATGAGGTTTTTTCGTACCAACGTGATTGTTTTCGAGAATATGCATAACACTAGTTTAAGAATCGAAATTAATCTGAGGATCATTTGTTACATAACACTGATCACCGGTGGTTATAAATAGGTAATCGGTGTATTAACCGCAGACACAATTTTCGCCTGCCAATCATGTAATAAATCATGTTATGTTGGCAACCGCAATATTTTTTCGACGACGATGCCACATCTTTTTCACTAACCATGCTCATACATGTGTTTATGACTAAACTTCTTTGACGTTTAACTTGTTACATTTGTTCAATTAATACAATGCATATTTTGCTATTGTAGATGTTAATCCGTAACCACAGGATTGATATCTATACGAAAAACGGCAGAGAAGTCGACGAATTTGATACGAACCGCGCACTGTCTCACAAGATTGCACGGGCGGAACAGCTGATTGCAGCCATTTTTAAATACCCAGGATAGCTGGCAACCTTGTAAAATTGTGCCATCATTATTATGATTATTATTTTGATGACGTGCACGCCAGTTTATTAAAATCAGAGTATAGTACCATTATAATTATTTTTGTTTTTATAGATCATAGTCATATAGGTCGTATGGCTTATTTAAAATGAAGCGCGTGTTTAAAATCGATATTAAAAATCGCGCGTTTTCTTTAAAGTTGCTAATGCCAACGTAATCAAAATACAAGTCATATATAAAGGTCAACACACTTTGTAATTTCGCATGTTCTTCCATCCATTTAATAAATATGTTGTATTCATTTCTATATGCAACTTCCGACTTCTGCGGAATCAATCTACACTCCAGTTTGGCACTTTCATTAAAATTTTGGATTTCATATTTTACAAGCTATGACAAATTGACACATTGTTTATTTCTTGTTTATTTAATACCTTGACAACCAAAGCTACAATGATTGCGTCATATCAAACATTATCAAATTTTCAGGCCAATTTATGGTATTCAAATTTAAATGCACCAATAAAAAAAACCTTCAAGTATGTGTGGATGTCTGGTCTTTCAAGCACATGGTCTATGGCAAGTCAGGTTGTTCCGTCTAAATCTAAAATCTAAATCTCTAATCTAAATATCTACATGTACTGTAATATACTAACTACTATCAATTAATATCGCGATTACTCACTGTATTTGAATAAACTGTTCCACAATCAACTGTGCTACAGATCATTATCGAAGCCTGACATCCTTCGCTCAAATATACAATTGAGGATATGCATGTGTCTTCTTCGGCCGTTGTTAGCAAAATATTATCTCCATCCTGAAGTCCTGAGTTTGTAATAATATCTGCATATAAGTGACATCATAAAATTGTTATAAATAAGAAATAATTCGAAGATATGTCTTACAGTTATGAACTTTCCATTTTGCTAAACCATTACTCGTTACTTCCAGTTTGATCAATTTAAAAGTTTTATAAGCAATATTGGAATTACATTTTAGACTATTTTCTATATAATACTTGCTATCTGTACCTTGATAGATTCTATAGTGCCTCCATACGGCATAAGATTGATGTATCTACAAAACATATTGAAATTAAAAATACTAATTCTACATATTCGCCATACATACCTTTTCTGTGTCCATAATATTTGGTACATTGGGCTTAGATGTTTGAAATTCTATTTTGGTATCATTTTCATATACGAAAGCAAAAAGGTAGCCGGCCCGTACCTTGAGTGTAATTGTGATATAGTTTTTGTAATTTACTGACAAATTAATTACAGCTGCGTTTTCCACATCTTCCAGTAAATCTGCTTTGTTCGTATTTACACTGATGAGAGATTTGAATTCTAAAAATGTGTGCTATTACAACTCAACGGAATAAAATACGATGAGACATATTGCAAGACATATTGGATAATAATTATATCATTCTTATAAACTAAATCCATTATAGATATGAATTGTGAAAGTGCCATTGGGTTGGCATAATTGATAAGGTTACTAGGAACGTCAATGGGTATTTTAACTATTTAATTTTGGGGGTAATATTAAAAGGATTATTTCAAATTTTAACAAGTCCAATTGTCCAATTTTGAATGAATTTAAAACGTTTTTGTTTCTTTCTCATTTTCACATTTTATTAACTAAAAATTGCAATGGTACCTACTTCTTGTTATTAAACCAAGTGAAACTATTAAAAACTAATTTGTCTCATAACCACATCACACATATGACATTAATGACATATTTGTTACTAGTTCTTTACAAGTACACTGTCAAAATTATTATACAATGTGACATTTTAGCCGACCTTGAATTTGACAATTAATATCTATAATGGAGGATCTGTACAACAGTTATGTCAATCGTGCTATGTTGTTTTCATATATAAATAATTGAATAATAATAATAATAATATACCTTTCCATCTATAATCTAATACCGGGGGAAGATTAAATTCTATTGCATTGCGTACACCATCGGAAGCATTTTTGCCGTCTATAATTTGTGGTGCCGTGGACACATCTACAAAAAACATACATGTACCTCTACAGTTATTTGATTGTTCGTAAAGTATTGTGTATGCTAAGTACTTTTCTTGCAATATACCATCACCATGGTATCATGGACAAAGTATATACCGCCAAAAATAAACAATTTTGGTATTAAAATCTGATTACTATAAGAAACTTGTCAATCGGGTTGAGAAAGCGCATATGTGAAAAAATGTGAAAATTTGCTTAAATATGGCACTATAAATATAGAAATTAGAATCTCTATTAGTAGACATGTATAAAGTGTACCCAATCAAGATCCTAAGAAGATCAACGACCAATGATCTTGATCGGCTATATTTTTTTTAATAATGAGTTTTTCTCGAAATTAGCAGCGATTGCACAGTTTTAAAACAAAATTAACCTGTCCAATATATTTCAAACCCTCGCCTAGCACTAAGAATATTGAATGTATGCCATAATATGACGTTACATTCGATGCAGATATATTGAAATATGTTTTTCCCTAGACTTACCACTACATGATATGTGTATTATAATTAGGTCCTATGTAAAAAATAAATTATAAAACATAGTTTCATACCTATTATTGGGGATTATTGGGGTTACTGAAGTGACTGATCCATGTGATTTGATGTACAACGTTAACTATATTCAAGAGGGGTTCAATAATATTAGATTTGTTACCTTCAATTACTTTAGTGAGGTCAGGACTTATCCATGCTATAGTCGAACCTGTAAAATCCTCGTCATAGTACATGCAAGACAAATTATATCGCTCATTGTCTATTTTATCGACTAATAGTATTGGATGTTTCGACGAGCATGAGAATACTAGGTAAAACATGAAGAAGAAGAAACTGAAAGTTAGGATCAAATTATAATTATTTTATAAAAATCATCTAGAATGAGATTAAAGTAAAGTTCATTCTTTTGAAACTATTATTTTGATAATTCCACCGAAATCGCCACTAAAGTAGCCAATTTCTGTACATTTATGTACAAAATTTGGGTATACATATATAGGGTGCTCTATAGGTATATGTTATAGGTATATAGGCTGGGCGCTTAAGGCGCGTTCTCGTGAAAAGAGTTTAATTGATTGATTGTAGCTGATCAAGAAAAGTTTAAAGATAACTATAGCTTAAAGTTGATCAACTCCATTGAAATAAAGGCTCTCACTATAGTTTTCATTCAAATTTTGTTGATCAACTACAATCGTTCAATTAAACTTGATTCGTGAGAACGCGCCTTAATTGTAAATAAACAAGTAAATCTGGCTACTAAATCAAAATTTGGAACAAGTATCTGTAATATCTTCCTATTGTCATGTCATTAGTGTTAATGTCATCAACTGTAGTTTCAAGAGTTATAATAGTTAATTAGTTAAGTTTTCTGTTTGTCGTGGTAGACAAACTGATTCAGTGATGCAACGGAAATGATTTTTTATGGGTCGTTTTGCTTCCTACCACATTATAATGTTATAATGTTTTTCACTACTAGCTTTTAAAGATATCATTATTTCTTTTACTGCATATTTGAACCCAGAAATAAATTTCAGTTTTGTCAAAATATTAATCAAAATTCCAAAAATTATACAACTGCAACTATAATAATTTAAACTTTACACCTGGCAACAATGTTATACAAAATATAACCTCAGATTAAAAACAACTTAACCTAAAAAAAATTGACACGTTCCATTGGGGAATTCAGTTATTTCCGAAACACTACCAACAAAATTACTAGATATTCATAGAGTCTCCTGATGCAAAAACATGGTGAATGGCTACATAAATATTTCTAAAAGCATTTACAACCGGAGACAACAGTTTGAGCTCAAAATTTGAGTAAACCACTGGTTTATACTCTTCCTAGTGCATACTCTAGAAATCTGGACTACGGGTCAAGTTCAATGGTGCTTCAAGGTGTTCAAAATTGGTTGCTATGGACTCTATAACCTATATTATTACTAAATTCACTCTTCGGTGTCTCACAAATATTATATATTATCAAATCCAATTTGTAAATGAAGTACATACAAATTTACTGTAATAATAAGTACCTATATTAATTTGTAATGAATAATTAGAAATACCTCATCTAAAAGTGATGTTTCAAATTGTTTAACTTGATGATTTTAGAAAAAAATTGACACTCGTGGTCATTTATTGAGTTGGTGCTTATTCTCGAAATACGCTCCCAATTTATGGAGCACAATCAATGAGATTTCATAAATGGGATTTCTCAGTACAAATATCAGTAGAAACAACGACCAAATAGGCATTTCTAGAATCTAATTATTGACACTTCTAATCAAATACTACGCCATTTTTAACCATCTTCCTTTAATTCCTATAGGTGTAAAACTTTTAGAAAATACGGTGTAGAAACTGCCTATTGGTTGTGAATACTCTAATAATCCAACATAGTATTCTTACCTATTATACATAATATCTTTATAAGACAGAACTTAGATTTGTAATCTTAATGTTGTTGTTAAATAACACTGAACTAACTTTTACCACAGTTTGTAATAAAAAAATTTATATGGCAGACTGTAAGCATTAGATAGTATTTTATATGAAATATTCTATTCTAAAATGATAAGAAAAATAGATAAGATTAGATACCAAGTAGCAACCATAGTTGCCTATACAGGGTTATTCACGCTATACGGAATATTGTGGCCAAAATACGTGACATTGAACAGTGATTATAATATATAATATAATATAATAATCACTGCTTTGAAGAAGTTTCACTTTTGGGATATATGGGGGTCTATTATTGTTACATTTTAAAATTAATTTCATATTATACAGTGTGTTCCAAAAGCCCTAAAAGTATCAAAGTTGTATATTTTTAATCGAACCCCCTGCATAACTTGGCATATTTGAATTTACCCGTTTTTAGGTTTTATAAATCCGTTTAGTTTTTGAAATTCGCTTTAACCGTTCAGAAGTTATTTATTTTTTATGCGTTTACAAGCTATAAAATCGCAGGGCGCTTGATTTTTGGGATATTAGGTTGGGGCTTTACCTGTGTCTAAACAACTGCTAGGGCTATCTTTTGGCGGCAAGACCGTCTATTAAATATTGGTAAACTTTGAAGTTGATTTTGTTAAATGGCAAACCATACATTTTATTACTTGGTTATATTCAGCGTCTCATTTTACATCTTTTTCGCCTCTTGTATTTTTTCTCACAAGTTAGTTTACGAGATAATTATTTAATGAACAATTTTATTGAAATTAACGGAATTTGACGACCTAAACGAACTATATTGATGATAAAAAAATTAACTTAAAAACGAAAAACAAACAAATGAATAACAATCAATAATATGTGGGACTGACACGTTTCCTATGCACTCATTAACACATAGAGGCATTCTTGAAATCAAGTAATCAATATCTACCTGGGGTATTTCATGCCAAGTATCATTAATTTGACGTCTTGAAGTTCCATTATAGTGTTAGGAGGGCGATGTAAGTTGCGTATTCTAACTTATTTTTGTCCTGGAGTAACGTACGAGGTTAAATTACGTGGACCCTTTTTTCGCCCACCCCACTCTTCGACATCAAAGGCTAGCGGCCCTCCTCTTTATTCCAAAGGGATATCCAGATGCTCCACGACTTATGTGTTGGAAGCTCTTCAGGTGCGTCACATATTTCGTGTAATAATTAATATAAGCATACTTGCATTGTTTATTTTGCATTTGTAATAAAGATTTAGTATATAAATGCGTGCCATATATAAAACAATACATAATATCTTTAATAAACAAGTTTATAAAATTTGACATAGTCATTTATATTCTATAAAAATTCTATAAAAATTCACTGCCAATCAAAAACGAATCCCAAAACTTTTCGTTCATTTCTGATATAAAGGACACTCTTAGTTTGAGAGTAAGCTCATCTAACGTTGTCATTTTTTAAATAATCAATAAAGGCACGGTAAATGAATTCATGTTGATCCTTAAAAATAATATAATATATTGTAAGTACAAATGAAAATGTATAACTATGTATAACTATACCTGTTCTTCCATGTATCTATAATCATATAGTATCGTGCTGAGAAGAGCCCAATCAAAATCAATTTCGTCATACAATTTATAGTTTTTCATGAGACAATGATATGCTATAAATAGTCCGCATGCGATAACTCCGTCCCTAGAATTAAAAAAATAAGACATCTATTTTGTAGTATGTTTGCTACACATACCAGCAACACACTAATAATTTGTCGTCGGAATTAATACAAAGCTCGTAGAATTGGCGAAATGCTGCAGGACTCTCCGGTATTGGTTTATGCAATAACCACTTGTCAAAATGTAGAATTTTAACTTCTTTCTTCTAAAATATTTCTTTAATAAACATCTATATGTCTAAAATGATTTAACCTACGTCAACATCTGCTTCATTAGCAATCTCCAGGACATATTTCCAGTAAAAATAATTCTTTGTCTTTGATATACATGATATAGATCGTTGTGTATTATGTAAATTCATTACATCTTTTTCTTCCTTTGGCCATGGCAACTGCAATGACAGTAAATAAAAAAAACACATAATTTGAAGAATATAATACTTATTACGTACTTTAGTACTTGTTATTTGGCACTGTAGAACCAATACTTGCTTTACATTGTGTCTCTCTATTTCATCCCAAAATGTTTCTGCGTCATTATATTTTTCCAAGCTCCTTGTAATAATTGGAAGTTCTTCGTGAACATGAAGAACATTCACATCTTGTGGATATATAAGTTTAAATTTTAGCCGCCAGTCATTTATATAGTTGATAGTATTCATTTTATTAACAAGTAAATTATGATGATGTGTAATGAATTTTTGTTTGGAGTAAATCTCCACTTTGTTTCTTATATTTTGTTCGTATATTAAGGAGCAGAATGTATATTGTCCCTACAAATCAATAGACAGCACAACATTACATGAAATGTTATTCAAATTAGGGGTAACTTACTAACGACAAATCTCTTCTGATTTCTAGTGGAATATAGTGTTTGACAAAATTGTATAGCGTTCCTGAATCTTTATTAGAATCGATCAAATTATAATTGTTCAGCAGATATGCGTACAATTCCAATTTATTATTGCTAATAGTATAATAATTGATTATGAAATTGAATGATGAAGGTAATTATTATATTACCTGTATATAATGTTGAAATTATTTCCATGTTCTTCATTTACATGCCGAAGAAATTTAATAAAACCTAAAGGATATGAAGGTAATCCACTTTCTTCGTCCCATGCATGATAATTAAGTATTTTTACCTAAAATTATATTTGTTTTAATGCAAGGAACGTGCTCTCGACCGCATTTGTAAATTATATAAAATTGCGGTTGGGAGTATATTTGTTATCCTAGTTTCCTAGCATATAGTGATTGAATTTTATTCTTGTATTTAAAAATGTTTTCTAAAATACTTTGAGTAGTCACAGAAATGATAAAATGTGGTCAAAAATATTACTTACCTTCTTTGAATCTTCTGAAACAGTTATGTTAAAGTCAAATTCAGTGTAATCTACATATTTTACGTCATTGATCGATAATGATATTGACATATTTGAATCAATATTGTTTGTAAAAAAAATATTCTAAAATGGAATGTGTTACTTATATTCATATGTAGGTACCATGTGATCTCACCTCAGGTTTTGAATCTAACGATATTATTGCTGATATAGATTTTTTATGTATATTTGACCAAAAATCAGTGTATGTAACTTGCATTAATTGTCGTAAATCTTGGATTCTTGAATCTTCTGGATTCTTAGCATTTTGTGGATCATCAGTTTTTATACGTTGGTACTCTGATTTAATTTTTAGTATTTCAGGAATATCAGTTGTAATATTATCAATTCTTATAAGTTTCATATTCTCGGGTTCATTATACGGGATGGTTCTAAAATATTTTCAAATTAATTAAAAATTGAACAATGTAAATATAATCATTTCACCTGTGTTTAATGCATTTATATATTAAAAATGCAATAATAAATATAATCATAATTGTTAAAATACTGATAGTGATAGATATTTTAAGCACTATACTTGAAGTTTCATCAATTGTCTTATATTGCACAGTCAACGATTCACATATTTTATTTCCTTCAAAACTTGAAGTAATTAATAAATTAATATTACACTGATTTGCATTGCCATTATTGCAATGAAGATTTCTTTCAGTCAGTGAGATTTCAATTGTTGTTTTAGACGTAGGAAAATTAGCTTTATGTACGATATTTAATTGTTCTATATTACAACCAAGGATAGGCTCAGGTCCATAATTCATATTTGATGAATTAGTAACTATCAGATATAATTCACTGTAAAATTGAAATGTGAATAAATGGTTTGTGAATGCAGCAATAATCACGCCAAACTGTACCTATCTGTTTCAAAAACCTCAATTTTAGGAAGAGTAACCAAACATGTGTTTGTGTTACATGAAGCTTCAAAACTTCCATTGATAATAGGTTTTACTGGGTAGGTAGAGATTTCAACGTGATTACTTTCATTCTCTGTATATAAATGAGAGGCGTGCACCAAAAAATCGTATTTTGTAGCTGGTTTTAAATCTGGTATCTGAAAAGAATATTAATTAATTTGTACATTCGACATTCAGCATAGAACAAACTCGATACCTTGACAAAAATAGTTTTAAAATAAACTAAGAGGTATAATAAGTATAAATATTTCATATGATTTATTGCTGTCATTACTTTAAATAGAAGCCTCTTCTAATTTATTGGGTTCTGCATTTCATATCTCTTTACATTGAAATATTTTCTACTATATATCGGTTATGATATATATCTAGGGTGGTACGTCGGGAAGCGCACCGTATGGATTTACATGTAAAAATTTAAATATTTAAATATTGTCTTTCGTAATTATTTTAGAAGAAACTGTAATGAACTCTATTGTAGAGCTAAAAATACGGCGTCAATTTATGCTATTACTTTTTTATTTTAAATTATCCAGTACCTAAAAAATCCACGAAATAAAAGCAACAATCATAGGTGCCTGGAAATTAAAAAGCAAAGGAAAAGCGTTTTACATGTATGAGTAATGTTTTATAACCTTAAATTTTATACTTGCATTAGAAGTTTATGTAAGCAATACTTTTTCTGTGTTTTAAAATCAATATTTAAATAAGCTTTAATTTACTGACCATAAAATGTAAGGTTATAAAACATCACTGACATATCGTCGGCTTAATGTTACAAGGTTCTATGTGAAAAATTATAAATTTGGGGATAAGGACTTTAAATATGTTTGTTATTACAGAAAATGTTGAATTGTGCACTGTAATTAGATTTTTTTATATCACAGGTCCTCAATATTCCGATTTTACCTTCCAACAAGCTCAAAGATCCAGCCTTGAAAACATATGGTCCTGTAAAGTTGTAGACTTAAAAATTGAAAAAATGTTACATGCAATCTTATAACACCAAGCCGACGATATGTAAAATGCATTTTCTTTGCTTTTTATTTTCAATTCACCTATAATTTTTTTTTTTGTAACATCCATTTCGTCGATTTTTTAGGTTATTAATAATGAAAAATAAAAAGTAATTAGTATTTTTTGCTTTACAATAGAGTTTATTATAGTTTTTCTCTAAAATAATTAGGGAAGATAATGTTTAAAGATTTAAAATTTTACATGTAAATCCCTATGGTGCACGTATACGTATTAAATTAATTCCAAAATTTATCTCAATTGGTTTTTACTTCGCTTTTCAACATTCTCGTACAAAATACTTTTAATTAAAACTAAAATAGGAACTATTTCCCATAATATTTATAAATGCAACACTCCTTTTTTCTTCTACATTTAGCAAATATATTGAATTCTGGATCTGGAATTGCTATTATTTTTTTTTTGTAAGCAATACACAGTATCGTAAGGGAAAAGAATTAAATTAGCAATAGTGCATTAATAATGTAACTTCAACGAAATATTATCTGTATGTATGCACGCTTAGCCCATCGACTTATACTGTATATTACGTAGTCATCTAAAACATTTGAAATCACGAATTTTGCCCAAATATACTCTCATTCAGAAAACAAGTTTTCGAAGTGGTGCCTGTCTGTTTGTAAGTGTCCTCTTATAGTCCAGACGGCTCCAACTAATCTATTTAAAAATTCTAATTTAAGCTTTAAAAAAAAATATGTCGGTCCAGCAATCTTTGACTGAAATTCGGCAACGGGAAGCTATTTCTTGGATAGGTTACTCGCAAATATTGTAAAACTATCAGGTGTAGGAAAATAAACTTGAGAGTAAAATAGTATTTTGTGTGGTAAGTACAGGAAGTGATATATTCCCGACCGATGCGGTATTTGTTGTCCTAGTCATCAGCCGCGAAAGCAAGCCGAAGATTCCGAGAAGACACTTCGTGTACGTACGGCACATACTATTTTTTTTCTCCCATCGCAATATTTTGCAAGCCTTTGCAAGCTTGTTTGCAACAATGGAATAGATAGATAGGGCAACGAGGATCGTTTGAGTGGCCTGCACAGTACAAACATGTAAATGATATAGATATCATATTTAATCCGAAACATCGAATTTGTTCCATGCTTTATCACACCTTGTATATATGTATACTACCTACAATATATTCATTAACACCCAAATGACCTGTAATGATATCACTCTGAATTGTGCGAGGAATTATTTCTTTCTGTTTTGCAGAATAAATAATTTTAAAATGTTTTAGTTCATCTCCTTCAGTCTCTTGATAATACCAGTATAAATGGGCATTATAAAGGTTTTCAATAATACCAGTTAAATTAAGTGGATGATGTGGCTGCAAAACTAATAATCACATGTTACAATATCATTTCCTATACATTTATTCAAGACTATTTAAAGCACTTTTAATGAGACAAATATTTAATCAATCAATATGGGTTGCCAAATAAACAATATTCTTGTTTGACAGCTTTAGAATTTTATTTCATTGATGGATTTGTTTTTATTTCATTGTTTATGACTTCACAAAAGTGAACATAATTTTGTATATAGGGTGTATATCAAAACAACAATAATTGAAACCGCAAAAATGGTTTAAGGAAGCAATAGGACTAGTAATAAGAAGAAACAAACTAGCTGGTGGTCAGTTGAAATAAAAAATGTAATAAGAATAAAATAGAAGAAATGGAAAATTTACATTACAGGAAATAAAACAACTAAAAAATATAATATAGAAAGAAAGCTAGTCAAGGAATTGGTAATAGCCGCAAAGAGACAACAATGGATTGAATTTGGCAATAAAATGGAAAGAGGCAGCAAAGAAAGCCAAAAATTATTATATAGGACACTAAAGACACTCAGAAGAGGAAGAACCCAACACACAAGAGGAATCAAACATAATGACGGAGAACTGCTAACGCAAGAGAAAGAAGTGATGGACAGATGGAAGGAGCACTTTTAAGAACTTCTATGGGCGGAACAAAAAGAACAAACAGTAGACAGAAGTGAAAATTCGCGGGAAACAGAGGATAAAGAACCGGCAATTACCATAACAGAGATAAAGAAGTTACAAGAAACCTGAAAATGGGAAAAGTCCAGGATACGACAGAGTCACGACGGAAATGCTAAAATACATGGGACAAAAAGCTACGAAGAAATTACACCAGATAATAAGCAAAGCATGGGAAAAGGAACAAATCCCTAAAGACTGGAGAACCACACTCATAGTACCAATACATAAAAAAGGAGACAAACATGAATGCAATAACTATCGAGGAATATCACTGACCAGTGTAGTTATGAAAGTATATGAACATATAATAGACAAAAGGATCAGAGCACAAATAGAAAATACATTGGCAGAACCGCAAAGCGGATTTAGAAAAGGCAGAAAGAAGCATTCAAGACAACATATTTACAATAAAACAATTAATAAAAATGAAATACCAACTGGAAGTGAAAACAATATTTGTAGGATTTATTGATATAGAAAAACCTTTTGACAAAATTCCCAGAAGAAAACTATGGAAGGTAATAAAAGAGAAAGGTATCAACCAAAAAATAATAAGAATAATTAAAAACATTTATGAAGGAAATAACAACCGTGTCATAAGCCAGGGCGGAATATCAGAACCATTCCAAACAAGCCAATGATTAATACAGGGAGGTGGACTAAGCCCTTATATTCATAGTATACATTGATGGAGTCATCAGAAAGTCATATTAATGGTAATCAAGAATTGGAAATAAACAATAGAATAGAAAAAGCTATGAAAACATATTACGCAATGGGATCATTCAAAAACAACAACGAAATTCAAAGAAAACAAATTTAACGTATACAAAACCATATACAGACCAATATTGACCTTTGGTTGCGAAACATGGGTGTTGAACCAAAGGCAAAGAAGTAATATCCAAGCAGAGTAAATGAGATTCCTTAGGAGAGTTAAAGGAGTGATAATCAAACACAAGATAAGAAGTTCGCAAATCAGAAGAGAACAAGGAACTAGACCAATACTAGAATTTATCGAAATAAGAGAACTGGTGTGGCCATCTGCAACAGATGGAAAGCAAAAGGACGGTAAAACAAATATGGGAGGCAAAGACACAAAGTAAAAAGAAAAGGGGAAGACCCAAAGCAACATGGGATAGTGAGATAAGAAAAATACTGAAAGCAAGAGGAACCACGTGGAAAGAAGCCAAAAGAATTGCACGAAACAAAAAAAGGATGGGAAAATTTAGTGTACAATAAAAATGAAATAGTTTAAGCAAAATGAAAACAAAAAATGATTTGTAAATTATACACCCTACACCATTAAAATCGTAAATGGGGATTTGATAATATACATACAGGGTGAGTTTTTTCGGATGTATAGTATAGGGATCTCCGAAAGTAGCGGAGATGGAGGGACGATTAAATGGGGAAAGAATTGCAATTTTAAGAGTTCAATTTCATGAGCTTTTTGTTTTTTGGAAAAATTGCATGGCTAACTAGATATCTCGAAAACATACATTTTTTTGTTATTTTGTTCGGAGCATATTGCTCTGTTAATATTGACTTTAGAAAAAATGTAAAAGAAAAAGTTATAGGAAATTATGTGCTTAATAATAGAGTCTTACTGATTATTTTATTTAAGCTATAACTTTTGAGTTATGACACAAACTTGTGTTTTTTTCTAAAGGAAACCATAGTCGGCCATGACTTTATAAAAAAGGCCTCTTTTCAACGATTCTAATGATATATCATATTACATAGGTATTTTTATAAATAATTAAATTATGGGAATTTTTTTCTTTTCAGTTTCGAACTATTCGAAGTAGTATGCTATAGATACAAACGACAATTATAGAGGTGGCCGATCTAACGATCTCTCTGTTTTAGATTTTTATTTATGGGAAATGGTAAAATATAGAGTGTATGCAACATCGTACGTCACAGGAGATGATCTTAGAGAAGCTGTACTTACAAGTTACAAGTTTTTTGCTAATATTGATAGACGTTCCGTTAGAAAAGCAACAAATTCTGTTTTAAAAAGGTGTGCATTAATCATAATGGCGAACCTTTTGAACATATTTAGTCATAAATACTTTCCTAACTTTAATTATGTTGTTTTGGTACTACTTTAGTTACGTTCTAATATGTTTGTATTGTTTCTCAATTTATCGTCGTCATTCCCTGTTAGTAGTTTTGTACTTATGTAATTTTGTTGAATCAGAAATAATTTTTATATAAAATTGTAACTCAACGAAATAAACATTTTACACCAAAATAATAATGTTTATAATTTCGAAATGAAAAGAAAAATTTTAATAACTAACTTGAAATTTATTATTTAACGCGTTGCGCATCTATCAATTGTTTGGCCTACTTTTTGAATAGTTCGAAAATGAAAAGTAAAAAATAACGATAATTTAATTATTTATAAAAATAACTATATCAAGTGGTATATCATTTGAATAGTTGAAAAAGCGCCTGTTTTATAAAGTCATGGCCAACTATGGTTTCCATTAGAAAAAACTAAACTTTGTCTCATAACTCAAAAGCTTTACATTATAGCTATAATAAAATAATAGGTTAGATTGTATTATTAAGCACATAATTACATACAACTTTTTCCTTTACACATTTTTTCTAAAGTCAATAATAACAGATCCATAGGCACAGAACCAAATAACACTAAATATATTTTCTCGAGATATCTAGTTAGCCATGCAATTTTTCCAAAACATAAAAAGCTCATGAAATTGAACTTGTAAAACTGCAATTCTTTCCCCATTTAATCGTTCCTCTATCTCCTATAGTTTCCGAGATCCCCATACTAAACATCCGAAAAAACTCACCCTGTATATATAGGGGTCCCACGACTCGATAGACATAGCTGAAGGGTGTATTCCTTAAGTAATTTCTAGTCGAAGGTATACACATGTGTCCAAAACTCAATATTAAAGGAATTAACAAGCGATTCAGTTTCAGAATTTCAGTTTCAGTTTCTCTATACAGGCTAAAGGAGTTTCGTTAGTTTGAATATCGAGTCAGCGATGGAAACCAAACATAAAAGTTTATATAAAGATGTGGGCCTAGGTGGCGCTGTACGCAGATATTCAACATTTTGTTTTATACCGTGAATTTATATTATGGACAAAATTTTACATCATTAACATCAATAGGCAATTTTAATTGTTCAAAGTGACCGCTGTAAATTTTAAACATGTGCGCTCTTTGTTCTAAGGAGCAGCAGACCCTCTCCAAGACTTCAGGTATTCTTCTTGCAGTTTCAGAAGTGTGCTGTATTATTTCAAGAAGTTGTTCCCCGGTATTTACTATACTAGCATAAACTATGTCTTTTTTTCTCAATTATCTCCCAAATATAATAATTGAACATATTAAGACATACAATCTTGGTGGCCATGCAACTGGACCTCCTCTCCCAATCTGTTTTTGTGGGTAAAAATTATGTAAAAACTGCCGTACTGTTAATGCAAAATGAGCTGCAGCTCATTTGAATGCGTAAACAAACAAACACCTCTTGTTTCTAGAGGTATATTTGAGTCATACAATAAGTACAGTGAGTCTTGTAAGAAACGTTCCTAATAGTTTACGCGCAATGTATTGCATTGCGTTCAGACTTTTCACGAATGTCGTGCACTATCTACGAATTCTTCAAAATTATACTACATTTCAATCAAAACTAACATCAAACTAACGTTATACGTTACATGCAAAGTTATCACCACCTAAGTAATACTTCAAAACATCAATTTTAAATATCAGCGCCATCTAGGTCCTCATATCCAAATTTACGGAACACCTTTAGCAGACATCCTGTATGTTCATGTATATGACTTATGTACTTATGTATACATATAACGAATTCATATTCACTTACCAATATTACACCACTCTCCCATGTATCCAGAAGTACAATAACATTTATTGGAATAACAAATAACTTGTTTTCTAGGTAAAACATCTGATGGTAAGTTACTGCGATTTAAAATTCCTTCAATTTGAACTGAATCTGTTGCTACCGGTGGTGTATAAAATGATATATTTAAGTCGTCAGCTATATTTTGGCATACACTTCTATAATCCTTTGTTGATAAACTATATCTTGTGTCTCCTAAAATCGTATAGTTTTACAGCAGTAGTTTAAATATGTTATCAAATTACCACTGGAAGCGCAGATACAGTATTTGCTTCGGATGGCCATTTCACATTTTGTGGAGCTCGCCGATTGGGAGACTACATAGCGCAAAAGTGGAGATGTTCCAACGGGACGTGTCATCTTTAATTTAACTTCTGACCATTTTAATGTTTCTTTAGTTGTCTGGAAATATGGTAAATATGTAAGACACAAGTTCTTGTTCGTATCTTCCAAAAAAAAAAGAGCAGCACTTAAACCATTTATGGAATATAAAACAGGCACCTTAATTAACACCTGCACGATGCATTTGGAGCTGTGAAATGTAAATCGGAAAAAGTGTGATCGAAATGTTACCTGTATATTTCATGAGGATGTGATTGCCCCTAGATAATCGGTCATTTTGTCATTAACTTGTAATGAATACAATCGAAAATGAATACTTTAACGGCCGGTTCCATAATGGTATTAAAGTTTACTTTAAACCGAAAAGGCGCCTTTAAGTACTGTAACGTGTTCCATAATTGATTTTAAACGTCACTTTACGAAAAAGTGTCTTTTATCATATGGAACAGAAGCAGATTTTAAAGTCGACTTTTCTATTAAGTAAGCTTTACATAAAGGAGACTTTTCTGTGCTATTATGGAACCGGCCCTAAGTGCTAAAGCCGAGAAATTGATTCCGCAGAAGTCGGAAGTTGCATGTAGAAAGGAATACAACAGATTGTATTAAATGGACGGAAGAACAAGCAAAATTGCAAAAAATGTTGACAGTTATGCATGACATTAAAAACACGCTGCTAATGTTTGAAATAAGCGATGTGATGTATAAAGAGACATTATGTTGCAAATAATTGAAATATCAATGTCACAAATAATTGTTGAAAATATCTTGTAAATATATGCTTTATATCTTGTCTAATAGTTTTGCATGTATGTACAGTATGCTCTAAATTAAACAGTACTGGAGTTTGGTCAAGTAAGCATACTGAAGCACCGTACTGAATAGGGGGCAGTGCATGTGGTTAGTTGCCTAACCTTCAGTGTTATTTATTCTAGCGCATACTGTATTAGTCGAGTTCAGTCCCCAAGTAATATCACGTATTATGAGACCATTTTAATCAAAAATTATCGCGACAGTCTTTCATATACCGTAGAATATGAGAAATATTAATTACCTCAGTTGTGTACGGTGAATCACAATCATCGTCGTTCTTGCAGAGTTTCAGAGTTGCCTCACATCCGTCATGCAAATATATAAATGAAGAATAGCAGATATCTTCAAGATCATTTTCTTGAAAAAAACTGGTACTATAAGTACCTATACCTTGGGATATCTCCAAGTAATCTAGAAAATAATACTGATGAATTGCAAATATAGTAATATGTAACTGCAATTTACAATCATGAACTTTCCATTTCGCCAAACCATTACTTTTGACTTGCAGTGTTGATAGTTTAAATGTTTTGTAATCAACAGTGGAATTCACTCTCAAACTATTTTCAATATAATATTTGCTGTCAGTTCCTTGATATATTCTGTAATGTCTCCATAATGCAGGCGTTTGCTGCAAATAAAACATTAGCACCATAAAACTAAATGCCGTTTATGTAATAGTTGTAAGTAAACTATGTAATAGTTACTTGTGTATCTAGAGCGCAAAGTAATACTTTGTCGCTCGAGAAAGAGAGATGTACTGTCGGCCATAAAAAAAGTGGAATAGGTGTTTTGCCCAGTGTGAAATTGGTTTTGCTGAAGATATAAAAAAAATTATGGAACTTGCTGGATGGACCATCCATTTTCAATTTCTCTATTATTTTTATAAAAAGCACTCAGTTCGGGCCCATTCGAAAATGTGGATTTTTATTAAGTAACATGTAGGGATTTATGTCACAATGACAATGGCATAGTACTTCGTTTTTCTTTGCAGAGACGAATGACTTGATTACACAGGTTAATTTTAGACAAATTCACTATAAGACTTGTCCCACCTTTTTTTGGCCGCGACCGTACATTACTTCGCATCGCATGACAATCTTTAGTTCGAGTTCGAACACAAAGAGACTTTGTGCTCGAGATGCACAGATGACATTTTCTAATATTAATGTAAATAAACAAATTCGTTATCTCGCTTCTGTTTCGATATGCATTTTTGCAAAATACGTTGAAACCAGGCCACAATAATTATGATTAATGCGCACTTTGGCGCTTATTTCCCATGACAACAAGCGGCAAAAAAAAGAACGTGTCAAAACGTGTCATGTCAATTGTAACAAAAATGCTTTATAATACACTCATATGCAAAAACGGGTCATTGGGCCATTGTTTGCAAAAGAACCTTTTTTTTAAATTTTTATGTTGGTATAGTCCTTACAATCAAATTTTTAGTGTTTTATAATCAAAGAGGCCGTCAGGATGTAGAAAGAAGAAACATATGGTACTTATTATTTATTTAATGAACATTAATAAGCGAAAACGATAATGTACGTATACACGAAAGAAAATGCATTTCTGCAAAATAAACTTAACAGAGATTAATAATGAAAATGACAGTTAATCGAAAACAAACAAGTCAAAACCTAGTAGCCACCTTGATCCTCTATGCAAAATTCCGAATGAACAATAGGTGGTGAAGAACGCATACATTTAAATGTTATTTTCGCTTATTAAATAAACTGATAAGTATCATATGTTGTTTTTTGTACATTCCCATGGTCTCTTTGATTGTTAAACACTAAAACTTTCATTCTAAGGACCATACCAACATCAAAATGTAAAAAATGAGTTTTTTGCAAACAACGACCCAATGACCCGGTATTTTTGCATCTGAGTGTAGCAAATCATGAATGTTCGTCCCAAAATCAAGCACTTAAATTATAAAACTGGTTAATTTTCACAGGTCGGAATTACGTTTCTTTTTTTCTAGTATGTAAGTTATTTTGAACAAAAATCCTGATTACAAATACGTCGAGATATGTAGAGATAACCTTACCTTTTCTGTGTAGATGGTATATGCTAATGAAGTAAGATTGCAGAATTCGATTTTAGTATCACTTTCATATACTAAGGCGAAGAGTTTCTGATCATCAAAACTGAGTATGATTGTTATGTTGTTCTTATAGCTTACTGATAAATTAATTACTGCTACATTTGCTACATTAACAAGTAAATCGGGTTGATTGGTGTTATCGCTGATTACCCACTTAAATTCTGAAACAAAAATAAATCACATAATTCACATTAACCCTATTATTTATAATTACCTTTCCATCTGTAATCTAAGACTGGTGGAAGATTAAATTCTACCGATCTATTTATTCCTGGAATGGCTACGAAATTTTCAACACAATTGGGTGTCGGAGTGTCATCTAAGGCAAAATAACCAAAGGGTACATTTTGAAATAATAATCTCTTAAAATTATGGTTTTGGGATTACTAAAGTTTAATCACTATCAAAATAGTTACATTGGATAATAGTTTGTTGCTATTGAAATAGGTTTAATTAATTATTTACATAATCACAATTGACAATAATTTGAGTTTTATTGAAAAAGTGTTGTCTACGATTTTCGATAATATTGTCGAAAACTAAATCTAGAAAAAATCATTTGTGGAATTACTTTCATTGCATATTAAATATGCTTAATGTTTTAAGCCATTTTTAATATTCATTATATCTTCATTATATTTGACATAATGCAATTTTACAGTAAATATTATAACATATTTTTAATAGCAATAGCAAAATCAAGCGTTTATATTTTGAAAAATTAATTTATTAAAATCTATTTTAGAAATAATATTTAATGAGCACTAAAACCCTTCCAATATCCTACCTTCTATCATATTATTCAGATCCGAAGGAATCCAAGCTATAACATTTTCGCCAGAGCTTATACACGTCATATTATATTGATCTTGATCTGTTTCGGATTTTTCGATAGTTAATATTAGATCTTGAAAACATGGCAGCACTAGCAATAGTACTAATAAAAATCTACAATAGAAAGATATAAGAGCCATGTTATTAAAAAACCTGCTATATTCAATTTAACATATTTTACAAGAGAGTGAAAAATCTGATGTTTCATATTTCTTGATAGCACAAGAATATTTCAAACTAAATTGTGATCATCAAATGATATTATTCTAAAACTTTATACAGTTTTGCTTTATATTAAATGTTATGTTAAATGTATAACTTAGTGCTAATTACGTTTTACTTGAATATCACAAACATGAGAGAACCTATTAAATTTTCAAAACCATTTTTTGTAGTATAAAGGTTAGGTTGGGTTGTTAGGTTAGGATATTAGTCACCTTTTCCTTGCTGTTATCGGGCTCGATCCAAGGTAAGTCGAATCAGAACGTTTTGTGAAAGAAAAATTGGAATCATTTCAAATTTAAGTTCTATTAATTCCGTGAAAGAATGTGCAAATCAAAATATGCAATTGGGAGGAAGAATGTCACGTTACGTTATAATAATAATAGTAATAATAATATAAATAATGTTACGTTTGAGTAATCTCTTATTTTATTTATTTATGGGACTAATACAGATTTTGTATAAACTAATGCATGACATTATTTTTATAAATACATAGTCTTTGTAAATTTCAGATACAAATGATCCATTGCATTTGCACTTCATTTACGAATAGCCGTGAAATGTCGGGATAATAAAATGCTCTTCCTTATACTTCATGCGAAAATTTTGTGTACGAGTATACACGTACCGTGTTATCAACAATTATTTAGATAAGGAGCGGTTATGACTGTGTCATAGCCGTGACCGTGTTATGGAACCTGACAACAAATTTTGAAGAAGGACTTGGACATACATCTCTACAAAATACAGGCCTGTCATGAATTGGTGCTACCAGATTTTAACAGACGTCTTGTACCCCAGCAGACATACTTTCAACATCTCAGGGCCTTATTTTATCTAAATTATTGTTGATCGCACGGTACTAGGTTAACTGGTAATGATTTCATAATAACGCGTATTTATTTGGAAAGTACCGAATCGTACTGAGAAATAAAATATTATTAGATGGGGTTTATGTCAGGTAATTAGGATAGTTACTGTCACTAAGAATGTAATTAGCACTTATTTGATTAATTATTTTACATACCTGATATACATTATATTCCAAAACTATATGGCAACTGTATGTTGTGATTTGCTAAGCTACATCGAGCACAAATAGCAGTTATGCATTAAGAACAAAATTGCAATTATATAGGTAACGATAGAAAATGCAAGTTATTTATAATGAAAGTATACCCACTTTTGGATGATTGGAATATATAGATTAGATTAGCACACCCTTTACGATTGGAAACTTGCTGTGCAGTTGAGCGGTACAAATACGGTTATGTTTACAGTGATTTTATGTTTGATTACCTGTTTTATTTAGATCAGACAGAGAACTTCCACTTTTATGAAGTGTATGGTTTGAGATAATATCTCGCATGAAATTGTATAATTGCATTTTCAATCAATTTCACTATTCTTATACAAATTGAATTTGGTGTCTAGTCTAGGTGAGCAATGAGATATTTTGTAGATTCAATACAAATAATCCAATATAATATTAGATCATTAGATTAGGAAAAATAGAGAATCTCCATTCTCATCATAATTTTATATCTGCCATGATGTCTAAAATGTGGAAGCAATTGAGGCTGTTCATTTTCAACATGCATTGAACGCTGTTCAAAATGCCCATAGGAATAGCATTGTGACAGCGTAGCGTTGCGTTGCTTCAGATATCTATGAATCAGCCCTAAAGGCTTAGTGAGACAATTCAAAATATATCATTAAAACCTAACATCACGTGATTTTTCTCTTAATCTTCATCTCGCCAGGTTGTGCAATGTGATATATATTTACAACATTATTAACGTTAGTTTGGTTGCGTGTATCGCATGAGTATATTATCAATTTTACATTATTTTTCAAATTTCTTTATAGAAAAAATTATGTCAGTAATATATGATTAATACAGTGCTTGTGCTACCTACACAAAATTATGTCCAATTCGATTGATATTTGGCCGAAATAGCGGCAATTGATTTTTTTTATTTGCGTGAAGTGTTACATTGTCAGGTGACAACGAAAATTTGAAGTCCAGAAAAAAATGCCAAACTTTGCATATTTCAAAGCGGTATAACCTTTTTTTTTTTAATCTAATGTCCCATATTTTATGCCATTATTCGGTAGGTCTTTTTGTTCTCTATAATTTGATGGTGCATATCTTATGTCTGAACCCTATAGTTGTTGAGATATTCAATATGTTTCACAAAAGTAACCATTTAATTACATTTCTAAGCACTGAAGTAGGTCATGCTAAGACAAAACAACTGCCAAAATGTAAGTAAGAATCAATGTGAGATGAACAAAAACATTTTGAACATTGCTGTGGGATCGTTTCTCTTTTGTATTAATAATTTTGTTATCTGTCATGGTTTTGGAATAAAATAATTAATCGTATTGCAGAAGTACTATCTACTATTTTACAATTTTCGTTCATCTCACATTGATTCCTATTTACATTTTGATAGTTGTTTTGTCTCAGCATGACCTATTTCAGTGCATAGAAATGTAATTAAATGGTGACTTTTGTGAAAAATATTGAATATCTTATCAACTATGGGGTTCAGACATAAGATATGTACCATCAAATTGAAGAGAAGAAAAATACCTATCGAATAATGACATAAAATAGGGGGCATTCCATAAAAAAAAAGGGTTATACCGCTTTGAAATTTGTAAAGTTTTACATTGTTTTCTGAATACCCTGATTACTAAATTCAAATTGCTCATTACCAACATGTTGCTTATTAACCACACTGAGAATATTGCTAAAACTTATTCTTACTTTCAAAAAACGAGGTCGCTACGATTTTTTTAAAGTTGAGTTTGCTTATGCATGATATTAGGAGAAAAAAATTGTAAATTGGCAACACTGTAACATAATCCAAAACTAAATAGACAACAATGTAGAGGTTGAAAAATGTCATCAGAAACCTTGAATAAATACAGGGTGTTCCATTTAAAAAAAGTTTGTTTTTATTATTCCGCAAAATTGGGACACCCTGTATATTTGAAAATAAAGTTGCGGCATAAAGATTTTTAAACCAATAACTTTTTGTACGAAACATTTTTTTCTATCTTTCACGGGAAACGCGCTAGGAAAGCCCGACGCACTGTTGCAGGACCCTGTATATAGAATGGGAGGTGTTGCCATTTTTCAAACTACCCACCAATCTTATTTATCAGCATATCTCCCTGTTATCTAATCTTATTTGAACATACAAATAAAAAAATAATTTTATATTTTATGTAATATCACAGTATAACCTCAAAATTGGATACGATACAACGTTATTTGCGATTGACGAATGTCGAAGTGATTTGACAATATGCAACATTGATTTCTGAAATACATATCAGAATAGATATCTCCAAGTACGATAAGATAATATTATTAGCAGGGTTTTCCTGTCGTGCCATTATACCTGCATAGTACCTATAAGTGCGTAGTAATGACATTAGATATACATTATGTTTTGGTACAGGTAAGGTCAATTTAACAATAATAATAAAAGTAATAACTATAGTAGTAGCAGCCATTTGCATATTGTAGAATTTTCAACTTCCCACAATTTATATAGAAAATCCAGTCTCATTATTTTTCTTTCATTATGTATTTTTGAAATATTAGTAGTTATTAGAAAAACATTGTTAAACATGTACGTCGCTATCAATTAGTAGTATATAAAAGTACCTATATAAAATTGTGGTATCAATTAGAGAGTGAGAGTCAATTGAAACTAAATCTAAAGCATTTGCATATTGTAGGATTTTCAACTTCCCGCAATTTATTTAGAAAATTCAGTCTCACTATTTTTTTTTTCATTATATATCCTTGAAATATTAGTTGTTATTAGAAAAACATTTTTTTAAATGTACGTGACTAGCAATTACAAGTATATAACAGTACCTATATAAAACTGTGGCATCGATTAGAGAGTGACAGTCAATAGAAACTAAATCTAAAGCATGGAATGTGACTATTTTCATTATTTTTCTCACTGTAGTTTTGTATAATAAACATATGGCTATATAAAGAAACATCTACTACTGGAATTGATTACTTGAATCTGATAGAATTACATATACTCCACTGCAGTGGCATTTGCTATAATATAATATAAGAAAGCAATCAGCTTTTTTTCAACTTCCCACAATTTATTTAGAAAATCCAGTCTCACCATTTTCTTATCATTATGTATCCTTGAAATATTAGTAGTTATTAGAAAAACAGTCTTAAAAATGTACGTGGCTAGCAATTACTAGTATATAAAAGTACCTATATAAAACTGTGGCATCAATTAGAGAGTGACATTCAATAGAAACTAAATCTAAAGCATGGAATGTGACTATTTTCATTATTTTTCTCACTGTAGTTTCGTATAATAAACATATGGATATATAAAGAAGTGTGTACTACTGGAATTGATTACTTGAATCTGATAGAATTACATATACTCCACTGCAGTGGCATTTGCTATAATATAATATAAGAAAGCAATCAGATTTTTGCATGTACATTCATCCTCCCCCCTCTTCAATTTATATTATATTTCACGTTCTCTTGGTTAATTTTTTTATTTTTTAATAAATCAAATATTTTTTTTGCTTTAATTTTTAGGTAAGTTTGATATACTTTTTATTATTTACGAACATTTGCAGCTATTGTTAATAATGCCGGTTTACTTCGCATTGTCGTCACCTCATCACTACAGACTAATTTAAAATAATGATAATAGTAATAATCGTACTACTAGTTTTTCTGATGATGTAATTATTATAATAATTGAGAATCCAAGTTGTATTTCAATAAATTTCTACAGTAGATTTCTACAATAAAGTTTGATCATTCACAAAAATAAGAAAAATAGTATAAGTTTAATATACAATATTTAAATATCTCGTAGACATCAGACTTCAATTAGCCATACACAAGTTTGTTGTTAGTCTGAACTTTGGATGCAACTTTTATATTCTTCAATGGAGCAATATTTTTTCTGAGCACACTTATCAGACAGACCACTCCTTGTTGTCAGTTATTGTCAGGATATAGGTTATTGTATGCAATTATTGAATTCTGAGAATATTTTGATACCAAATTTACTTTACAGCAGACATTTATCTCAATATGATAAAATTTAATCTTGTGCTAATAATAGCCATTTTGTTTCCTATTGAATTAAATCAAAATGTATCCTTAGAAATTTTCGTTTCTAAAATTGTAACTTTGAATTTGTTTCACTGGCATTTTTTTGTGCTAAATTGACAAGCAAAATAATGCCAAGCACACGTCCTCTTAAGTGTATACTATAATTTAATTTTTATGGTTATTATTTAAATGTGAAATATTTTGTTGTCAGGCCTAGACATATTAAGGAATAGACAAGGAAAGAAATAACGTCATAATTCTTGATATTAGTGCCATTTTGTTGACTTTGAATAGTAGTTTACTCCAATTATCTTCAAAAGAATAAGTTTAGGAATTGGTGCTTATATTTTACGCAATAAAAATGTATGTTTTGATTAAAATAAATCAAAGATCTCTTCAATCTAATATAATTGCAGTACTAGGTACAAAAACTAATTATACATCGTAATAACAAACAAACAATTTTATAATCTGGTGACACTCTAGAGTTCAGTGCTGTAGACACTATTGTGTTCGTTAAAACAATTCATTGAACTTACAATAACTGTTTCAGGTACATTTCTCTGCTTTTCATTGGATCACTATGTAGCAGTCAATATCGAGACGATATTTTACTAATAGAGCATAAAGAAAATGGATTATATAACATGAAGTGCGTAGCAACTGGACACAACAGTACTAGTTCCGATCTTGCCTGGTTTTCCACTAACCTAAGTATTGATTTACCTCAATGTAAGTTCGAATTAAATAATGATTTTTAGTTCGGGTACTGATTTTACCACTTTCAATGTATGTTTCACTCAAGAAAAATTGAATGAAACATTGGCGTGTATAGGGTTTTTGTCAGATGTTCAAGAAATGGTAACAATTGTATGCAGCGATTCTGAGCATTATAATATATGTCCATGTACAAATATCTGTAATGAGAAATAAGTATTGTTACACAAATGCATGCATTTATTTATTATACGCAAATATATTTGTAAGAATTTGATATTTATACCCACGATGAAAAAATATTCAGTAGTTATATCCCGAGTGCATGCCAAATACGCGAATAATTTTAAGAGTGCACGAAGTGCACTCGTTAAAATATTAAGGATGTCATGCAAGAGGTATATATCGAGGACTATTTCCCGACAAAAATTACATGCGAAGTAGGAATGTCACTATATAAATAATGAATTACCAAAAATAATTATTTGTGTCAGTGGAGCCAGTACTTATAGCAATTGCGCTTTCAATAATAACTATAATTATTATTGTTCAAATACGAATTGTAATTTATATCAATACATTATTTTGATAATTAATAGCCCAAATGTTTGTAAAATATCAAAAAACTTTCACTTAATGAAAATACCTGGGTACTTTCATGGTGCATCAAATACTCGGTGGTATTCGTTCGTTGCTAGGTGATTTCTGGAATACGCATTAACATGATTGGTTCCAATCCCGTACAAATTTTCGGAGGGAAATAGTCAGAAATATTTCGAAATTTTTAATTTTTGTAGTAGTAGTAGTGACTGTATTATTCGCAAATTATTTTCAAAATTGTATTTACTTTAGAAACTTTTATATTTTGAAAGCTAGAAGCGCCAACGTCAATATCTAACTCCGAGTGGACAAAAATGATATATAACCTGTCAGCCAAACTAACGGTTTTTAATTTTATTTCCAAATTTCTGGCAAAATTGGATTTACTTTAGTAACTTTTATATTTTTAAAGCTAGAAGTGCCAACGTCAATATATAACTCCGAGTGGACAAGAATGATATACAACATATCAATGTCAATATTTCATATAATACACTTTTGTGCAGGAACAAGTTCAACTGTAATATTCTCTAACATTTGTGAAAAATTGGCACTTCTTCCACAAAGTCGCATATATTAATATTTATTCTATTTCAGGGTCAAGCTATAGCGAGAGTATAGAATTGTTTAAAACTAATCTTCTAACAAAAAGTTCTCTACATTATCATCTACCTCCCGTCACAGATTATCGATTTGAGGGTATAATATTACATAATATAACATACATGGTGGTAACTACATTAACTTATGTTATTGTAGATTTTGAAACATATATCAGTACCGATCAAAAAGAAGCGCAACTTTTAGATAGGCAAGAAAATGTTGCAGTGATTAATCTGTCGATACGTTTTAAAAGTTATGCAATTATTGTTATGGAGGTGTCATCCAAACAACTTTGTGCAATTATTTACGATTTTGACCTCGAAGCAATTGAATTTCGGGAATGCTTTCCACAACCTATCTATAACGAAACAATAGAGGTACGGTCATAATATTTAAATCTGTAATTACTATTGTAACTAACAATATATATTTTAGGATGAAAGTCCATGGAAACACTACATAATTTTTAGAGGTGCAGCTATTAAATATTATGTGAAACAATATGAGGAATACGATGAAAATCTAGAGTACAAAATCTTCAACCTTGATAAGCTTGAAGGGATGAGTAACGGTGCAGCACAATGGAGAATTCATAAATGTATGTATTATTTCACATAATCTATCTTTTTATTTATTGCATTTATTTTTATCCCTTCAATTTTACTTATAAACTCAAATACTACTATTTTAACGAAGATATCAAATATCTACAAAACGAGATTGTTATAGTTTATTAATGGTTACTGTAATGGTTTGCTCCATTGTTTTCAAATTTTTATATTTGTGGTTTATAATCCAATACAATAAATACTTCATCAAATAGATGTTGTCTATGACTCGTACGCTGAGGTTTTTTATGATGACATATTTACGTCATATTAATTTCATATCGTAAAAGATAGAATCCTTGAATGTACGCATTGCATTATCAGTATAAAAATATTACGTTGTAGTACCATTTCACAGTAATTTATTTTAATATAAAGTGCACTTCCGGCGTTCCGCTGAAAATACACTCCACTACAATCAAATTCATTTTTGTCAAATATGGTAGTTGCGGATTTCATTATGCATCAATAAATAGCTCATTTACACTGGGAAAAATAAGTCATTACATCGTTGTCACAAATGAATATAGTTCTGTGCTGGTGTTGATACAGAAATACTGCAAATGAGAAAAATCTATTCCGAAAAATAATATTATATATATATATATATATATATATATATATATATATATATATATATATATATATATATATATATATATAACGATCTTTATTAAGGCTATCGACCCCAGAAGGGGTCTTTCCGCCCTGCTTCAATAATACATTTATTTATTTAAATTTTGTTGTTTTGTGTTGGATTTTGTGTATGTACATATATGATTTGGTGATTTGGTGATTTATGAACTAATGAATTACTGTTGCTTTGTGAGGGTATGTTATGAAGAATAGTATGATTCGTGGAGTGTTTTGGTCGGGTGTTTTTTTGTAGTTCGTTTGTCTTGTTTGTTAATACATAGTTCGTCGAGAATTGTTCTGTTATGCTGTCTTTGATTGAATTTATTTCTTAGTTTGTCAAGTATTTGTTGGATGGGTATGACTTTGGTGATGCTGTATAGATTTATGTTTGATATGTTGTGAAGATGATTGTCCTTGTGTCTAAGTTTGGTGATTAGTCGAAAAAATGGTAAAACTTTTCTTAATTATATACTTACATGGATGCTTAATCAAATGGGTGGACAAATGAGTCACTGACGTGACTCATTTGTTGATAAGTTCAACTTTTTTGTGTTCATTACAAGATAAGATAAGATATGTACCATGTTTCCTGCAAGAAGTTAAGCCATTCATAAATTAAAATGATTCATAATAAAGCTACAAATAAGAATTATTTTTCCTCAATAAGTCTGGATTTGTTTTAAATCATAATAATTTAAAAAAATATATTATAAATCTCCTTCTATACAAATCAATATTATTGAAATGTTCTATAAGATAGATTTTGAATTCTTCCACATACAAAGTGATCAACAATGCATGGGGATTCATAGGCTGGCATCGCATAGCCATTAGTTAAATATTTCACTAAAATTAATTAAACATTAAGAATATTTTTGCTATTTTTACAAATACAATTATTGCAATTAGTACAAACAAAATTAAGGTTATTTATAAGTTTTGTATATTTTGTATACGTCTTACTCATGTAGATTGCAGTAAACAAATACATTGACACGTTTGGTATAAAAGTATAAACAGCACATTTTGGATTGACGAGGCAGATACTTGATGAAACTCCATAGTAAAATAGGTAAATAAAACACTAGTTGTTTAAGTTTCGCAGATTTTTTGCAGTAGCAAACAATTACTGTTGCAGTAAACTGCAACAATTGTTTCTCCACACGGTGGCTTCATCAAATGAATGAATTGACGAAGCCACCGTGTGGCGAAACAATTGTTGCAGTTAGTAGCAATAAATCTGTGAAACTTGAACAATCTAGCATTTTATTTACAAATATACAGCAGTTATGTACACAAAAAATAAATACTCCTATGTAACTACTTTGGAAAAGTAAAGTTTTCTCGAACATTTTCAGGATTTAACGGAAATAAACAAAAACGTATGACAATATAGATTTTTGTGGTAATTGCTGTAACGTCTGTAAATAATATTATATTATAATAATAATAATCCTGCAGACAGATAAAAAGACAACTAATGTCTGAATTTTTATAAACAAGGAGATTAAACACGCCATGAAAAGTTTTCTAAATCTTTTTGGTGGATGCAAATACCAATCCCTGGTTGAACTTAATTTCATTGGATACCAAATATATGGTCACATGCTGGTATATGTCGACTTATATCAAAATTCATTTTATTGGGAATTTAGGAACCCAAATGTATAATTCATCACCGGCAAGAAGGATATAAATCTACAATGATGAGAGTGGGGAAAAACTGGGGGTTCCCAAAAGAAATAAGTATACATATTCCTTATTCCTAAGTACAGGTTTCAAGATTTTTTAAAGAACGACAAGTTTAACAGACTATAAAGGAATATGTCAACTTGTTCTATTGTTGTCGGCATATGGAACTTGCTAAATAGGTATATATGTATTTACATCCCTATAGCAGGTATAAAACTTAAAGTAAATTTTAAATTCTGACATACTTCAAGAAGATATTGGTACTTAAATTGTTTTAGAACAATATAAGTGAACAAAATAAAAACCAGAGATAAGTACACTTATATCGTTTTAGCAAATCATATATTAATGTATATTGGTATTAGATGCATTTGCTCTGAGGTTATGTTCAGTATAGGTGAAGAAAATATGGACTTTGATTTAAAAGACCTAGAAATGTATAGAAACTTATTAGAATTTGGCTCAAACAATGGTATCAATACTCCTTTTGACAACGAAGATTTCATTAATATGGACATACTTCAAAAATCTTACCCATAAAATCAAATCAATAAAATTTCACTTCAAATAGCGTCGTTTGCCAAAAACGTTATCAGCATTTCTAATAAATAATTCGGCATCCACCTCTGGAGACATCGAAGTGATTAGTGATGAAAACAACGAGAAAGGCAACGCAAATGACAGTTCATACAACTAAGATTCTAATGATGATGGCATGGAAAACACAGCACTGCCTAAATATAAAACTTAGCTAATAAAAATAGAAGAAAAAACGAAAGAAGCGAGAAATACTGGAAATGAATATAAAAGGCATCTGGCATCTGGAAAGAAAAATGAAAAATCTAAGAGTATGTAAAAAGAACCGAGAATGTTCGTACGTATTCAAGATGGAACACCGAAAACAATCTTTGATTCATGTTGAGCACTTGGCAAAACGATATACGGACGCAATTTATTAGAAGTTGTATTAAGGCAGAAAAAAAATCGAGCAGCCAAGTCGATGGTAAAAAACATAAAAATAGAGAACAAGGTAGAGTCCAAGGAATGCTTTTTTAGAACTTTAGATGAAACCAATAAATTTTTACTTTAGCTATACTTAAAATATTGAATCCCACTTGATTAACTTAGGGGTTTTACTTTCTAAAATATCATCCAAATATAGTACCTATAAAACATAACTTCCTTCTTGCTGGGCATGCATACGTATGTGGAAGGCGATTCAGATCATGCAATTATAGAAAAGGTGACTAAGGGTTCTGTATTTCCCATTCATCTGCCACGAAAATGATGTCAGTTAGTTAGAACTACAACTAAAAATGAAAAAAAATCGAAGTGATTCGATTTTTTGCATCCGAAGATCGTTATTTATAAAAACCGAATCTAGTCAGGCAAAATAAATAATGAAATTAAATTAAAATAAATATTTACCAGTAAGTACTCAATTATAACAACCTTAATCCTAAAGGGATAATAGAAGTAGATAGAAGTAAGAAAAATAATGTCTTCGAATAGAAGACTGCACTAGATAATAATTTGAATTTCAAATTAATTAATTACCACAGCTAAAAGCATTCAAGATATCGCAGATGATTAGGAACTTCCTCGACCTTACACGCAATTGCTACTGATATCAGAGTATTAATATCGATATCAAGTTATTAGAAAAATAATAATCTTCTAGAATTATTAGATAATATTGAACCTGATGCTAGGATTTATACCGAAATCTGCCTACCCAAAATATGGCAGATTTAGATCGACTACAACACGACTAATAATTATACAATTTTTTATATGTATGTATTACCTATATATGTATACTTATTTTCAATAAGTACTCTTTAAAATTAATGTCGTTTATTACCCTTTGGTATTAATTATTATATTATTTTTAAAATAATGATATTTTATTGGTTTTTGTTAAAAAAATAGATATTACTGTAGCAATATTATAAGCTATTTTTGTTCATTAGTATCGGCAATAATGGTATAAGTACACATATCACCTTAATGCTTAACGTAATTTTTACTTTTAGTCGACTAAGGAGATAAGTCAATCTTAGAGATTAGTAATTAATAGTGTTTTTAGGAAAAAAGATTTTTATTATTCCAATGATATACTAATAAATATGAATGTGTCACAAAAATGTGATTTCACTTTCACTAGCGCGAACAAAATGAAAATGATAAGCCGGCGCACAAAAACTTCTCTCCTGAAAAACTACATATTTTTACTTATCTGACCATCTGAAAGAATCTGAACACAGAAATAGAACTGTGAATCAGCGTAGTTCTTTTATTTTTTTACTACGTATGTGTAGAATGGACTAAATGTGTAATATCCAACAATTTGAAAACCTCAAAATATAAAATATTTATACAATTCCTCTAATATTTTAGATCAATTCCATGGAAAATCCGTAAACATTAAAGAAAAATTATCTACTACAATGGCAGGACCTTTCCAGAAGAAACTTTGTATATCTTTATTTGTATTTCTTAAAAGTGACTGCGAAGCCAATATTTACATATCATCGACCAATTCTCGAGGGGGTAATATTGATCTGGATGAGGTAAGATGAGACTAGTATATTAAAATCTAAGACATACGTAAAAAACGGATATATTTTCATTTAAATGTTTAAATTTTTAAATACATCTCATTTATATTCCTCAATAACATCTCACATGATACTTTTCAAAATAGGTTTGTATGAAACTCATGTGGTCATCTCATTTCAAATTCAGTTATAGATGTTTTTATTAAAAATCCATTTGAAACATCATACGCCACAAAAGTTATGACATAATCCGTCCTCTAGTCCAGCGGTTCTCAAACTTATTTCGCCGCGGCACCCTTGTCGGGCTAAAAAAGAAATCGCGGCACACCTACCCTTAAAGCGGTTTGAATATTTGGAAAAAGAATTTAAAAAAACAGTGCAAATTTAATGCTCAGTTGTCTTTAATGTGATGAATAAAACTGTTTTGAAGAATTTTCCATTATTTTGTTTATGTTTATCGGAAGTTTAGTTAATTTAGCCCTCAAATCACTTTTGACCCAGAAAGTTTGTTCCTGTATCTGTTTTATATGTAAGCATATGTTGAGAATGCAGACTCACAAAGATAAGTTGACGTGAAATGACCTTTTACTGCAGCTTTGTCAACGCCATTGTTTTCTGAATATACCAGCATCCAGAACGCTTCTTGGCTTCCTTCACGGTATTTCTATTTTAAACCGCTGTCTTCGCTGATCTCAAGCAGATTTTGAAAATTTTCATTCGTTATTCCAGCAGGTTTATGTCTCGGGTCGCAGGAAAACGGGTTCATCATCCAGCTGTAGATGTCATCAAAGTCAATGTCGGGAAAATAATCAAATATGCTTCTGTCCAAACCTTGCAAGTGGGCAATAACAATTTCGAGGAAGTTAGTTTAGAAGTTAGTTTAGAAGGTTGATCTGACTTGTTTTGCAAATGCGATGTCTCTGCTCTCAACGCACGCTTTAAAAAATGTAATTATTTTTCAGTAAGGCTTTAATTTTCTCCAATTGTGCTCCTCCTTTCCCTTGAAGAGAAGTGGTAGTTTCATTTAGTTTTTAAAATATGTCGGAAAGCTATCCTAATTTAAGCAGCCAATGGAAATCAATTGATTGTTGGATAAATAGCTCCTCTGCAAATGTGACCACCAGTGCATTTTTTAGTTCAGACAATCTGGCTAAAATTTTTCCCCTTGATAGCCACCTCCCTCACTTGGGTGCAGCAAGAGGTGGAAGTGATCCATACCAGATATTCGGCTGTAAGTTTTAAAATGCTTGCTTGAAGAGGGCGGCTCTTAACATGATTGATTATTTTCACAGCACCATCCAATACGATTTTTAAATCTTGCGGCATCCTTCTAGTTGTCAGAGAATGTCGATGGATGACACAGTGGCTGCTAGTGGCATTTCATGCCACTTGCTTCATCCTAGACATGGCTCCCTTCACTTTGCCAACCATTGCAACCGCGCCATCCCAGCATATTCCACACACTTGATCCATTCCAAGTAATTTTTCTGAACCCATTTGTCGATAGGTTTGAAAATGTCCTCGCCAGTGGTGTAAGTTTCAAGCACTTCACTCGTCAAAAGTTCTTCATCTATTTGCATTTTGAATACATACCTCGCAAACACAAGATGAACAGCAAATCCTGCAACGTCGGTACTTTCATCAAGCTGTAAGCCAAAAATTCACAAGTTTTCAATCTTATTATCAGCTCGTTCTCCACAGACTCTGAAATTGTGTAAATTTGCTTGCTTATAGTGCTATTTGACACCTGCACAGTATCAATTTTCTTGGCCATGTCTGGAGCTAACATGCAACTTAAACATCCTTCACGCAAGGTTTAATCAGTGTCTCGGCAAAAGTATGGGGCTTCCCAGCTTTTGCAATGTGTACAGACAATAAATGAAGCTTCAGTTGCGTTTTAATTTTAATTTTTATAAATTCTTTCCATCATGGATAAATGAATAAAATAGATTATGGCGTTTGAAGATTGGTTCACCTCTATATACTAAATCAGAATGATTGCATTATAGACGTCTCTTTAATTTGGATGGAACCCAGCAGGCATTAGCAACAATTTTATGATAGTTAACGCATTGTCCTTCCGGTGCCTGTTCATTCCCAACCCGGACAAAGCCAAACAACGTGAGCTTGGATCATATTTTCTTATTTTTTCTGTTTTGTCGTGAGTTGCCTTTCCGCGAACTGAGGCAGAGCAACTTGGATGTCTTAGGCTCGCAGGTGTCTGCTGGGAGATTTCGTCTCCTCCGATAATGCTGGTTTTCATTGAATTAGTCGCGTCAGAAGCTTCAGGGAGTTTACCACCTTTCCGTTTTAAAGAACTACTTTTTAGCTAATTGTCCATAATTCTGCAATAAAAGTTGGGACTCAAATAAATAAATATGTTTTTTTTTTTGGGCCGGTGTGCCGAACATCGCTGGGGATCATGCGTTCAATACCAGCCGAGCGAATAAAAATTCGCAAACATATACGTACCTCGAGATAAATACAAGGATAATTTTTAGCATGTTGCGGTTGGCATTTTATAAAATATGAAATATGCTTAATGTGAAACGAAACATAAACTCTTTTTGACAGTGGTGAGGGAAGACAACTTAAATTTTAAGTATCTAAGTATCTTTATGCGTTCGTTATTTAATATTTCTAGCCAACTTCTCTTGATTTTTGCCGCGGCACCCCTGGCATACGCTCGCGGCACCCCAGGGTGCCGCGGCACCCACTTTGAGAACCGCTGCTCTAGTCCATGCCAGATAAGAAGTCACTTTTCACATAAAACCCATATTCCCCCTCTGGTTGAATTGGACCAATGAGAATGCATCCGTTGTTTTGAGCCAGAAAGCCATACACCTTAACTTAATTCCTTTACGTAGAAATAAAGTGCTTTGGAATAAGTAACCGCATTAGACAGGAACTTTAAGCTCACTATCGTACCTCAATAAACTAGGATGCTCCAAGAGATGCATTTGCATTTCCTGTCCGACAGGATAGAGGAGGGACTTCGGTTTGATGTCAAAAGTGACATCTTATCTGGCATGGACTATAGTCCATGCTATCACAAATGATAGTAAACTGAAGTATACTATCATTTGTTGAAATTGTAATATAGGTTTATTATTTTTTTTTTAAGTATCTAGGTTTTTTTAATAGGTTATTATTATGGCAATGAAAATTATTCACATATACCCAGCTATTAGCTCCAGGATAGCAAACACTGAAAACAGTCTCGTTGATGACATCTTATCTGGCATGGACTATAGTCCATACTATCACAAATGATAGTAAACTGTAGTTCACTATCATTTGTTATAATTATAATATAGGTTTATTATTTTTTTTAAGTAGGTAGGTTTTTTTAATAGGTTATTATTATGGTAATGAAAATTATTCACATATACCCAGCTATTAGCTCCAGGATAGCAAACACAGAAAACATGTTACTGATATGTACTTGCTATCACGTGCTTCTATAATAAAATAAAATTTTAAATGTTGATGTCCAATAAATAAAGATAATAACGAATGAAAACCTCATATGGAACCTCATAGAAGAAAAGATACCCAAATATCAATTCGGGTTCAAACCCGGACTGTCGACCATACACCCCCTTTACATTCTGACGAACAACATACAGACGACGTACTTACAAAACAGACATACCGCAGCACTATTCCTGGACATAAAAAAGGCTTTTGACACTGTATGGCACACAGGACTTCTATACAAAATGCATACCTAGATCCCTCATCCTATTCATCCACAGCTTCCTGACAGACAGACAACTACGGATAAGAACAAACAATTCATACTCAAGATCATTTTCGCCAGAACAAGGTTTGCCACAGGGTTCTCCTCTCTCGCCCCTCCTGTACAACATATATTGCCATGACATATTAGGAACAGACAACAGGCAGACAGACTTAGAACAGTATATCATACAATACGCCGACGACACAGCATTAATAACACATAAAAAACGACTGGATGATACAATAGACACACTTCAAATACTGACTGACAAAACAATGGACTGGTTCAACAAATGGAGACTCGAACCCAACCCCGCAAAATGCCAACTCCTTATTCCCAACCACAGAATCAATAACAACTCACCGACAATACATGTTAACGGAACAAACGTATACCCCACAACGACGATAAAATACTTAGGAATGACGATTGACAATAAGCACAAATTCGACAAACACTTACGGAGCACAAAGACGGAAATACAAAAACGAGCAAAACATTTTAGATGCCTGACATACGGAGGAAGAGGGATATCCATTAGTACAGCAACAAAAATTTACAAATCCATCTGCAGGCCCATGATTGACTACGGCCAGATCATACTAAAACATGTAAGAAACACCTGCAAACGAATTACGGACGTAACTGAACGGAAGACATTAAGACTTCTCACTAAATTAAGACATAAGGACAATCATCTTCATAACATATCAAACATAAATTTATACAAGATCACCAAAATCATACCCATCCAACAAAGACTAGACAAACTACGAAATAAATTTCAACAAAAACAGGACAATAGGACAATACTCGACGAATTGTGTATTAAAAGACAAAACAAACGCACTACAAAATTACATCCGACAAAAACGCTTCATGAATCATATTACACTTCATAACACTCTCTTCACACTATCAAAATAATCACTCATGAATCACATATAGGTAATGTTACATAATATAATATGTAATGTAATGTATAATGTAACGTACGTATAATGTAATGTATTATGTTAGGCAAGGCGGAAAGACCCTATGGGGTCGATAGCCTAATAAAGATTGTTTATATATACAATATAAGAACATACTCAGTAAACCGACTACAGTTGGCTTAGATATTTTAGATTTATACCGATGAGTTAAGAACTGATAGATTTATTTAAATTAAAATTCTTCAGTTTTGCGCTAATTGCTAGGCCAATATCTAAAACACGGTTTAGTGCATATCATTAGTATACATGAGAAAGTGTCCAAGTCCAAAATTTAAAGATTTTGATTTTTTAACATCAATGTATCTAAAATATACTTTTATTTTCATGAGATCTATACCAAATCCATTTTATAAGAAATTCGTACTTTTGTCTGTAAATTCATAATTGACAAAGTCCATTTTTAAATTAAATATGCAGGAGAAAAAATGAATTTGAAATGAACAATAAAGGACTTGGCCACTTTGGACGTATATTTCCCTAAATTGCTTGAAGTTTAGTAGTCTAAATCAATCAATTTAGGTGTTCATTTGATTTATGATGGGGAGATACCGTTTGAAGTTTAGTTGTCTAAATCAACATTCTAATCGTATGGGCGAATTAATTGTCGTACAAATGTTATGTGCTTTTACATCATACTATCTTACATTAACAATCAACTTTGCAGAGCATATCAGAAACTAACAAATGGATTGAAGTAAAAGCAGACAAGCCAATAGCAGAGGATATAAATAATGTAGACTTTCAGTATATTGTGAGTTCGAAAAACAATGCGACTTGCGGTTTATTTGCAATATCGTTTATTCAAAACTGCAGTTCAAGTGGTAATTCAGTTAAATGCAGCAACAATATTGTTATTATATATAAATTTCTAATTCAGGCACGGGCATTATTGAGTTAGATAATTATGAATATCCTGTTGGTTGTCGAAATATTAGAACGGACAAAGTGATCAGTTACAAAACTCCTTTAACAAATATATCATCCGTAAAGGATATAAGACAAGTCGATAATATAAACGATGTAAATTGCAAGAGCATTAAAGAGCGTGCCTACTGCCAAATGAGGGTAATATGTACTTCGAAAGGATGCCATTGTCCTTCAGGATCTACAGGAGATTGGTGTGAAAAAAGTAATGTATGCCGATTTTTGGGTAAAACTGTTTCTAAAACAAAACTTTTTAAGATTGCCCGAATGGTCGTTGGGGATATAATTGTGATAGATTATGTAGCCATTGTGTCGAAGATAAATGCTTTGTTGAAAATGGAACTTGTAAAATCGGATGTCAACATTTTCTTGGGAACAAAGAATGTCCATGTGAGTTATTAGAAATAATTATGTTATACTAGAAACTGTGTTAATGTAGTAGAGGAAAATATGTGTCTCATTCATATTAGTAATATCACGTATGATCTTTACTAGACTGGGATTTTTCATAAATATTGTATTGTGAATAATTGTAATGAAACACCTATATTTACCCAAAATCAGCATCACTCATACTTTGTATTTATGTTCATTGTAATTTATGATTTTTATAAGAATCGTCATATCATACATTAATAATTTGTTTATATCTTCCCATTTATCACATCGTAAAACATCTTCACAATTTAAGAGGAACGGTAATTATCGTTTAATATTTTATATAATTGTAAGCTTCACTGCTTTTTGAACTGTTATCATGTAGATGCTGTTATCATCATTTCGATTGGGATTCGGTCATATTCTTGGCCATAAACCACTAAACTATTTTCGGCGAAGTGGATGAATTGCATTTGTGTAAGAGTTGATAACTAACGGCCGAATGTATAGCATCGCACTGATTGGTCACTAAGTGTTTAATTTAATAAGTATAAGTCGTGAAAATAAGCTATACCAAGTGTTCTGTTACCAACCATTTAATTTATAATTAGATATTATAAGGAAGTATGAAATATGAAATAACCACATATTTTTTAGTCTCAGTTCCCGAAATTCCATCTAATGTCTCCACAACACTATATGAGTTCTACAATATCAAAATAAGCTGGTGTTATCCAATAGAAAAGATTGGTTCTATTGAGGCATTCCTCATTACAATAACTACTATCAATGATAATGAGAGCAACAAACTCGTATTAGAAAAGAGAGTTACAAACAACGAAACTATTTACAAATATAATGTATGTGTTTATAATCTATCGTAAATCAATTTTATAACTTATGTTTTTAGGTGACTGATTTACTTCCTTGTAAAGATTACGAAATACATATTCAAGCCGCAAATATTTATGTGGGCAAGGCAAGCCTTACTCAGCGCATTACAACTGCTCCTCCAATCGCAACAATGGACGGTTTACCTCGTTTGATCAACTATAATTCGACAGAAATTGGCATACAAATACCACCCATAAGACATGTTAATAACGACAGGTAAAATATTATTCTTGTATGTGCAAAAATCTACTCAGTTATAAGTTATTTAAGCAAGTAATTAGCTTGGAAAGTAAAAACAATATATATATATATATATATATATCGACCAATGGATAAAGTTATTTCTTAAAAAATGTGATAACAAAATCGTTGAAAAATCAAACAATATAAGTTTCAACTCACTGGAGAGAATCACTATCGATACGTTCGAACTAATAGTAATTCGTGAAACATTTGTATCAACGCCAAGCTGTACTTTCGTAGCCTAGAGTATTTTCATCACTCTATTTAATATACAATGCTACATAATATACATATATAAAGTTACATAATTCGAGCTAAAAAAAATGTAATACATATAGCGAAATACACTCAATTATTACAATATTTTTTTAATGAAAAATCAGTAGAATGTTGTATTTGACTTCTACTAGACTCTAAAATATTATATGGTTTGAAGTAAGTGGTTATAACATATTGGCACTTGTAAAATTGTTTTGGCTGTATCGTAATTTGGAATCATAATACGTATTTTGTATGAGACGAACATATTTGACATAATCGATATAATTAACAAAGTTTTCAGTTCTTGCAAAATGATTCAATGATTCACTTGCTAAAAACTAATTTTGCAAAATTACAAATTGCTTGATTTTTCCATCTACAAGCAAATATGAACAGTAATATAGGAGATAGAAGAAACAATCAATCGAAAAAGTTTCTTAGATTTACCTAGAATTTGACAGAATTCATAATGGTTGATAATAAAATATACATTAATCCAGAGTTTAATATAAAAGATACCAATTGTTATTCCGAGAGTTGAAAGATATTATCAAAAAATATAAATATTAATTCTTTTCGAAACGTATTATTTGTATAATTTTAGTATCACATTCAGTGTTTTATAAAACTATTTCTCTTTCAGCATTCTATATATAGCCGTTAGTAACACTGGCCATTCAATCGGCGAAGGGATGCCCATAGCTAGGGAAGATTTGGATATTCTGAAATATCTTAAAAATAGATATCCTGATAATCATCAACATAAAATAATATACAGGCAACATGTTGTTGATGATAATTCAAATACGTATATTAATCTATTCAATGTGATACTTAACAATAACCTGAATCTGAATTTTACGGAAACAACAGTCAACATAATTATCCGAAACGAGTATAAAAACAATCGACGATTTGCTTTCTTTAGAGTTGAATGTGAAAATATATTCGTAACTCTTCGCGGAGAAGGACATTTCTCGCCATTGTATCTGTTAGGTCTACTTATTACCATAATTCCAATGGCTTTTATATATGTAAGATGGTAAGTACAACGTGCCAAGTGTTAAATATTATAATAAAAGCTAATATGTAGTATCAGAAAGAAACCTGTCCTAATTGAAAAATCTTCATATGGAAATATATATGACGGATCTTATTTAATGACTGTTCTTGATATGGGTACATTGGATAAAGATAATTTAAAACCTGCATTAGAAAGATTAATTTCCAATAACAGCAGCGATGTTATTTTGAAAGACGAATTTAATAAAATACCAATAGCAAAATCACGTAAGCATTACGAATATTAATTTGGCATTTTTAGTATCGATGTAATTGTACACGTTTTTAGTAAATCGATCTAGCTACAAAAGAATATGCAGCAAACCTATTCCAGTCGAGGTAATACATTGATATTAAATTTTATTAAACATTATTGATCCTCTAATTTTTAATTTGTATGTATAATCAAGGGATGGAGGGGGCTAAAATCATACATTATCATGCCTACTGATATTGGTAACACACCAGAAATTTTATGGTCAACAGTTTGGGACGAGGGATGTCCTATTATTGTTTCTTTGACTTCACCCGAGGATGTTGTAAGTATTTACATCTTAATTAATGAAAATCTCTTTGACAAGTATTATAGTCGAACAAGAATTATTCTCGCCAATGTAGTACTTATTCGTATGGAGGTGTAAACGGATTGCGTATTGATATACAGTCAACAGACGCAAGAAGTGATTATGTACTAGAATGTATTAAAATTTCAAAACGTGATCAAGATCGAATGGTAATTTAAATTTTTATATTATGTATGTCATAAATAACAACTATATTTTAGGTACGAAAAATAACGTATTCGTCCTGGAACAGGGACGGGTTGCCAACGATTCCTTTAAATTATTTCAGGTTTCTTAACTATATTAAATACACAAAATTAGCACCTATAATCATACATTGTAGGTCAGTATATTTGAAAAGTATACAATGTTAAATACATCAACAATTATACAGCGCGTTTTAAAAATAATTGCATCGAGTTACCTTGCTTACCTTGCTGGAAATTTGCTGGCATGTAAATTTGTATGAGCCACTTGATTATTATTATTGCTGCATTGTTCAGAACTGTCAACTGTCAAAGGTTATTGAGGTTGTGTTATTCTTCCGCCTACTAGCATATTAGCTTTGCGCGAGGGCTGCAAGTAGACTTGATGTATTTATTTTCACGTTGTGTTGTTTATATGGAACTATTATTAGCACATCAAAATTTAATTATTTCTTATAGCGATGGTCGAAGAAAAGCTGATGCTTTTATATTGTATCACAGTTTGTTATTTAATTCAGATATTAACATTAATATTCCCAATAAAATGGATACAATAATGAGCCACTACCCTCAATTTTTATTGGATTTCGTGAGTTTTATGGGTATACTAACTTAAAGACATTAATATTAATATAGTATTTTATTAGCACGATTATAAATTTGCATACTATGTCATTGATGAGCATATAAATGGAAAAGAAACCAATGTTCCGATTGACAGATTCGTCAGAGACTATAATAACATATACGAAAATATTGACATGGATTTTAATTATGTTCATGATAGAAAATATATTTATGATTTATTATATTCAGGTAAATGTTACGAAACAGAAATAATTACTAGTATAAAATTTAATTTAAAAATATTCCAGACTATGCTATTCCTAACATTGACACTCACTTTATTGGTGGATTTGATAGGATACAGCAATTTGTTACCACATGTCAACCTTTTCCAAATAATCGTAACAAGTTTTGGAAGTTAGTATACAACTATGGCATAAAAACAGTAGTTGTACTTCAGAATATTGATGAGGTAATTATTTGTTTTAGTAACTTAATTTTAAGTCAGTAATAATTATTTGCAGATTAGAGGAATGTTCTGGCCAAATAATAATATAACAGTACAATGGGATACTTTGGAAATTAGTAAAATTAGTAGTACAATTCAAAATTATATTCATATATATAAATTGGTCGTAGATAATAATAAGAAGGTAAGTAGCATCTATAATTATAAGATTATTTAATATATATATATATATATATATATATATATATATATATATATATAACAATTGCAGGGGCCTTTGGAAGTAACTCTACTATACTATCAGTATTGGAATAGTACAATTGTACCTGAGGAATTAGACAGATTCTATAATCTGTATGATTTGTATAAATTTAACAATATAAATAATTCAAGTACTGTATTATGTTGTCGGTAAGTAAAGTCTTTTATTCTAATTCTACTCTTCTGTACTGGAATAGAAATTTGGCGATTTTTTTTTTAAATCGTCGGTAAAGTGACCCAAACTCATCTATTATTATACCGCTTTATGTAGCTTATTTTTAACACAAAGGTTAACATTATTATGCAATTTGTCAACTATTATGCACTTAAAAAAAATTTGAAACAATTTGCCATCAGATTTTTTTTTGTATAACCTTTATGGAAATTAGTTTCAAATAGTTCATACATTCCAATAAAATATGCCCCTATTATTCCAAATGCCAAATATAAAATTTGTTTGGCATTATATATTATTTGTTTAAAGCAATGTTCATCTTAAACAATTACAGAGATGGAATAACAGCATGTGGATTATTTGTTACTTTAGATTTGCTTATTGAAAAATCAAAGTGTGATAACCAATTCGATTTATGTTGGGCAGTATTGTCCTTTAGGCATCGGCATAGTCTCTTTATGTCAGAAAAGGTAAGTTGTGGTTACTTTTACATTCATATTAACTGAGGTAGCCTATTTTAGGAGCAGTATCGGTTTCTACACGAATTAATAAAGATTCACATTGAACGCAATAAATGCGAATATAATCAATATGAGTCAATAGAGAACGATAATGAATATGAAATGAATCCTAGTTATTGCTGAATACAATGTACCTTAAATGTTAGGAAAATAAACTGTGTTGTTTCTGCATTTGTAATTATAAAATCGTTTTCTTGTTTATGGAATGATTAATAGTTTCTATAAAACATAGCAGTATTTTACTATAACTATTTAAACATACTAGTGGTCAAAAAGTTCCCGGAAAAGGTAGCTACAGCTCAAAGAAGTCACAGTCCGAAACTATTCAGATGTTTACGAAAGCCTACAGAAACTATGCGATGAAAAAGTCGTCTCCGAATGTCACAAGTCAGTCTTCTGAATGAGAGTCAAGAACGTCTAGTGAGGCAAAAATGTCGTTTGGACAAAAGCAAAGGGAGGTGTTGGTGGTGTATTTTGGGCAGTTATTCATTAGAAATTCATTCAAGAGTGAAATTGTGAAGAGTGAAATTCCTAACACCAAGGAATGATTTAAAAATGATTTGCCGCTTACGAGATGTAATCAGGAAGAAACGCCCAGAAAACTGGGAGGGAAACAAGTGGGTCTTTGTCCATGGCTATTCCCAGCCCTCCAGTCATTAATGGTAAAAAAGTACCTTATCAAGAAGAATGTTACCACCCTTAAATACCACCACCCCTACTAACCCCCGATTTCTATCTGTACCCCTGGCTGAAAGGAAAATTGAATGGGCGATGTGTCGCGACGTAATTAAACTGCGCCGAGACAGCTGATGGGGCTTTGGAGAATGGCCTTCTAGAAGTGTTTTCAATAATTGTACAAAAGTTGGATTCAGTGTGTGAATGCAGAAATAGAGTGTGTTGAACTTAGCAAAAATTAATTTTAATGAATAAAATTATTTTGATAGATTCCGGGAACTTTTTGACTCTACCTCGTATAAGACCACAATATAAAAAGGGTCGTATATAGAAAACATGATTCTGATTGGTGATTTCGCAAGCTGTACATAATTATACTCTACAGCTTCTAGTTACAAACTGTCGAAGTTTGTGGTAACAGACAAAAAATGACAGGCCCATGAAGATCAAGCATTCGTTTTGGTATGTATTTATTTATGAATTACTAAGAAATATATTGGGTTTTAGTTTTTTTTCACATCATAATGTCTTCCGGAATTCCGGTTAGACTCAGATTCGAATAATAGTAACTGCAGCAGATGTTCTACATTTTTGAACTATTCCAGCTTTGTCCTCGTGTCCTCGTGTACTTATGAACCACGCTGTATCCTTTCTTCATCTGATTTTAGTCCAGTTTATGAAATTTGAAAAGTACTGAAATTGTATTAAAAGAAAGCTGTGTTAAGACGATTTAAAACTGGTTAACGCAGGTTAATTTATTTATTTATTTTTTATTTATTTATTTCTTTGCCTTTCTACCTTTCGGTGTAAGGCATACATTATTATTTTTTATAATATTCTCTCAACTTCCTCCTATCTTTTGTTAATTCCTTTATTTCTTCCCATGTGTTCCCTTTTCTTGCTGCCTCTTCTTTTATTGCGCTGTTCCACTCTTTTCTCGATCTTCCTCTTTGTTGTTTTCCTGTTGCTCTTGTCTCGTATATATTCTTAGTGTTTCTTTCTTCTCCCATTCATCTCATGTGTTCGTACCACCTCATTTGGCCTTCTGTTATTTTTTCCTGTATTGGTTTCATTTTTGAGTATTTCCTGTGCGTCTTGTTCCTTATCCTGTCTCTCTTGTTTTGTTTTCAATTTTTCTGAGGAATCTCATCTCCATGGCATTTATTCTATTTATTTGTTTTCCTGTCATTGTCCATGTTTCGCTGTTATAAGTTAACGTTAGTCTAATTACTTTTTTTACTATATCTGTTTTTGTGTCTCTTTGTCCGTTTCTGTTTCTGTCCTTCTTGCTAAAGAAGGTGTTTTTTAACATGTTATATAGTTTTGCTGTTTTTCCTATTTTATCATCTATTTCACTATCTACCATTGCTCTGTATGATTGTTCCTAAATGTCTCTGTTTTTCTACTTGTTCGATCTTATTTCCTTGTATTTGTATTTCGTGTTTCTTTTTCTCTTTGGCAATTATCATGGTTTTTGTCTTTTCGTAGTTTATTTTCATGTTTATTTTCTTAATCTCTTTTTCAATTATTTCCATGTTGTGTTGCAATTCTTCCTCTATTTCTACAATTATTGCAATGTCTTCCGCGAATAGTAGTTCTGCTATTTTTGTTATCTTCATTTTCCAATATCCAATTTTTAGCAGTTTTTATGCTTTGCTTTCTTCATCGCCTTATCCAATACAATTGTGAAAAGCAAAGCGCTTAGCACGCATCCTTGTTTTACTCCTTTCTTCGTTTCGAATTATTTTCATTTCTCATTGTTTGTTCTCACAATATTTCTGTATTCTCCTCTTCCTCTGTTTATACAATTATTGCAATGTCTTCCGCGAATAGTTGTTCTGCTAATTTTGTTATCTCCATTTTCCAATATCCAATTTTTAGCAGTTTCATTTTTTGCTTTGCTTTCTTCATCGCCTTATCCAATACGATTGTGAAAAGCAAAGCGCGTAGCACGCATTCTTGTTTTACTCCTTTCTTTGTTTCGAATTCTTTTGATTTCTCATTGTTTGTTCTCACAATATTTCTGTATTCTCTGTACATGTATTTTATTACATTTATTATTTCCTCCTCTATTCCTCTTCTACTAGTTCGTTCCATATGTCCTCTCTCCTTATTCTGTCGAATGCCTTTTCAAGATCTACGAAGCATATGTGCATTTCTCTGTTCTTCTTAATTAGTTTCTCGCTTAGTTGTCTGAGTATGAAGATTTGGTCTTGTGTACTTCTCCCTCTTCTGAATCCGCACTGGCTGTCCTCAATTGTTGTTTCTAGTTAGTCTCGCATCCTTTTTTCTAGTACCCTGGTCATTATCTTACTTGGTATACTTGTTAGTGTGATTCCTCTGTATTTTTCGCATATTCTTTTATCCCCTTTATTATGCATTGGCAGACCGTATTCCTTTATTCCATTATCTTGGTGTTTCCACGCTGCTTATTATGTCATTTATTACTTTCGTTATTTGTGTTATTCCTTCTTCTCCCATATGTTTCATCATCTCCGGGGTTATATCGTCTATTCCTGGCGTGTTCCCGTTTTTTAGTTCTTTTATTGCTTCTTGTACTTCTTCTTTGATTTGTTCAATTTTTTCTCTTGCCTTTCTTGCGATTCCCCCTCCCCCATTCTTGTGTTACGTTATCTTCGGCATCCTGTTCGGTTAATTGTTTGAAATATTGTCTCCATCTTTCCATTATGTTGTCTTCATTCGTGATAATTGTTCCACTTTAATCTTTTATATTCATCATGTTGTGTTCTTTTTTTGTTTTAGTTGCTTTAGTGTTCGGTAAATAGTTTTTGGTTCTGAATAAAATTCTCATTCATTCTTTCACCAATCTTCGTCCATGACTTATGTTTGGCTTCTTTTGTTATTGACTTCGTTTTGTTTCTCTTTTCTTTGTATTTTTCATAGCCTTCTTTTATTTTGTTGGTAGGTATCTTTTCCATTTCTCTTTTTTGGCTTTTATCTCCTTTTTGAGTTCTTCTGTCCACCAGTTTGTCTTTTTCATTTCCCTGTTTCCAATTTTTGTTGTTCCGCAGGTCTCCCTTGCCTCTTCTAGTATATTTATTTTTAATGTTTCCCATTTTCCTTCTATGTTTAGCTTCATTTCAGTCTCTCTGAATTTATTTTGTAGTATCTCTTTGTATTTATCTTATGTTTGTGTTTCTCTTAATCTATAGGCTTTTATCTTTTCTTTAACTTGTATCCTCCTCTTGTCTGTTTTTTGCATTTTCTTCCAACTCGCGACCATTTTTAGTAGGTGGTGGTGACTTCCTATTTCAGCTTGCCTTGTAACTCTTACATTCTTACACATTATATGTTTATGTTTGAATTTTGTATTTGTTATCACAAGGTTGGTTTCAATGCATAATTGAATTATTCTTTCCCCATTATTGTTTTCAATTTCTTCTCCTTCTTTTGACAACCTACTCTTCCGTATCGATCTCCCATTATCATTATGTGTTCTATTCCTTCATCTAATTCTCTTTGTATGTTTTCAAAGAATGTCTTTCTCTTCTTTCTTTGCTTTTTCGTTCGGTCCGTATGATACTATCAGTGCCCATGTTTCATCCTCGACTAGTTTGATTACTATGGTCGTTATTCTTTCGTTTATATATTTTTATTGTATTACATCTTTTATTCTTTCCGGTGTTATTATAATTCATACTCCTCCTTTTGCTCTTTCCGTTTCATCTACTCCTGTCCATATCAACCAGTATCCTCCGTGTATATTTTCTATTGCGTGTCCTTTCTTTTTTGTTTCGGTAATTCCTAGTATTTCTATTTTATGTTTTCTCATCTCCTCCACCAGTTCTGCTTCTTTCCCATGTATTCATCATTTTTAGTAGGTGGTGGTCACTTCCTATTTCAGCTTGCCTTGTAGCTCTTACATGCAGTATTTTGTTCCAGCTTTTTCTATTAATTAGGTGGTAGTCTATTGTCGATCTTTCGTTTCTGCTTGGCTGTTCCCTTGTGTACTTGTGTATGTTTTTATGTTTTAATTTTGTATTTGTTATCACAAGGTTGTTTTCAATGCATAATTGTATTATTCTTTCCTCATTGTTGTTTTCAATTTTTTCTTCTTCTTTCCCCATTATCTCTTCTATTCTGCTCTTTTGACAACCTACCCTTCCGTTTCGATCTCCTCATTATGTGTTCTTTTCCTTCATCTACTTCCCTTCGTATGTTTTCAAAGAATGTGCCTTTCTCTTCTTTCTTTACGTCTTCGTTCGGTCCGTATGCTACTATCAGTGTCCATGTTTCATCCTCGACTAGTTTGATGTCTATGATCGTTATTCTTTCGTTTATATGTTTTTATTGTATTGCATCTTTTATTCTTTCCGGTGTTATTATGATTCATACTCCTCCTTTTGCTCTTTCCGTTTCATCTACTCCTATCCACATCAACCAGTATCCTCTATGTATATTTTCTATTCCGTGTCATTTCTTTTTTGTTTCGGTAATTCCTAGTATTTCTATTTTATGTTTTCTCATCTCCTCCACCAGTTCTGCTTCTTTTCCCATGTATCCTCTAATGTTCCATGTCCCTATTGTTATTTTTTCTTTTCTTTTTTTCTGTTTTTCCTTTTTTTTCCTTCCTCCTTTCTTTTTATTTTTATTTTATCATTGCTATTTTGTTCTGGTTTTGTGTTATTTCCTATATAATCTATTTTATCGCTGTTTTCCATATTCATATCCTGTATGTTGCCGCTGTTTGTCTTCTGTCTTGGTTTTTGGTTTAGTTTTTTGGACCCTTTTTTGCACCTTCTACTACTTCCATTCCTTTTCTCCCTTTGTTCCATCTGTATTCTGTTCCATTAATTACTATTTTTCTGTAGCCTTCATTTCCTTTGTCGTTTTCTTCCTTCCTTTTCATTTTCCGCGGGCTAATTCAAGATAAAATTATAAATTATTCTACAATTAAATTTATTTGATGTCACTAAATTCAAATGAATCCAGTATTTCATTTGAAATGAATAGGTTCATTCATTTCATTCATTTTTCAGTTAATTTTCTTTCTACATTATGAATCATGCAATTATATTTATTAAAGAAATAAATAACGTATAAGTTTCATGACTAAGTAAATAACGCACGTTTTGAGTTTAAAAAAATATTATTTTGCAGACAATACAATATTTTTTTGTTTTTAACTCAAAACGTGCGTTATTTACTGAGTCATAATAATAGAGTTTAAACAAGTATCTATTTTCATATAAGTTTTAGTAACTATCGTTAAAATTGAATAAGAAATATGAATAAAACTTATTAGAAATCATGTTATTATTTAAAATCATCGATAAACTATTACTTAGTTTCATAATACCCTGTATATAGGACGATAGACTGGCAGGTGCATCTCCGTTAATAACTTCCTAACATTTCTTTCAACTATTACGTTAATATGATAATTGGTCCCGTAGCACTCGACAAGGATGTCACGTATCACTTATTGTTTCCCTTATACGTCCCGTTTAATTGTATGCAGTGGCAGTGGTTGTTTCAAGTTCAGTAATCGCGGGTTAGTCACAGTGAGTAAGTGCTTAAGAAATTTGAGATGGATTTCGTGGAGACAATTAAAAGGGGTGAGCAAATTAAACGGGCTTGCATAATTGATTGAATCAGTCATTCTAAATAAATTGTACTATTGCATATTTGGCTACTACTACTACTAGTAGTTTCGTATTTAGTTCGGGATAGGTAGATTATATTAAATATGCTTTTAAGTCAAAAGGTTCCAAACGCACCAAACATTTGCGGTGCCTCACATTTCAAAATCGGGGGATATCACTATAAAATTACACATGCATTTCGCGACCTACGTTGAATTACGGACATATACAGTATGTTCTATAAAAAGCGCCCTGTAATGGGCGCTTTACTTAAGTACTTTGGACCGGTCTAGATTTTAAGTAGGGTTATACAATGAAAATTTTGCAAAATATTAAGAAACTAATTTGAGCTATAGGCTGCTAAATCGGACATCCTATGGAAGAAAACAATGGTGTAACAAACGATACTTAGACAAACATCTCGACAATTCCTTACATAACATATTCAAGAACAACTCCCATACAATGACGAGAAATGTCCTCGTCCGCAAAGAGGCATTTAAGGCGAAACAGTTTTATTAAGTAATATGTCAAATTTGACTTAAGACAACCTGCTTTATATAAAAGACCACTTATATTTCTTGACAAGGAATCGTCTCTTAAAGTTTTTCGCAATATTAAAGAATCACCATGTATAAGATATGCGTTTAGTGTGACTATATCTATAAAGTTCAATTAATGAATTAATTTAAGAAAATAAGTCTATTTAAATATAATGCGTTATAACCGAATTCTGTGTTATTTGATAGTAAAGTTTTCGAATGTCAAATTATTCTAAGTATGTTAATTTGTATTCATACATGGAAACAATATATACGAGCCTTAATAACATAAAGTTCGGACAATACCCATTTTAACTTACAGATTATTTTGCTAAAAGTTGCTACTTACTTATTATATTTATAATCTCATAAAAATGCATTATTAATCACCACTTATGCCCAAAAATAAATATTATTTGTCTATATTTACCTCTTTAAGAAGGAAAAAATGAAAAACTGAACCAATTTTACTGGCAACTTAATGTTCGGACGTCTCCTTTTTTTAAATATTTTGGGGTTATTAATGTGCTAAGAGTCGATTTACTGCTTTCTTTTAGGTGTGTTCATGACAATGAGTCGTGGTAAAGCCGCCTCAAACGAAATTTGTCCAATTGTTGTGAAACAGTACGATAAAGGAAAAAGCTTGAAAAATACCATCGGCGATAATTTAAATTTAGCGAAGTCAACGGTAGGAGATATTGTCCAGGGCTATGGAGATAGAGCCTGATACAAAATTTGGGGTAAAATTCCGGCCAACCCATTAAAATGACAGGCAGAAAGAAGAAGCATCTTGTGAAAATATGTAAAAGTCAGCTAAGAGTCACTGTAAGGGAGATAACGGCCTATTTAATGGGGAAACGGGGGAAAATATTTCACTAGAATATTTTTGGCAATGGTTCGATTAGTCAGAGCTCAGTTTTTATAAGGCACATAATAAATGAAATGTTAAATAACATTACTTTGTTTAACTCACTTTATTTTATTATATTGAAACCTAAAGAAAACCAACGGTAAACCAAAAAACAGAAGAACAATTGTATAGATTGGGCTAAGTTTAAATTGTCTTGGACAGTAGAAGATCGGTCCAAAGTCATATTTAGCGATGAATCCAAATTCCACATCTCTGTAGGTGATTGCAGAAAAATAATTATTCGAGATAAAACGGAAGTATTTAAAGCGGAATGTATAAAACGGACTGTAAAGTCTCCAAAAGGGGTGTTGATTTAAGGGTGTATGTCTGGAAAAGGTTTGGAAAAAATGGAAACAATAGGTGGTAAAATTAATGCTCTTAAATATCCGACAATTCTGAATAATGGTCTTATTCCCAGCGTACAAAAGCTCTCTCCAAACGGGAATTTCATATTCCAGCAAGATATCAAGCCATATAGCTAAGACGACGAAAAAATGGTTTTCAGATCTCAGAATGAAAGTTCTGTCTTAGCCCTCTAACAGTCCGGACTTAAATATTATTGAGCCCTTGTGGTAACATGAAAAGTCACTTGAGGAACAATTCGCAACAAAACGTACATGATTTGGAGACAAAACTGACGTAAATGTGGAGATCTGTTGCGCCAAATTACTGCAGGTCTTTGCTGGAAACCATGCTAGCTAGAATACGAGCGATCATAAAGGAAAATGGCTAAAGGCGAACATTAAGTTGTCAATAGAATTAGTTCCTTTTTTTCAATTTTTCTATCTTTTCATTTCTATTTGATATAAATCAAGTGTTCTTTTTAATTCTTGAATAAAAAAAAAACAATTTACCGAACAACAATCAGTAAATATGTATACAAATTGGAGCCGTCCGAACATTAAGTTGTTAGGGCTCGTATATGCGTAACGAAAATCAGATAATAAATATCTTTTCAAGCAATGAAAGTTGCCTAAGTTACGCATGTAAAGTGGCCAGTAAAATTTCTACGTACATTCTTTTGATAATTTTAGATTGTTACCTTTGTTTTATAATTAATAAGACGTTGCACGTCAATATCCGAAAGTATATCCGACATCTAAAATGCCTATATACAATATTTATATGATTTCACCGGTAATGATTGATGATTGTAGTATACACGATGTTCTACGAGTTAGAAGATACACTTTGGCAGATATAAGGTAATACAATTAACAAAAGTTATATGAACATAGATCCGATTCATCTAAGTTAAGAAGTTAAAAGTTCATATAGAAACTTGATAAGCTACTAAGAGTGCTTTGTTTTTTTAAAATCGATTCGACTTTATGTAATTGATATCAACTATTTTGCTTATAGTCACCATATTTGTTTTTTATGAAATATGATAACTTTTGTTTTTCCAAAGTAAATGTTATGCTTTTTTTTTAGTTTTAACAAAACCAAAACAAAATATTTCATTGTTTTGCAGATTTTTATTCAGGATAGAATTTAGCAACATGGACAAATTTAAACCGACCCACTATCTCTTAAGATAGGTAAGATGCCTATGCTAGGGCCAAAATATAGTAAATCTATTACGATATGTATTTTTGATATTGTGTTCCCAATTTTTAACATAAAATTTAAGTCATGACTTTTCAAATTATTATGTAGAGATTAAGTGTATAACAGAATATAATATAGTAATGGCAGAGTATGTCAAAAAATATGGGCATAGTAATAGATATTTTCTTAATTTGAATTTTATTGCAAATGTTGCTGCAAATTATGAATCATTCTTTAAAGAGTGAATTGGCATGACCATATATTCATAATCTTATATTCTTTCAAAAGATTAAAAAAATCTTAATGAATATTTAGTATAAAATAAAAAATATCGTTTCTATTATGTCTTATTTAAAGTTTAAATTAATCGACTATTCTGCTGTGTAACTATGATCAATATCAAAACAGCACATGTACTCGTAGTTAACCGCCATTTATTAATTTACGCTGTCATTTTGACAATTTCTTAATGTCAAATAAATTCATATCTGTCGTATTCAAAAGCTGAGCATCAACCCATGACCACACACATCCCACACCTCGCACCCATTACTTAAAGTAACACCAAACCTCCAAGATATTAGATGATTGTCTGTAAGTAAATATTGTGAATTCATCTAATGTTACTGTTACTATTGCAACTACAGGTGGTTCACTTTATTGCCTAGGGAAACTGGATATTTGATTCCTTCCGGGATTAAAGTAGTGTAGTATGTGTCGATTGTCAGATATATATATATATATATATATATATATATATATATATATATATATGGTGCCGGTTTATTCCCGGTCGGGAGAAAAACACTTTAAATTTATATTAGTTAATTATATTCGTAAATGGCACTTTTTAAATATTTTGTGCAAAAATTGTACCACCAAAAATAACTTACATAAATACAAAAATAACGTATAGTACATGTACCATTAGTGGTAAAACGGTCGGGAGAAAAACACTTTAAATTTATATTAGTTAATTATAGTATAAATGGAACTTTTAAAATATTTTGTGCAAAAATTGTACCACCCAAAATAACTTACATAAATACAAATATAACATGCACCATTAGTGTTACATGTACCATCGCTTGAGAAACTATGCTAGAGTATGTTTTAGAAGTTTAGCAACCGATCAATTATCATAATTCAGTTTGGGGACTATGCTATAAAGTTTTGAATAGTATTTCTCTTTCTTCTTATATTTATTATTTGTTTTTTATTATTTATTATTTATTATTTATTATTTATTATTTATTATTTATTATTTATTATTTATTATTTATTATTTATTATTTATTATTTATTATTTATTATTTATTATTTATTATTTATTATTTATTATTTATTATTTATTATTTATTATTTATTATTTATTATTTATTATTTATTATTTATTATTTATTATTTATTTCTATCTTATTTTCTGCAGTTTCTTGGAAAGATGATTCGTCAAAATTTGGAATATTTTCGAAACACTCGAAATTATTAATAACAAGAAATGTATCCACGCTATTATTAGTCAAATAATAATGTTGTAAGATTTTAGCTTAGTTGACTCTAATTTCATCAATTTCGGAACAAAATCAACGCAATAAGAACATTTTCTTGGTATAATATATTAATTAATTATTATTTATAATTATATTATTATATTATTATAATTATTATTTTAAACCCACATTATTTGCACATGTGTTTGCTGCACCTTAGTTTGAGCTCGCGTCTGTGTCTGACGAATAATGGTCCGAAATGAATAGATTAACTAATTGATAAGAACCATAAATACCCGACAATAATAAACTAATAAAACTGATAACACATTTCCACTGAATTTAGTATGTTTATTATTGTTGATAAAAAAGGTTAATACCGACCGGTAAGCTGTATTTCTGCTTCATTTATTTGTTATGACTAATTTGTATTAATTCTGATTAATGTTGGTAAATTATGAAATAAATTAATAACAAAATCTTGGTAAAAATGTTAGAAAACATAGAAGTCATTATGTTATACCTAGATTAAATAATTGTCTTTCACATTATTTTTATGGCAGCTTTTCCTTATGAAGGTTGCTGATCATCATGACTATTTTCGCTAATTGTTTATAGACAGCAATAGACTTAATTGCAGAAATTACACATGTATCCATCAATATAATGGCTCTTAATACGTTTAGTAGTTAATTGTATACTATGTCCCTGCTTGATAAAGTTTTTGTTCAAAATTTTAACTGTATTTAATGCGGTGAATAATTATTTTAACTAAGTATGTATTTATTTGATTTATTTCACTTAATTCAGTCAATCGATATTTATATACTGTGTATAGTTTTTTTTTAAGATAATGAAAATTTAAAACTGTCAAATTGCACAATAAAGAGACACGAAAAATGCATCAAAAAATATCACCAACGGTAAATATCACATATTTAAAGATTATTGGTGTCTATGTGCGATGCCAATTAGAAAGCGAACACATATTAATGCCATGACAATTATCAGAGTGCAATAATATCCAATATTGCATACTGTCTTTTATTTAATATGTCTTTTTTATGAAAGTAGGAAGGATTCTGAAATAATCGGTTGGAGCTGGTGAAATATTAACACTTAAAGAAATATAACAAATTATCCATTTTCACAAAGACATTTATTTCTCTTAATGTACATGTCAACCACTACGTGGTCATCTTCAGTAGACATTTGTACTGTACAAATGTCTACTGAAGATGACCACGTAGTGGTCGTCAAATAAATGTCGTTGTGAAAAAGGATAATTTATTTTTTGTCTTTAAGGGTTCTGAAAGTAGATTTTCTTCATTAAATTTAAAAACTAACACAATATTAATTATTAAAATAGTTATGGGTTGTACTTCTTTAATTATTTATTTATTAAAATCTTTTGCAACCGGTTTCGAGTGTAAATACACACACCAACAAGCCAAAACTTTAATATAAAACAGGAAATTAAAATTAGAGAGCAATGTAAAAGTTGCAGAAATGTTAAATTTAAAATGACATAAAAAGTATACAGGGGCTCCTATTAAAAATTAGAAAAATCAAGTGCTATAAAGTTTTAAAAGTTTAATACTAATTTTGGAACCCTCTGTATAATTCATATCAATCAAACTTGGTTAACGGTACTGTCAAGCCTCATTTAATAAGTACCTTGTATATATTTTTAACGAGGCACTATTTTTATTTTTTATTAATTTTTTAAACCAATCAATGGTGTAAAACTGATTTTTTAAATTTATTTTGCTGATATCACTGAACCGATTTTAATAAAATGTTAGGGGTATGTCGGTAACCACAAAGGCACCTAAATATACTCAACAAAATATACAGCATGCAATCTAAAAAAATATATAATCAAGCCACACTTTTATGGGACACTCTGTATAAACAAAAATGTTTTTTTTAAATACGCCCTAGGATGGAACTTAAGTCTCCAAAATATCAAAATCCTAACTTAATTAGTAACTGTCTACAGAAGACGGGCGGCGAAATGCTGGACCCTGTATATTAGGAGCATCGCATAGAAATAAATTTATTAAAATTAGTTTAAAAGTTCGCAACTTCCCCTTTGGGATGTAAAACTATAAATATTTATCTTTAGTAATGAATTATACCTTCCAATTTTAGTATTTTGTTTAGTATGTAGTTTCGAAAAGAGAATATTCCTATTTTCTGAAAATAATCGGTTTAAATGAGAGTTTAATGAGAATGAGTGTTTAATGAGATAGACCGGTAATGATATGCCTGTGAAACTAATGGGTTATCCAGAAATACGTTTAATTTTTTTGCAAATTTTATATTACATATTGACAATTTGTCAATATGTATGTGTAGGTACCATTGGAAGTTAAGTTAATATTTCAAAATTTTCTTGGCAACTTATTAACTCAAATGACATACAAAATTAAATGAATTGGGATTCCTTTTGACACTGATACAAAACACAAATAGTACAATGTGAGATTGAACGTTGGCAGACATGTAAACATAAGAGACACTGCCGTTCCCAATCGCAACCAGCAATTCATTATTTAAATTATTTTTCAGAAGCTCTCCGAAGTAACGAATACAAGAATCTCATTGGAAGAATGAAAAAAGGACGTTCATTTCCCCTACGAAGTGTAAATAGGTAAGATAACTATAACATTCAATTTTCTGTATAAGATGGTGAAACAGATATATCAAGTTTGTTTTATATTGGTTTCAATATCAATATACAGATAAACAGGAGAATACTCTTCTGTTTTTCGATTAATTTAGATATGAATGAGTTGGAATAAATCAAATTAAGTAATTTGCCATGGCGGGTAATAAAAGGTGACATTAGAAATTAATGAAATTTACATATTTTCCGTCAGTGTTCCTGAGTTTTTTACATATTCTAGCGACAACCAATGTGATTTTGAGTGAATAAAACATCAAAGTCGTGTCGAGTCGAGTCGAGAGGACTTGAAGCTGTAAATTACGCGTGCAATTAAAAATAATTCGATTTGTAAGATTTCGATTTGATAAGTCGAATTGTCAACGGCATACTTTAAAATTACGTCAATACTATCTAGTAATAGCAGTAATATCTTGATAACCTTAAATGAAGAAAAACACAATATATTATATACATTTCGCAGGATCGAGTAAGTATTCAATAGTTCATTCGTAATACTTCGAAATTATGATTGAAATTTTATAGTATCTAGTTATGGTTGCCAGGAAAAACACAATATATCTGTTACTATTATCGTAAAGAAAGCACTATACTACAAGTAATCCCATATAGACAGTCATTTTTATATTCACACATTTCACGTGATTGATTCTTGAGGCAGCATCTAAAAAGTTACCATCAGCTGGAATCCGCTGGAATATTCACAATCACTTTAATGTTTACTTTCTTTCATTATTTTGAAATTATGCATTATTTTCAAAGTATGAAATTAAAGCCATATATAATACAATACATATGAAGTACACATGTTTAAGTTGTCAACTGTGTTATGGAAAATTTTATATTAATGATATTGTATGACCTTCAATGTTTATACATTTTCTTGAAGCAAGTGCAGTTTTACAATTATTTAACAAAAATATTATTTAGAATCACGTTTACAGTACCTACCAACTCGCGTATTTGGTGATAGTGCTGAAAACGAGCACTTGTAGTACTAGATACTACATTAGTAGATATATAGTAGATAGATAGTAGATATGTGATATATTATGTGTACAAAATTATCTAATAAATATTTGAAGTAATGTAGAATGTAAGTAAGAATTACAAATAATTCTTATATAACATATGTAAAAGTAATTGCATGACACTAAAAAATGTTCAAATTAGGAATTTAGAATGTAAGCTTTTAGTATGTTGGGTTTAATAAATCAGAATAAATAGTACAGCAGCAGTAAATGTTTTACGATCCCAATACTCCAGGTTAATAACCCAGTAATTTCCATCGCATTTTATATTGACAGAATCTAGAAATCGTGAAAGTAAATGAGATTTTTTGAGTGGTATTTTATGACTGAGGCATATGTTGTTAAGATAACATTTTGTGCAAGTACACTTTATAAATTTACATGTGTTCGTAACGTGCGAACGAAATGTGATTGGAAAAGTTTGGATGGCATAAGTTGCCAATAAATTTAAAAAAATAATTGACGCATCAAGAATTTGGTTGAGATATGCACATAAAAAAAATCTGATGACTTCTAATTGATCTTAAATAACTTGTCAGCTTATGGTCACCAGAGTGTGCAATATGCATGCATGTAGGACTCACAATACCGGAATCCCGGGATCCCGAATACCGGTATTCCGGCCAATATTTGCCGGTATTAGAAAACCGGTATTAATGCAAAAATACTGGTATTTCTATAATTATATAAACATTATTTCGTCATGTAAATAAAGTCAAGCATTGAGTATAATGTAAGTCAATACAAACGATTACATAAAATTATTTCGTATTTCTTTACATCATGAATTAATAATTTATTAAATGCGTGTTTTATATGCCCACACCGTCTAGCAAGCTTTAAATCGCCGGTTACTATATCACCCGACGATGAAGCCGTATTTTCAAGACAGTTGCCCGTAAAATAGAGTCATTTTTAATTGCGCACGTTGACAAATTTCATATGAGGATTCACTATAATGCATATGCTAAGAACGAATATTAAGTTAGTTTTCAAATTCAAAAATTGGTTCTCGAAATATTTTGCCAACAACAATGTTTTTGTTTCTTAAATAGAAACATTATTTCGTGTATGATGAAAATGAATCAAGAATCCGTTTTTCAATACGATGCATGGTTTGCGAGGAAACTGAGCAGATCCAGAAATATTTCACGCTAAATTATATGCATTCGTACCCGACCATAAAGCCGTATTTCCAAAATATTTGCCCGGTAAATAAATCCTGTTTTAATTAGGCACTTTGACAAATTATATATGAGGATTCACCATAATTAATGCATTGGTATTTAAGGACCTCCATAAAAAAATCAAAAAATTTAATGATAACGAAGCACTGTATTATTGTATTTTATATATAGGCTGTTCGCTTCCGCACTTTTTATGTCTTTTAAATGTGTTTATTGTGCCGAGCTAAAGTGCCGAGTAAAAAAAAACGACAAAGAATCCCTGTATTATTGGGATCGCACTGGGTATTTTTTTATATAGGCTGCTCGCTTCCTCGCTTTTTATGGCATTTAAATATGTTTGTTTAGTAGCACGTGCGATATATTGTGCCGACCTCCAGTATTTTTACGACCTGTCCTAGAAGTCAGTCAAGCATGAATTAGACACATCGAATAACAGGGCTGGTTATTTTGCCGACATGTTAAAATCCAATATGCAGCGTTTGCGCTTACGCCGTTTTGACGAAATTACATAATTTTTTCGACCTGTGGCGCCGATTAATAAAAATTTGTATTTATCAGTTTATATCCAACCCCCCCCCCCCCCCGCCACCAACAAAGAAATTCCGTTAGAATATAACTTTTATTTGCCTACAAATAATGTAACTTTTAATTGCGCACATTGACAAATTTTACATGAGGATTCACTATATAGTGCATGCAAAGCACGAATTTTTTTTTTTTTTCAAATTTAGAAATTCGTCTCGATTTTTTTTTTGCAAAACCAATTTTTTTGTTTGTTAAATATTGCGAATCGTGAATTCGTGTATGATGAAAATGAATCAAGAATCCGTTTTTCAATACGATGCGTGGTTAGCGAGAAAACTGAGCCGATTCAGAAATAATTCACGCTAAATTGTATGCCTTCGCCCGATGATGAAGCCGTATTTCCAAGACATTTGCCCGTAAAATAAACTAACTTTTAATTGCGCACATTGACAAATTTTACATGAAGATTCACTATATAGTGCATGCTAAGCACGAATATTAAGTTGTTTTTTTTTTAATTTAAAATTTGGTTCTCGAATTTTTTTTTGCACAACCAATTTCTTTGTTTGTTGAATATTGAGAATCGTGAATTCGTGTATGCTGAAAACGAATCAAGAATCTGTTTTTCAATACGATGCGTGGTTTGTGAGAAAACTGAGCAGATCCAGAAATAATTCACGCTACATTATATACATTCGTACCCGACAATGAAGCCGTATTTCCAAGACATTTGCCGGTAAATTGAAGTAACTTTTAATAGCGTACATTGACAAATTTTACATGGGGATTCGCTATAATGCGTACGCTAAGCATGAATATTAAGTTATTTTTCAAATTCAAAAATTATTTTTCGAATTTTTTGTGTGAAAACCATTTTTTTTGTTTGTTAAATATTGAGAATCGTGAATTCGTGTATGCTGAAAATGAATCAAGATATATTTTTCAATACGATGTGTGGTTGCACATATGTGGTCTGAAAAATACATGAGAACTTGTAAGGAAAAAAATATATAAATCCCCATAGAATGGTGCGCATTTTATCCTAAGACGTTCCTGGCTGTCTGAAAATTTTGGCTTTCCTGTTTTATATATGTCTTTTCAAAAAGTTAGTTGGGCCAAATTTGTATTATTATTTATTTTTCTTTTTATACATTATATGTCAATATTTATAAACATGTAAATATTCATAAACATTGCTTATATTATGTAATTTGTTTAAAATCCTTAGCTCTACCTGTAGGAGTCGCAGCGCCAAATTTGTATTATTATTTAGTTTTCTTTTTATACATTGTACGTCATTATTAATAAACATGTAACAATTAATAAACATTGCATTTATTATGTAATTTGTTTAAAATTCTTAGCTGTCCCTGTAGGAGTCGCAGCGGTCCCGAGTGCTTAATTCATCACGCTATGGTAAGAAAGGTTTAATGCAAAAAATAATGATCCAAAAGTAATGCTTAACTTCAAAGAATGTGATACTCAACTCCAACTCCATTTACTTTCTCCATATAACATACAGTGATCGCCAAACAGTCGGTATCATATGGTAATTTTTTTATCGATTTTTCAAAAAAAACTTTTTTATGACATTAATTTGTGCTTCTCTAAAACGCTTATTGGCAACAGATGTATCGAGTGATTTTAACTTACCAAGAAAATTTGTTTTTTTTAAAATGATGAATATCGAAATAGTGCTAATTTTCGGAAATTACTCAAGATATCAATGAGATATTTTTATTGCAGATTAGTTTTAGATTACTGAATTATTTAAAGATCCAATCCTGATCACTAGGAATTGATTTTCCAAAAAAACTGGATATTTATTAAATATTAATTCTCTTCATTAGCCCCTGTTAAAGAACACCTATAGGGTTTTGGTAGAACTAAAATAGTAGCAGAAGTATATGCATGCTTTTTGAAGCTATTTAAAAAATAATAATAAATACCATTCAAAAATATTTCTCCTAAAAAACACCTTGCATCAAAAACGTGGATAGTATCCAGTGATATGGTATATAGCAGGGGTCTCCAAACTACGGCCCGAGGGCCACATCCGGCCCGCGTACAGATTTTGTCCGGCCCGCGGAGACCTAGCATACTTGAAAACTCCTTTTAGAGAACATATTTTTTATAGCAAATTAAATTTAGTTTACTGAAGTATTCTAATTTTATGTTGAATAATTATTAATATGACATCTACATTGATATGGTTATGGGCTAACTACTCATAACATTGTTGTAGGCTTATTGTTATTGTTTTTGTGATAAGTTGGATAAAGAAACACAGAATTGCAATGAGTAAAGACATGTATAATATGCAGAAAATTTAACTTCAGTATATAATAACTATCAAATAATGTAAATGAATCCAACTAACATTTTATACATTTTAAATAAAAACATAACTTATAACAAGCATAATGACATATGAAATACTAATGAGATTTATGTAATTGAGATTTTCCACTGACAATAGTTTGTAGTTGTGGACTAATTTTACTTGTACCAATTATTAAAAGAGATTTAAGATGCTCATCAGTTAATTTAGATCTGTAAACATTTTTTGTGTACTTCATTTTGGAGAAGGTCTTCTCACACAAATAAGTAGTACCAAAAACAGAAAACAGCCCACGAGCAAATTTATGCAAATTATCAAATTGTGTCAGTGGAAGACTCTTATAAAATTCCAACAAAGATGAGTTTTGTTATTTGTTCTTAATTATATAACTGCACTGTAGATCAATCATTTCCATTTGAAGTTCCGGGGCTAGGGTTTCAATGTCAATATCAAAAGGATTCTGAAAAATCTTAATTTGATTCGCAATGGCATCAAAGTCCGAGAAACGAGTATCAAAATTTATTTTCAAAGCACTCAAAGTTTCGATTGCAAAATCGATAGGAAACTCAGTCTCAGTGGGGTGGCTGAATATTTCACATGTTTTAAAATGTGAAAAACATTTACTTCGTAGTTGTGATTGAAACAGTATCAATTTCTACCGGAATGATTTGATATTAGTGTATAAATCAGGAAGATGCTGGTTTTCTCCTTGAAATCTCAAATTCAGTTCGTTCACATGTTTTGTCAAATCAACATAGAATGCTAACTTCCACAGCCATGCGTTGTTTTGTAATTCAGTAAGAGGGCGATGCTTTTCATTCAAAAAAATTTCGATCACTGCTCGAAGTTCAAAAAAGCGCTGAAGGACTTTCCCACAACTAAGCCAACGTACGGCAGTATGATAAGGTAAGTCATTTTCTCCAATCTCTTCAATAAATTGTCGGAATTGTCGGTGATTCAGCCCAAAAGATCTGATAAAATTAACAGTTGATATGACTGGTTTCAGAACTTCAGACATATCCAAACATTTTCCGCACAAAGACTGTTGATGAATGAAACAATGTAAGACTAATGGTTTTGAACCACCGTCATTTTCTACAGCCTTTGACACAAGAGCGACCACTCCTTTATCTTTCCCACTCATGTTTTTGCCTCCATCAGTTGTAATACATTTCAAGTTTTTCCATCGAAGGTTCGTTTGATTAATGGCCATTTCAACTCCTTTAAAAATATCTGTACCAGTAGTTGTGCCATGAATACTATACATATCAAGAAGTTCTTCATGCACATCATAGCTTTTATCTACTCCTCGAATATAAATCGACACCTGAGCAGTATCTGACACATCAGTTGACTGATCCAAGGCCAAAGAAAACCACTCAACATGTCCATTTTTGTCGAACAGTTGAGAGGATATATTTTCAGCGATGTTTTCTACCCTTCGAGCCACAGTGTTTGCTGACATACTGACAGTTTTTAATAAATTTACCTTTTCAGGGCACATTTCTTCGGCTGCTGCAATTATGCATTCTTTGATCATTTCTCCATCGGCGAATGGTTTTCCAAGTTTTGCAATTTCAAGAGCCACACGAAAGCTAATCGTAGGCTTCCTGAACGAAACTTTGCTGGTAATTCAAAACTACAGTACGTTGATATGATGAGCTACCCAAGGCTTGGCCCTTGGGACTTAGTGGAGGAATCAGTGTGGCCCTCGGGCTAAAAAGTTTGGAGACCCCTGGTATATAGTATAATAGGTAAATAATAAAAATTCTAAAGAAATAATTAATATTCTGTATTGTTTTTCTAATGACTCAAGTATGCAGAGATATAATGTTTAGGTAAATAATAAAAATTGTAAAGAAATAATTAATATTCTGTATTGTTTTTTTTCTAATGACTCATCTTCAAAGTTTTTACCAAACCCGAAAGGAAATGTAAAATTTAGTTTCGGTAACTGGAATTTTAAAAATATAAAAAAAAACATTAAAAATCAAATTTTTGCAAAATCTATAGTGAACAAAAAAAACTTATGACCTTTAAATGATTAGCTAAGACACACATTTTAATAGCAGTGTTGCTTTGTGGACAAAACTTCGTTGAAATTTTTATTTTATCTTTTTATTCATACATATTAATATGGAGAGTCATGTGCCACACATACACGCCCACATCTGATTTTCATCTTTATTATGTTTCTGCCCTAAAACTAGTATGTTTATTTATTTTTCTTATTCTCTTAAAAATGTATCTTTATTTACATACAATTTGATTAGAAGTTTGTATTTTGTACGCATATAATAATAGTTATTTATTGTATGAGGGAATTACTAGGACAATAACATTCGCGAAAAAATGATATATACTTATATGAGAAAGTAAAAAGTTACCTAATGTATTTCGGGTTTACAAAAAAAAGCAGCGCAACGAGGCGACGCGTCGCGACGCTCCGCTACGTTCGTACCGTATTTGGGCTCATAACCAAGACCCGGATTTCTAGGTATTATGGTATACATCAGTTTAAATAGCAGACCAAAATGACCTCGTATCTATACGAATTTCAGCAAATGAAGTAACGTGACAAACTTTTGTTTGTGCTTTTATGCATATTTTCAGTTTTTAAGCTTATAATTGCTTTAGTGCATTTTTTGTGCATATTTCCTTACCTTTTGCGCTTATTTGCATGATCATCAATTTTATAGCATATTATTTATATTAGCTAGTAATATTAGCTAATATTTTGTTGCACATTATTGTAATGAGAATTCAGTATTAATATTATTCCGTTACGTATAGAGTGCTTGGTTATCTCAAAATCATCAACAAAGCGAGCGTGCGTACGTGATATTTGGTAAACAAAGCTTGATTATTTCGGGGATTACTTTATTTTTACGTGCACAAAACGCATCTGGGGCAAGTGTGCTATCAATTCAGTCCAATTTATCTCAATCTTCAGTGCGTTGTGCTTGTGTCTTGTGTGTATTACGTGTTTATAAGTTTTCTTGTATAAAATGCCGAAAGTAAAACCTTCCGTCGATGAATGGATACGCGGACATTCTGAATTAAAATATGAGAACGGCAAATTAATTTGCAGGGCTTGTATCAAACCGGTAAGTTTTATTTTATGTTGCTATTGGCCTAGGTATAAGCATGTATTATGTTGTAATAATAACATAACACAACATATCAAAACAACAGTTCACCTGGAAGATTAAAAAAAACACAAATCTGCATGCAGTACCCTGAGTACTCAGCAAACTATTTCCGAGTCCTTTGCGAGTTCTTCTACACAGAATGAAAAGGAATTTTACTTTGATTTATGCAATACGAGGGTATCTTTTAACATTCCGTAAAAAAACTAAATAATAGTATGTTTAAATCTTTTTTACAAAAATACACCGGTAGACATGTTCCTGCCAAATCAACCATTCGCAAAAACTATGTCGAGCAAGTATATAAACACACAATTGAGGAAATAAAAGAGATAATTGGCAACAGTTACATATGGTTTTGTGTAGATGAAACTACTGATTCATGTGGTCGGTACATCGCCCATTTAATGATTGGGATATTAAACGAAGACTCCACCAATGCATTTTTAATTAGTTCCAAACAGTTAGAAAAAACAAATGCAATACCGATGCCAAATTCGTTCACGATGGATTAACACGTTTTATTTGCCAACCCCCGTACCAAATGATAAGTTATTATTGATACTTTCGGATGCCGCTGCATATATGTTGAAGGCATATTCTAATTTAAAAGTATTTTATGAGCAATTAATGCATTGCACCTGTTTGGCACATGGTTTTAATCGAGTTGCTGAAACGATTAGACTGCAATTTCCCCTGGTCAATGATTTGATAGAAACCGAGAAGAAAATTTTCCTAAAAGCTCCACTGAGGGTTGAAATGTTTAGGGAAAAAATGCCATATGTACCTCTTCCTCCGGCACCGGTTATAACTAGATGGGGTATGTGGCTAGATGCTGCCTGCTATTATGCCGACCATTTCGATTCATTTAAGGAGCTTGTGTTAAGAGTTTCCCGAAAATGTGTCAGAGGCAATTAAATAATGCCTCAAAGTTCTTAAAGATAGGAGGGTTGTACAAAATTTAGCATTCCTAAAAATCAACTTCAGTTTTGTAAGCAACGCGATTGATAAACTCCAAGCAAAGGACACAACTTTGGTAGATGCGGTTCAAATGGTTGAAGATTTTAGGCATGACGTCTCAAACGTACGGGGATCTATAGGAGAGATTTTTTAAAAAAATGAAGGGTTCGGCGAGTTGCAAAAAATATCAACAGTTTTAAAACGAGATATCGTGGAAGATTTGCTGATAAATATTACAATTGTTCCCAAATTTAAATATGCACCGATTACAAGTGTGGATGTGGAGAGAAGCTTTTCACACTTGAAAAATGTGCTCAGTGATAGGAGAATGGGATTTTCCGTTGAAAATTTAGAAAAACGTTTAATTATTAGTTCATTTAAAAATGAGCAGTAAATATTATTTGTTATTAACTATTATTGTTATTAATATTAATCACGAAAACCTATGTTATTAAAATATTACTTTTATCTACCTATAGTGTGTTCTTGTTAATAAAATTATGTTTTCTTTTGTTATTCTGTATTTTCATAAAAAATAAAATATGCCTTTTCATGCTTTTTCTGCGTTTTTGTGCTTATTCTAATCTTTATGCTATTTTATATGCTTATTTTCTAAGATTTTTATGCATTTTTAAGCGCTTATTTTGTAATTTTTTATGCTTATAAGTCCGCGCTATGGTAATCCCACTTGTACTGTAAATATCTATTATCTACCTGCTGATCTGTTGCTGTCAGTAATAAGACACATAGCACATGCTTTTTAAATGTAACTTGCCCAACGGCATATAAACCATCACGTCCATCTTCTGCACCTTAGGCGATCACTAAATTAGCCGATCCAACACATGCGATAATCACTAGCGGAATTTTCGTTGCATTTAGAATGTGCCCCAGGGCTCTCTGTTACACAACCCGTAAAGAAGAACGTTCGTTGGCCTACGAACCTCCGTTTTCTCTTTCAATGTGAGACCAGCATACACTTGAGATCTGATGAGAGGATGCTAAAGCTCGAGGCTAAATAGACCTAAAGATGCAATGCCACTAACAACGGGGAGTCCATGGCTAACGTTTGAAATGGAATCCTTGCGCAACTCCATACAGTAAATTTCAAATCCTGTGGCTAAGAGATACCGTGTTTGTGCGAACCAAGAACTCGGAATATTTTATTGTTGTTCTAAAAATAAATATTTATTTCGGTTTTCTCCCGTCATGCATTTCACTCATAAATTTCGAAAGAAATTACCATCGCCATTTTAAATCCGGAAGATTACTTTGCTATAAACAATACTTAAATGGTCATTAGATGCTAATTACATGTCTGTTTTGATATTTATGTTATGTGATTATGAATGTTACGTGAGAGTGAATGAGAAATCTACATGCACATTGAACAGTAGGATAGTATTTGATTAATTTGCTGAAAAATCGTTTTGTACCGTATTGTACTAAGTATACCTTAATTTAGTATCTGAAAATGTATTCCTAAAAATCGATCGTAGGAAAATTCATTGCCACAGTAATAATCGTAAATTCTTATTTTATATTTGTATTTGAAACATATTTTGATTTGAGAGCATATAAATTCAATTCAGAAAAAAATCTACTTGAGCACTCTACACAAAACATTAATTCACTTAATAAATAAATAAAACAGTCGAAATTTAAAATAATTTGTTCGTATATTCTTGTATTTTTTACAACCTTGGAAAGTTGACTAAATTCTCAGAAATAGTTATTAATATTATTAGGGTAACGTTCTAAGCCACTTTTGGTACTTTTACATTAGGTAGATACTTCCAAAATATAATAAAATTATAATGTTATGCGGTAGTAATAACGGAAATACTAATCAAGTCCCATTCAATAAACTTAATTTTCCGTTGATCTGTCATTTAAGCATATCATTAATGTATGATTTGTACAGAGAAATCGTTCATTAATAACCCCCATTAATGAACGATTTGTTTTAATAAACTATTTTAGTATAGGCCACCAAACATACTATATTCAAATGTCACTGTAAAACGTCAAACGTGATTTATAAGTTATTTGTGGCTATTATGGATCTCGAAGACGCTCTAATATTGACCCCGCCAGAAGTTTTGGAGAGTGCCAATGTTGCTTCATTGTGTTTGCTCCCGGAAAAAAGCAGGTCTTTATACGAAAAGACATACGGAGAATTTACAACATGGTGCGCAGAGAAGCAGGTAACGCGCCATTCGGAATCTGTTTTATTAGCGTATTTTGCTGATATTGCGGGAAAAGGTCTGTTGGCAAGCTTATGGCCGAAATATTCAATGCTTAAAGCGACATTAAATATAAAAGAAAACATTGATATAAGCAAATTCAATAAATTGATCATGTTCATTAAACGACAAAAAGAAGGATATCTGCCGAAAAAATCCAAAGTACTCGAAAAAGAACACATCCAACGATTCCTATCTGATTCTCCAAACAGTGTCTTCTTAATGACTAAGGTAATGAAATAATGACCAACTGAAAATATAAACATCGTATTACATTTCAGGTTGCAATGATTTTTGGAGTAGCTGGAGCATTAAGAAAAGATGAATTATTGAAATTAGAGAAAGATAATGTTCAGGATATGTCATCAAAATTTTTAGTTACAATTAAGGCGTCCAAAACACAAACAAATAGAATTTTTACAGTGGTGGACAATGAAGAAAAAACATTGTTAACATTAATTAGAAATTACATTTCATTGAGGCCAAGACACACTCCACACAATAGATTTTTTATTTTCTATAGAAATGGCGTCTGCTCCACCCAACCTGTAGGCATACATTTTCCAAATTACCGTCACGAATTGCAACATTTTTAAAATTAGATCAGCCTCATCTTTATACAGGACACTGTTTCCGACGATCGTCTGCTTCAATTCTTTCCGACGCTGGTGCAGACTTCGCAGCTATTAAACGACATGGTGGCTGGAAATCCACTTCAGTTGCTGAAGGATACATAGAAAATTCAATTCAAAATAAAATAAACATCGCTGAAAAGATTCTCTCGACAAATAATTCAAAAGCACCTCATACTATTACGAGTGCTAATAATAATAATGAAACAGAAAATTCCACAACAAGTGTCGATAATTACTCGATAATTAATCGCTCTCATTAATCAACTTGTTGGTTAAATAACTATTATGTCATTTTATTACAATAGCCAGTAACTCATTAATAGGACAAAACTAACGAGTCATTAGAGTGCCATAGGGAACTAATTCATGTAAATCATACATTAATAATACATTTTCCATTTGTTATTGTTCTCGGCAAGGACCTGATTCCCAACTTAGCGTTGCATTCGAGATGAATTCCAGTAGTCCGAGTTTCACTTCTTTCAATCCAGCTTGAATAATGGAAAGAGTAATGCAATTAAACATTGTAATCTTCACGCAATTGTGAACCTAATTGAGTAATTTTCGAAGACTTAAATTAATTGTAACACGATGTTATCATATGAATGCTCATAATTTTATAATTATATATTCACATAAGTGCGTGTATATCATGCAATGAACACATCATTCAAATCTATATAAAACTACGAATATTTTAATCAAAATATTATTTCTTTAACACATTCGTGTTAAATTCACTGATCACTGAATCAACATCATTAATCACATTTTATCCTTAAGCATCCTTATCATCAACAACTGCATTTAATATGCCAGTTTTTTTTTGTGAATTAAGTTAAACTATGTCAATATTGGCTCAGACTAGAATCATACCCATAACCATGGATTCACAATTGGAGCATAGTCTTATCGTGCTGCAATGACTTAAAAACTCATATCGGAATAATAAAACAGAATGGTTTTCTCTATACTTACCTTCATTTTAATTTTCTTCGAAAAACATATAATCGTTTAAATAACATTGAAATATTGTGTGGTCGTGCGGGGGAATAAATATATATTAAAATATAAATAAATATAGTGCCAATTAGGTTCGTTTGAGCTTGTGAAAGGTGAAATATAATTAAAACACGAATTAACCCTTTTTCACAAAAACATTTATTAATATTAAATGTACATTTCCATACATTACTTACATACGTACTCAAAGTACTTATTTGACATTTACTGAAGATGGTCGCATCGCGATGTACATTTGTCATACATCGTTTGTACATCGAAATGTACATTTCGACGGAAATGTACATTTAAAATTAATAAATGTTTTTGTGAAAAGGGTTAATTCGTGTTTTAATTATAAATATAGTGCCACTCAAAAATAAATGGCATACAATTATTTGTTAAAATGTATGCTGTAATTTCTAGTCTCACATATTTTTAATGAATGAATGGCCACACGTGATTTTTGGAAATCAAATAATTATTAAATTGTATATTTTCAGATATTGTAGTACAATCGTGTACTAATAAAAATCACGCTTGAATACAAATGTAATAAGATATATTATAGTATAAGTATAATAATTATAGTATAATAAGGTATAAGGTATATATTATTATATTTATAAAAGTACTTACTGGTAAATAATTATTTTTTATTTTATTTTATTATTTATTTATTTTATTTCGCCTGACTACTTTCGGTTTAAAAAAAAAAACATCATCAGAGGCATAAAATGTATTTTAATATTTATATATCCTGATCTTATTTTTAAGATAAATATTTGTTATTAATTTGAATTTTGATATTTTATAGTTACAGATGTATGTTTGAACTGTAATATTTACGTGTTTTGGTCTTAAATTTTTATGAAGTTACATATTATCAATACCTGTAAATATGTTGTTCTTAAATCGTAGCAAATTCATAATTATAGAATTTCAATTTGAATTCTAATTAGTTTACTTCAACTCTTACTTTGAGCACTATAAAAAATCTATTGTGAACATTCAATGTACTTTCTCCGAGCCAATAGATCCATAGATAATTCCCTTTCTATTGCATTGAAGAGATTGTTGGGCGTGTGCAGGCCAGTCCTTATGCCTATATCTAAATATACTCGGGGAGTGCTTTGTGTGAATACACATATAGTGATTGCCGTGAAGTGTATGTAAGTTCATTACATTTCATTACATTTGCATTTAATCGTTCGACAGGTAGACAAAAACATCGAAAGTACCTACACGCTAACATCGCTAAATATTCATATCCACTACTGAATTAATTTTATTTATATACTTATAATGTGCCTAATATTAATGTAAACACCTACATCTCCATGATAAAAATAATAGCTATTAATGATATATACCTAAGTGATAAAAACAAATTTTATTCACGTAATTTCACGTTTTATTGAATGGATAAAATTTCTTTATTCACTTGTATCATATAATATTTTTCCCATTTCGTTATCAGCATTTTTGAATAATTTTCATTATTTTCAACTCTTCGATAGTAATAATAATCAATATATATGTTATAGGTGGTAAAATTTCTGCTGCTTTCATTAAAATTTGCGCAAAATTTGTAAAATTACGATTGATCTATGGCAGTATTAAAATAATTCATTTATAAATAATTTATAAACATTATTACCATATTTGTGTGCTAAATTACTCAATTGTGTGTAAAAAAACCGTTTGTTTTGATATTCTCTGCATTATGTCAATGTACATGGGTCCAAGTAATGGGTAAGGAACGAATAATCGAAAGTAATAACGAAGTCAAAAAATACAAGCTCGATTTGGTTGGTTCACTTTGAAACCTGTATTTCTGAAAAAGGATACCGCATTATTACCACATTTGTATGTCAAATTACTCAATTGTGTGTAAAAAAACGTTTGTTTTGATATTCTCTACATTATGTCAATGTACAAGGGTCCAAGTAATGGCTAAGCTATCGAAAAGCATAACGAAGTCAAAAAATACAAGCTCGATTTGGTTGGTTCAATTTGAAACCTGTATTTCTGAAAAATTCCTGCAGCATTATTACCATATTTGTATGCAAAATTACTCAATTGTATATAAAAAAAGTATATTTTAATATTCTCTACAATCTGTCAATGTTTGTCGTTCTAATTTCTGTATAACGGCCTTAGTCTGTACAATACAATCGTTTAACCATTACCATCTTCATGTTTTATTGAGTCGCATTGTACCCATTTAATCCAAATTGCATTACAATTGTAGAACCTGGGTCGTATATACAACCTTTGGTTATGATACAGCGACATTTTTAATTATAACCATTTCACAACATGAAGAAAATTCATCGAATTTCAGGTTTTTGTTCTTCTTCCTGATTTTTTGAGTATTTTTTATATAATTTCATAATATTTAAAGAACATTGTATAATATTTTACGAAATATAGTATTCAGAGATTCCCATAAATTGGTAAATTTTTCACCAAATTTACAGAAATTTTAGAGATTTTTACAGCATTTCGTAATATGTCGAATATAATTCATAAAATGTCTCAACTTTTATGAATGCGCCAAAAATTTGATTTAATTCCGTTCACTCAACTATTTTTTTATTTTATACAATTTATTAATAAGTATTTGATAAAATTTGATGAAACATTTTACAAAATGTGATGTCTTTTAATAATTCTTTTCAATTGTGTTAAATTTTACCAAACTTTAAATTTTATTAAATTGCGTTATATTTCACTTAATTTACAGAAGTTATAGAAAATTGTATACAATTTCAATTTGTTGTTTGGATCACATTTCAGGAAATTTCAGATTATTTCATACAATTTCATAATATTTCAAAACATTTTAACTTATATAACCTATATTGTTTAAAATTAAATTAAATTTAAACAATTTAGTTATATTTCATCATTGCTTACATGGTTTTGGTAAAAACCGTTAAAAAAATGCGGCAAATTCCTGGAATTTTAAGGAAATACGACCCGAATATGGTAACGATTTCAAAACCAACATAACCAAACAACAAATATGTTAAAAAAAAGTATGGGAAAAAGTCGCTGCAATAATTTAAAAAAATGACTCTGTGGAAACAAAAACTTTCAAAAAGAAATTTTAAATCTTTTAAAACATTACATAAATTTATTGACACCCATGCAAACTATGATGAAGGAGATTTACATCTACAAACACTATCGGTTTCAATTCAAGAACATCTTCCGGAGCTAATAAATAGTTTTAAAGACTACTTTCCGGATATTCCCTCAAATAGTATGTGGATTAAAGATCATTTTTTTGTAGAAATTGAAAAGGAATAAATGTTTTATTTTAGTGAACAAGAAGTTGATAATTTAATTAAAATTTCATGCGACAAACATCTAAAAAAAGTGTTTGAAACTGTACTACAAATAAATTTGTAAATAAATGGTATTTTTTCCATAAGGTGGGTCGCGAAAAATTGTAGAACCTCGTACTGGGCCGCGGTCAAAAAAGCTTGGGAAACGCTGATCTAGCAGATGAACTAACTGAAGACGGAAAGAAGAAGAAGAGGAAGAAGATTGACAGCGGTGACTTGACGGCGGAAACCGACACATATACTTGTTTAGATATTAACCCCCAAACATGGTGTCAAAAGCTTACCTATTTTTAAAGCCCAATATCTCAAAAAGGATACCCTCCAATTCTATTTATTTTAGTATTACTAGAAAGAGTTTCTTTCACTTTTTTCTAAAGATGTCTCTAAAGGAGCGAAAATCTTTTCGCTCTTTGGACTCTTTGAGCTCAAAAAATGAAAAATGTCTTTGAACATACTCTTCATTCAGTGCAGTGAACATTAATTAAATCATTTAATTTAAGTGTATTATTTTGAGATATGATTATTATACCCTACTAGTGGGAAATTGATGCCAGGACGAAGTCAGAAACAACCACGACTCCCGCCGAATGCGTTACAGGAGCGGCGTGTTATGGCTTCATGGGGCTCTGGGCAAAATTTCAATTTAGTGCAACCATAGACAGTGTTAATATTTTTATTATAATAAATAATAAACATTGTCAATTAAAGTAATAAATTTGATTTCCGAATTTGTTCTATTTAAAAAAATATATAATATTTACTTGGGGAACCACCCAAATACCCAATTTGCCCATAGGATAACCAGCTACTGCATTGCAGCCTTGCAGAGCGCAACGCGAAAACTTACGCCCGGTTTCTCCAACGATACTTAACTAGTTAAAATCGATCTTATAAATAAGACGTTCTTAAAGTGTTGCACCAATCATTAATCGCTTCCTAAAATCGTAAGAATGTCTTACATTTGAAGACGTCAAAAATGGCGTCTCAAGATTCGGATTCTAACCAAAAAGTCAATGTAATTTGTACTGTCCGTCAATAATTGCAAGTAATGCAAAATATTTCTAATGATTTGTTAGCAATCATGGCTATAAATGCATTTGATGTATATGCTGCAGATATTGCATAGGATTATCATATGCCACCAATCTCATGAAATATTATGGCCAGTTTGATAGACGGTATGTCAAAATTCCTTGAAATCGCAACGTTGCCAAACGTAATTAAACTATTTGTTTGGTGCAACGGAACATAAGATTAAGACCTACTTATAAATAAGACGTACTTCAATAAGACGCATCTTAAGATTCGTTGGAGAAACCGGGCGTCAAACTCACCTATCCTTCTGCAACTTTGTCGCCTAATAGACACCAGAAGGACCAATGCAATAAAACGATATAAAAAATTAATGCTGTAAATATACAATTCGTTGCTAGATCGTTTATGTGATGCAACAATGGCACCGTCATCATATGGAACCGATGTTTGAAGTATCTCAATTTCTCAATAATGGAACGTATTCGAGTCAATATTTTGTTGTAAATTACATTAGATTCATAAATTTAACTATCTGTATTACTGCAGGAGCTTAAACAAAAACTCATTAATCTGAATGATAAGGAGTCGCCCCATCAAACAAATTCTGGACTTGGCAGTATGATGGAAATCACTTCTTTTGATGTGCTGTAACTACCTTATTAAGCATTACGTCCTATGGCCTGTGGCTATGCTACAATGTTGTTTATTAAAAAAAAACCTCAAAGAGAAAAGATGGGGAAAGCTGTTAGGACAATCTCGGTGATTCGTGATGATGTTCCTTTTACAAATCTCAGCAAACATTGCTGTTAGTGAGGTCTATGACTTTACGGGAATCCACCATACAGTTCAAGCTTCACTTTGGCCTAGAGTATTTATTACAATTTTCGTTTTTTGAACGGTAAAGAATGCAACTATATTAAAGAATAAAGCTGTACTTCGCAACATATCTTTTTGATGCAATAAACTCCGTCATAGCTAGTTAGATATTTTTGTAGTGCCCTTAAGGTACTGATGCATTAAAAATTAAATTGGTTTAATTTGATTAAATCTGCATATAAATAAGTATGTAATTGTAACGCGGCACAATATTTAATGATGTAATTTTGAAAATATATTAATGAATCGGTGTAATGCTTAATTTAACATAAGTAACGTTAATTGCAGTAAATTATGAGAAAACATTCGCGTGGGAATTTTATCGACAATTCCTTAGCGCCCAATCGACCGATTAATTACATGCAGCAATTTATGTGTTCATATCGTCCGAACGAGTCTTGTTCTGATCGCGCTTTGGTCCAAGCCCGTTCACTTTCTTTGACGAGTTGTGGTGGCGGCAAAATTTCAGTCACTTGCCTTGGACAAGGTCGGGCCATCTCGCTGGTCACGCGCCTTCTCAGGTGTTTCTCAGGTGCGTTCGCAGTTCGTCGGTCGTGTTCAGTTGATAGGAACCACCTGATCGGTTACGTGTGTCTATACTCCTACGTACGGACTGTGCGTTCTGACGTGAGCGTCGCGACGACATGCGTCTCTAAGCGCCAAAGACGTCGTGCATGTCACAGATTTGGGGTAGATTCGTGAAAAGGGTGCGCGAGATGCCGTCCGATTCACTGACCGTAGCTGTCACCACCGGCTTAGGTTTCAGCGTGATTGCTGGCATCGTCACAGGAGTATGCTATATCCTGACGTATGGATTACCACGACAAAGGTATTTGCATCTGAACATAAAAAATTAAATATTTAATTAAAAAAAAGAAAATATGAAATAAAAATGCGTAATACATATATATTTTTTTAATATATCATAATAATAAATCATACCTTATATCATAATCGTATGTAATACTAATTAGCATGCCAAATCACGGCATGAAAACACGGCGTGCTTTAAAGTTGTCTAGGTAACAACAAATTTATTAACCAACTTTGATCGACATCGATAAACAAATAGTCCTAATCTTTATTAACATAAATATTAAATGTACAATAATTATTTTCGGAAATCCGAAAACCAGAAGCATCAACATCAACTCCTTATTATTGATTATTGGAAGCAAGCAGATTCGACCTTTCGATTTTCGTTGATGACATTGACGTGAATAACCGACAACGTTGATGCAACTAATGCTAACTATATCCATCTCAACGATTAACAATGACAGCCTCAAGATACCTTGTAAAACGAATCTAAATATTTCTATTTTTTATCTAATTCAATTTTATTTCTAATTTTCAATTGAAGACTCTACTACAACAAGGGGGCTAAGTCCAAAATACCAATTTTAAGCAATTGAAAGAAAACACGTTTCAGTTCATTTTAATTTTTTTCTGGTTAAAGATTTATTAGACAGAAGTTGTGACCCGTTGTTGTACCAAATGGTGAAGTACTATTTATCATCTTAAAAACCGGTCATTACCCAATTTGTTGAAAATGGACGTATCCCCTTGTTGCAGCAAAATCTTCAATTATGATACCAAAGGTTTTAAGAAACATTTCTTTACAAACTCCCACATTTTTTTAATTTGTAAACTCTAGAAAACTTTATTTTTTCTGTGTTTCTACCGTACGTTCTCTTTTTTTCGGTTTCGAGTACGCTTGCTGCTAGGAAATTGGTTAGACTTTCATGTGATTCCCGGGTTTCAACAGGTCGATATTTGGCACATTTTTTTGGAATACAGTTGCAATTGAAATTGACAAATTCTTTTGAGTTTACCTCAACACCCTTGTAGTTATAATACGATTCGTTTTTATTTGTCTTAACTTTTTTCTCTTCTCGATTTTGGATTCGAAATTTTCTTTTTCGACCTTTGCGTGGACGACCTTCTGGTTTTTGGAGCGTTTCATTTTCTACAAAACTGTTATTTTTATACGTAAGATCTAGCATAGACCGGGTTTAAGATACGACTGCTTTTAAGCTAACGGCGCAAGAGTGTATCTTAACATTAGTTTTATAACATATGTACTATTAAATGATCCAAGGTATCAAAACAATCACTAGACATTCAAATAATTGTCTCTATAACAGATATTTTATTTAGCAACTGTATGTTCCCAAAAATGAAAACTATCAATATTCAATACTCGATATCTTTCAAAATAATTTCTAGCAGAGTTGCAATATAAGATGTAAGTAGGGGTATACTCTTGTTGTTAATTGTTAATTTTAACAAAACTTAACTTTCCTATTAACGAATTTAAATGCTGTTTTTATTAATATATTATGTACTTTATCCATAATAACCACAAACAATTGAATCGGGTCTATATTGATAAAGTTTTTGTAACATTATTGGGTTCAGCTAGGTCAAAATCTGTATTTCTTTTTTTGCCCAAAATTACCGAACATGCTTTCATCGTAATTTAAAATGCATCCAAATAATGTCTTGCGCATCTCGATCTTCCGAATGAGTCAATACCATCAATATATTATATATTATGTTATATAATATTATATATTTATGTTATATAATGTCATTTTAACGTTGTCTACATAAATTATAAGCGGACAGCTTGGTTTTGGTGAATATTTTTCTGGTAAATGACTTGCAGCGTTTGCAGTTGCAGCAACTTCGGGAGGAGTGCACTAAAAATCTTCCGATTCGCTCAGGTTATGACATAAGTTGTTAAAAGCTAAAATAATAGCGAATGAAAACTGAGCTGCGAGCTTTGTAACTGACATTGTAACTGACTTTGACTTATTTAAATTATCCAACGCATCGATTGCTATCTTTATTTTCATGATTTAATAACTCCAACCATTTTGCAGAATTACATTTTTTTTAAAGTTATATGTTTATACACTCTCAGGTATAGGGTATTAAAACCCTTTTGTTTTAATTAACTAGTTTCGGCTTGGGAGCCATCATCAGCATTCAATTATATTTAATTAAAAATTACATTTTTGTTAGAGGAGACAAGTTTTGGTTTATTACTTACAGTCAATATTTTGGTTTTATAACCCTACACCTGAGAGTTCATAAACATATTTCCATTACCTCATAACTCATAACCTCCTCATAGGATGAATCTACACACATTTCAATGTTACATTTTTTTAATTCATTTAAAGTATTACATTAAAGAGCTAACGTCATCAATCCATCTATATAATAAATTACTTCCTTCGTCCCAAATTCTGGTATAAATTTCTCTAAAATTCATCGATTATCGAATCTTGGAGGAAATATTGAGTTTTTATCAGTTTAATCTAGAATAATCTAGATACGCAGTTCCTAATAGAATCGTGATGGCTATTCTCAAAAATAATTTAGTCCTTACTATTTTAATATTAACTGTGTAATGTATAGCTAAGAATAATTCAAAAATAATTTGGCTAAACATCTAAAAATTTTAATTCCTGTTGGAACAGCAACAATTAGTTGCCGATATTAAAATTATTATTATTAAGTTAAAAAAAAGACTTTTTTAAACTTTTATTAAAGTAATTGAAAAAATTTAAATTGGATGCCGATTAGAAAACGTGAAAATGTTAGAAAATCAAAAGTACCTATATCTATTGTGACACTATGCTAACAAGTTTGATGTTTCCCGGATTTGGAGTGACATAAAATATTGTGTATGTTTTGGCACATTGCTTGGTTACTTGCATACGTAGATTCTTTTATTGATCTCTTCTAATGAGGTTTTGTTGATTTTTTTTCCACGTCCACGATTATTCTTTCAATTTGAATAAAATGTGAATAACTTACATTACAACAACGTTACATGTGACCCCAAAAAAATTAAATAATATACGAGGTAATATATTTAAAAAAGAGACCATATTTTGTGTCCCATATTTATGGTACACTCTGTACACTCGAAAATAATTTTAAAAAGTAGCACATCAAGTGTCTAATAGCTTCCAATCAGTTTTTTTTTCTCAATTTTCATTAGTCTAGCAGCAATTGTCCGAGCGAGGATAGGTGGGCCACCCTGCATATAGGAAATATATTTATATTAAAAAAAACGTATTTACGATTTTGAAATAAATTGTTAAAATAAGCACCCCTTTCTACTAAATTTGGTTTATTAGGTTTGCTGTTTATTGAATGCTTAATAATAAAGTCCCAGATATTTTTAAGAAAGTAGATAATGCATCATACTGGGTGTTAGGGAAGTCGTTCGAAAGATTTCTAGGGTTGAATCAGGGAGCAAAATGAAGTCGAATATTCCTTTGGCATTTTTTTGTATAGATGGATTTTTTTTGTAGTAAAGTTTCATACGTTTAATTTGGCCCTTTTAACAAATTTAAAAGTGTCACATTTAAATGTAATGCAAGTAACATGCTAGATTTCAAAAACAATTCAATATCGAGATTTATTTAGCAGTTCTAAACATATGCGACACCAATTTTGACACGGATTTAGGGGGAAACTATGCATCTGAGGTAAAAGTGGCAAAGGAATATTCAACTTCATTTTGCACCCTGATTCACCCCTAGAAAGTTTTCGGTCGACTTCCCCAACACCCTGTAGAATAGTAGTACATACTTGCATATGTGTATACAAAACAAGTAAGAAAAGTTACTTTTGAGTGCACCAGGCTCAAGTGGATTGAGAATTAAAAACATACAATATCCTCATCTTATGACCTTTCTCTGAATTGTGATGTGCACTAGCATGTGCATAATTTAGATAGAGACATCTAAGGTGTATATATTTTGTACGCTGATATATTTAGTGACACTATTTTATTATTTTTCCATCTTGTGCAATTTTTCACATAAAATATAGATATACTACTTAATAATTAGTATTATTAGTGCAGAGCCAAACATATTTTTATTTGGGATACAGATCTTTGACCTTTCCCTTCCTCACGTCGAGGGCGCTGACCTGAAATATGGTAGTTTCGCAATTGAAAAGTTTATTTAAATAATAAATTTATTAAAAAAAAAAATTGAACGTGTTTGGTGTAACTATGAAAGGCACGTGTCTGAATACTTTCAAAACCTGTAGTCTCGTGTAAAATTAATTCACTTTCAGATGTGTACTTTTAATACCGCACAAAATTCTCTTCTTGGCGGGAACAGAAGATCAACCGCCCACATTCTCTCATTAATCTTCAAGTTCAATTTCACCGTTTCAAGTGCGATAATTGGATGCAAGACAAGAGCATCGCCAGCTTTCGCTCGGATGGTTGATTCACCAAACACGCGAATAAATTCGCTCTGGTTGGGATTCTGTACACGTTTTGGTGAGAGAGAATGTGTCCCAGAATGGACTTCTTCTCGGGGGCAACGAGTTGTAACGGTGTACGATCGGTCATTTTTCCCTTTCGAATTACCCGCAGGGCAAAGCGAGCGCACGTGAGAAGGCTGCGCCACTCCTTTTTCGGTAAAAACACTTAATCGTAAAAGCACATTAAACACATATAAAAATAATCTGGGTCTTAAAGTGCGCCATTTGAATCTATATGATGTAAAATGTATATTGCCTGATAGTGATTTAGTGTTTGCTAATATTACTATTACTACAAATATCGTCATAAATAACGCGATTATTCGTTGCGGCAAAACATGAGCAATAATATTTTATGTGTCAAAAAATGATAATATTTTTATAATATATCATTTTGTTTAACATCAGACTATATACCTATATTTGTAAATTTCCGGAATTTCTTGCAGAAATTAATTTCAAATGTACTTCTTCAATATAATCGTTCCATGAGCTGACTATGACTCATCGCTCTGTATTGCCGGAATTTTACGTACGTTTCGTATTTCATTTCACTCTATTCCATTTACCTTAAACACACGAACGAGCGAACATACGCGATTCTTTGTTCCAGAAAGCGTAAGTCATAGTCAGCTCTCGTCGACTGACTATATACATATATTAATATGATACATCGTTTTGACCTCCTTTGACTTTTATTTTGTCTTGTCTAAATTCAAATTTACGAAGAAAAGATTAAATATACTTAATATTATCGTCAAAATAATGTTATGTCAAATCAGACATAAAACGGGGCTAACAAAATTAAAACATAATAGTTAGTTGACCTGAAGAGTATTCACAAACCTATCAGAATAAAGTCCTGATAGAATTACTAGTACATAAAAATAACACAATAAGTATTTTTTTCAATAATAATACAATGAATTATGAACTGTAAATACATAAGATGAAAACTTTTAAAATACATTATTAATTTTGCATGAATCTCATGTAGATACTCGCAGGTATTACTTGAGGATTAATGGTATTAATAATCATGACAGCAAGGCAGGATTGTTTTTTTCTTTGTGTCTTTGCTCACTAATCGAGTTTTTTATTATAGACCTACAGTGACACAGGGCACTAATCAATAATGTTCATAATATAATTTGTTTAATTTATATTTATATACCGAGTGTCTGGGATAAAGGGCGAACATAGAAATTTAACATATTAAATTAAATATGTGTTATTATTAGCTCCCCTATTAATTTTAGAGCAAAATCACGCAAAGGAATATTTTTAAGAGTATTAAAAACGGTAAATGTATCATCCATTTAATTTACGTTTGTACTAGAATCCACCTCAGAAATAATAAAAGTGAGTTGAACAATGTACCATAAAAACCCTTGCCATGAGTTTGACATATGTCATGTTATAGTAAACGTAATGTTGCTAGTCAGATATCAATTACAATGAACAATAATCTGAGTTATTCATATGAAGAGAGGGTATTCGTTATCAAAACATTTTACAGTTCCGTCAGTTTACACAGTTTCACTTTAGGTTAGAACAATCGACTAATTCCGTCTGTATCAACAATTAGCAAGTTTGTGAAAAAGTTTTAAAAGACAGCAAGTTTACCGGCATATGATTCAAAAGGTATTTTAATACCTCAATTTCAACAAATATTATTTCAAAAACATTAACATTACAGACAAACGGTACAGAAGAAGCAACGATGAATTGGAAGAAAGAGTTTTGGGTTTGATAAATCTGAACCAACAACTAGCATACGATGTATTGGTCATGAGTGCAACGTGTCTAAATTATCTTTACAGAAGATTCTGAAGAAGTATGGTTACCATCCCTACGAATAAATTATCTTTCTTCCACTGATTACATGTTATTATTGTGATTTATCCCAAACGACAAGCATGAATTTATAATTATTTGTCATCATTTAAAAAAAAGTTGCACAAATGATTAAGAGTGAGTTTTGTTTAGTAAAAACAGCCAACGGTTTACCATTTTGTTTTAATGCATTTAAACACTCGTCATTTAACAATTTTCAAATGGAAATATTGTACTTAATTTATACTAATCCGACTAATCTAGCAGGTGTGTCTTTGTTCTGATTCTATTTAAACTACTTTCGTACAGAATATTATCAAGAATTTAAAAATGTCCACATGATTTAAAATTTTAACATAGATTACATGTCGTTTTTACATAAGTACATAAATTTGATCGTGATATATTTTACATAACTTTACATTACATAAATTTGATACCTACATAAATTTTGTTAAATTTTGAAAGAGGTGTCAAATCCCTCACGAAATCGCCAAAATTGAATACGTTCCATTTGTAACACGCAACTTATTGTAAGAAGCGTGTATAATATTTCCTGGTTATCAGGTCTAATAAAACTATGTCACTGCAAACAAATCTGCAGCGTAGTTTTCTTTAACTAATTAAACAGATCAATTTGAAAATCCAACAACATTTAAAAAAATGCGGAATAAATCAGAATTTACTGAAAAAAGTTACTCAGAATCGCAAAAATAGTCGAGACAAAAAATGTATTCGAAAATTTAATATAAGAATTGTACAGCCATCGGAAATTCTGATGTCAGTACGGCAAGAGGGATTTTTTTCCTGTAAGCTCTGTCATTGTCGGACGCCACAAATATGCGGCGACCAGACAATGACGGAGCTTATCGGAAAAGTAAGATCCTTCTCACACCGCACTGGTATTACAATTGACTGTACCTGTACTGTAAAAATGACTGTGGCTCTAGATCGAATCTGAAACATTATGCAGAAAAACATTGGCCATATCAGCCGTTAGTTCTCAAAATATTCTAAACGCGCGCTCCAAAGCAAATGACATAAGGCCGTTCTTTAAAAGTTAACCAATGTCGTAATTTCTGTCAAAAGTATAAAACTTTCGACAGGAATTATGATTTTGGTGGATCCAAATAAATACGTATGTCGTCATATTTTTGATATAGTGACTTGACTTCGGTTTAGATAAATTCTCTACGAGACATAAGCTGATATTTATATCTTAGATACTGTAAATAGTACATTGAATATTATAAGAATGTCAGTGATGTTGATTTAATGGAAAACTTTAGAGGAACTACGTATTTTAGTACTCGATTTGATACAAACTTATGAATTCGTAGTATTTTTAGCTAATCGACCATGTAAAACCTCATACAAATATTGTTTGAGAAGTAAAGCAGATATTTAATAACAAGAAATTCAACCTACTTTATTTATGCCGAGGGTATAGTATTTTACATTATAAGCAGGGTAAGAGGATTTTTACTGGCGATACAAGGGAATGACTGACGAGCCGCAGGCGAATCTGCCACCTTGTAGAGCCAGTAAAAACCATTACCCGGCGTATAATGTACAATATTTTATTTGTTAAACACGAGTAACTAGTTAAATTAAGATAATAACATGACAGTATAAAATATATCATCTGTCAGTGTTAAAATGTTCATAAACACAATATCATAATTTTAATGAATACCGCACTCTTACACTACGTTACATTTATAAGCCAATGCGGTTGTCAATATTTTGAAGTTTGATGAAATCAGTCTTCTATTTAGTGATAATTTGCACTAGTGTAAATTACCGGTAATTTGCACTAGTGCAAATTATCACTTCTGTCAAAGGCAAAACCAGATAATTAACACAATTAGATTTTGGTTCAATAAGAAAGTTAAATGTTGAGTAATTCTACAGACATAAATTATACCTAATATACTGGGTTATTCACGCTATACGGCACGGAATATTGTGGCCAAAATACGTGACTTTTAAAAAGTTTATTTTTTGGAATATATGGGGGTCTAATATGGTTACTTTCTAAAATTAATTTCATATTATACAGGGTGCTCCAAAAGCTCTAAATGTATCAAAGTTGTGTTTTTTTTAAATGTATCCCCATGTATCACAAAAGTGAAACTTTTTGAAAGTCACGTATTTTGGCCACAATATTCCATGCCGTGTAGCGTGAATAACCTTGTATATTTATATAAACCAAAATTCTATGTTGTTCACAATTATAATAATGATTGATTGTGCAACTGTTATAGTTGATAATGTGTGGCTTTTGAGGTAAAGATGAATAATTATAATTAGGGGTTGAAGATGTAGTTGACAGAACAATGTTGGTATTAGCAGCACTTGTATTATTTCTCATAGCTACAACCATTTGTTCATGATGCTCCATATCTATTTGTAAATGTGGACGAATTGAATGAGTACTGCTGTGTACACTAATTTTAACAAGCTATTTTTCTACTACGTCTGCTTTAGCCAAATGCGAAATTGCAGTTGCCCTATGTGAACGATTTGTCACTTTATTCAATTTCGTATCAATGCCAATTTGTTTTGCTGATTCAACCATTGATTTCGATAGTTCATTACGTCCTATTGGAACATTTTGTATCATCCTTTAGACTGTTCTTTTTGCCAAGATATATAGTTATAACTATTAAATATCTGAGATGAGCTGTCATCAATGTCAAGTTATGGTGTCATCAAAAAATAAGTGTCATAATGAACGATGGCGGAGAATGCCTGAATTTGACGTAATTTTAACGAAAAACAAACTGCATTTGTTGAATGGTCACGCGAAATATACATCATAATACTCGGTAACTAGTAGCTAAAGCATTTCTATGATTCTACAAATACACATTAGCCTACATTAATCAGTATTCGCAAAATCATACACTTGAATCTAAACTGAAACTGGCCAGATGCTTAAATTAACGATATTTACAGCTAAATATTATAAAATGACGTGTAATATTTAAAACTTTACTGTTTACTATTCCTGTTCCTCGAAACAGGCAAAATGCTAATGTTGTTGTAGCATAAAAATACAAAATTTGAATATTGATTTACATGAGTGATACATAAATTTACTATGACAAAACGCAGTTTTAAATGTTACCGAAGGCCAATTGATGGAATAACAGCACTTCTTAGCTTAACAGATTAATGAACTGATGGCTTATGGAGGTTGTAATGTGTAGTAACACTAAAATCAAATTAAATTGTTGCTGTCTAGTATGATAAGAAAAGTATTAAAATGGACTGGATATCAAAAGATCCTTAATTTGCTTTACAAGATGGCCGCTTTTATGAATTCTTCAAGTTATTTGTTTTTATTATAATGCTGGATTAGAATTTCAAGAATTTCAAACTTACAGTTTAAAATGAGAAATTAAAATAAAAACCTCAATAGAAAATTCAAAGCCTCCTTGTGTGGCATATTGTGTGTGTGTACAGTCTACGTGGTTAAGTTGGATTAGCAGGGCTAGAAGAAATAGACGAAATAGGCCGTATTGCTAGGAAAATCAAGTAACAAATTTCTGAGAAATGTAACATGTAGTATCGGATCTAATTGTATTTTACATAAAATTTATATTTACAACTAAATCTTTTTATACCAATCATTTATACTACAACTGTATCAATTAGCTGCCGTATTGAATGTGTATTTTAGATTTGAAATCCAAATAAAGAAGTGGTGTTTCTTATATTCTTCGACTTAAATATTTCAATAAATGCGCGATCAACGAATATGCACAAAATTTTGCGTGAAAATTAAAATTAAGTGATGTAAAGTAGTGGAAATGTTGGAGAAGACATTTGGTGAGTTGGGTATGAATGAACGAGAGATTTACAAATGGTATAAACGCTTTCAAGATGGTCGAGAATCAGTTCAAGATGACGATAGCGTTGGGAAACCCAGAACTTCAATCACCGGAAAAAGAAATTTAGAAAAAAATCTTGATAGCCGTCGAATTATAATTAAATAGGTTGCTGAAGAAGTTGGTATAGCGTATGGTTCATGTGAAGAAATTTTCACCAAAGTTTTGGGCATTAGGCAAGTGGGAGCAAAATTTGTTCAGAAATTGATAAATTTTGAACAAAACATGTGTAAAACTATTTGTTAGGAGACGATCGCCAATGATTCAACATTGCTTCAGCGCCTCTTAACGGGTGATGAGGCGACATCATTAATTAGACATTATTAGATATAATTTCATATAATTAATCCCATATAAGATATATTTTTATTGCCTAATCGCAAACACAATTGAAATCCATAAACCACTATTTAAAAAAAATGGGTTTGCCAAAACAAGCGATTTTGTGAGCTAGTATATAACATTGGTCTGATGACATTATCTATTAATTAATATAAAGTAAGGTTTTGATTTCTAAACAAATATAAGTATGTAATTTTACAAGAAACTATAAAAAAAGTTCATGAACTAAACCTGTATAATCCATTAAATAACAAGTGAAATCCGCCAGGAATTCATGAAACGATAACATAATGTAAACCGATTTAGTGGCATTTGTAACTTCGAAGATCCCAATAATGTATTTTTCGTTTGGTGATAACGACGCCTTTGTGAAATCGTCATTACTTTCATTTTTATGTTTAAAATGTTTCGCAATACATCAAATATTTACACTAAGTATGATAATTTCTACTTGTGTGCACGTTTACAATTGTGCCTTATATTATTAATACGCAAATATTTGAAGACCGATTTTCATCTTTCCACACATATATTCCAGTTCAGGGACATATACAGGGCCGGTTTATCAAATGTTGGCGCCCTAGGCGATTTTTAAGGTGGCGCCTCTTGAAGCTCCCTTTTAATGTGATCAAAGGTATTGCAGGTATTTTAATAATTTGAAATTTTTATTTTGATAAATTTTATTACAATTTTAAAAACAAAACAAAAAATTGTACAAAATAAACACATTTTAATAAAAAAATATATAACAAAAAAAAACATGAAAATAAAAATCATTTCTCAAAGTACATAAATGCATAATAAAATATTTAACAATGCTAGAAATAAAAATCACAACAAAATAAATAAATAATACTACTATTACTTAAACATATAACATGGGCTTAAATACAGTGGAAAAAAGATTTATATCTAAATTCATGACAAAAAACCAATGCTCCTAATTGTATCATTTATAATGTTATTACATAGAATAAAAATCGTAAACCAAAAACAGATTTTTTTAATTTATATTTTTTTCCTACATTTGGAATTTGCAAATGTTTCAATTAGTTTGTCACAGCACATATAATTAACCATATCTGAATTTATTGCAAGAGTTGCCAAGTCTGATAATTTTTCATGGGACAGCATGTTTCTCAAATAATTTTTAATTCGTTTTAAGACTGAAAACGAACGTTCACCAGAGGCATTTCTAACAGGAATGCATAAATAAATCCTTAATATAACATCCGTATTCGGAAAAGTAGATATTATCTTTTTCTCTTGTATAAGTTTTAACATTTTTAAAACACTTGATTGTCCATCATCTACTTTTAATACTTCCATATTTTTTAAAAACTGTTTAAAATGTTTGCATTCTTCTGTAAATTCGGGACCAAGGTCCGATGGGTATAATTTTATAAGCGCGTTTGTTTTTTCTTCAATGATATTATCCTCCACTTCTCCTAACCTCGTCAAAAACTCAAACAAGCCCTCTATATCAGTGTATGCATTTTTACGACGCTTCAATTGATCAATTAAGTTATCAATTATGACATAAGATGTATTTATTCTCATATTATCACGCCCATTCGTATTCAGATCATTGTTGGCTTCTAAAAATTGGAGTTTCCTTTTACGGTTCCGAGTTAATTCTTTTTTGTATTCGCTGCAGTTGGTTTCTTTTTTCCTGCTTCCTTATAAAGACCAAATTTAGATCTTTGTTCTGTTAAATATTCAATTAAAGAAATATAAATTTGAACAACGACTGTTATATCTATATTAACTTTTTGCAATGTTTTATTACACGCATCGATTCTCTCCAAAATATTGTTCCAAAATTCAGTAAGGATACCAGTTTCTAATAAATGAAATTTACAAAGTAATCCATTTGCTTCAGCGTGTGTTTGAGGTTTTTCAGTTTCGTTGTTCAATATCTCTTCAAAGGCATCTCTAAAACAGGAATAGCCTAAAGATAAGGCGCTGCACGCATCTGCTCTGGCAGACCACCTCGTTGCCGACAGAGTTTTAGGAAGCAGGTATTTATTTTTATTATTATTTCCAAAACATTTTTTTTAAATGTCCCATCTATGGGTAGAAGCTGACCAAAAATTATAAATTTCCTGTACAAACATGAAAAATGTAGTTGCTTCCAGACAACATTCAGCAATAAATACACCAACAAAATTTAAAGAGTGTGCTGCACAAGTACGTAATGTATTAATGTATTGTGAGCTTTCATTCTAGCTTGCAAACCAGAGTATTGGCCAGACATATTACTGGCGTTGTCATATGATTGACCTCTGCAATCCATAATATTGATTTTTAGATCTTCAAGTTTTTTTTAAATGGCAACTTCCATTTCTTTTGCCTTATGTCCTACATTTGGCAAAAATGAAATAAATCTTTCGACTGGCGTACCATCTGCATAAATATATCTTACTACAAAAGTTAACTCGTCCACCTTGGCAATATCTGGTGTCGAGTCAATAATTATGGAAAAATATTTACTTGACTTTAATTCTTCGACAATTAAATCAGTGATTGAAAAACTCATCAAAATAATAAATTCATTGCATATATCTTTGGATAAATATGAAACGGTCCCTTTGCCTTTGTTTGCATATTTTTGTATGTGAGCTTGCAAAAATGGATCAAATGTTGAAATCAATTCTAACAGACCAATGTAATTGCCATTATTCGGTTCCCCAAATACATCACTTTCACCACGAAAAACCAAAGTACGAGTGGACAATTATTGTCCTTTGAACACAAATAGCATGTTGTATTCAAAATAAAAGTGCAGTTTGATGTCAGCATTTAATTTGAACTTTATAATAAAAAAAAGTGCACTTACTTTTATTAAAGTGTTCACTATTAACATGATTTTTTTGTTTAATCGAATTACTCAAAGTAATTTTTATTACAATTTCACAGGAGACACCAGACCCATACAACTAGTTAACATCGAATGAACTAATGACATAAAACTATAAAATGGTCCAGCATGTACATAAATCTATTTACTCGCAAGAAATATGGGTCGGGAAAAATAAGTTAACGTAGTCCTTATTTCTTATTGATTGGTTTCAAAGCATAGAAATAAAAACACGTGTAGGCGCCAGTACCATGTTTTTACCATAGCTTATTTATTGATAGATAAACAAACATAATCATACTAGGTATACATATACAATAACGACTCGAGTTGGGATTTATAAATAAACTGTGAGCGGGCCTTACGAGTGCGACCGCCAAAAACAATATTATTTAATTGGAAAGAAATACGAATATAAAAATTAATTGGCCCAAATTTTGGCGCCCCTATTTACTTGGCGCCCCTAGGCGATCGCCTAGGTTGACCTATTGGGTAAACCGGGCCTGGACATATACCTGGATATGTGCGCGCTACAAATTGTTAGAAATTGTACCCATTATTTTGAAATTGCTTTGAATTCCTTCAGAGAAAATGACGATTTTTATAAAGTAATTTGGGACGTTCGGTACCTAACGATAATTTGGTTCTACTCGTCAAAGCGCAACGGAGCAGGATCCATTAACTTCAATTGTTTTCTTTTTTGCTTGCCAGAAATGATGGATGCATTGCTGGTATGCGCTTTACAATCAGTTTTTTTTTATGATGTATATTAGGATAGTAGTATGTAATTGACTTTATAAAAATATAGAATGACGAAGTAGCGAACCTTGTAAAACAATTTCGTTTCAATTATACTTTTGGAGCTTCCGGAATAACTTATTTATATTCTTCCACCAAAACTAAATAAATTAATTGCAAGTCAAAATATGTACCTCCTTAATTTGTATATAATCTTATTTTTCAACCGGTTTCGACCTGCAATTCAGATCATCATCAATCAGATCAATAAATTAAGTCTGTTAAGCCCTTTAATATACTGGGTGTTTCAAATAAAACCACTTAAATCACCATTTCCGGGCCATCTCACGGGCTGAAAGACGAAAGTCGATAGCTTATTCCATATAGCATATCATATACTTCATTATCACCATACCTGTGATGTAACAAACAATGTACAAAGCTATATAGAATAAATGTTCTTACTACTACTCACCATTTCCACCCATCAGGTGGCAGCTTTTTTTCTGTAGAAAAACGTAAGAAGCAGAAGTTTGGCAATATGTAAATTTTTAATTACATATTTCAAAGGGCGATGGCTGTCGTTGTCAGCTTATAAATATTTCATATATCTAATAAATATAACCAGAATATATTTAAAAAATCGAGTTTTAATTGAGAAATGGTTGTTTCAATTCCAATTAGAACATACAAATCACATAGATTTTTTATAAATCTTAAAACTTCACTGATGACATTGACAGTAATGACATAACAATAGATAGATATTACAGATACCTGTACTAAGTTTTGGCTTAGTTGCCAAATTTACATTTCTTATTTACCCTAAATAAGTACCAGCTGGTAGATGGAAATGGCAATTTGGGTGATTTAATTTGAAACACCCTGTACGTATGTATACAGCATATATTATCCTTGTTCGGAGAAGAATTATTTTCTAAATTATTTTATTTAACGGTAATTTAAGAAATATGAGAATTGTATAATTTGTGACCAATTTTATCATTACAATATTTATTACATTAATAATCTAACTTGTAAAACTAAAGAAAAATAATTATACTAAGGCTCTTTTTTAATACAATTTAAATTATTCATAATTTGACGTTGATACATGTGACTAATAACGCTTTATTTTATGTGTATGTCACGTTATGCTTTCTATAGAACAAATGGTAATAACTTATAAGTTATGGACAATTTGTTTGATCATAATTCCTAGAAGTTAATATTATTTGCTGTATTCATAAGATCGTTTATAGTTTTTTACATCGTAAATAAAATACACAAATACACAAAATGCACCTTGCAAGGTTAGTGATTATGTAAAAAGAAATGTGGCGTTTAACAATTGAAATGATAATATGAGACATGCGAACTATTAGAAAAACTCAATGGTAGGTATTTGAATGGAAAATGCCAACCCAATAATTTACTTCATTCTCTTCAAAATTATCTAAAACAATAATAAATATTATGGAAATGCTATAAATTAATTTCTATCTTTTCAGCCAAAATAGGTACTACCATAAATCTCAGGAATGTAACAAGCTCATCTCGAAATTCAACTGTTTCGGAGTTATTGAGAATATCATTTCTAGAAATATAAAAAAAAATAGAATCTATACAAACATGTGGTATCCATGGATTTTTTTTTAATTTAAACGAGTAAAATTATGGTTTTCCGAAAGTCTTAATTAAAAAAAAACACTTAGTAAAAGTGTTGTTTATTTTAATAACGATACAATTAAGTTTGAAGTGGCATAAATTTAAAAATATAATTTCATTTGAACAAAAACTTTTGGGGAAGTCTGTCGCTAGAGGTGAACTGAAGCGCAGTTGCTGAATTTTTATGTTTCCTCGTACAGAAATGTCGAATTGTCAGTAATAAGTTTCTAGCTGGCGAAGTTATGTGCTATAAGCTTTTTATTATACCTGCATCACAATGTTAGGTTATCGACATAATAAGCATACAGAATGCCGTCATTCTAGCACTGCGTATTATAAGATTGCCTAGTAACAACACATGTATTGACTAACCTGGATCCACAATAAACGTCAGACAGTACGAATTTTTATATAAATAAATATTAAATGTACAATGACTATTGCTGGAAATCCAAAACCCAGAAACGAGAAGCTTCATACTCCTTATTATGGATTATTTGGAACTAAGCAGTCTCAGCTTAAGAATTTCGTTAGTGACACTGACCTCTATAGCAGATGTCATTGTTACAACAAATGCCAACCTTCCACTATTAAAAATAACATCCACGCGAACCTACCTTAAAATGAATCAAAATGTTTCTTATTTTCTCTTTGTTTCGACATTGTGGTGCAGATATAATAATAAACTATATGTGATACACGTGCATAAGGGACATTTAAGCATTACGCCTTTAATAAAGTTTTACAAAAACTTATATAAGTAGTCTATAATTATTTCGGTTATATGACCATTCGAAAGTCTATAAATGTATACAATTGCATGCATAGTAATTGCTATTGAACCGAATGTCGACTTGGAGAAGCTATGCTTTCGATCATATAAAATCACGAGGTAAAAAATGATGTACGTATATACCGTGCGATCAACAATTATTTAGATAATGGGCGGCTATGAGTCAGTGCTATGGAACCTGCCAAAAAATGTTGAAGAAGAACTTGGATATGCATCCCTACAAAATACAGGCCTATCATGAATTGCTGCCCCCAGATTTTAACATACCCTTTGTATGTCTTGTACCCTAGCAGACATACTTCCAACATTTCAAGGGCTTATTTTATCTAAATAATTGTTGAGATACCTATACAACCTTTGGAATTGCAGAGAACTTGGTCGTTTATTATACAGATTTGTAGCTCTGAACTCATAAATCCGTTTTCATTTCATAAATATTATTTCATATAATATCCAGTTGTTTCTTTAATTAATATCCCCTATTTCTCATAGTGTTGCTAATTATCATATTTGCCAATGTTGCCTCTATAAATCTACATCCGTATTAATTTTTATTGCGTGTTTGCGTAATTTAAAAGTATTCATGATCGCCAGGTTCAATTCCTTCCAAATAAATGGCACACAATTAATGTTCGAATGTTGACACTGCTAATATATTTACCGCTTATTATAATTCAATTATGATTTATATAATAATATTTTCGTGATTTAAATTAAATGCAACCTTATTTCGCTTTTAGAATCCTGGCGTAAAAGTGTTTCATGATCATAAGAAGTAATCGGTGGCAGATTTGTAATTTATACAAACATATATACAAACATAATCTGCATAAAAACACCATCCGATATTACGCAACACTAAATTTAGTATTGCTAATTTATATCCGCCCAAACTTTCATAAAATATTTACATATGCGAACTAATGGAGATTTCCGTTTAATATGTTATAAATCCCAGTGATTTCAAATGAAAGTTTGTCACATGTTGCATAACGTTTTTTTTTTGCATTTTTAATTAGATGATTTCTTATACATCAGATTAATCTTGAATAGATTGATTTTTTATTTATTTTTAATGTGGGAAAATTAATTACTTGCCTTTTGATGAAGTGGAGAGATATTTCATTTTAGAAATTATAATCAGTTAACTCTACATTTCCGACATTTTCGGATTGGAAGCGTAAAATCGGTTCACATTATGTTCACGTTATATTTAATTGGATTAATTATAATATTAAAATTAACGCTACCTGCGTGTTTTATCCCTTTCTTAAATCTAGAATTTTAGATTAAATTCTCACGTACCGTAATATCAAAATATCTACCTATATTGCATTCCTAAGACATATCCTTACATATTTCATTCACAGCTATTCTCCCAATTGATAAAGAAACTACCAAATAATATAGTAATATTCTAATAATTATAGTTATAAATACAACAAGTTACTTTGTGAGTATCACATAAATTTATATGATACTCACAAAGTAACTTGTTTTATTTCTAATTGATAAAATGTATCACGAAGTAAAGGCCACTACAATTCAAAATAATTGTAGTAATTATTATTAGAATTAATAAATATTTTTTATTCAGTTATTGTTATGTTTTATTATATTAATATGGCTTAACAACCAAAATGTATCAACTTAAAACTAATATAATTTTGACAAATAATATTTGCTAATGTGTTCTTATCATATTATTAATAACTTATTAATAATATTGCATAATATCAGCAATACTATTTTTTTTACTGTTATCATTTATTGTTATGTTTTATTACATTAATATGGCTTAACAACCAAAATGTATCAACTTAAAACTAATATAATTTTGACAAGTAATATTTGCTAATGTGTTCTTATCATATTATTAATAACTTACTAATAATATTGCACAATATCTGCAATTCTATATTATGTGATAAAATATTTCCTGTATACGGAATATTCAAGTATGGCGTTATAAGTATTCTAGTATTAGAACTAACAAAAACTTGTTTTAAAGAAATTCCATTGGCATAATTAACTAACGGTCAAGTGAATTAGGTCTAGAACTGTTAATACTTAACACCAACATATTTGGTTTATTTCAAGGTAGACTACTTTTAAAATTCAGTGTATATTTTAGACAAATCAATACAAAGGATCATGTTATTAATATTTTGTAAATAATAATTAATACTCTTAATTTATTCATATTTATTGAATCGAAATTCCTTGTAGCTAGAATATATCGTCATATTCCTGCAAGATGTCTGTAATTTACATGTCAATACTAGTGAAATAATTAGACAAAGACAAATTTGTAATTGATATATCAGTATTTTACTTACTATTTCAAATACGTATTACAGCATATGCAGTTTTTAGCTGTTAGTAAGTTTTATGAAATATATGATCAAATTCAGGTAATATGTTCAGTTATACTCTGATTATTCTAAACTAGCGTCCACGTCTCAAACAGCTGTGTGATGAGGTTTTTTCGTACCAACGTGATTGTTTTCGAGAATATGCATAACAATAGTTTAAGAATCGAAATTAATCTGAGGATCATTAGTTACATAACACGGATCACCGGTGGTTATAAATAGGGAATCGGTGTATTAACCGCGGACACAATTTTCGCCTGCCAATCATGTAATAAATCATGTTATGATGGCAGCCGTGATATTTTTTTCGGCGACGATGCCACATCTTTTCACTAACACATGCTTATACATGTGTGTATAACCAAACTCCTTTGACGTTTAACTTGTTAGATTTGATTGATTATTACAATGCATATTTTGCCATTGTAGATGTTAAATCATAACCACAAGATTGATATATGTACGATAAATGGCACATAAGTCGACGAATTTGATACGAACCGCGCACTGTCGCACAAGAATGCACGAGCGCAACAGCTGATTGCATCCATTTTTAAATACCCAGGACAGCTGGCAACCTTGTAAAATTGTCCCATCATTATTATGGTTATTATTTTGATGACGTGAACGCCAGTTTAGAAAAATCAGAGTATAGTTATGTTTTTCTACTCCTACATTAGTAAGTTGTCAATCACACACGGGCTTCATGGCTAGTAAGTTAGTAATAACGTAACAGTGTTATGAAATGTAATGTAATTTCGAAACAGTTAGGGGGGGGGGGGGAATTAATTGTATGAGCATTGGCAACAATGTGACATTTAGTATTGAAATTGTCAAAATAGACATATGATGGTCAATATCAAATATTGCCATGAGCATGACAGAACAAAAATGTATCAATTTGTGTAAATTTTTTCATAATTACGATTGGGAGTAGAAAAATAGCGTATATTACTTGAGTTGTAAGGCAATTACGCACTCGAGAAATTACGCACCTCGCCGCTACGCGACTCGGTACGTAAACTTTCTCTTCGTGCGTAATATGCTTCTTACAACTCTAGTAATGTAATATACTATTGTCTACTCCTACATAAGTAAGTTGTCAATTCCACACGGACTGCATGGCTAGTAAATCAGTTATTACCTAATAGTGTTAAGTAATGAAAGTTTATAGTGTTACGTAATATATGTATATTACGTAACAGTTAGGAAGGAATTATTTGTACGAGCATTAACAAAATTGTTACACTAGTTTTGAAGTTGTCAAAATAGTCATATGATGGTCAACATCTAATATTGCCATGAGCATCTGACAGAACAAAAATGAATCAATTTGTGGAAAATTTTCATAATTACGATTAGGAGTAGAAAAATGAGAGTACATTATTTGAGTTGTAAGGCAATTACGCACTCGAGCAATTACGCACCTCGCCGCTTCGCGACTCGTTGCGTAAACTTTCTCTGCGTGCGTAACATGCTTCTTACAACTTTCGTTAAGTAATATACTATTAACCCAAAAAATATCAGTTGGTAACATTTTGCAGGAATATGACAATATGCCATATTGAGATTTGATGTCGTTATGAAGTCAAATGTTGCAGTTTCATAACATTGACTAGATTATTCATGACTAGATACCAGATATTTAAAATGCGATAAAAACTATTAAAACATGAAGGATCTATCTGAGGTGTGCCGCAAAGGAATTTCCTCGGATGCGCCTAAGGAAATTTAAAAAAAAACATATATTTTGATAAATTTAATTTTTCGATAGTGTTTTGTTTTTAAGTTTTAGTGTCGTTGATGTTTTTATTAGAAGTCATAATTTTTGGAAGATTTTTTGTAGTGACTGAGATAATCGACCCCAAAGTTTTAAAACAAATATGTTGAAAATTTTGTAGTACACTCTGTAGTTTTCTAAATGTGTTTATTGTTCTTAGAATTGTCCTAATTTTGATACGATTGTATTGATACCGTTATTTAACTCATTCACTGAAAGAAATTCAGTGGTAAGATAACTTGCTAGGTATACTTGCTTGTCGCTTTGTGGCCATTTGACCAACCTAATATTTGGGGAAAACTTCGTTTAACTAATTTCTACCGTCTAGCAAAAATTGACAGTAACCCTATCCTGATTATACCATTGTTATTTGGTACATGTGGCTATTCATCACTAGAGTTCTGTATTGCTATAGCGGATATCAACTCATCCAAATACATCCAAATACGCCAAGAAGTCGTCAATCGATTAAAAATGGTCCAAAAATTCGATTTCTGAAATCTCGCCTTAATGTAAAGCAACTTTACATAGGGAAACGAAAATCTTTCACGAGAAGCCAATAACGGAAAAATATGGCTTTTGAAAATTTGGATGGAAAGTTAATATTGATGTTCAGATGATCTCAAAAAAGCAGGTTGTAATTGGCTTGCATCAGTGAAACAGATCTTTTTATCAAAACTAGTCGGTTCGTTTGTTTGGTATGACAGGATCGATATGTAAACTTGAAAATATGGGTTTGTGATTTAAATACGTTATATGCTAATCAAAAACTGTATTTTGCTTCAAGGCACCGGTTATTTCACATTAGTTAAGTATATTGTATTATATCGGTATATTCGTACCATTACAAAGCTATTAAATAACTCGACACTTTAAAATTTGGTTATGTGGGGAAGTTACATAAGGTATGTATTTCAAAATTGTCGAAATCGGTGCTGCTTGAACAGTTATTCGAGACAAGGTAGTTTCAGCCAAAATATACTCGTCTAATAATAATTATACAGTTTCAGATTATCATTAATTTAAATTAAGATACTTATTTCTCATATATCTGTCATATTTGCTACATAATTAATAATTAACACAAATGTGATACGAGCAAATAAATACCCATTTGCTGCTCATTTCACAATATTGGACAATGAACATTATTATCATGTCATTTCATAAAAATCTGAAATTGTATTGTTTTGTTATGCGAGAGAAGGTACTTTCAGTAAAAATATACCCGTCTAACAATAATTATACAGTTTCAGATTATCATTAATTTAAATTAAGATACTTATTTTTCATATATCTGTCATATTTGCTACATTGTTAATAATTAACACAAATGTGATACGAGCACTTACCCACTTGCTGCTCATTTCACGATATTGAACAATGAACATCATTATCATGTCATTTCATAAAAATCTGAAATTGTTTTGTATTGTTACGCGAGACTAGGTAGTTTCAGTAAAAATATACTCGTATAATAATAATTGTACTGTTTCAGATTATCATTAATTTAAATTAAGATAGTTATTTTTCATATATCTGTCATATTTGCTACATTGATAATAATTAACACAAATGTGATAGGAGCATATGGGCCTTTCAAGCACTGCGCCGTTAAATAACGCGCTCTTAAATCTGGCGAGCGTGCTTAAATGGATATCTAATGCACTTGTATCATAATATAGTACTCAATTACTTTTAATACGATGATTTTCTAAGTCGAGTTAAACCTGGGTATGGGGATGCTGTACTTTTAAATATTTGACCCAAGTTGGACCAACGTTAGAAGACATTTGGTGCAACACCTGGGCCGACTTTACTTTCATTGGATTCTGACTGTCGATTCACACATACAATCAAATATACCAGACATATTATTTAAACTGCATAGCTATTATATATATGATCGATTGATCGAGTTTGTGCCAAGCCGATGTTGCCTCTCTATAATCACCTCCTACCATGCAGACGTACGAAAGCCTCGGCATGCTTTATGATTTCATTGCATGCCAATGTTAATATTTAGTGGAACCTTCATAATTAAGCAATTAACAACTATTACATATTGTAAATTTGACTAGTCATATCCAAGTACTTTTGGCCTATGTGATTAATAAATTATGTTTATGTTTATATTTATTGCTAACTAATTATACTAATGTCATTATAAATGCAGAGATTTGTCAATAATGCAAAATGATTCAAATGTTTATACGAAGATATACGAATTAGTGATGACATTTAATGATGATAATTACAGTTTAAAATACACCGCTGCCAGCACATTTATTTAATTCATTTTAATTACCATACAAAGCGTACTAATTTGGGACCTCAATTACCTTCCATGCATCTAAAGATGTACATACATTATTTTGTTTCTGCAAATTATGGTCTCAAACGTGTTCATGTAACTTCTTCTTCTTCTTTTCGGCCTTCTGTCGTCCATCTTTGGACATGGGCCTCCCCAAGTTGCTTCAATTCCTCTCTACTACTTGCTATTTCAGTCCATTTATTTCCTGCATGTTTCTTAATGTCGTCTGCCCAACGCATTTGTGGCCTTCCTAGTCCTCTCGTATTTTCAGTGTACAATAAGTTTGTTCCATCTTTAATCGACTTGTCTGATGTTGTGACCAGCAAATTTCCATTTTAGCTTTGCAGCTTCCTCTCTTACATCTTTAACTTTAGTTTTTTCTCGAATCCATGCGTTTCTTTTCCTATCTGATAGTCGGATGTGAAGCATCTGTCTTTCCGTAGCTCTCTGAGCTGCAGAAGTTTTCTCCATATTGGTCTTTGTGAATGTCCATACTTGTGCTCCGTATGTAAAGACAGGAAGTATGCACTGATTAAAAATTCTTGTTTGTAGGTACTGTGGGTACTTGTTGTTTTTTAGGATAAAACTCAGCTTTCCGAAAGCTACCCATGCAAGCCTAACTCTTCTTTTTATTTCGCTGGTTTGATTATCTTTGTTGAGTTTTATTAGTTGTCCCAGGTATATATATATATATATATATATATATATATATATATATATATACCTGGGACAACTCCACTAATACTCACTATATATATATATATATATATATATATATATATATATGTATATATATATTCGGTAACTTGTTCGATTGATTTGTTTCCTATTTGTACTAAAAAATTCATTTTAAGACCAATCTTTGAGGCTGTTAACATATTCTGTAGCTCTGCTTTATTTGCAAATAATGCTATGTCGTCCACGTACCTTACGTGATTTAGTCGTTGTCCACATATTTTGATGCCACATTCATCCCATTCCAGATTTTTTTAAATATCCTCCAATGCTTGACTAAATAATTTTGGTGATATAGTGTCTCCTTGTCTTACGCCTCTTGCAATCGTTATTGGTTTAGTTCCTTCATATATTTGTACCGATGTTGTAGCATTTTGATAGATGTTTGACAGTAGGCTAGTGTATCTATAATCGATCCTGCTGTTTATTAGGTAGTTCTTTATTGCCCAATGTTCTACGCAATCGAAAGCATTTTCGAAATCTACATATGCTACGAATAATGGTATTTTGTATTCGTTTACTCTCTCTATTATGATCTTCATTGTCAGCAGATGGTCTTGTGTGCTGAATCTCTTCCTGAAGCCTGCTTGTTCTCTGTAGTGGTAATCATCGAATTTTCTGGTTAGTCGGTTTGTTAGTATTTTGGTTAGGAGCTTATACATGATACTTGGAGGGTTATGGGACGATAGTTTTGTAATTCTCTCTTGTCCCCTTTTTTGAATAGAAGAAATGTAATAGCTTCGTTGCAACTATCTGGTATTTTCTTTTCTGTTAAAATTTGATTTAGGAGAAGGTGCAGACAATCAATAACAGGTTTTCCTCCAATTTTTACCATTTCGGTAGTTACTCCGTCCTTGCCCGCTGCCTTATTGTTCTTTAATTGTTTCAGTGACACTCTTATTTCTGATTTGGATATTTCGGGTTGAAGTTCCGAATTTGTGTTCACTATCTTTGATGTAAGTCGATTTGTTACGTCTTCTTGTGGGCCTTTCTTTGATTGGTAGAAGTCCAAGTAGTAATTTTCAATTATTCTAATAATTTCTGTTTTAGTATTTGCTACATTGCCTTTTTCATCTTTGAGTTTATTTATATCTGATTTGCCCAGTCTGGGTCTTAGACATTTCATATTTTTGTTATTTTCGATGATGGATTGTACTGTGTGTTCATATAACTATTAAATAATATTTACCGTTGCCTCGGCAATGCCATCGCGTATAGAAATTACAGAAATTGTCCACACCATGTGATCCTGTGTGACAAACACTATTACTACACGGGTATACGTACGGTTTTCATGCATCGATGTCGAGGTCGCTTTCCTGCAAACTAGTAAAGCCAATTACGTTGTTAAAAGTGGATTTAAGGCCCTAAGGCGTAATAAGAGCTTCTAGTGATCGACTCCTCTGGTGATTTTATATAGAATTCATACAAGAAGTAAGTACATAACATCCCAAGCTAGGGGTGGTTACTTGCTGCTACTTACCACTCCTACCTAAGTTATTATAATTCAATTGTAAAATTTAAATATTTTGAAGGTATAGTTACAATGTACTTATATGGCGAATCAGGTTAATAATGTGTTATTAGTACTATTATTATTTCCACAAATTAGTACGAAAATTAAATGAAAATTTCAAATACGTGCGCTTTACTATCAAGTACAGGTGCGTGCTCAGGCTTGCGTGTTTGTATATAAAATCGAGGTCTGACAACGTATCCCCCATGAAGTGACAGAACAGTTAAACATAGATGATCCGTTCCGGTCGACCAGCAGGACGCCGTGATGCCGCAGTTCCGGTACGAAGAAACCAGGTTGTTGGTAAATTGGTCCGGACTGTCCGACAACTTTCATTTAACCTCTCTAAACTCGGGATAGTATAAATACAGTGTGAGTGTCTAGTTAAACTTTTTTCCATCTTGTAAACAGTTTGATTTTTTTTGAGGAAAAAAAATGAATCACTGATTTCAGAAACAACATAAGTCACACATGTTAACTCTCAATTTTGAAGTAATTAATGAAAAAATGAATTAGTCACGGACTAAGGTTCTTTCTGCCATCAGTTGATATTTTCAGAGCATTTAATGCACCTTTAAAATATTAGAATATGGTTGTTTTTGAGCCAAATCGAAAGAACTGCAACATTTATGCCCTATGTTTTACTCAAATATAACCAAAAGTGGACTTCTAAAATCAGTGATTCAATTACAATAAACTATGGCACCAATTTGTTTATTTCATTAATTATAATAATAACATTTTTTAGAATAAAGTTGGAATTATGTTATGTACCGTACATTTTCCAAATGTAGATGTGACGGAATAAAAAGTTTAAGCTGTATTGTGCTTTTTAGTTTGTACTAAAATGTAACACATACAAACTTGAGTAATAAATGTTTATACCAGTGTCTAAAGTTCTTATTAATCTGAAGGCTGTTTTCTCGATAAGCTCTATTGTTCAAAAGGGCAATTCTTTAAGCAATTTAAGAAGAGAATTTTATGAGGAAAAATAGTTATGAATATTTGAGCTCAGTACTTTTGTGTTCGAGATATAGGGTGTTGTTTTTCGAATTTTATTCAATATCATATACATTTTTTTAATAATAAGGTATATAGTATAATATAAGTAATAAGTAATACTTAGATGGCTTTTGTAGTAAAACATTGTGTTTATTATTTACTGCCTTTGGCTGCATTTATATTATATCAATGCATTTTGGTGTTGTTTTCTACGTTACTAGCACTAAATTGCAAAACGAAATCGGTGAGATCAAATATTCATAAGTATTTTTTACTTCATAAAATTGCTCGAGAAATCGCCATTTAAATATTTTATCACAGGAAACACCCTGTAACTAAAATGTTGCCCATTCTAAGAACAAGGCTCGTATCCTAGATATTTATGGCTCATAATTTTCGTCATAAACGGTGGTGCAATAAAAAATATATTCGGTACGATTAAATGGGTTTTACTGAATTTTAAGTTTAGAACTAATAATGCAATGCGCATATACAGAAAAAAGGGCGCGCAATACCTGGCAAGTTCAAGGATGTTGCGATTCAACTATATATTTACTATTCTAGGAACAAGGCTCGTATCCTAGATATTTATGGCTCATAATTTTCCTTTATTGGTGCATTTAAAAATATATTGGGTACGATTAAATTGGTTTTACTGAATTTTCAGAAAAAAGGGCGCCCATTGTACTTGGCAAGTATAATGCTGTTGCGTTTCAACTCTTACATTTAGTTCAAATCACCTGGCGCAATTTACCGTCCACCCTTTATCATTCCGCCAGCATTTTATGTCCCACGCGATTTCATATTCAGTGCCAACCGGTTGATCATCAAAGTATGACATTCCTGCAGTTTATTCGTGTGAAAATTCGTACGTGAGCGAAAATCTGTGTTAGAAGAAAGCGTGCACTAAAAGGATAGCAATAATTATAATGCGGAGCCGCGTTCGACGTTACTTCTGATGTGAGACAGATATTGCAACCATTCATTTTCCTATGGGAAGATTCGAATTTAATTATGTATCAGGATTTAAAAATGATACATTTCAAGTTGTAGTTGAATTAGTGTTCGTGACTTGATGTTGAAACGTGTTCGGTATTTTTTGTGTAATTATTGAATCAAACCCGACTGTTGCTTCCGCGTGTGCGATACTTTTCTTTTGGATAGTTGTGAGTTCATTTGCAGTCATGTGTATGCATTTGCCTGCGAATCGAGGTAATTATTGTTAAATATAATAAACATTGAAGTATTTTAAATTCCTAAAAATTGATATAAACAATTGGAAATTTGAATATAAACAATATTCTGGAAAATATTCCGGCAAGCTTATAAAGTTGCTAATAGATAAAAGTTAATACACATACCATTGTTTCTGACTTTCAGTAACAGATAAGATCTTGCTGACAAGCGCTTCCAGTGATTTAACTTGCAATATTGCATATTATAAGTATACTTTGTATATTTGCAAGCGTAACATTGGTTGCATATGTTGCAGTGTGTTAAAATCGTTTTCATTTTATGGACTCCGGTCCATGGTCAGTTAGCACAATTCGCCTAACCATGACTTATATATATAAAAAAATGTCCAAGTCCAATTTTGAGTTTAAATTGTTTTTTGCTATTCTTTTTTTAAATAAATGTAACATTTAAATTTTTATTAAATTGTATGAGGAAGTGGTTACTTCTTGGTGAAACATTTTGATTAGGTTAATAAAGAAAACACTTGGTATTCAATTTGTCCTCTTAATTGTTTGAAATACATATGTTTAGTGTTGTGTACTTTTGAATATTACTTTTGTACTTTTTTGTACTTTGAATAGGGGAAAATATAAGATTGCAAAATTGCAGAAACCCTTCCGGAATTTTCATTCAAATTCCTAAAATCCATTGAATTTTATATTAGTATTCATTTGTAAAATAGTTATTCCAATTCTAACTTAATATTTAAAGCAAATTTTACATGATCAATTTAATGAAATAAAATTATAAGAGACCAAAATTTTTCGAAACCGTCGGTGAAAGACTTTCAGAAGCATATTTTTTGGAAGATGGAGTTACAAAGAGTACTTTGAAACTGAAATTAGATTTGGACATCTTTTTTAAAGTTGAGTCATATTTAGACCAACTGTGTTAGCGTGTAAGGTTTTCGATTTGCTCGTGTTTTGCCATATTTCGAGTTTCGATATTGCACATTCAAAGTGTGACAGTGCGATCGGCACAATGTAGTTTCACTTAATGTTATCTTCTCTGGCGTCGCTTTTAAATTACAAGATAGGAAGCATTTTAAAGAGTTTGTAACAAAATGAACTTGTATCAGACTTATATCGCTAATATACAGGGCCGGACTTAGATCTTGCGAGGCCCCTAAGCACTTTTTTAAATCATTTATTTATTATTATTTTAAAGTAAAATACAGTTGATTGCACAAACTATAAGAAAATAGAAACAAAAACATATTGCTACTTAAAATACTACAGCAGTATCAGGACTGATTGTCATACTTGTCATCCAATAAAAAAAACTGATATAATTTTAATATTTTCTACTGTCCATTTTTTTTTAAATTACAGTTATATTATTTCTCTGGAAATACATATTTGTAACCACATGATGTAGTAGTGTTTAATTTATCGGATTATATGAAAAACACTGCTAATTACGCATTTTTCGGAATTTGACAATTTGTCGCACCAAAATAAAACTTTGGATTCAAGGATTCAAGATTCAATCACACAGAACTGACCGAGACAGAGTTTTTAAAATGATTGAATTTTAATGTGACTTCAAATTATGTGAGATATTTTTTTTCCATAACGTTAGTGGAAAATTGTTTTCTCTAGAATGGCGATATTTTATGCTGTAAAACACAAATGTGGCTATCGATGGCAATTATGCCAAATATAGGCATATGTAATAAAAACCGACAAATATGTCAAAAATAGGCAAATATGACGTCAACAAAGACGTAGATATGCAGTTAATTTATAAAACTGTTGAAATAGTCAAAATAGGCAAAAGCAAATACGGCTTCAAATTTAGGAAAAATGACGACACTGTTAGTGAAAAATAGTTTTCTCTAGAATGGCGATATTTTATGCTAAAAAACACAAATATGGCCGATTATGCCAATTATGCCAAAAATAGGCATATATGACTAAAACTGAAAAATATTTCAATAGTAGGCAAATATGACGTCAACAACGACGCAGATATGAAGTTTATTTATAAAACTGCTGAAATAGCCAAAATAGGCAAAACCAAATACGGCTTCAAATTTAACATTTATTGCTTATCATTAATTATAATTCTAATAATATTATAATTCCAATTATATTGGAATATTCCTACTCCGCCGTCACTAGTGCAGTTTTTATGTAGTTTTTTTTTTCAAATCAACGTGCATGTTGAAAACGTGTGCAACGTGTAAAATTTGGTTACTTGTTAAATTGAGCAATAAACTGAGAACTAATTAAATCGCTTATTTCATCACAGAACAGAAACAACACAAGTCACACATACAGTTTTGACAAAATTAAAAGAAATTAATAGTCACGAACTAATTTTGTTTTTGAGCTCAATCGAAGGAACTGCATCTTTTAAGCGTCATCCCTTGCATAACTCAAAAATAACCAAAAGTGGACTTAGGGGGTTTCTTAAATCAGTGATTCAATTTTCAGTGATTCAGTTGTAAACGTCAAAATTTTCAACTGACTTAAGTAAAAATAATAAGTAATATAATTATAATATAATAATAATTCTCAAATAAGTTTACTCCATTTATTAGTAATATTCATTTATGTTTTAAATACAATCAAAATTTAGAAAAAAACCTAATTCCTCAACCGAAAGAGTAAATGAAACATATTTTTGTACATATGCGTAGTTTTTTTACGGAGATTCAAATTTAATAAACTTAAATAAACTTCATTTTATTTAAAATTACAAAATTACTCCCCAGCACTCAAAATAGAAAGAGGGGATAAATTCAAACATGTACTTAAATATTTCTCTTAAAACCAAAAATTCATGAAAAAACTTTGTAACACTTGTTCAAAACCACCCAAACCAAAAGATAAGAATTCCTGACATGCCCTTCTCATAAAATAATAGAAACAAAATTAAAGTTATTTATATGAGAAAATCTCAAATGACTCCGTAAACAATGTCAAAAATTAGTGTATTTAATTTATATAGGATTTTTCTTCAGACCATCCGTCCCAGGCCGTTTTATCGGTTATTTGATGTCTTAGAGTTTCAGGGAAAAAATGTCATAACATAAGCCCACCTCAGGAATATAATAAAGGTAGATTCGATTTCCGAAAGTTACCGAAAGTAGGCGTAACTGCACTTCAACTGCCAATTTTAAATGGAAACCTAGGTCATGTGTGGCATCGTTGGATAGTTATTTCAAAAAGAACCAACTTTTATGAGATAAGATTAATATAAATGACATGTTTAACGAAATAAAAATTAATGTTTCAGACAACCAGGCCCGTCATTTCTGGTAGTCTGAAACATCCTGCATAGTCATATTTGATAACGTAAACAAAGCAAAGCTTAACTAATGATTCTTTTACTTAAACGCACTTTGCTTCCCAAAATTTGTACGTAGGTCAACAGATAAAAGTGTGGTGAATCTGGTTTTGTGTTCTGATATTTTTTGTGAACGATTAACTTTTATAATCTATTCTTGTTTTTATTAAGTAGTGTGTAGTATGTATTATGGGTATATGAAATATATTTTGAACTTAATAAATTTTGAATTGATCTGAAATTTCAACGGCCTTTGAAAAATTACAGAAAATTGCACTAATGCGATATTTCATAATGTCTACCCATAATTGCGAAAATATAATAGATGGTATCTCAACTGAAGGTTGCATTTTAAAATTTGCATCATTTCCGTTATGTCAAACCAGTGAAGTCAAACGTATATCCCTAAAGTTTTGCAACCGGCATGGGCCAATTATCGATATTTTTGTTATTGTGTGTCAATTATGGTATTCGAATGAGTACCGTGAACATAAATATTTTTTCACCGAATTTTGTTTTAAACGGTTCGGTAATTTTTTTTCCGTATACAACAAATAAATGACGGCGTTTAGAAAAGTTTTTTTTCGCCAACTTATAGCTAAGACCGCCCATTTAATAATGTATATGGTTTGTTGATGATTAAATAACAAATGAAGTCATTATAGTCTTGGGCGCCTTTAATCGAACACATTGTATATATGACGTTCCATTTAAAAAAAATCTTCTTTATTAACATTAATAACCCAGAAAACAGATTTCAATTATTTTTCTGATGTCACCATCTTAATTAGTACAAAAAATTCTACTTGTTTGCTAACATAACCGACTTCGTCACTTCAATAATAACAGAGTTGGCAATGGTGGACCGGTAACTTTGAACACCTTGTATATTGGGTCTCAAAGCTAGCTATTATTAATCTGGATTAAAAAAAAACTATTCTTTAATCATGTCGGAGATTTTAATATCTTGTCGTCTTTTTATCCTGCCTTTATCTTGGAACAATTTTAGTAAGATAGAAATTATTTTCGGAAACCTCGTCAGCAATTACTTAACTTAAATGAGGATGAGGTGTTTACTTAAATGAGGATTAGTTTGAATTAGTTTGAATCAGGGTTGGAATAAATCATGATTTAAAAAAAATCAAAAGTCATAAAAATCATGATTTTTTTGATTTTTTAAAAATATTTCTGATCAGTTTTTGCCAGGCGAGATGTGATTTATATCAATTGATTTACATCTCAATATTAGTCATATGATTTTTTTTACTAAATTCTTGAATTTGAACAAGAATTGATGATTAAAATACATTTTTGTGTATCTGTACCATGTGATGGACTAAAAAATGGAAGAAAACAAACATATTTTACTTACTTATAATTATCTACTTTAAAACATGTTCACTCTATATTTACAATATATGTTTAATTGTTCACCTATTGGAATGCACAAACAGTGCAAATGAATTAATTTCAAAAATAAATCAAATTTGATTTAAATCAATGATTTAAAAAATAAATCAAATTTGATTTAAATCAATGATTTAAAAAAAAATCAATTGAAAATAATACGGCCCCCTACTGTCCTACGTACGACTGGGAGAGATCATTCAAAGAACCAAAGAAGATTCAAAGAAAGAAAGAAAGAAAAGTCAAAGAACCTCAAGGGGTTTCATTTGGTAGGGTTTTCTTTACTATTTACTCGATTAGTTGGCTGCTAATCAACTTGACAGGAAACATGATTTTGTCAAATAAGTGTTTCGAGTCTAAATATGTCGTATTAACTATGAGTGACTGGTATTTGGTTAAGATAATTCAACGGTATTCTGCCAGAATAATATTAAACCCACAAGCTCTTTTCAATATATCGAGGAGAGACAACATTTTGCACTACATTTTATATACCTTAACATTTTAGCTATTGTATTCCAATGTTCTTAAACGGAAAATATTGTTACATCTGCAATTCATTTTTTTGCAGTATTGTTAAGTTGTTGTTCTATAATCACATCGTTTTTTTTGTTTTTGGTACTTGATAGTATTCTTTTGAATCTCATTTGATATTTTGCACAAAATAAACTAATGGGAGCGCTACAAAACTACTTGTTTTGCTAGTTCTTATTTCTGCCGCTGCTGAAAACAAATGCGTAGGTGGCGCTGCTGTTGCCCGATCACAGTTGCATTATATATGATCGAAATATTTCAAAATTAATTATTCCATTAAAACTCATTATTACAGATTAATTTTAAACCGTAATCGTTATCGTAAGTCAGTTAAAATGATCTTCTTTCACAGTTCATGAAAATAGAATAATACATTGTTATGGATAATGTAAACAAATAAATCATCCGTATACAGGTAAAAATTATTAACTAACATAACTTATATTTCTGACATGTGTTAATAATAACCAGGTATACAAAACCAAATACTCATAAAGTTATTTCTACATGAATACCGTATAATTGTTATCTTGTGAGTGTACTATCAAATAGAGAAAAAAATAATACATATGTAAACATACGTGTATATAATTCTTTTTTGCTTCAAATGTTACTTAACGACTTTAAGCTCTAAACCAAGGGAATATACAGGGCTTTTTTTCCTTATTACACATATGATGTACAATGTATAACTGGTTGCCTGCATTGAGAGTATTCGTAATGTATCAAGATCAGCTGATATGTCAACAAATGATTATTTTCTTTGGGGTTACCTGAAAAGTAAAATTTGTAATGACGTACAAATACATAACGTAGATGAATTGAAAGGCCGTATACGTACTGCATGTAATGGCATAAATCCACAATACATTACGAATACTCTGCGTGTCTTCAAAAACCCTGTCGTGTATTGCCTTGAATAAAAACATAACCTCTATGTGTAACATATGCCAAAATTGACAGGTTGCTTGCACCGACGCCGCTAATGAGTTGATTTTTTTTTTTTTAGAATTACACATAGGAAATTCCTTGCGGGTAGATGCAGGCAACCAGTTATACATTGTCCATCATATGTGTAATAAGAAAAAAAAAGCCCGGTATATATATATATATATATATATATATATACACATATATATACAGGACACAGGATACAGGATACATATATTTTCAGGACACACAAAACAATACACGGAAGTTCAAAGACCCGGAACATGTTCAAACATATATATATATATATATATATATATATATATATATATATATATATATATATATATATATATATATATATATATATATATATATATATATATATATATATATATATATATATATACATATATATATATATATATTTATCCAGTTGTATTTCGCCTTTCTTCTTTTATATTCGTTATTCGTTATAAAAAGGTTAATTTCATGTTTTTAAATATGAATTTAAGATTAAGATTCATTTATGTGTATCAGAGTGGAATTGTGTATCTACACAATACTCTTACTTGTGTATTATCCATGTAATTATCATTATTAATAACTAACTATAGACCGAAAAGATGCAATTAAATTTTAACATAATTTTGTCAGTTAATAACGACGCCTAGTAAATTTAAAATATAGTTTTACCCCTAAACCTGCATTATTTCTAAAACATAAGTGTAGAAGTTTATTATTATACCGATAAAAATTAATATATATGCCATATGTGGAATTTGTTACTTAGGATGTTCTGACAAAAATATGCTTATATTGATATTCCTTAAATATAAAAATATAAGTCACTGTTTGCCAAATTATTTAAATCTACTATTTGGAATACGAATCTAATGTTAAATATTATTTAATTAAGTATATGCAGCAGTTCTTGACCTATCTCTTGTACAAAAAAATAAAAAAATAATAATAATTAATAAATAAATAATAATCGCCGACATCCGCACATACACACATATAGTTGTTCAAGGATGTTCTTCACGGAGTTACAGACCAAACGGATGTTTTTGTTGGCATCTAATTCGGAGGTTTTAAGCTATATACCAAGGACATTCTTTATTACGAAATAATTTTATCACGATTTTTAAAAGCAAGTAGTAGCAAATTTAAGATTTTTAATTATCAACTTTTATAGGATATTCTGTCTGTTTTTTTTTACATATTATATATTATATATTCAATAAGCCTTTTTACCCATTTACATAACATAACATGATAATATTTTATAATAATATTTTAAACTATTCTATTTTAAACAATTCTACGTGTTTCTGTCTCTGTCATTTGGATCGCTTCCTGTCTCGAGGTGTCCATTCGCAGTGTGTTCTCTACCGCGTCTTCCCGAGTTCTAGCACTTCTTCTTCTTCCTTGACCTCTTCTTCTTCTTCCTTGCATTTTCGCCTCCCACACTTCTCTTGCTTGCGTACTCGCCTTCATTCTGAGCATGTGCCCCCACCATCCTAGCTGCCGTTCTTCTATGTATTGGTCTACGCTCTTAATTTCTAATTAATTCCTGATTTTCTCGCTTCTGATTCTGTCTCTTAAGCTACTCCATATACTCTTCTAAGGTACTTCATTTGTACCGCTCTTATCTTGTTTCCTTGTTTCTCATTGAGTACCCATGTCTCACTTCCATATGTTAGGACTGGTCTCTAGATTGACTTATATACTTTAATTTTAGAATTTTTCTTTATTTCCTTCATCCTTGTTATGTATTTGTTTAATGTGTAGTATGGTTTATTCGCACGTCTAATTCGGTTATTAATGTCTGTTTCCTGTTGTCCTTTATCAATTATGACAACAAGTTTTTACTTCCAGCTTTCGTATCCCCTCCCAAAATCCTATCACCGGGAACTCTATCAAAGGCCTTTTCCATGTCTAAAAACGCAATGTGTAAGTTATTCTGCTTGTCTCAAGTCCTATTAATTATGGTTTTCAGAGTAAATATCTGATCATGCGCACTTCTTTTAACTTTCAATCCGCTCTGCGCTTCGGATAGTTTGCTTTCTACTGTTCGTCTAATTTTTTTCCTAGAATTTTCTCGTACATCTTCAGTGTCGTTCCTATTAGTGTAATACCTCTATAATTTTCACATTCCGTTTTCTTCCCGGCCTTGACGATTGGCACAATCATTCCCATATACCACTCTCTTGGTATTTGCTCTTCTCTCCATACTCTGTTAATGAACGCATGTAATCGTCTTTTCTTTCCTCTCCTACTATCTTCTTAATCATTTCCCGTGTGATATTGTGATTGATATATTGATGCAGCTTTCCCTCACTTAAGTTATTGGATAGCTGCCTCCATTTCTTCCTCTGATATTATATCCATGGTTGATACTGTATTTTTGATTGGTATTTCTTCTATGTTTTTGTCTGGATCATAATCCTGATTTTGTAGCTTTTATCGTTTAAAAAAAGTACGTTTTCCATCTCTCCATCGTTTCTTCTTCTGACATAAATAACTTGCGTTTGTCGTCGCTTATTCTTAGGATACCTTCCTATTTTGCCTTTCCTTAGACTTTTCAGCATACTATAAAATACCTTCTGATTGCTTTTTGCATTTTCTTCCATCTTTATACCGAAATCTTCCCACGCTTTCTGTTTTTCTTCCAGTATCATCTTTTCACTTTTGCTGTTTGGGATTTATAGGTCTCGTATCTAGCCACTGTTCCCTGTGTGCAAGTATTTTTCTCTTCTCTCTTTCTTGACTCTAATCTGTTGTTTTATCTCTTCTGTCCACCATGTTGTTTGTTTCTTATAGATGTTTTGTTTATTTGTTTCACAGTCTTTTTTACAATTTAAAGTTATTTGTTCAAATTTATTTATACCGGTATTTCAAAATAATTATTATAAAACTGTCCATCTTTTTTGTTACTGAGTAACATATTTTGTTTGGTTTATTTCTTACATGTGATTAGTCATTGGTGTATTTAATTGGATTTTTTATTTATTAAAAACTTATTTTGTGATATAATTCACTAACGGCACCCATAATTATTGGGTTATTATTTTTAAATGAAAAACTTGAATTCTATGATAATTATCTAGTGCAATGTCAATTGAGGGATTATCTTGCTTCTTAGCAAATCTCAATTTGAAACTTTCAATACTGTTTTTTATGTTTAATTAATTTTTAAAATGCAAGCACGGGGCTAAATGTAGGATAATATATTTTGGTCTAATTAAAAAAAAATTAAAAGATTTTTTTACGTAAATTAGTATTCCTCCTGTCATCATCATCTTCGTCTATGATAAAGATTTGAGTCTACTTCGAATACTGTGTCTCACAAACCAATTAATGAAAATGGTTAAGACACTTAGGGTAACATCTCTATTGAGGCTCTATTTTCAAGAAATTATCATTAAGTCAGATGTTATTCAATGATGTTTGACACCATCAATGTGCGATATATGCAAATTAACATTATCATGCATGAAAATAATGATGTTTATGTGTCCACCGAAACTCGTGATATTGGTAATACATACATTAGACGGCGTTCAAGAGGCCGTGTCCAATATTGAGACAAGTTGTTTGATTTATAATTCTTGTCTGCAACACTATAAGGTTATCGACCTTTCGACCTTTCGACCTTTCCGCCTAATTCATAATTTATCCGTTTTGTTAAAATATGATACATTATACATGTGTATGTTGTCCCTAGAGCATTGGCTTTTCAACCCGTTAAGTATTAGCATGTATTAATATACAGATTTATAGCAACATAACATGTTACCTAATTGCTCTTTTAGACCTGGGGGTAATAGCGTTTTGAAATTGTGAGTCTTTATTTTATTAATAATGATTGCTCCAGAGCTGCAGCTCGTATTTTAAATCAAAATAATTCTCATAAAAATATCAAAACTCTTTCCAATGGAATAAACCAACTGTCAAACTGACAGTTTCTAACTCTGTACTTTTATTGCAGGATACATTTTTGTTGCTGAAATGGCATGTTATTTTGTACTATGCTCAACTTTAAAAAAAAATTCTTGAAAACGAATTGACCGATTTTAAAAATTAATCTACCGTTGTATTGTAAATTAAGTATACTTTCCAATGATCTATGACTCGACCCCTACTCCGATTTATAAACATGGGTATACCTCCCCTGCGGCCAAGGGGTTAATCAGTTGAAGATTATTTGCCTGCCAAAAGTTGCCCCCTATGAATTAAAACCGGACGCGATTTCGTGAAAACAAAATATTTTCGTAGATATGTAGGGTGTTACCTTTCTTCCAGGAACACTATAGAACAGGAGGCTCGTACACAGCCAGAATGTATAGTCCTCACAGCTAGCAGGAGACGTTTTTAAAAAATATACTTTATTTTGATATTAATATTTGATACAATGCGGAACAAATTTAATAATAATACATTATAAACAATGCTGTGTATAACGTTAGGTGGTCAACCCAATTTACACAAAATTGAACAATAATGGTCTATTTTTCTGGTGATATCGGCTTTGTTACAGCCCGTTTCTCATTCTTTATTGCCGCTTATGGAAAAAAAGATTATTATATCTTCGATTGTGTGCGAAAATGTTGGATGCTCATTATAACTTACTTACTAACCGCAGTATCATCGAAAAAAAACAGATTAAACAAGTGAGCACATACAGGGTATTTCAAATTAAATCACCCAAATCGCCTTTTCCATCCAGTAGAATGCAGTTATTTTTTATGTAGAAAAAAGTAAAAAACGGAAGCTTAGCAATGCTTTAATTTTTAGTTACCTCTAAACAGCACAAGTGTCACTGTTAACTGTTAAAAAAACATATATATTATAAATACAACTACAATTAATTTACAAAGATGAGATTTGATTGTGAAATTGTTACATTAATTCCAAGTAGGATGTAGAAATAACATTGATTTATTATAAATCTTGTGAGTCCAACCGATGACATTGATACCGATGATAGGTATTACAGATACCTATTTTCAGATTTATTTTGTATCTATAAATAAGCCCTATTTTCAGATTTATTTTTTATCCCTAAATAAGCGCTATCTGGTGGATGAAATTTTCGTTTTGAACGGTGTAGTTTGAAAGACCCTGTGTTCAGAGGAGCGATTAAAGATGTGCTAAAGACGTCGGAAACCAGGATTATCAGTTTTTGTCTCTATTTGTTTTCCTGATAAGTTTACCTTAAAATTAAACAACAACTTTAATTTACAGAACTATCAAAGTAGGCACAAGAAAATTCTAGCAAAAAATCTCGTTACGAGAACCTTCAAAAAATTAATATTAGGGCAGGCATTTTCAGGTCAAAGAACCTATTGAAATAGTTTAAATTTAAGGTTTCATTGAATTTATTTGGATTTTTATTGAATCAGGTACCTACGCGCTGCGCCGGAAGCAGGGGTTCATGAAAATCAGGATATCATCAAGCTTAGCTCATGTTTAGCTGTACCAAATGACCAAATCGCACAATTAGTCGTAGAGGTGTTATAAATTGGCAAGCCCCATTTATTTTGCAGCTTGCGGATAATTTTGGGTTTAGCTTAAAAATAAGATTTACAAAACTCGTCGCCCAAAAATTATCTTTTTCTAATTCGCATTATTAAAATGCTCAACATGTATATTGAATCTCATCATTAAAACAACACTGTAATCGAATGGGTGAATAAAATGTTTACATTTTCACTTTATTCACTATAACCATTGACTACATGAATAAAGTAAAAAAAAAGGTAAATTCGCACTATCCTTGAAATTTTCGTTGTCATCTGACAATGTGACACTTCACGCAAATTCTTCAATTCTGATAACGAATTGGAAAAAATCTTGTATGCCTCATACTCGCCTTCGCCTTTTGCTCTAAACTGTTTTTTCGTAGATAAAATTCGACTTTATTCACTTATATCATAAATATCAATTCTTACTCATGTCATTATAATAAAGTGGGTACTTGTTACATACCGACAATACGTTGCTCGGAAATCGACGTGTGGAAGTAATTGGCCCGTGCAATCAAGTGTGCCAGTCTAAATATTTAATTACCCTTGATATAATCGATTAAATGGAGAATGCTCTGTAGATTAAAAATAATGATATATAGTTTTTGTTGCAATAAAACTATCGAATGAAAATACATTAAATTACTTTAATAAGTTCTTTTATAATTAATATGAATAAAATGGCACAATATAATGACGAATTGGATATTATTTTAATTTCAAATAGTAATGATAACTCACGTTTTTATCCACAGATGAAACCTTTCTGTAACTTCGCATTGAAATAATTCCCAGAATGGGATTCAATGCTATCGCATTATTGTGTTGTTATTCTTACAGCTATTGGTGTTTCTTAAATAAAAATTCTTATAATATTGCAACAATTTTCGGGTCATCACTTCCAGCCTAAACGGCTCTAACACCAAATGAAAGTAGGCCAACAGACTAACGAAACCCCACGGAGTTTTGCTATATTGACTCGTACTTTGTTTTTATACCCTCCTGAAATTGGCATCTGTTTAGGCCAATATCTTAACTTTTTGCGATTTTTTTGTGACATTATTTGGATTTTGACGCAATTTTTGCGATTAATTTTGATTTCAGTAAATTCAATGAAAAAATAAAAGGAATAGAACACGAACATTTTTAAATTTATTTATGATTATTATTTATTTTTATTTATTTAGTTGTTAATTGTTTTTTTAAACTTTAAATTTAATGTTAATTTGTAATGGAAAAATAGACACAAAAAACAAGTATAATCACTTTTTTAACATTAGATCGTAATGTAATTCGAATTTAATTATATTTTTTTATTAAAAAGTGATTATTCTTGTATTAGTTGTATTGTTAGTTTATTTTTCCAATTAATTTTATGAAAAATTACATGAAACACACAAAAAAGGGTTAAAGGTTCAATTATATCGTTTTATTCATTTTCTTTTGTTTTATCATTAAATTTAGTGTAAACTAAATTCAATTTGAATAACAAAATAAGTAATGAGTATCAAAAATAGAAATTATAACCTGTGCAACAATTTTCGGGTCATTGCTTCCAGCCCAAATGGCTCTGAAATGAAATGAAAGTAGGCCGGTCAACATACTAACGAAACCCCCACGGGGTTTTGCTATATTAGCTCGCATTTTATTTTTTAACCTCTTGAAATTGTCATGTTTTAGGCCAATTTCTCGACTTTTGCAATGTTTTTGGGACATTTTTCTGTATTTTAACGCAATATTCGCAATGCAATTCGGATAAATTTTGATTTCAGTTAATTTAGTGGAAAAAAAGGGATGGAACGCGAGCATTTTAAAATTTATTTATTAATATTATTATTTATTGTTATCATGGAAATAGATTTGGCGGATACTTGTTCAAACTCCATTATTATGACTGGGTAAACAACGCACGTTTTGAGTTAATTTTTTTTAAACTCAAAACGTGCGTTATTTATCCAGTCATATTTATTTTTATTTATTTAGTTATTTATTGTTTTTTAAAAGTTAAAATCTAATGTTAATTTTTAATGGAAAAATAGATACAAAATACAAGAATAATCACATTTTTTAATATTAGCTCGAAATGTAATTCGCATTTAATTCATTTTTTTATGATATAGTAACTATTCTTGTATTTTGTGTTTATTTTTCCATTAAAAATGAACATTAAATTTTAACTTTTAAAGAACAATAAATAACCAAATAAATATAAATAATAATATTAATTAATAAATTTTAAAATGTTCGTGTTCTATTCCTTTTATTTTTTCATTGAATTTACTGAAATCAAAATTAATCCGAAATAAAAACACATAAATCAGAATATATGCTACTTGGCTAAACAAAATGAAGAAGACACTAAAGATAGAAATAAATGAGTCACAATTACAAGACACAAATAAAACAACATATTTGGGACTAACAATCACAACCAAATAAACATGGAACGAACACATAAACAGCATACATAAAAGAAACGCGAAATCCATATACATGATAAAACGAATATTCAAATTAATACCTACATATATAAGGGAACGAATATACTCTTTATTCAGCTCAAGTACTGCATACCTAATAAATATATGGGGCAAAACTACAGCATATAACATAAACAAACTGCAAAGGCAATAAAATAAAATACCAAAATACATTGCGAAGATTGCGCCAAAATCCAAAAATGTCAGAAAAACATCGCAAAAAGTCTAGAAATTGGCCAAACCTGCCAAATTCAGCAGGTTATAAGAACAAAATGCGAGCTAATATAGCAAAACTTCGTTGGGGTTTCGTTGGTCTGTTGGCCTTGAATTTGATGAAAAATTACATGAAACACACAAAAAAGGAAAAACTTAGTTTTATCGTTTTATTCATTTTCTTTTGTTTTATCATTTAATTTAGTGTAAACTAAATTCAATTTGAATTACAAACTAAGTAGTGAGTTACAAAAATATTGCAAAAAGTGCAAAAATTGGCCAAACATTCCAACTTTAGAAGGTTTAAAAAAATGCGAGCTAACATAGCCAAACCCATCGGGGATTTTGTTAGGATGCTGGCCTACTTTCATTTCACGTTGTACCCATTCGGGCAAAAACTTCTTGTTGCACTGTGTAAGTTGCTCTTACACATATTCGTATGTGTAAATTATTAGAAAAATGTTTTATACTTTATTATTATACATATTGTTAGTCATTATAATTCAGTTTGCCACAGTTTGAAAGTTGCTATCTTTATAACGTACGAGTAAGTTTAAATTGAAAAGATTTTACTTTAACTTTGACCTGATATGCCTGATGGAATGCCACACAATAATAATACATATTCAGATGTTCAGATGTATGTCTTATAGTAGGGCAACATCAACAAAATTGATGAGTGAACAAAAGTATTTCAGCAAAAAAAAATTGTGCATGATTAAAATTAAAATTTTATGCGAAGCGGCAATGCCATACATAGTTATGTCCAATGTCTCGTTGAGAGTTGACAATGACTCTTCGGTCCATATTGCCGGAATTTGACTTACGTTTCATATTTCAATTGACTCAGTTTGCTTAAGCATGAGAACGAGCATAAAAGTCGCGATTCTTTGTTCGAAAAAGCATAAGTCATTGTTACCTCTCTCCGAGATGAAAATATTTCAACGATATTACCAAATAGCTGAAACACAGTAATGCAAGTTCTTGGGGTGCACTTACTATTCACAAGTAGTAGTCCTCTACTGTCACTTTGGTCACACCACTGCCAAAATTGCAAATAATAATAGATCACCTCTGCTGAGCATGATATTCAGGTATTCATCCATGCAGGTTTCCGCAAGACATTTTATAATTTAAATAAGAAATATGACTAGAAAATTAAAGAATTTATTAACCAAATAACATTACGTTTCAAAAATCACAATAAAATTTGACATCAAAGTAATATGAGCACAACTTTGATTTAATCATAGTACTAAAAGTCTTGTAAATGATCACAATTTGACACCACAAATGCTTTTTTCAGACTTAGTTTCACTTTTAAGATAGCACGTTACCAGCCTAGGGATTGCCAAAGTTTTGTTATTCGTAATGGAGTATTAAGGAGAAATGTAGAGGAAGTTGGTTTGTCGTTTGCCACCTTCGTCCTAAATATCACCCCCTTCGAAGTACCTCTCACTGGAAGCCGTACTCCTTCTGTCATCCAGTTCCTCTTCGAAGATAAGGATCTTCAGCACGACCACCTCGATGGCGCAGACCATGAACAGTGCCATGAAGACGTCCAGATGCGTGTCCACCTGCTTGAGGGCTCCTGGTGGGTAGTCGCCGCTCGTGCCGAGGCCAGCAACGGAGCCAAACAACCATGCTAACATCCCACCGTTTAGTTCCACCCCATTTACAGAAGAAGAAGAAACTGCTGTTGCAGCGGCTCGCAGGCCGCGCTAGACTGCCGGCTTGCTTCCCAACGCAGGAAAGTAAAAGCGACGTGCTCGTTACGTAACCGCTGTCACTTTCTCGCGAACTACCACAAGTAGCACGTCTGGCTTCATACAACACGATCTTATATAACACGATCCGCCGTTGCGTCAGGTCTGCGACAACGTAAATAATTATTGTTTTGGATTGCATGCCGCCACATTCGCATGTTTTTTTAACAGACTATGTTGACCTAAATCATTACTAACTTCACATTTCCTTCAATTAAAATCCTATTAAAGATGCATCCTTGATATCATGATTCTCGAATAACATTACAAGCATCCTTTCAGCTCTTCGAAGAGGTGGTGATAAGGTCATGTATCTTAGGCCCATCTATCAAGGTCACACATCTACATCGTTATAATCAATATCACACAGAATCACTGCACAATAAAAGCAACAATAGTACAAATTTAGTTTTATTTATTTTTAATTTATTTATTTAATGACCGTCTATTTCCACTGCTATGGCCAAGAAGAGATCCACCACATTTGGAAATTTTTCATTTATGGATTTCGCGTCATCCATATCGTGATATTTAACGTGAACATGATATTTAACAGGGCAGGGGATATCGTGCTTCAGTTCCCCTCAAATGAGGTTTGCTGACAGAAAATTTCAATTGCTCAAAACATCTCGGGGTCAAACCTACCACTCTTGGTGCGAAACGAAAGTGACGTGTTCCAATATTGCTTTGTATATTTAAAGCTTTCCGGTCTCTTAATAATGAATTAGGACCCATCTTATAGTTATTTATGTTTCAAGGCGTAAAGAGGCTTTTGCGGCCCGAAGCCTAATCTATAGCCCGTCAGCCAAGGGATGGAAAAAGGCTGAGTAGCCATGTCAGCAAGTTATGCTCACTATACATACACTATTAGATCGGTTAGATCGGTAAACGTCTCATAACAGATAGAGAAAACATATAACAACGCGAGGCCTGATCGTCGTTATTTTTCGAGATCTGTTGTATAGCTTTAACGATCGCAAATCGTAGGTACGGTCGCGGCCATAAAAAAGTGGAACACATTTCTTGCCTAGTGTGAGTTTGGTTTAGCTAAAGATGTCAAAAAATTGTGCAACTTGCCTTATAGACCATCCATTTTAAATTTCTCTATTGTTCTTGCTTTATTAAAAGCACTAACTTGAGGGGCTATTCCAAAATGTGGCTATTTATTAAGTAACATATAGGTATTTGTGTCACAATGACAATGACATGTTTCTTGATTTTTGTTTGCAAAGATGAATGACTGATTACACAGTCCAATTTTAGACAATTTCACTATTCACTAAGCTTGTCCCATTTTATTTTGCCCGCGACCGTACAGAGTTTTTCGCATGAAATTGCATCAAACTTACCAGTTATTTATCAGATTTTTTTTACGTTGACATTAATTATCTATGTGACGAATCAAATTTAGCTAAGCGTGCGCAAATGATTAAACAGAACAGGGATGGAAACTTGGTTGTCGCCAGATTATTTCGGAGAAGTATGCTACTATGATTGTTTAATTACTTACAGAACTAATGCTGTTATGTCTATAGAAGTATTCGGTATCCATAGAATCAATCGGTATATGTAACAACAACATAGCTTGAAGCAACGTCGGTAAAATTCACAAACCACGATCCACGTTGTGACGGATGCTCTATCTAGCTTAACTTTATTAATATTTCGAAAACGGTTTATCATATATTGTAGAAATTTGGTACACGCCTAATAGTATATTGTTTTATAAGGAGAAATAGTTGCACATTTTGTGGTGAGTCTGTAAGTTTGACGGCCGAAGTTGTGAGGCCGGCAAATACAGACGAAGTACACAAAGTTGCTTTATCTCCGAATAAAACATGTTACTTTTTCTTCAAACGCAAGAATATTTTTCTTAAAATATATATTAAAGAAAAAAGGTGAAAAATACAAAACGAGCATCATGCCAGCTGTGGTTGCTATGGATGAATTTGTAATAAACAGAACAATTCGAAATTGTCATTTACAGTTTTTAGTTGTTCAAAACTGTGTTATTATGAAGTGCACACCCCACGAACCAGCTGAAATTACTCAAATAGCGCAAGCTGCTATAGAAGGATTGCTGCCTACAAAATCGGCGAGTATTTATGAGATTGCATACCGAAGATTCATTAAATGGTGCATGGAGAAGAACGTGGACAATTATTCGCAAAATGTGTTTATAATATTATTTAATGAACTGAATCAGAAGAACAACATGAAATGTTCGTCTATGTGGTCACAATACTCTATGATACGGACATTATTGAGTATTAAACATGATGTGGATATTAGTAAATACTTACATCTTCGTGCATTCTTGAAGAAACAATATGAAGGCTACATACAAAAAAAAACTCAAAAGTCCTAACTAAAGAAGAAATTGATAATTTCCTGTCTAATGCTCTAGATGGAAAATATTTGGGGATAAAGGTAAAATTACTTTATGCCTAAAGTTATAGTTATAAATAGTTATCAGTATTTTTTACTTTTTCTCTGCCGGCAGATAAAGTAAACACTTTTTCTCCTAGGAGAAAAAATGACTCTTTAAATTTAGTATCCAAGGATACAAAGTGTCACGTTTGTGACGTTTGAAGAAAAAAGTATTTTAGTTCTATCGTCTGAGATATTATTCTATTTCTGGTGTCATTTATTTTGGAGATTCAAGGCTAACTTTTTGTTTTAAATAACACAAGGGGTCAAATTTTATATGTTAAAAATTGTATTGTTTTTTAAATTCAGTGATGTAACAAAAGTATTTTCCACATTTTCTCTATCGTTCGGTTTTCTTCTTTTATTATTTCTCCGTTTTCTTGATTTATTTCTGTCGTGTTCTCGTTCTTTTTGTTTTTTATGTATTTAAGCATTCTGTAGAACAGTTTTCGATTACGTTTGCTGTCCTTTTCCAGCCCTCCAGGTTAGTTCCAGGCTTTTAGCTTGTAAGCTTTATTGACTTTCAATTTTTGTTCTCCTATACCTTTCTTTTTTATAGTTTCTTCAAACGTATTTCTTAATTTAGCCACTACTAGATAATGATCGCTGCCTATTTGGTATCCTCTTCTCACCTTTATATCTACTACCAATTGCCTGTTTCCTTTCTCTACTACTATAAAAGTCTATTATAGATTTTTCCTTCCAAAGAAAGCACAAGAATACATAAATTCGTGTGCTTTCTTCTCTTGTGTATTTGTGTATATTTTTGTGCTCATAGAAGGTGTTATTACCACAATCCCGTTGAAATTTTTTAGTAGGTACATAAAATTTTCATTTTGCTTTTCCATGGTGAGTGTTAGGTTTTTCCAAAATTTTTCCTTGGTTATTACTGTCTAGCATTATAATCTAGCATTCATATTCTGGGTGTTGGAAAAAGATGCATACACCAGCAAATCTCGGAAGAAAGAGGTTTCGTGGAAAATGTTTCAGACAAAAGTTACAGGCCTTGAAGAAATCTATTTAGTGCTGATATTTTCGTGACCTTCAATAACCTTAAAATTGAGATGTGAAGGTCATCTTTAAAATTTCAAATGGGAACCCTTGGATTTTTGATCTGAAGACCTTCAAAATAAAAAATGTATTTTTTTTCAATTTTTTTATATTTGTATTTTTTTTAAGTCTTGATCCCGTCTAGGCAAATCCGTGCAAAAACCTCAGGGTTCCTATTTGAAATTTCAACGATGATCTTCACCCAGCAATTTCAAGGTCATTCAAGGTCACGAAAATATCTCTCTACTAAATAGATTTCTTCAAGCCGTATAACTTTTCTCTGAAACATTTTTCACTTAACCGTTCCAAGATTTCCAGGTGTATCCATCTATTTTCAACACACGCTATAATGAAAATACAATTCAATTTATCTCAAATTTGTTGATAATGAGTAAACACGATAACTTAGTTGAATATACTAGTGAAATGGAAGCTGTTTCGAGTACACCAACTAACGATTACCACATCGGTTGAAAGATATTGCCTGTAGAGGTAATGATGAATAATTTTTCTGACATTGACAGCAATGGTACAAAGTATCACTTTGCACAACTGAAAACAGTTGTAAAAAGTGGACATTGTAATGTCGAAATAGAAAATATATATATATATATATATATATATACATATATATATATCTGACTCCATATTTTGTAAAATAATGTATGCTTTTAAAACAATATTTAAAAAGTCAGGGGGGGCAAACATGGGCAACCAATTATTATGTGGTCCTATAAAGGAATATTTTTTATATCTCAAGTTGAATTTAATATTTCGTAAAGAAATAATCACATTCACTTCATGTACAACAATATAATTACTTTTTCTAATATATACTTAGGTTTTACATGACTTAAAAGTATAGAGAAAATTATTATCTCATTATTATCCCATTATTAGAATTTGAGTTAGGGGTCACCAGTAAGTGCTATAATTTAATGAAATAGGTACTAAATCTTTATAGATAGATGCATGCATATATCAAGTTTAGGACGTGACCATTCGAACTAACGAGGCGATATCGAAAAATGCTTTGCTGTTTATTGAAGAACAAAGATTTGGCTATACATTGCGATATTTACTTTATATTTTTATTAACTTTATTTTTTTAAACTTTTTTACTTTGAATTTTGAATCAAGTTGAGCTAGATTCGCCAAGCGTCACAATGTGCGATCGTGCGAAAAATAATTATAAATTTCAAGCACACTTAAATTATGTTGCCATAGTAAAAGCAGTAAATCAGGGTAATGATTCTTATGGTTCGTGTTGAGTGACACTCGTTAGAAGTTTATAACGTGAATTTGTGGACACAAAACTATCCCATAAATCAGATAACATTTTATGACAATTTTAGAAGAAATTGACAAGTGTCACAGCAATCAATGCCTTAAATATAACTTGTTAACACTGGAGCCTTAAATATAACTTGTTAACACTGGAGCCTTAAATATAACTTGTTAACACTGGAGCCTTAAATATAAATTGATAACAAATTCAAAATCTCTACTGCACCTTAACATAAACTTAATGCTAATATGTATATAGATTTTTGTTATTATTATGATCATTTGACTTTTGAATTGTTTGTATAGGCGATTACACAACACTAACAGTACATAGTACAGATCACGCAAAGTTGCGTAATGTGTGTGACCAGAATTGCGCTAGCTTCTCGTTTGCGCGAAATCAGTGGATTTACTTCCCACGCCAAAGGTTGTAGGTTCAAACCTCGTAGATTTATGTATAAATCCAATTCTCTTACATCAGAAGTATATACTTTCATTTGACGCAGCAAGATGCTGGCGCTCCCGTGTACTTTATTATTACATACTCAATCGTTTTTCACTTTATTAATATTATAATTAATAATATTATATTAATATTAATTCATATTATAAAATTAATATTATATTAATATTAATTTATATTATAAAATTAATGTTATATTAATATTAAGTAGTAGTAAGAACATTTATTCAATATAGCTTTTTGACATTTTTTGTTACATCACAGGTATGGTGATAATGAAGTATATTATATGCTATATGAAATGGGCTATCGACTTTTGTCTTTCAGCCCGTAATCTTTTATTAATATAAATCATTGTCTGTTCGTTCGTGAGTTAGTCATTGTCTTGGTGGTTTGTCAGTTTTTCGTATAGTGTTTGAGAGGGGTGTTTGAATTTAGGAGGTTGGTTGATGTCTCGGATATGTATGAAGGGAGTGATAGAGGGAAGGTTAGTTGGTTTGTGGGTGAATTTGTTAAGAAGCTCTTCGTGTCTAAGTGAATATTAATATTAATTTACATTATAAAATTAATATTATATTAATATTCATTTATTTTATATTATGTTATATTATTAATTTAGTTTCGGTATTAGTTTCTGCATAATTGAGATACACAAAATCACTAAGAATGTTTGTTATAACTAGGGTCTGGATTTCTCTGCAAATTTGCTTTTTACGTATATTAATAGTACACCAACATGATTTTAAATGTGGACGGAACACAAAAAAAAAAATGAGTTTCTTGACATATAGTTTTGCCTTTTCTGCTTATTTTCGCTTATTTAGCTCTATTTCATATTTTCTTGGAACATCTGCTTTTTTTGCTTATTTCGCGATTTTGTTGCACATGAAAAACTATTACTTGCATAGTAAAAGCTGGTGGAAATTTCAAAAAATATCACCAAAATTTAATTTACTCTACATGGCTTATACATGGATTAAATAGATCAGCAGAAACACTCCATACCATTTTTAGATTTTTTTTTAATTTTTTTATTTAAAATTCAAGTAAAATTTTATACTATACTAATTGAAAAATTCCAAAGTTATTGATAATCAACAAGAATAATGAAAAAATCGAGTAAAATATTGAAAAATCACACATATCTCTACATCAAATTATAAATTTTTTGTTAAGCATTTTGAAATTTCTAGTAAAACTCTGTACTGTACTAATTAAACTTTAAAGAAATTTCAAAATTGTTGATAATCAATAAGAATAATGAAAAATGTATGTAAAATATTATGAAATCCCACTTCTCTGTACCAAATTATGGATTTTTGTTAATTTGTTTTCAAAATTCCCGTCAAATTCTGTACTGTGTTAATAGAGCTTACCAAATATTCAAAAAATAACAATAATCAATGATAATAAAGAAAACTTATAGTAAAACATAAAAAAATAATTCCCGTCAAATTCTGTATTGTGTTAATAGAGCTTATCAAATATTCAAAAATTATCAATAATCAATGATAATAAAGAAAACTTCAAGTAAAATATTAAAAAATCCCTCTATGTACCAAATTATGAATTTTGGGTAAACATTTTCAAAATTCTAATAAAATTCTGCACTGTGCAAATTGCACTTATAAGGAATTCCAAAATTGTCGATAAACAATTGGTAGTAACGAAAAATTAATTTTAGTCAACTTCAAATTTCACTTTCCTACACCAAATTTAGAATGTTTTTTTGTTTTTTAATGTTAGTAAAATGTTGTACTGTACTAATCACACCTATCATATATTGCAAAATTGTCGATAATCCACGAGAATAAGGAAAATTCCAAGTAAAATTAAACGAATCCGACTTCTCGATACCAAATTATGAGTATTTGTTAAACTTTTTCAAAATTACGGAAAAATTCTGTACTGTACTAATTGGAATTACAAGAAATTCCAAAATTGTCGATAGGCAATGGGTTATAATGAGAAATTGAACTAGAATATTAAGAAATAACATTTTTCTGTACCAGATTTTGATTTTGTTAATACATTTTAAAATTCTACTAAAACTCTGCACTATACCTACTAGTTGAACTTATCATAAATTGCAAAATTATCGATAATCCACGAGAATAATGGAAATTTCAAGTAAAATATTAACGCATCCCACTTCTCCATCCAAATTATGAATGTTTGTTAAACTTTTTCAAAATTACAGCAAAATTCTATACTGTACTAATTGAAATTAAAAGAGATTACACAATTGTCGATAGGCAATGAAGTTTTGCTTTTGTCTCAAATATATTGTATTTAATTTAATTTTAAAAACATATCGTTCCTATTGGGAAATCCTTTATAATCAAACCCTATATAATTTGTATATTTTTTATAGAAAATATCTAATTATTTTTATTTACTTTAGGGAAAACTTTTAACTCTTGAAACTTTACTGAAAAAATGCATGTTTTTGCATCAGTATTCCCTAAAATTAATAGGAGTAAATAATTACATAAGATCAGTGTATTTTCATCTTCTAATATCAATGTGTGGCTCAACTTAAAAGACGAGTAAAGTAAATTTTCTAGAAATATCAATGCCAGAAGCCCTAAAACTACGCAAAAACGGAAAAAACCTAAATTTGGAGGAGTTCAAGATTCCCTTGAATGCTGGATAGTACCCATCTGGGATGACTACCTATAGGTTGAGAACTTTTGGTGCAAATGATATTAACAAGGAAGAACGTAACTTATATAGCTTTACTTGATAATGTACTTCTGCAATGTCCTTCAATCTGCTTTAGATTCCATTGATATTTTAAACAAGCAGGTGATTATAATGGGAGACTTCAATTTTCTCTTGAACAATTTCTCCTGATGATAAAACCATAAAAGTCTGTGATATATTTAAAATGTATGGTTTGCATCAAACGGTCCATTTTCCAACCAGAGGAAAAATACACTAGACACTGTTTTTACTAATACTGACACTGAAGACATTAAACCTACATTATTTAAAATAACATCTGGTCACTGTGCAATCGAGTTAGTAATTTCCATTGAGTCGGATTCTGTCAAAACCAAGACTCAGCAAACTGTTAGACCTATCACACATGTTGGCAAATTTGCATTGTTTAACCTCTTGTCGGAATGTAATTGGGATGTCTTAACTGAGGTGGGAGATTGTTCCACTATGTACTACATATTCCATGGTATATTTAGGTCAAAGTTTGAATTAGCATACCCAACTAGAATACTAAAGAAAACTAACAGTAAAGAAATTTATTGGTACACCGACGAACTGAGAGCTATGAGAGAACATCTTCATTTTCTCCATGAACTGTCTGTTAGTACAGGTAATATGGAATCTATATCATTGTATAAATCATATAAGACAAAATACTCTAATGCTATTCGCACATCTAAAATTAATGCCAACAATAAATACATTCAATCCTCTAACAATAAAGCGAAGGCAATATGGCAAGTTATAAACAACTTGTCTAAGAGGAAAAAAAAAAGTGATATACCCTGTGATATTCTACCAAATACTTTTAATGACTTGTTTTTCGACAAAATACCTGATATAATAAATTCCCTACCTCAAATCAATACAGATCCATTACATTTCTGCCCGATTCATGAACAAACATTTAAATTCAATGAAGTATCTGTTGGGAAAGTTAGAGATGCTATCACTAATATAAAGGCCAGTAGCTCCAAAGATTTTTACGATGTATCGACTGATGTTATGAAAACCTGCAAAGAAGCCATAATGTCTCCTTTGCAGCGTATTATAAATAACTGCATTAGTTCTGGCATTATACCTGCAGCCATGAAAGTTGGTTCAGACATACCAATTCACAAAAAATGTGATGGAGGGGATGTTGATAACTATAGACCAATATCAATTTTACCGTTCTTCTCAAAACTATTAGAATGTTCAACCAACTAATAGATCACTTCGAGCGTAATAATAGTTTTAATAAAAAACAGTTCGGATTTCGTAGAAATTGAACTGCTGATGCTGCAATATCTCTGATAAATGAGATATTGGATGCTTTCGAGGGCGGCGAATTTTCCAGGGTGTCATTTCTGGATCTAAGCAAGGCCTTCGATTGCGTCTCACATAGTATCCTGCTACAAAAACTAGAGCGCTATGGGTTTGATAATAACAGCTGAAACTTGATAGTCTATCTTACCGGCAGGCAGCAGGTTGTGAGAATAAACGGCTATGTCTCCCGGAGACTCTCTGTTAAATTCGGTGTCCCACAGGGATGTATCTTGGGGCCATTGCTATTCCTTGCCTATATTAACGATTTTCCAGGATGCCTTAACGATACATCGGTTACATTATATGCTGATGACACCACCGAAATGAACACAGATACCAACCTTGATATTGCTGTGTTGAAAAATGAAGATGCCTTACGGATATCGAAGGAGTGGTTCAACAGCAACGGTCTATTGTTAAATGAAACCAAGACGGTTTCTATGATATCTACCTTAAGAAATCATTTGAATGCCAAAGAATCGACAGTTGCAAGTTTTCTCGGCTTGCAAAATTAACATGGACGGAAAATACCGATAAGCTAGCAAGTCGCCTCTGTCGCAATATATATATATATATATATATATATATATATATTGCGTAATCTAGCAAACTCAGTTTCAGACTCTATGCTTCAAATTGCATATTACGCTTCATGTCAATCTGCCTTCTAGCATGGGGACACTCTGCTGGTCGGCACAGAATATTTTCATGACAGCGTCGAGCTATCAGAATAGTAGCAAGAGCTTCGTAGGCTAAGTAAGTCCCAAACAGGTATTAGATACTGGGGCCCAACATTTTTAAATATTTTGCCAGCCTCTGCAAAAGCTCTACCGTATACTTCATTCAAAACATATTAAAACGTACCTTACGATACATACTTTTTGCAGTTGGGAAGAATTCTTATGCAGTTTTTGACATTGTCCTACTTTGATTGTTAGTTTATTCTTTTTTTAATGTGTTATCAATGGGGGCCAAAGCATCTTGAGCGGTTTTAGTGTGTCCGTAATATGTTGCATATACTTGTATTTATTGCTAATTTGTCTGGCTTTCTGTATGTGTTTGCTGTAGAGCTGTACCCAGCTTTATATTATATAGTGTATTTTTAAATAAGTGACAAATATTTTAATGAATACTTCTGTGATACTCAACTGTTGTAGTGTTAAGAACTGCTGGAACTTTAAATGTGTAATTTGACTTGTGTAAAACTTTAATGTTACTTAACACCAATAAAATACTTTACTTTGAAACAAAATCGCAAACCCATGCATTTCCGAGCAAATTGCATTTTAATAAATATTTCAAGAAAAAAATATGTATGTATAATAATTAGGAACAAATTAATTTATAAATAATGTAAAACTGAATGTTTCATGCTAACACCATATTTTAAGCAGTAGACAGCTAAATGTTTCGACATACAGTATCTTCAGACAGATTAAGATAAAGATTCAGAAACTTCAAATAGTGTGTTTGCAAATAATTTCTTGGAGAGGGTGAAGGGAAGGGGGTGTATTTACAATATTTCATAAGTTTTAATTTATCATTAATTAATAAATTGAAGGTTAGAATCTTGTACTGGTTGTCTTATCATTCTAACTTAAATACTTTTCCATTAATTTACTAAATTCCTACTCGCTATTGAGTAATTGTGCAGACATATGCACACAATACTTATACTATGAACGGTAATGTAAATATATATTTTGAACAAAAAACTCAATCAGTTTTAATAAAATCCATTTATTTCTTTCATTTTAGGCTTAGAAAATCATTGACCCCGTGGCAGTGCTCGGTCTGCGGTGGCCACTTCCGTTCCATCGACGGTATCCTGGAAGTCGAGAAGGTGGCCACCTGTATGAGATGCGGAGCAAAAGTGTGCAAGGAGAAATGTGCGACCAAAGACCAAGAACGATGGATCTGTCACACCTGCAGACCGGATACGTGGTTCGCGGCCCTACTAAGCGCCCTCCAACCGAGCACAAGTAAAGGTAATCATTATTAATACTGGTCAACCTCGCATAATATATATGTCTACTTAGGTTGGCGCTCATCGAGAAAAATGGACCAGACGACCATCGACGAGATCGATGAAGACCTTCTGGAACTACAGAAAAAGGAACGAGAGCAAGTGCGTGATTTTATCGAACGCCTTGTAGGTGCCTTGCTAGGAGGAGATTTGGACAACGTCAGTGTCAAGAAGTTGTACAATGATGCAAGATGTAAGTACATATACGATAATTTCAAAATTTGTAGAATGGTTTTCATAATGGAATATTTCCTTTTCATTGCCATGGTATGAAGAACCTAACTGCAACTAACCTGCAATTACGATATTATGCATTGCTTTTAGTCCCATAATAATGTATTAGTCTAATCATTGTGATACTAAAAAAACATAAAACATAATGATAAAAACATAGGTAGTTTATTGATATACAGGGTGGCCACTTTTACGACGCCCACCATTAGGATCTATTAAACGGAAATATATACCGAGTTGGTCAATTCAGAGAAAAGTTTCTTATTTTCGTGCCTTTTAATATTCTGAAACGAAATCTGAAAAGGATATCTTGCATAGCTCCTGAAATATCACTGAAAATCCGAAACAATGCACTTCGCTTTTCCTTTTATAACTTTTTTTACTTTTTACACTAATACATTTACTTCATTAACAGTCTCAATCACACTGCGAACTTTCCGACTTTGGAATATACCATACTGATTAACGCGATTCCACAAACGCCGAAAAGTTGTTGACTCTGGCTGTCTTCTTTCAAAATACAATTCACCATAAATTCTAGATGTGGCTGTCGCATTTCTGTAATTCCTTACATAGAGACTGTACATGTTAATTTTTTAATGTTGAGGATAATATCTTGCCATTTTACTTATCAAAGATATTACCTCCTTTTTTGCACTTTATAAAATTACTCAGAAGTTATTTTCTTTGTATGAAGAAATATCAAAATGGTAATTTGTTATTCCATGACAACTTGATTTTTAGAGCAGTCCACAGCTGTTTGATTGTTGCAACAAATTTTTAAATTATCGATTTTTGGTGGGAAATAATGTCTCTTTTGAATGCTATTAAAATCCAATCTTGCGGATATAAGAAAATCTTTGGTCAAATCTTTGACACTGTCGTCAGAAATCAATTTTTTACAAAGATTTTGAGAAAATAACGAGTATTTTCAATATTTGATTATAATTTGAACATGAACTCGTTAAATTTGTTAAATTTTATTGTTTTCGTTTTTTTAAATGCTTCTACATAATTAAATAATTGAATATCAACGATATTAGTCAATGTACAGGGTATCTTAAATATCATGTCCATCCCTAAATCCACAAAAAAAATGTTCCTATGATGGTTATTTTTGAAGTTATAAGCGTATGAACATGCGTATGCTCATTTTCTCTATGTAATATTTTTCAAAAAATTATAGTGTTAATCATTTAAAACGCTCTTAAGTTAGATAGAAAAAACTGTTGAAATCAATTTTTAGCAAAGATTTTGAGAAAATAACGAGTATTTTTAATCTTTTATTAAGACAGAAATATGGAAAATATACGGAAAATGTAAATCCTTACTTTTATGTCTTTATAACCTAGGCCATGAGAGTAATTATCTCGTTTGTCATTTTCGTAATCGATTTCGTACTCTATAGGGACTAATAATGCAGCTTTATAACGGATGGATTCTATTTTTGAGACACCCTGTATATCTCATGATATATAATACATCAGAAACAATGTTCTACGATAAAATACAGAGTTTTCCGATTACTTTTCTCATGTATCAGTTGACTTTCACTTGATTTCAAATGCTTTTCCCTCTTGTCAACACTTGTCAATATTGTTTCAAATGTATTCCCCATATGTCAAATTGTTTTCACTATTTATCAAATGCTTTTCCCTCTGGTTAAGATGTATTGAATATTAGATCAGGGAGAAGCATTTGATAAATAGTGAGAACAATTTTACATAAGGCGAATACATTTGATATAATATTGACAAGTGTTAACAAGAGGGAAAAGCAATTGAGATTAAATGAAACACAACTGATGCATGGTCAAAAGCAATCGAAAAACTCTGTAAATTTAGTTTTTAACATTTATTTGTGGTAATAATCGCGGTTTAATTAGTTAAATAATCAATAGGGACTAATAATGCAGCTTTATAATGGATGGATTCTATTTTTGAGACACCCTGTATATCTCATGATATATAATACATCAGAAACAATGTTCTACGATAAAATACAGAGTTTTCCGATTACTTTTCTCATGTATCAGTTGACTTCACTTGATTTCAAATGCTTTTCCCTCTTGTCAACACTTGTCAATATTGTTTCAAATGTATTCCCCATATGTCAAATTGTTTTCACTATATATCAAATGCTTTTCCCTCTGCTCAAGATGGATTGAATATTAGATCAGGGAGAAGCAATTAATAAATAGTGAAAACAATTTGACATAAGGCGAATACATTTGATATAATATTGACAAGTGTTAACAAGAGGGAAAAGAATTTGAGATAAAGTGAAACACAATTGATGCATGGTCAAAAGCAATCGATAAACTCTGTAAATTTAGTTTTTAATATTTATTTGTGGTAATAATCGCGGTTTAATCAGTTAAATAATCTATAGAGACTAATAATGCAGCTTTATAACAAATGGATTCTATTTTTGAGACACCCTGTAAATCTCATGATATATAATGAAACACAAACAATGTTCTACGATAAAATACAGAGTTTTCCGATGCTTTTCACCATGTATCAGTTGTGTTTCACTTTATCTCAAATGCTTTTCCCTCTTCTCAACACTTGACAATATTGTTTCAAATGTATTCCCCATATGTCAAATTGTTTTCACTATTTATCAAATGTTTTTCCCTCTGGTCAAGATGGATTCAATATTAGATCAGGGAAAAGCATTTGATAAATAGTGAAAACAATTTTACATAAGGTGAATACATTTGATATAATATTGACAAGTGTTAACAAGAGGGAAAAGCATTTGAGATAAAGGAAACACAACAGATGCATGGTCAAAAGCAATCGAAAATCGAAAAAAAAATTGTTTTTAACATTAATTTGTGGAAATAACCGCGGTTTAATTAGTTAAATAATCATCGTATTAGTAATTACATATTCAAGGGAAGATCAATTTAAAGTTATTGAATGCTAAGTTCATTTTCAATCGATTACAAAGAAACCATTTGCATCAATGTTATTTAAAATAATATAGGCATCAATCATATTATGATTTAAATGCACAATAATGATTTACAATTTACCAATTGACAATAAAGTAGACCATGGCAATGTAAGCAACATTTGATGTTACAATACTGGGTCAAGTAAATATTGATAAATTGATAAGTGTAACATACAGTGAGCGGTTAAAATATTAACCAAATTTATAAAGTTGATACTATTTTGTTTTGTTAAAAATCTTAGTATAATTCGATTTTATTTTATTAAAAAAAAACTTTTTGAATACAATTAAATTTCTCACCGTGATGTTATTGTGACATTGAATTGAGGGCACTAGCAAGTCAAGAAAAATAGAGAATGTCATTAAAAAAAAATCCGTATCGTCATTATTCGAAATCACATTATAAGTTACATACAAAAATATTCGAATAAAATGCTATGGGATAAAATCCTAAAGTTTATTATTAACAAAAAAATCATAAACTCTACTGGTAAACAAATAATATTATTAAATTAACTGTTCGGCATGCCAACCACCGCAATATACATATACAGGGTGAGTTGTTATTTAAAAAAAAGTTTTATACAGAAGTTCGATGGCTAATTATATGCCACAATTTAAGGGATTTGATATTTTTTATGACGCGTCACGTTTTGAATCATCGATATTTTTTTCAAATAGTAATCTAATTTTTTTAGTTAATAAATTTGATAGCATTTGTTTTTCTCTTCACGAATATTTAAAAATACCATGAGTTTGGCTAACTAATTTTTTTAAGGAAATCGAGTTTAATGCCTGTAGACAACATTGTGAAAAATTAAAGACTACCTTGTAATACAAATGAAATCAGTTAAACAAATATGGTTTACTAATGTCAGTTTCTGTTTCCAATATAAGGTTGTAAATTAAATTGTATTAGAAAGTGTTTCTCAATAATTAAGGTACATTTAAGAGAAATAAACCTATCGAAATTATGAAGATGAACAAAGATCGAAATTGGAACAAAATGTGTAAGAAAAAAAGGTCGTATTTTTAACACACCAAAAACGAACTACTTTATTAAAACTATTACAAACCAAATTTAACATTAGATACTAGTACATCACAAAAGATGCTCACATTGTTGTCCATTAACTATGGACAACAATGTGCGTTTCATTTTTGTTAAACGTACCTTAATTATTGAGACACGCCTTTTAATACAGTTTAATTTACAACCTCGAACAAAAATAAACAAACTACCTTATTAAAAACTATTACAAACAAAATTTAATATTAGATACTAATACATCTCAAGATGCTCATATTGTTGTCCAATAACTATGGACAACAATATGCATTTCATTTTTGTTAAACGTACCATAATTATTGAGACACACTTTTTAATACAGTTTAATTTACAACCTTATTTTGTAAATAGAATCTCACATTAGTAAATCGTATTTTTTTAACTTGTATCATTTTTTCTCCAAAACGCCTTTAAATTTTCGCATTTTTGTCATCAGGCTTAAACTAGAAATTCTTAAAAAAAATTGTTATGCAGCCTCATAATATTTTTAGATATTTGTGAAGAATGAAACAGATGTTATTGAATTTGTTACTAGAAAAAAATAGGTTACCATTTAAAAAAGTATCGATGACGTCATTTTCAAAAAGTGATGCGTCACAATAAAAAAATGAATGCGTCAAATTGTGGCAAATAATAAGCCATCAAACTTTTGTTTGAAACTTTTTTTTGTAAAAATAATAATAAAGCCTCGAGATAGGTGGTTCCTTACTTTTTACTAACCCTGTAAACATCTCCAATTAAAAAATAATGGAGTTTGGGGACATAACTTTCATTTACTATCATATACAGGGTATGCCATTGTAATCAATCCACACAAATCACTCCGAAGGTATGTTCGATAGGAAAAATTTACACAAACAAAAGATTTGTGGCTACAAGGGGGCCATCTAAGAATGACCAATTAACTTGAGCTTGAAATTTACTTTCAAGGGTCATATCAAGGGCAACTTAAAAAATTTAAATGGTAACCCTAGATTTCGATTTCTAAAAGACTAATTAAAAACTTTAACGATCTCTTTCGAAGGAAACTAACCAATATTTTCGGCAACCAACATAATAAAACCTTAATATGGCAAGCTTTTGGAAAAAATTAACAATAAACAATAAAGGAATTAAAATTTTAAAAAAATGCTCTAAGACATTTCTACTAGATACATAAATAATTTGACGCTGAAAGTCCTGGCGGTTTGGATTGTATCAATAATGTTTTCTCAAGTTTTTTATATTTATTTAACCTTATAATTTTTTCTTAATAATAGTTCAAAAAACTTATTTTACAAAAAAATTAGATTCTCCTTTTTTGTTATTATTGTCAACTGTGTCAATTATGTTAGTAATATTAGCCGGAAATATCGTTTAGTTTCCTTTGAAAGTCCTGGCTGTTCCGATTGTATCAATCATATTTTCTCTGGTTTTTTATATTAATTTAACCTTATAATTGTTTTCTTGATAATAGTTCAAAAATCTTTCTTTACATAAAAATTAGCTTATCCTAAATTGTTATTATTGTCAACTGTCTGCTATTTACAGCTTAATTATGTTAGTAATATTAGCCGGAAATATCGTTTAGTTTCCTTTGAAAGTGAACGTTTGAAATTTATAATTCGTCTTTAAGTAAACTTTTCTTTAATTTTTTTCTCAAAATTTTGTTATGAAAGGTATTGACATTTTTACGTAGCTGTACTAATATGACGGCTGTACGGTCAATTTTTGCTATCGAACATATCTTCAGATGATTTGCGTGGATTGATTAAAATGGCCTACCCTGTATATATTTGTCGTTTTAGATTGAAATATAACCATATTTTATCAGTCATGAACATATCAGAATGACAAGTTGAAACCCTAACGATATTGCTTAGCAACTAATAATGATGAGTTCTTAAGATGTTAAATTTTAAAGAAAAACAATAGTAGAACAAAATTTGATGCAAATTTATTTTAATACTCTTTTGTACTCTACCATTTCCGGTTGGGAGATTCCAGTGAAAGAACAATTAGACTTCTCAATTTTTCTCAAAAGCTTAAATATGAAGTTTCTTGATCATGAATTAAACCGCTTGGGACATAGAGAGGGTACTGACAGACACCTCTTTGAAGACCGTCTTTTCTGAATAAAAAAACTCGAAATCAGATATAAACAGATAACAGATAACATCTCTATTTGTAAAATTTTCATTATTACAATATATTACGTAAATGAAAGAAAAAGTAGGTTGCAATGCTACGGTTTTATTTGGTTTTAGATATTCGTGTTAATGCTAGGCAGCCCATTATGCTCTCTAGTTGGCGTTGATTTTCAATGTGTGGGATGCTATGTACTATCCTATATGCATTTCTGCAGTATATTCTCAAAATTATAAATGTAGATATGTAGACTTTAAAATGCCAAGTCAGATCTTCTGTAGCTAGTTAAAAGAAATAGTAGTACATTTTAGCACTTACGCAACAGTTGTTAAAATTGAACATCCTCCAGTTATTGAAAGAAAAAAAATTAAAAGATTTTCATGGGTCGTTAAAGTTTGAAGACCACTAGTCTACACTGAACAACGTTTTCAGATAATCAACTATCAGTTATTTATAATTGTTGAGTAATGGTTAAATAATCTACGTTATTAAAAATCCTGCTACTGCTACTTTATTAAATTGATTATTACCCTGCATAATAATGATATAATTTTATACAGTAAGTGTGCACATTAACATGTCATAAGAGAAAATAAGTTCATGAATCATTCAAGTTGATGCCCTCAAACAACCAAAGCAATTACAACATAAACGATGGAACCTTCACCTTGGGACTATCGGCAGTGCATAATAAAGCAATTGCGACCTTCTCAAGTACGTCCGATTCGTGGCTTGTTAACACAACTAACCTTGCTTGCAGATGACGCTATATTCTCCAGGTATCACGACGATATCAGCAACGCTCTCACCGACTTGGGATCTGCTTTGCATATCTCCATCGCCAGTAAGTGGTGTATGTACGAAATAATTTGTTATTTTTTGAATTAGTATAGAATTTCATATTGCACTAAGCTAATAAAAAAAAATTACTATAAAAAAAACATGTAAGTAGTTGAGTATAATGTGTTAATGTGTGCCTATCGTAATTCTTTAGTAATGGAGAGCTTTAGGCGACATTAAATTACTTCACGTTACGAAATTCTGTTAGACAATTTTTAAAAATCGAAATTTAGTCGTGCAACATTATGATACATCTTTTCCAATCTTCTTAAATATCAAACTGCTATTCAATCTAATTTGGGAAGCACATAATTTTCTCCATATTACTATGAAATAAATTGTAATATGTAAGGAAATTTCAACGTAGCTTTATCTACAAAGTAAGAGTTGTCAATTTTTGTTGCGTACAATGGATGTGCAGTTCAGGATTGTTTTTACTTTTGATTTAATTATATATTTTTATGTCTGTAATATTTTTCTATTTTTCTAATAACGCATCGATAAAAACAAAAAAAATACCGTGCGAGCAAAAATTATTATCATCAACCATTGCTTTGCATCTAATGCCATACAGCTTAGCTGTAGAGCTTAATGTCCTCTTGGATGAAAATATTTTTTGCTCACACAGTACAATTAAAAGTAAACACCCACTTCCGTTTTTAAAATTCCTTTCAAATCTAGATTTTGTTTAAAAAAAATTAATTTCTAAATTTTATTGAATTATCTTGTATCAATTTTGTCTTATCATGTTCACAAAAATGTTATCTCATTCACACATACATGCACATATTAAAAAAAAGGTCTTAATATACTCAGCGGATTTCAAAACGGATATTTGAATTCTCATAAAATCTGGAATTCTTTTTTTTTTACAAATATAATACTTTCCTTATACATAGTTCCAGTTAAAATGCTCATTGATAAATATGGTGATCTTGTAAACGGCAAGAGAAAGAGATATGATTTATTGAGACTAACTAATTTTGTAGCCAAGGCCTATAAAGCCAAATAAATCAATAAATAAAAGTTTCAAAAATTGAATGGGTCGGCCGCTACTGGCGAGAATCTCGAGACATGAAAGTTTTATTTATTTTGAAATCACGAAATCAAGTGAACTGAAATATTTTATAACAAAAATTACTAGATTTTTAAATTTCATAGATTCATTTTGTCATTGTTAAAATAATTTTGTTGTACCTACTTTTAAAGTGTTGCCTCCAAAATATTTAGATCAACATTGATTTGAAGCTTTATACAAATTATATTACCAATTAAATTATATGTATGGAAAATAATAATTGTTAATAAAAGTAGGCAAAGCAGGCACATAAATCTGCAAAATAAATTGAGATTGAAAGAGTTGACCCAACGAAAGCAATAGTTTGACGAAAACTTACATTTCATTAATAAATTACCTCGTATTGGTTGATGTCTACAATTCATAGGCAACCAAGTAAACGCATGCCTTAATTAATGTTAGCACGTGTATGCAACTTTTTAGATAATTGTAATAATTAAAGATGTTTCAAGGAAAATTGAGCACTCATGTTCAATGAGTCGACAATTGCTTTGTTTAGCGCAATAGAAAATTCACGCACTTGCTTTAGTCAGAGTAATTTTGATTGGGGATTATATAAGGTTTATTTTCATTGCTCATTATTTTTTTATATCTTCAAACTTGGTAATAATGAGTTCCCATAAGATGGTAGGCAATTAACAATCGTTGCAGTAATTATTTTTTTACGCATTAAGTATTCATTTGATTTTAATAATTGGTTTACATTTGGAAACTCGTGAGAATTGATTTGCAAATATTTGCAATCTCATGCAAATCAATAATAATTGATATTTTTAAATACATGTGCAATTTAGTTTACAAAGTATTTTCTGCGTCATATATTGATTTTATCTACTATTAATGTGTAATGTCAAACTTTACGATGTTCACTTTCAGATTGTAATGACGTACTTTACCACACTTGTGAGGTAGAGTGACACTTTACCTTTTATTTTAATAAAACCTTATTTTAAGCAATACCATTTGGCGAATTTATTGAAATTTGTCTCGTATTTATGTCTCGATTTGATCCGCACTAGTGTCTCAAGAGCAGAATTTGCTGCTGCTTCTGCATCAGATGTGCCTAAATATTTTCTTCGTCACTCATTTCATTCAAAAAGTAGTGGCAGAACTCAAAACTGTCAGAAGAAACGTCAAATCCTACTGATTATAGACAAAATAATTTACATTAAAAACAACTAATAATTGATAGTAGATAAACATTGTACAACATTCGTATCGTAACATCATATTACGATACTCAATGGCAAACGACAAAATATGATAATTTTGCCGTATCGTATCGTAATAATATGTTACGATACTTACTTATTTTAACTTATTGTAAATATATATTATTATAAGTAGACAGAGTATAGATAAAGTACATCGCGAAAATTATGTTTTCTAATTTTGATGGTTCCATTGCACGTAATGCACTTTTTAATTAGAGAGTAGGTTCAATATATATGTCACCCTAGGGCCTCTCTCTTATCATTTATCAACTATTGTTGATTTTCCCTCAGATTTTCAGAAGATAATACTAAAGATTTAATACTGAAAGTGAATTGAATTTATAAAAAAATATTTATATATAGAGTTTATTTCTTATTTGGTAGTATTTTGGCGGCTTTGACAAAAAGAGCTCAAATTCCCTTTTCTTCTTAATTTTCTGCTGCAATAGAAGCACCTACACCAGTCTTCATTAGTTCATTGTTCAACTTAAGTAACAGCTTGTGTTTACTTATTATTTCATTTTAATTTATCTTTAAGTTTAAATTCAATAATATTATTATTATTTATTGGTAGAATAACTATATTTATAGCAGGATTAGGAGCTAATTTTGAATTCGATTAAAAAAATATATTGCTTTATCAACTTTAAGTCAACTAGATTTAATAATAAGAATTTTAGCTTTAGGTGAGTATAATTTAGCTTTTTTTCATTTATTAACTCATGCTTTATTTAAGGCAACTTTATTTATATCTGCAGATTGTATAATTTATAATTTATGTAATTGTCAAGATATTCGTTTTATAGGGGAGTTAATCATATACTTTTGACTTGTTGTTTTTTTTAATATTTCAAATTTATCGCTATTATTTTTTTAAGGTTTTAAAGGTTTAATTTTAGAAGTTTTATCAATATCTTATTTCAATATTTATAATTATATTATTTTTGTTATTTCTGCAGGATTAACAGTTTGCTATACTTTTCGTTTACTCTATTATTCTTTATTTGGATGATTTTTTAATATTACATTCTTTAAATGATAAAGGGTATTATATATTAAAAGGTATAATGGGATTAATTTTTTTAGTAATTTTTGGTGGTAGAATATTAATATGATTAGTATTTCCTACTACTTATTTTATTTGTCTACCATTTATTATAAAAATTATAGCTTTAATTGTTACTTTAGTCGGAATTTGAATTGGGTTAGAGTTTTCTTTAAATTCATCAAAATCAGTAGATTATTTAAAGTTGAGTTTATTTTTTTCCTCAATATGAAATATGCCTATTTTATCTACTTTTGGTATTTACTATTATCCTATTTATTTAAGAAGAATGATTTGTAAGAATTTAGATCAAGGATGGTCTGAATATTTAGGTGGACAAAATATATACTTAACTTAAAAAAAATACGTTTATTCAGTCAATTTTTATTTCATAATAATTTAAAAAAAAATTTAATTATATTAGTAATGTGAGTAATAATATTAATAACATCATTGATTTATTTAAATAGCTTATACAGGGTGTCCTAAATAGAGTAGGATTGCATGGGTATCTTTCTTATTCTTAAAGCTAGAGATCTGGTTAAATAGGCAACATTGTGCAGTTTTATATGCTGGTTCAGATTTTCACAACTTATTTTCAAAAGTTCGAGCAGTTTCGAAGTTATTCTAAAAAAAACTAAAAATCGCGTATTTCTAAAAACTCCGAGATATATTCATAATTATTTAAGATGCTATTTTTTTTTTTGTAAATGAAAGTTACTTTGTACGATCGCAATTTGGCATTGAGAAAGCCTGAAAGGGCAAAGGGCTTCGCCCCTATGCAACTCATATTTAAAAACAATTAAACTGTAAATCAATATTATTATTAATTTTAAATTTTATTAATTAAAATCGTTAAATGCTCAATAATGTTATCGTTTCACTGATACCAAAACATTTTCTGTTAGTTAAACTGACCAGCAGATATTCGAAAAAATGTTGAAAACAATGTTAAATCCTTATGTTCGCCGCCCCTTGTTTCAAATACACTGTATAATTAATCAGTGTGTCAAGTATAATTATCTATTTTCTATTAATCTATATATTTACTCAGTGTATCAAGTTATAGTGAGCTTTTTGTCATTTAAAGTCTCAATAATTCTAACTTCTTATCTAGATTTCCAATTTAAGGTAGCTTTTGTGACTGCTAAATACCTTAATAACATAACAGAACTTGTTTTTTACTTCAAAAGACTTCAGAAACGTGGCCGAGAGTGCTGCCAGGTCACAAGATATATGGTCAATTTGCTTGGAAAATAAATTTTACAAAATACAAATAACATTTGGAAAATAAATTATACAAAACTTTATTGTACGAAAGCCGGACAACGTAAAGCTAAGGAATACATTTGTACCCTGAAAGTAAAAGAGCCAATATTCAAATGTTATGATTTCAGGATATCCACCTTTCATCTCAATCCTATCAACCTATCAGTAGAATAACTTTTAAAATAAGTATTCATAATTATTTGTATTCTGCTTTTATAAAAGATGATGGAGGGAATGATTTATAATATAGAGCATACATATACCATATAACATGCAAAAATTAAATAATTCTATCGGATGAAATTTACCGACTCTACAAATCTTATAAAATCGGGCCTATTACTTCCACGCAACAAGAGAAAATGCAACAAAAACTATGCAAATTTCTTTTGTCTTTAATACTGCTAGACAAGATAGTATTTTGAACATTTCGGTTAGTTCATTAGTACAAATTGTGTTTTTGACTTCATGTTAAATTCAAGGTTTTTTCAGTTTATATTTCACTTAAAAAACAACACATTAAATCAAAAACGCAAAAAATGTAAAATGCATCAATACAATATTACTAATTATTAACTTGTCAATTTTGTCATGATTGTGGAAATAATTTATAGTATTCTATCGGATGAAATTTGTCGATTCTACAAATCTTACAAAATTGGGCCTTTTACTAACACGCAACAAGAGAAAATGCAACAAAAACTATGCAAATCTATTTTGTCTTTATTACTGCTAGACAAGATACTGATAGCATTTTGAATATTTAGGTTAGTTCTATTGTTGAAATTGTGTTTTTGACTTCATGTTAATTTCAAGGTGTCAGTTTAAATTTCATTTAAAAAATAACACATTTAATCAAAAATGTGAAATGCAGCAATACAGTAATACTAATTAACATGCCTATTTTGTCAAATGTATTTCGAGCTTTCAACTCATATTTACAAATATTTCCGTTAAATTCGGAATTGTAAACTATTTACCTAATCAATATTTTCCCCATATTCGAGACAGTAAAAAGTGGTTTCACCCAGTAGGCTATGATTAAATGTTACATTGTAGATTATTTTTGTAATGAATTTGTGCAAATATAATAGTGGAGAAATAATAGTGTGATGAGAATTTGTGCTTAATACACTAATGAATTAAAATTGCGAATACATCATATCATAGGTCAAATTATAAGGAGCTGGATGGACAAACATCCGGTTAATTAAATTATATATGAAATCACACGACCATTTGTTTTTAATGTTATATAAATAGAATAGTCATTTTAATCAGGTAATTTAGACTTGTGTAAGTTAATAATTTAAGAAAATTCTCCATAAAGTAAGATTAAAGTAGGATATAAAATTTTCTTGCAATTATGTTTTATTTAAAAATAAAGTATTTGACAATTATAGAAATTACAAGTTACAAGTTAGATGGCCAGGGGAACTTTTCTTCCTGAACAAATGCTTATTTCCATAAATAGTATTCTACATATGTACCTAACTCTTTTATCAGTTTGTAATAGTATATTATTTTCCAAAATTTGTATTTAAGATTAATCTTATTTATACAGCGTATCCCACGCTCATGGACCATTAAAAGTTTATGGAGTTCCCCGATAAGATAAATATTTAAAACATTATTCAAACATGGCTGATTCCGTTCTCCTCAGATGAAATACTTTCAACCTTCTGGTTCTACCGGAAACTTCTAGTTCAACCAGAAGTAGCCATCAACTTTTGTTTTTTAAATGGAACACCCTATATAATATTATGTTTATGCCTTCCCCGTTTAATTTGTAACATATTTTGTAGAGATATGTGTACACCTATATTTTTTACCTTCTGAGATAAAAATTAAATTGCTCGAATTTGACCTCAAACCGACTCATTAGAAGAAGTTATGAAAAATAGCTTCAATTTAATTTACAAATTAGATAAAACTGGAAAATGTATGTCGTACATTAAAAGATACAATGATAAAGATACACTGAAAGATACAATAAGTACATATACAGTCATATATCTATGACTGATATATTTTGCAGCTGAAAATTTTGACAATTACTCATTCAAAAATGTCACTAGTTAAGTGCGCACTTAAATTAAGCGTATTTCAATTTTCTGAATGGAATACATACTTTCTATCGCATGGACTCATTGACATGACAATGTACTACAAAAAAGTGTTTTACAACCATATTCTTGAAATACGTAGTTTTTGAAATATTTCGAAAATTCGAATTTCTTCATTAATTTCGCCTTTGCTGTTTACACATGCATAATAATTTGCGAAACATGCTTATCTTTCGTAACTGTAATAACTAATGTTAACAAGTAAATTTCACTTCTGAAAAGTTTCAAAACTATATCATTTATTTCGCCAAAATGTCTAATTGACTGGATTTACTGGATAATTTATATTTATGTTTTATTTCCTGCCTCTATAGCTTGCGAACTATAGCTTTGGTGGCAAATCGTGTCATTTACTTTTAGTTCAAATTTTTGTTTCCATTGCACCGTGTTCGAGATAATTGCAAAAAATTACACAAATTATACGTTTGGGAGATGTTTTTTCAATATTAGATATGAAACAACCACCGGAGGAGGGGAAACCCGACGATATTCGATTCTAGAGTACTCAAGAGTTTGTAAACCAAATTTCAAAACAATATAATTTAGTTCCTCAAAAACTGATTTTTGGGGCCAATATGACTGCACTATCAACAATATTAACACATTTAAAGTGAACTTTTCAAAACTAATTTGTTAATATTGGTTATCACAGTGACAAAAAATATTTCGCAAACTATGGCGCATGTTTAAATAGCATAGGCGAAATTACATGATGCAGACATTCCAATTTTCGAAATATTTCAAAAACTACTATTTTGAAATTATGGTTGTATAATAGTTTTTTGTTGTTTCAAAAATATGGTTGTAAAATACTGTTTTGTAGTAAATTGACATGCCAATTGCTCTGTAAGATAAAAATGATGTCATTCCATTAAAAATAGTATATTATAATACGAGTGCAATAAACCTATATGCACGAGTATTATACGCTATTTTTTTTAATGGTGTCATTATAAATTTGGAAATAACTAGAAGAAATAACATTAAATTCTGATTCGTCATTTTAAATAATATGACAAATTGTTTAGTAGCCATGGAAAATACAATTGATGTTTACAAAATATCCTAATGTCAGAAATGGAAGCGAGTATTTTTGAGATTGCTGCTGCGGCAGAATCTTCCTTACTACCTAAGAAATCGAGTGAAAGTTATTTGAAGGAGTATAACAAGTTCAACAGTTGGATGGTTGCTCATGATGTCACCAATATCGACGAAACTTCGATTTTGGCGTATATGTCGCAATTGGTATTATTTTTTCTTACCTTTTCGTTCAATTTCTATTAGTTTTTATTTTGCAGAAGAGTGTCGAAGAGTCCACACATAGTAAAATTCAAATTGCGAAAAGGATTGTCAATGGCATTGCAGGAAGTAGCAGTGAAGAACCGTGTGTATCAAGTGCTACGGCAGAACATGGAATAATATTTTCAAACAACCAAAATTGTGAATTTCATATTACAATTAATAAATGATGGGGTTGACAGTTGTCAGTGTCAGTGTTAAATTTGACATTTCCATGGCAATGTTTATAGCACGTACGTGCCATAAACGCACGTTTATGCACGGTTTTGGTAACCATAACAAACTGTTTATAATGCCACCATTAAAAAAAATATGATATACACTTACTTAAATTGGGCGCTTACCGTATGACACTTTTGAATGACTAATTTCAAAATTTTCAGCTGTATCATATATCAGTTAAAGAGGTACCTTTCAGATACATTTTGAGATAAATTTTCCGTTTATATCGGAGATATAAACGGAAATCTATCATTTATCCATCATTTGTAAGAGAAATTGAAGCCATTTTTCATTACTTCTTTTTGAGGTCAAAATCTTGCAATTTAATTTTTATTTTAGAAAGTAAAAATGATAGGAAGCCAAAGACATAATAATACATAGAGTGTTCCATTTAAAAAAACAAAAGTTCATCGGCTACATCCAGTAATACGGTTGAAAGTATTTCATCTGAGGAGACCGGAATTAGCCAAGTTTGGATGATTTTTTTGAACTTGTTATCTTATCTGTAACCCCATAGACTTGTAATGGTCCATGAGCGTCCCTGTATAGAAATCCCAAAAGTCAATCAACAATTAAAAATGCAAATATTCAGGGTCGGATTTACCTATAAGCAAAATAAGCAGTTGCCTAGGATGAATACATATTTACTTAGGGGACCCGCAGAACCTAAATCCTGCCCTGCAAATATAATGAGTAAGAGTAAATATACCTAAGGTAAGTACGTGATATACGTAGGTATATATAATTTGTACTAAAATCTAATCAGCTCACCAACTATGTCATGTCTATTTTGTAACTATAACTTCTTTTCAGCACTGGAAAATTAAAGTGATTGCATTGTGTCCCTAACAGAATTGTGCTATTAAATAAATACGTAAGGTGCGTTCCTAAGCTATTAAGAATGGCATGAAATTTTTGACAGTACGTAAAACAAGTACGTTACACTACTTCGTAATTCCGATTGGTGTTTTATCTAGTAATCGTGACCGTGAATAAATTTAATACATTCACATAGACCCCCAATTGTAAATTTGATGAAAAATTCCAATAATGCAAAACTCGATGTTATATATTTTAGGTGTCTGGAAAATGCCATATACGAATTATGTTGGTATCTTGGATTTTATTTTTCTTCACCTGGTAATGTTCAGTGGCGCGCGGGTAATTTCAACGAGGTTGAATAACATAACCAACAAATATTGGGAATTAAATAAAAACAGGATTGAAGAGAACAACTCAAATGATCCGTTTGGGTTTTGAGTTGCACTCCTAATATGCGCCATTAGTATGTAGTATGTACGCATTTTGTTCTGATGTAAACATTTTTGGATAGTCTGGACTCTAGGAGACGGTTTTTAATAATGCTATCGGTACGCCGGCCCCGCTGCAAGTTGTCACATTGACAGCCAAACTGCCAAAAGTGCCAGTGTCACTGTCAGTGTTGACAACTGTAATTAGAAACTTCGGAGTGCTACCAACATAATTTGCGTACGTTGTTTTCCAGACACCCTGTATTATAAAGTAACTCTATATTGTGTGACTTTGGTATTTCTTGTGGAATAAACGTTTATGATTTATTGCGTGCCCAAAATACAGATGTACTTTGTTTTGTTTCTGAAATATTCATTATACGTATGTGGGTTAAATATTCAAGGTGAGCGGCTGGTGCAGATTTAAAACAATTTCGTCCTCTAAGGACGTTCCGCAGCCCCAACCAGACGGTTTACGATCACTCTCCAAAATTATAAATCCGCCGATTGTAAACACGGTAAACATCGATTTCCACTGAGGAAAAAATACAACCGACCTTGCCGACTGCTCAACAGGTGCCCCCCTCGCGCCTTGACCATCTTATCTAGGTGGCTCAGTCGTCATCATTGTGCGCTTTGAATCGAATGCACGGGTTTCTCGCGCCGCGAAAATGTGTATCGGTATGTGAAATTCGGAAGGAAATTATTGATAAACCCCTAATGGTGAGAACTACCCAGCTATTTGTGGGCTTAACTCGAATTGTATCGACATTTTGTCTGAGAATGGTAGTGTGCAAATTCATCGCGTGGTTTAATATTGATATATTTGGCAGTTTTTTTTTTGTATAAAGCACAGTATGTGGTCAGGTAATTGTTTTAGAATCAAAACAAAAATATGAATAATATGATATATTAAGGAAGAAGCAATACAATTCACGATTGCGTAGAAATCACAGAATCTAATATATTTTATACTGCATTATGTTTTATTTGATGGGACTTTTATTATTCAGTTAAATAATCGTATAGAATCTTTTGGAAAAGAACTATTTTAAATTAAATAATATGTTTGTAAATATTTATTCGAAATTTATTTTAAGTGACAATAAATGCCCTGAAAATTAAAACTAATTTGCAATGAATATATAAAAATTCAGCTTGAGGTTCACAAAATAAAGCCGATATATGTGTTGGGCACTAACATTTCATTCTAATTTTATTGGAGTAGTAGGTATGTAATAGAATTTTTTTTCGTTAATTTATTTTTTTATTTTTATGATATATAATAATTTAAAATATGTACATGAGTAGAACATTAACAATTGGCAGACGATCCTTGACTTATATTTTAAATTTTGGAATAAAATTATGCTATGGTAACTGCATGCATATTTTAAAAAGAAACACAAATACTTATTTTCAAGTAGAAATTAATCCTTTGTTCATTTATGTACCTTCTATTAATATTTATAAAAATATTCATTTGCATGTATGCAATCACTCACAATATTTACAATATTTAGCAAAATACTTATATAGTGACTAAGCAAAGGTGTTAACTGAAATTGAATACCCGTTTTAAATTACCTTTTACTTTAACCGGTTTATGAAGCTATTGTTATTATACAGCACATACGCAAATCGTGTTTCATGATGCGGCATATGAAATTAGTATAATATTTTACAATAGTTACACTTATATTTGAGATGATTAATAATTTCACAGTGTCCATAATCAGTTATTTTCATGATAGAACATAAAAGCAGTGAATATGTGTATAGATATTCTTATAAGTAACAATAACTCGCATAAGTCATAACGTAAGTTGCACCGGCATCTCTAAATTAATTAAAAGATTATTAAAATATTGATCAAGTAATTACTACTACAGTATGTAAACCATTGTTCAACTTACCTCTTTTTGCATTATATGAATAATTTTCTGCATCTCTCGCTTTTTAGAATCATGCAATGTAATCATTATAGACAATTATGTTAATGAGCGTACTTTTAAATTATATATATTTTATTTCGCAGGAAAATGCAAATTCATACTATTTGACGTTTACCTGCCTTCAAAATATATTATTATTATTATTAATAATATTATATTATATAGTCCTAAAATATATAATCTGATAAAAATAAATATCATGATAATTTCCTGGGCAGATTAAATATTCTAGAATTTATACAGGGTGTCCTAACTAGAGTAGGATTGCATGGGTATCTTTGTTATTTTGAAAGCTAGAGATCTGGTTAATTAAAAAATTATTCTAAAAAAATTAAAAAAATGCGATTTTCTAAAAACTACGATATTTCCATAATTATTAAAGATGCGGAAATAAGTTTAAAATAAAAGTTACTTGGTTAGATCCCACAAACTTGAGAATCAAGTCAAAACAAAAATCAAGATGCGGTTTCCGAGATATAAATAGCTTTCTTTAATAATTATGAATATATCGGAGTTTTTAGAAAATCGCGATTTTTAGTTTTTTTAGAATAACTTCCAAACTGCTCCGAATTTTGACAAATTTTCATCTTAATCTAAACCAGCATATAACTATGCACAATATTGCCCATTTAACCATATCTCTAGCTATAAGGATAAGAAAGATACCCATGCAATCCCACTATATTTTGGACACCCTGTACATGGAAAAGATTTTTACATATAGGTATCACATACATTTTTGGATTCAGTGGCATTTTCCTATATCTAAATACATTTAGCAAAAACACTTCATACAAATGTATTCATCATAACAGTACACTCAATATATTATTAATATACAAAAAATCTATTGTAGCTTATTAGTAATAATAGATTCAAAGTGAACAGTTTTTACATGCAATTGCAATTTCAGGTAAATCAATTTTTCTTTATTCACATATTTATCAATTAACAGTATTTCCTCTTGGTTTACCACAAAATTCATTGGTATGAACTCTAATGTCCAGAAATGAATTATAGGGATATAGGACAATTGACCAACATTGTTTAGGCTTTAGATTTACAATGTGTTAAATTGGGCCACGTCTGGTCATATTTTGTTAGCTTCTGAATTTTATACTTATATCCAAACTTTGTTTAAATATATATACAGGGTGTCCAAGATAAGAATGAACAGCATGGGGATGTCGGAAACGGTAAAAGTTAAAAAGGCGGTTAAATTATATAAAAAAAACGTTGCGAAATTTAGTGGTCAGTAATATTCTGTTGAGAAAACCAGAAAATTCCGCTTACTTCCGGAGATATTCAACAAAATCCGAAATTTTGCGTTTTCTTTTTTTTTTTTCTGAAGTTATTTGAAAAGGTATAAAAAAACAAAGCGCACTTTCTCATGGCTACTATTTTACCTCTTGAACACGGCGTTCATAAATTTTCAGTACTATGCTTCGTTTCGAAGAAACCATCATCAACTTTTAATTTTTCACCCTGAATTAGATTGCATTTAATATTACGAATTCAACTGTTTATATCGCATTATGGTTTCTCATCTTTGTATTCGGAAAAAGGCTTGTTAAAACATTTCGAACATTTCGGTGTAGTTGCCGTTGAAATTATGGCGATGAAGACAATATTTAATATTTAATTTTAGGATTTAGCATTAAATGATCAGAACAATTTCTCAACCACAGTAAAAAAGGAATTAGTGTGGTTTTAAATAACTATAATGTTTCAATGTTTAACAACTATTCTTGCTAAATGATTTTTAGTTACTATATCGGTACCTATACTGGGTTCCATTGAAATTAACATTTTTACAAATTTTTACAAAGAGACAATAAGTTGAACTTTCTCATTGATAAGTAATATGAATAAAAAGATAAAAAATAAATTTAAAAGTTGATTTTTCTACAAACCTGTACGTACTCAAGGTTTGTAGACAAATCTACTTTTAAATTTCATTTTGGTGTTTTTATTCATATTACCTATCAAGGAGAAAATTATACTGTCTCTTCATCAGTGTTTTTAAAATTTGAAAAAATGTTCATTTCAATGGAACCCAGAATAGGTACCGACATAGTAACTAATTTTTTTTTTTCTAGAAAAAATATGTATTTTCGATTTGTATTTAATTTGAATTTTAAATAATTCATAAAAACACAAATATTATCTCAACTCAATTTTTTTCTTCGACAGTTTTTCACTTATCTTGTCCACAAAAGAGTTATCATGTCTACACATACCTAGAACAACCTACAAGTAGATATTTCTTTAAAAAAAATGTATGTCCTATTCTACTCGGATGACCTTAAAATAGATGTTTGAGTTGAAATTAGGAATGCGAAACTTTTCACAAAAGTAAAAATGTATATGCAGAGTTGGAACTAAGTACATGGTCGTTAAGATTCAATTTAGCTAAATTCTCCGTAGCAGAACATTCGTTTTCACCTCTGACACTCAAACAATTTCTAAATTATGCTAGTTTCTCGCAATTTGTGTTAAAAATACATATGTTGTGGAAGATTAATTAAATACTTGTAGCCAAGCTCAAAAATTCCCTCAATATATATTTTGACTAATTGAGGTTGTTGACATATTTATTATGGAATAATTTATATACAGGTTGTCCAAGATAAGGATAAACAGCATGGGGATCTCGAAAAACAGTAAAAGTTACAAAGGCGGTTAAATTATAAATAAGTTGCGCAATTTAGTGGTCAGTATTATTCTGTTGAGAAAACCAAAATCATCCGCCTACTTCCAGAGCTATTCGACAAAATCCGAAATTTTGCGGTATTTTTTTTCTAAAGTTATTTGAAAAGATATAAAAAAGCAAAAAGCACTTTCTCAATACTGTGATATAAATAGTTGAATTCGTAATAGGAAATGCTATCTAATACAGGGTGTAAATTTTTTACGGGCCATATAAAAAAATAAAGTTGATGATGGTTTCTTCGAAACGAAACGCTGTACTGAAAATTTGTAAACGCTGTCTTGTAGAGCTAAACATGTGGCAGTGAAAAAGTGTCTTTAGTTTTCTTATACCTTTTCAAATAACTTCAGAAAAAAATAATAATGAAATCGCAAGATTTCTGATGTTGTCGAATATCTCCGGAAGTAAGCGAATTTTTCAGGTTGTCTCAACAGAATATTACTAACCACTAAATTGCGCAACTTGGTTGCAATTTAACTACCTTTGTAACTTTTGCGGTTTTCCGACAACCCCATGTTGTTGATCGTTATCTTGGACACCCTTTATAAGTATATAAATGGCTTATTTGCAATAGGGTACAGCACATGTATTTTTCAAAATATTCCAAAATATTCCAAAAAATATTAATGTGGCTCTAATATTGTTAATCAGTTTTATATGTGTACCAGAGCCTCTATTTACTTATTTATATAAACACTAGAGGGCAGTTAATACAAACAATATGACATCAATAATTAAAGATGAATTCAGTTTGAACAATTGTTTTAATTCCAACACCTCAGAAAAAAAAACAATGTATGTCCTATATATTTTTATTATATTCACATTTAAGTGCTAGAGTAGAATAATATGATATTTTATTGATTAAATATTTCTTGATACAAACAAACCTTGCAAACTCTATTTACTTGTTGTTCCAGTTTAGCTAAGGGACTAAAATAAATACACCGAACTGATAAAATGCAAAATACGTGATCTATCCAAGGAGATGATTTTTTATTGCTGTATTTTAAGAATTTTAAATGATAATTACAGTTTACATAAAAAAATTTATATTAATTTTAGATTTGAAAATCCAGAAAGGCCGATGGCAAATAGTCTAATAAAATTGATCTTTCTCTAGATTTGGAATCGTCGATGTTTTGTGGTTTTTCGTTTTAGAACTATTTCCTACTATATGAGTTATATTTATATAGGGCAGAAGGACCCACGTTGGTCGATAGCCAGTTAGGGATAATGTCCCTAACAAATACAGTCACTACTATATTTATATAGAATTTAAAGATAATTTTTAAAAGGATTCGTCATCTTACATCTGGGTTTGAAAATGTTTGCCATAATAATTGAAGTTGATGTTTAGTCGTAATTCATTTTTTTATGTTTTAGAAATATTTTCCCGTATATAATTTTTTTTTTGTAGAAATTAAAGATCATTTTTCATTGCATTCGTTATTCAGAACACTAAATTGAACTGAAAATTTGATTTCTTATAGAGAGAATTAATTGGAATTTAATATATTATTGTTATTGTTAAAATTTTAAAATGTGCAAATGTATCTCGAATAAGGTAGCCTTCAACAGGATTCACTCAACAGTGATTCATCGTCTTTAATTGATACTGATAATGGGTTGATAGGACATGCGTCATTCCTATAAAATTTTCAAGAATGCAATTATGTTGAATATCAGGTTGGTATTAGTTTAGCATTATTCAAAGTGTATGTATAAATATTTATCCATATACAGGGTGTTTCAGTAGGAAGTGCAAATATTTTGTGAAGTTATAGTATGGATGATTCTAAGTAAAAAATGTCATATGAGCATGTGTCCCATCGTTAATAGATATACTGAGATAGGGTAATTATAAGATTTATTAAGGTACGAGAAATAACATTGTTGATTTTTAATAATATCAATTTAAATTAAACAAATTTACTTTGTTGGTTCAAAAATTCCACTATCTCTAATCTCTTCTCTAAACACTCTAAAGACTATAATCTCAAAATTGCTTCTACGTCAGGGAATGCTGATTGGATAAGATCGTTAAATATTACCCTATACAGATCCTGATGTATCAGATTATCATGTCCCGCTGAACCATAGGCTTGACTATGTCTAAACATATTGATAAAAATGCTTGACTTCTCCTACAAGATTCATGTCCACATCTTCAGGATATGTTTGCCAGAAAACACTAACTCCTTTACGAATCTCTTCTTCTGTAGCTTCTAATTTTGTTAAGAATGAACTTTTTTTGCAGCATCATTATACATATACTGAAGCCCTCTGTACCAGACTTTACTCTAGTACATCCATCACATGTGTATAAATATTGTGATTCTGAACGTGTCTCTTGACTCAAGGTTCTCTAAAGCATCATCTTCATCATCATTGATATGCCTTCTTCTATATCTGCTTTTATTGTGATCAACATCAGGCAATTTTGCCTTGGCTTTTTCTTAAAAATCCGAAAGTGAAGCATACAATTTCCTACATACTTCATCTAGGCTAATTTGGGGGTCTTGCAGTGATTGATTAGTCTTGTGAAATTCATCCAGCAAATAACTTCAAATATAACATTTCCATAAATTTAAACTCCTCCATTTTATTCAAAATGTTTATGGCTTGATTTCTAGTTTCGCCTTTCTGTGTAGTATCCATATGCAGCTGATGCAATACAGAAGTTATTCCGTCGTAACTATCAAGTATTGCACTTGTGCCCATTGCATGTGCTTCCCATCTAGTCTCTGACAAAGCCTTTGAAACTTTTGAATCATCTTTGAAGAATGATAACAGTACTGCCGATCTGTGTGTAGATGAAGAAAATAAATTTTATATTTCTTGAACAATTCCAAAAAAGTTTACTGCATCTAGGCAACAGTCAACTCTCTACCAACAAGATTCAAGGAATGACCAGCACATGGAATATACCTAGCATACTTGTTAACTTTCAATATTATTTCTTGCATACTCTTGTATTTGCCAGACATATTGGCAGCATTATCATACACTGGTCTCGACACTTACTAAAATCTATTTTGCACTCATTTGTAAGGTCCGGACGTGCGGCATTGGGACAAATAATGCTGCAGTATATTTAAGTATATATGACAATTGCTCACTCGGACAATTTTTTTGGGGGCCCCCAAGAAAGTGGGGGCCCTAATCTATAGCTTGTGTACCTTTTACGTAAAACTTGCACTGTTCATATGACATTTTTTACTTAGAATCATCCATACTACAACCTCCCAAAATATTTGCACTTCCTCCTGAAACACCCTGTATATCAGCGCGGCGCGTTTACACCAATGTTAGTAACATGTGTTGCTAACCAATCTACATTTCGCATCCAGTAAGAAGGGGGAGATCACCAGTCTCATCTTTCTTATTGGAGGCGAAATGTCGATTTGTTAGCAACATATGTTACTAACATGGGTGTAAACGCACCGTTGCAGGAATTATATGGCCCTCATATATTTTTCAATGTTTCGCTATTTCTCAAATCTTCAATTCTCATTTCGGTCTCAAAATTAATGGTAAACAGTCAAATTAATGGTGTACCATTCCTTGTTGCCCTAATACCATGCGCGAGGAGAAGAGATAATCGCCAGATGTTGTTTCCCGTGTTTGAACCTGGTTATTCAGCGCAGCGATTCTTCTACTGAGCCTTGCATCTCTTGGGTCATAACGACCCTTATTTATATTATAACAATTACTACCCTAGAGTTTTTACATTATGAGAAATAGGTTCATTTGCAGCAATATACGCCCCTGCACAATCACATCTTATACACAATTATATGAATTGCGAGGCATTAGATTTTATTCTTGGACAACACCCACATAAACTAGTTCTAGGCGATCTATTCCTTTGTAATTTTGCATCAATCCCACCGTAGAAACATTCCCTGTCATGACCAGGGGAATTTGCGGTTCGCGAAATACTCCCGCGCATTGTATGTAAAAGCGTGGCGCAGTGTGATCGTCCGTTAAAAATATTCTTCGTAGAACAATGTCTAATGAATATTTATCGTCGCTTCATTAACAATATAGGAGGCAGTATAGGAAAAATACGACAACAAAAACAATGCAATTCAAATTGGGCAAAATATTCCTACACATCGAGCCAAGGACGCTCGAAATAACGGGAGTAGTAGTAGTTTCGTAAAGATCGAAATTTAGAATCATTGTGAAACAGTATTGCGAATAAAGGTGCAACTTACTTGGTATTTGATGTCGATGAATAATCCGCAATAAAACTAATCTCTTACTGCGTATTGCGTTATAATATCTTATCGCGTTTATTCGGTAATTAAGTTTGTGAAATAATGGTATAGGAATCAGTAACTTGAATAATATGGGAGACTTAATTTGCCATGGACAGATTAATCTAAAAACTTGAGATATCAGTGAGCTCAGCTTCGACTGTTTCTTCAATTTGCAGTGAAGGTGAAATACGTACTTATAGTTAAACGGTTTATATAATAATTGCGTAGAAAAATGTATAATGCATTTCAAAAAAAGTGTACGCTACTTACACAAATCACAAATTTAACGCAGCTTGTAAAATCCTTTTCAGAAAGCTGAAGCATGGTTGGTGCTCTGGTCGACACATGTTGACTTGAGTGAACATTCTTAAAATGGAAAATACGCAGTCAAAATTACTTTACACCAAGTGCCAAATTGAGTTTCTGTAAAACTTCTCATATAGCCGGTTCTCGTATAAAATGCTGTTTGTTATGGAATTCAATTGAAATTACTCTATTCTTTATTTATCAGCACGAATATGGTTATACTTCGCTATATCCAACTTTGTTTCTAACCCAACCCTTGACTTGGGTTGATGATTGTTTTCAATTGGTATTTTGAAATATCATTTTGTTCGTGACTAAAGTTATCTTATCACCAGCAATTTCAACATTAAACACAGCAGTATTTAAAATAATTAAATTAAATAGGGTTCTAAAATGTTAATACATCATATGAACTAGTAAAAATAACAAAACATTACATTTTTCTGTAACTTCCAAAGCTTATCAAAATGTGCCTCCAGCAATAAATATATGTACTATCAACTTCCAAACAACACTTAATAAATATACATTTTAACATTATCTTAAACTGTTAATATTACCTTGATTAGATTTTAACTAAGCGTTCTAGCGCCTGTCTATTTTCTTATCACCAGCAATTTCAACATTAAACACATCAGTAATTAAAATAATTAAATTAAATAGGGTTCTAAAATGTTAATACATCATATGAACTAGTAAAAATAACAAAACATTACATTTTTCTGTAACTTCCAAAGCTTATCAAAATGTGTTTCCAACAATTAATATATGTACTATCAACTTCCAAACAACACTTAATAAATACCGAGAGCACATAAAGTATTAATTTTTTTTCAAACAGATATTGTGAGACCATTTTCAATTTTCCATCTCTCTCCGTTTCGAAGTTATGACGTCATAGCCATTTTTTTAAAATGACAACCTATATTTTTATTATCGATTTTGATAGTACTTTTTAATATGTTTTCAACAACATGACATTTTCAATATGTAATATTTAAAAAAAAAATGAGAAAAAGTGCGTTCGAGTAAAACTAAAATTATTATTTCAATGTGCAGAATGCATCTAGTTGCCATTCAAAACAACGTCAGTTAAAACAAAGTCAGGAAAACCGGCTTGGATTTTAAATATTGGAATAAAACAAAATGGATTAAACTGAAAAACAATCTAGTACAATTATGTGAATCAAATTATTGCCTACTCACAGTCAGATTGACGTTTCGTTCGATTCATCGTGTCACAAGTTAATTTCAAAATGGTTGGATGTTTTTCGGAGGCACAAAGAATTCAAATTCTTATGATTAGAGGTTATGGTGATAGAATACGTACCTACGAAGAAGTGTGCATTTATTTTAATAATAAATATCTGCTTCAAGAACCTCTTCTTAAGACGCCTGTTAGTGCAATCATGGCTCGGACGTAATAACTTCAAAACGGAGATAGATGGAACAATGAAAATGGTCTCAAAATATTTGTTTGAAAAAAAAAAGATTTTGACCTGTTGAAGCATTTTTCAAAAATGTATACAAGGGAAAGAATAATGCCAGGTCTTAATACTTTTTGCGCTCTCTATATACATTTTACCATTATCTTAAGCTGTTACTATTACCTCGATTAGATTCTAACTAAGCGTTCTAGCGCCTATCCTATTTTCAAAAATACAAAATATTCTTTGAGTTTTATTAAAATACTAAAATTGTTCATGCGCCTATCATATTTCCCAAAATACTGATGACTGATGACAATTTGACAAATTTCATCATAATTCGTGGGTTCAGATTCGTGGGTTACCTAATTATAATTTGGCAACTCAAAAAGTAGAGTTTTGAGTAATTCACAAATTAGTTTTCACGCTTCAATTATTTACAATTTCCGATACATCTAGTGAATCGAACTCTTAATTTTGTAAATTAATCATGTTGAATAGATGTATACCGAGATCTGAGATCATACATTTTATATAAAAATTAATTATAATTAATAATTAATTATTAAAACGTGAGATACCTAGTTTTAACACTAATTAAAACCAATTTTTGGAAATTAGCTGCAAAGTCAAACTTAAATAATACTGTACTTAACAGTTAAAAATATTTTTATTTTTGGACAGTACAATACAACAAGTCAGGTACAAAAATGATTTATTTTTTCTACTTACCTAAATCTGCATCAACTTCCCCACTAAATGGTTACTTAACTTCTGTTAATTTATGGACGTTCGTCGATCTTGTTCTGACTTCCAGATGATCTCCTGTTTTGACTTTCAGTTGATCTCCTTGTTCTTCCGAATTGGAATTCTCAACTAGTTGGCCAATCTCAAAGATATAATCGCATCTCTATTATTTGGAGTAATGCAGAAGTCAAATTATGCGAAAAATCTACAAGGAAACAGTAAAAAGTATTTTATTCAAAATAACTATTTTTGTAAGGCCTAGTTTCTGAAAAAAAGTGTTAATTATTATTTAAATTGTAATTATTTAATTCATGTCTTAACCACCAAGAACTTTGCCAAGATCTTGTTCTGACTTCTAGATGATCTCCTGTTTTGACTTCCAGTTGATCTCCTTGTTCTTCCGAATTGGAATTCTCAACTAGTTGGCCAATCTCAAAGATATAATCGCATCTCTATTATTTGGAGTAATGCAGAAGTGAAATTATGCGAAAAATCTACAAGGAAACAGTAAAAAGTATTTTATTCAAAATAACTATTGTTGTAAGGCCTAGTTTCTAAAAACAAGTGTTAATTATTATTTAAATTGTAATTATTTAATTCATGTCTTAACCACCAAGAACTTTGCCAAGATCAAGTTCTGACTTCCATATGACCTCCTGTTTTGACTTCTCGTTGATCTCTTTATTCTTCCCAATTGGAATTCTCAACTAGTTGGCCAATCTCAAAGATATAATCGCATCTCTATTATTTGGAGTAATGCAGAAGCCAAATTATGCGAAAAATGTACAAGGAAACAGTAAACAGTATTTTATTCAAAATAACTATTTTTGTAAGGCCTAGTTTCTAACAAAAAGTGTAAATTATTATTTAAATTGTAATTATTTTATTCATGACTTAACAACCAAGAACTTTGCAACCACGTTTGCAACTTGTAATCCTACCAGATTGGAATTTTCAAGTTGTTGGTTGATTTCTAATCCACGTGCACTCGTATAATTGCATTCTAAATAGACATAATTTAGAGTTATTACATACGTCGAAATTTCACCTAACAAGTCTGGAATAAAACGAAATATTTTAGTCGAAACTTATCTTAAATTATATTGGGTGGGCGTTTTCATTTCGAAACATGGATAATAGCATGAGATTTTCTTGGGCTCAATTGTGGGTATTAGGCTGGCTGTTTAGAATAAACGTGCATTTGTTCGTAAAACAAATGGATAACGAAAGTGAGAGTCTTGATTTGCACGTTCTTGCATTTCTTCGTAATATTTATTTAGTCTTTCTTCATCAGTAGTTAAGCTAGGAGAGTTCCAACTCACTCGATTTCGATTAAATGTATTCGCGGTTTTAATCGGCGGTTTTAATCGGCTGTCTACTCACCATGAGCAATTGCAATAGTATACTTACTGCAATTGCAGGTACTTTAATTATAATTACAGGATTGCAATAGGATAATTACAGGGTAATCGGCGATCCGTAGTTAAATCGGCGATCTCGCTGCGAGCTATTGTCCGGCAGCCCCAATTGTTGTAATTGATGTAAGTGCTGTGATTTATAGTAACAATTCGATCTGTAATTATTCCAATATCATCGCTCTCGGTGATTTGAGTGTCAATTAAAACCGCGGATCTCCGATTAAACCGCGGATCTCCGATTTAAACCGCAAGAACCCTGTAATTATCCTATTTGGATAATATTTGGATATTTATTCATTTTTATTCCTATTGTAATGCTGTAAGTGTTGTTAAAGTACCTGCAATTGCAGTAATTATCCTATTGTAATTGCTCGCCGTGATTCGACTGCCGATTAAAACCGCGAATTAATTTTATCGAAATATCTACTGGGGGTGAGTTGGAACTCTCCTAGCTTAACAACTTTCTTCCATTTGAAATATTTCTTAGAGGTACTGAATTTTGTATGGATGATGGTACTATTTGAATACACCTGATATCTTACAGCTGTGTAAGCAACTTTCTGCAACTTTCAGAAAGTTGCTTACACAGCTGTAAGATATCAGGTGTATTCAAATAGAATCCATGTCATTATGTTCCGGAATGAAAACGATCACCCGGTATATCTGCGCATCATTTCAAATTATACAGACTCAACAAAAAATAGGTACTTACCTGAACTATTTTGTTGTTCTTTATTTTAATTTTTAAGCACCATGTCTACTAAACGTTGCCCTCTTGACAATTTGCACAGTATTATGATTTTATTTATTTAGATTAAAGGTTATTTTTTTTTATGTTTTACACTGAACAATTCGCTAATAACATCAGCGGACAACAAAACCTTCAATGCAGCTAAATATACTAGAACAAATGTACTAGTAAATTGACAACTTTTATTCTAAAAATTGATTCTAAAAATAACTCAGTTATCAATTTTTTTCACTGAGAAAAATTGGACTTCCAATTGCAAAAACTAGAATCTTCAGTTACCTAAATGCTGCATTGAAAACATTCTTCATTTTCTACTTGTCTAGTTTGGAAATAGTCCGCCAGAGGTATCTAGATTCGACTCATGGTTATCCTCTTATAGTATTCGAAAGTTACCTACTAAAACAGTATACTGTGGTAGATAAACAAAATTCGATAAATTTTGAGTTACCTAATTATAATTCTGAACCCACGAATTGATCTTATAAACACCTATATTAAAATGTTAAAGAAAATTTGTTTCAAATATCATACACTACTAGATAGGCTCATCGGAAAGAGAACAGCCTCGTATACACGAACAAAATGTTGATTATATATCAAGTGAAGACTTGCACTTCGTGTAACATCTGCAAATTGGGCGCACTTTAGTAAGAGATGTAACAGTCTCACTTCTATAAAGACTTTCTTCTTCTTCTTGTGCTGTCCAGTACTAGAGGTTATCGATCACATTTTGAAAGAATGTCGCTTAAAATAATGCGTATATTCTTGTATATTTATGATGAGTGAGCTGGTTCTGAATCGATTTCACAAACACCTTATGAGGACAGTATTACTGATGAGCTCAAAGAATGATAACAATTGGAATATTCTCATTCCTAAATTGTGCAATGGATGATGTTCTATCGAAATAGGAATAATAAAACACTTGGTTGACGTTTCACAGTCTATATAGAAAAGAACTCTACATTTTTTTCGGCCTCTCAGCCTTTCTCAAGAGTATAAAGGAATGTTCTATCGTTCTGCCCAATATATGCTTCACTCAGTAAACATTACACATTTCGCAATACACAACGCACATCATATTTGTGTACCATGTTTTTAATCTAGCATTGAACCTTGGTCTAAACTCATATAAACGCTGTATATAAACTATAGGAGCCATTATTGACTTAGACAGTCGGGATAGTGCAAGGTTTATTCGGAGACGAAAATTTCTCAAGGTAGATATTGAACTCGAACCTATTAGCCATGAGAGCTAAATTTGTAGATGTCTTGTTCAATAAAATTTATTTATTTTAGTATTAGTATAAATAAAGCACTTGGTTAAATTTCACTATTCTTTTATAGAAAAACTCTAATATTGTTTCGGTCTCACGACCATTATCAAGAGACAAATTTTTTTCGGTAAAAAAATTGTGAAACTAAAACATGTGCTTTATTTATACAATTTAAAGATGTTTCACCAAGTATTAACCACCGATTCATACAATCTAATTTATTAACTTTACTGAATAATATTTATAAAGTAATACCAAATTATTGGTTATGATAAATAAAAGATATGTTTTAACATCAAAGCACACAAAAAAAACCTAATGAAAAATTTAAATATTGCTTTACTTTTTTTTGCCACAAATCGTTTAAAGGAGCCTCTGGAGCCTAGACATTAAATTATATTCCATATTATTATGTATTGCGCAATTAATTTTACTGCCTAGGATGTGTATTGCGATGTGTACAAATTATGAATCCATTATTGTGCAATAATACTGAACAATTTCAATTCGCTATCCTTCTCCTTCTAACTCGCCCCCTACTTACATATAAAGACAGTAAAGGCATCCACAGAAGGAAAACAAAAAACACTCAAATAGAAAAATTTCACATTTTCTTCTATTTTACTTTCAATACTGATCATCAGTTTTCGCTTCTTGCTATGAATCACCCTGTGTAGTTAGATAAAGCAAGACAAAATGTACAAGAAGGAACAACATGCGAATAATGTTGTATAGTATTCCATAGATTTATGTGTAATTTATGAGTATAGATCTGAACGAATCAGTAATTTACAAATCCGCTATTTTTGAAGACGTACTTCTTACTAATTAAGAAATTAACACGCTGCACACAGGACCCGTTATTGGCTTCCTCATTATTTTCATCACCTGCCTTATGCATGATTTTGCAATTCAAATACCCAACGAAAGTCTAAACTTATTTACTTACTTACCAGTTATTTCGTGCTTCATCATGCTAACTGAATTAAATTGTCCCACGCCTAAGAACGGTTTCGTACAATTCCAGAATATAAATGTGTGCGGTGCATTCCTGATTTATTTTGCGGTTATTTATTTGCGGCTTTGTGCAGTGCCAATGTCAATTTTTGAGCAAATATCGCATTGTATTATACAGGGTGATCGATTTGCCGCGGAACATAAGAAAATAACATGGGAAATTGGTTTTTCGTTAGTTTGCTGCTCCCCCATTCAAACTAGCAATCGTTGACAAACAATGGCTTAAAATGTGTAGAAAACTTTTAAAACAATAAAAACCATTCAAAATAATGGTATTGTCTTTGATATTTTGACATTTTATGATAATATCTTATTGTAAAGTGATTCCGCAGAATTCGGAAGTTGCATATAGAAAGGAATACATCATATACAAGGTAAATAAAGCATTTGGTTTAAAGTTCCACGGAATTTAGAGACCTTTTAATTAACATATTTCACCAAGTGGTAACCACAAATACACTTAATTTAACAACATATACACATTAAATGGATGGAAGCACAACAGGCGAAATTGCAAAGTATGTTAATTTACGTCTGACATTAATTTTGATGGCAATGATGGCAATGTTTTGTTGTCCTTAGCGACTTTCAAGAAAACGCCCGTTTTTTACTATTGTTTTTTGCAATCTTTGAAAGAACCAATATGAAGTACCAATGAAAAAAAAACTTTTAAGACTTTTACCTCGGGATAAACACCTTTGCGCGCAGTATGCATCCAAGCCATTAGCTACATAAACGATCCATTTGAAAGTGTTTGAAATTACAAACATTATATTTTTTAATTGTTTTCTTCCTTCTTTATTGGAGTACTTACTGGTAGTTTATATGTTTAGATATACTGTTTTTTTTTGTTTTTATTATTTTTATTATGTCTTCTTCACCTAAATTATTTCGGCTATCTTTCAGCCTTCTTCAGAGGTGTTAATTTTTTTGAGTACAATATACAGTATGTCCTCGGATTGACTTTACAAAAGGGATTTTTTTTTAATTTTTACACTTAAGTGAAAATGTAATAGGAATTATAATTCCTGCTTGGTCTGAAACTACCATTTCACTTATTAAAACATTGATTTATTTATACAGGGTGTTGGCTAAATAAAAAAAATAATTCTAATTTTGACACTTTATGTCAAATAATTATGAAAAATATCATCATTTAAACAATCCCCCACCATTTTCTTCACACAGATCAAGCCTGGTATAAAACTCCTGAATACTGTTTTAGATTTCTTCAACAGTTTTTAAATTTCCAGTATCATGTTCTGCATTTGGGGGATTCTTTGAATGATTTTATTTTTCTTTAATACTGTTAAATGTAATTTTAAATTCCTTTGGCAAATAGTAAATAAATAAGAGTCAAAATAGGATTTAAAAATTTTGATTTTGCCAACACCCTATATAAATATATTAAAGTTTCAATTACTGAACTGGTAGTTTCAGACAGAGCAGGAATTATAATTCCTATAACATTTTTACTTAAAAGCAAAAATTAAAAAAATATCCCTTTTGTAAACTCAATCTGGGGGCATACTGTATATGATATTAGATAAGATTTTTATAAACTAACATAAATTAACTCCTCTGAAGATTATTTATTTATTTAAAAGTCTAAATATTTATAAAAATCTTATCCAATAGCATATAGATTGAACTAAAAAAAAAAATAACACCTGTGAAGATGGCTGAAAGATAGAAAGAATGAAAGATTTATATCTAAACATATAAACTACCAGTAAGTACTCAAATAAAACAGGAAGAAAACAGCAAAAAATATAATAATAACTGATACCCAAAACGGATGATACTGTAACAAAACTTCATAACTTCGTTTTTCATAATTTTTTCAAAATAGAAGAATTTTGAGATTATTTATAGCATTGTTTTAATTTTAACTCCTTTATTTCCTATGCTTACACTTCTTGACTATTAATTCTGACTAAATCATTCTTGACTATAAATTTGTCAATGTCAATGTTTTCAAATTTTCAAATCTCATTTTACCACATAAATATCCATTTTGTGGCCAAATAAGTAACAACAGAAATGTCTATGCATAATTTTTAATTTTTATGGACTCGATAAATAAATATAACAATCGTGACACTTGACTAATATTTGAATATTAAGATATTTATAACAAAATCCATATTTTAAATGGTTTTACAAAAAAATATGAAAACCAGGTATAAATAGATAACCCAAAGGTGTATGCTTTTTACTACGTTTAAATAGATTTAAATTCTTTCTTAGAATTCTCATATTAAGGTTATGTCAATTCAATTAAAAAAACTTGTACGTCCTTAATTTTTAATAATTACTCACTTCCTTAATATACTTCCTGCAATGCATGCATGCATTTGCATTTTAATAGACGACAAAATGTGACTTGCACAAGTTGTGACAATTTAATGACCCTTGTACTAACAGGAAATGAAATTAGTAAATAATTAAAATTATACTTAATAAAAAATAAGGAAGTACAAGTATTTTTATTTGAATTAACGATCTTGTTGTTTACCTGCAAGTACTAAAATGAGTTTCATATGAAACTAGCTGCAAGTACAATAAATACATTTAAAAATAATAGTTCAGAAAATATGTTATTAATATAATAGGTATATACAATATAAGCAATCAATATTTCACATATAAATCTAAAAGTTATACAAGAAATTCAAGTTAATATTTTTTTACATTGCTCTGAATTTTTAAATTACATAATTGTTACAACTTGAAATTTTGCAATTGATATAAAGTAAACTGCAGATCTTTATTTTAATTGATTTGGCACTTGAGATCAACAATCTTGCCTTTTTTATTGGCTGCGAAAATTTCCATGGATAACTAGAGCTGAAATTTAAATGATCACTCGGTATTAATGGATGCATCGCAAATCATTAACGTTTAATTGAACTACATGGCGTGATACTAATGTTCGTCAATTTAATTTAATTGCACTTAATAACTTTGTACAATGACAAGATGGCTAACACGAGTGTAAAATATCTTATCTTTAGTGTCCATTGTACTGAAACATAAAGTGTAGGGTGTGGTTGTGTAAATACACATTATATTGTTCTCGTAAGATTATTTTTTTATTGTTGTAAATTTTCGCAAATCTTATGGTTGTAAAAAAATTAGTTACTCGTCAATTTATATTTCATTTGATGTATACACGATCTAATTTTAACAAAGTTGGCCATGATATTTTTCTTTTGACAATAATTGACATGCATGCAATGAATGCATGCATGCAATGCATGCATGTATGCATGCATTAGCATTTTAATAGACGACAAAATGTGACTTGCATAAGTTGACAAATTTATGACCGTTGTACTGAGAGTGAATGAAATTAGTAACTAATTAAAATTATATTCTACACTCTACAGTAACACATTTTCCGTGGATAGCTATAATCACAAGACATAATTTTACAGATTAATAACAGTATAACTAAATAATATTTTTCTTGTTTCTAAAAAAATAACGCTGAAATGTGAAATTTTATAAATTTGTCTGTAACTACTAACGTCACATTTACTCCAAAAAAAATCAAATCAAATCAAATAAAAGAATTTATTCAAATTATAATATAACAACAAACAATAACATTCAACACCTTACATATAACATGTTTTGATAAGTAAATTACAGTAACATATGCAATGCACAAACACTTAACAAAAGTTTTAACAATAATAACATAAACAAATAAAAAACTGTCAATCGCAGGAAACATTTACACCTATGTTAGTAACATGTGTTGCTAACAAATCGGCATTTCACAGTCAATAAAAAAGGCGACTTTGGCGATCCCGGCTTTCTTTTATTTACATTATAAACGTCTATTTATAGCAACATATGTTACTAACATCGGTGTAAACGCTCCGTAAGATATAAAATGTTCCATCCACATGAGATAAAATATCAATAAATATTGAATCTTAAAAGGGAAATGTTGCTTTTCTTTCACGAACAAAATTATTTAAATATACTTTCTTTTCAATACTATTTCATAGAATATATCACTCGAAATATACCTATTGTATCAGCTTCAAAATTATTATAGAATACCGATGTGCCAAATATACTAAAATGTAAAAAAAATGTTAATGTTTTGTCGTTATGAATATGTAATACGGTAAAAAATAGCATATTACGCTACGGACGTAATCAGTTTATTTTTATATGCACTACGTGTCAAATCCTAAATTGCTTAGAAGTACCTCAGATATTAATGTACAATTACAAATACAGTGAATACATAGTGACTTACGAGGACGGAACACTTCTCACTTAGAATTTTGAAGGACATGAATCATTAAAAAATAAGGACGAATCGTGAATCTATAGGGTCGAGGCTTTTGTGGCCAATTTAAATATGAATCATGATAATTTCAGCATGAGAAACAAAAGTACATTTTATTGGTTATATTGACGGCAACAATTCAAGTAATAATGTAGCAAAATAACGAAGTTATGCAACATAATTATATGCAAGAAAAGTTTTCAAACTGAACAATTATTTGAAGAACCTATTTTTTCACTAATCCGTAATATTTCCACTAAATATTGTATGCGGCCAATCATTATTATACATTTTATTTTAATATTTAGTTATAATTCATTTCTGGATATAAAATATAACTTGTATTCAGATATTAATTAATTACCAAGAAGGTATTATCTATTGAATATTATAACAGAGGCCATGTATGTATCATTCTATAATGATGATTTTTTACCAATTTAAATATGAATCATAATAACTTCAGCATGATAAACAAAAGTGCGTTTTATTGGTTATATTAACGGAAACAATTCAAGTAATAATGTAGCAAAATAACGAAGTTGTGCAACATAATTATATGCAAGTAAAGTTTCCAAACTCCACAATTATTTGAAGTACCTATTTTTGCACTAATCCGTAATATTTCCTCTAAATATTGTAGGCGGCCAATCATTATTATAATTCATTCATTCATTTCTGGATATTAAATATAACTTTTATTCAGATATTAATTAATTACCAAGAAGGTACCATCTCTTGAATATTATAACAGAGGCCATGTATGTATTTTTCTATTCATAATGATTTTCAATTGCGCTTAGCTACATTAATTCTGACCTATACAGAGCATTCAAGAAAGTGGTGTCAGCTTTTACGCTGAATACTAGTAGATGACACTGTTCAACATGCAAATCAAATATGTTTTGCAACGTGTCCTAGGATACAAGCAAATAATTTAAGTCGATTTATTAAATGTCATTATTTGTGATAATTTCGTTGCAACTAGTTGGAAAAGTTGACACTACTTTCTTGAACGCTCTGTAGATATTGATATCGAAGTTTACCTTAATATATCTAAATGTTGGTAAATTTGCGTCATTCATATTGAGTATACAATTGAAGACTATTACTTCAAAATTGTTTAAATGGAGTTTTTTTGTTGCTGTTTATGCCTAATGATATTCAGAAGGTTCTAAGTTCTTAACAACTTTCAAAGCTTTGTTTTAACATTTTGAAGACTATAGGAACTGCATGCATGATAATGATTAAACATTAATTTATATTTAAAAATGTACGGATCCATCCTGAGTTAAATGATTTAATGTAATTCTCAGTGCATAAATTATGCCCTATCAGGTATATCAATTTAAAAATTTCACATGCGTGAACTAGTAAATTGTAAAATTGGAATGTGTATTTGGGAATTATGTCCGTGGACACTAGAGACCGGTTTCGACCTAATTGGATCTCGTCAGTCCATCGAGTGTGAAAGAGGCATGAGAAGGCATCTCTCGTTCAGAAAATTAATTATTATTAGTGTATGAATACTACTATTGTGTATTTGGGAATTATAAATTCGGACTCACTGACTGATGAGACCCGATTAGGTCGAAACCAGTCTCGAGCTGTCCGCGAAAATAATTCCCAAATGCACATTCCAAATTTACAATTTACAAGTTCAAGTGAGGTGAAATTTTTAAATTGTTATAGCTGAGAGTGCATACATCGTTACGTTAAATTCATTTGCTATGTATTTTCAATAAATAAGTAAGATCTGTCAATTTACATTTAGACCCTTTTGAATGTATGGTGTCCTATTTTGGTGTAATATGCCCTGTGACAATTGATGAAATATGACCAATTAATTACATAATCATATCAAATATGTCCATATTTGTTTTACATACTATTTACCCCAAAATATATTTGAATAGAATTATAGGTATGTATAAAATGCACAATAATTCATATCAGAACACATAAATAGTTATGTTAAAGTTGTCTATACGTTGTTGCAAGTGAAATAATTTTGAAAAAAGACCTTTAGTCGAAAAGAATAAACATATTTATTTTTATACCAGTTTGTCATTTCTAAAATTATCAATTGTACGGTGTATTCCACATTATAGGCGAAAATTCAGTTATTCGGCAATTGATAAGTGTAAGTAAAATCGGTTTAATATGCGTGTTTGTATAGGCTTTATTTGCGATTGATTCATCTTCAGTTTCCGGTTTCTAAAAATTTGTAACAATGAAAATATAATGTCATAATCTGAAAAACAACAATCCATTATATTTAACACATATTTATTTCTTAGTACATCTAAATGAATGTTACTCAAATTTAGCTAGATTAATTACTGGAACACATAAAGAGTTATGTTAAAGTTGTTTATACGTTGTTGCAAGTGAAATAATTTTGATAGATTTTTTAAGACCGTTAGTCGAAAAGAATAAACATATTTGTTTTTATACCAGTTTGTCATTTCTAAAATTATCAATTGTACAGTGTATTCCACATTATAGGCGAAAATTCAGTTATTCTGCAATTAATACGTGTAAGTAAAATCGGTTTAATATGCGTTTTTGTATAAGCTTCATTTTCGATTGATTCATCTTCAGTTTTCCGGTTTCTAAAAATTAGTAACAATGAAAATGTGATGTCATAATCCGAAAAACAACAATCCATTATATTTAACACATATTTATTTTTTAGTATATCTAAATTAATGTTACTTAAATTTAGCTAGATTAATTACTGGAACCCATAAATAGTTATGTTAAAGTTATTTATACGTTGTTGCAAGTGAAATAATTTTGAAAGATTTTTTAAGACCTTTTGTCGAAAAGAATAAACTTATTTGTTTTTATACCTGTTTGTTATTTCTAAAATTATCAATTGTACAGTGTATTCCATATTATAAGCTAAATTCAGTTATTGGGCAATTAATAAGTGTAAGTAAAATCGGTTTTATATGCGTTCTTGTATAGGCTTCTTTTTCGATTGATTCATCTTCAGTTTTCCGGTTTCTAAAAATTTGTAACAATAAAAATGTAATGTCATAATCTGAAAAACAACAATCCATTATATTTAACACATATTTATTACTTAGTAAATCTAAATGAATGTTACTTAAATTTAGGTAGATTAATTACTGACAATAATGACAGTATTGAAGAATTTGCAGATATAATTTTGGTGTACTGATTTTCTACTTTTATAGAACACTTTTATATCTGTGACTTTTGAAAACGTCGGTTGAGATTCCAAAACGATAGCCATCTGGACATGTGATTTTCAGAGGCTCCGAGAAATTCGTATTTATAATAAACTACAAACCTGGTACAAATCTTCTACATTTAATAATCCGGCTACTAATATTAGCAGATTTTTGATGTGTCTTTAAGTACCTCAGAGCTTTATATCAGGACCTTTCATTCCAGGTTTTCTGATTTGCATAATTAGTACAAGCACAACCTAAAATGTAATAGAACTGTCGTTAACTTTTCACGTACGCTACTTCTAGAAACATAAAGTATGTCCTTCTCTAATCGATATGAGTAGTGATCACTGGTTACATTTGCAATCAAATAACATACTAGATAAAACCACGATACAACTGTGTCGTACTAATAATTAAAAATGAAATAAAATTCTATACATTTGGACAGCATCTCCATACGAATACAGAATACTGCTTTCTCCCTAGTGTGTAGTCCTGAATTTTTAACTAACTGTTTTCAAGTTCAAATTGAGACCAAACAAGTTTAAATTGAGACCTATTAAGTTCAAATTGAGACCAATCAATTTCAAATTGAGACCAATCAATTGCAAATTGAGACCAATCAATTTCAAATTGAGACCAATCAATTTTAAATTAAGACTAAACAAAATCAAGTTGACACAACAATTTCAAGTTGAGAGTAAACAAATAAAATTTATTATGACAACATAATTAATTTATATGTGTAGTATTAAAAATGCCACGCTACTTAAAAAAAAGCAGAACCAATGCATCTCGAGAAGCAGCTGTGTGCTGCTGATAATAATAATGGAGATTGGAAAACCCTTGCTAACACAATGGGTATGAACATGAATTCAGAAATAATCACTTCGATTAAGGCCATATAGCCCATGAAAGTTATGAAATCTGGTGTGAAAGCACATTTGACGGTACAAATGCCACACATTTTGAATGGAGAAGGCAGGAATAATATGACACAAACCGAGTTTAGCCTTCAAAGGTTGGAAAGCATAATTAATGAAAACGTAAGAAAAATTAATGTTGTCAATAATTGTGCAAGATTTCTGACAGGTATCCAAAAAGTTATTCCTGCTGGGTTCAATATGGCAGACATGTACTTTTAGTTTAGTAGTTTATTCCTTAAGTTGTTTTATTCTTTGTTGTATAATGTTAATATTTAATATTACATGCATGAATAAATTATATTATAATAATATTTCGTTAATATACATATTGGTAATATGTTCAAATTGAAATTGTTTATTGTCAACTTGATTTTGATTAATCTCAATTTGAAACTAAAAATCTGATTTAGAATTTGTTAGATCTCATTTAGAAGTTGTTAGATCTCAAATTGAATTTGTTTGAATTCAATTTGAATTTCATTGTTCCCAATTTGAAATTGATTGCTCTCAATTTGTAATTGTTACTTCCCAAAATGAAATTGATTGGTCTAATTTTGAACTTGAAAAGGTATAGAATATAACAAAGCAATTGACACAATGTCAAAAAAGATTTTACAGGAAAACTTAGTAATTAATTCTGCTCGGAAAAAAACATGTTTCAATTCGAATATGACATTGCATCAGGTACTTAACTTTGAACAAAACTTTTCAACATGCTACTACGAATATTGATATCCGCGTGAGGAGTTTCAATCCGGAACATATGTAAAGTATCACTTTGTGAAATGCGTTGCCTGTTTCTAAAAGTGTAAACGTGAAAAACTTCACACAATACATTAAAACCTCTCAAACGACGATTATTTGATTTATTTGGTTTTCCAAAAAACGTGACAGGAAACGTGAAAACGTTTCAAAGGTTTCTCAGCGCATCTCTCACACTTTAGAGGACAGAATTAACGTTTTCTGAGACACTTTCACGTCTCTTTAGTCTCAAATCGTCGTTAGTCTCGTTGTCACTGTCACGTGTTTCACGATTTTTTTTTGACGTTTTCCACGTTTTCTGGAAAACCAAATAAACGTCGTTTGAGGGGTTTTCACGTTTTCTGTGACGTTTTTCACAAGTAGTAAGAGTGACATAAAATTGCAAGCACACACGTAGACAAGCAAATGTAGAAAAGTGGAGGGGAGGAATCCCATGCAAGAAATGATCTCAAGTGGGTATATACCTACTCACAATCTATGGTTGTTGATTTTGGCATTTCAATAAAACAAAGAGTATTCCCCCAAAGAGATTAATTTAAGTATTTTTGAAATAAATATGTGTTTTTGCGTGTGTATAATTGATAAAGTGTTTAGATCATCTTTTAGTGATACATATCTGATTGGTTTGGTATTTTTTCGATTACCAAATGTCCATCAATTGAAGAATTATTTAACTAACCAATTAAGCCTTCATGGCGCCCAGTCTAATGTAGATAGAGAGTATCTCATATTTGGAAAAGTATATTGTTACAGATTTTACTGTCATTGTATAAACTGAGTAATAGATAACCACAGATAACGAGTCCAAAGTAGAATCAAAATCACGTCATAATTAATATTTAGAATCCAATTTATACGCGTTAGCAATTAAACTGATAATTATCCATATCTCGTCAAACGCATCAAATTACACCTGTTTTCATTATTATAACATTGGATACGCGTATTATTATGCAAGTATACATCAACACATAACAGCTCCTCAATTCTAAAGACAAAATGCGAAACAATCCGATTTATCAGAGATTCTTACTGATAATTGTGATAGGTTATCGGAATGGGCGTAAGTCCAGTCGTTAAACAATAACCCGGCTAGAAACATGTTTTTCGAGCTCGTTACCTACCTCTGTTTCATTTTCTGGACGATATTTTGCCTGTTTCTGTACGCATGGCATTATATCATCGAAGAAGTCTTGGGTGAGTACAATTTTTTAACAATTTAAGGGTAGACATTGGTAAAAGTTGCTGACTACTACCAATATCTGCTCTTGATAGTATTAAAATACATTCACTTTAATTGAGAATTTATGATGCCCAAATGAATAAGATTTAATGTTTGAATGTGCAAGCACCTCATTAACCGTGTTTACGCTCATCTAATGCTATAGGATGGCAGTAATTATGTAATAACTTATAAACTAGTATCTAATCAACAGCGATTGTAGATCACGCAAGTGAAATTTCATGCGATTTTAGAGCCAGTAATTTTCAGCCTACTTTGTTTACTGAATACCGTTCTTTGAGTAATGCAACAAATATTTTTTAAATGTATGCATTTATTTGAATTGAATGAAAAACATTAAATTGTCGTTTTACACCTTAAAAACAATGACGCAATGATGAACGTGCACCATAGTTTATGAAACGCTTATTTGTTTTGCAATACAGGGTGTTAGGGAAGTTGACTGACAAATTTCTTGGGATGAATCAGGGAGCAAAATGAAGTCGAATATTAGTTTGAGATTTTTTGTGTAGATGGATTTTTTTGTTTGTAAAGTTACATACATTCTATTTGACCCTTCTAACGAAGTTTAAAAGGTCACATTTAAAACTAATGCAAGTAACATGCTAGATTTCAAAAAACAATGCATTATCGAGATTTATTTAGCAGTTATTTACCAAAACATTTTAACACGGATTTAGGGGGATATTGTGCATCTGGGCCAAAAGTAGCAAATGAATATTCGACTTTATTTTGCACCCTGATTCATCCCTAGAAAGTTTTCGGTCGACTTCCCTAACATCCTGTATATTGTGGATGAACATATATTTCTGAAACAGTATTATAAACTTCGCTATCGAATGCTAAGAAAATATAGTTCTTGATGCAGATATCTAATAGCGTTTATTTTAAATATGTTGCCAGTTTTCGCTTGAACTTTTAGAGAACAACATTTTAAGTTAATTTAACACATTAACAAAATCTAAGTAAGCAAAGCAAGCACAATTTTAGGTATACTTTTCTGCAATCAAATTATTGCTAGATTCACAGTTTGATTGTTAAACTGTCCCAGATTAGAGCAGTTTATATTTATAGAAAATTGAAAGACAACAAGTAAATTTCCATGTTGCGCGTGCTTTAACTTTTAGAGAACAACATTTTAAGTTAATTTAACATTTTTACTAAATCTAAGTAAACAAAGCAAGCACAATTTTAGGTATGCTTTGCTGCAATCAAATTATTTGTAGATATGTAGATACACAGTTTGATTGTTAATGTGCCCTAGATAAAATAAGTTTATACAGGGTGTCTCTAAATTGTGTGGAAATGGCTTAACCACAGATTACTGGGATCAAAATAAGACGATTTAACAAAACTTATCTATATACAAATGCGTTTGGTTTAGTCAGAATTCAGCTTCAAAGTAAATTTTATAAAAACAAAATTTGCTTATAACAAGAGAACGTTTACATTGATTGAGATGTTATTTGGTATGACACTTTATACGGGTATAATTCATATTTTAAAATAATATTGTTATTATCAGTAGACCGGTTGTGTATAAAACAAGTGAGGCCCAACATTAATACATTCATATTTTTTAATGACAGAAGCAAATAAATTTTAAAAAATTAAATCGGACACAGGCATTTATTAGCATATATAATTCGTAAATAAATTCGTCTAAATACGAGATCCAGTAATTAATTAAAGTTTGAACTACTTAGTAAAATGGTAATCGTATGTTACATTCTATGAATATCTTCTACATATTTGGTAATATAACTAATGTTTATTTATTCATTGTAACATCCAGTCAGATCAAAAGAAAATTATTTTGAAAAAGTTGGTGATAAAAATAATAAATGTCTCTTGGATGAAACGACTGGTAGTGCGCTTGCTTCTAGATATAGAGTTCGATTTCTAGAATCTGCATTTCTGGGATGATTTTTCGGCAGTTTTGTTACATCCAATATTGTAAATGTACCTGTAGCATATAAAATTCGTATCTAGGCGCAGACCGTCAATACTAATAATACTCAATACCACTTGTGTCATTGTCTTTACAATATTATCTTATCTGTATTATTCGATAGCAAATAGAGAACAATAATTATACCTTGAATTGTTTTCATGACGAAAATATCTCAGAGACGATTACCTAATAATAAATAAATAATTCATGAAGCAAAGTTATGTGGTGAAACCAAAAGCATATAAACTTGCGGCGTTGCTCAGATCAATTTCATAAATATAAAATGATCCCAGAGAGCAAGGAAATGAATCACCAAGGAGATGGAGAAATAAGAATAAAAAAGAGGATATTCGAATTTTATGTGAGACTTCACCATTTTAATGTGGTTCTCGTCTTCATTTTCGTGCTATTATAATTTTCAAAAAATGCAATACATCCAAATCTGATTCTAAGCACTGGATAATAATTCTTGCTAATTTCAAATACACCCTGAATGATACTGAGCTTGGAAATAGTATAAATAGTTGGAAGGGATGTAAATTTATTTTTCATTTATATATTGTATTTACACTGAAATGAGACTGTAGACTCCTTCTTGGCTGTCATAGAAATTACCTGAAATATATAATATCTTCAAAATTTTACCAAAATAAATAATGTTAGTAGTAGTACGTAATATAACAACATATTTGTCAATAAATACAACAAACTAATGCAATTATTAAAAAAAAAAGAAATTAGATCCGTAAAACTTCAGGTTTATCTTTAACGTATGATCATTTTCATGCCATTATATTTTCAAAAAATGCAATAAATCTAAATCTATTTCTCAGCACTGGTTAAAAATTCTTGCCAAGTTTAAAAACACACTAAATGATACTGAGCTTGGAAATAGTATAAATAGTTGGAAGTGATGTAAATTTATTTTTCGTTTATATTGTATTTACAGTGAATTGAGACTACAGACTCCTTCTTTGCTGTCATAGAAATTACTTGAAATATAGGCATAGTAATATTATCACAATTTAATATTTTCTGCAAAAATGATACTCAATTGCTTGTATTAAAGTGTAGATAATTTATCTTCTAACTTTTACTACAAAAAATAAATCAATATTTATATTATTGCACTGCTCAATTGTGAAATTATGTGAAAAAACCATCTTATGCATAAGAAAATATATTATCTAGTTTAATATTTTTATTAAAGATACGCATTTGGCATGAATATTTCCTTTATTATTAGTTGTTCAGATTTTTTTTATATCCTGTTATATCCAAGTGTAATTAAATCTTAAACAGTAGAAACTTATGTAAATCTTCTTTCAGACTTGCCAATTTCGGGCCAATCACCATGCACCGCCCATGCAACACTTAAACTGCTAATACAAAGATTCGTACAAGAAGCCACAGAGCTGCCGAAGTTGCAAAAGTTCCACGACCATCCGGCGATTCCAGATGATACCAGCGACCGGACATACGAAGATCTGCTTTCTACAGCAATAATCAACAAAGTAAGTCAATGAAACTATGCTTATTCAAATTTTAAATGCTCGTGTGATCATTTACATATATTTCTTGCACACCTTGATAATTAGAAGCATTAAGAAGCTCCTTTTACAATTTACTTGCATTCGTATCTCTCAAATGCACTCTTTCAAGATTGGTTTATTATTCAATATATTTAACAATGAAATATTACCTTATACGCAAATAAAGCTGCGAATTCGAAGATTATATTTTATTCACATTTATCACGTTACAATTCATTACTGCCAAACTTATTTAAATAATTTGAGCTGCGCATATTAATATCTTACAATAAAAATAATACAGTGTGTAGAAATTTGGCAACCTTGAATCAATTAAATGTAACTGTACATAATTTTGCAAACTGCGGACTTGGTCATCTAGGGCTTCCAATCAATACTCTACAAAATGTTCTGCAGTATCACAAACTGCATCAGAGAGGATGGCTCTAGTTGTATCCATAACATCTAGAAAATCGGTAATATTCCTAAATAATATTCAAATTTGTTGTTAATCTTACAGGTGATTCAGAACAATCAAGATGGATCATCATCTCGCAGCTTATCGAGCAGACCTTCATCTAGAAGGAAGGCCAGCAAAGAATATTATTTCGGTGAACGTAATTTGGATCAAAGAAAAGTACCTGATGATGCTTCATCACTCTCCAGTTTGGATTCTGATACGATATCTCTTAAGGTACGCATTATATTACTCCGTATCATTAGACTTACGAGTTACTAAGTCAAAATAGCAGATATAATTTCCTTTTAAAAAAATTACTCCAACTGCATCAATTACTGTTGATTGGTGAATTACTGACAGGTACATTTTCTGTCTTAGTAAAACTGTACTTAGTAATACTGTATTTAATACCTTTGTAAAAAAAAAGGTATCTATGAGTTGTATAAGGCATACTAACACATACATATTTCTGATAGATCCGAGGTTGCATAAAAGAGGTATCATCGTCAGGAGATGAGACTAAGGATGAAGATGAGGTTGATGCTAAAAAGTCAATGGAGTGGCAAGATAATTGGCGATTACAAAAGAGAAAGTACAATGGCACCTCATCTCCGGTACCCGTGCCAATGCTAGTCCCCGATCCAATCACCGAAGCCAAAGTTCTTATAGGCGATAGAGAAGCTGATGATACCACCGATTTATCTGACGCAGCTTCAGACTTCGAAGAGGCCCTAGAACCATCCAGCCTAAACGCTGTTCTTGTTAATTCGAGGACGGTTATTGGAGGCAGAAGTCCGCTTGAAAGCCTCGTTTCGAAGGCCGAGTCTATTTCCGAAGATGGTAGCACTGATGCCATGGACCTGATACAGGAAAGGGATGATATTGTGAAACAAATTAATGGTATAGAACACGACGATATTGTAGAAACGTCAAACGAACTACTAATTGATCAGAAAGGTAAAACTTTTCACGAAAACAACTTTTTGAAAACAATATTTAGTTTAAAATTGTATATAATTACATTATATCATTTGCAGAAGCAGAAGAACTGTCTTTGATGTCTTTGGATAGTAATACTGAAAAAGATTTGGAGTACACAGAAAGATACGCATCGCTACCAAGAACAATCTACAAAAGCCCCAAACCAGCACCCAGGTAAAAACATTTGAAGGGCCACGGGGAAAAACAATCAGGGTCTATTTTGGTCGTTTTCCAGAAAACTAAATTGAAAGTTTTAAGTCTAATATAGGATGGAAAGGATGAAAACTCATTATAATACAGTTCATTGCAAAAAAAAGGAGACAAGAAATTTTCGGTTGCTTGAACAACCTTGATGTTAAAAATGTCAAGTAAAAGTCAGTGTCATTAATTATAATTAGATAGCTTTAGAAACTTTAGCGACATTTTTTGAATTTGGTGAACTGGTGAGCCGAAAGTGTACCCCGAAACACCGTTCCCGAATCATTTATAGCTTTGGTTTCGTCATCTAGAAGAGGCATGGTATAAATGAGGTTTTTCATACTCCCCATTCCTTTGAAATTTGACAATCTTTCAAAGTTAACGTTCAGTTTAAAACTTTTATACCATAATATTTTAAGAAAAAACAAATACAGGAAACTATTTTGTCTACTTTTTTGCAATCAACCTAGTCTGGAAGTTTATATAATTTTTCAAATGAAAATTTAAATTTCGTTAGATTACCATATAATGCATATAAAGGATTTTCAGATTTATTTTTGTTGTAGACAATCGAAAATTAACCAGAAAGAAGAGTTATCGACGGAGCATGAATTAAAAACTGATAACGTCGATAGTGGTGTTACTTCAGATGAAGATGAGAAGCAAAAAAATTTTAAAGGTAATTTAAAAAGATGTGTAAGTTTTCAGTTGCCATATTATTAGTATATGCAATTTTAGGCACATATGGTGAAAGGGAAAAAAATAAATGGAACCACGCTGTGCCTTTGAGCAACAATCCGTACTCGAAGTCGAATTTAGAGCGTCGACTTAGCAACAGATCTTCAAACAGTAGCATTGGCTCCGGGTAAGAATTAAATATAGAAATTCCATCATTCATTTTTTTCTGAGATAAATATTTTTTTGTTCACGTGACAATACCAAACTATATAAAGAGTAAGGTTTTAACTATATAAATCTGCAAATACATCACAATTACTGTAAAAATGAGGTACAGGTTACTACAGGTTGCCGAGAAATTTTAGAAGTGCATAATTTAACTGAAAACGGCACAGTATTTTATATACGGAATTTAATCGATTGATCAATTTATTTATTTTGAGCAAATTAATCAAACTTAGTGTATTATAAGTAAAGACCGGATAAAAAGCATTAAAAAAAACAAACAAAAAAACACTCAAAAAAGCACATATATTTGAAGAAAAAGGCATCAACATACGCAAAAAAGCATAAAATTACATTAAAAAAGCACGAAAAAATTGCCAAGCCCAAACAAAATTAAAAAATGTGTATTTTTAAAATTCATTTTTTATCTTAGATTATAAACGTAACTGCAGAATAGTATGGTAAACTTACCTAGATTATGGATGAGCCTTTTATTATATTGTCCAAAATATAGGACAGTGGAAGAAAGCATTGACTGAAAGACCGTCGAGTTATAGATAGAACAATGAATTCAATTTAAAGCATTTTTTTTATAAAAGTACCTACATTTAATTTTAAATTTAAAAATATATGTTTATGGAAAAAAATACAAAAATATCCCAAATGTAGGTAACTATATACTAATTTACAAAATCACATTCTTAAATACTAGTTTCTTTGAAAACAATTTACAATTACATATTGCTCCAAATTTTCCATGATTAAATTGTCTTCTAACGCTCAAAATATATTTATAGACAAAGAACTTTATTGAGAGAATTTATTGATGTTTTTGCAACATCCACACTTGTTATATGCGTATATTTAAATGTATGTTGTATGCATAAGTGTTCATACATGTACAAATTATAATCACCACGATAATTAAGTTTCGTTTCAATCCAGAATCAGCTGAAAATAGCTCTAAGTAAACGCAAAAGTGTAAAATAGCACAACATTGCAAAAAAAGCAAAAAGCACAAAAAATATTGTTAAATGATCCGTATATTTCCAAATCGAATGTAAATTTAATTCATTTGTTAATACTTTAGATATTTACATTTAGATTTAGGTTTAGATAATAGATATTTACAAAAAGCATAAAACTTAGAATCCGGTCTCTAATTATAAGTTATTATATTAAGAGTATACATCAATACTGGGTTCTTATTGGATTCAGTACATAAAAGGTATGAGAATGCGTGATGAGACAAATTTTGTTGCCATGCAATGGGAATTCTGGGAGCACAGAAATGATTTATTAGTTAGTAGTGGTAAAGGATATATCTCGTTCTAAATTATTCTGATCATTCCTAACCAAATACTCACGAAATAGAGGGTGCTGAAGGCTATTTTGTAGTTAGGTTGGATTAGATTAGATTTTCTCATGTAAATTCAAATAAAAAGTGTACTAAGCGAAGGAAGCCCTCCAAGGGCTAGTTACGACAGATACTACTCTTATAAGTTTATGTAATCGATAGAATGATTAATATTCAGTTTAAAATTTCAATTTAATTTAAATAATACATCTGATTTTGTGTGTCTAAACAGTATGTCCTACTTTTTTCTGCGTCAACTGTACACATTTCCTTGGTCCGACCTTTGAAGTTGTAGTAAAGGACTTTCATATCTATGGCCAAAAAAAAATAGGCAAATGACTGAATCTACAGGACATCGATTCAATAAACACTCCACATTCTAGGTAAAATACCTGTTGTCTCATTTATGCTATACAATTCAATTATGTAAGATTGTCACGCACAAATAAATCAGTTATATACAATCTCGATATATCTCGACTGCAATATAATAAAAATATGAAAGATAATTGAATATCAAAAATAAAACAATCTGATATTGCCACCGCATTATCTTATCATATTAATTGACCGAGTAATTCTAGTTGTGATAAAGAAATTTTTGCAAATTTTATGGATAGGTATATGGATAAAACTAAGAAGTACATATTAAAATTACTGCAAACTAATTCATAAACCAAACGTCTTGTGGAAATTTGTATCCTATATAAGGGTATCCTCTTTTTTTATTATAACATGAGCAAAATTCATTTTCATCCCGAGGGCTTGGGCTGAAAAACGTAGGACTTGGTTTAGATCAGAATTAAAAGGGGCGATATATCTAACCAAATCTAGGTTAAAATTGTGTCAAATTCATGATATGCCTAAGTGATAAATTTTAATTCTTATTCAACTAACTAATTTTTTACTAACCTATTCTATACTACAACATATTTAGCAAAACACAAATTAACCGCGAGAGTCAACTTCCATATCCAGTTATCCATTTAAAAACAATAAAGTTCATTCCAGTTCTTGAGTTATTGCGAGGATAATACAAGGTGTCACATAGAAGTCATTGGTTAAAAGTTTATAGGGTTCCTGATGACAAAAATATTTATAAAAATTCACACGAACATGGTTTAGTGTGGTCTCCCAAAAGAAAATACGTACATGTCTCTATTACTTCCACTTGTATCGAAAACGGCCGTCAACTTTGTTGTTTTAAATATAACACCCTATATATGTTTACATATTCAGAATTGAACATTCTGAATATGTAAAAATATAAACACATTTGATTATGTCTATTGAGCACTTATCTGTAGTAGTTTTTGAGGAAATAAATAATTTCCGAAATTTTTGCTTCAAATAGACAATTTAAGAAATATTTATAATTTCTCTTATAAATAAAACAGAAACTTAAAGTTTTTTGCATATTGAGCTGAAGCTCGGCTCTATCACAACAATAATTAATATTTTACTAGTAACTACTATTTCAACTAGTACAATTCAATTTCAATTATTTACAGGTACACTTCAAAACGTAACCTTTTTTTTTTTAATGGAATAACATATTTTTTGTATGATGAGGCAATAGACAAAATACCTACACCCACTCAAAAAAATAAAGAAGTGTAAAATAAACCTATCCCTAAAATGAGTGGTTTGTCAATTGAGTAGCAGTATAATCTTCCTCTATTTTCAAAATTATTGATAATAACAATAATATGATTATAGTAAGTGCCCACTTCCGGTTTTCGATTGTTTCCAATCTTCATATCTGAAATTCGATCGACTTTGTTCTAAAAATCTTAATTTCATACAGTCATTCAATTATCATGCGCAGGCTTATGATTGACTTACGCCGTCAAAAAAGTTGATCATCTGATATTCGTTTTTTTTTACAAAATCAGTACTTCTCCAATATACTTCTATGAAGAAAATAAAAATATAAACTATGAGACACACAAGCTGAAAGTGTATAAAAGGATCATTTAAGAGAATTAAATTTCTTACAATAAAGTCCGTGGACCCTATTAAGTACTTGAATTTAGTAAGTAATGATTATGAATAGGGCAGCTAAAAATATGCTGTAAAAAATCTATTTTAAGCGCTTACAAAATGTCATATAGGAATCAAAATATGCTCTTAAAAATGGAATATATGCTCTAAGAAATGGAGTATATGCTCTTATTTCTCTGACGACCTACTAAACAACCAAAATTAAATAAAGGGTTATCCACCCTTATCGAAGATATTAGTGCAGCAGTGATTCGGTTTCGGGGGTTAATTTTGATGTATTATGGTATTAATGTGGTGAAATATGCAGAAATATGTTTAAAAATATGCTTTTATGCTAAAATATACAAAAATATGCTTTTGTGCTAATATAGTTTATTGTCATATCATTGTATACAATAATATGAACTAACATATACAGTTAAAAAGGCATAGTTTAGCCTGAAAAACATTGAGTGCAGTACTTTATTTTATCACTGGCACGAAAAAAGATGCCCTTGCATAATATATTTGGTTGCCCTAATTGAATCGCTTATTTTAGAAACTGGTCGAAAGTACACCATTTCAAATTATTGGTAAGCAAAGAAAAACATTATTTCCTTGATATTTAAACAGATTTTCTCCTGAAAATTTTTCTAATATTAGTTAACATCTTCCAAGTCTTCAAGTCCATCGTCCATCTTCAAGTTTATACTGCCTGTAATTAAATTATAATATTTCTCCCTTAAGTGTAAACAAATTTGAAAATATTGCAGTTGACCCGTTTCTGCAATAAAATACGTTTTATAATGTAGAAACATATATTTTTAATGGTAATTTCCTAATATTTTTGTGGCATTATGATATTTAACGAACAAGACCCTCTTATAAACTATATATATTTTATTTTCTTTGTTTGATCACAGAATAAAGCAAAAAAATCCGTGTTTTCATTAAAATACAATAATAGTATATTGTAATAAGAGTGCGGAAAGGGCTTCATTGCAAAACGAGTATGAAAGTTTTCATACGAGTTTTGCAATGGCCATTTCCGCACGAGTGTTACATACTATTTTTTCTACGAAAGTGTAGAAAACTAAAGATTAATGTAAATTTAATCATTAATTTAAAATAAATGTCATTGTCATTAATTTAAACGTCAGAAAATTTATAAATCGCTTGTCACCAAATCGAGACTCGAAATTTATACATTAATACTGGAAGTAGAAGAATATCAATAATGGATTCCGATAGTGACGATATAACAAACACTCCGCCGGAACTTGCGGCCATTGCATCCACAGTTTCGTCCGATTTATTGCCTCAAAAATCAAAAGAGAGGTATTGGAGTGCGGAAAGTGAGTGCGGAAAGTACTTTTTGAACTCACCGCCTCGAAAGTGACATTTGACGCACTCTATTGACAACCGGAAATCCGTATTTCCCGGTCTAGTAGACCGGGAAAACGGCAAAAAAACACTGTCATAAATAAATCAATACATAATTATTTATTGTGAACGATCTACATCGACTTAAGCAGGGTTATTATTGTACACATTTATCGTACAATTAGTACAATTTGAAATGCAAATTCCCGAACTTTCCACCGCATCGGGTTTAGATATAGTGTGCGACACATTAAGAGTTTCAGAGATTGTATAGTTTTCAACTTGAGATGAAGGTCCCGGAGCTGGTTGCATCAATCTTTCAGCTACGTTAATTTTACTCTGCACAGAGTCATCGACGTAACCTTCGGCCACGCTTGAAGATCTCCAACCGCCAAATTTTTTAAGAGTCAGTAAATCGCCACCGTTGTTTGCAAGTAAAGTAGCTGAACTTCTTCGAAAGCAATGACCAGTGTAGGCCTGTGGAGCCTCTAGCTGTAGGTACTGTGCCACAGAGCAAGGTATTTTGCCAATTGTATTAAGACCAATAGGTGAATTAATACATTTCCCATTTCTGTAGGTCAAAAAGAAACGTTTATTTGTCCCTACTCTTAAATTTTTGTATTTTAACAATAAATTTATCCATTCTGGATTGATCACCACAAAACGTCGAAAAATATTAGTTTTGGTCTCTGGTACATTAACAAGTACCATTTCATGTTTAAACTCGATATGATCAATTAACATTTTACATAATTCATCGCGGCGACAAGCGCCAGAAATGCCCAATATTACTACTGCCTGTAAAACATATTATAGAATAATAGAATAATATCGATTAATGAAACATATTGTGTACGTACCTTCATTAACAGAAATGAGTTATCAGGGGCTTCATGAATAAATTTGTCAATTTCATGACTTTCTAATACCTTGGATTTTTTCGGTTTCAGGTTATACGTTTCTTTTTTGAGAAATGCGTAAAATTTCGTAAATTTGGAAATATCTACGTTATTGTGTATTAGTAGACAGGACTTTAGCATAGAGTAAGTGGACCATAGCGACTTTTTGCTTGAAAAGGTTTGAAAATATGCCAGCAAACAATTTTCTGAATAAGTCCGTATTTTGTTAGACCTGCACCAATCCATAAATTTCAAGTATACCAACTCGTACCTTCGTTTGGATTTATCCGGCAATAAATTATTAATTGCCGTATTAGCGGCATTGCGGATTTCCGGAGGTGTACAACTACTTATATCCGAATCGGAAGACATTTTATTAGAAACTGAGACTTTAAACGACAGGCTTTAAAAAATCAACTATCAAAGTAACAATCATTGTTTTGCTATACAGCCATGGCTTGCTTTATTTCATATTTTGAAACGGAATGAAAATTATTTGAGTTTATGCTGATCATTATGTTCGTTTCAAAAAAAAATGTACAAACCACTTGCGGGAATCATTTTCCCGCATTCACGCAGATGAAGCATTCGCTCCCTTCGGTCGCTCATGCTTCAAAATTGCGTTCATGCGGGAAAATTGTGTTCCCGCACTTGGTTTGTAAATAACTATTCTGCACTCCTTGTAACAAATATCAACTTTCAAGGTTAAATTTTATGACAGAAAACGTGTCTTTCAACACTTTCGTAGAAAAAGAAATTTAAACTAATTTTCTGATTTGTTAAATACACCAAACTACTAAGCAATGGTAAGTAATGGTAAACCAATGGTAATTGTTAGCAAGGTATTATACAAAATACCACAGGACTTTTACTGCAGAAATTTAAATTAACTGCAGAAACACGCTATGTGATGCCGCCTGATAGGTTTCTGCACTAAACGCGATATTCATTGTAAATTATATCCCATAAAACGGAATGGCAGCTAGAGTTATTTTGCAGAAAAATATGCCCTGACAATAGGAGATACTACTTCCGCAAAAAAAGAAGAATTCATAAAAATTGCTGTTGACCAGTTTCTGAAATAAGCGATTCAATTATGAAATTACAAATCCGCTCACCATAACCCAAGAAAAAAATATATAAGATTTTGTTAGTTGTTTTCGTAAAAAAAAGTAAAAATGCCTCTTCAAAACGAACAGAATAAAAATTTATAAACTATACAATAATTCATGCATACGTTTTAATCCCTGAGGGAAATTAACAATCACCAGAAGATATAGTAGTTAAAATCATTTATAGGTGCACTTCCGAACGATCAAATATATTTATTTGGGTAAATGCAATTTTATTTATTACAGCTGACATATGTTGAAAGCGCGGCACCAATATAATAACCAAATCTTGTCCCAGGTGTCATCGAAATTGCTCAATACTATTCGATAATATTTTATATTGTTATAATACATTAATGAATGTTTTTATCTTGAATTCAATGTTTCCTTAGACTGAGGAGGAACACTACATAAAAACAAGATTAAATGATTACCGAATATATTGAGTATGTTATATACGATAAATATTAATTTTATAATAAAATCGGTATATTTTTAACCTTTTTTTAATTACTATTTTAAATAGATGGTCAGTATTTATATTGAAATATTCTATATAATATACAGGGTGATTCTTTAATATTGCGAAAAACTTTAAGAAACGATTCCTTGTCAAGAAATAAGAGGAGTCTTTTATATAGGGTGTTTACTTACTCCTTAAAAAAGGTAGGCTTGCATACGTCAAATACAATTAAGCAAAAAAAACAAAAGGAGACAATTGGATTATTCAATTATTTCATTAAATATTTCTCCAATTTCAATACAAGCTTCTATTCTGCGAAGCATTGATCGGCGAAAAAGTTAAAAAATGTTCGGAGTATTCCGAATTGCTCTCACAATAGACTAACATGCTATTCCGCAGTCCTCCGCGTTTTCAATTGGAGTCATATAAACCAATTGTTTAAAATGTTCACACAGAAAGAAATCCAGTGGATTTTAGTCTGGTGACCGTTTTAGTGTGTAGTTATACATTTTAATGCGAAACAGTTTTATCAAGTGAGACGTCAAATTTGACTTATACCAACTTACTTTATATAAAAGACCCCTCTTATTTATTGACAGGGAATCGTTTCTTAAAGTTTTTCGCAATATTTAAGAATCACCCTGTATAATATAATATGGTCCTAACATCCTATGATATCCCAATACAACCTTTATCCCATTGGGATAAAGGGGATAACCAGAGGATAACCAAGGGTTGGCATAATCAGGGGTTATCCCAACCCTTTACATAACATGTACATTGTCCAACAACTAATTATACGAACTAACGAAAATCCCACCAATATCCCAAACACACGAGAAATAATGACAAAAATTCCACTACTACGGTTTTCCACACTAACCAGGATATTATCGGCAGCATATACAAAAAAAGGCATACAAGACATAGTAAGACAAGACATCCGAACAAAACAGTTTAGGAATATATGTAAGACATCGACGGACGATAGATTTTGGTAATAATGTACTGTAAAACTATGTAATATAATATGTAGGTAATTAATAATAATAAGTAAGAACTGTAATGCGGAAAGCCTCACGGCTGACAGCCTAATAAACGTTGACTTCTCTCTATATATTCTTTCCAAAAGTTGCAAGAACATTTTTTTCAAGCAGAAATAAATTAACTTCAGTCAAATAATGTTCATATTAAATTATTTATTCTAAAAATAACAGCAATCTGACAGTAATGTAAATCTGATTAATTCAGTTACCTTCTCTTTAATTTGTGACAATCACACTTTTAGATACAGACCCAGCAATAGTTGATCCTTACATCATTCATTAATGTTAATTTTGCTATATCTGGTAGTCACTGAGACACACTGTATACCCAATTCTAACCAAACCTAGCTTCCGCTAAACTAACCTAATCTTACTTAACCTGGTCTAATCAAAATACCAGAATTGTTCGGACCACATTCGACTTGATACTGACAATATACTTAGTATATTTTATACTATTTATGCCAGCTCTGAATTTCTTATAAAAGTTTAATTTGTAAAATTTAATTTCGTCGCGTATTAGGATTATTCAAAAATACACTCAGATGCAAAAAATCCGGGTCATTGGGTTATTGTTTGTAAAAGAACCATTTTTTTTAAATTTTGATGTTGGTATAGTCCTTAGAATTAAAATTTTTAGTGTTTTACAATCAAAGAGACCGTCAGGATGTAGAAAGGAGCAACATATGGTACTTATTATTTATTTAATGAACATTAATAAGCGAAAACGATAATGTACGTATACACGAAAGAAAATGCATTTCTGCAATATAAACTTAACAAAGATTTATAATGAAAATGACAGTTAATCGAAAACAAACAAGTCAAAACCTAGTAACCCTGTCTCTTTGATTGTATAACACTAAAACTTCCATTCTAAGGACTATACCAACATCAAAATTTAAAAAAATGGGTTTTATGCAAACAACGACCCAATGACCCGTTTTTTGCATCTGAGTGTATTTAATATGTCTCGTGATTTATATTATTTCCAAAATTATAACTAACATTCAACATGTTAATTACATGTTATGCTGGTTTATCTATTTATTATCCCTAAGGGATTCGTGGCCCATAGCAAGGCGGCTTTAAACGTTTGTTTATCTATATCATAATTAGTATTGTCATATTGTCGTGTACCCATGTTTCAGTTAAGTGTATAATTGACTGATTGTTATCTAGTACTACTCGTTGAGTGCACTAATTTTAAATTGAATTAATATTGCTTGTGTTAATCTATATGATAGGTTTTTACAGAGAGTTTTTTTATCTTGTTCTTCTGAAACTATGGTCGCGAATATCTGATCTATGATGGGTAATTTTTATGTGTTCAATCGATGGTGTACGACTAAATATAAATGTCTTTGATCACTTTAAGGATAATTGAAATGTTTACAGTAAATAGAAACAGTTTCCTGGGATTATTCTTCTCTACGTTCTGTAGTTTATATAGAACATTCTGAACTGTTGTTCTATTTCTAGTGATTCAATTTGTTTCTATTTTAACTATGTTACATTTTCTTTTAGATGCAATAATAAATAAACAACCAAATAATCTCACAGGCCTCGAATACATATTACGTACTTACTTAAAATTCAAAAATAGTATAATAGGTTTCCACATTTAAATACCTACTACAATGTTATTAGGCACAGTATATAAATGACTAAAAAACAGTCAACCTGGAATAGTTGTACGGGGGGATATGAATAAAATATCATATTATGTATTCAGTATTTTTAATATTCACTGAAACGTCGATAGCTATAGGCGTTTTATTAGTTCTACCATATGACGAAAACACATAATTCAGTTAGTAGCTCACAAGACCCAAATCGGATTAACTACGTTGTGGAATTTTATCTCTTAGCTCCCAGTATTTCGCGATAAACGGAAACAATGCATTAGTGCCTAATCTAATCGTGCTAAATTAGTGGCATTCGGCACGGGAGCTGATGTAGTTGTGTATGTGCTATTACGAGATGCAGAAGAGCTTGTTTGACATATTAGACGCGGATAGAAAGAAAAATGTGCCACGGTAAAAAAAAACAATATCAGAATGTTGACTTATATTATCTACTACGTGCAACTAATTATATGCACGTAATAATAATGAAGTAAACATTTAAACTTGTATACAATGTACTAACTAACTTACATGTAGATATATTCATGTAATCTTAACATCAGCAGTAAATAAATTTAATATAAATTTCAACATTAATTACGGCCATATGATTTAGGCCAAATGTCATATTCAGTAAAAATATCTGCGTACTTTTTTTATAGATTTGGTCGTGACTACTACGTACGGGAAGCTGCGAAATCTGCTGGCGCCCGGAAGCAAGCCTCTGTAGAAGACGAGGTAAGTCTGCCATGTAATTTGAAGAATTTGGAGAAGATGTGCACCTACAATAGCCTTCCGAGAAGATTGTACAGTGCCAAAAATTCCAGCAGGCATTTCGCTAAGAATCCCCTAATGAATTTCATAGACGACAGAACAACGTAGATAGCGCGTCCGCCCTTCACAAACCTCATTTAACTAACCGTAGCCCAGTATTGAATATGTATATAGAAACAATATTATAGTTTTATTTAAAAGTGTTGCATGGTGTCTTGTCTGTATAGAAATTGAGTATTGTTGTTATTGTCCAAATAAATAATTTGTAATTTAAAACAAAAAATTCTCTTGTGTGAGAAATCCAATTGAAAATCCAGTGAAGTGGGTAAGTTTTTTGGTGCTATTTATATACTAAATTTACCAAAAGAATAGAAATGTGTGGGCAGACGCAATACTAATAATACTCAATGCTTTTTTATTTGATGCTTGTTATTTCGAGGTGTATGGGTTTTTGCATAACTTGACCTAGCTCTAATGCTATGTTTCCATTTAGATTACTAATGATCAACACATTCCCGAAGGAGACCCTCTTATATTAGAAAATAAAGCAACAGACGTGAGCGACATTCAAGAACCAGTGATTGAACCGAAACTAATCAAAGAAGATACCGTAATATTTAAAGCCGTACCTGCCATTGTCCACGAAAATGATGAATCTTCCTTGGAGCCATCAACACCCACCAGACCTAATATTTTGGATTTATCGAGCGATTCAGATTATAGCATGGAGAGAACGTATAACTTGGAAACAGGCAAGGTTATTAGAACACCAGGCCAGTTTCCGATGGAAGTTCAATCTCCATCCAAAAGTCCAGAAGGTATTAAATATCTTCCCAAGGATTTCGACGTAGACGAAAATCATAACAAATTAAGAATTAAGAACAACAGAATGAAATTTTTGAGATCACTAACATCTGAAGACGAAGATATTTTTGATGACTCCCATGTAATTGCAGAAAATGATAGAAATTCATCCTCGCAAATGGAAAGTTTTGAGGAAATTACGCCACCATTAGTCAACCATTTTAAATTAGTAGAAGAAATAGCTAACGAAACATCAGATCAGTACGATCATGCTCCAATTAGTCCACCAGCGGAATACAAAACTAAACAAACCGAATGTGAGCAGCAAACCATTTCAATTTCCAGCAGCGAAGAAACGCCGAATTCACTAGAAGATCAAACAAAAATAAAATTAATTAATGAGCCCGCGCTCGCACTCAATACCACGTCTGAACAGAATGATAACAAGGATACGTCTATTACAAACAATGCCATCCCAAAAGAGACCCCTGATGTTAATTCTCTCGTAAAGGGTCGCGAATCACCTTGCACAACACCCGAAGAACCAATTTCCATAAATAGCCATTCAAGTCCAAAAGATTTCAGTTTAACGTTCTCAGAGGTGTCAGAGCCTGAAGTAGAAATTGCAGATTTAAAGGAGAAACGAATGGTAAAGAGTCGACTAGGAGAATTCTCTAAGTCGGTCGCAACGCTTCCTGGACCCGATAAATCTGAACAGCTAGCTGCATCTTCTTGTAACGACGTTCATATTACTGAATCTGAGAATGTGGAAGAAGACCTGCCATCAGTTAAGGCTCTTTCGAAAATTTTTGACTCTGTAAGTTTTCCAGTAATATTTTATAGCTTTAGTGTATTACTGAATCTGCTTTAATTGTGTTTCAGTATGTAAGAAATAATGAAGGAGTGGTCAATAATTTTAAAAATATACGTCGATATTTTTGTATTATATTGCACATACTTGATTATTATTGAACGAATAAAATTCGTTAATTAAAACAAACACTTTTCTTTGTTTATATCACACAGTTTATTAAAATTATTGACTATAGTTTCGATCACATTCTGATGACTATCAAACTTAGAGTAAAATAAAATACAAATAAAACACCTATTTATACATGTCTGGTCGTTAATGACCGGACATTCGGGATTTCGCTTAGCCTTTTGAATTTCGAGGGACTCAAGTAGGGTCCATCTTAAGACCTTTCTCGACGAACTTTGGCACGTATTATCTTTTGCATGGACATATATGCTTTTGCATGGACGCTCCTTGATTGTATTTGAGTATCTGGAGTAATTTTTGAAACTGTAAACTTTTAATTGAACATTGAAACATTTTGAATTGAACAAAGTGAAAAATGAAAACATCAGATTATAATATCTTTGTTTTTATGAATTATCACACATTTCGAAAATTAGTTGTAATTTACTTAAAAATCACACACGGCTTTATGCCATATTAGAAAAATGTGTGTGCATATTTTTATGTGTATGCAATAAAGCAAAACAATGTCATACATGTCAAAATGATTTTTACGCATATGAAATAAATAACTTGGAGTGTCATGTTTTGCATATTTTATATTATATTTTATTAAATGTGACACATTAAAATATATTCAGAAAAGTTAAAATTACTATACTTCTTACATGCACATTTTCACAGCCCTGTTTATCTGCTTCATTCCGAAATATTAATTTTTATCACATATTAGATTCTTTCCAAAATGTTATACATGTTAACATAATTATTGCAGAACATGTTTAGCTGTTTAAAAAACTCTTTTTTGTGTATTTTTGAGTTGGAAAAAAGTTGCAGTCAATGTATGCTGCTCACATTAGATTAATTTTATGTTGTTTCAGTAATGATTTTATTAACAACATATATTTGATTTCAGACTTCTGCTGGTAAGAAAGAGCAAGTGTACAGTCTAACCGCCAGGAGTATCCCAAGACAGTTTAGGCAGGAGCTCAAAAGGGAACCCACGCCTATTCTGCGAGGTTAGTTGCACAAATATTAAATGTTATTCTAGTGGGAGTATAACTCATACCTAAAATAGTGAAGTAAAACGATATAACAATGTGGCTTTTATAGTTACTTTTATACTATGCCTACAAAGAAATGTCGGCAATTGAAACAATTTCCAGCCCCACACAGCGATCGTAACGCCGATGACCGCATACGAAAAAATAATTATATGTCACGACGACACCCGAACCGTTGCGATCGTCTTATTTATTGGTTGAATAACTTGCAAACAATGGGCACGATTTGTCCACTCACAAACAATTTCTAGTTAGCCGCTAATAAAGACAAAACCCGAAGTGTCAGGTGTCCCAGTAGAAGTACAGTCATGCTCACATAAATGTAGTACAAGAAATTAGGTTACAATAGCAATTTTATATACCAATATCAAAATTTGTGTACTAGATTTATGTGAGCATGACTGCACATAGTTTCGCAGTGGTGTTCGAAAAATTATCTAAATAAATATAGGTATTTAAACAGTACATTAAGCTTCATATGTATTCTGCTTTAGTATATAATTCAATCATTTATATTCCTTTCCTAAATATAATTCGTGGTGTTCTCAAAAATCGCAAATGATTTTAAAAATACTACGAATTTCAATCCGAAGAGTCCGAAGGACGAGGTACATTTTCCAAAGATTGAAATCCCAAGAAGAAAATTCTTTGGAAAATCATTTTCGTCGTTGGGTTTAAAATTCGTAGTATTTATAAAATAATTATCGATGATGAGAACACCACTTATTATATTACGAAAAATATGCGTTCTGATTACTTATGTACTGATTCTGTAAAACAAGAGAAATCTATAAAAATAACTGTTGGCGGGTTACTGAAATATACAATTCAATATACAAGTCATTGTTGCGACTTATTTATCAATTCTCGATAGATTTCTGTTAGAAATGTGTTTACTTGATTGTAGCTTATTCTACTTACTAAAACATTACATATTAATAATTTCATTAAACTTACTTATTAGTACTCTCTAACGTTTTGTTGATAACTACCTATAGGACACTATTAGATAATGTTATTTTGATTGGATATTTTCGCACTCATGACTATAAATAGACGAATTTGATTGGATTTCTATTTGTATAAGTGAAACATTTTCTTTTTAAGTACATAGAAGAAAAAATCATTTTTGAAAAGCAAACAATTCTAGTTTTATAGATATAGCAAACTATGAACTCCATAAAAAATGCAGTTGTTACTCAACCTCGATGGCAACTGTTAAAAATCGGAATACACCTCTATATTCGTATTGAAAATATTCCTTTACCCCAAGAAAGTTCAAATTAAATTCATGTTTGTTCAACAGGGCCTATAACTTTACCTTTACCTTTTATTATTGAGGATTATTTCACAACTTATGTTAGTAATAATCCACATGATTAGTTCGTTTTTTCGCAATCCATGCATTAAATAAGTTGCCTCCAACTATAATAAATATTCATATATTTATATTTGAAATGTCTCCTTTCTACAATAAGTAAGTAACATTTGACATCCAGGGATAGTTGCAGTCCATCCAAACATTAAAATTTTAAATAAAAACTGTTATACAGAAATCTAGCAACTGGGAGATTCTCATGGTCGTCACTAGACTTATGCTCTTAAAAATCCCAAAATATGCATTCAAATATTCTCTATGCACTATGCTATGCTACATGCACTAAAAATGCTTCATCTAAATCCTGCGGAAGGGTGTGGTGGTACCCTTCAAAAGTAAAATGCTTCTTTCGGTTTTGAAGTCTTCGAATTCCTTCACAAAATTACTAGGGCCGTAACTATAGTCCGTACTTCAGCATGAGTTCGACTCAAGTCGTATATTTGGTTGCGTTTGGTGCATAAACTTTTATGGAAAACACGCAACCAAATACTCGACTTCGTACTCATGCTTAAGTACGGACTATAGATATAGGCCTTAGTTCAGAACTTTTGAACCTTTTGTCCTTCGGCATGTTGATATTTTTTTATATATTTACTTGTGATGTGTACAAAACCAAGTGCAAGTGGCAACTGAAGGTATAATAACAACTCAAACAAAAATGCTCCTGGGGACTCTCAGGAGCATTTTATAAGTCATATAAGTCCTTTTCTTGAATTTCTTAATTGTAAAAATCTTAGGTCGTCTTTTATTCAAATTTTACATTATTTGGCTCTATAAAACCATAAGGTGTCGAAATATTTATTCTAGATGCTAAAAATTTACAAGAAAGTGCCAAATAAATACCGAACTATGCACTGTACAGCCTTAACTTACTGTACAACAGATCCCACGACTTCAGTCACTTACACCGTAGACTTCATTGAATTTTATTATACTTTCCATAGCTCCCATAGATATTCTAATTCAGTAGGGAAAAGTGAAAAATCTGAGTTTTGAAAAAATGCAATTTAGTTTCGGTTCCTTCTCATAAAATTACAATTTTGCATTAAGTTCACTTTTTTTTAAGTTGAATGAATTGTTTATAACATATTTCAATTTTGCATCATTTTCTGACTAAATTCTAGGAAACTACAACATTTTGAAGTATTTTCCTACTGCTAGCTGTCCAAGACCTAGTACATGGATGATTTAAGATTTGTATCAATAACTGCTAAAAGATTAATGTGTCCAAATTTACTAAGTGATAGTATAATCTTTTGATGCACACAACTAATTTGATGTTTCTCCATTTTAACGAATAACAAAATTATTTTACGTGTGAAATAAACATGAATTCTTGTTACAGAAGATTCCAAGGAAGTCATCTCATCCGAGCCATCACCTGATGAAAAAACGTTGCCATTCCCCAAAGCGAAGAGCAAAATTGCGTTCTTCGAGAAACTTAAGATGTAATAATTCACTTATTTAAAATAGTATAAGACATATTTTAGTTACCAAAGAACAAAGATATTGAATGCAAAACAGTACTAGCAATGTTACTTAAACTTAATATATTTTATTTGTACATAATTATTTTTATAAATGTATTATAAATATTTAAGAGAAGTGTATGCCCTCCTTGTTGAATGCATGTAATAATCTGGAAAATAAAATAAATGGTTAATAAGCAAATCTAATGTTAATAGGAATTGTTTTTACATACATATAAATTTGAGCTAAATGTTAAGATAATTCAAAACATAATTAACCGCCAATTATATTTAGAATTCTGTACCTTGTGTCTTGCCATATTACACAGCGATGTTTATCACATCTCAGCCAACCTACATACTTGCACAAGCTGATATTATTACACATAAATGGCATATTTAGATATGCCGTAATATGGCCAAATATTACAACAACAAAAAAATTATTTGTGTAGTATTATTATAAATAAAGATATTTAAAGTCTGCAACATTATTATCAGCGATTTTTGTAACAAAATAATGCTCTCTTTTAATCCAAGGCACAAACATCATATACTTACACCATGAAATCATCGGTATCCATTGTCCTTGCCCGCTTTTGATCAGCTTCCACCGATGTTAAAATTTCTTCAATTTTACTTTTAACATTAAATTCTGCGGGTAGGTCCTTAAATGGTAAATTTGAAACAACTGTTGGCAATCTAGTGAGGACATTACCTTATTATTTAGGCTACAGTGTAGTTTGTAATTTTTTTCCAATGTTGCTAAGACAGAAGTTTGTCTAAAAGCTGCACCCAGTGTCTTATTTTTTCTTGTGAATGCTATTCTTGTCAAACCATCCCATTCAGTGTACGGAATTGGTGGCGGTGGATTTCTAGGTTCAATCCTCACAACTGATGATTCCACCTTAGGAGGAGGTCTGAAATTATTCTTCCCCACCTAAAATATAACTTATAATAAAATACAAATTCATATTCACATTAGAAGGCGCTCCAGTGTCATTGCCTTTCCAATTACCAAGTCCTAGTTTGATAAGATTTCATAATATTTAGAAAATATCATAAAAGAAGAATACACTTATGTATATATAATGTGCCTCATTGTACAATAAAATATTACAAATAAAAATATTATAAAATGCTTTGCAAGGTTAAAGATTTCAATACGAGTTTAATCTTTTCAGACAATTTGATGTTAACAATTTATAGTAATGTAATTTTGGCATTGAAGAATTTATAATATATTTGTCTTACTTACTTTCATTAACATATCAACCCTGGCAAGTAACTGTGTATTCACCGACAATCGACAATATAATTTGTCACCAGGTTTGGCAACTAACCTTTGAGCAAATTCTCTTTGAAACATAAGAACAGCACATCGGAAGAATGGTCTATGTAATAATAGCTTGAAAACTAAGGGGGAAGAAATCTGATAAGGCACATTTGCTACACAAAGGTCGAAGAACGGCAAGTCTGTTTTCAAGATGTCACCAATCATTATGTGCAGTTTTTGTTGGTAAGGTGTACCCTGCACTCTCTTTTGAAGTTCCGCTACCAATCTACAATATTATTCGACAATAAGAAAATGTTAATTCACATGTATTAGTATTATTTTGCAAGTACAAATTCTAAACGACACATAACAAATGCAATGATAAGATAAATAAAACACTTTGTTTGTCTATATATTATATTTAAGAGCTTTTCTTATATGTACATGAAGAGTAGAGAAAATTATATGCTGTGGATATAAAATTTATATTGTATATTTACTCAGGGAGTATTTGCACCATAAAATATAAATATTTACCTTGTATCAATTTCACAAGCAACCACTTTTTTCACCTGCTCCAATAGTTTTATTGTCATATTTCCCGTGCCAGGACCAATTTCTAGAACCACATCGGTAGGTCTTATCGCAGCCTTTTCCAGCATAGAAGTTATAATCATCGGATTTTTTAGAATGTGCTGACCAAAGTCCTTATTGAACAAAATACCTGCAAATCAAAATAGAATCACTAAAAGTAGAGTAATATGCTACAAAAGTGCGATAGGAATAGGAGCATACCACATTCATTAATAAGGTGAATTTAAGATCACAAGAAATTAAACGTTTGTATTTCCACTTGAGGAGTTCTATGTAGGAGAGGCTCATAAAGGGTAAACCAATAGAACAACGATACTCAATCGCGGTCCATCAAGCTTTTCCGAGTAGCCCGGTAAAGACAGCAAAAATGTGGATAAGTAAATTATTTCGTAGTTTGCTGGAATCATCTATTCTTTGGCCGAGTATTTGAGGTATTTGACGAGTTATCGAAATATGTTGTGGCCTATGTGAAGTAGCTGTCATGTATATGTGGTACAAGAACAAAAAGGTGAGTACGGAATACAACCAAAAGAGCGAAAAATACTTTCTCTCTAAAAGTCGTCTATACAGGCATAGACAGCTGTTACATAAATTGAACTTGCAGCATGTCTGGGAACTCAAATAGAAACAGAAGTAGAATTTTATACTCTGGTTTCTCTTCAAAGCGAATAAATCTTTCGCCTTTTAGAAGTAGAATTTTATAGTTTAAAACTTTAATTTCAATGATACATTATATATCAAGTGCATAATAAATGGAAGGAAAACTTGACTAACCTGATAATAGGAGCTAAAACGGTCACGCAAAACGCATTAACACATAGAATCTGTTTTACATGATCTAGGTTAGGGTATTAAAGAACGATAATTTTCTATTAAACTTATAAATACGTATAGTTACCTTGCTTAGCCACCTCATTATGTACACGAGACTTTTTCTCAGGCTTTATTTTCGGCATTCTTGATAATTGTGTATTTATTCAGCACTATTTTGAAATATGGTAAAATGTATACAAAAGCACGTGCCTAATGACAGCATAAATGACAGCCATGCTGTGTTGCCGGATGACCAAAAATCCTTTTTAAGCAGTATTATTTTTCTTATATTGGCCATATGTGAGCTCGCTAGATGGCGCAGTTTTCAAAACAACCATAACTAATCGAATGAAAAGTGTGGAGACAACTGTTAGCAAAAGTATGCATATAAGATTTGTAGAAGAATTAGGACTGTATTCGGATGTACCATCGTGATCTTAACAAACAATCACATCGAAAGTGTACATACAGACTACGATTAAAAAAAAAAAAGTGGGTAATATTAATATTGACAGTATTTGTCCACCTATAAAACGAATTGTTTCACGAATTTTGTTCTTAGCTCGAAAGACGGTACTCGTACTAACACATACTTCAGTTGTAATTGCTAGAGTGGTTGTAACAGATACATTTTTTTAAATCTAGATACAGATATAGATACTTCAGAAAAAACTGTATCTAGATACAACTTTAGGTACTCAAGCAAGAATGTATCTAGATATGTATCTAGACACAGTATCTAGATACATGTATCTAGATACATTACAACACTGGATTCCATATTACAATCGCGTTTGAATTATTGCTTTCTGTAGTGCATTTAATTGTGGCATTTTAATTTGGCTTCATCAAAATGACATTAATGTAAATATGAGAGTTCGTTTTGAGCACGCATCAATCGGCTGACATTTTGGAGCAGGGCTCCGACAGGCTTATGGGGGAAAAGGAGACGAGTTATAGTGAGGTAGAGCATTATCAGAGGCGCTGATGTTCACATTTCAAATTTGCCGCGTTCTTCGTACCAAGTTGCCATCGCGCGCATTTATTATTTCCATTGTTTATAAATAACCCTGTCGTATAATTTATTTGTTTGCATTTTTGTGCAAATAATATATAATTATTGTGTCTTCCTACATTTGTATTCACTACTGCGTTGTGAAAATGTAATCTCGTCTTTGTTAAGATGCCCAGTGAAAAGTTTAAACTCAAAAACTATAGGTAAGTACAATGAGCATTTAAATGCATTGTTACTGTTGTCGTGTATTATATATAGATGCCACGAACCAGATTCCTGTGCGATGTGCCTGGGTGTAGAAGGAATAATTCTAAGGACCTTTCTGCCAGACTACATACTATTCCGAAAGAAGGAGAACGTCAGAAGCTATGGATAAATTTGCTCGGCTTACGTCAATTAATGGAGAAAAGTACATCCACAATACATAATTATCATATGTGAGATGCTCATTTTGAAACTTCGCAGTACTGCACACCCATGCGTCTAAAATTTAACCGAAATGCAATTCCGTCAATATTTCTAAATTCAATTTCAAACGATAATAACCATAATGAAGGGTTGATTGCACAATCCATTGCAGTGCTTGAATCAACAAACCAATCGAAAGTGAAGCAGCCTTCGTCATCTGACAATGTTGGCAATGAACAATGTAAGTTTGCATATATCGATTTTGTAACTACACTTTTGTATTTGACAATGTAATTCAATTTTAGGCTCTGAAGATGCACCAACTGAGGTGCGAAATGTTAGCACGAATACAGCAATAATTTGGACCTTGAGCAATTTTTAACTTGCATGCTCCCTACGTGAACAACCTGATTTGTATTTGGACTTCTCTCCCATTAAACCTTTACTTTTATACATAATTGTATTTATCATACTTTTGTTATTGTGTATTTAAATGCATAATATATATTGTAAAATACATTATTGATTTACATAATAAATATTGCAAATAAAATTAAATTTAAATATGGGCGGCAATTTTTCTGTCGTTTAGTTAGGTAGAAGAAATTCAGATGGCGCTACAAACTCGTCTACTCAATTTAACATAGAGATGTCGCTTCTTTAGGTATATATTCTTTGTTTTGGTGTAGTCGTTTTGTACGATCATGATTGTACCAGTCATACTACAAAGTGCCAAACCACGAAGCAGAAGTGATTCAATTACTTCTTCTATATCTAGAAATGTATCTAGATACATATCTAGATACAAATTGGAATATGTATCTAGCTACAAATACAGATACATTTGAAAAGTATATAGATACTTCTACACTACTCAAAACAATTATCGCATAATCCAAAAAAACATGACTTTTTCATTTATTTTTTATATTTTTCAATTTATTATGTTAGTGGTTCAAAGAATAACAAAATTTAAGATAATGTTGATAAAATTTAAAGAAAATTAGGAACAGATATTTGAAGTTAACAAAATATACTCAAAATATCATAAAACAATTTTTTCAAAATTACTGGTATCTGTTTAGAATTATAGGTTTAATACTCGGTGTTCCCTCCTCTGGCTATTATTACTGCCCTACAACGCCTTTCCATGCTGAGAATTAAATTTTCCACTAGCTGCTGAGGAATGTTATTCCATTCTTCCACAAGTACTTCAGATAACTCGTTTAAAGTTTGTGGTACATTTAGCCTACTTCTTAGTCGTCTGCCAAGATTGTCCCACATGTGCTCTATAGGATTTAAGTCGGGTGATCTTGCTGGCCAGTCTATTGCTTCGATATTAACCCTCTGGAGATACTGTTGCACTATTTGTGCGGTGTGTGGGCGGGCATTGTCATGCATTAACAGAAAATCATGGCCAATGAATGGAGCAAAAGGCATGACATATTGTTCTAAAACATCTCGGATATACCTGTCTGCATTTAAAGTTCCGTTATGAAACACATGTAACTCTGTACGTGCTTGTGAGTTGATTGCTCCCCAAACCATGATTCCGCCCCCACCAAAGGCATCCAATTGGCGGATATTGCATTGGGAATATCGAGTCCCTGGAGTTCTCCACACTCTGTGACGTCGATCGTTGGATGAAAGAGTGAATCTCGACTCATCCGAGAACAAAATATTCACCCATTGCTGGTGAGTCCAAACCACATGTTCTCTTGCAAAAGCAAGTCGCCGTACTCGATGTTCCCTGGTTAAACGAGGGCCCGTTGCTGGACATCTAGCATTTAAATGGATTTCATGTAGTCGGTTTCTAACTGTTTGATCTGAAATTCTTGTATTGTGCACTCGGTGTAATGAGTCTTGTAAGAATCTAGCGGTAACTGTTCTATTTATGTTATGAAACGGTCATCTATTGGATTTGTGGCCCTTAGTCGTCCTTGTCCTCGGCGTCTGGAATATCCATGAGTTTCTCGGAAACGTTGGTACACCCTACTAATGGAGGATTGGGCCACATTTAAAATTTGAGCCACTCTCACTTGTGTCAGCCCTTCCCGGAGAAGAAGAACTGCAGATTGAGTTCCACCATCTGTTAAATGTCTTGTATTGCGTCTATTATTGTTTTCCATTATTTAATCGTAGTTTTAGAACACAGAACCGACGAAATTTCGAATTTAAAGTAGAACCGCACAGTTTGTTATTTGGACATTTAAAAGAAATTATTTTTCTAAACACTATCAAATTAAAGATTTTGATTATTAGTGCAACAATATTCTTAGAGAGATAAATGCACAAACTGTGTTTTGTTTTTCTTTCAATCTGAGGTTACTAAAATCCATTTCCATCAATATGCGTTAATTGTTTTGAGTAGTGTAGATACATTTCAGATAAATGAAAAACCAAACCAAAATTTGCTTTCTTTTTACATACGCACTTTACATGCAAAAGAAAACGCTGATAAATATTTAATAAAATGTGCAAAACTAAATTTATTTTTTATTGTCTGCTTATATTTATTGGTATACTCGCCCCGTACTGACAATGACTCATCGATCCATATTGCACGAATTCGACATACGTTTCTAATGTCATTTCATTCTATTACATTTAGCTTAAGCACACGAACCAGATACGTAATAGATACTCAAACTTAAATTAAATACGAGAAAATTAATAGAAGCCCCAAGGTAAAAATTTAAAAAAAATAATAATGCTCTCAAAATGAATCAATAACTAATTGCATGTAATTATCGTGAAATGCAGTGTTGTACCAGATACATTTTTTTGGTATCTAGATACAAATACAGATTCTTCTAGATACAAAAAAATGTATCCAGATACAACTTTAGGTACTCCAGCAATAATGTACCTAGATACGTATTTAGATTCTTGAAATTTATCTAGATACTGGATCTAGATACATAATAATAATAATAATACTAATACTAATAATAATAATAATAATAATAATAATAATAATAATAATAATAATAATAATAATAATAATTACGATAATAATAATAATAATAATAATAATAATAATAATAATAATAATAATAATAATAATAATAATAATAATAATATTAATATTAATATTTGGTGCTAATAACAAAGTTTTACACGAGTTTTTTACTTTTACATGTATCTAGATATATTACAACACTGGATTCCATATTACAATCGCGTTTGAATTATTGCCTTCTGAATTGCATTTAATTGTGGCATTTTTATATGATTTTATCAAAATTACATTAATATAAATATGAGAGTTCATTTTGAAGCACGCATCAATCGACTGAAATTTTGAGTGTATACGTTTTGTACGATCACGATTGTACCAGTCATACTACAAAGTGCCAAACCACAAAGCAGAAGTGATTCAATTACTTCTTCTATTGTGAATTTTTTAATAGTACAGATTAGTCAATAATCATATTGTTACAATAATATTTATGTAATTTATGTAAACATATGATTAAACTGTTCAATATGAAATACAATGAGCCCAGGAAGTAGTGTATTAAAAAAAATAAGAAATAGTTTTATAACAATAGCAAATAATAATCAAATATAACATTGGATAATAACTACCAAATTTTATTTTCATTTGTATATTCTTTACAGTTTTCTTTCTAGTTTGTGTTCAGATACTTTTTCCATTTTAGTTTCTTACTCCTTACTATTCTTTTATGACCTCGTTCTACCAATGTGTGTGCTTTCTATTACTTTTGCTTCTGTGTTTTCAATAGCTTTGTTTAGATGCTTCCATTATTGCTTGTTCAAATAGTTTCCTACTTTCTTCGGCATCATTTCCAGCCGGTCTTGGAAAATAAATGTTTAGTTTAGCTATATTCTTCTCTCTTATTCAGTTCCTTTAGTTTTCTACTCTTCCACAAGTTTTGTAGTTTCTGCGTTTGCTTCGTATTTATTTTCTTTTGTTTTTCTTTCTTAAGTTCCGCTACAAGTAGATGTTGATCATATGCTATTTCACTTCCCCGTTTTTGTTATCTACTCCTTTTAGTTTTCCACTCTTCCACAAGTTTTGTAGTATCTGCGTTTGCTTTGTAAGTATTTTCTTTTGCTATTTCTTTCTTAACTTCCGCTACAAGTAGATATTTATCATTTGCTATTTCACTTCCTCGTTTCATTCTAATATTGTAGACCTCTTTCTCTCGGCTTCTACCAACTAGAATGTGAATTACACATTTTCCGTTTGTGCTTTTTACTTCCATTGTGTATTTATAAATATCTCTTTGAGCAAATATTGTGTTTAGTATTTTAACTTTTAGTACTACAAGAAACCAATGTTTCCAATGTTATTTTTGGTTGGTTCTCCATGTTTACCCATTATACCTTTTAGTTCTTCTTTTATGTATCCAGCCCCTATACGTAAATATTGTTCTAAACTTTCATACTTGTACTTGTACTTTCTCCCAGAAATTGTTGAAGTTTTTGAAGAAGGCCCACATATGAATATTGTTTTAATAAGTTTTCAGCAGATCAAGTCAAAAAAAAAAATTGCTAAAAATTCAAAAAAATAGGAGCATATATTTTTTTTTTGGGAATCATCATGGTTTGCTGTTTATTCTTCATTAGAAATACAACCAAAAATTGATAAATTTTATTAACAGTTTTTATTTATAATATACAATAACAATCAGTAGTAATTTTTTCATGTTATTTCTTATCTACAGTATCTAATCCGCAACAAAGTTAAAATATAATCCATTATAATTTATTTATTTTCTAAGACCTTCAACGTTCCATCTGAGGCGGTAGCTGCTTCCCTTCACCTCCATTACTCTAGAAATTAATTTATATTTAATGAATAATTAGAACATTGTGTAATTTTGAAGGAATATGATAAACTGATATCGTAGATTATGAAAGCTTGACCCACGCATTTCATTGATGGGGTTATTAAAATTTTAACCTGCTCAACTTTATAGGCTTTACAAGCAGGCGGTGTTAATTATTATTGCATTACTATTTAAGGCACTATGTTGGTAAGTAAATAAAATGTGATTCACCGCAACCTGAACTATCGCATTTGTATTCTGCAATTTAAAGGCTATTCCAGGATCACCGAACACATACAGTAATAAAAGAAAGAAGGTGGGTTATGGTTGCGTAGACCAATCTATGCTGAAGTCTGATTACACTTTGTGCTTTGTATATCCGACTTTCTCAAACCAATCGCAAGCTGCTATTCAAACAATGCGGCTAAAAGTGGGTGTTTTAATACTATATCTGTTCGGCGGCCCAACTATAGTACATTCCTAAATACGAAACGGCAAATCTCCATCAAAAAAATGAGTTTCAGTATGTATTTTATATGGAGCAGTCGATTAGAGCTACTAGAGCACTGCTCCAAGATGTCTAGGGTCTTTTTGGATCTTAAATCCACATAAGATTGATCATTACTTTTTATCATTGATGCATCATATTGCTTGTTTAAAACATCGTGTAGCGTGCATAAAACAGGCTTTCAAAAACGCGCGTTTCCTGTAAAGGTTTCCATGGATACAAATGGAATGTATTGCCCACATTGTTGACGCCTTATAGCATGTAGACATTTTCTGCATGTAAGCAAGAATCATTCTTTCATCTACAGTTTTCACCTCCTGTTCGTCCATCCATTTTACCAATTTATCGTATTCCTTCTTATATGCCAATTCCGATTTTTGGGGAATTAAACGCCTCTCTGCTTCGGAGCTTAATTGATCAATGTTTCGTTGCATTTTCAACCAAAATCAAAACTGACGCCAAATTGAAAGATTGTTACATACGATATTCAACACTTTGACAACCAAGGCTAGAACGATTGCATAGTATCAGCCGCCATGTTAGCTAGTTATTTATTCAGTATCTTAGCAACGATACTAAAACTGTACGGCAAAATCGACGGCACATCAGATAGAAATTATAATTACAAATGTTTAGGCCAATTTACGGCATCAATGATAAAAAATAGCGTAAAGTATGCGTGGATATCTGGCCTTTCAAGCACTCACTCTATTCAAAAAACCTCCCCGCCTCCCCGCGCAGCGGGGAGCGACGGGTCGGTTTTTTGAAAAACGTTCGTGCTTGAAAGGCCTTGATATCCACTTATACTTTAATATACTAATTTCTAAACAGTAGTTCTCCCGTCACAAAATTTGGCCATTTACACACAGGGATATTTTAGTAAGTAAGTATACAGGGTGTCCAAGATAAGGATAAACAACACGGGGATTACAAAAAAATAACAAAAAGTTGCGCAATTTAGTGGTCAATAGTATTCTGTTGAGAAATCCAGAAAATTCCGCTTAGTTCCGGACATATTCGAAAAAACCCGAAATTTTCGATTTTGTTTATATATTTTGTTGAAGTTATTTGAAAATATATAAAGAAACATAACTCTCTGATTACTTTTTTAGCTCTACAAGACAGCATTTACAATTTTTAGTACAACGTTTCTTTTCGAAGAAACCGTCATGACCATTCTTTTTTCATATGGCCATCCATCCAAAAAGTATATCCTGTATTAGATAGCATTTCCTATTACGAATATAACGATTTTTTTCACAGTATATTCTCTCATGGTTTTATTCAAAAAAGGCTTGTCAAATCCGAAATCGCAAAATTTCGTATTTTTTTGAATATCACCGGAACTTTCTGGTTTTCTCAACAGTATAATATTGATCACTAAATTGTGCTATATTTTGTAAATTAACTGCCTTTGTAACTTTTGAGGTTTCTCAGATCCCCATGTTTTTCATCATTATCGTAGGCAACTTGTAGGTATACGATACATGTCATAACTAGTCCAATGAGGCTAAAATTAATTTCTGTGAAATTTCGATCGATTTTGCTTGGTGATAGTATGTATACTGCTAGTAGGGGAACATTACATTACTTATTCTGAACACGGCATTACGGTTTCACGGTGAGACTGAAACTTCCTGTTCACCGAGACTGTGTGGCCAAAATGATCTGGTAAGGTGCAATAGTCGATCAGGTCAATTAAAATAACGTTTCATTGAAAATGTCGCTTCCACCTCATCGATACAAAACCCGTCTTTACAAATGCGTTTACCTGAGCATTTAATTTTTATTGCTTTGGGAGGTATTCGTACGAGAGATGATAACTGTACGAGAAATCGATGCCAATAAGTCGCGATATTGCAAACGAGTGACCGGTTGTAGTAACGTTGCTATTTTTGATCACTCCAGATAAATGAACATATGAATTTGACTGGGTATTGATCCTATCCGTCACGGAATTTGATCGGCGAATGATCCTAAGAGCTGGTCAGGACCTACAAAGGGTTAAACCGCCATGTTGATACATATACCGTGATTTTTTTTAACTCTGAACATAGTCTATATAACGTAATATTCAATTAAAAAAACACAAGTTAACAATTTGCGAGTATTAGCTATGGAACCAATTATACCATAAACCTGCAAAATTATCTGTCGATCTAGCTGTCATTTAAGATCATTCAAGTAAAGTCAGGTAATTTTTGTGAAATTTATTATATGCCGTGCAAATCAGAGCTTAAGTAATGATCGTGAGGGTTTTCAGTCATTTATCCCGATAGCTAACTCCATCAATGCGAACAATTTTTAACATTATTTCAAAATTTAACAACCAAGGAGGCGCTGAGTATAAATACCATAAACGAATTATAACCAATAATTAATCAGGCAACATGAACAGGTAAGGAATGATACGTTATTGCAATAAATATACGAAATGGCCATCTTCACGTTCTAGATAATATGGCTATTGTAAAAACTTTGAACATCATTTCTAATGAAATTGGGATCTTGCTCATTATTGCTCAATTACTTGCTCAATTTACAATAATATTATTTATCATAATATTATTGTAAATTTTATTATTTAGATGCCCCCAAAGGAAAAGGTGATTTCGAACAAATCTGGTGACCCAAGCTGTTGGCCCAAATCTTCCTATCCAACACTCCGCAAAAATTTCATGTACTCGTAAATAACGTCGCATCATTGCAGTGGAATGTGGGGCTCCATCTTTTTGAAACCTGACATCATTGACATTCAAGTTTTGGATGTGTGGAATTATTTGTGTACGAAGTAAGACTATGAAGGAATTAGAATTTAAATTTCAGTCTATGTAAAATGGGCAAATTAACGTATTATTAATAACACCTGCCCACACATTAGCTCTACTGTTGTACTGAGTCCTTGTTAAATTTTGAAGGTGCGGATTAGTCCTTGACCAATCTCTGTAAGGAAAGGAATTTCATGGAAAGAGGATATGATAATTCAATAGAGACTAACTGATAATTTTGAGAATTTACTTCACCATCAAATATAAATAATGCTTCGTCAGCAAATACTATTTTTTTTAATATTTCTTCATTGTTATTTATTAAATTAAACATCACTATAACAAAATTTGTTCTTTCAATTTTGTCTTCATTAGTTAGTCGCTGGTAGTTTCCAAATTTGTAAGGTTTAGATTTAAATGTTTTAAAAACCTTTCAAATTGAAAACGACGAAACTCCAAATATGTTTTCTTCTGCATAGCAAAAGATGTTTAACAGTTTCCTGTGTTAAGAAATAGTTTGTTCTAATTCGTTTGTGGTGTTTATACCCAACGCATCTGTGGTTGGTAAAACTTGAAATAATGTTAAAAATTGTTCCCATTGATGGAATTGGTCTATCGGGCTAAGGAACTGAAAAAACGTCACGCATATTTCTTATGCTCTGACTTGCATGGCATAAATGCATCATTTGTATATTTTCTTCTGTTAAATACATTTGTATTTTAGCACAATAATAGTGCAAACAACTTGACAATTCTATTTATTTTGATTACCCATCAAAAAGTCATTTCGACGTTACCTTGGTCACTTAATAACATCCACGCATTGACCTGTGTTTTTTTTTAAATTGAACATAGGGATGTTGTATTGACTATGTTCAGAGTTAAAAAAATGTCACGGTATTTCGATACATGACATACTGTTTGTCACTTAGGCGTAGTCAGTTTTTATGGTTTTGCATGCTTTTTTTCTTCGAACATATTTTTTAAACACCCTGTATACATTACTATGGCGATGCTGTAATATGTTGTGACCTTTTTTTTAAACTAATGATGGATTTTAATTTTAATCTTTGGCCTATGATAACAACAACCAGAATGTAATAGCTGTTGTTGATCTGAATTCACAGATTACCTTATGGTTGTTTGAAATTGAAACGTGACAATACTCTATTTAAGTAGGAATCGAAAGTATACCGTTTGTGTATCTGAATCACTTATCTTATGAGAATGTATTTATAGAAAATAGAAGAACAATTTGTATCATTTTTAGCACTTACATTTTCTTGCATATAGGTGATGCACATAATTATGGCAAATGTCAGACATCAAATCAAATAAATAATCATTATGATTAATGTTGCACACTATTAGAAAGTAATATTTACCGTGACTAGGTAATCCTGAACTGCGGCAACCTTTTCGGCTCTTGCGATTATTCCTCGAGGAGGTGCATCTAAGTCGTGTACCATTTTGTAGACATCCGACCTCTGCAGATGATCGAGATTCTTTGCAGGTGGTTGATACTTTAGGAAGTTAATTCTGAGAAAAATTAAACTTGTTAGATGATACTTTACATCAAATTTCAAATTATTACTGCTATACCACAATCTCTACACCAATGACTTAAATAATGACGAAATGTCAATTTTGGTAATGTATAGTATAGTTTATAATAATTACGAAAATAAAATAAAATAATCATGGACGAATTGAGTCCATCGCATTGAACAGAAATTCAAAATTACATTTTACCTTGACAGTATCAATTTTTTTTAATTGATTTGAGATCTCGTTTGCTGCGATAGGTTTGCGAAAATTATAAGATAGAGGGGAAAATTAAACAATTTTTATAATGCCCTAGCGAGAATGTCGAAATGTCAATTTTGGTAATGTATTGTATAGTTTATAATAATTAGGGAAATAAAATAAAATAATCATGGGCGAATTGAGTCGATCGTATTGAACACAAAATCAAAATTATATTCCACATAGACCATATCAATTTTTTTTATTCATTTGTGATCTCGTTTGCTGCGATAGATTTGCGAAAATTATAAGAAAAAGGGGAAAACTAAACAATGTTTATAATTTCCTAGAGAGAATCGAAGATTCTCAATTCCTTCTCAATGCAACTAAATTTTTTAAACATATTGGTTTTATATGAACATAGACGTAAAACAGTCATTCAAACATCGAAATTATACCGAAATAGCACTAATGAGTAATGACACCATCCTTTGACAATGACAATAGATAAAATGGAGAATGCATGTGTGGCCAATTTTACGTGTTGCAGAATGATGTAAGAAGCATATGTTACTTTTACACTACGTCGCTAATATTTCATAACAAATTATCGTTGCAACAATACGAATAATTCATACGACATATGAGATAATACACATTAATGTACCTACGACTAAATATTAAAACAGTTAAACCGCAAAATCCTCGTAATAATTCCATAATATTGAACGAAGTCATGTGCGTAAGCATGAAGTAGAACTTCAGCTGAAATTACTTTGATTTGATGTTAGGTTTTCGATTGACAAGACAATATAATCGACTGAATCGATAACTGATAGATTGGTAATAACTTACAATATAAATTCGATTTAGCATTAAAAAAATATCGTATTGCCCGTTAGTCGGTATATTAATATGCTGTACATGATACCTTCTACTAAAATGTTTACTATAAATATTACGTGAGATTTTTTGAGTTCGTTAATGTTGATCACTTGTAAATACTTACTACGCCAATGTCTTCTTTTGTATTACTTTACTGGGCACCATGCAACAGTTGGACTCTCTGAAAATGTATCGCGCATGCAAGATTTTGTTCCGTTAGGGCCCTAAACTTGCCCTTGATAAGCAACGATTTCGTCAACAACATTGCCGAAATTATTGTCATCAATGGCTTAAGTGTATGCTACAATACCTATATATGGGCTGAGTAACCTTCGTCCACGGCCAAATTTGATTCCAATGGTTAACCTGAAAATAACACGCGCGTAAACTAAAGAATTAACACTTTTAATTACCCTATTGTTTTCCCAGTTATAACTTCATAATAAGAACTTATCGTCTGATCGATTTTATCATCGGATAATGTTGGTTGTCTGACAGATCTGACTGCATCGTCTGGTTCTGACCATTTCCTGCCACCGGGCAGGATAATCGGACGCTCAAGAGGTGCGGAAGGTCTGTGTGCCATTTGTTCCTAAAAAATGCCACAATGAAGTCCCAAACACTGCGGTTAGGACCCAATTAAAGGCAAAATGTGGACACGTGTTTGGTACGCGGCCAATTTGGACATCTATCAAATATCGTAATCCCATGTGTGAACGATAAAAATAATATCAAACAACTACCTTTTCTTTTTTATGACTCCGTTCCTCTTCTATACGCCTGACTTCTTCTTCCTCGTCGAGTTGCACTTGATTAATTTCTTCTGCTTCAATGCGAGATTCTTCCATTAGAAATTCTTCCAATTCAGATTCGATACGTACGTGTTCACTTTCCTCTTCGACAATACTTAGACCATCTGTGATATTTAATATAAATGTAACAAAGTATATAACAAGATTCATTCGATCGTACCTAAAGCAAGTAGCTCAGTAACTTCGTCTTCGGTTTCAGTATTATCTGCGTTGCTCAGCTCCTGAAAAATAACTGATAAGTGACATTGAAGGCTTAGGTATTATGTGCAGCATTTTTTCTGTCCATGTGCCAATAATTGTTTACCAATTAAACACGTCCTTGTATTGCATACAACGTAAATACTTACATCGTCCCGTGCATCATTTAAACCCTCTGGCTGAGCCTCTTTCGCCAACTTCTTAAGCTGCTCTGTGATTATGCCTAGAGTCATTTGTATAGTGCTCGGTAACTCTGAAAGAGCAAGCAGTTGCTCCTTCACTTGAGCCAACTGTTGCTCAACGGTAAGTACAGCGTCTTTCCCACCTAAAATGCCATATACGTTTAAAATAGTTACTGCCAAATATACCATCTGACCAACTTATGTGTTTTGAAGTGGCCTCGCTTTTGCTCTCATCTTCATCTTCGTCCCGATTAACGACATTCTCATTCAAATCCAGTTCAGCAGCAGTTTCAGCAGCAGCTACAGTTTCTTGCAAGATCAATTCGGCTTCTTCCGCTGCAATTCTTGCCATTTCTTCTTCTACCCTAGCAGCTTCTTCTGCTGCAATAGCAGCCTCTTCCGCTGCTTGGACTGCAGCTAACTCTGCCGCCAGAGCCTCTTCTTCGGCTACTTTCTATTAAACAATATTAGTACACTATAAATATTTTTTTTATGTTAAATAATTTTTATTACCTTGGCTACTATTTCTGCCTCCAAATCTTTTTTTGTTCTAATAACTACACGGTATTGGGACTAGAATGCATACATTTATATAAATTGTAAATTATTCTTTTGAATTTGTACGTATTACCTTGGGAATTTGCGTTTGCTCTACTTTCAGTTTCGGTTTTGGATGATTTGGTTTTTGCATAAATGTAGACCACTTCCTACTTTCCATTTCCATATCACTTAAGTAATCGCTGACTGCCTAATGTGACATATATGGCTATAATGGGTTATACATAAAATATAGTTACTTTACCTTCAGTACTTCAGATTGTTGCACCTTAATTTGACTTCCCCACATTACTGAATCCATTTTTTCCTGTGTTTGTTCTTCTATCTTTTGCATATTAGTTTCTTGCATAATTTGCTGCTGTTTTTCTTCTAGCATTTGAACATTGCTGTCTTCAATAGTTTGTTGTTGTGTCTTCATTATTTCTTTCATGGTATGAATTTCTTCTTGCTTAATTTTATTCTCGATGTTCTCAGATATTTCTACATTCATTTCTTCAGCTGACGCATTATATTGTGTTGAGTTTATCTCATTATGTTCGTATTGTTCATTTATTAATTCACAAGATGATTTTTCCTCATATACAGTATTTTGAAATTGCTGTACCACATTTTTTGTTTGAATTTGTTCCTCACTCTTAATTGATATCTTTGTTTCTAATTTTTCGGGATTAATTATACTATGAATTTCTTCATCAGTTAGGTTTAAGTCATGTTGAATGAAGCATGTTTCTACAAAATGATATGAAATGAAATATATTTGCTGTACAAAAACTTTGACACGTGTTATAGATCATCATAATAACCAAATGTTGTCCCAGAAGTCATCGAAATGTGCTCAATACTATTCGATAATATTTTATATTGTTATAAACTTATAACACATTAATATATGAAAGCATTATCTTGAATTCAATGTATTTCTTTACACCGTGGAGGTACATAAAACAATATTAAATGATATTCGAATATATTGAGTATGTTATAAACGATTATATTATATACAGGGTGGTCCACCTATCCCCGCTTGGACCATTGCTGCTAGACTAATGACAAAATCTGACTGGAAGTTGCTGGGCACTTGATATGATTTATTTTTAAAATTATTATCGAGTGTACGGAGTGTACCATAAATCCGGGACACCAAATTTGGCCTCTTTTATAAATGGATCACCCTGTGTATTCTTTCAATTTTATAATCTGTCTCATTAGGGCTTTACAGATCATTATTATTTTCAGGAATCAGATGCAACGTTGCCAAGTAATTGACATTATAATAAAATTTAAGGAAAAATCATAGACGTGGAAAAATATTCAACAAAACCTTATTATAAGAGATTAATGAAAGAATCTGCGTATGCAAGTACTCAAGCAGTATGCCAAAACATACACTATATTTTGAGTCACGTAGAATACACAGGGTGTTCTAAAACATGATACAATTTTGCTATTTTCACATGGCTTCCGCCATTCCACCATGGAACGCCCAGTATAAAGCTTCACATTCTGAGTGCTCATCTAATGAGCTATTCAATGGTAGCATATGGACTAGATATAATCTAATAATAGTTTTTAATAGGTAAATAACGATCATTCTCAATAAGTTTTGTCCATTTGAAAATAGAACAAAATTATCGTTGTTTCAGAACACCCTGTGTATTCAACGTGACTCCTAATATTGAGTATGTTTTGGCACATTGCTTGGGTACTTGCATAACCAGATTCTTTCATTGATCTCTTAAAATAAGGTTTTGTTGAATATTTTTCCTCGTCCATGATTTTTCGTTAAATTTGAAGAAAATGGGAAAAACTTGACAACGTTGTATCTATATTGAGTATGTTTTGGCACATTGCTTGGGTACTTGCATACGCAGATTCTTGTATTGATCTCTTTTAATAAGGTTTTGTTGATTTTTTTCCCACGTCCATGATTTTTTGTTAAATTAGATTAAAATGTGAATAACTTGGCAACGTTGCATCTTATTCCAAAAAGTCAAAATAATTTGTGAAGCCCACATAAAGCAGATGTCTAAAAATGAAAAAATATAGAAGGTGGTCCATTTAAAAAAGGGACCGAATTTTGTGTCCCGGATTTATGGTATACTCTGGTATACTTATGGTATATATATATATATATATATAAATAATGCAATTTCAAGTTGAAAACATAATTAATTTTGTGCAGTTTTCGTCCAACAAAATGTTCAGAAGAAGTAGCTCAGATCTGTTTTTGTTTGACCCTGTTTAATATATTCAGGCAGACTGCATTTTTCTTAAAAGTGATTAAAATTTCAAAGTATTGTAGATTAAGTACATACAAGTAATAAATATTAATTTAATTTCTTACGTTCACAATTTCAGACACATCTTGCTTCTACCTTTTTGTAATGATTCCTGCTTTTGTTGAACCTGCTCTTCAATATAAGGTCTTTCAGGATAATCAATAGGAATAGAACCCTCCATTATATGAAACACTTCTTCATTACTTTGTTCTTCCTACGTCAAATATCATTAAACTTTGTGAGTCAATTAATTTATAATTGTACTTACAGCAATTAATGTGCATTGAACGTCGGAAAGTTGGCCTCTGAAAATATTTGATTTAATATTTACAGGTTTAGAAACATAATATTATTACTAACCTGTAGACACCCATTATGAAGGTCGCTCCTGATTGAGTAATAATTTCTTGTGCTTCTGAATGAGTCATTTCCATTAACTCGGCATTATTGATTTTGATTAGTACGTCTCCAATTTGCAATCCACATTTGTGAGCCGGAGAGCGTTCACAAATCTATTAATCAAATAAGTTATTAATTAGTTCTAAAATTCGACCAATGTTAATGTTAGTTTACCGCAGGTTTTAGTCAAGCTACGATTCACAGTTTCAATTTGCTCAAAAGTTAGAGAAGGGTTACAATTTGTTTTAACTGTAGGTATTGCTCTCCTGGAAAATAATCGAATAGCAGATTTCAACGGATATTCCCATTTTTAAACCTCACGATTACATGTAGGTTATTTTTTAAAACGATTCTCTGTATGCGTATGTTGTGGACATGATCTTTCAATGAAATTTTGAAAATGAAGAGTTTTAAATAACTTTTGGAATATTTAAAAGAAATATTTTTTCATATTTTAGTTTGCTATTAATATTTACTAAAATATGATTAAAAACATTATAAAACATTAAAACACGAACAATTTTTATTTTTTATTTAAACTGTAGATATACCACCAGTTATAAAAAAATAATTTTCATAGAGCTATTCATTATTAATCCTTATTACGTACGTATCTACATATTATCGTTGTATGACTATGACTATATATACAGGGTGAGTTTTTTCTGATGTTTAGTATGGGGATCTCGGAAGTACCGGAGATAGAGGGACGATTAAATGGGGAAAGAATTGCAGTTTAATTTCATGAGGTTTTTGTTTTTTGAAAAAATTGCATGGCTAACTAGATATCTCGAAAAAATATATTTTCTATTATTGTTTTCGGTGCCTATAGATCTGTTACTATTGACTTTAGAAAAAATATGTAAAGGAAAAAGTTGTACATAATAATGTGCTTAATATAATACAGTCTAACCGATTATTTTATTTAAGATATAATTTTTGAGTTATGGCACAAACTTGAGTTTTTTAAAAACGCCCTTTTTCAACTATTTTAAGTGCGAATAATAAGACTGTATTATTAACCACATAATTACCTACCTACCTAGAATCCAGACGAACGACCCATTATGATATTTAATGATTTTTTGATTAATGATTTTAGTTATTGATTTTAGTTTTTGCAATCGCCCAAATGGACTAATGTATTTAGGATATTTATAAATTGTGGAAATATTTTAAAAGTAATGTAGACAACAGCAAGATTGAAAATAAACTAATTCAGATTGCTATTACATCGGGTGCATCAACTAAGCGTATCGAAACACTTGAAAACCTAGTTGTAGCAACCCCTAATTCTGAACAATGTTTAGAGGAGGATATACATATTTATGCTGAAAATTACAAGGGAGTTAATGTAAAAAAAAACGATGACTCGATAACGTATAAATCTGTAAATCCAGTTTCAGTACGATCTATTTTTATCCAGCTATAGATAATTATGAAAACAACAACAATTAACCACCGAAACAAACGACTTCTTTCACGGAATATCTTCCATCTCCAAACGCACCTCGAGAAAGGGGAAATAACAAATCGAGAGATTACCATTTGCAAAATCATCACATACATTTCAGAATATATGTAGAGAAAAAAAAGAGAAATCTGACAGATTAAATTCCAAAAAAAAAGGAAACGTAAACGAGATGAATCTAAACTTAAGAAAGCTAACATCAAAATCACAACAAAATTTGCGATACATGTAATCACCATTTTCATAAGAAATGTGTAATACCATCACATATCATCTGAAGAAGACAAATATGTGTGTTACAACTGCTATCAGGAAGATAGTGACAGCATAAGTGATAGTATTGAATCTGATGATGAAGATGTCGACCAATTATATAATATGTATTTAAGGGAAACAAATTGCTTTGGTAATTGGGGACCTACCTATTAAATAAATGTTTTTTATTCTATATATATTGTTGCAAATAAAATAATTTAAAAATACAACTAAGGGTCCAATAACTGTCAATGCTTATCCAATAAGTGCAAAAACTGTCCAATAACTGCAAAAACCGTCCAATCACTATTTTTTGTGCAGTATTTGTTTTAAAATTTACAATTTTTAACATCACCAAATTCTACAAAAATTTAGCAAACCATTCTTTAACTCATACTTAGAATCTTGCACCTTATTAATTTCATGCTCTTATATCACATGTTATGTTGAAAATGATTTTTTAAGATAGTTATTTCCCCATATAGTTAGTTAAGATAGTTATTAAGATAGTTATGTTGAAAATGTTTTTTTAAGATAGTTATTTTAAGATAGTTATTTATGTTTTAAGATAGTTATAGTTATTAAGTGTCCAATAACTATAGGGTTTACCCTACATAAAATTAAGGCGGTGAACAACATTGGATGACGTCTAAACTTTTTAAAGGTTAACAAAAAACAAAAGCACTAAAACGTATTCTAACAAATGCTAAATGACCTATATTACTATTTTGCCACAAATACAAATTCACAACTGTGTTGTGTGGCGTTTCCAAACTTTTTGGAAACGTAAAGGCGTAAAGGATTATAGTGAGTCATGTGTTCTCCACATCAGATTTTTATTATTTTTGAAAACCTTATTGGTTAATAGGATCATCCCTGTTTTTGGTTAAATTAATTAATCATGATCATGAATCTCTTAATATAGTGTGTTGCTAATTATATTACATTTTCATCTTGACAATCACTTGTTAAATTAAGGAAAATAAGTTAATTGTCTATATTCGTTTTATTATGGCAGTTAAAAAAACAAATATATTTGTATATTGCATACACACATGTATGTATTTGGAGAAGCGCACATGTTTATAATTATATTAGAGTAGGTATACGTGATTATTTTTGGTCAATTTATTTTGTAATATATATGTGTGCCAAATTTGTCTGCAATTGTTTTACATGTAGTATGTATATATTATGAACACTATACGCAAACCGTTTGACTAAAACATTAGTGATAAATTTAATAATAGATTATGGTATTTCTCCTTGTTGCCATTCTAAATGTTATAGGATTATTAATATTTTACAGCAATAAGCATCAACAACTGTACATTAACGGCTCTGCATATTCTCCACGGGTAATCACTTTTTTGACCAGATCTAAACTAATTTTGCGTACGTTTACCTTGACTACGGTGAGAGGCACCTCAAAATCAGAGCCGCCTGTCAAACGGAAACCCCATGGTTCATCGTCGGATTTCTCCAAACGAAGTTCGATAGCCATCTCCAGATTCGGGCCACTCTTGTGATGACCGTTCACCGTCACATCACACCGTTAATTTCGGACTGCAAAGTGTGGTGTAATGCGGCGCCGAGCCCTAGGGAACAGTGACCCCCAAATTTGACCTGGAGAGAATTAGAAGGGGAGTTTAATTAGGGATCACAATTATATACTTTTTATAATCATGCTGTTTTCAGAAAATATGTATATATGTTATCATCTGCTGTTAGAAAATAAATCTTGCATGCGTGATATAAATTGCATAGTTATTGGATCGCACATGTTTACTTCTCATATTATTCTTTGTGTATTTTGATACTCAAATATTTAAACTGCTTATAATATATGATAATACCTAACTACGGTAGTAATTATAAATTTTGCACGAGTATATATTTTTGGTAATTCATATTAAACCCATCTGATGTTACTACATTTTTCGCAATAGCATAATAAGTTATAAATTGCTTCCAAATTGTGGAAGTAGGCTATTGAGGTGTCATAAAATATTTTTATATTACATGCATAATCATTTGATTTCGAAACCTATTAGATACCGCTGACCATAAATAAGTCAATGGCATGTTCGAATCGTGCCAGGAAATACGAGCAGAATGCGATCAAGTCGGCCATCTATACCACGGAGACGTGTGGTTAAATTTAACATGGATCTCAGTTAACGACAGCCAACATATGGTAAACACCGATATCATAATACAGTTACATTTGATGTGGCGAACAGTACCATATCCTTCCTTATTTGATGAAATTAAATAAGATATTCTAGTGTTTGTATAGAATGTCGTAATTATTTATTGCAAAAGTGATTGTTATTATATTCTGAATACATCACTTTATATGAGAAGTCACAAATACACTTGTGCACTTGCACAATATTAACACTTGCAAAGAAAGTGAACACAAGAAAAATAACAAATTATCCTTTTTCACAACGACATTTATTGTATTGACATTTGTATAAATGTCTACTGAAGATGACCACGTAGTGGTTGAAATGTACATTTAGAGAAATAAATGTCGTTGTGAAAAGGGATAATTTGTTATTTTTCTTGAAGTATTTTTTTTCTGTTTTACTGAATTTATTCCATACTTTAGCACACTGTATAAGCAGGTGTTATAATCTATATTGTACTACCACAGCCTGTAAACTATTTTAATCTCGGGGGTTCACTTTATTTTTTCCATAAAACTGATACTTTTTGACACATTTGAAAAAAAAAAACGAAAAATCAATCCAATAAACTATCACTGCCGCTTGGAGAATTTTGGCAAAAGGTAACCGAAACCTTCGATTTTTTTTATAAAAGTTTAAATGTGAATAATGTGACTCTTTAAGTTAATCTCGCAGTTGTACACACTGAAAACGGATTCTTCTAAAACAGATCATTCAGAAAAAATCTCGTTTTTGAAATTTTCATGGTACACTACTTTCGTTTGTTACCTAAATGAAAGTAAAAGGGGCGAATTGGCACTTAAATATAGACTTTTAGCAGCTTGAAATTTATATAAATGTTGACCAGAACATACATTTATAATTAATGTTCTTAAAATCCTAACGCTAATATTTGCAACCCAAAAGGAGAAGAAAATTTGTTAATTTGGGAAAACTGCTGGTCTAGCACGAGACGGAAGAAGTTCTGAAACTAATATTTAAAGGAAAACTTAAGAGTCAAACTCTTAGTTTTGACGTCTATCGGAAGACTGTTCCAAATCAAGCAGCATCTTCAAAAAATCATCGCCGAAAAGTTGTTGGATCTGGCTGTCTTCTTTCGGGATACAATTCACCATAATTCTAGATGTGACTGTCGCATTTCTGCAATTCCTTACATAGATATTGTACATGTAAATTTTGCATGTTTAGGATAATATCTTGCCATTTTTACTAATCAAAGATTATCTTCTTTTTTGCACTTATACACAATAAAATTACTCAGAAGTTATTATATTTGTATGAAGAAATGTCAAAATTCTAATTTGTTATTCCATGGCAAATTGATTTTTAGAGCAGTCCCAGTTTGATTTTTCCAACAAATTTTTAAATTATCGATTTTTGGTGGAAAATAATGTCAGATTACCCATACGTTATACATGGTTGCAATCGGATTTTTTCGCTCTTTTGAATGCTATTAAAATTCAATATTGTGGCCATAAGAAAATAAAAAGTTGACTATAAAAATTTGAACATCTAGTTGGCGCAGAAAATGTTTGGCACTGTCATCAGAAAGCTCACGTCGAAAAATGTAAGAGTGCCAAGTTTCGTAAAATTTCCTTCAAAAGTAAAAAAGTTAGAAAAGGAAATGAAAGTGCCCTTTTTCTGTTTTTCAGCGATATTTCAGGAACCGTGCAAGATATCCCGGATTTCGTTTCAGTATATTGAAAGTCACAAAAATGAGAAACTTTTATCCCATTTCACCAACTCTGTATATATTTCCGTTTAATAGATCCTAATGGTGGACGTCGTAAAAGTGACCACCCTGTATATGTACTGTACCTGTATGCATCGATTTGTAGTCATGTGTGCTGAAATAATAAAAAGCTAAGACATGTTACGTAATAATGGTGAATGCGCCGGTTCATATCACTAATGTAACAATTTTCTAACATTGTAAGCGCCTACGTCATCGCCCAATACTAAGCCAACGTCCATAAAAATTGTACAAAATTGCAAGATCTTTTCGGTGTGTTTCAGAGATGGTTTTATTACGTGATGGCTTAATTGGTTTAATAGTTATTCATGGGCTTTCGTTTAGCACAAGGGTCCCCAAACTTTTTGGCAGACGGACCACATTGGAATTTTTTTAACTCTATATGGGCCTGATCTTCTTTTACAAATTTCTAAATTTATTCAAATTGAAAAAAAAAATCAAATTTTGCATCTTGAAAGTCTACGACAATTTTCTTCCAGGAGCTTCTGAAAACTGGTCAAATTTTTGAAGTGTTTATTTATAAATTTTCTAACTTTATACAAAAATGAACAGCAAAAAAATCACACAAAATGTATGAAAACTGAAGAAAATTTATTAAAACATCAAAGTTTCAAAGAAAAACTCTAAAAATAAAGATACTAGTTTCAGAATTGTTTCTCATTTTTCTGAAATGTAGGTACCATTAAATCTGGGAAAACTTAGCGAAAATGTATTGAAACTGAAGAAAACAAACAATGAGAAAATTTTATAATTTATATAATTATAATAGCAAAATTTGCAAATAATTAATTACAGGGTGTCTTAAATAGAGTAGAATTGCATGGGTATCTTTCTTATTTTGATAGCTAGAGATCTGATTAAATGGGCAATGTTGCAATGGGCAATGGGCAATGTGAAGTTTTGTATGCTGGTTCAGATTACATTGCAAAATTTTCAAAAGTCTGAGCAGTTTTGAAATTATTCTAAATACTCTCAAAATCGTGATGTTCTAAAAACTCCGATATTGCTATAATTATTAAAAATGCGGAAAGTTTAAAATAAAAGTTACTTGATTCGATCGCACAAACTTAAGAATCAAATCAAAACAAAAGTCAAGATGGCTGTTTCCGAGATATTAATAGCAACTTTCTTATTTTAAATGGCCGCCATATTTGATTTTTACTTGTCTTCTAAAGGATTCTAAATGAATTGAACAACAGGAAAACAACAGAGAGGAAGACCGAGAAAAGAGTGGAACAGGGCAATAAAAGAAGAGGCAACAAGAAAAGGGAAGACATGGGAAGAAATATAGGAATTAACAAAATATAGTAGATAGTAGAGATATTACTATAAAAATTTGCAATGTAGGCCTTACTTCGAAAAATAGAAAGGCAAAGGAATAAATAAATAAATAAATAAATTCTACATTCGATAAAGTGTTATTTTTTAAATAATTTACTAGCTGTTTATCCACGCGTTTCAGTACAATAATATGTTCGGAACACACGCGAAATTTTGTTTTTCAAAGATGGTTGAGTGCGGTTGGCGAGAGCGGGGCACCATAGTGAAACTAGTGACCAAACTCGTGAAAAAGTCAATTATATCACTCACTTTAAAATACTCGCTACTTCGTGACTCGTGTTTTAAATTTGGACTCGTGCTATAAACTGTGACTTGTTTCACTTGCTGTTTAATATCTGTATATTCTATTTTGTTTAAATAACGTAATCTTTTTTTTGTATAAGTCGTTTGCCTGTTTTCATTCAATTTGATTGCTTTTTTCCGATATTAACGATACGTGTTTGAGTATTCTACAACCCTATACAAAATATCCACTAATTGCATTTTCATATAGAAGATTTATTTTCACAAGCTCGTTGATTTTTTTTTGCAGGTTATTATTCAGCATAGAATTTTGCTACTTTGCCAAATTTAAAGCTATCCCCTATTTCTTAAGATAAGCTAGATGAGCGTGATGGGGTTCTATTTTAAATCACTCTGTAGATATTATAGATATATGAAAAAGTATTTATGAAAGTTAAAGAAAATCTTAAACTGCATAATTATTGTACAAAAGAAAGAGAACATGAAGTTTAATTTTTACATACAGGGGGTTAGGGAAGTTTACCAAAATATTCTAGGGGTGAATCAGGGAGCGAAATAAAATCAAATATTCCTTTGCCATTTTTTGTTGAGATGGATTTCTTTTCCAATTCGCATTATTAAAATGCTCATTATGTATATTGAATCTCATCGTTAAAACTACGCTTTAATCGAATAGGTGAATAAAATGTTTACATTTTCACTTTATTCACTATAACCACATTCACGTAACTCAATGCAAATTCACATTAAAATTTTCGTTGTCACTTGACAATGTGACACTTCACGCTAATTCTTCAATTCTGATAAAGAATTGGAAAAAATCTTGTATGATACAAGTGAATAAAGCAATTTTATTCACTTATACCATAAATAGCTATTAGTATAGTTTCAAACGTTTAATTTGGCCCGTTTATCTTTGTTAATTTTTAACTCTGTTAAAAGGGTCACGTTTAAAAGTAATGCAAGTGACATGCTAGATTTCAAAAACAATGCATTGTCGAGATTTATTTAGCAGTTTCAAACATATGCGGTACCAATTTTAACACGGATCAAGGGGGCAACTATTCATCAGGGCCAAAAGTGGCAAAGGAATATTTAACTTTATTTTGCAGCCCAATTCACCCCAACAAAGTTTTCACTTCTCTAATACCCTGTATATTGATCTCTTGATATCACTGAATCACTTAATCATTGAATATAATTTATAATCAGCCATTTACATGCGAAGATATGAGATGCATAAAGAAGGAAAGTTGGTTGCAGTAACGATAAAATTGGGCATATTTTATAGCCTTACTTCAAGAGGTTCAATCCTAATTCACGTTAGTGCAGAGTACTGCTTTTAATCCAAAAATCCATTTAATCCAAAGATTATTTTGATAGGGATGTCAAAATTTACAGTTTTTTCAAATTTTTACGCAAACTTCACACCCTGCAGATTATTTTCTTGTCTTTCTTAAGTTTTCAAGAACACTTTTGCATAATGAGTTATAAATCGTTAAAGCCGTTTACTGCGTTTTAAAAGTCATTATCTTAAAAAATGGAAAAGTTAGGTACTGCATTTTAAAATTTTCCGGAAACCACACCCTACGGATTTTTTTCTTATCATAAGAGTTTTTTAACACATTTTTGCATATTCTTGTAACGTATAACTAACGTATAAACCGTATTATGTTTAAAAATAAAAATAAAACTGTAGCGGATTCAAAATTTTAACGTATGCGGATTTTCTTTTTTGTCGTTTGAGTTATGTAACAGGTTTTGCATGTATGCGTAGAACATCTTTATTGCAGTTTACTTCTTTCAAAAAACATTTATATACGATCATTTAAAGATCTTGTGAAGTTTGCGGAAAATTGGAAGCAGTAACGATCAAATTAGGCATATTTAGTTGCCCTATCTCAAATTAGTTTGCTGCTCTTAATCCGAAGATCAGCGCAGATCTCCATAAAAATGTACAGCGTTTTCAAAATTTTCCGCGAAATTGATTCCCAGCTGATTATTGTCTTCCCTTTGAGTTTTTCAAAATATTTTTCAGTAGAAGTTGTCAGATTCATGGCCAATAAAAATTAGGACCAATAAACCAGATATATTACAATAGTTATTTTTGTATCTAGAACGCGAAATGCTACCTTTGCGTTCAAGAATGGAAGTTATTTTGCCGAGGGTGAAATGCTTGTCAGATTAGTTTACTGCCGTTAATCCGAAGATCAGCTCAGATCTCCATAAAAAATTACAGCGTTTTTAAAATATTCCGCGAAATTGATTCCTAGCCGATTATTTTCTTGCCCGTCAAGTTTTTCAAAATATTTTTTTAGTAGAAATAGTCAGATTCATAACTGATAAAAATTTGGACCAATATACCAGATGTATTACAATAGTTATTTTTGTATCTAGAACGCGAAATGCTACTTTTGCGTTCAAGAATGGAAGTTATTTTGCCGAGGGTTACCAGGGCAAAATATCCATTCGAGAACGCAAAAGCATTTCGCGTCGAGATACAAACAAGATTTTTTCGAAAACTGCAGAAAACTGCAACAAGCTAATTTTGTTATGCACAACTATTCATTTGTATTTGAAATTGTTTGATCCGTGTTTAAATCCAGATGGTTTAGGTGCGGTGTCTATCGTAACAGTAGCCACGAAATAAACAATAAAAATCAGTTGTTTTAAAAATTTGTTCTATTAATAATCATTCTAATTCGTGTTCTAAGAGTGTATTCAAAATGAGCTCGGAAAGTGAAGAAGAGCGTTTACCAGACGAAGTTTTTGAAGCAGCACAAAGTGCTGTTGCATAATTGATCCCGAAGAAATCGTCCATACAATATGCATAAAACGAATTTAAAAGTTTGTGTAGTTTGAAGATAATTGAGAAAGTGTCCGAAGCCGTATTATTGGCATATTTCGAACACAAAAGAACAATTACTACATTGAACATCCAGAACTGAACGCTACGATAATGGACAGCATTGGATCTGGCATAAATTTGAGTCACTGCAATATCGGCACTTCAATTTACATGTAGTAGGTACAAAATAGTTTTCGTATGTTATGTATTTAATTAATAAAATTATAAATGTAAGTTGACAAATTATTTTGACATTGATTTTATGTTCTAGAACGAAAAATACTTTGGCGTTCTAGAACATAAAAATACTTCGCAGCTAGGTGACAAAAAAGACTCACTTTGTCAACTGAAAATTCAACGTAAATGGCAACTTTTGAAGACAGTTTTCGAAAAATATTTTTTAACGGCAGATTGACCGTTTAGGTCGACAACCTAATACATATTGTACTACTGCCAGTAGTACTGATTAATAGTAACATTGATAAAATGCCTATCCATCCATATTTTTCTTTTAAGGATTTTATTCTTATAATGATTGTTGTAACAATAATATTTATTAAAATAAATACGAATGTTGAAATTGAATATTTATATTTTTCATAATCACTGCTACTACTACTGCTATTTTCAAAGTGCTATGCACTATCAAAGTGCAAAGTGCTATGAAGGAGTTGTTCAACTCGTAGAATTAATAAAAATAATTCATTACATTTTTGTATCTGATAAATTTGCTGTGTGAATTATTACAGCGCTATTTAATTGCAATTGCACGTACGAGGGAAAGTATTGTTGCTGTGAAAGTTCTGAAGCAAATTGAAAATTTGATATTAAATTTAAGTGTGCCGTTTTCTCCCGCATCAATCTGATTGAAAAAAAAGTTAATATCATGCTATAATTAATTAGTGATATCACAATGGAGTATAAAACCTATATATTCTTAATTGTTGATTTTCGAAATATTTGTGAAATAATTTGTACATTAATGTACAAATATATTATATTTGTATTGTATTTGTTGTTTTACACATAATATTACATTTATGAATTATGATTTTTTTTAAATGATTGATTACTCATTATGTACAAGGTGGCCCAATTTGGATGTTTCTATAGAGGATCTCGGTAACTAGAAGAGATAGAGAAAATCGGATGTCGTATCCTCGATCTCTTTTTTCAAGACCACCTCAATGGCGAAATGAAAAATTGGCTATCTCTTTTGTTTTCAAGTTATGGCCAAAAACTCATTATATTCCATTTTCGATTTTTATCAATATTTCATTTATTTATCATTTTATTAAGATACGAGTTGCATGTTCTTCAGGCACTTTTTTACAGTGAATTGAATGAGTTTTACAGAATTTTTATATCTTCGTTAATAACCAAGGCACAATACAAAGTTTTGTTTTTTTAAATAGAAGTCGTAGTTGGCTTTGGTCTTAATAAATAGGTTATTTTGTATCACATGTGGATGTTATAATTGCATTTGTGTTGAAATCTATTAAAATTCTATGAAAACGTCTGATGTTCTCTTATTGGACGTAGTAGGCTTGTTTTGTTTAAATTGTTTAATTGTCAAGCTGACACAGTTGACGTGATCTTTATATTTCGAAGTGTTTAACAATGCCGTACGAAAATTATGAAATATTTGATATATTTGGTGCTTTATTCAAAGCAATAACAAATCACTAATTGACTTAGAAACATATTTTAATTACTATCCGGAAAGAAAACAACCGGATAAATCAATATTTCAAAGACTAAAAGAAAATCTTATCAACCACGGATCTTTCAAATAGCCAAGATCACGGTCTTACAATATTGTAGACGCCGAAGAAACTGCTACTAATGTAATTTCAGTTGTAATCGTGAATCCAGCAATTTCCAGCCGGCATATTGAGGATGAATCCGGACTTTCGAAGATTCGAGCACTTAGAATTTTGAAGAAACATAAATTCAGATCATACAGTATTCGAAAAAGACACCATTTTAATGGCCAAGATATATAACGTCAAATTATATAAAATGAGAAATGAGAAAACATTTTATTGATTGTATAAATTCAACTTCAAATGTTTACATTCATAATGTTTACAGAAGTGTTATTAAAAGATGCAACATATGCATTTTGAATAATGAACATCAATTGGAACATTTATTGTGTTTTAAATATTGTGTCTATGCTTTTCAATGCTTCATTGAAGGGTTTTTCTTTTAATCTTCAAAAAATCAATTTATTGGGTTGTCTGCCTTTAGATGATAGAGCCTGTAATGTTTCCGAGGCAATAAAATAATTGTTATTTATTTAATAAACTTTTTTAACATATATAATATTGTATTCACATGGTATTTTGTAATTTATAGACGGCATATGTGTGCATATTCAATAAATAATTTTACTCTAAACAATACCAGTTTACTACGCCCAATAAGAGAACATATGACGTGTTGACACAATTTTAATAGATTTCAACAAAAATGTAATTATAACATTAACATTTGATATATCATTGAAAAGAGAAAAACAATACCTATTTATTAAGGCTAAAGCCAACTACAACTTGTATTTAAAAAAACACAACTTTGCATTGTATCTTGTTTTTTAACGAATATATTAAAATTCTGTAATACTTATTCAATTCACCGTAAAAATGTGCCTGAAGAACATGTAACTCGTATTTTAATAAAATGAGAAATAAATGAAATATTGATAAAAATCGAAAATGGAGAATAATGAGTTTTTGGCCCTACCTTCAAAATGAAAGACGATCGCCAATTTTTGTTTTCACCATTGAGTTGGTCTGGAAAAAAGAGATCGAAGATACGCCATCCGATTTTTTCTATCTTTTCTAGTTACCGAGATCCCCTATAGAAACTTTAAAATTGGGCCACCCTGTACAGTTGATTCGAAAAAAATAGACATGAAGTTTTTGGCTACTTGAACAATCTTATTGTTAGAAGTGGTGTAAGTGTCAGAGTCATTAATCACATTTAAACAACTAACTTCAGCGATTTGTTTTGTATTTGGTTAACTGGCAAGGTGTACCCCGAACACCGTTCCTGAATCATTTATAGCTTTGGTTTCGTTATCTAGATAAGGCATTTTAATACGTAATCAATAAAAGTTTTGAACTGAATGTTAACTTTGAAAGATTGTCAAATTTCAAAGAAATGGGGTTATGAAAAATCACATTAATACAATCACATTTTGAGAAAAAACAAATACAGAAAACTGTTTTTGTCTACTTTTTTTTGCAATCAACTGTATGTACAGACAAATGCAGGTATTAATTATATGTTTTAAAAGCTTATATCTTTTATTCATTAAGCAGCATGTAATGGTCAAAACTTTAGATTCTAAAGTATGTACTAAAAAATATTTAAACAAATAGTCTCTTCATTATTTAAATAAATATTATTGTGGCAAGGAAGTGTTAGTAAAAAAATGCATACATAATATTATTTTTTTTTTAATGAGCTTGTGCAATGACGTGATTTTTTTTAGATTATTACAATAAATAGTTTGAATTGAGCTCCCAGCCATGCGTACTGGTGAATGATTCTAGGAAACTACGTAGGTCACCATTTCTAGGAAAGTAGCACGGCGGGGTGCGCATGTTCAATTTGAAACTCCATTCCAATTTTTGACAATTGAAAATTATACCTAATCAAGTCAATTTTAGTCTTTCTTCGGAGGATTCTCTTCTAGTTTTTCGATTTCTGCTTCTATAATGTTTGCCTGAAAAAAAAGGAGTTAATCAATTACATTATTAATATTCTACTAAAGTTAATACTTACCGAAGGTTTTTCTTCTTCAGTTGTAGGTAATTTAGGGACTTCTGCTTTATCTTCTTCCTTTGTAGGTACTTTCGGGACTTCTGATTTTTCTTCATTTTTTTGTGTTACTGCATTAGAATCTTTCTGGGAGCCTAATCCGAAACCTTGTCCAAGCTGACCAACCAGTTGCGCGGGATTTGCTCCTTGCACAGCTTCGCCGACTTGGGAAGCGATAGCTTGTCCGGCTTCCAAAGGATTTCCACCTTGATTTACTACCTGAGAAATTTGCCCTACCAGAGGAATATTTCCAGCTGACTGATTGAAGGCTTGACCTGCCTGGTCGACAAAACCTTGGATTGGATTGCCTCCTCCTCCTTGACTAAAGGGATTGGATTGGCTGACTTGTTCGATAATACCTTGAATAGGATTACTACCACCTTGCGCAAGAGGGTTTGCGTTATTGATGTTATCAATAACAGTTTGGCCAGCGCCTTGAATGACTTGCAGTGGATTCGGTGGTGTTGTAGGATCTGCTTGAGATGCTGGCTTTTGTGTTGTTTGTTGATTGAACGGATTTAGGTTATTGAAGACCTGAGCAACTTGCTGTCCAGCATTTTGAATAAATGCTGCTGGACCGCCCTGTGTTGTAGGGGCGTCACCCTGAGCGCTTGGAGATTTGGTTGTTGGTTGAAATGGGTTTGGTATATTTTGGCCGATTTGTTGTATAGCGTTTTGAATAAATTGAATGGGGCCAGTTGGAGTCGTTACATCATCTCCTTGTGAGCCTGGAGCTCCTGTAGATGGTTGGAAAAGATTGTTCACGTTTTGTTGAAACTGCGAAACTGCATTTTGTACAAATTGTACTGGTCCAGCTGGAGTACTCGGACTATCTCCTAGTACGGTGGCTTGAGTTGGCTGACCACTAAACGTACCTACAAATTGCTGCAGTCCATTCTGGATTTGATTGAATATACCTTGAATAGGGTTAGGAGGCTGTTCATCACTTTGGGTACCCGGAGGATTTGTGAACGTTGAAATGAAACCACCCGTGATATTTTGGAAATTACTTATCATGCTCTGAATAAAATTTTGTTCCTGTTTGAGGTCGCTAATACCCTTTACTTCCATCATTTTTTTAGTAGATAATAAAAATGTTTCCAGTGTAGTATTAACTCGACTTAATATTTCTGCTTTGCGATCACCAAATTTTCCATCATCGGCGGCAATTTTTATTTTTTTTGCACCGCTCAAAATTATCTCTTGAATTCTGTCATAGATATCGTCAATATTTTCCTGGGGTGGTCGCGTAAATTCTTGTATTTTATTAAAGAGTTCCACTTGAGGATATTGAGGCTGATCAGGCGTAACAATCTTTGTTTGCGGAACAACATTATCAATGTGCTTACCGATTTCGGAAAGTTCATCTGCAGATAGTTGGGATCTGGCTTCCAAATTTTTCGAACCTTCGATCAATCTTGCTTCTTCATGTTGCGTTTCGTCTGAAGAGAGTTGCGTTCTAGCTTGCAAATTTCTGAGGTAGTTTATTTGTGCCGGTTTGTCATAGACGACCTTCACGGGAATGTCTGCTCTTCTCTGGTAGACTGCAGCTGAGTCAACGACTACCACAAGTCCAACTAACACTAGCCACTTCATCTCGATCTGCTGCGGCTGCGAAAACTGGAGTTATTGAACTGCTTCACCTGGTTTTATACGGGCCCCCTTGTTTTACTGCTCCGGGGGGCCGTGGTCCGCAGCACTGGATCGGTTTCGACGATTTTCCCGGACAATATCTTCTGGCGACGACCCGTTTGCCGCTTACAACCGGTCCAGCAGGTGAGATGCCTTGCATGGACGATGAAACTCCTGCAATCCTCAGGGTCAAGGACTCCTTAACAGTTATTAACAGTTACAAGTTTAAAAATCCATCGACTTTTTATTATTCCATATCCATAGTTGAACAGTTTTTATAAACCAATATTTAAATATTATAAAAACCATAATTGCAAACATTGTAAAGATACCTGCTTTCTATAATTAACAAATAGGAAGTGACAGTATTAACATGCTGGAAGTTCATAGTGTGTGAGCTATTAATAATAATTGTCATAAATTACATGTAAAATAAATTACACATGACCGCAGAAGGCAAGTAACCTACAGAATAAATGTCAAGCTGTTGGTTACTAGGCCACACTAGGAAGAGAGGTACAATACATTTTAAAATACAATTACATTCAATAGCAGTTAATTATTTCTCCTGACACCGTGCGACAAAAAACAAACCTGCAATTATATTAATTCACTAGTATTGAAAATGTAAATTCAGTTTTTTTATACAACAAATAAAATAAGTCTGTACTCGATAAGTTAAATAAATACACACCTATATACATTCACATATTATTTGGTCGATCCGTATTAATTACTTAACCGTTTTTAGCAACAAATGGACAGGAGGTTATTCCTCTCATGAGGTCAGAACCAGTTATTACGTTTTTTTTATATTGCTTGTTTCCTACTGACCCGCTTGATTTGTTTACACGAACATTTTAGATAAATCGCGACCTAGAATAATTTAGTATGAATCTTAACAGGCTTTAGAAGTAATTGGTTTTTTTTTTGCTAACCAAGGCTCGTCATTGGGTTACGGATTTACAGTTAAAATATCTATAAAAGTAAATCTTATAGTTTACACAAGAATCGCATCTTTATGGATCGTAAAATGTGTGCATAATGCTTGATGCCACATAATTTTCACATTTATTGCGACCAATTAAAAGCAAAATTTAGCACATTAAATGTCAACCTTCTTTGAATTCCTGAACTATATATTTTTTATTTGATGTTTATGAAAACTTTTTTGATAACACTGTAAATACATATATAAACAAAGTTAAACATCACGATATTTCAGTTTCAGTTATCATCACGATATACCTACTATCAGGAAGTAATATTTCTGCTTTGCGATCACCAAAATTTCCATTATCGGCGGCAATTTTTATTTTTTTATTGCACCGCAAAACCAATTTACAGTTAAAATATCTATAAACGTAAATCTTATAGTTCACACATAAGAATCGCATCTTTATGGATGATCTTGATGATACAAATTTAGCACATTAAATGACAACCTTCTTTGCATTCCTGGAATATATATTTTGTATTTGAAGTTTATGAGAACTTTTGTATTAAGACTGTAAATTAGAGAAAGACAAGATATATTTTTAGTTATCATCACTAAGGTGCGGATTTCTAGGTATTATGCTATACATCAGTTTTATTAGCATACCAAAATGACCTCGTATCTATACGAATTTCAGCTAATGAAGTAACATGACAATTTGTTTTGTGGTTTTATGAATATTTTTAGTTTTTAAGCTTATTGCTTTATTGCCTTTTTGGTCATATTTCCTTATTTTTTGTGCTTATTTTCTTATTTCTCAATTTTATAGCATATTATTTATATTTGCTAGGAATGTATTTTGTTGCACATTATTATTATGAGAATTCAGTATTAATATTACTCGGTTACGTCTAGAGTACTTGGTTATCACAAAATCATCAACAAAGCGAGCGTGCGTACGTGATATTTGGTAAACAAAGCTTGATTATTTCGGGGATTACCCTAGTTTTACGTGCACAGAACGCATCTGGGGCAACTGTGTATCAATTCAGTCCAATTTATCTCAATCTTCAGTGCGTTGTGCTTGTACATTGTGTGTATTACGTGTTTATAAGTTTTCGATGAATTCGTTCACGATGGATTAACACATTTTTTTTTGCCAAACCCCGTACCAAATGATAAATTATTATTGATGCTTTATGATGCCGCTGCATATATGTTGAAGGCATATTCTAATTTAAAAGTATTTTATGAGCAATTAATGCATTGCATCTATTTGGCACATGGTTTTAATCGAGTTGCTGAAACGATTAGACTGCAATTTACCCTGGTCAATGATTTGATAAAAATCGGGAAGAAATTTTCCTAAAAGCTCCACTGAGGGTTGAAATGTTTAGGGAAAGAATGCCAAATGTACATCTTCCTCCGGCACCGGTTATAACTAGATGGGGTACGTGGCCAGATGCTGCCTGCTATTATGCCGACCATTTCGATTCATTTAAGGAGCTCGTGTTAGAGTTTCCAGAAAATGTGTCAGAGGCAATTAAAGAATGCCACAAACTTCTTAAAGATAGGATGGTTGCACAAAATTTAGCATTCCTAAAAACCAACTACGCTTTCGTAAGCAAAGCGACTTATAAACTCCAAGCAAAGGACATAACTTTGGTAGATGCGGTTCAAATAGTTGAAGATTTAGGGAACGACGTCTCAAACGTACATGGATCTATAGAAGAGATTATTAAAAAAAAATGTGATGCAGTTTTGTCAAAAAATGAAGGGTTTGGCGAGTTACAAAAATATCAACAGTTGTAAAAGGAGATGTCGTGGAAGATTTGCTGTTAAATATTACAATTGTTCCCAAATTTAAATATGCACCGATTACAAGTGTGGATGTGATAGGAGAATGGGATTTGCCGTTGAAATTTTAGAAAAACATTTAATCATTATTTGTTATTAATTATTATTGTTATTAATATTAATCATCAAAAACTATGTTATTAAAATATTACTTTTATCTACCTATAGTGCGTTCTTGTTAATAAAATTATGTTTTGTTTTGTTTTTCTGTATTTTCATAAAAAATAAAATATGCCTTTTCATGCTTTTTCCGCGTTTTTGTGCTTATTCTAATCTTTATGCTATTTTATATGCGTATTTTCTAAGATGTTTATGCATTTTAAGCGCTTATTTTGAAATTTTGTATGCTTATAAATCCGCACTTTGATCATCACGATATACTATCAGATGTAACGGCTTCCATTATAAATTACAAAAAAAGAAATGTTTGTTGTTATTTATGCAAGATTTGGAAAAATGGGAGAGAATGTCAATGTTGCTTTCACATTTGTTCAGAAATGTAAAGAAAATTGTATCCGGGTCATACCATGTGAAGTAATCCATCGAAAAAACGTTACCTTCTTAGTTTTTTAAAATTTGCGTGAGCTAATGCACCATCAGAGTAGTTTTTAAGTTACAGCACCATGAAATCGCCGTATAGCGTATTTTCCGCTAACACTTAATTACATAAAAAACTATTACCTACTCAAGCTGGAAATAAAGTAGATAGATGATGCTAGATGGAAAACTAGTAGCTCTAAAAATCTAAAAATATTGATATTGACTACCACTAATGGTACATTATATCAGCTAAATTTGAAAAATATCCAAGAGGCTAAGGTCAAAAAGTGGCAATATGGTTCACTTGACATGACATGACAACCATGAAAATTTTAGGCCTTTATAGCTAATTAAATGCGGAGTTATCCCGCAAAAAACTTCTTTTTTTTCGTTTCCTTGGAAAAAAGTTTTTTATTTTCTAAGAAATCAGCTTCTGATTAATTTCAATCTAAATCTATTCTTTATGTATATTTATAATTTATTATAAATAATTTATAAGGTCAATCCGAGATATTTACATACCATTATTGAAAACAATAGGAAGAGTAAAACACTCTCTTAGATCTATATAGTTCTCTACATAATTGAATATCTGGAAAGCGTTTCGTATATATCTTTCCATTTTAGGCTTTCATATTTCTTGTATTAGATTTTATAATATAATTCTAATTATGGTGATGATAAAATATTAATGTGGTAACAATATTAAATCTTAAATCCCATCTATCTCATCTATAATCGTATAATAAACTATTCCATTGCGTTGTCTGTGCTTTCAATGGATATAGAATATTCGTCTTGCTACTTTCGTGCATACCTTTATTGAGAGATGTAGTGACATATAATAACAACATCTGATGCAAGTAGCGCTTGTCTTTCTCCATTGATTTAAGAGAAAATATAATAACAGATTATTGTCTGGCATCATAGACTACGTGTTTTGTTAAGTGGTGAGTTGGATTTAAGTTAAGTTGAGCATGAATAATAGTAATGCAACTATTATTTATTAACAAATATAAGCAAATATCGATAATAACTTAATTTCAACTCAATTTTCTCCATGAAGAAAGATTGCATTGAAGTATTTCTTCTAGCAACAAATATGGAGTTTTAGATCATCTTAAACTGTTCTAAAAATGATTTTCATATATCTGTTATGTTTTCGAAATTTGTGTTTTCGCTAATAACAACATTTCTCTGCATAGCAATCTTAAATTCTATGCACAAATGTGTAAATTACATACAAATAATGAATGTATAAATTTAGCACTTACAACAATTGTGCACTACACCATCGATATCAAATTATTTTGTACTTTGCTTAAAAAATAAATTTTTGTCGACAGATTTTAAAAAATAAGTCACCGTTGTATTGCAAATTAAGTACGGTCGCGGCCAAAATAGTGGGACTTATGGCAAATTTGTCAAAAATTAAGTTGGGGAATCAAGTCATTCGTCTCTGCCAAGAAAAATCAAGTAACATGTCATTGTCATTGTGACATAAATACCGACATGTTACTTTATAAAAAGTCACATTTTGGAATGGCCCCCTAAAGTTAGCGCTTTTAATAAAGCAAGAATAAGTTGCATAATTTTTTGACATCTTCACCTAAACCAGTAGTTCTCAAAGTGGGGCGCACGCCCCACCGGTGGGGCGCGTAGGTTTTTCAGGTGGGTCATGAGAATTTAAGGTGGTCTTATGATATTTGAAGTTGGATTTTAATATCGAATTAATATTTGCTGCAGCACTTAATTAAAAATATATTAAATTATAATATATTAAAATTTATATACACATATGTATATAATATACATATATCATAGCATTTTACTTAAGCGTTATTGCACTATAATATTGATCGAAAAAAATGCGTTAACAAACATTTTTGTTTTTCCACGTATTTAATCGAATCGACAAAATCATGTGTCGCGACGTCGTGGCTCGATGACTGTTGGTACACGAGTCATATTTTCAACTAGTGTTCGTCTAGTATTCATTGTCAGTACTTGCATTTACGTCTTTTTCAAGTGTTTTTCGTGTCGAGTAGGTGTATATAAATCAGTTCATTGTTCTTTTTCGATGTTGTAAGAGAGTTTTTCAATTTGCTAGTTATTAAAGGTAAGTTGCATTTTTTATCAAAAAATAATTTAAAAATACTAAATACAACATAATTGTAGCTAATTTTGGCTCAATATAAAAATGGCTAGCGCCAAGAAGATCAAGACTCGCCAATACAAAGAAGAATTTTTAAATTTTGATTTCATAACCGCTATAAATGATGAAAGATCGCCTTTCTGTCTACTATGCCATCAATCTTTGAGCAATGAATCAATGAAGCGTGGCCGTCTCGAGGCACATTTTAGAACCAAACATGCTGCTCATGCGAATTCAGATTTAAATGACTTCAAATCATTAAAAGAGAAATTCGAAAAGCGAACAACCATAAAAACTTGGTTCACTGCGAGAACTGCTGTTGCTAATCGTACCTTAGAGGCAAGTTACGAGATTTCTTTATTGATTGCAAAATGCGGAAAAAATCATACCCTGGGCGAAGATCTTATTAAACCCTCGATATCAACATTTTTAAAAACCGTTTTGAATATTGATGACAAAGAAGTGAAAGCATTACCACTTAGTAATGATACTGTCAGAAGAAGGATAGATGAGATGAGCGATGACGTTGAAGCACAGCTTATTGAAAAGCTTCAGTCGAGATACTTTTCTTTACAAATGGATGAATCTACTGTAAGAGGCAGTGAAGCATTACTATTGGCTTACGTAAGATATATTAGATTCTAATGGAAAGGTTTTGTGAATAAAAATTTTGACAAAAATTCACAGCAAATGTAGGAAATTCTAGTAAAATTCCAGAAATTAACCAGGAAAAATCAGGTAATTACTAAACATTTCGAAAATAACAATGCTTAACATGAAATAAAACTCACCCTGTATAAATAATGGATGAAACTATAACAAAAATTATAATAATCATTTTACGATTTTCTGTAGTAGGTATTGATGAAATTTACAAGTAGTTCATTTTTAATTTTAGTCAAAATGTAATTTATCTTCAAAATTTTTAGTAAGTACTGTATCGTCTTCCTTGTAGTTTCCTGATTTTTCCTTGTTCATTTCTGGAATTCTACTAGAATTTCTTACATTTGCTGTGAATTTTTGTCAGAATTTTTATGTATTTCTAAAAAAATTCCAATATTTTAATTGTTACTTTGTGTATTTCTGTATTTATAAAATTTTCTATTATAATAATCATTTTACGAGTTTTTGGAGTATTGGTGACAACTTAATTGACAATTTTGGTTAGAAATTTTACATATCTTCGAAGTTGTTAGCACTTCTGTCTTCTGTGTATTTTCTGGAATCTTTTTACTTTCTGGAATTTTACTGGAAGTTAATAAATTTGCTCTGAATTTTGGTTAGAATGTTTAAGTATTTCTAAAAATTAATTTCTGGTATTTTACCAGAATTTCCTACACTTGCTGTGAATTTTTGTCAGAATTTGTATGTATTTCTAAAATAAATCCTATATTTCGATTGTTAATTTGTGTATTTCTGAATTTATAAAATTTTCTATTATAATAATCATTTTACAAGTTTTTGGAGTATTGGTGGAAGTTACCTTCAAAAAAAGAAGGAAAAGAAGAAAAAATCAATATAATATAATAATAACTGGTGTATATAAATAATGCATGAAACTATAACAAAAATTATAATAATCATTTTACGATTTTCTGCAGTATTGATGGAATTTACAAGAACTTCGCTTTTAATTTTAGTTAAAATTTAATTATCTTCGAAATGTTTGGGAAGTACTTTATCGTCTTTCTTGTAGTTTCCTGATTTTTCGTTGTTAATTTCTGGATATTTACTAGAATTTCCTACATGTGCCTTGCATTTTTGTCAGAATTTTTAAGTATTTAAAAAAAAATCCAATACTTTAATTGTTGCTGTGTGTATTTCTGTATTTATAAAATTTTCTATTATAATAATCATTTTACGATTTTCTGTAGTATAGATGGAATTTACAAGAACTTCATTTTTAATTTTATTTAATTTTTTTATTTATTTTCCAAATTTTGATAAAGTACTTTATCGTCTTCCTTGTAGTTTCCCGATTTTTCGTTGTTAAATTCTGGAATATCAAAAGAATTTCCTACATTTGCTGTGAATTTTTGTCCGAATTTTTATGTATATCTAAAAAAATTCCAATATTTTAATTGTTATTTTGTGTATTTCTGTATTTATAAAATTTTCTGTTATAATAATCATTTTACGAGTTTATGGAGTATTGGTGCAAACACTTAATTGTCAATGTTGGTTAGAAATTTTATATATCTTCGAGATTTTTAGCACTTTGTCATCTGTGTATTTTCTGGTTTTATACTTTTTCATTTCTGGAATTTTACTGGAAGGTTATAAATTTGCTCTGAATTTTTGTATTTCTAAACATTTTCTAATATTTTAATGGTAATCTTAGGATTTCTCTTTTGTTTTTACTAGAATTTGCAAGAATTTGTTGTAGATTGTTAGAATTGTTGTACATATCCGAAACCTTCGAAACTTTTAAGAAGTACTTCATCGTCTTCCTTGTAGTTTCCTGATTTTTCCTTGTTAATTTCTGGAATTCTACCAATAATTCCTACATTTGGTGTGAATTTTGTCAGAATTTTTATGTATTTCTAAACAAATTCCAATATTTTAATTGTTATTTTGTGTATTTCTGTATTTATAAAATTTTCTATTATAATAATCATTTTACGAGTTTATGGAGTATTGGTGCAAAAACTTAATTGACGATTTTGGTTAGAAATTTTATATCTTCGAAATTTTTAGCACTTCTGTCTTCTGTGTATTTTCTGGATGTATCATTTTTAATTTCTGGAATTTTACTGAAATTTAAAAATTTGCTCTGAATTTTGGTTAGAATGATTAAGTATTTCTAAAAAATTTCTAATATTTTAATGGTGATCTTAGGAGTTCTCTTTTGTTTTTACTAGAATTTGCAAGACTTTGTTGTAGATTGTTGTTAGAATTATTGTACATATCCGAAAATATTTAATATTTGAATCGTCCTTGTAGGATTTTGTAGTATTGATGGAATTTACAAGAACTTCATTTTTAATTTTAGTTCTTTAACTTTAATTTTAATTTTAGTTTAGTTTTTTAATTTATATTCCAAATTTTGGTAAGTACTTTATCGTCTTGCTTGTAGTTTCCTGATTTTTCCTTGTTAATTTCTGGAATTTTACTAGAATTTCCTACATTTACTGTGAATTTTGTCAGAATTTGTATGTAATTCTAAAAAAATTCCTATATTTTAATTGTTAATTTGTGTATTTCTGTATTTATAAAATTTTCTATTATAAATATTCATATTATAATAATCATTTTACGAGTTTTTGGAGTATTTGTGGAACTTCACCGTCATCTTATCTGGCTGAATGTGGGTTCAGCAGTGTCAATGATATATTAGTAAAAAAGAGGAGCTCTGTAAATATCACCATGCGAGGAGATTTGAGACTCATGCTGACTAAGTTTGCACCGAACATAAAAAGTCTTTGTAGCAGACACCAGGCTCACGGATCACATTAATTAAACCAAATTTACTTACAATTATTATATCCTTTGTTTTTTTCTTAAAAATTTTCGGTTTATACTTTTACTAATATATACCTACATATACAAATTTATTATAATATTTAATTTTATAGCGATATTTTTTTTTTTTGTTACTTTGAACCTGGAAGTTATTATAAACAATATTTTATAGTTCTTATTAAAAATTCGTTTTTCTTGAATTTATATTTTATGACCATTCTACTTTGCGTATATAGACGAAGAAAAGCAATTAATAATTTAGTCATGCTGTGCAAAAGTTCCGACATTTTGTTTATTTTATATATGGGGCATCAGATATTTAGTAGCTAATTGGTGGGGCATGGATCAAAAGAGTTTGAGAAGCACTGACCTAAACCAAATTCACACTAGGCAAAAAACCTGTTTTTTTATTGCCGCGACCGCACCTAACCCTTAATGAGCTATTACTTAACACTTACTCCAATTTAAAAAATGGCCTTACTTCCGCTGCGGCAAGGGAGTTAAACAATTAATGATCATTTGCTAGCCAAAAGTTGTCCTCCTTTAATTGACGATTTCAGCGATTTCGTAAAACAAAATTATAATTGTAGATATTTTGAATATTTTTGAATTTTGAAACTTTTGAAAGTTTCCTTTCTCTCGGGACACCATGTATATAGGGCAATATAAACATAGTATATTGACCCCAAATGAGACTTACACCTATATACGAAAATACACCTATGAAACCTTAACTTACTACAACATTCTACCTATAGTAGAAATATGAATGACAGATATAATTTTATCATAATGCGTCCCTCATGTGAACTAGAAACGCATTTTTATTGAATAGGAAGTATGAAACATATTATGTAACAGTAACAATAATGCATTACCTAACTTTGATTTGCTCATGACATGATATTAAAATTCGATGCGTTTGGCCGATATGCGTTTCAATAAATTAATAATTATTAATGTTATTTTCAATATATTATGCATTTAAGCTTGTACAATGCATAAATTATTTAATAATAGTTTTTTTTTTAAATTTTATGTTTTATCCACAGAATGAAACATATCCATTGTTTTCTTTTATTACTGTATACTTAGTCTTTTAACTTTGGCAATATAATGTAATTTGGTGTGATATCGAGTATCTGTTGGGAATATTATCCCCATATTGCCATACATTAATATGTTCTATGTTTCGTATCTGCCAATTTACACATGAGTTATCATTAGAAGTAAAAATAAATAGTATTTTATAGCTGTATGAAGTTTTGTAGTCAAATGAAAAAAAATGTGACTAAACTTAATTGTTACCCCAATTACGATTTCTATGAACAATCAAATTTCTCTATAAATACAAACACCTGCCTGTAAAATTTCTTTCTTCCCTGAAGTACGCAGTGTAATTTTATCTTTAAAATTTATTAAAATTATTATCGTAATCTATCATAGTTTCAAAAATATTGGCAGATAATTAAAATACTTATATATATTTTTAAAAACTTCTCCAAATCTAATTTTGTTTTAAAATATCGACTTCAAAATTTTATTGCATTATCTTGACATTGCATAAAAAACATGAATATTTCAAGTAATCACATATACGTATTTCAATGGAATTACCATTATTACCAAGAATGGTCTTATGCAAGTAAACGTAGGTACAATGCTTAAACCATAATAGGGACTAACCACATACTACTATATTGTAAATCTTGCGATGATTTTCTTAAATGCTTTCTATGAGGACTCGATATTCTTAAAACTGACGAATCACGTCGTAATTAAAATTTTTATAAACAATTTAAAATCAATGTTAATATTAACTTTTTTTTCGAAAATCAATGTTGATTAATACGTTAAGATTTAGTAGATTGGAATCAAATGTTGTTCAATTTGGACAAGTGAATGCAATAAGACATCGACAAAAGCCAGTTATGGAAAATGAGGAAGTGCAAGAAATAGTGTTGGCCTATTTTCAAGTTAAGCCACAAGCATCTATCCGCTGTGCACAACAAGATTTAGGCATTGATAAATCTTCAGTACAGAAAATTTGGAAAAAACATAGCATGCACAATTATCACTTATTATCAAAATTGACAGTTTCCAATTATTTTACTCATAGAGGTAACCTCTAGGTACAATTAGAAATATAACTCATAATTTTATCTTATTCCTAAGAGAAGTTATAGACATATTTCAGGCTACCTTTTAGAGGTCAGAATTTTAGAAAAATATTTTTTTCATGAAAACTAGAAGAGATAAGTGTACATACGTTCTTACAAAATATGTTCCAATTTAAGCGGGGAATTCAAAAATATAATAATATATGGGGTGTTCTCTATCTTGTTTTATTCATCGGCGGCAAATGTGGATAAGTTTTATTGAATACCCTACATGTTAGAGCAACAATTCTATCGCAGTTGCCATGTATAAAGAATAAATTGATAATTTGTTGATTTGTGTAATGATTCATTTTATTGCTTTTAATTTCTGTAATACTTTATTCTAAATGGTTTTATTATTTGACAGTTTGCATTACAATAGCGACAAAACAAAAGCATATCACATGCCTACTAAAGTGCACTTGTGATATGCAAAATTATACCCTGCAGAAATGCGACGAAAAAGTAATCCTCGAAATAATTCAAAAAATACTTGCTTTAGGAGTATGGTTGTATTATACTTTTTTGAAGTAAATTTTTCTCCCAATCGTGCTATGCAATAAAAAATGGGTCATTCCATTTAAAAAAATTGAATTACAGGATATTTAAGAGAGCACTTAGATATTGACATTTTATGAACACTTATTATCAAAATTGACAGTTTCCAATTATTTCACTCATAGAGGCATCCTCTATGTATAATTAGAAATTTCACTCATAATTTTATCTTATTCCTAAGAGAAGTTATAAACAGATTTCAGGCTACCTTTTAGAGGTCAAAATTTTAGAAAAACATTTTTTGTCTTAAAAACTGGAAGAGATAGGTGTACATACGTTCTTACAAAATATGTTCCAATTTAAGCGAGGAATTCAAAAATATAATAATATATGGGGTATTCCATTTAAAATAAGAAAGTTTGTGCTACTTCCGGCGGAACCGGAAGTGATAGAAAGTTGAAAATATTTCACATGAGGATAACTGATTCAACTGTGTGACGAGGATTTTTTTGAAATTTATAGTACATCGGCAACCCCGTAAACTTTTAACGAACGGTTTAGCGTAGACACCCTGTATATATATATATATATATATATATATATATATATATATATATATATATATATATATATATATATGTATATATATATATAGGCTTGCTATTTAAATTCAATTTTGTTAAAAAATGTTCTTGGATTTTCTTGCACACTAAGAAGAAAGTATAATTCGATTGTTAAAATTGTTAGCCATCACTCGAGTTTTTTCACAAAAATTGGACCGACCAAAAAGAGAATTTGACATACTATCGCTTGGATGACTTTTACTGTTTTTGTGTTCACTTTGATTTCCACGGCACACTTTAAACGAAAAACTTATGTTAATAAACTTTTTTTTTTCTATAATGAACATTCCATATAACAAACTTATTGAACATCTTTGGAATCACAAAAATAATCTCTACCAGAAAAAAAGTAAGAAAATATGCGTAACCGTTTGAAAAATAAAAGTTGACAATCGCTGAAACTAAATTTGAAAAAAAAAAAATTAGGGCCTCTTTGTAGAACATGTGGAACCATTTAATGTTTGTTTTGTTTTATTGAAATTAGCAAATAAATTAATGTGTTATGGCCAGCGACGTTTTAGGAGACACCCTGTATAAGAAATTATCAAATATTTCTTTCAATTTTTTTTACCAGTTTAGGGGCCGTCCTGAAATAAATTGGAAATAAGTCCACCGAACTTCATAGATGGAACACTCAAAAATTAGTCTCCAAACAGAATATCAAGTATCAAATGATAAGAGAACATAATATGGTGATTCAATCTTGTAGACTGAAAATTATAGCACCTTAGGAATTACATTTATGAAAAAAATAAATACAAAGTGTTAGACCAGTAACTTAGGCAATACGTCAAACATAGAGGTATAATGCCTATCTTTGCAGGCTACATTGTGAAAACTGTGGAATATTATGGATGGGAATATAAATGCATTTGTATGCAGAGGAAAATTGTTTAATTTTTTTTTTAGTTCAATTCAACGTCATTCGAATATTTCATAAAACTATTCTACAGATTTCCAACAGGGAACAAAAATAACTTGCCTAATTGCAAGTGGATATATTGGAAGATGACCGATGAGTTTAGCACACTCGTTAATTTAGTGGTCATTGCCGACTTAAGCTTAAGCGGAAGCTTAACGACTAGTGATGACTAATAGCTAAAAATGTGAAGAGACCAAATCAAGTTTTGCATTATGATTCAACCATTCCTAAATGTGAATCTATAAAAAATATGGATACCTAGTCTTCTAAGGCAACACATTTAACACATTTAACACCCCAATACATTTAACACCCCAACACATTTAAATTGAATTTTAGCAATCACATAAGTGAGCCTATTAACTATCCAATATAAATACCCAATGCAATCACTGTTAGAAGGTTTTACTATAAAACGTGAATTATTTTAATCACTTATGTGATAATCGAAACAAATTAATTTCAAAATTGTTGTCATTAACTGTAACATACGAGAAGTTCCAGTTCCCTAATTGTTTTTTTTTGTTTCATGTCGACGTGATACATTATCACGATGTAACTAAATTCTCAATTCATCTGTCTAAATATTTAATAAACACTGCATGTGTTAAGTATTATTTACTCGTACACACAGCATAGAGTATTCGCTTAGAAAACAATGGTTACATCAGCTTTGCTATTTTAAGAGTAGGTACACATAATTTCAAGTAAAAAATTGACAGATAACAGACCAAGGCAAGAATACACTCACAAAAATAATGCACATCACTACAAATTAGAATGGATCCTTCGAGGGGGGATCGTCACTTTTATATAACGTATACTCCCATGATACTTACAAATCGCAATTACAACGACAAGATGAAAATGATAGTTGTTTATGCACCAAGGCCACTATGAAGATGATTGCCACAAGGGCGACGATGATCCAGTCAGAGGTGTATACCAAGATTTTATATTTCACGAGAAGAATGAGTTTTAAGTTATACTAATTATGATTATAGTAACGCATTAGAGTAGCACCCTTGGTTATTGTCAAGGACATTGTTACATTTTATAACGCCCACATCCATGACAACGGCTATTATAAACGGGAATAATGAATTATAACGGTTATGAATAATAATACCCGTTGTTTACTCGGGCATCATTAACTTTGTATTTGCATTTTTGTTTTTCTGGTTTTCTGATCTCAGTTAATATAATCTAAAGGAGCATTCTCACGTATCAAGTGTAATTGAACAATTTTAGTTGATCATCAAAATTTGAATGAAAACTATTGTTTAATGTTGATCAACTCTATTGAAACAAATGTTCTCACAATAGTTTTCATTTCACTTTTGTTTATCAACTACAGCCGAACCTGATTCGTGAGAACACGCCTTAAGCTATCTAAGCAAAGCAAAGCTAATAATAATAATCTCAGTTGATGACTATTGTCGAAATGGGGTTATGTTTCTGTCAAAAGTGATAAACATGTATATTATACATTCACGACCTTTTTGCAACCGAGTTGGCTGGGTTTTCTTTTTGTCATGTTGGACAAACTGATTCAGTGGTACAATGGAAGTTAATTATTTTTATTTCCACCTTCTTAGTAAGTGACATTTTCTAGGTTTGTAATTCAGAGGACCTGTACTATTTTACAGGCTTGTAGAAAAGCAGACAGATTGAAAACTGATTCAAATTTTGTTACAACTAAAACTTCTACTTACAACACCTTAAAACTATAATGGATCAGACTTGTAATTAAACATATTTATAATGCACTTTGATTCCTGTTCCGAAATTCATTTGTACATTTCCAGCAACCATTTTCTGGTTGCTAGTTTCAATTTCCATATTAACGTTTTTGTTAGAAACAGACAAAGCTGCATTTATAAATGTCAAGCAATTTAATTACATTAAAAGCAATGAAGGTCGAAAGTTGGAGGGAGGTTGTGAAAGACGAGGTGTCCTGGATGAGGCTGGTGGACGACGGCAAGACCCACAGAGGGTTGTACTACTACAGGATGAATGAATGAATAAATTTTATTAAAAATCGTCAAATAAAGGTGAAAATAAAATTTTGTACGTGACACGCTTTGCAATTAATCTTTACTAGGCTCACTGGATTATGGAGCTCGCTCGTGCGTCGCTCGCCCCGCAAACTTCCAGCTCGCCCGTAAAGATTAATTTACAACGCTTGTCACGTAAATAACTATTTCGTGTCGATGTCTATTAGACATTTGCTTCCTACCACATTGTCAGATTTATAATTTTTTTCACTACTGTATTTATATCTCTAATAATTTAAACTTTACAAAAAATTGACAAGTTCCCTTGAGGAATTCAGTAATTTCCGAAACACTACCAACAAAACTACTAGATATCCATAGATTCCCCTGACGCAAAACATCGTAAAAGGAGAGTAGATCTTAAATTAAAGTCGTGTGGAAAACCCAATTTTAAGTGAATGCAATGTGATGCCATGAATTGTAATGTAAATAATTAACTGGTTATAATAATGAAAATATAGTTTTTACAGTATCTTATACAACAGTTGGGCTACCGGCAACAGCCCCCACCCCCCTCTGCGGTATATAAAAGGTTAAAAAGTTATTCATTTCGACATAGGCCTATCAGCAATCAGCAAAACAACTCTTACCAATCTAGAAGTTTACTTTATTCAGGACTACATTATTGACTATATTATAATTGTTGTTGTACTAAAAATAAATTCTCAAATAAACTTTAATTATTCTGATAGTAATACAAACTAATGTGAAGTGTTTAAAACAACTTCTTTCATGAACTAGAGCTTGAAAATGCATCTATAATACCATCAAAGTTTCATCTTTTGGTAAGCTCCGATTCGATGGTCAGAATTGCCACATCCTTCAGGCATTCTTCAGTTATTGTAGACTAGAGCATGTATAATTTTTTATTCTTTTCAACACGGAAAACGACCTTTATGCTGAACAGTTGGACGCAGGCATCGTCAAAAAAAGTCTCAATGAGATGTCAACCTAACTGTAGTATGTTATCAAGTAGCACTTCGCAAATATTTAAGTACCTATTGTTTTTAAACATGTTTTGTTTCATTCCTTTCAAATATCCAAAAACAAAGTATATACTCTAGGGCCGAAATTAAGCCGTTTCAGAACGCCCCCTCTGAACGGGGCGCTTGAGTTCCTCCAAGTTCGAGTCGAGTCAGCTTACATCTTTACAAGTGTTTCTCTCCTCCGTTTTCTTGGTTTTAAGAGAGCAAGGAGATGGTTAATTTTTAATGTACCTAATCATTTATTATTATTATACGTATTCAGCAGGATGTATAAAACAAAATAAGCTTCCAAAGTAAACAAATGGTTTCGCGTAAACAAATTTTTGGCTAGAATACTGCGTTCGGCAAAATTCAGCATTCTGCTTCCTGTACAGGTTATTTTCAAAAAAATTCTAGAGAACCAGTTTTGATCTCATTGGGCTTTAAAAATTGGAAGAAAGCATGAGAAAATATGAAGTACATCGAGATTTTAAGTATCATAGAGTCGCTTTGCAAAAATGGTCTCTTTTTAATAGCTCTCTCAAATATGATCACTGTAGAAGTTGTTTTATTACAAAATGAACACCAAATTTGTTTTGTTTAGAAGACATACTGTAAGGCCGAAAGAATAAATCATGGAAACTGTTTAAAACAAGTTATTGAAGTTTTGAAAAAAATATTTGCCGTTTTTACAAAGTTATAATCCTCCCAAGAGTTGTGTCTAGATGATGTGTATCTAAATGGATTTGTAGACAGTACCGCTAATTGCTTATTAAATATGTTTGTAAAATAAACTATTGATGCATATTATTTTGCTGTTATGGCCAATTATAGTATAACAGAAGATAAATTAAGAATGAAGGTAAATCATACTTATGCCTTTAAGGCAGTTAAATTAACATATCCGGCAATTTTATGATATTTAAAAAAATATCTGATTCACCAGCAAAACAGCTAGACGCGTTGCTCGTTAAAAAATGTATCATTTTGTGTTTGTTCTTATATTTGAACATATTCTTGAAGTCGCTTCAGGAGTTCATCAATTGCTTCAAAGTGAAAAGTTTGATTCATCTAAAGCTTCTCTTAGTATTAAAACTTTAATTGTGACCTTTGAAACTCTGAAAGAAAATGAACAACACTTTGATAAATTATATAAAAATAAATAAATTTAATTGTTTAAGTAATAATATTACGTCCTTAATCTTATTACCTAAATTATAGAATTAATGATCCTTATATGAGAAATATTACAGAAATAAATTTTAGTTCGAACTGCAGTTAAATGAAAAAGATAAAACAGCATAAAGAAAGCGAAAACGTCCAAAAACATTACAATCATTTTTGTAGTATAATGATACTTGTTCAATTGAGAAAGTTAATTTTCGAAGTAATATTTACCACTAAATACTAGATAAAATGTTCATAAAATTTAAAGTGAAATTACCTGCTGAAGCTTTGCACACAATGTCAAAATGCTTCTTGGACGTTGAACTTTTAAAGAATTTTAGTACTCTTGATTAATTCTGAAATTTTCTCTACCAATCAATTCTACTTCTCCTGCTCTGGTTTCATCTGACTGGATTTTTAGTTTTTTTTTCTGTTCGTTTCATCTTCATAATAAGTTACTTTCGCTTTCATAGTACTCAATTTTCATAAATATTAAATTTTGTTCTTTTACATTGTATACTGATACGGTTGATAGATCGATCTCAGACTATTGTAGCTTATTACTTGAGATGTCATATCTCAGCATAAACTTAACAAATAAAGTTGTTTTAATCGTTGAAGTTGAAGGAGGTAGCTAGATGCTTCACTTCTTCTATTTGCCTTTTTTCGTTCATCATATAGTTATTTATTTGTATATTTATCTTTTATTGTGACTTGTGCCTTCGGTATTTTCCCAAAAATTTGCCGCCCTGGGCCACAGCCCTCATAGCTCCCACACCCCCCTTAAATCCACCTCTGTATGGGTAGTATTACTATTATAATTATTATTGGATAGAAAAATAGAAAGTACGAGCACCCAGGACGATTTTCAAAATTCGACTCCTCTGCACACAATAACCTTAGCACGCGCTGCAATTCTCAGCCGTCGAATCTAAAGGCGAAAAAGCCAAGTTCAAATCCCATCGCCGGACGTTTCTATTGTAATTGAAAGATAGTGAAAAAAGTACAATGTTGAGCCCCGATACTCCGCGCGCATATCGATTCAGTTTTGGATTCAGTCGAGCCAGCGCGTAGTCCCGTGCAGTACTCTTCAGCGCTGGGAAGTGCAGTTTTGGGTGTTTTAGTGTGTTATCGATATGTTTAGCAAAGTAACGTACGTAAATAACGCCGTAGTAACGCTTAGTGTAAAAATAGTACATTAGCCTAAAAAATATTTTTTCCTCAAAATTATTTCTAGAACGTGAGAAAGGTGGTAAGTAGGTTGCTTGCGACACTCTGCAAAATAAGCATGAATATGTTTATAAATGCAAGCCATAATCAAACGGCTGCATGGCATAAAGTGTAAATCAATTTTTCTAAATCGCATCAAGTTTAATTGGTTGATTGTAGTTGATCAACAAAACTTGAACCTTTGTTTCAATGAAGTTAATCATCTTTATACTATAGTTTTTCTTCAATTTTTATCGATCAATCTTATACTATAGTTTTCATACAACTTTTGTCGATCAACTACAATCGATCAATTAACCTGTTTCGTGAGAACGCGCCTTTAATAAGTATCTATTATCGTTGGACATTAATGATAGTAAATCGATTCGATTAAAATTGTAACTACGAGGGCGGTTTGACGGAAGAGTGACTTTTCAAAGGTTGGTAACACTTTCAGTATAATGATTATGTTGCTGGCTCCTGAGGCCTTTCGGAGGTCCACTGTCAAAATTTGGCACCAATCTGACAGATAGATTATGTTTTATACTTATTTGAAGAAAACTGTCTTCGTTGTTGTGTAAATATGGGAAAAAATAATTTCGAGTGTTGATTAAACATTACTTTCTTCGTGAAAAAACAATTAAAGAAACCGAGGAAAAGTTACGTAAATATTATCCAGAATCTGATCCGTCCCATGGAATGATTTGTAAGTGGTTTCTGCTTTAAAAAGTGGCCATATGAGCACGGTTGATGCAGATCGTCCGAAACCATCATTTACTGTACCTACTCCAGAAATGGTTAATAAACTCTATGGCCTTGTAATTGGCAATCGTCGAATAAAAGTTCGTGAGATAGCTAATGAAGTAAACATCTCAACCGAACAGGTATACAATATTTTGCATGAACATTTCAATAAGAAAAAATTATCCGCGAGATGGTTGCCGCGTTTGCTTAAGGGTGATCAAATGCGCGCTCGCATTAAGAATTCAGAAGAATGTTTGGCCGTTTTCAACGTAATTCAAAGGATTTTTTTCGTCGATATGTCACTGTAGATGAAACTTGGATACATCATTATACTCCAGAAACAAGAATACAGTCTAAATAATATATTTCTAGATGCGAACATGCTCCCAAAAAGGCAAAAACACTTTTTTCGGCCAATAAGGTCATGGCTACAGTTTTTTTTGGGATTCTAAAGGTATAATCTTTATTAATTGTTTACAAACAGGAAAAACGATAACTGGCCAGTATTATGCTCATTATGCTGACACGTTTTGATGCTTTACTTGAAAAACAACGATCGCATTTGATGAAGAAAAAAGCTTTATTCCATCACGATAATGCACCCTCTCATTCGTCTGCAATTGCTACAACTAAATTGGCTGAATTGCATAACGAATTGCTGCTTTATCCGCCATATTTGCCAGATCTGGCTCCCAGTGATTTCTTCTTATTTCCAAATTTTAAAAAATGGCTGGGTGGAAAAAGATTTCGGTGAAATGAAGAGGTGATAACCGAGACAAGTGTATATTTTGAAGACTTTCCGAAAGATTACTCTTTAGAAGGTTTAAAAAAACTGTAAAGTCGCTGGGCTAAGTGTGTACAGTTGAAAGGGTGTTATGTTGAAAAATAAAATATATTTTTAACAGAAAAATAACGTTTTCATTAAAAAGTCACTCTTCCGTCAAACAGCCCTCGTATGTACTTGTTTAAAAATAATTTCTATGCAGCAACTGTAATAACAAAATATTTGAAGACGAATAAGTACTTACACTTATTTTAATTTCAGTGCCGGCTCGTACTACGCCTTCGTAAAGTTATGGTTTTTGCTTATTTATTAGATTTTGTATACGAATTTTTAAAATGATTTTCATATGATAAAGCAAATTTGGTGCATCCGCCGAATTATGCTTACCGCCAAAACCACGCTTTCTTAATTTGTCGTTAGGACAATATCCTTAGCGTTTACAAACATACACACACAAACATGAATTTTTGACATGATTACAATATTTTTATTTTAACCGCCCATGCTACAATAAAACGCAATCAAAATTACTTCATTTCTAGTGCTTAGCAACAAAATGCAGTAAGGATATAAATGTATTATGTTCTTGATTTGTATGCTGTTTTATCGGTTGAAGTATTAATGAATCAAATCTATTTGTGGATGTTCGGCCCCAATATGTGCATGTTACATGTAGAAGTCTTAATATACATATACACGGTGTCCCGAAATAAAGGAAACGCCCTAAATATCTATCCTGTCTAAATATCCTAATATATTTTTCGCAAAATCGCCAAAATACGTCCATTTTTTATTAAAGGAGACAAAGTTTTGTCAAGCAAATTATCTTAAAATGTTTAACTCTCTTTCTAAAGGGGATGTAAACACACTTTGAATTGGAGTAGTTTTTGAGTGATACTTCATTTGAAAACTTGCATAATTTGCATGATTTGATTTTATAAAGTACTGCGGCGTTGTATTGTAAATTATGTAGGCTTTCAAATGAATAATCACTCAACCCCTACTGCAATTTACAAATATGGGCTTACTTCCGCTGTGGAAACAGGGTTAAAATATTGGAGATAATTTTACTGCCAAACATTGTACCGCTTTATTTAAAAACCGACGCATTTTACAGATTTCGTGAAACAAAATTATATTCGTAGATATTTAAGGTGTTGTCTTTATCACGGGACACCCTGTACATTTACTTCCTTTCAAATATTTTTCGTGGTAAACTATTAAATCATAATTTTGTTTGTCTTCAAAGAAACGAAATGTTTCCAATTTCGGCGCGAAAATTGGCGTCAATGTGACGATGATATCCAAGTATCGCAACCAAGATGCACTTTGCAGTTTTCCACATCTTTGCAGCACTGCCTTTTTACTCTTTTCGGGCCGCAATTCGGCGACCCCACGTTTTTGATAGTTGGCTGGAATTATGGTCTCCGACTGGAAATGGATTTCGCTTTTCGGAACGAAATATTTCCTTTCATCCCCCCAACTTCGTGCTTGATCCCCACAGAATGGGCACTTTGCGGTAAATTTGTTATGGCGCATGAGGTATAAGCGGTGGGGATACTTTACGGACGTTTCCTTTTTATGTTTGTTTTGTCTTTTTAATTTTTTTAACCATACAATAATATCAAAGTAAGTATTTGAACATATGGCAATTTTTCTTCGCACTTCTATGGTGTCTCACTAAATCACGACATTCAGGTGGAAAAGTCTGCAGTCTATGATTCTTGAACGCCACAGTTGTCTTCTCAGTCTTATGGTATCTCACTACATCAAGACATTCAGGTGGAAAGGCCTGCTGTCTATGATTCACGAGAGCCAGTTTTTCTTCTAAAGTATCTCAGTACATCAGGACATGTAGATGGAAAAGCCTACTGTCTATGATTCATGAGTGCTAAGTTTTCATCTATGGTAGCTCACTAGATCAGGATATTCAGGTGGAAAAGCCTGCTGTCTATGATTCATGAGCGCCAGTTTTTCTTCTATGGTAGCTCACTAGATCAGGATATTCAGGTGGAATAGCCTGCTGTCTATGATTCATGAGCACTAGTTTTTCTTCTATGGTATCTCACTAGATCAGGATACTCAGGTGGAAAAGTCTGCTGTCTATGATTCATGAGCGCCATTTTTTTCCTCTATGGTATCTCATTAGATCAGGACATTCAGGTGGAAAAGCCTACTGTCTATGACTCTTGAGCGCCAGTTTTTCTTCATAGTATCTCACAAGATCAAGACATTCAGGTGGAAAAGCCTGCTGCCTATGATTCATGAGTGCAAGTTTTTCCTCTATGGTATCTCAGCAGATCAGGACATTCAGGTGGAAAAGCCTGCTGTCTACGATTCACGAGGCCACTTTTTCTTCTGTTGTATCTCACTACATCAGGACATTCAGGTGGAAAAACCTGATGTCTATGATTAATGAGCACCAGCTTTTCCGAAGTTTTAAATACAAATCCAAGTTAAAACATTGTATGGTTATAATAGCAATTATAAAAAACTTGCTTACATCGAAGGAAATTTTATCCCAGGAAATAGGAAACGTCCAAGTTCCCCATGGAACTCGTGTGCCAGCAAAGTAAAATTCACTGCAATATGTCAAATGCGGGTAGGCACTGAAGCTTGGGGTGGATGAAGGGAAGTATAGTACTTCCAGAAATCGGGGTCCATGTCCGGTGCGACGTAAAAATAATTTCGGCCGACATTCGAAATCGCGGGGGCGTAAAATTGGGGCGCAAAAGGAAAAAAAATGGCCGTGATGTGACTTGTCGATAGCTCAGAGATGAGTCGAAGTTATTGTGCTGAGATGTGTACTCTCGCCTCGAGGCGGATCTTCATGCTTAGTTATAATCTTAGTCTTTATAATTATGAGCATTTTTTTGCCACGACAAATATTTACGCGTGAATTTTCCACTTAACAAATGCTTTCACTTGGCACTGCTAAAATGTTCTTGACTTACTCCTTATATTGGGAGCTTTCATAAGCTATACTTTAAACTTGTTTATGTACTATGTGCATCAAATTCTTTAGAAAACTATAAACTAAATCGAATTGTATTTACATTATAGATTAATCAACTTAATAGGTAAAACACTATCGACACTTGATGAGCATTTATGATAAACTAGAAGAAATTTCTTGCACATATTTAAATGATGTTTTATTTTTAAGTTGCTACAACTTGAGAGCAAAACACCACTAAAATATGCAGATCAGAAATTCCATCGAGTTTCTTATAAATGCACACTGCGTGCATACACTGTTTTACCAATTAAGTTATTAATCTGTAATAGAATTAATATAATTTAAATAAGTTTTCCAAAGAATTTGGTCACATAGTACATACACTAGTTCAAAATATAGCTTATACAAGCTCACAATATAGATAACAAGTCAAGGACATTTGCGGCGGTCTAAAATGTTACGACTTCTACTAATTTCAATATTTTATATTATAACTATTGCAACTTAGATATTACTGCAAATAAATTTGAATATTATGCAATTAATTTGCATTCATTTATATGATTGCGAAATGTATCTTGAGCTTTTAGATACCTACGAGATCAAGTATTGGAGAGGTATTTTTATTTTAGATCCCAATTTTCAAATACAGGTTTTCCTGTATATTATAATCGTACAAAAAAAATTAGATTCTCACGAATACCCATATTTTGGGGGCTCCTTTATCATGAAGTGACTATTTATACAAATGTCTGTGCTTGAGTATGGAATATGGATTTTTATGTCCATTAGTTTTCTTTCAACATCTTGCAAATTTGCAAAGATTCTGCTAGGCCAGTTTAGTATGGATTTTCATATCCAATATACTTACGTTCAAAATTTCGCACCTTTTTTTATTTGACTAAGGTTTCCAGAGTAGTTGCACCAAACCTGATTAAGTTCTTGTGATGAGCCAGATTGTGATTTCTTTGTAACACTAATAACTCGTTGAGTTCTGGTGCAGCATTGTAGAACGTTATTGGGAGTTACTTGTTGAGGCCAAATGGGAGGTCCTTTTGAGCCCAGTTATGAGTTCTTTGTTGCATTTAAGCTTATTGAGTACTAGAGTTACAAAGTGCATTACAATTGAGCGTTCATATACACTATTGAACTCAATTAAGTCTTCTTCAGCTCGTTGGAGTCTTGTCAGTTCTTGTTCTAAGTTCTTTAGGCCCTTTTGATTCTGAAGGGCTAGTTGTTAAGGAAAATGGGTTTTCAAACACGGGTTTTCATACCCATTATCTGCCTATCAACGGCTCACAATTCTTTATTTGAGTAAGTTTCCAGAGTAGTTGCACCAAACCTGATTAAGTTCTTGTGATGAGCCAGATTGGGATTTATCTCTAACACTGTATAAATCATTGAGTATTGGTGCAACATTGTAGAACGTTATTGGGAGTTCCTCGTTGAGGTCAAATGGGAGGTCCTTTTGAGCCTAGTTAAAGAGTTCTCTGTTGTATCCAAGCTTATTGAGTACTAGAGTTACATTGGATTACAATTAAGCGTTCATATATACTGTTGAACTCAATTAAGTCTTCTTCAGCTCTTTGGAGTCTTGTCGGTCCATGTTCTTAGTTCTTTAGCCCCTTTTCATTGTGATGAGCCAGTTGTTGAGAAAAATGGGTTTTCATACCCATTAACTTATTTCGACGGCTTGCAATTCTTTATTTGACTAAGTTTTCAGAGTAGTTGCACTAAACCTAATTAAGTTCTTGTGATGAGCCAGATTGGGATTTCTCTGTAACACTGTAAAAATCATTGAGTTCTGGTGCAGCATTGTAGAACGTTATTGGAAGTTCCTCGTTGAGGTCAAATGGGAGGTCCTTTTGAGCCCAGTTAAGAGTTCTCTGTTGCATTTAAGCTCATTGAGTTCTAGAGTTGCATTGTAGATCACAATTGAGCATTCATGTATACACTGTTGAACTCAATCAAGTCTTTTTCAGCTCTTTGGAGTCTTGTCAGTCCCTGTCCTTAGTTCTTTGAGTCTTTATCATTCTGATGAGCCAGAAATATCGATTTTCATATCCAATATCTTCATTTCAAAATCTTGCAATTTCATTGAGTCCATTACTACATAAGTATAATAGGGCTCCAGGCGATATCTCTCGTGTATAAAATAAAAAGATAACGGCATCAGTGAATTCAATACTTGATTTGTATCATTAATCAATTTAATTTTGCAATGAATTAATTTGTTATTAATACTGAATACTATTTAATGACTACAAATCGCAGAATCATAGTTAGAAATAAAAACCATATGATATTTGTTCTATGGTGCATGGTGTTTCACAGTTATTTTAATGATTGCATATAAAAAACAAATATTTTATTATAAGGGAAAACCATGCATCAGACGAACTTTGCAGTAAACAATGTTTTAGTAGAGAATGCAAATCAAGCATTAATTTCGCAGACTGTACCTACTGGTTGATGCTGGAAATCAGTCCAAATATTGTCGATGAATCTAAAGAATAACAGAACATAGCGGAAACTTACTATCGTGCGTGCAACAAAAAACGACGACGGAGTTGCCGTTGGCAATCTCAAGTTATCTTAGTGCTGACATGACGATTTTTGTTGAACGGTCGATAGTTTCGCATGACACATTAGTAACGTGATTTTCATTTACGAAAATCAAATACAATTGGTTCGTAAACTTAAAAAATATTTACTTGGTCCATGTATACATGTGCATACATGATATTGCATTAATAAAACTTAATTAATTGCCACTATATTATTAACAGACTACGAAGTTTGTCGATTATTTCGGAATGAGGTTTGCTTTATATTGCTCATGCTGGTTCCTTGTACCCTCCAGCCAAATGTTGAAATCTCTTTTTACTGAGGATTTTTCACACGGTCGAAAATCGGAAATTATCTAGTGAATAAGTCGCCAACGATTAGTAATGGATCTGCACAAGAAGAAGAGCCAGAAGAAGGAGAATATGGAGAAGATGGGGAAGGAGAAAAAGATGAAGAAAAAAATAGAAGCAGAAAAAGTTGATGAAGGAGAAGAAGAATATTTGTAATTACTTTTTTTTAATATATACATGTATATGGGACCTACGAGAGAAAAGATGGATTAGCTACTCCAGGTCACGATGCAGGGGAAAATTGCGGGAATGAGATCCATGGCAAGAAAACGAAATTACCCACTGTGTAGCTGTACCAATAACCAACTATTCACAGTGGCGGATTTATACTTCTGCCACCTAGGGACTACCAGTAACTTGCCGCCCAGGATGCCCCCACCCATCTTATTAATCTAAATTCAATAACAGATATTGAGAAAATACTGTGAAATTGACTACAATAAGAAATCATAGTTAAAACGCAAAAAGGTCCTCGACTAAATTTAAAATGTTCTGATAACGTAATACATTCCAAAGTTAAATGTTTAAAAAACTTCGTTTGTGAATTAAAGGTTGAAACCGAATGTATCATCAAACCCCAATCTTTTGGTTAGCTCCGATTCGATGGTCAAAATTGTCACACTCTTCAGGCGTGCTTCGGTTATTGTAGATCATGAATCATTTTATATTCTTTTGAAGACGATGACCACCTTTACGCTAAACGGTTGGATGGAGGGATCGTCAAAAAGTCTCAGTGCGATGCCAACATAAGGGTATACATCTTGTAGTTCGTTGTCATATAGCACTTTGAAAGTTTAAGTAATGTTTTTGGACATTGTTCCAATCTTTTCAAAAATCCAAACACATGTATACACTCATTCACAAAAACTTCTGTTGTTGGTAGATATTTATCATACGTGTGTCTTTTTATCAAGGTCTTTATCAAGTTCTCAAAAATTTAATAATAACCTATCTGCGTACAACAATATGATATGAAACATTAATTGATTTGGGGCTGCTCTCAATGAAATCAGAATTTAGCAAACATCTAGATTTGAACGAAGTCATAGATTAGTACTTACAGTAAAATTGAACATGAAAATGGCAAAACGGAAGGGTCGGCCAATTTTGTGAGGTTGATTAGAAGATCATAGTATGTATCCAAATTGATATTTTTCCAACAAAATTTCCTTGTGGAACGCGGCCATCTTGAGAAATCCGTTACCCTCGATATCTCACCTTCTATTCCAAATTTAAATCATTTTTGTTTTGTTTTGTATGGAAAATATTCTCTACAACTTTTGTTTGAGAAATTTTGATAGACATGTATTTCATGTATGGAGTGCATAATGAAACTTTGTTAAAGGTTAGACGGCTGTGAACAGTGAACGATTTCCAAACCGTTCCTGATAGAAAAATCCTCCAAAGTATTCACCAACCTCTGAATGAAACATGCATAATTAAACATAATGGAGGGCCAGGAAGACTAACGCCAGTAAGAATGGTAGAAGTACAGAAACATCTACTGAACATAGTAAAGGGTAATCCAGATAGTTTTATTAAAAAAATTGCAAATGTTTTGAATATAAGTAATATGACTGTTTGGAATATTTTAAAACCTCAGTTGTTGTACCCACATCACATTCAACGCATTTAGGCACATATTCCTTCCGATTTTTATCAACACATTGCATTTTGTCAGTGGCTTCTTCAAACATTGGTTCAGATTCTTCTACTACTGGTGCGGATTATTTTACCCGATGTACCAAAGTGGGAATTTCTCATGAATTTCAATAATTTATTATCTTTTCACAATAACCAAGCAAAGCAAAGCAAACGTTGTTAATAATATTTTTGAGCGCACGGTATAATAAAACATCAGTTTTTCACATCAGTCTTCATTGAATGTTTGGCTTGGATTTCAAGACCGATTATTTACCAGGAAGGCTTACTGGTAAGGTACATCGAAATTTTTTGCTACACGCGCTAGTAGTTATACAACAACAGTTCCAGACCACCCCCTGCAGAGATTTCAATTACTTTAATTGACGGTTTTAATTCGCGATTTCCGCAATCAACCCATTGTTACTGCTCGCGGCGATTGATTAAATTCGCGAATTAAAAGCGTCAATTAAATTAATGGAAATCTCTGCTGGGGGTGGTCTGGAACTGTTGTTGTATAACTACTCGCGCTACCTGACTTACTAAATTTTAGAGGTATTTGTTAATAAAAGAAAATCATCAAAGCACAAAAGATTCTTAAATAATCCAAGGAATAATCCATTTAATCGTTGGCCCATGTTTGGAAAACACCCTGTGTAATAAAGGCTAATTTCTTGCCTTATTGTTATTATTTTACATTATTTTTACATTTTATCAGGTACATAATCGGCCCTGTCCAGACGAACTTGTTTTTTCAGATATGAGGGGAGTCAGGTACGCATTCTGCATTGTTTTAAGTGATTTCTTGTATTTTCATTCAACATCATTCAAGCATATCATTTTAATTTTTAACTAGTTAACATTTTTATATATTTGTTTTTTTTATTGTTGTGATTTGTGCCTTTGGTATTTTTCAAAAATTTGCCGCCCCTCGATTTTGCCGCCCTGAGCTATTGCCCCTATAGCCCCCCTTAAATCCAGCACTTGTATTATATCATACAACAGTTACAGAAGTGAGAGCTCGTGGTATATAAAATATTTGCGAAATGTCTTGCGGCAAATTTCTTTCACTTTTTCACTCATACCGTTAAAATAATTTTCTAAAGTTTAAGTTACTTAATCATTTTACAATGTCTTCTCTTGTGTAAGTGTTATTGAATAATTAGTTTAGTAGTTCTAGTATGGTTTCTAGTATAATAATAACAACCCAAGCACTCCTTAAGTAATTGTGATCACTTTGAGAAAATCTTTGTTTCAGTGTCACGAACAAAGAATCACAAAGCTACTAAAATATAAATCTCTTTTATTAAGTAGACACATTTGTGATTTAAATAATCTATCTTTATATATTAGTTTTTATTACAGAAGTATTAATTGTATATACAATATTACACTAGAATTACATGAATATTTATGGTTACCTATAATAATTTCGCTGATTAAAATATACAATTATATTTATTATTATAAGAATAGCTGATTGTGTAATCGTTATAGGTACTGAATAATATTTCTTGCCAGATATGTTTCTCACATGTCATAATTTATATTATTTTTAAAATACGCAAATTGATCAAATACAAGTCAGCTTTATACATGCGTATTCAGCTTTAAACAAAAACGTAAAATTTTAATCTACTAAATTATATATTTACATAAAAAATCAGTTCGTCTACGCAATTAAACGCTCATATCATAATATTATAATATACTTACATAACCGTTGCAAGTCAAATACACTTAGTGCAGCTATACATTATGTACAGATAAGATAATTACATTGAAAACATTTACTTGATCCTTAAATTCTGGTAATAATCCGATAGTACTTTCCAGGCCTGTGGTGACATGAATCCATTTGGTGGTTCTTCTCCGGATCTAGCAAGACCTTAACAACAATGTATAATTTAATCAACAATAGTTAGACTCATCGCTCAATAATTAACTTACAACAATTTGAATAACAGATTGCATAAATATATTATATTTGTATTGATAAAAACAAATTATTCAACTTAAAAAAATTAAAGAAAATTTAAATTAAAAGACTACTTTCAGATGACCAATTATAGTGAATTAGTATCGCATGTCTTGTCCTACTATTGTGAGTGAAAAATATCATAATCGAATAAATAAAAACGTGTTTCCGCTATTGTTATATCATTATTGAAATAAATAATTGTTATTATTGTAAAATATTGAAATATTGAAAAAAAAAGTTTTTAAGTATTCGAGTTTTAAAACAGTGATATAAGTTATTATATGTCACATTTCGAAATAAAATAATAATATAGGTATAAATTACTTCTCATTCTGGTTCCGGAAATGAAATCAAAGTCGTCTTTTCTGGACGGATCAAAGAAGGCCATCTTTTCGTATTTCATGTCATATGCTGCAACTCTAAAAGGTATAATTTCTAAAGAAGCAAGGCCAGGAGCGATTTTGAGAACACGTCCCCCATGAGTAGCTTCATACAGATTGCCATCAGGAGAGCCTTCTTTGCCTAAAGGATGTGGGACTCCGGCCGGATCTCGGCCAACAATATAGAAGTTGGCTCCAGCACACATTCTTGCTTTCGCATGCCATTGAACCTAAATAAAGTAGGAATATATAAATAATATTGAAAGTAAATTTTAAGATTAGAGGTGCATTTTAGGTTTATTAGTAGTATACTAAAAAAAACATAAAACTGTACCTCTGTGGGTCCTGCGTACATCATTGGACTTGGAAATATAGCCAGTACTGTGCTTTGTGTGTCCAATAAACCATCATCCATAACAGCCTGATGTTGAAGCATGCGAGTTTTCAAAGGAACATCGTCGTCTTTCGTCCAACCTCCTAGAGGATGAAGCAACAGAACTGGTCGTTTAAATCCTCTGCGTTCCAATTGACGTTTGGTGTCATTCATCAGTAAAGCATGTCCATTGTGAATAGGGTTTCGAAGCTACAAATATGTTTGACTATAATTTACTACGTATGAGTTCGTCATTATGTAGAACCTGGAAGGCAAATACTGCATCGGCGCCCATTTCTTCAAATTTTGTTCGCAATTCATTAGGGGTTAATCTGTATTGATCGAGTCCGTCGTTCCATTTTACTTTTTTTAGGACTTCTAGGTCTCCACCAACTAACCAGTCACCACTTTCATAAACCATCTGCAAATATATATAATTAAGTATGAATACATTAAAAATGCAAACTCAATCAAACTTAAAAATATACCCCCATGGAATCTGCCATGCATACCCGACATATTTCGGCAAATGTTACTTATATAAAGATGCTTCTTCCTCCTTAAATGGAAATTATCTTTAGCTAAGCCGAAATTAGCAATTTTCAGTTAATAATACTACTATTTCAGTTGTATTATTAATTATTGATTATTGATTCTATTGATTATAGATTCACTATTTTAGTAATATGAATTGTATTCGCATTACATTATTTTTTTAAATTTTTTAAATTAAATTTGCAATGCACCTAATCTTAAGATTAATAAACATTTTTAGTCTGACCTAAATGCTATATTACTATACTGTTCCGGATTTTCCCTATGGTCCATCCTGCTTTCTGACTATCGCATTACAATGCTACAGTTATATATTTATTTTCTAAACATGATTTTAATATTATTTATTATTATTATTTAATAAACAAAATTTAATCCGTCGCCTACTTTAAACAAAATGTGACGTTGCTAATAATAGAATATGTACTTAGTACTAATGGAATGTTTTTACCTTGACACACTGTTATCTATTTATCTACGAACACAGCAAAAATAAATCATACATACCTTAATATAAGGGTGATTTTTAGATGAAGTTCCAAACTGTCTAGAACAGCGTTCTTCTTTTCTGTGGTAGTAAATTTCGGGATTTCTAAGAATGGCATAATTTTCTCCTTTATAAGTCAGAGTTATTGCCGATGAATTTTGAATACGTTCTTTGTCATCAGTTGTAGTGGTTAGTACTATAGGCACACTCTGGTTTATAAAGTTTTCATAGTTTTTCGTGAAGTTGAAGTGAAGAGTCTAAGAAAATTAAGACAACACATAAATATTTGTAAATGTAAACAATAAAGTCGACTGAAACGAAATAACACACTGAAATTACATATTTTTTTAAAACAAACTCAACGTACAAAAAAATAAAAAATAAATATTTCTCTCGTACCTCGAATTTAGAATCTTAATATAGGTACTTACAAATAACTTTTCCGGAAGAAAAGTTTTTATATGATAATAAATATTTGCATGGTGATGGTAATATTGTTTATGATGCTGAAATTAATGCCGAAACCTATTAAAAAAAAAAATTTAATAAATATGTGTTCTATATGTTGTAGACTTTATGACGGTCACTGTGTCAAATAATATGACTGAAACGAAATAACACCCTGAAATTACATATTTTTTTACTCAACGTACAAAAAAATACTTACTTAAAAGGAACTTACAAATAACTTTTCCGGAAGAAAAGTTTTTATATGATGTTAATACTTGCATTTTAGTAAATTAATCTATTTTCGCGGGGTAATGGATGTGCAAATATTTTTGGTTTATGATGGTGAAATTAATGCCGAAACCGATTAAAAAAACAAATTTAATAAAAACATGTTCTATATGTTGTGGCATTTATGGCGGTCACTGTGTCAAGAAATATTAAATACTGAAAAACTTACCTCTAAAAATTGATCCTCTCTCATAAATCCAGTCAAAGGGGTAGCCCATCCTTCACTTAAAACCTGTAGCCACTGAAGATCTACGTAAGACAATTCTAATTTGTCAAGTTTTTCGGCCTCTAAATTTGCTTCACCCAGATTTTGTACGGGCACAAAGAGCTCTCTAACTTCAAAATTATTTTCAGCCCTAAATTTAGGTATTACTCCCTAAAATGTAATCATTATCATACAATAACTATTTTAGCCATACAGTGCTTACATTTTCCTCTAACATTTCCACTGCTTGCATGGTCGATTCATTGACATTGGATTCCACGGTTTTAATGACAAGTTCTGGATTTTCGGGTTTCTCGTAAACTTGATCTATCCCTGTAAAACCTTTGATTTTGCCTTGTCGAGCTTTTAGGTAGAGTCCCTTAACATCTCTCTTCTCGCATACTGCCAAAGGCGTGTCGATGAACACCTCGAAAAACGGTAATTTCGCGTTCTCGTGAATTTTTCTTGCAATTGCTCGGTCTTCTGCATACGGCGATACAAAACTGCAGAGGCAAATATGTCCAGCATCAGCAAATAGTTTTGCGACTTCGGCAACTCTTCTTATGTTTTCTTCCCGATCTTCCTTTGAGAAACCAAGATTTTTGTTTAGACCGGTTCTCATGTTATCACCGTCCAAACTATAAGCAGGTATGCCTCGAGATATCAAATATTCTTCGAGCTCAAATGAAATTGAAGTCTTTCCAGCACCGGATAGCCCAGTGAACCAAATGGTGCACCCGCGAAAAACGCCGTGGTCTCCCAAAATCTTACCTCTTTTAAATCGGCTGACATAATGGTCTTGTTTTGTTACGTTCGTTGCCTTTTGGAGAAACTGTAATTATTTCGTTAACTCTCTTTTGATGTACAACTGCACTGAAAACTACCTTATCTTTATCCTGGTACTCTTCAATGATAGACATATTTGTCTTGATGCACAATTAACCCACTTAAATAATGATTTCCAGTGACGAATATTTCGCAATCACTTTCTACGCGCCGAGCTGCTGGTTTCTTCCTTTGCGTCTTACTGGTCGATGAGGAATGAAGTTAGTTTGAGAGAAAGCTACGGCGAGCGACGCGCAAAAAGAAAATTCAGGTCTGGTGATGTAACCCAGTGAGACTTGAGTGATTAGTTGCCCCGTATATATACCTACATTATCTAAAAAGTTTATCCTTGCATAAATTAACCTTGACAATCGCTGAAAATTCCATGCTTTTTCATTGTTACGCACGGCTAACTGGCATCTAATTCGCACATGCAAAAACTGCAAATTTGTGCTTAGATTTACGAAAAACAGGTAAACAATGAATTTGTAGTAAGAGTAAAGAGTTTCATTGGTTTTTCAAGAGGAAGTAGGAAATGCATTGTTGCGTATAAAATTTTACCATATTTTTACAGCTACTATCTTGAATATCCGTACACTGAGCAAATAATCAAAATCTCTAGTAGCCATATAGGTACGTAAGTAATTTAAATTTAAAAACTTTTTAATAAGTTTTAACCATTGACTATAATCAATAGTATCTCCACATTCAGCTCAAATATATCATTAAATAAACAATTTACAGAGCAGTATCTATAGCCATTCAGTATTATCTTATAACTGTTATCATTATTCTCCGGATTTTTAGCAAATTGGATTTTTGCGTATATTAGTAGTAGACCAACATAATTTTAGATGTGGACGGATCACAAAACACTGAGTTTTTTGACACCTATATTGTTTTGCTTTTTCTGCTTATTTTCACTCTTTTGGCTTTTTTCATATTTTCTTCTAAAATCCGCTTTTTTGCTGCTTATTTAGCAAATTTCACCCTTGACTGGAAACATTTTTTTTTTGCCAAATTCCCCAAAGGCAATAGTATGTTATTGGAGTATTAGGTAGGTCCATATCTTCATGAAATGAAATTTGTTGGAATAGAATGCAGCAATTTATACAGGTTTCTAAACGAAAAAGATCAGAGCATATATTAACACAAAATGTGCAGTGCCCGTTTCGTCCCCGTAATTCACTACAATTCTAATCCTATATTACTACCCCGTATGACCTATGGACATTTCGCTCCAACGGATCAAGAGCTACCTGAGCCGATAGCAGCAATCGAAGAGTTTCTGGTAATTGAAACAATAATAAGAATATTTAACCAATAAGGGCACGCCATTATTCTTAAAGGGTGCAAACATAAAATTTGGCAAAAAGATTTAATTCATCAAAGTTCTCCGAGCAGTATAGATGGAAAATCTTGAAGTAACTAAAAGTTTTAGTTTTAGTTGTTTTAATTCCACATAAAAAAATAATACTTGTATGAAGCTGGTAGAAATTTAAAAAAAATCTCAAAAATTGAATTTACTCTACATGGCTTGCAAATGGAATAAATAGACAGCAGAAACAATTAGAGCCCAATTAAAAGCTACTATATACCTCCCCTATATCCCGTATACCTTTACCTCCGAAACCAATCAACATTAGATGTAGTATTTGGATGTATGCGGCAATGTAGGTTTGGATATGTTTGTATCGTCTGCTGAAGCCACATAGGGATAAATGTCAAAATATATTAAACAAATAAGGAGATATAACATTTAGCTTTTCTAAAACCTAACTGTTTTTGTTGGTGATTCAATAAAAAAACCTGGAAAAGCAAGAATTGTCATTACAGGAATCTATCGTGATTGTACATGATTTTAAAATATCCCTTCAACAAGAACCTAACAAAATTGGCAAATAATACGCAACAAATTTGATGATGCACTCAGAAAAAGTGAGGGTTTTAGGGTTAACTTCAGAAGATAGGAAATTTATTACAAGGCAATTTTGAAGAAAATTTAGAATTCAGGTAATAATAATAATAATAATAATACTTTATTTATGCTATAACTTAACAGTTTTACACAAGTCAAAATAAACAAAAGAAAATTAATTACAGTAACAAGTTGCCAGAAGCAAAACTGCCCCTTTGATATAAACATAAACATATTTAATGAGGCAAATGTATAATTTTCTATTACAAATATTGTCAGAAGACCGACCAATTATATTTTAAACATAAAAAAGCAAAGTGTATAGATAAATTTGAAAATACATACATAATAAAATAAAATAAAATAAAATAAAATGGCAGATAGGCAAATGATTAAAATTAATGCATTAAGTTTTAAGTTGCAGTTCGAAAACCACATTAAAAACAGACTACACATTTATATACACATTTTATAACATCGGTGGATGTCGAGAGAAGTTTTTCCGTTTATAAACATATTTTATCCGATAAGAGGAAAAAATGTTTAATAGAAAATAAAAAATAAAACATTTCAGTTACTTAATTGTTTTCATAAAAATTATTTTTTTACACTAATATGCTTATTTTGTATATTTGTTTATTTAACTGTTTTCTTATTATATTTTTATTTAAAAACAAATGCTTTTTTTGCTTTTTTGCTTTATTGAAGCTTTTTCCAGTTTTTTGTTGCTCAATTTGCTTCTATTTTGCTTTTTTAAGCGCTTATTTTGAAATTTTTAGGTTTTTAGTTATCCGGACTCTAGCTATCATAAAGTTTACTGTTTCATCATCACTTATGGTGTCGTTTAAACAAAAAAGCCTTAGTGCAATTGTATCAAGGATAGGATATGAAGAAATGTATAATAATAACAATAGTAATGCGTAATGCGTATTGGTATTTGATGAAATTACAGCTAACACTTTAATCAACGAGACAAACTAACTCATACCCACCGAACCGTAGTTAATTGTATAACAAACCACAAATATTGATTTTTTATAATGAATTTGTATATTGTGTGCATCTGGTGCATCTGACAACGCGTGATTTATATTTAAATCTTCAAATGCCTTCTATAATTATTTTAGAGAAAACTGTAATAAACTCTTTTGAAGACCATAAAATACTGCGTCAATTTATGCGATAACTTTTTATATTTATTTATCTATAACCTAAAAAATCGACAAAATAAACGTAACACTTAAAAAAATCATAGGTGCCTTGAAATTAAAAAGCAAAGAAATTGCTTTTTCCAATTCGCATTATTAAAATGCTCATTATGTATATTAAATCTCATCGTTAAAACTACATTTTAGTCGAAACCATTGACAACGTGAATAAAGTTAAAAAAAATAGATAAATTCGGACTAGTCTTGAAATTTTCGTTGTCACCTGACAATGTGACACTTCACGCAAATTATTCAATTCTGAGAACGAACTGGAAAAAATCTTGTATGATACACGTAAATAATGCAATGTTATCCACTCGTAAACATAGTCGCACTCGCTTCGCCTCTTGCTCTAAACTGTTTTTCGTGGATAAAATTCACTTATACCATAAATAGCTATTTTACATGTGTCATAAATGTTTTATAACCTCAAATTTTATAGTTACAAGTAAATTATGGTTTATATACACATATCAGAACAAATGTAATGATAATTGGTTACAGATTATGTGGCTATATTATTTTCCCAACCAAATTCGCTCTAAAAGCGGTAAATTATAATTTCTACATAAATAAAACTGTTCATTGTAACAATTCTATAAATGAATTGCTACTATGAACAAATTCTATAAATCAATAGTTATTATAAACAGATTTTATTTATGTAGAAATTATAAATATAATTTATTAATTAGAGCTAATTTGATGGCCAAAATAATATAGCCACATAATGCGTAACATATTATCATTACATTTTCAACTGGGACAAGTGATTTTCCCGGCATCAGAGTGAACTTGGAAATGGGAAATATACTGGCACTTCAACCTTGTGCCACTTGTGCGCCCTTGTAGAGGACCACAGTTTGCAAAAGTTAAAATCCGAGCCTTTAGACCAGTGGTTCTCAAGCTTTTTAAATGTTGTACCGCACAAATAAGAATAAAAATATATATACAGGGTGAGTTTTTTCGGATGTTTAGTATGGGGATCTCGGAAACTAGCGGAGATAGAGGGACGATTAAATTGGGAAACCTCAATTTCATGAGGTTTCTGTTTTTTGGAAAAATTGCTTAGCTAACTAGATATCTCGAAAACATATATTTTTTGTTATTTTGTTCGGTGCCTATAGCTCTGTTATTATTGACTTTAGAAATAATGTGTGAATGAAAAAGTTATAGATAATTATGTGCTTAATAACTGATTATTTTATTTAAGTTTTAATTTTTGAATTATGACACAAACTTGTGTTTTTTCTAATGGAAGTCGGCCATGACTTTATAAAAAAGGCCTCTTTTCAACGATTCTAATGATATACCACTTGATATAGTTATTTTTATAAATAATTAAAATATGGTCATTTTTTAGTTTTCATTTTCGAACTATTCAAGAAGTATGCTATGGATACAATTGATAGATGCGCAACGCGTTAAATAATAAAATTCAAGTTGCTTATTAAAATTTTTCTTTTCATTTCGAAATTATAAACAGTATTTAAAAAAAAATCTCAAAATTTAATTGACTCTACATGGATTGCACATGGATTAAATAGAGCAGCAGAAACAATTAGAGCCCAATTAAAATTAAATTGTATGAGGAAGTGGTTACTTCTTGGTGAAACATTTTGATTAGGTTAATAAAGAAAACACTTGGTAACGTTTCACAAGTTTTATAGACTTGCTCTACAATTGTTTCGGCATTGCTGCCATTCTCAAGTGAGATAAACTGAATACAAATTCATATTGTGTAACTTAAATACTAAACGCTCTTAATTGATCTTAACATTAGTTATAGAACCTGACATACTTCTGAATAGCATCCCCAACAGGTTTTAATAAAATGTGTAATAAAACATTATAATACAAATTTACATGGTTTACACGGACAAATGAAAAAATAAAGAAAACAGTATAATGCACAAATTATTTCATTACTTCGCTACTTTCCTACATAATTTCGAAATTCTGATGTCATATTTAGATTGAACGACCTAAAAAATCTCGGGATTATCAAGTGTATAACAATCGAACTTTATAAGAATCGAACCCTAAACAATATAAATGTTATATAAAATATAATTATATTTACAACAAATATTTACCCAATTTTGATCCGCCATATTGCATCCGCCATTTTGAATTTGGAGATTCTGTTATATTTTAATTCGAATTTAAACGACCATTACGGGTTTTTAAAGTTTTTTTAAATGACCTAGTTTTTTTAAATATCGCAAAAGGGTAAATCATATGTTCTTTGGTTATGCATATATTTTTTTATACTCGTTTATACAACGATTTGGTTTTTTGTCGTTAACCCCATTTCTCTATTCCACGTGACATATTTTATTATTCAATGTAATCTCCTCTTAACCAAACACACTTGTTACAATGAATCGAAAGGGCTCCCAAACCTTAAAAAAAATTAGCCCTTAACAACTTCTATAACCTCTCTGTCAGAGGAAAATTTACGGTCGTGCATGGCCCTTTTCAACTGAGGGAATAGGTAATAGTCTCACGGTAATCTAAATAAGGAGGGTGTTCAAGTAATTGTAAGTAAATCAACCTAAAATCAAGTAAATCAACCTAATTCAAACCCTAAATCACGAGACCACAAATATTCTTCAAATATGAAAATGCGAAATTTGGGTGTAGGTGCAATGTCCTGCAAAAGAAGACACTTTTGGCTAACATTCCACATCTCTTTTCCACAAATTTTTTACTCGGCTTTGTCAGTAACGTGGAATAATGTTCTCCGATTATTGTTTTTATTGATGATTATTATCATTAGTATCCCACGATTATATAAAAAAAAAACTGAGGCAACAACTTTGCAGATGTCTGAACGCAAAATTTATTTTGTCTTGGAGAACTAGATTACTTCCATTCCGTGGATTTCTGATTGGTTTCTGGACGTATAAATGTACCCAAGTTTCATCAATAGTAACAATACGTCTTAAGAATGTAGGATCTTCTTTATAACTGGCATAGATTGAGCGCGACGCGTTCACCCTCGCCCGCTTTTGATCAACGTTCAAGCATTTAGAGATCCAATTTCCAGATTTTTTTCTATAATAAAAACCAGAGAAACAACTTGCCATGTTTTTCCACAAAATGCCAATACCATATTTTGTAGTAAAAAGTTTGTAGTTTTTTAATATGTACTACCACGTAGTAAAGGTCGAAACAATCCTGATGATGTTTTCCTTAACGAAATCGTCGTGGACAATGTGATGAACGAGTTCATAAGAAATATTTAAAGTCTCAGTTCGCTTTCATAAGAAATATTTAAGGTCTCAGTTCGCGTTCATAAGAAAATTCATAAAAAAGTCTCAGCTATTCGTTTAAATTAAATTTGTCGGTGTGATATTATCATGCTATAAACTGCATCGATATCATCAGGAATGGACACAGAAGTTGTTCCACTCGGTATTTTATCATCAGCAACGGAAAATTGATCTCTTTAAAAACTACAACCCAATTTTTTGCTTTTGCGTATGAAACCCATCGACCACCAATCTGAGACTGCTTACCTAGTAAGCCCTCTAAAAAGATATACTTACTGATAACGTATCTCTTGATATAGCGAAGACTCGATACTTTACCTTATCGATTTTCTCAATCTGAACTAACATGCTTCTTTCAAAAATAAACAACACTGCAAAGCTTCAATGTTTTGAACTGAACTTTTTAACGACATTTCTTAGTTTATTGTCATGGTAACTAGTTTCATTTTTATGCATGCAAAATGGCCTAGGCTAACTACTGATTATTTTCAATACAGATTCGGTGTTCAGTAGGATTATCGAAAGCACCTCATTTCACAAATCAGGAAATTCTTACTAGGATAATAATGTTACACTAGTATTTAGATAATACATAGCGTCTTTAATGAATTTGTATTTAGTCTTATTTGTCTCTTAATAATGGTCGTGAGACCGAAACAATTGTAGAGTTTTTCTATGAAAAATTTGTGAAACTTAACCAAGTGCTTTATTTAAACCAATTTACAGATGTTTCACCAAGTATTAACCACCGATTCATACAAACTAAATACTATTTTTTCTTCTATCGCAATAGCAAGTTTCGTAAAAATACTAAAGTTCTAAGTAGAAATTATTTGCTATAGACCTCTAGGAATAAATCATAGCTGGCCTAGGCCGAGAATGTAATATTCCAGTACTGTTATTTCTGCCTTACATAGCAACCGTCAGCACTAAAGGAATCATCCATTTTCGGGCGTGCGTGAGGCTAGGAAACGACTGGAATGTAGTAGCTAGGAAAGTAGCTACTACATTCCTGTAGCTTTAGGTGTTTTAAACTTCCTGTAGCTTTTTTAAACTTATTGATTTATCGTTTCATTTTATGCGGCTATTACAATACTGTGGTCAAAATGAATATATTTTTTACATCAGTATTGGACGAAAGGCATTATGGCTCAAAGTGGAGATACTTTATTCGCCCATTATTATCATGCCTTCAATTGGGCATGGTCATCACATTACATTAAAGTTGTTGGCAATAATTGATATTTCAGCCGAGGTTCAATACCTATACCTAGCTGAGACAATTTCATGGCAAATGCCAAGTCATGGCATTTTCAAATGGCAAGTTGGTATGTTTGATCTGTGAGACTAAGAGAGAATAACGCAAATCCAATTGATCTTTCAGGATTAACATAATTTGATATATGTAGGAAATAGCCACAGAATAGGTGGTTCGACGACGAGAAGGAGATGACTGGGAAGAGGCGGCTACCAGTGGCAAAGGAGAGAAAAATCTGGAGGACTATGGAAGATACTATACCCAGCTGTGGATAAATCAAGGGTGAGATGAAGAAGAAGAAGGAAAAGAAATAATACTATAAAAGGATGTAAATCTACAATTCGTCAATCTTAAATATTTAAGAGCATTATGCAAACAACAACAGAAAAAAAATTAATCTATAAGTACAGTCATGCTCACATAAATCAAGTACAAACATATTGATATTGCTATATAAAATTGTTATTGCAACCTTATTTCTTGTACTAGATTTATGTGAGCATAACTGTACATTATAAATCTAAAATAACAATCAATAACATTATTTGTATCTCGAAATCAAAATGACCAAAGCTATAAATGTCATTAAGAAATTTAAATATCTACGTACTGTATGTACAAGTTATACTATTTTAGTTAAATTTATATTCTGTTTTCATTTCAAAGACCCACCAATACCGCAATTTACCTCGAAAATAAACGCAGCAAGGTTGTCTAGGCAAAAATTGAATGTTTAGTTAAGTTTTTTTGTTGGTTAATGTCAAAACCATACGAATGTAACAGTCCCAGAGAAAACGAAAACTTTAATAATCTCAGTGAAGAAAATCAGTAAAGTAATTTTTATTTTTTTGTTAAGCAAGTTTCTTTCTTTTTGTCCAATAGCAACAATTTAATTTTTTTGACAAACCGCGTCTCATGCTTCAATTTGACAAATTGTTTTAGTGGTACCAACTTGTATCATCTTCAGTTGCTATTGATTGAAATCTAGCGATATCTATTGTCTTGCCAACATAAATCAACAGGTGGTGGACCTTTGAAAGTGAATAGCTAAGAGCCATACAGTTTCTAAGAATGGAATCATTATTCGTCAAAGAAATTTTGAATTATCTGAGTGTATTTGTAGATTTTTGTACTTTTGTAGTAAAATACTTAATTGATAATCGATTATGAGAAGTGTTTGACGGTTCTTCATTATGGAATTCAAATATTTACAAGAAATTGATGCCTTTGAAGTAAAATTGATGATTTGTCATCCAGAATTTTGAATATTTGCCGCGATAATTTTTTTTTAATTATACTTTTAGAAATGTTTATTGAAGCTGTAAAACTGTCATACAATTTATGATTCATACTCTATATCTTTTCAAGTTCAAAATGAGACCAATCAATTACATTTTGGGAAGTAACAAATTCAAATTGAGACCAATCAATTTCAAATTGGAAACAATGAATTTCAAATTGGAAATTATCATAAACAAATTGAATTAAAACAAATTCTATTTGAGATCTAACTATTTCTAAATAAGATTTTCAATTTCAAAGTGCGATTAATCAAAATCAAGTTGACACTAAACAATTTGACCCATGAAACAAAAGATGTACGACTTTTTTTATAATTTGAATTTTCAATGTAGTCCCTTCTTACATAAAATCACTTGCGAAAATTTTCCTTCACTGAACTTACATATACTCTTGTAAAACAATGTTTCCTACTGATCTGCAAAATTGTTATCTATGGCTGCTTTTAGGCATTTATCAAAGTCAAAACGGCTTGAAGTTGTTTTGTTTTCTGTAATGTAAGTAAAGGGCAAAAGAGATACAGAGCAGTACTATAGGGAGAGCTGTTTATTTTCTACGAAGCTGTGTCCCAGTGATATAACTAAGTTTCATCGCCCGACACAATTTGAGCCAAAAAGTCCGAATCCGAGTCCAAACCCTAATTTTACGTTAGATAGCCATTAAAAAAAAATTATGACGTTTTGGAGTGTACCTGTAAAAAATTTAAAAAGAAACAAAAATTGACATAAAAAATCTTCAAGTGCTACCTGAAACGAAGTCGGTGCTACCTTCGGTTAGGTTCGGTTTATTATTGAGCAAAAAAGTCAAATATTGTAGGTAGGTGGAAAAATAGCGTGTGTCCCGCGGGCTAAAAGGCTTTAGCAGGCCTTAGTTTCGGGAGCACCCGGGGCTGCTAAAGTCTATTTTCCATCCTTGGTGTACAATAACGTATAGTCCTAAGGTTTTTGGAAAAATGTTAAATGATTCGTTTTTATATCAAATGCTATTTAATCAAGTTGCCATGGAAACTAAAACGTCACAAGTAATCAAGTTTTATTATGACAGTTTAGTTTTGCGAATCGATCGTAGCAAAATGTCTTACAAAGTAGATATCTGTAATAGTATATTATTCAACGAGCGCGTAATGATGGCTATTGCCCACGAAGATGAAATTGCAGCACGAGCCGCGCAGCGGCGAGTTCTGTAATCATCTGAGTGGGTAATAGCCATTGCGCGCGAGTTGAATACTATACTTTATCTACAACTATTTTAATAATGCACCTAAATTGAGAATTTAATTTTTATGGGCACTGTAATTAATTGTAACATTCTTGCAATTATGGAAATTAATGACTGGTGTTGAATCTCCAACGAAATCATAATTTTTCCGGCGTAAAAACTTTGGCTCTTTTTGACCGATGACCCTCAGCTTAACGCTTAAAAATGACTGCAACTTACATTAATTTTCCAGATGAATGTTGTGGTAAATATTCAGTGTGCTTCTTAGCATAGAGTAAAAAGCCCACGAAGACGACGACTTATACGTTTTTGCCAATTCGGTGAAGTAAACTAGGATGACGTTTTCAGAAAACGAAAACGTTTCTTTCTTCGTTTGCCAAGTCATGAAGTTCTTTATGCCGCATCATCTTTACCTTTCGATTTTTCCGGCAACAACTTTTCAGTAGCATTATTTGCCAGCTGCAATATCTCTTAGGGCGTTGAAAAGATTTCACTTCCATCGGACATGTCTCAATGAAATTAACACGATGAAAGAACTTCGAAACCGAAAACACAAGTGACATTGACAGTGACAGCGATTGTTTGTCATGGAATAATATTATTCCATTATGCTGTCATCATTACTCAATTCATGAAAGTAACACATGCCGTTATTTGTCAAAAATATACAGGTAATGTAAATGTTACTTAATAGTAGTAGATAAAGGTATTTACAATCAAGTTGGACGAATACTTAAGCGTGATATTATTGCAATCTACCGAGAGCAAAATGTAGAGTAGTCAACCATTTATAACACTATACTAAATTGGGAAGAGGGTACACCATGCATTAATTTACCCAAAAGCGATAACCTAAGAATTATGAGTGGAATAAGAGAAATGAGACTGATAGAAGTAGCGAAAGACAAAGTTGGAGTTTCTTAGAGAAAATTAGCCCGGAGATTTGGTATTTCGAAGACCACTGTATTAAGAACAATTGATTGCATAAGCAATTGATTGCATAGTGTTTAGAAAGAGAAGAAAGGCACCAAAATACACCACAGCGGAGTTAGAAAAAATTCCGTGTTGTTGTCGCGCATTAAGGCTTATACACTTTGATAATAAATTAATTGTAATGGATGATGAAAAATATTTCAGCTTATCCCATTCAGATATTAAAGAAAACGATAAGTATTACACCGACTACTTAGAAAATACACCAGACAATGTTAAATTTAAAGGTAAATCGAAATTTGAGGATAAAACTTTAGTGTGGTGTGCCATTTCTGAAACAGGATTTATCTCACAGCTTTATGTTGGTCGTGTTCGGGGAGAATCCTTATACGCAGACCGTTATATTCAAAGATATCTCACTGAATTATAATTTTTTTTAAATACACATAATGCCAACGATAATATAATGTTTTGGCCTGATTTACCTTCATGCGATTATACTGGAGTTACCAGACAGTGGTTAAATGAAAATAACATAGACTCTGTACCTAAGTTGGACAATCCTCCTAATGTGCCTCAGGCTAGACCAATAGAAGAATTCTGGTCAATACTATCAAAGAAAGTGTACGATAAAGGATGGGAAGCTACAAATGAAGATCAATTACGGCGTCGCATTTTCCAAAAGATTAGAGAAATAGAACCTGAACTTGTCCAAAGGAAGATTGGACAAGTCCGAAGAAAATTACGACTTATTGAGGATAATGGGCCACTATCCATAATGTAATTAGTAATTATGTTTTGTTATTAGTGTCGTTAATTGTTGTAACATTTGTTTTTCAAATTAAATAAGTTTGGAAAAATTTATTAGTATTTAAAAATATTCCAAAAACTTTAGGACCATACGTTATACTATTTCCATCGTGAAAACTCGCCCAAAACTCCCGTCATTGAAACAGAAAATGAAACATTGAATCTCGAATTTGCAACAAAAATCACCGAGTAGAATAAACTCTGTTTTATCATTGTTTGATAATCGCAAACAAAAATATATTTACCTGATACATTACTACCTAGAAACCTAGTTAATGTTGTAATCTAGATCGATTCCGTGGTTTTTACGCATGCATTTGATAGAAAAGGCAAATTACTTATCTATTGGAGTTGTACATTTTAAAACTAAAATTGCACCAAATATTATTCGTTATAGCATATAAGAGAGAGTACATCTACAACAAATAAACGAGGAGTAGTTTAGAAATTACTGAGTGTAGAAAGTACGTATTTTGTTCAAGGAGACAGGCAGTGGAAGTTTGTCGAGTAAAGGTTATGATGAAATATATATTGAAATTACTACTGCAACATATGATTATGTTATTGCTTTGATTTAATTGTTAATGTTATAGATTTATTATTTGTTATTTGTTAAAAGATTTCCCCACGTTACGATGACATAATCTAGCGATAATGATAAAATATATACAGGGTTTTTTTATGGACATGGACATGAAATTATTACACTTGTTAGATGATTAATTGTAGCATGTGTGTCTTCTTTAACGTTGTTGTTGAAATATTTGTGCTATTTGTGCATTTGTGCATTTTCCATGTGTACACTTTAAAATTAAGAATATGACAATATTCACTTTATCTCTCGATAATGTGACTGAAATTTTTGAGAATAATTATTACCTAAAATTGTTACATTTAAGACTCGCTGTACGGAAACAACATGGAAGGTTCATTGAATAGGGAAAATTGCCGAATCGAAATGTATTAAGCAATGTGAATCTATATGATGGAAACAGATACTAACTTAGAGCTAAATGTAAGAGCATTTCTAAACTTTTTTTAACCGATGAATTGAAAGAGGAGGTTCAGTTTTCTGATCACAGAAACTGCCTCTTGACTTTTATCTTCCTGTACTTTAGGTACATGAATAGTTAAGTAACTGGTAATTATAAGTAATTTCCAAACTGGAAATTCATTAATTCATAAAATTATAGCCATACTAGCCAACTCTGATTCTTTTCAGAGAAACTACATCTTTAATTGTAGGAAGAGCTGGATTGTGTATTAGGATTGTATCGTAATTATCTTTTTCTACTCCCACATTAGTAAGTTGTCAATTACACACGAACTTCAAGGCTAGTAAAATAAGTTATAACATAACAGTGTTATGTAATGAAAGTCACTAGTGCTGCGTAATATGTATACCGGGCTTTTATTTATTTATTACACATAACATTGTTTGGATGCTTACTAGTGACTACGTATAACTGGTGGCCTGCACCTACGCGTAAGAAATGTTCCTATGGGAAAATAAAAATTGTCAACGCGTAAGTACAGGTGCAGGCAACCAGTTGTACACCCTTAAATCTGGCATAAACCACAGAGAGGTTATAAAGAAATCGCAAACATTCAGTTTTAATGAAGAAATTCAAACTGTATGATATTTCAAATTTTCGGCTACATCTAAAAGCGATTCTATGGGCGTTTCCTTTACAAAACACAAAATAATCTTAACATACTATTATTAGTATTAGCATTAGTATTAACATACTCTGTTAATACACGGTTGGTTTGATCCCGTAAAATTTATAATAACGTGCAAATATGTCACTTGGATGAACTAAAAAGCCGTATAGGTACTGCACAAGCCCACAATTCAGTACAAATACTCTGCGTTGCTTCCAAGACCACGCCTTTCGTGTTGGCTTGAAATACACGAAGGGCATTTTGAAAACTTGCTGGGACATCAGGATTCAACCACACTTTTGCTTTTAAAAAATTAAAAAACCTGCACACTTGAATGATTGAAGCAATAATTTAATTATTTAAATATATGAACTAGGCAACGTTGTCAGAAATCAGACATTTAATTTTTTTTTACTGTCAGAACATTTTTGTTGGTGTTCATGTGTAAAACTTTATAAAATGAAACCACATCCTTCTTAGTGAAAAATAAAAGTGGAACAGAGTTTATGTACAAAACGTGAACTATACAATTTATCAGATTATACATACAGGGTGGCCCACCTATCCTCGCTCGGACCATTGCTGCTAGACTAATGAAAATTGAGGATAAAATCTGATTGTAAGTTATTGCACACTTGATGTTCTACTTTTTAAAATTATTTTCGAGTGTACAGAATGTACCATAAATCGAGGACACAAAATTTGGTCTCTTTTTTAAATGGATCACACAGTATATTATTTCATGTTTAGAATCTGGGATCAGATGCAACGTTGCCAAGTTATTCCCATTTTAAACAAATTTAACGAAAAATCATGGACGTGGGAAAAAATTCAATAAAACCTTATATAAGAGATTAATGAATGAATCTGGGTATGCAAGTACCCAAGTAATGTGCCAAAACATACGCAATATTTTGAGTCACGCAGAATATACAGGGTGTTCTGAAAAACGATACAATTTTGCTATTTACATATGACTAAAACTCATTTTTCAAATGGAACACCGTGTATATGGCATATTCGGAGTGCTCATCTAATAAGCAATGTAATGGTAGCATATGGACTATAATCAAATTATACTTTTAAATAGGTAAATAACGATCTATCTCGATATGTTTTAGCCATTTGAAAATAGCAAAATTCGATCGTTGTTCAAGAACAACCTGTGTATTCAATGAGACTCCAAATCTTGTGAATGTTTTGGCACATTGCTTGGGTACTTGCATACCCAGATTCTTTCATTGATCTCTTGTAATAAGATTTTGTTGATTTTTTTTCCAGGTTCATGATTTTTCGTTAAATTTTATTATAATGTAAATAACTTGGCAACTTTTCATCTGAACCCAAAAAATAAAACTGAGTTGTGAAGCCCACATGAAGCAGATTCGAAAAATGAAAGAATATACAGGGTGTTCCATTTAAAAATGAAATCAAATGCTGTGTCCCGGATTTATGTACATTCTGTATATTATTTAATTTATTTATCAATCTTGAGCAGTTTAATTCTTCCCATACAAAATGGTCTCATAGATTCGATTCACCTCAAAACACGTATTTCTGATAAATTCTCCAGTTCGTTAATTTTCTCATTTTTCGAAAATCCTTGCCGCGGCATTCTACCTGAAATTTGCAACGAGTGATCAAAATTATAAAACAAACCTTGCTGCAGAATGAACCTAAATGGTGACTGTACAATCGGTTAAATTTATATTTAAGTTTAAATGGTATTTGTAATTGTATTTGTATAAATATATGAATTTAAGTTTAAATTGTATTCAACTAAAACAAACACGAAAAAGTAGTATTTCCAAATAATTTAATTTGGACTAATAAATTATCCTGGATCATCACATTGGATGTTGTAAAAGGATTATTTTATTGGAGGTGAGACACATAAAATTAAATAAACTACAATTGAAAGGGTATTAAGGGATCTTTGAGTAACATAAAGCATTAAGTAGTTGCAGGTAAATAGTAAGTAGTTACATTTTATTTTGTTTTAAATCTGCATTCTAAACTTTTACAGAGAGAGCAGAAATGTACAAATTTTGAAGCAATAATAAAATATATGTCAGTAATTTTTTTACAAAATTTCATAACAGTTATTGTACAATTTGTCATTCCATGAATGGATACATTTTTCATTATATTCCACAAAATAAAAATTTAAATTTAGGAGACCAAAACAAATATACTGGCAGATAATTGTTAGCTAAATGTACATTTTTATGAATTTACTTTCATTCAAAAACAATTTATAACGACAGGCAAAAATTTTAAACTCAGCTTCTTAATTCACACAAAATTGACATAAACCATTCCTGCCTATTCCCTTCTCTTACTAATGTTCACTACTAGATTTGGCTACTTCTGTACAGATGATGTCATAAAATATGCTTTGAATAGTTAAGTGGCAAGTTGAGCTTGAACTTGAACTTGTTACAATTCTCCTCCATCTATAAATACTAAGTTACTAAAAAGTGATTGTTCTGTTAGCACACACTAAAAAATAAAACATCAAGCAATTTGTTTACCAGATTACGTAATTTATTAGTAACCTTTTGTTGTATATATATAAAATCTATTTTAAGGAAACTTTCAGCAATTTATTATGTCATACAAAATAATCCGTTTGTATGTAAAAAATTGCTTATATCGTATATACATATATAATATATAGTATACAGAATATATATATTACATAGTATATATATTTATGTATATTATAGAAAGCATTTATATTTAAATACATAACGTACCCCTACAAATAATGTCAGATAAATATAATATATAGAATACACATACAAACTTAATGAAATACAATAATACTCAACATTTTATCAAAAATTTGCACAATAATTATAAACCTATACAATGATATGAATGTATATATCGAATTCATAGAGCCTGCTTTCCGACCAATGCATCAAGCAGCCTTAGTTTAGCTTTTGCTTTTTTGTATGACGTATAAAGATTTTCAACGGGTGCACGGTCTTCCTTTTGTAGCTTCCTCCCTGATTTGGTTTCGAACTCAACCTCAAATTCCTTTATTGACCTTCTGAATTGCTTCTTTTCCTCGTTGGTGACTTTTTGCTGCTCGACAAGCTCATCTAATGTTAGCGCATGAAGATTCTCTCCAATAGATGTATCGGTGTCGCTGTCAGTGCTTCCTGTGAGCGTTAATTTTTCGGACTCTGGCTCTACGATCTGCGTAGGTAGAGATACAAAGTCCATAGTCTCATGTTCATGAATTGTTGCTAGCTCATTTACACTGCTCATCTGAAAGTATAAAAATTATAACGCACAATTCTTTGAATTTGAAGGACACTTAGAGATATTAAAAAAAAATCATACTGGCGCAAAAATTACTATGAAGTCATAAACTACCACCGCTATTTTTGGAACTAAAATTGAATCAAAATAAATTTTGACCGAACCAGAATTGGTGTCTTAATATGCGTTTCATCTGACTATTATCATTATGTTGAAAAAACACTGTGGGGATATTTTTTAAGCAATGTGGGGAGGATACAAAATTTCGAACTTCATTTACATCCTTTAGGAGGTTTAGTTAACATTTGTTCCTATTCATTGATGGCTCAACGAAATGTTAAAATTTTGTACTGCAATTCAGTACATATTTTAACAGAACTGAACACAATCACATTTTTGCCAATTAGTCACTCAGTGCCAAATTGGCTAAATATTGATTTGAATGTGCTGTTAGCTAACATTGCTGTTAAAATATTTATAGAATAAGGGTATAATATTGAGTAATTCAATGTCCAATAAAATATTTGATCAGATTTGATATACTATTAGTTAGAAACAATGATCAATTTGTTCATAGTTATAGAAACATTACACATTTTCTAGAATTTTTATACTGCAATTCAGTACATGTATTAATGTATTAACAGAACTGAACACAATCATATGTTTGCCAATTAGTCACTCAGTGTCAAATACGCTAAATATTGATTTAAATGTGCTGTTAGCAAACATTGCTGTTAAAATATTTATAGAATAAGGGCCTAATATTGAGTAATTCAATGTCCAATAAAATATTTGATCAGATATGATCTATTAGTTATAAACAATGATCAATTTATTCATAGTTATAGAAACATTACACATTTTCTAAAATTTTGTACTGCAATTCAGTACATATTGTAACAGAACTGAACACAATCACATTTTTGCCAATTAGTCACTCAGTGCCAAATAGGCTAAATATTGATTTAAATGTGCTGTTAGCTAACATTGCTGTTAAAATATTTATAGAATAAGGGCATAATATTGAGTACTGCAATGTCCAATAAAATATTTGATCAGATTTGATATTCTATTAGTTAGCAACAATGATCAATTTGTTTATAGTTACAGAAACATTACACATTTTCTAAAATTTTGTACTGCAATTCAGTACATATTTTAACAGAACTTGTACACAATCATACTTTTGCCAATTAGTCACTCAGTACCAAATAGGCTAAATATTGATTTAAATGTGCTGTTAGCTAACATTGCTGTTAAAATATTTATAGAATAAGGGCATAATATTGAGTAATTCAATGTCCAATAAAATATTTGATCAGATTTGATATTCTATTAGTTAGAAACAATGATCAATTTATTCATAGTTATAGAAACATTACACATTTTCTAAAATTTTGTACTGCAATTCAGTACATATTGTAACAGAACTGAACACAATCACATTTTTGCCAATTAGTCACTCAGTGCCAAATAGGCTAAATATTGATTTAAATGTGCTATTAGCTAACATTGCTGTTAAAATATTTATAGAATAAGGACATAATATTGAGTAATTCAATGTCCAATAAATATTTGATCAGATATGATATTCTATTAGCTAGACTCAATGATCAATTTGTTCATAGTTATAGAAACATTACTCATTTTCTAAACTTTTTTTAATTGTAACAAAACTGTTAAAATTATTTTTGCTATAAAGTTTGCATTTAAATGTTTTAAAATTACACTTCAAGAGAGCATGAACATGTAATCAATTTCTGTGAAAAATTATTATTAATAATCTTTAATACTCACGCTCAATACTTAGTCAATAAAATGTTTCTCTAATTTCTGAATTTGAAGTTTGTTATTTTTAGAGTTATATTAATATCCCATTATTAATTAAATTTCCTATATTAAACAATGTATATAAAAATATATATAATTACCATTGCTAATCTGGCAACAGTCCTTTTTAATGTCCGGTATCGATCATACAAGGGCCTAGCCATATCTTTATCTTCTTTATTGGTAGGCCTCCCATGTACTGATTCCAGATACAGAAGTGCTTTTTGTACTGCAATTTTCTCTTCCATTAATTGTTCATTGGAGAGCTCTTCGATGACTAGACTTCTCTCAAAACTTATTCTTTTAGACTCCAATCTCTGAAAGTAACGGTGGTGTTCTAGAATAATCAACTAACGTCTGATAAATTCATTACCTTTTCAATTTCTGAAATAGTCTCCTTCAGTGAGTTTACAGTTTTTTTGGTTTCTGATTTGGCACTGGAACCACTTAGCACACTCAGTGAATCGTCTTGGAGCTGTCTTTGTTCCTTTTTAAGCTTGGTCAATTCAGAACACAACTTCTTCATGCTTTTGTCGTTAAGTTTGTCGGCATGTGAGGGTCTGTATCCATTTCTGGCTTCAAATTCGTCATCGTACTTCTTGAGTTTCTTTTTTAAACCATTTATTTGTTTCGCTAGCTGTTTGAGGCGTTGTTCAACAGGATTTTTCAAGTCTTTGGTAAGGGATGGATGCTGGGGCACATCTGGATTAAGATATATACGTTGTGTGATAATGACAGAGTTACGAGGGGATGAAAGCAAGCGGTTGGAAGCCACAGATAAGCTGGGTAAAGTTTCGGTAGTGTCGTCCAGACTGCGACTTGTATTCGATGGAAGAGGATCTGAATTGTCTATTTGTTGGTGAAGTGTCGTCAGATCGATGGCAGGTGATATTGGAGTGTGGACAGGGCTAGGTGAACGTTCCTTTTCATTTTGATGTAACTGCAGGAAGTTGCATGCTTCAATTTTGTTATCAGATTCGAATTCCTTGGAGTCTTCATTATCTTCGGGTTGGGCTTTGCTCTTTTTTCCGTTAGCTACTAATTTATCTTTAGTGTGTGTTTTTGGGAACTGCTTCGGCTTTGGTTTCCTGCCCTGATTGTATCTGCCTCTTTGTACTAATGGTCTAGAAAATCTCTCATGAGACCTTCGCCTCTCAAATTCAACATCATCTACGCAAATGTCTCTGTTCGGGCTGATTTTCATGGGGCCATCTTGAATTGCAAGGGTGGCCACGTTGTCATTATGGTTTTGTAGAGGGTGTGACTTGTGGAAGTCTTCATTACTGGAGACGCGCCTAATATCCTTCTTATTGTCAGTGTTCTTTCCATTTATTGGTCGTTCTTCTGAGTTGGATCGAATCACTTTGCGTTCTTGAGAAATAGAGCTTATGCTCTCTTGGCGTTCCTTCCTCTTGCGTGCCTTCACCGACGCTTTGGCCTCGTCGTAAGTGGCCGGCGTCTTCGTTTGACATGTCAACATTCGCTTGACCCTTGCGAACTTGCTCTCCCTTTCAATTGGCGTCTTCCTCGTCTCTTCTAATGAGTGTGGACCTTTCATAGCGTCTTGATCTACCATGCGACTACACTGAAAAACCTCACAGTAATGTCTTGGAAAAAAATGTGTCCCCGGATTTAAGGTATTTGATTTTTTTTGGGAGGGGGAAATTTCGATGATACTTACATTACACTGCCTGAGCAGCGAGCACAATCTTTGGAGCCTTCGCTCAATGACGGAAGTTATTCGCAATGAAACAATTAAAATGAATGAAAATGATGCGTAAGATGAAGATGCGACACCGCCGGTTAATACTGATTAAATGTATTTTGTAAAGGACAGAACCAAAGAAAACGAATTAATTAAAACGCACTTGTACAACCAAGGGCTTTTCGCTAAATTCTAGGGTTCATATCCCTATCGCGACACATCGCAAATCTATGGTTGCTTCAGGAAATGTGTAGAAACCAGTCTCAATTTTAGCATGTGGACACTAACGTCCAACTAGCGTTCAAACTTCGGGAGGTTGCCCGTTAATTATCTGAAACAAAGAAATAAACACATATAGTCATCTATAATCACTACAAATCAAAATCAATAATCGCAAATTGATATTGATCAACGCAGCAATTGAACATATTTACGTAACACCATGAACACATTACGTCTTCGCCTAACTTTAAATCCTATTTTTGGCCTTTATGAGCCACCTCGAAAACAGTTTCTGGCAATATACCAAAATTGTATTTTTAAACCATCCAAAGTAAACATTAAATATGCCAAACGCGTCACCCACGACATCACTAATGCCGCGAATTTGAACAAAGCGAACACCTTCCAAACATGATTATGCTCCTAAAAGCACTAATGGACGGCAATTGAAATCGTTCATGGTCAAGGCAAAAAAAACTTAAAAACGAATTGATGCGTTTACTGAAAACAGCCGGCACTTCTGTTAATTACGGAAAACTTTGAAATGATTTTATCAATTAAACGCCGACAAAGTGACATCACGAGTGCGATACGCAACTGAAAATGAAATAATCAGGAAATTGTTGTTATCGATCGACGAACGAGTGCAACAGTTTATAGGCCATCACAGTATTTCCTGCTGATTAATTAACGAGTTGTTTGTTTACGAAAACGTAAATATTTTAAAAGAGTCGTATACTACAGCAATCATGGATTAAGCAATTTACAATACATAATAATGGTAATGTGTTCTAATGATGTAATCGATGATGATGATCGTCATTTGCATTGGATAGTAAAATGTGTTGTTGGGGTAATGAGTAAAGTATATTTTATGCTAATACATTCGTCCACCGCCAATTACTGTTGTATTGTATAAAAAATAATTACAAATAGCCATAAAAAACGACTATTTCTGTTCTCTGTGAATTGGGATTTAGCGGTTCTACATGTAAAGTATGTATAGAAAGACGCATGGAATCGCACGCATAATGTCCAATGGTTATGTTATGGATGGTCAACAATAGAACCACCAACAAACTAAGCCAGTAAAGTTATATTATTTTCTAAATTATTGCATGATTTGGATACTAACCAACGGTTAAGTTTTATTACCTATTGATATTATGGTATTGTGGTATCAACAATCATATCCATAACTAATAGAAGACTTTCAAGGGCACGGAATATTATGCACTACTGAAAGCTGCCCAAATAATGTATCTTTAGATATAAAAGTAACAGAATTCATAGAATTTATAGGTTTACGATTACAATAACAATGAACTAATGACAGCCACGCGATACTCATACTTAACTATGGGTGTACGATAACAACAACAATGAACTAATGACCACCACGCGATACGTATATTTAAACAGACTTTATCATTTATACTAGCATTTGGAGTTATCCAGACCAGTAAATGAAATGGAATGCGGCGTGATTCATAAATCACGAGTTATAATTTTTTTTGGATTTTGGCACCCAACTAAGTACATGGCAGGAAAACGGTAATAATCGCCTTAAAAATAACTTTTTCGAAAAATATATTGCGGTGACGTATTTTGCGTCGTAACGAAATAACTTTATATACGAGCAGCCAAATGCCTGAAATAATTGAATCTAAAATAGGTATTCACCAAATAAGTCACTTGCAACGCGGTCTAAATATATATTAATATTTCAATTGTAAGTTCCTGCGACCGCATTAACTATTTAAAAGCAAATACCATTTTCCAGCCACGCGTTTTAAGTACTATGCAGTATGCACGATAACAAAGCCCATGAAACAAACAACGGTCCCTTAACTAATTACCGGCGCTCTTTGTTTAGTTTGCGCGTGAATGGCTTTCTTGTGCCTTGTTGTCTACAAATTCGTGTGATAAGTGAGGCGTCGTTGATGCCAATTTTGCCCACTAGACTAGACACATGTTTAAATATAATTTTTTTTCTATTTTATGTGTTTGTATACCTATCAGTTGTTTGGGTTCAAAGAGCTGAGGTGCCAATTCGCGAACTGCGAGTCTTTATCAGTGATAAGAGGAATCATATGCAAACATTTGTAGAATGTAGTTTTGCTATCATTGCAGTTGATAGATTGTATCGAAATGTGCCGCAATTTGTTTCCTTTAAAACCCTATTTTTAACTAGAACATATAAAAATATAATTATCTCCGAATATGATGAGGATTTTCTGAACATTTCTATGTACCCTTACACGGTATTCAAAGGTTTATATTAATAATTTGTTTTTAGTTTATTACACATAGTAAATACACCTAATTAATTACATCGTGGGCATACAAGAAACAGTAACCAAAATGTGAGTCCAATTAGTCAGGAAACGTGTCTCTCAAGTAGTTAGCAGCAATTTGAAAACTCCCAAAATATTTTTTTCATTAGTAGGGCACTAAAACATTTAAGTGACATAAGCATGAAATTTATTGAAATTATTGCATAAAATATTCACCAAACTTCAAATTTCGGCACGCCCACAGTTCTTGAAGGCTTGAAGGTTACTACTGCAATTGCTATTAAGCAGCTTAGAGAGGAAGCAGAGCAGTGAAAATTCCGTCCATAAAATAAATTAAGGGCAGGAAGGTGAAAATCCCCCTCCCACATAAAATAAATTAGGGGCCAGTCAGTTATCAGGGAAAAGAAAATTGGCTCACCAGTAAGTCAGAAATCAGTAGATTTCCAAAACCATTAGACTTTCATTAGTCAACGATGAAGAACTACAGCCAATTGTTAAAAAAAATGAACGCCGTTTAACTGAAGCACAGAAATATATCAAATCTCTACATACGAAACCAAATGCATTTCACTCGTACCTTCGACTTGAATCAATATTGAGGAAACTGACGAGTTAGGTGAAACTAAATCTTTTGAACGTAAATTCTTAGAAAATTCTTCGAAAAAATAATTGTTTGAATTTTTACGATAAATAAATATTATATAAATTTATCCCATTTCCACTCGTACCTTCAATTGAATCAATATTAAGAATACTGACGAGTTGAGTGAAACTAAATCTTTTGAACGTAAATTCTTACAAAATTCTTCGAAAAAATAATTGTTGGAATTTTTAAGATAAATAAATATATAAATTTATCTAATTTCTTACCATCAGGAAATTGAAATATTATTTGTAATGTAAAGCAAGGCAGAAAGACCCCATTTGGGATTGATAGCCTAATAAAGGTCGCTTAGTATCATTAGGATGTAGAGAAATTCATGGATATTAGTGAATTTAAATCGCTATACATTATAAAACCTACGAAGTTTAGAATAAAATTACACATATTTCATTCCATGTTATTATTTTATTAGTATCCATTTTTAGAACTAGTACGTAAAAAATCTACTTACACGCAGCTCAATTTACCTGCAAAACCATTGGATTTTCATTAGTCAACGATGAAGAACTACAGCCAATTGTTAAAAAAATGAACGCTGTTTAATTGAAGCTCAGAAATATATCAAATCTATACATAAGAAACCAAATGCATTCACTCGTACTTTCGACTTAAATCAATATTAAGGAAACTGACGAGTTAGGTGAAACTAAATCTTTTGAACGTAAATTCATAGAAAATTCTTCGAAAATATAATTGTTGGAATTTTTACGATAAATAAATATTATATAAATTTATCCGATTTCCACTCGTACCTTCGACTTAAATCAATATTAAGAAAACTGACGAGTTGAACGAATAAGTCAGAAAAACAGTAGATTTACCTGCAAAACCATTAGAATTTCATTAGTCAACGAAAAAGAACTACAGCCAATTGTTAAAAAAAATGAACGCTGTTCAACTGAAGCTCGGAAATATATCAAATCTATACAAAAGAAACCAAATGCATTCACTCGTACCTTCGACTTAAATCAATATTAAGGAAACTGACGAGTTGGGTGAAACTAAATGTTTTGAACGTAAATTCTTAGAAAATTCTTCGAAAAAATAATTGTTGGAATTTTTACGATAAATAAATAATATATAAATTTATCAGATTTCCACTCGTACCTTCGACTTAAATCAATATTAAGAATACTGACGAGTTGAGTGAAACTAAATCTTTCGAACGTAAATTCTTAGAAAATTCTTCGAAAAAATAATTGTTGGAATTTTGAAGGTAAATAAATATTATATAAATTTATACGATTTCTTACGATCAGGAAATTGAAATCTTACTTGTAATGTAAAGCAAGACGGAAACACCCCATATGGGGTTGATATCCTAATAAAGAACGATCGCTTAGTATCTTTAGGATGTGGAGGAATTCATGGAAGTTAGTGAATTTAAATCGCCATACATTATAAAACCTACGAAGTTTGGAATAAAATAACACTTATTTCATTGTAGATATGTTATTATTTTATTAGTATCCATTTTTAGAACTACTACGTATAAAATCTACTTACGTACAGCTCAGTGTCATACAATTAACAATATTAATCGCGAAAATTGCCTAACAAAGGTAGAATGCAGCAATGCATTCAAGGAGCTGCGTTTGAGAAATCGGCAATGTAACATGTTTGTTTTAAATATATGTACGCATATCTTAACATGTGTAATTATTTGAAGAGCCACGTATAGACTAAGGTCAAATATAACGACGTAAACAAGTTTGTTTATCAGATTCTATTACCAGATAAGTCCAAATTTGCGGATATGCAGTGTATTATTGTATAGTATAAGCAAAATAGTAAGCAAAATAGTAAAAGCATTAGTACGAATAAAAGAGTACATCTGTTATAACATATTCATATCTATCTAAATCAGGGTGCTCAAAGTTATTGGTAGAGAGGCTACAAAAGTTACAAACCCAGACCTCAAAATGATACATTTTAGTTGTCGATATTGAAAAATATCAATAAATTTGAATTACATTGAAAAAAACAGCTCGAGCTTGCTGGTTTTATTGTCAAGGATCATACTTGGAGTATAAAAATGGGTACATGCGATTCTCTTTCTATTGTGTCTATTGAAATTGCTATATCTCCTAAATCGCCCTAAAAACTATCAATATATCATCAAAGTTCTTCTCCTTTGTAGGGGAACTGAAGCAAGCGATCACGTGTACTGTTAAATTGTGCATGCACATTAAAGAACCCTATACAGGAGGAGTCAATATTGACTATTTTACAAATAAGACACAAATTGGTGTTTTTTTTTTTAATATCTGAAAACGGCCTCGCATTCGAGATTTTTTCGTTATTTGTTTTTTTTTTTTAATTTTAGTTCACCTATCCGAGGGCTGGGGATATGTTCTAAAAATTAAAAAAAAAAAACAAAAATGAAGAATACTAAAATCTCGAAAGTGAGGCAGTTTTCTGGAATCCAAAAAGAAACACCAATTTCCGTTTTATATGTAATCCACTTGGCCAGATTTACTTGAATTTGAGGTTATTATGTTTATTTGACTTTTGATATTGAAAACATTGAAATCTTCAGAAAGATTTTCAAATTTTCAAAAAATAAAAAATAAGTCGATCTGACAAAAGTTTGATATTGCTCTTGTAATAGTAACGACCGTGCTGCTGAGCGTTTGTACAGGGAACAATTTCCCATCCAAATCACAAAACAATCCAAAATTTTAATATTAATTTTCAATTCAATTTTACTTGAAAACGGCCTATCTTTTTGATATTTTAGTATTCTTCATTTCCTATTTTTTTATTGTAGAACAGATATCCGAGGGCTAAATATTGACTCACATTGTATAGGCGAGGCGAAAAGGGCAAAATTTCCAAGTGTGGTGAGTCACACCTAATTTGTCCTAAAATTTTCTAAAAAATTAGATGACAAATACACCAACGTTGCACTGAAATACTCAATATTTCCATTTGAAATAGGACAAATTTTCGGGAAAATTAATTTAAAAGATTAAATATATAACATATAAAACATACTATATTAAATTAAAATATGCACAAACCTTGCAATTAAATACTCGATATTTCCAGCTGAGTCCAAACAATTTGGTCACATCAGTAATAGATTTTCAGCTACTGTAGCTTTTTTCTCTTAGAATTAAAGTTATGTTATATTACCAAGTATATGATTTCAGCATCAGTATTGGAGTTTCAACTACTGTGGCTAATTCTAAGATAAGAATATCTTAGAATTAGAAAAATCTTATATTAGGCCAAGTGTAAGGTTCTAGCCATCAATTTGGGGCAGTTAATTGTAGATTTAATTACTTTTGAGGATGTTTTGAGGTGTTAATGTTAGAATATTGGTAAAAAATGAGAAAAATGGGAAAAAATTGAGCTGAAATGTAGGTAAATTTATGGAAATGGTTAAAAACTTGAGAAATAGGACAAATTTGTGGAAAAATTAGATGAATAATACACAAACTTTGCACTGAAATATTCATTATTTCTAGCTCATTCAAATATATTTTGAAGTAGTACCTACTCAGTTTAATATCTTATGAAAATTATGGAAATGGTTAAAAACAAAAAAATACACAAACCTTACATTGAACACGCAATATTTCTCGCCCATTGAAAAAAAATTAAAATATAATAACAAAAGATAATAAAATACAAAGTGTTTCAAGCAAAGTCAAGTCTAATTTTGTATCAATTTCGCAATAAATATTATTATTCTTATTTCCGAATATAACCTAACCTAACCTAACCTAACCTAATCTAACCTAACATACTCAGTTTGATATCTTAAAAGATATACTTTTTTTTATAGTGTTTTGAATTTCTAAAACAACTTGTTCATTTTTGAAGACCGAAAATATAAAAACTATAACTATAAACTTGTTACGGAGTAAACGATTTTGAAATTTTCCGCATTCGTAGGGAAGTTTATGGAAATGGTTAAAAACTTGAGAAATACGACAAATTTTCGGGAAAAAAACAGATAAAAAAAGCACAAACCTTGCACTGCATATTTTCAGCTCATTCAAAAAAATATTAAACGTTGCACTGAAATATTTTTCGTTGCACAAACGTTGCACAAACGTTGCACTGAAATATTTCCAGCTCAGTCCAAAAATTTGGTCACATCAGTAATGGATTTTCAACTACTGTGGCGTTTTTCTCTTAAAATTAGACTAATGTTATATTACCAAGTATAAGATTTTAGTATCAGTAATGGATTTTTATCTACTGTGGCTTTTTTATCTTAGAATTAGAACTTATATTAGGCCAAGTATAAGGTTTTAACCATCAATTTTTGGCAGTTTGTTATAGATTTAATCACTTTTGGGGAAATTTTGAGGTGTTCATGGTAAAATTTTCGCAAAAAATTACAAAAATGCGAAAAAATTGCGCTGAAATAATGGGAAATTTATGGAAATGGTTAAAAACTTGAGAAATAACACAAATTTTCGAAAAAAAATAGATGAAACAATACACACACCTTGCATCGAAATACTGAGTCATTCATTAAAATTTGTCGTTAAATAAACTAATAATAACATTATACAGAATGTTTACCTTTATTATTATTATTGTTATTACTATTATATTAAACCTTTTTAAACGAATTGAAATCCGGCATTTTTTATAAACTTGAATAATAATGCAAGATAATTTAGATGCAATTACCAATGATAAAAGGCTAAAACAAAACTCAGTAAAACTCAAAATATTGTTTGTGGATTGTTTATTATTAATTAAGTTAAATTAAATTGCCACACATTTTTGTTTGTTTAAAATAATGTAGAGATTTTAAAGTTATTTTGAATAATCAATTTTAGCGGATCTGATAAAAACCATTCGAGATCTAAATTAAGATTAATTCTAAATTCTCTAAAATCTACTTCGGAGTTGTGGTGTAACCTAATTTTAAACTTATTCCTCAGTAAAACACATATCCAAAATGTTATTGAGAATTCTTCCATGCAAAGCATATGTCTCAATTTGCGATTAAATATCGCGTGACCAATAACAAGAAGCGGCTGCTACAATTTGTCATGATAACATGACACGTAATACTGAGACGTCCAATTCATTTTTTAATGGATCACACAATTTGAAATGCAAGTCGAAACGTGGAAAAATGATCAGCAGTAAATCTCTATATTATTATTTCTACTAACAAGTAATAACAATGTTGTGTAAAATATAAAATAAAACAACATATTTTATATTTGGTAACCTTAATTATATCTTAGTTGATCACATTGTCTGATTGTATGTGACCTAAAATTATAATAATTAATACAAAAAAAGTATGATTACCCAATAAATATGAAATATTCACCATTAGTTCAAGTATAAAAATATAAGAACATTTGTATTTGTATTGATAGTAATTATTGGTTTGTTCTTTTATGTGGTTATCGTTAATAAAATTAAAAAGCATGGAAATTCTCCAATACGTGTATGATCTTGAGGGTGACAAATGGCCATTTGTACTAACAATGGAGTAAAATATTTAATTTCAATCAAATTAGCTCCTAATATATGATTTAACATTTATAGGTAGGTGGACTGATCCATCCCGAGTTTTATATCGATGTTTGGGGTACTTTCAGGTTAATATTTATTAATTTGTATTTATGTTGTGTGTTGCATGAATACAAATTAAAAAATCTTAAACCTGAAAGTGCCCCAAACATCCCCAAATCAACATTTAACATTTCTTAATCCCTGGTATGACAAAACGCAGTTGTTTGTTAATACCCATGCAGCTAAATATTTAATTTTTCACGGTTGTTTTGCACGAAGACCTAAACATAACTCATGTGACTGCAACGTCAATAAACAATCTATTCTACGAAATCAATATTAAAAAGCATTCAGATGGGCCACACCCAAATTAATCTGGTCCTGACTAAACGAAAGCGCAAGTGTGTTCTTAATGAATCAATAATAAAAACCACACATTGTTTTGAAAATTCCACTCGAGTTAGGAAGCAAATAAAAGTACTAACATTTAGTAGTAGATTTAGCAGAATCATGTTCAGTTCGGTACTACCGATCTTTGTAAAATACACTAAGTTCATTTAGTGTTACGCTAAACTGAAACGGAACTTAGCAGGCACGAGGCTTATTTTATAAGCTCGGTATTACGCACAACACTATAAGATGAAAGATAACAAAATGGGTCAATCAATGCCGCAAATTCCCTCTTTTGTGCAAAATGTAACCTTTACTTTGTAATGCTACATTTACTGATTTTGCAAAAACTTCGTGCCTTAGTGAGTTAATGGTCCGACTACAAATTGTAGGGTTCAATTATACTATTAGCAATATCAATATTGCATATTAGTTTGTAATACAGTACTTCTGAGCAGTAAACTATTAAAAATTGAACAGGCTAGAGGTATAGGTGCTTAGAATGAAAAATAAACTGTTAAAATGATGAGAAGATTTACAATAGTTTAATTAGACGGGTCTTTTTACGAGTAGTTAAATACAATTCTCAGAAACCGGGTAATTTCTTTCATTTTTATTTTTTTCTGAAACTAAGTACTTACATAGAAATTCTTTAAATTTCTGAAATCCATTAGTGCTTATTTATTTTCTTTTTAATTATTTATTACTAATTACGTATTACTTACAATTTTATTTATTTTCATCATTTTGAGATTAAATATATTGATTTAAAGTTTTTATGTTTTATGTAATTGGGACACTAAAACGCAAAAATTGGTTAATTACATACAAGAATCCATTGATAAAAAATTAATAAACTCCACAGGCTGAGAGATTAGTACAAAAATGTACGGTTTGTTACTGACCGTTGGTGAGTTAATAATAATCAACACTAGACAGAATTGAGTTGCTGTTTGTGGCTTCAAACCTATAGTTCCCTAAATTTTAAGCCATGAGAAAATGAAGAAATACAAGTTCCTATTAATAATTATCAAGAATTTTCGTTTATATTTTTTATATATGTTTTAAATGTTTTACTTTAGAATATATTATTATTTTTACTTGTAAGTTTATATAGTATTATTTTCTTATAAACGCATACGTTTAAGAAAAAAATACTCATTCTTATATTCGCCCCTTATCTCAAACACACAATACGGTACGGCACGGTACGGTACAGTCTACCACTAGACAGCACGGATAATATTATTGTTATTATTATTTAGTACCGAAACAATGATCTGGTATTAAAATAATACATTTTTTTGTTTCTAAACATTTGTTTACTCATCTACTTTTTCTCTAAAATAATCGGGGAAGCAGAAAAAAACAATGCTATTTTACATGTTAAAATGCAATGTATACGAAACCAATTCAAAACCCTGTATTTCATAAATTAATTATTACAAAATATACAATATTAATATAACTGAAAAGAAAACAATTTAAAATGATTGCATATTGAAAGATAATTTTAAAATTGGGGTTTTGAGAATCCCAGTATATTCGAAAATACTTTCAAATGGGATAAGAAGGATTAATAAAATTGAAATATAGACACAAGTCATCAGTAGTACCGAAGTAGGTATGTGTTTATAAAAGCAATCAGTCATCAGTAGTACCGAACTAGATATGTGTTTACAAAAGCAATCAAGTTGATACAATTTAATAATTATGTAAATACCATATTTCTTTAGTATTCAATTGTCAGTATTAAATTAAATAGTTAGTATTAAATTATTTGGTTCACGTAAATAGTTTGTCTATTTCATTATTTTTCTTATTATTATTATTTGTATGTAAGGTCTCTAGACCTCTACGACAACTAATTATACTAGGAGACTTGTAGATTAATTTATATATTATTTATAATGTAATAAACGAGAATAAATAATAACGTTAAATAGTAAATTTAAAAAAATGTTAAGAACAAAAATCTCTATTTCATAAATACAATATGTACTTTCTTTTAGTGCGTAAATGAAAGTGAAAATGTAAAATTGATGTAACTATAACTATTACTTATTAAATATAAGCTTAAATCGAACTATAGCAACTTTGGAGCATATTTTCGAAACTATTGATAAAAAGAACAAACAAACTGTCTTACACTCATTTAAAACTAAATATTATTCCAAACATTTAATTTGATTATCTTGAGAAATTATTGGTTTACTGAGTCCACAAAAAAACTTTACAAACACGCGGGCATTTAAAAAAAATAGACTTGTGGGACCTCAAAACGTATAAATCCGTTCAAAATTTTAATTCGAAATTTGTTAAAATTGGTATTGTTTTATCTTTCATTCTGTTGAACCAACATTTAAAAATTGTAAATCAATGTTTCTGTAATTAATTTATATAAGTTTTCGATCCATATTTAGGCTAAAGTTTTTTTTGACAACATGAAGAATCCGTTCGCCTCTAGGAAAAAATTATTTAAACTTTCTGAAATAGTGGGTCAGTATAAATTATATTAGATAATCACAATACAATTGTGATTAAAATACAATATTTTGAGCTAACAGATAATTAAATACCATACAATGCGATCAACATTATTTGGGGAAGATTCAAATTTCCCGCCTAAATTTGTGAATTTTGATTACCGACTTCGTGTCGTAGCTAATGCGATCAATATTGTTTGGGGAAGATTTAAATTTCCCGCTTAATTTGTGAATTTTGTTTGCCGACTTTATGTAGTAGCTATTGAACACTATAATTTACTCAATTTAGCAGTGGTTCAACTATTTAGTAGTTAGCACAAGGTTTCGTTCGCTAAATTTTACACCATGTCTGCTAACAAAATCGCCAAAACTTTTGGCGGGAAATCTGTATCGACCTCAAACATTATTGATCGCAGTGTAGAAATGATATCCTTATAAACAAGGTGCCATTATTTTGTACGAGTCGCATAACGAATAATATTCATTAATCGGTGGTTTTCTCATGAACAATGGACAGCCATTTATGTATTATTGATATACTGCTATTTACTGTCGAGACTAACTATTTAAATTATAACAAGTAGTTATTCACTTAGTGTTTAGAACCATTAGATAAGCTAATAGCTTTTAAAACATGTCACAATCGAATTCATGTTTATTCTTAGTCAAAACTTTTAAATGTAAAATATTTAAAGTATATACTAATATTACTTATCATAATGTATTACTATTTAGCCTAGTAGCAATACATAACAAACTATAAACTTAGCCCTACTCTATGCGTATCTTGAGGTTCTTGTGCGTTGAGTTGTACACCTTGTCTAAGAACAAAAAGTTATACCTATAGTATGAATCCTCCCGGGATCTCGATCATGAAATGTTTTTTGTCCTAAAAATGTGAAAAAATAATAACATAAAATGTAATTAGACGTAAATGTTTGCACTGATTTCAGAAACCACAAAAAAATGTTTCTAGCAAGTCAGGTTTTTGTGATATTTCAATGTTTAAAATGTTGCAAAATGTAAAACTTAATTTTTTTCGGAATGCAAGACCGATTCCGATGATTTTTAATGGCAATACTAGATTCAAATTTCAGTCTGACAGTTACCGGTATAACTTTTCAAATCTATTTTTAATTGAGAGCGGGTGATTGTAAGGAAATAGTGAAAAAACTATGTAAAATATCTAAAAACAATGGCCTCCAACACATTTTTTTAAAATCTCGTATGCATTGTAAATAATTTTCGAAAAATGCATTTAAATTGAAGGAACTATACATTCGTTAAAATTTGTCCAGTATTCGGAGGAAGTCACGTAAATTTGAACAGGTTCAGACGTGTCAAAAAGAGTCTAGCGTGCGAGACGAGTCTGCAAGTTGGGACTAGTTCAGACCCGTCAAAACCTGTTCGATGCGGAAAAGCTCCTAAAACGTGGGAATCCGCAATGACGAGTGAAAACAATCACTGATATGAACCACCCAAACTGATTACAAACTTCCGTTATTTCGAAGTAATTTAGACGTATTTGAGTCCAGTTGTTGAAAAAAATAATTGTAATCAAAGTAGTTATTGTATAAAATAATTACTTTCATGAACAAAATTTATATAATTAATTACTTGTTGGTTAATTATCAAAGGTATGTTAAATAAAAATTAAACTAAAAATCTGATGTGGCACCACATGTCTTCATTATACTAATAATTAAAAAGTTAAATTTTTGTGTTATCCAAGAGTCTCATGAAAAATGTTGAGACAAAAAGGGAGCTGAAATATTACTGTGGCAGAAAATTTAGTGTTCACCAGTAAATAAACCATAACAATTATGGTTTATTATTATCCTTGTATGCATATTTGATTCTTTCTATGTTTCGAACATTAGTCAGCCATCAATGTTTGCGAGTTAGAGGAACCACTAAATTGATGTTATAATTTTATGATAAATTTATCACATTTGTTGCTCTTGGCGATGCCTGCATTGAAACTGATTTTAATTTAATGGGTCTAGTTTACGCTTAAATTCGTAGCAGCCTATTCCCATTTTACAAAACTTGATACTTTAGTATTAGTATAAATAAAGCACTTGGTTAAGTTTCATAGACAATTAATAGACAATCGCCTTTGAAAAAAATTGTGAAACTTAACCAAGTGCTTTATTTATACTAATTTAAAGATGTTTCACCAACTATTAACCACCGATTCATACAATCTAACATTAATACTTATGGAAATGGATTTTTATGAACAAACCATTAACAATAACTACTTATCTCTATTTTTTACGAAGAAGTTTTTTTGCATTATTTATTACCATTTGTAACTAAAGCTTCACGTATGAATTCTGTTAGGATTGTATCTTTCTTTTAAAACATAGATAATAACATTTAGCTTCAAAGTGTTTCAACTGATTCATATCTTGCAATTATTTAGTATTCTCCTTGTACCTATTCGAAATAGCAAAATCTAATTATATGCTCTACGTTTATATTTCTGCAAGCTTCAACAACATACAGGTGACATTTTTTAGAATATCAGAACAGCCAACCTTGCCTGGATATAGCAATTTTTGTTACAAGTACCTAAAATGGAGTTTTTTCAGACCAATCGATGAGGCGTATCCGAGTCTGGAACAGCAGACGAGTCCGAAAAACTTAATTTTCGTACGTGGGACAAACAAAATTTTTTTGTACACGCTCTCTAAAATGTTTACAGAATAACCTTACTAACGAAATTTTTATTGAAAATTGTGTAGAAAATAGCAATCCTAGAATTCTGTAGCATAGCAACAAGTTTGTTGTGGTGACTTGTGAAATCCATCATTCAAAAGTTGTCATAAGAGATTTTAAAAAGGAATATTCCCTAACAGAAAAATTTGGGTTATTGGCTTATCTTGTATACTTAAGTATACTTAATTTAATATTTCATAAGATTTTAAGTATGTAGTTCGGAAGTCTGCCGCAATTATCTGCTTAACCAATCTAAAATAGTCCGGAAATGGTTGCTATGACAACTTTTACTCACAAGGCCGAAAACAGAGCAATTTGCTTACTAAACTGAATTCGTAAACTGGAAATTTTACAGAGCGTGTATCAAAAATACAAAATACCAAAAAATAATAAACATAAAAACAGTAAATTTTATGACAGCTATAACTTGTTAAAGATTTAAATGCACAAGTTAGACTTGACTAATTTGAATTAGGCCAAAAACAGAGCAATTTGCGGACTAAACTGAATCCGTAAACTGAAAATTTTACAGAGCGTGTACCAAAAATACAAAATACAAAAAAAAAAGAAACATAAAAATAGTAAATTTTATGACAGCTATACGGTGTTGAAGATTTAAAGGCACAAGTTAGACTTGACTAATTTGAATTATTCAATCTATCTTGCTTTTGTTATAAATGGTTCATAAATTTTGCAATTCCTTGGGTAACTTCCACGCTTTGGTTCATCACTTTTTTTTCCATACTATTTGATGAAGAATTTGATTTCATGTACTGATTGAACATTTTTAAATCCATCTCGGTTCTATTATAAATGGTTTATAATTTTGCAATTCCTCAGGAAATTTTAGAGGTTTTTGACCAGCCATTATTGGTGTATAATATTGGTGTATTGCTTTGATTGTAGGTACTACAAAATTGAGTCTTGCATGACATTTATAATAATTATAATATCTAATATATTATCTAATAATATTCTGCAGCAAAATAAGAAAATCTCAAAAATTATACCAGGCAATCAAAAACACAATCATAAACAAAAAAGAAATAAATAAAGAAACAAAGATAAAGGCGTACAAAACAATATACCGTCCAATACTAACATAAGGATGCGAAACGTGGAAACTGGATAGAACGGGACAAGATAAAATACAAGCAAGCGAAATAAAAATACTAAGAAGAATCAAAGGAGTAACGAAAATAGACAAAATAAGAAGCACAAAAATAAGAGAAGAATTGGAGCCAATACAACAATACATGGAAAAACGACAGTTCGGATGGTGGGGACGTATGCAAAGAATGGACAACCAATGAATAGTGAAAAAAGTGTGGGAAGCAAAGCCAAATAACAAGAAAATGAAAGGAAGACCGAGAAAGACATGGTATGATAGAATGAAAACAATAATAGAAGAAAGAGGGAAAACATGGAAAGAAGCGAAAGAACTAACGAAGGACAGGACTAAATGGCAGAACTTCATGAACGAAAAACAATAACAGAAGAAGAAAAGGAGAAAAGAAAACCACACACCTACACCATTGTGGTAGAAGGTGTACTGAAAATCACTCTAGAAAAAATTGTGCCATCAACTGGGCATCACAAGATTAAAGAAAGAGACATCGTATTTTTAAACAAACATGTTAAATTTGGAAGAAAATACCAAGGGAATATTCGCGTGATTTGCGAAACTATAAGGTTTATAGTATTGTATTAAGAAGAAAGTTAAATAATTTCTGAAAGTACCTAAAATGGAGTTTTTTTTTCAGACGAATCGACGAGGCGTAGCCGAGTCTGGAATAGCAGACGAGTCAGAAAACACTTCATTTAGGTACGTGGGACAAACAAAATATTTTTGTACACGCTGTACAAAATCTTTACAGAATAACCTTAATAATGAAATTTCTATTGCCATCGGTGTAAAACTTTGTACAAAATAGCAATCCTAGAATTCTGTACAATAGCAACAAGTTTATTATGGTGACTTATGAAATCCATCATTAAAAAATTGTCATAAGAGATTTTCAAACTGAATATTCCCAAACAGAAAAATCTGGGATATTGCCTCATTTCGAACTAGAGTTATATATACTTAATTTAAATATTTCATAAGATTTTAAGTATGTAGTTCTGAAATCTGCCGGAATTTTCTGCTTAACCAATCTAAAATAGTCCGGAAATGACAACTTTTACTCAAAAAGGCCGAAAATAGGGCAATTTGCGGACAAAACTGTATCGGTAAAAAGGCAATTTTACAGAGCGTGTACCAAAATAGCGATTTATGGTATAAGTGAATAAAATTGCTTTATTCACGTGTATCATACAGGATTTTTTCTAATTCGTTATCAGAATTGAAGAATTTGCGTGAAGTGTCACATTGTCAGGTGACAATGATGATGAAAATTTCAAGGATAGTGCGAATTTACATATTTTTTTACTTTATTCACGTTGTCAATGGTTATAGTGAATAAAGTGAAAATGTAAACATTTTATTCACCCATTCGATTAAATTGTAGTTTTAACGATGAGATTCAATATACATAATGAGCATTTTAATAATGCGAATTGGAAAATACAATTTTATGATAGCTATACGTTGTTGAAGATTTAAATGCACAAGTTAGACTTTACTAAATCGAATTATTCAATCTATCTTGTTTTTGTTATATGTGGTTCATAATTTTGCGATTCCTCAGGTAACTTCCAAGCTTTTGTACATCACATTTTTTCCCATATTTGATAAAGGTTTCATGTACTGATTGAAAATTTTTAAATTCATCTCGGTTCTATTATAAATGGTTTATAATTTTGCAATTCCTTAGGTAATTTTAAAGGTTTTTGACAAGCCGTTATTAGAGTTTTAATATATTGCTTTGATTGTACTAAAAAAAAAGAGTTTAATTTGACCCATTTCTTCTTATTCATAAACTACACCTTGATTATAATTAAATGACATTTATAATAATTATAATATCACTCTAGAAACAATTGTGCCAACAACTGGGCATAACAAGATTAAAGAAAGACATCGTATTTTTAAACACACATGTTAGATTTCGAGGAAAATAGCAAGGAAATATTCGCTTGATTGCAAAACTATAAGGTTTATAGTATTATATTTAGAAGAAAGTTAAATAAATTCTTCTTAATATAATGCTATAAACCTTTCGTTTCGCAAATCACGCAAATCTACCCTTGCTATTTTCTTCGAAATTTAACATGTTTGTTTAAAAATACGATGGCTTTCTCTAATCTTGTTATGCCCAGTCGTTGGCACAATTGTTTATAAAAAAAGTGAACCGCGATCAAAGATAATCCGGGAGAGTATAGGTACGAAATAGTAATGTAAAATAAACCTAGGACGTTTTGAAGTGATAATGCCCGGAGAGGGACGATTGTCCTACTATAGGGTCTTTCGGCCCAAGGGATTTATGTCGTTCGATGGTTTATATAGTTCGCATAATAGTTACAAATAAACACATATTATTCTTATAAATAAAATTCTTGAATATTCTGCTAAAAAATTCAAAGCAAAGGGGGGCTTTTATATTCTACATGAAATCCAGTATAGGTGGGCGAAATATAAATCAAGTTGGGCAGTTATTTTTTTTTTCTAGTTTCACAATGTTAAAAAAATCTTATTAAATGTTTCAGTTTATACGGTTAAAATAAGCGATTATAATTGAAATAAAATATTCGGGCATTATTGTACAGGGGTCTAATTTGGATGTTTCTATAGGGGATCTCAGTAACTAGAAGATATAGAGAAAATCGAATGGCGTATCCTCGATCTCTTTTTTCAAGACCAACTCAATGGTGGAAACAAAAATTTGCTATCGTCTTTCGTTTTGAAGTTATAGCTAAAAACTCATTATTTTCCATTTTCGATTTTTATCAATATTTCATTTATTTCTCATTTGATTAAAATAGGAGTTACACGTTCTTCAGGCACCTTTTTACGGTGAATTGAATAAGTTTTGCAGAATTGTGATATATTAATAAACAAGATACAATACAAAGTTGTGTTTTTTTTAAATACAAGTCGGAGTTGGCTTTGTAATTAATAAATAGTTTATTTTTTTCTCTTTTCAATAATATATCATATGTGAATGTTATAATTGCATATTATATTTAATAGATTTCAACAAAAATGCAATTATAACATTCACATATGATATATCACTGAAAAGAGAAAAAAATATCCTATTTATTAATTGCAAAGCCAACTACGACTTGTATTTAAAAAAACACAACTTTGTATTGTATCTTCTTTATTTACGAATATATTACAATTCTGCAAAACTTATTCAATTTACCGTAAAAAAGTGCCTCAGGAACGTGTAACTCTTATTTTATTAAAATGGGAAATAAATGACATATTGATAAATATCGAAAATGGAAAATAATGAGCTTTTGGCCATAACTTCGAAATGAAATACGATAGCCAATTTTTGATTCCACCATTGAGTTGGTCATGACAAAAGAGATCGAGGAAACATCCAAATTGGGCCACCCTGTACATTAAACAGATTCTCTTGTTTTCTGCATTCGGTAGACGTTAGTTTGTTCACATGCACACATGAGACGTATGATGAACCTAGTAGACGCCAAAGTATAACATATTTAATTAGTACTAAACGATTTACTATATTTTCAGCAGAGTATCATTTCTAAGCAGCACTGCGAGCCGGATTCGAACCTAACGAAATTACAACTTGGCTTCGTAAAACTGCACAATTAGTGGCGTGTAATTTCGCAAATATAGTTTGAACGAATCATTTCCTACAATATTTAAATTAACATTATTGAATTTGGAAATTAACATTATTGAAGTAGGAAATTAGCAATTGTAGCAGTGAATTTCTTCTTGTAGGCATACAACGTAGAACGTTCTAGACTCGACCCGGGAGCGACAAATGCCTTTATCTGTTTCGTAATTTATACAAAAAAAAACCCTTGCATTTAGGGGTGTAATTTGGCTATAAAACCGTGGATTATCCTAGGGCGAATTTTGGCTGCAAATTACATGCAAATTAATAATAAATCCTATGGCAGTTGAATTAAAATTTCATCTAAAATGTTTATTTTACCATAAATTAATTGAATAATTTATATCACATTTGTTGATCTTTGTGTATTTATGTTTAAGGTATAAATTTGGCCAAGCAAATTAAATGAAAAATTATTACCGTGTTGAGCTGTATACCTACTATGACTAGAGTTAAATTTTGATGTCACCATAGACTATTTTTGCGATCGTGGGCTAGGGATGGCAATTACACCGACATTTATACGAATATTACAGAAATATACGGTGGACTAGATCATTGACATGATTTACATAATATATGCCGAGAGTCGAATTATCGATTCCGTGAAATTAAGGGTATGCGCTGCTGAAATGTATGATATTTACATAGCCACTGGCAATAACCTGAGACTCTCGAAATAGTTTGAATAATTTATGATAAGAAGTAGAGCTGGTTAGATAAAAATATAGTTGTTCTTTAAGTAAATTGCAGAAAAACAAGTAAAATATTTTTGTAGTTATATAAATAGTATGAATTATGCTTATTTTTTGTTGAAATTAAAAAGGTACATGGTAAATAATTGAATGCTTTTAGATTTTAATGAATATTTGTTGCCTCCCACGCAGTATTACGCAAACGTATTAAGTGAAATTTATTGCGTGCAATAAAGGACCAATGCCCTTCGAACAAATCTCCAAGGCATCGTTTCTATCATCGATCGGCATGTTTTTCCCCCAAAAAAATGATGGATATCCAAAAGAATTCCCGGTTTGGTCCATGTATAAATGAACTAACCAACTCATAATTTTATTGTTGACCGTTTGGATGCATCTGCAAATAAATTTGCAATCGCCCTAATTTATGGTGCGCACATGGGCGTAGGGAACTACGACGCAATGAAAACAAAGGAAGGATTACCGAATCGCTGCCGTTTATGGCTTGCTAATCCGCCGGCGTTTAACCCGGCTGATTATTGTATTTGAATCGAGTTTCTAGTCGATATTAAATGAAAGGTGCGTTTAGAATCCATGGTATGCGAACGCATGTTCGTGTGCGGTGCGTGCGACTGCCTACGATTGTAAATATTTACGTTTCCATATTGGATTTTATAATTTAAAGGGCTGCAAGGAAGATATCAAATTCGTATTGTAAGAAATAGTGCCATGCGACTTACAGCTCCCGTGTTCCATTTTTGTAGTCACTCGAAATTGGATTTGTCTGTGTACTGGCAGAAACGTCAAAAATCGATTGGTGTCGTGGAGAACGATGGCGATGCACCTAAAAGCCGGCCGGAGCACTGCACTACTGAGCGAGTGAATACCTCCAGAACGTAGTATGAGTAACAGTGGGTTACTAACTTACACCGTCTCTGGCTAGCGGCACACTTGCGCGGTCGCATTGGGACAACTTTTCCTCTTCAGTTTTTTATAACAGCGTAGAAATCAGATGTTCCATATAGCAAATTTACTAAATCGAGAGATCCCACTTTATGCATAAAATTATGAAATGATTTGAACGTCAATTAACAAATCTAAGAAATCAGCATGTTCCAAATAGCAAATTTAATACATGTACTGATTCTACTTGAAACGATAACATTTTGTTTGAAAACAAATTATAAGCCATAGTTTTTTCTGGCAGCCATTTTTAAAATGCCGGTTGGGCAAATTTTAATGAAAACCGGTGGTTTGTGAAAATTTAATTGCCAAGCTATTTTAAAAGATATCAGAATAATTTAAAAACCAGTGCGTTCAGCATGAAATGAACTTCAGGCATACAATTTTTTTTATTTTTCAATCATGCAAGAGTATAACTCTTTCTGTAAAAACTCGGAAAAAAATATCAATCTTTACTTTTTAAGACAATACATTTTAATAAAGGAAAATAGACTCTCCAGTAATATGTTATTTCTGTGTTTAATACTTACATAACTACCCGCAGTATAAGTTTTAGTCATGAAAATGCACTCCTTTGTTTTCTAGAGCTTTTCAAATGGCCGAAAGCCTTTTAACATCAATTTTCTCATGTCAATATGTAAAAAGGGACTGAGTGAAAACAAGTGAACATTTTTCAGAATGTTATTTATACACATAGGAATATCTCACAAAAAAAAAATGACTGAGAGTCAACTACATTTAGAGTAATATATCGGTGAATATCAGTAAAAACGCTACCCTTCTACAAGCTCGTGCAGTGCCAAGTTAGCAAATAAGAAGCTATCAGAGATATATCCCCATAAATGACAAGATGTTTTGTTACTTCCAAAGGCTCAAACTTTGATAATCTTCAAACTTCAATACTTTTTACAAACGTATCATCTTTTACAAACAATGACTTTGTTGTTTGTATATATGATGAGAATATATGATATATGGATATACAGGGTGTTAATTCTAAGTTGTAATACCCGAAAATGGCAGTTAGAACTCATTGAAACAAACAACTATTGTTAGTTAAAATTTTTGAATTTGAAGTCCAAGTTCATAGTTATTGACGTTTGTTTGTTATTCGAAAAATTGTCATTACTCCCTTATTTTAAGGAATATTTAAAAATTACTACAACTTTAAGCATTTGCTTTCGGTTCTCTTAAACATTTGTTTTTACAATTATTTTCTATTTTATCAAATAACAAAATGGCGATCGATCAAAATTTCAAAAAAATATTTAGAAAACGAATCGATCGATTTTTGAAAATAATTTTTTTTCAAATTGAATTACAAGATAAATTTTAACAAACTACCACAATCATTTAAAATAAAGTAGGATTGCTGCCATTAAACAATGAAACAAAAGCCGAATGATGAACGCGTACTTCAAAGTTGAGGCACGTGTTTTCGATAATACCTGCAAAGAAAATACTTCGAAATGTGACTCCATTGGAACTCACTATAGTGTCTGGTAGACACATGACATAACTGATAAACTATGCAATGAAATATCGTGTTTGTTTAACTCCCACATGAAAATTGCAGCTGGCAAGTAGTTACAACTCAAGTTTTAAATCAAAATACATTGAGAAACATTATTGTGTGTATACTGTATGCAAGTGTAGTAAGTATAACAAATGTATCGTTAAGTTTAAAAATTCGAACTCTTACGTATTGTTATCAATGCCAATTGTTATTTAAAAGTAGAAATATTTGATAATTTATTGTATGTAATGATTTAAACATCATTCGACCAATGTCAACTGTAATAATTTCAAGCACTTGTTTGTTAACTTGGCACTAAACGAGCGTGTAGAATGTTATCGATTTTGACTGAGATTCACTGCTCTATTACTCAAAATGTAGTTGTGTCTCAATCATATTTTTTTGTGAGATACTCCTATATGTATAAAGAACATTCTGTAAAATGTTCACTTGTTTTTATTCTGTCCCTTTTTAGATATTGACTTGAGAAAATTGACATTAAAAGGCTCTCGGCCATTTCAAAGAGCTCTAGAAAACAAAACAGTGCATTCTCAGGACAAAAACTTATACTGCGGGTAGTTATGTAAGTATTCAACACAGAAATAACATATTATTAGTGAGTCTCATTTTCTTCATAAAAATGTATGGGTTTAAAAATTAACATTTGATAAATTTTTTCCGAGTTTTTACTCAACGAGTTTGACTGACTCTCTTACATGATAGAAACATTTAAAAAATGTATGCCTGAATTTCATTTCATGCTGAACACACTGGTTTTTGAATTATTCTGATATCTTTTAAAATAGAATGGCAATTAAACTTTCCGCAAACCACGTTTTTCATTAAAATTGTCCAACCACCATTTTTAAATTGGCTGCTAGAAAAAAACTATGGCTTATAAAAAAAATTAAGCACTGTTTTGTGACTGTTTACTTATTGGGAACACATGGAAAAACACAGGGAAATAAAAAATGATGAGCAACATTGCCTGGGTGATTTGAAATGGATTGACTTAAGTACGATTTTTAAAAAGGGAAAATATGCTCTTAAAATGGAAAATATGCTCTAAAAAATGAATGAGAATGTAACACAATGAAAGGAAATAATCAAAACAAACTTATATACAACCAAAATAACCTAATAATTTTAAAACCTGGTTAAATTAATTACTTCTTTCTCGTTCTTAATAGAAATAATACATTTTTCGTATGAGTAGAAAGAACACCTCATACGAGGAAGTCCTAATTTTCCTCCCTAGAGAAAAACAAATCAACCTCCTAAACAACGAAAAAAAAAACTATTAGAAAAGCTGGATAAATTAATTACTTTTTTCTCCTATCATAATAGAAGGTACACGTGTTCATAGAGTAGAAAGTACAAATCATATGAGGGAGGTAGTCCTACTTTCCTCCCTAGAGGAAAATCAAAACAATTTTCTAAACAACCAAAATAATCCAATTATTGGAAAACCTGGATAAATTAATTACTACTATCTTATATCATAATAGAAAGTACACGTTCCTCCTTCATATGGGGAGGGGAGGAGGAACACTACTTTTCCTCCCTAGGGAGGCAAACAAATAGAAACCTTAAATAGCTATAATAGTAGTATAGTAATAATAGTAATAATAGTAATAGTAGTAGCAATAGTAATATATAATAGTAGTATGGCTTTCTTTAATTTTTTTGATAAACAAACTTCCAAAACAATTATATTAATGCATATCATTTAAGCAGATTCATTATTAGTAGTTTATTATTATTATTTATAAAAATTCTTACTTTCCTTGTATACTTTGAGTTTTAACAAGTTTTACTTATTCTAAATATTATGATATTTTGACATTTCGTTTTTTAATTGTCATGCACAAGAAAATATAATATTTATGCACACTGGGAAAGGTGTAAAATCAATCATATGTATTACTCAGGAGCAACGTGCCATTTCTTCCCTTACATTTTGATAAACTATCCGAACTATGAACTTCGAACTATACGCGGGAGGAAATGATGCACTTTCCTCCGTTGCAATACAAATAGTTCTTCAAATTTTCAAGGGATACACAACCAAGCTTAATAGACCATTGCGTACTGTGCGAGATTTAACGGTTGGCAGAACTGGGAATCACCTGACTATAGACGGGTAATCGCTGGGCCATAGAACATGCAATTACTTAACGAAAGATCGGGGAACCGCTGACGCGTCAATATTAGGGCACAACTATTAAAAAAAATGTAAAGGAAAACCTTCATTTTTGGTTCTTCATTTCCTTTCATTATGTTAAAATGTTAATATATTTCTTACAATTACATATTCTGAGAAGGACAATTTTCAACTAATCAAATAAATAAAGTAACTCCTCCTGAAAGCAGAATAATTTCAATTGCAATTTAATGACAATATCAAATATGCAACTAAACTTCCGCAGTCTTATGAAAATTTCACTAATTTCTAATTAATCTTAAACAGTTAATGATAGTGTCATAAAAAACATAAAATTGAAGAACATGTAAAGTTTACAGATAAAAAATTAGAAATTATAAAATTGTTCCAAAATTTTCTCAAACAAGCTAAGAAGCCTGAAAATTTCAATGTAAGTACATAGTACGAAACTGAAGAAAATAAAATAATACAATTTCAAAGATGCAGAAAAATATTAGTCAAAAAGTATTCAAATCAATAAATCAACAAAGTGACACATAATTTCATAGATTTCAGATACTTGCACATACATTTGGTGGGAATTTTATTAAAAAATTTGAAATGTGTAATCAATAAATCGGAGCGATAAAACTGTAGAATACATATTTAATCAAATTATCAAAAGGGTTAAGAAATTGTGCACATTACAATATATTTCACAAATTCACAGCGAAAAATGTAAAAACGAGACTTTTCTATTGACCGGCATTTTATCTTTATATCAAAATACACCAATTAAAAAAACAAACATTCAAAAGTTTCAATAAAATGATTAATTAATAAGTTATCGTAATATTAAAAATATAGAACTAAATATAGATTTTTTATTAAGTTTTTTATTATTAGTAAATTATATTTTCGTTAATTTTCAATAAATTCTCTACATTTAAATGTCTAACTTATTTTTGTTAGAATTATAGATTTTCAATTATTTACGCGCTTAATAAAAAAATTAAAAATTATTATGTTTACTGACTAAAAAATAATATATATATATATATATATATATATATATATATATATATATATATATATATATATAATATATAATATTAAAAAAACGTTGTTTAGTAATATTAAAAATATGATCAAATGCCAACAAGTTTTGAAATATTTATAAGAGATCTGAATATTTTAAAATAATTATCACAATTTTATGGATATAGATTATTTGATTATAAGCAAAATAGTTCAAATTTCCAGAATTTCTAATCAAAATATCAATAGTACGAGTATTAGAAGTTTCAGAAACTGGGAACATAATATGTATCAGCCAATGCGCAGATTTAATATGTTTAAGTGTTTTTCTTCTTCTTTAGGTGCCGTCTCCGCTCCGAAGGTTGGCAATCATTAAGGCGATTTATATATTTGAAACTGCACGTCTAAATAGTTGGTTGCTAGTACACCCAAAACACTCCCTAAGGTTTTTGAGCCATATGTTTCGCCTCTGATCTTTCCCTGCATAATTAGTTGTAAGATTTGATATTGTGTCCTCTCATGATATGTTACATTTATAATTGTTTTCTTCGCTTAGTTGTCAGAATTACTTCTATTTCTTTGCTCATACGTCTCATCACTTCTACGTTGGTTATTTTCTCTAGCCATGAAATCTTCAGTATACTCCGATATATCCATAGCTCGAAAGCTTCCAATCTCTTTATGTCGATGCTTCTCAATGTCCAGATTTCCATCCCGTAGTGTTTTTAGAAACTGTTATAAAAATATGGAAGTTTCAAGATATTCCTCAAATTTAAAAAAAAAATGCACGAACCTTACAATAAAAATTTAACCAAACTAAGAAACTAAAACTCCAAACTCCAAAAAGTTTTGCATTTGATAATATTATTAAAATATTAATTTCAGAATTACATTATATGCAATTATAAGCAATTGTAATGTAAATGTAAAAAATCCTGAAAATTTCATAGATTACCTTTTTATTTCAAGAAAATTTGCTAAAAATATTGGAAGAATTATTTGAATTTATTTCGTATTGTGGAACAAATATATAATAAAATGTCAAATTATGTAGTAAAAGTAGTATTTTTTCTGAAATATGAAGCAATATATGCTAAAATATGCATTTATGCTGAAATATGCCCTAACAAATAAGGGTCAACATTCATAGTTTAGCTAAAAAAACCTTAGAGTGCAGTCCATTCTTGTACCAGTCGCATGAAAATAAAAGTTTTGTATACAATTGGTTACCCTAGTAATGAGTAATTAACTGGCAATGTCTGCATAAATAATACTCTGTAGTAGTACCATAAGTGAATTAAAATTGCCGGATATTTTACGATAGCGTGTTGCATAGCAACGAGTGTTAATTTCTCTGTTAAAAAAATGAGTTTTTCTATGCAGCACGCTACAGTTAAATATCCTAAATTTTAATTCACGAATGGTATTTGATCAAATAATTTAATGAATACAATATGATTTATGATTTGTAATCTCGGCCAGGGCATTGTTAAAAATATCCAACGTTGCGTCGTTTCAAATATAACAATTTTGAAACATTTGATTTTCATTCGTTTTGATTCATTTTCGATGTTTGCTTTCACATGAATTATAATTATGAAGTGTAGTAACTAGACGTAACTAGACAACCGATCAACGACCTAAATATTCAAAATATTGGAAAATATTTCATGTTGCTTGGTCTAAACTCACGTTGTGATTGGATAATTAGAGTATGAATTAAATAATCCTAGTTATTTATATTAATAGTTGGATAGAAAAGCACCATTACAGCATTACAGCAGAGTGTGGAGTTGTCATATGACAAGGTCATCAAAGTATACCGTGAGAACTATAGCTTTTGGGGCAAACCGTATAATATAATTGTTGTTTAAAATCTTCATCCATTTAAAGTTTCCATCAACTTTACCTGATAAAACAATTTTCAGGAGGTGCACCATTTACGAGATAATTGCGAAAAATAACACAACTTCGGATATTCGATTCTAGATTGCTCCAGAGAATGTATAATTGTATACCAAATTTCAAAACTACATAATTTATTTCCGGGAAAAAGTCTAAGTATGTCTTTTATTTTTGGTTGTATGTATCTGATTATTAAAAATCCTTAGAATTCATAATACTAATAAATAAATTTCATAATAAATTTAATTTATTTCCGGGAAAAAGTCTATGTATGTCTTTTATTTTTGGTTGTATGTCTCTGATTATTAAAAATCCTTAGAATTCATAATACCGAGGCAATGGCATCGATCAAATTTGAAGATATAAAGGTCCAGTGTCCTATCCCAGGATCCGCCATTCAATGGGCTGAGACCCGCCGCTCAATAGAGAATAGAGAATGTCAGTATGCTTTCAAAGTACATTGGATGACACACATCACCTTTGTCAACATCTAAGACACGCCATTTTAATCCAGCAATCCCTTTAAAAGGGCTTTAAAGGGATCGCTGGACGAAAATGGCGTTTCTCACTACTTGAAGCAAACCAAACCAAAACTATATTTCTTCATTCGGCTTCAACAAACCGTTTATTTTCGTTGTGCGTAACTATAAACCGTATTTTCACTTGTTGAGTTTTTACTCTATTGGTGATGGTTATTAAATGTACTTTGACAACATAATTGAATTCTACATATACATAGCATTTGTTAATGTTGATAGGTTAAATTGCAATCATACAAGGGGCATTAAAAGGCAGATAAAGTGGAACGAATTATAAATAATAAAATTGATAACGCACATCAAAATGTTTCAAGATAAAAATGAAACGAGCCTAGAGATTGTGATTGTAGAATGTAGATAACTTAATGGTGATTATTTATGCAGCATATATTAAATTTCGTAAGAATAGAAGTTTGATTAAAACACATTCATGTGCTATTTATAAAAAAATGCTATTCGTTTTGAACCCGATTGCTCGGATGTAAAACAACAGACCACAAATAGATGATATTCTAGCAGTAGGCAACCAAACTTCGTCGTGTCTCACATCTAATTTTGCCCATAGGAATACCAAGGCACATTTTGTATTTATATAGCTGCATAGGTAGTTATTATATTGTAAATGTGAGAAACATGCTAATTTACATTTTGAATAAAATATAGTGGATCCCGAAACATAAAATAAAAATTCAAAAATATCCATTTACGTTATCATACTGTATAATGAGTACGTGTGTGTATTTTTTTAATTCTGCACATAATTTTTATGAAATATTCAAACTAAAATAATCAACTGAAATTTCGATTAGATACCACCCCCGTGTCTGTGATAACTCATTTTCTACATGGCTTAATACGATGAAAAAAAAATGGTTTTGGAAAAAATGACAACCGGAGACGGACATTTTGTTTTTTAATATAAATAAAAACCCTTGATTAAGCTAGGTACAAATCATAAATAATTAATTTGTGAAACTTAATCAAGTGTTCATTGCAATTTATGTTTCCTTAAGGAGTAACCACCGATTCTTGAAACTTGAAACTTGAAACAGCAAAACTGTTTTGTTTTTTATTAATATTTTTAAAAATATGGTAGAAATTAGACAAATGTTTTATAAAAAGTTAAAAATAATCATAAATTGCATATTTTCAATCACTTTTCCCAAAAATTTGCAGTTCAAATTAACTGTTGATCAATTTGTACCCATAATTAATTAATATATTCAAATAATCTTTGTAGGTACCAAAATGATCCACTCAACTATTTATCGTACCTTAGAAACACAATCGTTGTTATTGCATTCTGAGAAAATTGCAGTTTGCAAAAAAACGTAAAATTAATTCATATTATTATTAATATAAATAATATATAAATTAATTAATATAAATAAATTAATTCATATCATTAAGGATCATAAGATCTAAATATATTTATTAGAAAATAATTTTGATCAAACTACTCAAGGATTAAATTTAACTGTTATTTTAGGACTTTATCTAGTTTTCTATCCTGAAAGGATATGAATATATAAAAGCTTCGTTTACTTTGTTTGATGCTATTTCCGGATCAAGATATTAAAATTCGAATATGATATAATGAGTAGTCGGATTTTACCCGACCAAATTTGTTATTAAGGAAAACGTGATTTTCCGAAAGCTATTTTACAAATACTGGCTAAATAAGTGACTATTAATGTAAAACATCACAGTATATCATTTTTTTTTCCTATAAATAAAACACAATTGGTGTGAGTTTCACAAAATATTTAATGTTGCACTACGACAATTGTTTCGCCACACAGTGGCTTCATCAGGCAGATGAAAACTTAATTTTGGTTTCATTATTTTTGTTGTTATTTATGATTGATTTTGATTTTTTAAGTAGGGACTAATTATTATGACATATTTCTGTTTGATTTGACAAGTATTTGCTGAATAAATTCAGGTATTTCAAGAATTGAAGGAAAATGACAGCCGACTACAATAATTCTGTTTTGAAATATATACGCATATTTTAAAGGCAAAATAGTACTTGTGATACACCATTGTAATAAGAATTGATCTACAACCTAATACTACAAAAATCTATAGGGTGTTCCATTAAAAAAAGTTAGATATCTTTCTGGAAAATAGGTAGGTTATCGGAAAAAAATATGATTGCACAATTTTGTAAATCAGGTTGCATATGACAAGTTTGTCATAAACCTTGTTTTTTTTTGTATCGTTGACAGTTTCACAGATATAAACTGAACACTGAAAAATCAACCACCCTGTATATTCTATTTGAAACATTATTTTAAAAACATCCATTTTGAGGCTTAAGTAATTTTGGGACTGAATTTTTTAAGATCGTATTATATCATTGTCGTTCAGATATTGTTTTTGGAAATTATTTAGTGGACATTGTTGCATTAAATTAACTTCATATGTTTGTCAATTAATCAACAAATCAATAATCAATAAAACAACTACATTTTTTATATCGCATATAAATATTATTAATTGGTGACCACTGTTTCGACCACTTAGCTGGTCATTATCAAACAAGTTTGATAATGATTCACACTTGTTTGATAATGACCAGCTGAGTGGTCGAAACTATAGTCACAAATTAATAAAATGTATACGTGGTTTTATTGATTATTAATTAAAATGTATCGCGAAGTGATACACCAATTAACAATAAATCAATAAGTCATAAATCATATTTTTTTGTCGTTGAGTAGGTACTACGATTTTGATTATGATTGTCCATTTGCATACATTTTATTGCAATATACTGGGGAACAATCGTATTCTGTAGGAAATTGTAGAACCGAAATTTAAAATCACGACTAAAAGTTTAATGAGTAGTATTCTCAAGCTCTGGGTTTGGTTATATCTGCATTATAATTAAAACGCACAAAGTTACATAAAATTATAAATAATTGCTAATAATCAACCTATTGCAGTCAATACAATAAACAATTCTATTTAAAAATAACATCTAGTCATCATCAGTAAAATTAGCATATTTTGCAATAGGTATCGATTTTATTTAATTACAATGATTTGTCATACCATCAACTAGCCCAGTGTTTTCCAAACTGTGGGGTGTATCTATTTTGGATCGATTTATTCGGGCGTATTTAAAAAAGTATTTTGATTTATAATAAAATATATTTTAATAAAAACGGTTTATTTCCAAATATCTGCAAAATGTTCTTTTTATTTTATTAAATATAAAATACATTATTAATAAATAAAGTCATAAATGTCTCGAATTTATTAAAATAAACGTTTCTGATTAAAACCAATAAAAACTAAAAACATCAATCTAAAGATAAAAAAGAAACTAGTGAAAATGGATTTGATGTAACTTGCAAAACGTGCATTTTTTTGAATAATAACGATGAACTTACGATGAAGGTAAGACTCTTTATGAAAATTTAGAAAAAATGAGAACCACTGAACTAGCGACTCAAATAAACTTAAGCATGTTATTACTTTTTTACATTTATTAATCCTCTACCTTACACAATTACATTTGTATTCCTTCAATATTAATTTTAAAATATAAAACTGGAATTAAATGGAGGCACATTTCACATAAATTTATATAGATAAAAGGGAAGCGAAAGTTTTATTTATTGCAAGAGTTTTCACAACTCATTTGGGTAATTTCTTTTAATCTGTATAAAACGATTCCGTTTTATAAAGCTTGAGCTCAACATGTACAGTAATTCTGTGAAAAACCTTTTTTTTTTTTATTGTGGACGTTAATAACCTCAAGGCAATTGGTGCAATTTCCTCAATTACTACAAATCACTGGTTCAAGGTGGAATCGCTACGATTTGCAATGCACAGTACTTCAATGCCAACTGCATTATTTGAATAAACGAAACCTCACACCTCACATTATTAATGATTTATTTCTTAGATAAAATATAATTTGTGTGCACTTCATTTTAATATTACACTTTGTTACATTGTAAACACAGTTATAGCAAATTTAATCATATATAATAAAGAGACAATCACCTCACAATTAACAGTGCCAAATATTTCATAATATATGTAATACAACAGATTTAAGTTCTTCTTAGTTTTAATGAATAATAGTTCTTAATTTTGCCTGAGGATGACAAATTAATTTTACTGAAACTGGTCGCAAACGAAAATAAAAATATAACAAAGGAAGTACAGGAGAATAATTTTATTATATGTCAATACTCCTTAGTATGAAACAATTAACAGAAATTTAATCATGATATTAGCAACACTTTGTGCACTCGTTTCTGGTTACAAATTTAAATACAAGTTTTCTATAACATGTGCTTCTAAAAGGCCCCACTATCGTAGAATGAATATTCACAAATCTCCAGCGAAGAGGCGAGCTTAAGAAATTTTTATGTCAGTTTTTAATTATAAATTTTATAAACTTGGTTTGTGGCATTGATAAAAAATAATATAATATTTATATACAATTTAGTAAATTATCGTTATCGTACGAATATACAATTTATCAGATTATTAAAATCTATCAGGATATTAGATAGGTATGCTTGATTAACTTATTGATTCATGCGTTATAATGTAATCTTTATAAGTCAATGGGATTAATATAATATGACAGAGACAGAGATTAACTTACCAGCTTGTGTTATTTATTATTGAACCGTTCTAAAAACAATTCCGATTAATTTTTTGTAACGTAGTACACAATAAAACCCATAGAGTGGTACTGCTTAGTACTATCTATATATCTATTGACATCCTAAGTTATAAATAAATCGCACACGGCAGTTGCAATATTTACTTATTTTTAGTTACAATAAATTGCTCTGCTTGGAAATATTATATATGTCGAATTGTCCTTGTATTTGGATACGATCGTTTGATCAATTCCGCCATAAATTTGTCATGAAATTTAATATATATTTAGAAAGTATATTCGTGAGCCAAATTAGTGGAAGAGTGTTTAATGTGCATACTGATAATGACCTTGAACTTATATATTGTGTATTTACACAAATAAATTGTAAAACTTTTAAACTTGTAATAATTTTAATTTATATCAATGAGTTAAATCATGTATCGAGTTTAAGTTAATCAAATAATAATTATAACTATCGCTATTGCTGTAACGTTATACATAATATATTATTTTGCAATGTGTGTTATAATATAACATGCCTTACACGTAACAGAAATTTGTTATATTTATATGTAGCGTTTGTGGAGAAAATGTTTACAGTGAAAATATATAAGTCCTTTTGAATACACGTAATCTTATAAAGAAAAGACCAAAGAAACCTTACACATACCTTATAATCCTATTCTTGGCATCTGAAAACTCCAAAGCTCCGATTGATGTTCGTACAATAACCATTTCACGTGTTCCATTTTCATTTTCCGTGTGTCGCAATAGGGATTTTCTCAAAATTTCTCACTTAATATCCATTATTCACTACACTGTTAGATGATATGAGTTACGCATGTATGCTATGAATGCACTTTACCCAAAAACCAGCGTTAATAACTGTGATGAATGCAATAATATGAACGATGATTTTACGTATTTCCTGCTTAATTGCAAGCTACAATAATAACGTACAATTTATGACTCGCTCAGCGCTGCCACTATCGTTGCATAATGAATTTTCAAGTTCATATGATTACACCTGTTTATGTGGAAGGCAAGTTGAACACGAGCGAATTGCAGGTTGTGTGTGTAAAATGTTTAAATTAAATCATTTCTTGAAGTTTACATATATTGAGAAGTTATTTTGGTAGATGGATTTTGTTTCTAATTTTAAGTCAAGAATCTAAATTTGGACCGCGTGTTTAATTATTAATACGATTTGCATAGACCAAAACTAATTTCAATTGAACTAATATTTACTAAGGTATTTAAATAGTCTCCTACAATTATTGATAAACAACCCATACTGTTATTGTATTAAAACTCAATATTTACGAGTAGATTGTAGTAGGTTAGTGTTTCAGGTTGATAAATTTTCCTATCGACAAACATGTTTATCTAAAACCAGAATAGTGCGTCATTTCTTAAAACTACTTATTCTGAATGTAATAATAATTTACCTTAAACATATTTCCAATTGTAAATTAGCCTTTGTAGACAGCACTAAATAGTCTTTGCACATACGTTTATTAATTGTTTTCAATTATCACAGTGTTTACTAGTACGAATTGAATATGTAGTACAATCCACGTCGTGCGAGCATCTGAACTAATTCAAAACAGTAACAGTTTTAAACTCATCGAATAATCCGACTGGAGTTATCTAATTTCTTAAGGAAAATAAGCGATAATGTGTATCCACAAGATATGATTATAAATAGCAATTGTCTACATGAAACGCATTAATGACGTAATTTCATTATGATGATAACTATATTATAATATTGTTTTTTTCTTCTTTTTATCCTTAAAAAGAAAAAAAAATCAATATAATAATAACTGGTATTTAAAAATGGATGAAACAATATTATGATAATTATTCGATACAAAATTTGTATTCTATTCTATAATAATTCTAATTCTAATTCTAATAATAATTATTTTTATACGCACACTATTCAATAAATGCGAAAGTAATTGTAGTCAATAACCAGATATATAGAAGATCATATTATAGTCTTTGCAAGTCAGAGTTTTATATTATCTTTTAACCCAAGTTATTTTTTCTCATGTTGTCACGTTTTAGAAAATATTGAGAGCAGACAAACATAGATATATTATGCAGTTATTTATTTTCAAAATTCAATTAAATTTCATTTCATCATCACTATTGATTCATTAGACTATTCACTATTCACTATTGATTTATGACTTATTGAAATAATATTAATATTATTTCTATATTTAACGACTCTATTTCTGCTCCTGCGGTTAATTACCGATCAAGGAGCAATATGCAATCCATGTAAATTTTGAATATTTAGAGTTATTAATATCGGTTGTATAAAAAACGTGAATTTAAATTTAAATTTCTCAGTAACCATCCCAGATATATTTGTAAATATGAATTCTGTATTACACCTATCTCGAACTGAAAATTTTCTTCTAATTTTATAATAATTCCTATAATAACACAAATTATCTAGCCAGACTGCAATTTTACTTACCTACATTAGCGTAGTTTACATTACATGGCTAAAATACATAAAAATAATGGTCAGACCGCTGCTCTGGCTAATCCGTAACATAATTGGTTACTGGCATAATGACAAAGGTGACCGGTTAACAATTTTATTGTTCTTGCTCCAGCAATTTTTTGTGATGAGTGTTGACGTTGACTACGTTGAAATGTCGGATTTTATTTAGACATTAAGCTATGAAATCATGTTACATAAATGTGATCAGACCATTGCTTGTAGTAATTGCCTATAGTTTGACAAATTTACTTTAATAATCTTTATGTACATAATGAATGTTATTACGTTAGTGCGATGACCTAAATGAACAAAATATGTGTACGTCTGGACTTCAAGGTTTTAATTGCTTCAATCACTTCTAGAAATAATATCTCATCCAATTAAATTTCAGTATCCAAATGTAACAGACTTATTATGTTTTTAGCACATCACTCATAAAAGCATCTTGTTTTATCTCTCTATTTTAGCAAATTATCCAGGGTTAATTAAAAGTAAGAAACAATGTTTATTACTAGACTCAAACCATTGTTGCTGAATAAAGGCTGCTGGACTATATATTACTTATATTATTAATAAATGCATACATATATTTTACTTTTAAATATTACATTATAATATTTGTACAATAAAATTCAGATGTTAAAATTGTGAATTGTTATTTTACTCTAAAGTTACAGTTATAAAAAAGGCATAAATAAATCAATTATTAGTTTCATAAGAAATATATCTTTTCATTAAATATAATATTAGATATCCATCAGCCATTAAGTTGATAATCAAAGTAAACATATCTTCATAATATCAAACTCAACTTCAAAATGAAAACAATTAAGTTTCCTTCAGAATATATTTTATCTATAGCACATTCTAAAAAGTTGACTACAGATAGAATTTGATATTATTCAATTAACCTAATAAAATAACCTAAATTAAGGTCATATAGTTGTCTTCTATGATAGCTACAAAACTTTTGATATGTTTATAACTTTTTCCAATTCGCATTATGAAAATGCTCATTATGTATATTGAATCTCATCGTTAAGAGGCCTCTTTACCCCAGCTAGTATACGGCATTATTAATAAGCGATAGCCAAATAATTCATGAACAGGTTAACATAATTACAATCGGAGAACTGATATAGAAAGTTTATACATTTATCTACAATTAGACAAAGTAGTTTCTAGAAATAAATCAAAACCAAAATCAAAGGTGTCTTCTTTCTGATCACCTAATCGGGTTTATGTGCAGACAAGAATACTCCATTATAATTTATGATATTGGAACAAAAAAAAGAAGGTAGTTTCCAACAACATTAGCTCCAAATATCCTGAGGGAATTTCTATTATATGTGCCCTGTCTTAATTAAATAAATACAGAAGAAAATTTCACAAATCGGCTAAACATGCCATTCTTTTAATCAACATAATAAATCACCATTTGATTATTTCATAAAAACTACTCAGCACAATTGTAGATAAATGTCTAAACTTTCTAAATCAGGTCTCCGATTGTAATTATGTTCACCCGTTCATAAATTATCTTGGCTGTCGTTTACATGCAATTCCCTATACCGCGTTTGGTGTAAAGAGGCCTCTTAAAACTACACTTTAATCGAATGGGTGAATAAAATGTATACATTTTTACTTAATTCACTATAACCATTGACAACGTGAATAAAGTTAAAAAATAGGTAAATTTACACTATCCTTGAAATTTTCGTTGTCACCTGACAATGTGACACGTAACGCAAATTCTTCAATTCTAATAATGAATTGGAAAAAATATTGTATGATACATGTGAATAAAGCAATGTTATCCACTCGAAAACATTATCGCACTCGCTTCGCCTCATGCGCTAAACTGTATTTTCGTGGATAATATTCTACTTTATTCACTTATACTATAAATAGCTATTATGTATTCATAATGCACCAATTATTGCTCAAATTAAAAAAGTAATAAGTGAAGAAAATCAAATATCTCAAAGACGAAGAAATCTTCATAGGCCGATTACGTGATGGTGTGCTGACACGGATGATCAAAACAATTGGCCTAAGCGCAATTGAAAAATAAGGCAAAATGATTGATAATATCAACAAATTTAAATTAACCAAAAGCTTTCTGAAGAAAACTGCAATTTATGTTCGATAATTTTTCTGTTTTAGGAGCAACATGTATGCGAATTTTCATAGAATTCCTTCCTTTTGAAAACCCTTTTTATTTTTTAAACTTTTAGATAAAAAAGAGTGCATAAAATACAAACTTTACTTCGATTACTTCGTCAACTGCTCACAGTAGTAATTACATTGATTAACTAAATACTAACTGCTAATAATCTATTTTTCTTTATAACACTGGAATTGTTCGCAGTTTCTTGGCATCTTTCAGTCATATTTGGTTTTCGAAAATATAGATTCCAAAAATATACCCCTCACAAGCTAAAGTTCTCAAAATTCTGTCTGAGATTAAAAATGTTTATTTTTCAATATTAGGTCAAAAAAATATATGTTTTTCTCTTAATTTGATTGTCCATTTCCACAATTTTAATGTCATGTTATAAAGATATTGTAATAAGTGTATCAAATGTTTCGACATTCATTTAATATATGTTTTTGTTTTTATTTATTGAGTGATGAAATTTTGGCCTAAAATTCACTGTTAAGAACAAAAAGTTCAACTTAATTCTAGAAATCACAATTAGGAATCATTTTGAGTTAATTTTTACTTGATATTACATATATCTATTTGGCCGGTACTTGGGTTATTAGTTAATGTCAAAGATATCCCACATTCGGTTTGAGATTTTCAAAATTCATAAATGACTCAATAATGACTGATAACATAGATTTTTGGATTTGAATGCTGTAATAGAATGATAAATTATAGTTAAAAAAATTCTGTAAGCACATAATATATTTGAAAATTGTATAAAAAATATATCATAGCTTAATACATCGAATCACGTTAAGTGCTCTAAATAATAACCAACATCGCCTGGACCTAAATTTGCTGTTACTCATTTTTTTTCCATTTCCTCTAATTGAGAAATGGCATCCTAAAAACCTTTAGATCCATTTTTATCCGAAATTCACTTTTTCGTCAAATACAAATTTGAACTATATGAAGGAAAATGTGATTATGTGCTATAGTACTGTATTTGATTAGCGTATTGTATGTACTCTAAAAGCATTCAAGGGACTTCAAGATATTTGAAATTTTTCTTAACTTCCATCTACAGAAAAAGAAACACGCATAAACTTGCTGATTGGGCTCTTCCAAATATTTCTCATTTCTTAAAGATATTGTGTAGATATACTTTTCAATTAACATTGGGTTTATCGAGTAATCGAAAATGAGTGAGTAAATAATTATAAATAAATATATTTTTAATACGTTCTTAAACTTTGTAAAGAATTAAAAACAACTCAGGTTTACTAATAAAGTAATTTCTGGATGTTTTAGTTTTCTTTGCAAGCTAGCAATACTTGACTTTTGTTTTGACTTGATTCTCAAGTTTGTGCGATTGAACCAAGTAACTTTCATTTTTAACTTTTTTCCGCATCTTTAGTAATTATGAATATATCGGAGTTTCTAGAAAATCGCGATTTTTAGTTTCTTTAGAATAACTTCTATACTGCTCGGAAATTTTTTCAACATAATCTGAGCCAGCATATAAACCTGCGAAATATTGCCCCTTTAACCTGATCTCTAGCTTTAAGAATAATAAAGATACCCAAGCAATCCAACTATATTTAGGACACCCTGTATATTATTGTCATTTGAATTGTATTAATGATTTGTTTTTATATGTGAATCATTAAATATATATATATAGGTATATGAAATAGGGGTTGATTTTAAGAAATGAAATTCTTATTGCATTGCATAACAACAAATTTGTAATAGAATTTATTGATTATTATTACTTGAAATAACCACAAAACTTTCAAGGTATTTGATAGGCCTGTGTGTTATGGTTTGTTAAGCCTTAAATATATATACACGTGTGGTTCAATGTTACTGCTTATCAGAAAAGAATGTGCTGCACACAAAGATACAGTCTCGCTTCATAAAAAATCATATAACTAACACAAAGCGCGACAAAACATTGAATGAATTACCATAAAATATCGTATTTGTTAGTATAGTTTGTTAAAAAAAAGTCAGAAGCTGGCTTTATGTTTAGGCAGGTACTCAATATAAGTTTCAAGTACTGTGTTTACACAACACTTACTGGAATATTAGGAGCTATATAAGATGTAACAGTTATTCGGAATGTATCATATATATTGAATAAAAATATTTCATTATCATTTACACAAGATATTGTACATGTTTTTAATGTACATGTATATAAAATTGTATGAGTAAAATGTAATGCATGCTCAGAAATGAGTGAAAAATATTGTTAATGTACCATTTATAATCGAGTACCAATTGTTGTTTCAGCAATAAAATAAGTAATAAAATACAAAACTTCAATGCTGGTATTAAACTGGATAATATATCTCCAAAGCTAATATTTATATCAGAAATTTATTTACTCAACCCAAATTATCCCGACATCGAACATCTTGAATTTTGTTTGTGCAAAGACTGTTTTAATCTTGCTTGTCAAAAATTCTTATTTAAGAGGTTATACAACTTTGCAATTTGCTATACCCGCTCATAAGATTCACAATCAAATCATAGCTTGCACTTAAATCATCCTAATTGTAAATTACAGCACAGTTGAAGCTCATGATACAATTCTGAAAATACTCACTATTTTGATTATGTCGAAATGGAAGTGCGTAGTGTAAAACAACATCTCTACGGAGCTGCTTTTTGTAAATTGCGGATACATAGCTCGGCCGCGGTGATTTTACGCAAATCTTTTCATTTATATATGGAAGATTTAACTCCCACTCTTGCGGTCTCGGAAGGTGACTCTGATTAGTTATAACTAGACAATTCTAGTACTGCATAAATAAAACGGTATCACTCTGATATCCGACGTTAACAAGAGCAGCACAACTTGCCGGCTTTCGGAGATGTTTACGATGTTATCACTTAACAAATTTATTACAGAAAATACCTACTTTTGTCACCTTGTGTAACAAATTCCAGAGCCATCAATTTACGTGGGGCATTGATCGATGACATAAGATTAATTTGTATACTCGCCTCATCATTGCAAAATTATTATTGCTATAATTGTAATTTCTAATCAATACTATTTAAGCTTACGGTGGATGAGAGGTTGGCACAGGCATCTTTCACGTCAAGCATCGTAGCCCACATGGTTCGGGCTCGAGAATATTTGATAGATTAAAATACAATTGCATTGAATCAGTTCCAATGGAACATAACTGAAGCTGATAATTCCATATACCGGTGTTTTATAGCCTACCACTTCATGTATGCTCATCACAACACACACACATGCATACCACCAATTTAACGTTTGAATTATAATAACTATTTCTTAAAAACGTGATATTAACAAAGTTGAAAGGGTCTTATATGCAAATATTAAACATGTATCACGAAGTGAAAGTCTCTAATCAATTAATTTAAAGTTATTTTGTTTTATAATCAACAAATTTTAGAAGGGTTAACATATTCAGTTATGTTTGAAGTACTTATGTTTGATAAGAGCTACTTGTATTAAGTTAACAATAATCATGTTTGTGTATGTCGATTTGATTTGTGACAAATTCTCGTGTGAGGCGAAGGCCGAACACGGGAAGTCATGCAAACATAAAAAATCCATTTCTGTACCAGTAATGAACGCTACTTTTTATTACACTTATTCTTATAACCATTCTGAATGATATTCTTTAATTTAGCGTGCAGAAAAGTTCCTTGTGGGCTATTCTGAAAATGCTACTAGTGCATGAAAAAAAAATCGGAGATCAGGAAAAGTTTTCCTGTCCTGAAAATGCCACCTTTACGTCATTGTAATAGCGGACGAAAACAAGGTCTCTTCAGATAAGTATAATAGTTTCAAAATTTGACTGTCAAATTGGGTTGTTATTACCCAAGCGCGGATTTATAAGCATAAAAAATTACAAAATAAGCGCTTAAAAATGTATAGAAATCTTAGAAAATAAGCATATAAAATAACATAAAGATTGGAATAGGCACAAAAACGCAGAAAAAGCATGAAAAGGAATATTTTATTTTTTATGAAAATACAGAAAAACAAAACAAAACATAATTTTATTAACAAGAACGCACTATAGGTAATTAAAAGTAATATTTTAATAACATAGGTTTTGGTGATTAATATTAATAACAATAATAATTAATAACAAATAATGCTTACTGCTCATTTTTAAATAAACTAATAATTAAATGTTTTTCTAAATTTTCAACGGAAAATCCCATTCTCCTATCATTGAGCACATATATTAAGTGTGAAAAGCTTCTCTCCACATCCACACTTGTAATCGGTGCATATTTAAATTTGGGAATAATTGTAATATTTATCAGCAAATCTTCCACGAAATCTCCTATTAAAACTGTTTATATTTTTTGTAACTCGCCAAACCCTTCATTTTTTGACAAAACTGCATCACATTTTTTTTTATCTCTCCTATAGATCCCCGTACGTTTGAGACGTCGTTCCTAAAATCTTCAACTATTTGAACCGCATCCACCAAAGTTGTGTCCTTTGCTTGGAGTTTATCAATCGCTTTGTTTACGAAACTGTAGTTGGTTTTTAGGAATGCTAAATTTTGTACAACCCTCCTATCTTTAAGAACATTGTGGCATTCTTTAATTGCCTCTGACACATTTTCGGGAAACTCAACACAAGCTCCTTAAATGAAACGAAATGGTCGGCATAATAGCAGGCAGCATCTAGCCACGTACCCCATCTAGTTATAACCGGTGGCGGAGGAAGAGGTACATTTGGCATTCTTTCCCTAAACATTTCAACCCTCAGTGGAGCTTTTAGGAAAATTTTCTGCCCGGTTTTTATCAAATGATTGACCAGGGGAAATTGCAGTCTAATTGTTTCAGTAACTCGATTAAAACCATGTGCCAAACAGGTGCAATGCATTAATTGCTCATAAAATACTTTTAAATTAGAATATGCCTTCAACCTATATGCAGCGGCATCAGAAAGCATCAATAATAATTTATCATTTGGTACGGGGTTTGGCAAAAAAAAAAAGTTAATCCATCGTGAACGAATTTGGCAACAGTATTGCCATTTGTTTTTTCTAACTGCTTGGAACTAATTAAAATTGCATTGGTGCAGTCTTCGTTTAATTTTCCAATCATTAAATGGGCGATGTAACTATGAATCAGTAGTTTCATCTACACAGAACTAGATGTAATTGTTGCCAATTATCTTTTTTATTTCCTCAATAGTGTGTTTATATACTTGCTCGACATAGTTTTTGCGAATGGTTGATTCGGCAGGAATATGTCTACCGGTGTATTTTTGTAAAAAAGATTTAAACATACTATTATCTACTTTTTTTAACGGAATGTTAGAAGATACCATAGTATTGCATAAATCAAAGTAAAATTCCTTTTCATTCTGTGTAGAAGAACTCGCAAAAGACTCGGAAATAGTTTGCTGGGTACTCAGGGTACTGCATGCAGATTTGAGTTTTTTAAATTTTCCAGGCGAACTGTTGTTTTGATATGTTGTGTTATGTTAAATATTTTCTCGCAGTTAATCTACAACATAATACATGTTTGTACCTAGGCCAATAGCAACACAAAATAAAACTTACCGGTTTGATACAAGCCCTGCAGATTAATTTGCCGTTCTCATATTTTAATTCAGAATGTCCATGTATCCATTCATCGACGGAAGGTTTTACTTTCGGCATTTTATACAAGAAAACTTATAAATACGTAATACACACAAGGCACAAGCACACCGCACTCAAGATTGAGATAAATTGGACTGAATTGATAGCACACTTGCCCCAGATGCGTTCTGTGTACGTAAAAATAAGGTAATCCCCAAAATAATCAAGCCTTGTTTACAAAATATCACGTACGCACGCTCGCTTTGTTGATGATTTTGTGATAACCAATCACTCTAGACGTAACGGAGTAATATTAATACTGAATTCTCATTATAATAATGTGCAACAAAATATATTCCTAGCTAATATAAATAATATGCTATAAAATTGAGAAAGAAGCAAATAAGCACAAAAAATAAGGAAATATGCACAAAAAATGCATTAAAGCAATTATAAGCTTGAAAACTGAAAATATGTATAAAAGCACAAAAAAATTTTGTCACGTTACTTCATTTGCTGAAATTCGTATATACAGGGTGTAACAGAAATACGTGTATTAATTTTAAACATTGGTAGAACTCGTTAAATGAAACATTTTTTCTATATGTTTTTTTTTTCAAAAACCAACGTTAAACTGATTTAAAATATGTTTTAGTTTATCTACTAAAACGCGTACCCGCCTATGGTTAAAGGTGTGCAGCGATAAAATCTTTTGTTGTGAAGGCAACGGTGTCATAAAGGTACATCATTGCCTGTTAGGCAAACACGTTCAGAATATTGTGCACTGTACAATCTACGGGCTTCTGCGGCATTTCCAAAAGCTCGGCCATATACCAACACAATATCTGTTAATTCTTGATTAGAAAAATTTTGCATTTTGAAATAAACTTCACTTGACAATTATAGTGACAGTACCTGAGAACGACTCGTTTGGTCAAAATTAGGGGGCAAAAAAATATAAAAAAATGTTTTATATAACGAGTTCTACCAATGTTTAAAATTAACACACGTATTTCTGTTACACCCTGTATATACGAGGTCATTTTGGTCTGCTATTAAAACTGATGTATAGGATAATACCTAGAAATCCGCGCCTTGGTTATTTCAAAAGGAATATGTTCCATGAAAACTGCATACTTCCTGTAGAAATAGTATATTTCATTTCGAGTCTGGAACTAAGGGGTTTCCCTGAGCAAGTAATAACCTTGTCGTTTTGACAATGATGGAAAAGTGGCATATTCTGAACAGCACACGGAAAAACTTTTCCTGCGCTGTTCAGAAAATGTCACCTTTCCGTCATTGTCAAAACGTATGGAAACTAGGTTATTTCAGATAAGTATAATACATATACCAATAAATATAACCAAGCAACAGAAAAGGCAAGAGGAGATATATACATACACATACTAAGGGAAACAGCTGAGTCGGAAGGAAGGATGAAGAGAACAAACACATAATGGGAAACCACGGATAAATGGCACGGAGTGGCAAGTAGAGGGGAACGGTCAATCTTAGATGCAAGAGTGACTAGAGAGCCAGAAATAGGTAGCGACCATCATATGGTAATAGCTAAAATTTAAAGAGGGCAGAAGAATGATAATAACAAGTATAAGGCAGTAGATAACAAAAAACTCGTGTAAAATGCCGTACATATAAACTAAGAGACACAAATATCGCAAATATATATATATATATATATATATATATATATATATATATATATATATATATATATATATATATATATATATATATATATATATATATATATATATATATATACATATTATTCAGAAACATTAGACAATAAGCTAATAGTGCAACATGATCCAGAGACAGTAGAAAGAAAGTGGGAACATCTTAAGGAAGGAATGTTAATGACAACAAAGCAAGCATGTGGAGTCTATCAAACAAGGAGGAATAAGCAAACCAGCTGGTGGACAGAAGAGGTAAGAAGAGCCATAAAAGAAAATAAGACAGCATGGCAAAAGTACACCAGCAACAACAATAACGAAGAATACCAAGCATATCGAAAAGAGCGCAGGGCTGCAAAGGATATAGTAACGCAAGCGAAGATGAAAGAATGGGAAGAATATGGGGAGAAGATGGAGAAAAACAGCAAAGAAAATTAGAAGCTATTTTATAACATACTAAAAAGCAGAAGAAGATAACCAAAATACGACACGACTACATATTAGATAGAGAGGGCAACATTTTAAAAGAAAGAGAGAAAATAATGGAAAGATGGAGAAAATACTTCGAAGAACTACTCAACGTAGAACGGGAGGAGGACGAGGAGTATGGAAACCAAACAAGCCTGGATATGACAACAGAAAACATTAATATAGAATCAAGGAACTATCAAGGAACTGGAAATGGGAAATGCACCACGAATTGACAAAGTTGAGACAGAGATGCTAAGGAACATAGGACCAGTAGCGCTAGACAGACTTCACAAACTATTCAAACAAATATGGGAGCAAGGAAGCATACCGAACGAATGGAAAACATCACTTATAGTGCCAATATATAAAAAAAGAGACAACTTAAATTGTAATAACTATAGAGGTATAACGATAATCAATATAGGGACAAAACTACTTGAAAAATATATAAATAATAGAATAAGAGGAGTAATAGATAGCACAATAGACGAAGCGCAAAGCGGTTTTAGAGCAGGAAGAGCAACCCAAGACCATATTTTTTCAATTTCAACAAATAGTAGAAAAGAAGTATCAAACGTAACAAAATGTATATTTAGGATTTATTGACTTGGAAAAGGCATTTGATCCAGTACCACGTAAAAAAGGCTGGAATATATTACATGAAATAGGAATAGAGCAAAATACCATCAATAGTATAAAACAAATATACAAAGATAATAAGAATATAGTCATACATAACAATTACAAATCGGAACACTTCAAAATAAATAATGTTTAAGGCAAGGTGGAGGACTTAGCCCAACGTTGTTTATATTATATATGGACGAAATTATAAAGAAAACAAACGCCAGAACGAAAGGAATAACAGTAGGATACAGACACATGTTACCAGTAAACACAACAGAAGGAGCATTCGCTGACGATTTAATGATATAAGCAAATAGTACAACATACCTACAAAATAACATAAATATATATATACGAAGTAATAACAGAATATATTATGATAAACAAACATAAGACAAAAGTAATGGTGATAGGCAAAAACAGAGAAAAAAATAAAAATACCAGTAGGAAATCGAGCAGAGCAATTTAAATACCTAGGAAACACAGGAAGGAAAAAATTACAAAGAAATAAGTACCAAAATCGGTAAAAGTATACTATCAAATGAATAAGATACTAATAAACAAAAAAGTAGTAACGAGAAAGACCAAATTAAATGTATACAAAGCAATATACAGGAGTATCTTTCTCTCTATTAACGTACGGCTGTGAAACATGGATAATGAGAAAAATAGATATAAGTAGAATCCAAGCGGCTGAAATGAAGCATCTGAGAGTAGCAGGGGAAAAAATTGACAGTCTAAGAAATGAGGAAATCAGGAAAGAATTGATAATTGAAACTATACAGGAGTACTTAGATAAGAGGCAGACTAGTTGGTGGGGTCACTAATAAGAATGGATGAAAAGGCACAAGTAAAAAGAACATGTGAAGACGATAGATGAGAAGAACAGTGGAAAACCCGGAATAGGATGGAATGAAACGGTTATAAAAATACTCGAAAAGAAAGGAATGTCAGAAGGAGAAGCAAGGAAACTAGCAAGAGATAGAGATAATTGAAAAAAATGTAAGTAAAAAGTTTTTAAAAAAATAGTAAAAAGTAGAATAGGACTTCAGTAAGCAAGGTAAAATGGCAATTGATTAAATAAAAATAATAAAAATATTTTTTCATATGACGGTTTACTGAGAAAATCGATAAAAATAAATTATTTTCTACAAATTGAAATAAATCACTTCATTGGAAGAAATTTAGAAATTAAGTGTAAGTCGAGAAAATACTAACATTTTAATACTTTCCCACTATTTTATAAAATGTCACAAATGTATGGAAACGTTTTTACACGAACAGTGTACGGGAAAACTTTTCCTGCGCTGTTCAGAAAATATCACCTTTCCGTCATTGTCAAAACGTATGGAAACAAGGTTATTTCAGATAAGTGTAATAAAAATCATTTTTCATATGACGGTTTACGGAGAATATTGATAAAAACAAATTATTTTCTACAAATTAAAATGAATCATTTCATTTTAATCATTCTAATCATTCTAATCATTTTAATCATTGGAAGAAATTGAGAAATTAAGTGTTTTAGACTAAAATCGAGAAAAAAGGGACATTTTAATAATTTTCCACTATTTTATAAAATGTCACAAATGTATGGAAACGTTTTTAATAATAGTTAATGATAATCTAAAACGGTATACTTTTTGGTGTAAACAAAAAAGGTTCTCTGAATTTGTAGAGCAATTAATATTTTTGTGTTTTACTTTTTTCACTGTATATGAGGAAATAATTGTGAAATTTTTCGAATTTCAAATTTTCTAATTTCAACGAAAATATCCGCCCTTTAGGACCATTATCTATTGTGAAAATGTTTGCATGTGTATTGTGTATGGTCATAAAATAAAATGATGCAATACATATTCTTACCTACTATAAAAACTTAATTTGAAAAAATCTTTAACCGAAAGTTTGTATTTATTATTGTTAGATAATTGTTTCTGGTAAATAAATTTTAAGTTATGGTATATACAGGGCAGGGCAGCTAAACGGCCCTTTTAATAGATATTAAAAAACATACGAAAACATTTTTTCTTTATTTGTTGCAACATGTATTAAGATCACAAATGGAAATTAGAATGCAAGCAAAAAAAGTTTCACATTTTGAACATCACTTAAGAAATAAGGTGATCATCATTTTGTACATATTGTCTGAGTCTCATATGGAAATTGTACGAATTTCTTCAAGAATCCATACTTTTAAGCCTTGTATTCACAAAAAAAATAATAGATGCGGGTATATGTGTTGAAAGATTGTATTAATTTTCACCTAAAATTCACAAAATTAAACTATGTAAAAAACTTTCAAAAGCACTTATAGTCTGTTTTTTTAAAGATCCGCCAACGTCGCAATTTCTCACGAAAGTATTAGTGGCAACTCTGTCAGTGTTATTTGCTAATCACGAATCGCGAAACGAGGTTATTGTTCAATATGTTGTGATGTTTGTAGTGATTTAGGTTTTGACCAACATGAAGCAACAAGTGATGGATCTTAAAAGAAAATTATGTATAGATGACACAACAGAGTTATGAAGAAAATCGCAAATATCAGTTTATTCGAAGTGTAATGTAAACAATTATCTTCTTTATTAGGTTCTATTACTGGAGAGGATAATAATTATTATTTATAATTTTTCATATGACGGTTTACGGAGAAAATTGATAAAAATAAATTATTTTCTACAAATTGAAATGAATCACTTCATTGGAAGAACTCTAGAAATTTAGTCTAAGTCGAGAAAAAACTGACATTTTAATACTTTCCCACTATTTTATAAAATGTCACAAATGTATGGAAACGTTTTTACACGAACAGCGTACGGGAAAACTTTCCCTGCGCTGTTCAGAAAATGTCACCTCTCCGTCATTGTCAAAACGTATGGAAACAAGGTTATTTCAGATAAGTGTAATAAATAGTAGTTTGTATATCTCACGACGCCGCAGGCGGAGTGCGCCAAACCTCCGAGTTTTCTTTATTTTTTGCAACATGTGTTAAGATCACAAATGAAAATTAGAATGCAAGCAAAACAAAGTGTAACTTTTTGAACATCACTTAAGAAATTAGGTGATCATCATTTTGTACATATTGTCTGAGTCTCATATGGAAAATGCACGAATTTCTTCATGAATCCTTACTTTTAAGTCTTGAATTGTTGAAAAAAATAATAGATCCGGTTGATATGTGTTGAAAGTTTATATTAATTTTCGCTTAAACTTCACAAAATAAAACTTTGTAAAAACTTTCAAACGCACCTATGGTCTGTTTTTTTTAAAGATCCATCAACGTCGCAATTTTTCACAAAAATATTAGTGGCAACTCTGTCAGTGTTATTTACGCATCTCGAAACGAGGTGACATTTCAATATATGGTGATTTTTGTAGTAATTTTTGTTTTGACCAACATAAAGCAAAAGCTGGTGGATCGTAAAAATAATTATAGGTGACAACATTTCTCTACTGGTCTACCTTAGCAAAATAGCAGTCAATATCTTCAAAAGTGCATAAGTTAAAATTGAACCAATTTAAGATGATTGTGACAAAAGGTACCAAATAATGTAAAAATGTGTTGATATCTTTAATAACAACAGAGTTATGAAGACAATAAGAAAATCGCAAATATCAGTTTATTCGAAGTGTAATGTAAACAATCAACTTCTTTATTAGTTACTATTACTGGAGATACGGGTGTCTATCCGACTTTCTATCTATTAGAATTTCCGAATTCCCTATATGCAGGTATATGTTAACCATTTAATGTTTAAAAGGGATATTGCATTAGTGCATTACTCTCCTTTATTTTGTTCTAAGTCATCGATATTTGCTTCTATCGTCATCGTTATCTTGATCACCATCGTAAGTAACAACCTCACTATTGTAATTAGCACCATTGTGTTTAATTATGCTAAATAAATAAAAAACAAAAACATTCTATTTCTAAAACTTTTTTCTCAAACATTTTCATACGGAACACCGCATAAATTTTATACTAACTTCAAGCAGAAACTGTTTTTAATTCCACGATAAAAATAGCAGTTTTTAAGTTGACATACAACAAAATGGCAGTTTTTAAAACGTATTCTTCGAGCCGAAGCAAATTTTCGAAAACCCATTAATTATATGTAACTAAAACAGTCTTCAGAATTCGATTCTTTAATGCTGGAGCACCCTGTATAATTTACACAAATACAAACTAAATATAATCAGAAACGCGCTATGTAATACTCTGATACTCAACAACCAACCGTACAATTACATTAGCAAACTAATTCAGATTGTTAGCCTTGGAATGTCACTGCATACCACCGATACCACGTAGCAAACATTTTACTCCCCGGCATTATCAAATATATTGATGCATCTGATTGTAAATAAGTCATAATATATTTCTGACCACCAACGCATTGAACTCCTTAAATGAATAATAAATATGGACATGACCTTGCCAATCTGATTATTTCAATTGGGTTTGTTAACTTCCCCTCATTAGTAGTTTCATCAATTTTTTATCCATTAGGAAACAATCGATTTGGACAATGAAATGTAATGTAAATTAATACTCGCATTGGGCAATTTACTGTGATTTTATATATGATGTGTGTATATATGATGTTATTATGGGTTGGCAAAGTTTGAAATAAAATTAATAATTGCTTTAATTTATGTTTTCAACTAAACCTCTCCAACAAGTCAATTTTAGTTTTCAAAATGCCATATTAAATCAAACAATTTTAATAGCACCATTGATATATCCAAAATGATGCTATCATTTTTTTAATGACAATTTTACTCATATGTTTTTGATAGCTCTTCATACTTCTTAAACTTAAACGTATGTCTTTTCTAGTCTTGAATTGTGTCACTTCTATGTGCTATATAGTACATATACCGAGTATATGGGATAAGGGGCGAACATATAATTTTAATATGTAAAATTTAATATGTGCAATTATTAGCTCCCATATTAATTTTAGAGAAAAATCGCAAAGGAATATTTTTTAGAGTATTAAAAACTATTAATGTATCTTAAATCCATTTAATTTACGTTTGTACCAGAATCCACCTCAGAAATAATAAAAATAAGTTGTAAACAATGTACCATAAAAACCCTTGCCATTGCCATGACAAATTTCATGTTATAGTGAAAATAATTTTGCTAGTCAGACATCAATTACCATGAACAATAGTCTGAGTTTTCCAATGAAGAGAGGGTAATCATTATCAAAACATATTACAGTGGCGTCAGTTTACGCAGAGTTCGTGACTTATTTTCGGTTAAATTTAACAATGGACCAATTCCGTATGTATCAATAATTGGCGAGTTTGTGAAAAAGTTTGAAAATACACCAAGTGTAGCGGCAGATGATTCAAAAGGTATTTTAATACTCCAATTTCAACAATTATTATTTCAAAAACATTTATTTAATTTACCAGACCAATATAACATTTATTCACGATTAATTTGCATTGAAATAACTCGCGGAAAATATTTTCTTTTCAATGTGTATGTCATGTTTGAAGTTTAAATTCGTTACGATATTCAGAATTCAATGAATAGGTCTTTATCAAATTTATATGGATCTTGTTAATTTGTCATATAAGTATGTTTAGCTGATAGCAGCATAATTTGAGAGTAGGGGCAATCTTTTAATAAAAATACATAACCAAAAGATGACAAATTTATGATTTATTAATTATTTATTAATTTATTTCAAAGTTTATATTACAAATATACCATACGAAAAATGTCATTTATATCCTATTTGATAAAATATAAATGCGTTTTAAACAGAATTCCTATTTATACTAACTTAGAATTCCTATTTATACTTACTTTGGATTTAATACATAGCACGGTAATTTTAATATTAATTGCTGTCGAGTATAATATAATATCTGAAGGTCACAATATGTAAATATATTAATGTAAATTTTTCAAAACAACAGTCGTTCTGTGTATATAGAAGTGATGATTATTTTTTGTTTATTATTTATATATATATAAATGCGATAATAATATAAAAAGATAGAATAATTAAAATCACTACAGCCATAATGCCTATCATGAACAGATGTTATGTAATACACCTACAACCAATTACATCACATTTAGAAACGTGCCATTAAATTTTGCTTATCGTTGTGCTGTTGTAATCCATTGTAGATGATAAGTACCATGTGTACAACTAATATATTTACATGGCAATATCATTAATTGGCAATAATGTATAAATATACAGAATATTTTAATAAATCATTGAGTTTACTTCATCACATTGATGCAAGGTCAAGTTTTATAATAGTGCGAAAAAAACAGATTTTAAGGGATTTACATGTTTTGGCATCCCATGAACAATAATTGGTGATAAAAAAGTCTGTATATCTGTACCATGTGATGGGCAAAAAAAAGTTGCAATTAATTCTTATTAGGTTTTGACTTAATTCTTACAAAATTGTTACCTAACTTGATTAGGTTATATTATGTCAGGTCAGACTGAATTATAAAATTGCAAATCAGAATGTGTTTGATATCAAATTTATACTGAATTTTATAAGTCTAGTTTAATAATTAATTATAAGATTTGGCACAAACATGGCAAATATGAAATTAGAATAATTATCCTCCAGAATTGCTTGAGTTTTGAGGATTTTAAAATATTTATGAATTATTATAAATTATTCCAGTCTTGAAGGTGGAGGCGCCGGGCAATTTTTTTAAAATTTACATAAAGGCCCATTTTCATATTTTGATATTCACAGCCATATTTTGGGTTTTACATTACGAAACACTGGTATTTCGGGGTGAGTTAGGGCTGCGATCAATAATATTTCTAGCTAAGGACAATAAGATAAGATAAACTAATGCTGTAGTTAGAGAAATATAAATATTGCTCAGTTATACTTCAAATATAAATTTTCTATAGTTGCAAGAAACCAAAATATTTTTGCAATGGGTAACGCTTTACCGCAATCCTTAATTGCAAATTGTGTAGCCAAAGATTCCTAGTTACATCTTACAACCGTTGAACAGAAATCAAAATTGTAGAGTTACGCGTCCTTCCTATATACAGAGAAATGTAGGTAATGCAATGCTATGTTTTATTAGTTCTTACGTTACATAATTTTACTAGTTTTATAAGTAGTTCTTTCTTTTATTTCATAATAATTTAATTATTATTATCAATAACAGTTAATGGCATGCATTAGCACGGTAGATGTTTAATTTCTGTATACAGTTATGAAACACTTACATAAAGTAATTTAAAAAATGTTTGGTGATAAACTAGAAACTTTAATATATTCGGTATGTAATAATTATTCAATTAAATGAGTAAATCAAAAATAGCAATTGTGTGTGGATGCTTTTATATGATTCTCAAGGTCCTTCGGATGATTCAATAGTGTCAAAAAATTTCAAGAGATTATAAGAATAATAATATAATATAATAATAATAATAATAAATTATAATATTAAATAATTAACACTTTATTTCATTTCTATGTAATATGTTGTGTAATATGATTTACAGATGATAATTTAAAAGGGTATGAACAAATAAACGTAAACTCAGGCGCGCCATGAAAAGTCTCACTTCTCCTCCGCGTGAAATACTATACTATATATTACTTAACCCTAGTGCTTTTCATAACATAACAGTGTTAGGAAATAATTGATTTACTAGCCATGAAGTCCGTTTGTAATTGTCAACTAACTAATGCGGGAGTAGAAAAATACTATTACATAAATAGTGCCATAAGTTATATGAAGATAGAAAATATAATTCCCTAAATAGGTTCAATAGTCAATGTCATTTATAACATACTCTTATGAGAATGTAACACAGGAAAAAATGCTGTCTGAAAGCGGAGCCAATGTCAATGTCATTTATAACATATTCTTATGAGAATTAACACGGGAAAAAATGCTGTCTGAAAGCGGAGCCCAGTAATTGCCTAGAAACCTGTTCTCAGGCTGTCACTTAATAAGCAAAGCTTAAAACTGTTTAGAAACTGTTCTAAAGCTGTTTTTTAACACAGGTCTGATTAAAAGTTATATAGAAGCTGTTGTGAAGCTGTTTCCTGGAAAACCAGGCCTTTTTAACAGTCCTGGACTGCGTTTTCAGTCAGGCAATGTTTTATTTCTTATACTAAATTGTCCAGAACCCCCTAGTATATCTACTCCATTGTAACATAATTGAACTTGAAGTATTTGATACTTTTCAGTGCAGTGGCGTAGCCAGGAACCCCCCCACCCCCCTAGTTATATTTATCTACTATATATTTATCTCTCTTCGTTTGAAATCGTAGCGTGTGATTAAAATGATTTAGAAAATGGAGCCCAATAAATATTAATAATAATATAATTTATTATATCCAGATTCAGGAAGAACATTACAGAGTCAAATATGAGCATAATTTACACAAAAAAAATCCATTGCCCAAACAAGAAAAATAAAATTATAATACTGTGTAATAATACTTTTCGAAATTTCTGGAAAGTTAAGAGAAATAGCCAGCAAAACCGTGAGTATTTCTGAAAATAAAGCGGTGCCTCGAGCATCACCAAATATTTTTTAAACAAATATTTTAATAATTAGGTCGGTGATTTGAAATGCACCATATGCAAGGAGAACCTTTGATGTTAAAATATCTCACCTTAGTCTATATATTCTCAACTCTCTTTCGCATGTATTCGGAGAACATAAGAATTGCAAAAAGCTACAATATTTTTGCAGTGGAACGAAAGAGGGAGAAGATATTTAGTGCCAGCGATGAAGGACTGCTGTATATATATATATATATATATATATATATATATATATATCTATCTATCTATATATATATAGATAGATAGATAGATAGACGGAGAAATAATTGAACAGGTTAGCAGCTACCAATACCTAGGTACCATGATAGATGAAACAGGCAGACAAGAAGCAGAGCTCAACAAAAGAGTTGAAATGGCAAACAAGGCATATTATGCAATGGACAAGGTACTGGGAAGAAACAAAGAAATATCAAAAGAAACTAAAATGAAAGTATATAGGATAATATACAGACCTATACTCACTTATGGCTGTGAGACATGGGTATTATCAAGGAAAGACAGAAACAAGATCAGAGCAGCAGAAATGAAAATACTTAGAAGAGTGAAAGGTGTAACATTAAGAGACAGGGATAGGAGCGACCAGATACGCAAAGAGCTCGGGATAGAACCCGTTGAAGAATTTGTAGAGAAGAGGCAACTTGGATGGTGGGGCCACATGCAGAGAATGAACGACACAACACCCGTGAAAAAGATCTGGGAGGCGAAACCACAAGGAAAAAGAAAGAGAGGAAGACCGAAGGAAACATGGGACAACGCGATAGGAAAAATACTAAAGAAGAAAGGAAAAACATGGACAGAAGCCAAAGAAATTTCAAAGAACAGAAAAATATGGCAGAAGTTTATTAAGGGCCATTGAGGCCATATACCCTACACCCTAACGGGTAGAAAAGGGTCTTGATTATATATATATATATATATATATATATATATATATATATATATATATATATATATATATATATATATATATATACCGTCATGAGGCAATAGTTTTGTTCAAAATTGTCTTCCTAACAGATATGGACAATAGTGCAACATAATCGTATAATTAAGTTTTGTGTAAATTTGTAGGCGGGAAGAGAGTACATTTTTCGTTAAAGGACTCATATTCACCTCGAGCTGAAACTGCTGCATTGTCCTATAATGCAAAGGGGAGGTATCACTCTATACTAGGCGACATATTTCAAAATTTTGAAAATAGAAAATATGTACAAAAGTATGTTGCAAAATGTGTTGTGATGCGTAAGAACATAAAAAAGGAAATATTACAAAAAAAAACAGTATCCTGACTCCAATTATAGAACAGTCGAATATGAAGTAACGGATACGGAAAAGGAGCTGTTTTTAGTAGCTTTCAGAAAAACTGAGAAGAAATTATTACAACAGAAAAAAATACAAAAAAAATAATAAATAAAGAGGGCAAGATACCACCTGATTGTGGTTTGACAAAAGGTGCAAGCGCTTAACCTCTTCTCCACATTTGGAGAAATTCTTAAAATGAGACCAAATACCTCACCTTATAACAAAGTACGAAATATTTTATATAATACATTCGGAGGAAATGAAAACACAAAATATTAACAGGACAATGAACCCCTTGCGATAGAGTATCTGAAGATATACAAACTCAATATACAAAAATGGGGTATTTTTGTTGGTGAAGAACATTTTTATTTGGGAGCAAGCCCAGTGTGCATTACGTCAAGGTTGTCATTTCTAAAGTAGTGATTGTTGTTAATGCAATGCTGCGCTGATCCCGTGTACTCCTTGTTTAGTAGTATTGCTCTCCTATTTCCTTTCATTCGCGTAACGAAATTCCTTCCTGTTTGGCCGACATAGAATCATCACAATCCGCTCACATAAGTATGCAAATGCCATTTTTTTGGAAAGTATCCACTTTACTTTTATTATTAGACAAAATTACACCCAGATTCGACTTATTAACTTCTATACATTTTAGAACCTAATTTACGTAACCTATTGCTTATTTTGGTACATATATCCCCAACATAATTAATAAAGTACCAATTATTGTTCTCAACTTCAAAGACGCTATACAAAAGATTGCAAGATTTGCGTTTGGTTAATTTCCATTTAATGATATCTACTAGATCTACCTTAAACCCATTGATCTGTGCGATTTGTTTAATACTTCTGACTTCATTATAATGATTAATTTTATTCCACGGAATGTTTAGAAGTCTGTACATAAGGCAATAAAACGCCGAGGGTTTGATGTTTCATGATTGATTAGAATTTTCCAGAATCACGACATCAGTATATGTGAATACGGGTATAGAATTAATTTGAATTCAACATATACAGAAAATAAAGTGTGAGATGGCTGGATTGACTCGAAATCCTAGAAATTCGAAAGGGGAAAATATTTCCATTTTTCCCTAATGGGGAAAATATTGTGAATGAACAATTTAAGTTTTGATGATTCTCCTTTGTTAAGCTGTGTCCGTTCGGCAAAACCAAGACTGTAATGTATTTATTGTCATGTTGTAAATTGAACACAAGAATGAACACAAGAATTAGACAAGAATTAGAAATTGTAAATCAGAATGTACTCGATATCAAGTTTTTCCGGAATTTTATAAGTGTAATTTAATAACACTGGTCTACAAATTAAAATAAAATGTTTGACTGGAAAAGAGGAGGATGTTTTTCTAGTATTTTGGGTGCGTAGAATTCAAATTTACCACCAGAATTCGGCTATCAGGTCTAGTTCTTTTTATGTCGAATGGATGGCGCACTGTAAAGTGATTTGACGGAAACCCACATTTTTTCTCTATCTTCATAATAATAGTGCTTAAATATGTCAACTAGATCGTGTGTTACTAATTTAAACTATTTCTGCTTTGTCTGTGGTAAATATATGGTTGGAAAAATACGATATGCAATAACAGAACCGTTAAAATATGCACATTTACATTACTTTGGTTTAAGTAAGTGGTCGAATGGCGAGAGGAAATATTTCGACTCTTCAGTTCCAGTAATATGGATAGAGCAAAGTAATCACCAAACCGATTGTTATTTTTGTTTATCAAAAGTTGTTGGCATGAATATGAAAAATCGAATACGTGCGCAATACGCAAATGTTCCATCTGTTCAAAACCAGTTCAACGTTTACCAAATGATCCATAGCCAGTCGTTCCTGGTACTACAAGCAGTGATTCGGAATCATCTTTCAATGACATTGTTCCCAGCAGTGGTAGTTTGTATGAGGCTAATGAATGCCATTTAGTGACTCATGCTGAACATAATGATCTAGTTCGTGATTTAAATTTTTCAAAGCAAGACGCAGAATTATTGGTTTCACGTATGCAACAATGGAAACATCTTGCAGCTGGGACAAAAGTAATAGTTTATAGAGAAAGAAGCTTGGAATTGGCTGCATATTTTGAGAAGAAAAGCACTAATCTCTGCTGTAACGACATTTAGGGTTTATTTCAAAAAATGAACCAACCATATGAAAAAAAAATAATGGAGATTATTCATTGACGGATTTAAAGGTTCTTCTTTGCTCAAGGGGAATAAAAAAACATCCGTACCTATTGCTCATGCTGTTAATACTAAGGAAAAATACGAATCAATGACTCAAATTTTAACTTTACGAAGATCATAAATGGAAGATATTGATTTAAAGGTATGTGATTGAATGTTCATAAATTCCAAGTTTTAATTAAATCAAATTTATTTAGTACTACAGTAGATAAATTCAAATACCTTGGGGTAACGATCGACTAAGAAGGAAACATGGAGACTGAGATAAACGAAAGAATAAGTAGTGAGACCAGATTATACCACACCCTAAGCAAACCTTTACTAGGTAATAACGAGATAAACAGAAAAACAAAAATGACAATATATAGGACTATTTTTAGACCTATACTAACTTTTGGAAGTGAAAGCCGGGTACTTCTAAATAAAACCAAAAGCAAAATTCAAGCGATAGACATGAAGTTTCTTAGAAAAGTGAAAGGAATAACGAAAATGGATAGAATAAGAAAATATATAGTCAGGGAAGAACTGGGAATAGAACCAATCTTCGATATAATAGAGAGGCAACAACTGAAATGGTTTGGACACATGTGCAGGATGGACGAGAATCGGCAAGTAAAACAAATATGGGAAGTATTATCAAGAAGAGGAGAATCATGGGCGGAAGGCAAAACGATAGCCAGAAATAAAAAGAAGTGGACAAATTTCGTATACCGCAGAGATAAAGTGTGAATTAATTACAGTAAACTTAAATTGTACACCTTACACCTTACGGTAAAAGGTTATTGATTATATATATAAATTTATTTAGGTTATTGGTTTGTTAACTGGCATGCAAGGAGGTTTAACAAAATGTTGTTGTTTCCTTTGTTTATGGGATAGTCGAGCTACAAGTCATTATTACACCAGAATAGATTCGCCACAAAGAACAGAGTATTCTCCTGGAAAACAAAACATTTCAAATAATCCATTAATTGATATAAATGACGTTCTACTTCCACCACTGCATATAATACTAGGTCTTTTCAAGAACTTTGCCAAGGCTCTGAATAAAAATGGTGCTGCTTTCAAACAGCAAAACAATATTGTTGTTAAAAAATATTTGTTGGTCCTCAGATCAGGAAGTTATTGAATGATGATTATTTCTCACAATCACAAAGGATAATAAGATAAGATAAGACAATGCTACAAGTTAGAGAAATATAAATATTGCTAAGTTATACTTCGAATATAACTTTTTTATAGTTGCAAGGAACCAAAATATAGTTCCAAATACACGCTAATCCTGGCTTGGTATACAGTACGCGTAGTCGCGAAGAGATTTTACACGATTTATAATCTGGAAAAGCGAATTTGGTAAACTATTTACCTACATACTATTTGGTAAATCGTTAAAAATATTTGAAAACTGCAAGTTGTCGATTACAGTTCTTTTTTTGACGCGCATTTTTTTTTCCACGTATAAACTGCAACGCGCCACTATTTGCTAAAGCTCGTAAACTACGTTGAAAGGCGGCATGTGCCTTCTTCGAACTAAGTCTGGACAAAAAATTAAGAAAATCGCACACTGTGCTTCTGCAAAAATACGAATGCCGTGTTAAATGTGGTACTGGAGAAGGCATTGGATAAGTGTACATGTGGTCGCTTGACGCATTTAATGTGCGATAAAAACGTTTTTCCTGGGGTAAATATTTTACTACATGTTTTGGCTACAATACCAGTCACAACAACATTTACTAGTGAACGATTATTTTCTACCAGATGCATAAAAACGTAGATAAGAACACTGTCAGCGAAAATAGACTATATGGTTTGACATCATTAAATATTCAACACGAGATAACAGTTACCATAAGTGAAATACTTTATAAATTAGCAGAAAGCACAAGACGCCTTCAACTACGTCTATGAGAAATAAGTAGTTGGTTTTTTATGTAGTTTCTGTAGTAATATTTTACGTTTATGTAAATTATATTAATTAAATCGAAACCGTTTATCTTTCTGCACTTTACTTAGAACCTCCCTCGTACGAAAAAATTATGCCACTGATACTGATACGACGTCTCTCGTTTAATGTTCAGTAGCAGATCTTATGGAAGGCGATGTTATTTTCTCTCCTAACGGCTAAGGCAGCAAGCAGCTGGACGCAAACTATATGTATTGTGATGTGTCGTGTTCACAAATGTCTACACAGTGGGATAGATTCTGATAAGGTTTACATTATATTATCTGTGCCCTGCGTGAGACAGTATAGATACCTGGCGTTTATCACCGACACAGGCAATGCAATTAGATACTTACTGAGCGAACATAGCACACGAAGGGACTGACTACTATTTTTGTAGTGGAAACTTGACGATTCCTAATGTTATCGGTTCATCATATTTGTGGCTATTTTTATTAGCACTCGGGGTTGGCATATACAAAAATCGTTGGCAGTCTGATTCATTTATGCCATTCGGATGTGATGATGTCAAGTAACGTATGTACACGTTACTGCTAACCTTTATTGATAGCAATACACCTAAAAATGTTATATGTTAAATTGCATATGAATTTGTTAAATGGGCACGAGTGATCGAACTCTAATTGTTAGGAAACTGATAAAAACAATTTATTTATTTGTTAATGTATCTAAATCTTTTTCTAATGTTCATATTTATTGTAAACTATATTTAGCACAGATTTTACTAATGTATTTTTGCATCAATTTGTAGCTTTAAGAACGAAGAAAAATACACACGATAAAAACCAAAACGGACGAAATAATGACTGACCCTTTTAACAAATGGATATTCAATTATTTACTGTCGGCAACGTAACAATAAGGAATCGATTTTATTTTAATATGAAATAACAAATATGTAGATTTCCAATAGGTTCAATCAATATTTATTATGGAATAGCTAAATTATGTATGTTCATTGCTTATAAATTGCCCAGAAGGTAACAATAATAACTTCTCGGGTACACATTGAATTGTTGTGTAAGAAACAGAATATTGTTTCATAAACTATAACTACATATAAATAAATAAAATAATATTTTTTAACCAACTATTGCATTCACTAATACGTATTTAGCGCTTGTAATTACACAACTGCGATAAGCGCGGCGATAATGGCTCGGCAAAGTCAATATTATCACAAAACGTAGCGTAAATTCTAGAATGTTGTAGAAAATTGCAGTAATTGCTAGACCCTGCAGCACCGTTGCAGTTCTACTCATTTGTTTAATAAGCCTGAACCCTAAAATTTTTTGCTTTATGTGATCATGTTTGCGCAAAGTTACATCCACTTCATTTTAAAGTTCGAATTTTAGTCCATACAAACGGTTTTGTTATTATATTGTTAAATACCTGTAAATACAAGTATAATAAAGGGTGTTTCAATAAGACGAATCAATGTTAACAGTAAACAACACAACGTTATTTAAAAAATATATTTCTTTATTGAATCATGTTATTAAAAAAAATGATTTCTTTATTGAATCATGTTATTTAAAAAAAAATGATTTCTTTATTGAATCATGTTATTTGGTACATGGCAATTATGTGTGAAAGATGATATCGGCCAAATGTTCACCACGGCTTCTAAGGCACTCCTCCAAAAACCTTCCTTAATGGTCAAAATTTATCAAATAAAAGTGAATATATTATTAAAATTAGAATTATTCAAACATAGGCACGCAATGGTGCTTTCACATCTTCCATCGACCTCAGTTTCATTGAATTTTTCAACAATATTTCCAATTGTACTCTCGGTTGGTCGATTATCCTGACCCAAAAAAAAATGCAAAAAGTGCACGAAATGCATTTTTGTGTAAACGCCAATTTTCATAATAGGCTAATAACTTTAACACTCAAATCTTTCCATGGTTAAATTGCCAAAGACTGAACTTGCCAAATCTGAAATCAAAAGACAAAAATAATTTGACGTTTAATCTCGGTTGGTCGATTATCCTGACCAAAAACAAATGCAAAAAGTGCACGAAATGCACTTTTGTGTAAACGCCAATTTTCATAATAGGCTAATAGGCTAATAACTTTAACACTCAAATCTTTCCATGGTTAAATTGCCAAAGACTGAACTTGCCAAATCTGAAATCAAAAGACAAAAATAATTTGACATTTAAGCCTCATTCACATGTAACATCGATCCATCCTATTGGAACACCCTTTACATATGCTTATGCAATGTATGTGTGTTTATCTACTGTTTTTTTGTTAAAACAGTTTTCGTATTTTACTATATTAGTGTTTCCAGATGTCAAAATTGTGATATTTTTCTTCACTAACATACTTTACAAACTATGTACCTACTTTGACTTGTGTATGCTGTATAGTTGTAAACATAATAAATATTATTATTATTATTATTACTAAATTTATATGCACCCTCTGAGTTTCTCAAATTTTGCTTTGAACCTTTAAAAGACAAAAGATGTATACATGTATAAAAGATGTATAAGTATTGTATACTTTTTGTACGACATACATTCTCTTGATTTGACAGGAAATGAACACAAAATTTAATATTAAGCTAATGAAATAAAAATTGAAATTAAGTAGTTATTTGGAAACTTCTAATTCTTCGTTACTACTAATTCCTTATTTGAAGCAAAATGGCAACCAGCAGTGAGTGTTTCCTCGTTTAATATTGTAGTTATTTTGAATATATTATACAATCATGAGTTAAAGATAATCTAATATTGTTAATTAATATTATTATTTCTTTGCTTATATAGTCACTTATATAAAGTATATCGACGCATTATTTTTAAAAAGAAACAATCGATATACCAATTTTACAGGGGACAGCAAAAATCAATTATTAAACGTAATTTCAATTAAATTGGAAGCTTCGTTTAACATGTGTGTTACAATTTTTTTAAAATTATTTCAAATTGAACAGTCTGTATTAACAAAATGTTGTATTCTATTGTAATTTAACAACGTATAAACAAAAAAATTGGTTTTTGGTGCCTATACCTTTAAATAAAAGAATACCTTTATATACCTACATTCACAATATTGATTCTATCAACTTACTTTCTGGATTTTTGTAGAACTTATGCATTTCTTTTAGGTTAGCCACATATTGATTGTTAGAATTCAATAATTAGCATTGTAGATGCACTGTAAAGTAGTGTATTTTTAGGGGATGTTATGACCACATCAGTTTGTTAATTTATGGAGTTGGTGTAGTGAAATTTAATGGATTTGACTGTTGACTGTTATTTCAGCAACAGTTTAGGAATTAACTTTCGTTAAACATAATATTACATTATTGAAGTTATGTTAACTAACTTAACTTAGTTGTGGCGTCGCTGAGTGTTGGTATTTTTGTCTCCCGGGACTCGAGGGAATTAGTTTCTAAATTCCTAGAAATTCTTGGAAATACGAGGCTCTAGTTTATCGAATTTATTGTTTTGCATTATGATTATATATTGTGATATGATATGACATGATTTTTATTTTTCACACAAAGAGAGTCGGTAATAATTTCGAATGTTAAAGAAATGTATTAATGCCTATTTTTGACACAAAAATTGACAAATTATGTTGACCCTACAGGCATTACAGCAACTGATTTTTATGAGACATTTTTATGACATTATTGTAAGTGATAATAATTTTTACATTAGACTTTTTTTTTTAAGTACTTAGATTCGTAAATAAACTGACTTATTATTACATTAATGAGCTTTACAAATTGCATTAAAAAACTGGCTTTTTATCGTGTCGCTGATAAACATATAAGAACTCTTATGAGATTAAATAAACTTATTATTATTACTTATATTTGTACCATTTTTTTTACATTTAAGAGGTTACTAATTATTAGGCATTCATGACAATATATTATTATTTTGGTCATAAAACGAACTGACTAACTCAGGCTATCAGAGCAAGAGTGGACTAACACACAAAACCTAAACATTCGAAAATAATTAATTTTCTTGGCATTTGCGTTTGCAAAATATGTTTAAAAACAAACCGATAGCTTGCAGTATCTTAACTTATTAAAATCGCAGGTTAAGTTGAAGAAAACGTCATGTAAGTATCTCCTTTGTGATTCCTGGCGGTTTAGTTAACTAATCCTAGAATAATTAGCCTCAACTGTTCTGGCATTAAATATAGTGGCACATGATTGTGACTTTTAAGTACCTAATTAGCTAATTGTCATGATATTAGAGATACTCATTAATAATTTTGATATTATCTATCGTATGCTTTGATATTTTTTTGTAATCAATGCACTCTTATTTGTTCCATTTTACATTAATTAGTAGGTACATGGAAATATTTGAAACGGTAAATTCTTAATGAACAAAATTAATTGGTCTACGAAGTTTCCAGAATGTATATTAATCGAATTGTGGAATCTATCTATCGTTTACATATAACTGAAAATAAATGCGTCATTGTATATCGTTTCATACAAATAATAAATATTGATTTCTATATTGTTTTATGTTGCCAGTGATATAAAATAAATTGAGCACGATAAAAATACTGATATTGTAAGTACTACTGCGCAGTAAATATTCTACTCCGAGCAACATTATCGGAGTGCACATCCTTGAACATTACTCGCTCGCTTCGGAAAACGCAGTAAAATACTAGGCGTAAAAACATTTTATATTTGCTATGTCATTGGTGTGCATTATGCATTAATGGCATCAATTATTTTAAATCGTTTTTGATATAACAAAATTTAGATAGTATTAGTAATAAACTGTGTGATATTTTATAGTAATCACCTAACGCACTTCCAAATCCAATCAAGCAAGACTCAGCAGAATTATGGAAAGCCATAAATTCACAAGTCAAACAACAAATTAACTTATAACTTATAAAATTGGAAAGATGAGAAATGTGAACATAGTCAATAAATGATTAATGACAAAACTAAACCCTTAAACACAACACAGATTTATCAAACGCAACTGCTAAAAGATAAAACACAAATTTATGACAAGCACAACAAAGATTACAATGAAATCACACCAATATAGAGGCAAAGATTGGTATAATTGCACAAATTCTCAAGAGCATGAAATCCCCAGGGTTTGAGCAGTAACATATTGAAACAAAACAATACAAAAATTGTACCTACACTAATCATTTTAACATACACGGCCATTGAAGATGAACAATATTCAGAATACCTAAAGAGAACCATTATTAAATGAACAAAATGGTCACAGAGTCAACGTTAGGAATTACAGACAAATTGTTCTTACGTCAGCAGTACCAAGATACTGGACAATATAATAAAAAACCCATTGGAACAACACAGTAGTGTTATGGCAAAACATATTATCTGCAAATTTTGTTATTTTACAGGAGAAGCAAAACAGTTTTATATTTATAATTGTGAATGCAAATTAGCATGTATCATTGCCATAGTTATTTATAATACAAAGATACAATAAAGATACTTCGTTATGTACTTAAAGTATACTTTATTTGTGGCAATTTAATGCATTTTGCACTTTTTCCAAAAAGTGCATTTTGAAAAAAAAACTGATACATATCTTGCCATAACACTACTGAACAATTAGAAACAATAATTTAAACTTTGTTATTTTTCAAAATAATAACCTTTTTTTCTGAAAGCGGAGCGACTTTCGCTTCGCAAATGTGGCACGGAAATTGCATTTCCCTGGCTAGTCAGGACAGGGTTCAGGGGAAATAGAAGTACACATGATCTGATACACATAATGAGACAACTAACAGACAAGACGATCTGAAAATGAAAAGAAATACACATATGCTTCATAGACCTGAAAAAAGCATTTGACAGAGTAACAAGAGAGAACATATGAAATATGTTAGAAAAATAACCATAATAAAAGAGCTGTACAATAACAACAGAAACAAGGTGAGAAAAGGAACAAACGAATCAGAGGAGTTCAAGACCGAAATTGGACTAAAACAAGGTTGCATTTTAAGCCCTTTACTATTCGCATCACTCATAGATGAAGCAATAAAGACAAGCAAAGAAAGAGCAGCAAACACGATTATAATATATAGAAAACTGGAAATGATATAAATAAAAATACTTATGTTCGCAGACGACATGATACTAATAGCAGACTCAGAACAAAAACTCCAACGTAACATTAATATAAACGAAGAAAAACTGAAAAAGATAAATATCGAAATAAACATCAGCAAAACTAAAACAATGGTAATAGCGTCAAAAGAAAACAAAACACAAAATAGAGCTAGAAAGGAAACAACTAGAACAGGTGAATCAACACAACTACCCAGGAACAATAATAGAAGAAAAGGGAAAGATTGACCAAGAAGTGGAAGAAAGAATAGGAAATGCCGGAAGGATCTACAACACAATAAAAAACACGTTTCTAGAGAAAAATAAATTACTAAAGAAATTTAAACTGAGGTATACAAAAAAAATGTAAGGCCCTCTCTAATATATGGAAGTGAATCGTGGACCATCACAGAAAGAAACAAAAGCAAGATCAACGCAATGAAAATGAGATTCCTAAGGAAGATAGAAGGAATTACAAAAAAAAGATAGACTGAGGAACACAGAAGGAAGGAAACGGCTCAACATAAAGCCAATAACAACCATAATAGAGGAAAGACAGCTAGGTTGGCTAGGACATATACACATACTAGAAGAGAATAGAATAACAAAATCAATACATGAAGTAAAAATGCAAGGCAAAAATAAAGTAGGAAAACCGAGGAAGGGATGTGTAACGGTACAATACCGGGGTATCATTATAAATTGTAATTAATTTATAAACGTAGAGTGGCTCGTAATCTAAGTGGCTGTACTTCACCTGTGTTTGATTCATGGAATCGTTATAGTGACAAGATCGATGGTTCGTTGTTCAAGTATTGTGTCTGTTACGGGGAAAATATCAAATTATACGCATACACAAATATCATCATACAGTAATTTATTCATTCAGTAATTCATATGGTTTTACATTTTAATTTAGCAAGTAAGGTTTGGTTCATTTGGTAATGGTAAATAAGACGCTTTACATTTATGTGGTGACTAAGGGTTTATTTAATAAGTAATAACACACAAATAATGAAGAATGGCGATTTATTCTCAATTAAAGTTTTTAAATGAGTAATGATATTTACGTGGTTTCTGACTATTTCATTTGGTTATGGTAAAATAATACGCTTTACATTTATGTGGTGACTAAGGGTTTATTTAATAAGTAATAACACACAAATAATGAAGAATGACGATTTATTTTGAATTATAGTTTTGAAATGAATTTATCTATTTTTACGTGGTTTCTGATTATATTTCGTGGTATTCTGACGTGGATTAACGTTATAATTCAAATTCTACTGGTTACTAGTACATGCGATTTGTCCCTGCTAATTACGGTGTTTTGGTTATGTCATTCATTCCCCACGCGTCCGTTCATCCATGTTTTTGTCTTTTATTTACTTGATTTAATTTATCCTCAGATAAAGTTTCGCCGTGCATTTCCCAGCACATAACATGCCAGTACCAAGGGTGACGATTTACCCTTAATAACAGTTTCGCAATGCATTTACCAAGCAATAACACCCAAATAATTATATTGCAAATTTCGATCGGTGATTTGTGCACGATGGTCAGTTGTGTCTGGCTAAAGTACATATATCTGATCTCATAGCGAGTCTCATACCCTAACCCTACTAGTCTGACGTGTATGAGACATAAGCCCTTTTGTTGGTGATTAACTCTTTTTATTGTTTATATTATCTTTTCTTTTGCTTTGATTTGGTCTCAGATGCATCTTTTTGACTCTTTTTATTTTTATTTTCTTTTGTTTTTGTTTTGATTTGGTCTGAGATGCATCTAATTGTGAGGTAAATTACGATCGGTGATTTGTGCACGATGGTCAGTTGTGTCTGGCTAAAGTACATATATCTGATCTCATAGCGAGTCTCATACCCTAACCCTACTAGTCTGACGTGTATGGGACATAAGCCCCTCGTTTGTTTTTGACTCTTTTTATTTTTATTTAATTAATATATTTTTTTTTGTCTTCTTTTGTTTTTAATATTTTCATTTATTTTTAGTTTGTTTTTACTTTGTTTTTGTGATAATTGAATTCACTTAGCGGATGTGATTCTGCGTGATTTTGACTTTGATTCATTCACGGATTTATATCCCTTCTTTACGCATGCTCATGCATGAATTCCCTTGATTCGCATTCATTCTTAACTGCCGTTATGTTTCGTATTTATTAACTTTATTTCTCACCCGATCATGACTTATGACTTGGACTCATTCAATGATTTATCTATAATATTCACATGCTCGTGCTGCCGGAAAATACTGACTCGCATTCATCCATTTCTCACTCGCTCAAGAATTCAAATATGCAAATACTGACCACATGCATTATCGATGCTAAGGGCTGTTTTATTTCACCGGCATGCAATTACAACTTATTAGTTTGATCACTCACTCGGCTGATTGATTTGTGATATTAATTACGCAACGCTAATTACAAGGATTTAGTGACTTGGTATGACATGATGATATTTGCTGATTTTTGTGATAATTATTGACCTTCACGGATACCGGTTTTGATTTCCCGTTGCGACCGCTACCTGGGAAATCCCTTGAGTTTATATCTGTTTAAATACCTTCCTGAACTAAGCTCTTTCCCGAATCCCTTGCTAATAAAATATAAATAATAATTAAAACGCATGATAATCGAGTTTTGGTGGTGGTTTATGTGGAGTAGCAATACTTATCATACGTGACAATATTACGAAGAGAACCATACACGTTGTGGGGTGAGATTAGTTAATATGTTCGACCCGAACACATCAAGGGGTTAGAGCGATATTTGTAGTCTGCTTCAAGCGCGCAAATCTGTTTCAAAGTGCGTCGCGAAACCCACAGATCGCTCTAATTATGAAGAGAAACATACATATTATCGTATGAGATTGATGAATGTGTTCGATCCGCACATACCAACGGGTAAGAGCGATTTTGTTGTACGGCGTGTGATTGGTTAATATGTTCGACCCGAACACATCAAGGGTTTAGAGCGATATTTGTAGTCTGCTTCAAGCGCGCAAATCTGTTTCAAAGTGCGTCGCGAAACCCACAGATCGCTCTAATTACGAAGAGAAACATACATGTTATCGTATGAGATTGATGAATGTGTTCGATCCGCACATACCAACGGGTAAGAGCGATTTTTGTAGTCTGCTTCAAGCGCGCAAATCTGTTTCAAAGTGCGTCGCGAAACCCACAGATCGCTCTAATTACGAAGAGGATTACACACCTTTGCGCCATTTTGGGGGTTTTGTTCTTTCGTAACTTTGTGACATGATATTTTCTGGCGGATTGCCGAATTAATTTACTTGACCCGCGTACTGACTTGTCTGCTAAATATTTCGCAGTGCCCTTCGAAATTGGCAGTTTGATTCGCGTTACTCGATCATCAATTGCGTCAGTACTCACTCATTAACCGTTTCTCTCTCTTGCCGACTGGATAGTTGTACTGATGTCGTAGTAGCTCGTGCCCTTGGTGTTGATTTGAATTACTCCGCGATCTCCCCGAAAATATCTAACTGGTTCAATACTGCCCTAATTGAATTAACAATTTCCCTGACTGTTTATACTAATTGCGCCCCCGTTTACACTCTCGCGATTGGTCTCGTGCCCTCGGCCGTCGAGCACTAAGTGATCTCCCCCCCTGCTTTCGCATATTCTTATATGTTTTACCTCCCCCTTTTCCCCGAGCCCAAATACTGCCGTCCCCGGCCTTCTACGGTGGTCTAGCCCTCCTGGGCAAGTCTTTTTCGATGCCTGCGCAATAATTTCTCCCATATGTTTAAGCCACTCGATATTTTGCTGGCGGTTTGTGTTCGCTACCGATACAAATCATGTCCCCTCGTAGTGTGAGTTATCCAGCCCAAATGGGCTCTGTTCTAAGAATTTCGGTACGCGTGCATGTAGCTCGCGCTGTTTTTATGGTACTTAAGTTAATGAATCTATGGGCCGTAATATTATACTTTCGGTTTTGGATCCCCCGGCATTGGTCAATGTCGGCCAGTGGCACATCCCCTGTCTGGTTTCGAGTAATTTATACTTCCATGAACTGTTGATATTTCCGCCCGACTAGTAAAATCGTGTTACCCTCAAGTTAATGGCTTTTATTGTCCCCATTGTTGATAGAATTCTCCCGGCCTGGTTCAGGGGGCTACGGTCCCCCACGAGTCTGTTTACGTAGTTTTACGCCGGAATGCGATACTTATTTAATTATTAATACGAACGATTTTTCAGCAAATAACACCTGTCTTATCTACTCGTTGTTTAGCTAAATAAAACATGGTTTGTCGTGGGTCATTTCAGATGGAATGAACAAACGCACCAAGCAGCGGAAAGAAGAGGAATAGAATGGAATGAAATAAGAAACTTGGCACAACATACGGACCACTGGAAAAGAAGAGTGAAGGAATTAATTAGCGAAGACATGTGATTGTAAAATGTATTATAAATGTATTTGAGCAGTCCGATAAATAAATAAAATATTAGTTTTTATTAAATAAATACGTTTCATTAATGCAAATCCCATTGTTTTTCAATCAACGTCTTGCCACTACAAATATAATTACCTATCATAAGAATAAGACAACAGATTTAGTATTGAAATTGTTTTTATGGTTTTACAGTCAGTATTAAATTAAAGGTAATTCACCAGCTAACAATATCAGAAGATAGTGGGGTAACACTAGATAGGTAGGTACAGTCATGCTCACATAAATCTAGTACAAATAATTTGACATTGCTTTATAAAATTGCTATTGCAGCCTAATTTCTTGTACTAGATTTATATGAGCATGACTGTACGTAAAAAATCGCACATAAAATTTATTAAATTAAAGTATATTATTTTTTTATTATAATTAGGGGGTTTCAGATAAAAATTAATACACGATTCGTCGTTAAAATGTCTTACTTTACTTGGAGCCTGTAATATTCTCGGCACGAGTACCTCGTATTACACTGTGGCTCCTCGTAAGTAATGCATCATTTTCATGACTATATTTATGACAATAAAATACTATACTCTCCATTCACGATGGTTTTGCGTCATTGGAGTCTATGAATATCTAGTAATTTTGTTGGCAGAGTTTCGGAAATTACTGAATTCCCCAATGGAACTTGTAACATCTTTTTTTAGGACAAGTTGTTTTCAATTTGAGGTTATATTTTTAAATACCATTGTTGCCAGTGGTAAAGTTGAAATTATTAGAGATGAAAATGGAACGGGAGGAAATAATAAATCTGACAATGTGGTAGGAAGTAAATGTCTAATAGACATCGACACAAAAAAAAAATCTTCCCTTGCGTCACTGAATCAGCTTGTCCAGCGTGACAAAAAGAAAACCCAGCCAACTCGGTTGCAAAAAGATGGTGAATGTATAATACTTTATCTTTTTTTCAATATTTGTCATTCGTGTCATTAGCTAGACCTAATGTATGTAAAAATATTTTTAATAAAGCATAAGGAACTTTCAGGGGTACTTTGAAGTTAGCACAGGGCACAACGTTGCATCTTGGCATGACCCTGTCTCCAACTATACATACAGAAGTATGTCCTTCAATGTTATTGTATGAACGTATTTGTTTAACTAAGGGCGAGCCCCCCTTGGTAATTTTGGCAGGGTACACTTTTTGTGAGTAAATTTTAACGTGGATGGCGCGGAGTGGTAGAAAGAGCGGATCTAATAGGACATTTCGAATTGGCTAGAATTACCAATTGCAAACTGCAGAAGACAGTGTTATGATGGTGCAAGGAATGTAAATGAATTAAAAGTGGATTGCAAGCTAGAATTCGACAGTCCGAAAATAGAGGCGTTTGTGTCCAATGCATGGCGCATACATTAAATTTGGTAGTGCAAGATGGTATGCAAGAATTTTGGAAATACGAAATTTCTTAAGCATTATGAAAGACCTCATACATTTTGTTAATAAATTGCCAAAACGAATCGAAATATTTAAGAGATTAAAATTAAATACAGAATGAGAGTTAAGTTCTCTGCGTCCATTTTGACTAGATGGTGCGAGCGGATATCTTCACTAAACAGCATTGTTGATAATTACCAAACATTAATCGACAGTTTACAAAATGTCTCTGATAGTGATAAGACTGAAGCAGGTGCAAACGACAATAGGTATTTAAAAAATCTACTGCAACACAAAACTTTATTTTATTTAAAAATGGTTATCAAGATATTTGAAAAAATCGAAATTTTGAATACAAAACTGCAGAAATCGTCCCTGAACATTCAGCAAGCAAAATTGAAAATAGATGGTGTGAAGAGTATTGTAAGAAAAATGAGAGACACTGGTTATGAAGCCTTATGGAAAGATGCAGAAGTGACAGCCAAATCATTAAAATTAATGGAGATCAAGTTACCAAGCCAACGAGATTCACCTAAGTCCTAAGCCATTAAATGATGGTTCATTGGGGCATTCATTTTTAAAAGCGTTTGATTTTTATAAGAAATTTTCTATGATAATGATTGTTGATAAGGTCATCGTAAGCCTGGATGATCGCTTCGAAACTGTCTATACAACATTTGATAAACATGGAACAGTTATTTTTTTAAAAGTTGATAATGAGATTTGCACATTTTATGGAGATTTTAATGTAGAGCGATTAAAGCTTCACAGGGACATGCTTCTAGATTTGGCTTCGACTGAAGCAGTGAAATTAAATTCAATTACTGATGTTTGTACATTTCAAAAAGTCGTCAACATATTATGGAAATGTTGCCGGAAATTCATAAATTTCTCAAGATATTTTCAACTATACCTGCGACAACATTTACGGCTGAAAGAACATTCTCTAGTCTTTGACGTTTGAAATCCTATTTAAGACCGACAATGGGACAGGAGAGGTTAAATTACTTTTCACTTTTAAATATTCACGGAGATCTATCGCACTCAATAAATATTGATGACATTGCCAACGAGTTTATTTCGCGGGCAACTGTGATGCAAAACACATTTTCTCGGGAATGATAAATTTCATTATATTTTATGTTATATTATTTATTTTTTATTTATATTATAGGTTTATTATTAGTTTTACGATTTCTTTATTAGTTCTAAGAATTACCACTTTATTTGCCAAATAAATCAACTTATTTTTCTAAATGACCAAATAACTGACTACTATTTGCCCCCCTTGAGATTCTGAAAAGTCGGCGCCTATGAGTATAATCCATGCTAAACTGGCATTATTCCCTGCTAGCCAACCTAAATATTTTGCAAATCATACATTGTGGCGAATTTTTCGAAATTGTTATGAATGTAAGCCTGTCATTGCACAAAGCAATAAATTACAAAAATAAATAAATTGCGTAAAAACGCAAAATATACTAGGGTGTTTTGGGTGCGTACACCTAAACTGAGAATAGTTACATATTTGTAAGTAAATGTTTATTTTAAAAATACCTCACATAGATTAACGAATATAATATAATGTATTTATGTATATGTACTTGACACCAATAGATCACGAAATTGTTTAAAATGTAAAGTAAACCAATAAATCATGAATTATTTACTCACAATGAACCTATAGTGTATATTTATTTGATAACAAATGGCTTTAAAATCCATTTTGTAACAAACACTAACATTTTAGTAGTATTGAAAATGATGAACAATTCAAATTGTAAAATATTAATTATTAAAGTTGCTTAATACATAGCTTCTTTATTTAAGTTGCTGTGTCAACATTAGAAATGATTAAACACTTTTCAGTGCGTTACTTCGATATAAATTTAATATAAAATCCTACAGATTAGCAAGATCAATAAAATAGCATGTCAACGCGAACGAATATATTTGATAATAAAGAAAAATTGTGAATATCAGAATTTTTTATTTTATAATTGATTTTATATTATACTATATTATATTATACCTAGTATATAGGTACATAATTCAATTTATGTAAACAGTTTCCAGGTATATTGTTTCTATAATTATTTAATATAAGCATGACAGGAAATTCAGGAACATAAACTGTATTAGCACTACAATAATTCAATGAATTTGCTTAATTGATCGGTTTCGCCTGGTATTATTTGAACTTGACATCGTTTTTATCAATTACACAAATAAAGTAACAAATTAAACGGAATAATTTATTTTAATTCGCTTCAGATTAATTTTAGCCCTCCTAGAAATAAGTCAATAAAAGTATACATTCCGTTATATCAACAATTGATTCACGTGACCTTAGCAATAAAAACATCTGTTAAATTTAACGCACCTCAATTGCTGGCAATAACCAATCAATCATTGGGGAAGGCGATAAAAATGCGATTCCCAACTCCCTTACAAGCGTAAATTGATTATATATTTTAATTTGGGTACATAATTAAATTATTTTTTTTATCACGAACGTTGCGTGATAAAAACTCTCTAGAAACGTGAATGAATATAAACAACGTAAATATTAGGGTTTTAATTTCCTATTTTTTACACGACCCAATTTCCAATCGTCCTCGGCGCAAAATCTGCATACGTCCGTTTTTCTAATTTTAGTGAACCAAACAAACTTTTCGTGCGTTCGGTCACGTATTCAATTTGCGTATTGAAATAACCCAAAGCCGCTTCCTGTTGAACTTGTACAGAGCTAACGGGACTGCGCAAGTTTCAACTTGTTCCTCCTAAGAGTAGGTGCACTCCTCCAGTACAGCTCATTTCATGGTTCCCTTTGGCCTAGCCGTCGCCTCTATTGGGCCAAACGCATTTCAGAAATCAATACGGTTGCATCGCAAGAGAATGTCGCGAGGAGGCGCAGGCGCCGGGTCAATTATCGACCGCCGATGTAAAAGACAAAGCGACGTTTCTAGGGATTTTAAAAGCCTAAAAGTTTGTTTCTCAGCGGGAATCGCACATATTTAAAAATACACTATAAGTTACATATTCAGATATACAGGGTGTCCCACCCTATTGGACCATTAAAAGTAGGGTTGCCAGAAATCAATTTGTCAAAAATAAGAAGAAAACAGTTAAAAATATAGAAGTTAAAAAAATTGTATAGAAGCAAATTCAAATAAATCATTTATTATTATTATTAACACCAATAACACACATCATACACTTAAACAACCGAAAATAAAATGGAGCAGTTAACAGTAAAGAGTAAATATATTCAAGTCAACAATACATTAAACATTACCTAAAACTAAATACATATTGCAACTCGAACTAGTAAAAGTTAACATTTAATTTTAGATTATTGCATTCTTATGTTATCAAAACAATTAATTAATTAAAATTTATATTTTGAATTTTTCTGCATATTCACCAACACTGCTTTATTGTCTTTGATAAAGTCAAAAAAATCAGAATAATTCTTATCACAATGAATTGTAATCAATAGTTCCGACTTAATTAATTCAGTTGAACATCTATTTCTACAATCACTCCACTTATTTCCCATATTGTATTACTATTTTCTTCAGTCCGAAGCAAAAGTTTTATTGCACTATTGAGTAACTCAATTTCATCAAATAGATGATCTATATTTAAATGCATGTTCTGAACAAATATTTCTTTAATTGCTTCGATTATTCCAGTAAAATCATAAAATTTGAAAACCGTATCTTTTTTAATTTTAAATATTGAGACTTTTGCTTGAAAAGTATCTTTTTTAAAACTAAACCATTTGTCTATGTAATTGATTGCTGAACTTAGCACTAGAGATAATTGTGTATCCAAGCCGTTTGACACATTTTTGTCCACTTTTTTCAGCTTCGAATTTACCAAGTATCCAAAACAAATGTTCGTCCCTTCTCTTTTGCAATTTCTTACGCAAGTTATCCATGATATCATACACATCTATAACACAAATTTTAGAACCCTCAAGAAGTTTAACGGCATCCTCAAAAGTAGTTAAGAAGTTGTTACAAAATAATAAATAAATCACAGGGACTTCACATGGATTTTCATATTCGTATTCTCTAAAATCAAGCAATTATTTAATATGTATAGGGCAATCATTTATGAAATTATTAATAATAATTTCATAATCAATAATTCATTTGAAAATACGAAACAATCGGTGCCCTATTTTGAATGTCTTCCATGTCTTCCAACTAAATCCATGTCTTCCTATACATGGATTTAGTGACAGCCACCTTGTTGTAACGTGCAACACATCTTTAAGATCCTGTTCAACAAACTCAAAAAACGCCTGAAGGGCTACTCTGCACTTTGCTGATAGAGAAAAATGAGAATATATTTTTAAAATAAAGTTCTCTACATCTAATTCTAATTTATCTATGGAGTGCGTAACAGCATTATAAAGAATGTGTGCATGGCAGTTAGCTTTAAAAATATTATCACTTTTCTCTTAAGTCTCGTATACAGGGTGAGTTTTTTCGGATGTTTAGTATGGGGATCTCGGAAACTAGCGGAGATAGAGGGACGCTAAAATGGGGAAAGAATTGCAGTTTTACGAGTTCAATTGCATGAGCTTTTTTTTTGGAAAAATTGCATGGCTAACTAGATATCTCGAAAAAATATATTTTTTGTTATTTTGTTCGGAGCATATTGCTCTGTTATTATTGACTTTAGAAAAAATGTGTAAAGGAAAAAGTTATAGGAAATTATATGCTTAATTGTACAGTCTAACCGATTATTTTATTTAAGCTATAATTTTTGAGTTATGACACAAACTTGTGTTTTTTCTATTGGAAACCTTAGTCGGCCATGACTTTATAAAAAAGGTCTCTTTTCAACGATTCTAATGATATATCATATTACATAGGTATTTTTATAAATAAATTATGGGAATTTTTTTCTTTTCAGTTTCGAACTATTCGAAGTAGTACGCTATAGGAACAATTGATAGATACAAATGACAATTATAGAGGTGGCCGATCTCCCGATATCTCTGTTTTAGATTTTTATTTATGGGGAATGGTATAAGATAGAGTGTATCAAACATCGTACGTCACTGTAGATTACCTTAGAGAAGCTGCACTTACAAGTTACAAGTTTTTGCTAGTATTGATGGACGCTCCATTAGAAAAGCAACAAATTCTGTTTTAAAAAGGTGTGCATTAATCATAATAGTGAACCTTTTGAACATATTTAGTCTTAAATACTTTCCTAACTTTAATTACGATGTTTTGGTACTACTTTAGTTACATTCTAGTATGCATGTATTGTTTCTCAATTTATCGTCTGTCATTCCCTGTTTAGTAGTTTTGTACTTATGTAATTTTGTTTTATCAGAAATAATTTTTATATAAAATTGTAACTCAACGAAATAAACATTTTACACCAAAATAATAATGTTTATAATTTCGAAATGAAAAGAAAAATTTTAATAACTTGAATTTTATTATTTAACGCGTTGCGCATCTATCAATTGTTTCCATAGCCTACTTCTTGAATAGTTCGAAAACGAAAAGTAAAAATATCGATAATTTAATTATTTATAAAAATAACTATATCAAGTGGTATATCATTAGAATAGTTGAAAAAGCGCCTGTTTTATAAAGTCATGGCCAACTATGGTTTCCATTAAAAAAAACTCAATTTTGTCTCATAACTCACAAATTATAGCATTAATAAAATAATCGATTAGATTGTATTATTAAGTAATACATAATTACGTACCACTTTTTCCTTTACACATTTTTTCTAAAGTCAATAATATCAGATCCATAGGCACCGAAGCAAATAACAAAAAATATATTTTTTCGACATATCTAGTTAGCCATGCAATTTTTCCAAAAAGCACATAGCTCATGAAATTGAACTCGTAAAACTGCAATTCTTTCCCCATTTAATCGTTCCTCTATCTCCACTAGTTTTCGAGATCCCCATACTAAACATCTGAAAAAAACTCACCCTGTATATAGAATTACTCACACCAAAGTTGGCGTTGCAATTATCCGCGCTTAAACACCTAAGGTTATCAATTGACAAATTTAAATCCTGCAAACTATTCATTACATTGTGGAATATTCCATTGGCTGTCTCATCAGAATTTTCAACAAAATTTGTCAATTTATTTTGTATTCCAAATTCTGAAGTAAAATATTGTATCACGATAGGAAAAAACTTCCTACTTTTTCTATTGGATGCATCAACTTGTTCCGCATAAAATGTATTTGCATTACAATTAATATTGCAAATAACATTTATGCTGGTCAATTTTAAAGCAGCTGAGGCCAATACATTGCAAACTGCAGCTTCTGCTTTAGTTTTCCCTAAATGTATTTTTTTAAATTGATCATTTCGACTGAAAATGTATTTTAACAATTTAACTGAACAATCAAAACCATTGTAGGAAAGACTAAGTTTGACATTGTGCTAAATAATACTTAATTCTGCTGCACTAACTCAATAATTTTTCCGGTGTGTTCTCTTCGTTTAATACGAAATTATTAAGAACATTATTATTATTCTTAGAAGCAACAGAAAGTTTACGATAGTAGTATAGCTAGGACAGTTCTGCGGCGAAATCCCATAAGGTTTACATGAGGGGTCTAAATTTACTTTACTTCCGGTAGACCTAGACAGAGAGAGAGAGAGAGAGAGAGAGAGAGAGAGAGAGAGAGAGAGAGAGAGAGAGAGAGAGAGAGAGAGAGAGAGAGATAGAGACCCCGAGAGGGACGGGCGAGTGAGGGGGAGGGGGGATACAGGGTAGACGTCATATTGGAATTACGTGCGAGTTTCTGTCACACCTATACATGCTGATAGATCGATACGACTGACACTTCTGCGACAGTCTCTTATTTATACAGCCCCTCCGCCCCTCAGCCCCTCCCCCCCGCCGCCAGCCCCACGCCCCACACGATATCCTCTTTTTACAGCTTTAAATATCAAGGTGGTGTTGATAATGCAATGCTGTTTAAAAGAGGATATCGTGAGGGTCTGGGGGGCGATTGACTGAGGGGCTGAGGGGCGTAGGGGCTGAGTGGCGGAGGGGCGTGGGGGCGGCGTGGCTGAGGTGTGGAGGGGCAGTGTAAATAAGAGAGACTATCACCGAGATATCAGTCGTGTTCGATCTCTCAGCATTTATAGGTGTGACAGAAACTCGCAAGTAATTCCAATATGACGGCTCAATTCAAAATGACAAGATGGATAACGTCATTCACCTCTACTCCCACCTGTCCCCCACCCCTCTCTCGCGGTCTCTCTATCTCTCTCTCTCTCTCTCTCTCTTGCTCGACCGGAAGTAAAGTAAATTTAGACCCCCCATGTAGACCTTATGGGATTTAGCCGCAAAACTGTCCTAGCTATACTACTTACGATCCTTCGTTTTTTGATGTTGCAAAATCTAAGTAGAAAAAATGTTAGATTCGATGAGCATATTAAACATAAAAGCCTACCTGTCCTACTCCTTGATTTTTAATTGAAAAATCCTTACACCTTGCTTTAGCGTTGTCATTAGGGTACACTTTTTATAAAATTATATTTATCTTCCCATTCATTTTTATATGAAGAGATGTATTTTCTATGTTTGTGTCACTATCATTTTCACTAGTGTCAGTATTACTCTTTCCTACTGACGACATGGACGTAGCCATATTAAGCAAAATGCAAAATATGAATATTACTACTCAGCGCGAAATTACGTTAAAATTAAGTTATGTACCTACCTAACCTACCTATTTTGATTATGTTATGGTATGCAAGGACAACGATTACTATACTCTAACTTTACAGTGTTGCGTTGCCGGTTGCCGAAAAAAATAATAAAAAGGGGGGCAACCAATTCAAAAATCATTACATATTAATAACGCGAGTCACGAAATATAGAATATGTTGCTTCTATATTATAGGTACCTAGAAGATAGAATATTTTCATCAAATTTAGAAGACTTCTATCAAATATACAAAGCCTGGCAACCCTAATTAAAAGTTTAAGGGGTTCTTCTTTTAAATTCATCCAAACATGACTGATTCCGTTTTTTCTCAGGTAAAATACTTCTAACCTTCTAGCACTTCTGGTCAATTGAGTCGTGTTGTGAACAACTTTGTGTATTTCCAAATACCAAACTCTTGCGTTCATTATTAATTACAGCGTTAATTACTAATTTGAGTGGTTGTGAATGTAGCTTTTGGCATAAAGTAGAACGCGTTAAACACACTAATGTTTATTTGTATCCACTTTTGCACTGTTATTCCGAAAGAGGGCCTTCTTGGCGAAATGGTTAAAAAAAATGAGAAAAATTGATGAATAAGTCAACGAAAAATCTTATGTGGACAGCATGTGACAATTTACTTATACAGTACTAAAAGTACGGAATAAATTCATTATATTCTAAATGGAAAATGTTCAAAAAAGCCTCCTCGATTTCAAACTTTGAAAATACACATTTTAGCATAAAATTTAAAAAAAAATATTCCCACTTATTTTGTAGCTCTGTCATCGTAATTTGTAATTTTCATTAAACGGCAACCCCACTATTTTAAATTTACGTTCAATAGATTTTATTATTCTATATATAACTGTTAATAAATTTTGCCACCTTACAAATATTGAGATAAAAATGTTCAATATACGCAATTCACTGCTAAAAGCTATGCTATTATTCGAATCTCGCCTGGTGCAAAAATGCGTGTTCCATTAATACCTGTCCTACTGTCCTAAAAACATCATTGGAATGGCTTATCAAGCGAAAAACAGAAAATTGAGATTCGAATGATGATCAGTTTCGGAGAAAATGTAACCAAAAACAAGTTGTTATGCTCTCCACCAGATGCACCTATTAGTTGAAGTGTGTAATTGTTTTGCTTCTAAGCTTTTTAAATGAGCAATTATTCGGTAGAAAATGCATATTACCTAATCAATGGATAATCACAGTGTCTCTTACCTGTAGGTTATATCGTATACTTGTAGCAGAGCCCCGGCTTTTGGCAAGATGTCTTAGAATGCCTATAATGCCTATTTTGCCTGTTTTGCCTATTTTTGTACCGGATGTCTATTTTGGCCTTTCTTGCATCTTTTCGCTCGCACTAAATAGAATTTAATAAAAGTGAAAATGTATTTACCCAAATGGGTTCTTAGATACCTATTTAGTACAATTCCCTTGATGTATTAAAAAGATTATCTATAGATTATCTCCGTTATTGGTGCATTTTAACCAGCGCAATGGGGGAAGGGGGTTAGGAAGGGAACTCAACCGCTAAGCAAAATTAGTGTTATTTAACATATGATCATTACACATCTATCACAATGCCGAAGGACAGTGCTCCGCTGAGAACTAGAATCAACAAACTTATTTACGAGTTCGGCAATGAAACTTTCAGTAGTGATGGTGGAATATTATTTTTCTACTAGAGTTTGGCAAAACTTTAACTTTTGAATATTAATTATAGTAAGGAAAAGTGGAATATTTCCTAACAAATAATATGTCAACATTATAATAGTTATTATATTACAAGTTATAAGTGAATTTATTGAAAATGAATCGTTTATTTCAGAAAGTGGTCAAGTGCACCATTTCAAATTGTTGGGAAACAAAGAAAAACATTATATCCTTGATTTTTAAACAGATTTTCGCCTGATAAAATTTCTAGTATTAGTCAACGTCTTCCCGAAGTTGATGCTGCCTGTAATTAAATTACAATATGTCTCCCTTAATTGTAAAAAAAATTGAAACTATTGCAGTTGACTCGTTTCTGCAATAAAATACGATTGCAGAAACATATATTTTTAAATATATTTTTAATGCTAATTTCCTGTTTTTTCGTGGTATTATGATTTTTAACAAACAAGACACTATTATAAACTATATATTTTTAATTTGAACATAAATTAAAACACAAAATTTGGCGTATTTTCATTAAAATACAATAAAGATGTTTAAACTAATTTTGTGATTTGTTAAATATACCAAACTACTAAATAATGGTAAAACAATGGTAATTGTTACCATGGTATTAGTATTATGCAAAATACCATAGGACTTTTAATGCAGAAATTTAAATTTACTGCAGAAACACGTGATGTCGCTTGACAGGTTTCTGCACTAAAACTAAACGCGATATTCATTGTAAATTTTATCCCATAAAACGGAATGGCAGTTGAAGTTATATTGCCGAAAAATATGCCCTGACAATAGAAGATACTGATTCCGCAAAAAAGGAAAAATCCATAAAAATGTCTATTGACCAGTTTCTGAAATACATGATTCAATTGTAAATGTTATATTTTATCATTATTATAAATCTTAACAGAAACATGTTCACAAATCGTGAATCAAATTCCAGAACAGGTCTTTGTGGAAGTAGAAATAGGGTTATTATTTACGTTAACCTCTTCTTTATTGCCCAATATTTTCGTTGCTACTTGAAGTTTATATCCAACTGAGCTCTCAATATATCCTTCTGCCATATTTGAAGATGTCCATCAGTTGATTCACTAGTATCAGAGATTTTAATAAAATTTCCGCAAATTTACTCGAACGAACAACTTAAACGCCTTCACAAACTTTGTTTTTTTACAAACAAAATTGTTTCTCCATAGTAAGGAAAGGAGAATAATCTTCACTCCGCTATTTAATTTAGAAATAATTTTAAAATATTAAAATAATCCAAGTTTTATTTATGTTCCAAACTCTAGTAGAAAAAATCATGTATGCAACACGTAGGAAATCCAATTTTGTCCCTACACGGCATGTTTTTACTCGACTATCGCCTCGATCAAAAATCCCATGCCTAGTACGGAAAAAGTACATTTCCTAACTTATTACAATTTTTAATGTTTTTAATCTCGGATTTCGCCTCGATCAAAAATACTGTGCCTACTACTGAAAAAAAAATACATTTCCTAACTTATTGCACTAATAGCTATTTGTAAATGTTTGCAATGTGAAAGTAAACCACGAAAAGAAATATTTTGTGACTCAACATTTGGCAACCAAGAAGCACACATCTGCAGTGCATTCCAACAAAGATCATGAAAAAACAACTCTACTAATCAAGAAATTTTCCAACGAAAATCAACAAGCACATATCTGCACTGCATACCAACAAAGATCATGAAAAAACAACTCTTCTTATCAAGAAATTTCCCAACGAAATTCACAATCAATTATGTAGAACTTCCTTTTAATTCTTCCTTGTTTACTATACATTTTTCATATATTTACTTCCTTTTTCAGCTTTATTTTTGCCTATTTTTCATTTTTTTAGTGTCCAACTTCCGGGCTCTGCTTATAAGTATTCGGCATTTGTATTCTTGGAATATTTCTTATGGCACAAATATATATAGTAACATCCAGAAAAATATTGAACAATTGAACAATTTTATAATACATATTAGGATTACCAATTAAAAAAAATAAAGATGACGTTGTAAGAACCTAATAATATTAAAATCCATAATTTTACGAGTCGGAACAAAACTGCGTAAATATCATAGCAGGCCGCGGCCGACGACGCGTTGGCCCAGCGAGGTCATTCATTTTGCTGAATTCGTGGTTTTGGGCAAATGTAAACAAGCACACGATCAAAATGATGACACAGAGAAATAAGTCGTGGGAATACGACGGGAACTCGAAACGGCGATTGCGTAATTCGGTGACGCGTATGGGAAGGGGTCAATTTGCAGCGGTAAGCAAAATTATCATAGGACGGGGGAAGAAGAGTAAAAAGTGGGGGACCAGTATGCCAGTATAAATAGAAGTGCGGCACTCAAACGGAGCCAGTTAGATGAACCGATCGAGACAGAACGTCACGCTGTCCGACGACGACTCATATATTTTAAACGTTAATTCCTCAGGTGAATATATAACACAAGTTTATCAAATGTAATTCACACTAACAATTCCAAAGTCAATTCCATAATAATGTAACCCATCTAGTGATATTACCGCGCCTTGCCGCTGGTAATGAACGAAGTTTAATAAGGGTATGAAATGTAGGGAGCCTCACGCCACTGCGGAGTTGACCCATACTGCATTTTATACCTTGTCCTGACAATATTTTCGTACTGACAGGAGAATATTGTAACATGCCTTCCTTTCCGCCGTCGCAAAACATTTGATCAAACATCTTTTCACACTAACACTTCTAAAGTAATTTATCCATAATAATGTAACCTATCTAGTGATATTACCGCGCCTTGCCGCTGGTAATGAACGAAGTTTAATAAGGGTATGAAATGTAGGGAGCCTCACGCCACTGCGGAGTTGACCCATACTCCATTTTATACCTTGTCCTGACAATATTTTCGTACTGACAGGAGAATATTGTAACATGCCTTCCTTTTCTCGTTGCAAACATTTGATAAACAGTGTGGCCTCATTAATCAATCGGTAGTTAAATAAAAAGTTGCGTCAGGGGAACATAACTTAATAATTTCGATATAAATAATTCAATGATATTTGTAATTAAATCGTATAATTAAACTTGCTCAGCGCTCCGATATTCACGAAATCTCAGAATTATGAATGAATGAAACGAATAGTTGTATGTGCTTAAGTAGATAGAAAAGTAGAAGTAGAATAGAGCTTTATCATGCTAATCTATAATCAATTTTGAATAACAATACCTATTAAAGTTTTTACGATCACATGGCTGATAGTGTTGGTAAACGCGAATACTAGCAATATCTCCGAATGAGGACACATTGGGTGCTTGCAGCACTGGAATCGCTTGAAGTACTTTAATGTGAAGTTATGTGATTCGTTCCTATCCACAAGGTGGCGTTGAAATACATTGGTAGGCACCGTGCTAATGAATTTCTATGCAGTGATGACATGTATCAGATATCCTTCTCGGCACAATTTGAAGATTGTAGTGCATGAAGTCGCTAAGTAACACTTTGTAATTCCAACCGTAGTGTTAATAAGTTACTCTGTTTACAAAATAAAATAAATCATTCAAATTCAAAGAATATAATAACTTTTCAATAATTATTAAACAAATCTATTCCAAAATTTAAATAAATATAACTAAATAAATAACGTCCAATTAGAGTAACAAAATTGTCTTTTATTTACCTGTCGCTTGCATAACCTTTTAAAATGAATAAATAATATGAAATCCATGTATCTGTGTTTTACTTGCTAACAAAAATTCCTTACAGACACATTACCCATAAAACGAACCAAACTGAGTTATCACGATTTTGATTTAAAAATCAAACATAACGTAGAGTACTACCACTAAATCACGAGCCAAATCAATATTACAAATTACGAGAATTTGTAAATCACGAGCCAAATCAATTACTTGAATTATAAGAATTCATGTAATATGCAGTTAAAGAAATCAAATGCATCCAATTGCATTTAAGGATGAATTGCAGTTAAATAAATGCAATGAATAATAAATATTACAAATACGAGAATTTGTAAATCACGAGCCAAATCAATTACTTGAATTATAAGAATTCATGTAATATGCAGTTAAAGAAATCAAATGCATCCAATTGCATTTAAGGATGAATTGCAGTTAAATAAATGCAATGAATAATAAATATTACAAATTATGAGAATTTGTACAACACCTGGGTTCGAACCGTTACATTGGTGCCGTGACCAGGATTATTTTTCTGGTCATTACACCACATTGTTGTCTAGTGACCAAGATATGGGTTTATTAAAAAAATGTGTCTGTGGGTAATTAACCATTGTTAGTAAACAGATATTAATTATAAATAGGGAATAAGTGCAAGCGAGAGTGTAAATTTAAAGGTGAAGGAATGATAGATAAAATATATATATATATATATAAAAATTTAAAAAAATAGTAAAAAAAAAAAAAAAAAAAAAAAACTGAGAAAAGAAATAAAAATATTTAAAAAAAATATATATATATATTAAAATACATAAAAATTGAAAACAAAAGAGTAAATTTGTTTGGAAATAGGGGCGTTATAAGTAAACAGTCGAAAGCACGGAATGTATGTCGAATAATTATATAATTTCTCAGAAAAGAACAGGAGAACAGAAGAGCTTCGCACACGTAAGAGGGTCGATAACAAGTTGGCAGCAAATATCGCAAAATAGCATTTACCGTAATTGATCTAAAGTTATCCATTAAGGATGAGATATTCAGTTAGAATTCAGTCACGTTCAAAATTTAATTTGCATAAAAATGACGATGCATGGAATGTTATAAAAAAAAAAAAATGTTTTCTTAACATTTTATTATTGAACATTTAAGTGGAAATAGTAATTTTAAAGTTACTCCAGTTCAGTAAAACCAGTTTGAGAGAAGTTATGGGTGCATTTGGACAGCTATCTGACTATTTGTGGGTGTGTGGTTTCAAAGAGAGGTCGGGATAATTGAATAAATTCATAAAATAAAATGGTAAAACTATAACATTTTATAAAAATAAACATATATTATCAGTTTTAACAAAAGAAATATTGAGTGCGGGAAAGGGACGGTTGGAGATATTTCAGTGTAACTTCATATAATAATTTCAAAATTATTTGAAAAATTCTGGAATATAGTATGAAAGGTGTTTTGATATCAGTTAATGATAAAATAAATGTGCATGTTTGGTAGCAAGGCAATATTGGGTACTGTAGAGGCTTGCTTGGAAAATTGGTGGCAGTAGTTTTGTTCTGGTAGTATAGATAGTTATTGTGTTACGTATGGTATATAAGGAATGTGTATGATGTTGTTTGTTGGTATGAATAATTTGCATTGACGTAGCAATTGTATGGTAGAGCTAGTGGATTAAAGTAGTGTAGAAACTGATATCGAAACATTTGTTGTATAAGTACAGATATGGAAGAGTTCAGAAATGTTCACTAAAGTATTTTATCATTATTTTCTAGAATTTAATAAAAATCGGAAAAGTAGTATCAGAGTATTAATAGATAATATAAATGGTGAAATTTTGATGGAATGACAATATTAATTTATAAAACACTAAATAAAGGCAAACAAATTTAGAAAACGATTTCAATTTTCTATGAATATGATTAAATAAGAGCAATAATATTATTGCATAACTGGTTATTGTCAATATTATAAAGTTGGTGCAATAGATTCAAATAAAGAAATATATATACAGGGTGTTTAAAACAACCGGGGTTCCGGTGTATTCATTTGCGGCTTGTAGATGGCACTTACTCAGGGAGTTACTTAAATTGGCAACACGGCATGCTCTGACAATGTAATTTTATGATAATAAAATCTGTCAATGTTACATTGTTTCTTGAGTGTAATTACAAAATATAATAATTGGTTTCAAACTCTTTTGTTCCACATCAACAAAATTATTGTCACTTAAGTTTATGCCATGTTACCGCCTTTAGTAACTAAACGGATGAACTATATTCACTCGTTTCAGAATGCTAAAATTTGGAATTTTATTTGCAATAATTAGCACTGTGAATCAAAATATAGTGTTGACAATTAGTATATATTTTCCCTAAAATGAAGATGTTTTGTGCCCTCTAGGGAGAAGTTGGTGTTTTTTTTCGAAAACATCCTGTATATTCACAAAATATTGCTTGTCATACAAAGAACATGTTATAATACCTACATTTTTTTAAAATATTTCCATATCAATATATTGGATTATCGTTGAAGCAACATATCTTATAACAATATTAATAAGTTTTAAGAGCTAAACAGCAAATGCATCCTTAATATGACATGAAAGAACAAGTTGTTATATTTGAAGCTGAGCAAATGTAACTTGAGACAGTTTGAAATAATAATAATAATAATAATGGCATCAATAATGGAAATGCTGATTTTTAGAAACATTGCGGTGTCAATAAATCTAATTAAATAAATATAAATATTCACGGGCTGACGAAATAAGAATTTTTTTATTCGGATATATTAACGCAACTTCATGTAAGTAACAACCGGGATACAATATACACAGGGAACTCTGGGATGGGGGCGACAAACCGGGATACAATATACACAGGGAACTCTGGGATGGGGGCGACAAACCGGGATACAATATACACAGGGAACTCTGGGATGGGGGCGACAAACCAGGACACCATATAACTACAGGGAACTCTCGGTTGGGGGCGACAAACCAGGACACCATATAACTACAGGGAACTCTCGGATGGGGGCGACAAACCAGGACACCATATAACTACAGGGAACTCTCGAAATGGGGGCGACAATCCAGGATGCCATATAACTACAGGGAACTCTGGGATGGGGGCGACAAACCAGGATGCCATGTAACTGCAGGGAATTCTGGGATAGGGGCGACAAAACAGCAAGTCATTGGCACTAGGTCTCCATGGCAAAATTTGAAGGTTAAAGTAGGGTATCAATAAAGGTTAGTATCATTCCAACAAAAAAAAAAAACTTTTGTCTGTCAATGATGTTTGAGTTTATTGAATCAAAGATATGTGCATCTGAATCGGTGTCTACATATACACGTATGTAATCATGGCTATATACCAAATGCATAAAAACTTGATAATAAGCCGCAACATGTAGTTATCAAACTAACTCGAAATGAAATAATTGTTTAGATAACAGCAGACATGACCAATTATTGGAGACGGGGTGCCAACCTGTTCCATAGGCAGTCAATTGCAGACAACTAGATGGGGAGATTCGGAGGAAAGCCATCCAATGTCCTGAGTTCTAGGAGAACAACATAGCAGACCGACCAACACAACAATTGCAATGCTGTATACAGCAGGCAGCCTAACCCAGCAATTGCAAAGTTGCATTGCAAAAACAATGCGAGCAGCATCAAAGAAGAAAGCGGGTAAAACGAGGTGCGCGAATAGTGTTTTCGATCGTGAGATGCGATTGCGGTTTAGTGTGCGGAGGTAAAACAAATGGGGGACGCCCCAAGAATAAGAGACATTACTAAAAAGACTCTAAATAATATTGGTATTTTATTTGGCGCCTATGCTGTTGGTTTTGATTTTCGTTTGTTTGTTTCTTTGAATTTGTTACAGAATCCAGTACGTGTATGGAAAGCATGTTGCGTGATTAATGATATGAATATGCATGTGTACGAATATGAATTACGTCGATATCACTATTTTGAATTTCGTGACTTGTTAAGATTAAAGGCTCTCTCAAACCGGCGCGACCACAGCGGGAGCGTCTGCGAAGCGAATCCCGCGCGACTGACGCTGCACGTATTTTCTTATCTAGGCATTTACACCACCGCGACCGCTGGGCGACCGCTGGGCGACTGCAAAGCGGGACGACGGCGTTTCATTTTTGGTTCGCTGCATGCGCTATTTTCCCGCGCGAATCACACGCGAATCTTCGACTGCTGCGACATGAATACCGAAGAATCAACAGAATTGTTCATTGAAAAAGTAAAAACATATCCTGCATTGTATAATTTAAAACACCCTGAATACAAAAACATTAGGAAGAAGGACAAGATGTGGGACGAGATCGGAAATGAGTTTAGTATAGATGGTAAGCAAGTATAATAGTTAATAATTAATTAATTAGTTAGATACTGTTTTATTTATTAAAATTATTGTTGGGAAATATATTATTATTAAAAAAAGTTACGAAATTGTCACGCGCTTGGAAAGCTGCATTGCCTGCTCTTGTTGCATCTTTGTCCAAATTGGTAATACATGTCGTCTCTGGAGGTTCTAATAAATCAATAAGGGAATCATCTGATCGTTTTGTTATTAAAAAATTATGCAAAATGCATGTTGTTTTCACAATTATTTTCGATGTGTCGACATTCGTTTCTAGTGGTCTGTTGTACAATCTCCATTTTTGTGTTAGAATACCAAAGGCATTTTCTACCACCCGCCTTGCTCTGCAGAGCCTGTAATTGTAATTATCTTTACTACTGTCATTTCTGGCTAATCGTCTTGGAAATGGTCGCATCAGGAAAGTTTTCAAAGCAAATGCTTCATCCCCAATTAAAACGTGAGGTGTTGGTGTATTTTGTCCAGGTAAATTTTTAGGCGGGGAAACATTAAGTGTGTTGTTCATTAACTTTACTCCCATTACTGATTCATCTAGTATTCCACCATCACTATTTTTTCCATAACCTCCTATATCAACCGATATGAATTTGTAGTCACGTCCGACTATAGCCAGAAGTACTATGGAAAAAAATTTTTAAATAACAAAAATGATTTGATCCACTTTTTGGGGGGCATTTTATCGTTACGTGCTTTCCGTCAATACTACCAATACAATTCGGGTATTGGCATCGTTGGTAAAATTTCCAAGCTGCTTCTTCCGAAATTTGTACTGTAGGTTCAGGCATGTACACTGCTTGCAATTTTTCACAAATGTAATAGCAAACTTCTTTTACTATTGCACCTACTGTGGAAAATCCAAGTCGAAAACTGTGACCGATGGTACTGTATGAGTCACCAGTTGCAAGAAATCTGAAAAATATACCAATGTTACATTTTGTTTAAGGAGATTTTGCAAAGAGAAGATGGAAAAACCTCAGGGACACATATGCCAAATATTTAAAAAGTATTAAAACGAATACAGGCCAAGCAGCTAAGAAAAGCTGTGGGCAGTGGCAATGGGCTAGCCACATGGATTTTCTTAGACCATTTATGGCATTTGCAAAAACAATAAGTAATTTATCAGAGTTATCTGCTAGAGAAACACCATGCCTGGTACCAGAAACTCAAAATGAAAATTCTCTAAAGGTAGATGAATCAACAGGACCAGTACAACAGTTGGAACAACAACCTGAAAATTTACTTGAAACGGTAGATTTACCTTTAGTGCCACAGCCTCCTCAAAATAAGTATAAAAAATATAAGCAAGACAGTAACGTAGAACCGGTCAGTGAGGTCGTCAAGTATTTAGAAAATAAACATAAAAACCGAGGCCGTTCAGACCTGGATGAAGTAGACCATTTATTTATGGGACTGGCTAAAACAGTGAAAAAGTTTTCTCCGCGCAGGCAGGTATTAACTAAGTTGAAATTAGCTCAGCTAATAGCGGAGCAAGAAATACTTCATCTAGATGAAGTATCACCGACCACGCCCAACTCTTCAAGTAGCTGTAATTCTGAACATAGTGCAAGTATTTACCAAGCTATTTCTGAAGGCCAGCAGTTAGGGACGGATGATCCAAACCAAATGTAATCAGCATCAAACTACAACGTACATAATGAAACAATTAATCCTGACACTTCCTTATCCTCGTCAAATTATTTTCAAAATTTTTGTTGTGAATAACACGTGTAAACACGTATTGTTAATTTGTTTTGATTAGCTTCTTTTGATTTTTTCTTAAGTTTCATGTTGTTTTGTTGTATTTTCAGATACTTATTTTTAATTAAAATATAATCCAATAATAATTATACATTTTTTTACTAACCTTATAGTTACAAAAAGCCGTTCCTCTGCGGAGATTGCTTCTCTGTAGTTAGTATCTTGTTTAGATATATCATCTTTTATTAAGTCTAAAAGTTCATTAAAGCATCCCTCTGTCATTCTAAAGTAAAGGTAAAATCTTAGTGTATCTTTTCGTAACTGCGGCATTAATGTGTGAAATTCTCCATGTTGATGTCGATCTTGATTTATTTTATGCACCCATATTCTTTTATTCCTGTGACATTGAATGATATTTACTTAAACTATTAATAAAACTAATTAATTTAAACTATTAAAATAAATCATCATTTACCGTCGGGTTTTCTCTGCAACAGCAAGTAACAAAAGTACTTCTTCTTCATCCGAATCCGACGAAGATGACATTTTGACGATTACTTGCTGGACAATTTGGAAGAAAATTGTGTAGTTTGTTGCAGCGAACTGCTTATCTCTGTAACACCGAAAGTGGTCGCGCGTGGTATCGTGGTCGCGCCGGTGTGAATAAGACGGCGGGATCCCGCGTCGCGTGGGTTTCGCGTGCTAGTCGCTCCCGCTTCGCGCAGTGCTAGTCGCGCCGGTTTGAGAGAGCCTTTAAGGGGTATGCCTTTTTGTCATATAATATAATCTTACAAAAAAAAAAAAAAAGGAGGGTATTTTCGTTTTTCATTTCTAGCAATTTTTAATCACTTTAGAACGAATAACGAAATGGGGCGAATGTAAGAACCTAATAATATTAAAATCCATAATTTTACGAGTCGGAACAAAACTGCGTAAATATCATAGCAGGCCGCGGCCGACGACGCGTTGGCCCAGCGAGGTCATTCATTTTGCTGAATTCGTGGTTTTGGGCAAATGTAAACAAGCACACGATCAAAATGATGACACAGAGAAATAAGTCGTGGGAATACGACGGGAACTCGAAACGGCGATTGCGTAATTCGGTGACGCGTATGGGAAGGGGTCAATTTGCAGCGGTAAGCAAAATTATCATAGGACGGGGGAAGAAGAGTAAAAAGTGGGGGACCAGTATGCCAGTATAAATAGAAGTGCGGCACTCAAACGGAGCCAGTTAGATGAACCGATCGAGACAGAACGTCACGCTGTCCGACGACGACTCATATATTTTAAACGTTAATTCCTCAGGTGAATATATAACACAAGTTTATCAAATGTAATTCACACTAACAATTCCAAAGTCAATTCCATAATAATGTAACCCATCTAGTGATATTACCGCGCCTTGCCGCTGGTAATGAACGAAGTTTAATAAGGGTATGAAATGTAGGGAGCCTCACGCCACTGCGGAGTTGACCCATACTGCATTTTATACCTTGTCCTGACAATATTTTCGTACTGACAGGAGAATATTGTAACATGCCTTCCTTTCCGCCGTCGCAAAACATTTGATCAAACATCTTTTCACACTAACACTTCTAAAGTAATTTATCCATAATAATGTAACCTATCTAGTGATATTACCGCGCCTTGCCGCTGGTAATGAACGAAGTTTAATAAGGGTATGAAATGTAGGGAGCCTCACGCCACTGCGGAGTTGACCCATACTCCATTTTATACCTTGTCCTGACAATATTTTCGTACTGACAGGAGAATATTGTAACATGCCTTCCTTTTCTCGTTGCAAACATTTGATAAACAGTGTGGCCTCATTAATCAATCGGTAGTTAAATAAAAAGTTGCGTCAGGGGAACATAACTTAATAATTTCGATATAAATAATTCAATGATATTTGTAATTAAATCGTATAATTAAACTTGCTCAGCGCTCCGATATTCACGAAATCTCAGAATTATGAATGAATGAAACGAATAGTTGTATGTGCTTAAGTAGATAGAAAAGTAGAAGTAGAATAGAGCTTTATCATACTAATCTATAATCAATTTTGAATAACAATACCTATTAAAGTTTTTACGATCACATGGCTGATAGTGTTGGTAAACGCGAATACTAGCAATATCTCCGAATGAGGACACATTGGGTGCTTGCAGCACTGGAATCGCTTGAAGTACTTTAATGTGAAGTTATGTGATTCGTTCCTATCCACAAGGTGGCGTTGAAATACATTGGTAGGCACCGTGCTAATGAATTTCTATGCAGTGATGACATGTATCAGATATCCTTCTCGGCACAATTTGAAGATTGTGGTGCATGAAGTCGCTAAGTAACACTTTGTAATTCCAACCATAGTGTTAATAAGTTACTCTGTTTACAAAATAAAATAAATCATTCAAATTCAAAGAATATAATAACTTTTCAATAATTATTAAACAAATCTATTCCAAAATTTAAATAAATATAACTAAATAAATAACGTCCAATTAGAGTAACAAAATTGTCTTTTATTTACCTGTCGCTTGCATAACCTTTTAAAATGAATAAATAATATGAAATCCATGTATCTGTGTTTTACTTGCTAACAAAAATTCCTTACAGACACATTACCCATAAAACGAACCAAACTGAGTTATCACGATTTTGATTTAAAAATCAAACATAACGTAGAGTACTACCACTAAATCACGAGCCAAATCAATATTACAAATTACGAGAATTTGTAAATCACGAGCCAAATCAATTACTTGAATTATAAGAATTCATGTAATATGCAGTTAAAGAAATCAAATGCATCCAATTGCATTTAAGGATGAATTGCAGTTAAATAAATGCAATGAATAATAAATATTACAAATTACGAGAATTTGTAAATCACGAGCCAAATCAATTACTTGAATTATAAGAATTCATGTAATATGCAGTTAAAGAAATCAAATGCATCCAATTGCATTTAAGGATGAATTGCAGTTAAATAAATGCAATGAATAATAAATATTACAAATTATGAGAATTTGTACAACACCTGGGTTCGAACCGTTACAACGTCACAGATAGAATACAGGTGGTAACAAAAATTTTGTTATGCTTTATGCCAAAATGCATATTATCAAAATTAGAAATCTACCTTTTCGAGGATTTTTTTCCAATATTTGCCATTTTGAAAATAATGAATTTGTTCCTTACTTTTGAGACACCCTATATGTTTATTTATTTAAAAATTTGAACAGCCATGTTTTGCTTACTGTTTACTAATATATATTTCAGATATCTATCATATTCTAGAAATAATTAATTAAAACAAATATCATACGATTAAATACCCAATCCCGAATGTGATTTTCCGGTTTGTTTTGTTCTAACATATAATAAATTGAATATGTGTAATTTTTAATTTTTCCAAGCAAAATATTATTTCTGCATTAATTTAAATCAGTGAGTGAACCGTGAACGTAACCGAACCGAAACCGAAAACCGGATTAACCGGAATTCCAACCTGACCAAAACCGTAAGCGGAACGAAAAATTGTAAAAATTTAAAACTGAAACTGTAACCGCAACAAAATTTTAATTTCGGTTTGAAAAAAAAAATAATAAGGGTAGTTTCTGTTTAATAATTTTAATAAGAGTAACGACATATTGTAAAAAAAAAATAAGTTTATACCGGTGGCAAACTGCTTTTCGCCGACATTTTTGCTTTGTTATTCCAGACGAAACCGGAACTGAACCGAAATTGAACCGGAACCGAACAGGAACTGAACCGCATTTTTCAGACGAACCGAAACCGAAACCGGAGCGAAAATAATTTAAACTGCAACGAAATTAATTTCGTTCGACTCACTGCTTTAAATATGCTACCTTTTTGTACATTCAATTTTTTCATGTAATTACGCTGCAGTGAAAAAATGCTCTGAAAAGTAAATGTTGCTGAACAAACTAAATTTTTTAGATATTCCCCCAAACTTTATAATCGAATAATTTTTGTTTTGTTTATTGTTTTGATAAATTACTTAAAAGTGTTAAATCTCATAGTTCAATGTATAGTATCGTACTCTATATCTTTGGAAATATTATGGTCATGCTATTAAACGAAATTAATAAAAATGTATCCCACATGTTGCAGTGTTTATGGCGATCATTTATACTGATATATGATGTTATACATAGTTATCTTATAATGCGAACCTTTTACATAATACAGGATTTATAGGTTTAATGAAATAATCATAAATAATCCTCATTATTGGCTAAGCATAGTCTAGCTCTTTTAAAATCAATGTACACAGTTGCTCTAAGTAAGTTATATATCATTTTTAACCAATTCTGCAGCTTCAAAAATGTACTGCATGAGATCTTGTGCAGTTTCTGAAGTGGTTTTGTATATCAAATTTTTCATATGACCCTAAAAATAATAATCTAAGAGTGTCAAGTCTGGATATCAAAGTATTCGTTGTTTGTAAAGATAATCATTACGACGTATGTGGGTTGGTTATGGGATGTAAACGAGACATACAGTTTACTAAACTATTTAATTAAGTTCTAATATTTAACCACTGTTTGATGGATTCTTCGGGGAAATTTATTTTAAAAAATGCGAAAATTCAATATGTCCAGGTTGCTAACAGTCAGGTTCTGTTGATGACCTACATGGTTGGAGATTTTCTTCAAAATACTGAATAATGAAAATCTTGCATTTTAAAACATACTAATTTGGGCTTGCAACCCCGGGGATCCCCGTCCCCGGGGCCCCGGGGATTCGATTATTTTAGACGGGGATTTATCCCCGGGGTTTGTCAAACGTCCCCGGGGTTGAAAAAAAACTTATAAAAGTTTTTTACCCACGGTTAACGATGAAGAGGCTTCATCTTCATGTCAATCAGAGATTGAAAAGCAAGCGGCAGAAAATCTCCCTTCTGTGGATGAAGTCATTCATTCAGGTCCAGGTGACGATCACGACTCATCTTCTGAAGATGACGAGGAATCACAAGATGATCAACTTGTGATTGAAAAAATGGCACACAAGAAGGCAGAAATTAGTTAAATCCTTCCGCAAATCTCCAACAAAGAATGACGCTGTCCTTCAAAAACATGTGAAAAATAACATTGAAGGACGTGAGTGTCCACTCATCGTGGATGCTAAGACTAGATGGAGTAGTTTCGTTCTAATGCTAGAGCGCTCCCTGAAATTGAAAGATTCTATAAAGAATGCTCTGATCGACATCAAGTATGAGGATTCCTTCAGTAACGAAGAATTTGCAAAAATTCCTGAGGTCGTCGACTGCCTAACACCCATTCGAGCAACAGTTGTTGTGTCAACGAGATTGTACCCTGATTGACGCTGAAACCGCACTGTCCATGATGTTTTCAACCTTGGAAGGTTTGACGTCTAATCTTGCCAAGACACTGGTAAATGCCCTATCAGTGCGAATGCAGGAAAGAAGAAGATATTTATCCGCATTATACGTTTACTTGGAGAAGACACGCGAATAGAGGACCCTAACGAGTGAGACACTAAGCAAAATCTTTTATACACTTTCAAAGCCGAAACTCCGCTCTTTAATTGTCAGAATGATAAAACGTATTTGCCCGCCCCAAATGACGGAGGTGTCAGTGGTAGCAGAACTTCAAACAGCTTCTACCAACGTCGAGGACGAACAGGATCCACCCATAAAAAATCCCAAGACCCACCCGTCCGAAGCAGGAAGAAACTATCATTTCAAATTAAAGGAGGCCATTAAAATATTCCGGAAATATGCCCAGACTACAACACCAGCATCTACTCCAGAAAACAAATCATCGGAGACTATTATCAAACAAGAGATGACTTTGTTTGAGAAGGGTGGAAACACAGGTATATGATGCTGATTTGACAAGCGTTGAATCCGAAAGTGCATTTTGAGCTGCTGGGTATGTGTCCGAAAATAAGGTCAAGCATGAATGATGAAACCCTGGATGCCCTTTGTCACCTTCGGGGTCACTTTCAGTTCCAATTTACTCCAACTTCAGCATCGAACTCTACACGTAATTGAATGTGGACGTACTGAATTAAATGTTGTGAATATAATGTTCCTTACTTGAACTGGTATTAATTCAATAAATATTTATTTATGCACAGATGTTAAATAAAACTATTTCCCTTTAGATTGATAATGAACTTATCTATTATTTTATATATCTCATTGCAGCATGTAAAATAAATACGTAGTCAGCTAGAATTATGTATAAATAATTAAAAGTTATATTATTACAAGTTTCCCCGGGGAACCCCGGGGACCCCGGGGACAGATAAAATCCGGGGACGATTCCCCGGGGACGAAAAGTGTCCGGGGTTGCAAGCCCTAATACTAATCCAAGTACAAATAAGCCCAAAAATGAGAATGCTGACATCAGAAATATAATAGTTATTTATGTGCCTTGTGTTATGAAGATGATAATTCCCTGACGGCGATGATGATCCTGTAGATAAATAAATAGATAGGCACAGTAAATTTGGCTCCCAATAAAATGTACTATATTCTGTCCAATTTCAAGACGAAGCTAATATAAACTTCACGTAATCGACGACAATTTACAGGGCGGATTCTATTCACATAAAATATTTTTTTATATATGCTTCGTCTCGAAATTGGACGGAGTATAATACTTTTGTGAAATGTCGTGATTTCGATAAATATACCTATGCAACCCATTATTCAGCCAAGAAATAATTTCTAGTTCTTATAAGAACCAAGATATTTCTGCCGAACTACTTAAATATGATATACCTAGTAGTAGCTCGGGAGAAAGGTATTAATTTAAATTTTATTCGCCTATCGTAGGAATACAACTATTTTTTTTTTAAATGTTTTTGATTGATAATAGTTTAACTTTAATCTTAGATGTGATCAGAAACTGTATATTGTATCACTAAGGAAATAGGCAAGATATATAGACTGGACCTAATAAGGCAGATTATAATTTCATTGATACCTAATCTAAAATTTGTAAATTATTAGTATTAATAAAGTTCAATGGAGCTAAATGTTATATTTTTCAATATCAAATATATTATTAAAAATCAAATCAAAATAAATACTTAACATTTTTATCCTTGCTGTTTCACTGGATACATTTGCATGAGTGACATAACTTATAATGCGTAGTTCTCTAAAAATATATAAAGGGATCCGCATCAAAACACGTATAGAAAATGTTGTTGAGGACCTAGCCATATCATTGCTGGAGAAAATACAATACGTAGGAATTGGAAATTAGTTATTTAATATTTCCATTGGGTATGAATGGTAATAAAAAATGATCACACTGTTATCTTCACTACTGCTTTGTTATCTAACCATCTAACTTAGCTGAAATTACTTTCAGTAATTCTATTTATTAAACAGCAATGTATAAAGTGACCACCAGCAACTCCTCTCTTACTTCCTACCTTGCTTGGACAATCAGAGCCAAATCTGCATCGATGGTTGGTACAATTTGAGAATATTAACCATGTCATTTAAAGATTTAAAACAAAAGCCACTGGTAGGGTAATATATAATATTTATTAAAATAATTGTGGTTATTTATACATACTGCAGGCATTATTACATTTTTACAAAGCTTAATATATAAGTACGAATACATACAAAATATGCTATAAGATATAAATATTGTTGCACATAAACATCAACACTAAACTCGATAAAAAAACATGGTTGTTAATCTATACCATTTTCATTATTAAAGCTCATTATTGTCGAACCAATCCTTAAGTTCCAACTTTCATCTAAGTAAAGTTGGCGAAAGAATCATCAATGAGGTCTGTGCCTAAACCAACCCGAAATCGGTGTGGACAATATCACAATTGTTCTGTTTATCACCGTTAGCGGCCATATTTAGTTCCACTAATGTATCGATGCTGTTAATGCTGACGCCCTTTAAAATCTTTTGTGCTGCCAAACTAGTAAAGTTGAAACTCAAATCACTCAGACTGGGAAATTGATGATGGCTGTTTTGCCTGGTAAGGGTCTTACTGTCCTGGTCTTTCACACTAATGTTTGGTTCTGATCCTAAGATGTTTTTTTCTAGAATCGATTGGTAGGATTTATCAAGAGATGTTTTCGAATCAGTCAGTTGTTTATACACGCTGCCCACACTACCACTGATATCATCAACTGATTTTGTCGGACTATTCTCAAAGGTATTTCTGGTAAATTCTTTAAAACTATTGTTTATTGGTGAGTCGGGATTAGAGTTCGATGTTAGTTGATTGTTAGAGGTAGACGGTACATTTTTCAGAAAGTTTTTATAGTTAAGATCTCTGGATGGCATTTGTAAAGATAATTTTCTACTATTATTCATTTGTTCATTTTTCTCTTCCAGTTTTGAATCGATGTTAGTTGTAGAATTATTCAAACTGCTTTCATCTTTAGTATTGTTAGTATTTTTCGACCAAATATCTTGGGAGGTTGGAGACTTAGTATTAATTTGATACCGGCTTGGTTCTAAAATTGGATCTGATCCATTTATAATCACCAAATTCGGATTTGGATCAATTACCTGTCCATTTTCAAATGTAATTACTGAACGAATGGGAGAATTTTGCACAAATATTTTTGTGTTAGCTCCACTTCCACTGTTAATTGTTGTCGTTGTTGTGTTTGTGTTAGCATTTGGAAAACTAGTTCCATTTTGGTTCGTTGTAACTTGCAATGTAAATGAGTTACTATGTGTCATTGATGGCTTTAAGTCCTGCACAGTAATAGGTTTCGATTTGGGGCTCTCTTTTTCTCTTCTTTTGGGCGAACGTTTTATTTTCATTTCTGATTGCTGTTGTAGAGATGTATTTCTAGATATTACTGTTTTGTGGGATTCTAAACTAGATGGTCCACTTGTAGCTGAACTACCAGTTTTACTGCTTTTATGAGATTCAATGCTAGATGGTCCACTATTATCTAAGCTCACTAGAGTTTTGAGAGTTGAATCATCGGCAAAAATTCTCTTATCTTCAACACGATGACTAGTCTTTAATGATTCCAAACTGGAGGCCTTTGAAGTTTTAAACTCATTTCCAAATTTAAAAATATCTTTCTTCACACTCTGTATCGGCTTAGTCTCTAGCGGTTTTACATCTTCCTCATCGATATCGTTATTGGATGGACACACTTTTGTAAGGCTGCTACGGCTTGTTTTTCTAGAACTCTCTCGACTCTTGACAGAGTGGAACGGGCTTCTGTTCTGGTTTCTTGGAAGTGAGCTGGAAGATGGTGAGCCGTATCTAAGACTGGGCGATTGCTCTCTGGACTCTATATAAGAAGTGACGTATGTAGAATCATTTGATAATTGTCTCCTATGTCTACGAGGTAATGTGGCCGATTTTGAAGATCCAGTTTCCGAATTAACGTAACAATATGGCAATGACAACGTTGAATCCTGCAATAAAACAATAGGTATATAAATAAATTTATAATTAAGTCATCTATTATTTTTTAAATACAAATACAAGTACATCAATATAAAACATAATTCAATAATAGTTACCTCATCAGCAGTTGATGTCTGAGTTCCTACATTATGTAAATGTACAGCTTTTGAGTTGAACCATTCAGTGGGTGGAAACTGAGCGCTAAAACTACTAATCTGACATTGTGACCGTTTCGAACGTCTAAAAATTCTAGATAGCAATGACTCTTTCTCTGAAACAAAAATTGGTTAGAAGCAACATAATACCACATGAAAAATCTTACTTGGAGTTGGCGTGTGTGCAGAATCACTACTATTAGGGTACTCCGTGCTACTGCTACTATCGGTATAATGCCTGGCTAATGTTCGCGTGGAAGCAGATCTGCGTAGCCTTCTGCTGGAGCCCCATAATCTAAAGGAGCCTCTTCTATCTGGACTTTTAGGTGAAGGGAAAGAAGCTGATCGACGCTTGTTATTCCTTGCATAGAGAATTTTATCGCTAGTATTACCTAGAAAACAATTTACTCAGTGATAATTGGTTAAGCAATAAAAGTGGTTTGCTATATTTGGTTAATGGGGTACATAATTATTTGACCTTTTGCATGACAGGCTGGTTTCTACTGCCCTTCAGTGAATGAAGGAGAAAGGATGTTTCCTATTTAGTAAGTTATTTTTCTGGTAGTAATAATGTTTTCTTGATTTTTATGGTAGACATAAATTAATCAAACATTATGTAAATGTATTAAAGGTATTTAGTAAATGCTATGAGATGCAGTATGATTTATTTATTTATGTTGCATTTGGAGCTATTAACTGTGATTTGTTTATCATCACTGGAACAGTTCTTTAAAGAAAGTGTTGCATAGAACATAATCTAAGAATTATTTACCTCCACAAATAACATCAGCTAGATTTGTCTGAATACATTGGTGGGTTATATCACCATCTCTTACTGTAGTCATTTCACCATGAACCAAAACTAGCGCTTCATCAGTTGACATAAGCATAGTTTTACTACTTGCGTCCTCATTCCTTCTTCGACCTCTAGAATGGCTCCTCGATCTTCTGCGTCTGTTATACATAGCATATTAACAAGTATAAATAAAACATGTATAAAACACCACTCACTCCGGTGTGACTATGAAGTATCCCCTAGAGCTGTGATACAGTTTCCTTTCAGAGGTGAGCTGAACAAGAGTGTCATAAATAACTCTCTCACTTGGAGGGGAAACGTGTGGAAATGCCATTATTAAAGCTTCCCTGATGGTCGGAATTCCAGCAGGTCTTCCTTGGCTTGACAGCCGAAGAACTACTGCACATACTGCTTCTGTTAATGGTGTCCATTGGGTTTGTGGGACTGCATTAATAATACTGTCCTCGACATCTTCTGCAAATTAAAATATTAAATTTATATAATGCAGTTAGAGGTGCAAGTGTAACATAATGTAAGTCAATTACTATCTATAATATTAATTAAATGCAGTGATATAGTTGCTAAGATATACTTTCTAACACGAATTCGGAAAATTAAAACAGTAAATATTTGAATCAATCTATTAATAATTTTGAACTCTTAGACTGTAGCAAGTCGTAGTATTTTTTTAAAATATTGTATTCATTGGAATAGTTTCATTCTAAAATTTTTAGACGTTTTCTAGTACAGATCATGTGTATGAAAATATCAGCAAAACAACCAACCAATTTGCGGCGAATTAGCGATATTTAGATATAGTTTCATTCTAAAAACTTTAGACGATTTCTGGTACAGATCATGTGTATGAAAATATCAGCAAAACAACCAACCAATTTGCGGCGAATTAGCGATATTTAGATGTACTTTCAGTAACATAGATCCAAACCAATGCAGCTACGATGGATTCAAGGAAATGTTTCATACAGATCAGCTTATGAAATATGTATGTAATCGTAAATTAATGTCATATATACTATTTCTGTTTATTAACGAATTTATTTATGATATTCACGGTGGTCAAAAAGTAAGGAAGCTCTTCCCTTGAGCATTTATTGATGATGAAGGTAAATCTTCTATAGTAGTAAATCCATTATTTGCATAAATTTTGTTGAAGATTCAAGATCGTGGTTCCTCTGATAACGCGGAATTTCAAACTCTCCAACAACTGCCTTGAAATATTATCATAAATTTTATTATTAAGCACTATATCACATACTAACGGGTGTTTGTAAATGATTGTAGAAAAGGCGGCAAAATTTAAATGAAATTTAGGATTTTAATTGCCGTTAAGTTTTTCCATGTCGGTGCTTAGTGTATTTCACCGCAATTTGTCAAAGTTTAATGTCATTTTCGCCAGTAGCGTGCAATCATGGTAAAGTTAATCTAGGTAAGTTATTTCAAGTTAGTTATTTATGAAGGGGAACGGGTCAACAGGGTTTTTTCGTCCAGTGTGGGTCAGTTAAGTTGTTATGTACTGATAATTTTCTCTTTTGTATCTATTTAATTGTCGTTGTTTCGTGGATATTTCATCAGGTATATCATAACAACTTAACTGACCCACACTGGACGAAAAAAAACCCGTTGTCCCGTTTCCCTTCTTGGATACAAAGTAACGTCCGCTGCTTCTTGATTCAATTAGTTACTTATGTTAAAATAAGAAATGTTAATTTTCAGAAACAAACAAGAGTTAGTTTCTTAAAACTATGGTGTTTACACCGCAACATGACGCCTTTATTCTCATGCCGTATTTCCGTAGCGGGCAATTAACTGAAAACGGAACATGGGTGTACTCATCTCAGTCATGCAACATTATGTTACACCAATGAATCCTTAGTGATATTTTTGTTGTGTTACCAACGTGTATGTTTGGTTGCCTAAAATACATTCTACACTCATTTACAAACACACTATATATCACTATATGGCATTTCAGCGAAAATGGTGTTACTTTCTATTGCCTTCGTATGAAGAAAATATGAGTAGATAAGCAGCAAGAGTTCGGCCGCATTTTCACATAAGGATTAACGTAGGGGGTCTAAATTAACTTTTCAGCCATTTTTATTTTCAAGTCGTCGAGTCCGAAGAGCTTTATTTGTACAACGGGCTGCCTATGGGCCAAGTATATATTGGGTGCTTATTCACATATATGTTGGGCTGCCTATGCGTAGTTTTGGCAGCGCACCAATTTTGAATTATGCTGAGTTGGTTGTGTACCGTTTGTAAAGCCGTTTGAGCCGTTTGTAAAGCCGTTTGAGCCGTTTGTAAAGTCGCTTACATAATGTTTGCCGTATTAATTTAATTTTTGCTTTTGAGCAAAAATATTATTCTACGTTTAAGTTGATGATATCGTCCGTATAGAGAGGTAAAGATCATTAACTAACAGTTTTATAATTCTGAGATAATTGTATGCATTCAAATACAAACTGTAGCAGCTGTGCTAACTACTATTGTAAAAAATATACATAAAATTTGTAACGTTCTCTCATCTCTGAGTCACTGGGATAAAAAAAATGAGGTAGGTCAACCTTCTAAGTGGTTGGAGACCAAAAAAGACAATAAGGCGAGTTAATTTCATTTGCCAATGACAATAGAAGTAACCAGACAGAACAAAAGGGTAGGAACATCAAAATCATGGCACAATTTTTATCTATCCGTACTAGAAAAGTGAACCGGAATGGAAACCTGCCCGATGATATTTTAGATAGGATTGTTCCCTCGTAATAAACGCTTTGTTCGCCTAGCGCACTCAATTACTGCACTGAGAGTTCTCAATACATAAAGTATGCACAATTCAGAAATGGAGATGGGCGAAAATCGATTGGATTGGAAAAGGGGGCCCAATTTTAACTCATTGCGATGGAATATTGTAAGATCGCAGTTGCACGAAGCGATAGGTAACACTGATTTATTGCATGCACGCTACAATTTTCTGTCCGGCCGAGTTTTCACGGAGGAAATGTCGAATATGATGACGAAACAATGCTCTCGTCGTGCAAAAACAAACAATTAATAATCGCGCCATTGCATAATGAAGGGCATTCGTAAGATAAACGATCTCTGACAATGCGAGGAGTGAAAGTTTATGAAATATCGCCTCTGGTATCAAACACCGGGATCTGCACGAGGGAAAGATTGCTATTTTTCTTTTCCCTATAGCGCGACCGAACGGTAGATTTTTCACGGAAAACGCAAGCCCAATACCATAAACTGAATTATTGCATGCGAATTGATGCACGATCCTCGTGTACCATGTACCGACAGCGAAGTTAAAAATCCTGCATCTAACGTGTGGAGGAGGATGATGAGAGCTGCAGGTAGTACTGAACTCACTACTGTTTTCGCTACTTTCACGTGTCGTTGTCGGTAATTGTACATACTTTTTTCAGAACTGATACATGAAGAGGTAATCATGGAGCGCTTCCTGGAATCATTTTTGAGTGATCCTTATTTGTAAGGTCGATTGTTCTATGACTTTCATGATATAATTGCCAAATGCCAAATAGTCAGAAGTAATGAGGCGAAATCGTACAATGAGTAATATCAACAGCGCCGTGATATTTTAAATAACCGCAGTGTTGTTCAGGCAATGATTTAGTACATTAATGAGGGCACATGAAATATTAAACCACTCTTATCTTCTTGTACAATGAGGACCCTACTTCAAGAGAACGTTGCCCTGTATAGTTATTACATATTTATTTTTGTCTTTTATTGTGCAACGACTGTGGGATTTGACATTTTCGAATACTTTCAATGTTCGACATTCCTCTCCTTTGATTATGCTCGAGAAATACATTACGCTTCTTTGCTTTGTTTATAGAGTATGATGTAAAATATCATTAACCCAAATTACGTAGGCTATAATACATACTCCTCGTTCAGGTTATTTATATATTGGTATAGATGAAATAATAACATTAAGAGTGTTGTTCTATAATAATACTTTATATATTAATATTATCAATATTAAATTGATAACTTCTATAGCTACTAAGTTAATATTATAAACATTATTTCATTCTGTGTCAAATTCAAATAATTTACGTAAACAGTTTCTGACAAAAAAACATCTTTGTGTGGTAAAGTGTTGCTAACAATTGGCAACAGCCGTTGCTAATCATGTTCAGAAAATGTAATTAGATTTGGAACATTTGCTAAATGATTTTGAAATTAATTTTAATGTTTAGTCTTTGAAACTAAATTTTACATAGGATACACAGGAAAATACATAACGATATTCGTCCGTGAACCCATTACATGATGCTTTGAGTAACTGACATGTATTATTCTAATTCAGAAAAATGATGTCTATACTGGAAGCTTTCCTAGTAAGCTTATTACTCGTAGATATGGAATAGAGAATAATTTTCTCATCAACTATTTGATAGCAATATTACAGAGTTCTTCGAGAGAATTTCAATATTGAAAGTGATTTGAAAACACAAAAAAACATTTTCACGGTGTTAATTATACAGGGTTTTTCCTAAACATGGCCGAAAAATGCAAAGGGTTATTTTAAGAATATTTTGTCCTTCGATAATTTATGAAAGATCGCTTTGTTTCGAACATACGGGGTGATAAGTAGTTTGCACTACTCTAGTGGAAAAAGTAGAATTGAGAAATTGAACGATTGTTGGGTGCAATTCGATAAAAAACACTCCCAGTGTTGAAAGGCTTCGATTGTCAATTAGGAGAAAATTTGATGCATGCATCCTTGTTAGTGGTGGTCATTTTCAACTTTATTGTACAGTATGTCCCCGGATTGAGTTTACAAGAGGGATATTTTTTTAATATTCACTTTTAAGTAAAAATGTTATAGGAATTATAATTCCTGCTTGGTCTGAAACTACCAGTTCAGTTATTAAAACTTTGATTTATTTATACAGGGTGTTGGCAAAATAAAATATTTTAAATCTTATTTTGACACTGATTTATTTACTATTTGCCAAACGAATTTAAAATTACATTTAACAGCATTTAAGAAAAATAAAATCATTCAAACAATTTACCAAATACAGAAAATGATACTGAAAATTTAAAAAGTCGCCTACGAGAGGCATTTACATCAATAACTATTGAAGAAATCTAAAATGGTCTTCAGGAGTTCCATACCAGGCTTGATCTGTGTGAAGAAAGTGGCAGGGGATCGTTTAAATGATGTTATTTTTCATAATTATTTGACATAAAGTGTCAAAATTAGATTTTTTTTTATTTAGCCAACACCTTGTAAAATAAATCAATGTTATAATAACTGAAATGGTAGTTTCATACCAAGCAAAAATTTTAATTCCTATAACAATTTTACTTAAAAGTAAAAATAAAAAAAAAATCTCTCTTGTAAACTCAATCCGGGGACATAGTGTAGATTAAGTATCTTTATGTGTAATAAAGTTAGTTAAATATTAAATATTGAAATGTATGTGGATCCATCTTGAATTATGAGGTAAGGGCAATATGTTTATCAACTCTCAGGTGTAGGGTAATAAATCCTTTCTGTTTTAATGAACTAGTTTCGGCTTGGTGATAACGGCTCAAAAGCCGACTCTCTCCTGAAAACAAAAAAAGGTTTTACTACCCTACAGCTGAGAGTGCATAAATATATTTCCCCTGGTTAAATATTGTTATTGTCAAAAAATTTGATCACCCTGTATCCTTGGTTATTCAGAAATCATCGAAGGACAAAATATTCTTAGAATAACCAATGGAATAACCCCTTGCATTTTTGGTCTAAGTTAAGGAACCACCTTCCACCCAAGGAATATTCGTCTAAATAACTTTAGCGAATGTAAATCGAAAATGAATTCTTCGAAAATAAGTTGTTAATTGATCAATTCTTTGAAACAAAAAAAAAATCTTATTTAACCGTTATACCATTATAATAAATGGCACCCTTAGTTATTGTAGAAACATGTTTTGACCTCATTTTTTTTAATGAAATATGTTTTGAGCTTTATTTCTATAAAAAAACTTTAACAACTTTGAATGCAACAACGAAGAAATAAAATATGGTGATGAAAATAAAATAAAAAAATGAAACGAACTTTCGAAATGTTTCCTTGAAAAACATAATATTACTATATAAGATTACGAGCAACTGATAATAAAGACCTAATTACATGCATGTATTCTCCTGTAGCATTATTATTAAAGCTCTAATAATTATTTTTCTTTAATTGATCATTCAGGTTCGTTTTCAAAAAAGGACTTTTGAAAATTTGATTTTTGAAGAATGCGTTGCCGAAACGAAGTTGGTTTTGGTCATTTTAATAAATACACCAATTGGGATATTTAGTATTCATTGTTATAATCACGTGTTTCAGAATCTAACCTGTATACAGGGTGTCCAAGATAAGGATCAACAACATGGGGATCTCGGAAACCGTAAAAGTTACAAATGCGGTTAAATTAGAAAAAAAGGTGCGCAATTTAGTGGTCAGTAAATGACAATTTTTTGTGGAGAATACCATAAAATTCCGCTTACTTCCGAAGATATTCGACAAAATCCGTAATTTATGTTTTGCTGTAGTTATTTGAAAAGGTATAAAAAACAAAAGGCACATTCTTATTGCCACTTTTTTAGCTCTACAAGACCGCGTTTATAAATTTCCAGTACAAAGTTTCGTTTCGAAGAAATCTTCATCAACTTTATAATTTTATATGGCCCGTAAATAAAGTACAGCCTGTATTAAATAGCATTTGCTATTACGAATTCAACGATACATATCACAGTATAATTGCTCATGTTTTTATTTAGAAAAAAAGCGAAAAAGAAGTAGGCGTTGAAATGAGCGACGAAGACAAACTTTCATTACCTAATTTTATGATTTTAAGATATTTAAATGAACAATTCTCATAATAAAATAGTAAAAAAATAATAAGTGTGGTGCTGAATAACTGTTATGTTTATATGTTTAACGACTATTCGTGCTAAATTGTTTTTAGTTACTATTTTGGTACCTATTCTGGGTTAAAATGAAGTAATAATTTTTGTCTTCGTCGCCATTAAATGAACAGAACAATTCTCATATCACAGTAAACGAATAATAAGTGTAGTCCTAAATAGTAACAATGTTTAACAACTATTCTAGGCAAATTATTTTTAGTTACTATTTTGTTACCTACTTTGGGTTAAAATTAGATAATAGTTTTTTGTTCGTCGACATCATTTCAACGCCTACTACAAGAAACTGTTCGAAATGTATTAACAAGCCTTTTTCTGAATAAAAACATTAGAAACCACAATACTGTGATATAATTAGTTGAATTCGAAATAGGAAATGCTATCTAATACTGGCTGTATATTTTTTACAGGCCATATAAAAAAATAAAGTTGATGATGGTTTCTTCAAAACGAAACGTTGTACTGAAAATTTGTAAACACTGTCTTGTAAGTGTCTAGTAAGAGCTAAAAATGTGGCAATGAGAAAGAGCCTTTGGTTTTCTTGTACCTTTTCAAATAACTTCAGAAAAAAATAAAAACGAAATCACAAGATTTCTGATTTTATCGAATAACTTCGGAAGTAAGCGAAAATTTCTGGTTTTCTCAAAAGAATATTACTGACCACAAAATTCCACAACTTGATTGTAATTTAACCGCCTTTGTAACTTTTACGGTTTCCGTGATCCCCATGCTGTTGATCGTTATCTTGGACACCCTGTATAAGATTACGAGCAACTGATATTAAGTACCTAATCACATATATGTATTCTCCTGTAGCATTATACTTGAAGCTGTAATAATTATTTTTCTTTAATTGATCATTCAAATACGTTTTCAAAAAATTTACTTTTTAAAATTTGTTTTTTGAAGAATACGTTGTCGAAGAACTCCTGGATTGCCGAAACGAAATAGGTTTTGGTCATTTTAATAAATAAACCATTTGGGATCTTCAGTATTCATTGCTATAATCACGTGTTTCAGAAGCTAACCTATATGTAGAAAATATGTAGAAAATGTTTTTTTTTCTGTGCCATAAATAAATTTCATTTAATTTACTTTCCTAATTTATTTATCCGAGCCTTATTTATTGATCAGTTTATTTATGCTTGATTAAATCAAATCATTCAATTTTTTTTTTTTTTTATATAAAAATATATATTTGATTTTACCGGAATTACACGTTTCAGGTAACACATTAATGTGTCTGTTTGTGAATGTGAGCATTTTGTTTGCACGAATGCTCAAAACCGTGAAGATATTTTGGGCTAAATTTACCATTTAACAGCTTCACAACGTGCTGAAGTACACGTGTTTTGCATTTTTGTTTTAGTTTTTATGAAAACAGGAATGAAAAATACTTAGAAAATTACAAATTAAGTGATATACAAAGAAATCTAGATTAAGAGTTTAAAAACATATAACCGGAAGTGGATTCAAAGGAAGTTCAAAATATTATAGCTTTTCGTGATATTTTCCATAACTGGTATATTCCGATACCTTCTGGTACTTATCAATATCAATATTAATTTGGTACTACCGTCCGACCGATCTTCTCCATTTTTTTCAAAATTATTTCCTTAAACCACAATCTCAATAAAATTTCAATTCGAAAATTAACATCTTTTTCAGAAATATTCGTAGGAAGAAGCGAAAAACTTCCAATTATTGACCAAAGTATGATTAATTATGAAAAAACATAAACATTCTAACAGTTCTGCAAGTAGTTTCGGTCATCCATGTCATCAATGTACTTCCCATTGTGGCGCTAAATAAATGTATGCATTGTTGTTGCATTAGTAGGTTTTCTCATACAAATGGAAATGTCAGACCAAATAGCGGTAGTAAAAGCGATCTATAGTTGAGACCCACAATAAGTATCTACCTTGTAGGCCACATTTTATGACGGTTTTAAACTTTTATAGTTTTATCTTACTACCGATTGTAAACGTGGTAGATTCATTATGACGCCTTTTTATAATATCAAATCGAATAACTATTTCCTATCTAATGGCACATTCAACTTTCAATGACAATAAGACAAAAACCATTTTGAATGGTTCAGGAATCTATTTTTTCAATCAAATAACATCAATGTGTTACCCATGTATGCTTATAAATATATTTATGTATCACTTTAGTATAATTGAGTGATAACTCCTAAGATACGAGATATGTAAGCATGCTCATAACAACCGGGCGTAATAAGAGGGCGTAATGAATTCATTACGCTTCGGTTGTTATGTACATATTTACATGTAAATTCACTTCAGGGCGCAATTACGCCCTCTTATTACGCCCCGGTAGTTATGGACATGTTTACATGTAAATACACTCCAGGGCATAATGAATTCATTACGCCCTGGAGTGGACTTTCCAGACTAAGAAAAGAAAAAAAACGATATAGAACGATATCCATCGTTCTCCGTTCACTGGGCGTAATTATCCTACTAACGCCCTTAGTGCATAAATACCTATTTAGAATTTGTATTGACCTGTCAGCAAATGCTAATTTAGTAAAGTATATTAGTAAGAATATTATCTTAAATAAAAAGCATTCGTTTTAACATTTTCTGAACACTATTTAAACAGTGATCATTCGCATTTCGAACTCACCTACGCTGTGTGCCTCTATATTAAATAATCACATTTTCATCGAAACAGACACGACGAAGTTTTATAATCATACCAGTAAAGCGAAAAGTCACAATAATGAAATTTTTTATTTAATTGATTTGTTTATTTATTATTATCACTAAAAAAATATGCAACCAGCTATGAAAAATTCAATTTTATTAATAGTATATTTCTCTATGAAAAAGTAAAGAGTATTGTATTGTAATAAATCGCTTTCATTAATAGTCTCTCGTCTGATTTGATCGTCGATCGATTTTCGCCATTTCATAATAAGCACACCGTGCCAAGCATCAAGTAATCTAATTATTATGTGTCTCACACTTTCTCCCCTGCGCGAAACCCCTGCAGTTTTGTGAAGGGAGAAAATATATTTGGCGAGACTATCAAGTTGTGCATTACCCTACCAACAAAAGAATGCGGTGTTGTAAGTATTCCAATAATAAAGAAAATAATAATATTGTAATATTTTATATTGCACTTAGTAGTAACTAATAACAATTAATGCTATAATGCACACAGGATTATTTTATCTGTATAAGTGATTTAATACCAACAGAACACAATAAATAGGACGATAAGTTCTTATGAGAAGAGTTGTTCTTACTTTTGATTATCCTCAGGCATTAAATTAAGTGAGAGTTTACATTAAATAATGTCACTCATTTCCATTGAAGCAGGCATGGCGAAATTTTATAATTATGTAATTAAAGGGAAAAAATCAATGTCATTAAAACGTAAAATCAAATTTAATTAATTAATTGATTACCATTTTAGGAAACGCCTTAATCATAGATCCACCAATGTGAAAGTATACTAAAACAACTGCATTTTGCGATCATTAGAATCCAACAGTATATTTCGAAACGCCAATTTAGACAAAAAAATAACACATACATATATATTGATAGACATAGAAATGCTTACAATTTGTTGTTTATACCTATTCTCTAGCCTTCTCTATCTTGCCGTTGTCCTGATTGCAGGTTGCGTCCACTTATTGCATTAATTGCAAAAAAATGATACAAAAACAAAACTTTTGACAAGAAATTAATGATAATAATCAATTTACAATTTCCAACGTAAAATTAATGAATAATTAATACATACATGAAAATGGGAACCACATAGTGAGTTATCAATCAGTGTGAACAAAACAATATGGTTCTAAATTGACATGCTAATAATAGTAATTGAATTGTTACTTACCGACCTACCAACAAAAATAAGTATGATAAATTAATGCCTTTATACAAATTGCGAGAGATTTCACAATAATTTTCTTACGCATTGCATTTGTTCCGAGCGGTTGATAAATGAATTCACTTGGTGAAATTTCAGTGAAGTTGGAGAATGATTTAAACACTGGTTACACGTTGAATATGTACGGGCAAATTAATAATGGTGCAGTTGCTTAATTTGTTTGATTAATTAATATACTGGCGGTGCAATTATTTCTCCACCATTAATTATAAATTGTAAAGAGAAAATTGTGAATATATGAGCATTTGTAATGTAATTAATTAAACTGGACTTCATTACACAGCAAATTAATAAAGGTTACAAGAATAATGGATTATACAAAAATGATTATAGGTAGGAATATAAAGATATTGAATATAGATGTATATATATAGATATAGATCACCTACACTAATTGGTAGAAGGTGTAATGATAAATATATATATATATATATATATAATATAGATGTCTAATATTCTTTTAAATTAAATGTCGTCGTCAGTTATGCAAAGAACCGAGTTTCCCACTTTTTGCGAGGTCATAAATTATAGAATAAGTCATAATGAACAATAAAATAACTATTACGTATACGTCATATTTTTACATTCACAATTTCTTGAGTTGTAAATTAATTCACTTTTTTGTAGAAAATTGTTCTGTGTATTGGACCGTCACACAAATAATATCATATCGATCTAACCTGTCGTAACCTGAAAAATGGCGTAAAAATATCATCAGCAAAAGTCATAGAAGAAGTACCAGAGATTCGAAGATTTTTACTGATATTTATTGCTGATGGCAATTCTACTGTCAGTGTAGTTGATGACATCGCATTGTTATTGTTGAAAATGCCAGCAATATCAAAAATATCATCTCCAAAAATAATAGCATAACAATTACATCAACATTTCAATATATTTTATGATATTTGCTGCTGATGCCAATTCTGCTATCATAATTGCTGATGTTTTTGTTGTAGATCAATTTAACCCAACCTAACGTAAGCTTCAAAAATTTCGCAGAAATATCATCAGCAAAAATTGTAAAAGAAATCCCATCAAAATTTCAAGGATTTCACTGATGTTTATTGCTGATGAAATTCTACTGTCAGTGTGGTGGATGACATCGCCATTGTTACTGTTGCTGGTGCCAGACGTATATCCTAGGCGGTCGCAACCTCAAAAATGGTATAAAAATCTCAGTAATAATAATAGCAAAAATAACATGAATATGACCATATTTATTGATGCTGATAATTTTGTTATCATTGTAGCTGATGACATTGCTACTGTCATTATTTCAGATGCAACGGATCTAACCGAACCTAACGTAACCTCAAAAATTGAGCCGAAAAATCATAATATAATTAATATTTCATCTGTAGATATTGTATATATTTGTATATATCTATTAAATAAAATAAAAAATCCTCGAAAAAAAAAATCTGCAATAATATCAGCAACAATTCCATCAACATTTAATTTTTTTATCAGCTAATGCAGCTGATGCCATTCTGCTATCAGCATGGCTTATGTTACTATTGTAGATAAATTTAATCTAATCTAACGTGAACTTAAAAAATGGCCTAATATCAACAAAAATTATACAAGAAATCCCATCAAGACTCGAAGATTTTTTTTATGAACACTGGAGGCTTTTACTTCGTGATACAATATGTATAAATAAATAATGCCATTTTTACTTTTGTAGGTATCACAGTTTATTATTTATACAGTCACCGTATAAAAATAAACTGTGATACTTACAAAGAAAAATTCCAAGATTTTTACTGTTATTTATAGCGAATGACAATTCTGCGGCAGGCAATTTTTAGTTTTTTAGGGATCACAGTTTATTAATTATATAGTCGCTGTATTAAAATATACTGTGATACCGACAATGTAAAAATTCCAAGATTTTTACTGATATTTATTGCGGATGGCCATTCTAAGGCCATTGTTACATCGCTATTGTTATTGTTGTAAATGCCAGCAATGTAACCTAGGCTGACGCAACCTCAATAATGGCATACAAATATCATCAGCAATAATAATAGCAAAAATAACTTGAATATTCCAAGATTTTTACTGATATTTATTGCTGCTGCCAATTCTGCTGTCATCATGGCTTATGTCATTGTTGTAGATCAATTTATGCTAACCTAACATAACCGCAAAAATGGCATAGAAATATCATAAAACAAAAATATCGAAGAATTGTCAACAAGATTCCTAAAGTTTTGGTGATATTTATTACTAATCGCAATCCGAATACCAGTGTGGCTGATGGCATCGCTATTGTTATTATTGCAGATTCCGGCACTCTAACCTCAGCTGGCGCAATCTCAAAAATAGCATAAAAATATCATCGACATTAATAATACCAAACATACCATGAATATTCCAAGATTTTGACTGATATGTATTGCTGCTGCCAATTGTTTTATCATTGTAACTGATGACATCGCTACAGTTTTTGCTGCAGATTCCACGAATCTAGAATAACCTAACCTAGCGTAACTTCAAAAATTAGGTCAAAAAATCACCTGCAATAGTAATAACAACAATGCCATCAATATTTCAAGTTTTTTTTTAATGATATTCGCTGCTGATGCCAATTATGCTATCATCATTAATTTCGATCAATTGATGATCAATTCACCCTAACATCAAAGTAACCTTAAAAATGGCGTAGAAATATCACTATCAATAATTATAGAAGAAATACCGCAAAAGCCATATTTATTTTCCTATTACCAAGATTTTGACTGATACTTATTGCTGATGGAAATTCTATTAGCAATGTGGCTGATGACATCGCTATTATCATTGTTGCAGATGCCATCAATGCAACCTAGTCTAATGCAACGTTAAAAATGGTATACAGTACTATATTGCTTTTGAATTTTTTTTTTTGTGAAAATGTGTTCCGTATTTTATTTTCTAGTAATTTTAAATTAAGAATATATACAAATTAAATTCATATGCCTCTGAAGATGGTTTTTTATAAACTGAAACTAGTTAGGCCATAAAACCAAATAATAAAATTAATAAAATTAAATACCACGAAGTACTTATTAAAACAACCTTAATTTTTTGCTGATATTTACTGCTGATGGCAATTCTGCTTCTATCATTGTAGCTTATGTCATGGTTTTAGATGTCATAAATCTAAGCTAACCTAGCCTAACTTCTAAAATGGCATAGAAAATATATTATGGGAATAGGAATTTTAGTTTTACAAAATTTAGGCATAATTTTAATTGTTGATTCATTTATTAGGAATCACTACGTCATCACTTAATTTATTTTTATATAAACAATAATAATAATAATAAGAGTTTACAAAGGAATGTAAAAGAATCTATTTATATAAACAATGATAATAATAATAACAGTTTACAAAGGAATGTAAAAGAATATCTGAATGAAGAAATCAGAAGAAATATTAAACAATAGAAAAGAATTGACATAAAATTAAAGAAAAACACGAAATGAGTTAAAGATATCTAAACAAAATAAATAATAACAGAGGTACACAAATAGTTGATAATTATCAAAAAACAACTTGTTTAAAGATGGAATATTTGAGAAAGTCATTCCATTAAAACAAAACGAATTGTCGTTTTGAAGTGTACCTGTAAATAATTGAACGTAATTGAACTAGTAATAGTAAAATATCAACACATACGAATTATTGCAATGATAGAGCCATGCTTCTAGTACAATAAGCAAAAGCAAAGGTTTAAGTTTCTATTTCATCCATAAGAGAAATTATGGTTTTATTTGAAATCGTCTGTTGAAAGCTAAAATTTCAGAAAAAAAATTTTCCTTAAAAACTACTACAAAGATCAAATTAAATCAAATCAAATCAATATTTATTCATGAATAATGGAATAAGGGCAATATACAAATAGTATTACTACAAGCTAAGTATCTGCACATTCATTAAAATGTAGGTTCTCAAAAATATTTGGGGACGAACTGTCCCCTACAACAGAATGATTATAATTTTGACATAAGGTATACAATATGACATAAAATGATATAAGGGAGTTTACAACACCCTTATGTCATATAATTCCTTTTTGGTATTAAGATAATTTAATTTTAAACAGATTTAATTCGTTTATGTCTTGTAGTTCGCGAGGTAGGAAATTGTAGAATTTCAGCCCATTATATGTTGGAGATTTTTCCGAGACAGTTAGCCTATGTACAGGATAGGCATAGCTGCGATTACTAAGCTATTGCACTTGTCACATTTACATATGAAACTTCACACTGACGGACCAATGAAATAACAAAAAAATTAAATTGTTGGCCAATTAGAATCCACTTATAGTGATAATTGCTGTCGAACACTTATTACTTTCGAGGAGGTAAAGATTAGGTTTCAAGAGGTTTCTCATATCGTATGCCCAATCGGTGAAAATCAATGCAATTTGGTACATACTCGTAGTTTCAATTAGTACATACTTTTTTTCATCGCAATTTTTTTCAAATTGTCTCCAAATATATTCTTGTGACTTTTTAGTAATTTCTGCCATGGAGCCAACAATTTCTTGCTTTATATTTGTAAGAGATTTGATGGCAAACAGGTTGGAAGACATTTTTATAATACTTATTAAATATTTGTCAATGTCAATACGACACGTGCAATAGTCATGCAAAATATGTTTCGTGCATAGTTCCTTGCTTAGATAATACCCGCTATAGTGACGTATTCGAGCTTGTTGCCGTTAAAATGTGTACTCGTGCTTTGCATTCGTGCACATTTTCACAGCAACAAGCTCTCGTGCCACTATAGCGAGTATTATCGGCAAGTCGCTATGCACTTACCATATTACTATTGATAGGTGCTCTATAGGCTTAATAAAATGTTTTCAGTATTGAACGAGCAATCTGAATTTGTAAAAATATAAACGGTGTTCTGTTTAAATTAACAAAGTTGATGGCCACTTCCTGTAGAAGCGGAAGTGATAGAAACATGCACGTATTTTATTTTGGGAGATGACGAACCATGTTTGTGTGAATGTTTTTAAATGTTTATTTCATCAGGAACCTCGTAAACATGGCCCAACGGTTTGCGTGAGACACCCTGTATCATTTTTAAAGCTACAAAGGAGTAAAAGGTGGCACTGAAAATGCAACAATTAAATATATTACTCCACTAATACACAAAATAAACGCCGGCTTAAGGTAAAACCAATATAGTAAAATACATTAAATTAGCTGTGTACTTATCATTAAATACTATTTCTGCATATACATTTAGTCCTACCAACAGAAAAACAGGAATAAGTACGATTTTACTTTAATTCCAGTAATGGAAATATTTGAATAATAAGGTAATGATAAGGATTAATATTTATAAGCATTATATTTCCACTTAAAGTTTTAAAAATGTATGGTGTATTACATTTAAATTAAATTGTATTGCATATTTGTCATTTTCAGGTGTCCTCAAAATTCAGTTGAGCATTTTAAATAAAAAAAAAAACTTTTCACACGATTACAAAAACTATACATAACACCTCAGGTTTACAAAAGTAATGATTAAGGCAAAAAGAGCGTATTTCAATCAATCATTAAGTGAAGAAATTTCAATGTAAATCATTATTTTCGAATGATTAATCGTATTTTGAATTATAAATAACAATGCAGAGCTTAAAAGTCAGACATAAACATTTATATAATACCATGTTTCGCCTCGCAAAATATACAAAGAACACACCATGCCGAGGACCGCACGAGTTCTCATTCCTCAGACTGTAATTGATTTCTTCTCCATACTTGGACGTAATTGTGACGAGTGACTGACTGACCGAGGCGAGTGTGTTGGCAACAGGCCCTATTAATTTTAATTCAATCACGGTTTTCGTACGATTGCTGAAATGGTACATGCGTCGATTGATTGTTCGCAGCAGACAATACGGTACAGAAGAGAGCGCCTTTGCGTCCGGTATTCCAGGCCCGCTTCACCTACATACCCGATGGTTTTCTCACGATATTTTGTAATCCTTATTAGGAGATACGCCCGGAGATCGAGAAAGACAGAGGTACAAAGGGAAATTGCATGACGATTCTAGTAATTTTCATTTACCTCATTGAATAACGTTCGTGCGATTTCTCATTGTAGATATGTCTGTTATAATGACTCTGCCATATGTCTGCACTAAGTATTTTTTGTCTAGTTTATAAAATTATCGCCGGAATGACATCTAATTCAAAAGTAGTGCTTCCTTAAAAATGTATGTTTTCCTACTTATTAATAAAAACAATAGATCAAGTAATATGTACAGTGTTTCAAAATATCTTAAAATTCTTAGAAGGTAGTAAATAAGTTAGTAACTAATGAGATAATTTGTATTGCTTCAACAATGGACTGAACAACTGAAGACCGGATTCGGCCCAGTGCACTGCAGAGTGGTCCGTGTGTTCAGTGCTGTCCAGAGAAGATGATTATAGTATTAAATTAGTAACTACTCAAATAGATAAATGCATTATGAATAACGCTAATGTGGAAGTGCCTGTCAAATTATAAATAATTACACATTAACATGCTAATCAATCGCCAATACAAAGAAAGTTCATACTTTCTCTCATTTTTTAATTACCGTGAACATGTAACAAAACACCAACCAATTTTATTGTATGCGTGGGAGATACTTGTGAGGTTTTGCCTACATTGTAAATTATAAAATAGGTGAAGACAGAAGTTCGTGTGTACATTGTACACATGCTATAACGTTTCACGAATTGTTGCGGTATTTCTTTCTTAGGGACAGTTTATTCTTTAGTATATAATATATAAACTTGACTATATACCTCATAACTAAATGGACCAATTACAATATTGAATTTTCCTTAGTTACTTCGTATTACAGCGCTTATTACTAATTACCTGGTTGTCATGGGGCGTGTTTCGAATATATCGTTAGTTTGCGTATATCGATGAGGTGTTAATAAAAATCAAGTTGCCGTAAATCATAATATTTATACACAAAAGTCAAAATGACATAATATTTCTTGCATTCAGTCAGGGCTCCGACAGGCTTATGGGGGAAAAGGAGACGAGTTATAGTGAGGTAGAGCATTATCAGAGGCGCTGATGTTCACATTTCAAATTTGCCGCGTTCTTCCTACCAAGTTGCCATAGCGCGCATTTATTATTTCCATTGTTTATAAATAACGCCCTGTCGTATAATTTATTTGTTTGCATTTTTGTGTAAATAATATATAACTATTGTGTCTTCCTACATTAGTATTCACTACTGCGTTGTGAAAATGTAATCTCGTCTTTGTTAAGATTCCCAGTGAAAAGTTTAAACTCTAAAACTATAGGTAAGTACAATGAGCATTTAAATGCATTGTTACTGTTGTCGTGTATTATATATAGATGCCACGAACCAGATTCCTGTGCGATATGCCTGGGTGTAGAAGGAATAATTCTAAGGACCTTTATGCCAGACTACATACTATTCCGAAAGAAGGGGAACGTCAGAAGCTATGGATAAATTTGCTCGGCTTACGTCAATTAATGGAGAAAAGTACATCCACAATACATAATTATCATATGTGAGATGCTCATTTTGAAACTTCGCAGTACTGCACACCCAAGCGTCTAAAATTTAACCGAAATGCAATTCCGTCAATATTTCTAAATTCAATTTCAAACGATAATAACAATAATGAAGGCTTGATTGCACAATCCATTGCAGTGCTTGAATCAACAACACAATCGCAAGTGAAGCAGCCTTCGTCATCTGACAATGTTGGCAATGAACAATGTAAGTTTGCATATATCGATTTTGTAACTACACTTTTGTATTTGACAATGTAATTCAATTTTAAGCTCTGAAGATGCACCAACTGAGATGCGAAATGTTAGCACGAATATAGCAATAATTTGGACCTTGAGCAATTTTTAACATGCATGCTCCCTACGTGAACAACCTGATTTGTATTTGGACTTCTCTCCCGTTAAACCTTTACTTTTATACATAATTGTATTTATCATACTTTTGTTATTGTGTATTTAAATGCATAATATATATTGTAAAATAAGGCGTATTTGATTTACATAATAAATATTGCAAATAAAATTAAATTTAAATATGGGCGGCAATTTTTCTGTCGTTTAGTTAGGTAGATGAAATTCAGATGGCGCTACAAACTCGTCTACTCAATTTAACATAGAGATGTCGCTTCTTTAGGTATATATTCTTTGCATTCAGTATACTCTGATTTTTTTAAACTGGCGTGCACGTCATCACACAGCTGTGTGATGAGGTTTTTTCGTACCAACGTGATTGTTTTCGAGAATATGCATAACAATAGTTTAAGAATCGAAATTAATCTGAGGATCATTTGTTACATAACACTGATCACCGGTGGTTATAAATAGGTAATCGGTGTATTAACCGCGGACACAATTTTCGCCTACGAATCATGTAATAAATCGGTTATATTGGCAGCCGTGATATTTTTTCGGCGACGATGCCACATCTTTTTCACTAACCATGCTCATACATGTGTGTATAACCAAACTTCTTTGGCGTTTAACTTGTTACATTTGTTCAATTAATACAATGCTTATTTTGCCATTGTAGATGTTAATCCATAACCACAAGATTCATATCTGTACGAAAAACGGCAGAGCAGTCGACGAATTTGATACGAACCGTGCACTGTCGCACAAGATTGCACGGGCGGAACAGCTGATTGCAGCCATTTTTAAATACCCAGGACAGCTGACAACCTTGTAAAATTGTGCCATCATTATTATGATTATTATTTTGATGACGTGCACGCCAGTTTAGAAAAATCAGAGTATATATAATAGGAGGTCAATATGAATCGATTTGGATCGGATGAGATTCATAAAATCGAAGAATCCGTCGCATCCACAAAACCCATTAATACAGTGCGAACAGAATGTTATGTTATAAGACAATTTGATCTCTTCTATTCAGAAATAAATTATGATATAAAAGAAGAAAAGTCGGATGAAGAATTATGTAAAATTTTGGAAGACTGGGCTTGCAACATGCGAAAAGTTAATGGTGAAGATTTTAAAGAAGGAGTATTGAAAACACTCTGGAATCTCACAGCTAAGCATATTCAACTTACTTATTATAATAAATTCAAAAGAGTTATAGATCCTTTTAAAAGCATTATATTTCAAAAAGCAAGAGATGCTCGCAATTCAAAGAGAAAAATTCTACAACGCAATTTGGAAAAATAAAACGCAGTTCGTCGGCTTTAACCCATGAAGAACAAACAAGAATTATAAATTCTTTTAATGGAAATACACCCGATGGTCTACAGCGAAAGTTTTGCCATATTCCGTCTGTTGAACTTGCGTGGAGAATAGGAGAAGCAAGTGCTTGCTTGACAGAATATTTCAAAGAAGAAATAAACAATTACGGATTGCCAGCAGGTCGGATGGAATACAACACAATTTTCTCCAAAACAGCACAAGGAGGTGATAAGAAAATTGCAGATAGTAAATGGATTACCTCAAATTAAAACAATATAGACATGTGCTCCGTTCGACTTCTAAAGAAAATGTTTTCTAAACGGACACCTAACATTAAAAGTAATCGCCTGTTTCTTACAGTAAATAAAGATTGGGAAAAACATGAAAATAGCTATTGGTATAAAAACATGCCCTTAGGATACAATCAGATTAGTAAATGGACAAAAAGTGCTGCTAAAAGCACCGGAATAAATACCAAACTTGTAAAAATAACAAATCATTCTAACAGATCGTCTACAGTTAGTCAGTTATCAAGTAGGTATTAACGCTGAAGAAATTATAAAAATAACAGGACACAGCAATACTGCTTCAATTCAACCTTATTTGAATCTAAGTGAAAATCATCATAAAAATCTTCTTTCAAATTTAAGAAGGGAATTAATGGAATCGGAAATTGAAAATTCTTCTATCAATAATTCTTCGTCAGTTTCTCTTGATTCATCTAATAATAATAATAATTCCAGTGGCTCAGTAATTTATAATATTTGTACTTTTAATATTACATACCATAAATAAATCAAGTTCTTATAAGTCATAATTGTGAATTTAATTTAATTTAGGTGTTAATAAAAATCAACTTGCCATGAATCATAATGTGTATACACGAAAGTCAAATTGCCAAAATATTTCTTGCATTTACATTTATTATACGGTATTTAGTCCTCCGAATAAAACTAGAGCATCAAAAATAATCTGAATATAGCGACTACTGCTCAATGTGTTCCTTAAAATACTCGTCCTACGGACTCGGCGTATTTCTCAGAACACATTTCGCATACGTCAGCTATATTCGATTATTTTTGCCCCCTTGTTATATTACTTCTGATTATTTGTGTGAGTGAGAAAAATAATTGTTATATGTGATTATTATTATATTTTTGTTATTATTACATTGTTATATAATGTTATATTTATAATTAAAATGAAAACATCAAATCCCATTCAAGTAAATAAATAAACCTGTATATAGGTACTTCAGTTTAAATGAAAATTATTGAATAAATAAATAAATTAAGAAATAAGATGTAATCCATATTTTTTATGGGCCCACATTCTAAGATTCTCTGTAGCACAGTTGTGTGACTTAAATTCCATGACTAAATGCTATTTTATTTTCGAAGGGCATTGCAGTTCCCATCTGCAATTTAGCAAATTAAGCATGCACTTTAGTATACCAGACTAGATTACTCCATGGCGCTGGTAACTAATTATAGCAGCAGAAATAGGTCATTATAAGATAACCAGTCCACAATTAATTTACTATTTTTATGAAGGTTTAATTAATCTGGTCAAGTATAATTACGATAAAATGATCTTATATCTAACCACACATTTATTTAAACAATATAATTTAATTTCGTTTAAAACCTTCTGTAAAATATTAGATAAATAACTTTTCATATCTTTAAATTTGAAAAATAAAAATAAATCGCCGTTGTTGTTCATATTTGTATAACTATCATTGAATTATTTTGAAATTTTGTTTCCCTAGCATGTATCAGTTTCAGGTTATAATACCTATCATTTCTATTGGTTTTGGTTATGGTAAGTATGGTTAGATTAGATTAGAAGCAGATTTTTATGTAACACATTATATGACGAATCGCAGAATATATAGAGTATTAGGGAAGTCGGCCGAAAAATATCTAGGGGTGAATCAGGGTGCAAAATAAAGTCGAGTATTTTATTCACGAGTTGATAAACCAATAAGTATACGCGATTTACCTTAGTTACAACGTATTGCAACGGTTATTTGAATAACCAAGATGACTAGCGACTATACGAACCTTTGGATAATCTATTATACAAAGGTGCGTATAATAGCATTATTAAAATTTTCGTTAAAATCATCATTAATATCCTTGAAAAAACCCGAGGAAAAAAATAATAATCGGACAAATTTATATAATAATTGTACATTCAATAATAATAATTACCAAATTTATAAATTTAAAGTGTACTTTGTTGTAATTAATTAATTTTGTTAATGAAATAATCTACTATATACAACTCGATAATACTCGAATCGATCGAATCGAAAATACTCGAATCTCGACGAATTGCCTGTTAAAACACCAATCGACGCTTTCAAGCAATACGTCTCATATAATCGATTATTTTCGATGGTCTAGTTGTACAATTTGCGATTATTTCATTCGCGAATTGATAAACCAATAAGAATGCGCGATTTTCTTTAGTTATAACGTATTACAACGGTTATTTGAGTAACCGAGAGGACTAGCGATTATAGGAACCTTTGTATTATCAATTATACAAAAGTTCGTATAATGGCATCTTTAAAATCTTCCTCATCCTTGAAAAAAAAACATGGAAAAATTTAATAATCGGTCAAATGAATACCGGAGTACATTTCAAAACTAGCCAGTCAATAATTTTTGAATTCAAGTTAACTTGATTAAAAAGAAAACACGTTGATTGATATTTCGAGGGGAAAGTTTAAAAACAACGTCAAATAAATGTAAGTGTCACCCCCTCCTCCCTAGCCTAATTTGAAATTTCAAATGGCACCCCCACCTTGCGATATCTCATTTTAAAGTTTAGAAAAACCTAATCAAGAGACGTGATCAAAAAAATTATGTCGATTCATTATGGAAAAAAATAAGTTAAATTAGAAAACAACTTATATTGAACGAATTTAAGTTCCTTTCAGAAACAAAAAAAAAAACAAGTCGAAGCAGTTTTCGAGACAGGTGTTAAAAACTATGGTAATTGAATTTGAAATGCTACCCCCCTTATGTCAATTACTGAAATTACTGAAATAAATATTCTTTATGAACTTTACTTTCACAGGCGTTTATAACCACCTCCTTCAAGACTGTTAGAGGGCTTATGATATACAACTTTTTTGTGGAATACTATTGAGATTCAACATTTAAAAGAAACTGAAATATGCTTGATGAAATTCATTGTTATTGTAAATTGTTGCAAATATGCCAACAAACAGGTTTTGGATAACAAATGTGTGATAATTTATCATATGTGTGATAAATTATCAAATGGAAAATGTCAGGATATATTCGCCAACATTATATTGTGAGTGGAAGCAGTAGAAACAAATCTGTGTGCAACAAAAGAAATAATATTGGCGTATTTGTCTGAAACAGAAAATATAATTACAACGCCTAGTTTGTGGTAGTATTATTATATGATATTGTAATTTTTATTATCACTCTACTTTTCACCATGTGTCAAAATCTTCTAAAGTATTTGATCGAAAACGCTTATTAATAGAAAAACAGAAACCTTTAAAATATTCTGTTTTAATGGCTCGATCGAAATAATGTTTGGTCAATATTTATATTATTTATTATGAAGTACAGGAAGAATGATAATTATAAGTTATCCGAACTTTTCAATTATTGATGCCTTGGATCATTTGCTAAATCTGAAGTGAAAGCTAATACTTCTAAGTCTAAGACAGTTTGTAATGTATCTCGTGGAAAAGTAGCTTTTTTCGTATTTCACATGTTAATATTTTTTTTATTACTGACTGACCGTGCTAATCAATTATAAACGATGCACAAAATGTAATATATGGTGGAGGCGCCGGGATATAAAGTTATATACATGCATATACCTATAAATGTATACATGCATGTATGAATGTATACATTGATAATCCAATTTCATATGCATATATACATTCATACATGCATGTATCAATGTATACATGCATTTATTAATATATACATGCATGTATCAATGTATACATGTATGTATCAATGTATACATGCATGTGTGAATATATACATGCATGTGGAATGAATACATGCATGTATACGTGCGTATGAAATTGGAAACGGACATTGAATGAATTGAATGAAATGAATGTTTTAGAGTACGTGGCGAATTTGTTGCAAATAACAAATAATTATTTTTGTAAGTTCAATTAAGATAAAGTAAGTAATTACAAAATTGATGGCCCAAAAATGTTACAATATTATGAAAAGCTTATCTGGGCGGCTCGGTGCATAAAGTTTATGATAGTGATATATGCCTCTAAATTGAGGACTTGACATATTAGTGCCTTTAAAGTCAAACCTATTAACTACCATGAAAGCATAGACAACGTGCACTATAAAGCACAAGTAAAAATGTTATAAATTAAAACCTGTTCAGTCTTTGTTCATGCATTATCATTAAATGTGATATATAGAAATAAATTACTCCTTTAAAGAATCGATACAGGGAAATTATTAGAGAAGGTAAGACTAATTATGTTTTGTTTTTAGTACTTGCTTATAAAAATATACAGGGTGAGTTTTTTTCTCATTTTAAGCAATGGGATCTCGAAAACCATAAAACATAGAGATTCGGTTAAATGAGGAAATAGTTGTCATTTTAAAAGCTTATGCAAGATATGCTTTTGTTTTTTGAAAAAAAGACCATCGTTTTTGAGTTATACAAGATATGCTTGTGTTTTTTGAAAAAAAACATAGTTTTTGAGTTATAGTACAAACTTTTTTAAATGGCAGTCATATTTGGCTTGATATTTTTAAAAAGGACATTTTTCTCTTTATAATATAACGATACAAGGGTTGCTTTACTTACTTTCATAAATAAATGAGATGCAGGAATAGAATTTAGTATAATTAGAATTGAAAAAATAATAGAATTCTCGTATTAAGAGGAAAACAAGTTTTCCACGGCAAGGTCTGTTTTTGCTATCTCAATAATACAAATAGTCATGTATCGTGTTTATTTGTCAAAGTAAGTAATAATTTTCCGAAAGTTAATTTTCGAGCCATTATTTATGAAAGTAAGTACAGCAAACCTTATACCGCTATGAAGAGAAAAAAATGTCCTTTTTAAAAATGTCTAAACAAACTATGGCCGCCATTAAAAAAAGGTTTGTATTATAACTGAAAAGCTGTGGTCTATTTAAAAAAAAAAAACAAAAGCATATCTTGCATAAGCTCTTAAAACGACAACTATTTCCTGTTTTAACCGAAGCTCCATGTCTTATGGTTTCAGCGATCGCAATGCTTAAAATGGAAAAAACTCACCCTGTATATTATTGACTGATATTAGTTGTGCGAATTTTCTTTTCACTGCCTCATTGAATATTACTAACCTAGGTCAATAATAATGTCAGTGCCACTTTACTATAAAAGTCAATCAATAAAATTATACTTCGTCCGACTCCTGCGTTGATAAAGCAGTACCACCCGAATTGGTACTGACGGTCGGTCAATAATGCTGGTCTTTACAACCTTGACTTATAATATACTATTATAAAAGGCATAAAATGGTATAAAATTCAAAATATATGAGAAACATTATCTGAGCCGACATGTGTTTTTTTGTAGTTCCTTTATAAAAACGTGTAGCTCAATGATTTATTAATACTTCGCTAGTTATTGATGCAATCATCATTAGATGCCCGACACTTAACACTCTATAAACTAATATGTGCAGCATATAGTATTACTCATAAACTGTGGTATTTAAAAAATAAATAAAAGCTTATCTTGAATAAGCTCTTAAAACGACAACTCTTTCCTCATTTAACCGAATCTTTATGTCTTATGGTTTCAGAGATCCCAATGCTTAAAATGAACAAAAAAAAACTCACCCAGTACATTATTGACTGATATTAGTTTTGCGAATTTTCTTCACACTACCTACTTGAACATTACTAACCTAGGTCCTAACCTAACCTAGGTATCTCTCGGCGCTATGCCCCTCGGTATACAAACTGGCGGTCTGTCAATAATGCTGGTCTTCACAACCTTGACGTAAAATATACTATTATTACTTAGGCATAAAATGCAAAATATATGAGAGACATTATCTGAGCAGATATGTGGTGTTTTGTAGTTCCTTTATAAACACGTGTAGCTGAATGTAACACTCTATAAACTTATATGTGCAGAAATTAGTATTACTCATAAAATGTACTGATAATTAAGTCGACACAACGTGAAACAAGTTGATATTCCCCATTTTTCTTTGAAACGCAATTTCTTTGCATTATAATTTTGAGGCACGTATGATTTTTTTTAAAGCGTTACTTTTATTTCGTTGCATTTTTAGGTTATAACCTTGTTTCGAAACTGGTTTAGATTATGAAATAAAAAGTAATAGCAAATAACGCAGTACTTTTTGCTCTACAAAAGAGTTCATAACAGTTTTTCACTAAAATAATTAGGAAAGACAATATTTAAAGATTTCGATTTCCGGCGCACGCCCTGTATAGTTGAAAAATCTGACATATATTTTTTTTAAATTTTGGAATTTATTTCAAAATTTTCAAAATAACATTCGCCCTACTGTTGAGGTTGATGATCAGTGAATGGTAATAGCCAAATTACATGTCCCCCTTCTCAACTTCCCCCTTCTCATTCAGAATCAACTAAAGTTGATTCTGTCCGAGTGTTTTTCGAATTACTTTTCTACTTATTTCATTCTTCAAGATATTTTTCATTACTAAAAGTCGCTACAACATTAATCATTTAATTATAATCAGATATAAATTAATTATTTATTAATCTTTTCCTCTAATTTCATGTGATATGAAATTTCATGTCATTGCATTTTAGATGTAAGAGTTAATATTAAAATGTATATCATGTACTGTTTGTTTAACCATATTCATGATACACTGTTGTATTATCGATTGAATAAATTTATCTATCTATTAGGCAAATCATCTTTTATCATTTGATTACACACTAATGGATTAATTGTGTAATTATTTTAACTCTCTCTGTTAACATAATTTCAAAATCTTACTTATTACTTACTTATCATAATTCGATCATTGAATCGAAATAATGCCTCGACCCAATATCTGTGTTAGTATTTAATGCGGTATAATAATATATTTGCTGGTTAATGTACTATTTATTTAAAATTTAAACGCATCCTTTAAAAATTATTGATATTAATGATAATATTATTTGAAATGATGTAAGTGTTGGTTCTTATAATTTACGCTAATACTCAAGTCAACAAAAACCACTCAAAATATAGTGTCAATACCATTTTAAATAAACTATATGTTTGCAATGTACATAATAAAAATATCACGGAGTAGTGCGTCACTGGCCTTGTACAAAGTGTGTGGCCCTCTAAGATTTTTACACATTACATCATTTCAAGTTTGTGTGAAAGGTCCAAAAGGTCCTAAACTGAGCAAAACAGGCTTGTAAAATCCATGGTCAAATATTTGTGTCCAGTGCTAAAACACGTTAGCGAGGATAAAAATAGAGCTTGACTCATTCCAGCAGGTATGTACGAGCATACCTCTTCGGTGTCGTCCGGGTCACGTCTGATTTTCGAAATGATCGTATTGCTAATATTGCCCGCGCCTGGATCGATGATCTTTCATTTCGTAAAGGTTAATTGTTTCACGGTAAAGTTAAGTCACGAAAAATTCGTCTCTAGTGATTTATGTTTAACAAATGAGTGCAAATCGATAGTCTATATCAATGAGATTTAAACATAAGTATGGTATGCATGCTGCATAATTGTTACAAGGAGAAATAACGTATCGATTAGAATTGCTTCACTGACATTACAATTCAGATCTAATGGAATGCAGTGAAATATTCGATTGACAGGTCTTGTTTCAACAACTGATGGATTGTTTATTTATGGACTGCTTCTAAATAAATTGCAAATTGTCTACAGCAACAACAAGATACATTGAAGTGAAGGTAATTATATAACATTCCTTCATGGGATAGGCATTAAAACTACAAAAATGGCGTTTTCAGCATACCGAATAGGTATATCGAATTTTCGATATACTACTTAGTAAAAACCTATTAAGTGACAAAGCACACAACACAAATATTGTAAATTTAATGAAAATATTTCGAAGAAAGAAAATAGTAATGGATGTCATTTTTCGAATGTTTTTATCATACTTTTTTGTGTGGTAACGAGCACAATCTGCGGTAAGCTATAATAATAATCACTAATAATACATGGTTAAAGTGCCTTACATTAGTTACTTACATATTATTTAAATTAGAGATCGTAGTCTATTCACCAAAAATAATTCGCCATAAACTGTTCACAGAGAAAACATTTGACCGAAAAGGAGTTCACAGATATAAAAGCTTATTGAAAATTAAACCTGACTTTTTGAGCGTTGGAGTTTTCGGTGACTTACTCTTAGTGAATTGTTAGTTCTGTAAATTAATCTCCAGTAAGCTATTTTGGATAATATTTTTTCGGTGGATTAGTGAAGATGAATTTAGTGTTATAACTTGAACAGAAACATCTTCCACCCAAATATCAATTTCCTAAAATAATTAAAATTTATTTTATATTTGAATAAAGCATTTTGCAAACATATCAGTTTCGACTGTCCCCTTTCGAAAGGCCTTATGCGTTCCAACGTCTGATAATTATACGCATACATGTGTTCAGGTATTGAGTATTTTTACTATAATAAATGATTGAATTAAAATTTACATTTACTACGTTATGTGCTCATATCACAGAAAGGGCATTGACTCTGTTTTGGTTCTAGTTGTACGTTTTTGTATCTGATAACATCTGCATTTATCGGTGTGGTTAGTTGATGACATATATACAGTAACCTGCACTTTTATATTTGTGTGAAAGTGGTCGTTAATTTAAAGTCCAATAGTTCAGACTGATCTTACATCTCAAGACCTTTAGATCAATCACACCTTCCTGGATATAATGATGCTGCCTTGTAACGACATTAAAGCATCTGAATCGCAACATATTTTAATGATTAGGAAACGTACGTGTTAGTCAATAGGACATCCAATTCATTAAAATAGAATATAAAGAGATAAATATGAAAATTAGGTTTAATTTGGTGATTGGCAACTTGCTAATGTTTTCCGTTTTATGTATACATAAAAACTGCAGTAAAAAACTGTATTATAAATAGATACTTGTTTATAAAATTATACACTAGATTTTATATCTATGGGCGTTTAAAAGTCTGACAGGATAATGTAGGTTAGAATACATATTTATACAAATGATTGATTACTTGAATGAAAAGTAAATACAACCCCGAGGTTGTACATTTTTGAACATGTTTTATATTTTGTTCTACTTATTCTAGATGGTTATAAAGATGAGTTTTTATAATTATAATAAAATAAATATTTACAAACAATATTTTCTTTGTTATTCTCTAGACGAATTTAGTTTCTCCAGGTTCGATGGCGATAGAGCATTTGCACTGCCTGATACATGCTTTTCGCCATTTAAAAATCAATTGTAATAATTTTGTACTTGTATAATAATTGAATTATCGATTATGATTGATCGTTTTAAAAAGCAATCGCATTTGTAATAATTTTGTACTTGTGTAATAAATTAATTGTCGATTATGATTGATCGTTTTCATTTTATATCAAATCTGATATTAGTTTTTCAAATATTCGCAATTATTCAAATCATGAAATGTATATTTAGTTTAATTTACAAATAAGCCGTCCTTTGCTCATTACTATTAATTAAGTGAAATGAGAATTAACTTTGTTTCAAGCTGGTACGGTAGTTATATTGAGAGTAATGTTATACTTGACTCAGTTTTTCTTTGTCATTAGTTAGCAAAAAAAGTATTTAATACAAAAAATTATTCTATAAACTACCGAGATAAAACTACGCCGAAATTCATGGACCATGACTAAATCCTAAGCCATAATAGTTGTAATGAATATGACTATCAAATAGGAGTTTGACAGTTTTAGTTAGAGTTTTATAATGTAGTAATATTTAATATTAATTATAAACGACGCGGCGCAAAATAAGTTGTATAATTTTAAAACGATATCACTTTCGAAAAGTGCATCAGAATCTACAAACCTTTGATAATCTGATATAATAATCAGTAGTGAAGTTCAGTAATAATTGATGGCTGATCTGTACGACAAAATATTTTGAAGATTCAGATGTTGGTGTACAACGTGCATTTCGTTTGGTCCATATGGAGACATCAAAGAAAGATGTGTCGCACCGAATCGACCTCGTATTTACAGTCTTGACTACAGGTCTTGATAACAGGAAAATTGCTCAGTAAAAGATTTTAAAATGGCAAATTTTAAACCAACGATAAACTAACGATAAACATTTTTTTATAAAAGTCTTCATCAAATTTTTAACCTTGACTTTATACTCCACGCGTTTAAAATTGAAAGTTTCCAAAAGATTAGTGTACATAATAAAGTATACTAAATGGAAGTTACCAGAATACACAACTTTTTAACTCACTACAACTACAACTATATTGAAAAATTAAAAGCAGCATTCGTCCTAAAATCGAGATTTTTCCTAAGAATATTTTTACTAACTTTATGAAGAAGATAATAAACACATTATAAACATCTTTTTACGGAAATCTTCAAAAAAATTTGAACTTTGCTTTATATTCCACGCGTTTAAAATTGAACGTTTCCAACAGATTAGTGTACATAATAAAGTATACTAAATGGAAGTTGCCAGAATACACAACTTTTTAACTAACTACAATTATATTGAAAAATTGAAACCAGCATTGGTCCTAAAATCTAGATTTTTCCTAAGAATATTTTAACTAAATTTATGAAAAAGATAATAAACACATTATAAACATTTTTTTTGTGGAATTATTCATAAAATTTTGAACCTTGACATTATATTCCACGCGTTTAATATTGAAAGTTTCCAAAAGATTAGTGTACATAATAAAGTATACTAAATCGAAGTTACCAGAATACACACCTTTTTAACTAACTACAACTACAACTATATTGCAAAATTAAAAGCAGCATTGGTCCTAAAATCGTGATTTTTCCTAAGAATATTTTTACTATATTTATGAAGAAGCTAATAAACACATTATAAACATCTTTTTATGGAAGTTTTCATAAAATTTTGAACCTGGACTTTATATTACACGCGTTTAAAATTGAATGTTTCCAAAATATTAGTGTACATAATAAAGTATACTAAATGAAAGTTACCAGAATACACAACTTTTTAACTAACTACAACTACAACTATATTGAAAAATTAAAAGCAGCATTTGTCCCAAAATCGAGATTTTTCCTAAGAATATTTTTACTAAATTTATGAAGAAGATAACAAACACATTATAAGCATCTTTTTATGGAAGTCTTCATAACATTTTGAACCTTGATTTTATATTCCACGCGTTTAAAATTAAAAGTTTCCAAGGGATTAGTGTACATAATAAGGTATACTAAATGGAAGTTGCCATAATACCCACATTTTCACTAACTACAATTACAACTCTATTTTCACAAATTAAAGGTAGAATTCATTTTAAAATCGAGATTTTTTTAAAGAATATTTTAACTAATTTTATGAAGAAGACAACAAATACATTAAAGATCTGGTATACAAAATATAAAATTCAAATGTTCCTGCATTAATTTGCAACAAAAAAATAATATAAAAAAATCATAATAATATTGCGTTTTAACAATGAGCACTCGTCTCAAATAATATTTATCATATTTTAAATAGCATAACCATACATAGAATCTGCCACACTGAGTCCAGATTTATTTAGTAAGTAGTAGTAGTGGTAGTATATGTAACCTTTTTATTGTTTTCGTTGAATTCGTAATAGAAAATGCTACCTAATACAGGGTGTACCTTTCTTACGGGCCATATAAAAGGGCCAAGTTGTTTATGGTGAAAAGTTGTTCATTTTTCGAAACGAAACGTTGTACTGAAAATCTGTAAATGCTGTCTTGTAGAGCTAAAAATGTTATAATGAAAAAGTGTTTTTTTATACCTTTCAATTTTGTCGAATATCTTTGGAAGTAAGTGGAAATTTCTGTCTTTCTCAGCAGTTATGATTGACCACTAAATTGGGCTATTTTTTTTTTAAATTTAACCGCCTTTGAAACTTTTATGGTTTACGAGATCCCCAAGCTGTTCATCCTTATCTTGGACAGCCTGTATACAAAACTATGATTTTTGTGCATTTGGGTACCATTATTATGCAATATTCATGGAATTTGTGGGAATTTTAATCAAAAACAGAATATTAATATACACAATATTTGCACGATAAAATTAGCGACAGGAAAATGAAAAGCACGACAAATATTTTAAAGATTTTTAGATACTGACCAACAATGTCAGTGAGCGACCAAATATTTGTTTCTTAGAAAAAATCTTCTGGCGTTAGGCAGAAATGGCATGTTCCCCATGTCATTGGGGCAAATATTAGTAGATGACTAAATTAATTTTAAGATTTTATCCATAATTACCAGTTATATATATATATATATATATATATATATATATATATATATATATATATATATGAGGTTGTTGTATTAAGTAAGTACTGGTATTTATTTTAATTTAATTTAATTATTTATTTCTATCGCCTGACTAATTTCTGTTTATTTAAAAAAACATATTTAGAGGCAATAGAATTTTGAAATTTGAAAGTTATATTAACTTTATAACTTTTAAATTTCCAAATTCAATTTAAATAAGATCTGGATATATACACAATAAAATACATATACCTTTGACGATGGTTTTTTAAATTAATCGAAATTAGTTAACTAGAATACAGGCGATAGATATAAATAATAAAATTTAAATAAATACCAGTAAGTACTTAATACAACAACCTCAAATGACAAAATGTAGTGCTCTAACAGAGCACTCAGAGCTTCAGAGCAAAAAATGCTCTGAAACACCTTCGAAAAGTGAACGAGCTGCTCCAAAGGCTGCAATTATAGACAACTATAACCATTCATGTGATCGTAACCAACCCAACCAATTTGCATTGATAACTTTCTAACCTAACTTTTCGTTAGGTTTTAAATATTTAAACAAATTCAATTCCAGCAAATATATGTAACAGGGAACAAAACTTATAGTTCAGATACGTTTATAGTCGTGTATATATTTGGGATTCGATATATTAATTTTATGTGCTCTCCACTAATTTTGTCGTGAATTATCTCATTTTGTATTATGCTACATGTGTTGTTTAATATAATAATTTTGTCGTGCGATTATACATTCCCCAGACGAAAATGGGCTTAAAAGTCACCAATTCAAAGCAAAAGTCATAATATAGATATATTGATTATTTTCATGAAGTTTGCCTCACAATAATACATTATAAAAGTAGTAAAGTAAATAATACATTTTACTTCTGCTCACGTGTAACATATCTAAGTGGTTGGTTAATATTAAATTATGTGAAAGTATATGGAATTAACTAAAAACAATAATTAGTTGTCATCGAGCACACATTAAAAGAACAATAAAAGCCCCATAAAGCGAATGTTATAAACCATAATAAAGCCATTAGCAATAAACAACATGCAGCTATAATGTTTGATATATGATTAATCACTCGTTGATCTCAATTTTTCATTCGACCTTCTTGTCTCCGTTCTAACCGCTGTGTAAACAACAAAACTGCAAGAGGAGAAGCTGGAATCGTTTAGCAAAATAGTAATTATCTGCCGCCGGAATGGAAAGTCGTACATCTACAATCACTCACTGCTTGATTTCTTAGACTCACAACGTTAATTGATGCAATTTATAGCCAATGCATCTGCTGCATACATATACCTGTAAAGGTACAAATAATGAAGCCTAATTTATCAATTAAAGATGGTTTTAAACCATTCATGGTATTATACTAAAATGGCAAGTGTTTTATAAACATTAAAAATTAAAATTTTACAAATAAAGATACGATGATTTAATATCAAATAGTTTATTATCTTCAGCACCTGTAACCATTATTATCAGGAAATCGATGGAGGAAACCATTACGTCTGATAATTTATATTGATATAATAAAAGACTTAACTATGTATATTACTATATGTCGCAACTGCAGTAGCGTTATGTAATAAATCTATAGATAATATACACTCCAGGGTGAATTATTATATCACTATTATTGTGAGTTATAATTGAATTATTGTATGGTAATTTACTATATTATTGTAATTTAAGTCTATATAACCAGTATTTGAAAATTGCAATATACAAGGATCTAATTACCTGTAGCCAGATTGGTTATAAATACGTCAACGAATATAAATTTTACGATTATATTTTATAAGCCCTAATCCGAGTATTTGGAATTGAGAACTGATATGCGAAAGAACGATATGAGATTTGAAATCTGAACCTTAACTGACTTCCACGCATCCTTTTCTAATTATTGAATTTCTATTTTAAGAAATATTAAATGTATGTACTAAATTGTAAACGGTAAAGATATATTTTCCTCATTATTAATGATATAATGAAAATGAAAACGAGGAGTAATAATTAAGATGCGAAACATTATAAATAGCCATAAACTTTTTTACATCCATTTACTACTAATAATCTATCTAGTGAAAGTTATATTCGCTTGGACACATCGAACGTACACATAAATACACGCATCTCCATGGTTAAATTAAAGTTCAATAAAATAATTGGCGAGCCCGGATGGCAATAATAACACATTCTCGTTTTTATGTAGGAGATATAATTGCAGCCCAAAACTAATGAAAAAACAAACGACCATGACACAGGTCATAATTAAGAGTAGCACAAAAACACTCGGGGTCTATGTAATTTTCTCATTGTCATTTTCTCTATGGAAAGTAGGTTCGGGTTTTAGCAAAGGATGAAGGCTAGTATGGGAGATTTTTGAGTGTCGATATGCCACACACGTCGCGGACGTTTCGATGTTTAATTAATTAATTAGAAGAAATGGTAATTATGGTGTAAATAGTCGGAGAGGAAGTCGTTATATTGCGTAGCCCGTAGCCAATAATTGTACGTTTGAGAGTCATTTCAGGACTATTTATTTAAATGTTGGGTATTAATATGTTAACAGCTTTTTAATAATCCATTAGTTATATATTCAATAAGCCTAAAAACTAACCGCCATAAAATTTTAAGTAGCATTCGAATCTTGACAATAAATAACAAACAAATTAGAAACTTTTGCCATCACGGTACAAATCAACTATATTCATATAGAATTAGAAAATTTTAATTTTATTTACTAATAATGTATAAATACATAGAGAATTTTGTAATCCATTGACACCAGAATTACAAACTTTGCTAGAACGTTATATTAATTTTTCAGAATTATGAATTATTTATGACAATAAGTAAACTTGATGGCTCTACTTAATAAGATGTACTAAAACAGATTACTTTGTTAGAATCACAAGATTTATTTACTAAGAAGTAATCTGTGGCTTCATTGTTTTCAATTTTGTTATTGATGCAACATACGTTTTATGTATAAAAGTCAATATTAAAATTATTGTAAAAATTGATATAAAATCACATATTCTAAAATTTTCTCAAAAAATACATAACAGAGAAAATAAACATTCTATGGAATAATAATTTACCTGACATACGTCAAAAGTTAATACATAATTAATGAAATTACAGACTACAATTAATTTTGATTGCATATAAGCAAAATAAATATTTTCTTGCGGTATTTCTATATTGCAATTTCGTGAAGTAATTAAATTAGGACTCACCTAAACTAACGATTTGATATCCGGGAGGAGGTTGCAGCACCCTTCTCGCCCAGGCTCCCCTCAGCACTTCAAGGGCACATGGTTCAGACCCTACGAGGATGGCTCCTGGACTAACATATCCCCTATAGACCAAACTTTTCGTCGCTCCATTTAGTGCACTGTTCCACCAACACACAGAATTGGCCGATAATAAACCCTGTAACAAAAATGTCATTTGTAATTACTGAACATAACACCTGTACTATATAATTAAAGTGATGCACAAGTGTGTGAACATGTTCGGTTAACGGATCATATAGTGTCTGTCCAAGGAATTATTTGCAAGAAAAACATAACGAACACGAAAGAAATTAATATTGCTATTGAGACTTAGAGTGCAATTCAACATTTCTTAAAAATACAGAGTATTCCCGCTTCAACGCTTCCGGGAAATACAGACCTCCGCTGTTAAAATACATGGCTGCTGGATATTCGAAAAGTTCATCACTATTTTATTATCATCACTATTTTCATCACTATTAAATCACTATTTTCAAATAAAGCAAAACGTGTTTTTTCTAATGATTTTTTAGTATGATCAATAGTACAAACTAAATACGTGTGGGAAATTAACCAAATCAAAGTAATATTACTGTCGGCGTTAAACGTACGATTGCAAAGGGGACACAACTTCCACGAAAGAGACACGTTAATAGTAATATTAGTAATAGATATACATGATCTATGAATGAATGTGTAAAGCGTGGACGTTGGAATGCAAGTTTCTACCCTTCATCTCACCTTTTGACTTACACATTTTTACATTTCTTTCTTCCCATAAATATGTAATGGCAGAAGGATGTTTGTAGTGCGATAGTTTTTAAGACATTGAATTGAGTTACGATAATATGCTAATGTAAGTATCAAATGAAAAGTATTTTCATAACAATATATCTTTATTAATTTAAGAACGTGCCTAGAATCAGGGGGTCTATTCTGATTTAAGCAGAGTCTCAAGTTGCAATTTAATACGATGACGACAATACGATGATAACAGAACTATCCAATGCTAGTTTTCACTTGTTACCTATGTCAAAAAAGGTAACAGTAATAATTATAGTGACTCTTACGGATTATTTGTGGTTATGAGAACAACTGACGTCAATATTAAAGTATTGGGCTGCATACATACTTATGATGTATTTTCAAACTTTTTCACAAACTTGATACAGACGGAATTGGTCGATTGTTAAATTTAACCGAAAATAAGTCACGAACTCTGCGTAAACTGACCCCACTGTAAAATGTTCTGATAATGAATACCCTCTCTTCATTGGAATAACTCAAATGATTGACATCTGACTATTGTCAGATATGTCATATCTGATATATGACATTTGTCAAACTCATGGCAAATACATACATAATTATTAATTATGTATGAAAATCCCTTGAAATTTGATAAGTAACTCATAATTTTGTTACAACTTCAAAGCATGTTGGGGGTCAGGCATAGCAGGTAAGCGACTTGATGGCTTTACGATTTTATAGCTAATAAATTATCTCAACAAAGTTTCATTTGTAGTTTATGATTAATGGTACCTCCGTGGTATGCTAAAATACTACTACGTATACTTCTTTTATATTTATTTACATTTAATTGCAACAGAAATTTAAAAAAAATGCTTCCGGTGCCCGGCTCCTCCACCAAACAAGGAAAAATTTATCAATAATTTTTTTAAATAATTTTAATTAATATTAAAATACTTAGTTTTATGTATGTAAACGTATATGGTGATAGTTAAGTGATCTCTATATTCTGAAATATCAATGATTTGATCAAATATTATGACTAAAGTGCGGATTATAGGCACCAAAAAACTTTGAAATAGGGAGACAAATAAGCAGCAACAATGATTAAAATAGGCAGAAATGGGCAGTATCAAAATTTGGTGGGCATTTACAGTTCAGAAAAGTTTATTGCACAAACTTTAAGAAAAAAACTGACAAACATAATGTCACTTAAAATACTACCGCGGTCACAAGACCGATTGTAATGTCTATTTATTTCCGACATGAGAAGCTAATATTATTTCAATGTGATCGCTCAACATCACATGACATTGCAGGAAAGTGAAAATCAATATCGTTTTGACCATTATAAAATAGCAATTATATCTTGTTTTAATTAAGTTTAAGGTTTTATCCACAAAATACCAGTTATATATATTTAAGGTTGTTATAATTAGTACTTACTGGTAAGTAATATTTATTTTAATTTTATTTAATGATTTATTTCTTTCGCCTGACTAGTTTGCCTGACCATCATCATAGGCATATCTACAAAGAATACAATACATAAATTCAAGATATAGGTATAAACATTAAATCCGTAAGTAAATAATTCTAAATATATACCGAGTGGCCCAAAATTAGGTATACAGTTAGGTATACAGTTATTTATATATTTATTTATTTATAAATTTATGCAGCAATACTTTTATTACAGGTTTAATTACATATTTAACCCGAAGGTGCTCAAAATGTCCACCTTCCCATATGTATACCTACTGTATACCTGTATAAACCTGTATATTGTATACCTGTATACCTACTTTTGGGCCACCCGGTACATAACATAAAATAACTAAAATACTTATTTAAGAATTGATATTTCTTTCTATCACCAAAATTAAAACCCCCATCAACAATCATTTTCACACATTTTAATTCTTCCCCACACTAATAAATTACATAAACACTGAATAATTTATATACACTATTATATTAAACACATAACTAATACTATAATAATTTATATTTAAACATTTTTGTAACAAACTTGACTAATTTTATATTCAACCTAATTTATTTATTGTATTCTTCGTACATATGCCTTTGATGGTAGTTTTTCATAACCGAAACTAGTCAGGCGAAAGAAATAAATCATAAAATAAATAAAAATTAATATTACTTACCAGTAAGTACTAAATGTAACAACATTAAATATATATTTTTAATTTTTCATCGTATTGTATCCCGGGGGTTTGAAGTAACACATCTTCCAATTTAGGAGGAACAGATTTTCCAATAGGTCCCCCCCCACTTTAGTTTCACGTCGTCTATTATTTCTAATGCATCCTGCAGAGGTGACCCACCATTTTCAATTTAGTAATGCTAGTAATAATTAACATTTTAAAATGTGTAGCTATACAGGGTATCTCAAAAATTGTATCAATCCTTTCTACGTCACATCCTACTAACTAATCTACTAAAATCCAATGTAAAATCCTAATGTAGGTACTAAATCCACAAACATTTTTTTTCTGTAATGGTTATTTTTGAAGTTATACACCTATGAAGCTGTGGATGCAGATCCTCTCTTTATAATATTTTTACAAAAAAATCTGAGCCAATCATTTTAAACGGTCCAGAGTCAAATAGAAATAATTTTGAGATCAACTTTTTTAACACAAATTTTGAGAAAATAATATGTATTTTCAAAATTTGATTTAAGACAGAAACACATCTGGCAACAATGGAAGTACTTACTTGTGCAAGTACTTACTTTGATGTTTTTATAATCCAGGCCATGATAGTGATACTCAATTTTTTCATCTTGACTACTAACTTTTTTGTCATTTCTGCAATCGATTTTGTACTCTATAGAGACTATTACTATAGTTCTATAGAGACACCCTGTATAATTTAAATTAAGCGCTATCAAAAGTTTCCCTCTCAATATTTTGCATCTGAAATCGAATGAGCTGCAGAACTATCAAAATCCATAACAAGCCTCCATATTTTATCAAAATTTTCCCGATAAGAGATAAGAGTTTTTAAGTAGGTTGAAATTTAATTCGACTTAGAATTAAGTACAATATATTTTCTTTTCCACACCAGCGTTTGCAGAAACTTATTTTCTCTAGAATGGCAATATTTTATATTGACAAAATACAAAAGTGGCTAAAAAGTCAATAATTAAACCAAAATAGGCAATGATATAATGGCCATATGGCCATTATGATAAAAATTGGGAAATATGGCAAAAATAGGCACCTATGACACAAAAAGACAGATTTTTTAATAAAATTTCTGAAATAGGCAAAATGGGCAATAAGGAAATGCAGCTTAAAATGCACCTTAGTTCAAAAAAGGTGCCGTGAGTGGATCAAGTTTAGAAACCACTACCCTATATTGTCAAAAAAGCGCACCACAAAAGATGCTTGTTTTTAATAACAAACTTGTCAACACAATTGGAAAAATAAGTAAATACATATTTTTTGAGTTACCTGTTTATACAATAATATTTCTATTATTTCTTTTTCCATTATTTAATTTAATTGCATGGGTCATTTAAAGTATGGCTGTTATTGGCTAGTTTGAGACTTCACTTGCTACGACTTAGGCGTAATTTTATTTTATTAGTGTAAAACATACTCGTTCAAACAAATGAAAGTCTCTGAGAATTATATTTTAATTTAATGTAATTTAATTTAATTCAAAAGTATTATATGGACGGCATAAAGAAACTTACTCATCAGGAAAATAGCTCGCCACCAGATATTGTTCTTTAATATATGAATGATATACAGGATAAACTTAGACAATATTAAGTGTTATCAAATAACACATGCATACATGTTTTAAATATAAATCTACATACGTTTTTCGTCAAAAAAAAAATCGTTACATTAATACACTTTAAACTTTAAACCAATTACTTATCACACCCAAACTAGTAATATTTTTATGTAGTAGTAGTGACTGTATTTGTTAGGGATATTATTCCAAACTGGCTATCGACCAACGGGGTTCTTCTGCCGTGTGATTTGTGTAAATGTGTGTATTGTGTTAGGGCTTGTTACTCTAGAAATTCGCCCCCGATCTCTAGAGCGCCATTATTGAGCTCCCAACGGCGAATGGCACTAGTTTCTCAGTACAAATGTACTACCTGTACTGGATCTCGAACCCCGGTCTTCGTGCATGCTAAACAAGTGTTCTAACCAGTCAGCCAAACTAGCGGTTTTATACTTTTATGCTCGAAAAAAAACTCGAAAATCAAAACAAACATAACAAGTGAATAAATTCATACATATACGGCTAGAAGTATATTTGGTTGCGTATTTTCTATAAACGTTTATGGTCCAAACGCAACCAAATGTACGACTTGAGTCGAACTCAAGGTCAAGTACGGACTATAGATACGGGCCATACTCATTGAGTTATGTGCATCAATCAGTTCACTGAAGAAGGTATCATAAATCGAGGTATGCAAACTTAAATTAAACTACCTACAATTTGTATTTCGTACTGATTAACTACTGATCATATACAGGGTGGGGCAGATTGTAATACCACATTTCAAAAAATCACTACAGGATCACCTGAGCAGGTAGCGCGACCCGGTTGGTCCCGTTATGTCGGGTGAACAATGCCGTTTTCTGTCATCACCAAGTTTTGATCGGGTGTACATCGTGGTTTTGTTGTCAAGCTCTTTTTTTGAAAATAATGATTCCTGGTGGCGAATGCGCGAAATTTGCATCCTGGTCTTAAATTACACCCATCCTTTGTAGCGCAGTAAACAACCGACATTTTCGTTACTGGGTCTACGGTATTATACCTACTGACCAGTTGAAAAACTTCCATAAACGACTGAATATGTGTATCGCCCGCCAAGGCCACCATTTGGACGATACCATTTTTTAAAACCTAACAAAAAAAATTGTATCTTGTACCGTTTGTTTTCAGAATTTACCTTCGAAATGTGGTACTCCATTCTGCCCCACCCTGTACTTAAAATGTACAAGGTACATTAAACTTGACCAAAATATACATAATGAATATTTTCACAAGAAGATGTGTCTGGAAATAGCTTCCTGATAACTTACATACATATATGCTTCTTATACAGGATGTTTTAAAAAAGCAACCCAGTTTTCCATGTATTATTTCCACCTATAGATGGCACTGGTTCTCATTTATTTAGAAAATTCACAACATACAGTGACAACATACAACAGCAATGACAACATACTGTTAATAATTTAATATTACAATATCTGTCAATCCAACAATCTTCTTTTACTAGAACGGCCCTAATATTCTTACTTATCTATCTAATAACTCCGCATAATAATGAATCTCCACTTCTTCTGTACTACAGCAACAGTATTATTGTCCCGAAATTTATAAGATGTCCGCCTTTCACTAAATAAAACCGTTCAATATATTAACTCGTTTCAGAGAACTAAAATTTGGCATTTTGGAATAAATGTCACTCCTAGTCAAAATAAACTGTTTGTGCCGTGTAGTGAGCTTAATGGCAAAAAAGGGTAGCTTTATTGAAACACCCTGTATATGATTTTTTTAAAGTTATATAAGTTCATTTTTTCATATTTAAGGATTTTCATTTGAATTAATTTAAAAATTTTGAAAACGGTAATCAATTCGCGTGATGTTTTTAACACTATAAGCTTGTTAAATTTTATTATTCAATAATAATTTAAAAAAATGTTTAATAAAACAAACGATTTTTTTAGCTACAAATGGACTTTTTCTTTACTACTTTCAAATATAACAAATTATTAAAAAAAATATTAAAAAATATTAAAAAAAGCATTTTTAAATTTATATTTTTACATTTAGGAATAGAGGGTGATCTCTGTGATGTACGGGATGTTCGAACCTGCTACACTTGGCACGAGAGGCAATTGCGCTAACCTCTCGGCCACCGTCGCCCTAATTATTATTATTATTACTTATTATACAGAATAGAGATTGTCGTGTAAACACTAAATTTAAACTACGTTTGTTCCACTTTGCTTAAAGTTTGGGCAAAGTTGAACAAAAATTGACTTACACCACTCAAAAAACGGTTCACATACAGGGTGATTTTTTTTCATTTAAAGCATTGGGATCTCGGAAACTATAATACAAGAGACTCGGTTAAATGAGGACATAGTTGTAATTTTAAGAGCTTATGCAAGATATGTTTTTGTTTTTTTGAAAAAAGACCACAGTTTTTAGTTATAAAACAAACTTAATTTTTTTAAATGGCAGTCATAATTGGCTTTGATATTTAAAAAATATATATATATATATATACAAATATATATATATATATATATATATATATATATATATATATATATATATATATATATATATTTGTATATATATATATAATTTTTTTTCTCTTTATAGCGATATAAGGTTTGCTATACTTACTTTGATAAATAAAGGTCATCTTGTATCATCAGGGCTATTTGTATTATAGAGAGCAGCAAAAATAAAGTATGCCATGGAAAAACTTTTTTCTCTCTCCTACTACGAGAATTCTATTCATTTTCTATTCTAATTACACTAAATTCTATTCAAATTATACAACGAAAATTCCTGCATCTCATTTATTTATGAAAGTAAGTATAGCAAACCTTATATCATTATAAACAGAAAAAATGTCGTTTTTAAAAAATGTCAAAGCCAACTATTACTGCCATTTAAAAAAAATGAAGTTTGTTTTATGACTCAAAAACTATGTTTTTGTTCTTAAAATGACAACTCATTCCTCATTTAATCAAATCTCTATGTTTCATGGATCCCAATATCCCAGATTGGGATCCCAGATCCCAATGCTTAAAATGAAAAAAAAACTCACCCTGTATACATTATATGCTTTTTAAGTTAAAATGTTCATTCTAACTGATTACATATTAAAAGTAATCAAATAACAAAAGTACTAGATTTGTAAGATATTTCAAATACTCTGTAGCTGCGGGTATACAATACAATGCCTTTATATCATTACTTTTATTATTTTATGGTTCTCTTTATATTAACTGAATTAGCAGGTATTCAAAGCGGGCGGAAACATATGTAAAGCTTGACGACTCCACAGGATAGACTCTTCTTCATCAACTTACTCACATACTAATTAGGTACTAATTGCCTGGCAGCAACAGCAAAGAGAACTTTTTTAAACATCCATCGCCGGAATCGAAAAACTAGATACCTCAACATTTGTTGTAAAAATTGCATGTATTGCTCACTTGAGAGTAACGTTGAACAAGTAATTTAGTTTGTAGGTATATTGTCTATCAATAATATTTTCAGTAAGAATAAACGTTATTACAATTTCAAAAGCGTATAACGGAAAGCATTTGATGGGTGATGACTAACACCCGGATATCGAGGCACAAAAAAATAATAAAATATTCAGGCAAAAAGGCACTAAAAAATCTAAAAATAGGCACTAACAAATCTGAAAAAAATAATTGAAAAAAAGGAATAGTAAAAAAACAAAATTTTCATTATTCCATGCGCTTGTTGCGCAATTATATAATCATAATAAAAAAAAATCATAGAAACAAAATTACTATTCATGGGAATTACAACTAATTATGAGATGTGTTTTTAAATTTTCAGCTTTCAAAAAATTTGCTTTCAGTCAGACAATATATGTTTTAGTTGTGAAAAAGATATTTCCACGTCTACGGATGTAACTGGTGCAAATTTGAAACAGGGAATTTCTGTAATCTCTTAACTCACACTCGAGTGTGAAGAGATCTCTTCATTAATATTGCCTGAAAAATTTTGGCCAAGCTTTTCACAATTTCAAAGTCTTTGTTTGCACTAAATACAGATTCACACTTGTCCCTTATTAAACGTCCCTTAATGCATGAAATGTTAGAAATATCTTTAATAGTATTATTTACAATATTGACGGAATCACTCAAAGTTAAATTTTGGCTTTCTATACTCTATGTTAATTTTATTTGGAAGTAGTGCATAATTAGAAGAAATAAATGCTAAATCGTATTGTAAACTCTTGTTTTCTCAAAAGCTTATTCACAGTTTTGATGAAAACCTTCTTTAATTTCATTAAAATTGGTGGTGTAGTAACAAGCAGCTGAAATCCACGTTCCATATCGAGTTAATATTGGTTGAGGTCTAAAATCTCGCACGAATTTGTTTAATTTGTCGGTTACTGAAGCTCGTATTTTTGGCATCGCAAACAGAAACTTATGGTAACAAGTTCAAAATGAATCTAAACTAAATTGTCATATTCAATGTATTTATATGAAATCCATAATCCGTACAGTATTTACGGTGAGCATGGGTTAGACGAACTGGTATTGTTAATTGTTAGGGGATTATTCCCTATTGGGATTATGATATACAGTAATGATTTTTTAGGAACAGGGGCTGTTCCTGTAATATAATTCCAATTGAAATTAATACTAACTACTTAGAATATCACAATTCCACGTAGTTGGGAGGGTTTCTGTAACGAAACTAATTAGAACTGAAACCCTCCCAACTACGTGGAATTGTGACATTTATATTGTGAAACAGGTATTGAAATGATGTCAGTTATTTGGTGTACATTTTCGAATACGCCGATACGCTTCGAATACATTGAGACTAGGTTATTTTTAATTTTCAGACAATACAGGTACTTATGAGGAATGAAGGCATTTTTCAGTCAAAACAAAAAAAAATAGTCATTTTTAGGCATTTAAGCCATATTGCCTGAATATCCGGGCTCTAGTGATGACACATCTTCATATAAACGTTTTTCAGTATTTTAGTCTATAATGCACGCCGGTAAAGTTTGGCCTGAGTAAAGAGCCTGTTTATATTTCATATCTGGTGACGAACAATTGTCGGTGAAGAATTTTCAAGAAATTCTTACATACTTCTATGGTATTATGGTATTATTGCTGGAGAACTTTGGAGAAAGCTATGTATTTATTATTCAAAGAAATTATGTACATATACTTAATAATATTCAAGTCATAATGAATAAACACATAATAATAGTTAATTACAATTACAATATGATAACCTATTAAAGCCACGTGTTATTTGTATTCAATATTTAAAATGGCTCATAAGGGTGTTCATATTTAAAATTATTTATTAATGGGCCAAGGTGTGTGGTAGTTACACTTTATTACAATCAACTAATTATTTATTTATTTCTAATAATTATACATTGCCTTCATTAATAAATCCAATAGTTTAACTTGGCAAAAACCTTGGCAAATCTAATCGACTAGAAAATGAATAGTAATAAATTAGTGTAGAATCTGAACTTAGAACAGTAACTTATCTGTATAGGCTATAAACGATAATATTTTCATTATAGAATCATTAAATTGTTGGCAGATTTGAACTGTAGCTGTAGCAATATAATTAAATTAACAATATAAATAAACCAAAGTGTAGTCATTAATATTACATGCTGTGATAATATATCACGTTATTCTGTGAGCATAAAATGGCAATATTTGTATTCTGCAAGTGACAGTATCGATGATTGCTCATATTAACCGCACAAACATCCTCCCTGAGGCCAATTTATGCGGGAACGCATTGTTCCAGATGTGAATTATTGACTGAATTTGGTTCACCACGCTTTTATATATTCCAGACGACGCCGAACTTTCGTCGTGTCTGAGGTGCAGACATGGCAGAAAGGGGGAAGGATGAAAGATGCTATCTTAGAAACCAAAACAAAAATTAATATGGCAGTGGATAATTGATGAAACAATATTTATATTGCCTATATATTATGAGCTCAAAATTAATCAAATTAATTTCAATTAATGCTTTGCGGTAATGGGAATCGACAATATCTGCATGCCTATGTAGATGTGCTAACAGTATAATTAAATGTATAAATGGGGATATTTTCCTATCAATAAGCTCTTTTGCTGACTGGGCGAATGTAAGTAACAGTTAAAACAATTAGAACTACACTTCAGAAATAACGATTAGCACTTCATTTATCGCAGCGACTCGTGTAAAGTAAGCAATTACTTTAATGCGATTGCTGGTACAACGTAGAAGCAATGTTAAAAACATTGTTGTTTAGAAAATATAAAATAATTTTACTACTAAATAAAGTTGGAAAAATTATCATGTATTAAATATCTTATTGGGTTATTACCGGATTACATCTCTCTCCGAATCAAGAATCCCTAGTTAATAACAAAATAATATTGAATCTTCTGGTTGTACACTTTATGTTAAACATAATTAATTGATAAAATAATGCACTTTATTATTGATGAACAATATTATTATTTATTTACTTTTGTTTTAATATTTCATTCCTGATAAAGGCTGTCAACGATAAATCAACGTAATATTGCGTTAAAAAAACCAAATCACAATAATGAAGTTAAATATTGTGTTATTTGTCAGAAGCCTGAAAATATAAAATCAAGTAACTTATAAATTGTCAATACTAGTATAATGTCATGAAATTATTAATACTATTTTCTCCAACTTACTGAATACGTTTATTGACTCATGGTTAAACTCCATATAAATCTAACGTTTTCTAACGAATGCAGATTCCTAAAATGGGATAAAAGAAATACGACAGAACATATGTTCCTAAACTCCCATAAATATGTGCTAACATCAATAGAATCCTAACAATACAAATAAAATGCATACCACTAGATTCCGCCAAAAGCATTGAAAAAATCCCATTATTCTCAAAGGGTTCGACATCCTTTCACGATCGATTCGTGCAAAGAGTGCGTGAGAAGGAAATTCGCTCTTTCTGCATGGGATTAAATTCCGGTAGAATGGCATATGTGCAGGGGAATTTCCCCACTATAGCCGATAATCTTCCAATCGATACGGAACAGGAAGCCTTCTTTATGCGCAAAACTTTATTATGTCCGATATTAGTTACTTGAAACATTAAACTTTGGCGTAGAAACTTTATTTGCTATAAATTTATAAACCCAAGAAATTAATTTCTAATTGTCCCTGCGAATTATAATTACCATTACCATTACTACAAAAGATAAATGTCAATAGGAAATGAAATAAATTACTTATGTGAGGAAAGTATTTGAATTGTAGTTATACTTCCACAAGCCTCCAAATTCCTGATTAAGAAAATGTCTTCCTGGACAAAAGATTATTTGCAACCGTTTGTAACTCAGCGGGGAAGCAGAGACATGTTTATATGATATTTTTGCCATGCTATTGAACATAGAATATGCTCATTTTGTATAGGACATGAATATGCGAACACCTTGTATACCTAATATATTTGCAACTATCTACTATATAGATAGTTGCAAATAAAGTTAGAGAGAAAGTCATGTACTACCGACATCAGATTCTTATGTTTTAATTACATCTTCATACTCTAATCAAAGACAATCATTTTATGGGTTATTACATCCAAGCAATGTAAATTAAAACTTCAGAAAAAATCGTGCCTAATCAATATTTTTCTAGTTGGAAAATTAACATACACTTTACAAAAGAGCACCGCTAATTAACTAATTAACACCTGAGATTGAGTACCAAGCCACCTTAAAATTAGCATGGTAATTAATAAATCTAGTAGTTTCACTTTCTCAGCCACCAAGCTGAAGTTCAGCTGTTTCGAAATATGTTGCAGTGAAACTGATTTCGTGCTGAAATTTGTAAATTAATGAATAGTTAAAACGAAAAGTCTCTACACCATTCTGTGGTAAAAGGGAAAATGATTATATATATATAAAACGAAAAGTGTTCAGCAGGAATATTAATTGACAAGAAAGAATATGAAGCTTGGCAATGATTTAAATTAAGTTGCATTTGTGCTTTAATATTACCAATTATGTATCTCAACTGTCAACATTTAACGTGACAAAATCATTCTTTACTGAAAATTAATTAATTTTGACCAATAGTAATCATATTACGCGTTAAAATCCTCTTTGATACCATTGTTTATTTATGTTAAATTATGGCTATTAAATGGTGGTCGTTTTCTTTCATATTTTTCACTTCAATTCCTACCAGTTAACAGTTTGTTTAATCATTTATTACACATCGAGCAATCATGTCAAAATATTAGATAGATCTGACAAAATCTTTCTTTCCTGAAAATGAATTAATTTTGACCAATAGAAATCGTATTACGCGTTTAAATCCTCTTTAATACCTTTGTATATTTATGTTAAATTATGGCTATTAAATGGTGGTCGTTTTTTTCCATCTTTTTCACTTCAATTCTTACCAATAAACAGTTAATAATTTATTACACATCGAGCATTATGTCATCCCATATATCACTCGATCTAATATTTTCTCCGGGTAAATTTTAGTTGCTGTAATACTTAACTTTTTTTAACGCAAATGTCCTTATTGATGCAAAAATTTTGAACAATAAAGTCTCTTGAGTTGCTTAGCAAAATGTTTTGTTGGTATTAGCTACAACCATTTTGTGAATAAAAATTAAATTTCAACTAAACTCTATTTACTCTCTTTGATATGGTTAGATTTAGTTAGTCATACTGTTTGAATTCCTAACCAACCATAATAGGAAAGTTATATACATGAGTTTTTATAACACAACGTTTAAAATAATACAAAGTTTTTACTCTAAGATGTTTATTGAATTATTATTAATGTCTGATTGATTCATGTCATGATCGAAATATCAAAACAGCATTTTAAAATGTTAGGATCAACATTGCTACCTGTAGTTCTTTTATCAATTTATACACACCCAGTACTATTTTTCAATATAAAAATTGCAATAAATTTGATTGCCTAACAAAACCTAACCCAACCTAGCCTAATCTATTTTGTTTTTTCTTTTGGTTTACACGGACTGCAAACACCCCACCAAAATGTAATCCACATCTTATTAGTTTTGGTGTACCTTACAAATATAATATTGCTGAATGTAATAGTTTTTTTTTAAATTTTAAATACAGGGAGTTTCAAGCGAAATACCCAGTTTTCCATTTACTACCTGTAGGCTACCTATGGCACTTATTCACTAAATTATTTAAATTGAAAGTGTAGCAACATAGCATGCAATGATAATTTAGATTTAATGACATTAAAATATTTGTCAATGTCATATTTAGACGATTACACTCATTTAGTATAATGACTTTTGTAGAAAAAGAAGGTAGCTTCTTCAGAAACCCTATAGATATATTTATTTTTATCCAAGGTCAATAATGAATGTAATAATTTATTCCGAAATCATTTTTAATAATAGAAAGTCAAAATTCTTACACTTGAGATAGAATATTTATTCGGAAACACTTGCTTCTTATGTGTTTTGCATGTACTTTCATTCTATTCCAAGTGACAGAATGAATATTCTATAATTATGCTCTGCGAAATACATACATTGCGATGTTTTTCAGAGTCAGTGTCAGTGTCAGTGAAATGTCAGTGTCAAATGTAAATGAATGTAATATAATTGTTTCAATAAATAACTGTTCTTGTTCAAATTTAATTGTTTTTGATTTATAGTTTCTGCTCGTGGAGAAAATACAGTCTGTTATTCGGTTAGAATGAAAATTCGATCTACTCGTGCTCGCTAAAGCTGGAAATCGTAATCTTCCTCTCGTATCGAATTTTCATTCTAACCTTGTTACAGAATATAGTATTCTGAAACTGGAGCGAAAGTACCATTAAAGCTCCGGAAATGCGAAGTGAAAATTTCATTTCCCTGACAAGTCACGAAAACATTTGCACAGTGTATACAATGTGTTTATGTTTATTTAGAAACAGAGAAACATGCTGCTAGATATGTACTATCGCCAACACTTGAAGTGCAACACGTTTTTTTTCTTACAACAGCTTTGTGGACATTTAAGGCAGAAACTGTTTTGCATCTTCATTTGTACTTGTAGACATGCCTAAAGTCGACTTACCAATAAGGTTAAAATTTACCTGATTAATGGCTTATCGTTGCACTTCAAATGTTGGCGATTGTACGTATCGCCCATTCATTTTTTTTAATTAAAAAATATATATTTTTTTAATTGGGAGTTTCAGAAAAAAAAATTAGTCAAAATGTCTTACTTTACTGGGTGCCCTTACTCAGCACAGAGTGCCTCTTATTTCACTGTCGCTCCACGTAAGTAACGGATAATTTTCCTCACCCTTTAGTAGTAAGTATTATTTTATACGCTCTCTAAAATAGTTTATTTGCAGCTCCAAATCAGTCCGCAAAATTATATTTTATTGGCCAAGGCTGTTAAAATTGCTATAGTAACACTTTAAATATTTATTTACAGTCATTGAGTGTTTTTCTTTTATCCGTTTTTTAAATGCATCATAATCCTTTTCATATTGCCCCCTTGACTTTTTGGAGAGCAAATTTAAAGTTGTTTCTCTTGCATTTTGCAATATTTCGTTAGGAATTTCACTCAATTTGTAACGTATAAATGAAGATACTTTGACAACCGAATAAAATGACAACTCTTAATTCAACTTTATTTATTTCAATTTATTTTATCTATTATTAGACATCTTATGGAATAAAATCATGTGCCGCAAAATATTCCTCGGCCGAGAATTTTCCATTTTGCGGCCTTGTTACATAAACAACTATTAAGTCTAAATATTTATTATTTTAATTCATAAATTACCAGCATCATTGCATTTTACATATTAAAACAAATGTGCATTTAAATTGTCTTTGTAGTTATTTGTGTTATTAGTATAAAAATGCATATTTCCGGAGGACTAATACACAATTACCTAGATATGTATCTAATATAGGTACTATTTTGTTCCAACTACTAAATTTGCACATAGGACTGTTTAGAATGAAACTTTATAACTTAAAAAAATAGTTTGTCTTGCCTATAACGTGCAATGTCCAATTATGTTTTGTAAGTGTACAAAAAGTATAAGTTTTTGCAGTTAATATAGCGATCACTGATCATTAACTTCTCGAAAGGTCCCGATTTTCGTAATAACAAAATAATCTGAAGTTATAGTATCATATTCGTGCGATTGTGGAAAAATATATTAGTTATAGCATATTCTTTCAGTACTACATGGCATCGATTGTTAAAATCATATTTCAAATATGCCCAACTTATACCAGAATTCACAAGGATTCATCATATATTGATCATATTATTCATCATATAAAAATATCTTGTATTTAAGTCATATTAAGGTATTTACACTATTCAGTAAAAAAAAACGTACTTCCTGAATTAAAATATTTCATTGCTTTAGGAACGGTTCGACCAATTAATTGGTCATCATCAGGTAAAATTGTCTAAAACTAAAAACTGTATTTTTTTGGGATGTGACACATATTGGAAATTAATTTGTAGACTTCTGTGTATTTGTCGTGTATCGTCTTGAACTTATTACTAGTAATACGTTCAGCTAGTTACTAGTAAGTAATAAGTTCAACGCGATACACGACAAATACACAGAAGCCTACAAATTAATTTCCATTATTGTCACATACCAGAAAAAAAAACAGTTTTTAGTTTTAGACAATCTTGCCTGATGGTGACCAATTAATTGGTTGTAACCGGTTGGTAAAGCAATTAAAAAATTTAATTAAGAATCTACACGTTTTATTACTGAATAATATAAAAATATGTGTTATTTTGTTAAAGATTATATTTGATAGTCAAAGCGCCATAACAGATATTAAAAGGGCTTTTGCTCATACTTGTTTAATTGTTGTCAATCATACTTGTTACATGTTTAATTCGTGTGCATTTGTATTTCCGAATTAGCGTGGCAACCCATTATGCAACTATGCCCTTTCAATGTATAATTTATAGACTACTTAACTTTTCTCTTGATTTATGAGTCCTACTGAGCTTTCTTCTCATTAGCTTCGGATGATCGCGCTTTTTCCCCAATTAGCGCTCGCTCGAATTTAAAGACCATTAAGTTCCCCAGCAAAAAAGAAACCGGCGGATTATCATCACCAGGAGTGTCGGAGCAAACGGCACGGAGCCGACGGGAGACTAATTAATGAGGCCATTTTTCGGCAAGGCGATAATTAGAGGCGTTAATGGGAAACGGGAATCGTGCAAATTTGATTTGGGCAAGTTGCCTGAGATTTTAGTAATGAAGAGAGCGGCGAAGGTGTAATTTCGTGGAGGCAGTTTTTTGTTCTACCTATATTGGTTATACAAACATAGACAATATTTTGGCTTTGATGCACATTAGACACAAATCGGAATACATTATTTATTCCTTGTGAATGTCCGGATTCAAAGACTTTTTTTCAGAAACTTCCTTCATACACTTTATCATACTATGTCGATGAGCTTCGAACGTACTTATCAAGATATATGGAGATTAAAAATTTCCAAAGTATGCAGTCGAAATATCAAGAAACTTAAATGATCCTGAATTTTAATCAAAATATTAAAATTATTAAATTTAAGGTTTTATCCATATTACCAGTTATTTATATTTAAGGTTGTTACATTGAGTACTACCACCAGTAAATAATATTTATTTTAATTTTATTATATTATTTATTTCTTTCGCCTGACTAATTTCGGTTTGTTAAAAAAAACATTTTCACAGGCATAATATCTACGAAGAATACAACAATGAAGTTAAATATAAATTAAAGTTAGGTTTTTTTATAAAACTGTTTAAATATAAATTGTAATAATATTTACTGTTGTTATATTTAGTAGTTACTAGTAAGTACCTAATATTTATTTTTATTTTATTTTATGATTTATTTCTTTCGCCTGACTAGTTTCGGTTATTAAATTTAAAATTACATTTTAGATATGTTCAGAATATATAAACATTAAATAAATATGCCTCTGAAGATGGTTTTTCATAACTGAAACTAGTCAGGCGAAAGAAATAAATCATAAAATAAAATTAAAATAAATATTACTTACTAGTAAGTAGGTACTAAATATAACAACATTAAATATCTACAGGGTGGTCAATTTTACGACGCCCACCATTAAGATCTATTAAACGGAAATACATACAGAGTTGGTCATATGTGATAAAAGTTTCTTATTTTTATGCCATTCAATATACTGAAACTAAATCTGGGATATCTTGCACAGTTCCTGAAATATCGCGGAAAAACTGAAAAAGTGCACTTTCCTTTTCCTCTTATAACTTTTTACTTTTGTAGGAAATTTATGAAACTTGGCACTCTTACATTTTTCGACGTGAGCTTTCTGATGACAGTACCAAACATTTTTAGTGCCAACTAGAATTTTCATAGTCAACTTTTGATTTTCTTATGGCCGCAATATAGGATTTTAATAACATTAAAAACAGCGAAATATTCCAATTTCACCCATGTATAACACATGGGTAATCTGACATTATTTACTATTAAAAATCGAAAATTTTAAAATCTTTTGCAAAAATCAAACTGCTGGGACTGCTCTAAAAATCAAGTTGTCATGGAATAACAAATATCACATTTCTTCATACAAAGAAAATAACTTCTGAGAAATTTTATTGTATATAATAGTTTAAAATAATAAGAGTTTATTGAAGTTTTATGGAGATTGAAACTGTTCAAAAACCTAAATATGCATAAACTATGATGTGGAGCTTGCAAAAGTATCGTAGAAAATGAAATACCGAACACCTATTTTACATAAGAGATTTTTACATTTAAGACATTTATTCAACTAAATGTATATTTCCATAACATAACCCTGTATACATTCATATACAGGGTGTTTAGAACTATATTTAAAAAAAATAATGAAGTAGGATGTGTGGGTACATGTGTGTAAAAATGTGTAGGCGTGGGAGGCTCATATGTTAAATAAAATAAGAAAAAATAGAGTTTATAATTATCAATTGAAGTGTAACAAAATAGCCTGTGTCAGAATTTCAGAATTGTAGGAAATTAAAAAACTCAATATGTTATTAATTAAGCCGAACATTCTTCGAAAATCTTACTATACTTTTCAATTTTCTAGTGTCCAATAAATATTTTGTAATTAAATTTTGGTCAATAAAAGTTTTATTTCTCTCTACAATGCAAAGTCTTCAATTTCATAATTAATGTCTTATAATTTCCGAGTTTTCCAGATGTGAGGTGGAATAGAAAAATGGGATTAACGACCAAAAAACAATTTTCATAGGTTTATGGATTCTTATGTAAAATTTCGCGCTCTTTTCAATGGTATTCAATGGCACTAGTAAGAGAGACTTACAAACAAATATTAACATATGGGAAACTGAACTAGATAAAGCTAGATCGAAAACAAATATATCAAAAACAAAGGTAATGAAAATAGAAGAAACTAAAGAAGCAATAAACATTACAATCAATCACGAGAAAGTAGAACAAGTAGAAACTATAAAATACTTAAGACAAATTATTGAAAGGAAAGGGAATATGGAAACAAAAGTAAACAACAGAATACAAGCAACGACAAGAACCTTTCACGCGGTTAAGAAAATTATGGTAAACAACAAAAAAATATCCCCAATAAACAAAACTTATAATGTACAAAGTACTATTTGTACCTACCCTACTATACGGCTGTGAAACTTGGATACTCAACAAGAGACAAAAAAGCAAAATCCAAGCCCTTGAAATGAAATGAAAATTGAAAAAATTGAAACCTGAGGAAAAAATATGGAGTAACAAAACTAGACAAAGTGAGAAATGTGGACATCAGAAATGAACTAGAAAGGGTAGAACTTGATAAACAGATAGAAAATAGACAATTACAATGGCAGGGAGACCTAATCAGAAGAGAATACAACTACCAAACAAAGAAGATATGGGAAACAAAGATAACAGGAAAGAGAAGAGTCGGAAGACCAAAAAATAAATGGGACAAAAGATTATATAAGAGGGGGATAACCAATGCACAAGTGAAGGAAATAGCAAGAAACAAGAAAGGATTGAACCAAACAATAAAAGAAAATACATGAAGGAAAGATAACACCACTTCGACACCCGAAAGGTTAAAAAAAGAAAGATTATAAAAAATTCAATATGTTACTAATCAAGCCGAACATTTCATCTTCTTATACTTTTCATTTTTCAAGTGTCCAATAAATATTTTGTAATGAAATTGTGGTCAATAAAAGTTTTCTGTCTCTCTACAATGCAAGTGTTCAATTTCATAATGGGCCATAATTAATGTCTTATAATTTCCGAGTTTTCCAGATGTGACGTGGAATAGAGAATGGGATTAACGACAAAAAAATTTCAGGAGTTTGTGGATTCTTATGTAAATTTTGCGCTCTTTTCGATGGCATTCAATACAAAAGTATTACCATATAAATTGAAACCATTAAATAAATAAAAATAACCTCTGTGAGTACTCTTTCTATAACTTAATAAAACATGCAAATTTAATTTAACTGGCAGATAAACCAACTGAAACCACAAAAAATCAAATAATCAGGACAAGGTGAAGTTATTCCTGCAATGCTGCACTTTCCTCAAAATCACGACCGGCAGATTAAATCAAGCTGGTATTTATTGTGTTGCGCGTGGGAGATGAGCGCGCCATTTAAATATCTCGCCCAATTTGCACAATTATACTCATCCGTAAACCAAGAACTAACTATCAACATGTATCGGCGGTAACATTAAAATAAACAGCATTATAGCATGTATTACAGTAGAAAAGGTCAACTATTACAATTGAGGGGTCCAGTGCAGGAACTGGGTATCTCCATAAATTAAAACTTTGCAGGAGACCATAAAAAACACATTTTTATAATTTTACCTTATATTATTACATACTATTTTTATTACATACTATTATTACATATTACATTTGTTTCGGTTTTCGTTCAGGTTCAATTTAAAAAAAATATATAGGTCCGTTCTGGCAAAATAACGGTTTTTTCGGTTTTCGGTTGAGTTCCGAGTGATAAATTTTTATTTTTATTTTGTTTTTGTGAATGTTTAAAAAAATTACACGTGAAATGCAGAATAAGATGGTGTATACGCGCGAGTTTGAATACTCATGGAACCAGGGTTGATATGATTTAAATCTTTAAATCGCATTTATTATTTTATTCACATAAATAATAAGTGCGTTGAGTACATAAAATAAAAATAACACACATAACTTAACTCAATTAGATGTTGGTGCTCAATGGCATACCATAATGATATGAATATTTTAATTAAATTACTTGCCTGAATGGCCCAGAAACCCAAATGAACACATGTTATTAGTTTAATGCCATTGTTATTCTACTTTAAAAATAACATTCTTGACTTTGAAACCGTAAAAATAAATGTAAGTGCTATTAATCGCTCTGCACATACTAAGAAGTTGCGAATAAATACCACCATAGCACCGAGCTGTATCATAAAACTGTCACTGCTGTAATATATTCGGATGAATATGTTCCTTGCGCTTGTCGCCAATTATTAAGATAACAAACAAGACACGTTGTCCAAAAATAAGAACACGCGCTATCCTCCACAACCGACGAGCGATAGAAAGAGTGAGGGGGAAGGAAGCCACTGAACTATTTGTATATTTAAACCGGATCGAATTTAATAGGTAACATGGAGCTAATTGGATGTAAATTTAGTCGCACTTAATAAGTTGATTGAAACGTTCTGGGACCGTTCATATTATTTCTATAACGACCTACCAGGCGCCATCATCGCTTATCATCAGTAGAAGAACGTACGCGATTACTTAAGTTTTTGATGAAAGTAGATTGAAAAATCCATCTAGAAAGCGATGTGCAATTCATGTAACATATTTAGATACCTACTTACCAGTAACCTGGAAGATCATCATATATTTCCCCAGGTTATACACACATGACATTAATTTTTCGTTACGTCAAGTTTAACGAATTGAAATTTTCAATTGTCTAAGTCTAAGATTCCAAATTCTAAGATTGTTTCATATGATATTATTTCTGATAAAACTGTCTTAGGAATTGTTTGCCGACATTTAAATTTGCTACAGAAATTAAACCTGCGTGGAATGATGTACAATTGGTGCAAGCAGTATTTTGCATTAAAATAGCAATTGCACATTCTCTGGTGGTGGAAACCATATTATAAACCTTGTTCTAGTGGATTCAGCAGAATCTTGCAAAGAAGAAATAACTTTATTTGCACCTTCCAGCAAATTTATAATTTCTTAAGTGGAATTCCAAAAGATGGGAAGTTTAAATAAATATAATTATTTAAATTACTTCCTTACACAACATTTCTACAAGCGCTGAAAGTAGTAGACCCAAATTTGAAGCCTTTGGGTTGTAATTTAAATGAAATCAATTTAGGAACCCTTTCCATTGATGCACAACTACAAATTCCGGCTTTTGAAATATATTTGTCAAAATTTGAATGTGTTATGTTTACAGTTTTGCTGAAAATAGTTGCCGTGCCAGCGTGCCAGCAAAAACTATTATCATCAACATTTGCTATGCATCTAAGGTCATACACCTTAGCGGTAGAACATAATGCCCTCTCAGATGAAAATAATTAAGGCGTTAATTTTAAAAGCGCACATGTCCAAAAATCAGTTTTGTAGGAAATTTAAAAAAACTTCCACTGCAGTTATACTCAAAGTAGTGGGAATATAAATCAGGCTATTCTGTTGTATGTATTTCAACTTAATAAAGAATAAAAATGATTTTAAATAAGAACTGTGAAATAAGAAAAATAACGGGGAAGAAAGTTGGACTTGTGTTGTGGTGGAATTTTTTTAATGCGAACAAATAAAAATACGAAATAAAGTTTAAATACCAAATAAACTTTACTTTTTCAAAATTTTTAAATGAAAATTAAAACTGTTCACAACCACTACTATTGTCATCCTAGTCCAGTTCGGGTTCCTCATCAACAACAATTAAATATCACTCAGCAAAAAACGGTTCATAAACTGATATATTTTGGGGATCCTCTAAGAAACCCATTATGTCCTTAAGATTCTTCAGTTTTGCTGATGATTTTTCTTGCTTTTTATATAGATATTGACACTGAAGAAAGAAACTCCATGGACATGTGTCGTTTTTAAAGAATTGCTATATTTTCATTGGCCTGTTACACGCGACTTGAATTGTTTTTCGAGAAAACGGGTTTGTTAGTGCATAGACATTGGTCTTCAGAGCCGTTTACTGTCAATACCTCGATTTGTGCATTTTTGGACTTGTGTTGTTTTTAAAATAAACGCCTCAATTTTTGTTCGCAAGGTATCAAACATATCTCATAATAGAATCCCGTAAAGCAGTTCTGGATATAAATAAAGCAGTGAGTCGAACAGAAATGTATTTCATTCAGATTTACGGTTATGTTCCGGGTAAATTATTTTCACCCCGGTTTCGGTTTCGGTTCGTCTGAATATTTCTGTTCAGTTCCGGTTCGGTTCCGGTTCAATTTTGGTTCGGTTCCGCTTTCGTCTCGAATAACAACGCTAAAATGTCGTTGAAAAACAGTTTTCCACCGGTATAATTTTTTTTTTTTTTATACAAAATGTCTTTGCTCTTATCAAAAATTAATAAGAATAAACTACTCTTATTCAAAATGTTTGTTTGATTTAAACCGCAAATAACCGTTATTAAAACTTCGTTCCGGTTAAGGTTTCGGTTTTAAATTTTTGGAATTTTTGTTCCGGTTACGGTTTCGGTTCAGGTTGGAATTCCGGTTAATTTCGGTTTTCGGTTTCGGTTCGGTACTGAAATAAAGATAATATTGAGAACATAAATAAAGATATACTCGTAGACCGACTTAAGATATATAGAAGTGTTCTTGATGATTGTAAAAATATTGTAACCGAATTTGAAATAAGTCATTCGATTAAAAAACAAAATTCTGCTGAAGAATATTTTCATTCAAACATTTTTAACAACATTATAAATTTAATAATAAGTAGATGGACTTAATTGTAAATTTCAAGCAATCCTTAAATTTGCAAAATTGTATTGAAATTAAATTAAATAACTCAAGAGTATACAATTTTGGCCGATGAAAAGTTGTATCACTTTTCATCTGCCAAAGTTTCTGAGAAAAAAAAGTTATATTAACATAATAACATTGATATTCTTTATTAGAAACAAAATTGCCAAGAAATATTAGTACCTAATTTAAAAATACGTCCCACTTGACACTTCTCTCGAATTATTTCGATCAAAATTATTTTCTAGGTTGACGGTGGCCAGGAGGTTAACGCACTTGCCTCTAGTACCAAGGGTCGCAGGTTCGAACCCCGTGGGCCCGAGATCATTGAGCAACTAAAATTCTCTAGCATCAGAGTGACGTTCTTTTGGAGGGGAACTGAAGCAGGCGATCCCGTGTACTGTTAAATTGTACGTGCACGTTAAATAATCCGATATGTATTTAGCCATGGCAGCAGAAATAGGCTATCATTAAATAAAACAAATACATTTAAAAAAATAAAAAAGTACACTTACTTTCTAAATATGTTGGCTCCTCTTATTAGATATTTCGCGTATCAAGTTAATCATTTTCAAGAAATTTTCAGGAAATTTAGTAGAATATTTAATTTATTATTATTATTATTATTATTATTATTATTATTATTGTAATGAAATCAACTCTGAATAATTTGTAGAAAATTATCCTAGAATATTTACAATAGTAATATGGATCTCTTAGCTAGCAATCGTAAAATGATCAAAAATTCCTCATAAGACTTCAAATACAAAGAAATATTTAAACTTTGGTGAAAGTAAGAAATGAAAATGGAAATTTAACTCACTTTGTCGGGTCATTTTTGTTTTAATAGACAATCAGGTATTGCGTATAAAAAAACGTTAGCAGTAACGTGTAAGTTCCTTTTTCTACTCCCACATTAGTAAGTTGTCAATTACACACGGACTTCATGGCTAATAAATCAGTTTTAACGTAACCATGTTATGTAATGAAAGTCGCAGTTGTTACGTAAGATATACAGAGTGTCTGGGATAAGGGATGAACGGAGGAATTTAACATGTAAAATTAAATATGTGTAATTATTAGCTCCCCTATTAATTTTAGAGAAAAATCGCAAAGGAATATTTTTTAGAGTATTAAAAACTGTAAATGTATCATCCATTTAATTTACGTTTGTACCAGAATCCACCTCAGAAATAATAAAAATAAGTTGAACAATGTGCCATAAAAACCTTGCCATGAGTTTGACAAATGTCATATTATAGTGAAAATAATTTTGCCAGTCAGATATATAATAAAAATATGTTGAACAATGTGCCACAAAAACCCTTGCCATGAGTTTGACAAATGTCTTGTTAGAGTAAAAATAATTTTGCTAGTCAGATATCAATTACTATGACCAATAATTTGAGTTATTCCAATGAAAAAAGGGTATTCATTATCTAAACATTTTACAGTTTACGCAGAGTTCGTGACTTATTTTCGGTTAAATCTAACAATCGACCAATTCCGTTTGTATAAGCAATTAGTTAGGGGGGAATGATTTGTATGAGCATTGGTAACATTGTGACATTTAGTTTTGAAATTGTCAAAATAGTCATATGATAGTCAATATCAAATATTTCCATTAGCATCTGACAGAACAAAAATGTACCAATTGTGCAAATTTTTCATAATTACGACTGGGAGTAGAAAATTCGAGAAATTACGCACTTAAACTTTTTCTTCGTGCGTAATATGGTTCTTACAACTCTCGTTATGTAATATACTATGACAGCATCACATTCGAATATCAGCTGCAGTTATGTTATCAATGCATATAACATTCAAATGTGATTATGTTAGGTAACACACACTGCTGACGTGGTTTGATACGCGATTCACCTGATTGTTTCCATCTTTAAGGGCTTGTAACTTCTTAACTATGTAACTATGTTAAACCGTTCCTATGTTCATATAACCTTTTTTTCAGAATTTCGTCCACTTTTCATGTGCTAAAAGTTTATGACGGACCTGATAGATGAATCTTTATATGTAGTTTCAAAGGCAAAATTATTGCTAGAGAAATACGAAAAGGAATTAAGACAAAATTTTATAAGAACTAACATTGCTGATTCTTCTTAAGAAATCCAATTTTAAACTAACTTTGAAATAAGCAGAATACTGCTGATTCTTGTTTAGAAATTCAATTTTAAACTAAGTTTGAAATAAGCAGAATTACTAAAGAAATAATCGACAGGAGTATTCGTAAATTTATTGCTTCGAATATTTTCAACTGTGCCTTTGAGTTTAGCAGGAGGTGAAAATTCATTTAGGCCCAGTTGTACGATCGTGGATCATCCTTGACCATGGTTCAGTTACGTAGAATACCATTGTTAATACAATGATATCCTTAGAAATATGATATCCACGATCATACAACAGAGCCCAAGGCCCAGTGGTATGAACGGAGATCAGTTTGACTATGGTTCAGTCACCCAGGATACAATTGTGTCAAAAATGGTATCCTAGGTAACTGAACCATAGTCAAACTGATCTACGTTCATACAACTGGGCCTAAGTGTTCTGAAAAAAAAAACAGTTTCTACGGTTGACAATTAACAACGGAGTGAGTGAGTGAATGAACTGGCAAAACTCAACATTAATTACCAGATAGAGTGATTTTTAGACTATTATGAAATAATAACAGAATTTGCTGATGTCAATGCGCGCAAAACTTAGCAGATTTTATTTTCTTGCCCAAAATTTAATTTTAATTTTGAAAGGACACAAAAATATTAATAACTTTTTTTTTTCTGAAAGGCCCAGCTCCAAATTTAATTTCTTAAGAAGCTTAAATATTAATTTTCAGGCAAGCGCTAATGCACATAGATGGCGATGCGCTCACCACAACAAAAAATAATTATTTATCAGGTCGATCAGTTAAACCATCTAGGTTATAGAGAGGGCACTGAAAGACATACAGACACATAGATACAGAAATAGACACCACCTGGAAAGCCGATAACGAAATATTTGAAACGAACAAGAACACTCGAAAAAATTTCGATTTTAACAAAATTTTCGATTAATAGCTATTGGTATTACACAGGACGAAAGTGCATCATTTCCTCCCGCAGATAGTTTGATGCCCGATGGGAAGCGGAGGGCATCAAAATCTAAGGGAGGAAATGGCACTTTGCTTTTGAGGATTATGATGATGATTTTGATGACAGATGATTTTTTCTACGAAATATTTGGAATAAGTCAATATTGTTAAAACCTATAAGGAACGTACGAATATTTATTAATACAAATAAACTAAATAACGAATCTGTTCAAATGAAATGCATTATTATACAGGGTGTCAATTTGAAAAGTTGCCATCGAGTTATTTCCAATAGAATAGAAACCATTCCCAACATTTACTTTAACATGTTATTTTAATTTAAATAGTTCACCACTTTTGCACTTTATTTGCACTTAATTCCAAAACCAGTTTACCAAATCATATTGTATTAATAATGACTGGAAAGTCAATGGGAACTTTTCAAATTGACACCCTGTATATTTCTTTAAAGTTTGTTTATTAATATTTACAAGACAACCATACACTACTGTTATAGCTGTTAAAAGTTTCTATTTGTTTATCTCCCTAGGGAGGACAGCATTTTTCAAGAGATTTCCAACGATGTATCACAAGTAAGGGGGTGCTATTTAATTTTTTTAGATGGAGGTGGCTGTGGCTTATAGGGTGGGTAGTGGGTCGACACTAATTACGTCATTTTGGTTCCCCTATCGAACCACCCAAATGGTTTTGAGTAATTTTAAAAATAATCAGGGGTTCTATGAAAAAAAAGCCGATGGCCACTTTTCAAATTGACACCCTGTATATTTCTTTAAAGTTTGTTTATTAATAGTTACAAGACAAACAAACACTACTATTATAGCTATTAAAAGTTTCTATTTGTTTGTCTCCCTAGGGAGGACAGCATTTTTCAAGAGATTTCCAACGATGTATCACAAGAAAGGGGGTGCTATTTAATTTTTTTAGATGGAGGTGGCTGGGCTTAAAGGGTGGGTAGTGGGTCGGCACTAGCTACGTCATTTTGGTTCCCCCTTCGAACCACCCAAACGGTTTTGAGTAATTTTAAAAATAATCAAGGGTTCTATGAAAAAAGTCGATGGCAACTTTTCAAATTGACACCCTGTATATTTCTTTAAAGTTTGTTAATTAATATTTACAAGACAACGATGGCAACTTTTCAAATTGACACCCTGTATTAAAGTTTGTTTAATAATATTTACAAGACAACCATACACTACTATTATAGCTATTAAAAGTTTCTATATGTTTATCTCCCTAGGGAGGAAAAGTAAGATTTTCCTCCCTCTTCCTACTTTTCCTCCCCTATATGAGGGAAGAAAGCGTGTACTTTCTATTAAGGTAGGAAAAAAAGTACTTAATGCCGCTGGCAGCCAGGGCCGAATATTGTCAAGCGATCATCCATGTTTACAAGTACAGTGAAACTATAGTAATACTCAAAATATTACGAAGCACGATGAATTAATTGAATTTGTAAATTTAAAAAAAAATACTTTTGGAAATATTTACGTTATAATCGATTCTTTAGGTTTGAAGAAAAAATTGCATATTTTATGTGGACCTACAGTGACTTTATGTGCTTCGGCTGTTTTGCCTTTCACACTACGTTCGGTAGACAAACTCCAGTAACATCACATAACACATAAAGCTTCACTTTAGATCATTATCAGATAATATACTATTATTATGCAAGTTAAAGTAAAATTACTGCAATTATACCAATAAGTTTTAAAAATTATCAAATTACTGATAAATAATCAGAATGACTTATTGAATTAAAACATAAAAACAACTTGTGTGGTACCATTTAAAAAAATACGTGCCTATATTTACTACGGTGCAACCATGAAGCATCTTGTAAGCAAGCAATTTTTATTGCATGAATATAAAATACTATGTAGTATGAACGGCAATGACTTCGTGTGAAATATATACTCGCCGAGCACTAGTGCATGCAATGAATTATTTTCAGCGTCAAACCCATAATTAATTATCAAGCATAGAATATTCCTTTCATTTCCATTTTCGCTATCTGCGAATGAAGGTCTGAAGAATGGGAAGCAAAAGTAACAGCCTCACCACATTCCTAAACGGATCATTGATATTTTGACAACCAAGGTTTCGTTCAATTTATCGCAGTCCCGACCGTCTTTGCAATGCAATTTTGTTTGCGATACGTGATGTATTATCATGCAATTTTAATTAAGATATTTGTCTGAGATAAGCGAATAAAGATAATGAGATTAGCTTTTTCTCCCAATCGTGATCGCAGTTTACCGAGTGCGCGACTGCGTTACGTAATTGTTGGATAATTTTTATTGACGCCAACTGATTTCCGTTGACCTCAAGAGATCAATGCTGTATTTTGGTTGCGAAAAGTAACCAATGGGTTGCAAACGTTTGCAGACTGAAAATACGTGGGCTTGTGAAGGACCCAGATTGGTGCAGCTGTTTCCGCGTTGCTCTGTTATACAGGATCCTGCATTTCACCTCCCGTCTTCTATAGCTCAGTTACTAATTAGTTAGGATTTTGATATTTTGCAGACTGTAGTTGCATTCTAGGGCGTATTTCAGGAAAATATTTTTGTTTATTCAGGGTGTCCCAAAAAGTGTGACATCATGATGATATATTTAGATTGCATGCTGTACATTTCGTTACTTATTTTGGGTGCCCTTCATGGTTACCTACACATACCCCTAATTTTTTTTTGTAAATTGGTTTAGTAATATTAGCAAAAACAAAAATAAATATAAAAAAAAAACAGTTTTGCACCATTGCAATGGTTTAAAAAATTAATAAAAAATAAAAACAGTGCGTCGTTAATAAAATTATACAATGCACTTATAAAATAAGGTCCGACAGTTCCGTTAACCAAGTTTGATTGATATGAATTATACAGAGTGTCCAAAATATAGTGTCAAACTCTTCAAACTTTAAAGCACTTTTCATATTTCAAATAGGAGCCCCTATATATTTTTGTGCCATTCCATGCGTAATTAAAAAACAAACATATTTTTCTAATAACAACCCTAACGCAATTCTAACACATTAAAAGTTATTTGCAGAAAACTCGTTTTATCAACTATTCCCATAGTCATGTTAATGTATAAAAATCGAAGGAAGTCTCAACTAGACCCGCATGTTTAAACCTTCTACATTACCAATACAGACACTTTTCGCTCGTTTTGTATTAATCGTATTGCGGCAGCAGATGTGTCGACCAATTTACCCCGAGTTCAAAGACCATTTAAAAACCATCCATTAACGTAAACTTTTACTTTCAGCTCCCGTATGCAGATGATTCACATGTCCAAAGAGAGTTCGAACATTAATAAATTTACTTTCTATATTGTAATTATCAAGGGCGCTTGAAACTTATTAAGATATAAATTCAATTGAGTAATTTCATATGATCACGATGTAATTAATATTGCAACTATTACTGGCGGTACTGGCATGGGAAATTCCTATGAAGAGCTGTATTGCCAAGAATTTAATTGAGGTATGATGATCTATGTGATTGTTACTCATAATGACGCGTTGGGTATTTTGACCCTTAAAGGTTCGCAGAACCGGAGGTCAGATATGCAACTCTGCTTAATAATGTTGTAATATTAATTCTACTAGTATTATGATGTATATAAATTGTAAAGTATAACTAATCTTTAGAGGGACATATACCTAAATAAGTACATCAGTTTTGCCAGTATCATTTATTAACTTTAATTGTAAAGATTAAAGAAATTAAAAATGTATTATCAAAAATTATAACATTGTAGATATTTATACCGAGTGTCTATCATAAGGGGCGAATATAGGAATTTAACATGTAAAACTAAACACAGAGTTTTTTTTTATCGTGCAACATAGGGTTAATATTTATTTCAATAGTTACACACTTCTGTCATAATGGCAGCAATGTAGCAAAGCGCTTTTTTAAAATGCAACATATAGGTAATTCTCTGTGAGGTAAATATTACAGTTTACGAAGTGAACAATAAATTTAAACTGAAGAGAGCTCACTTATTCAAATGGACAATACTGCAAACCTCAGCTTAACATTGTTCACGTCGTAAACTGTACTATTTACCTCACAGAGAATTAATTTTACTTGTATGTTGCATTTTAAAAACGACGCTTTGATACATTGCTGTCATTGTGACAGAAGTGTCCAGTGCCGGCGCCAAGTTATTTAGCGCCCTGGGCAAAACAAATTAAAACGCCCCCTTTCACATAAATTAATAAAAAAAAAATATGTATAAGAAAACAATAAATTTAAAGTGACATATTAATTTATTATTAATTGCATAAACGTTACAAGTAGACTACAAAATCAAAATTTAATTTTTCGTCCCTTCTTCCTCGCAAAAGTTTCTACCAATTCCTTCAATTACAGTGTCGAAGCGTAATCACATTCTATTGAAATTGTTGCACGAGTCCACGAGTCTGCTTTGCGACATAGTGGAACGCAAGTAAGTTTTAATTAATTTCAATTTTGAAAAACTGCGTTCTCCGCTAGCTACGGACACTGGAAGTGTTAATAGTATTCTCAAGGAAACAATAACATTTGGAACACAATCTTCCAATTTTTATTGTACTATATAGAAAAGCACATCTGATGGTGGCATAGGTGGTAGGAAGCCTTTGAGCTACTACTTGAAGCTCATTGCAAAGATCGTAAGCATCAATATATTTGTTAGGGATATGCGTCAAAGACGTTTCTAAATGTTTGCAGTCAGTAAGTATATCCGCAGGTGTCTCTTTGTTGATGTTGAATATATCATAAAGGAAGCCAAATAGAATATTATGTTGTTCTAATTGTTGGAACCTCTCTTCAATAGACTGTATAGCCTTGTCCAATATAGTGTGGTAGAATTCTACATTTAATTCTATATTTAAACTGCCGTTTATGTCTCCTTCTTCTACATTCATCGAGCTCAAATTTCACTTCTGTTTCTAATTCCTTTGCAATCTCGGCAAGGTTAATTAAAAATTGTTCAAAACCATTTTCACGCCTACTTTTAAGAGGTAATTCTTAGTCACTTGAACTTGTTTTGTAGCTGAATTTATAGCAGAATCCTCTTTTTGTAGTATTTTGCTTGTAACATTCACTTCATTAAGAATATTGTACCATGTGACAAGGGATACCATAAATTTGAATTTACAAATTGCATCAGCAAGAGCCTTTGCGTCCATTCGGGAAGTATTACCAGATGAATTATTTAGTCTTGGGTATCAAATTAAAGCCATTAAAGCATCATATATTGCACCAAGCTGATACCTTATAGGCTACAAAGTATCAATCCTACTTTGCCATCTTCTTTCGCTCAATGGTTTAACAGTTAAATCTACGGCATGGCTAGTAACATTAAGTTGATGAAGTAATTATAAATCTGTTGAACTAATCTGAAGAAATTAGTCGCTTCTAGGCAACATCTAGAGGCATCATTGACGACTAAGTTTAAAGAATACGTATGCAGGGAATACAAAAGGCTCGCGGGTTTATGTTTAGAATTCTGTTTTGTACACCTTTTTCTTTTCCTTTTATATTACTTCCATTATCATACCCTTGCCCACGGAGATTTTCAATTTGTAATTTCATTTGTTCAAGGTTTTCAATCAAAGGTTCTGTTATGAATGCCCCAGTAGTTTCGTCTAATGAAACAAATCCTATGAAATGTTCTCTCTTTATTACTGCAGGCTCGAACATCTAACTTATCTAACGGTTTAATAATATTAAAAAAAACGTATAATCATAGTCATCTGTTCAATATGACTAACGTCTGGTGTGCAATCCAACATAATTGAGTAATATTTTGCCGATTTCACAAGTGAAATTTTATTTTTTATAGCTCCTGCTAGGATCTGCATAAGTTCATTTTGAATATCCTTTCCCAGGTAGATAACCATAATTTATTGATTTTTGACTCTGCGCAAATGTTCGTTCATTACAGGGACAAAGACGGCTAGATATTCTACAAACTTAAAAAAAATACCGTTGATGTTATTGTACAACTTTTCATTTGTTCCACGAAATGCTAAGTTTTGAGTGTCAAGTACTCTGATCAAAGCGATCAAACGTTCCAAAATTTGCTGCCAATATTGTTCTTCTTCTTTAATATTTTTCTGATTAATATTATCAATTGTTTTTTCTTTAGATATACGCATATCAAGTTCTTTCCAGGTCTGAAAGTTGTTTAAATGGAAAGTATTACTTTCGTGTAAAGATAGAATTGCTCCAATATTTTTTCAGTCTTTTGATCCTGATTTTTTTAGGATTGGCGAGCTGTTTTTGTTAAATAACTTGCAGCAACAATAAAAAACCGCATCTTTTATAGTTGAATATATCAACCATGAACGCTATACTTCTTCACCATTGGCTAGTTTTCTCTTGTAGTGAATTGGAAAAAATCTTGGATTTTTGGAATATTTCGGAAAATTATATGTAAAAATTTGATGTGGTAGGTTTTGTAATAAAATCTGACGAAAATTATCATTACAATAGTCAGGCCAGTTTCCCGGGCCTTCGTTGTAATTTATATAATTAATCGTGGTACTGGGTACTGGTACTGGATTCAATTTCAATTCTGCTTCAATTTTGAACCAGAAGGGGTTTCAAATGCAGCCTCAGAAGTAGTGGAAAAGTTGGAGCCCATGAAGACAAAGGTATTCTATGTAAATTATGTTCTTGATATTAAGTGAATAAAAGTTTTTTTAATTTAAGAATGATATTTTAGCTCGCCAACAAACTTTGAAAGATGCGATTTTAAGAAATAATGTTTTATTTTGCAGCAGAGTACTTGACCGCAGAGTATTTCTTGTTCAATAATAAATAATTTATAATATTTTCATAAATAATAATTTAAGATTACTTAATGAATTGACAATATATAATTTGTAAATACTGGTCAACTAACGAATGTATGATCGATAAGTACTGGTCACTTAACTCTTCCTACCTGTTACGATTTCTACCATTAATAATATTGTTGCTATTTTAGTGCAGTGAAGAGAGATCGTTATGTAGTAATTTTCCTGTAATGAAAATTAATGATGAACAAAGCTTCATTCAATGTCTGGGTAAATTCAGCATAAATCAAGGAAGAAGGTTAATACTGACTGACGCTTAATTGAATTTACAACCGTGATTTTATATTTCCTTATGTTTAATTATTTAACTAGAAATTACTTCGATTCATGCCATTTCGGTATTATTATAATAGCGAAATTCGCATTGCTTATTTGAATTATTGAAATTGTTAAGATAACTGCGTTTAAATAATTCGATGAAAATTTGTGTGTAAAATAAATAATAAATAACACTGTTAAACTCTAGAATATAACGACCTAACATACTACTGAATGGTTAAGTATTATTGAAAGCATGACAGAGTTTATGGCCCGGATAGTACAATAATTAGTTTTTCGTTTCATTATCTTAAGTTCAATTCGTACTTTCTCTCTCTTTTTTGCGAACACAAAGCGGGATGATTTATTGCGACAGCATTAAAATTTGCGTTACTTTTACCTATCATTCACCTCGACGTGCAAATATCATTGTTGGCGTGGGCGTATGCCCACAATAGGCCATTATAAATTGTATTGGTCGTATAAGGAAATCAACGGAACTCGAATGTGAAAAAGTAGGCTCTAGCAGTACACGGAATCTTGGTTATTCCCGAGCTCTAGGATGAATAATTATTGTCGATTTTGGGCAGTGTTATCGAGGGTATGCTAAAATAGAAAGCATTCTGCGAAGTAAGGAAACGGTCATTATTCATAATTGTTCGTTAATTTGATGGTTTTACTTTCATTATTACATTTGCAGCTTAAAAGCGGGGAAATTTTATGGGGAAATCGACGGGATCTTCCCGTCCATGCACATATCTCTATAAACGAAGAGACTGGCACCAGCTTAAATAAATTAGTAAAATACAAATCGAAAATTGAAATCACTCTCGGAATGTGAAAATTTTAATAATATCAGAAACAAAAGTATCTGGCGGTGCATATGAACTTTATGTTTCGTCCCATTGCATTACCATATCAGCCCTTTGAGAGTCTTGGCGTTTGGGGTTTTTGTAATGCAAAAATGACGGAATTAATGAATAAAGTTACATTGATAACGTCAGAAGGGCAAAGACGGTTGATCTGACCTCAATGTGAGTACATAATTATGTACTCTTTTTCTGTTTTTTTTTTGTGTAAGTACACGAAGCACCTTTTAGCGGTGATTTTATTGTCCTGGAATAAATGCAGGTTTGAACCCGACATCTCGCTTACGAGTGGGACTTTGAACACACTTATATATACAAGAACTTACCTGAAAAAGTAGGTATCCACTTTCATACATCCAGAAGTCGCCTGGATCTCCCTGGCATCCTTCCTTGCGCACGACAATGGCCACGCATTGTCGCAATACCACACGACAATCTGGCCTCGAAGACATGTTTAGGTGGTCATCCTGAAATAAAAAATACCAACTTTAACATATGGTTTCTATCATTTTCTACACTACATGGAAACAAAATTCTTCCACATAAATTTTGTAAGAACTAAGATTTATGAAACTTTACACTGCAGTTTCTGTTGTGGTTAGCAATAATAAGTAATCGACGAAATTAAAACGATTTCTTCATGTTGCAACATTTTTCTCATTGATAATAGGGCCATGCAGATGGCAAAACGTGGTCGAGTGGGCAACACCCAAAACAACTGCATCGTGCAAAACTATATAAAACTCATTACGTTTTTAATTTAGTTTCACTTTTACATGAAGAATTTCAAGAATAATAAAGATCGCCCCAGATATCACTCCAAGCTGCTGCGAAATGTCGATTTTATAATTGAACTGGCGAAAGAAAGAAAAGGTGAACGCGTCGGGACAAGCGAATTCGCCAAAATTGGAGGCTGTTACGAGACATTGTGTACAAAAAGTGCAATAATGTTTAAATGAAATCATATTGTAAGCGATAATTGAAGCCTCTCACAAGGCTGTGATGGATAAATGGAGATTGAAAATAAGAGCAAGGCAGGCATTTGATGTGTCTGGGTTTATTTTCAGATACTATGTTTACATAAATTGTAACCAGTTAGAGTTAATCGAAAATTTACATTATTTCTTCTCCCAAATTGTAGAACTGCAGACATCTTTGTGATGCATAGAAATAATGGTGCATGATAATCACATTTCACTTCGAGGCACACTTCCATAAATTTAATAATATCATTAGCACGATTAAGCTAATAATGTCATTAATATAATTATGAATAATTAGGTACTTAAATAAATAACCTTTAATATATAGTGCGTATATTAATCTAAAAGCGAGATCTCGACACCAATAATAATAAGCTGATGCATCAATGTATTAAGGCGGTCGCATCGCATTTGCATATGAAAATGATTGTCATCCGCCGCAGCTAATTAATATACGCCCACCTGAACCACTGTAATGATTATATGTGCATCCATCGAATGAGGAAAGACATCCACTATGCGTGTATAATTGCTTCCTATATGCTTGAACGCAATAGCATAATTTTTTCATGGTTTCGCTCCACAACCGTCCGGGTTAAATGTGGAGCGGCCGTGCTTGGGGCTTCAATGGAGGTTTCATGCAATTACTGCGGATGCAAAAACGAACCTGATTTTACGTTTTCACGGTATGCAGATGGGCACCGGACTACATTGTTCGATTAACAATGGAGACGCATAGAAGATGCCGAAATTAGATTAGGAGAGTGGCCTGGTAGTTGTGTGAGTGTGTATATGTATTTTGCTGCTGGAAAGAACTGAAGGAGGAGCTGTGCGATCGAGCTACATGTTTTGATTTTTCTTCTTCTGAATCATTATGAATTCCATTCCAGTCGTTTATATTTAGCGTGGAAACCTTCACTCTCTTTTAATAGCTCTTCCGAGAATGATTAGAATGTTTCGCGCTTTATTTTTAACGTTCCGTGAAATCTAAGGCCAAGGAACTTCTGCTGTCAATACTTAAAGTGCAAGAGTAACTCATTCAACTAGAAATAATTCATGAGGTATTCAGACATGAAAATTTAACAATATGAAATTAGACAACGTAAGAACTGTATCGCCAAATGCGAAGCGGATAAGCACTAGAACAAGAAGAAGTGAATCAACTACCAATATTAAGCTTTAACAAAAGTAAACATTACATGAAAATTTAACAATATGAAATTATACAACGTAAGAACTGCATCGCTAACATACGAAGCGGATATTCACTAGAACAAGAAGAAGTGTATCAACTACCTATATTAAGCTTTAACAAAAGTAAACATTAGTACCTACCAATCTATATTTTTTTAGCATATTAGACTCAATGTTCAAATCATCATATAATTTATATTAATTGTAACAAGTTCTCAAAATTAGTTTTTACTAGCCATACCAAGTTTTTGAATTTTGTGTTTCGACTCCTCTGACAATGCATGATATAAGTTTTCAGTGCGAAACGCAGAGGTATCCATTTTTTTTATAGCATCTCGATAGTTTTTAAACCATACACTTAAGCGTCGTGACCCACAGTTAATTTGATTATATTATATTATATATTATATTAATACATACAGGGTCTCCCACGCTAATGGACCATTAAAAGATTATGGGGTTCCCGATAAGATAAAAAATTGAAAAAACCATCCAATTTCTCTTACAAATATCATAAAAACGAAAAATGTATCTCGAATTGTACTTGAAATGTACCCACATGACTTACATAAGTTGTAACTAAATATTTTGACAATTAGTCATTCAAAAATGTCATTAGATAAGTGCCCACTTAAATTTCGCATATTTCTTTTTTTTTTGACAGTGGAATGACTTTTTATCTCATAGAGCAATTGGCACGACATTTTGCTACAAAAAAGCATCATACAACCATATTCCCAAAATAAGTAGTTTTTGAAATATTTATCTATATCTAGTCATATTATTAACTGCATCAAGTAATTTCAAGTATAATATTTACATGTGCATCATAGCTTGCGAAATTGCTTATTTTTCGTCACTGTGATAACCAATGCTAACAATGAAAATTCACGTTTGAAAAGTTTACTTTAAATATGATAATATCGTTGATAGTCCCAAATTAGCCCCAAAAAACTTTTGAAAAGTTCACTTTAAATATGATAATATCGTTGATAGTCCCAAATTAGCCCAAAAAAAAAGCCGTTTTGGCCGAAAATAATGATTTTTATTGATAGGATGATTTCGGCTTCACCCCTAAATATTGAAAAAACAACTCCCAACCGGAAAACCGGCAAACTTGTATTAGTAGTAGTAGTAGTGACTGTATTTGTTAGGGATATTATCTGGGGTTCGAACCCAGGTCTTCGTGCATGGTAAGCAAGCGTTCTTACCTGTCAGCCAAACTAGCAGCTAACTTGTATTATTTTTCGCAATTATCTCGTAAACGGCAAACCGCCTAAATTATTTTGGCTAAAGTTGATGAAAACTAAATTTTAAACAAAAATTATATTACTGGTTTATTATGGTTTGCTATAAAAGCTATAGTTTGCAAGATATAGAAGCCGGAAGTAAAATTATCCAGTAAATCCAGTCAATTTGACTGTTTGGCGGAAATAAATGATCTAATGTTCTAGTTTTATATGTTTTGTTAATTTGCTGTTTTGAAACGGTTGTTTTTTTTAATATGTAATTGGTTTATTATGTGATGACAATTATAAAGCTGCAAAGCCATTAACATGAATAAATTGAATTGTTTTGAAGATATAGCTTTGAAACTTTTCAGAAGTGAAATTTCTTTGTTAACACTAGTTTAACAGTTACGAAGATAAGCATGTTTCGCAAACTATTATGCATGTGCAAACAACATACATAGGCGAAATTACATGATGCAGTTTTTCGAATATTCGTAGTACTTCTTGTAGTAAATTGTCAAGCCAATTGCTCTATGAGATAGATGTATGTCATTCCATTATTATGTAAAAATGTCATTCCATTAAAAAAAAACGCTTAATTTAAGTGGGCACTTGACTAATGACATTTTTGAATGACTAAGTGTCAAATTTTTCAGTTGAAAAATATATCAGTCATACAGGTACCTTTCGGGTACAATTCGTACCTTATTTGTAAGACACATTGAAGCCATTTTCATAACTTCTTTTTTGAGGTCAAATTGTTGGAATTTTATTTTTATCTCGGAAAATGAAAATATAGGTTCATACATCTCTACAAAATATGTATTACACGGGGAAGCCAAAAACATAATAATGTTCCTTTAAAAAACAAAAGTTGATGGCTACTTCCGGTAGAACCAGAAGTGATAGAAGATTGGAAATATTTCATCTGAGGAGAAAGGAATCAACCATATTCGGATGAATTTTTTTCAATTTTTTATTTTACCGGGAACCACAAAAACTTTTAATGGTCCATTAGCGTAGGACACCATGTATTTTGAAAAAATTGATTGGGAGCACAGTCCAACATAATCATGTCGAGATTTTCAGTAAGCGACATATTACCCAAAAAATTCTGAAAATGCTGTTTCCAAAAAACGTTACGAGAGTTATATGCGAGTAAACTAAGAGCTTCATTAAATAATATTGCACAACATTTCATAACGAATTGCCAATTTGTTATTCTTGCTCTTGCGAACTTAGCATTAATTTATAATAAATAGTAGAACCTTAATATTAATATTTTAATTCCCTTTTAACTCTGTTACAGTACGTCAATTCCAGTTTAGACTCTGTTACAGAACGTATTGCTTGTTGTATATTAAAGTCGCATAATTAATACATTATAATTATTAATACTTAATAGTTAAAGTTAAGTGTCTTCAATATTAATAAAGTTTATTTTTAAAAACCCAAATCGTTAAATCGAGAATTTAACTCGAGCTCTCACCATCCAATTACGTTATAAAAAAAAAGGTCCTATTAGTCTATTCCCTTTCCCTTTATCCCATATGAATACTATGGAATTCGACCTACTAGAACAAGGTTTCCCAAGCTTTTTTGCCTCATCCCGATCATCAAATCGTTATCGACAGCAAGACGATTTCATTGATTAGTCTTAATTTTCAATAATGCTGAAAATCCGGTTTCACATAAGTTAGTCGAGGAAAATAGCAGAATTATTCGCAAAGCAAGAGCGGCAACGCTTGGATTAAGGAGCAAGCGTTTTATCCAAAAAAATCCAATATTAAGAGGGGGAAGTCATCTTTCACAGTAGAATCTGCCTTAATTTCCAGAAATATTTCTTGAATATCCTCTGGTAATTGCAGAACATCGACCACACATGGATTTCTGGTCATGTGCCATACTGGCGAGTTAATGTCTTTGTAATATCGGCGAAATTCTGTATGTAACGCTTGCAAATGAGCTGCTATATTAGTTTTCATCTTCGTCCGGTCTTTTTTTAAATTATTTTTTGTAGTCGGGAAAAATATATTACATTTCCACCAATTACTCTTTGAGACCAAAGTTGAAGCTTTGATATAAATCCCTGAAATTTGGTCGTACTTCTGCATCAAAGTGCTGTTTTTGCCCTGCAGCTTTAAATTTAGTTGGTTCATGGCTTCAAATATATCAGTCAAATAGGCCAACTTCCATTGAAATTGTTCATTGTTGAACAATGACAAAAAGTCGTTATTTTCTTTAAACCAAGAAAACGGATGACCTCTTGTTTTAGCTCATAAGGGCGTGCCAACATGTTTCCCTTCGACAACCAGCGTAATTCTGTGTGGAACAGAAGAACTTTGTGGTAAAAATCGAGATTCTCGCTAAGAAATGTAAATAATTGACAGTTCAAAGCGCTGCTTTTGATATAGTTCACGATGTTTATAGCCAAGTCTAGAGTCTGGCGTAAATTCTAGGGCAAGAGCAGCGTTTCTCAATCTTGTTTTTGGCCCGGTGACCAGTATACTTGTGAAAAAATTTCATGGACCGCTTTGCCAAATTTACAAAAAATGTCCAAAAATTCTCCGAGTACCGGTCAAATTTCTCCGCGGATAGGTGCCGGTCCGCTGCTGCCAGCGGTTGGTAAGAGCATGACTAGAGCGCCAAAATAAACAGTATAAATGCAATACCGAAAGTGAAATTTTGTATTTATTTTTGAATTTTTATAATATACATGTTCAAAATTTTCAGCATTGAGGCGTAAACAAGCTTCCTAACGATTTTAGAGATCATCGAACATATTTATAGAGAGTGGTTCGTGCTGTCACTGAAAATAGGATAATATCTTTTGTCGTAGTGTAGTCCAATATTCGCTAGCGGATCTTCTGACCGAAATGCTGACTGCTTTATCATGCCCCAAACGTTTGCATCAGGTGAATGAGAAGAGTACTCAAAGTCTGTTCCTCGAGAAATGTTTTGTATTTAAAATGTGCCAGGGAAGTAAGGCTAGGGAGATCCCGGCTATATATATATCGAAGGCGAATTGAATATTCCACTTAGGTATGTTTTACTGATTATTTCATTCAATGGAAAATTCACTTTTTTGAATGGTTCAAATGTGTGTATTCATAATTGAAAACATAGTGTTTTCATAATTGAAAACACTATGTTTTCAATTTTGTATTTGGCTCTTGGTTTGTCAAACGCCTATGTTTTCGTTTTTGTATTTCGGTTTGTAATTGGTAATTTTATTCAATATTGAGGTTTGAGGTAGCTGAGATCTTGTTTTCATGACGACGAAACAGAAAGTTTTACGATTAGTGTAGAAACGTAAAAGTTTACGAGCAGCAAAAACGAATCCAAATAACCGTTTTGCAAAGTTTATTTTGGACAAAATAAAAAATAAAGTGAAAGAACAAATGCCGCAAAATACCGTGCGCTCCAAAAAGTACGTGTGGAAGCAATTCACGGAATTTTGCAAAAAAAATAATCACTGTATCGAAGAAATCACTCCTGATGAAAAAAAAAATGGGCTTACAATATGCGCAAAACTGATGGAAGTGAATATAAGGAGATTGTATAATTACTCCAAGAAAAATATTATAACGAATACAACCGACGATTTGGTCCATTTAAAGATATAACATTCCAAGCTGCTAGAAATGCGAACAAAGCGAAGAGAAGACAATTACAAGTCATGCCGGACAAGAGAAAAATATCTACTGGACCTTTAACATCTGAAGAATTAAGGAATATTGTTAAAAGTTGGCATGAAAATACTCTAAATGTACTGCAGAGGAAACTATACCACACTATAGCTGTTGAATTAGCTCTTTGATGGTGGGGGGTTGCCGTTGTTTAATTCAGTACTTTAAAGACGAAATTAATTATAACGGAGTACCATCCGGAAGACTCCGTTATGAGCCTATATTTACAAAAACTGCACAATGAGGTTCCAAAAATACATCAGAAAGTAAATCGCGTACACGAAACAAAGAAAATCCAGAAAATTGCCCGATTATTGGTTCGATTATTTAAAAAACCTAATATCCAAAAGGGGACAAAATATAAAAACCGATCGACTATTTTTAACAACAAATAACAGTTGGAATAAGGAACCAAATAGTCCTTGGTTTAGAAACATGTGACTTGGCATTAATGAAATTAGCAATTGGACTAAATCCGCCGCACAAAAGATTTGTTTAGATACAAAGAACGTCCAAATTTCAAACCTTTCGAACAGATCTACAGCAGTAAGTCAGCAGGCAAGTTCTGGAATTGTTGAACAGCAAATAATTAAAGTAACTTGCCATAATAGTTCAACGTCCATAAAACCATATTTACAACCGAACAAGAAGCATCATGCTGAAATAATATCCAATTTTAAAAATGAACATGTGAATTTATCCCTGACGGCAACTTCTAGCAATACCAACAAAAAAAAAATGGATTTGGATAATATTAAACTTAACAATTGTACTTACTGCACATTTAATATCAGTATTCATAATAAATAATAATATATTCGAATTAAATGTTTATTTCATGAAATAATCTTATCAACTACAACTCGTGTCATTAATGATTATCAAAAATGCCTTCTCTTTATCAAAACTAATTGTGTTGCTTTAGGAAACCAACCTTGGTTTCCAAGCAACATAATTTGTTTCTCAAAATCAAAGGAATTTGTATTTCGATAATCATTAATACACTTGTTGTATTATTCTCGATAATCAATTTATATTTTATACACAGTTCGTTGAAGACTAATTTTCAAAGACTGTAAGACATTCTCAAACACTCATCCATGATTATTGTTGGTAACAACTGTTCTTCGGCGACATGAAAAGCTCTTGCGCTGACACAACACACTACCAGTGCGACGAAATTTCTCAACAATTGCCAACATTACACTTTTACTAGGGGAACTTTGTTGTTGTCGATATTTTTTTGACATCATTCAAACCTGCGCCATTATCCCGTCCATGTCCGCATGAGTGAAAATAATGCTCTACTACAAACACGTTTTCATCACATGTCAGAAAAAGTTTTAAGAACATTTCAACACCTGCGTAATGTTAAAATGACAACTGTTGACATATAAGCCAAACAAAACAAATGATTATTGCGCGCGCAATTCCACAGCACTACACATTTCGGTAATGTTTATTTTGGCGTATATTGTATATTATTGTAAAAATTCAATAATAATTCGGAATTATACTCTCTTGGTAGGTATTACGATGAAAAATGACAATTTTGAATTAATTCCTAGATACTCTAAATGCCAACCCGAATGCATGAATTAATACCGTTTTGAAATTGTGAAACAAACGGGTCGACTTTTTGACAGCTGCTCCGTGGGCTCTCGGCACTGTTTGTGTATTATTTACATATTGAAACTATAAGTGCCACCGGTTTAGTCAAGCAATGAAAGAGCGGAATTCGCGGCAGATATATGTATTATGCTATGCAATTGTATCAAACATTTATATTTAATATTAGCAATTTGTCTCCAAATAAAGTAGTTTACGACCAATATATTTGATAATAATAATCTCCTGCAATTATTTTATTTGTTTAAATATACCACTTATAATACAACCGGGATGGAAATTATCACAGGTTATAACAATTTGTAAATATTTATTTTCCGCCAAACCATAATAATTATTGAAGTATGATATGGTATATAACGGTATTAGGAAGATATGGGCTCTATAACAGACGAGGTTGTGATTTTATAATCAACCGAGTCTGTTATATCCATATGTTGTTTTGTAGTTTTCGTGATACAAAAATAAAAAAGATAAAACTTTGCGAAATTATTTTCATAAATCATAATGACATATTTCAAGTATGATGTCATGGTTGTGTATAACGCTTGTGAACACCAAAAGAAATAACGGTCCACGGCTGTTAAATTTTAACGGCCGTGGCTGATATCAGTTAAATAACAATCATGGAGACAGTACCGATAATATGTAATTATAATCAAGTATCACGAAAATAATTATACAATATGCACAATATTTGAAAATGTTATTTAAATCTCAGTTTTCATTGCAAATATTGAAAAATTAAATTATTCCACCTATTATGTATGCACAATGCTATCAAAATAATGTTAAGGCTGGTATTATTTAAACAACCGTGTTCACTTTGTCTATGAATGGAATTAAATGTCTTGAAAAAAACGTTAAAACATGTTTCACATTGCCTCGACCAATATTTTTAAGCCGGGACCATGATCAATGGTTTACTGACCTAATACTTCTCTACTAGATGTTATATTTTATATTTTGTCCGGTTTCGGTGATATAAGCGTGCATGTGCGGGGTTAATGGCTCAAGTTTGAATTTGACTTAAGGATACCATTGTGTCGACAATTGTATTACAATTGTAAGCATATCTTTTTATAAATAACTCATTTTCTTTTAGTATCTAACTGATTAAATGATTTTCTCTAAAGCATTAAAGCATTAAATGTACCCCCTCTTCCATATATATAGGACATAGGCCTAAGCAATCAATAAATCAACTCTTACCAGTCCAAATTCTAAATTCAATGACAGATATTCAGATATTGAGAAAATACTGTGAAGTTGAATAATAAGGAATTGCTGTTAAAATAAAAAAAAATCTGAAATAAAATTAAAATATTTAAGGTTGTTATATTTAGTAACTTACTGATATAATGTTTTTTTTAATGATTTATTTATTTTAATTCGCTTAATTTTCTATCAGTAAGAACTTAATATAACAACCTTAAATATATTACTATATATAACTGGTAATTTATGGGTAAAACCTTAAACTAAATTTAAAATGTTCCGATAGAAATGTGAAATGTTTAAAATAACGTCTGTCGTGGACTAGAGATTGAAAACGAATGTATAATATCATCAAAGTCTAATCTTTTGGTTAGTTCCCATTCGATGGTCAGAATTGCCATATCCTTCAGGTGTTATTCAGTCTTTGTAGATCTTGTATAATTTCTTATTCTTTTCAACACGGAAATCGACCTTTTCGCTGAACAGTTGGACGTAGGCACCGTCAAAAAAAGGTTCCGTGCGATGTCAACATAAGGGTATATATCTTGTAGTTCTTTGTCATGTAGCACTTCGCCAATTTTAAGTATTGTTTATGGAAATTGTTGCAATCCTTAAAAAAAAAAACAATGTATACACTCCACGGATGAAACTAGACTGTTTCAGAGAGTGTTTCTCCTCCGTGTTCTTGGTTTCTTGTCCTTCAAATACCTATTGTCAACTGGCAGTAGAACCTTCAAGGTGGCAAATTTTTAATTTAACTAAACATTTAGTATTATTATCTGTATTCAGCAGAATGAATTAGAAACAGAAGCTTCCAAAGTAATGATGTGCTTTGAATTTAAAATTCAACATTCTGCTTGTGTGTAGACTATTTTATCGCATTGGGCATCTCATTTATCACGTTTTAAATTCATAGGCAGAGGCGGATGGGGCCGGCGGGAAGCCGGGAAATTTCCCGGTGCGCCGGTCGCAAATAGTTGTAAGGCGCCGGCGCAACAAACTCATTTTTTGTTGAATCTTGTCACTACTACAACTATACGCAATTTACACAAACGCCACAACAAATATGTATTATATTTGTTTCAAAATAATTTATAGTTTAAATCGTATTGATAAATTATAGTGGTCTGAACAGTTAAAAGTTAAAGAGAAAAATGTAATATAATTGGCAAATGATTGATAGAATAATAAATATTACTAAACTTCTTGGAAGACGTGATACAGGCCAAGAGTTTGAATCGTGCTACTAGAAATCTACATAGCAAAAATTTGGGCAAATTTTAGTGGGCCTTACATCAAATATTTAAATTAGATCGGGTGCATTTGTTTTGTTTCTGTCAGATACTACAGTTAATTAAATTATTACGAAATCTAATAAGATTGAAATAAAAATTAAAAAACATATATCAAAATAGTAGCAGAAAAAAGAAATACTGCTGAAATTTATTTAATAGCAGTAGAGTAGACTAGTGCCACTCAAAATGTGTACAATAGACCAACGCTCGTTCATTTTTAAATATGTTCTTTAAAACAAAACGAAGAAAAGGTTATTCATCATTTGAGAAACAAGAGATAATGTAGTTGGTGGGCTGAAGAATGGCACTTTAAAAAATATTCGGCAAATACGGAATGTTGAGTCACCTTTGTATGTAGAAGTAAAATTGGTGTTAGAAACAATAGAGAAACCCAAAAAGACAAACAGTAATATGAGGGCAATGGCAACAAGTTTCACACACAATATTTAAAATACGAAGTAATTTTAACAGCAACTATATATTTCAAAAGATTCGGCATTACTGGACCACGATCAAAATATTTGAAGGGCTACGGGGACGAATGATTTCTATTTCTTCGTTTTGATTCCATCTTGATTCCATTTTTATTGAAATCGAGCTGATGGTGCCATGTTGTAGTAAGGGAAAATTAGTTTCGAGACGTGAAGTAAAACAGTGAAAAACGATCACCGTTCGCTTCAAAAACGAAGAAATAGAATATGATGTTGACTTAAAACGATCAGAGATCTAGCTGAAGAAGACTATTTTATAGACGACCCCCCTAATGGACAATAATCGGTAATCATAATAATATTTTATCAAAAATTTGTATTTCATTTGAAAATATATTGTTTGTATGTACATACCTATACTGTACGGTACCCTACATAAAAAAATCTAAAAATACGGCTAAAAACGATCAGAGTCCAAGACTTGTTAATAAAAATATATTGTTTTAATAGTTTTACTTATGTGTATTTCATGTTTTTGCTCAATATTCTAATTCACATCTTATCAAAGTAGATCAATTATAATCAGTTAGTTTTTTCATTCATCCTTTCTGTCTTTTATTAGACTTGAAACTTTCAATTTAGTTTTCTGGAAAACGACCATATTGGACTCTGATCGTTTTTCCCGAAGCCCTTGATTTACAAATACCATTACTACAAATCTACACAGATGGCGCAAAGTGCAAAAGTACAAAAGTACAGAAGTTTCAAAGAATTGCGACTCAGTAAAATATTTTTCAGATTAATTCGCAGTATAGGCGGAAGAACAATTAGTACATAATGAAACATACAGTACATAATTCTGAAATGACATTTAAGAGAATATTGAATGAACTGCGAAGAAAAAGTAATTCGTGTGCCGAAAGACTGGAGAAAAATGTGGAGATGAAACATTAAACGATGAACATGAGAAATGTATGTTTGAAACATTCAATGTAATAATATATACCGTAATCAAGTCTATGAAAAAAACGATTCCAAAATACCTTTGATGAGTACATACAGTACATAATTCTGAAATGACATTTAAGAGAATATTGAATGAACTGCGAAGAAAAAGTAATTCGTGTGCCGAAAGACTGGAGAAAAATGTGGAGATGAAACATTAAACGATGAACATGAGAAATGTATGTTTGAAACATTCAATGTAATAATATATACCGTAATCAAGTCTATGATAAAACGATTCCAAAATACCTTTGATGTTTGTAAAGATCTATCTGTATTAGATCCACAAAATTTGGATGAAATTAAACCAAATATTCCAAAAAAGATCGACTTCTCTCTATATTGAAGACTTTAACTAATAAATTACAAACAAAAAATGTAATGTAACATTAGAAAATTTAATAGAAGAACTTTTGATTTGAAATTTGTGATTTATTGGAACAAAATATTTGTGATATGTTAATAGTAGACCAAAATCTCCAAGTGCAGATAGACTTTATAGAAGAACATATAGAAGAATCAAGCAATCATGTGTGAGCATGTGGCAAAACAAATGAAGAAATACTAACATGTAGAAGTTGCAAAACTGTGCTACTAGTTGTAAATGAACTAAATAATAAAGAAATTGTAACCGGGTTAGGTAATTCCAGTTCTCTTCTATCAAAAAAGTTATTGTTTTAAAGTAAAAATATTATATATATTTTTTATTTTTTGCCTATTTACATCTGTAATACATTTGGTTTTTTAATTGTAGAAAAAATTTGCAGACGCTTTTACTTCTTTTCATTATAACCTCTTAAAACTGACATTTGAGCACTGATTCTTACAACTTTTGTCCACATTTTATGTTTGCGCCGGTGACTGTATTTCCTGCACCGGTTTAGATAGTCCCATCCGCCCCTGTTCATAGGCTTTAAAAATTGGAAGAAAGCTTTGCGAAAATATCAAGCACATCAAAATCTCTGCCTTTTTAATAGCTCTCTCAAACATGAGCATTGTAGAAGTTGTTCTGTTAAAAAACAAACACTAATTTTGTTTTGTTGGCGCCCATAATAAACAGCCAAAAGTACAAATCGGCCATAATGAAAAGACCAAAAGTACAAATCTCGAAAACTGTTTAGAAGTTTCTAAAGTTTGGAAAATGTAACCCGTTTTTACAAGTTATATCCCATGTATTGTGTCTGCACATCATTTAAAGTACAAAATGAAAATACTACCACTAATAGCTTATAAAATTGCTGGTAAAAGAACTAATGACGCACATTATTTTGCTGTTATGGCCGATGATATTAGAATACAGGAAAAATTAAGAATACTGGGACATTAGGGTGTCCGTTATTTCCCAAATTTCGATTGTTAATTCTGGGACCCTTATTTGTAGACTTAAAAAAGTAGTTAAAAAGTTAAGAAAGTAGGTTACATTTTCGATTTCCAAAAGCATATAATTTCCCATGCCTATGGACAAGTCAAATTTGCCATTTAAATAACATGGGTGAAATTCTTCAAAATGCTTATAATGTTTTTCCAAATTTTCATAGTTCTATAGGGGTCTGCAGATTATTTCTGCACATCAACGATAGATGTAAGAATTAAATACAAATCGGTAGATTAGTGCTAGAAATTAACATATCCGGCAATTTTAGAATATTTTAAAGAATATTTATCTGATTGCAACAGCACAATGACTAGACTCGTTACTCGTTAAAAAATGTACAATTTTGTGTCTGTCCTTATAATAATTTATGATAATTTGAACAAATTCTTGAAATCACTTCAGGAGATCATCAATTGCTTCAGGGTGAAAATTTAGATTCCGCTCAAGCTTCCCGTAGGCCCAGTTGTATGATTGTGGATCATCCTTGATCGTGGTTCAGTTTCTAAGGCCCACTTCTATGATCGTGGACCATCCTTGACCGTGGTTCAGTTTCTAAGGCCCAGTTGTATGAACGGAGATCAGCTTGATTGTGGTTCAGTCACCTAGGATACAATTGTGTCAATAATGGTATCCTAGGTAACTGAACCATAGTCAAACTGATCTACGTTCATACATCTGGGCCTAAGGATACCATTGTATTAACAATTGTATCCAAGGTAACTGAACCATGGTCAAGGTGATCCACATTCGTACAACTGGACCTAAGGATACCATTGTATTAACAATTATATATATATATATATATATATATATATATATATATATATATATATATATATATATATATATATATATATATATATATATATATATATATATATATATATATATATATATATATATATATATATATATATATATCAAATCCCCATTTACCATTTTAATTGTGTAGGGTGTATAATTTACAAATCATTTTTCGTTTACATTTTGCTTAAATTATTTCATTTTTATTGTACACAAATTTTGCCCATTCTTTTTTGTTTCGTGCAATTCTTTTGACTTCTTTCCATGTGGTTCCTCTTGCTTTCAATATTTTTTCTATCTCACTATCCCATGTTGCTTTGGGTCTTCCCCTTTTCTTTTTACTTTGCGTCTTTGCCTCCCATATTTGTTTTACGGTCTTTTTGCTTTCCATCCGTTGCAGATGGCCCCACCAGCTAAGTTGTCTTCTTTCGACAAATTCTAGTATTGGTCTAGTTCCTAGTTCCTATCTGATTTGCGAACTTCTTATCTTGTGCTTGATTGTCACTCCTTTAATTCTCCTAAGGAATCTCATTTCCGCTGCTTAGATCTTACTTTTTTGCCTTTGGTTCAACACCCATGTTTCGCAACCAAAGGTGAATACTAGTCTGTATATGGTTTTGTGTTTTGTATACGTTAATATTTGTTTTCTTTAATATTTCCTTCTTGTTTATTAATGATCCCATTGCGTAATATGTATTCATTGCTTTTTCTATTCTATTGTTTATTTCCAATTCTTGATTACCATTAATATGTATATCTACTCCAAGGTATTTGTAGTATTTTACTTGTTCAATCTCTTCGTTTTACTTTTATTTATTGTCATTCCATATTCTTTTAGTGCTTCATTCCAAATTTTGATATTTGTGCTCAGTTCTTCTTCCTTTCCTGGAATCAGTATTAGGTCATCCGCGAAAGCTTCTTCAGAGATTGATATTCTTTGAAGTTGTCTATATCCTACATGCAGCTTTTTAGTTTTTTGTGTGCACTTTCTGATGACTTCATCAATGTATACTATGAATAGTAGGGGACTTAGTCTACCTCCCTGTATTAATCCTTCGTTTGTTTGCAATGGTTCTGATATTCCGCCCTGGCTTATGACACGGTTGTTAATTTCCTTCATAAATGTTTTTCAGTTATTCTTATCCTAACAACTGTATTCTAGGTAACTGAACCATGGTCAAGGTTGATCCTAGATCGTACAACTGGGCCTTAGTGTTAAATCTTTGCATTTGAGGGCCAATTAACACACTTTGATAAACTATATGAAAATAAAATAATTTTACTTTGAACTGAAGTTAAATATGTGAAACAGCGCCAAGAAAGAGAAACACGTAAAACAATATTACAATCATTTTTATAATATGATGATAGTTATTCAAATGAGTTAATTTTCGAAATAATACTTACAACTGAATACTAGATAAAATGCTCACACTATAGAAATTGAGATTTTCAGAAAAAAATAAAACATTTTAATTGGGTATTGAAGCTTTAAACACAATATCAAAGTGCTTGTTGGATGTTGTACTTTTAAATAATTTTAGTACTCTTTTATGATTTAGTATTTAGTAATCTTTTAATCATTTAGTGATAAAACCTGCAGAATATATTGTTGCAAAATATACGTGTAATTGATTGACAATTCTAAACCAAAAATACTTCAATTGTGGTTCAATTTCTAAGGATACCATTGTATTAACAATTGTATGATAGATAACTGAACGTTGGTCAATTATGATCCACGATCGTACAACTGGGCCTTAACGAACTTATTCAAAAATTAAATCCAATTATGTTTCTATCTTTGATCAAAATGGTTGAGAGAGCGTTAACTAAACCTGATATGCGAAAAATCTTCTTGCGAGAAATAGTTTAGTAGGCGTTTTAAGCCTTCAATATTACAGGGCCACAATAGGTCAACAAAGATTATAAAATCTGCCAATGTTGAGGGTTACAGGAAGTAAAGCAAGTTTAATTTCTGCGGAGCAAATTATTGATTAATTCGCTCAAATTGTTATCTTGAATGTTTGTGGTTTGTAAAATAATCAAATAATTTCTATTTTGTTCTGACATTAAACTTTATAAAACAGTTGTATCTATTTTTATTGTTTTTTTTTTCAACCCTGATACACTTGTTCACAAAAACCTCCGTTGTTGGTACATCTTTATCATAGAAAGTACCAACCATCCTTCAATCAGGTACAAAACAGGTATCATCCTGTTTACTGCGTGTCTTTTTATCAATGTCTTCTTTGCCAGCACTAATAAAAACCAATTGAGGAATGGAGCTTATCGTGCTTATCAGATTTTGTATGGCACATGTGGTTTATATTACATATGTCACTCAAGAAAAGTAGCTACATTTTCCCCTCGTGACTTATTTATAATATAACACACTTGTGCCATAAAAATCTATTAATTAATTTTAGAACCACGTAACTTGTATTACACTATTCTGGTATGAGATGTAACCTTGTAAATTGATGTAATTATATAACAATTGATAACATGAAATTAAGATTTAGAATTTGAAGCAAAATATTTGATTGACTACTAAATGAGTAATAAAATAATAATATGTTGTGAAAAAAGATAAACGTAATTTAATTGATTATTATTGCAAAATAGAAGTTCGACAAATATCTATGTTAATTTCAACACCAGCCATTAATTCCCAGGTTCGCCAGATTAGTATCTACTACGGCTGAGAATTGAATTATTATCATCATAATTCTCTCCATTCACACCGACGTCTTGCATGTGTTCGGGGCGTGAAGAATAATAATAACACCTTCAATTTTAACTGGCCGGTGAAAAAAATAAATAAAGTGATAACGACCCGAGAAAGTGCTCTCGTGCTGGAAGTGAACGTTACACTCGATATACATTTCATATACTGACAAGGCGGGCTTAAAATCGACCGGAATTTTTATTACAATTTATCCTATATTTTACGGTGGCGGACAGGAATGATTTACATCGCCTTCATTTTTTCCTCTCAAATAAATTCGTCCACGCGGACGAAATAATCACATTAAAAAAAAAACTTTCTACTTTCATATTCCGTGTAGTTATTTCCCCACCCTTGATATGTGTGTGCATGTGTGTGAAACTGGCATTGACAACGTGCCCTATGGCCGCTTAAACGTAGCGTAATTGCGATATTTTCAGCGACTCCATTGTCTCGGCGTTTCACTATATGGGATAAGCTCCTGGGGGCAATTCATATGATTACCATTATTTCATATTGATTGGTAGATTTAGTTTAATTGAATGAAATAGCCGCGGGGGGATTATTTGTATATATAAAAAAAAATACGATAACCCGCTTTTGCTCACTCGGCCACGCTGTTGTGCAAATTGAATTTCGCCTCGACGAGAAAAATTATAAAATCGATAAATTCTCAGGTTGTTATTTCAGAAAATTTCATATGAAATCAATGATTATGGGCTGCTTAATGATGGAAAATAACAATGTTTAACAATGGGCATTTATATTTTAATATTTGACATAGAGACGGTGATAAATTTATACGATGGGAAATTCTCAAACGTGAACGTTTAGAATGTGCTGTTGCAAATTGTGACGTGAAATCTGAAAGACCGTAATCCAATCATTCAAAAATTGCAACTACGTAAAAAAATATTTTTTTACTTGTATAACAAAAAATACCCCTCGTGAACTTTTGGTGTTTGTGCTTCCAATTATTACATTGGATTATAGCATTCCAGAATAATTTAGCATAATGCATAATACAACATAATTTTAAATTATATAATAATATTAAGAATGTATAAATGATTGAAATAAAAATATTTGTCTTATTTTATCATTCACATATCCTTGAAAATTATGACATGGTACACTAAAAAATGGTAAAAATATGAAAAAAACTTTGCACACAACTGACTCAGTAAAAATAAATTTGTACAATTTTACCAATAATTTTATAAGGTTAAATTTACACATACAGAAGTATTTACTTTTCTAAGAGTGATAGTTAATTGTACTTATATTATAACTTGGTGAATTGTCATACTGGTATAGCAGTTGAATTATTTGCCCACTAACAATGCAATTTAAAATTGTACATGACCTTAAGTTGACCGCAAAAGCCCCTTTAAAAATCGCAATATGTTTCTACGTTTTTTAACTACAATCAATCACTTATTTTTTAAACCTTAATATTAACTTTATTTATCCTCAAATTTAAAGGAGAATACAAATATACAAATCTTTCTTGCGCAACTGGAATGTAAATATGTCGTACAACACAATTTGTATACCACACAAAAACAGTTTCTACTTGCATTTTTTGCCATATGGTGCCCATTATTTAAAATTAAGTGAAATCCAAATGGCGTGTGTCAAAGAATTGGCGTCCTATATACAAGACAAATTAATTTGATTGTCGAATAAAATTATTAAAACATGTGCTGTTAAATACAATACAAGTGCTATTAATCTCGTGCACTTGTCTCATAAATAAAAAATAAATGGTTAGTGACCTTATTATTAGCCTATTAAATTATAGCGGTTAGATATTAAAATCTAAACAATACAACTTTTGCAGTTTATGATCTAGACTTCTAGACTTTATTATCATGAATGATTTACAACTTCAGATATAATTTACTGTGTGAATTGCTCTAGTAATGGTCTTAAGAACTTAGGACTCATAACTAGAATCCGATGCAATGTTATGTATTAAGGCTTCTAGAGTAAGAGGTGTAGTTCTGCATAATAACTCATTAATGGTGACGTCGGACCAGCGCGAATATAATAACGTGTTTCTAAAATATACACCATTCTTTAAAAGTAGCCCTCATGTCCAGAACAAGAATAATTTTGATGACTGATTTTTCTTTTTAATTCTGATCGAATAAATCTATGCAGGGTGTCTATTATGCAAGTCGTTAGTTTATGGGGTTCTTAATGAAATAAAAATTTGAAAAAACTTCACACAAACATGGTTCGTAGTAATCTCCCAAAATAAAATACGTACATATTTCTATCACTTCCGCACATAATCACAGAAAAAGTATGTAAAGGGTAGAGGGTAGATTTTCGTGAAAATATTATTAATGCAGATATGAAGTAACTCATCGGGAATCAATACAACACAATCATAACCATTAGATGAGACACACAACAATTTAATTATTAATAACTTAATATTGAAATATTTTATAAAACTGTAATAAAATTAATAAGAAAATCTAAAAAAAAATCAAATTATAGAAAATTTATTGAAAATATCACAGAAAATGTAAGCAAATTGCAGAAAATTTAATTAAAAAAATCAGAACTTGCAACATGTTTATAAAAATTCTGCTCCGTCTCACTAAATCTGGAAAACTTGATAAAAATACAGTGAAACTAATTGTACCAAATGTAATTATAATATCAAAATATACCGACATATAAATATACAACTTCACAAATATTTTAGAAATTGTCCTTACGTTGCTACGTTAAGTTGCTACGTATTTTCTACCTTATTATACGGTGCGGACACTAAAACAGGCAGATATAATCAGATTGGTAGCATTCGAACGATTGTGTTATAGAAGAATTCTAAAGATATCTTGGGTAGACGGTCTCACAAATCTTGAGGTGCTTCAAAGGCTCAACAAAGAAGAAGAACTAATAAATTCAGTTCAGTTCAGTTCAGTGTATTCATCCTTAAAAAGCAACATACATTGTTGATTGGACAAGTCAGGTACAATATAATATAAAAGTATACATATACAAAAATATAAGAATACAAAATTATATAACACTTAAAAAAATGGATACTTTGTCACATACATTCAAACTCAGAGTATGAGTAGATACACTTTTCAAGATAAAAGCTCTGAGTTGATTTTTAAAAACATTGATATTTTGATTTGCCTTTACATGGTTTGAGATTTTGTTATACAGTGAGCGCCTAAAGTATGGAATAAATTCAGTAAAACCGAAATAAAAACTTTTGAAAAAAAAAACCTCGGACACGTCGATTTTCTTTGACAAAATTACACATTTTTGCATCACCAGTTTCTCGAAATTTAGATTCAATCTTACAAACTATAGATTGGCTGTTGGGGTGATCTGGATATTGTGCAATAAACAAATCGCATACTTCCTGCCGAGTTCTTATCCCTACATCCGATGAGATTTATTAAACATTCATTTTTGTGCGACAGTTAAATGTGCCATTATGCTTAAATTGCAATAAGAGTTTTGTACCTCTTAGGCTAATAGCAGATGGCTTATAATAGCGCGCGGGGTTATTGTTTGTTTCAACCTCAAGCACTTTGAAAAACTAAATCTGATGACGCTTTTGCTTCATTTTCCATGATTTGCCGCTTTTCATTTTCAATTGTCATTTACTCGAAAAAATTCTTATGTAACATGGCAACATTTTTATAGTGTCACTTCGACAATGAAAAGATCTCTCAAAATCTATAACAATAATAGGGGGTTCTCTTTACAAAAACCAATGGATGACGTCATTACTCAAAAACAAATGATGGTTGAAGATCGACTGTCATGCAAAAATGTGAATTTTAACGAAGAAAATCGACGTGTTCAAGGATTTTTTTTCAAAATTCTTTTTTTCGGTTTTGACTAATTTATTCCATACTTCAGGCGCACACTGTATATAGATACACATATTTTGATTTTTCGTACAGTGTTGTATTGTGCGGCATAATTCGAAGGTTATCACCATATCTGGTATGGCATCCATGTGTATCACGGTTCTTATACAATTTCACTCCATTTCTAAATGCAAATAACGCACATTTATAAATATAAAGCTCAGTTATTGTCAGCATGTTGTTATTTTTAAATATTGGGCGGCATGAATCTCTTCTATGTAAGTTAAAAATTAAACGAATCACCCTTTTTTGTAGGACAAACAATCTACTCAAGTTGCTACTAAAGTTGGTCGTTTTCCCGATACTTGAATGTTGTAGATCAAATGCGGAAAAACAATCGCGTAGTATATACTCATTAGTGTGCTTGTACTGAAATAACGTATCAATTTCAGGAGAGCTAAATACTATTTAAAAAACGGGACTGCAGTACCTGGGCTATGTTATAAGAGGGGAACGCTACAGGGATGATCTCCAACCTCCGACAGGAGATGGAACGTTAAGAAGAAGAATCAAATAATCAAGAGTTAAAAAATCTAGAATTTCAATCAGAATATCAAAAGTTTTGCGAACATTGTAGTAAACGGTTTCGTTAAGTTTTCTTAGAACTTAACAAGACCTTTATGACACTGAACATGATGCAAAACATTTTTTTTTAATTGAATGTACAGAAAACGTAGTTGAATATGCTAATATCAAAATATACAATTTTAATAAAATAATCTTTGAAGTTACAGTAAATTTCCTAGATAGATAAATAGATATTTTATTCAACAATGGAATTAGTAAATAGTTTTGTGAACAAAATATTCAATCATAAAATCAAGAAAAAAAATCTAGAATGTTAACAAAAATATTAAAAATGTCAGAAATCTGATACTTTTTATATGTTTGTAACATTCTGGACGTTTTACCTCTCTTCATATATTGATTGCATATATGGCTAATGAAAATTTCCATTTCAATCTGCAACTCTATAACACTTATTCAGCGATTTCGAATATCTCCATGAAATGTATAACTTCATTGAAACTCATATTCGTATTAAGGCAGCTGAAACATTTAGAATATTATTTGGATATTTTGATATAATTATTAAGGTTTCTGTCATTTTATTAAAATTTTTGGTTATCTTCTTCGATTAAATAATGCTTAAATTTTTGAGTTTTACTAAAATATTCGCAATCTCTGAACCGTGCGATAGTTTTGAGACCTTGATTAAAATTATAAACTTTTCAAGTTTTTTGATATTTTGGTTCCACGTTGTAGAAATTTCTAGAAAACTTTGTGGCAATTTAGAAATCTTATATTTCGTATAATTTGTATATTTTGAGTTAGTTGTAATTAAAATTTCTGCAATTTTCCGGTAATTTTTTTTAGTTTCACTGCACATTTGTTCAGTTTTTCCAGATATACCGCCATGTTTCAGAAAATTTAGAAACATTTCTGAAACTTCTGGTAGGTATGTTTATTTTTATGAGATTTAGTTTAAACTTCTGATATTTTTATTAAGTATTTTTATTTACGTATTTTTACGTAATCAATTAAATAATTCCCAACAACCTATAATAGACTTAGCCAAATATAACAACGGTATGTGAATAATGCGTACCAAACTAATAATAATAATGTTCGTAATCTTTAAAATCGATTCATGTGGATATCTAGCTTTTTTAAGTTAAAGTTCTCTTTAACTTCCTAAAAATTTGGGTTTTGGATTCGTTCCCTTCTTTAAAGTACCTATTCAATTGATGCTCGTTGCTAATCAACGGGCTTCAACAAAAACTAACAACATTTGTATGAGAATTAATGTCGCATACGACATTTGTCACTCGAAATTGAAGAATATACCTCCAAGGATGGTATCTCGATTTATATCCACAAAATATTCCGGAAATATATGAAATCTTGACAGTCTTTGAGTGAACTAATTATTAAAAAACTAGTACATCAGGTTAGAGGAAGCTTAACACTTTTAGGAGTACATATACCGTGCGAGTAAACTGTATTTTTATCCATGAGGGCATTAAGGTCCACTCCTAAGTTGAATGGTCTTAGATGCAAAGCAAACGTTGATAATAATATATTTTGCTCGCACGGTATAAGAATCTTACAGGTATATACTCTTACAGATATAATTGAGAAAATTCCTAATAATAATGACCATTAACTTGTCATAGCAGGGGACTTGGGGAGTTCAAGAATATGTAGAAGAGTAGTAAAGTATGGTCAAAAGAGGTGGTGATTGTGGATCAAATCATTATCTCGTCGTACAGAAAAAAAAAAAAATATATATATATATATATATATATTCCATTAATAACAAGTGTGGAAAAAGAAACAAATAGAAAACCGAACTAACAACATAATAAAACAACCTAAAAAGCTTGGAACATGATAGTACAAAATTTCTCTGCGGAAAGCGTTTGGAAGAGCAACCCATAAAAGACATTAGATCAACCGAAGAAAATACATCCAATATGGTACTCAAGAGCGCTAAGACTAGAAATACGAAAATATCGGTGGGACGAAGAAATTGAACAGATAATCAGAGAAAATAAAAAAATAATGTTTAAAACAAAACTAATACCAAAATGGGGATAGCAAAGAAGAATATAAAACATTAAAAATAAAGTGAAGCGAAAAGTCTTCAGGAAAAATAACTCAACATACACACATGTGAAATTATCGACCAAAACCTGGGAGAAACCAGAAGTCACGAAGCTTGGAAAACCATAAAATCGATGCGACAAATGGATGGCTTATTTCAGAGATCCTCTGGAAAAGATACAACCAGAGTTCATGCATGAAGACCAAGATCATAACAATGATGCAAATGAAACAGAAATAGTACAATTATAATGGTTTTGTCATATCAAGCGCATGGAGGAACACAGGTGCCCAAGGAAACTTCTAGACTTGATATCACCTGAATATAGAAGGAAAGAGCGACCAGATAAGAGTTGGAATATTGAACATGAATTAAACCTCAACAGAATAAATGGAGACTGGGGACGATATAGAAAAGTAGCTTAAGGTCCAGGCTTTCATGTAGAAAGTCATAGAATTTAAGGTTTATATTATTATTTGGCACTTACTGGTAGAAAAATATTTTTATTTTATTTTATTATTTATTTATTTTATTTCGCCTGACTAGTTTTGGTTTTTTAGCAAACCATCATCAGAGGCATGATATGTATTTTAATTTGTATATATCCTGATCTTATTTTTATGATGATTATTTGTTACTAATATGAATTTTGAAATTTGAAAGTTACAGATGTCTGTTTGAAGTTTAAGTTAATTAAAACAGACATCTACAATTTTCAAATTTCAAAATTCAAATTAATAACAAATATTTATCATAAAAATAAGATCAGGATATACAGTGTGGAAATTAAGTAGCGGATAATTTCGGTAAACAGACATCTATAATTTTCAAATTTCAAAATTCAAATTAATAACAAATATTTATCATAAAAATAAGATCAGGATATACAGTGTGGAAATTAAGTAGCGGATAATTTCGGTAAACAGACATCTATAATTTTCAAATTTCAAAATTCAAATTAATAACAAATATTTATCATAAAAATAAGATCAGGATATACAGTGTGGAAATTAAGTAGCGGATAAATTCGGTAATTCCGTCAGTGTATATGAGAGAGAAAAGACATACATTTACATTACATTTTCTCATGTAACCTATTCAAAATGTTGTATGGTTGAAAACAGATTAAAAAGCTCTACCGAAATAAAAAATAAAAAATATACGATGTTATCATGTAAAAAAAAACATTAATGACGTCACAACATTTAAATTTTGGTTTTCTTAAATCTGAAAACAATATTTTCATGTGCGCAGTAATTTATATCGCTCTCTCTCTTTTAGATTTTTTCTCTGTCACACACATTAACGGATTTACCGAATTTATCCGCTACTTATTTACCACACTGTATACATATTAAAATACATATCATGCCTATGATGATGGTTTAAAAAAAAGAAAACTAGTCAGGCGAAATAAAATAAATAAATAATAAAATAAAAATATTTTTTTACCAGTAAGTACCAAATAATAATATAACAACCTTAAATACGTAACTGGTAATTTATGGATAAAACCTTAAACCTAATTAAAATTAGAATTGTTTAAAAAAAAGGCCCTGCTTGTTTAAAATATCATTACTCAAAAAAACATGCCTCGTATTTATAAATACATATCATTTTATTTAAAAAAAACATTTATTAGTAGCTATTTATATATCATGGACATAATAAGGCGTTTATGGCCTCGGTGCTACGTGAAGCCTTCAAAGTCCAAACCAAGCAAATATGTGTTCGAGGGTTTATATATCCCTTGCTCAGGTTGCTCGCTTTTGCACTAAATTACCCTTAGGGATTACATCATATAAGTACCTCAGTCCCATGTTTTAAAAAACTTATAGTTTTGATGCTTTTTTTAAACATAATTATATTAGAGAAATATTCTGCCTAAATATAAACAAACTCATGATACTTATTACATTTAAAATTAGTAGGTACTTACTTTATTACTATAACTAATTGCCTCTAATTAGAGTCCAGTAACAAAATATTACTTACTAATTTGCAGACAATCTGTGTGAAGTTAACTCACCTGAAATAAAAGAAAAAAATAAGTTAATAAATATATTTTTTATATATCGTGAGCATAAATATTTTCACTGCAAATATGATTATTGTTGAACAATATTGACTTTACATTGCAGTTTAGGACTACATTTTGTTTTTCTACCATTGCTGACATTGTCATTTAAACGTGTAATTTTCGCCAATATGTAAACAATTATACAGGGAGTTTTTTTTATAAAAGTATACATCCCTTACGTTTTCTTTAAAAAAACCGCATCAATCACCTAGGTTACAAAATTAAAATTTTACTGAAATATTAGATCATGTATGAGAACGTGAATGAATACAAACAGCATATTTCTCTTGGCGGTGAATAAATGAATCTGTTGTAATATTTGTCTCACTGTTGCGTGTTAAGCATCATCACGTTTTCACATATTTCATGTGAGCTGTACATATAATTCAGGTAGCTGCGTTCTGAGGTTGCCTGAAACAATCTGTGCTGTCTGATATGATTGCATATTTTAATGAAACGTGCCACGATTCATCAATGAGTAGACAGTTTGCGCATCATTTATAATAAATTACCCAGTCACGCCACACATGTGTATACTTCTTAAACTTACTATTATTCAGCGAAAAATTATCACGTCTAATCAATAAGCAATTTGCACATACCAAAATATTCTTTCTGCTATTCACTGTTACAAATTCAGTATGCTTCAGTATTCTGCTATTCAGCTGTCATCTTTGATTAGACTACAAAAAATAAAACCACTGAAAAGGTCGGCATCATATGGGAAACTTTGCTTTATTGATTTTTCCAAAAACTTTTTGACGGCATTAATTTGTGCTTGTCTAAAAATCTAATTATCCCTTATATTATCATATAGGGGATTTTATCATACCGATTTCAATTATCATATCGAGTGATTTTTACTTAACTAGAAAATCTCGTTTTTCAAAACATTGAAAAATCGAAATAGTGCTAATTTTCGGAAATCACGCAAGATATCAATGAGATATTGTTTTATTGCGTGTTAGTTTTAGATTAAGGAATCATTTAAAGGAATCTGGTAGAGGCATCGGATTAATGAAGATGTGGCATATTTCTAGTACGGAAAGTGGTCCAAAAATGCGAAGAAATTGTAGAGCATATGCTTTACGTTGCAGGGAATTTTGTTTGGAGGGTGGGTGGATGAGTACACTATAACCATTATCTGATTTGATCCCGCAACAATAGGATGATCACATTTCTCATGCGAAATCTTGACTAAACGAGATGATTCAAATTTGTGCTCTAAAAATATACGATTTTTACAGCTGACACGCACCATTTAGGGGATGATTATACTTGTGAACATCTGAAGCTGCTGTCATTACAAGAAATTGTAGATCATATGCTTTACATTGCGTAAATGGACGAGTGGGAAACGAAAATACAGGGATAGAAGAACTCACGGGAAAAAAAGGAGAGGAAACCAAAAATAACAATGCAGCCTGAATAATCCAGCTATGTAAAGAAAACAACCTAGTAATAACCAACACAAAGTTCAAACATTAAAACATACATAAGTATACGAGAGCACAGCCCTCCAGAAACGAAGCATCAATAATCGACTATTTCTTAATTAACAAAAACAATTGGAAAACATAAAAAATGTAAAAGTAACCAGAAGGGCGGAGATAGGAAGCGATCATTTCCGCGTAAAGATGGACATGAAGGTAAACATCGAAACAAACGTAGATAAAAGGAGAAGAAAAACAAAAGAAAAAATAAAATCATACAACGTAAGGAAGCACACTACAAAGACATCTACCAAGAAGCGCTAGAAAGAAAATTTAAAGAAGAAGTAAGACAGAACAAATGCGAAGAAAGATGGAATACATTTAAAAGCACTCTACTAAACACAGCAAGAGAATGCTGCAGCGAAGCTAAAATAGTAAACACAGACACAAAAGCGACAACATGGTGGACCAAGGAACTCAGAACAACAATAAAGAACAAGAAAAATAAATGGAAGACATACCTCAGCACAAAAAATGCAAAAGACTATAAAGAATATAAAGAAGCGAGAAATAAAGTGAAGATAGAAGTAAGCAAAGCGAAGGAAGAATAATGGAGAAAATTTGGGAAACAGATGCAAGAAGACTTCAGAGGAAACCAAAAATTATCTACGGAACAATAAAACGATTGAAACAAAAGAAAGAACATAATATGATGAACATAAAAGATAAAGAAGGAAACATAATAACGCAAGAAGATAAAATAATGCAAAGATAGAGGGAATACTTCGAGGAATTGACAAAATCAGAGGAAACGACAGCAGAATAAGACACAATAGAAGGGCAAAGAGAAGAAAAGTCTGAAAGTGAAATACAAAACATACCAATAACACAGAAGTAGAAGAAGCAGTAAGGAAACTTAAAGGAGGAAAAGCGCCCGGAAAAGACAACATCACCCCGGAAATGCTAAAATATATGGGAAAGCAAGGAACACAAGAATTAATAGTACTGATAAATGAAGTACTAAAGAGCGGAGATATACCTAAAGATTGGAGCACCAGAGTAATATTACCAATATATAAAAAGGGAGACAAGATAAAATGCGAGAACTACAGGGGTATAACGCTAACAAGCATAGCGGGGATAATAATGACGAGAATAATAGAAAAGCGAGTAAGAGAACAACTAGAAGAAACGATAGAAGACACCCAAAGCGGATTCAGAAGGGGCAGAAGCACGCACGATCTTATATTCACAATAAGACAACTAAGCGAAAAAATGATAAATAAGAAAAGATTCATCCATATATGCTTCATAGACCTAGAAAAGGCCTTCGATAGGGTAAAAAGAGAAGATATATGGAAGGAACTGAAAAAGAGAGCAATTGACACAATAGAGCTCATAAAAACAATGTACAAAAATAACAAAACCACAGTAAGAACGAATAACGAAGAATCAGCAGAATTCAAAAGAAATATAGGAGTAATGCAAGATTGTATATTAAGATTAAGCCCACTCATATTCACACTAGTGCTCGACGGTGCCATAAAAAAAGCAAACAAAAAGATGAAGAACATGAGGGTAGGATACTGGAAAACGGAAGAGACCCAGATATGTGAAATGCTCTTTGCGGACGATATGGCCATAGTAGCGGAGACAGAAGAAAACCTGAAATTCAACATGGAAGTACTGGAAAGTGAGTTGACAAAGAATAACATGAAAATAAACACAGGTAAAACCAAAACTATAGTCATAGCAATAGAGAGCACAAACCACAGTATAATGATGCAAGGTAAACAAATAGAACAAGTGGAAATTTTCAAATATTTAGGATCAGTAATAGAAAGCAAGGATGCTGCTTATCTACGACCTTGTTTAAAATATTCCTAGAACAAGCACTAAAACAGTGGAAAAGAAAATGCAGAAACATGGGTATACCTAAGGTGACCAGGGGGGGGGGGGGGGGGGGTGATGATTTTTAAATTAATTAACAAAGAACGCAAAACGCAAAATATACAGGGTGTCTCCCAAAAAACGCCGCGGGCCAATAACTCCATAACCCACTAACCTACTAACTATTTAACTATTTATTGCCCGATTTCAATAAAACAAAAACAAAATTAAATGTCTCCACATGTTCTACAAAGGGGCCCTAATTTTTTTTTTTTGCAAAATCAACTTTCATTACAGCGATAGTCTGCTAGATTTTGCAAAAAAAAATAGGGCCTATTTGTAGACATGTGGAGCCATTTCGTTTTATTGAAAGCGGCCAATAAACAAAGAAGTTACCGCTAGCGGCGTTTTTTTAGCAGACACCCTGTATAATATTATATTAAAAAAAAAAATTAATAACATGAAATATAATGTCATATTTACAAATATAATTAATACGAGCATGTTTTTAAAGTACTGTTTTGTATTTTGGCCGCTGCAGCGCTGCTACCAAATACAAATATCGGTGAAATATATAAGCTGATAACTTCAAAATAGCGAATAAAAGATCACCCCGAAAAAAAACTAATCTTTCAAAAGTCGGGACATTTTTGAAACGTCGCGGGACGCGGGACAAATTTCTAAAAATCGGGACTGTCCCGCCAAAATCGGGACGTCTGGTCACCTTAGGTATACCCTTAAACGATAATATCGTACACACACTGTGCTTCGCAGACGATCAAATAGTGATAGCACAAGATCTACATGACATCGAATATATGACCAGAAAACTCTAGAAGAATACAGCAAATGGGGAATGGAAGTAAATATAAAGAAAACGGCATATATGTGTATAGGAGGACAACAACAAGACCTCATCCTAGAAGACGGAAAATGCATAAAAGAAGCCAACAAATATAAATATTTAGGAGTACAGATAACCAATGACGGAACACTAGATGACAACATAAAAGAAAGAAATACACAAGGAAGAAGAGCAATAGGTATGTTGAATGGAATATTATGGGACAAAGGCATAACGAACAAAAACAAACAACGAATATATAATACCATAGTAAAAACCATAGTAACATATAGTAGCGAAGTATGGACACTCAAAGACAAAGCAGAAAGAACCCTAAAAGCAACGGAAATTGATTTCTGGAGAAGAGCTGCTGGGAGGTCCAGAATGGAGAGAATAACCAATGACAGGATAAGAGAAATCATGGGAGTAACACACACCATAATTGAAGACATCAGAGTAAACCAACTAAGATGGTATGGATATGTACAAAGAATGACAGACGAAAGACTACCAAAACAAATATGGGAATGGACACCACAGGGAAGAAGGAGAAGAGGACCCAGGAGGAGCTGGAGAGAGGACGTGGATAAAGAGCTGAGATAGAGAGACATAGAAGAGGACTTATGGATGGACAGAGACGGATGGAGACTGGAAATCGGAAGACGTCGGAAGACGTTGTAAACCGATATATATATATATATATATATATATATATATATATAATAGAAAGCAACGGGAAAATAGAGAAAGAAATAAACGATAGAATAGGCAAAACCGGAAGAATATTCAATGCACTAAAAACTTCTTTTCTAGGAAACAAAGAAATACCTAAAGAAACAAAGACCGAAATAGTGAAAAGGGTAGTGAGCAAAAGCAACGGGAAAATAGAGAAATAAATAAACGATAGTATAGGCAAAACCGGAAGAATATTCAATGCACTAAAAACCTCTTTTCTAGGAAACAAAGAAATACTTAAAGAAACAAAGACCGAAATAGTGAAAAGGGTAGTGAGACCAACGTTAACCTACAGCAGCGAACTCTGGACATTAAACGAAACAGACAAATCAAGAATCAATGCGGTAGACATGGGCTTTCTTCGAAAAATTGAAAATAAAACAAAAAAAGACATAATACGAAATGACATACATAGACAAAACTTACAAATAACAGACATAAATGATACAATCACAGAATGTCAATTGAGATGGTTCGGGCATGTTTGCAGAATGAACGATAACAGACAGACAAAAATGAGTGTATGAGACAAGACCTACGGGGAAATCATATAAGGGAAGACCAAGAAAAACCTCGAACGACAGAATCAAAGAGCAGGCAGAGAAAAGAGGATTAACATGGGAAAGAATCAAACAACTCACACAAGATAGTAGAAAATAGAGAGAAACCTACATGAAGAAACAATAAACTGTGAAACCCTACACCAACAAGGTAGAAAGGGAAATGATTAAATAAATAAATAAATAAATAAATAATGGTTTATATTGCACGAAATTTGGATTGGAGGGTGAGTGGGTAGGTACACTATAACCATTCTCTGATTTGATTCCGCAAGAATAAGTTGATCACATTACTGATACGAAATCATGACTAAACTAGACGATTTAAATTTGTGCTCTAAAAAAATATACAACTATTACAGGAGACACGTAGCATTTAGGGGATGATTATACTTGTGCCCACCCACCCACCCTCAAATTCAGCAAAAATATAGATTATATCTTGATCTGTCATTATTTAAAGAACACATCATCAATATGCGGATGATTATTTAGAAATGAAGATGATGTTTTATATTTCTGCCGTATAAAAATAAGGGAACATTATACTACTAAACTATAACCTTTCTTGGATTTGATCCCGCAACAATAGAATGATCACATTACTGATACAAAATCATGAATCAGTTTATTCAGATGATTTGTGCTCTAAAAAAGTATGCACACTACACACCATACTACACTACACTATAACCATTATCTGATTTGATCGGGCAACAATAGGGATCAGTTCATAGGTATTAGAAGTTCAAATGCGCTTTTTTAACAACTTTCCAGTAATCCGGCACAACCCTGGTCTGATATCTACCGGATTAGCGAGTCTACTGTACTTCACTTGCAAGTATAACATCTTTACAAATGGACAATTGCATTATTTACATCAATATTAATAGTTTGAGAACTGAAAATAACAGCACGATATTTCTTGCCTTGCACAATATGATTGTTATAAAACCGAGTTTAGCAATTAAAAATCGCGCCTTGGGACTCGTGGTTCCATCATCTAAATGCCAGCTGTCATATTTCAATAAGTGCCAGTCATTCTAGATTAAGAACGAATCGACATAGACGAAATAGTGAATTGTTTGTTTTATACACTAGGAGTGCTATTGCAAAGACCATCGCACAAACCTAAGAAATTGTACGATTCTAAGACGGCGATTAGCAAATTGAAGCGACGTGATTTTGTAATCGTAATTGCTGGTTAAAAACGAACAATACGAAATTGTTGAGTGGCATTTTGACAATAAAATCAATAAAGGGTGTACCCCGAACTGATTTTAAGGTCAAACATTATTCCATGATTAAATGAAAAATGCACACTTTATAGTTATACACCCTCTTGAATGAGGTACCAAACTATTTTTTTGAAGCGTATACGTTTTATTAATTTTCATGCGTCTGTTCAAGAATGCGTTTATATAGTGGTTAATATTTTATTGAAGCCACTGAAATCACATTTAATTATTAAAATCAACGTAAACTTGCAATTAAAAACGGAAATACATACGCATACATGTTGGTTCCTTGGAGGAGAAACATGTCATGGTCTTCGAATATTGCGAAAAATCAGATTACATTATTAACTAACCGAAACATTGTTATTTCATGGACGTATCTTAAATAAATTTCGAGTGTCATAGAAAATATTGCACATATCATCGTACACGACGTGCGTTTTAATCACGAGAAGAAAACCTGACGGTAAACATTGCTAAGTGGACAAGGCCAATCCTCCTTTCTTAATTCACAGGTTATTACGGGACTTCTTAATATGAGTAAACAGAAAACTATTACAATAAACGAGGTAGCCAGTGAAACCTACGCAGCTATTTCGGTAAAAGGTTATTAACGTACAACGCGTACACCCATTGCAAATAATAACAATAATTAATCTAGCAAATTCATGGCCTCGAGCTCATCCTAAGGAATACCGCAGAAAAACGATCAACATTAATTTTCAACCACGAGAAATAAATCGGTTCATTTGCAAAAATTGTTTGCTGTTTTTCTTTCTTCTTTTTCCTTCTGTAAAAGCAAATCGATTTTCGCAGCGGCTTTCGCTTCACCATAATTGTCAATGTCCCATTTGAAAGTCAAGTACATTAGCATATAAAAGTCCTTCGAGTTGATTCTCCCACGTGGTAACATCCATCTCTCACCCGCCTACAATGTTATCTTCCGCGAGAAATAAATATTTAATTATTCGTATGTAAACTTTCTGCTAATTTAATATGTTTATACTGCGTTATTGTCCGTTTGAGGAGCGTTTCTCAGTTACCGGCAAACAATCGGCGCTAAAATCGGAACATAACCATCGCACTAATTAATATTAATTAAGTTGAAAAAGAAAGTGGTCGAATTAATTTTAATTGTAAATAATTATTTCTCACACCGTAAGTTTATGTAACGTTACAAAACGTGAATAATTAATTCAACACTATTAAGGAATTATGATTAATGAGGCTCAAAACCAGCGTGTTTGGGTGACGCTTTTGTGGATTTATTGAAATTTTAAATGGAAATTTTAATGCTGTATTCGAAATTGTGTGCGACCTCAGTCGTCGTGGAATTGTAATAATGTGTCGTTTCTCACCAACTTATGGCATTAGTAAATTATCATAAATTGCAAAAATCCATTAAATCACCAAGCAGGAATTGATTTGATTGTGAACCACGAAACTACTATGACCGTAAATGGTACATTGATTTCAAATATTTTAAAACGAGAAAAGAAAGTTTTAGAACATCATTTATACGCATGTCTAACTGTATTGTTGAAAATATGATTTAGGTAGTATTTAATTATATTATATGGGTAGTTAGGCTCTTTGGTTTTATAAAACTGTCACGATTTTGAAAATCGTTTTGTATATTGTATGTGGTGAATATTAAAATTATCTGCATTCTCAAGTTTCTTCTCTTTCTTCATATCTGGCATATATGTAGTTATTGCAATAAAATTAATTTGCAGGCTTTTTTAATGACCATAAAATGCAATTGTTGACATTTTAATTGCGTAATATTCCGCAATGTTTTTTTCATACCAATTTCACGTAATACTTTTACATGAGTATAACATAAGAATATAAGAAGAATTACTTAAAAATTACAAAATTTTAATGAATTTCTTGCCAGCGTTGTTAAATAAAATTAATTTCTTCGAAAATGGCATTTTCATCACTAGAAGAAACAAATATCGTATGCTAAAGGAACAATATTTCAATCTGTACAATTGAAAATGTTTGAGATAGAGGTGTGGTTCTCGCAAACATGTATTTATAAAATATTGGAAATAACTAAAATATAGGAAAAATAAACATACATTTTTACTTCGGATTTATTTCTTCTACAAATCTAGATATTTTTATAAAATAACATAGTTACAATAACAATAGTTCCCATAGTTACAAAATAATCCTGGCTGTATCTTAATTAGTCTTTGGCATGCAAAAATTATAAAATTTCAAATTTCAAGTTACAAAGGCGATTTCTCTGACCTTTTATTAAAATAGTAGGGGCTGTATTTCTTAGGGCTAACACTAACTGGCTATCGACCAACGAGGGGTCCTTCTGCCGTATTATTTGTGTAAGTGTGTATATTGAGTTAGGGCTTGGGCTTGTTACTCTTGAAATTCGCCCCCGATCTCTAGAGCGCCGTTAATGAGCTCCCAACGCGAATGGCACTAGTTTCTCAATGCAGACGGTACTGCCTGTACTGGGGCTCGAACCCAGGTCTACGTGCATGCTAAGCAAGCGTTCTAACCTGTCAGCCAAACTAGCGGTTGTAATAAAATATTTTGTAGCATATATCCCCTTTTAGAAAATATTCATAAAAGATAGAAACAACAAGAGATAACTTCCACTTCAGGTTGATATTTTTAACGAGAAACAAATCAGCGCCAAGTTACATTTACCAAAGTGTAACTATCAAGATTCAATAAAATGTCTTCAGCCTTTAGAGTTAACATGAGGACACAATGTTTGATAAATGTGTTATTAGTTTATATTTATTCAATTATTATATGAGTCGTATAGAATCAAAATTCACAATATCCAAATTCCGAATTTTTGGGAATTAACCAAAAACCGCTCTACTTGACAATCTATTTCGTAAAATTTTGCAAATGATTTTTTACATCCTGTTAGCTCTACAAAATGAATTGTAAAATTTAAAAAAATGCTTTTCTATACAGGGTGAGTCGAGAGGAACGGACCAAACTCCAGGAGTGTATTGTACACGTGAAAATAATTTAAAAAAAATCATATGTTGTTATCCGATCATCATTTGTTTTCAAGTTATAGTTTCAAATCTTGAATAGGCAAATGTGATGTTTGTGTATGGGTTTTGTAATGGGAGTGCTACAGCTGCTGTTGAAAGATATAGTCAACGGTTTCCACAATAGAAAACTCTGGATTAAAATGTATTTATCCGACTTTTCAACAAACTGTTCGAAACTATCACTTGAAAACAAATGAAAATCGGATAACAACATTTGAGTTTTTTAAAATTATTTTTACGTCTACAATACACTCCCGGAGTTTGGTCCGTTCCTCCCGACTCACCCTGTATATCATTTTAATAATTAAAGCAGTTAAAAATTGGACAAAGTTAGTTTTAAAACCAATATGTGGATAATGTTTCTTAGCTGATTTTGATAATTAGTTCTGATTCCATAATAGTTATAAAATTAATAAAATATCTAATTAAATATGTAATAAAATTTATTTTATTAGAGCTACACAGACAAAATCATCAAAACTAGGCACAACAAAATAGGTTATAAACAGTAACTTTCGGGTGAGGTTGACAGCCATAACATGGCTTGTGATTGGTTGAAAATCAGTTGGTGTCAAAAGTAACAATATCCAATATATAATGTTAGTTTTGACTCCAAACCTCTACTTCTGAGAGCATTTTACCCAGGATATAGTGAGTTTAGAACTTGAACCGACGCAATATTTGATTTCAGAGCTAAATTTCAAAGAAAAAACCAATGCTAACTCGATTTCGATGATTTTGAATATTGTGAGTTTTTATTCTATACGACTATATCTCAAAAAATAATCTGGAAATATTTACACACGTATCAATTTCTTTCAATTTAGTAATAAATCTTATATTGTCTAAACTTCAAATATAAGATCATGTTATTTGTTGTGTTTCAATCTATAAGTCGCTAATTGTAAATGAAAAAATATATATCGCGTTTGAATCAATATATAGCTTCAAGATACATGAATTCACGATGAATGCAGATTACGAATTAATAATCTCCACGGGAATGGTCATTAATAACAAATACCCAACAGTAAATTTGTAAATTCATTAATCATTCAAAAAATAACAAGCAACCATCATTAACTAAACTAAATTTAAATCTATAAAGATAATTAAAGTAAATATTGCTGGCATTTAAATATAAAAAAACAATCACAAAACTGATTTGATAATGATCGATCCATTCTGCAACATGAAACAAACGTAATCGATTATTTTGACGTAAATCGGCGCGAATTTATGAATGAAGAACAACTACGTAAACCTCATTTTCGATAAGTCCCCCGAGTAGGCTGTTTTTTTTAAATTACATGGATGAGTTTTAATAGATGCCAGAAAGTGAAGAAAAAAATATGACAATTTGCTGTTGCCGAAATACGAATTAAAATTATACCTATAGCCCGTTATTTGATAATGTCCTAATCTAACCTAATGGTTACTAGGAATATTGCATAAGAGCGAGAGAAAAAAAAACTAACCTAATGGTTACTAGGAATATTGCATAAGAGCGAGAGAAAAAAAAACTAACCTAATGGTTACTAGGAATATTGCATAAGTGCGATTGGTACTGATTAGTTTATTTTTTTATGACCGTTCTGAGACATGTTAAATTTCAATATTATTATTCCATTTTTCAGTTAACTCGACTCGAAAAATATTTCTGAGAAAATGAACAAACATGGGTGCAAAACTATTAGACATAATACAAAACAAGATATGCACAAGTTGTTTTCAACATTAACAATTGTTATTTGGGACTTTGACATTTCAACATAACCTCATTGATGTCCTTTACTGTAAAAGTTTCCCTTAGTTGACAGTTCGTTACACAACACAAAAGTCAGTAAAGTTACTAGATTTGGTTATTCACATTAAGAAAAGGCCGGGCTACATACGAGGTGTAGCTATTAAATAACAGTATTGGTGCTAGAACATCTTGTGTAGGTTTTCTATCACAATATTAATAGTAGTACCTTCAGTACACTCCTTTCCAAGACCCCTACACGAATTTACGTGAATATACAATTGGTCAAAGCAGTGTACTGTCTGAAATCTGGATCTTTCCAGTACTAATTTAACCTTAGGTTTAGGAAAAAAGTCACAAGGGGATCCGATGAACAGGGCGGATTTTCTTTTTTTTTTGGGGTAAGCGCATCGCCTGGGTGGATTTTCTAACACTGCGATCCCATGCTTGGTCAAAAGCACTTTGAAGAACAGTTCAGTGTGGATGAAGAAATAATGACAATTTAGGTTGTCGTCTTCTTACTCGTTCGTGAAGGGTAGACAGGTCAGGTTAGGTTAGGTTAGGCTATAGTTGTCGTCTTCTTACTCGTTCATGAAGGGTAGTCAGAAACACAATTAAGTGGTGCAGCAAGTTGGTTCACAGTTTGACCTTTTTTACTTTTTATTTTTGGACATTCTCCACCTCTTCCGACGGAGCGCAGATACAAGGTCCACTTCAAACGAAGACCACCGCCCAACTTAAAGGTGCACAACTTTGACGATGAGACCAATAGAAAGGGAAGATGTCACTTGACATGATCGTGTACCATTTGACCTCTACGCGCTCACTGTTTCTCTGGAAAACAACCAGTCCAGTTATTTTTTTGCCACATCTCGTACTTGATCTGTGTTTTTAATCTTAATGTTGGTTGGACAATTTCACATAGGTGACTATAAATTGACAATATGAACTATAAAATCCAATATATTTTTATTTTAGCGAAAAACTTTCAGTCTAATATTATTTAGATCGGAATATTTTCGGACACATTACTATAAATTGTACAAATATTTTATTGGGTTTCTATTTTAGCAACAAAAAAAGTCTATTACATGAAACAAGGGTTCACAATACCGGAATACCGGGATTCCGTATTTTTAAATTTGTTCCGGTATTAGAAAACCGGTATCAATGTAAAAATACCGGTATTGGTCCTAAAGGTACAAAAAAGTCGTATTCGATGTATACTCCATTATTGGTAAGAATTATAATAAAATCTAAATTATTACAGAAAATTATAGGATATTTTTGCACACATGACTATAAATTGACAAATTTCATAGAATTTCTATTTTAGCAAAAAAAAATGCATTAAATGAAACAAGGGTTCACAATACCGGAATACCGGGATTCCGGTTTATTTTTTATGTTTTCCGGTATTAGAAAATCGGTATCAATGCAAAAATTCCGGTATTGGTCTTAAAAATACAAAAAAGTCGTATTCGATGTATAGTACATCATTGGTAAGAATTATAATAAAATCTAAATCATTACAGAAACTTGCAACACATTTTATTTACAAAGTCTCTAGGTTCGCATAAATTGAACTTTAGTTACCACAAGAATTAACACAACCCATAAAGGTTTAACCTTGTACTTATGAAATGCGAGTGTAATATTCATGCGAGTACAAATATCGTTTACAACACATAAAAACACTTCAGCTATTTATTAAATTGCAGGTATTAATTACAATACAGGTGTAGACAAGATCGATGTTGCACCGGTGCGAATAAAAGTTATTAATCATCAACTTTTACTCACGACTCACACCTGCCTCGAAAATGTGAGCACACCACAGAATATTACCACTTACAGTTGCTAATATATTTGTACGCGGAACTAATTAATTTCAAGAAATGTATTTTAACATTTTAATTTCGTGTAAAACGTGGAATATAACATCAGTCATTATTATAGGTGGTAAATCGTGTTTCCAAGCAACGCATAAATCAGATTTTTTATTACTTTAGTGGTAATGCACGTATGTATTTTCACACCGCAACAATTTCTATAATAATCTTTTACAGAGTACTCAGCATATCGTTTAAACTATATATTTTATTACATATTTTTTTTATAAATATAATCAACGTGTTTTTCTATGGTCCATGCAATAAATTTAAAATGTACATTTATGTTACGAATTTTGTTACTACTTCGAACATAAGAGGTACTTATATGAAAATTAGTAGGAGTACTTCTTAATTATTAGTTTTCAATGTAAATTATAAATAAATAAAATGGATCGGCCAAAGAATAATGGAATAAGTTGTATGTAAATGAATCTATATTTTAACACTAGTGAAATTAATTTAAGCAAAAGAGTTTGCGGTTTGTAGATTTGTAAGAAAAAAACATTAACATCTTTTACTAGTAGGTATGTACATTGTCAAAATATAAACACTTTCTTTTAAACACAAACTATGATTAAATTTAAAAAAAAATGCTGTAGAAAGTGATGTAGAACATAGATTTTGCAATGTACTAATAAATCTATGAAATGTACTAAATTGTATTAAATCCAGTGTTACCAATAGTGGAAATAAAAAAGCCCGCCTTATTTAAAAACAAGAATTTGGATAACAATATTCTGGGTGCTTTTTCCATTATCCAATTAAAACATTAGTTTAATAAATTATCTATAATTTATTCTCATACCTATTAAAAAAAAGAACAGTTATACTATGCTTTCGGGACAATACCTTGTATGTGACATATTTGGTAATTTTCACTTGTTCATGTTTTTCTATGAAGTTGGCTATCCTACGTGACATGGTAAACCTCATATATTATAAAAAGGCGAGGATATATATTAAAAATAAATTAAAAGTAATTCACCCTCCTACGTGCATGTTTTTTTATAAAATACCTTATACCAGTATACATTTACCTTCGTTTTTGTGAAAGTTATATTGAAGTCCAATAGATTCTATAGGTATAATGACTGTCTCTATGAGAATCACTTACAGGAATAAAACAAAGTAAATAATAGTTATGTATATAACAAGAGCTAAGTGGATATTAAGGCACGGGAATAAAATTAGGCCACGAGACCGCCAGGGCGAGTGGGCTAATTTATGGGCCGATTTTAGTGTTATTGCACCAGGAGGGGTTTGAAATACAACCTCAGTAGTAGAAAACTTGGTGCCCACGTAGTTAAAGGTATTCTATGAAAATTATGTCCCACGTTCTTGATTTTAAGTGAATTAAAAGGTTTTTATTCACTAGCGGATTCAAGAAATTTTTATTTCACTTGCAGATAAATAATTGTTTATGACGTCTGCCAAGAGGTGAATAACGTCAGTTTAAAACGTCGGAATTGAATAAATATAGTTTTTATCACTCCTAGTCATATAGCACATTATTATGTCATGTATCAAAGCACTGTAAAGTTGATTTTTATGATTTGTGGTTATTTTTTTTCATTTTTTACCAAGGTAATAAATAAGTTTGTACGAGGCTGAGCAGCTAAGGTCCGCTCACATGTATTTCGCAGTTTACAACAACTGAATGACAGACGTTGTACCCGCGTGCATAGCTGGTCAAGTTCTCGTCTTTCGGGTCTTCTTGCAGTTGTCGAGTCATCAGGTACACTTATCCGGCACAGTCATGCTCACATAAATCTAGTACAAACATATTGACATTGCTATATAAAATTGCTATTGTAACCTAATTTCTTGTACTAGATTTATGTGAGCATGATTGTACATGTAGCCTAAACTTTATATGCCGAAGGTCACACGGGGAAAGTAGATACAGCGGCGAGAGCTGATGTTATGATATACCTTTTGTGCTATCTCTCGCATGTTAGGTGGTGTACAGCTCATTTCTTGTTCTGCGCTCATTTTGACTATATTCGCTGAAAACGTCAATGCCAGGTTGATGTGATGATGTTTGTTGTACTTTAATAGTTAATTTTAAATCATTGTTTAATAATAGTTAGTTTAATAATAGTAATAATAGTATTTTAAATAGTATTATAGCTTCGGGTCATGTAACCCTCGGCGCTACGTACCTCGCAATACATAATACCTCGGTTATAATAGTATACTTCACAGCGTTGGTATCTACTCTAATATACTATTGTGTAATGTTTTCATCTCCTCAAAAGTTTAGTTTTTCTACATAAGAGGTGTTGTCGTGAAATGGTTTTAAAAATAGATATTTTTATACGGTAATTTTGAAGTATTATAAAACAAGAAACATTTGAATAAATACGTCAGTTTTTGGATTTTTTTTTTAATTTTTACCGGTCAAAATGTAAAAAAACATCAACATGTACAAAATTTTCACTTGAAATGTTCTTATGTAGTAAAGTGGCAAACATGTACTAAATTTAGAACAATTGTACTAACAGTGCTGTGCTGCAGGTATCATATATCAAAGTCGTTTCTAAAATGTTCGTTAATTCCGGAGATAAGAGAATCTAGAAATGGGTACAAGCAATTTATTTTAATATGTATCAGAATTATTGTTTTCAAGTTCATGTTGATTTTTCCAGTTTTCGTCTATTTTACGGGAAACTTTTCATCGTCTCATTTCCAGAATAGTATTCTGTTAGATATACATTTCCTCGACTTTGTAAAGTTTGTCAAAAAAAAATTGTATCGGTTCATAATGTCTGCAAACTTGATGTTAAATTTCGGACATAGTTTAAGGCAAGTAATAGGTTTAAATGTTCCATCTATAAGACTTTGCCTACTAAGGATCATTGTTAAAATATGAGTGAATATGTAAACAGACGATGAAATCAAATGATTTACGATGATTAAACTGTTGTCTTATATTTTAAGATCGGAGTGTTTGGTAGTCTCAATTATTTCTTCAAGTGCGTTAACTAGAATTTCATAATTTTCTTTACCTGTAGTAACTGCCTCGGCCCTACGAGCCCTTCTCGTTGTTGATAATAACTTTAATATTTAAAGTAAACTACTAATGCTTTTAGCTATTTTTTCCTAAACAGCATGTCTTACAAACTACCTTTAAGAAAAGAATATACAAACAAAACAATTTAAAAAAAAACAAAATTAATGGAATCAACCTGGGCTAAGTTTAAATAATGAGCATGGCAATGAACGTACATTATGTTATAAATTTTTTCCATACATCTAGATTGTACACCAGAAAGGTTTTCAGCCGTTGCGAAAGCCCCATCAAAGAAGCGTGCTATTACCTGTTTCCAATGTAATTTGAAAGACTTTGATCTCATTTAAAGCATTAAAAATGGCTTCCGAATTAACAGACATTAGTCTGTACAAACCAACAAATTTCTTTTGGGGTATTAACGGAGGGGTAAAAAAATCTTATAACAACAGAATTTGCTCTTAATGACCGCAGTCTGATGTCTCGTCTGCGATCAAAGAAATATATTTTCCATTCAACTGAGATATAATATCTTGAACTATTACATTGTGAATGATGAAATAATGCCGTTCTGAATTGTGTCAATAGTATTTTATGCATTTTTGGGCACTTGCGTTAAATGTTTTTTTAGTAAAGGGTCATAACCTGAAAGAAGATCAACGAGTTCCAAAACAAAGCCCACGATCAGAACTTTCTATTGTTTTACCATATCCTCGAAAAGATCATCCTCCTTTTGCTAATCATTCTGTGATTAGCTATCAAAAAGTTTTCTCAATATTTCACGGTTGCGTAAACGTTTCTGCTCTTGCTGTTTTAATAAAGCCGCTTTTGATTAAAGTCGCTCTTAGTTTTGGAATATTTTTTCCACACATTTAAACTATTTAACTAATTTTAAGCAATGGATAGGAAGTTATCACAGACCGACAATTGTACAGGGTGGCCCAATTTTAATGTTTCTATATGGGAACTCGGCAACTAGAAGAAATAGAGAAAATCGGATGGGGTATCCTCAATCTCTTTTTTAAGGCAAACTCAATAGTGAAAATTAAAATTGGCTATCGTCTTTCGTCTTCGAGTTATGGCCAAAAACTCATTATTTTCCATTTTCGATTTTTATCAATATTTCATTTATTTATTATTTTATTAAGATATGAGTTGCATGTTATTTAGGCTCTACAAACAAAAGACGGTAGCAAATTTTTATTTTCACCATTAAGTTTATCTTGGAAAAATAGATCGAGGATACGCCATGCAATTTTCTCTATCTCTTCTAGTTACTGAGATCCCCTATAGAAACATCCAAATTGGGCCACCCTGTACATGGCAAGCTTCCAGTTTTTAAAACCATGTTCTATAAAAACATTTGTCAATATGACCTTCGAAGCGAAATTTTCCATATATTTCAAAAAACATGTTTTCCGACATTTTAAAAAAACGAGACCAAAAGCAAAAGGAGGCATCTTTTGCTGGACTGTACTCAAGTCAAGGGTGCCACATTATTTTTTTGAAAAATCATTTAGATTAGGTCGAAAGGACCTGTATTAGCCCTATAATTGTGTATGTACTTAGTATATTCCTTTTGTTAGTCTTTAGGGAATGTATTGTTGGAAATATTCTTGCAATATTGGCACTTGCACGTATACTTTAGAGGGAGCTATGGCCCACCGAGCCCACCCCGTGTGCACGCCTATGGTCCAACATCAAACACTACTTGCAAAAATATTATACCTAAAAATTGACGGATTGAAATTTACAGATCCAGTAAACAAAAATTTAAACGAAGTTGCACGTAATCCATGAACATTTAATGTAATAACCTGTCTATACAGTTTATTACCGATAATTACTTATCGACCCCAATTGTAAAAAACTAAATTACACTCACACGCTTAAACTTTCATTTAATATAATTAACTTTATTAGCAATAATTGCCAGATTGCCTTCTTAAAGAAATTTCAAGGATTAACTAATATATATCACAGCATAATCAATGAATCAGAAAGCCAACACAATTTATTGTGCAAATTTTTGGTACAAGACTTGAAATAATTCACTGTAAAAATAAAGATATTTTTTGTTATATGTTCATCCATTTTGGATACCAGTTATTATTATATATTTTTGTTTTCTTCCTTCTTCATTGGAGTACTTACTGGTAGTTTACATGTTTAGATATAAAGATGTTTCGTTGTTTTAATTATTTTTATTATTTCTTCTTCAGCTTACAAGACCAGTTCAGTATATTCTACAATATACACCGTGTCTACGATAAAGATCAACAACATGGGGATCTCGGAAACCTTAAAAGTTACAAAGGTGGTTAAATAACAAAAACAAAGTTGCGCATTTTAGGGGTCAGTAGTATTCTGTTGAGAAAAAAAGAAAATTCCACATTCTTTCGGAGATATTCGGTAAAATCCGAAATCTTGCGTTTTCGTTTTTATTTTTTCTTAAGTTATTTGAAAAGGTATAAGAAAATAAAAGGTACTTTCTTATTGCCACTTTTTTAGCTCTACAAGACAGCGTTTACAAATTTTCAGTACGACGTTTCGTTTTGAAGAAATCATCATCAACTTTATATTTTTTATATGGCCCGTAAAAAATGTATACTATATATTAGATAGCATTTACTATTACGAATTCAACTATTTATATCACAGTATAGTTTCTTATGTTTTTATTCAGAAAAATGCTTGTTAATACATTTCGAACATTTTCTTGTAGTAGGCGTTAAAATGACTACGAAGAAAAAAAAAATTAAATTTTAACCCAGAATCTGTATCAAAATAGCAACTAAAAATAATTTAGTAAGAATAGTTGTTACACATTGAAATGTTATAGCTATTTAGAATCACACTTATTATTGTTTTACTGTGATAAGAGAAATGTTCGGTTCATTTAATTGCGACGAAGACAAAAAAGATTGCATCATTTTAACCGAGAATATGTATCAAAATAGTAAAAAAAAATATTTAGCAAGAATAGTTGTTAAACATTGAAACATTATAGTTATTTAGAACCGCACTTTTTTTTTTCGGTGGTATGAGAATTGTTCTGTTCATTTAATGACGACGACGACAACAATCATTACCTAATTTTAACGCGGAATAAGTACCAAAATAGTAACTAAAAAACAATAGCTGTTAAACATTGAAACATTATAGTTATTGAGAACCACACTTATTATTTATTTACTGTGGTATTATAATTGTTCCGTTCATTTAACTATCTTGAAATCTTAAAATTAGGTGACAAATTTTGTATTCGTCACTCATTTCAATGCCTACTACACCAAAATGTTCGAAATGTATTAACAAGCTTTTTTTTCCGAATAAAAATATGAGGAACCATACTGTAATATGAATCGTTTAATTCGTAATAGGAAATGCTATGTAATACAGGGTGTACTTTATTTACGGGCCATATAATGATATAAAGTTGATAATGGTTTCTTCGAAACGAAACGTTGTATGGCAATGATATAGCACCTTTTGTTTATTTATACCTTTTCAAATAACGTCAGAAAAACATAAAACGATAAAGCAAAATTTCGGATTTTGTTCAATATCTCCGGATGTAAGCGGAATTTTCTGGTTTTCTCAACAGATTATTACTGACCACTAAATTGCACAACTTTTTGTGCTTCAACCACCTTTGTAACTTGTAAATATTTAAATATAAAAAGTATATTAAAAATAAGTTTGTGTTTTATGTGATGTATGTGTATATTGAATTTAAGTTTACATACTTTTTGAGTTCAATATACAGGGTGTCTCTAAATTACGTGGACATGCCTTAACTACATATTACTGGCATTAGAAAAAGACGATTTAACAAAACTTATCTATATATAAATGCGTTTGGTTAAGTCAGTATACAGCTTCAAAGTTAATGAAAAAAAAAACAAAATTTGCTTATAACAAGAGAACGTTTACATTGATTTGGATGTTGTTTGGTATGACACTCTATACGGGTATAACTCATATTATGACATTATATTGTTATTATCAGTAGACCGGTTGTGTACAAAACAAGGGTGGCCCAACATTAATATAGTCATATTTTTTAATGACTTAATAATGAATGCCTGCGTCCGATTTGATTTTTTTGTATCTATTTGCTTTTGTCATTAAAAAATATGAATGTATTAATGTTGGGTCTCACTTGTTTTATACACAACCGGTTTACTGATAATACCAATATTATCTCAAAATATGAGTTATACCCGTACTAAATGTCATATCAAACAACATCCAAATCAATGTAAATGTTCTCTTTTTATAAGCAAGTTTTTTTTAAAATTAATTTTGAAGCTAAACCAAACGCATTTGTATATAGATAAGTTTTGTTAAATCGTCTTTTTTTGATCCCAGTAATCTGTGGTTAAGTTATGTCCATATAATTTAGAGACACACTGTATATGATATTAGATAAAACATTTATAAATGTTTTGACTCTTAATTAGTTATTTATTTGTCAAATTTTGAAGTTTATGTTATTACTTGATATTTTAATTTAGATTCTGTAAGGATTATTAAATCATTTATATAGGGCTTTAAAGTTTAGTTCCGGTTCTTCATTTAAACATATTGTATTAGGTTCTGTATTTATTAATTTATCTATTGCATATGCCTCTAATATAATTTGTCTGAGTCTTGTTAGTGTTGGGTAATAATTTTGTGTTGGTGTTTATGTCGAAGGTGTGGTTGTTGAAATGTAAATTTCTTCCAAAATTTGATATAGTTTTGTCTCTGATATGTTCTTTAATTCTTGTTTTAATGATTTGATGATTGAAATAATCAATATATAATTAATAAAGTTAAGGTAAGGAGGTAAGGAAAGTATGGGGCGAATGCCCAGTCGATAATGTGCTAGAAACCAACAAAAAAAGTGAAGTTGAAGTAAACCATATTTGTTTACATTAATAGGGTTAATTTGAACTTTCTCCATTAGCACACGTCAACACCTCAATAGCAGTTGACTGGCTGCTTTAAAAATGGCACATCAAGTAATCTATTTTTGTACAAATAAACTGGATTTTTAGCTTTCCAGTACGACCTGCAATATTACCTAGAATACCGACAATAATAAAAACTAAATAAATTTACGATGTCCAAGCAAATTATTAAATGAAGTTCTCGTCATCAGTTTATTATTATTACTTAACAATATTATGTTATAGCTGTATGCACTTTAGTTCTGAATTATTATTTGTATTATTATGGTTTGTTATTTCATATTCGTATATAATGCTCTGCACATTGTTTTATATATTTTAAATAAATAATAATTTCAAGTATTCTCGTATTTAAAGAGTTTTATCATAAAACTTTGACATTTAAAAATAATAATAATTTAACATAATCTTAGTATTAAGCATTGTGTAAGCATGTAATCTATGTATTAAGTATTAAGCATGGTAAGAAGTCATGGTGCAGTAGGTACTACAATTTAGCTAATAACTTACCGGTAGTTACACATATTCCACGAAAAGTGATGTTCTCGCATAACAATACTAATATCACTAGACATGTCAAACAAAGCCACACACTGCCACATATTTATTTATTTATTAATGTATTTGAATCTAAAATCCTCTCAGTAATGAAAAATCGCACCATCACATAAGTAACCTGGCCACACATAAAATTGACAATCACAATCATAAAACATTGCTGTAATTATCTTTTTCGTCTGATTCAAGTGCCTTTTCGCGAAGATCGCGCTATCAAGAGCCGCTCCAGCGTACAACTGATGCTGCGTCGGCTTAGGTAAGACTGCCGCCTAATTTGTCTCTAAAATTAATCAAGCCCCGCACACCGGTGCTGCGCGTTCGCGTGAAAGGATAAAAACCGCTGCGCGCGTCCGATGGGAAGTGCAGTTTCACTTTCTGGAAGTGGCCGCGTTTGGAGTAATATTTGTACATCGTTAATGAATATTTGAGCAGCAATGGGAAAGCAACGCGCCCAAGTGTTCTCCATGGGGTAATTGCGAAAATGATGTGTGAACGACTAGGAAGTCGTTCTACTCTTGCTCATCGCGCGTGTAGAAATTCATCTCACAGCGGTTGCGTTAATTGCCAGTTTTGCAAGAAACAGACGACACTGACGAAAAAATTTAAAAATTAGGAAGTTTCTACACTGATGTTTTTTTGTAACGCAATAACGGTCATGATTCTTTATCAGACGTATGATGTGTTGTAGGTAACACATCATAACACGCATTTTGTTTTCAAAATTCAAAACTGTTTCAGAACAGTTTCAGAATTGTCAAAAAAGTTTCAGAATTGATAGCTTCAATTTACAATTATCTATAACAAAATTGTGGGGTTTTCTTACCGTTCACGAGATAATTGCTAAAAATAACACAAGTTCGCCGTTTGGGGGATGTTTTTTCAATATTAAGGGATGAATCCCCCACTAGAAACTCGACTATATTCGATTTATAGTACTCAAAAGTATGTATATCAAATTAAAAATAAATACATTTATTTCTGTCAAAACGAGAAAGAAACAAAAACGTTTTAAATTCATTCAAAATTTGACAATTCGTCATCAGATTCTGACTCAGATTGTCTTAACGATATAACTATTAGAGGGATGTTTTCGGTAGATGTATTTCCCATATACTTCGTCCGATCATCTTTGATGAGTTTTTCGCAATGTTGGGTACAATTTCGCTACATTTTTGGTGTAAATTTTGAAAGGGCTTCTTTCCATAAATGAAGAACATTAGCTCTTGAAGAAGGTTGGGCGTGAAAATGTTAATTGTAATACTGTTTGGCAAACCCCAATACTAGTTCAATTGAATTCAATAGAAAACTGAAGATGTAGTAGTAAAAATCATGAAAGGATTGAACATAAATATAGAAAAAGAGCATGTCATAACAGCATATCGAAAGGATGGAAAAAGCGAAACCAGTCCTATAATAGTCCAACTAAAAACAAAACAAACAAAATCAAACATATTAAACGCCAGAAAGACCATAGGTTCTATCACAACAAATGAATGCAACTTAAAGGGAAACAAAAGTGAGATTTACATAAACGAACAACTCACAGCTTTGACCAACGACCAATTTAACAAAGCAAGAATAACAAAAAAGGAAACACATTACAAACATTTATGGACAAGAGACGGAAACATATATATTAAAAAAACTGACACTGGCAATAAAATAAAAATAAAATCACAAACCGACATAGACCACCTCCAATAAAATCAAGAAAAACATAATAATTAAAAAAAAAAAAACAAACAAACACACCAATGAACCAAAGGTACAATGGAAAGTATTTATCTACACAATGTGAGAAGCATGAAAAATAAATTTCACGAAATCGAACTACTTTCAACAACACACAAAGACCCAAAAATGATAGCAATAACCAAAACATGGCTAACACCATACAATGAACACTTATACAAACTAGACAAATATAACGCAGAATTCAACTCGAGAAACACAAGAGGAGGAGGCGTCGCAATGTACATCCGAAAGGACACAAAATACGAAATAAAAACAAATATAACAATAAATGTAATTCAAATAATCACAATATTACTGAAGAAGGAAAACATCACTAATATACAAACCCCCTCATATTACATTTAACATCTTGAAAAATACATTAAAAAATCGAATCATAAATAGAAGAACACCGCATATTATTCTAGGAGATATAAACATCAACTTATTAAAAAAAACAACAAATGAATACTAAAAACGGATACAAAGTGGAAAACAAAATATCAAATGAATTCTTCACAAAATAACAATGAAAACAATTCAATACTCGATCACGTCATCAGGAATGCACAACTTTAGACGACATCAAAATAGAGTTTTCACCGTAACAACAAAAACAAAGAGGCAAATCAAAACCCTCATCTTTCAAATTTAAAGAACCATAAAATACCGGGCTTTGATAAGATAACAAACGAAATCTTAAAACGAAACAGAACAATACTAACACCTATTCTTGTAGAAATCATAAATGCAGTACTCGAAGAAGGAATATATCCTGAATATATGAAAACTAGCACAATTATACCAATTTACGAAAAAGGAGACAAAACCAAACCGGAAAACTACAGACGTATTTCATTATTATCAACACTAAATAAAGTATTAGAGAAAACCATTCAAACCACCAATCACTTGCTTAAATACAAAATTATCAACCAAGAACAATATGCCTACCAACAACATTCAGGAACGACATCTGCCACACAAGATCTCATACACCACATATCATCGAAGATGGACAAGAAACAACTAGTATTAGCCATATACATTGACATGAAAAAAGCCTTCGACACTATATCAAAACCAAAATTAATCGAAAAACTTAATGCAATAGGAATAACGGGAAAGGAGCTAAACATATTGAACACATATGTATCAAACAGAACACAAAAAACCAAAGTAAATAACGCAGAGAGCCAACCACTTGTAGCTGAAAATGGAATACCACAAAGAGGAAACCTACCACCAATCTTATATATTATATTATATACACAAACGATCTGCTGGAAATGAGCTTGAAAGGAAAACCACATATATATGCAGATGACACCTGTAAAGTTTACACGGGAAAAAACTATAGAGAAATAGAAGACAATGTAAACGAAGATATAAAACTGCTGGAAAACTGGTTTTTCAATAACTTGCTAACAATAAGCAAAGCAAAAACAGAATATATGATATTCTCAAACGATAAAACAACAAAAGATATAAAAATCACGATCAAGAATACAAAAATAAAACAAATAAAAGAAGTAAATTATCTACGACTTAAAATACAAAGCAACCTGAAATGCGATCAACACATAGAAACGCTAAAAAAAGGGAACTCTAAACTATCGCCGCCATAATGAAAATCAAAAACTACGTACCGGAAGAGAAAAAGAAACAATATATCATGCACTTTTTACATCAAAAATCAACTATCTCTGCAACATATGGGGAAACACAACTGAAAGAAACCTGAATAAACTACAGACACAACAAAACAAAATATTATTAAAAATACTCCACAAACTCGACCGAAGAACCAATACAGCAGAATTATATAAGAAAACTAAGGAGCTCAATGTAAGAAACATGATAGAACTGAGTGATCTACTATTAATATATAAAACTAAAAACAACCTAACAAAAACGAACATGACACTATCAAATAATAAACAACTCCATCAACACAATAAAAGAAGAAAGTCAGATCTGAGAACAGAAAAAATTACAACAACAAAACATACACAAAACTTTACAACGAAAACAATAAATAAATATAACATCCTGAACGAACACATAAGAAAACTCAAATACATACCTTTTAAACTAAAAATAAAAAACCTAATTCTAAATAACAAGATCTAAACAAGAGGAATGAAGAAGACCGACAAAATCCTTCAATACCATTAACCCAGGAGAGGAGAGAAATCTTACAACTCTCGAGGTGAAGATAGAAGGAAGAAAACACGCAATATTTTAAACAGTATTATTAATTATATTATATAGAATGTTATTTATATGAGATATTTATTGTACTGGTATAAAAAAAACTGGGAATATAACTCATACGTAAAACAGTGACGTCATAACAATGCGGTTTCTATAGTTACGCATGTATTAATAACTGACAATGCTGATAATACCACGGCTGTATTTCCATGAAACGAAACCGAAACCGGTACGAAAATACTTTACCCGGTACGTAATCGTAAACCGGAACAAAATAAATATCGGTTCGACTTACTGGTAACAAACGATGTGCTCCTAGTTAGTTTCGGTAGGATGTATGAAGCTTTATTAGAAAATTCCAAACTAGGTTTTATCACATGGCATCCATAAATTTTCAGTGAATTGAAAATATGGTTAGAGTTTTATGGCTATCATTACATAAATATTAACTGTATACACTAGCATCGGTTATTTCTTAAATTAGCGATACAGTTACTCCTGATATTAATTGGAAGGTTGGCTATACAAGAAAAAGGATGTAATTTATCAAGAGAAGTGATGTAGAACTCTCATTTAAATATGGGCGTCATGCATATGTAAAATGTACTCAATTTAAATTTCTGAATTAAAATTCACACAATGTCCGAAAAATATATAATATTTATGGAACAAGTAAATGTGCACCAGTTGATCTAAATAATATATAATATTTATGGAACAAGTAAATGTACACCAGTTGATCTAAATAATATAAAGCAATTTATTATTTCGTTCAATGTCGCTAAAAAACGCGAAACTACATTAATTAGAATTTGAAGTCTTGAAGTCAACTGTTTTTAATTGTAATTTTAAAAAAATCAAATTTTTGCGTTCATTTTTTATCCCAGTAGACTAGTTATTTACTAAGGCTAAAATGCAGTTTACCCATTCATCAAAACTTCACAAGCTATTAAAAAGTATTTTAAAATCCACCGAATAATAAAAAAGTTACTGAGGTGTTACCACTTCAAGTGAAACACACTGTATAAGAAATAACAGTGAAGGTAGTATTAAAATGAACAATTTTACCTAAATTTAACTTAACGTTAAACATAATAAAATAACATGAAAATGGAGCTGTTGATTTGTAGGCAAATATTGAAATACGTTTGGTTTATTTCCAAAGTATTTTCCTATTTTTTGTTCTTAAGGGGGGGGGGGGGGGGGGATGGAAGCAAACCCCTGTATAACCACCACAAAAGAAAGAACTAGGTATAATAATAAAACTGTGTTAAAAAAATGGAAATAAATGCGCTTTGGTAAGCTTATTTGTAGTTGAAAATGTTTGATTTAGATCTTAGGCCAAACATAAAGTATCATCCCGAGTTATACATTTGTTGCGTTTATTGAGTGTTTAAGCTAATATTGAGTCCGAAATGTTATTATGAAATTTGTTTCAAGAGCAGTGTAATTATTAACATACAAACTGTGCTCCTTAAATACGCTTTATGCATCTGTATGTACCTGCTATGTATATGAACCTGCTTATGTACTTGCATATATTTAATTGAGATGTGTATAATTATTTTTATCCAGAGATAATTGGCGTTAATTTGAGGTTTTTTAAAAACGACTAAAATGTACGATATTGATATATTATATGGAAATTTATAAGGTTGTTGATAAGGTAATTAGTGAAAGTATGCATGCTTTAGTCTTCCGGTTCCACTTTAAGTACCTTGAATGTATAATTTATTTAAGAATCGTACTTTCAGTATTTAAATAATTTCTGCATTAAAAATACAATTTGTACATTGTATACTTACGAGATTTGGCAATTATTAAATACTTTAATGTTGCACTTCATGAAAATATTCTATCCTATTGCACAACTCTGTCATTAAGGATAATGTAATAATAAATAACAATAATTTTATGAACTCTAAAGGCTTTTTCGTCGTGATACACTACGTATAAATAAACAAGGCAATTTTTACTTGGCTGCCATCACACTTTATTAAATTATGGTGGCTACAGCCTCATCAGCATCACATAGTGACATAGACCACATCAGCTGATCATTATCAAACTTGTAAAGTCTTAAACTAAACAGGCCGCCTCTTATTAGATATAGAATTAAAGATGTACAATTGAATGATGTACATCATGATTTGAATATTGAATGGGATGGCAGGATTAACTTTCGCTATTACTATTTCGAGTACATACTTGAAAAAACTATGTCCATTCTCCATTAAATGTAGAGCGAACATTGAATGTCTATTTCGCAGATTAAATTTTGCAACAAAACATGAAGAAAGACTTCAGAACCATGAAAATGTTGAACTCCTGGACAACGGAAATGAAACGCGAAGACTATATTTATCTCTTGACGAATATCTAAACTAGAACAAAGTTTTATAAGAAAAAATCTGGCAGTTTAACTCAAATATTAAACCAACTACTTTATTAAAATCATTACAAACAAAAATTAACAATACTAGTTGATCACAAAATATGCTCCAATTGTTGTTAGCAATTGTTTGCTTTCTGCAGGTTTTCACCTGTATTCAAACAATGCGTCTTCTTAACCCATGTCTCGTGTGTTTGTCTACTTTAAGTGAATAGTTTGCTTAAAAATGGCTCGAGGTATCGAGACAAATTGCCAGAGACTTGCAATTATCAAAATCTATGGTAACTTATATCATAAAATTATATGATGAAAACGCTAACAACGATATTAAGGGAAAATGTTTAGGACGTCCCTGTTTAGTTTCGGATCGACACAGAAGAAAGCTAGTTATAGCCTGCAAAAATAACAGAAGAGGCACTTAAGAGAAATAACGTCATAGTGGAATGAGGCTGCAGGATTATCCCATTCTAGGGAAACTTGCAGAAAACGGGTACATAAGAGTGGCGTCGGTTTCTTCTATTATTCTTTTTCTTTATTTATATATATATATATATATATATAATCAATAACCTTTTACCGTAAGGTGTAAGGTGTACAATTTAAGTTTACAGTAATTAATTCACACTTGGTCTCTGCGGTATACGAAATTTGTCCACTTCTTTTTATTTCTGGCTATCGTTTTGCCTTCCGCCCATGATTTTCCTCTTCTAGATAATATTTCCTCTAATTGTGTTCTCCATGTTTCCTAATCCATGTTTTCTTTGGTCTTCCCTTTGGTCTTCTCGCGCGCACACCTGCTTCCCATATTTGTTTTACTTGTCGATTGTCGTCCATCCTGCACATGTGTCCAAACCATTTCAGTTGTTGATTTTCTATTATATCGAAGATTGGTTCTATTCCCAGTTCTTTCCTGACTATATCGTTTCTTATTCTATCCATTTTCGTTATTCCTTTCACTTTTCTAAGAAACTTCATGTCTATCGCTTGAATTTTGCTTTTGGTTTTATTTGGAAGTACCCAACCTTCACTTCCAAAAGTTAGTATAGGTCTAAAAATAGTCGTATATATTGTCATTTTTGTTTTTCTGTTTACCTCTTTATTACCTAGTAAAGGTTTGCTTAGGGTGTGGTATAATCTGGTCGCACTACTAATTCTATCGTTTATCTCAGTCTCCATATGTCCTTCTTTGTCGATCGTTGCCCCTAGCTATTTAAATTTATCTACTGTCTCTATTCTTTGTTTATAAATAGTAAGTATACATTTAAGTTGGTGGTATTTTCTTCTTGTTTACTCAGTATCATTGTTTTCGTTTTACCTGCGTTTATTTTCATATTTATTTCCTCTAGTTACGTTTCCCATATCTTCAGATTTTCCTGGAGGTCTTTCTCTTTTCCAGTGCAGATCATTATGTCGTCCGCATAAGCACATTCTCCAATTTTCACTTGAGTCAGCTTGTTGTAGCCCACGTGATATTTTTTCGTTTTCTCAGATACTACCTTTATGATGTCATCCATTACTATTATGAATAAGGTCGGACTCAGGACTCCACCTTGTCTCAAGCCGTTGTTAATTTCAAACGTTTCTGACTGTACGTTGTCTTTTCTCACGTAGTTCTGGTTTCTGTAATACTGGCTTTTTATTGCTTTTATTAGTGTTTTGCTTATATTTCTACGTCTGAGGCTGTTCCATACTACATCTTGTGTGACCCTGTCGAACGCCTTTTCCAAGGCAATGAACGTCATATACAGATCTGTTTTCCTGTTCCTTTGTTTTTCTAGAATTTTCTTTATACTAAAAATGTGGTCCTGGATACTGTGTCCTTTCCTAAAGCCACTCTATTGTTCATTCAGATGTACTTCTACGATGTTCCTTAGGTGTTTATCCTATATGCGTTTATATACTTTAGCTACCACGCTTAAGAGTGAAATTCCCCGGTAGTTGGTGCATTCCCTACTATCTCCCTTCTTAAATACTGGAAGTATAATGCCTGTTCTCCAATCTTCTGGGACTTTTCCAATTTGCCATGCTTTGTTGAAGATTCTTGTTATGGTGTCTATGCCTTTTCCTCCCTGGTTTTTCAACATCTCTGCATTTATTCTATCGTGGCCTGCTGTTTTCCCCCATTTCAGTTGTCTAATTGCTTCTGTGACTTCTTGTATAGCGTGTTCTATATCAACATGTTGCCTGGGTATGTGCTCCTCCTGAGTCTCTTCATTACTGGTTACAGCGTTAACTTCTTGCTGCTCCGTTGTTAGTAACTTTTGGAAATATTCCCTCCACCGTGCCACGATCTCCTTACTTTTCGTCATGTTTCTGCCGTCTTTGGATTTTACTTGCTTTATTTGATGTTGTTTCTTTTCTTTTATGTTATTCAGCGATTTGTAGAACAGCTTCTGGTTTGTGAGGCTGTCTTCCTCCATTTTCCTGCCGAATTCCTCCCAGGTTTGCTGTTTGGCTTGTTTTACGAGCTCTTTTACCTTTATTCTTTGTTGCTTGTATTCTGCGTAGCACTCATCTGTTTTCTTATTCAGGTAAGCCTTCCATGTTATCTTTTTTTATTTTCACTTGCTCTTTAATATCCTGGTTCCACCATCTTGTTTGTTTTAATCATACTTTTAATGTTCATTATTGTGTCACACTTTTCTTTAGGTCTGTTCTTTGTTTGCTTGTCCTTATTGTTTCATCTGTGAATGATGGAAAGAGTAAAGGGCTTAAAATGCAACCTTGTTTTAGTACAATTTCGGTCGTGAACTCCTCTGATTCGTTTCTATTCTCACCTTGTTTGTGTTGTTATTGTATAGCTCATTTATTATGTTTATCATGTCTCTTTCTACCTCTCTTTTTTCTAACATATTCCATATGTCCTCTCTTATTACTCTGTCAAATGCTTTTTTCAGGTCTATGAAGCGCTTGTGTAGTTGTTTTCCTTTTCTGATCGTCTTGTTTGTTAGTTGTCTCATTATGTGTATCAGGTCCTGTGTACTTCTCTTTCTCCTGAACCCGTGTTGTCCTTCTTCCAATAGTGGTCGAGTTTTTCTTTCAGTCTTGTCTCAAATATCCTTGTAAATATTTTCCCTGGTATGCTTGTGAGTGTAATTCCTCTGTAGTTGTCGCATATTTTTGTTTCTTCCTTGTTCCCTTGTTCCATTCGTCCGGTATTATTTTTTATTTTATTATTGCATTAAGAATATCCAGGAATCCCTCTTTCCCTTTATCTCCCATGTATTTCATCATTTCCGCTGTGATATCGTCTGTGCCTGGAGCCTTTCCTAGTTTTGCTTTTTTGATTGCTATTTCCATTTCCTCCATTGACATCCTTCTGATTTAGCCATTGGTTCTCATTATAAAGTTTTATTTTGGCCAAACATGTAATTATCGGTTTTTGTTCAATAAAAACTTTCTTATAAATTTAAAAAAAATGGTTACATATTATCATCATAAAGTACTCAGAATCATAATGATTCAAAAATTAAAAACAAATGCATTAATAAATATATTTTACAAGTAACAGTACCTTAAGAAAACAAGTTTAGGTAGTAATTGTGAAGTGGCCGAACATATAGTTGATAGGGCTCGTACATATAATTTCAATAAGATTATTTGAATAATTCGACTTTGATAAAGTAGTTAATTCAAGTCGTGAAACCTCGCACTGTGAAACTGCTCTGTTTTAATTATTTTTATTAGAGTTCTACGTGTGTGTTTTCTGTGAATGGTACCTCTCGCGTGACCGCGGTTTCACGGTTAATTTCACTCTCAAAGTAAAACGTAACAACATAAAATTTAAACAGTTACGCACCGCTAGCCGCCGTAACCCGGCCGCGCGCGCGGAATTTTAGTTAATAATCGGAGATAAAATCAAATGTGTCAGTTACTACGATTGCTATTGGCAAATTTGTTAATATCAATTGGGAAAGTTCATGCGTTCACAAATTGGGTGAAATTGAGACCAAAAAACAACTAACCTGCGAACATATCCTGATATGTCATATTTACTAGTTGAAGTTGGGGGTCAATTAGATTAAAAACGTCGCACAAAATGCTGCTGCATATCAAGATTTAAACATAGACAGCGATCAGCGAACACATGACCGGTGCGGGCGAAATTCCTGAGAGTCAAAAGTCGGACCGTGGAGCTTCTAGTTAATTAATCACAGCACAATATTTACGCTCCAATGCACTAATCCAAACACCAAAACATTCCTGTGGATTATATTTAAATGCAGCGACGCCAGGCGCGCGGCCAGCAGGAATCACGGAAGCCGAGCCCTACCGAATTCCACGCAGAAGGATTTATGACACGCCGAATTCGGGGGGCCGTTTTTCATATTTGCCTCCGCGTGTGCAACGCATAGAAAGTGCGCGCACACAATGAAAAACGGATCGCATTTCGTGCCGCCCACGCGCGCAACTGCGACCCGAAGAGTAAACGAACTCATTAATTTGCGCGCGCCCGAGAAAAAAATAATAACCGGCCTGGGCTGTTAATGAGGCGGCTCTGGTATCTATAATTGATCGGATAAATCAAGTGTTTAATACGATTTTTTTTAAAGCATATGCAGACGGAACTCGCGTTCAATGTGAAGCGGTGCGGTGCGGTGACTTGAAACGACTTTCCCCGTTAGGACGTATACGCAATTTTTGTTTGGCGGCGCCGCGCCGCCGGTTCGGATATGCAAATTTCATTACTGCCGCCGGGAACGGATTAATTAAATCACGAAACGCGCAAAGCCGCGCGTGCGTGGAATATCTATCTGGACTTAATTAGTCGTAAAATCGCAATGGTTTTGCAAAGTTGGCCATGATTTGAATTATGAAATACGCCTCGATACCTATAGTAATTGGCGTTATCCTGCATTAGTTATGTAAAATTAATCATGGGGAGGGTTTTATGGGGTCTTGTTGCTTATAATCGTATGCATGTTGTTTGCTAGGTGGTCCGCATTAGTCATCCAGATTAATTGGTTCATTTCTTGACTACCATCTTAAAGAACAATTGGATCGCGTTATGCAGAAAGCTACCAACCCACACTAGAACTAAAACGAGATATCAGACTTTACAGTTTTTATTGTTATAATAAATTATTGACAACTTTAAATGAATTTTTCATATTTTCATTATGTTTTAAAGCTATTAAATTAAACTAATCTGAACTAATCCACAATCGCAGCGTCCACTCTCTTGCCTCTGGAAGTGAAGCTTACCAAAAGGCGGCTGAACCAGAGAATGGTCAACAGCATAGGATGTTGAACGCAACGGGAAACGACAACATTAAAGATCCACTTGGGTATCCCCAGAAAAGTCACAATGGCTGACTTCAGTACGAAATTTTCCAGAGACATAATTCCCCCGATCGGATCTCCAGGGTGGGGGGGGGGGGGGGGCACTTAAAACAGCAACAAAATATAAACTAATGCACAAGGACAAAACCATTGTTAAGATAGGCACGTGGAACGTAAGATCGATGGCCCAAGCAGAAAAGGCTCAGAATGTCATAAAGGACATGGAAAGAATGAACATCAAGATCTTGGGAATCAGTGAGATGAGATGGCCTGAAACAAGCTATGTCAACATCAAGAGCCACAGAATATATTACTCAGGACCACCAGATGGAAAACACAAGAACGGAGTAGGGATCATTGTAGAAGACTCTGCGGCGAGACATGTAACCAACTATATACCGATGTCGGAAAGAGTAATACTACTACAAATATCGAGTAGCCCAGTCCCCCTAAATATAGTCCAAGTTTATGCCGCCTCATTCGACAGCAATAATGCAGAAATAGAGCTGTTTTACTCAAAACTAGAAGAGGTACTTAGGAAACTTCCTAAACATGACATCATAATAACAATGGGAGATTTTAATGCAAAAGTGGCCAAAGGTAAATCTGGGGAACATATAGGACCACACGGATTAGGCGAACGAAACGAAAGAGGAGAACTATTAAGCATATTGGCATCCGAACACAAGCTAACTGTACTAAATACCTTCTTCGAACTTCCACCCAGGCGGCTGTACACCTGGACATCACCTGCGCACACTCCTGAAACGATAGTTAGAAATCAAATCGATTACATTCTTGTAGGACAAAGATACAGAAATAGCTTAACCTCTGTAAAAACATACTCAGGAGCAGGCATAAATTCCAACCACAACCCAGTCGTGGGACGATTGAGACTCCGAATGAAAAAAGTAGAAAAGAAAATAACTACCAACACAAGATTCGACATTCGTAAGCTAAAGCAGACAACCACAAAAGCTCAAGTAGAGAAAGAACTAACAGATATATTTGTAGCAACAAAGTATACCACATGCACGGAAGATGAGATAAAAAGAGCAAATGCAGAAGTAGAACAGAGTAAGAGAAAGCTCCTAAAACCAAAAAAAGGCATGTAACGAAAATCCTGGATGACAGATGAAATTTTGCAATTAATGGAAAGGAAAAGAGGCTTCAAGAACACAGATTACATACAGTAAATAGAACACACAAAATAATTAGACAAAAGATAAGAGAAGCAAAAGAAGAGGAAACAAAACAGAAGTGTGCAGAGATAGAAGAGCTGCAGATCAAACATGATATATTTAACGTACATAGAAAGGTGAAAGAAGTTACTAGAACATACAAAAGAAAAGAAGTAAGCAAACTCGTTGACAGCGATGGCAGCATACTAATAGACAAAAACATTATATCGAACAACTATTCTAAGACGAAAGACCAGAAATTCATCATATACAGCCAGAAACAGGCCCAAGCATTCTGAAAGACGAAGTACGAAATGCCATAAAACAAGTTAAAGACGGTAAAAGTCCAGGACCAGACGGATTCCACGCTGAGTTTTTGAAACTACTAGACGACAAAGGAATTAAATGACTAATCACATTTTTTTTAATCACATGTTACAATTACAACGTAATCACGGTTCGGTGGGTTGACACAAAAATCATTCTCGTAAGTCTGCCTATCATAAGTTGTGATCTAAATGTTTTCAAAATACAGGGTTTTTTTAATTTAAAACACCCAAAGCGCCATTTCTATCCACAACATGGACCTTATTTAGGGTTAAAAAAAATATATAAGTAAATCTGGAAACTAAGGCAAAATTTACTTATCTGTAATATCTATCTAATGTCATATGTGTCACATTTAGCGTCAATGTCGTCAATTAAATTTCAAAATTTCTAATAAATCATTCCGGTGTATTGTGTATCAAAAAACGTTAACTGTAACGTATAAGTTACTTGAAATCATCACATTCGAATTACTGTTAACATTACTGTTTTTTGATACGAAATATACCTAAATGTTATTTGTATGTTCTACTTGAAATTGATACAACTATTTCACACTTGAAACTTGTTTTTGTATATTAATTCTAGGCATATTTATTAGATCTATGAAATTGTTTTAAATGAACACTGACATTTGGGCACTTTATAAATTTAAGCATTACCGAACTTCTGAGTTTTACTTTTTTTACAGAACAACTTACAGAAAATCTGATGGATGAAAATGGCGATTTGAGTGGTTTAATTTGAAACACCTTGTATAATAAGAGGTAATACACACTTCCGATTTTCATTTTTTTCAAACTTGTTTAAATCTAGATTTTGTTAAAAAATAATTTATTCCAAAATCACTTAGAATTCATGACCGAACTTGAGTAACATTAGGACTTGTCTAAATAAATTATAATTAATTAAGTTAGTGTTGGGTAGGGTTTATATTAACAAATTTTAAACATTTGAAAATTTTTAAAGAAAATTTCTAGAACATTTTATTAATGAACTGATAAAAATCGAAGAGTCCAGAATATTGAATCAAATTATAAAAACATTTTCCGAAAATTTGATTGTACTGAAAGTTACAAAAATAAGTCCAGAAAACCGCTAAATAATATGAGAAGTGGTTTTAATTCAACCAAATCTGATCTGATCACGTCTAAATTTTCTCAGACATAATTAGTTATTCAACTACATTCCTGAATTATATAGATTCACTGTTAATACAAAATCCCTCAATATGCGCATTGTCAGTAAAACGTGAACCAAATATTGTCACTAAAGGGAAAATGTAATAAGACAAACAGGATATGCATGAAGTACATACATACAGAGCGTTCAAGAAAGTGCTGTCAACTTTTCCAACTAGTTCCAACGAAATAATGATAAATAATGACATTTAAAAATATCCAGTTAATTTATTTGCTTCTATCGTAGGAAACATTTTAGAAACGTTGCAAAATATATATGATTCGCATCTTGAACAGTATCATCTATTAGTTTCCGGCGTAAAATTTAACACTTTCTTGAACACTCTGTATAAGTAGTTTAACAAAAACTTGAATCTTAAAAATAATTGAATGGATTCAGTATCTGATGAAAATAATCTTCAAAAAACTTTTGTTTGTGGTTTTTGAAAAAGATTTAAGTAGAGTATTGTATGTGGGTCCAACTACAAATATATTTTTATATTCATTATTAATAACAACATGAGTTAATATGATAAAATAAAACGAATACACACATTAAACAATTCTCAGCCTCTTTAATAGACAAGGTATTCTTTCGATTTAGTTCGTTCGTAACTAGCTAGTTGCATCTAAGACCGAATGAAGACGAATTATCATATCGCAATAATCTATTTTGATGCGGATTACAAATTCAAATATAAGGCTCGTATCCATAGTCAGTACTTGAGCATGACTTCGAGTCAAGTCGTATTTTTGCGTATATTTGGTTGTGTTTGGTACATAAACGTTTATAGAGAATACGCAACCGAATATACGACTTGAGTCCAACTCAAGCTCAAGTATAGATTATAGATAGCGGCCGAAGTCAGTAAATATATTTAAAAGTTTAGAAAATATTATGAATAATATTATTTTTATCACACCAGCAGATAATGTATAAATTAGTATAAATAAAACACTGGGTTAAGTTTAACACATTTTTAATAGAAAAACTTGTTTCGGTCTCACGACCATTATCAAGAGACAAATAAGACTGATAATTGTCGTAAGACCGAAACAATTGTAGAGTTTTTCTATTAAAAATTTGTGAAACTTAACCAAGTGCTTTATTTATACTAATTTAAAGATGTTTCACCAACAATTAACCACCGATTCATACAATCTAAGATTATCTTTGGTTATCGAATTAATAAGCCTGCGAAAAACCGTCATTCTAGTACAGCGTCCTTTAAAGTTGTCTAGTAACAACAAGAAATAAATATTAAATGCACAATATCTATTGCTGGAAATCCGAAAACCACAAACCAGAAGCTTCATACTCCATATTAGGTAATTTGGAAGCTAGCAGTTTTGCCTTCAGAATTTTGTTCATGACGTTGACATCTATAGCAGATGACATTGATGCAACAAGAGCTCCATCTCCATGTTAACGATTAAAAATGACATCCACGCGTACCTACCTTGTAAAATGAATCTAAATGTTTCTAATGTTCTCTTTATTTCCACATTGTTGTGCAGGCATAATAAAAACAACGTATAATACATGTGCATAAGAGCCTTTCAAGCGCTGCGTCACTACGCGTCGTGCTCTTAAACCCGGTGAGCATGCTAGGAAGGCTATCTTATGCACCTGTAACATAATATAATAGTTTTTTTATCACAGCAATCCAATAATTTGAAACATTTTCGTTTTTAACATCTAAATCCTCAATATTTAAAATAATTTCAACTTTATCACCATAATATTTTGTATGCACAGATATATAATAATCAAACCATTATTGCCAGACTCAGCTGAAGATAAACAGCTGTTTATAGCCCGTTGGGCCTGTTTATAGCCCTACGGCCATAAAGGAACTAATTTTCAACGAAGATTTAGAGAAGAACTAAGATTTTGTTAAATCAAATAAACGTCAGAATTTATAATAGAAGCTGAAACCAAATGTTTTAAAATATTTATATTTATAATGCAGTTAGTACAATTATTCATGTTTACATTAAGTAGATTACGTGTAGATAAAGCAGAACTATTTGAATTTATTATATGAGTTGTAATTTTAGACGGTATATTGAGGTTATAAACATCTGACGGCAACGTCAACGTACTTCAAGTGTGCTTACCGGTATGCTTGATATTTGCACTTATTTTATGATATATATGAGATTAAAAAAAAACTTGTTTTATGCTTAAAATAGCGTATGTTTTGCGGGTGTATTTGCTTGAATGGCCCTACATTCTTTTCCTAGCAATAAGGCTTCGGGCCGTACAAGCCTCTTCATACCCTAAATAAATAAATAATTTTTATACTGTTCAGAAGTTTTCTTGGATTACTAGGATATCTTGGAAATTGATGTTTATTGTAAATTCTGTACACTGCCAGGGAAACAAAGGAGGCAAATAACATGAAATTATTGCCAATTTTAATTATAACTAACCTAAAAAGATTTATAAACATAATAATGTTTCAAATAACGATTTAATAATGAACTTTCTTTTGTCAAAGTAGTTAACCTATTGGGAATCATTATTTATATTTCGTGAAAAAAAATACTACGCGACACTTCAAAAAGTATCTCGCGGCCTACTTGTGGGTCACGACCCAACGTTTTGAAGAATATCTCTGCAGACGATCCTTATCACAGATTTTTTACCATAAAAAATGCGTTGCATGCTATTACAGGATCGATGTATGGTTAATTATGGTTATACTTTGGTAATGTAGTCTTGATTATATCATTATAGTTATTTATGTACCAAGGGCGTTGTGAAGATGATTATGCCTGGAGGGCGATAATGATTCAGCCCGAGGGCCTTCGGATGTCGTCCGATAATTTAAATACAACTAAAGCATTTCAAATCCAAACCCAACCTGAAAGTATAATAGTAAGCCTTTTACATTTCAAATACAGAAATGGTTGATATTAATTCATTCTGTAGTTATTTAAAAGTTGTGTGCAGCGTAGATATCAACATTGTTAGCTTCAAGCACGTGTGTGCATTCAATTCATGTTTTCTTATTAGTCTAAATAAAGCACTAGGTTAAGTTTCACAAATGTTTTCTTATTTACGGTGGTTGCTTATTTAAATGAAGCTCCTTTCAATTTTTTTTATAAAATGTTTACTTCCATACTATTGAAGATGAATTGGATTACATTTTTTTTCATAAAAATTCAACGAATCTTGATAATATGTCCATCAACTATACTTTATAACTATACCTATAACTAAAACTAACTACATCGTTCTTTTGTTATTTAGTAAAATTAATTTTATACTTAGTTAATACTTTCACTACTCAGTGGTAGCAAATGTATTCATTGTCTAGTAACTATGTGGATTTATTTACTAAGACTAGTAATCATTTTTATATTGGGGTGATACTTTTGTTAAAATCCTATGTAAAAGTATAGACTTATCAGTAAGTGTACACATTTACTACACTTTAGGCTTTTACTGCAATTCATACAATGTTGGATATTCATATTATGAATATTTTAAATATAAAAACGTGTCCTGGGATATCAATAATACAAATATGTACCATTCTTTTGTTATTTATTAAAATTAATTTTATACTTAGTTAATACTTTTACTACTCAGTTGTAGCAAATGTAGTTTGTTTATTAAGTATGTGCATACAATTACTAGGACCAGTAAACATTTTTATATTGAGGTGATACGTTTGTTAAAATCCTAAGTAAAAGTATAGAGTTATCAGTAAGTGTACACATTTACTACTCTTTAGGCTATTACTGCAATTCATACCATGTTGGATATTCATATGATGAATATTTTAAATATAAAAACGTTCGACGGTGTTATCATTTAATTGCTAAAAAATATTGTATCATGAAAACAAAACAAAAACAGAACTGCGGTTTTCACCATTAAATTAAAAACCTTTTGCGTATTGGTCTCAATCCGGCGACATATTAAGTGTGTGTGTGTGCATGCGTGGCTGTGTGTGGACAATGTGTGTGTTCGGAAATTGCTATTTAACAAAATAACATTTAGTATTCAACAGACGATTTTCATCTATAAATTTCGTTGATTAATTAAGTTAATTGATATTTAAAGATAAAATTATTTGTTATGAGGTATATGGTTTTATTATATGATCTTCTTTTTAGTAGTAATGTATTTATTTATGGCCTAATACTAGTTAGTGTAGAATGGCTAGCAAGGATCAATACACAACACCATCTCTAAGATTAAATCGTATAAATCTCTGCGTGAATTATTATGGTGGTATTTCATGCGGTGGTCTATTCACTCGTGAAATTGAATCTATTCATGAGCTTCGGCAAGAAATAGCTTGTACAGAGTGTATGCCCTACGGTAACTTCCTACTTTTGTAGATAATTGAGTTACTAATCATTCTCGTAAAAGCATGAAAATTGCAATAATTAAAAATATATTCGTACCTACTTCAGCGTAAATTTGGGTTACATTAAGTCGCATAAAAACAACAGAAAATTGGCTTGTTAGCGAAGAATCCATCTCATTTTTAAACGATTAGCCGAGAAATTTCTTGCCCCGAAGACACTTTTCAGGAATACGACTCGCCAATCACAAAACCAATTTATTGCGAAATTTGCATCTCATACCGTAAAAACGGCAGATACAAATCTCCTACGAAATGCGGAACAATTATTCTGTGTGGGAATGAAAAAATCAACACTCACGAAAACAATAAATAAAATGAAAGTTTCCATATTATATCACATACACGGGCACAACACATTTATATTGGTCGATTATAAGAGCGCATGCATAAATATATGAACACGTCGGAATATAATGTGTAGCTTTATAACAATATAATCGGGTAATTATATGGATATGCTAGAAAGGCCTATCATTGTCTTAAATTATGTTTGTAAACCGCTAGTGAGAAATTTCATTGTTATGTGTAGACAAGCAGAAACTCGTCGGGATTTGGGAGCGTGCGCATTTCTTGTATTCGTTTCTAGAAATCGACTTAGAGATTTGGGTCTTTATCTCAGTCGAAACAATCGGCGGCTTGATAAGGTAATGACTCTTGGTTTTGAAACAAACATGCCTGGACAGACACAGCTAGTGTTATGTGTGTTTAAAATAATATTTTTTAAGTGCCCCTAGGTGATAATATTGTATTTTCGCTACGGATTAGACCGTAGTTTGTGTATGGTCATTGTTTAATTGTCCGGAGAAATTTTAAAGATCGAATTGAAATAGCATGCACATTTTTTCTATCGCCATTATCTCCGCATGACAAGGCCAAATTTTTCACTTGGGGTTATTCTTTTAATTTATCGCCGGCATTGTTTAATTGCTGAGAGAAATCTGCGTCCGCGAAAAAAATCGGCCACTGAGAGATGGCGTGTCTACTTCCTTATATAGCCTAATTAACGTATTATTAACGTAATACGAAGGCAAAAATCCACTAAATGTTCGACACGAGATGCCAACATCGAGGGGTTAAGTTTCCTTTGTAATTGGTGGCCGCAAGGCAAATAATTTCTATTATTTACTCCAGCAAAACCGCTGCATTATTGAGTGAACACATTCAAGTAATTAATATTTTGTTTTATGGAATGACAAATTATTAAACCGTCAACTGTCTAACGATACATTAGCCGAGAAGAGGCTTACTATACATAGTGAAAATCGTTGTAATATATGGTTATACATTTGAATTTTTACATACTACTATAATATATAAGGTGTATTCAATTTGCACGTTTATATATACTGCAACATTAATTTTCTAATCAGGCAAATCTATTCACCTCTACTTTAGCATGAGTCGATGCTGAAAGCGTGCATTAACAAATTTCGTATACTTATCAGATGGGACCTATTTATATTGCAAAAATAGAAAATTATAGTTAATTACATACATTTTTTTAGACTTATATCAAAGGCATGCTTAAATTGCAAATTGCAAATTGTTAATTATAAGATGGTGAGAACTTAAACCTTCACAGAATAGTATCTGGCACTATGAAATCGAATTGAATTTTAAAACTATATTGTGTATTATTATTTTATATGAATGCGGTACCCAAAACGTTTACTTACACTTTTAATTTATGAGTACTAATAATATAAACGAATGACCAAATAATGCTCAGAAGAAAATTCATTAAATATGGAATTTTGCTAATCACACGTTTTAACACCAGAGAAATCCGTATAAGGCGACTCCACAAAACGCCGTAATCAATTTTCTCAATGGCCTTCCTGGATGTGACAGATTTTGTCAAGAGTTAAAGAAATCGATTTATGTCCACAGGAAAAACAGAAAGGGAAATTGCAGACCAGCCTTCACTGGCAACGTCCACTCCCAAGAGTGAAAAATTATATCTGGCGGTGAAGTTAAGATAATCGATGTAAATTGAACGATCAATAAATCATCAAGATAAATGGCAATTTCCCAGCGGATGAACTATGGGATGGAGGGTTATTTGTTCTACGATTAAGGAAACTCTAAGTATGTAACAAAGCGAATCTATAAAATCGTGTAGCTGTTATTTAATAAGACGTGAAAGAGTAAATACATAGTAGGGGATGCGCCACAACAAGAAATTAAATACAAAAAAGTAGAAACAGTGAATTATGTTTAAAAATTGATATTTGTATTATTCATAATTAAAAACTAAATTACCATGTTTTTATCACATTTTATTATTATTAATTCACTACATAAGTGTCGACTTATGACCGTCATTTTCAAGTGACAAATTACAAGGGTGTATTGATATTATTTATTCACTTTAGCATGATTCGATGCTGAAAGCGTGCATTAACAAATTTCGTATACTTATCAGATGGGACCTATTTATATTGCAAAAATTTAGTTATAAATATAGTCCAAAGTTAATTACATATAATTTTTTAACTTATATCAGAGGCATGCTTAAATTGCAAATTGCTAATTATCAGATGGTGAGAACTTAAACCTTACAAAACAACATGGGGCACTATGGAATAGAATTTATTTTTGAAACTATATTGTGTATTATTATTTTATATGAAAATTGAAAATTTCTGAAAACCTTACGTTGCTTTGTTCATTTAGTAGATTAACTCCTGGATTCATATTTTGTGTATACCGTGTGTTTGAGATAAGAGGCGAACATAGGGATTTAGATTTAACATTGTTTTTAACATTTTACCGAATTCCTGCTCACCAATTTAACCCACAGAAAATGTTTTGGTATTAGTGAAACGAGAAATTATTGACCATTTGCCGATAGTAAGTATTAAATTATTTTCATCATTTTTTAATACTCCCTCGATCCTAAAATATAGTATAAATTTCGCTACTGAAAATATTTTGGAATCATCGAAACGAAAAATTATTGCTCATTTACCGATATTAAATATTAAATTATTTTCATCATTTTTTAATTCTCTCTCTCTCTCTCTCTCTCTCTCTGTGCCAAAATATGGTACACATTTTAATTTTTTGTTTATCCAAAATTATTGTATACATAACTTTTAAAGTTTCTTTTTATATTACAAAAATTAGTGAAACGAAGCTTAAACTTTACTTGAATTACATCCAAAATAAAGTTATTTTAACGACTAATTACTGATCAAAGTATCAAAAAAGGTCTATACAACCGAAATTCACCCATAAGTAAACATGGTATAAAAGCACAACTTAACATCAGTACAGATAAGTATACAGGGTGTCTACGCTAAACCGTTCGTTAAAAGTTTACGGGGTTGCCGATGTACTAAAAATTTCAAAAAAATCCTCGTCACACAGTTGAAATAGTTATCCTCATATGAAATATTTTCAACTTTTTATCACTTCCGGTTCCGCCGGAAAGAAAACATAGCATGCACAATTATCACTTATTATCAAAATTGACAGTTTCCAATTATTTTACTCATAGAGGTAACCTCTAGGTACAATTAGAAATATAACTCATAATTTTATCTTATTTGACAGTTTGCATTACAATAGCGACAAAACAAAAGCACATCACATGCCTACTAAAGGGCACTTGTGACATGCAAAATTATACCCTGCAGAAATGCGACGAAAAAGTTGACGAAAGAAGACGAAATTCAAAAAATACTTGATTTAGGAGTATGGTTATATTATACTTTTTTGAAGTAAATTTTTCTCCCAATCTTGCTGTGCAATAAAAAATGGGTCATTCCATTTAAAAAAATTGAATTACAGGATATTTAAGAGGGCACTTAGATATTGACATTTTATGAACACTTATTATCAAAATTGACAGTTTCCAATTATTTCACTCATAGAGGCATCCTCTATGTATAATTAGAAATTTCACTCATAATTTTATCTTATTCCTAAGAGAAGTTATAATCAGATTTCAGGCTACCTTTTAGAGGTCAAAATTTTAGAAAAACATTTTTTTTCTTGAAAACTGGAAGAGATAGGTGTACATACGTATTTACAAAATATGTTCCAATTTAAGTGAAGAATTCAAAAATATAATAATATATGGGGTATTCCATTTAAAATAAGAAAGTTGGTGCTACTTCCGGCGGAACCGGAAGTGATAGAAAGTTGAAAATATTTTACATGAAGATAACTGATTCAACTGTGTGACGAGGATTTTTTTGAAATTTTTAGTACATCGGCAACCCCGTAAACTTTTAACGAACGGTTTAGCGTAGACACCCTGTAGTCGTAACCAAATAAACTTAGGTCTGGCGATTACACAAAACCACAAGGATTAAGTTTCACAACGTTATAATGTACACGTCTACAGTTCTAGCAGACTATGAACAATTCTGAATGATATAGTGCATAGTGTAATAATGCATAATATCTGTTTATTAATAACAAAACCACCATTGCATTAGATTGAAAAAACAAAAATGTAATCGCTTAACATAAAAAACAGCATGAATATTTGAAATACATTTTCATGATTTTATCATTATCGTTTTTCTGAATTTTTGTCCTATTTGTTATGCCCTAATACAAGTCTGAAAACGTCAATTATAGCAAGAGTAAACCCAAAGTTTAACTTCTGAAAGTACACAGTTTTCAATTATTAATTTATATGCAAAAATTTGCAAATATGTGCGTATTTCAGCAATTGTTCAAAATAAACCAAAGAAAGTTACTAGAATAAACTTCTACTTACTCAAGTTACGAAACTATTATATATCAAATATTTACCCTAGATGCCTTTGCGTTTTTATGTAATCGTGTTAACAAAATTCATAGCACATATAACAAAGTTAAAATGAAATACGAGTATACAGGGTGATTTTTGTTTTCATTTAAGCATTGGGATCTCGCAAACCATCAGACCAGAAGAAACAGTTGTCATTTTAAGAGCTTATGGAAGATATGCTTTTCTTTTTTAGAAAACCACAGTTTTTCAGTTATAATACCAACTTTACATTTTTTAAATGGTAGTCATAGTTGGCTTAGACATTTTCAAAAAGGACATTTTTTTCTCTTTGTAGCGATACAAGGTTTGCTATACTTACTTTGATAAATAAAGGACATCTTCGAAAATTATTAAATGAAAATTATTAGTTTGACAAATAAACACGATACAGAACTATTTGTAATTGAGAGTAGCAAAAACAGAGTTTATCATGGAACACATTTTTTCCCTCTTATACGAGAATTCTATTAATTTTTCTATTCTAATTATACTGAATTCTATTCAAATTATACAACGAAAATTCATGCATCTCATTTAATTATGAAAGTAAGTATAGCAAACCTTATATCGTTATTAAGAGAAAAAATGTGTTTTAAAAATGTCAAAGCCAACTAGGACTGCCATTTAAAAAAAAAAGTTCGTATTATAATTCAAAAACTATGTTTTATTTTCAAAAAACAAAATCGTATCTTGCATAAGCTCTTAAAATCCCAACTCTTTCCTCATTTAACCGATTCTCTATGTTTTATTGTTTCCGAGATCGAAATGCTTAAAATGAAAAAAAAATACCCTGTTTAAAAAATATCGAGCTTTAGCCCGAATACAATCGACTACACTTGAGAAACCCGTCAGAGCTGCAGGGGCTACGACTCCAACATTAGGTTAGGTTAGGTTAGGATTTCTTTAGAATTATGTCAGACTTATAGTCAGGACCAGATTTACTTGGGTATGACTTATAGCAGATATTTGTTAGTGCCGTTGTCATAATATATTTTGTGTAGCCAATGTTAAATTGCAAACGCACAAATTATGGTATGTCGATGATGTACGAACAAAAAAACAAAATAGTTTTCTTACAATTGACACACAAAGTAGTTCTTTCTGCTTGCTAATTCGAGTGAAATGTTGACATTTTCCGAGGAGGCGTTTTTGTCGCGCGTTGCTATTGACAACAAGCGAAAAGTTCGTGTAAACACTTTGTCAAATTGCAAATGCAGAAATTATGTTTTGTCGATGATGTACGAACAGAAAAACAAAATAGTTTTCCTACAATTGACACACAAAGTAAGTCTTTGTGCTTGCTAATGCGTGCGCGAAAATTTGACGTTTTCCGAGGACCGTCAAATTGTCGCGCGTTACAATTGATAACCAGCGAAAAGTTCGCATAAACACTTTGTCGCTTGCCAATAATGCTAATAGAGACGTTTTCGCAAATGGCACGTTTTTAACCTGATCGCTCGATCAGTTACAAGTCATTTAAAAAGTTGAAAAATAATTGCCGCGCTCCGCAATGTACGGAGTACATTAAACACAAAGAGCTATTATCAAAGCAATACAAACAACTGTAATGTTCACACCCAAGTTAATCTGGAGTGGAGGTTTTAAACAATGTTTTATAATTTTGTTAATCAAGTTTACACCTAACTAGTAGCTAATTGCGATCAGAAATAAATAGTCAATCTGGGAAAATTTTAGGTGAGGTTGGGAAATTTTGATAGAAGCAACGAGATACAGTGGAACTTGTTTGTTATAGCAAAAGTAAGAAAAACCTGAGTTTTTGGAAAACAAAATTCTTTGCAACCCCTTTTGTTTTGGCCAAAAAGAGGTAAATTGACTATTTTTGGAGATTGTTTTTATTTCTGTAATATTTTTCATGTTAAGGTTAATTATTTTAATAATTTATGTACAAAAATTGTACGTCCTTAATCTTGATAAATTTCTTTATTTTTATATAAGCATAACCACGGCCGGTTTCGATCCCTATATGGGTTCATGGGTTCAGGTGGTAAACTACAAAATACAATAAACAGTTAATAGAGCATTACAACTATGATTACTTAAACTTATTGTTTATGCGATTACAAGGAGTAAAAAGTTAGGTTAAAATTTAAATAAAAATTTGACTTCTTGAAAGCTTAGAAATAGCCAAAGACACAAATTATATAAATGCATTAACGAGTAGTCCGACAACAACGAAAATCCACTATTCAAGCTCCTCAAGAATTACTAATTAAGTTCAAATACATATACTACTCACTTCACACCTAACAACTTCAATATGATATCAATACACTAAACCCCAAAACACTATCCATAGACCATTCCGCAAATTATTTAAATTTTTCCATTTATCCTTGTACAAATTATACTTAACAAATTTAAATTTTAACCTAACTTTTCAATCTTTTTGTAATCAGCATAAACAATTAGTTTAAGTAATCTCAGTTGTAATGCTCATTTAACTGTTTATTGCATTTTGTAGTTTAGCACTTGAAGATGAACCCATATAGGGATCGAAAAAGGTCGTGTTAATGCTTATATAAAAATAAACAAATTTATCACGATTAAGGACGTACATTTTATTTACATAAAATATTGAACTTGTTTTTATGTTTTTTTTTCGACCACTTAAGTCAATTGCTAAGGCACAAAAATGGTACCCTTTTAATGTTAAAAGCCCCGCAAAATTTTAACTGTAGATTCTTTGAAAATTGACAATAAAAGGGTACCATATTTGTACCTTAGCGACTGATTTAAGTGGTCGAAAATATATTAAAACATAAAAACGACCTAGAAAAGGGGTCAATTTACACTTTTCTGGCAAAAAAAAGAGGTTGCAGAGATTTTATTTCGCACAAACTCGAGGTTTTCTTAGTTTTGCTGTAACAAACAAGTTCCACTGTCTCGTTGCTTTACCTAAATTTCTCAACCTCACCTAAAATTTTCCCAGATTGACTCCACTATTTTTTTTTATCGCAATTAGCTACTAGTTAGCTGTAAACTTGATTAAAAAATATAAAACGTTGTTTCAAACCTCCACAACTTAGGTGTGACACATTCCAGTTGTTTGTTTGTATTGATGGTAGCTATGATAATAGCTCTAGCAAAAAAAAAAGAGTTGGAGGTTTTTTTCTGTAAAAATTCAGGGTTTTCTTACTTCTACTATAACAAACAAGTTCCACTGTGGCTCGTTGCTTTTACCAAAATTTCAAAACCTCGCCTAAAATTTTCCCTGATTGAGTCTTTATTTTTGATCGCAATTAGCTATCGCTAATTTTACCAAAAATTACCTACTTTTGCCCAGATTAACTCCACTAAAATGTGAAACTTGAAAAATTCAACTAGGTTTAGTTTTATTTCAAAAGTTCACATTCATAAAAATAGTCGAATTCCAAATTTTATTAGTACAATGTTGATTTTATGATACATACTTGCAACAAAATACTTTTATTTGTAGCAAGATACCAAACATATTTTATACAGTTTAATAGTAAACTATGGGTTGCTCTTAAACGCCATGTGGGCATCTAGATTCTACAAAAATTATTTTCTTTGAGAATATAACAGGAATTCAACAAAATGGAAGATTTATTTTGGTTGAATTATTAGAAAGAGTTACGGGCAATTTAGGTAATGGTCATAATTGATTGCTAGTGAGAAGTTTTTAAATGCTATGTGAGAGGTGCGTGAAGTTCGCGGAAAATTGAAACCAATAACGATCAAATTAGGCTTATTGTGAAGCTTTAAGTTGGTGCTATTCACTGCCTTTAATCCGAAGATCAGCGGAGAACTCTATCAAAAAATACAGCGTCTTAATTTTTTTCCGCAAACTTCACACCGTGCGGATTTTTTTCTTGTCGTTAAAGTTTTCCAAAATATTTTTGCATAAATGAGTGACAAATCGTTAGTGCCGTTAATTGCTTTTGAAAAAATAACATTGACTTCAAAAATTACAGCGTTCTAAAATTTTTCCGCAGACTTCACACCGTGCGAATGTTTTATTATCTTTAGAGTTTTCTAAAATATTTTTGCACAAATGAGTAACAAATCGTTAGTTACTGCCTTACTGCCTTGATAGACTTATCCGCTGATCTTTGGATCAGAGGCAGTAAACAGCACTAACGTAAGGTAATAAAATCAGCATATTTTCATCGTTACTGCTTCTAACTTTCCGCATACTTAACGCACCTACTATAGACTTCGGTAATTCCAATTTTAATAATACAAAGTAAAATAATAATTCATAATCTATACATCTTGCTATACTGTTCACATTATCAAAGAGGTTTTACTATTCTAGAAGATATAATTTGTTTAAAAATATTTATATTCTTACCGGGTCTTTATAGCAGTGGTGCGCAATCTCTTTTGATCCGCGACCTCTAAATGTAGATGTCAACCTCAGGCGACATCCATTGGCCTTGAAAAAGAAAATACAATAACAAATATTGATTGTTTTATTTTCACGAAAAGTCAAGAAAAGTATACAGAATAATTGTACCTCGATACCAATCGTTTAATAATATTAATGTTATTACAAGTAATTGCACGCATGATGATTTATGTGATTATTCGCATAATACATTACTGGCCAGTGAAATCAAAACAATTATTTCAATTTGCTACATGTAATATAATTAATTTCAATTATTTTTAAGGTCAAGAAGTAAATAATTAAATATGTAGATAATATAGTGTCTGTGAAAGTGTTCACCGTATGAAAAGCAGGTTAATACGAAAAATGCAGTAGAATAGGAACTCAATTACATGAAACATCAAACGAAATAACCCTAGAAAGCATAAATTATACGCAAAATCATTCATTTATAACCCACACCTACAATTTGAGGCACCTCTTGAACCTAATTTTTTCTCCGCACCCGTCCGTAAACAGCACCTTTGAACTTGAAACCACGCGGGAAACTTGATTGATGTCTGGAGCGCTTCGTCCGGCACGCGGAAAAAGCGCACGCTAAATTGATTTCTCCTCATAATCGAGTGTAAACGCGCCCGAAATTAAAACAGCATCAGTCATCGGCTTTAATGACACGATGATGGGAGCCCGGTGGCGTGATGCAACGGCATTACCGCCTAAAACTAATAATAGCAACGGAAATAATAGTAATGGTAGGTGCGACTTTGCGTATTACATGCGTTTTTTTTTCGCGGTTCCATCCATCAAAAGTGAAAATCACGTGTAAGTTAAAAATAATTATCGGTTTCACTCCGTACTATGGCTGAAGAAAAAAGGCATATAATCTATTAGAGGATTAAGATATGTGTGGATGCTTTTTGTGCAAATTCTGGTAGAAATTTGTTGCTGCCATTTTTTTCCAGCAGACGATTCAAGGACGAATGTCTGTATTTTTTATACACTAAGTTACATGATAGTTTAAAGTAGTAGTTTGATTATAATTGCTCACATGATCAATTAATCAACTACTATACAATTATCGAGTTATACGTTTTTATAATATAGAAAATAAATTCATCTAATTAAGTTACTTGTATTATTAATTAATATTTTATTTATTCCATATGTATTTTACGAATGTATTTTATCCATATGCAAATATTAATAATAATTGTACAATTAACTGTAGGTACACAGAAATTAGGTTTTTAGCGCCATCTTGTTAAGCATTACAAGTTCTATAATACGACGGTGACAGTATGGCGATAAATTGTTAGATGACGCCACAAAATCATAAAATGAATAGTGCGCAAGTCCGAGTTATCCAGAGTAGTCTGAAATCTGCGTAAGTCCATCTCTCATTGAATCTTTAAAGTGGTTCTACAATTATTTTTGGGTTATTCTTTTGTAAAGTAGTTTTTAAGTGAAATAAATCTTAAAATCTTGTTGCCAAATACCTCCGGTAAGTAGATAAAGTGCAAATAATATTTCAATAAGATTTAGTTATTATTTATGGTTAGTATTAAAAGTCTCGTAAAATTTAGCAGGATTTAAGCATTTTTGAAATTAAACTCGAATGGAGTTACGCGAATTTCGTTTCAATATAAATGGCCAACATTGAATTTTTATTAAAACTTTTTTTTAGATACTATTAATCCTATTTTAATTTTTAGAATGGACCAGAATGTAAGAGATTTTAAAATATATAGCAGATTAAGAATCAGAAATAAAGACAACGCTTCTATCGGTCAAACACAGCCCCAAAACCATCCAAAACTTGATGTAAGCAAACAGTTCCAAAAAACCGAGCTTTGTATTGCAATAGAAAATTTACAGCAGAGTGTCTTTAGGCCCATGAAGTCCTTAAAGAAAATATTGATCCCAACTTAATATGCAATGAAGATTTTGCCACACAAATTATAGAACTTAACAACACCAAAGAATTAGAGACTTTAATAGATGTAGAATGGATAAATAACATAACTATTATTGAAGAACAAGAAACCAATTACCAAGATATTGTCAGGGAAGATGTTACATTAGAAAATGATTATAGAGTCAATGATAATTCTAGCGCAAACTTAAGTGCCGTCTTTGATAAAGAAACCCAACATGAAAATGTCTCAGATGAAGATTGGGTTGACTATACAGGGTCCTGCAACAGTGCGTCGGGCTTTCCTATCGCCCTTCCCGTGAGAGATAGAAAAAATGTTTCATACATAAAGTTATTAACTTAAAAATCTTTATGCTGTAAAATTATTTCCAAACATACAGGGTGTCCCAATTTTGCGGAATAACAAAAACAAACATTTTTTTATATAGAACACCCTGTATTTATTAAGGTTTTCTGATGGCATTTTTCAACCTCTATAATGATGTCTATTTAGTTTTGGATTATGTTGCACTGTTACCAATTTACATTTTTTTTTCAAAATATCATGCATAAGCAAGCTCAACTTTAAAAAGTCGTCGGTAAGAATAAGTTTTAGCAATAATCTTAGTGTGGTTAATAAGCAACCTTTTTGTAATGAGAAATTTGAATTTAGTAATATAGGGTGTCCTGAAAAAAATTTAAAATTTTGCAAATTTAAAAGCGGTATAACCTTTTTTTTTTAATGGAATGCCCCCATTTTATGTCATTATTCGATGGGTCTTTTTCTTCTCTTCAATTTAATGGTGCATATCTTATGTCTGAACCCCATAGTTGTGGAGCTATTCAATATTTTTCACAAAAGTAACCATTTAATTACATTTCTATGCACCGAAGTAGGCCATGCTGAGACAAAACAACTGTCAAAATGTAAGTAAGAATCAATGTGAGACGAACAAATACATTTTGAACATTACTGTGGTATCGTTTCTCTTTTGTATAAATAATTTTGTTATCTCTCATGGTTTTGGAAAAAAATAATTAATCGTATTACAGAAGTATTTTACTATTTTTGTTCATATCACATTGATTCTTACTTACATTTTAACAGTTGTTTTGTCTTTGCATGACCTATTTAAGTAAGGTGACCAGACGTCCCGATTTTGGCGGGACAGTCCCGATTTTTAGAAATTTGTCCCGCGTCCCGCGACGTTTCAAAAATGTCCCGACTTTTGAAAGATTGGGTTTTTTTTCGGGGTGATCTTTTATTCACTATTTTGAAGTTATCAGCTTATATATTTCGCCAATATCTGTATTTGGTAGCAGCGCTGCAGCGGCCAAAATACAAAACGGTACTTTAAAAACATGCCTCGTTGTTAAAAAAAATGTAATATAATATTATACATGGTGTCTAAAAAACGCCGCTAGCGATAACTTCTTTATTTATTGGCCGATTTCGATATCGTCAATAAAACGAAAACAAAACTAAGTGGCTCCACATGCCTAATGAAATAAAATAGGGGGCATTCCATTAAAAAAAAATGGGTTATACCGCTTTGAAATTTGTAAAGTTTGGCATTTTTTCTGAACACATTAGTAAATTCAAATAGCTCATTACCAATATGTTGCTTATTAACCACACTGAGAATATTGCTAAAACGTATTCTTACCTTCAAAAAACGGGGTCGCTACGATTTTATAAAGTTGAGTTTGCTTATGCATGATATTTGGAGAAAAAAATTGTAAATTGGCAACACTGTAACATAATCCAAAACTAAATAGACAGCAATGTAGAGGTTGAAAAATGTCATCAGAAACCTTGAATAAATACAGGGTGTTCCATATAAAAAAATGGTTGTTTTTGTTATTCCGCAAAAATGAGACACCCTGTATAATTGAAAATTTTACGGCATAAAGATTTTTAAATCAATAACTTTTTGTACGAAACATTTTTTTCTATCTCTTACGGGAAACGCGCTAGGAAAGCCCGACGCACTGTTGCAGGACCCTGTATACCTCATAGTTACATGGACCAATCACAATATTGAATTTTGCTTAGTTACTTCGTATTACAGCGCTTAATACTAATTACCTGGTTGTCATGGGGCATGTTTCGAATATATCGTTAGTTTGCCTATTTCGATTAGGTGTTAATAAAAATCAAGTGAGTCATAATATTTTTACACAAAAGTCAAAATGACATAATATTTCTTGCATTCAGTATATAATAAGTGGTCAATATGAATCGATTTAGATCTCATGAGAATCATAAAATCGAAGAATCCGTCACATCCACAAAACCCATTAATACAGTGCGAACAGAATGTTATGCTATAAGACAATTTGATCACTTCTGTTCATAAAGAAATTATTATATAAAAGAAGAAAAGTCGAATGAAGTATTATGTAAAATTTTGGAAGACTGGGCTTACAACATGCGAAAAGTTAATAGTGAAGATTATAAAGAAGGAGTATTGAAAACACTATGGAATCTCACAGCTAATCATATTCAACTTACTTATTATAATAGATTCAAAAGAGTTATAGATCCTTTTAAAAGCGTTATATTTCAAAAAACAAAAGATACGCGCAATTCAAACAGGAAAATTTTACAACGCAATTTGGATAAAAGAAAACGCAGTTCGTCGGCTTTAACCCATGAAGAACAAACAATAATTATAAATTCTTTTAATGGAAATGCACCCGATCGTCTAGCGCAAAAGTTTTACCATATTGCGTCTATTGAACTTGCGTGGAGAGGAGGAAAAGCAAGTGCTTGCTTGACAGAATATTTCAAAAAAGAAATAAACAATTACGGTTTGCCAACAGGTCGGATGGAATACAACACAATTTTCCCCAAAACAGCACAAGGAGGTGATAAGAAAATTGCAAATAGTAAATGGATTACCCCTAATTCAAACAATATAGACATGTGCCCCGTTCGACTTCTAAAGAAATTGTTTTCTAAACGGACACCTAACATTAAAAGTAATCGCCCGTTTCTTACAGTAAATAAAGATTGGGAAAAACATGAAAATAGCTATTGGTATAAAAACAGCCCTTAGGATACAATCAGATTAGTAAATGGACAAAAAGTGCTGCTAAAAGCATCGGAATAAATACCAAACTTGTAAAAATAACAAATCATTCTAACAGATCGTCTACAGTTAGTCAGTTATCTAGTACGGGTATTAACGCTGAAGAAATTATAAAAATAACGGGACACAATAATACTGCTCCAATTCAACCTTAATTGAATCTAAATCAAAATCATCATCAAAATCTTATGTCAAATGTATGAAGTGAATCAATAGAATCGGAAATTGAAAATTCTTCTATCACTAATTCTTCGCCAGTTTCTCTTGATTCATCTAATAATAATAATAATTCCAGTGGCTCAGTAATTTATAATAATTGTACTTTTAATATTTCATACCATAAATAAATCAAGTACTTATAAGTCATAATTATGAATTTAATTTAAATTAGGTGTTAATAAACATCAAGTTGCCATGAATCATAATATGTATACACGAAAGTCAAATTGACAAGATATTTCTTGCATTTACATTTATTAGTCGGGATATAGTCCTCCGAATATAACTGGAGCATCAAAAATAATCTGAATATAGCGACTACTGCTCAATGCGTTCCTTAGAATACGCCTCGTCCTACGGACTCGGGGAATTTCTCAGAACACATTTCGCATACGACAGCTATATTTTATTATTTTTGACGCTCTTGTTATATTACTTCTGATTATATCACTCATAATGCTTTTCTTCCCTATCCTAGCAACCGCCTAATAGCTGATAATCAGAACTAGAATTGACTAATAAGTGATAATCACACTTGGTACTCTGCACATCTGGTGTGCTATGCGTCAACTGAAATGTCACAATTATACAAAATTCCTGATATAATCTGAGGAATACAACTCTTGGAATCGTGATTATGGATAATCGCGTTGATTGATGCATTCAACATGTTGTTAAATAATTCCACTACTCTTTCAGACTCGTGGAATTAATATTTGACAACATGTTTCGTGTCCCAACTCACGCGATTATCGGTAGTAATGATTCTACTCGTTGTATTATATATGATAATCAAAACAGCCCAGAAGAGTCCAAAGTCTAAAATGTTTAAGATAAAGATTGGTTTGCAAATGAATGCAGCGCCGAGGAAGAAGAGGATGTTACTCCAAAAACAAGAACAAAACGCCCAATGAGATAGAAACCACCGTGGAAGAAGAAGACAATTTTGATCCAAGGAATAAAAAACGCAAGCGAATGAAAAACAGATTAAGTGACAGTGGAACTTGGGACTATAATAGTAATCAAAAGAAACGGGAACAAGGTGGCTCGTACATGGGATGAAAATATAATAAGTTTACTGTCCCAAGGAAGAAAAAAGCCATGAAGGTTCGATGTTCATGTGCAGAAAGAAAATCTAAAACGAAGACGTCTATTGAATGCTATAAAATAAATGATGTAGAAACAATCGATTTTTCAAAAATTATGGAAATTCTCTTGGGAGGTAAACAAAGTTTATGTTATGGGAAGAACAAAAGCATCAGATATTTTAAGGGCGAGAAACATAAAATTTGAGGGCAAAAGCCGAAGTACATTATCTTATACATTCTTCATGGATCAGAAAAATGAGAGAATCAGGGTGTGCAAAACAATGTGTTGCAACACGTTGGGTGTATCCATGAGGACAGTTACAGATTGGCTTCAACAAGGTTTAAATTCGCCAGAAACTAAGAAGGCCTCTACTGCAAATGTACAGATTAAAAGGTAAAATGCAGACGAAAGGACGTTAAAGAATATTGAAAAAAATCTACAGTTACAGAATTTTTTAATAGCTTACCGAAGTTAGAGTCCCACTAATGCCGAAAATCATTTTCTAAACTCTATTTGGTAACACGTTGGAAAAGCAGAACTGAGTTCTTTACACTCTACAAAGATTAGTGGTGTAAAGAAATGGTAATTACAGCAGTCGGTTTGACAATGTTGAAGTATATTTTTGACGAAATGAATTTGTCCCTTTTTACCACTAAAAAGGACGAATGCGATATTTGCGTGGGGTACCGAACTAACAATATTTCAGACGAAATTTATAAGATGCACATCACAACAAAAATAAAGCTCTGGATGAAAAGAAAGAAGACAAAGAGTCACTAAGCAAAGTTTTCACAATGGATTTGCAATCAGTTTTGTTATCTCCCTAATTTATCATCAACCATCATTTGTTTTTGAGTACTGACGTCATCTATTGTTTTTTTTAATGACAACCCTCCTATTTTTGTTCTTGATTTTGAGAGATCTTTTCATTGTCGAAGTGACAGTATAAAAATGTTGCCATGTTACATTGGCACTTTGAAAAACATACATTATTTGCTATATTTTTCATGATTTGCCGTTTTTCAGTTTCAATTGTTGCAGGCCATTGCTAACTAGAAAAATGTCTGATGTAACATGGCAATCTATCATCAACCACCACTTGTTTTTGAGTAATGACGTTATCCATTGTGTTTTTTTTTAATGACAACCCCCTATTTTTGTTCTTGATTTTGAGAGATCTTTTCATTGTCGAAGTGACAGTATAAAAATGTTGCCATGTTACATTGGCACTTTGAAAAACATACATTATTTGCTATATTTTTCATGATTTGCCGATTTTCAGTTTCAATTGTTGCAGGCCATTGCTAACTAGAAAAATGTCTGATGTAACATGGCAATCTATCATCAACCACCACTTGTTTTTGAGTAATGACGTTATCCATTGTGTTTTTTTTTAATGACAACCCCCTATTTTTGTTCTTGATTTTGAGAGATCTTTTCATTGTCGAAGTGACAGTATAAAAATGTTGCCATGTTACATTGGCACTGTGAAAAACATACATTATTTGCTTTATTTTTCATGATTTGCCGTCTTTCACTTTCAATTGTTGAAGGCCATTGCTAACTCAAAATGTCTTATGTAACATGGCAACATTTTTATACTGTTACTTCTACAATGAAAAGATCTCTCAAAATCAAGAAGAAAAAATAGGGGGTTGTCATTAAAAAAACAATAGATAGCGTCATTACTCAAAAACAAATGATAGTTAAAAATCGACTGTCATGCAAAAATGTGTATTTTTATCAAAGAAAATCGACGTGTTTTTTTTCAATTTTTTTTATTTCGGTTTTACTGAATTTATTCCATAGTTTAGGCGCACACTGTATATTAATAATATCTTAAATTTACTGCAGTGTAGAATCGGGACTTTCTGTATTAATTTTAATTCATCATTTTAATGTCAATTAAACATTTTTTAAATGATTACTTCGTCATGCATTATTGTTTTCTTAACTACTCTAGAAAATAAATTATAGGAGTATTACTTACGTATATACTCATAGCCCTGTACGATACGTATCCAGTATGATATACATATTATCAAAGTATTTCATTCCTGTCATATTTCCACTCTTGTTAGTATAATTGTAATATCAAATATTAGTTTATAGTGTATCGTACCATATAATTTAGCCATTTGCTTTATCTTGCGTTTAGCTGAAAGACACAATTAAGCGCAACGTATAATTATGTCCGTATAACAAGGACACGGGCAAAGGCACTCAGGTGTCGTGCTTTGCAATTTTTTTACTTAGCCCAATTTTTTTTTGTACTCGGGGCATTGCAATCCCGGCAATCTTTATTGTTGTTTGTATAACAATGGCATGTCTGATTTTATGTAAATGATGTCCTGATGCCGCAGGGACGTTCTTGTAACATTAACATATATTCGTAATTGGTGCGCACTTAAGTTTTAGGCCAATTAGCGGACATTTTCACTGCCAAATAAGAGATTCACATGCACAGGTAATTTTTTTGCGGACCAGGGAAAGTCACAAATATTCTGAGTAGGTACGTGGAATTCTGCGCATGTTAAATATCAGACCTTCATTTTAAATGTGAATGATGTTCTATTTTCTCTACAACAGTATGAATTATATATTAAATGAAAATAGTATTCGACTTTAAAATTGTTTTTATCCTATACATCACATGTATGCTAGTTATATATCATTGTAGGTATGTACGGTCGCGGCCATAAAAAAGTGGGACAGGTTTTTGCCTGGTGTGATTTTGGTTTAGCTGAAGATGTCAAAGAATGTTGCAACTTGCCTGATAGACGACCTATTTTCAATGTCTCTATTATTCTTGCTCATAAAAGCACTAACTTTCGGGGGGGCATTCCAAAATGTGACTTTTTATTAAGTAACATGTAGATATTTATGTAACATGTCATTGTCATGTCAATGACATGTTACTTGATCTTTCTTTGCAGAGATGAATGACTTGATTACATAGAAAAAGAACACTATAAGACTTGTCCCACTTTTTTTGGCCGCTACCGTACCTATGGTATGATTCTAAAAACTATCTCCAAAATCGTGAACGATTATTTTATTACAAGGGAACATTTCGCAGAGATAATTTCCGCAGATAGAACTAAACCATATTCGCGCACGAATAAGTGGTTATAGTGTGGGGAAATAAACAATGATTACATAAAAAGTATATGTGCAGTATGGTATACAGTTGCGTGGGAGTGTGGCTGTGATTGTTCGTGTCCTCCCAGGATGCGTGCAAGACGACAACAAATCACGCTCTTTACGGTCTCGTTTCGGGTTCACCACAGTGTTCTTCTTCGGGCGGTTGAGTACCGTTCTATCCGCCGACACTTCTAATTGTCGTATTGCATGCTATTAAACGACCTGTAATCGCAGGAATCCAGCACGAAATTGTGGGCACTCAGCCGAACGGACGATGAATGCTCAAGCGTTGCCGGCTTGGAAAAATTACGTGATTATGTTAAAATTTATCAAATGAAAGCGAAATGCTAGTGAATCTGTTAATAACCATTATATATCGCTTAAAAAACACGTAAAAGTGTGATTTAAAAGTATAAATGAATATAATAAAGCAATTAAAATAACTTGACTTTATAAATTATTATTGTAAATGTCTGCAGGGGTAGAGTGATGCAATAAAATGACCAGTAAATAGTTAATATTCTATCAACACCTCAATTTACCTTCACGTGTAATTTTGTGGATGATAGAGAAAAATTTTTTTAGTAATGTATCAATTAATTCGTTCATTTTATTATTAGGTGTTCATTTTTTTAATTATCACTTTAGAACATTTCATGGACCGAAGTGAAAATACTTAGGTCATGTAAGCAAAAAAAGATTACCAAAAGGTCGGTATGAAGTGTTTTTTTTAACCTTTAAAACCGCAAATCTTTATTTAAAAACACATACGTTTGAAACAAACTATTTTCATATAAAAATATCGGTTCCATGTGCTATGATTAAATATGGAATAATTTAGTAAAATATCTGAAATTATTATTATGACTAGCATAGCGTGTATTATTCTAATTTCAAAATACTTTCCGTTCGTTGAGAAGCCATGTCATGGTGTTCGCACATTAATCACCCATAAGTGCAAGAATTAGTAGATCTAATATTTACCTTAGCTTATAGAAATGGATCCGAGACACGAAACATTGAGCAAAATGAATTATGGTATGAAATGCCAGGTGAAAATGATTTTTAGTTATCAAATAAGATAGTGCAGTTTTTAAATTATCTGATCATTATATTGTATACGACAGCCGCCTGAATAATACAAATTTGTACCTTTTCCGGTGGAAATTTGTTTAATTGGATCGAACGGTAATAATATACTTAATTATTTATTTTTCTACTCCTACACTTTAATTGATATATTAAACATTCGCTACCTACACCTAAATGATAGTCATTTAGATACAAATTTTTCATTAAGATCCAAACTTACCTACAAAGCCATGACAATGACAGATATAAAATTAATTAGTTTTAACAGCTGTGCATGGGGAATTGGTGATTCGAATTCTTAATAAATTGTTGCGTTTTTAAATAAAATAATTAAACAGGCCGAATAGTGATAGTGATATGGAAAATTTAACAACAGCGGACATTGTGGAGCAGGCCAAAAGAGCCACAAACAATGTATTACCCGTGAAATCGTTAAAAACGCACGTGTTGTAGAAAACATATTGTTAAATATATTAAAATTGTTGTGTTGTATATTTACTTTTAATAAATTTTGACAATTACCACTTTTCATGCTTTGTCGTAGAAAAAATAGTGTGTGCAACTCGCATTTAATGGTTATTAAATGCTCGTTGCATAATACACTACTTTATTTTATAAATGTCATGAAAAATGCGAGAATGATATAATGAATGTTTCATAAGATTTGTCATAAAATTTAAGGGGACCTAAGGAACTTATCGAGATGCCTTTGGTAACAAAAGTATGTTTTTTTTAGGCAAATGCCTAAAGCTGAAAGAGTGCGTATTTTTCGAAACCAAGATATAGTTTGGAATGTTATGTTATAAAACAGTTTGATAACTTCTGTTCAGAAAGAAATTATGATATAAAAGAAGAAAAGTCGGATCAAGAATTATGTAAAATTTTGGAAGACTGGGCTTACAACATGCGAAAAGTTAATGGTGAAGATTATAAAGAAGGAGTTTTGAAAACACTCTGGAATCTCACAGCTAAGCATATTCAACTTACTTATTATAATAAATTCGAAAGAGTTATAGATTCTTTTAAAAGCGTTATATTTCAAAAAGCAAGAGATGCTCGCAATTCAAAGAGGAAAATTTTACAACGCAATTTGGAAAAAATAAAACCCCGTTCGTCGGCTTTACTCCATAAAGAACAAACAAGAATTAAAAATTCTTTTAATGGAAATACACCCGATGGTCTACAGCGAAAGTTTTACCATATTGCGTCTGTTGAACTTGCGTGGAGGCCAGGAGAAGCAAGTGCTTGCTTGACAGAATATTTCAAAGAAGAAATAAACAATTACGGTTTGCCAACAGGTCGGATGGAATACAACACAATTTTCTCCAAAACAGCACAAGGAGGTGATAAGAATATTGCAGATAGTAAATAGATAGCCCCGTTCGACTTCTAAAGAAATTGTTTTCTAAACGGACACCTAACAATAAAACAAATCGCCTGTTTCTTACAGTAAATAAAGATTGGGAAAAACATGAAAATAGCTATTGGTATAAAAACATGCCCTTAGGATATAATCAGATTAGTAAATGGACAAAAAGTGTTGCTAAAAGCATCGGAATAAATACCAAACTTGTAAAAATAACAAACCATTCTAACAGATCGTCTACAGTTAGTCAGTTATCAAGTACGGGTATTAATGCTGAAGAAATTATAAAAATAACTGGACACAACAATACTGCTTTAATTCAACCTTATTTGAGTCCAAGTGAAAATCATCATAAAAATCTTATTTCAAATTTAAGAAGTAAATCAATGGAATCGGAAATTGAAAATTCTTTTATCAATAATTCTTCGTCAGGTTCTCTTGATTCATCTAATAATAATAATAATTCCAGTGGCTCAGTAATTTATAATACTGGTACATTTAATATTACATACCATAAATAAATCAAGTTCTTTTAAACCATAATTATGAATTTAATTTAATTTAGGTGTTAATAAAAATTAAATTGCCGTGACTCATAATATGTATACACGAAATTCAAATTGACAAAATATTTTTTGCATTTACATATATTATTCGGTATATAGTCCTCCGGATATAATACGATCATCGAAAAGAAGCTGAATATGGCGACTACTGCTCAATGTGCCTCGTCCTACGGACTCGGCGTATTTCTCAGAACACATTTCGCATACGTCAGCTATATTCAATTATTTTTGACGCTCTTGTTATATTACTTCTGAACATTTGACAGAAGATTCAATCATAATTTTTCTTCATCGTCTCCATGTAAAGCTTTGTTCACGAAAAAAATCTTGAGAAAAATTAGAAAACACAACAGCTAGTTACGATATTTGCTACCAGCGGGAATCTTCCAAAGCCATTTGAGAAAGCTTCAGTAAATTTAAAGTCACATGTGCAATGCAATGAAGACACGCTGTAAAAAAGAGCTAACCATGATTAGACGTAGAGAGCACAAGATGGCCAAGCATGAATGTCACTAGCAGAGGTCTAAGGTACAACAGTGAATCGATAACCTACCAACTAAATTCCTAATCGGTATGTCACATTTTATTATAATAGTTATATTAATCTAAATCGAACATGTTCATATCAAGCTCTAGAATGCATATTTCCTCGAAAGTCAACCACCGGTAAAAACTCTTCGACTTTCCGCCCCGTAATGGCGGGAATAGTTAAGTTTCTCCGGCTCACCAACTCTCATGCCAGGAAATTGTTGGTTATGCGAGATTTTTATTATCTGGCCGCGATATCGGATAATAACTTACACGTCGTGACTAATCATTCAGCTTTACGTTGCGAGGAGATAAGAAGAATGGGAAAATTTATGTTTCATAAACGGGAGAAACACTTTCGTTCGTCCGCTGCATTGCTTAATTTTCTACACGGACACAACTGCCGATCGTGTTTTATAAATACAATTATCACTCATTATTGTGTTTATCGAAGAATAACACGACCGAGCTCAATTGCAGATTCTAGATAAAAGAATCTGTGCTGAGAATACGAAGCCGCAAAGTTTCCTTCTTTTAGGGCTCCTTAATAATAATAATAACAATAATAATAATAATAATAATATTTCCTACTACTCCTCTACCTATGGCGTAATTGGTTACTGTCATTATTTTATGCCCCTTTAATAATCTGCGTATATTTTAAACTGCACAAGCAATTAAACATTCGTATTGAACGAAATACAGTATATTAGTACGTTCTTTAAACGGTATATTATTGCAATGTAAAGTTTATCAAGACAACCCATATCAACCTAATAATTCACAGAACGAGAATAATATATTTTTGTCAGTCTCAATTCGTCAAGTTGATTATATCAATTATTTCACACCAATGGGTACAACGGAGTGTCTAGCGTCTGACAGTTCAAACTCCAAAGCGAAAATTGAGAATTTATTTAACAACAATATATGCCGTCAACCAGAATTAGGAAAGTAGGTTCCAAATATTATGAGCTGATTGTTACAGATTACGAGACAGTTCCGCTTTGCTTCAATTAATAAGCACAATAATTTTTCATTTCTAATCTCTGAAGATTGAAAGCATCCATTTAGGACAAAATTCTCAACATTATGTGACCTGACGTCTAAGCATTTGAACACATTTATTATTAGGACACACGTTGCGGCAGAAAGATTTATGGAGTTTTCTGCGCGACCGTTTCCATTATACACTCGTTATTAAATAAGTACACATATGAAGTGTGTGTCTATGTGTGTTTATGCAAATAGTGATGAACTAGTTAATAGCGGATGAATTCGGTCACGATGGTTTCCAGTTCCTGATGCATTGCCGTAATTTAATAACATCTTGCGATGCTCTGGCCAGCAGCGTGCCTGCCCATTGGAATGAATTAAGTGGAAAATTAATGACCCATTAAAAACATTAGCTGCCTTAGGATGCAATAAAATGTCGAGGACCCAAGGAAATTGGAGCAAATATTTGTTGAAAATTTTCTTCGATTTGTCACGCCGTTTCACTGATCAATTTGAAAATAAATGTTGCGCAGTGCAGTGGGCAAACACGGTTGCCTTTGGCAGTCGCAATTATGAGAAACGTTCTCATTTGTAATAGCTTTATTAATATCCTGAAGGAATCGTAAATTATTTGATCTATCATGGTTTCTATTTGTTCGCTACCCGTGCCCATACATTCATTATAAACGAGGATATAACTTTTTTAATTCAAAATGATAATAGTTTTGTAGATAGTATCTGGTTTATCTACTGACTGTAATTATGGTTTGTAGACATAGCACGTCCCAATAATAATCAGCTAGAGATATTACATGGGGAATATAATTCACATCTGAAACGGTGACAAAATAACAATACGGTTTCTATAGTTACGCCTATGCAACTAGTTGCATTATCGCGATAATTAACTCTACGCCCACAAACAAGTGTCGGCTACTGCCACAATTTCGAGTCCACGCAGCGACCGTAACAGCAACAACCGCATACGAAAGACTAATTCAAAATGATAATAGCTTTGAAGGTAGTATCTGCTTTATCTACTGACTGTAATTATGGTTTGTAGACAGGTTGATAGTGACGACGTCCGAAAAATAATGAGCTAGAGATATTACAAGGGAATATTATTCATACCTCAAACGGTGACAATATAACAATACGGTTTCTATAGTTACGCATATATTATTAAAGCAACTAGTTGCATTATCGCGGTAGTGAACTCTACGCCCACAAACAAGTGTCGGCTGCTGCATAATTTTGAGCCCCATGCAGCGAGCATAACAGCGACAACCGTATATGTCACGAAGTTACCCGAACCGTTGAAATCATCTTATTTCTAGGTTTGTACATTATTATTTAAGGGTTGTTATACAGCCGCAGGCTGCCTTCCCACTCCTAATCTCCATCCTCTTCTATCCCTAGCGTCTTCTTCGTCTAATCCTCGGGCTGTCATGGCCTTCCTCATGCCTTCATTCCAAGATCTTCTCGGACGTCCCCTCTTACGTTTTCCGGGGGGAACCCACTGGAATATTCGCTTGGGCCATCGTTCCTCTTCCATGCGCATGAGGTGTCCAAACCATTTCAGACCTCGCTTTTGAATTCGTTGGTTGATAGTTTCCTCTGCCCCCATGCAATCTCTTATCTGATCGTTTCGAATTCTCTGGAGTCTGGACACTCTAGCACTTCGCCGCAAGTAGTCCATCTCTACTGCATTCACCCGACGTTCCATTTCCGCATTCATTACCCATACCTCACTACCGTAGCAGAGCACGGACTCCACCATAGACTTTCCAATATGTTTCTTGGTCTTTCTTGAGATGTGCTGGTCCCAGAACACAGAGTTTAGACATCCCAAAACTCTGCGGCTGCTCTCTATTCTCCGCTTAATTTCATGAGAGCCTAATCCATCCTGGGTAATCATAGCTCCTAGATATTTGAACTGTTGGACTTGTCGAATTTGGATGCTGTTTTCCAACATGATAAGGAATTTTGCCTGACAGTTAGCTGCTATGAATTCCGTTTTATTGAAGTTTATTTTCATTCCCCATTCCTTATATTCATTACATAGGTTTGTACATACATACTTTAAAGCAATAGCCGCCAAACCGCTAACCCCGTTACAATTTCTAGTCCGCCGTACATGAAAACAACACCCGAAGTGTCAGCGTGTACCCAGTACAAGTACATAATTGCGGTGTGGTGTTTAAAAAATGAAATTTTCGAAGTAAAAATATTTAAATAGTATAGTTAGCTAAGTATATTATTTAATAAATTCATTATAATCCGTTCCGAAATATAATTCGTGGTGTTCTCAAAAATTTGTAATGAATTTAAAAATACTACTCATTTTAACCCCCATCTTTGGAAAATGTACCTCGTTCTTCGGACTCATTGTACATTTTCGTCGTAGGGGTTAAAATTCGTAGTATTTATAAAATTATTATCGATAATGAGAACGCCACTAATTATATTACCCCGGGCAATGTCACTAATAGCAGATTAACAAATAAATAGCAGATTAATAAGGATTAGTTACCGAATGATCATTGAATCGACTACTGAAACTTGTTACAAATATGGTTCGTGGACCCATTAATGAATTTGAAACTATTTTTATTTTCTGAAATTTCAGAATAACCCTATACAAATTCTCGACATTATATTTGACACTAAATAAATAGATACTAAACATTTCGTCGCACAACTGGCTAAATCATGAGCACACACTTAAAAATAAGAAAATGCTAGTTTCCAAGTAGAGTAGGGATTCTGCAATTGCATAAATTCATTGCATCGATTGCGAGTAAAAAACAAACAAAAAATTAGTTGTCGGTTGACTTGGCATTCTACCGGGTGGTTCATTTAAGTGAAGACATTGAAATATCTCAAAAAATAAACACCGTACAAAAAAAAATTCCAAATAAGAGTTAAAATATTCACTCATTCGCTCGTGTGAAAATTTGAGCACCCCTCTTAATGGAGCGAGAGACTTTTATAAAATAATAAATGGGAATCCTCAATGTTTTTATTGCAGATTCAGATTATATCCGATATTCTGCTGCTGTGCCATGAATTCATCGGCACTCGCATCAAACTGACATATCGTCGGCTTAATGTTACAAGGTTGTATGTGCAAATGTTTTAAATTTGGGAATATATAATTTTAAATATGTTTGTTATTATAGAAAATGATGTATTGTGCACTGTAATTAGATTTTTTATAATTAATCATTCTTAATCATCCGATTTTAACCTTTCAACAAGTTTAAAGTCCCGCTTTGAAACCATATAGCCCTATAAAGCTATAGACCTAAAAATTGAAAAAAATGATACATGCAACCTTATAACACTAAGCTGACGATATTGCAAACTGTCAAAGTGACCAGAATTCTACATTATAATAGATAGCATTCAACCATTCAAACATATATAGATACTATTCAGCTAATAAACAAAAATGTAAAATTTTTACTTGTTTAAAAAAAGTTTATCTGACGTGCCATCTAGGCACTCTGATACCTAATGGCTGATCCATAGATGCTAGACATAATGAGTCTTAATGAGTAATTTATATACTGGGCTTAACAAAACAAAAACAAATTTGTAATACCAATGTAGTCCAACATATTAAAATGAAAGTATTAGAAGAATATGTTTATTTTCCCTAACATAATTCGATATGTTTCACAAAATAATTCCAATGATCACCTTATCTAATTCGTTATCCATAATTGTGCAACATAAATTTATATTTATTTTGATCAAACCGAAACAAATATTTCTACAAACTAGGCAAGAAACTGGCAAACGTATAAGATCCCGGGCTTCGCACCGATATATTTTTGTTTCAGTTTTCATTCCGGTTCCATAAAAAAAATATATCGGTTCAATTTCGGCTTTCGTTCAAACAGAAAATAACGTTTTTTCCTGTTTCCGGCTTTCGGTTCAGCTCCAGTGCGATTTTTTTTAAATATTTTAAAATCTAAAGTGCAAATTCCATTCAATTGTTCTACACCAAACTGTTGAATTTTGCGAAAATTATAATTATTCAAATTTCTCATAATACAGGAAAACTTAAAAGGAGTGATTCCTTGATCAATTCTAATATAAAAAGTTCACATAAACATGTGGTTTCAGCAGCTTCGTTGTCAAAATAAAGTTTAAAGAAGTTTTAAATAAATATTGTTTAATAAGAAACAATCTTACAATAGATACAAAACTTAAAAACTACTGCTATGGAAATAATTAAACAAACCTCATTGACTCATCAGCAACTGTTGAAAATGACAATTGACTGGCGACTTTGTGACGTACCTGAAGGGCAATCAGCGCGTTAGGCCGTGGAGCGAGTGGAGGGTCCCTTCGAAGCAGTGACGAGGGCCAGGCTCTCGGTGTCAGAGAGTGGGGGGGGGGGGGGGGGGGGGGTTAAAAAAGGCTCCACGTAATTTTAACCTCGTCGCTACTTCGTCGCAAAGGGTGGCCCCACCCTACCTGCGTGGGTGGACGGCAGACAGTCAGCGAAGTTCAGAAATCACGAACTGTCACAACGCTGACCATTTGGCGCCAACACCACCAGATTTAAATCTCGCAGTGAGAATTAAAAAAAACTGAAACTGAAATAAATGCCCGATCGAGAAAACGTGGGGGGAACAAAAAATAACAGGTGTGAATTTTGTAGTGTAAAATATCGGCGTTTATTCACACAAACGACGGACACCGTGTCTGCGCTCCTGAAATAAATACCTCCGCACGCAACCCTTTCACGCAGGGTTCACCCTATTCGGCCGAATATAGCGAGCTCCTGATCGCGCGATTCAAAGGGCCGACGGAGCGACCTTTCTCTTACACAAGCGCAAAACACGTACGGCACGAAACACGTAACGCAACTTTTACACAAAAGAATAAACGATATGTCAATATGGAATTAAATAAGGTCTGGCTCAATTAAGAACACAAAAAAATAGGTATCAATATCTATATATGTATCTGGCCTGTGTTCCTGGTATGTCTTCGCTGGCGGCTGGCTTCAGCTCCGGAATGGCGGCGGTTTGCGTCGTGGACGCCTATCACTCGATTCCGGCCTCCAGCCAAGATGATCGCGGCCTCCAGCCAAGAACGGGTTGGCTGAGCTACTTAGCCCTTACCCCGTAACAAAACGCCTGCAAAGCACATGGCCTTAGTAACAATGGCCGGACACGTGGCTTCACGAAAAGGAAAAAAAATATCGGGCTTAATTACTTACTCAGATGTTATGAGCGTTTGAATAGTTCCTTGCCCTGTACCTGGTGCCTCAATCCCCTCAAGGGTGGTTAACTGAGTCCACGTTGATTATCCCGGAAACCGGATGGTGGTACACCTATTTCAACGGTTCTTCTAGCACCTCCGTACTGTACACAAGGTAGCTGAAGTCTGCCTCGATGGCGGCGCCTCGCCGGCGAATTTAAAAATCGCACACATGGGAAACGCGTCACCACAACAAAAAAGTGCGAGTACGGTTGTCTACAGTGCAGGTCTATACGCCAATTAATTATTAAAATGCAGTTTCTGCCAAAGACGTTTTCGGACCGTTACAACTTGTTCGAAAATATCATGAATATATAAAATAATGGTACATGACTCTTATATGCGATTTCTAAAATCTTCCACATTGAGCATTGTAAGATTGCCGTTATTAAATAATATGTTTTTTAGAACTTCTTTAAACTGTATTTTGAAAACAGAAGTTGAGACCCCATAATTGTGTGAACTTTTTGAATTAGATTTAATGAAGGAATAACCTATTTAAGTTTGTCTACGTACATAATTAACACCCTGTATAGTAATTAAACGCATTTTTTCTCTCAATTGCGACTGAAGTGGAGAATAAGATTGTGTACGCAACCGAAATAAACCGATATTTATTTTCTGTTTAGCTCCGGTTTTCGTTCCAAGAAACAAAAAACAGTTTTTTCCTGGTTTCCGGTTTTCGGTTCAGTTCCGGATCGAAGCCCTGATAAGATGTGTAATTCATCCCGTCTCAGACGATCCGAAAGTAATCTCAATATGTGTGTAATGCATTTTACGCGGAATCAGGTCATTTTACGCAGACTTGAACATGTTTTTATTTTTCAAAAATATTTTGTTTTTAAAATGAGTTTTATTAAACTTAAGATACAAAATGTTTCTAGTTTCAAATATTTTTATAATCTGAGATCTCTTTATTTTGTGCCTCAATGCGTAGATTACGTAGTGCAATAAAAATTATTAATTTACAAATATTGAAAAAAATTAAACTATTTCTTTTAATTTAATATCATGTCACGTTTATGACGTTACGTGCATATTTCACAACGTAGTTAAATGAGTATTAATATCTTTCGAATATATTGAAAACTTTGTATTTAGTATCTAATATCTAGTTTTTAAATCAAACCTTCACAGATTTTGATTAAACATATTTTGACCATTAAGACTGTTTTGAACTAAATACATAATCGGTACTATTGCCAGCTCAGCATCATTGCCCTATTTGAGTACTTTATTGTTTTGAATATATTTAATGTCAACAGTTTTGACATTTGAAATGATTGAGTTGTATAACCATTACATTGTAGCGTTGAGTGATAGAGTTTGTAACTCTTAAACTCCTTCACTCAAAGATTGTAGCAATGCAATTGATCATGTCGTTTTAAAACAAAACGTATCCTATGTTCAGATATAAAAAAACGCGAAGTTTAATTATAAACATATTTTTTTCTAATTAATGTTAATTTTAAAGCGGCGATGTGGTAGTGTGCAAATGTCAGTTAGCTTAATCTTAATAACGCTTTGCGATTAATTAAAATTCAGCGTTTAATGATACCTATGTTTTTGTTGCTAATGAAGGCGTAGTTTCCTGCCTTGAAATTAAATATATTTATAGGTACTGTCTTTCAGTTCAGTGCGATGATAGTTAACTGACTATTTAAGATAGTCACACATAGATTAGAAACAGATTCTATGTAGTTTCTAACCTCCTTTTTGGGCATGTCTATCCAGTACATAACTTAACTTAAAAGACCAGCCTTAAAATCACAATATTTTTGATAATTTGTTCTTGTGAAAAATGTTTTTTACACAATATCATTTACAGTAATGAACACAACAAAGTAGTAGATTTTACCTATTATTTGTTCTTATACCCGAAAGACTTAGTACTTGGTGTCCAAGATAAGGATCAACATCATGGGGCTCTCGGGAACGGCAAAAAAGTTACAAAAGAGGTCGAATTACAAAAAGTTACGCAATTTAGTGGTCAATAATATTCTGATGAATACCCAGAAAATTTGGCTTCTTTCCGAAGATATTCGACAAAATCCAAACAAGATATTTACAAAGAAATATTTATTGAAGTATTGCTTGGGTTTCAAAACTCATTTGTTTGCAATAATTTTGCTACATCATTCTTAAATCTTTAAAATATGTTTTCGAAAAGAAACTAAAAAACTTCACGAATCCTTGTACCACCGTCAAACGTTACATCGGCTGTGAGACCACAAGTTTTTGATTTTTATTTGATTTTAGTGAAATTTCAATTTCAATATGCAAAAAAATCCTGGATCCCAGGCCCATCCCTGATTTCTCGATTAAATCGCGTCATTTGAGCCCCAAAAATTGTACAATTTAGTGTACGGATCCATCCTGCATTACATGATTTCGTGTATCGATTTAGGCACTCTCAGGTATAACAATTTAAAAGTTTCACATACGTAAACTAGTAAATTATAAAATGGAAAGTGACTGGAGACTGGAGACTGATTTCGACCTATTCGGGTCTCATCAGTCCAGCGAGTCCGATTTATCCAGTTCGCAGAAATAATTCCTAAATGCACTTACCACATTATAAATTAAATAAAACAATTTTACTTTGTTACATTCGATTTGACTATAGAGTAGTCGAAACTGCAGTCACTAAATTATTTTTGTAAAATAAATGTGTTAGTGGAAGTAACAAAGTAAAATTGTTTTATTTAATTAATTTACCATGTTCCACAAAGTAACGGGTACCAGTATACAGTATTTGCCACATTATAGTTTACTAGTTCACGTATGTGAAACTTTAAAATTGTTATACATACCTGAGAGTGCCTACATCTATACAAAAAAAGAATAACACTTGTACAAAGGATGAGCGAATGGAACGCATGCATCAATGTGAATATTTCGAACGCACCTTTGAAACATTTCAAAAGATTCTATTTGAAGATAAATTTGGTAAACTGGAGAAAATCGATTAGGAAGAGAGTAGGGGAATTCCGAGAGTTTGACTTTAATTTGGATAGTGAAGTAACTAATCAGAAAGTTACATTTGTAAATAAATAATAATTTAAACTATGGGCTTGTGAGCCGTTGAAAACAAGAGTGGTGTAAGTACTTTTTTTTAATTCAGGTGAGTCAGGAAATGGATCCAGGGATATACCCCTTGTATATTTCTGTATAAGTATCTTATCCCTTGTATATTTCTGATATAATCCAAAATTTCTATTGAATTTATTGAGGTTTTTAGTTAATTTTTGATGCCTATTACAATTTTCATTGAAGAACCTAAAATTTTCGATAAATTCGACAATTTTTGTTGAATTTCTGATGTCATCTGCAATTGTCGACAATTATCACTGAACCTATAATGTCAGCAATCGATGTTGTTGCGTTTTTGATAACTTCGTTAAGTATTCTTCTTTACTTCGTAAATAAGTTTTGTTAAATAAACGACAAGTTTAAAAAATGGACTTTAACCACTCACTTAAAAAGTTTTTAACGTTTTTTTTTATAATAGATATACCAATAAGGCAGTTTCTACGATATCCATTATAAATTGGAATGTGAATCTGGTCTCTGAATTTAATATAATGGACTTACAAGTCTTATAAACCGCTGGATTTCATTGGCTCATTTAATAACAATGGTAAAACTATGGGCATGTGAGCCGTTGAAAACAAGAGTGGTGTAAGTCATTTTTTTTTTTAATTCAGGTAAGTCAGGAAATGGATCCAAGAATATGTCCCTTGTATATTTCTGTACGTGTCTGAATTTAAAATAATGGACCTACAAGTCGTATAAACCTCTGGATTTCATTGGCTCATTTAATAGCAGTGGTAAATATAGTGGAATTGCAGTACTTTCTGTGTAACTTGGCAATACACTCAAACGGGGATGTTGAAGAAATAAGGATGTTTGTGTTACTTGTTCAGTTTTAGTGAAATTCTATGTAGGTCTTATTAGAATTTTGAAAAGATATAAAAAAAGCAAAGGACACTTTCTCATTGGAACATTGTTAGCTCTTACAAGGCAGCGTTTACAAATTGTCAGTACAACGCTTTCAGTAAAAAAATATTGACTATAATTTATTTTTACTATTCGTATTTCGTTTGTGAGACGGTGCCAAAAGAAAAGACATGTGTTTAAATGAACCATGACAACAATGTATATACCATAGATACTTTGTGTTGGTTTTGGAGTTCTAATACGTTACCGAAGCCTAATACCTGAAGCTTTAGTCTCGTTTGGCTCCACAAAAACTCTATTTATAAAAAGAGGGGATAGTTTACTTAGACTATGTCCGTTTCATCATGAAAAAACTGTTATAAAGTTTAAATAATTATAAAGTTCTTATTCTTACTAGTAGTAATAGTATCAACCACTGTATGCGTTTTCAAAACATGTTTCGTTGTTTTGATTAGGCCCAAGTTTACAAAAAACTAATAAACATTAATTATAATTAATGATATCATTCGCCAATTAGTGGTTTTACAAATATCTATCCACAGTTGTTTTGCCCTCGATTTTATCTTTCAAACCATCACATACTTATATTCTAGCATAACTATGTTTTTCAAACATAAAAAAAATCATGCATTCCACGATATAATCGAATATAAATCTTTGATCTTTGCTCTTAGTGCTGTATCAATTGTTAACTTAATTAGTACTTTATATAATATTATATATTTAGTTTTTCTTTATTTTATTTATTCTTTAACACATTAGTTCTTCTTAGATAAATCCGAGACCATTAAACGTGAATTTCTCTGCTATAAGTGGTATGTGCTCTAGACCCATTTAAACTCACAAATTTTTCTAATTAGTGCGTTTGTAAACTATATTTTCAATTTAATTAACATCACGTTTTCAATCAGTAGAACTGCAACACATCATCAGGGAGCAAGTTCGTGTGTATAGGAGAAATTTTCCATTTTCCTCGGCGAAATATCAACGATAAATTCAATTCGACATATTGGAAAGTGTGCGGTCGGAGAGAACTGGAATAGTGGAGCACAGCGGACAGTAGAAGTTACGCAATTACTTCTCGAGAACGTCTCGATTTTTTTCTATATATTAGTGGTGGATACCGTAAAGAGACGAACAATGAGCGGAATTTCTTGCGAATTTCCTGTTTCCTCCTCTCGGATATATCCCGAGTGCCAATAGCCGTGCGTTAGCTAGGTATATAGATTAATAGCTAACGGGTTTCTAAACGTTTTATTCACGTGTCCGTGCTAATTAATGCCAATGCACGTCTTAATTACTTCCAGCGGCTGCAAACTTTACCGTAGTAAATTTAAACCACGATTTATGAAAAATTCAGGCAAGAAATATATAAATAGGGTATACCAATTAATTCAATAATAAGAAAGTGTGTTATGATGAAATTACTATTTATAAAATTACTTGATTTGATTTTTGTTTTAAATTGGATACATTTTTTAGTTCATTATGCAAAAACATTACAATTACACAAGTTATATTTATTATAGTATTTAAGGTTTCTTTCACCTCTTCTGGACATCGAAAATCATAATAATAGAAATAATAGTGGGCGGAAAGACCCCTTCTGGGGTCGATAGCCTTAATAAAGATCGTTATCGTTATTATATATATATATATAGAAATAATAAAATATTAATATTAAAATAACATTAGGTATGGAGCAGATAATATTTTAACTTTGTACATACATATGCCTGTTTAAATGTCTCTAATTAATTCGTGTATAGTAGAAGATCAGTTGTTATTTTTACTTTATTGAAAGTAAAATAGAAAGTGTACGATTTTTTCTGCTGCAAAAGTTCAATAGGATTCCCACTGAAGTACAACTTGCATTTTCGAAATGTCCACTTATGTAAACGGCATTGTGCGAGGTTCTGTAGAATCGTTTGTCAACCATTATATCGACATGAATCTAAATATATAATCTGCCCTGACCTTACCAAACTTATTGTATGATAATGCGGCACTGTACAATGCATCGTTGAGTCACATGTGATATAATTTAAGCCCACCAAGAATGTCAACCTGTTTTAAAAATGCAACCATTCAACATTGAAATAATCTGCAATGAGTCGAATTCTACCATAATATAAATTTGTAAATCAGACATTTTTTTCATGAACATTAAAAATATATTCATATAGTGCGTGCTCAATTGCAAATTTACTATATTACTATCGATAAGTTAACGGTATTCACCTGTAGATTAATATGCTAAATAAATCAAAACACCAGATGAACTCGTTTTTACTCCGAAGAGGAAATGAAAACCATTCATGCGCATACGGCATATGGCATATATAAAATTAAGTAATCACCTATAAATTAAACATTTCCGCTTTTGGTAAGCGAGCGATTATAGATTTTGAGTGGCAAACATAGTGATGATATAAGTAGAAGCTTTCAAAATAATCGAAACAACACATGAAAGTTAGCTCGAGGACTTCATTCCGAGTGTGAGTACATGCCATTAAAGTCTAGCTAATCGACATGGATGATTTATAAGCATTGCAGCGTGAGTAGAGGAGATATAAACAATGATTACCTACTCTTACTATCACTATTATTAAAGGCAGTATTATTATTATTTAGCTCCAGATTAGACGTGTACCCTAATGAAGTATAACGCACATTATCCGGCCTCAAATAGATTTTCATGAAAAAAGCAAGTAGCATAAACTGAGCCGATTATATGCTCGCTACTTTATGTGTTCATACATCTCTTAAACAATCATTTTATGTGCGCTATCTGGAAATGCATGAAAATTGGCACACGCCGCTAATGGCATTAAGTGCAATGGAAGCACGTTCATACTACGTTTATTACTCCGTACACGGAGATTTTTAGTAAAACTTTAACGATAAGGTAATTAACATATAGTATTGTAAGCGCGAAGCGATAATGGGAACACGTGCATCTAATTAAACCTCGCAGAATGAGATGTTACCCATGAGTTTGAGTACAATTTTTAATTCGCATATAAGATTATCAAAGAGCATTTACGGCAGTTGCGTCAAATTGTATAACATGCCGTGAGAATATATTTATAATTGCCTGTATGCAAAATATATGTTACCTGAATTAGCATTCTAAAATTGCCATATTACTGAATTCTGATCCTGAATCGCAATTTTACAAGATAATGGATTGATTTGTGTAGTAGAATAGAACACATCATTTTTTTAACGATTGGTTTATTGGATGGAGTTTCAAATTAAGTGCAAAAAGAAAAACGCAATTTTACAAGATAATGGATTGATTTGTGTAGTAGAATAGAACACATAATTTTGTTGAACGATTAGGTTATTGGATGGACTTTCAAAATAAGTGCAAAAAGAAAAACGGTTTAGACTTAATATAATTTGCATAAACATACGATATTTCTACAGAAACTACATAAAAACCAACTATTTATTTTTCATAGACGTAGCTGAAGGCGTTTTGTATTTTCTGCTAGTCTATCAAGTATTTCATTTATGGTAACTTTTATGGTATTATCTCTTGATGAATATTTAATGATGACAAACCATTAAATCTATTTTTGCTGACTGTGTTCTTAACTAGGTTTTTAAGCATCTGGTAGAAAATGATCGTCTATTAGTAGCAGGTGTTGTGCCTGGTAATATAATCAAAACCTGTAGGAAAATATTTGCCCCTGGAAAAACGTTTTTATCGCACATTAAAAATGCTTCAAGAGCATTTTTGGATATTATCTTCATTTATCCGATGCCTTCTATAGTACCACATATAACAAGGCATTCGTATTTCTGCAGAAGCACATGCGGGCAATTTTCTTACATTTTTGTCCAGACTAAGTTCGAAGAAGACACATGCGGGCTTCAAAAGTAGTTTTCCAGCTTCAGCAAAACGTTGGGCAATGGTACTGCAGTTTATGCGCGGAAAATAATAGCGCGTCCAAAAAACTGTAATGGACAACTTGCAGTAAAATGTTTTAATGATTTACCATATTGTACCGTTCCAGACGACATATCGTGTAAATTTCCTTCGCGACTACAAGTATTGTATACCAAACCAGAATTAGCGAATATTTTGTACTATATTTTGGTTTCTTGTAACTATAGAAATTTTTTATTCAAAGTATAACTGAGCAATATTTATATTGTTCTTTCTACCTTCTAGCATCATCTTATCTTACCTTATTGTGCTCAGCGAGAAATTAATATTGATCGCAGCCTTAACTCACCCCGAAATACCAGTTTTTGTAATGTATAACCCAAAATATGACTCAAGAAATGAAAATGGGTCATAATATTAATTTAAAATACATATATAGCCCGGCGCCTCCACCATGCACCTTCGAGACTGAAATAATTTATAATTCATAAAACAATTAAAATCCTCAAAATTCAAGCAATTCCTGAGAAGAATTATTCTAGTTACATATTTGACATATTTGTGCCAAATCTTATAATTTAATTATTATACTAGACTTATCAAATTCCGGAAAAACTTGAAATCGAGGGTGTCCTAAATAGAGTAGGATTGCATTGGTATCTTTCTTATTTTGAAAGCTAGAGATCTGGTTAAATGGGCAATGTCATGCAGTTTTGTATGCTGGTTCAGATTATGTTGAGAAATTTTCAAAAATCCAAGCAGTTTAGAAATTAATCTAAAAAAACTAAAAATTGTGAATTTCTAAAAACTCTGATATTTCCATAATTATTAAAGATGCGGAAATAAGTTTAAAATAAAAGTTACTTTGTTTGATTGCACAAACTTAAGAATCAAGTCAAAACAAAAGTCAAGATGGCGGTTTCCGAGATATTAATATCAACTTTCTTATTTTAACTGGCCACCATATTTGATTTGTACATGCCTAAATTGACTTTTTTCTCTTTTCAACGATGTATAACAACCTATGTCAAAATTTAAAAAAAGGGGATATATCAATTGTTTGAAATTTTATTATTACTCTATAAATTATAAACAGCATAATGTGAACCAGCATACAAAACTGCATGACATTCCCATTTAACCAGATCTCTAGCTTTTTTAATATAAGAAAGATACCCATGCATTCCTACTCTATTTAGGACACCCTGTATAATGATTTGCAATTTCTAATTTTTGTGTTCTTAATAACCATGTAGTTTTTATTTTAATCTAGTGCAATAAAGTGCATTAATAAAGTTGAAACGGCAACTGCTGAAATATTTGTGTGTGTATTTTAATTTACATTATTTTTTTCTCTTGTTTTGGCAATGTAATGTTTTTGTGTATTATGCTCATATTTGACTCTGTAATGTTTTTATTTATTGCGCCCATGATTCAGTTGATAAGTTCTAGAAACCTAAAGATACGTTATATTTTTTATTCATATTACATGATAAACAGTATACATAATAACTTGTTATTGAGAACAGAATTGACTTAGTATTTCCAAAACTTTTATTGAAAATGTTTTAGAAACCATAAAAATTATTGAAAAATCTAGAAAAATCTCGAAAAATAATAAGAAATTTTGGAAATTATTGGAAATATCTAGAATTTTATGCATAATAAAGACATTTTGAGAATGAAAAAAAATTATGTGATAAAACCATTATGAATTTTATGATTTTAATGATCTCAAAATGACTGAGATTTTTCTTGATATCTTATAATTATGGAGAAATCTGAAGAAATTTCCATGTACATGGAATGTTTCAATGCAAATATTGACTATTCACGGAATTATCTTATAATCCCACCTTCCTTGCTTATTTGCTTCCTTGTTTGTTACCATTACACCTATTATCAACAATATGTATTCTATTAACTTTCTACTATTTGCTGCATAAATTCACACAAATTACTATAACATCAACATTTTAATATTCTCGGTTAATATTTCGGTTAATAATAATTAATACTTACTAATATCATTCCAATATAATAATTTCCAGAAATTTCCAGAAATGTATCAATGATTTCTAAAAATAATTTAAGCCAGGATTCGCGAAAAATATATTTGTTTCTTGTAACTATAAAAATATTTCGAAGTAAAACTGAGCAATAATTATATTGTCCTTAGCGAGAAATGAGACTTGATCGGAGCCTTAACTCACTACGATATACTAGTTGTATGTCGTAGTTGTACTAGTTGTATACATGTACTAGTTGTATACATTGTACTAGTTGTATACATGATGTATAACACAAAATATTGTTACAGTACTGAACCATGATCTTTATTTTAAAAAATATAGCCCTGCGCCTCGGCCATGTATCTTCTAGATTGGAATAATTTATAATAAGTCATAAGAATTGTAAAAACCTCAAAATTCAAGCAATTCTTGAGGAGAATCATTATAGTTACATATTTGCCATGTTTGTGTCAAACGTTATAATTAACTATTAAACTAGACGTCAAATTCCAGAAAAAGCTTAATTTTTGCAATTTCTAATTATTGTGTTCTTAATAACCATGTGGATTTTTTTAATCTATTTGGCTAGTTAAGATATTAAAAAAATTCAAACTGCAACTGGTGTAATATATATATATTTTTTTTTGGAGGATGTGTATTTTAATACGTATTATTATATGGGGTATTAATGAATTGCAGGGACAAACTTCTAAACCTAACATAATAGAGAGAGCAAACAACTATTTGACAGTGCAAAATTTTCGTGCACTAATATTTGACTCTGTAATGCTCTTTCTTAATCTGGATACAATAAATGTTATTATTAGTATTATTTAAAATAATAATTTATAATCGCATAGAAAAATACAAATTGATTTACATATTAATATCATAATATAGTACAATCGAATCAAATTATCCTCTCTTTACTTCATCGGTCCCTCATTTAGTTCTTTTTTTTCCTTCCTGGCTAAGCCACTGGGTAGATCTTTTCGAGGGTACGGTATAAAAAGTTATTATAAGAAACATAAAATCTCAATAGAAAAATTTCCAGACATTATAATTAAAGTATATAGTATGGACAGCCTTACGCTTTACTAATAAGTAATTGTCATAATTTTCACTATTTGACCATCAATGACATTTTATTTATACATACCTCAAAATTGTATAAATAAATGTTAATGAATGCATTTTTATATAGACGAAAAGACAGAGACCAAAACTAGAAAATCATCTGGTGTGCCTACAACCTGACTTATACAAATCATAAATCAAAACAGTCATACAGATTAAAACAGCAATTACAATAAATATAATAAAAATATTTCAAAACAAATGAAACACGTGTAGATAAAGTAAAAAGCATATTAACTAATAAAAACAATAAACCATTAAATTTCTTAGAAAATTCTAAAATAAATATGCAGGGTAAGTATTACCCTAAGTAAGTATGATGAGTATTTTAAGAGCAACTTCTGTGATATGATTACCAAGTAAACTTTTCAGGGCAATTTCTTATATACATGCACCTACTTTTGTTTTAATTTATACTATTTTATTATATTTACTATTGTGATATTTTCTGTGTCGATATTATGTCCTAGTGTGTTTTATACATACCTACATCGTACATTTCAATTTTTACTTATTTTATACTATTGTACTTTTAAACTTTAATTGTATATTATTTTATTCTTGACTTGTGTAAAACTATTTTGTTTCTTAACACCAATAAATACTATTATCTTTCATATATAGGGTCTCCCAAAATTAACGAATAAATTCATTAAATTCAATAGTAAAAATGTTTGTTCTTTGGAAAAAAGGTATAGGTACAATAGCGGCCATCCAAAAGTGAACGATACTTAGTGAAAATTTCCGTATTTTTCATTAGATTAAATTAGGTTTTATTCATTGACATTCGTGCAGCATGAGTTACTATTCAAACTGTGATATTTTAGGAAACAGTGACATTTTAGGACGACTATAATTAAAAGTGAAAATAAAACTATCAAAAGCGTTCACTTTTGGATGGCCGCGGTTTTACTTAGTTTGAAAATTAGAAATTAACTTGTTGGAGCCATTTTTTTCCAATTATTTCTATTTTGAATATATATTTGATACTTTTGGGAAATGATACTGGTATATTATAGTTTGATATGAACAATGTAATGAAACAACAGTGAGAGTTGTATAGTCGTCCCGTAGAACTGACAGTGATTCGTCGATCCATATTGCAGGAATCCGAAATACGTGTTTTATTTTATTTCATTCTATTACAATCCCCTTAAGCATACGAACGAGCATAGAAAACGCGATTCTTTTATCGAACAATCATGAGCCATTGTCATCTGTCGGCAGTCGATTATACGACGGGGTGGTGAGCCGAATAGTGAATTCAGACTTTTATTATAATGTGTATCATTCAAGATTTTGTCTACGACGGCTCCTGCCAATATACCGGACATTATTTCCCCGGATCGGCCGCGAGCTCAAGAGCGTATTTATTGATTGTTAAAATCTACTCCAAATAATTTGTCGCTCTTCCCATATAACCGAAATACCGGCCGCTGTTTTCTCGGACTAATTAGAATTCACCCTAAACTTGCGGCAGCGGTTTTGAGGCATGTGGGCATCAACCATAAACATATCCTTTGATCCCTTGAAAGGTATGAAGATGAAGAAATGATGAAATGAAGAAGAAATTAAGTGCTTTGGAATGAGCAACCGCATTACTCACGGACTTTAAGGTCACCTCAAAGATCTTGTAAGATCGTGCCTCAATAAGCTAGGACGCTCCGAGAGATGCACTTGCATTTGTTCTGGTAGGATAGAGAGTGGGATTCCGGTTTTATTTGAAAAGTGACAAATTATCTGTCATAGACTATGACTAAAGGGACAGATATTCTTCTGAAAATAAGACAACATTTCGAACATTTTAGGTTCGAGACAGAGCTGCCCGAGAAATAAATTGTGTAATTTTAGCTCAAATGTTATCTTCTGTACTTAAAGTAAGCCGTTTGCCAGAAGTTTATTATCAACGTGTAAACTTACTACATTTGTTGTTTTCGTATAACTTATTAATAATAATATGTGAGCAAATGTCTTTGTTCTGTAGAAATATTTGGAAAAAGTTTCAACCCAAAATGTCTTTCCGCCTTTGAGTATTCGTGCACATAAAATTTAAGGCACATACATGCATACTTGCATAGCGTCAGTTAACCCTGTCAACTCCTGAAACACAATTTTCAATGATGCAAGAATATCATGTATTACCATAATATAAGTATAAACCGTATATAAGTAATTGAGTTTGCAGGTATTCGCGACATTGAAAATTCTCGAATTAGAATACAATTTGAAATCAGAAATTCCACTATACAATGCATAAGAACCTCTAATTTAGTGAGAATAATATTTCAGTAAAAATGGAGTTGGCAGGTTAACACTCTTAACTAGGGTTGGAATAAATCATTATTTAAAAAATAAATCAAATAAATCATGATTTGTTCAATCGTGCACTGTCAAATAGTTGTTTGCTCTAGTATGTTTGCAAGCCTTAGAAGTTTTTCCCTATATTTTAATAGTCTATATAATAATACGCATTAAAATACACCAAAATCAATGATATTTTTATATTTCTGATCAGTTTTTGCCACTTTAGATGTGATTTAAATCAGTTGATTTACATCACTATTTAAATCATATGTTTTCTTTAATATATATTAGAATTTGAACAATAATTTATGATTAAAAAAATTAGTATCTGTACTATGTGATAGTACAGATCCAAAATTCGAAGAAAAGAAAATTATTTTTCTCACTTCCAATTATCTATTTCAAATCATGCTAACTCTGGGTATAATATATTTTGAATTGTACACCTATTGGAATGCACAAAAGGTGCAAAAACAATTATTAATTTTAAAAAATCAATTCTAATTTAAATCAATGATTTATTTAAAAAATCAGTTGATTTAAATCATGATTTAAATCAATTGATTTAAATCACAGCCTGCTCTTAACCGACGATATATAATTGTAAATTACATAATGTATAGTTTTTCAATGTAAATGGTGGGCTAGTCCATGTAAAGGAATATATTTATCATCTGCTATTTATCAATGGTAGATTGTACTGTTGTTGTGTTAAATACCCATGTAATCTATATGTTAGTGTAATAAGGTTAATTTCCGTCAACCTGAGCACGTGCACAAAATTAATTTGCGCGGCATAGCAAGTCAAGAACGCTTTGCACAATTGGCATAATTTATGGTTGGCAATAATTTATATAATTGTGTTTCGTGTTAAATATAATTCAACGCCGTGACAGAACACCACAAGGCGTTAGCAGTCTCCATTATTAACCTTGGGCAAAAATTCGTTGTACAACAATTAGCAGTGTTTCGTGTTTTGCATATCGAGCAATTAGTCTGTTATTTTTTTATTCACGGTCGCTAATTAGCGTTAGCATGCAAGCGGTCCGTCGCACGGTTTCATTTCATTTGTTAATTATAATTAATATCGTCGCGTTACTGTGTAGGTCAGATTGTCGATTCCATCGCGGAAGGCCGTCATAGTGGCGATAGTTCTGTGTATGGCCGGAATGAGAAAAACATGTTGCGTAATAGAGATTGCGACGTCCCGTGGAGTCCATTGTGGACGGTTTATTATTGTTATTGAGGCGAGAGATAAGAGCAAACAATGGATCGTGGTAATTTTTACGACATGGGTTTGCTAATGCACAGTGCACTGTTTTTCATAATCTTTATTAGCAAAAAGTTCTATTAAAAGCGTTGCAGATAACAGTAAAATAATTAAAGCTTTAAAATTTGTGATACGTATTTAGAAATGTACGTATTTTATACAAGATGCTAGGAATATAAGCAGATGTTGTAAAATTCAGAGATGGACAAATATAGAATTCATGTTGTGGGAGGTCTGCCCCAACTAGGATTAGGCTGACCCCTGCCGAAGAGATTATGGAGCAAGATCCCTAATGAAAGGGGGAAACGGGTGCTACGAACTACCTCGCCCACCCTCAGTGAATAATCTACAATATACAATACTTTGTGATGGTATAATACTGATAGAATTTTTGGAAGAAATGACTGCAATAAAAAATGATTTTTGTGATATTTTTATAAGACGATACTACTGCGGTAGCGTCACTATGTTAAAACATAAATAAAACATACAAAAATTATTATAATTGCTTGAATTGGCAATTCTAAAATATTAATATGTCTGTAATAGAATAATTGAACTCTACCGGCAAAATATATTACATATTAGGCTTTTAAAATGACTAGGATTTAGTTATTCAGAAATTAATAGCCTAGCTTCATTTCATACTTAATTATCAAGTACATTTTATTTTATATGCAGGGTGTCCAAAATAAGGATCAACAGCATGAAGATCTCGGAAACCATAAAAGTTACAATGGCGGTTAAATAACCATAGAGTTGTGCAATTTAGTGGACAGTAATATTCTGTTGAGAAAACCAGAAAATTCCGCTTACTTCCGGAGATATTCGGCAAAATCCGAAATATTGCGATGTCGTTATTCTTTTTGTCTGAAGTTATTTGAAAAGGTGTAAAAAACAAAAGGCACTTTTTCATTGCCACATTTTTAGCTCTACAAGTTAGCGTTTACAAATTTTCAGTACAACTTTTCGTTTCCAAGAAACCATCATAAACTTTATTTTTTTATAAGGCCCGTAAAAAAGTTCACCCTCTATTAGATAGCATTTCCTATTACGAATTCAACGATTTATAAGCCAGTGTGGTGTCTCATGTTTTTATTCAGAAAAAGGCTTGTTCATACATATCGCACATTTTGTTGTAGTAGGCGTTGAAATGAGCGACGAAAATGAATAAATGTCCAAGATATCTTGGACACCCTGTATAGAAAATTTATTTCATTTTATTATTATAAATAATCTATCTTGAACTGATTTTCTGTTTCATATACAGGGTGTTCTAGCAGAAAGAAACACTGGATACAGTTTTATTGCTGGAATGTCATGTTTATTTTGTATTTTGCTCACCTTAAAAAAAAATTTCTTATAACCGAATCGACAGATTTTAAAACTTAATACACCATTGAGTATTAAGTTCAATTTCTGGAGTATAGTATTTGGATGGTGCCAAAATGTTCAAAACTGTCTAAAATTATCCAATATCTGCAATTTTAGAAAAACTGTGTATGTTTTAACAAGACTGATTTTGTATACAAATGATACATTTCTTGGCTTTTTTCCTAAATGTTTACTATTTAACAATCCATACTACTCCTTCGCCTATGGCGTAATTGGTTATTGTCATAATTTGACAGAGAATTCTGACCCAATTAAATTTTATTTTACCATAGGCCCATGAACTATTACTAGTTATGCGGACGTTAAGAGGAGAGGGATATTATTATTATTGCCCATATGCGACTGCATGTTACTTATAGATGGTAGAGGCACATTTCCAACATTTGTTGCAAATAAATAGGAAAACTGCAGAAAAACCATCCCAGAAATGCAGACCAGGGAATCGAATCAGCGACCTTGAGGTCTAGAAACGAACGCGGTAACCCTCCACCGCAACCTCTGGAAATTTTTATTATTATTATTATTAATGGATATTTCTAATCGATTACCTAGGATCATATTTGTTTTTTATAAATTATCGAAAATGTTTCACAGTTTCTCACTAGTCAGAATTAAAAAACTTACTTGGCAAGAAATTCAGCTTTTCTGTGTAAAATTGTCAGTGTTGTTAACAAATACAAATTTTCTAAAATCGCTAACAATGTAAAACTTATAGCAGTTATGAACTTGTATTCTAAATTCTTTAATAATTGAACTTATCAGAAATTACAAAATTGTCAACAATCAATGAGTAATAATAAAAAAGTGACGTAAGATCCATATAGACAAAATCCAGTTATCAGAAATTACAAAATTGTCAACAATCAATGAGTAATAATGAAAAATTGACGTAAGATCCATATAGAAAAAAAAAAACACTTTTCTATAACAAATCTTTAGTTTTTATTAATATTATTCACAATTCAAGTAAAATCACATCCAAATTCTGTACTCTAATTATTGAATTTATCAGAAATTACAAAATTGCCGACAATCAGGAGTAATAAAGAAATTTTGACGCAGAATATTAATAAAAAAATTAATTTATTTTAGATAAGTGTAATTTCTTAACATTTTACGAAAAATTTTCATTATTACTCGTTGATTATTGACAATTTTATAGTTTCAGATAAGTTCATTTGCCAGAGTACAGAATTTGAACAGGTTCTGCAAGTTCAAAACTACCTTAAATTTGCCAATTTGTGCGATTTTACAAAAAATGTGTTTTTTAACAACACTGACAATTTTGTATATAAAAGTTGAATTTATTGGCATATTTTAAATCTTAACTAAGTCTGATCGATTTTTGACAATTCTAGTAAAAATACATCCAAATTCTGTACTCTGATTATTGAATTTATCAGAAATTACAAAATAATCGATAATCAGGAGAAATAGAGAAAATTTGAAGCAAAATATATTAAAAAAATTGTTATTACGAAGTATATTTTTTTAATATTTTACGAAAAACAATCATTATTCCTCGTTGATAATTGACAACTTTGCAGTTCCTGATAAGTTTATTTACCAGAGTACAGAATTTTGACAGGCCTGAAAGTTCAAAACTAACTTAAATTTGTCCATTTGTGAGATTTTACAAAAATGTGTTTTTTTTAACAACACTGACAATTTTTTATATAAAAGTTGAATTTCTTATCATTTTTGAAAATCTTCACTATGCTTGATCGATTACCTAGATTTTTTTCTATTTCTCAAAAATTTTCCAGATTGTTTCTCTGTTCTCTGTTCTCTAATCAACCAGATTTAAAACAAAAAATGCCTAGAAAATCCATTTTCATTAATAAACATTGTCAGTGTTGTTAAATGTTGTAAAAATTTATGGCAGTTTTCAACTTTTGGAAACGCTCCAAATACTCTAGTAATTGAATCGTTAATTTCAGAAACTCGTCAACAGACATTTTTATGATTTTTTTCACGAAATACGGTATATCAGTAATCAACATGCAAATTTGTTTGCATTGTCCGTTAAGCTGACATTCCTTTTAATGGGATATGTAAGTACAATATATAACATATGAAAAGATACAGCGTTTTTCTTCGTTTCCCGAAAATTTGAACAAGTACACCTAACAGGTTTCTGAAATTAATGATTCAATTAGACTTATCAGAAATTAGGACATTGTCGATTATGATGGGTAAATATTGAAAAATTGTAGTTAGGTGTTAAAAATTTTAATATGTACCTATTTATTATACAGAAGTGGAATTTTTCATTGTTTATTAAAATTTGTACTGTCTCTGATCGATTCCCTAGAAATTTTTCTATTTCTTATAGATTTCAGAGAATATTTAATTGTCTCTGAATAATCGGCATTTAAAAGTCGTTTATAAGTATAAGTCCACAAATATACACGGGATATTTTTGCTTGCACAAGTTTTTCAAATAATTAAACTCTCTATGGAAAATGTTTCTATTTATGATCTATAGTGGAGTATTGGAGCACAAAATGTACTGAATGTTACTATTTTTAATTCTTTTGAATAAGAGATTTGACATTTCGATCATAAATAGAACATCTGAGTATAGAATTAGCATAATTTCCAAGATAAGAATGAACAGCATGGGGATCTCGGAAACTTAGGTAATAAATGTTGTCTTCGTCGTTTTGGAATCATTTACGATCCCCACGCCATTTCTTGGACACCCTGCATACTCGATACACGGATAAAAAAAATTACAAAGTTTTGCATTGACATATCTCAATTGAGAAAAATCTTCAATCTTCGCTATTTGGAGTTATGCTGTGGAAATTTGAAACTGTCGACCTTAGTTTACACAAAATCTCTTGTGTGCACAGTGTAAAGCCCTTTAGTGGATCTTTAAAAAAGGCGGCATTGAGACTACTTGTTATTATTAATAATATTATTATAATAGATAGTTTTCATATTCTCAGGAAGAATTGCTCAAAGACGTTACGTTTACGCATTACGTTACATGCAACGTACGTGAGGAGGTATAATTTCGAAACCATCAAGATAAAATACTCCATTCACTGCGTAGTGTATGCAGAATAAAATTTCGAAATAATCAAGACAACAGAACTGCGTTTTACGCTATTTAAAGATTCGCTCCCAATTGTAAATCATTGATGGTGTAATGAGGCGTCATTCATGGTTGCGCTTGCTGCGATCAATGGTCGTTTATAAATAGCATGCAGATGCATGTATGGATGGCTGTTTGCAGAGGCTGTATAAAAGGAGAGGGACCCGTGGGTTGACAACCTTGGCGATTCACCTAAGGCCGTTTGCATTCGTTAACGCACGCCAACACCCCATCTGTAAATTGTGTAACGCATGTGCCTTGACGCAAAAGGGATAATTATTAATTAGTTTTCAATATTGTGTTGGTATATTATGGTACAATTTATTGGCATGACTTCATTGTTGTTGAACGTATTCCTGCGTTGACAGCTTTTGCAACTGCTGTAAATCTATATTAATTAAATTGCATAATTAGCACACTACCAAACATAAAGGAAGTAAAACTTGCCCATGGTGTCTATTTGCCAATCAAAAAAATCGATATGGAGAAAAAAAAACGCTTCAATTATCGATTACAAACCAATATTTAAATATAATGTTTGCATAATTGTAGCACCGTAGCCTACTGCTAAATCAAATTTCTCTGCTCATTCATAAACATTCTTATGCAACTTAGATTAACATTTCTGCCAGCCTCTAGCAACGATTTAAACTCCAACTCGAATAAAAACCATCTCAAATTTCATTAATATTATATCGAGGTCTTCATTTGCATAAAGCGATCATAAATCTGATCGTTAGACATTTATGTTTCCTTTCAATCAATTTTACTATTAATGAAGATTAAATTTGAAATGGTAGCAATATTTCCGGATAAAAGTGACACAATCATGTATACACTCATACATCAACTTGAATAAAACGCGGATGTGAAGTTGATTATTATAGCAATTATTATTATCACAGTGCTTAGTATAAAAATATGCAAATATTATTTTAGACTATCTATAATTTGTATGGTAATATGAATGATGTAAGTTATATCTAAATCGTGAAAGTGAAATTTGCATTGGATGAACCGAAGTTAGATATATGTATAATCTTACAAGTCTTCCTCCAGCATTTAACGGAGATTAGTTCAATATAAATATGTTGATATATTTAAATCCTGATTGGATATGGGTTAAACCCAGAGATGTAGACAAAATTCATGCATAAATAAAAAGAATATAGAAATATTTACATATACACCTACTATAATTATGTAACAAATATATGGTACCAAGTTTGGGTGAATGTCATCAAACGTAAATAGCCAGTCATATTTGCCTCAAAAAGCCGTTTTGGTGGAAATAAATGATAGATATTTTAAATTTGGTATACATACTCTTGAGTACTCTAGAATCGAATGTCCGTCGAGTTTACCCTGGGGGCTTAATCTTTTAATATTGAAAAAACACCCCCTAAACGACGAACTTATGTTGTTATTCGCAACTATCTCGTAACAGGTGTACGGCCTGAATTTTTTTATATCGGGTAAAATTGATATGAGGAACAAAATTGGATTGAACACCAGTTATATTACACGGTTTGCCACAAAAGCTATAGTACGCGCGGTATAGAGGCTAGAAGTAAGGCGAATTTCGGCGCGCAACGCACAATTTGTTTCTCGTGCTGTCGTTTCGAAATAACTCCCAAACGGCTAGATTTTCGTTAAAAATGCTAATAACTGAAGTTGTGTGAAGAAATTCAATCAGAGTAAGTAAATAATTTTAATTATTTGTGGATTTAACAAATATTCAGGAAAACAAACGTTTTTGGGTTTGGACTATTTGCTGCAAAAATACATTAGAAGTCTATTATAAGGAGATATTTTAATGAAATATTTGCAGCAAAAATATATTTGAACACTATTATAAGAAGATATTTTAATGCAATAAAAAATCGACAAAAATAAAGAAACGTTATTCAGATTAGCTTTAAGCGCTCTACGCCCTATTATTATTGCCCTACTTATAAAATCTTATAATTATATTAATAAAAGTAAATTTGTAACAAAGAGATGCGGCCATTATTAGGTGAGATTTTAATGAGATAATTAGACTCAATAACGTAACATATATTTTAATTATCATTAAATTCCAACAGCATTTCCAAATGTATTCGAAACACTGTTATTAGTTTAATTTTATCCAATAAGCGTCTTAGATATACTATATCATGAAGAAATATTCTCACAATAGATAATTTCTAATAAACAATTAGTAACAAATAATTTAAGCAAAATTAATGTGAGAAGTCAATAATGCAAGAAACTCACGATATCGATTTCAGCCAATTGTATTATAATTAGGAATAGTAAGACGCAACAATTTTATTGTGATGTAATAAAATCATAATATTGAATATTATTACATACAGCTTCCCAAAGATATAACATAAATAATAAATTACATACATAACATAAATTAATGATATACCTTTCTCTGTTAAATAGACATTACTAGAATGTAAATTGTAGTTAACATTTATCTCTTCTGGTCTTAAACAGAGCTTTGGCAGGTTGCGAGAACAAAATATTGAGAACGTGACAAATATAACGGATATGAACGCGATTATTAAAAATCATTTAATTAAGAAAACTACTCATATAATTTCTGAATATATATAATGAATATATAATGTCCAGTGGTTATGCGTGTACTTCAGTCATGTACGAAAGAGATTCATCTTTGAAGATGAAAATGTTGATATAGTACAAAGAAGAATTTGTTAACACTGCATTTATTCATTGCATTGTAAATGCGGAAGAATATCTATAAGTCATTAGTAATTTGCCGAGAAGTACTAGTGATTCATGTTATTAAAACCTACCAAATTTAATAGCACATCTAGAACTCTTGTATTGTATAAGAAGTATAGAAAATTTATTGTGCATAGCGACATAGTTATGAATTAATTAACTAAACAAGGAACATTCGAAGTACGGACTTATTTCTATATGTACTCTGAACTTTGTTGGTTCTGCACATGAGAAATACGAAAATTCAATTGTTCTCCCGTTGTAAGATGTAATCAGAAAAAAAAAATGCATTGACACCAGGGTTGGTGTGATTTAAATAAATTGAGTTAAATCATGATTTAAATCAACATTTTTTTTTAAATTAATCATTGATTCAAATCAAAATTGATTTTTTTTTAATTTATCATCTTTTTTGCACTGTTTTTGCATTCCAATGGAAATAGGTGAACAATGAAGAATATAATGTAACTAAAGAGTTAGAATGCTTTAAAGTAAAATATTTTTCTTTTCTTCCATTTTTTTTGACCGTCACACAGTACCTACAGGTAGACTTAAATTTGTTTTCGTCACCAATTCATGTTCAAATTGAAGAATTTATTTTAAAAAAGTCATATGATTAAAGTCGGTTTGAAATCAATTGATATAAATCACATCTACCTACTGATCAGAAATATAAAAAAAACAAATAAATCAAATTAATCATGATTAATTTGATTTTTTTTTTAATTTGTTTTTTTTAAGTCATGATTTATTCTAACCCTGACTGGCACATGTATCGATTAATATAGATCAATTATATCCATAGATCAAATAGAGGGAGATCAATTAAAGTATTAATAATAATTTTTAATACTGGGGAGCTAACTCGAAAAGGTATTTTCATTAAAGTTTTTGTCGTAAGGTCCTAAATTAATATTGAAGGGTGGACACACCAGGAAAACTAAGTCAGTTTGTCGATATATCTGAAAAACTCAATGAATTTAATTTGAGTTCAAAACGCCAAGGCAAAATGAGCAGAACAGACGATTCTCTTAAAAATAAATTCATATCTTTGAAGTTACAATCAGGTATATTGCGTATCAAAAAATTCCAGCAGTTACGTTTGTTAGTTGATAGCATTACATGCGAATGTCGATGCATTTATGATATGAATGTATCGGACATTCGAATGTGATGCTCTTAAGTAACGTATACGTTAACATTTTTTGATACGCAATACACCTGAATATGAATAATAATAACACAGAGAATGGGAACATAGCTTTTCAGAATTTCAGAATGACGCAGATACTAATATTATTTAGATTGATTATAAAAAACAAACGAAATGTAAGCAAAATATTTCATAAAATTTATATTTTAATTTACCAACCTTAAGGTAAATAATGACTAAAACTTTTTACAACTAATTGTACTTACCAAATGTCGAATCATCCCATGCCAGTTTGGTCATCTTCTGCATAAAATCTGGGTGGCGATATTTATTGCTTCATATCCATGATAGAGATTCTGAAAATAAATAAAACCGCAAATTAATATTATGTGCGATGTTAGTGATATTATTTGTGCTAACGTAGTAATTACGTAGTAATTAATAATGAATAGAATAATGCATTATTTTTTAATGCATTTTTCGTTAAAAGTCGCAGGTGCAAATTATAGTACAATGCGATCAACAATATTTCGGATCTATTCAAATTATCCGCCAAAAATTTATAGATTTCGTTAACTGATATTCTATTCAATTCTCTATGCACATTGCTAATAGTAAGCAAATTCATATCTTGCTATTCTGAATATTTTGTGTTAGTTAACAATATTTTATATATACGATATATAGAAAATTATGATTATGTCAGTAACCATTTACTCGTATCCATTTACTCAATGGAGTCTTGTGCTAATGACAAAATAGTTGTATGACTGCTCAATTGAGTCAGTAAATGTCTCAAAGAATGTAAATAGAAATGCATATACGGATACGACACGATGTCTGCTATCGAAATCCCAAAATTTTTGATGGGATATTTGAATGAACCCCAAACATTGTTGATAACTGTGTATATTAAAAACACAAGTGTCATAAGGGATAATTTATCACACGCCTTATGAAACACGTGTTTTTGTGTATTTTTTTTATTGCGCCTTTGTACTCTTTTTAAACTCTTTATTTTTATTTCTGCTTTAAAGTTTGCATGAACTAGATTTTGCAATTGTGAACCAAATAATCATGTGAATTCTTCGCCATTCTTTCGAAAATGTGTTCTCAAATTGAGCTTGCTTCCTACGAGAGATACATCTCTGAATTGTATTATGAAACACGTTTTTGTGTATTTTTTTTTTGTATTGCGCCTTTTGTACTCTTTCTAAACTCTTTATTTTTATTTCTGCTGTAAAGTTTGCATGAACTTGATTTTGCCCTTGTGAACTAAACAATCATGGACATTCTTCGCCATTCTTCCGAAAATGTGTTCTCGATTTGAGCTTGCTTCCTACGAGAGATATATCTCTGAATTACATTATGAAACACGTTTTTTTGTGTTTTTTTTTTGTATTGCGCCTTTTGTACTCTTTTTAAACATTTTATTTTTATTTCTGCTTTAAAATTAGCAAGAACTTGATTTTGCAATTGTGAACCAAATAATCATGTGGATTCATCGCCATTCTTTCGAAAATGTGTTCTCGATTTTAGCTTGCTTCCTACGAGAGATAAATTTCTGAATTGCATCGTATTCCATCAAATTTTACGGGGCTATCAAAAATATCTTATTCATCCACCCCGCAGAATTTCGTTAGCGATAACTTCAAACAATTTTTTATTTTATACATTTCTTCAAGAATTGCTACATTGTCATATTTTTGTCATTTTCTTCAACGACATTTTGCAAGACTTAGGTTTACTTTCTTCCTAAAACCCACTGTCGCCAGAAGATTCATATTGGGTAACAATTACACAAGGTGTCCAAAATCCAGTAAGGTTGTATGTTGAGTATCATTCTTATTATTAAAGAAGGAGATTTGGTTAAATGGGAAAAGTTTATGACCGTTTTGTGTTAGAAGGTTATTAGGTGAATTGGCCAGGTCTCGGCCAATAAACTTCCAATAAAATCTGGAATTTATTTATCAATGTACCGTTTAGTATAAATAAAGCACTTTGTTAAGTTTCACAATTTTTTTACCAGAAAAACTCTACAATTGTTTTGGTCTCACGACCATTATCAAGAGACAATTTCCTAATTTGTCTCTTGAAAATGGTCGTGAGACCGAAACAATTGTAGAGTTTTTCTATTAAATAAAAAAAAAAAAACAAATTTAAAGATGTTTCACCAAGTATTAACCATCGATTCATACAATACAATGTACCGTTGTTGATATTTCCCCATTATTCTCAGAATGCGTGTTATTGGTGTTTCTACATGGAGCGATGATAATAAACATTTTACTTTTGAGCAATATTTTATGCATAATTTGTACATCACTCAAAACAGACGAAAAACATATATTTTTTTTTATTTTTGGCCTAATTTTGTGATAGTTGGCCTCTATTTCTCTCATTTCAGTTTCCTGCTTTTAGCAAACCATGTACAATCTGAAATCGGAAACCAGTAAGATCTTCTCTATTACTTTTTACTCGAATTCATTATAAGAATCGACTAACAAAGCTATTATGTTTTCTGCAAGTTTTTCCATATCAATAATTGTTCTTGTTTTACACTTAAAAAATGCACGCGTGCAATGCTGGCAAGATGCTGCAAAACGTGATTTTAGTCAGACAGGACTAAAGACTTATAACGCCAACTTCGTCGTCGATTTTTGTTGAACGCTCGATATAAAACGTATGTCGAATTTTCGGAAATATAGAGCGATGAATCATTTTCAGCTCTCAACGGGATTACTATACACAGACCTTTGAAAATGGTTTCACTTCTGTGGGGTTTGAACCCACGATCTTTAGCGCACTAGACCAATGCCAAGCTACGCTATCGTATGCGAAAATAGTACATGATAATAAATAGAATCATTAGCATTGAGAGAGCGTTGAGGCCTAGACTAATCAAACGTAATTCTGGCCTGCTCAAAATTAAATTTCGAAAATGTAACTCTTCTTTAGCATAGTCTGGTAAACTGATCAAGATAACGCTAAAAATAACAGCAATCGACACCTTAAATAAATCAAACGAAAATACTGTAATTTAAAAATGAATAAATTGGTCTGAATGCAAATTTATTGCCCACATGTGATACGAGGGTTGATCGATATGTATTGCAAAAAACTAATAACAACAAATGTTTAATGTTGGAAACTTTTTATTGTTTTTCAAAATATTCCCTGAAATGAACACATAGGTTGTGAACGCATCAACGGTACCTCTTCCGGTGTCGAAAATCCTTGTCCACTAATTACACAGGCCGACATTTTTGGTTTTTTGAATTTGATAAGTGTCTTTAGCTAATACGGGTACGTTGATTCTGAATGTGAATTTGGTTTGAGCCCATCACGTCAAGATGTTTCACAAAATTAAAAAAAACTTTGTGAGATATTTTGTACTAGAGCAAAGAAGTACCTTTATGATATTTCCTAAATTGCATAAAAATTATTTCTTTAAAATACTTGATACATCGATAGAAAATATTTTAGTATAATATTATGTTTATTTCATTTCAATGACAACACTGTTTCATTTTCGCATCTGTTAAGGTCAACTTGATGGCATCGGCAGTTGTGTACGAAATAGTTAGTTAGCGTCAGTTGTAGCATAGAGTTGTGTTTTGTTTTCTGAGTGCTTAGTGCGTCATAATGTCATTAAGAAAGTGCAAAAACAGTCCTGATATATTTTGTTACGTGTGTGGCGATTTAGCGATAGGAAAGCATCAACGAAACATAGCAGAATTTATCAAGAAAGCTTATCACGCTTACTTCGGTGTAAAGCTTGGTGATCAGACAAACCTTGGGCTTCACACAAAGTGTGCTTTCAGTGTGTCGAGCTACTGAGAAAATGGACAAAAGGTACACGTAGCTCTTTACCCTTTGGCATCCCTATGGTATGGAGAGAACAAAAAAAACATGGAGCCGACTGTTACTTTTGCTCCTGCGATGTCAAGAGTTTCAATTCGAAAAATAAACATACTATTCAGTATCCTGATTTACCGTCTGCTAAACGACCTGTAATTCATGGACCGGGAATTCCCATTCCTCCACCTTTTCTTCACACCATCCAACAGCAATCATCAGATGAAAGTTTCAACTAAAAAACCGATGAAGACGAATTCAATCCTGATATAGACCAACCTCAACAGTTTATCCAAGCTGAACTAAATGACTTAGTGAGAGACTTGGGCCTATCGAAGGATGCTGCACAAATCTTAGGAACACGACTGAAAGACAAAAATCTGTTGGCTCCAGGAACCACATTTTCGTGGTATAGGCATCGTGAAAAAGAGTTCGCGGAATATTTCTCTCAAGAAGGTTCACTGGTTTATTGTAATTAATAATATTCTTGAAGTAGTCATAATACTGGGAGCTGACAATTACGATTCCTCATCATGGAAGTTTGTTTGTTTGTTGTTTATTATTATTAACATTATTATACAAAATATTGTACTTATGTACGTCAGGTTACAAGTATATATAAATGTCATAATACAGATTCTTATAGATAATTGCAAATTTAAAACTAGATTATATATATACATACAACATAATAATTTCAAAAATTGCAAGAAATATAAAACATATATTTATTGTTGGTTTATTATTGAGGTTATTTATTGATTCTTCTAAGAGAAGTCTTTCGTAGAAGTCATAGACGGTTTCCTTGGAAACAACAACTCTCCAAACTACAAAGAAATTGTAGCCAACATTGTCGAAAATTATAAAAAAACTGGGATGCAATATGAGCGTCAAACTTCATTTTCCGAATTCCCACGTTGACTCTTTTCCCGAAAATCTTGGAGCTGTCAGCGAGGAACAGGGAGAGAGGTTCCATCAAGACATAAAGGAGATGGAGAGACGTTACCAAGGAAGATGTGATATATAAGAATGATGGCTGATTACTGCTGGACCTTGAAGAGGGATTCGCTCACAAAAATCCACAAAAAGAAAACTACAAAACGCAGTTTTCAGGGAAAAAGAGAACGATTTTATTTAAAAAAAAACAACGATTGTCTAACGTAGATAATACTGCATTGTTTTTTTTTTAATGAACAACTCAATTTTATTAATTGTTTTTTATTAAATATAGTTTCAATAAATATTTTCTCAATATTTTTGGAAGTTTCTATGAAAAAATTCAAACACACTTTTCCTGAAAATCTGACGTGCTGGAAAAAAACTAAGCACAGATTCGTGATCAGCAAAACCGTATTTACTATAGGACACCTATTAAACTTGAAACTCTTTTTTTATGAAAAAAAAAATGCAGGCCTGTGTTATGTATTATAACATGTATACACTGTGTATCAGCCAAATGGAATAAATTCTATAATAAATAAATGGGGGCGTGTTCGAAAAAACGCTCGGATACGTCGATTGTTATTTTTAGTTGCGCATTTTTTTCAACAAAAACTTTTTATACAGGGTGTGTCATGTGACCGTGGCCAATACCAACTTTCTTATTTTAAATGCAACACCTGGTATATTATTCAATTTTTGGATTCTTCAGAAAATTCTAGACATATTTCATGTACAATGTCCTACCTTCCCTTCAACTTTCCCTTCAACTGTTTCGGAGATATTAAGTGTTTTCAGATTTATTGCAAAAATTATCATTAAAAAAAGAAAATTAATTGATTACAGAAATTCGTTACAACACACTCAAAAACTAATAAGTAATACTGTTTATTTCTTGATAATGTAAAAAAACAAAAAAAAAACAATAAATTTCAATGGAGGAGATGTTCAAAATGCTCGCCGTGAACGTCTTGGCAACATCCTAATCTTAAATAGAAATTTCTTCTAGCGTTACTCAACATCTCAGGCGTGACCGATCTAATCGCAAGCATTATTCGTCTTAATATACACACTTAATATTTCCGAAACAGTTGAAGATAGGTATAGGACATTGTACATGAAATATGTCTAGAATTTTCTGAAAAATCCAAAAATTGAATAATATACCAGGTGTTGCATTTAAAATAAGAAAGTTGGTATTGGCCACGGTCACATGACACACCCTGTATAAAAAGTTTTTGTTGAAAAAAATGCGCAACTAAAAATAACAATCGACGTGTCCGAGCGTTTTTTCGAACACGCCCCCATTTATTTATTATTGAATTTATTCCATTTGGCTGATACACCCTGTATAAATGCATGCACCGAGTACTATTTATGGAAATTTTCGCAAATATTTTAGATATAAAAATAATCGGCGTTATTAACCCATTGGTGAAGATATCTGATGGGAGACTAAATATATTTTCCAGTATACCACCCTATAGCAGTGTGAATCAGCCCTCTCTGCCCTCTTAACATTACTACATTTTTTATTTCAACTTCAATGCATACCTACTTCGCCTCACACAGTCACTTCCAGCAAGCATTGCCCTCTACTTTTCCATCCGTTAATAATTGGTGTTATCGGGTTGTTGCCTCCAGTTTCCAAATTCGTCGACGCCAGACCGCTACGCGATTCCTCCGCTTCTTCGCCGGCGACGGTGATGTCATCGGTAGCGATCTCATCGCATCTTCGGGTATCAAAAATGCCGTGCACGATTTAAATATTATTTATTAAGCGACAGCGCACGTTTTCCGCGGCTAATTTCGATATTTATTGGGCGATCTCTGAACGTTTTAGGGACGAGCGGTTCTTCGCTCCGCATTCTTTGTCGATGATATACGCGCCGAACCGGACGATAAAAATCCAATTTGGCGATTCTGGTTTGGTAATTTATTCCGAGGAGCCGGTTGATAAAGCTAACTGTCTGCAATTTTTTTCCGCTTACAAAGCTGTAATTAACGAGACACGTGGATCGAATCGTTTGATTTATGCAGTGGAATGTCCTGTTAGGTGACTGAATGATTGTAATTATTTAATGGGTGATGTTTTCTGATTTTAATATAGATTTCTTAAATTGGTACATGGTGGTCTAAATAAAAATCGTACTGTAACACTTACTATATAAACATGAAAATAATTATTACAATACAAATGATAGAAAGTAGGAAATAGAAAAGATAAGAGCGAAGTGATTATTGTTAAAAGGTAGTAAACTGAATTTATTTCGAAATACAGTTTGATGCGGCCAATGCATGATTAAATAGGGGAAAAATATATCAAAGTTCTTCCCATACACGAGGCATCCGAAAACGTTAATAATTTCGTTGAAATTTTATCATATGTCATATTTTCGAAAACATGGTCAGAGTAAAATGTGAAAAAGCGTAAAATTTTCAGGAGACGAAAAAAATATCCCATTCTCTTTCACTTTTTTTTAATATTTTAAATGAATTGTTTTTTATGTGTTTGTATTTTTGCATAGAAATATTTCATGTTAATTCAACTGCAATAAAAATAAATACAAAACGAAATAAATATGATTTTTGTACAAAAAATACTCTCTAAAAACATTCCTCAATTTTATATATTGAATTTTAATGTAATTACATTGAAATTACAAGTATTACAGTTTACTTTACGACATTTTCTCATCTTTTGATAAATGCGAACAATGGATACGATATAACAAAGGTTTTTGGCAATTTTGTTGTGACAAAACGTAGTAATCATGTAGTAACTACACTCAGATGCAAAAAAACCCGGGTCATTGGGTCGTTGTTTGCAAAAAATCCATTTTTTTAAACTTCGATGTTGGTATAGTCCTTAGAATGAAAGTTTTAGTGTTTTACAATCAAAGAGACCATCAGGATGTAGAAAAAAAAACAACATATGATACTTATCCCTTTAATAAGCGAAAATATCATTTAAAGGTATGCGTTCTTCACTATATATTGCTCATTCGGCATTATGCATAGAGGATCAAGGTGGCTACTGGATTTTGACTTGTTTGTTTTCGATTAACTGTCATTTTCATTTAATCTCTGTTAAGTTTATTATGCAGAAATGTATTTTCTTTCGTGTATACGTACATTATCGTTTTCGATTATTAATGTTCATTAAATAATAATAAGTACCATATGTTCCTTCTTTCTACATCATGACGGTCTCTTCGATTCAAAAACACTAAAAAAACTATTCCGAGGACTATACCAACTTCAAAATTTAAAACAAAAATGGTTCTTTTGCAAACAATCACCCATTGACCCGTTTTTTTTTGCATCTCAGTGTAATTCCTAACTCATTCAAAAATCAAAATAATAAAAACGTTTCTTGTATACAGTTATACATATGTATTTCATATTCTATTCTTTACAGTTGCTAAACTTTATTTATGTTATTAACTATACTGAAGTAATAAAAATAAACTGATATGCCAACTGCCAATCAAAGTAGGTTTTTTGCAATTCTAAATCATTTTTTCACTTAATGAACGACAAGCGCAGAATACAACAATTAATAGATACTGTCAATCGTAACTAATGTCAGAAACTACTTTTGTGGTCTTTCATTTCCCATTACAAGTTAATGAAAGTGGGATAATTTAAAGCGGTTTACAATAAATTTATTCAAAACCCATTAATCCAGTAAAATTATTCATAAATTTAATTGAAATAATCTGAAATGCAAAGTATGATCTGAATTTCTAGCCTACGGAATTAAACCGGGAAAAATATTACAAATTAGAAAATCATGTACGTTGTTTTACACACGGTTCGAATGTTCTTTTTATGTATAACCGGTAGTAGATATTTTCAAAGGTTTTTAAATTTGCATTAATTAGTGCTCAGCAAGAATGTATTTCTCATTTGGCCATTATCTTACTGCAAATGGCGAGCACTTTAAACACTTATTTTTATTCAATTTTGTTTTAAACTTTAATTTTCAATAAATACATTTTCTAAATATATTAAGAACAAAGACGTCGCAAATCTTCGCAAAACTTGAATATTCGAGACTATTAAATGCATATTTTATATCAAATTATCCACTTCATCGCGGACACTTTGTATATGTTGTGTATGTGTTCTTATAATGTGTCTAGTGTGGTTTGTATTTGTGCTTTGGGGCATAACTTTTTAAGAAAAGGGTACTTGAGCTCTTTTTGTCATCATAAAAGTAATAAGCAATTTATTCATGATAATCCTTCTATAACTTCTGGGAATCGGATAGATGTTGATACTCGAGCTTATTTTACATCGGCAACTATAATTATTGCTGTTCAATTTCTAGAAATTAAATTTTAATTAAAAATATTAATAATCCCCCTTGTAATATTTTTAATTCAGCTCTTTTAACGGGGCATAACGAATTCAGTAAAGATTATTAATAAATTCATTAAATATTCAACAAATTTATAGATATTTTAAAATGTATGGATTTGAATGATTTAAATTGAATAATTTAAACCGGCTGCCCATAAATGTAAAGATTTGTGTACTCTGAGGTTGGTGCTGAGAGTTATTACTTAGTATTGTTTTGAGTATTTGCAAGTAATTTCAATTATGTGAAATTGAATAAAAAAATTAAAGTTCCCATTTATCTTAGATCAGCAGCATGTATTTAATGGTCATATTTTATACTTAAAAATCGTATTCTACTGTCGCCTTTACAAGTCGTTTCTCAATAACTTATGTTATAATAGGAAATTGCTAAACGCAAAGCAAATAAATCAAAATAGTTATCGCAAGCATGTGTCGGTATAAATTGAAAATTATGCGAAATTCATATTGTCATGTAATATTGTATATTTTATTTAATACATTCTGCGAGATGCGTGATGCATTATACTGTCTCAATAATATTGCAACCAAGTTCACACTGATATGTGTGTACTGATAATTATTATGTAATACAAGATGCAATTAAGACAAAGCTATAATATGGAAAATGATGATCACATAGCGCTAAAATAGGGGAAAATGGCAGGGTATTGAAAAATAATGAAAATAATAGAACATATAAACAAAATATGAATCGTTTTTTATAATAAGAAATAAAAATTTGGTCAATGAGATAATTATGCAAACTTGATTCAAAATGCATTTTATTCTGTATTTTGAGTTTGATTTTTTAAACAAAAAATGGCTACCCAAATATTTCAAGTCCGAAAAATCTTCAAATCTTATATTATTTTTCATTTTTGGCAACGGTCATGGGCCATACAATCAGTATATTAATTTTTGTCTAATATGGCACTTAATAGAATAAAATTATCTTAAGACCATAGTTAGGTCAGGTTGTACAGGGTGAGTCAATAGGACGGGCGGGCTCGATTACGCGTACACGATTATATCGAAATGAACCAAACTGCACTGCAAACTAGAGCAAAGCAAAGTGCAGTTTGTAACATAAACAACTTCTAAACGTTTAAAGCGAATTGCAAAAACTAAGCGGATTTATAAAGCTCAAAAAAGGCAAATTTAAATATGTAAATTAATACAGGGAGTGCAATTTAAAAAAACTAGTTGCAAGGCTGCCCTGCAAAAATGAAACCCCTGTATATGGCAAAATAATTTTACAAACTGCACTTTGGCCTCTAGTTTTCAGTCAGTGCAGTTTGGTTCATTTCGATATCATTAACGGTGTAGGTGTAATCGAGCCTGCCCGTCCTATTGACTCACCGTGTATAGCAAATGTAATAATGAATTCCCGAATTTAAATGTATTATCCATAAAACCATATATTGGTTATAACGGAATCTATTTTTATTTCAATGAAAATAGCAGTAAATAAACAGTTTCCCAGTTTTTATTTGAACCACTTCTTCCACTTATATATATCCAATTATCGTGGATGCAATGATCTGCATTTTTTTTTGTAAGTAGTAAACGTGATAAGATATAGGGCGATTTAGGGCGCCAATTTAAGTGCAAATAAGTCTAAAGTTTGTTAATAAATCTACACTCTATATATTGTGTACTATATACTGTATATCATTACAAAAGTTGACTTATATTATATTCTGTCACTCAAATCTAAACAACTATGATTTTTTTATGTAATCAATTAAAATATCTAAGCGTTATGTTAATTTTTGATCAATTTTGGTGGGTGCTAGATCGCTCATTGTGATACGTTTCATGTCAACACACATCAATTATTTTTTTTTTGCAAACAAAGATTTAATATAAAAGCGTTACCACTTCGGGCAAATTCCATCCTTTCAGCATGATTCATACAAGATATGTCATAATAAGCCAACAACCGATTCAAATGTATTTAATTTTACAGTAGTGATCTCATATGGTAAAACGTAAAAATATTAGTCATGGGAATACATTTACATTTCATTATTTAATTTCTTTGGGATTAGTAATTGCATATTGTTTAAAAATCATATGTATTACTATACCTGGTCATATTGGATTAATTATTAACGTCATAATCATTTGACTACGATATGATATAGATTTAAAGCAGTGTTGTGTATCCGGTTCAAAGGACCAACATGTTGTGTATCCAATTCGTAGAACCAAAATGTTGCGTATGCGGCTATGTGTACCACAATGTTGAATGTTCGAAGGACCGTTGATTTAATAAAATAAGTTACAGTTGACGGGATTTAAATGTCTTTAATACATTGTTAACTGATTCAAAATGGTGTGGTTTCGTGGTTGGAGTAAAGGTGGATGTTATGGCGTGGGCGTTTTATGACGGATTTCAATGTTGACTACCGACGGTTTAGTGAAGAGTGTTCTGTATTTCCGTTCTTCGGGGTGGAGAAATATTTGGATGAGGGTTGTTAAGTCTGGGTGGAGTCTAGAAGGAAGTACCATCTCTTTGATCCGTATCGTTGCCCGCAAAATCTGTTTCTGGAAACATCTGATGGGCTGTTAACAGTCGATTTGTAACAAGATTTGGGCATTCTAGAATTCGTAATGGCCCGACTACTAGAAGATTACCAAATGTATAAATTGGGCCAAATCTGGGGAATTCCAGCTGATACCCTCAAATTGCATTTTTTTTAATTCTCTGTTATTTCCAGATCTCACAAGAGCTCTTTACGAAGCAGAATTACAAAGACAGGAACATTGTTCTATATCGGATTATCGGTTTAACGCCGCTATTCTCCTGTCCGCGAGGCATCTGTTACAGTGAGCTGCAGCAAGCAGGAAAAGCATTTAACAGGATCTGTTTATATTGGATATAGCGAAGATATGGCAAAGCGAAGGAAGTATCATGGAGAAAATTTGGGAAACAGATTCAAGAAAACTTCAGAGAAAACAAAAAATTGTTCTATGGAACAATAAAACGATTAAAACAAAAGAAAGAACATAATATGATGAACATAAAAGATAAAGAAGGAAACATAATAATGCAAGAAGATAAAATAATGCAAAGATGGAGGGAATACTTCGAGGAATTAACAAAAGCAGAGGAAACGACAGCAGAAGAAGACACAGTAGAATAACAAAGAGAAGAAAGGGCTGAAAGTGAAATAGAAAACATATCAATAACAGCAGTAGAAGAAGCAGTAAAGAAACTAAAAGGAGGAAAAGCGCCCGGAAAAGACAACATCACCCCGGAAATGCTAAAGTATATGGGAAAGCAAGGAACAGAAGAATTAACAGAAGTGATAAATGAAGTACTAAAGAGCGGAGATATACCTAAAGATTGGAGCACCGGAGTTATACTACCAATATATAAAAAGGGAGACAAGAGAAAATGCGAGACCTACAAGGGTATAACGCTAATAAGCATAGCGGGGAAAATAATGACGAGAATAATAGAAAAGCGAGTAACAGAACAACTAGAAGAAACGATAGAAGACACCCAAAGCGGATTCAGAAGGGGCAGAATCACGCACGATCTTATATTCACAACAAGACAACTAAGCGAAAAAATGATAAATAAGAAAAGATTCATCCATATATGCTTTATAGACCTAGAAAAGGCCTTCGATAGGGTAAAAAGAGAACATATATGGAAGGAACTGAAAAAGAGAGGAATTGACACAAAAACAAAAGAGCTCATAAAAACAATGTACAAAAATAATAAAAACACAGTAAGAACGAATAACGAAGAATCAGCAGAATTCAAAACAAATATAGGAGTAATGCAAGGTTGTATATTAAGCCCACTCTTAGTCACACTAGTACTCGACGGTGCCATAAAAAGAAGCAAAGAAAAAGATGAAGAACATGAGGGTAGGATACTGGAAAATGGAAGAGACCCAGATATGTGAAATGCTCTTTGGGGACGATATGGCCACAATAGCGGAGACAGAAGAAAACCTGCAATTCAACATGGAAGTACTGGAAAGTGAGTTGACAAAGATTAACATGAAAATAAATACAGGTAAAACCAAAACTATAGTCATAGCAAAGGAGAGCACAAACCACAGAATAATGATGCAAGGTAAACAAATAGAACAAGTGGACAGTTTCAAATATTTAGGATCAGTAATTGAAAGCAACGGGAAAATAGAGAAAGAAATAAACGATAGAATAGGCAAAACCGGAAAAATATTCAATGCACTAAAAACTTCTTTCCTGGGAAACAAACAAATACCTAAAGAAACAAAGACCGAAATAGTGAAAAGAGTAGTGAGACTAACGTTAACCTACAGCAGCGAACTCTGGGCATTAAACGAAACAGACAAATCTAGAATCAATGCGCTTTCTAAGAAAAATTGAAAATATAACAAAAAAAGACAAAATACGAAATGACATACATAGACAAAACTTACAAATAACAAACATAAATGATCCAATCACAGAAGGTCAAATGAGATGGTTCGGGCATGTTTGCAGAATGAACGATAACAGACAGACAAGAAGAGTGTATGAGACAAGACCTACGGGGAAATCATATAAGGGAAGACCAAGAAAAACCTGGTACGACAGAATCAAAGAGCAGGCAGAGAAAAGAGGATTTACATGGAAAAGAATCAAACAACTCACACAAGATAGAAGAAAATGGAGAGAAACCTACATGAAGAAACAATAAACTGTAAAACCCTACACCACCAAAAAGGTAGAAAGGGAAATGATTAAATAAATTAAATAAATTAAATAAACATTGCTAGTATTGCATGAATGTCTCAACATTTATCAACATCTCTAAAAGAAACCATATGCTGATATCCTGATAAGCCATATTTTGAAGATATTCCTGACGATTATTCACTAAAGAATCTACCGCAAAATTGAATCCGTAACGGGTTGGAAACCATATAGACTCTTTTTAAAATCCAGAGGTATTAGATCAGCTCAGTCGAGATGTAAATCTCGACTTGCTATGTATAACTAAGCTTTATAAATTTCGAGAAAGGGTTTGATAGAGTGCAACATGAAAAAAATATTCACGTGTTAAAAACAACAGTCATTGTTGACTTGCGTTTAATTACCAACCTGGATTATAGACCTGAAAAGGCAAATCTGAGAATAAAAGATCGCACAACGGAGGATTTCTTAATTTTAAGGGGATCAAGATATTCTAACACCATTACTCTTCAACTTGTATTCAGACTAGATACTATAAGAAGCTCTAGGTGAAAATATAGACAGTACACAAATAAATGGTATCACAAATAATAACCTGCGATATGTAGACGATACTGTACCTACTCTTGTCAGATAATATTGAGGGGCTTAAACTTCTTCTCGATCGGGTTGTAAATGCTTGTGATGGATTTGGTTTTAAACTTAACACCAAAAAGACAAACTTCAATGCGCACAAAGGCAGATGGGAAATTAGGGATCAAGGAGAATCACTTGGATTCGGTGGGAACCATCCATGGAATATAACCATCAGTTGAATAATTGGGACTATTCAGGAGAAACAAAATCCAGAATTTAACAAGCCAGAGTCACCATCGCATAAAAAGAGCACATTCTTTGTGGACACGACCCCAACACTGAGCTAAGGATTAGAGTGATCCGGTGCTATGTCTTCCCAGTTGTCTGATAAGGAGTTAAAGTCCTGGACTCCCATTGAGTCTACGCTGAAAACTTGACATATTTGAAATATGTACCTACTAGCCTATGTTAAAGATTGAAGGCTGATTGGATAGGGTCACAAATGTAGAAGTCATGAACAGGATACGCAAAGGAAATGAAATTATCAACACCGCGAAGGCTCAAAAGCTCGTATACGTAGGCCATACAGTAATGAATACCCAAACATACAGAACCCTACCTCTGGTTATTCGAGAAAAAATTCAAGGAAGGCCCATGAAGAAAAACATCATGGCCAAAAATCTCAGACGTTCCAAAGGTCAACAAACTCTTCAAAGCGGCTGCCAATAAAGTAATAATAGCCACCATGATCGCCAACGGGCGGCCCTAAATTCGTCCCCGAGCAAGTACTGCCCGATAATCTTACCCTTAAATTCGTCCCCATGATAAGATGGGTCCTTTAATCCCACAACTAAACTCGTCCCCAAGCAAGGGATTATCTTATTTTCAAAATATATCCATTAAGTAGGGCACTTGGTACTCATTAAATTGATTTTCAGAAATGTATCCAATAGGTTGGATGCTTAGTGTACATTCATAAGATAACTTCAAAAATAATTCAGCTTGTGACAGACAGTTATTCTGTAAAGATCTTTCAATTTTCAAATACATTATGGAGAGCTTTCTAAGAATAAGTGAACGTGGAAAAGGAGTACTAATAGTGAACTCTGTTAAATTTACAAAACACAAGATATTAAAAAGTGGCGAAATTTGTTGGCGATGTGCAAATCGTAAGGCTAAAGTTTATACTGTGGGCTCTAGAGAAAACTTAATCAATGGTGCTGAATTACAACATACGCATGAAGTAAACGTCAAAAAATTAAACAGGCAAATAATAAATGCTAGTGTTAAACGCAAAGCAGTGGACGACATTTGCGAGAAGCCATCAAAAATAATACATTCAGCATTGGAAGAAAAAGCGAGCAGTTCAATACCATTTCTGTAAAATATATTCATTCAATTCGTAACAACTTGTATAATAACAGACGCAAAACTTTACCATGCTTACCAAAAAAATAGAGCGGATGTTATCGAAATTTTAAAAACAATGAATATTAAAACAATAAAAGAAGAGAACATTGTATTAATTCTTGACGACATTCTTGACGACATTTCGTAGTATTTTCGTGTTTAACAAACATTCACGTTTTATGTAAGAATACAAAAATATATATCCATGGTACATTAAGTTACTGTACCGATCACTTTATTGCAATTATTTACATTGTTATTACATATTTACATTAATTTTTCTGCAATTATTTTTGTCAATCATATTTTTATAAGCGTTAGATTATAATTCATAATTATAGTTACTTATAATAAATTATTGATTTTTAATTTTTGTGCAATTATTTTTGTCAGTCATATTTTTATAAGCTTTAGATTGATTATTAATTTTTGTGTTATATATATATATATATATATATATATATATATATATATATATATATATATATATATATATATATATGTATATATGTTTAGTCATATTTTATATCCTTTAGATTATAATTCATATAAGTTACTCATAAATAATAAAATACTGATTTTTAATTTTTGTGTTGTTATTTGTTTGTTTGTTGTGTTTGTGACGAATTTAAGTATAGGGGATTAAGTCTTATTTTGGGGACGAATTTAGTGGCTACGTTTTTATTGACCAGCTTCCTCGGGGACGAATTTAGGTATCATCAAGCAGGTAAGCATTTGACCAAGATATTACATATTTATTTTGGGGACCAATTTAGGTACGTCCTCGCCAACACTCGTTGAATGAACAGGGTTCGTAAAATTGAAGAAGGTTGTTTATAACGCTTCCTCGGCCAAATCTGAGTTTAGCTCTCGCTACAACAAAATATGCTGAGTGATATAATAAATCGTTTATCTGATGATAATTTAGGAGTAAAATGAGTTGGAATGGGCACCGAGTAACCCAGTATTGTAAAATATTGTGCAAATTTCAGAAAATAACTGTTCAATTCGTCACCGAAGTTTAATTTCCTACCATACTTGCCGAAGCCAATTATGATAAAACATTTAATTTTGGTGGCTTGTTACACAAATAACTGTTAGCAGATACAACAGTATAACCACACATGAAATGTATCGCAAGCAAAGGGCTAACCATCAGCAAATGGTAAATATTTTATAACCTTCATTAAATCCTGATATATCTCTTGTTTGTTTGAACTTTGCCTTAACAGGTATAAAATCTTCACACTTTTGAAATTGACCGCCTGCGAAAGAATGCAATTAGCGGCGTGATTCGTGTTAGAAATTTCGAGATTCCCATCTGCTCACCTAGAGATGCTCGACATGATTCGAAAGAAAGTACAAGCGAAGTATGCTCATCAGGGACCAATAAAACGAAGCGATAATTCCATTTCACCCATTGATTTATTGGCCCGCCACGGTAATAAAGAATAAAGTCGCCTTATTTAGTAACATTTGACCGATCCTCGTTGCCGTTTCTCTGCTTTATTTATAATAGTTTGTTTTGTTTCTTTGTGTGAGCCGTTCGGGCGTGAATCGCATTTCATGGGCTTTCGATTCAGGCTTTGTCGTAGGTACCTGTGGGACAATGAAACGTGTTAATCAGCGATTACTCGAAAGGAAAACGGGTTATTAATTTTCACGCCTACTTAAATACCTCACAGTCCGCTCGTTAATTTTAACAAACGGAAATTGAACAAATGAAAATTCATAAAGATATTAAGAAATGACCTAGTTAGAGCTAATAAACTGACTTATGATTATTATTAATTACTAACATAAATCCTTTATTCGTAATTGTTTAAAAAAAAAAAAATTGATTGAGAATATTAAAATAGAAATAAAATCAATTAAAGTATATTTGTGAGTAAAAATATCACGTATACAATGTATTGAAATTCGTACTATATTCACTGGAAAGCAGAACTACTCTTAAATATGAACAACAATTCAACATCTATAATATTAGAAGTACTGTTATAGTTGTATTTTTACTCTTTTGGGATGACTTCAGAATTTTTTTCTCTTTTTGTTTTTGGTCAAACAACAGAAATAGAAAATAAATCAAACAAGGGCACTTACTTTATTAATAGCAATTTATATTACTCTTGTCAATGTAACATGCGATATTAAGTCAATTTCAACTACAATACTTATTATAATAAAAAGTTTTAATAATATCACAATATCAGGAATAAGCGCAAAGGTTGATATTAGTATTGTTAGTAATTGATATAAACATTATGAATATATTCAATTAAATAAACCGTGTTCAAAATAGTATTGTTTTAAATTATTATAAAGTATCATATTATCTGTTCTGTCAGACAAGATATAATGTTTTGTTATTATATATTTTTCTTTGTGAGCACATCTGTTTACTCCTGAAATTCTGAAGTTCTGACTGAATGTATTTATTTCAATTGTGGCATAAAGTACACACACAACCTTTCAATGCAATTGCTAACAAACTTGACAATAATGCATAGTTACATTTGATAAATTAAGTTTGTTTCTGATGTGATCATAGACATACGTAATTTTACCAGATAATGAGGTCATCCCAAATGGGTAAAAATACAACTACACTAGCAATACAAAAAACAAACTTGACAATAGTTCATAGTTACATTTGATAAATTAAGTATGATTCTGATGTGATCATAGACATAATTATATTTTACCAGATAATGAGGCCATCCCAAATCGGTAAAAATACAACTACACTAGCAATACAAAAAATGACGTGTAGTCACCACACGACTTTCAATTATGATCATATACATATTTGTCTTTTTTGATAGAAACTTCTATCCGTTGAAACTTACCATAGGAATAAAATAATCTGCAATATTGGCTAGAAAAGAATAATAATAACAATTTTTTAAGAAGCTAAATTTTCAAAAAAATGATTTTTTTGGAAATTTAATATAATAGTTATTTGTATACAGTATTGTATTTGTATTCGTATACACAAAAATACATTGTGTAGACCTTGTGCGCGATAACGTTTAACATCCTCGAGATTGCCTCGGCCTCAAAGCGGCCTCTACGATAATTCTTCTCTCGGTAACGTACTGAGAGAAGATTTCGAGAGAATCTTACGATTTTGCGGACAAGCCATACACAATAATTTTTTGTAGAACGAAACATTTCTAATTATCAAATCTAATTGCTTTTTATGAAATACTTTTCATGGCTTATTTTATTGTGCACAAAATAAATTTGGCATCACTCAATTTGTCGTCAGTTTTTGTTTTAGGAACATTCACTATTACTTCAACTATTTATAGAAATACTTATAAAAATATTTATAGAAATTGTTTACGATCTCCTTTCATAGATCGATGTATATAGTTTAATTATTATATCGTTTTATTATTTACATTTCGTTTTATCTAGGATTAAGATTAGGCTAGAAATACTTTATTTTAAATGTATTGTTAGGGCATTTCGTTGAATTTAGTTTAGAATTACTGCGACGCATCAGACAATGCCCATAGAAATGTAATCGGTTTATTGCTGCAGCAATCGACATTTGGTCGCCAGGAGGCTGCGTAATTTCCAAGAACCGAACATCGGTAGGGTCTGCAATGCAAGCACCCAAAATTGAGCCCTCTTTATGTTTCTACAAAACCCATCAGTTCTGTTTCTGCAGTTCACTTGCAAACATCTCGCCTTTTAATGTAATGTCTTGTGTAAATATATACATAGTTTAAATTGTGAGACTTTATTTATTGTTTACACCAAGACGCATCATCGAAACAAAATAACGGTCGACTCGACGAACCACGAGCATTACACGGCCGTAACATAAAATGGTCCTTCATCACCGGGTTTAAGTTTAATTTGAAAAACTAATTAATTAAGAATCCTGAGTTACTCAGCATAGCGACGCATCGTCCACCCTGAGGAAGCAGCTCAAGATTCCAAGTGAACACCACGCCAGAGTAGAAGTGCAGAACTCCCTGGATCATTCAGCATAGCGACGCACCGTCCAGCGAATTCACCCAGGCATCAATTGGAACGGCGGATCATCCCCGACGGGCAGCGGTCCAGGCATCCAGTCGGTCGACAACTAAGGGAACATTTTCCAACAATTAAGACAACGTGCGTAGTGTCCGCACTGTTCGACTCCGTAAGCCCATTCCTTTATTCATTGCTATTTAACATTGTCTCTGTCTCATTTGTAAAATGGATCCTGCGTTAAAAGCTCTAATTGCAAAACGGACACCGATTAAGTCGGCCTTAACCCGTGTCAGTACATTTTATAATACCGCAGTAAAAGGCGTTATTACAGATAAATTAGCTCGTAATCTAGAATCGCGTCTACTTAGTATTGTACCATTATTAGATCAATTTAATGCAATCATGAACGAAATTGAGTTATCCGAGCTAGTCACTGATCAAACCATGGTAACGCTTTCTGAAGAAAGGGAAACCTTTGAGAATAATTACTTTGCATTAAAAACTGACATTGAAATTACACTTGACAGTCTCAAACCAAATTCAAGTGCAAGCGATAGCAATATTCCCACGTTGAATGTTAAGTTACCCACACTGAATTTACCAAGTTTTAGTGGTGCATATGATCAATGGTTTCAGTTTTCTGAGACATTCAAGTCACTCATACATTCGAACGAATCTCTCGACAACGTTCAAAAATTCCATTATTTGCGTTCGTGTCTCTCAAATGAGGCGAAAGCTACGATCGAAGCGCTCGATGTAACTCTCGCAAATTATGATATTGGGTGGACTTTATTGAGCGAAAGATTTGAAAATAAACGATTGGCAATTCACAAACACATACAATCTTTATTTGAAATTAAACACGTTTCGAAAGAATCGAAAACATCCCTTAGGTCATTACTCGACAGCGTCCTCACACATGTGAGAGCTCTAAAATCATTAAATGAACCTGTTGATTCATGGGACACGATTCTCATTCATTTGATCAATTCAAAATTGGACTCCGTCACTAAACGTGATTGGCAAAGCACAAACAATACCAGTAAATCACCAACGTTCAGTGAATTTACATTATTTTTGAAATCTAAGTGTGAGTTATTAGAAACTTTACAGCTGGCCGATACTCAAATTGATTCTAATGTAAAACATGCTCACAATAGAGTTAAAACAACCATTAATCTATCAACGAATAGATTAACATGTATAAATTGTCAAGGAGCACACATTATTTACAATTGTCAACATTTCTTAACTCTTCCAATTAATGAGCGATTAGAGAAGATTCGATCGTTAGGAAATTGCACAAATTGTTTAGGAAAGGGTCATTTCAATAGACAGTGCAAAAGCGAACGTACGTGTAAAAGGTGCCAAAAACGTCACCATACATTACTTCATTTTGAAAACGCCAATCAAGGCGTTGGCGATGCAGTACAGTCTACAGTGGTATCAAACCACTCCGTATGTGATCAAACACACGCCCTGTTATCTACAGCAATCGTAAAACTAGTTGATAATCGAGGTAAGAAACATAATTGTCGCGTATTGCTCGACTCAGCGTCACAATCAAACTTAATTACACAGAGAATGTTTAAGCGTCTAAATTTACCTACGAGCAATGTGAATATCATCATTAAAGGTGTAAACCAACGAGAATCCGTCGTTAAACGTCAAACTAACGTCAGTTTGCATTCCAATATATCACCCTTTAACATCACACTTTCATGCCTAATTGTCCCGGAAGTAACTGACGACTTGCCTCAAATATCATTTAATTCAACAAATTTAGGAATACCAAAAAACTTACGGCTGGCAGATCCGTCATTTAACAAAACTGGGAAAATTGATTTGTTGCTAGTATCGCTGTGGTACGCCAAATTATTATCAATCGGATTAATTCATTTAGGCACAAATAAACCAGTACTCCAAAAAACCCGATTGGGCTGGGTTTTAAATGGACCTGTACCAATTTCTACCACTAAGCCGTACATGTCAGTATCAAGCAACTTAAACATTACGATTGAACAACAAATTAGCAAATTTTGGGAAATTGAAGAAGTAATAAACCCCCAAAAATTCACTAGCGAAGAACAAGCATGTGAGAATCATTTCTTGAAAACCACAACTCGCGATAGCACTGGCAGATTCATTGTCAATATTCCATTGCGCGAGACAACCGAACAATTGGGCGACTCGCGCACTCTAGCGTTAAATCAATTTTATTCATTAGAGCGCAAGTTATTCAAGAACCCTGCACTTAGAACCTCCTATAATAACTTCATGCTTGAATATAAACAGTTAGGACACATGTCTCAAATTAATGAACAATCACTTAAATCAAAACAAAATTTTTATCTACCACACCATCCCGTAATAAAAGAGAGTAGTGAAACAACTAGATTGCGTGTGGTATTCAACGGGTCCGCGAAATCCAATTCATCAGTGTCTATAAATTCGTTACAAATGGTTGGTCCAACGATTCAACGAGATTTGATCTCCATATTACTTAGATTTCGGCGACATTCTATTGTATTGTCAGCAGACATCTCTAAAATGTACCGTCAGATACTAATAGATCCTGAGCAAAGATCACTACAGAGAATTCTTTGGCGTTTTGATCCTAACGAGGAAATTAAAGCCTTTAATTTAAACACTGTTACATATGGCACAGCGTCGGCCCCATTTCTCGCAATACGATGCTTAAAGGAGTTAGCCGATCACTATAGATCAAGCCATCCTGTCGCTTCATCAATAATAGAAAACGATTTGTATGTCGATGACATGCTCACAGGTGCCAACTCTGTAGATCAAGTAATCCAACTTCGTCAAGAAGTGACCGATATTTTGAAGTCAGCTGGTTTTGAATTACGCAAGTGGGCGTCAAATGATTTAAGAGTTCTAAATGGAACATATGAGCAAACCGGCAAAAGTAATCAATTAACAGACTTATTTGATTCGCCGGAAATCAAAACTTTGGGCATCTCCTGGAATTCACAGCTTGACACATTCCACTATACCGCGAGAATATGCTCACAGACCCGCGTGACTAAACGAAATATATTGTCAGCAATTGCACAAATTTTCGACCCCCTCGGTCTAATTGCACCGGTGGTTATTGTAGCAAAATTAATCATGCAAGGCTTGTGGCAGCACAAGTTGCATTGGGATGAGTCTGTGCCTCAACTTACACATACTAAATGGCTAAAATTCGTGGACGACATAAAACAAATCAATAAAATATCCCCAAAACGACAGGTCTTATGCACTAATTACAAATATATCGAGTTGCACGGATTTTGTGACGCGTCGGAGACGGCGTATGGTGCATGCATCTATATACGATCAATAAACGAAAAAGGCTATATAAGTACAGAACTTGTATGTGCAAAATCGCGAGTAGCACCTTTAAAAAACATTAGTATACCAAAATTAGAGCTATGTGGAGCGTTTCTCCTAACAAACTTGATGTCAAAGGTTCATAGCACATTAGAATTGAGCTTCGATAAAACATTTTACTGGTGCGACTCAACAATAGTCTTGAATTGGATTAACTCTCCATCTAACAAATGGAAAACATTCGTTGCTAATCGTGCAAGCCATATCCAATCACTCACTAATATTAATGACTGGAGACACGTTAGAACATGTGACAATCCAGCTGATATAATATCACGCGGTACCAATGCCGTTACATTGTCAAAGTCCCGTTTATGGTGGTCTGGCCCAAACTGGTTGAACAACGATCATCATAAGTGGCCAATGTCCAATTTTAAAGGCACGGAAATCATTATTCCAGAAATTAGAACCATCAAAGCAACTCTAACTGTAACCACTTCAACTTTTGATATTTTTTCTAAATTTTCTAACTTCGACAAACTAAAGAGACTAATTGCATATTGCCTCAGATTTAAGCATAATTGTTTACACACACAGAATAGACACAACAAGGCTCTAACTAGTAGCGAACTGGACAAATCTACAACAGTTTTAGTAAAAATTGTTCAAAGTCAACATTTCTCCGCCGAAATTAGAGAGTTGAAGTTAAACAAATCGGTTAAAATTAAAAGCTCATTGGCATCTCTAAGTCCCATACTTGATGATAATCAAATTATTCGTGTAGGTGGTCGACTAAATAATTCAAATTTTGCATTTAGTAAACGGCACCCAATAGTCCTACCTAGTAATCACAAATTAACAAAACTCATCATAAGACACGAACATTTTCGACAACTTCATTGCGGTCCAGAAGCTCTTCTTGCATCAATCAGAGAGAGATACTGGCCAATATCGGGACGAAATGTGTGCCGAAAGATTGTGCACCAATGTGTCAAATGCTTCAGAGCAAAACCTCCAAAGCTATTCCAAATTATGGGTGATTTGCCCTCGTCTAGAGTAACCCCTTCGTTCCCATTTAATATATGTGGAGTTGACTATGCCGGACCCTTTACTTTAAAGGATCGAACAGGACGGGGCGCTAGGCTATCTAAAGCGTATCTATGCATATTTGTATGTTTTGCTACCAAGGCATTGCACTTGGAGTTGGTTTCCGACCTCACCACAAGTTCATTTATCGCGACATTACGTAGATTCACATCCAGACGAGGAAAGCCTCTACACATTTATTCTGACAATGGTACAAATTTCGTGGGCGCAAACTCTGAATTGAAACAATTACACAATTTTGTAAAAAAGGAACAAAATCAAAACAGCATTTATGAGGCTGCTACCAAAGACCATATTAACTGGCACTTCATTCCTCCCCGCTCTCCCCATTTTGGAGGTCTCTGGGAGGCTGGAGTTAAATCTGTAAAATCCCATTTAACACGCATTACTGGGAATGCTTCATTAACACAAGAAGAGCTCTTAACGTATATAACACAGATAGAGGCAGTGTTAAATTCTCGTCCTCTATCCCCATTGTCCAGCGATCCAAATGATTTAGAGCCATTGACACCAGCACACTTTTTGATTGGACGAACCCTCACTGGAATCCCAGATCCCAACTTGCTGGATATCCAGTTGCAGCGACTTTCCAGATTCCAGCGCATTCAACAACTCGTGCAACACTTCTGGAAGAGATGGTCAAAGGAGTATCTAGGACAACTGCAACAACGAAGCAAATGGAAACGTGATGCCTCTTCAGTGCTCAAGGTGAACGATCTAGTGCTGCTTCGTGAAAACAACTTGCCACCCCTTACATGGCGTCTAGGTCGTGTCATGTCAACTCACCCTGGTCAAGATGGAAAGGTTCGCGTAGTGACCGTTAAAACGGCAACAGGAACATTTAAACGTGCATTGACAGGTTTGTGTGCGTTACCCAACGAAACTCAATGAACTCATAACGTGACAGTTCCATACGCGATCTTGGGCATTATTATGTTGAAAGACTACAATCTTTCAAGGCGGGCGGCATGTTTACGATCTCCTTTCATAGATCGATGTATATAGTTTAATTATTATATCGTTTTATTATTTACATTTCGTTTTATCTAGGATTAAGATTAGGCTAGAAATACTTTATTTTAAATGTATTGTTAGGGCATTTCGTTGAATTTAGTTTAGAATTACTGCGACGCATCAGACAATGCCCATAGAAATGTAATCGGTTTATTGCTGCAGCAATCGACATTTGGTCGCCAGGAGGCTGCGTAATTTCCAAGAACCGAACATCGGTAGGGTCTGCAATGCAAGCACCCAAAATTGAGCCCTCTTTATGTTTCTACAAAACCCATCAGTTCTGTTTCTGCAGTTCACTTGCAACCATCTCGCCTTTTAATGTAATGTCTTGTGTAAATATATACATAGTTTAAATTGTGAGACTTTATTTATTGTTTACACCAAGACGCATCATCGAAACAAATAACGGTCGACTCGACGAACCACGAGCATTACACGGCCGTAACAGAAATAGAAAAATGTATAAATAGTATAATTTGTACTTTTGAGAATGGTCGAGAGACCGAAACAATTGTAGAGTATTTCTATAAATTCGTGAAACTTTAACCAAATGTGTTATTTACGTTTTGATTTAACATATTTAAGCAAGTGGTACATACATCTAATTTAAACTTTATAATTACCTAATAGATTTAATACTCTTAGCTTCTACACCAAAATGTAACTTTAATTCTACTTTCAGGTCGCAAACTTCTTTATATCGACTCTTTAAAGTAATTAACAAGTTATTCCCAAGGTAATTATACTACGTGAGTAAAAAGAAGGAATCTCCTCTCTGGATCCTTTATTATTATTTTTAGAAATAAAAGTTTATAACAAAACATTGATAGCTAATTATTTGCCACAATCTGGAGGCTTTAATTTTCTCTTGTAACGCGTCACTTTTTGACATTGACGTCATCGATAATTTTTTAAATGGAAACGTAATTTTTTCTATTTACAAATTTGATAGGATTTGTTTTTCTCTACAGCAATATGTAAAAATGCAATGAAAATGCATAGCAAACATTTCTAAGAAAATTGAATTTTGCTAACAACGTTTTGGTCTAAAAATAAAAATAAAGGCTCAGATTATATCATACCTATACCTATAGTTATAATAATTTTAAAGTCAATCAGTTATCCGTATGAACTATAGAAATCTGATACAGGCACATGCTTATATCATATAAAGGTGAAGGAAATGCTAAAACATAAGTGTTACTACTTCACAAAAGAATTTTTATCGGATGATCTTTAACCTTAGATGTTATTTTTGTGACTTTGTGTTTTAAATATGTATTGAATTTCGTATTTCGTATTCTATACTTTTATATTTTATACTTTTTTTATACTTTATGACCTGTGTAAGACGTATTTGTCATTAGCACCTATAAAGATTATTATTATTAATATTATTATTATTATTATCATTTGGAAAATCACCTTCATTGAAAAAAAATACCTAAAATATTAAGATTCCCGCTAAAATCTGCTCGAATTCAAAATTTTTCCTGATAAAAATACTTTATTTTATTATTAAATCTGTTTTTCGTTATTGATGATCAAATAAGCAACAAAAATGAAAACTGGCGAAAGTTTGTACCAAAACTAAAGTAAAACATATAGCACTTCGATGTTGATTAACGATAACACCTAGAACTTCAGTAAAACATGCAGAATAAACCAGCATTTCAAGTACTACTAGTAGATGTTGAATAATTCACATTATAACGTAACTTTTAGTAGAGACTGAAATAAACAATATTCAGTGTGTCTTTTATGGATAAAATTTGGTTGTAACACTAGTACGACACCATTTCGAATTTGAAAAAAAAAATTCTCTCAGTACATTAAATTTACAAGCTATTGACAAGGCATAAGTTTTTTTTTATTACGCATCATATACAGCCATTTTATTGTTGAACTTTCCCTTTTATAGTGTTTATGGCTTTATTTTCAAAAATAACATTGTTATAGGTTATAATTAAAGGTTCTAAAATTTATCAGTTTGTTTGAGAGTATACCGAAGGTTCTAAAATTATTAGTTTTTTTCAAAGTATACCGATAAAGGAAACCACACAGAAACGAAACAATAACACTAAGGAGAATTTTGAACAGATTTGTATGGTAGGCGCGGAAACTAACCATTGATTGAAATTAGTCAGTGACTGTAAAACCGATTCGTCATTTCATATTAATGCCCGATTCCACCGAATCTACGGGAAAACAGTTTGTTTTTAAATCGATGATTATACTAAAACGGCCAATACACTATGCAATCTGTTGTACTATAAGTTGTACTCCAGTTCGCAGAAACCATCAGTATAACGACTTGGAAGGTGTTTAATCCTCAACTCACAATTGCAACTGATTGAAGTTCGTTTGTGTCTGTGGGTAAAATACCTATCAACTTGTTGTACCGATTATTTCTCCGATCTGCAGTACAACTTGTTGTACAACAGATTGCTTAGTATATGGGCCGTTTAAGTCACAATCCAATGTTCATATTTTCTCAGACGAAGAAATTTGGATACGTATTGCGGATTTCTTGATATGTAATTAATAAAGAACGATATTTCGCTCATGAAAATGAATGCAAGCCTTACACTTGCAAACATTAGTCTTTTTTTTTAATTTACAGACACGTAGTATTAAACGATATCTGTAGTGATGATACAAAAACGAAACACGTTACTACGTGTTTTAAACACGACTGCAGTTTTGACCGCAATTAGGTCATTCTCAAGTGATTCAAAATACAAGAATTCATTGTATTAATTAGTAGAGACATTGTATGATTAATTATCACATAGTAACGGCTTCCTCCATCAACTTTATTATATTACATCTGTAGTAATAATTAGCTTGAAATCTCGGATGGTGGTGCAGTCACGATAGTTTACATTCATTGAAAGACCAAAGTTCGATTCCAGCAGCTCTTATGAACCGATCTAAGTACCAGCAGAGCCGTCTTAAGGTTACATGGGGCCCTGGGCACAAATAAGTTTGGAGGCCCCCGGAAATTTTAAAGAAAAAATAAGACAGGAATTTATAAAAATATCGAAAATATTTTCCAAGTAGAATACTGAATCAAGGGCAAAAAAGTACATATAACTAAAAATGGTATAACTAACAGGTATTTCAATCAATTATGATGTTTCATAAACGTCATTAATAACCTCAAAACAACCGAGGTAAACAAATGTTTATACGTTCGTGAGTGGAAAAGAATATTAATCACAAGTGAGCTAAAAAAATTTTTTTATTACAAGTAAGTTTAAAAGAATTTTAATTACAGGTGAGTTAAACAAAATAACTGACACATTTGTAGACTTAAGACTGAGTTAAAAAAACAGAAAAACTCAATCGAGAATTAAAAACAAATTAACTCACACCTTGCACGAGTAGACGTTGTTATCGTATTTTGCATAAAAAATTATAATAATTCGTAAAATGAAGCTTTTTCGCAAAATTGAATAAAACATTCCATGAAAGAAAAATTATTCTTCTCAAATAAATGATTAATAATAATGAATGAATGAATAAATGGTTTAACGACTCAATTGGTGTATAACTATCTAATATATGTTGTTCTGTTAGAGAGGGTTGGAAAATAAAATTAAAAACTAATAATTCATTGGTAGATACATATATAATTTAAGAGAAAATACGCTTTCTACTTTTTTGTTTAGAAAACTCTTCTATGATTATGATAATTAATTTTGATAAATCATTTGACCTATTCTGCGTTGATGAATTATGTAAATAATTTTCTATCTATTTCATTTTAGAGAATGATCTCTCTCCTGTACAATTGCTGAACATAATTGATATATAAATTCTAATTATTCACCTTCACTCACGGACTTATAACATTTGTCAAATATGCAATAAAATTACATTAATAATTGTTAATTCAATATAATATTACAAATATCTTAATACCCTGTATATAAACCGTAAATTCCTATCTTTTAATATTATTCTTTCAAACATTATGATTTATCTAACAATTACTTTTTAAGATTTTTCTCTCCAACCTGTAATCCGGGTACATGTCGTACATTTATATGATGTGATTGGCTTGAATTTTTACTTATAGTAAAATATAGAGCGTTCAAGAAAATGATCTCCAAAATGAAAATGGCACTCTTCAAAATGCAAAATAAATACGTCTTGCAACATTCGTGAAATGTTTCCAAGGATACAAGAAAAACATATAACCAGATTTAACTTAATTTACAATTTACATTGATATTGTTCTGTGATGTTGCCATATATCACAAATATTTTAGGCCTAGAGTTCCATCAGTCGGCACTAAATGGAAAAGTAGATACCACTTTCTTGAACGCTCTATACACAGTGTCCTAAGTAGAGTAGGATTGCATGGGCATCTTTCTTATTTTGAAAGCTAGAGATCAAGTGAAATGGGCAATGTCGTGCAGTTTTGTATGCTGGTTCAGATGCAGTTGAAATTTTTTCAAAAGTTCATGGAGTTTCGAAATTATTCGAAAAAAAAACTAAATATTGTGATTTTCTAAAAACTACGATATTTCCATATTTATTATAGATGCAGAAATAAGTTTAAAATAAAAGTTACTTGGTTCGATCGCACAAACTTAAGAATCAAGTCAAAACAAAAGTCAAGATGGCAGTTTCCGGTATATTAATAGCAACTTTCTATACGTCTAAATAGACTTTATTTTCCTCTTTTCAACGATGTATAACAACTACGTGAAAATAAAAAATATGGGATATATCAAATGTTCCAATTTTTATTTTATTCTATAAATTATTTTTAAAACAAATGTAAAAAAATGAAAAAAATATAATACAACTAAGTAGTAAAATAACAATAAATTATAAATGCTCAAAATGCTGACTGAGATTGGCTAAATGGCCAAAAAGAAGCTAAACACAATTGACAGCGTTTTGGAATATTGCCAGTTACTTATCCGAAGCGTGTTGCGATGAACGCCTTTTATTACCTTTGTCATTGCTTCACGAAGTTCATCTACATTTATCTACAATTTTTCAACATAATCCGAACCAGCACACAAAACTGTATGACATTGCCCATTTAACCAGATCTCTAGCTTTAAGAATAATAAATATACCAATGCAATCCTACTCTATATAGGGCACGCTGTATATCAAAATCCATTGTAAGAAATAAAAATGGGTATTCAATATGATATGCTGATGAATGATGGGTTGATTGGTGAAGAGTGTTATGGGGCGTAGTATGATTCATGGAGCGTTTTTGTCGGGTTCTTTTTTGTAGTTCGTTTGTCTAGTCTTTTAATGCATAATTCGTCCAGTATTGTCCTGTTGTCCTGTCTTTGTTGGAATTTATTTCGTAATTTGTCAAGTCTCTGATGAATGGGTGTGATGTTGGTACTATTGTATAAATTTATATTTGATATGTTATGAAGGTGATTGTCCCTGTGTCTCAGTTTAGTGATTAGTCTCAATGTTTTACGTTCAGTCACGTCTGTGATTCGTTTGCACTTGTCTCTAGCGTTGTTGAGTACCATTTGTCCGTAGTCGATGATGGGTCTGCAGATGGATTTGTAAATTCTTGTAGCTGTATCAATGGATATTCCTCTTCCTCCGTACGTTAAACATCTAAAATGTTTTGCCCTTTTTAGTATTTCAGTCCTTGTGTTGCGTAGATGTTTGTCGAATATAGGACGACATATAGGAATATAGGAATATAGGACGTCCATGTTACCATTCTTGTCCAATTGAACTGATTTATGCCTCTATTGAAGGCCTTGACGAATTACCATGACAGTCAACTGTTTACATTAGAAGATTATACAGTTTTACAAATATTGGTACATTTTTTGACCGCGAAGACAAAACGTGGCCCATGTTATGCCATCAGGTCAGATTATTGATGTTTCCAGTGTCTGACTAAGCTGTTTCCCTAAATTTCCTTTCTCGGAAATCAAATAGTGAGATTCTTTCGGAACAGACATTAGAAAATTGAAAAACAACGATTACTTCACCAAATGTGTATCGGCCACAGAAGCGCAGCATGGCCATCATTCAAGAGAATCGTTCGAAACTTTCTCGGCAAAAGAAAAACTCACTACTACAGGCAAATCATCGACGATAGTTTGAGGAATTATAGTAAAATGGGCGTTTGAATGTCGTTGAAAATTAATTTTCTTCATTCCCTTCTCATTCTTCATTTTTGCCTACCAACTTGGGCTGTACTACTGTTTTTGGGATGAAGGTATGCCGAGCAATTATTATTGGCTTCTTATGCGCGAAACGGAACTGAAAAATTACAAAGGACACAATTCCACTTCACTTAACTGCACTTCACTGATGGATTGTAGGATATTTTTCAAATTCGACAATTCATGGCCCAAAATTGCTAATAATGACTTAATCGTTTAACATGGAAATATATTTGGCGGATACTTGTTTAAACTACATTATTATGACTGAGTAAATAACGCACGTTTTGAGTTAAAAAAATAAATATTGTATTGTCTGCGACATGTTTCAACACACAGTGTCTTCATTATTCATCTGCCCGATGAAGACACTGTGTGCCGAAACATGTCGCACAGACAATACACGTTTTTTTACTCAAAACGTGCGTTATTAATCATTTATCTAAAAAAACCTGATCAGCGCCAAAAAATATCTTCAAAACGTTTTTTTTTAGCAGCTGGGGTCTACATAGTTTTAGATAAATTGTCTAAAACCATGTAAATCTGTGGTATTTATAAATCCAAGACAATCGTTCTTCCCATACATCCCAAACCGAATCATACCTAACGTGATCTAACCTAACTTATAAGTCCGTTCGCGATTTAAATATCAAATTAACACTGGCCAGACCGATACATGCGCATATAAATGTTATTATGTAATATTTGACTGTGTATTTACTTACATTAATGAGACAATGATGTCTATTGCGCTACTGATTACTCTGTAAAAAGATAACGAATTTTATTATAAACTCTGAACACATTATTTCATTGAATTTAAAAAAAAAATATACTATTTTAACTTTCAATGGTAGTTATCCCTATATTTAATATATTAAATGAAATGTAGGCCAATCAAAGTAACCATCAAATACTAGATTTTATTATATTATTTGCAATAAATAAGTAATGCTTTTGTCTTAAGTATACAAATTATACTTCCTCGTAAAATTTGCAAACTCACGTTCATAATGAACGACCTTAACACCAGCCGCGATCGTATCGGGTAATTTTGGCGTCACTTGCACTAATAAGTGTCAACCGATAAGCGTTCCATATTTTTTCCTCCTGTGTCCATTATATCACATAATAAATGCCCTAGAAATGCAATCTGATACGTTTGTAATGTCCTTTCATTTCCTGCTGTCCGCGCCGCTCGAAGGAAGAAACGAGAATTTCAAACGGCCTTATTTGCATGCAAATATGGCCGATTCCGTTTTAATTGAATATAAACCGGCCGCTATTTATAGGTCTCGCAACACTATATAAACCACTTAAGTATACGTATGTGCGGCTGTTCAGGTAATTTATTTAATTAGAAGCGCTTCGCCTATGGCGGGTTGGGCAGTCTGGATGGTTATGTGCAATATACAATATAAATGTGATCAATAATATTAGTCGGAATACTAATAGTTATAGTAACGTTTAATAATTATTACGCATCAATCTTGTCAGAAACTATGTCCTTCACAGTAATGATATGTAAATGTTTAATAAGAAATAATTCATACTAGTATAATATTCACGTACTCTATAATTACACAATCTATTAATATTTATAATTGTCATTACAACAATGTGAAATAATTTGCATGAGTTGTTCGTCTATAGCTCCCAAAAAATGGTATTAATAATATAATTAGGTACTTATTACATTTGTAATAATCTCGTATGAGGCAAATTCTATTTTTAAAACCGTTGCAAAAATAATTTATTTCGAAAATTAAACTTCATACATTCATTATTTATGTACTTAGTTTGATAACGACTAGACCTTATTCGAAACTGCAGTCACTTAATATTTTTCAAAAATAAAAGTGTGAGTGGAAATAACAAAGTGGTTTTATTTAATTTACTTGTTACAATGTACCACAAAGTAACGGGTACCAGTATACAACATTCATTATTATTTTGGAATCATATTTCATCTTAAATTTTGATAAATACATTATCACCATTTCATAATAATTATTTACACAAATAACTTGTCGGTTATAGTTAAGTCATCTATTATATTTTTCATTATTATTATTATTATAAACACAAGTATTACATTAGAAGTAAATGTCTCTGATTTAAATTAAATATGAATTAATATAGCTATCGCCTGATACCTGATACCAAATAAGAAGTGTAATAACTCAACTGTAAACTGTATACAGTAAACATATACTTTTATAAATTGGGGGGAACCTTGAATATAATAGCACAAAAATATGTTGGTCATAAAATGATGAATGCGTTTTATTTTTCTTCGCATTTATTACCAACTATTAATATTATTTATAATGCTAATATCCAGCGTAGATATATTTCACTGTCAAATAATAATTATTTTAGTTGGGCAATTGTTCACGCTTTTCATAACTATCGCACGGAAATATTTACACCTGTCCAGTATTGTGGATCTAAAAATAAGTGTGGTCAGTATGCGAGAATCTAAATGTCAGGGGCTTTTACGGCGACATTGAACCATTTTACTAAATCAGAATAAATGATGTCATTTCCCTCCTACGCACTATAAACAAACCCATTCTTTTCAAAGAATGCAATCTAATTGTAATGGACAGTAAACTATAATTATATTAACCAAATGGCAGGCTTGAACTTTACAATCAACGATTTACAGTACAAATTTGCACAGCAATAAAAAGTGTAGGTATTTAGCAGGTAATATATTATGTTGAAATTGTTTGTGAACAATACGTGTCAACTAGTCCAGTAAGTTTAGTAGTTTAAATGTAGTAGAGTCTGTGGCACACATTACCATTAGTATTAAAACAGTATAAAATAAAATTGCAACAACAAAATTCCATTAAAACCCATTATAACCTCGCGTTACATTTAAGTAACGTTTTCAGAATTCAACATTATAGAGTCATGTGATGTTACTTTTGTATATTTCTTAGAGATCGCAGCGCTAATCTAAAGTAGAAATACAGTTTTATCAACGATATTATTTTAACAAGTGTATTATGCTGCTCTTAATTAGTAGCATTACACCAAATATTGTGAATATTGAAAACATGGAGGATTCGAACATTCTATCCGTGTAAGTACCACAAAATATTTATTTATACAGGGTGTCCAAGATAAGGATAAACAGCATGGGGATCTCAGAAACAGTAAAAGTTACAACCGCGGTTAAATTACAAAAAAGTTGCGCAATTTAGTGGTCAGTAATATTCTGTTGACAAAACCAGAAAATCCGCTTATTTCCGTAGATATTCGACAAAATCCGAAATTTTGCGATATCGTTTTTATGTTTTTCTGAAGATATTTGAAAAGGCATAAAAAAGGCACTTTCTCATTGCTACTTTTTTAGCTCTACAAGACAGCGTTTATAAATTTTCAGTACAACGTTTCGTTTCGAAGAAACCATCATCAACTTTATATTTTTATATGGCCCGTAAGTAACGTACACCCTGTATTAAATAGCATTTCCTATTACTAATTTAACGATTTATATCACAGCATGGTTTCTCATGTTGTTATTTAGAAAAAAAAGGCTTGTTAATACATTTCGAACATTTAAATATTCGAATGTTGAATGAAGACAAAATTTATTACCTAATTTTAAGATTTGAAGATAATTAAATGAACAGAACAATTCTCATAGTAACACAGTAAAAAAAGTGTGGTTCTCAATAACTGAAATGTTTCAATGTATAACAACTATTCTTGCTAAATTGTTTTTAGTTACTATTTTGGTACCTACTCTGGGTTAAAATTAGGTAATAATTGTTAATGTTAATTTTAATAAACAGAACTATTCTCATTCCACCTTAAAAAATAATAAGTGTGGTTCTAAATATCTATAATGTTTCAATGTTTAACAACTATTCTTGCTAAATTATTCTTTGTTACTATTTTGGTACATATTCTGTGTTAAAATTATGTAATAATTTTTGTCTTCATTGTCATTAAATGAACAGAACAATTCTCATATCACAGTAAAAAAATAATAGGTGTGGTTCTAAATAGCTATAATGTTTCGTTGATAGTCCGAACAGAACAATTCTCAAACCACAGTAAAAACAGAATAAGTGTGGTTCTATGTAACTATAATGTTTCAATATTTAACAACTACTCTTGCAAAATTATTTTTAGTTAGTATTTTGGTACCTATTCAGGGTTAAAATTAGGTAATAATGTTTGAGTTCGTCGCCAATGGGCCAAATGACCTATTGGTCAGTACTCTGAGTATAGGTCACTCTTCAAAGTATATCCGGATGGTGATTAATAAAACGAGATATAATTAGAAATACAGGATGTCCCACGGCCATGGACCATTAAAAGTTTATGGGGTTTCGGATAAAATATAAATTTGAAAAAAATCATGCAAAAATGGCTGATTCCGTTCTCTTCTGGTGAAATACTTTCAACTTTTTGTCACTTTCGTTTCTACCGGAAGTAGCCATTGACTTTTGTTTTTTAAATGGAACACCCTATATAAATATTATTATAGTTTAGCTTCCCCGTTGAATGTGAAACATCTTTTGTAGAAATGTATATACATCTTTTGTATATGTTGTATGTCATCTTTTTTACTTTCTGAGATAAAAATTTAATTCCAAGATTTTTACCTTAAAAAGCCGTTATGAAAAGTGGGTTCAATTTATCAACTATTTATCAACTTATTTATTCAAATGTTTATCAACTATTCTTGCTAAATTATTTTTAGTTACTATTTTGGTACTTATTTTGGGTTAAAATTAAATAATAATTATTTTCTTCGTATTCATCATTTCAACGTTCACTACAAGAAAATGTTGGAAAATTATTAACAGCCCTTTTTTTCTGAATGTAAACATGAGAAACCATACTGTGATATAAACAGATTAATTCATAATAGAGAATGCTACCTAATACAGGGTGTACATTTTTTACGGGCCATATAATAAAATAAAGTTGATGATGGTATCTTCGAAACGAAGCGTTGACTGAAAATTTGTAAACGCTGTCTTGTAGAGCTATAAAAGTGGGAACGAGAAAGTGTCTTTGGATTTCTTATACCTACCATTTTAAATTGCGAAAATGCAACGAAATTGCAAGATTTAGGATTTTATCGAATATCTCCGGAAGTAAGCGGAAGTTTCTGATTTTCTCAACAGAATAGTACTAACCACTAAATGGCGCAACTTTATTGTAATTTAACCACCTTTGTAACTTTTACGGTTTCCGAGATCCCCATGCTGTTCATCCTTATCTTGGACACCCTGTAGTAGATAATAAATTTGTAGTATAAAATATAATGCATATAGATTAGATTTTATGGCACCATGATCTGGTTCATAAAAAGGTTCAAAATTCAAGTCAGAAATAACGGTTTTTACCAGCGTTACACTAGTAACACTACACAAGTAACACTAGTTTTATGTGGTTAAAAAAATATATTTGTATTTTATTCTTTTTAGGAGAGGCTTGACAATCCAAGAAGCATTGGAAATGGTGCACACTGACGATATCGATGAAATTTTTATTGAATCTCCAGAAACAACGGTCTTACTGTTGAAGACTCAGCCGACGAAGATGATGGAGGAACATGAACGAGAAACAGATAACTTGGATCAATTCCGATAGAGTCTGCAGTGCAGCAGAAAGCCAACAGTCAACTCCAGAAGCTATAGATATAACAAAAATCATCTTAGGAGATAACATATCGTGGATTGAGGATGGAGATTTGGTAGATTCCGGTAAAGCGTTTCCCAACCAAAATTTTCAACAATATCAAGATTTTACTTGTATCGATATTTTTGAGAAATTCATCGATGATGAACTTGTTGAATATCTTGTCTTGAACAAGGAAATACTCATTGTTCAAGAATTGTCGAGATCCTAAAATTACAGCTGACGAAATTCGTAGTTTCATGGGCATCCTGATTGTTGGTGAATATGACAAAAAATAGGGTAAAAGACCATTTGGATTTTTTTGGATTCAGTTGAGGACATGAAATAGCTATTTATGGTATAAGTGAATAAGCCCAAGAGGCGAAGGAGAGTGCGATAATATTTTCGAGTGAATAAAATTGCTTCATTTACGTGTATCATACAAGATTTTTTCTAATTTGTTATCAGAATTGAAGAATTTGCGTGAAGTGTCACATTATCAGGTGACAAGGAAAATTTCAAGGACAGTGCGAAATTACCTATTTTTTTACTTTATTCACGTTGTCAATGGTTATAGTGAATAAAGTGAAAATGACAACATTTTATTCACCCATTCGATTGAAGTGTAGTTTTAACGATGAGATTCAATATACATAATGAGCATTTTAATATTGCGAATTGGAAAAAAATATTTTAGTAAACGCAGCGATGAGACGCGGCAAATTTTTTCAAATTATGGGATTTATACACTGCGCAGATAATCATTAAAATGATTAGAATGAAAATTTTTATAAGTTGCGACCACTAATATATATATATATATATATATATATATATATATATATATATATATATATATATATATATATATGTTCATGTGTATGTTTTCACGGACGAAATGTGTTTGAACATGTTCCGGGTCTTTGAACTTCCGTGTATTGTTTTGTGTGTCCTGAAAAGGACCTTTTTCACGACGTTTCGGCAAAATCGCATTTGCCATCTTCTGGTGGATTCTTCTCGAGTGTTAGGAGAGAACTGAAGAGAGTTTATTGCTGTGTCCTTTTATACCTCCTTTCTGGCGCGGCTTCTGGTCATCGGGCCGGTTGTGTGTTGTTGGTTTACGTGATCAACGGGGGGCTTGGGTAGTCGGTGCGGATGAGATGGAGGCTTCGTAATCCGACTTAATGAGCTATTCAAGGAGTTGTTAATCCGTTGCGTCGGTCTTCTTGGAAGCTTAATGACCGGGTCCACGGGTTTCGGTGTTTTACCTGCAAGGGTATGTTTCCAGGCTTTCGGCAGGCGTTGTGCGTCGTCACGTTTGTTTAAGGTGTGCGGATGTTTTTCAATTTCGATTGCCTCGCGTAATATTCGCAACGGAAATATTTCGGCTTTCGCTATTGATCGAGTGTTGTCAAAATCGATGGTGTGTCCTGTGTTGTGTACGTGCTGGAAAAGGGAAGATGTCAAGTCGCCTTGCTGCACCGCTTTTTTGTGCTCGTCCTTGCGTACACTCATTCGTCTGTTGGTTTGGCCAATGTAGGTTTGGTCGCAGTCTTGACACGGAATTTTGTAGACACCTTGGTTCTCTAGAGGTATTGTGTCCTTGGGATTCCTCAGTATTTGTCCGATCTTTTGTGTAGTTGTAAATATAGTTTTTATGTCGTTTCGTTGCAATATTTTTCCGATGCGGTTTGTTGTACCTTTTACATAAGGGAGGAAGGCTTTGTGTGTCATATTTTCTTTAGTTTGTGCAGTTTTGTTGTTATTTGCTAAAATTTGATCGATGCATTTTCTAGAAAACCCGTTCTGAAACAATGCATTTTTTACAGTTTCCATTTCAGTGTCTACGTTGTCTTTGTCCGCGAGTCTTTTTGAACGGGATATCAGGGTTTTTGCGACGGAGTATATTTGTGCTGGGTGATGGTGTGAAGCTGCATTTAGATAACGGTTCGTGTGAGTGTCTTTCCGGTAAACGGTGTGGCCTAGGGATCCGTCTTCTCGTTTTCTTATTAGTAGATCTAGGAATGGCAACTTGTTGTCTACTTCGACATCCATAGTAAATTGAATTCTTGGATGTTGATTATTTAGATGATTTAGAAATTCATCGAGTCGGTGTCTCCCATGTGGCCAAATAACAAACGTATCGTCAACGTATCTGAGCCACAGATGCGGTTTAGTCTTGGACGATTTAAGGGCTTTGGTTTCGAAATCTTCCATGTAAATGTTGGCCATTACGGGTGAGAGCGGTGATCCCATGGGGGCTCCTTCAACTTGTTTATATCTATTTCCGTTGAACATGAAATATGTGTTGTCCAGGCAGTGTTTTGCTAGGCTGACGATGTGTTTCGGTTGTTTGTGTTTATTTTGGATTAACTCCAGAGCTTCGTTAATTGGAACGAAGCTCTGGAGTCGAATCCGCCATCCACATATTAGATGAACATGCAAAAGAGACAGTTCGACAAGACGTCGCGTCAGTCTTACGAAAAGCCCACCCACCAAAGTCCAATTTGAGCAAAAGTGAAATCAGAGCACTGATCAATCTCAGAAAGAACAGCAAGTTAATTACCCTTGCAGCAGATAAAGGTAATGCAACAGTGGTGATGAGCACTGAAGATTACTCTGCAAAAATGAACGCTCTGTTAGACGACGTTAGCTACAAGAAAATCAACACTGATCCCACAACGTACCTGGAAAAAACAACTAGGACAAAAATCAAAGCGTCGCCAATCGACAAGGAAACTCAACAACAACTTATCCCTCGGGAAAAATCGTCTAGATGTCCTAAATTATACGGTCTGCCTAAAATTCATAAAGCAGACGTCCCGCTACGGCCAATAGTTTCGTCGATCGGATCACCCACACAAAATTTGGCAAAATATCTCGCTAAGCAACTACAACCATACTCAGAAACAGCAACATCATATGTGAAAAATTCTGGACATTTTCTGGAAATTATAAAAGGACTGAAAATACATTCAAATGACATACTTGTCAGCTTCGATGTCAAATCTCTATTCACTCAAGTTCCAATTAACGAAGCTCTGGAGTTAATCCAAAATAAACACAAACAACCGAAACACATCGTCAGCCTAGCAAAACACTGCCTGGACAACACATATTTCATGTTCAACGGAAATAGATATAAACAAGTTGAAGGAGCCCCCATGGGATCACCGCTCTCACCCGTAATGGCCAACATTTACATGGAAGATTTCGAAACCAAAGCCCTTAAATCGTCCAAGACTAAACCGCATCTGTGGCTCAGATACGTTGACGATACGTTTGTTATTTGGCCACATGGGAGACACCGACTCGATGAATTTCTAAATCATCTAAATAATCAACATCCAAGAATTCAATTTACTATGGATGTCGAAGTAGACAACAAGTTGCCATTCCTAGATCTACTAATAAGAAAACGAGAAGACGGATCCCTAGGCCACACCGTTTACCGGAAAGACACTCACACGAACCGTTATCTAAATGCAGCTTCACACCATCACCCAGCACAAATATACTCCGTCGCAAAAACCCTGATATCCCGTTCAAAAAGACTCGCGGACAAAGACAACGTAGACACTGAAATGGAAACTGTAAAAAATGCATTGTTTCAGAACGGGTTTTCTAGAAAATGCATCGATCAAATTTTAGCAAATAACAACAAAACTGCACAAACTAAAGAAAATATGACACACAAAGCCTTCCTCCCTTATGTAAAAGGTACAACAAACCGCATCGGAAAAATATTGCAACGAAACGACATAAAAACTATATTTACAACTACACAAAAGATCGGACAAATACTGAGGAATCCCAAGGACACAATACCTCTAGAGAACCAAGGTGTCTACAAAATTCCGTGTCAAGACTGCGACCAAACCTACATTGGCCAAACCAACAGACGAATGAGTGTACGCAAGGACGAGCACAAAAAAGCGGTGCAGCAAGGCGACTTGACATCTTCCCTTTTCCAGCACGTACACAACACAGGACACACCATCGATTTTGACAACACTCGATCAATAGCGAAAGCCGAAATATTTCCGTTGCGAATATTACGCGAGGCAATCGAAATTGAAAAACATCCGCACACCTTAAACAAACGTGACGACGCACAACGCCTGCCGAAAGCCTGGAAACATACCCTTGCAGGTAAAACACCGAAACCCGTGGACCCGGTCATTAAGCTTCCAAGAAGACCGACGCAACGGATTAACAACTCCTTGAATAGCTCATTAAGTCGGATTACGAAGCCTCCATCTCATCCGCACCGACTACCCAAGCCCCCCGTTGATCACGTAAACCAACAACACACAACCGGCCCGATGACCAGAAGCCGCGCCAGAAAGGAGGTATAAAAGGACACAGCAATAAACTCTCTTCAGTTCTCTCCTAACACTCGAGAAGAATCCACCAGAAGATGGCAAATGCGATTTTGCCGAAACGTCGTGAAAAAGGTCCTTTTCAGGACACACAAAACAATACACGGAAGTTCAAAGACCCGGAACATGTTCAAACATATATATATATATATATATATATAACGATCTTTATTCAGGCTATCGACCCCAGATGAGGTCTTTCCGCCTTTGTGTTAAAAATACAATAATTTAACAATATATTGTTTTGTATTGTATTAATTTTATTTTGGTGATTTGATGATTTGTGAATTAATGGGGGAGTATTATGAAGAAAAGTATGATTCGTGTAGTGTTTTGGTGGGACCACTAATAAATATAGTGAAAGATAACTTTATTCCTGTTCAACATATCAATTATGATGAATCGATGATAAAGTATTATGGAAGGCATGTGTGTAAACAGCTTATCCATGGGAAACCCATACGTCTCGGATTCAAAATATGGTGCCTAAATAACATTGACGATTATTTAGTTAACTTTGAGCCTTATCAAAGCAAATGGCCGAATGCCGTAGAAAGGGACGAGAATTTGTTAGGAAAGTGTACGGCTACTTTTTTACCATGCTAAATGAATGGCCCAACAAAAAATTCCCGTACAAAATTTACTTTGACAATTTAGTTACGGGTGTAAATTTACTAAGCTATTTACGGAAAAATGGTTATGGAGGCAGGCACAGGGACAACCCGAGAAAACCAAATTCCCCAAAAGAGGCCTCTACCAAATAAAAAAGATATGAAAAAGTCTAATGGAGGAACTTTTGTATCTTCAATCAATTGAGACCGCGGCATAATATTTTTAAAATGGTGCGACAATAATATTGTTGCAGCAGCATCAACGAGTTATGGTGTACAACCAAATTATCATGTTAAAAGGTATAACAGATCAATTGCCTAGCGTACATATACAGGGTGTCAATTTAAAAAGTTGCCATCAAGTTGTTTCATAGAACACATGATTATTTATAAAATTACTCACAACCGTTTCGGTGGTTCGAAGTGGGAACCAAATTGGCGTAGATAGTACCACCTTTTAAGCCACATCCACTTTTAAGCCACTTGTGATACATCGTTGAAAAGGTCTCGAAAAATGCTTTTCAGTCATTTTTAATACAATATGATTTAGTCAACTAGATTTGGAATAAAGTACAAAAGTGTTCAATTAATTAAATTCATATAACAAGTTTAACAAGTTAATGTTGAAAATCGTTTCCATTGTTTTCTAAACAAAAGTATAGCCTGCTTTCAAACTCCTCGCGAACTTTCTGAAAGGTTTGTCTAGCAATAGCTCGACATTATTGTGCTATTCTTTCTCATAGTTGTTCAATAGTATCTGGTTGGGAAAAACTACAAATTTCAAGTAACCCCATAAAAAAATCTAGAGCTATTACATCTGATGTTCTAGGAGGCCATTCGTTTGGCCTTTTTGTTTGAATGTATGTTCGGTAATTCCATCATTTTCATGTTCATCTGTTTGGTTTTCAACCTCCGGAAGTATAAGTGGCTCAATGGATTCATCCAGAAAATTTGCCTAAATTTCGCCGTTCAAATTAATGATTATTTTTTTATGGGGTTACTTGAAATCCGTATTTTATAAAACATAAATGAATAAAGAACCAGATACTATTGAATAATTACGAGAAATAATAACACAAGAATGTCGACCTATTACTAAACAAACCTTTCAGAAAGTTCGCGAGCAGTTTGAAAGCAGGTTATATTTTTGTTTATAAAACAGTGGAAACCATTTTCAACATTTGCTTTAACATGTTGAATATAATTAATTGAACACGTTGGCAGTTTATGTGCACTTAATTCCGAAACTAGTTCCCAAAATCATTTTATATTAATAATGACTGGAAAGCATTTTTCAAGAACTTTCTAACGATGTATCACAAGTAAAGGGGTGCCATTTAATTTTTTAGATGGAGGTGGCTGTGGCTTAAAGGTTGAATAGGGGGTCGACACTACCTACCTCATTTTGGTTCCCTGTTCGAACAATTCAAACAGTTTTGAGTAATTTTAAAAATAATCAGGGGTTCTATGAAAAAACTCGATGGCAACTTTTTAAATTGACACTCTGTATGTAACACTTTACTTTTCTGGTTTTAAAATAAAATAATACAAAATAATTATTATTTTTCTTTCAAATACCTCCTACTTGACCTTAAAATTAAAAAAAAAATCGTTTCATGAAATATAAATACTTCAGGGTCTAATGGGTTAACAACATTATAAAATTTATATGGATTCTCAAAAATAATGATTATGGGGTTAGTAAATGTATAGCTTGACGTTATAGAATAATAAAGTATACAAATTAAAATCTCTAGTTTGACAAGTTCAACACTTTAAATACATAACCTATCATTTAGTAGGTCTATTCAACAAATTAATCTCTTCTTGTTCTGGTGAAATTCGGAATGTCAAAAAATCCATTGACCTTGTCTTCAGTACATCCAGACAATGCATCCTCGGAGGAAATACCTGCGGACGGTCGTGCACAGCGCAAAAGTGTATCATTATCATAAATAAAATTGGTGTGATTACTGGCGACATACTTCATGGGAAATGATTCCTCTTGTGGACGTTATTTATGTACCATACACATGAACACGCTCTTTCCCCGTCGTTTCACAGGCAACACAATGAAGAACAAACAAACTCTTCCACGCGGGATCGAAATTAATCGGTCCGTAGTTAAGTATTGCAATGGCAAAACATCGATTAACGGGTGCCGCGCTATTGAGCAGTAATTTCAGTGACCTCTTCGCAATTAACCGCCGAGAAATGCAATCGAGCGTAAATTCGAGATTTCATTTACTTTTGCTTTATAAATATGAATGGAATCGCTCTGGCAAGTTCAATTCAGAACAATTTAATGAGTGTAAAATTACAACCGAATCGGAAGTTGCGTAAGAATTTAATTGCAGGATAAATGTAATGCTCGTTATAAACAGATATACATTTTTATTAAAAGTAAAAACACGTGTATTTAATTGCTCTAATTAATAATAGCTTCAGAAAAACTGCTTTCGCCACGTGACCTAGCAACTTCTATTTACATAATTCGTCACTTTAAAACTAATTGTTTAAAATAATCTGCATTTGATATTCATAATTATGAGTTTCACTGAAGATACCGTACACAATATTTTCAACAGCCTGGAACAGATGCAAAAACAGCAAATTATAATTCTGAAAAACTTGTGTGATTGGTAATTCTGAACGGTGCATAAATTATATATGATTAATTAACAAAACCATCCTATATCAGTTTACGATACTTTCAGATTATACATAACAAAATGGAAAGTTCGCAATGCACTTTATAAATGATAAATTTATATACTTACATGTTGCTGTTTTTTTTAAATACCAAAAACTAAATATGAAAGTGCGATTTTTTTATAACATGAATTCTCACTTATAACGCATGATCGAAGTATTAATCTTTTTCAATTAAAACTCTGTCTAAACTAAAAAAAATCATTTCTAACCTCTAACATTTCAGGTGAAAACATAAAACTTTCGGAGATGCAACCACACTGGGCCACGTCCAACGAAACTTCCAAGGAAGGTCACGAGCCCGTATGACATTTGAATAACCGAGCTGACGGTGAAGACGATTACGTTGATGATCCGCGCAACAATGCGAATAAATAAAGATCGTAGAGTGGAGACTTTCTTTGCGGGCGTTTTGACAGGTTGCAGACGTTATAAATGATATATTTCACTTTCGAACGATGATATTTCGTTATTGTTGCAGATAGGCTGTGAATTTTAATTGTTATGGGTCCACGTCTATTGTTCTTCTCAGGAGAGTGCTTGTAGGACGGTTTTTGTTGCATAAAATATTTTTCGGAGATCCGTGAATAGAGTGAGCACAAATCTAACGCTTAAATTTGGAATTATTAATGTATAAAATGTTCATCTTAACAAGCCATGCCATAAAAATATTTATTAAAATATTGGAACGAGCCCATCACTTCTTCCTTTAAATTATTTCAATCGCAAATTGTAGATTTACGTTGTCAGTCATAACAAAAAATGCTGTGATTTATTCTGAATATGATTTAGCTCTAGATATTAAAAAAAAGAACCATAATCATGGATGTACATTAATCTCAGACCAGAATTCGAACCCAAGCAGTCTAGTGTTTTTCTTATAGCTTTAAATGAACAGAAAAGTTGTGTAATACATAATCTATCAGGGATGTAATAGATAGCTTAATTCAATATCCCTGATTTATGGGGTATTTTATAATGCAACGAAACAAAATTTAATTAGAATGTTAAAATGATTAATTGGAGTTATCATTCTTTTTGCAGTAATAGCAACAGCATTTTTAGGATATGTTTTATACTTCTTAAATATTAATAAATTAAATTATACAAAAAACAAAATTAATACGAGAAAATTATATTGTATTTTTTTTTTGTAATGAAAAACATTGTCGAATCATGAACTCCAATACTCTACTTTACATTAATAGAATATTGTCGAATGAAAAACATTGTCGAATCATTAACTCCAATATTCTATTTTACATTAATAGCAATAACAAGAATAATAAGTTATAAATCTTAGAGCTCGCTACAAGAGCAAATGTTTACTAGAAGAAAGTGGGATTACATTATTTCGTTAAAGCATTATCTGAACCGCACAAGACAGCCCTGAGGCGTAGTCCTCTGAATGCTATCCCTGTATCAAATGGGTTGTCAAATGGTGAAAGTGACCTCAAATGGCTGGTGTATCTCCACATTTTCATATGATCTCCGTGGATGCAAGGTAAATACGAAACCATCTACGAGGGCTGTTTGACGGAAGAGTGACTTTTTAATGAAAACGTTATTTTTCTGTAAAAAAAATATTTTATTTTTCAACATAACACCCTTTTAACTGTACACACTTAGCGCAGCGAGTTTACAGTTTTTTTAGACCTTCCAAAAAGTAATCTTTCGGAAAGTCTTCAAAATATGCATTTGTCTCGGTTATCACCTCTTCATTTGCCTAAAATCTTTTCCACCCAGCCATTTTTTTAAATTTGGAAATAAGAAGGAATCACTGGGAGCCATATCTGGCGAGTATGGTGGATAAAGCAGTAATTCGTAATGCAATTCATCCAATTTAGTAGAAGCAATTGCAGACGAATGTGAGGGCGCATTATCGTGATGGAACAACACTTTTTTCTTCATCAAATGCGGTCGTTGTTTTTCAAGTTCGGCATTAAAACGTATCTGCATAATCAACATAATACTGGCCAGTTATCGTTTTTCCTTTTTCTAAACAATTAATAAAGATTATACCTTTAGAATCCTAAAAAAACTATGGCCATGACCTTATTGGCCGAAAAAAGTGTTTTTGCCTTTTTGGGAGCATGTTCGCATGGAGAAATCCATTATTTAGACTGTATTCTTGTTTCTGGAGTATAATGATGTATCCAAGTTTCATCTACTGTGACATATCGACGAAAAATTACTTTGAATTACGTTGAAGACGGCCAAACATTCTTCTGAATTCTTAATGCGAGCGTGCATTTAATCACCATTAAGCAAACGCGGCAACCATTTCGCGGATAGCTTTTTCTTATTGAAATGTTCATGCAAAATATTGTATACCCGTTCGGTTGAGATGTTTACTTCATTAGCTATCTCACAAACTTTTATTCGACGATTGCCAATTACAAGGCCATAGAGTTTATTAACCATTTCTGGAGTAGTCACAGTAAATGATGGTTTCGGACGATCTGCATCAACCGTGCTCATATGGCCACTTTTAAAAGCAGAAACCACTTACAAATCATTCCATGGGGCGGAGCATATTCTGGATAATATTTACGTAACTTTTCCTCGGATCCTTAAATTGTTTTTTCACGTAGAAAATAATGTTTAATCAACACTCGAAATTTTTTTTTTCTCCATATTTACACAACAACGAAAACAGTTTTCTTCAAATAAGTATGAAACATAATCTATCGGTCAGATTGGTGCCAAATTTTGACAGTAGACCTCCGAAAGACCTCAGGAGCTAGCAACATAATCATTATAGCGAAAGTGTTACCTACCTTTGAAAAGTCACTCTTCCGTCAAACAGCCCTCGTATTTCACTGCGCAACCTTGCTATACAAATATATAAGAAGTTTTGTTTTTATCCAATGTTACATTTTGACAGTTTCAGAATATCAGGACAATTACAAAGCTCAAACATATAATTTCAAAAATAGTATATTAAAATACCAGTTGCAGAAGGCATCTATTCAAGCACGAATTTGAAATTCCGAAACGAGCTGCATAGCAGCGAGTTGAGGAACAAATGAGTGCTTGAAGGACCTTTTGCAACAAGTGTTTTATACTATTTTTTTTTCTATTTTGCCGCATCATACTATTTTATAAATTAAAATTTTAAATCTAGGGGATTTTGCGGTGGTTGGTGACATTTATGTGGAGTAAATTTAGGCGGCTGTGGAAAAAAAAAATTGAAACGTCAGATTTTATTTTCGCAACTTTGCGTTGTTTGAAAATGAATATTAAACGTATTCCACGGTAATAATTTAAAATAAACTTCAGTTGACAGTTCAACGTCAACCGTCAACGCTATCACTACCAACATCAATGCAGTAAATTTTACAAGTCTATTCTAGCACACCAACCGCTTATTCTAACACTCAAATGACATCATTTGGGGGCTAGAATCGACTTATTCTAAACGCAAAATAGAAAAACATTATTATAAGTCTACAACAAAAAAACTGGTAAGTTATAATAAAGGATCTAAATTAGAAAAATTAAAAGTACTCATTTGGGGCCCCCGTAGGACTAGCTGCCTCCTTTCGCAGCAGAGGTCCCGAAATCGAACCTCGGTGAAAAACATGTTCGATCTTTTAAATATCCTAATTGTACTAAATTACTAAAACGCGTACCGTTAGTACCGAATAGTTGATTGCTATAGGTAACACAAAAAAAAAAATCGCATATACATTACAATTTTCTTAAATCTCTAGACTTACATAAATTTGCTTGTGAAAGATGTGCTTCTTACCACTAGTCACGAATCTGAAAGAGAAAATAATATAATTAGTATTAAAGGTTAATAAAATGTGTGCATAAATAAAATTATTAATTTACAAAATCACTCATTGGGTGAAAGAAACGACTCGTACATAACATACGATGTTAGGAACATCAATTTTATTTATTAAAATAATCCACCACATTATTATTGTATTTTTTCATAAATAGTTACGAGTGAGAACCTAAGAGGATAGGAAAAATGAACTAATGATATGGTTCGTATTCGTATTCGTATATTCGTATATATTCGATAATTTTTTTATCCCATTTTGGATAGACCGAAAGATATAAGATGAGTAACGCTTGACAGCTCTACTTTGTGATACATTGTGAAATAGGTAAAAGACACGCACACAGGTTATTTTTGAGGTTACAGGTTATTTAGTTTCAAGATAAAAACCCTTCTCCAAAAAGAAAATATTAATATTGCATTTAAACCATTAGAACCATTAAACATTTACAATAATTAGGCAGCAATCTTTCAATATTTTGAGAATTGAACCTTTGTTAGTAATAATTACAAAAAAAAACATGATAAATAAAAAAAATTACAGAAATAGTTTTGAAACTTAACAAAATAATTCCGTACAAGTGAAACTATGAAATTGAGAATTTGTTTAAATATTTATAGAAACAATTGAAAATTTGGCCGAAATATTTAGAATTGTGACAGCAATAGTTTCTTAGTAAAGAATCAGAAATTCTTACACAAAAAATTAAAAACCGGACAGAAAAATCTTTGAGAATTGGCAACTATTGAAATTTTACCAGTAAGTTATTGAAAATTTGTCAATAATTTCTGAAATTTCGGTAGAAAAAAAAGCAACCCAATAATCATCGCAATTTTAACACTGATAATTCAAATTTCTCAAGTAATCCGCGTATTTTCAATAGAAAAAATTAAGTACAGTGAAGTTTTTCTGTAATAACTAACAATGTACAAAAAGTACTTATACTTAAAAACATGCAGACTTGTAAATTAATGCTGTTAACACAAATTATTCTTATAAAATTATATAAATAATTGCTAAGTATCGCATGAGTTAGTTTTAAGACCTTCCTTACAATAAATTGTCAAATATATTTTTTAGTGCTAAAAGTACGACAAATTTTTATTAAAATATCTGGAGGAAATATCAAAATATAAATGGTGTTGTAATAATTGTATTGGCGTATATATCGGCCAATCTGGTAGATCCTTCGATTGTAGATTAAGCACATATGCGTGCTTTCAAATTAAATCGAGATAAATTTACATTTGCCACTCACTTAATGGAAAACCAACATTTATTTTCAAAAGACAGATTACTTGAAGTACTCCATTTTGCTGAAAAAGGCCCTCAATTAGAAACACAATAAAGAGCTTACGATCCTTAATGACCAAACCGAACTGTTATACTCGCCCTTATTTAAATGTGTAATTTAGGTATTTAAATGATGTGTATTAATTGCAGTATTTCCATTCAGTAATGTAATTTTAATGGGTAGTTGAAATATATATAACTATTGCCGCTGTCGTAATTTTATGTTATTGAAAGTTTTATAATGACCCGTTAAGGTGTCGAAACAATAGTCACTACTAAATAAATCTAAGTGATACTAACAAAGTAACCTGTCTGTATTTTATACCGAAAGATATAAGACTATTCAGTTAAGTGAAGTGAATATAATAACGTATATCAAATGCAATAAACGTTTATATTAATCCCATACTATTGGCTTATATTAGAAGTAGTAGATCACTCTAGTGCATAGAAAAAAATCAATCATTTTAATTGAAAATTGGTTGAATTCTTAGAATCATGTGATATGTGATAAAAGCACGTTTATTACACAAATTTATAGTTCCGTGGTGGTGAATTGAGTGAGAAAATGAATTTCCCCCATGAATGGGGCTGGGGCTCATCGGATTACAGGGCTCTCACCTACATCGCTCACCCAGCAAATTTTCCGGCTCGCCCGTAAACGCCAATTTACTAGGCTTAAATAACTATTACAATTGCATTTCATAAATTAACCATAATCATCGTATGATTTAATTATTTTGACGCAAGCCTCCAACATTGTTGAATTATGTAAACATATCACATATCAATTTAAATTTAGTACATGATAAATTCAATTTTTAAATTTAGGCTGGCGATTGTAGTGGATACCATTTTCAGTTTCGTAGAAAATGGATAAAATATTCATTTTCTGAGAATTTTGAACAATTTTTGACTGTAGTTTACAAAATTCGCCAAATAGGAAAAATATAACTATTTCAATTAAATTTAACAAAATGAGTACAACCGATGAGTACAATCGGTTTTGCCTTAGTTTAAAATTACAATTAGTGATGGGCTAATTCGAATTATAATAATCGAAAAATTTGATTATTTGTATCATTCGGATTAATTATATATATAATTATTTTCCCTTTTACCACAGAATGGTATAGGGATTAATTCAATTATTAAAATCATTTGGATTATCATTTGTGAAAATAAATCATTCTGGTTATCATTCGGATTATCATTCGTGAAAATAAGTCATCGGACTATCATTAGGTAAAATCATTCGGATTATAACTCGTGGAAATCATTCGGATTATCATTCGTAAACATCATTCGGATTATTATTCGGTAAAATCACTCGGAAAAATCATTCATATTACCATTCGTGAAAATCGAATTATGAATGATTTTAAATAGAATTATTCATACTTCGAATTATATTTCGAGTTAATTCGAATTATAAAATCATTCGATTATGCCCATCACTGATTATAAAATTATCCAAATATTTTGTGTCAAATATACTCTTCGGGCAGGAATTTTCAAAAGAGAGTTACTTCGATTAAGGACTACTCAAAGTACAGCTGGATATGTTTCAATTGCACTGATAAAAGTGAATGAAGTTGACTGAAAATCAAAAGATTTTCAAAATTACGTCAATTATTTCTCAAACCTACCAGAGTTTGAATGAGTCTACTTGCGGTGTGTCACCTAATGTAAAATATGGAAGAATGGAATTAATGCAACCTAACCTAATACAAAAAATGGAAGGTAGAATAAAATATGACAATGTTCAATTGTCCGGCGGGAAAACGGTATAAGTCGTTTCTGGAAGTTAAAAGTTTTGCAATACACATTAGGTATTTGAGTAACATAAACGAACGTATATTATTATTTACAATTATTTAACCGAAAGTTGAAACTCTCAGCTTTGAGCTAAATTATTGAAATATATGACATACGACCGTTAATATTACTTACATACCTAATATGTATTGAGAAACTTTAAATTTTCAAAAACGACTTATACCCGTTTTCCCGTAGGACCGCCAATTATTAACAGAAGTAGGTTTACATTATTTTTCAATGTGGGAGTAGATATTTACTATCATTTTAAATAGGAATTAATCGAAAAAACCTTCAAGAATATGAAAAAATATACGTACTCCTATTATTTTGTTATTGTGATATACACATAACATTTTTTTTTTTCGAGGACAGTAAATTTGTGTTATTTTATGATTGCTTATACCTAAACTGCATAGGAATTCCATATTTTCCCCACAAACTTTTCCATTTTGTGCTTTAGTGCCTTACGTCAGAAAAAAATATGAATATATTTTTATTATACCTTTTCTACCTAAGCGTCCTTATTTGTACTTTATAAGGTAAGTAGGCCAATTAATTTACTAAATTATTGATTACATATTGTCATATCTGCTACATATAATAATCATTGGTGGTATATTAAACACAGTGGTTCATTATTGCCTTGACCGAAATGGCTTGTTAATTTTTTTGGAAATATTTTATAATTGTCTATACTATTTAATCTGCTTGGCAGCGCATTATATTCTTTTATAGGTTTATTTATTAGGTATTTGTACATCACAACATTTGTAAATCACCTTTACATATCATACACAGTATACACGTATCATACACAGTATTAGTCACAAAAGCATCACTTCGGTGGAATAATTTCTATGCATTTGAGGAATTAGGAAGTAACAGTGAACAGCAGAAAGAAGAATAAATACAAATTTGTTATGAAATGTATCATTAGAACAATTAAACACTCTAGCTCATCACTAGCTATTACAGGTTGGATTTTCAACTTTAAAAATGAATTGTTAAAAAAAATTACTCCATGATTATAGTAAGACACGACAACAATTACTTCAAATTTGGGTAAATTATATATGAACAAAATAAGGAGTTAGTACCTATAAGTTATCTGAACCATCGATTCGACAAATTTAAAAACACCCTGTATAGCTCATTTAAAAGAACTATGATAAATTTACCAGAAACCTGCAACATTTTATATATTCTAACATTTCGATAATTTTAATTATTCTAATCTTTTCACACTGAAATACATTTTTTTATAGAAAATTTTTGTTTCCAAGAAAACCAGTCAATAGAAATTGGCATTTCAACCTAGCCACTACCATTTTTGAAGTAAAGTTATTGCATCCAATGTGTTTACGTTAAAACCAGTAACGTGCATTATTATATAACAGCTATCATGACTCAGTATATTATGAATTCCGAAACACATGAATCATGTTCCATATTTATGAAGTTTTTCATTAGCGACATTAAATTTCGTATATGGTATTATGTAGGTCAGTTACTAAACTAGAAATTTGTATTATGGAATCGAACTTCTACTGTATATTATATTTAATTGATATAATGAATCATTCTTATTGTAATTTTTTTATAGTTAACACTTGCGAAATATTAATTGTGCGAAAATTATAAACAAATATAAATTTTATGTGCACTTTATGTAGGTCATTTATGTTGTGGCAGCTCTGTTATATTATGTTCATCAATTAAACATTTTTAAGCTTATTTATATCTATTGATGTGGTATAAAAAAATCAACTAAATGTACTTGATATTATATATGTGATTAAGGTAGAAAATTCAATAACAAATACTATAGTATATTACACTATTAGGTGTAAGTGCGTTATAACAGAATCGAGAAAAAGTTTGAAAAATCGAGACGAAGTCGAGATTTTTAAATTTTCGAGATTCTGTTAGGCACTTAACAATCGTGTAGAGTATAACGATTTTAGCACAATCGCATAAACCAAATAAGATAACAAACATTTGAGTTGTTTCCGATTTAATTATCTTGACTTTTATGATAAAATGGTGTACATACGTATATCCATAGTGTTTTAAATGTATTTCGTTAGAAACGTTCTGTGGTTAGAAACCGAAATAAAAATTTGAAGGTTCAGTATAAATTTACACAATGACTAACGAAGAAAGTTTTCTAATAAATACAGACATTGAAGAATCGTATCAAGCAAAGTATATGATATGTTCACGAAATAGTTGGGCGAGAAGAAATCGGAGATATCTGAAAAGACTTTGCTAGCAGTTTATGGACGGAATACTCAATGCTTAAAACTGCCATGAAGTTAATTAAGTTAAATAATTCTCTTGCTATAGCACATTTTAAGAAACGGTTGTTTTTTTAAAGAATAAAAATATTGGACATTACTCTAAAAAATCCAAGGTATTTATTTACTAGAGAGGAAATACATAAATAACAAAATATAACGCACTTACCAACCTAATAGTGTAATATACTATACTCGATGTTATTTCATGAATAATCAACAACACAAATTGAATTTGAGTATTTATCAAGTCTATAAATGAGCTTAGAGCTAGACGATATCCATGTGTAAGAAATAGAAGTGTTTTGGATGCCGGTCCAGAGAAATTTGAAGATAAAATAGTGAGTATAAAATGCGATGCGATAAAATGCTTGATTACATCAAGAAATTAATAGCTTCATAACCAAACGCCTTTAAGAACCTCCAGATGGAAAATATTCGTGCTCAATGTGAATTGCACACACTGTAAATTATATTTTGTTTCACTAATTTGTGTTAATGAGCATTCTCTTTAAATAATGCGATTTATACGACATATTGACTAAACATCCTAATAGGCACATGAATATTTGACATCTCACGAATGTTTGCGAATTGCGAATGCTCTTTAAAACCGCAGGTATGCCACTGAGTAAGCCATAGTATGATAAATTTCCAGTAAATATGCATTCATTTATTTGTGTTAATGAACATTCTCTTTAAATAATGCAATTTATACGACATATTGACTAAACGTACATGCATATTTGACAGCTCATGAATGTTTGCGAATTGCGATACCTCTTAAAACCGCAGATATGCGACTGAGTAAGCCATAGTGTGATAAATTTCCAGTAAATATGCAATGTCAGATTGCATCTGCGTCTTCAGATTACAAGTTGTATAATATTGCAAATTATTTACAGATTGTGTTAAGTTCTGTTTATATTTGTGTAACAATTTGCGTAAGAACAAATTCTGATATGCAAAATACCTAAAGTAATACCTAAATCCTATTCCAGTTCAAGTTACAGCATATTTTATTATGTTATTGTCCTTTCATTACCAGTTAGTATAAACCAGGTCAATAATTGATGAACATTAATTTTTTTTCGGCGTGCCCAAAATTTTGGTTACTCATTATATATAGCCGTACTTGTGATAATTATTCTGTAATTGTTATGTGTAAAAGTCCACAGTTCATCATGTTCGTATACAGCCTCATATACATATATCAAGGAGCGAAAAGGGTCAAACGAGGATACCAAGCAAAAACAAGCCTCTGCAAGGATAAACATGGAAATTTAATAGGAGATCAAAACAAAGTAAGCGACAGATGGGCTGAGTACTACGAGGAGCTGCTAAATAAACACCAGAGCGAAACAAGCTACCAAGAACCAACCAAGCAAGAAAAAGAAGCGAACCCATTGCAAGAAGAAACACCGGACATAGAAGAAATAAAACGGATAATAAAACAACTGAAGTACAATAGGAGTGCAGGAATAAGCGGAATACGAGCCGAAATGATAAAAAATGGAGGAAACAGACTACAGGACACAATTTTTAAGAAGAGTGATAAAGAAAACTGTGAAAACTATAGAGGGATAGCCTTATTGGACGGAATATACACCTACATAAACAACGAAATAAATAAAACACTCCGAGAATATACTAGGGGAATACCAGTGCGGCTTCTGAAAAGAAAGATCAGTAGACGACCAGATTTTCGTACTAAAGGAAATACAGGCAGCAAGTCACCAACAGCAACTAACCACACACCTACTATTTATGGACTTCAAGCAAGCTTACGATAGCATCAAAAGGGACAAACTATATTTAGCAATGAACGAACTAGGAATACCGAACAAACTGACTAGTAGAAATGACCCAACAGAATACTATAAATACGGTAAGAATGAATGGAAGATTATCAAAAAAGTTCAGAGTGAAAGAAGGGCTAAGACAAGGAGACCCCCTCTCCTCAACATTATTTAACCTTATATTAGAAAAAATCCTAAGAGACAGTGGGATAAGGAGAGAGGGCACATTATACCAGAACCGACATCAATGTTTAGCATTCGCCGACGACCTCACAATACTAGCCAGATCAAAAGAGGAAATACAAGACAGTGTCAAAAGAATCATAGTAGCAGCAAACAAAGTAGGTTTAGAAATAAATGAAACAAAAACCAAATATATGATATGAGGCGGCAAAAATCTCGGGCAAAGCATGCATCTAAAAATCAAAGTAGAAACTAAGGAGTACAAGTTCGCAGAAGTAGAGTCTTTCGTATATCTTGGAGTGCAGTTCACAAGAACACCAAGTAGTGCTGACGAAATCAATTCCAGGATAGCAGCAGGAACACAAAGTGCACATGCAATGAAGTCAATAATTTCGGGCAAGGTGTTCTCCAGGGCAACAAAACTAAGGGTGTACAAAACCATCATAAGACCCATAGTAACGTACGCGAGTGAGGTGTGGACTCTACACAAACAGGACCAAGTGCTACTAAGTGTGTGGGAAAGAAAAATTCTAAGGAAAATATATGGAAGAAAACAAATAGAGGGCAACTGGACAAGAAGAACAAATCAGGAAATAAGAGAACTGTATGGTGACGCCGAAATAGTGGGGGTAGTGAAAGCTCAAAGACTAAGATGGCTAGGACACCTAGCAAGAATGAAAAAACAGAGGACTCCAAGTAGGATATTGACATTAGAAATAAGTAGAAATAGAAGAAGAGGAAGACCCAAAACCCAGTGGAAAAACGAAGTTAAAGCAGACTTATAACTTCTCAAAGTGCAAGACTGGAGAGAGATAACCAAGGATAGGAAAAAATGGGCTCAGATTGTCCATAAAGCCAAGGGGCTCCAAGGCTTGTAGCCTCGTATATATATATAAACATATAGAGGGTGAGTTTTTTCGGATGTTTAGTATGGGGATCTCGGAAACTATCTTAGATAGAGGGACGGTTAAATGGGGAATGAATTGCAGTTTTACGAGTTCAATTTCATGAGCTTTTTGTTTTTTGGAAAAATTGCATGGCTAACTAGATATCTCGAAATAAATATATTTTTTCTTATTTTGTTCGGAGCATATTGCTCTGTTATTATTGACTGTAGAAAAAATGTATAAAGGAAAAAGTTATAGGAAATTATGTGCTTAATAATTCAGTCTAACCGTTTATTTTATTTAAGCTATAATTTTGAGTTATGACACAAACTTGTGTTTTTTCTAATGGAAACCATAGCCGGCCATGACTTTATAAAAAAGGCCCCTTTTCAACGATTCTAATGATATATCATATTACATAGGTATACATGATTTTTGTGTATAATAAATGCTCTGAATTTTTTCAGCTGACTGCATTTGGTAAGGATAATAACTGAAATTTGCTATTACTACGATTAGGAACTATTACTATTTACTAGTAACTTTGTTAAAAATAATAATTTTATAAATAAATGTTATATACAGGGTGGTGCATGTGGTGGGGTGGTGCAGGATACATGTAAAAATTTAAAACTTTAAATATTGTCTTCCGTAATTATTTTAGAGAAAAACTGTGATGTTGACTGATGATGACTCTATTGTAAGAGCAAGAAATACTACGTCAATGTATGCTATTACTTTTTATTTTCCATAACCTGAAAAAACAACGAAATAATAGAAACAGTTTTAAAAAATTATACACTCAGATGCAAAGAAACCGGGTCATTGAGTTATTGTTTGCAAAAGAACCATATTTTTTTTAAATTTTGATGTTGGTATAGTCCTTAGAATAAAATTTTTAGTGTTTTGCAATCAAGGAGACGGCTAGGATGTAAAAAGAAGCAACATATGGTACTTATTATTTATTTAATGAACATTAATAAGCGAAAACGATAATGTACGTATACACGAAAAAAAAATGCATTTCTGCAAAATAAACTTAACAGAGAATAATAAATAAAAATGACAGTTAATCGAAAACAAACAAATCAAAACCCAGTAGCCACCTTGATCCTCTATGCATAACGCCGAATTAGTAATAGGTAGTGAAGAACGCATAGCTTTAAATGTTATTTTCGCTTATTAAATAAACTGATAAGTATCATATTCTCTTTGATTGAAAAACACTAAAACTTTCATTCTAAGGACTATACCAACATCAAAATTTAAAAAAAGATTTTTTTGCAAACAACGACCCAATGGCCCGGTTTTTTTGCATCTGAGTGTAGTTGCCTAGAAATTAAAAAGTAAATAAATTGCGTTTTACGTGTATCAGTAATGTTTTATAATCTCAAATTTTATAGTTACATTGTTACAAGTTTGTTATGTAAGTAATACTTATTTTATGTTTTTAAAAGCAATATTTAATAAAGTCATAATTTACTGACTATAAAATATGAGGTTATAAAGCATCACTGACACATGCAAAAAGCATTTTCTTTGCTCTTTAGTTTCAATACACCTATGATTTTTTTTAAGAGTGTAACTTCCATTTCCTTGATTTTTAGCGACGTTATGGATAATAAAAAATAAAAATGAATAGAATAAATTGACGCATTATTTTTTGCTCTACAAAAGAGTTCATTATAGTTTTTCTCCAAAATAGTTAGGGAAGACAATATTTAAAGATTTAAAATTTCACATGAAAATCCCTATGGTGCATTGTGAGACGCGCCACCCGGTACAGGTAACTAACTAAGATTTTACATGCAGTTTCTAGTTTTCGTACGGTTTCTGGTAAAAATTAATATGTTATAATAGTTAAACTACAATTTCAGAATGCGAAATTTGTTGCTTTACGGTGCTATTTAAATGTCTGTTCGAAAACCAAGTTAATTTCTTCATCATCGTTCATGCATGTTAAAATCGGGAGTAAAAAACCCAACGTGTTGCGGCAATAGCCTGCAATTGTAGTGGTTTCCTCTGGTCGGTATTTAAGACATGTAGTAAGTAAGGTGACCACCCACCGTAAAACACTCCACGAGCCGTGTAATTCCACGGGGTACCGGGTATAAAATAAATGAAAATTGCTTCCTTCTAATTAGCCAGCAAGCACCACTAGACAAAGCGAATAAGACGCGCACCTGAATACAATTTGAATAATCACTATGATAATGAGAGACAGGGATTTCCCTTCGTGAGCGCCCCCAGGCCGCCCTCCGAAGAAAACGCATTTCAAACGCGAGTGTATTACGAGATCACCTTTGATATGATAAAATCCGAATGGAATTGCCGTGCAGTTATGGTTTTATAATTTTTTTGTATGTGTATTATGAACGGTTCAACAATCGACTAGGGCTTGGCCAGCGCGCAGAAGACCAGAGGCGAAACGTTTTCACTGTTTGCTCGCACCTGTAGTAATAACAATAATAACGCGGGCTGCCACTCTCGCAGTTTTAACAATGAATTTACATATTAATTGACTGTATTTTTAATCTGAAACAGGTCAAGTAGTAGAAAATAGATTTATATTAGGCACAACATGCCTTGGAAGAATTAGTACAAACATATGCATCAATGGATTATAGTTGAGTTACATATTGTAGAAATAAGGTAATAGCAAGTAATGCCTTTCCTGTATGCAAATTGAGGATCGTAGCAACTTATGTGATCAAAATCTACAGTATGAGATCCGCGCATCGGGATAGCACAAACTTTATTTTGAACCGTTTTAGAAGACATGTTTTAATGTAATTTATTTTTTTGAGATGGCTACTAGTTCCATATTATTAAATTTCAGTAGGCAACAGAATGGGACTTATGATGAAATGAAGCAAGGAATTTCTGGGATTTGTAAAAATATTAAAACACTTTTTTATCATACGAGGGCAAGCTGATAAAAAAGGTACCTAACTATAAAAGAGGCATGAAAATCAATTATTGTTTTTTTATTATATTCCTTAAACTGTCAGAAAACTGTCACGCAAGTATCATTGTTCAGTTCTGGTTGTACATTTCTACAGAAATTTTCTAATACTGACGTGTCCAAGTTTTTTTTATAATGAAAAAAATTGAGCACCGTGCCATCATCAAGTTGGATCATCATCATCATGGATCATCACGTTCCTAACAAGAGAAGGAAACAGTCCGATGGAAATTTTAATAATCGTCTGTCAGCCGTTTATGGCGATTCTTCTCCATCCTATAAAACCGTTAAATTCTGGTCAAAACAATTTAAGTGGGGTCGGGAGTTCATTGAATATGATTCCCGCAGTGGCCGTTCAAATTCAGTTATCACCCAACAAACTATTTGAAAGGTGGAAGAATTTATTCTTGAAGATCGACGTCAAAATTGATATACTAGCTAAAAGTCTGCAGATCAGCAGGGAACGTGTTTGGACCATCATTCTTGACTATTTAGGCGTGTCAAAGCTGAGTGCAAGATGGGTCCCAAAAATGCTGACCCCGTTCGATAAGCAGCGTCCAGTTGAAACTTTTCAGCAATTTTTGAAGCTTTGTGAAAGGCAGGAAGAAGAGATTATACAAAGAATTGTTACTGGTGATGAAACATGGATTCATCACTATGATCCTGATAGCAAACAGCAATCCATGCAATGGAAACATAAGGGGTCTTGCGCCCCCAAAGAAGTATAAGTTTAAAGATTACCTGCCACGTAAAACTACCATGAAAGGAATCTATTATGCCGAAATGATAGGAAAATTGGAAAAAGCAATAAAAGAAAAACGCAAAGAAAAATTCAAAAATAGAATTTTGCTTTTGCATGACAATGCTCCGGTACACAAAGCTGGCATTGTTCAAAATCCTCTGCAGGATTTAAAGATTCAACAATTAAATCACCCGCACTATAGCCCTGACTTAGCATCTTGTGACTATATTCTGTTCAGCAAATTAAAGAAAAAGTTAAGGGGACAAAGATTTGCCAACGACGAAGAGTTAATTTGAGAAGTTGAAGATATTTTTGCAGAGCAAGAGAAAACAATTTTTTTTACGGTTTATTTTCATTAATTTCAAGATGTAAAAAATGTGTTGAATTAGTAAGAGATTACATTTAAAAATGATGTCATTTTTTTTAGGTTAAGTTGTTTGCAATTTGCGGTTATATTTCGTAAATAACATTGATGCCATATGTAAAGTAATCGATACTTTTTGTTGCAGTTGTATAATTTTTTACATTTTGATTAATATTTTGACAGAAATGAAAATTATTTCTTAGTTCGAATATGCAGTAAAAAAATAAATAATATCTTTAAAAGCTAGTATGAAAAAATATATATAAATCTGACAATGTGGTAGGTAGCAAAGTCTAATAAACATCGACAAAAAAAAATAATTAACTTCCGTTGCATCACTGAATCAGTTTGTCCAACATGACAAAAAGAAAACCCAGCCAACTCGGTTGCAAAAAGGGCGTGAATGTATATTAGGTGTCGGTATCAACTTTGGGATGTCCTTTGCAATTAATACACAGGAAACTCCTTCATAAATCATTATATCGTATTTACGCTTTTGCAGGTAGGTGTTTAAATCAGTTATAATAATCTAAATTGCAAATTTAAAACTAGATTACTACATCTGCTACTACGTAGCTCATTAATTATTTGAATCAACGGTATAATTTTCATTCAGAAGTAAATGAATTAATTATCTGCAAATTGTCAATCGGTCAAATACAATTTGCCGAAATCGATTTTAACTTGAGATATGCTAATTATTTGATTAATCACCTAATGTATATGTCACCGTTATTCCTTGAAATAACTACAGAGTGTTCAAGAAAGTGGTGTCCACTTAAAGATGCACACTAATAGATGGCACTGTCTAAGCAAGATGCAAAAATAAATACGTCTTACAACATTGCCGAAATGTCTCCTATTCTACAAGAAAATCATTTATACCTAATTTACAATTTACATTGTCACTGTTTTGTGATGTTGCCAAATATCACAAATATTTGAGTCAAGAGTTCCATGTAGGAACATGTAGGTTCCACAATTCTGTAGGCACTAAATGGGAAAGTGGACACCACTTTCTTAAACGCTCTGTAGTTATTTTATAAAATACTGATCTGTGGTAGTTAAATTATAGAATAGTTATTTATTTGATACCTTAACCAGTTATTATAAAGAAGATCGAGTGGGCTGTATTGGAAGTATGTTTAACTGTCATACTACATACATTCCTAACCTCAAAAATCAATTTGTAATTTAAATGGCGCTGTGTAAATTAATTATTATAATTATACAATGATAGTTAGCTGTTTATTAATATTACCATGGAAATGAATAAAATTAGAACGAAAACTAATCAAGAAGTTAGGTCAGGTTAAGTTAGATTATAAACAAAAGACATCGTTAAAAAAATAGAGGTATTTTGGTTACACGACATTCATTTACGATCATATATATTTTTGACATTTTTGGCAGAAATATAACCACTTTGCGCGAATCATCATTTAATAAAAATGCCAGATATCTATGATTAACTTCTTTTCATTAAAATACTAGAGATATTACTTAGTAATTAATACTAACGAGTTCTTAACAAATTTAAATTTTGAAAAATCAATAAAAACAAAATATGTTGCACATTTAATTTAAAACACTTTTATACCCCTTATGTTCTTCCCATAAACACGATGGTTTTTGAAAAATTCGTACGCTCAGAAACCTACGCAATTCACGACCACTGGTGAATTTCAACCTAAAATCACTGGGACCCCCCAATTTTAAGCTTAAATATGAATTTTCAAGTAAGACCGTTTCAGACGTAGACCGACACACAGGCAGATACCACTTTAAAAACAATTTTTGAATAGGAAGACTCGAAAACGGATATTTAAAAAAATTAAAATCTTGATTTCGAAAATAACACAATGCTACAACCTTCTCTATGTCTAACTGTACTAATTTGCATATTGAAACCTATTTCCAAAACAAAGCGTCAATCCGAAAAATTATCAAAAGATAAAAGATTCTCAAGATAAATCACAGAATAACCCTTTGAATGTTTTCCCCATGATTAGTAAATACCCTGTATAATGCCAACAACGTTAACAGTTCATTATGAATAATTATTACTTCTTTATATTTGATAATTATTGAAAACAAGTGTATTGTTAAACAAATTTGACATTTGTTTTAACTGTCATTGTTAGACTCGGATATATGTTATGCAATTTTTATGTCAAATTCTAAGCTTCAACTGTGAAAAATTTTTCAATAGACATTGCCAAATTTGTCACAAGTTGTAAAAAATAACTAAAAAATACCAAGAAACTCACGTCCAATCCATCATGATTTTTTGTACCCCGTTTATAGGCATTGCAGAAATCTGCCAAAATTTGTCTATTTTTGATATCCCAGTGTCAAAATGTGAAAATCTATCGCATGTTCAATACAATATAGATATATAGTCTATATAGAAAGTGATTCAAATGGTGTGGTCCAAACGTCAAGATGTAATTGGTAATGTTAAAATAAGTTTTAAAAAAGCCAATAAACTCACGTCCAATTCATAATTGTTTTCCTGCTGCAATAGCTATGTAAAAAATGCATTTCTGCATATTTACATACAGAAACAGGGCTTCATCATTACCACACTAAACAACAATAATTTAAGAAGAAAAATTATGTCATAACAAATTAGCATTTAAAAGTGTATGGATCCTCCTAGAAATACCAATACCAAGAAACTCACGTCCAATCCATAATGGTTTTCGTACCGCGTTTATAGGCATTGCCGAAATCTGCCAAAATATGTCTGTTTATGATATCCCAGTGTCAAAATGTGAAAATCACATGTACAATACAATTGTCTATATAGAGAGTGATTCAAACAGTGTGGTCCAAACGTCAAGTTGTAATTGGTAATGTTAAAATAAGTTTTAAAAAAGCCAATAAACTCACGTCCAATTGACAATTGTTTTCCTGCTGCAATAGATATGTAAAAAATGCAGTTCTGCATATTTACATATAGAAAAAGGCTTCATCATTACCACACTAAACAATAATAATTTAAGCTAAGAAAAATTATGTCATAACAAATCAGCATTTAAAAGTGTATGGAACCTCCTAGAAATACCAATACTAAGAAACTTACGTCCAATGCATAATGATTTTCGTACCGTGTTTATAGGCATTGCCTAAATCTGCCTAAACTTGTCTATTTTTGACATCCCAGTGTCAAAATGTGAAAATCTATCAAATGTTCAAGTATAATTGTCCATATAGAGAGTTATTCAAATGGTGTGGTCCAAACATCAAGATGTAATTGGTGATGTTAAAATGTGTAAAAAAAGCCAATAAACTCACGTCCAATTCACAATGGTTTTCCTGCTGCAATAGCCATATACAAAATGCATTTCTGCATATTTACATACAGAAAAAGGTTCCATCATTACCACACTAAATAACGATAAATCAAGCTAAATAATCTTCTGTCACAACAAATTAGTATTTAAAAGTGTATGGAACCTACTGCGTTAATTTGATTTAATGTAAACGTTTCCTGCACTCTAAGGATAAATAATTTGTATCTCAGATATGTGAACTATAAATTTCTTTTGAATGTGCATTTGGTAATTATTTTCTCCGATAATTGGAGACCGGTTTCAATCAAATTTGCATTTGTTTGACTATTATGTATTTCCTATTATAACTTGATTTAACAGAGCAGTCATAAAAACAAAGAAATTCTCCGTAACTAGACAAAGACTGTGGTAATAAAAGATTTGAGGAAATTTAATATTCGAATGGTCTTTAATGTTGAAAATAACCATCATTACCAATTACCCAGTTAACTATCTCACTCGATTTGTTGCCAGTCTCATTCCTTCAAAATAGCACTACATTTTTGGTCATATTGTAAATAAACACTTGTACTTTTATATGTGATAATTGATTGACCATGGTTATCTACCCAATTACGTTTTCAAATATTACTAAATAGAATTCTGAAGTCATAGGTTTGTAACTAATTAGAGGAAAGTCTCTTAAAATGTGCGTCAACATAACTCATTCTTGTGCAACTAGAATGCTTCTTAAGTCCATGAGTGCGCTGTACAAATAGAAACACATGTTACGCAAAATGATAATTGCAATTCAGTACAATACACAAGAGATGTTCGAGATTCTTGCCCACAAATGCACGATCACCAAATACGTACAACATTCAGTTGCACGCGTCGTACACTCGTACATCTATCACCATTTTGATTAGATGTATACAGCCCAAGTTACCTACATCATACGGATAATAATAAGTAATATGAAGTTCAGCTTTAAGAAATATTAATTCAACATACTACAATACAATGTCTAAATGAACATATGTATAATAATATAATAATATCCAGTTAGGAATGTTCTATAATAAAACATACATATGGTAACAATATTTAAATTATAAAAGATTCAAATAACCTATTTCTACAATAATATACCTATATTCAAAGAGAATTATCTATTTGGACACAATTCAGAGTAAAAATGCAGTACGTAAAAGCATTCCGTGATAACACATAACTTGAAATTATAGCCATAATTATGACGAGTTTTCTTCGTGACAGTTATAAATATTTAAGCGACGTAACGGTAAAACCGTCTGTAAATTAATAACCAAGACTGCCTCCTATCCTCTGGCGTTTCTTAACATGGAAACGCTGTGAAATTACTTCCCTACAAGTGTCATTACATTTACGACAATGTGAAAAGCATTAAATAAATAAATTGATTATGGTTTCAATATATGTATCGAACATATTTGTTCTAATTTTGCATCTAAATAATGTAATAATATAATGTAATATGAATTCCAATCCCAAGTAGTAACAACAAATATTAGGTGTGTAAAGTAGGGATTATAGGATTATTATTATATTTATTCATTACGGCGGAAAGTAGATAGAAATATTTTATTAACTAGATAAAACATAAAAAGTATATTTTCACATATTTTACAAATTTAATAATCGCAACTCAAAACTAAGAAGATTATAGATTTCTCCATGGCCATGCCGAGTTAATTCCGATTAATTAAATAGTATTACTATATTTAATTTATTACATTAGTTGATGTAAATATTACGTTAAGTTTATATTACAATTCGATTAAAATAAAGATTTTACTTGTAGATGGATATTAATATTATGTCATATGCCTCTTTAAGTTTATATTCCAATTCAATTGAAATAAAGCCCTACTGGTTCATGCAGGACACCATATCAATATGACGAATAGGTATATTAGCTTCAGTAACCTATGTTGAAGTAAATGGGTCATTGATATCGCCTACTCATTTAATCCACCGCTATGTTTCTCATCATATCATCATATACTTTAACATTTCTTATCTGCCACGTCAATATCTATCTATAGAGTGGTTTAGTTATGTTTATAAGTAGGTAGAATTTCCGATTCCGTAATATTTTACAATCAAAGTATGGTGATTTCATAACTGTTGCCTGGCGCAAATAGCACACGGCGCAACCTTCCCGGCGTTTTGGAATAATAGTCATTTACAACGCTGTATATCACTACTTATATGAAGATGTTATCGGCTGGAAATGTTATCCAGAGGAAGTGCCAGCTATTAATTTACATCTGCGTTCGATGTGAATGTACGAGAATTCCAGTTCCTTTTTATTTGCAATTTGTTTGTTTTATGGAAGAAATTATGATCACGTCGTATATAAATTACATATTGCTGCAATGATGACCTTTAAATGTCTAATAAATGTGATATACAATTACCAATTCAGTTGTACTATGAACAGTATATACATAAATTATATATCCTCTGTGGATGATATCGTCACACATTAATAGGAGTCTAGTAGATGTATCATTCGAAATGGACAAATTATAATATATTCATAAATAAATAAAAAATATAGCAAAATAAAAAATATTTTAAAAATGCAATAAATGAACGTTGGGTTAAATTTATTTATAGTGCATTAATATGAAATTTGTTAGCTGCTTGATAGAGAAACTCGACAAGAAAATATTACAATTAAAAGGCAGCAGTGGTCTGAAAATTAGTATTAAATGGAAATAAATGAATATACCAATTTTGCAGAGGTTTGGGATGTCTTTGCTAGTTAAACATTCAAGATATACAAAATAAAAAAGATCTATCCATCAGATATAAGTTATATTGAAACTGATAATGGAACTCATTAAATGGAATCAAATTCAGCGATTCCAATAAACAGTGTTGTACCTACTACATATACATAAATATATCAAAAAAAAAATCGTGTCGTCGTAAACAAACTAGTATAGTAGATGTGTTAAGTGTTAAAATGTTTAACCTCGAAAATTACCGGAAGAAGCCCAAATCCCATATGGAAATTTGTGAAGTTTTGACCAGTTTGAATACAAAAACCCTGTTGGCATTTAATAAAATTAAAATAAACTGAAATATTCTATAGAGATTACGTTTGATTTTTATGATTATTACATTGCTAGATATACCAGCACGGTAGATAGATTGATAGATAGCATTTTACTTCTAATAAGTTTGACATACAAATTTGGTTACAAACAGCTCAAAACGAAATAGAAACGCGTCACATAAACATAAATACATCCAAATTGCACATATAAAGATTTACACTAAATATTCACTTATGCTATATAATTCTTTGGCACAGAAAACTATACGGAAGCTTTTTAAATAAATTGACATTTGTTATGACTTTTATATCAAAAGGCAATCGATTATAGAAATATATGCTGCTATAATGCAGTCCTTTTTCAGTCAATGTTAATCTGTGTTTTGGAACATTGTAATTTATTTTATTCCTTGTGCCGTACTTATGAGCTATTTCATTACCAATGAATGAGTTTTTGTTTTTAAATAAGAATAAAATACACTCGTACACATATATTCCGTAAAAGATCAGTAGATTATTTTCTTTGAATGTACCTCTACAAGATGACCTAAATTTTGGGTTATACATTCCACGAATGTTTTTTTTTTGCATGACAAATATTCGTCTGCATTCCGTGCTAAGATGTCCCCAACATCGTATTCCAAAGCGAAGAACATTGCAATACATAACTTTCAGTGAATTAAAATCTAACATATCCTTAATTCTATTCATTGCATAGAATATTCCGCTTAATTTATTGCATACAGTTTGAATATGTTCATTGAAGCCGAGAAATTCATTAAGTTCAATGCGTAAATGTCTAGTTGATTTAACAGTAAAGTACTTAATATTATTTATTTCGAAAAAATTTGGCATTGGGATGACGGAACTACTTTTAAAAATTATACATTTAGTTTTGTTTATATTTAGGGTTAGTTTATTTGATCTAAACCAATTGTTTATTTTGCTAAAATATACATCACAGTCCGTTTAAACCTCTTGGTAGTTTGAGCCATTGATAATTACAGAGCATATGTGAGCATGTATCATCTGCATATATGATGATCTAATGATTGGAACCGTCAATGTTGTAAATTAAGTCATTGGTATAAATTATGAACAGCAGTGGGCCCAAAATGCTCCTGTGTGGTACTTCTCCCTCCAAACCGCCAGATATATCGAGCTGTAATCGTTATATCCTTTAATTTAAAATACACGAATTTAAAATTATCGTTGAATCTTATATAAACTAATTTTATTTCATAACTGAAGTTAATTTTCAACTAAAACTGAATATTAAATGTTAATTTCTCCATAAACCAACAGCTCTGCGAAAACATACTTCATATAGAAAATATGCAGATTTTTAATTATTTTTATAAATAAGTATAATTATTTATAATTATTATTTATTAATTTTATACATTATTTTGGCATAAAACAATTATAAAATCCTATTTCTTGTTGACAATTTTCAATCAAAAACTATCAAATACACCACATTTTATTTGTAAATAGTCAGTTTAAAAATTCTGATAAGGAGGACTCAGAAAATATTATTTCCTAATTGAAATTTATCCATTGCACTAATACAATATTTTATCAATCCTATGCATGATAAAGTGATAAAATGAAAACATAATTTGTTATTATATTAAATTGAATTATCACCAATATACAGATTACAAAAAAAAAATATTTAAATTTAATTAGGCGAACAAATTTGCACTAAGGTGGATGCGCCGGGCTCATACATAATACCATTAGTAACCTAAATATGTGATTTTTGGGCATTATATTAGATGACAGGAGAACTATTTTGGTGGTTATTTTATACAGCCAATTAGGCCTTGGGTACGATACGAGCGGTAGACCGACAAAACAAACGTTTTGTTCACGTTTTGAATGGAGCGTGCTCGGAAAACTTGAGGCTTTGCGCTTGCCGCTCACCACTGCTACTAGACATTAATATTCGCCACCACTCACCGCTCGTATTGTACCCGATTTCTTACTCTACAAATTTCATATACTCTCTATTCACGAAGTTTTTGCGTCAGCGGAGTCTGTGAATATCTAGTAATTTTGTTAGTAGTATTTCGGAAATAACTGAATTCCTCAATGGAACTTGTCATTTTTTTTTTTTTAGGTTAAGTTGTTTTCAATTTCAGGTTATATGTTTTAAATAACATTGTTGCCAGATGTAAAGTTTAACTTATTAGAAATGTAAATGGAACGACAGAAAATTATAAATCTGACAATACGGTAGGAAGCATATGTCTAATAGACATCGACACAAAAAAATAATTAACTTCCGTTGCATCACTGAATCAGTTTGTCCAACATGACAAAAAGAAAATCAAGCCAATTCAGTTGCAAAGAGGTTGTGAATGTATAATAAACAAACTTAACAGTCGAGTGAGCAACGGTCGAATGTTATTAATATACTTTTCTTGATTTATGTTTAAGACAATTCGGTGTAAAATAAGTAAGTAAATTGAAACAATTTCAAAAGATGTGAAAATCAAAAATTTAGATGATTATAATATACTGCGTTTCAAAAAAAATGTACCACCTAGAAGGAGTTGACGTAGAACTCTGAAATTATGTGAAAATAGTTAGTATGTGTTGAGAAACAATTGATTAAATTTTCATCGAAAAATAATAATATTTATTAAGAAAATAATTAATAATGTGTTGCATCTCCGCGCACTCTTATGCATTCAGCAACCCTTCTGGGCATGCTGGAAATCAAATGGTCCAATGCATCTTGAGGCAGCTCATCCCAGGCAATCTGAAGATGGTGTCTTAATTCATTTAAATTGTTGGGAGGATGCGCCTCAAGATGCATTGGACCATTTGATTTCCAGCATGCCCAGAAGGGTTGCTGAATGCATAAGAGTGCGCGGAGATGCAACACATTATTAATTATTTTCTTAATAAATATTATTATTTTTCGATGAAAATTTAATCAATTGTTTCTCAACACATACTAACTATTTTCACATAATTTCAGAGTTCTACGTCAACTCCTTCTAGGTGGTACATTTTTTTTGAAACGCAGTGTATGTATTATATGCAGGGTGAGTCAATATTCATTCCCCAGCTTTCGGATATGTATTCTACAATAAAATATTAAAAAAATAAGAATACTAAAATCTCGAAAGCGAGGCTGTTTTCAGGTAAAATTGAACTAAAAAAATTGAATAAGAACAGAGGATTGGGTGTGACGCCTATTTTTTAAACAAACGTGTACTTGTGGTACGATTATTCTCAACATCCTGCAATAGCTGTTCCTTCTGCTAATACTAATTTTCTAGGTCGACCGGCATGCAAAGTACGTTTTGGAGCGATACATCCTGTCTCCATTACACGCATTTATACATTTTGGATTGTTTTATGATCTGGACGATGCCAGTTTGAAAATTGTTCTTAGTACAAACCAGGGTTGGAATAAATCATGATTTATTTGATTTATTTATTTATTTATTAATTTTTTTATTATGCAAAACACTTAATCGTATTTTACTATAATTATTACAATCTGATCAAAGATGGATCAATGAGTAATGTTATGCCATCTTAAATTATTAAATAAAGGTTTAATGCTAAGGGCCTACACATTAGTATCCCTAAGGCCCAGTTGTATGAACATAGATCAGTTTGACTATGGTTCAGTTTCCTAGGATACCATTATTGACACAATAGTATCCTATGTGACTGAACCACGATCAAGATGATCTCCGTTTATACAACTGGGCCTTAAATTCTGATTTATTTGATATTTATATATTTCTGATCAGTTTCTGCCAGGTTAAATGTGATTTAAATCAATGAATTTACATCACGATTTAAACAGTAGAATTTTTCTTAGAAGATATTTTTGTTTTGTTTTTGGCCTTAGCCTATGGGCCATTAGCCATCATTAGTTTTTTAAATGTCTACGTATTTTTAATTGTTCATTCAAATCATTACTCTCAGGATATCTCATGGGTCGCATTTCTTTGTGTCTAGGGGTTTGTCAATACTTTGTGTTCATAAAAGCATATGAAAAGAACCTCGGAACACGAGTATATTAAACACGATGTAAGATTGGAAGCAAAAATGCATTTCACACATTCAATTGACTATTCATAGGAAGAAATACCTGTATATACAGGGTGATAAAAAAGAGTGTAAAATATCTAAGGGGGTGGTCTTGATAAACATGGGTCCTCAAAGTAACGGTTTCGGAGATATGGAAGATTATTCTTGTGTGAAACATTTATTTGCCAATTTGCAATTATTTATTACTTATTGATTATGTACAAACAAAGGGAGCTTCTATCAAAAGACAAAGAACAGCGTTATAGAAGAACTTTTTCTAAAACACCCTCATTGGCTCGGATTTGTTGGCTCTTTTGACTAATTTTTAAATGCAGCTCCTCGAGGTTATTTACAGGTGTACCATAGACTAATGTTTTCAAATATCCCCAAATCCCCAAAGAAAGAAATCTAGAGGGTTTAAATCAGGCGATCTTGCTTGCCATAAAACAGGTCCCCCTCTTCCTACCCATCTACGTGGAAAAATTTGGTCTAAATGTTCTCTAACGGCAATCGAAAAATGACTTGGAGAAACGTAAAATGAAATTCGTGTCGGCTAATTCTGCATTAGAGTAAACAGCCATAGCAATAAAAACTTGTGTACTAGCAACAACTGTCAAATACTGAATGTTTATTTTACAAAAAATCAGCAAATTATGATATTAAATGCAAGTTTTAGCAAAGTAAAAAAGAAAGTAAAAAATAATAATCTTCTATATCTCCAAAACCGTTACTTTGAGGACCCATGTTTATTAAGCCTTTTTTTTATTGTGGTTCATACTAATACCCCATTAAATAGTGTACACTTAAAAAAAAAAAATTTAACACCCCGTATATGTTGAAATGTCATGTGACACGTTAGTAAATATAAGGCCCAAACACAACTTCATCGACTTTTTTAAATAGAACTTTTCGTTAATTCCGACATTTTTTTGGAGATGTTAGACTCAAAATTGCTAAGATCCTTAATAAACATAATATGAATGTTGCGTTCAAACCATGCGTTAAATTATGCAACACAATATTTAATGCGGAAACACAAATTAATAAATTCAACAAATCGGGAATTTACACATTAATTTGTGAAGATTGTAAAGGGGTTTACATTGGCCAGTCTGGGTGTAATTTCAATATTAGCTTGAAAGAACATATGAGATCATTTAGATTAAACCATGATAATTCAACATTTACTAACCACCTCATTGAAAATCGGCATTATTTTGAGACGGATGTACTGCAGATAATTCATTTTGCCGAGAAAGGTCTTAAGATGGACCTATTTAAGTCCCTAGAAGTTCAAAAGGCCAAGCGTAATCCCAAATGTCCGGTCATTAACAACCAGGCACACCTCGTTTACTCCCCACTTTTCAAAGCTGCATTATATTTAATTAGGAGATTATGCCGATTTATACATATCGGTGTTTCATTTGTATTTTTTACTCTAAGTTTGATAATGATCAAAACGTAATCGAAACTATAGTCACTAATTTTAATAAACAGTGTGATATAAACAAAGAAAAGTGTGTGTTTTATTTAACGAATTTTATTCGTTCAATAATAAATAAGTACGTGCAATATAAAGGTGTACACTACAATACAAAAATATAGACTTTTTTTATTATTATTATTAATCACTTCTTCACTTTTTGTTTAGTAATACACTAAAGCTATAAAATATTACTGGAAAACTAACAGAGTCAAAAAAATTCGAAAGAGCTTTAACCTTAAGAAGACCTTTCGAAAAGCAGGTCTTCTTCCACATTCTTAGATTCAGTAACATGAACGTCGTTGTACGAAGATGCAGCTAGCTGTTGAGATTTCTCGGGTCCAGGTTGCATTGGGACCGACTTAGAAAATTATCCTAGTCGACTCTACCATTCGTTACTCCTTTAAGTCTGCAATTTCTACTTTAGGCTCTGACACCTCTGAGAACGATTAACTTAAATCTTTTGGACTTGAATGGTTATTTAGAGAGATTGGTTCTTCGGGTGTTCTGCAAGGCAATTCGCGATGGCATTGTTTGTAATAGACGTATCTTTGTTCTCATTCTGTTCAAACGTGGTATTGAGTGCGAACGTGTACTCATTAATTTGTTTTATTTTGTTTTATTTAGTGAATTCGGTATTTCTTCGCTACTGGAAATAAAAATGGTTTGCTGGTCACATTCGACTTGTTTAGTTTTGTATTTCGCTGGTGGACTAATTGGAATATGATCGTACTGATCTGATTTTTCGTTAGCTATTTCTTCTAATAATTTAAAATGGTTGACTAATTGTGGTGTAACTTCATCGAAACTCTCCATTTGCGAGGATGAATTTTTATTATTTTTTTGCAATTACATAGGAGTCCTCAAAAATATCTTTTCTCAAAAATTGCATTATGTTGTTCTTACTTCTTAATTTATTATGATTTTCGTCTACGTCGAAATCCTTGGGAAGATATTTAATACCTTCTGGACTTTTGGATGGAGTTTGAACTTCCCTCGGAAACTGGCCTGGTGTTCTAATAACCTTGCCTGTTTCCAAGTTATACGTTCTCTCCATGCTATAATCTGAATCGCTCCATAAATCCAAAATATTAGGTCTATTAGGTTTATTTAATCTAGATATGTAAGTTTTGTAAACGTGCGAGAAAAAAAAACAGATTTCAAGCGATTTCATATTTCATAAAGTAAGAATCATGGTCGAACATGCCACTATTCGTTACTAGAAGCTCTACAGCTCTGCCAAGTGTTCTATGTGCATTTGATTAAACGCTTTTAAGACAAATTGATACAATTAAATTTCTCTATCCATGGAGGAATTTATTACCTGCTTAAACCTATAAAGTCTAGGATTTCTATAAGCCAGATCTTTTTGTGCATATTACGGCGTAAAATCTGCAGTGCGTGAAATTGTGATCATCTCCGGTGACATTTCGCGAGGCTAACTTTCTGCCGCAACATAAATACCATTCAGACCGCTCTGGTATATGAGATGAGCGATGGCGTTGTGTGAGGACGCACCTTCTTAATCCGCGGTATGCTGGTCTTTTCCTTATTCAGATTTATATTATTAATTTGCCAGTCGTTGCCGCAAATAAAATTGCCTAATGGCGCGGGGAATGTTGAAAATTTTCGTCGTGTTCCCACACTTACTGTATGAGTGTACAAAGATCTATGTTTTGGTTAAGACACATCAAATGATAAAGTCTAGTGCATAAAAATTAAGAAAGGAATAATACTTGTAAACTTGTGAAAAAATAGAACGGCAATTATGACATGTATTTAAAAGGACATTAAGTTCGTATTTTGTTATTAGTTGCGGCAGCTTTATATTGTACACTATGGCCATAGAAATTGCCAACACATTGCCTGGGCGCCCTTACCGACCGACGGAAGCTTACTCTAGTTAATTCAGCATTAACAATAAACAATCAGTATGCAAACGAGCGGAGAAGAGTTCCTTCTATCAACCGGGGCCTGTCTTTTTGTACATCTTGAAACGCGGTAGACTGTGTAAGGTGAGTTGTGACCTAGAACAGGCGGCAAACAATGATACTTTAATGGCTGAAACTGAAGAAGTAGCTTATCTGTTGCGTCGCCAGCCGACACGGCATGTAACAAAATGCAAAACGGTAAAGTGCCTCAATGTCAGTGCCCTTCCGGCCCGGACATGCGAGATAGTTACGCGGCGTGGAGCGACGATCACGATGAGTGGGATTCTCAGCTTTTAATCGGAGTTGAAAATCCGTGAAGACTATACATTTAGGTCGATGGAACACGTAACACGCGTTTTATTGCGCGGTTGTTTCGGCAATTTTTACCAGTTTTATTGTCTTGCTATAAAGTTAATACAATTAGGAGCGGCTTTCTTTCGTGATGATGAGGCAACAATTATTATGTAATGATATTGTCTTTATTGGCTACTACAATCTTGTTTCTCCTGGATTATCTGCGTTTTTTAAACGAATTTGTCAGATAATGATTTTTGTATAAATAAACATTAAATAGTAGTAACAATTACACTTTGTAACTTTGAAAAAAATTAAGAAAAAGTGCATTAAAGTAAAACTATTAAATTATTATTTCAATGTTCAGAATGCATCTAGTTGCCATTCAAAATAAAGTCAGTTAAAAAAAAATAATAAAACAGGCTTGGATTTTAACTGTTGGAATAAAACAAAATTGATTAACCTGAAAAACAATCTGGTATAATTATGCCAAACAAATTATTACCTACTCACAATCAGATTGACGTTTCGTTCGACTCATCGTGTCACAAGTTGACTTCAAACTGGTTCGACGTTTTTCGAAGGCACAAAGAATTGAATTTCTTATGATTAGAGGTTGTGGTGATAGAATACGTACCTATGAAGAAGTGTGCATTTATTTTAATAATAAATATCCGCTTCAAGAACCTCTTCTTAAGACGTCTGTTATGCAATCATAAGAAAGTATGAGCAGTTGAGGCATATTACAGATCGCCCGAAAAGTGGACGACCATCAGTTCCGGAAGATGTTAAGCTAAACGTGCTGTTAGAGTTGCAAGAAAACCCTCATATTCCCTCCAGAGCGGTTGCGGAAAATAGTGAGCTTTCACAAACTTCGTTTTGAAATTTTGGAAACGGCAGAAATGGCATCCTTACAAAGTAAATTTAGTCCACGAACTGAACGAAGATGATTTTGATCGTAGGCTTCAGTTTTGCGAACAAATGATGAATCTCTGTAACGTCGATGAAGGGTTTGCTACCAGAATTTTATTTAGTGATGAAGCAACTTATTATTTGAATGGAACGGTGAATAAACAAAATTGTCGCCATTGGTCCGAGCGCAACCCTCAGTGGGTGATGGAAGCCCATACACGAATTCCGGAAAAATTAAACGTTTGGGAAGGAATAGTAGGTGGTATTATTATTGGGCCCTTCTTCATGGATGGCTCGTTGACGGGTCAAACATATTTGGAGCTATTGTTTATTATTATTATTATTATTATTATTATTATTGACAGATTACCTCGTTCCAGCTTTGGCGGTTCTATTCCCAAATCAACACGAGCCCGACATTCCAAATGAAGACTTATGGTTCCAACAAGATGGGGCTCCACCTCATTATAGCCGAATGGCACGCGGCTATCTCAACGAAGTCTTCCAAGGCAGGTGGATTGGCAGATGGGATTTTGTTGAATGGCCAGCGCGTTCCCCTGACCTGACCCTCTTAGATTTTTTCTTATTCGTTACATCAAAGTAAAGTATACTCTAATCGGCCAACCACAATTGAACAACTGAAAGAATGGATCCAAGTCGAAATGAGACAAATACAGCCAGAAGTTCTCCTCAATGTCTGTGCGGCCTTTCGACATCGATTTGGACACTATCAAGAACAAAATGGTCAACAATTTCAACATCTAATTTGATTTTTTTCCCTAACCAATATTTTTTCGTTATTTTAATTATTTTTGTGACTTATATTATTTTAAAACTTATCTTAAAACAAGTCATTAGTATTTTTTTTCAATAAAAATTTCTTTTGGTTTTTCTGTTCTTATTTTTGTAATTGATGATATTGGAATAAGAATGTTTTTCAGGTTGATCAATTTTGTTTTGTTCCAATATTTAAAATCTAAGCCTGTTTTCCTAATTTTGTTTTAACTGACGTTGTTTTGAATGGTAACTTGATGCATTCTACACATTGAAATAATAATTTAATAGTTTTACTTTAACGCACTTTTTCTCAATTTTATTCAAATGTTACATATTGAAAATGTCACGTTGTTGATAACATAATAAAAAGTACTATCAAAATCAATAATAAAAAAATATAGGTTGTCATTTTAAAAAAATGGGTCTGACGTCATAACTTCAAAACAGGCAGAGATGGAAACTTGAAAATTGTCCCAAAATATTTGTTTGAAAAACAAACATTTTGTGAAATATAGCGAAATATATATACATATATATTTGAAAAATATAGCTAGGTCTTCATATTTTATGGCATTATTACAGCATTAGGAGTACTAAGTCCGCATATGACGCGAACGCAGATGGAATCATTTGTAATTACATTTACAAGTTTTTGTAATAAGTATACAATACACAAAAAGTTAACTACTGCCCACAATTACGAAAAAAAATCCTAAAAATCAAATCCAATTTTACAATTTTTGATTCAATAACAAGATTGAATTCCAGTTATTCCAGTTCTAAATAACGCTGCAATTTTTACATTTCGTCGATGAAATCAGAAAACAGTGTCCACTTTTATTGAAAAAATCCATTCGGTTGTTAAAATTTAATTGCAGATCTATTTGAGATTCCTGTAATAACATTTTAATAATATCTTGTATTGGCGTATGATGTTGACGCAGTAAGTGCCAGTATTACAGCAGATGTAAATCAGTCGATTAATCGACGTTCACAAGAACTTGGCTTTCCAACAATGACAACTTAACGTATTTTGAGAAAAGACTTGGGTTTACATCCGTATAAGATTGTGTTGACTCAAGAACTGAAACCACTTGAACATCATAAGCGTCATGTGTTTGCTGATTGGGCTCTAGAGCAACTTGAAACTGATCCTGATATTTAAAAAAAAATTATATTTTCAGATGAAGCCAATTTTTATTTAAATGGTTTCCGTACCGAATAGTCGTTTTTGGTGTGAAAATAATCCCCGACAAATTCATGAGAAGTCTTTGCATCCAGCAAAACTGTTTGGTATGGTTTATGGCATGGTGGCATCATCGGACCATATTTTTTTGAAAATGCAAATGTAGATTCAGTAACACTGACTGGTGAGCGTTATAGGAATTTCAGGAAGGACAAATTGGCGTATTTTGAGAAAATATTTGGGTTTACACCCGTATAATATTGTGTTGCCTCAAGAACTGAAACCACTTAACCATCATAAGCGTCGTGTGTTTGCTGATTGTGCTCTAGAGCAACTTGAAACTAATCCTGATTTTTTCAAATAAATTATCTTTTGAGATGAAGCCCATTTTAATTTAAACGGCTTCGTTCACAACATAATTGTCATTTTTGGTGTGAAAATAATCCACAATAGATTCATGAAAAGTGTTTGCATCCAGCAAAAGCTACTGTTTGGTGTGGTTTATGGCATCGTTGGCATGGTTGCCAAATGTGGTATGGCATGGTGTGGTTTATAGTGGCATCATCGGGCCATATATTTTGGAAGATGCAAATGGAGATGCAGTAACAGAGACTGGTGAGCGTTATCGATCAATGTTAACAATTTTTTTGTGGCCAAAGTTAGATGAAATTAATTTGCAAGACATGTTTTTCCAACAAGATGGTGCAACACCACATATGCCAATGCCGCTATGAAGTTACCGAGAGAAAAGTTTTGTGAGTGTGTAATCTCCAGAAATGGAGCTATTAATTGGCCTCCAAGAAGTCGTGATTAAATACCTTTGGACTTCTTCTTGTGAGGTTATTTAAAGTCGTTGGTCTATGCCACTAAACCTCGAACTACAGACCAGAAACTACTCGAACTTTGAAATTGAACATCGAACGCTGCATTAATGAAAATTCACTTGATTTATTGCACAAAGTTTCCGAAAATTGGGTTCATCGGATTCAATCTTGCAAACGAAGCTGGGGTGGACATTTGAATAATGTGATATTCAAAAAATAATTGTCATAAGTTGTATTATAAAACAAAGAAAATATATTCATTTTGACTCAAATATTTTGTATTTTATTTAATTCTAAAAGCATATCGTGTCTATTGGGAAACTCTTTACTTATGTGTAAAATTATAATGTTAACATGATCTCCAATAAAATTTACATTTTTGGAGTTACACACAACAATTTTTTGTTCTAATCATATACAAAAATTTAAAGAAGAAGTTGCAGAAATGTCTTATTCTGAATAGCTGATGCTTAATGTAATGTGGTCACATTTCTGTAAAAAATAACAAATATATACAATCATGGTCACATAAATCTAGTATATGAAATTAGGTTACAATAGCAATTTTATATAGCAATGTCAAATTGTTTGTACTAGATTTATGTGAGCATGACGGTATATTATCGTAAATGAAACTTGTGTGATAACCACACCTCAATTTTTATTGTTTTATTTGAAAAGAAAATACGAAATTTATATAGGAGCTATATTGTTGGAACTACCATACTGGTGTGGTTGCAGGTTTTCAATCTTAAAGATCTGTTACTGATTAAACTTTTATGGCAGAATTTCTTCGAAGGTGTGTAAAGAATGTCTTCTACGCCGTATCTCTTTCACTTTTTAATTCATTTGTTTCATATTAAATTTTATGAATACCGCAATTCTTATGGTACTCTGTGATTTCTATTAGCCAAAGGACTATCGTGAGATATTTATAGCTTTGAGAGTGGTTCGATTACTTATTAAATATATCTGTAACATCGTATAATTTAATTACGTATATTTAAACATTTTATATGCATTTTAATTGGTTTTCGGTCAACATCTTAAACATCCTTATTTATGTGCAATTTTTATCATACGTCTTGTAACCTGTATATACATAATATAGCACGTTAATTATAATCTTAGTGTACCTCTCCAACAGCAAGTTTATAAATTATTTTTATGAAAACGGTATGGGTGTGTACACGATCACAGGAATATTTCTTTATCAATTGCTCCAATTCAACAGAACGAATTCATTATTGCGAAAGTAAATGGGACCCCTGCTGAAGCAACTGTGTAGGAAATGGTTCGATTTCTCGTATAACATAAAATTATGACACTACAAAATGTGCAAACGAATCAGGGAAGTCAGTTTAAATGCTCACAAATAATCTCAAGTATCTCCAATTAGTGCGTAGATCCATATAGTGAGTTAAATTGTTGCTACTCAACTGATCTTCATAAAATTCACCAGCGTAAATTTCCAGACGAATCGTAAATTCGAAACAGAACCATTTTCAATTTGTTCAGGATTAATATCGAACTAATGACAATTGATTTGCGAGTCGACACTCCACGTAGCAAACTTGAAATACATTATGACACATACTACACTTACAAATCATATAAAATATCCAGAATTGCATCTACTAGCCAAATAGAAGTTTTACTATTGTTATTTGCATAATTTTGATAATGCTTATATTTCATAACTGTGGTTTGTTGATTCGTTTAAAAAACAGAAAATGCTTAAAACTTATATATTCGCAATTCCAAAGCACACATGTGCTTACCTAGAATTAAAATCTGCACGGCGCATGATTAAAAGATCATTTAATAATACACTCATTTAAAAGCCCGAGTTACTAAGTAGGCGCCATTATCATAATGACCGTAATTATCCGCCTAAACATTACTGATCAAAATTTATCACCTGTGGAGATTAATTCGGTGCAATTTGCATGCGATATCGGAGCTAAAGGTCAGCCCGGAGGATTGAATAGGCGTGCGAACAATACAAATGCATTAATTCAAAGCAGTGAGATTAGTGATTATGTATTACACTTTCCGATGTACTTGGCACGCCCGTTGTATTTTATTGACGATGTACTTGAGAAGATAGAGATAAAGTTGGAATATTTTAATACCTACAGAGCGTATCTGTCTCTATGAAACGTTCACCTTTGGAGATCTCAGAATGATAATAATTTGTGCATGATAATCTAATGTAATATTCCATCTTATTTTAATGTTTCCTATTTCAAAAACAATGATATAAATTAGTACTTTGTTATTTATATTCTAAATAATCTAGTAAATTAGGTAATTTCTACTGAAGATTACCGCATTGCAATTAAAATGTACATTTAGTTGAAATAGGTACATGCCTTTGAAGAAAACATTTCAGAAGTTTAATTTTATCAAACAATCACAAGCATCAAATCAACAAATCTATAGAACGTGATTCCTACATAGTTTCGATTAGACTGGAAAAACTCACTAAGGCAGATTTAATATTTTGTGCAGAAATTTATTTGCCTTAGTAAATAGAGTTAATTGTACAGTATTATTATCAAGGTACAGCCACGGACTCTGGGAACGACGCGCTCCGTAAGACCTAGCAGTCTACTATCCTTGTCTGGTCGATTACAACGATACATTTGAAAGCACAAATTACTCAAAACAACATTTTTATCAAATCGTGTTTTTACATTGTTATAGTAACAATGTTATTTTGATTCGAAGACTTCAGGTTAGCCGATGTTTCTTCGGGCTTCGGGTTTTTAACAAAATTCTTCGGGATAACTAAAGATTAATAGCGTTGATTGCATTGATAGTTTATATAAATATAAGGTTCAAAAGCAACTGAATCGGTTTAATCGGATCTAACAAAACAACATTGACGAACCCAGATATTTCTCAATTTCTAGATATGCCTCTAATAGAGGTAATATTAAGTTATTTGGAGTAATTGTAGATTATTTTGTACCCGAACAAGGCATCAGGAAGAAAATATTGGATTTCTCTAGTGATGGCTTTGAATCCTCTCAAATGTCATCATAAAACAATGTTGTGTTGCCTCGACGAGCATGCATTGTTCCTCAACATGTTCCTAGACAACGTTACTGTATATTCTGCTGATAATGCAGCCGTCAATTCAATTACGACAAATGCAATTCTGTACCTATTTGAAAAGTGATTTGCAAAAATCTGTATATTGTAAATGCAAATTGCACTGTCATGCATTGCACAATGCTGCTTAATATGATTGTAAAAAAATATGTTTTGATATTGAAACTTTTGTGAATTAAACATATTCCGAATTTTCGACGAGTATAATTTTCGTGTTTTGATGTTTTAAACATGGAAATTGCACAGGTGAGACAAAATTAGAGATTCCTTCAGGAATTATCACAACATTTTACAGTGGCGTCAGTTTACGCAGAGTTCTTGACTTATTTTCGGTTAAATTTAACAATCGCCCAATTCCGTCTGTATCAGCAATTAGCAAGTTTGTCAAAAAGTTTGAAAATACAGCACGTGTAGCGGTAAATTATTCAAAAGGTATTTTAATACTCAATTTCAACAAATATTATTTCAAAAACATTAACATTACAGGCAAACGGAACAGAAGAAGCAATTATGAATTAGAAGACGGAGTTTTAGGTTCACATAAATGCTGAACCAACAACATATTATTTAATTTTTATTTCAACAAATAATATTTGTTGAAATTGGAGTATTCAAATATCTTTTGAATCATCTGCCGCTAAACTTGCTATATTTTCAACTATATTTTCAAAGTTTTTCACAAACTTGTATCTGCTAATTGTTGATACAGACAGAATTGGTCGATTGTTAAATTTAACCGAAAATAAGTCACAAACTCTGCGAAAACTGATGTCACTGTAAAATGTTTTGATAATGAATTGGAATAACTCAGATTATTGTTCATAGTAATTGATATCTGAATATCAAAATTAATTTCACTATAACATGACATTTGTCAAACTCATCGCAAGAGTTTTTATGGTACAATATTCAACTTATATTTATTATTTCTGAGGTGGATTCATGTACAAATGTAAATTAAATGGATGATACATTTACAGTTTTTTATACTCTAAAAAATATTCCTTTGCGATTTTTCTCTAAAACTAATAGGGGAGCTATAATTACATATATTTACTTTTACATATGTTGAATTTCTGTTCGCCCTTTATCCCAAACACTCGCTATATTAAAAGTAGCATTTATATTAAACATAAAAATGAACAAAGATCGATTGTATGACGAAATAAATATAAGTAGACAATATTTTAACGAAATACGAAATTATTCAAAGTACTCAACTCAAAACATTTGGATCGCAATTTTAGACTCCAACACGATGTCCATTCCAATTAGTAACGCATTTGTAGATCGCATTTTTGCTATTATGAGATCTGTTTGGAGAGGTGATAGGAACAGAATGCGGTTGAATCTTGTAAAAGCTGAACTTGCCATCATACTTAATTTCGACATGCCCTGCGAACAATTTTACACTTATCTAAAAAATGCAGAGCAGAAATCATTGGTGCAAAGTGCACAAAGTGACAAAATAGTATATTTCATTACGAGCCTGGAAATAAGGGCTTTTCCGTGCGCGCATGACGTTTCATCAAATTATGCAAGCACGGAAAAACCATTTCCGGAAGTGCAATGAACAATATTTTTTGTTATACATACTTAATTTTTAATTATATTTATCTGAAGTAACTATATCGTTTTGACAATTACGGAAAGGTGACATATTCTGAAAACGGGTAAAATTTTCCGTGCGCTGTTCAGAAAATGTCATCTTTCCATCATTGTCAAAACCTAAGGAAACAACCTTATTTTCGATAAGTATGTATAATAAAAAGTATAATTTCAGAAAATAATAGATATTTGTTTCTTCCTCCCATCATAATGTAGTTATCTACTTGTTTTCTAAGCAGGTAATAGCTATTTATGGTATAAGTGAATAAAATTGCTTTATTCACGTGTATCATATAAGATTTCTTACAATTAGTTATTAGAATTGAAGAATTTGCGCGAAGTGTCACATTATCAGGTGACAACGAACATTTCAAGGATAGTGTGAAGTAACGTATTTACTATTTATTTACTTTATTCACGTTGACAATAGTTATAGTGAATAGGGTGAAAATGTAAGCATTTTATTCACCCTTTCGATTAAAGTGTTGTTTTAATGATGAGATTCAATATACATAATGAGCATTTTAATAATGCGAATTGGATTTGTTTTATTTATATGTTAATTTTTTGTAATGTATATAAGCATTTTAAAGTTTTAATTTATGTTACGATTGTTGAAGAATGAATATTTTATTTTGTTGTCGGTTTTTTGTTCACTCCAAAATCTTGTTTCTTTGGGTCAGCATCAACGCAATGTTTGAAATCATATGTTTTGTTTTTAATATTCATATTGTTTTTAATTCTATCACACCAAAATACAAAATTATAACTTTCGCAATTTAATGATATATCTTTTTATATATATATATATATATATATATATATATATATATATATATATATATAACGGGTTTTCCAATAAGAGGTGTTATTTTGAATAGCCCGGTATTTCGGTAGATGTCACTTTTGAAGCTGTCATTTCTTGGCATTTGACAAGTAGAAACTACGCCATTAATAAAAATGGTACGATACACGCTTCAACAACGCATTGAAATTATTAAAATTCACTATAAAAATGGCGAAAATTTGGCAGAGACGGTTCGTAAAACTCGAACATTTTTGGGTCGTCGTGAAGCACCTTGTCGGACCGCAATACAGAAATTGGTGGAAAAATTCGAGCTGTTGGGACAAGTTAGTGATGAGAAGAATAAAACCCGTGCACGTCGCTCAAGAACAGCCGAGAATATTGCTGCTGTAGCCGAAAGTGTTGAAGAAAACCCAGGTTTGTCCATTCCTCGTCGTTCTTTGGAATTAGGTATTCCACAAACGTCATTACACCGTATTTTGCATAAAGATTTGGGTCTTAAGGCTTATAAAGTCCAGTTAACACAAGAACTCAAGCCGGCCGATCATCAACAACGTCGTGACTTTGCTGATTGGGTCGTTGAAATGCATGAAAATGATCCGGAATTCCATCGAAAAATCATCTTCAGTGATGAGGCCCATTTCCACCTCGGTGGCTTCGTCAACAAGCAAAATTGTCGCATCTGGGGCTCAGAAAACCCAAGAGTTATTGTTGAAAAGCCTCTCTATCCTCAACGTGTGACTGTTTGGTGCGGTTTATGGTCCGGCGGAGTCATTGGACCTTACTTTTTCGAAAATGAGGCTGGCGCAACAGTTACGGTGAATGGATTGCGCTATCAAGAGATGATTAACGATTTTTTATGGCCGGAATTGGATGGTATTGATCTGGACAACGTTCACTTTCAACAAGACGGCGCTACGTGCCACACAAGCAACGAAACCATTGATCTTTTAAGGGAAAAGTTTCCGGACCGTGTTATCTCTCGAAGAGGTGATCACAATTGACCACCGAGATCTTGTGATTTAACACCTTGCGACTTCTTTCTTTGGGGCCACGTGAAGGAGAAGGTCTACGCCAACAGCCCAGTATCGATTCAAGACCTCAAATATGGAATTCGTGAGGCTATCGAGGACATACAGCAGCCACTTTGCGATTTAGTTATGGAAAATTTCATGAAAAGGATTTTGTCCTGTAAGCGTGGCCGTGGTGGTCATTTGCTTGATGTTATTTTCCACTATTAACGGCATACCTTCCTCTTTGTAATGAAATAAACATCTGATGATTTATAATAAAAAATGGCATTTTTCTTTGAATATCAAAATAACACCTCTTATTGGAAAACCCTTTATATATATATATATATATATATATATAAATATATATATATATATATATATATATATATATATAATAACGCCAACACCACACCGCAAAGTAAATTGGCAATTGATTAAATAAAATAAAAAATCATTTTTAATTGTTTCGATCTATTGATCATTCCCATCTCAGAGTGCATAGTAAATCATGTATCACTTAACAAAGAAAAATAAGTTAATTTAAAAATTATTTCCTTATACGCAGAAGGATTTACGATTATAGTAAGTAATATCAACAAAATATATTACCTACTTATGTTAGTATTACTAACAATAAAAATAATACAATGTATTACAAGCACCTTCCAAATACCAGTTTTGGACTTTTCGTGGGCAACTCGAATATGCACGAAGGCTGTAGTTATAAATAGTTGAAGTAGATAAAATTGGTTGGCCAACCCACATCCGATATTATAATAAATTTAATAGTATGTCCATCATTAGATAAACCAGCTTCTGTAAACTAAGCATACATATTTTACAGAATAATGGGCTATTATTTGTAAATTCCTATCTAGTTCTAAATGCACAGCAATTTAATTTGACAATAACGCATAATTTTAAACCATTATGTTACTTGCTCATAAAAAGTACAGGGTGTCCAAGATAAGGATCAACAGCATCTCGGAAACCGTAAAAGTTACAAAGGCGGTTAAATTACAAAAGAGTTGCGCAATTTAGTGGTCAGTAATATTCTGTTTAGAAAACCAGAAAATTACGCTTACTTCCGGAGATATTCGACAAAATCAGAAATTTTGCGATATCGCTTTTATGTTTTTCTGAAGTTATTTGAAAATGTATAAAAAAAAGGCACTTTCTCATTGCCACTTTCTTAGCTCCACAAAACAACGTTTATAAATTTGCAGTACAACCTTTCGTTTCGAGGAAACCATCATCAACTTTATATTTATATATGGCCGCTAAATAAAGTACACCCTGTATTAATAAGCATTTTCTATTACGAATTTAATGATTTATATCACAGTATGGTGTCTCATGTTTTTATTCGGAAAAAAAGGCTTGTTAATACATTTAGAACATTTTGGTGTTTGCAAAATAGGTTTACCTATTCTGGGTAAAGATAAGGTTGTCTTCGTCTCATTAAATGAACAGAACAATTCTTATAACATAGTAAAAAAATAATAAGTGTGGTTCTAAATAACTATAACGTTTCAATGTTTAACACTATTCCTGCTAAATTACTTTTTGTTACTGTTTTGGTAAGTATATTGTGGATTAAAATTATGTATAATGTTTGTCTTCGTCTCCATTAAATGAACAGAATAATTCTCATGTCACCGTAAAAAAATAATAAGTATGGTTCTAAATAGCGGTAATGTTTCAATATTCAACAACTATTATTGCTTAATTATTTTTAGTTACTATATTGGTACCTATTTTCGGTTATTTTGGGTAATAATTGTTGTCTTTGCCTCATTAAATGAACAGAACAATCCTTATAACATAGTAAAAAAATTATAAGTGTGGTTCTAAATAACTATAATGTTTCAATGTTTAACATCATTCCCGCTAAATTACTTTCTGTTACTGTTTTGGTAAGTATATTGTGGGTTAAAATTATGTATAATGTTTGTCTTCGTCTCCATTAAATGAACAGAATAATTCTCATGTCACAGTAAAAAAATTATAAGTATGGTTCTCAATAGCTGTAATGTTTCAATGTATAACAACTATTCTTGCTTAATTTTTTTAGTTACTATTTTGGTACCTATTCTGGGTTAAAATTAGATAATAATTATTTTCTTCGTCATCATTTCAACACCTACTGCAAGAAAATATTCGCAATGTATTAACAAGGGTTTTTCTGAATAAAAACAAGTGAAACCATACGGTGATATAAATAGTTTAATTCGTAATAGGAAATGCTATCTAATACAGGGTGTACATTTTTACGTGCCATATATAAATTGCTGATGATACTTATCTCGGACACCCTGTATAAACTTATATATTAATAAATAATTATTATTATTTGGGAAAGGGAGGGAGTATTTGGGTATAAAAGGTCTTGTAAAATTTTTATTAAATTTGTGAAATTTGTGAAAACATTGTGAAAAACTGACGGGTAAAATAAAAAAATTGAAAATTTTAATTTTGCAAACATGTTTAATTAAGTAAATATAATATTTTACGTAATAAATGATATACAGTAGAAAAATAAGACATATGGGATTCTATAAACTATTATAGTAAAGAATATTATGTAAAGAATGTAAAATATTATATTAACTTAATTAAACATGTTTGTATAATTAAAATTTTCAGTTTTATAATGTTACACGTCAGTTTTTCGCAATGTTTTCACAAATTTCACAAAGCCATTCTTACCAGGACAATCGGAGGAAGAAGGAGACAAGGAAGACCAAAGGCAAGATGGAGGACAGAAGTAGAAAAAGACATGCAGCTCGCAGGCATCACGGAGTGGAAATCAAAAGCAAGAGACAGAAAGACATGGCGAGAGGCAATCAACCAAGCCATAGGCCTTCTAGGCCTGTAGTGCTATCATATTATTATTATTTTTTTAAATTAAACATGTTTGCAAAATAAATTTTTTCATTTTTATAATTTTACACGTCAGTTTTTCACAATGTTTTCACAAATTTCACAAATTTATTAAATTTGTTACAAGACCTTTTATACCCAAATATTCCCCCCCTTTCCCAAGTCTACTGCATAGGTCTAAAACATATAGTTGATTAAAACAAAGGGGACCCCCCATTATCAACTAAAACTTCACACATTTGATAACACCGTTATCATTAATTAGAAGTATTTCAAGAATAATAATAATAATAATAAATTTATTTTCAAAAATGTTAAACATACATATAGAGATGGGAACATATCCTCAAAAGCCAGGGCTTTTCTGTGTACTTCGAAAATCTTAAATCTAGAATCTAGATTCGAAACTCTATACACTTAACAGCTACAATTTATTTTTAAGTACATTATATCATAATAAGACATGAGATTAATATCCTAAGAACTATTCATATCTCTGATAATTATCTTGTATTATATTATGCTATATTTCTAAATATTATGTTATAAACAATATGACAACCAAACCAATTGAATCCATACATTATACCTGAAAAATAGTAACTTTTTTCAAATGCAGCAAAGTTCCTGTTCACATAGATATGTTTCAATCAAATTTTAATTGAAATTTGAACAATATTAACAGTAGCTATTTGGGAATTATAATTAGTATTTAATATTACACAGAGCTATGCATACAACATTGTAATGAATTTTAAATTTGCAAAAATTCACTGTTAAATAATTATCGCGAATTACTTTTTCGCAAAAAAATAAGAAAGTTTATAAGAGGACAGTGTATATGAAACAAAAATAATATCATATTAACGTGAATAAAAAGTAAATGTTATCATGTAATGAGGTGGATGTATGTAGAACCGTTGAAGCAGAACATGTGTTAGTTTCTAATGAAATCGTATCTAATCTAGTGCATTAATGTTAATATACTACTGTGATAGAACAAGAAAGAAACATTATCACATTATAAATATTCATCAGCAATTGTGAGAATAATGTTAGTCCGCCTTAGGTTTCTGTTTACGGACCAATTTCATTAACATATATAGGGGGTTTTATAACAGGTGTGAGAAAAAATTACACGTGCACGATCACATTCCAAATCGAAATGAGAGAATAAACAAATTTCCTCTCGTTTCTGAGTTAAGGGGAGGTCACCAGCTCATTTTTGGTACTGTTTAAATGCGAATTACTCAGTTTCTGTTGAATATATAATAAAATCCTTTTTACACATTGTTGATAATCTTAATACAAATGACATTATCCAAAAAATATTTATGAATTATATGTAGTTAAGAAATAAGGTTTTATGCGATTCCCTACGTTATTTATGAATGAAAATCGTAGATTTTAAGCAGAGTGCGGACTAGTAGTTTCCTCTAGGACATATGCAAATATTATTAAAATTGGTCGATTAATTAAGGAACTACAGGTCTTAATTATGTTCATTTTACGGTTTTGCTACATTTTTCGACGAAAACACAGAACATATTTGATGCTGATGGTTTATTTTTATATATGTCTTAGAATTATTAATTACTTACTTATTGGCTTTTGTTCGGAATGAATCGGATAACTAGTATTCGCATGAATCTAATTGCAAAATTTAGGAATTTCCAAGATTGGCCAAAGGAGGTGACATTTTTACTGTGATCATTTTACACCCGCAATAATTTAATCCGGTCGGCTCGCGCACCGCATCCCCGTAATAAACCGTAGCTGTATCTAGAAAAGGTCCAAAAAGGACAAAATACAGAAATATTTCAGGGCGCCCTCTGAACGACCATTCCTATAAGTTGCGAACTGGTGACCACCCTTACTGCCAATATGCAGTCAAGAATGATGTACCTACTAGAAACATAAATAGCTAATTTCAGAACGTAGATTTCAGTTAATAGGGGAATATTAATTCGAAATTGTATGTTGCTCCTTAGATTTTTTTTAAATTTCTTCTTCGAATGTTTTGAATGAATACAAAATATCATCTTCCATACATTTATCATACGCACTTCACGAACACAATCTAAATATAAACCAAAGCATCGTAAATTAACAGGCGAACTTCCAAAACAAACCCATGCAAATGACAAGCACAATTATCTCGTCATCCTAATTGCCCTCAGTTGGCTCAAATGAAGAAGCGGTAATGCTGCGCACGATCCGCGCCACAGCGCAATATTTTTTCATTCTTCAATTAGCGCCGTGCGGATGAAAGGCGGTTGATTACTTTCGGCTCACGTAATTGATGAGCCGTCGAGTCTGCAAAGACTCGACCTTTGGCCGGCGATGCGCGCGCGACTTGCACACTACGTCGTATTTTCACCTGCGACCGTTATTAAAATTAATTGCGAATGTAAATCACGGTTCAACCATACTTCGCGTAATGTTGACTGTGCATTAGCATTCGTAGAACATGTATTAGACATAACAATGAAAATATAGTACCTAACCTAACCTAACTGTAGAAACAAACGAAAAAAAAAACTGTAAAAAGTAAATTAATGCGTTAGTAAAATGGGCAAAAATCGGCAGTAAAGTAATTATTGTACGATTTTGTGCACATTGAGTTACATAACTAATATAAGATAAGTAGGTACATAGTCCATAACATATTATCATTAAATTTGTCCTGGTGTGTCATAAATATTAATCAAATCAAATTCGCAAATCAAACCGTAACCACATATGCACTTTCATAATTAGTTACATAATTGATCTTTTTTTTTTCACAGAAAAACCAGAAGGGTTACTCAAACGGGCAGAAAGATTTGAGATGTAGACATACCGACGATGCCTAAACATTAGTTGGGTGCAAAAAGTTAAAAACAAAAATGTCCTTGTACGTATGAGTAATGAGTTCATGATTATAAACACCATCAAACAATGAAAACTCGAGTATTTTGCGAATGTATTGAGGCATTCAAAGAACTATGGCTTCCTACACCTATTCAATGTAAAATCATGAGAAGAAGAAGCGTCGGGCGGTGCACACATCGTGGCTAAAGAGCCATTGGTATAACAAATCATTCAAATATAAAATAGTTCGTTGTTGTTATTAAACCTGTTCGAGCTATTTTCTTAACAACTTAAAACCGGTAGGTACAGCAAATATGAATATTGTTTAAAATTAATCAAGCTTTATTTCGCCAAAGTTTTTTTGTGTATATTCGGTTATTTTTAGTCAGATGCTGTGAGATTATTAGTAGCTCATATTGTATGGTTTGAATTACCTATTTTATGTGAGTTTGCACTTATTGCAAAATGTTTATCAAAGTCCATTATGCAAAAAAAAAGTTACTGTCTGGATTGTATAATCAACAAACGGCTGTCTACATGAATCGCGATCTTTAAGATTTGCAATAATTCGCAGTGCACGTCTTTGAACTATCAGTATCGCATTTATAGTGGTACCGTTTCATTAGTATATTAATCCATACCGTAAAAGTGGCTCAAACTATGCACAATATAAGATCGACATACTTTTAGTCACAGAATATGTTTGATACATTGAAATAGGCCAACAATTTACTTTTATAGTACGTTGCGTGAATTTTTAAGCAGGAGTTATCTATATAAACACCCAGTAATTTTAAGGATAGATAGATTACTTTTGTTATTGCCAATGACTTGACTATTAATTCAATATTCTCAAAGTTTTAGTTCATAAATATACAGGGTGGTCAAATTTCGATGTTTTAATAGGGAATCTCGATAACTATAACTATAACAGGTATGATAGAATTTATTACGATGCTATCTACAATTTCTTGTATCATGTGTATGGTAGTCTAAACAAAAAGTACTCCACTGCATCTTAATGGTGAAAACAAAAATTGGCTATTGTCTTTTGTTTTCGAGTTATTCGCAAAAATCTTGGATATTAAAATTCTTCGATCTAGGTTTCTTAAATGACCCATAATTAATAAGTTTATTTTATAATCTTCCAAAAATAGATATATTAGGTTGGCTTTTGTCAGGGTAACGATTAAAATATGTTTCACTTGCAGCTTCAGAACTATTATTACTAAGAATAAAACATTCTAACATATCAAACTTTTCGTAACTTTCATAAGCCATTTAGAACTTTTAAAGGTGACGTATTATAAGCAGCAATCAAACAATAAACAATTATTTATTACAATGCTATCTACAATTTCTTGTATCATGTGTATGATAGTCTAAACAGAAAGTACTCAACTGCATCTTAATGGTGAAAACAGAAATTCGATAATGTCTTTTGTTTTCGAGTTATTCGCAAAAATCTTGGATATTAAAATTCTTCGATCTTGGTTTCTTAAATGACCCATAATTAATAAGTTTATTTTGTAATCTTCCAAAAATAGATATATTAGGTTGGCTTCTGTCACGGTAATGATTAAAATATGTTTCACTTGCAGCTTCAGAACAATTATTACTAAGAATAAAACATTCTAACATATCAAACTTTTCGTAACTTTCATACGCCATTTAGAACTTTTAAAGGTGACATATTATAAGCAGCAATGAAACAATAAACACTTAATTATTACGTTGCTATCTACAATTTCTTGTATCATGTGTATGATAGTCTAAACAAAAAGTACTCAACTGCATCTTAATGGTGAAAACAGAAATTCGATATTGTCTTTTGTTTTCGAGTTATTGGCAAAAATCTTGGATATTAAAATTCTTTGATCTTGGTTTCTTCAATAACCCATAATTAATAAGTTTATTTTTTAATCTTCCAAAAATAGATATATTAGGTTGGCTTTTGTCATGGTAACGATTAAAATATGTTTCACTTGCAGTTTCAGAACTTTCATAAGCCATTTCGAACTTTTAAAGATGACATATTCTAAGCAGTAATCAAACAATAAACAATTATTTATTACGATGCTATCTACAATTTCTTGTATCATGTGTATGATAGTCTAAATAAAAAGTACTCCACTGCATCGATTTTTTGCGATCTGACCAAAGCATTTGATACTGTTGACCATGCTATTCTCAATGCGAAACTTGAATTCTACGGATTCAGAGGAATTACTTCTGGTTGGTTCAAAACGTATCTATCTGGACGATGGCAATTCGTAAGAATCGCTGCGAAAGACTCGAGTTATTGCCATGTAAGAGAGGCGTCCCGCGGGGTTCTGTTTTAGGGCCGCTTCTCTACCTTATTTTTATTAACGATCTCGTTTATCTACCCCTGAAAGGCAAATTTACTCTTTTCTCAGATGACACTACTATCTCCTGGTCAGCAAACCATGCTAAGGAAGTTAAGTCTACAATCAATTCTGATATGACTCAAATAACGAACTGGTTCCAATTTAACTACTTATGTCTGAACACTTTGAAAACTAAACTTCTGAATTTTACTAGTCAGCCAATAGAAGTCTCTGTTGATAATATACATCTGCCTAATTCCACTTCTTTAGTGCTTCTAGGACTTAGCCTAAAATCATCATTAAAATGGGATGACCATTTAAATGTTTTATGCAGCAAATTAGCTTGGAGTTGTTATGCGATCGAAACCCTTGTTTATGGACTAGGTTTTCAGGCTGGCAAATTAACCTATCAATCTTTGTTTAAATCCCAAGCAAGATATGCTATTGTGTTTGGGGTTGCAATAGTAACAAAAATCTGAACACTGTTTTCAAACTAGAGAAAAGAGCAATGCGTATTCTGCCGAATGCGAAATTCAGGGATCACAGTCGCCTTCTATTTATACAACACAAAATTCTGACAATTTATTCGATATTCTTACTAAAGGTTCTTTCTTCAATACACAAAAATCGGTCAAAACGTACTATAGCGTCGGCTATTCATTATCACAAAACCCGTTCACACCAGAACATTTATTTGCCGAGACCAAGCACTCAAAGAACAAAAGAATAATTTTTCTATTACGGGAGATCACTCTTCAATAAACTGTCAAGCCGCACAAAATTGATGTCTCTCACTGAGTTTAGGTTGTTCCTTAAAACATATTTCTTAATGAAAGGGATTCTATTGAACAGTTTGTTTCAAATCATCTGTAACTATTTGTGTAATTGTTATTATTTCTGTAACATGCAGACGAAACTATAACTGTATTTTACATAGCTATTGTACAGCACTCTGTGTTTTTTCAATAAATGTTATTATTATTATTATTAAATGTGATTTATTCTGTTAATCAAACGATCGGTATTGTAACAAGAATATTCAAAATGGCACAAGCCCACTACGCGAAAAGCGTGGAAATAAGCCTTCAAAAAATTCTTTTGTTGATAAAATCAGATTGAAAATTAAGAATTGGCCCCAAATGTGGTATATTGTTGAAAATAGAAAAATTGCCTCTCTTTAGCTAAGTTACATCCAACTATAAGTTCCATATAAAAAACCACAACTTTATGTCATAACTCGAATTTCGAACTGTTTTTTGAAAAATTGACTACGCCGCTGGATTCTTATCAAAAAAGTGCCTCAAGAACGTAGTAATATTTTTTTTCTATTCTCATAAATAAGCGACCTACAGCCATAACACGAAAAGTCAAAAAATCGATTTTTTGCGAATAACAAAAGACAATAGCCAATTTTGGTTTCACCATTAAGTTTTTCTCGGAAAAAGAGATCGGTGTCCTCACCCCCTCCTGGTCGCCCTGGACGGTGTTCTGGACCCCCTCCTGGTACATTTTATCATACCTGTTATAGTTGTCGAGACATCCTATTAAAACATCGAAATTTGCCCACCCTGTACATATGAATATTTTTTTCTTTACACTGGTTCAAAGTCATTTTTTCATATACCTACTGAGATATTTAAGAGTTTGCGTTTGAATATATTTAAAAATATTGGCAAACGTTAATCAATTCGCGTGATGTTTTCACGACTATAAATCTGTTAAATTTTAATGTGCAATAATAATTAGATAAATTGTTAAATGAAATCAACATTTTTTTTAACTACAAATGTACTACAAATTGGGATTATTATAAATAATTATTACTATTATTATTATTATTATTATTAAAATAAAAAATATATAAAAAATATAATCAATTTTAAATTTATATTGTTACATTTAGGAGATGGTCATGTCTGTGAATCCTAAAGGATGAAGGTGACGAGTCGGTATACGGTGGAGGGTCACTTTTACGACGCCCACCATTAAAAAAATATATAAAGAGTTAATCAAATGGGATAAAAGTTTCTCATTTTTGTGCCTTTCAATATACTGTAGCAAAATCAGGGATATCTTGCACAGTTCCTGAAATTTCGCTGAAAAACTGAAAAAGTGCACTTTCCTTTTCCTATTATAACTTTTTACTTATGAAATAAATTTTACGGAACTTAGCACTCTTACACTTTTCAACGTGAGCATTCAGATGACATAACCAGACATTTTCTGCGCCAACTATATGTCCGAATTTTCATAGTCAACTTTTGATTTTCTTATGGCCGCAATATTGGATTGCAATATTTAATGGTATTCAAAAGAGCGAAAAATTCCGCCAAAAATCGATAGTTTAAAAAAAGTCATAAAATTTCCTTCAAAAGTAAAAAAAATATATAAAAGGGAAAGGAAAGTGGCCATTTTCGGTTTTTCAGCTATATTTCATGATTTCTTTTCAGATTTCTTTTCAGAATATTTAAAGGCATAAAAATAAGAAACTTTTGTCCCATTTGACCAACTATATATATTTCCGATTAATAGATCCTAAAGGTGAGCGTCGTAAAAGTGACCACCCTGTATTTCATAATTCCAATTTTGACATATGTCTATGTGATGTTTTTAATCATTATTATAATTAGTGAGTATCAATCTCAAAGTTTAATCATAGTTTATTATCATTATTATTGTAAGCAACGGTTAACAGCCCAAATCTCTAATTATAATTGTTAATTATTATTATTATTAATTATTATACAGAATTGAGATTCTCGTGTAAAGACTAAGTTTATACTACGTTTGTTTAACTTTGCCCAAAGTTTTTGCCAAAGCTTTAAAAACAAACGATTCATCATAATTCTGCAAAACAAAATATTCAAATCTCTGAGAAATATTTTTATGGGGCTGATAAATGTACAAATTTATGCGTTACAAGATGAACAAATTAAATTAGCCACAACTAAAAATTGCAAATTCCATACAAAATTTTACTCCACATATAATATCAAATGTGATGAATAATTTTTAAGACAGATTGAAATTTGATTGGTAGAAAGAAGAGCCTTAATTAAAGATTGAGATTAACAATGACAACGTAGCTTTGGGTTTGGTATCGAACAATTAATTCGGGTTTTGCTTCCATATACATGGTCTTACAGTTATCGTGGTCAACTTAGAAGTCGACGTGATCTCCATGTTGAGCCCAATAACTGAACACATCCTGTATAGCTTCCCAAAATAAAAATAAATTACATTTCGATTCTGGTTGAATAATTATTTTTAGATATATTTTTAAGACATAAGGTATACTTTTATGTGGCTGCAATGTTTACGTAGACGGTTACATGTTAAAATATTATGTGACAGGATGTGACACTGCTATCAGTTCTTTCCGGATATTGATTTTCTTATGAATAAAAATGTATTATAAACTGCTATGCAGGGTCCTAAATTTCACCTCCCGTCTTCTATAGCTCAGTTACTAATTAAGTTATGATTTTGATATTTTGCTAAACTTTACTTGCATGCTAATTACTATTTCAGGAAAATATTTTTGTTTATACAGGGTTCCCAAAAAACGGTGAGGTCATGATGATATACATATATTTTTAGATAAAAAAAATCTGTACTTCCTTAATTTTGTTAAATTTTTTATTTGCGACCGATTTCGGTGTTAAAACCATCATCAGGCAAAACTAAAATATATTTTAATATAAATATTACATCATACTTTTCATTAAATGTACATTTTCTTAATAAATTCAGGTCACACAAACTACATTTTGACTTATTCTAGATATGAGTTTACATGATATAATTTAGTGTATTTGTAAATAGTATTTCGTTAATGGGCGAGTGTGTGTATTTTGGCGATTTGTTACTTGTTATGTGTTGAAGATAATTTTTTTTAAGGATCTATTAGTGAGGTTTGTGAGGTCCACGTGTTTTCTAATACTTCTTAATTCCCAGGATTTCTAATTACTAATGTTTTGTTTATATTTGTGTGAACTGAATTTATTAAGAAAATGTACAATTTATGAAAAGCAGCATGTAATATTTATATTGAAATCTATTTTAGTTTTGCCTGATGATGGTTTAAACACCTAAACCATTCGCAAATATTTTTTTTAACAAAATTAAGGAATTAAGAAAGGAATTAAGGAAGAAATTACAGATTTTTTTAATTTAAATTGTCAACATTAATATGAGAAATCGAAGAAATATATTTTTAGATTGCATGCTGTATATTATGTTGCTTATTTGGGTGCCTTTTATGGTTACCTACGTACCCCTAAAATTTTATTGAAATCGCTTCAGTAATATCAGCAAGAATAAATAAAAACTAAAACAAACCAGTTTTGCACCATTGATTAAAGAAATAGTTAAAAATAAAAATAGCGCATCATTAATAACATTATACAAGTTACTTATTAAATACAATAAGGTCCAACAGTCCCAGTAACCAAGTTTGATTGATTTGAATTATACAGCGTCCAAAATTTAGTGTCAAACTTTTCAAACCTGAAAGCACTTGATTTTCTTATTTTAAATACGAGCCCCTGTATATTTTTGTGTCATTCCATGCGTAATTAAAAAACAAACATTTTTGATAATGACAACCATATCGCAATTCCTAACACATTGACAGTTATTTAATAGTATATTAAAATACCAGTTGCAGAAGGCATCTATTCAAGCACGAATTTGAAATTCCGAAACGAGCTACGTTGCACCGAGTTGAGGAACAAATGAGTGCTTGAAGGACCTTCTGCAACGAGTGTTTTATACTATTTTTTCTATTTTGCCGCATCATACTATTTTATAAATTAAAAAAATGTAAATTTGAAATCTAGGGTATTTTGCGGTGGTTGGTGACATTTATGTGGCGTAAATTCATCAAATATTGTGGCGGATGATAATTTACATGGTGTCACTACAAATTCTCAAGACAAATCGCTTGTAACTGTTAATATGTATAATAATTGTACTTTCCACGGTAATTATTTAAATTAAACTTCGTTTTCATTAATTTGCTGTTCTCTGTGAAATTTATTTTTTGACGTATATCAGTTGACAGTTCAACGTCAACCGTCAACGCTACCATTACCAACATCAATGCAGTAAATTTTACTAGTCTATTCTAGCACACCAACCGCTTATTCTAACACTCAAATGACATCATTTGGGTGCTAGAATCGACTTATTCTAAACGCAAAATAGAAAAAAGTTATTATAAAACTCGTTTTATCAACTATTCCAATAGCCATTTGAATAAAAATCGAAGATGGCTTTCAAAAATAATTTTTCAATGTAGTTTTCCCCGTAGCTCTTCAATTGATATCATTAACAGGAACCACTTAAGTACTGTAATTAGTTAACAGTAATTAGTAACTGTAGATATTGCTGTATTGTTTCCCAAATTCAATCTCAGATTGAGATAAATAATACTCTAGGGCCAACAGAATTCAAAATGGTTAAATTGTCACCAGTCACCTACTAGACTCAAGTAAAGCATTTGACTCAATTCTTTTGAGAAAATTGTATTTTTACTCCAGAGAGCTGTAAATTATTAATGTCATACATAACAAATAGAAGTCAGAAGGTCGTCGTAAATAATTGTGCATCAGAGGAACTTAAAATAGTATATGGGGTACCCCAAGAGTCGATCTTGAGTCCACTACTATTCCTTATATACATCAACGATATATCAATGCAAGGTCCTAACTTGCTAACAGTTTTATATGCAGATGATACATCTATCTCTGTAAAAGGTGAGGGCACGTATGTCAGAGTATAGTCACAATTAGCAATGACACGAATGTACAGCTGGTTTGAGTGTAATAGACTAAAACTAAATACTGATAAGACTGTTGAACTAACATTTTCGCTAAAACCAAAGTTGCCTAAACAAAATGTTTCTATCCAATTTTTGGGTGTCGTTCTAGATTCACATCTAACATGGGAACCACATGGGTCCAAATTAGAACAAAGCCTAACAAAAAATGTGATCTTTTAAAAAATCTAACACGAGCAATACATTTCAAAATGTATATTAAGATTTATTACGCTTTTATGCAATCACGTATTAAATATGGTATCATTTTATGGGGACATTCGGCTATAACGAGCGACATATTTAGATTATAAAGACGAGCTTATATAGTTGCAGGTCTTGAATACAGAGCTGACTGTAGAGAAAAATTTAAAAGTCAAAAAATTCTCACAGCACCTCACATGTTTGTATATTTTGGAATGTTTTTTGTTCACTAAATATAACAGGTGTACATACTCTTGAAATAAAGACTACCAATCGTATGAAACTCGCGAAAAAAATGATATTCGTACTGACAAAAATTGCCTATCAAAGGTAAAACCAGACACTAGATACTACAGTATTAATTCTTTTCATGTATTGCCACGTGATATATAGCAATTGTCTATTATTCAGTTTAAATACTGGTGTAAGAACTACCTAACTAAATCTGCTTTTTATTTATTTGATGAATACTTTATGAACGGCACTGCTTTATAAATTTTAGTTTCTATGTGTAACTATTAATATAATATATCAATGTCGTTATGTGTTATCAATTACTCTCTAAGGCTCGTATTTATATTTCTTACAATTTTTAAGATGATGATTATTTTATATAAATATATGAAATGGATTTTATATATTTTCTTTTATGTACTGATTTTAAATTTGTATTCAATCCGAAATATGTATGAACTGTGTAAAACTTATTGTAGATAGCACCAATAAAGATATTATTATATTATTATTCGAATATGCCAGGCGTGGTGTCATAGGTATGTGCGATGACCTCCATTAAATATCGTCTCACTGTTATGTTATTGTGCTTTTGCTATTCGAAAATGCAGTACAACGTGCAATTACTTTCCCCTATTAAAGAAAATGAATGTATTTGTTGTTATTTTATCATAAGCCTGAAAATTATTAAATTAGCACTATTAGATGATAATGAGAAAAATGATGTTTACGGTCCATAAACGCACACCCAATGTGCCGCAGCACCTAGGGCCATTTACAAGCCATAACCTTATGAATAATAATTAAGTACCAGAGAGAGTTAATCCCAATGAAACATATACAATTATAATTTGTAGGAAGTGGAAAAAAAACGTTGACATCCTGCAATCATACAGTATAATTATATCAATAGTAAACCCAAGACCTTTTCAGGTGCCTCTGGCATCGTTCCATACCGCGAAGAATCCCACCTCTTCGGGGAACAATTAATGGAGACTCTGTAAACCGCGGCCTTAAATTAAATTATCAATCATCAGCGCGCGCGCTTTTTCGCTGGCACAATTAAGCGACATTAAATGGGAGCCGCTGGTTCGTCGTGCGTTCCATTCGTTCAGCCGAGAAACAGGTAGTAATTTCCGTAATTACAATAATCTATGAACTTCGAACGTGTGTGTACTTAAACTTCGATCGTACGAATTCATTCGCACGATTATTAATAACAAGAGTGAGAGCGATTATCATTTTTATGTGTCTGTTATTGCCGCCACGCTGCACGTTTTCCGATAAAAACCAGAAGCGAAAGTGTGAGAAATAATGAAGCGCGAAAAGCTGTGACGGCGGCGTTGTTTGCTCCTCGCCTAATGCGAAACCACTGTTCGCCGACTTTTTATTATTGCTGTTATTGGGCGTAATTACAGAAAATTGCGGTGCTAAAACGTGATTTTATAATTGCCCCTCAATGAATAAAATTTTAATTATTCTCGACAAGGACAACAACTGACAACTGTAATTAAGGTGGATGAGTTTTTGTGTTGTAACTCCTCGTTTTGTTATAAATTGTAGGAAGCATATTATTACAACTGAAAACATAACTACAAATTCAGGTATAATTAGAGATTAAACCGTAACACACATCCTTGTTCTTACTGAATTAACGTATGAGAGATGTTTGGCCATTATAAAATGATTCAAGACGTATTCCTGGTTTTAATTGATTCAAAGTTCCATTGTATTTCTCGTTTGTAAAACTTTAATTCTGTTTCAGATAATATACTTAATTATGGTCGAAGTTTAAACGCCCATTTGTGACTTATGACTCACAACTATTTAATAAGCAAAACTATTTAATAAATAAAACTGCTTTATCCTATATGTAGGTATTATTAAAAATACGGCTGCTTTTATATTATGAATTCATCCCAGTTCTTCACTGTACTCATATACTAAGATAATCCCATTAGTTATTGCCCAAAGAAATGGCAATATAATTTTGGTAATGGTGGTTCACGGAAAGTATCCTAATGAGACTGTGAATGTCTGACTGTGTAAATATTGGAAGATTTCCAACGTAGGTACTTAATATTTAGTCAATCAATAGTAGAAGACGTTGACTTTAGTGGGTATTTACTTACATTATAGGTACATATTAACAAAATAGTTATTTACCGAAAAATCATGAAATTATCCATTACTAACGAGGAGCCACAATGAAATACGAGGCACTATGTGCCGAGTATTTTATAGGCTCCTAGTAAAGTAAGACATTGTAATGACGAGTCGTGTATTATTTTTTCTCTGAATCCCCCTAATTAACATAAAAAATAATATTGTTTAATTTAATAAATTAAATAGACAATTTTCTACGTACCTTTCTAGTAATACGTTTCTCTCTTTCTAAGGTGACAGATTTTTTTGTATAAATGAACGAAAACCACTGTCGGTGTTTTTGTGCGTTCGTGTTCGTTTTGCAATGGATTATGAAGACTACTGATGAACTCCTATTAGAAATACGAAAAGCCCCAGAACAGGCCATAGCGGAGCTACTGCCAAAAACATCTAAAGGGAGATATAATTTGGTTTTTGATGCCTTTTAAGGTTGGTGTAAGGCTAAGATTTTTAGAAGAATTACAGAAGACGTTATTTTGGCTTATTTTGTAGAGAAAACTAAACATAATTATAAGGCTTCAACTCGTTCGAGTATTTATTCCTTGCTTATGTCGATATTATCAATAAACAGGAATATTGATATCAGCAAGTTCAGTAAGCTAATTGCGTACTTAAAAAGACAAGGTGAGGTATATCAAGCTAAGAAATCAAAGGTGATGTCGCGTATTCAAATCGACAGATTTCTTAGAGAGGCTCCAGATGAATTTTTTTTATGCTCAACGTAGAATATTTCTTATATTATTTGATTTCATCGATTTCATTGATTTATTTAAACATTGTCAAAAAAAATCAGGTTGATTAGTCTATACCGATGAGTCGAGGGTTACCTAGAAGAATTATTAGCAAATCAACTGACGACTGCTAATCGAATACAGGACAGGAAAGAAGAAAATAACGCTGACAAAACGAAAAACGATGTAGTTTCTGGATGTTCAAAATCCAAAACTTCGCATTTGGCAGTTGGCGACGAATATAACTATAAAGAAAATGAAGATTACGTTTGTCATACACGGAAAATAATGTTATTATTCGAATTAAAAGTGCTTTGATACCGGGATTAACATATCCAATGTAGAAAACTCGACTATAAATATTAATATTTAATAAAACTGTACAAAATAATCTGTACATGTTTTGGTGATTTATCAGGAAAATGCAATTTTTGCGACTAGTCAGGGAAATTCAATTTTCGTGCTGCATTTCCGGAGCGAACGCGATTCTATCGCAGAAAAAATATATTTTCTATATATTTCAACATATTAAATAATGTATAAATATAATTTTAATAGTATCATACTTATATTTTTAAAGGTGATTGCCTTTACATCCCATTTAGTGATAGAAGACCCTAATCATTTATAACTAGCAAATACATATCTCAAGATGATAAAAGAAAAAACAGGTAAAACAAACCACTTCTAAATTGAAAAACTGAAAAACACTTGCTTTGTACAACATTGCTGACGAAGTTACTAACAGAACAGAATTGGTATGCAGAAGTGTACATCTTACGTCGATAATATGTATTCATCTTTTATTTCATCATCACTGTCAAAAAAATAAGTCAAAAGTTGTTACGAATGTATACATTTAAAACTTAAAAATTTGCGATAGGTTTTCATTAATCAAAATAATTAGTATCCTAGCGAATACTAAAAATATGGGAGAGTGTCTCATTAACAATCTAGTAGAAATCACAAGGAGGCAAAAGCTGGAATACGAAGAAATAGAAGACAATAACTGGGATTTTGTTGCAGGTAAATACACCTATAGTCCTGCCTTCAGTAGCAGTTCCTGGAAACGATCCAACCAAAATAATAGACACCTTCTATCATGTCGGACATGGCATGGCTATCGTCATCTAACATGCAAGAATTGATCCTTCCACGAACCAGGAGGAGACTGCTTGTGCCGACTGTGCAATGCAGAAGCAGGAAGATATCACACCCTAACTTGTAAGGAACGAGGAGAACAATCCATAATAAGTTACATAGTACAAGTAGCAAATGAGATGAATCAAAATAATGAAACATCTATGTAATTATATATTTTATACTATAATTACTTAGAATTTTTCTGTAACGTAGGTTGCGAATAAAGAGAGATATTTAATCAAAATAAAATATACAATTGTTCATTATGTTTAACAACTTTTCTTCAAATATTAGCAGGTTTATCTAGAAATTTGTAAAATTATTCACAATCAAAATGTTTTATTCAATTCTGACGTCTTAAACTGACGTTATATACTTCTTAGCAGACATCATAAGCAGTTATTTATCTACAAGTGAAATAAAATTTTCTTGATTTCACTACTGAATTTAAAACTTTTAGTTCATTTAAAATCAAAATCATACAACATCGATTTGATAGAATACCTTTAAATTCGTGGACACCAACTTACCCACTGCTTATGGGGCTTTCTTTGAAACCGCTTCTGGTACTAAAACACAGCAATTGGCCTTTTAAAATTTTTATTTGACAATAAATGTCAGTTTGATTTTTCACCGACTTGATATTAATATTGATAAAAATGAAATGTGCAACTTCTAAACGTTTTTGGACAAAATTGAATAAAATATTGTATAAAACACGTGAGTTAAAGATGGTTTTCACTCGAATAAATCACTCGGTTTAACTCGCCCTCGCGGGCTCGTGGCATCAATTTTATACTCGTGAACAACATCCACTTAACTCAATTGTTACATAAATAACTATTTTTTTTCTAAAATTAATGTGTAATTCAATATTGTCAGATCAAGAACTTTTTGCAGTTTCCATTTTTTTGTTCATATTTTTATTAACTTTTGCAGATTTGTTATCTCGAGACTTTTTCTGAAAATTTTACGATTATTCTGATACTGTATTGATAAAGATGTCCTGCGTACCCAGGCTGGTACTTTTAATATTTTTATTAAACATTCTGGGTTTTTTTACTCTATTATATTTTCATTGTACATACATTTTGGAAATTTTCTTCAAAAATCTTCATAATTTTTTTTTTACTATTTTAAAATGCTTTATGAAATAAACGAACCTTTATTGAAACTTATTTTTAATCTAAATTGTACAAAGTTTAGTTTTCAGGATCAGTAAAAACTACACTCAGATGCAAAAATACCGGGTCGTTGTTTGCAAAAAAACCCTTTTTTAAATTTTGATGTTGGTACAGTCCTCAGAATGAAAGTTTTAGTGTTTTACAATCATATGACACTTATCAGTTTATTTAATTAGCGAAAATAATCATTCGGCATTATGCATAGAGAATTAAGGTGGCTACAGGGTTTTGACTTGTTTGTTTTCGATTAACTGTCATTTTCATTATTAATCTCTGTTAAGTTTATTTTGCAGAAATGCATTTTCTTTGGTGTATACGTACATTATCGTGTATGCTTATTAATGTTCATTAAATAAATAATAAGTACCATATATATAACACTAAAAATTTTATTTTAAGGACTATACCAACATCAAAATTAAAAAAAAATGGTTCTTTTGCAAACAATGACCCAATGACCTGTTTATTTGCATCGGAGTGTATTGCCTAGATAACTAAATTTTCTTCATACATTTTCATATTTATTTTACGTATTTTAAATTCATCATGAAATATATGTGACCTTATTGAAACTTATTTTTAATTTAAATTGCACATAGTTTAGTATTCAGGGTCAGTAAAAACTAAGGAACCTTCTCTGTGGAGGCTGTATTATGACCCGTCACTTTTTGACAATGACGTCATGGATACTTTTTTGAATGCCACATTTTTTTTTCTATTCACAAATTGTATTTAGCATATTCTTAGAAATTATTGTTATGTAACATTATTGTTTGTTATCAAATTTAGGAATAGAAAAATTTAGGCTGCCATTTCAAAAAAATCGATGACGTATCGATGACATTATTATCAAAAAGTATCATGTAACAAAAATAATTAAAACCGTCAAATTTTGGCAAATAATCGGCTATCAAAGAATTGTTAAAAACTTTTTTTTCTAAAAATAATAATAAAGGCCCCAGAGAGAGAAACTTCTTCACATTTTACTCGCCCTCTATATGTCTTTATAGATAGATAGATACTTTATTTCATTTAGGCCACATTACAATAATACTTGTTTGTATAATCATCTGGCGGATATGAGCGTCAATAGGGTCTTCCTGAAAAAAAATAATATAACCTTTTTGTGTCTTAACGTAAAGTTTATAACCTGTAATTAAACATCCCACAGAGAAAACGTTTGGTTTTCATTGTAACTTATCAACAAACAACATACAATATCGTAAAACTTACACATTTTGTCACGTGGCCGACGAAACGCTGTTATTGGCCGAGCGGCACTGTGACGTCTTTGTGCATGTTGGCGATCGGGAGTCAGTAAATAAGGGATAGGAATCATGGATTAATACGACTTAGAATCCAGTCTGACATAAAATAAGTTCAGATGGGTTAGTAAAGGGACAGCCAGATAATCTGATAGAAGTGCACGTGTTAATGGTTCCCGACTTTTTCTCAAAAAGTGAATTTTTCAACGTAGCCGAAACGCGTGGAGTCGCATATAATTTTCCAAATCCTCTTCCAGCTGTAAGAACAAATAAAATACTGTATAAACTTTGCAATATATCCTACATCTCATACGAATTGGTAATGCTGATTTCAAAATTTGTAATTATTAATCATCTAATCAAATTTCTAAAATCAACAGTTTGCTACAAATATTGTTTCAACATGTTTTTTCGTTTTAACTAAACGTTTGTGTAAGAACATTTTGTACAAAATCTCACAGTACTTTTAAAGAGTAATAATGATATGGAAGGTATTGTTTTGGAATGGACCCACAAAACTATTTTGAGGTTATGTTATTACTAATGTATATATATAATCGGAAATCCCCTTGAATACCCATTACTAATGATGATAGTTAATTATATATATTTATCGAATTTCGTCGATAATTTATTGAAAATTATGTACTTACATTAAAATGGTCTTCACAAAAATAGTGAGACGTCAAAGTGACACTCGCGGAATCACTTCGGACTTGATGTAACCCCTTTTTCCGTATATCCCCTGTTGGCACGTTTATAAACAACTTATTTGATTCGCATTTACTGCTGCTATCACATCCAGGCACAATGCAATACTTATTCGTCCCTTTTTTCGCAATACCGACGTTTTCTTTCTGTCGCTCCATTGTAAGCAATGCTACAGCTGAGCGCCACGTGCGTTGTGACGTCACAGCAACATGGCGGGCTTTCTGGACTTTTTCAAACGCCGTTTATTTTAAAATCGTGTTTGCTAATTACAACGACTTGTCTCAACAAAAAAATTAGTGCCAAGGATGTTTTTAATGTGTCTAGAGTTCAGTTTCAAGGTTTTTGAAAAGTCGCGGAAGACCCTATTGGTTAGACATATAAAATGTTAAATTTTGATATTATAATTATTGATAAGTTTTTGTAACTTCAGTTTTCTCGGGTTTCATAATCGTCATCGGGGTTATTTGTTTCCAATCAAACTTGAGATTTGGGCTTTGAGATGACTCGGAACAACGTTTCTTAATATATTTTTTTAAATCTCTATGTTTTTTTTCAATTTTTTGCGTTAAATTTTGATCACAGTAGGCTAAAATGTAGTTTACCCATTCAACAAAAATTTTCATTATATTTTCTACAATTTGCATACATTTTCGGCGATTTTGGTTTTTGTTATCACACAGCGGTGAAAATTGGGATTTGGCGATTATAGATGACTGAACAACTTTTCTTAATAATTTTTTTTTTTAAATTCCTAATATGTCTTTTTCAATTTTTGGCGTTAAATTTTGATCACAGTAGGCTAGTTGTTTACTAAGGCTAAAATGTAGTTGACCCATTCAACCAAGATTCACTAGCTTCACATATTGCAAAGAGTTGTTTTTAAATCCAACGAAAAATAAAAAAAGTTGCTGAGGTGTTACCATTTCAAGTGAAACACACTGTATTGTATGCACGTTCGAAAAAAATAAACTACTGAAGCTTCTAGTACATATTTTTATTTATACAATACATATTCTAGTTGAAAGATTTTCATTATATTTTCTGCAATTTGCATACGTTTTCTGCAATTTGTGTTTTTGTTATCCGCAGTGGTGAAAATTGGGAAACTTGTTGTACCTACACTAAATTTTCATAGCGTTTCTAAATCCAAATTTAGATATTTTTATTAAACTTTCTGCAATTTGCATAAATTTTCTGTAATTTGAATAAATTTTCTGAAATTTGAATTAATTTTCTGTAATTTGAATACATTTTCTGGCTGTCAATAAGAATAACAAGTTCGAGGATTGTAGGTTTAGGTGCTAACATCATGTCCAAATCAGGTAAATAAAGGTCAAGCCCGGCCAGAACAAAATTCCTATGCCTTCTGCCAACAAGTTTGGGGATCCCCGGACATTTTTGTTTTATTATACTTATCTGAAAGACCCTTCATTTCATCTGTTTTTACAATGAGGTAAAAGCGGCATTTTCAGAACAGCGCACGGAAAACTTTTCCCGATCTCCATTTTTTTTGCGTGCCGCAGTGGCATTTTCAGAACTGCGCATGGAAAACATTTCACGATACCCGATTTTTTTCCGAGCGCTAAATAAAATAATTCAAATAGAGTGGTTATAACACCAAGTAAAATAAAAAGTATCATACAGTACTCGTCCAGAAATGGATTTTTCCGTGCTTCAATGACATCCCGTATTCGTCTTCGCCTCACACGATAATTTGTCCGTGCGCATGGAAAAATCCTTATTTCCAGACTCGAAATGAAATATACCATTTCCATATTGTAAAGAAGCTGTACTTAGAAATGCCAGTAGTGTTTAAAAAGGTGCAGCATTATATTATTTAAATAATTGCTTACCTTTTTATTCTTATCAAACTTTATTTCATAAATAGTTGACTGTATTTATGTAATAGAGTTTGAAAAGAATAAAAAATTGAGAGTAATTTCAAATGCCCATTTCGATGTTTTAACATATTAAATTAGTGTTTTGAATATAATAAAAACAAAAAATATATCATATAAATTGTTAAACTTGTATTATACAAAGCTAATCAAATACTATATGGGTATAAATAATGCATTCCTGTAGGTTGTTTTCTCTAGTTTCATGTAAGAATAAAGATTTGCTTTGAATTATGGCGTCTTTCATGAGGTTGAAAACTGATCTTGTACATCTCGCATTTTCCACGAACCGCGAATACCGCGTGCATAATTTATGCATCAACTTATCATTAATATACCGTAGTAATGTAACTTGTTTGCCACCGCAAAACATGGGCGAGGCTGTGGACGTACACTTTATTTATTATCTGTACTTTCTTGTAATATAACGCAATTAACATTGTGGGTAAAAATTTATTTATCCTGTATACATTGCAACCACCTTCAAAGCGTCAATCAATTCCGTTGGCATTAGTGCAATCAACACATAGCATCTTATCGAAAGAAACATGGAAACAGCTATATTTTCCCTGAGCCTTGATCCATTTTACTGTACATAACTAACAATAGTAATCAATGTATTACTAATAGAACTTGGCCTAATCTAATCTATAAATATAAACGGGAACGGTATATATGTAATTCTCACCAAACGGTACGATATCCAAAAAATGGCCTTTGGTTTATTTCAATAAGTAAGAATTAAATATTTAACTTACCAATATAAACAGAATGGAAATAAAGGTCCAAATTTCCTGGAACAAAGAGATACAAAATTAATTGTGATTTATTTTATGGTTTTAGCAAAAACGAAGGTCTTTTAATTATACAGGGTGATTTATTGGGAAATGCGCATACAATAATGGTAGATGCGGCATACCGAGATGATTCTAAATAAACTGTATTTTATGGGCCTATCGTTCTTTATAACCAATATGCAGGGTGATTCATTAATATTGCCCATTTTTTCAATCAATCATAACTTACGAACCACCCTATATATTTTTGTAATATTTGGTACGTATTGTCTTTGTCCACTGTAGTGTCAATTAACATAATAAATGAAAATCTTATTCTAGGTCCGGCATAAAAAAAAATAATTAGTAGGTTTCGACTCGAAACAGCACCGTGTATATCAATATTTTAAAATTTTGTTTGCATATTTGGAAAGAGCAGAAAAAATTAAGTAACACTGAATGTATTTGGTACTTCCGCATACTACTTTGTTACTTATTAACCTGAGTCAAATCTAGATGTTTCGATAATAAAGTGGCACAAAATTTAAAAAGAAAATCCTTTCCTAAATGATCAGTTTCCAGCTTTAATCAATAAAATCGTCAACTATTTCACATTCTCTTAATTTCTGGATTCTAACCTTAATGTAAAACGAGAGTACAGGTCCGTATTTGGGACAAAATATTATTATATATAGATAAATATTATTACATAGGGATTTCGTAAATGGAAAGAAACGAGAGTTGGTTAAATGATAAAACTAATCTTGAGGCCAAGGCCTCAAGATTAGTCAGGATTTAATATAAGTGAGTTAAATGTTTTTAACAGAATATGTTTTGATACAATCAATATTATTACAGCTGCTGTATGGTTATGAAAAGTGACATCATACATACCTTAGCCTACGAAATGTTTCCTTGGACTCGTTTTGAGACTAACAAAAATTACCAATAGTTAGTTTTATATTCACAATCCTGCGCAAGATAAACAACGAAATGACAACAGTCTGCAATTTTTAATCTTACTTTAATCGTATCATAGCAGCAAGAATAAGCAGGACTCGAAGAAAGTTGACCGAAATTATGATATCCAATATTCTGCATCTATGCGAGCGTCGCAACAAAATATCATCCAAATCGGGTCGACGACTCTGAGCACTTTCAGGAGATGAACACCGCTGATAAACACTGCCGTTTCGTATGAATTGCAATTTCGTACGAGCAGCGGTAGAAGTGAAAAAAGGAGTTCAAGGAAGGACGCCGAGTTCTAGTTTTGGCTGTGAAAAGCGGCGAGTGAGGTTCTATTTGTTAACTCTTGTTGACAGGCATAATCCGGCGTGAAATAAAATACACGTCGAACAGATTATAGTGTTATTCATCATTTGGATGATGCTTCGAGGATTAATGTGATGAATATTGAGCGATTTGCTAATTCGTTCAGCATGAAATCACGAAGTGTTGTGCAGACATCCGTATAAATGCGGTACATATCGGGTCGAAATCACGAGTGATGAGCAAGAAGCCGAAGACGTATTATTGATTTATGAATAAGTTCGTACTTTCATTTTTGTGTTACCTTCGATGTAACAGGCAAAAAACCACATTATACGCTAAAATATGTTGTAAATTATCGAATAATCCATTTGAATTAGACTATTCTGGACATATTTTAACAACAATCTTAGTTAACGACGATGTTGAAATTTGTACACAATAGGGCCATGATATGTAATAATAATCATGTAATAATTGACGAGTTCTGCTTGGTAAACTTGTGAATTTTTGTTATTATTAGCTCGCGTAATTGTATTAATACTTAATTAATGCATTAATTTCTAAATTTAAGAAACTCACTAACATATTCACTCTACTATACCTACATTATTGAATCTACATTATTGTACTTTGTGTTTTTTCAATAACGATTATTATTATTAATAATAATATTATTTTTCTTCAAACCTCACAAACGTGACACTTTGTGTCCTTGGATACGCAAATTTAATGCTTCGTCTGTATTTGCCGGCCTCACAAGTTCGTCCGTCAAAGTTACAGATTCACCACACAAAGTGTAACTTTTTTTACTACTACATATTGGGGAAAAATGTATTTGAATATTAAAATTATTAAGTAGACAATTTATTGGAATAACTAAGAAGGATTATAAGTATAAATACATATAAATCAACATCTAATGACATTGTTTATAACATTGTTTTGTTTGTAACTTGATTGATGTATCTCGACAAGTGGTGCTGCTGATTACGTAATGAACAGGGAAAATTAAATGTTGCAACATTTGTGCTTGAAAGAAGACCATTTGAAACTTTGATAGGTTGAAACAATAATCAAAAGTCACTCGCGTCTTTATTGTCAGAGTTATTGAAACACAAGAAACAATCGAAGAGGGATCTTGATATCTAATAAATTCGTAAACAATTACTGAAATAATAAATGACAAAGGGGCGAGTTCTGCAGCACGATATTGAATTTTAAATAACACAACCATATTTGAATCTTTTTCGTTTCAGAAACTGGCCAGAGATATTTTTATGGATTTTTCTTTTTTTGCGGGATCAGTATCTTCTATTATCAGGGCATATTTTTCTGCAATATAACTTCAACTGCCATTCCGTTTTATGGGATATAATTTACAATGAATAACGCGTTTATGCAAAAACCTGTCGTCAAGCAACATCACCTAGCGTGTATCTACAGTAAATTTAAATTTCTGCTGTAATTTTCCTGTGGTATTTTGTATAATACTAATGCCTTGGTAACAATTACCATTGATTTGCCATTACTTACCATTGCTTAGAAGTTTGGTATATTTAACAAATCAGAAAATTAGTTTAAATTTCTTTAGTGTACTTTAATGAAAATACGGAACATTTTGTGTTTTATTCTGTGTTCAAATAAAAAAAAAGTTTATAATAGTGTCTTGTTTGTTAAAAATCATAATACCACAAAAAAATTAGTAAATTACCATTAAAAATATATGTTTCTACATTAAAATCTTATTTTATTGCAGAAACGAGTCAACTGCAATATTTTCAATATTTTTTTTACAATTAAGGCAGATATATTATAATTTAATTAACATTTAACAAATACTAGAAATTTTTTCTGGCGAAAATCTGTTTAAATATCAAGGATATAATGTTTTTCTTTGTTTCCCAACAATTTGAAAAGGTGCACTTGACCAGTTTCTCAAATAAACGATTCATTTTAGGAAACGTTAAACTTAAAAATTCCAAACATAATATTGAAATGTTTTTACCTCCCTTATTTATTTGTATAAAAGTAAAAGATAGACGGGATTGTTTTGACGCCAGAAACTTTATCCGTCGGTAGTTTCTTTTTCCTTATTTTTGGTAACTATGCTGGGACATTTACAGAGTATCGGCAAATAATAAAAACGTATTCGTTGCAAGTTTCGTGAACAAGAGCCAGGGATGTCTGCCCTCCAGTATTCGGGAAATGAGATTTTTCTTTTCAGCTGACTTGAAAGAACTTTATCGACGAGTGGATCTCTTTGTAATTTTTAGGGCGTATAATTTCTTACATTGGAGTACTTTTAACCTACATTCGACAATGGAGCACCTAATTTATAAGGATCGTGATTTTTTAACTACTCGAGTTTTCACCAAACTCCATTATAAATCTATACTCGACAATGAAAAATGAAAATTCGATGTAATGACAAATGCCTGCAAGCTACAACTTTTGAAATATTGCTGAAAGTATAATCGATTGTCAGTATTATTAATACTAGAAATCACGTATGTACAACACAAATAAAAACATTTCCAGAGCGCATTAAGTATTAAGACCTGGCTTTAGTTTTTCCCCGTATAAATTTTCGAAAACCGCTTCAACGGGTCAAAATGATTTTTTTTAAACAAATATTTTGAGACCATTTTCACTTCTGACAAATCCGTCTGAAGTTCTGACGTCAGTGCCATTTTTTTTAAATGGCAACCCATATTTTTTATTACTGATTTTGATAGTACTTTTTATTATGTTTTCAACAACATAACATTTTCAATATATAACATTTGAAAAATATTGAGGAAAAGTGCGTTAAAGTAAAACTATTAAATTATTATTTCAATGTGCAGAATGCATCTAGTTACCATTCAAAACAACGTTTGTTGAAACAAAATTAGGAAAACAGGCCTTGATTTTAAATATTGGAATAAAACAAATTTGATCAACCTGAAAAACAATCTGGTATAATTATGTGAATCAAATTATTACCTACTCACAGTCAGATTGACGTTTCGTTCGATTCATCGTGTCACAAGTTAATTTCACAAGAGGTTGTGGTGATAGAATACGTACCTATGAAGAAGTGTGCATTTATTTATTTGAGTAATAAATATCCGCTTGAATAACCTCTTCTTAAGCCGCCTGTTAGTGCAATCATAAGAAAGTATGAGCAGTTGGGGCATATTAGAGATCGCCCACAAAGTGGCGAAAAACGTGGAAAACATAATAAAAAGTACTATCAAAATCAATAATAAAAAATATAGGTTGTCATTTAAAAAAATTACTCTCACGTCATAACTTCAAAACGGAGAGAGATGGAAAAATAAAAATGATCTTAAAATATTTGTTTGAAAAAAAATCATTTTTACCTATTGAAGCATTTTTCAAAAATTTATACAGTGGGAAAAAATAAAGCCAGGTCTTAATACTTTATGCGCTCTCTGTATAATAGGTATGTATGAAATAGTGTTGAGTTCACGCCCAGATTCGCATTTTTCTAAATTTATTTAACACTGACACAATTTCTAGCTGTTTATAAATGTGATATAAACATAGAGGTAGTGTCTGATAAAATCATTGGTGGGCGTTAAGAGTGCTTTTAAAACAGGTAATAAAATGTCTATAGTTAGATAAGTGAAGTTCCCATAACCTATGCATGCTTAGTTTAAAGTAAATACTTGTACTAATTAGCTCAAAATTAAGTAAATGCGCTAATCTTAAAAAAAATCTCCGGTAATAAAAATAACAGTTTTAGCTTCTAACTACCTTGGAAGTGACCCAATTCACAAACCCAATGGCAATGTATAATAAACATTATTATTACCTCCCATTATGTTTTATTCCATTGGATTATAAACCGCAAAAGCACCGATACTTTCCCATACGTTTCTTCCGAGGTACGTTCTTACCTAGCAATATGGGACGGAGGTAAAGCAAACGAAGGAGGAATCAATTTACATTCGCAATGCCATTAAATCACGTTCTTTGCATTGGGAAACCGAACAAAGCATAGCGAGTGTATCTGAATCCGGCGGCGAGATGTGCTCGCAACCAAAGCAAACAATGCCTAGGACTGGACAGAAAAGGGGACCGTAGTAACCCGGTTGATCGCAACGGAAAAGAAATAAACGCCCGGATCTCGCGATAATATTTCGTGAGTTGATCGCGGGTCAACGATGGCCGATCGCTGGGTTAAACAGCTCATGATCGGTCTCTAATCGGACGATCGTGAGTTTTTCAGACCGGGTCTGGAGAACACTATAATTTGAACGAGAATAAGGTGCTGGGCGAGAGGAGGGGAAAGGTCCAGAGGTGGAGATCATTGAGCATTTTCGAGAGGCATCAGAAAACACTTTTCCCCAGCCGACGGAGTTTTTAAACGGCGATAATTATGCACATTAACGTGTAAAAGTACGAGATCCGTGTCGCGCCGGCTTCTTTCCGAGAGTACAGGACTGAGCGAACCTGACACGGACATAATCGATCTGAGGAGGTACGAAATTGATTTCTAATAATAATGACGATAATTTCGTTAATTGAATGTTTGTACTTTAAGATACAGTCTCAATTAGGTTCCGTGAAAGGATGATAAATTCAATTTGCAAGAACCTAAATTAAACGCTTTATGAAATCATAAAATTATTACCCAAGAAAATTTAATTGCTATCATAAAGGACTATTTTTTGTCAATAAAAAATATAAACCTTGTTATTACTTCTTGTTGAGGTGAATCAGGCATATTACCAATTGGTGTCCATATTCCGTAGCCACGCTACGAGGTGTGTATAAAAAGTTTGCAAAGAAGTGGAATCAATTGTTTTACATTTAACTGGGTTACCTGTAAAATACGGCTCCCCTAAAGAAATACACTTAGTACATCGATGTTTCCACTGTTGAAAACATGTTTTTATCTCTTTTTTTATGTTCTCCACATCATAAATGCCGCCCCAGAGGCAATATTTTACCAAGGGCTCAATCAGGCGAATAGAGAGAGGTTTTCGAGTACTGCAATTGAATTTCTGGCAAAAAGGTTACTACGCACGACAAGTGATGTTTTAGCAGACGTATTGTCGGGATGAGTTGTCCCGCGCCAAATTCGGTGGTATCCTCCTCGGACCCTGAGTATCATATACGATACTACGGCTCAACAATTTTGTTTGCTATTTCCAATTGGAATTTGGCTGTTTCCAGCGGTATCATATATGATATGCGTGAGGTGGTTGCGTACAAAAATTCACAATCGAATCGCACGTGTTCTAGAGTGTCTGGTCATTAAAAATCGAGCAGTGTTTATACAGTTATGGCGTCCAGTTTGAAACGTGATCAAAAAAAGGTAAGTAATGACTAATTATGCATTTTGCGCTAGCGTCTCATTGAGTGAAGGTTAGTTTTTGGTTCTAGTGCCTTCAAAGCTACAGTATCTAAAAGTTTACAAAACCTATTGGCCTATCTACTCGAAGTATCTTTGCTGATACTTCGGGCCTTACTCAATATTCAATACAATTGTCTATCATCCGTTTTTTTAGCTCTCTCTCTGAGAAAGAACTCCAGGAGATCGTTGATAATTGGAACTTCAATGACTCTGATCTTTATGGTGATATACTACCTGATGATGACAGTGAAAATGAAGACGAAATTGGTAAAATGGAGGAAGATGTGCCAGAGCAAACGGCTGAAACTGATGATGACGGTAACAGTACCATAGAAAGTGGCGAAGAAAATGAAGCAGAGGAGAGGCAAATTGGAGGTACAGTCTCTTCTTCAGATGACGAGTAGCCTTTGGTTCACTTGCTACCAAAGGGGAAGAAAATGAAATGGAGTACTTTTCTACCTAGAATTGCTGTGAAACATTCACCAACGGTTCGTGCTGAACTTTTGCCTGACAACATTCCGGATCCAATAAGTTATTTCAGCAGATATCTCGAAGACGATTTCTTTGAATCCATGGCCCTTGTGACCAAAGTAAACGTAGTAAATAAAACTGCAAAGTCTTTAGATACTTCGGCGGCAATGCTGAAAGTTTTCTTTGCATGCAGCATGTTAATTGGCATCTACAACCTGCCAGGAATCAGGATGTACTGGCAAATGTATACCAGAGGACCAATTATTTGTGAAAACATTTGCAGAACCCATTTTTTTGCGCTTCGAACTCTTATAAAAATAGGAGATGACAATGCTGTATCGAAAGAAGCCCGGGAAAATGATAAATTTTGGAAAATAAGGCCAATGTTAGACCGAATTCAAAAAGCGTGTCAACAGAATGAAAGGACAAATGAAATATCAGTGGATGAACAAATGATCCCCTTTCAAGGTAATGTAAGAATGAGACAATTTGTTCGTGGAAAACCACATCCTGTTGGTCTCAAGAATTTTGTGATGACGACGGGAAAAGGAATTCCATTGGACTTCCTCATGTATGAAGGAAAGAGAAAAACAACGGAATCTTGCTTGGTACCTACTCCCGAAAAATTAGATTTTTTAGGAAGGGTGGTTCTCAGACTTGCGGATACTTTACCAGTTTGAGTGTCCGTCTTTACTGATAGATTTTTTACGTCAATACCATTCATAGAAACGCTTCTCGATCGAGGGATTACTCTCACTGGCACTCTCATGAAAAATCGAATCCCAAAAGTGGCGAGTTTCAGAACAGATAATCAAATGAAAAAATCTGGCCGTGGTTCCCAAGATATGTTTGTTGCCGAGGATAATAAAATAGCTTTGGTTAAATGGTACGAGTCCAAGCCAGTTCATATCGAGTCTTCGGAATTTGGAACTGAACCTGGGGTTGTGCAAGCGCTGGTGAAAAGTTGACAACAAATACATTGAAATAAATCGTCCATCTCTTGTAAAATCGTACAATGAAAACATGGGAGGCATTGATTTGCTAAATCGAGTTATTTCAAACTTCCGATTGAAGAGTCGTACTAAGAAATGGACCATCCGTGCAATTTATTATTTTGTAGACTTTAGTGCAGCGGCCGCCTGACTGCGAGAAGATGCTGAAACTGCAAATGTTCCAAAAAAAGAAAAACTGGATTACCTTGATTTTAAATTTTCAATTGCGAAAGCACTTTTGTCGTCAGGATTTGCTGCAAACCCGCAAAATTCAGATTCGAGTGACAGTGAGGATGAGGAAACAGCACAGACCAGTAGAAAGCGCAGAAAGGTAGAGGCAATTCCCGAGAAAATGATTCGAAAGAAAGAGAACAAACATCTTCCGCAGTTCATGAAACATCAACAAATATCACGATCTAAATGTCGCTATCCGGGCTGCAAGAAACTCACTTTTGCCAAGTGCTCATTTTGTAAGGTTTTTTTATGCTGCAGCGTTGACGGAAACTGTTTTGCGCAATTTCTACAATAAAATATAAGTTCAATATGATTTTTCTTGTTGTTTTCTTGTTGCTCAAGGCCCACAGTATCATTAGTAATACTTTAGTTTTTTTCCAAAAATTGACAAAAAATATAAAAAAATCCTACTGGAGAGTGTTACTTGGACCCAAAATAATAAGTTGTCTCATTTACTATAAAGATTTTATAATCAAATTAGCGGTGGGCCCGAGGAGGGTATACAAAAAACACGCGCTTCCAACCCTTTCAGGACTTCAATGTAAAAAGCTTCATTCACTCTTTGGCCTGGTGGGACGAGGTCATGATGAACAACGTCGAGAAGATAACAAAAGAATGAGTATTGTCTTTTGATGTTCGATCTTGACTATTTGATATTTTTATCTCCAGCTTGATTCCACTCCATGCTTTGATGCTCCAAGACTTGATTTTGACTTTGATCAAGTTTTATGAGAAATTTTACCACGATCAGTTGTTCCGCACTTGCGGAAATTTCCGCTTTTTCAAGTTCATCCCTAATATGTCAATTTCCATAATAGCTTTCGATAATCACTGTTTTACGACGGGCAAATGAAGGGCAAATTTTGATTTTGTTCAAGAGCAACATTTTACTAAAAAAAATTAACGTGCGTTAGAACACATCGGCAGCTTTTGTCTGTTCCAGTTAAAGAGTTTCTTTGTAATGGATTTAACATATATAGGGGTAAGTACTATATTTTGTTTCATAAATAATACAAGAACTATGTTTAGTTTTCATAAAATTGACAAAATAAAGCATCTCTTCAAAATCGGCGTGTTTTTAAGCTTTGTTGGGACGAAACAAAATGTCCCCTCTTGTCCGTAGGCTGAATTATATAGAAGATTGATTATAGATTGTACTTTCATTAATCCTTTTCAAAATTTAGCCGCGGAAAATTAGTCCAACTATCTATTTTTTTTAATTTTTTAGTCTGCTCTACTCGCTCACGAGAATGGAGCATTTCAAGGAATAGGCAAAACATTTATTGTCCGAAAAGGGTACCGGCAACTATGAGTACCTATCGACAATATACGATTTCCTAGATGTCTGTGATATATCAGTAAGAAGTACACAAGTTGAAATATCAAGAACTACGGCAAAAATTGAAAAAAAAGTGAAAGGAGTGTGGAAAATTGCGGGAACGATTGTTAAAATTATCAGTGATTAAAACTTGAAGACATCACTATTCATTTTAAAATGCAGCTTTCACAACTATAAACGTCCTCAAAGGATGCAGTAGGTACTGGTAGACCCAAGAAGATTTTCCAAAATGCATATTAAAATTTTAAAAAGGCATAGTTGCTGATCTCATTGACTCATTGAAGTAGTGCAAGTCAATTAATGATGTAAAAGCTCTTCGTAGGTCGGGTCACAGCATTGCAGCATTGCAAAAACAAATCAATAGTCAAGTGCTCAAATAACTAGTTTAAATGTCTGAATTAATTTTAAAAAACACTAGGCATTATGTTAAGAACTCTCTTTTCCGGTCATGATATTAACTTTGAAAATATTCTTTTCTTTCAAAATTGACCTTAGAGTAGGTTAATAAGGTGTACATTTAATTTCGTCGTTCGTATAATTACCCGAGAAATTAATGCTCAGTCTCTGAGACTCCGTCGAGCAGGATAACGTTCTGCGCTGGTGGTTACTTCTAACTGATCTGAGTAAGTGCCGAATTTATAAATTTATACAATTTCTCCCTCCACATTGTACCACCCAGGTTCCTATTTTTGTTTGTTTTTCTGAAATTAATCTCTCTCGTGCGCATTAGTGCACCACCCAAGGTTACCACGCCGGTGGCGAACCCAACCTCCCCGTTATCTGAAGATGTAAGTAGTTTAAAATTCGAGTTGACAAGTTTATGCCTTCCCATTAATGTATGTCTGCTTTCTCTCAATTGTGCATGCCCGAAAATGTGGGTGGTCGCATGCCTTCCAGTGCCCTCTAAAACCTTTACGTAAGCGTTTTTGTATTATACGTTTTAATTATAGAAAAATTATATTTAACTAATATTAAATATAGATCGGTTCCTTACAAATCTAGAGTGGGTGGTGAGTACTGATGTAGTGATGCATAATATCTAGTTAGTTAGTGTGCAGGTCCTTAGTAGAATGTTCAATAAATTCATTTTCATTTCAGCGCGTACAAAAGGTAATTTTCTAGAAAAAGATATTATTAAACCATATTCCTAAACAAAGTAGTTTTGGAAATATTTCGAAAATTCGAATTTATGGATTATGTAATTTCGCCACAAGCATCATAGTTTGCGAAATATGCTTATTTTTGGGTAGTGTGATAACCAATGTTAACAAAGAAATGTCACTATTGAAAGTTCACTTTAATTTTTTTAATATCGTTGACGGTCCAGACATATTAGCCTCAAAAAGCCATGTTGGTGAAAATAAAGTATGCAGTAAAAAGTAAGGCTCCCTAGAGCATTTATTATTATATAAAAAAAGTTCTTAACAAAAGTTTGATAGCTAATGATTTGCCAAAATTTCAAGATTTTCTTTTTTTTGGAGCGGCATTTTTTGACAATGACATCTATACTTTTTTTAAAAGGCAACCTATTTTTTTTATAATAATAAATTCTATAGCATTTATTTTTCTCTTAAATAAATTAATATAAAATAAATTATGTTCATCTATGATCTATGACCTAATCGTATATTATCTATGTCCTAAAATACGATGAGGTTGCATAACAAAAATGTCTAAGGAAATCGAGTTTAATGCCTAATGACAAAAATGTGAAAAATTGAAGACTGCCTTGGAATACAAATGATACAAGATAAACAAATACGATTTACTAATGTCAGTTTGTGTTTATCAAATAAGGTTCTAAAATAAACTGTATGAGAAAGTGTTTCTCAATAATCATGTTACGTTTAATAGAAATAGAACGCATCGATTTTTTTTTTATGATTGGATACGGTGACAGAAGAAGATCCCTTTACGAAGAACGTGATTTATTTAATCACGAACATCCAAATCGTGATCCTATCGCACGATCAACTGTAGCCAAAATTTATTCGAAGTTCATAATGTGAATCCACTAAATCCAGTCAATTCGACTTTTTGGCGAAAATAAATGATATAGTTTTGAAACATTTCAGAAGTGAAATTTCTTTGTTAACATTAGTTATCACAGTTACGAAAGATAAGCATGTTTCGCGAAGCATATGCGAAGTTACATAATGTAGATATTCGAATTTTCGAAATATTTCAAAACCTACGTATTTCGAGAATATGGTTGTAAAATACTATTTTGTAGTAAATTGTCATGCCAATTGTTCTATGAGATTCAATGTATGTCAATCCATTAAAACAATGGAAATACGCTTAATTCAAGTCGCTAATGATATTTTGGAATGACTAATTATTAAAAATTTTAGCTGCAAAATATATCAGTCATAGAGGTTCCTTACAGGTACAATTCGAGATAATTTTTCCATTTTCATCTTATTTGTAAGAGAAATTGAAGCAATTTTTCATGTCTCTTTGAGGTCAAAATCTTGGAATCTAATTTTTATCTCGAAAAGTAAAAAAGATAGGTATACATACATTTTTACAAAAGATGTTTCAAATTAAACGGGGAAAACAAAGCAATTATAATATATAGGGTATTCCATTTAAAAAACAAAAGTTGATGGCTACTTCCGGTAGAGCCGGAAGTGATAGAAGCTTGAAAGTATTTCATCTGAGGAGAACGGAATGAACCGTGTTTGGATGATTTTTTTCAAATTTTATCGGGAACCCCATAAACTTTTAATGATCCATTAGCGTGGGACACCCTGTATATTGTGCATCACAGCCTTTATAAATGGATTTATAATGTAACACATAGGGGCATTCGATACAAGTTTTATTTCTAAATTGCGGACAAGTTTTCCTTGCAATTGCATTGAATATTTCAAAATATGACTATTTATAGTAGTTCTGATTTGATACAACTAATGAGTTCATTAAACACGAGTTTTCCGTTCAAGGATAAGTGCGTGCAATTAATTGACTGTTGAACCACTTTCACTGACTTACACATTATATCAGATTTGTTCATGTTCTCTATACACGAATAATATTGCCACTCTCAAAATGTACCACATACGTCAGCAAAATAGGTAATAGCTATTAGTTTTATATTTTATGTATAGTGCTTTACATGTGCATGTGATTAATATTGCTAAATCTCGTTTTTACTCTATCCCGTTTATGGTAAGTACATTATTTCAGTATATTTAAATATATGTTAGTATGTAAACCTGATTCAATAATACAGAGTGAGCCAGTCGGTGTTTTTTTTTTCGCGAGTAATTTCTAAAAGATGCGTAGTTTAAAATTCTTACCAACTAAAATGAGGCACCAGTTGTAAGTCATGATTATATTGTCGTATTGAAAGTGAAATATTCAGTACTAGACACATTACCAATTTCGCTTATACAGGTTTCACTACAAAAAAATATAAGAAGCTGGTGCTTGGCATCATCTCATTTCAGTACTGAATTGACGAAATTCACCACATCCAAAACTATCTTCAGTGGTCTTACAGAGAAAACTCAGGCTTTTGATTTTAGTTGTGTACATTTTTAAACTTTAAACTATAAATTATTATTTCTAAATTAAAATTACACATCATATACATAAACTCGAATGATATATTTGATATTGTGCAAGATATAGTCCGTCTCGAAGTCATCGGAGTCGTAGTGTCAAAAATAAAACTAACAAGTAAAATTGGTCAATGTTGGAGGCATCTACTACGTGATACATAATGAAATTGAATAAAACAAACATATTTCTTTGTTTATATCACAAATTAGTGACTATAGTTTCGATTAAGTTCTGATCATTATCAAACTTAGAGTGACACGTAGACTGTCACTTCGATTGTCACTCTAAGTTTGATAATGATCAGAACGTGATCGAAAATGTAGTCACTAATTTTAATAAACAGTGTAATAAAAACAAAGAAAATTGTATTTTTTAATTAAATATTAACAAGTCATCACATTTCATTGTTATTTGCAGTATCTCGTTTGATGTAATCTCTGCTTAACCTACCATATGCTACGATTACTTGGTCTAGTAGTATCATATAATAAGTTGTATAAAATTATAAGTTCAGATCTGGAATATCCAATAAGAGCCAAACAGAGTTTACTTTAAACTGCAATAAAGCAAATCAACAAATGTATTTCATTATCTCACTAATATCTCGTGCCATATAGCGATTCCATCACATATTTAAAGGAGTACGTTCATTAGTATATATCATGAGTAACCATGTCTTCGATATTTAGACAAGAACAATGCAACAGAGGAAAGGGAAGTTTCAAAATGTTCCAGTCTTTGTTCACTTCGTTCTCGAGAAGTTATGCAATGAATACAGTCATAACGCGTATAATGGAATTGGATCGTACCATTTAGACCGAGATTCGAAGCGTTAAAATCTACATTGTCGAAACTGCGCTCGGATTGCTGGGAATTATATAATTAATTTACGTACAATGCTTGGATTAAAGGAGCGCAACAAGACGTTGACTCGTAATTGAGGCAGTTTATGGATTATGTCCGATTCTAGTATAAGTAACGAAAAACTGATTGAACTTTAATAATAGAATACCGATCTGGAATTAAAAGCATCGGGTGACACATTCGGTCATTTACGTTTGTGCTTCCTGACGCACACAACAAAAGCACACACGAAAACAGACGAACAGACAAAACACCACTCTCACAAATGCTACATTAAAAAAATACTCTCACCAAGAAACGCCCGCATCGATAAAAATACTTACACAGACAAATGCTCACACTGGTAAATGCTCACACTGGCAAATACTCACATCGACATCGTCTGGTTGAAAAGCATGAAAAACCATACTGTGATTGAAATTGATGAATTAGTAATAGGAAATTGTTATCTAATACAGATTTACGTACTTGTTTTACGGGCCATATGAAAAAAAGTTGATAATGGTTTCCTCGAAACAAAACGTTGTACTGAAAATTTGTAACCGCTGCCTCGTAAATCTAAACAAGTAGCACCGACAAAGTATCTTGTTTGAAATAACTTCAGAAAAACATAAAAATAAAATCGCAAAATTTCGGATTTTATCGAATATCTCCGGAAATAAGCGAGAATTACTAGTTTTCTCAACAGAATATTACTTACCACTAAATTGCGCAACTTTTTTGTAATTAAACCGCCTTTGTAACTTTTACAGTTTCATAGAGCTCTATGCTGTTCATCCTTATCCTGGACACCCTGTATGTCCTCACAGAAATCCACAAAAAACAGATTCAATTTTCATAAATGGACTTAGGGGATCTCCACGAGCATACTTTTAATTACATCTTAAATCCGAAACTTTGCACGAAAACGATAATTTCCACATATTGGAGAACGTAAAAAGATAAACTTATACTTTAGAGGGGCTCCAATTTTAAAAGATATTCCACCTTGTATGTATATGGCTTTATGACACTATTTTGTCTAATTCTAAATTATTATCTGACCATCAGGATATGACTGGCTAAAATTTGCACTATTATGCAACTAAGCCATCGAAGTGTATCGATTGATCGATAATTGGTGCTGCAGCGATAAACAATTCACTAATTAATAGGGGCAGATCGCTTTGATAAATCCACTGTGTCTCTCGTATAAATGCATTTAATAGATTTGCAAGTTGCGTAAGAAACGCTCGTAGTTAATGAAATTGAAAATATAGGAATGACTCAACTTGTACCTCATCTAAGAGGCATTATATAATATACCATGACGCTCATTCAAAACTGTTATTTATGAACAATCGATGTGTTTATAGGATTAAAGAGAAGTCGTAGTCGATTAAGTTGTTTGTAATGCAGTATTCATATTTTATGCAACAAAGGCGAATACGTCCGCGTACATGAATGAATGATTAAAAAAAATTAATTGACCGCAAACACTTAAAGTGGTTTCTTGAAATGTTTTTGTTTTAAATTAATTTAGCATAAAAAAATATCAGGGAATCCCGCGTTAATGGACCATTAAAAGTTTATGGGGTTCCCAGTAAAATATTTTTTTTGTTTATATAAAAGTCGATAGCCCTATAAAGTTTGTTTATGTATATATATATATATAAATTTGAAAAAAATCATCCAAACATGGCCGAGTTCAACCTCCTCAGGTGAAATACTTTCAACCTTCTATCACTTCCGGAAGTAGCCATCAACTTTGTTTTTTTTTAAGTTGAACACCCTATATATTATTAGGTTTCTGGCTTTCCCGTTTAATTTGAAACATATTTTATAGAAATGTGTGTATACCTACTTATCTGTATTACTCTCTGAGATAAAAAATAAATTCCAAGATGTTTACCTCAAAAAGACGTTATGAAAAATGGCTTTAATTTATCTTACGAATAATATATAAACGGATAATTTATCTCGAATTGTACCTGAAAGATATCTCTATGACTGATATATATGTTGCAGCGAAAAATATTGACTATTAGTCATTCAAAACTGCCATTAATTAAGTGCCCACTAGTAAGCGTAATCTTAATTTAATAAAATCATATTTGGTTACTGTTTGGTAACTGAGGGCTCATGAACACTCATTGATGTGCATTCGCACGTAACATATTATTGTCTACATTAAGCGTAGACAATATGCATAGACCATAATTATGATGTAGACAATCGGTTGTCTGTTAACGTTTTTTTGTTACGCAATACACCTGAATGTCGACTATGTATAGACACTGTAATATTTCGTATTTACAGGTTAGGTTAGTGAATCATTGAAACTGAAACTAATGCAACTAAATCGGTTACAAGTAATAATAGACTTCATGTACACATACATTAGAAAATGTGTTTACAAGTTTACAAACAGTTATGAAATCAATTATAGATTGTGGCGGTAACAATGATTATAAGCTTCAACATATTAGCAAGCCAAAGCTTCGTAGTGAAAATCGTTTGCCTACTATTCGGTTATACAAACCTTTTTTGTAAGTTATTTTGAAAAAATATATATAGTACTTCTTAAAAACGAAAAAGACTGACTTATTTTATAACAAATAAGCTATGGTAATGGCTCACTTATTATGGTAAAAATAAAAATGGGCAATGGCTCACTTATTATGGAAAACATAAAAATCGGTAATGGCTCACTTATTATGGAACAGAGGTAGTATTTTATTCCAGAAACGAGTCTACTGCAATATTTTCAATATTGTTTAAAATGAATGGATAAATATTATAATTATAATTTAATTACAGACAGCATCAACTTCGGGGAGATGTTAACTAATACTAGAAAATTTTCAGGCGAAAATCTGTTTAAATATCAAGGATATAATGTTTTTCTTAAATTCCCAACAATTTGAAAATGTGCACTTGACCAGTTGCTGAAATAAACGATCCAATTACATGCCACTCATTGAACAGTTTCGCAATTAAGGTGACAAGGTAAAATAATTATCCAGCAACATACCACTTTCGATTGGATGAAATCATATAAATAGCAAGCACTGAATTATAGTTGTTAAAAATGGCTCACACGAAAATAAACGCAGACGCTCTACGAGCAAAATTTTGCAGTGAGACCGCTCCTAGTAAAGGTACACTTTTTTAATTTTGTTTTACAAGCTTATTAAGTTTATTAATAAGAAATTATTGTTTAGTAATCCAAGAGCAGTTACTCTATCGCTTGAGTGAAAAACATGTATTGGAACTATTTGTGAGTTAAATGAAGTACATAAGCAATATTTTAATTTATTTCTTCTTGTAGCTTGAAATCGACCTTATTAAATTAGTAGATCCTCCTGAAGGAGCTATCAGTTTAAGAGGTATTTATTATACCTCTATAAGAGGTATCACCTCACACTGCATACAAAATATTTCGGAAAAACAATATTTTCTTTATAAAGCAAGAAGGTAAACATATTTTTCTACAAACATCAATAAAAGTTGAATTTTTAACACGGCATACGTGAATTAAAAATGGAATATTTTTCCAAAGTAAGTAGTTAAAAGTAATCACTTTAAATACTAGTGTTAAAAGTAAACTGACAGGCTTTTGTCAAAGTCACATATATTTTATTGAAATATTACAAACATAATACATTGATAGAATTAATATTATTTTACAATATTTGGTAGGCAACAGCTCTAATGTTGCCCAAAGTTTGCTTCAATTTCTTTCGGCAACTCTTTATGCATAGTTATTAGTGAGACTTTTTATTGTTTGGTACATGTGTCGTGCAAAACTTAACCTGATTTACGTACTTCACAAATTCCACAACTGTCATATTTGATTGAAATCTGATTGCAACCTTTTTTGTGATTGAAAGAAGATTGCAATACCATTGCAAGTTCAATGGTATTTGTAGGAAAAATACTGTATGATATACGTGTTATAAAGATTTTATTTTATTCATTGGGTTGCTCCATTCGCTTCGCTCATGTCGTAAACTTCCCCATTCAGAAAATAAAATCGTACTTTTAACACTTAATATCATAATTCATAAATAACTATTATTATTTATTATCTATAAATTTTTATTCGTGTGATAGATTATTCACCTCCCACTGCATACAAAATATTTCGGAAAACAATATTTTCTATCTAAAGCATATCATACTTTATCAATGATATTTTTGTAAAAAATTACTTGAAAAACATAATACTTTTAATAAAACGAACTTCTTTGTGAAAATTGAAAATAATATTTTTAATTTAAATGGCAACAAAGAAAGTCTTCCAATATCATCAAGACCACCACTTATTTTAACTTGTCACGAAGAATTAAGTCCTCTTTCAACAGCGTCACCAAATTGCTACAAAGAATTTCCATCAACAACAAAAAAACGGAATCATCAATAACATATTTCATGTATAATTTTGTAGATTTTTTATTTAAGTATCTTAATATAAAAAAAATGTTTTTATTTGTAAATTGATACATGTATAATTTATTTTTTATTTCTTATTGCGTTGAACATCTTAGCAGACATTTTATTTAAGTATACAAAATTTACTCAATAAAATAAATTCATTATACAAACTATACAATTACAGAACGTGTGATGTAATTGTATAGTTTCGAGTTTCGAGTGAATCTTGAACTTCCCGCGGTCGTTCCTTTTGGTCATTGCTGACTGCTTCTTTAAAATACAAAGTCTTCTTCGCCGAAGACCTTCTCAGACATTGTCAACTTCTTCAGCAAATTGCCCTAAAAGAATCTTCTGGTCATTGACAACTTCTTCTGCAAATAACCTTGAAATAACCTTCTGGTCATTGCCGAAAACACTTCTTATGCAAATGACCTTGAAAGAACCTTCTGGTCATTGTCGACGACACTTCTTCACCCAAGAATTTTCACTAAAATGGTCTCTCCTGATGAACACGCCATCGAAGTGTTCTGTCAGCCCGATAGCTATAGTTTCGAGTTTCGAGTGAAGTTTGAATTTCCCGCGGTCGTTCCTTCTGGTCATTGCTGACTGCTTCTGGAAAAGAAAAAGTCTTCTTCGCCGAAGACCTTCTGGACATTGTCAACTTCTTCAGCAAATTTCCCCGAAAGAACCTTCTGGTCATTGACGCCTTCTTCTGCAAATGACCGTGTAAGAATATTCAGGTCATTGCCGAAAGCACTTCTTCTGCAAATTACCTTCAAAGAACCATCTGGTCATTGTCGAAGACACTTCTTCAGTAAATAATTTTCACTAAAATGGTCCTGATGTACACGACATCGAAGTGTCCTGTCAGCCCGATAGTTATAGTTTCGAGTTTCGAGTAAAGTTTGAATTTCCCGGGGTCGTTCCTGCTGGTCATTGCTGACTGCTTGTGGAAAAGAAAAGGTCTTCTTCGCCGAAGACCTTCTGGACATTGTCAACTTCTTCAGCAAATTGCCCTGAAAGAACCTTCTGGTCATTGACGACTTCTTCTACAAATAACCTTGAAATAACCTTCTGGTCATTGCCGAAAATACTTCTTCTACAAATGACCTCGAAAGAACCTTCTGGTCATTGTCGACGACACTTCTTCAGCCAAGAATGTCCACTAAAATGGTCTCTCCTGATGAACACGCCATCGAAGGGTCTGTCAGTCCGATAGCTATAGTTTCGAGTTTCGAGTGAAGTTTGAATTTCCCGCGATCGTTCCTGCTGGTCATTGCCGACTGCTTCTGGAAAAGAAAAAGTCTTCTTCGCCGAAGACCTTCTGGACATTGTCAACTTCTCCAGCAAATTGCCCTGAAAGAACCTTCTGGTCATTGACGACTTCTTCTGTAAATGTCCTTGAAATAATTTTCTGGTCATTGCCAAAAACACTTCTTCTGGAAATGACCTTGAAAAAACCTTCTAGTCATTGTCTTCAGCCAACAATTTTCACTAAAATGGTCTCTCCTGATGGATACGCCATCGAAGTGTCCTGTCAGCCCGGTAGCTATATTACTTCAATTGTTGGATAGGGCTCGCTCCTCAGTCTAAGCAAGCATTCTTACCAGTCAGCGAAACTGGTACTGGTATGTGTTAGTCATAGTGACTCCAATTATGTTATTCTCATGTACATGCAGTTATTCAAAATAAAATCCCACGGTTCTGTAAACATCCAATAATTTGCAAGGTTATAAATGCAGTAAATGTGTTGGTTTTGATTCAAGTCAATTGGTCACAAATTTCAATTACTCAACAGCCATTTATAGAAATCTATGAAAGCAATCGTACTAAACAGAATAAGTATTCTTCTTCTGAAGTTAAACGGACTAATATTTTCCTATTTGTTTGACTAACGTTTTGATCAGCATCATAATTTATAATTGCAACACAAACCCACATACAAAATAACCATAGCTAATCATCCGTTTGGTCAAGAGCTCGTTTATCTTAGAATTCACTAGTACACCTCGGGTAATTGCAGGAGACACCCCAGAGGTGATCGTGTGAATGTAATTACGCGAAACGTGCGAGTCATCGCAGCGTCAGCTCGTTGCCATTAAAAATCGTACATTTGGTTTTTTTCGGTGCGGTAATTTCAGCAAAAATTGCTTTGTGCAATCAAGAGTTCTCGCATCCGCGCCCATTGTGATTGCTCGATGAAGGGGCGCCGTTGCTGGTTTCTCGTTACGAAACCGCCCCGGTATGGGCAGCAACTTTTCACCGTCAGGCCTACGCACAAAAGTGCATACGTGTAAGTTTCATTAGTACGAGAGTAATTCGCGGTGTAGCTCAGGTAGTTGCGAAGGCGTACGCAAGGGTCAGTGCACCTGTGCGTAGCACCCGTGCACCATCGCCGTCGCACCTGAGAGTCCGGTCCGCGCCAACAGAACAGGTTGCCACACACAAATAGGTTGCACGGTCCCAGGATTTTTGCATTTTCTGTCTGTGACACGTCGTCGAGGTAATTGACTAGACTTTGCATCTAACCCTTCAATCATCTGAGAAGGCTACACCGTTATTATATAATGGGCCTAAGTAGTTAATGGGCGAGCACTCGATCGCAGTGAGCTGACAAATGACAGTTTCTCCTTGCTGCATTTGTTCCTCCAGCCTCTTCAATGTCTTTACATGACGCTAATTATCACTATCGCCAAGAGTTCCACAAGTTTAATCGTCCAAGATTCAATTTTCTTATCGGGCAATTGCCCGCTGTAATGCTAAGTAGGCTAGTGTTTCAGATCTCGGTGTTCTCATTTATTCGTTTAATGGCATGTAAGAAATTACGACGGTGCATGTAATATGACGTATTATTATATACTACAACATTACAATTATTAAATGTACGTGTACATCACATTGATACTGCAGTCCATAAAACTTACAAAATTTATATTTTAACATTAACGGAGATCATATTAAAATGATCGTATTAAGTTCGATTTTATCGTTTCTGATAATTTCCTATCAACACTAAAAATTAATAGAAAGTGAGAGGGAGCAATTAAAAAATGCTTTCACTTGATTATTCAACCCCATTAGATGCAACTCAAATATGGGTTCATCCTGAATCATAAATTAGTGAAGTCAAAAACACCATTTCGTATTTTCTGATGGCACTTCTAAAGTATTGGCAATACACGACAGATACTAATGATTGAAATACTTTGTGAAATAGTATTAGCATCAGGGCGATTGCTGGAAAGTTATATTTATTTTATTGATTTTTTTAAATTTAATTGAACATTTATTTTATTGAACACCACGAATTTAACACGGTTCCTAGAATCTGTAAAGTAAGAATATTGTATAGAAAGGTACATGTATTTCTCTTTAGCCTTAATTATAAGCAATACAGTGGGAATACATATTAAACAATTTCAAATAAAACTTAGAAGCATCTTAGAACCAAATGAAAATACAACATTTCAATATTGCACACACACACACATTCAATTAAGTCAGACGTTGAAAATTTTACAATTAAATCGTGTTATGCGGTATTAAATTCGTCCATGATGTAAAATCATGTTTTTAAAGTTGAATTTGTTTTTCTTTATATTATACGAGATAAAAAAATACTTTTCGGCTTAAAAATTGACAAATTGTCACACATGGGGTAGAGCAATCAAGGGAAGATGCTAAAAAGTTTTTTTTAACATTTTATTTATGTGCTTGATGCAAGCAAAAAATATTACTTTACCTACAGAGTGAATGGCATGTAACGTTTTTCTATATCTCTTATCTATATCTCTTCAGATAATAAAGGACACTTTTCCAAAAATTATACAGTAAGTAAAAAAAACAATAAGACAATATTTTTGGACATTATAACAATGATGATTGGTTTTATAAGACGATAAAAGCTAATTTCGGGAAACTTTATTTTTAAATCTACATCAAGTTATTGATAAAACTAGCATCGAAAATAAAATTGAAAAAATCTGTATCGTTTACTCAAATGAGTAAGTTATAATATACAGTATGTCCCCGGATTTAGTTTACAAGGGTTTTTTTGTTTAATATTTACTTATAAGTAAAAATGTTATAAAAATTAAAATTCCTGCTTGGTCTGAACTACCATTTCAGTTATTAAAACATTGATTTATTTATACGGGGTGTTGGCTAAATTGAAAAATAAATGTAATTTTAATACTTTAGAAAAATTACATCATTTAAACAATCCTCCACCATTTTCCTCACACAGTGCAAGCCTGATGGGGAACTCCTGAATACTGTTTTGTATTTCTTCAATAGTTATCGATGGAAATGCATCTCATAGGCGATTTTTTAAATTTTCAGTATTATTTTCTGCGTTTGGAGGATTGTTTGAATGATTATATTTTTCTATAATGTTGTTAGATGTTAAATTCTATTTGCAAATAGTAAATAAATATGTGTCAAAATAAGGTTTGAAAATTTTGATTTTGCCAAGACCCTGTATAAATATATCAAAGTTTCAATAACTGAACTGGTAGTTTCAGACCATGCGGGAATTATAATTCCTATAATATTTTTACTTAAAAGTAAAAATTAAAAATAAATCATTTTTCACATAGTGTATATTATGAATGTAGGTACGTATATGTGCATGTATGTATATATGTAATATATGTATGTTATTATTTTATATTTTAAGTGAAAAGTTGTAACATATAAAAGTACTTACGCAGGAAACGAAAGTAATATGTATCGAATGTGTGAGCAGAAATACTTTCCGCGAAAGTGAAATCTATTGAACATGAATTATATCTCAGGTTTAGAAGTATACCTTAATTGAATACTCTTGGACAAGTTCATACAACAACTTGTTCATATTGGGATTGCATAAATAATATTAGCAAATAAAAATATGTCTATGAAAAGAATCAAGATATCGATATTCACTTTTTGGGCTATTCTGATACAGAGAAGTATGATGGTTCGAATGAAACAAACCGAAGATTGCAAGGTTTATAAATGGCTTCGCAAATTGTACTTGAAAATAATATATATACTGGAAGTTTCCGGTTACCTTTTGTAAATTTTCCAATTTTTAAGTCTTCGAGAAAAAGTCTTTCTTGAATAAAAGTTATGCTTATCTGGGTATTATAAATAAACATTATATAAAAACTTGCGATAAAATACAGGGTGAGTTAATATTCACTCCCCCGCCCCACGGATATGCGTTTTATAAATTAAAAAAAAAAGAATATTACTAAAATCTCGAAAGCGAGGCCGTTTTCAGGTAAAATTGTAATAAAAAAAACACCAATTTGCGTCTTAATGTAATCAACTTGGCCAGATTTCTTTGAGTTTGAGATTATTTATTTGATTTTTGATATTGAAAACGTTGAAAGCTTCAGAAGTTATTTCAAATTAAAAAAAAAAAATGTCGATATGATATAAGTTACTTGTAATGATTATTCTAATGTAGGAGGGGTTAGAATTTTTGTGATTCAGGAATGGGCATTTAGTCTATCAATATAATAACACTATCAAAAATAATTATTGAACAATAGCATTTTGATATTTGGTGAAGGCGCCGGGCCCTGTTGGTTTGATAAAGAACCTCGATCTTTCGAGGAACGATTAATCATAGACTACACTATAATATTCATTATGTACCATTGTATTATTAGATACATATCTTGAATTACTTCCTTCAACTGTTTTTTTTTTATATTTCGTAATGATCGCCCAATAATGATGTGTGTAATGATGTTATGTGTAATGAGCGTGTTATTATTGGGCCATTTAACATTTTAAAATCCTATTCGATTCAGCCAAATTGGAAATATATACAGTATCGGATTAGTTCTCTATCAATAATACATACCTATACATACGTATAGGCGTGAAATCAATTAATCTTACATTTATCGATACTGTGCTCTATAACAACTAATGTTAATATGAAAGCCTAGAAATGCATCAATAATGTATCAACTAATACATTATTTATTACTTACATGTTTTAATATTCAACCATTTTATATTATTATTTCTATTATTATTTTCGTAAAATATTATAACTTAAATTGTTTCTACAAAATAATATGAGAAAGTATTGTTTTGGTATAAATATTTTCTCTGTGAGAAATGTAAGTCAAAAATTCATCTAGATATGCAGTTCAGTTCAGTTCAGTTTATTCATCCTTAAAAAGCAACATACATTGTTGATTGGACAAGTCGGGTACAATATAATATAAAAATATAAAATCATCATATATCACATAAAACTAATACCACAGATATCATATAAAACTAAAGTTATAATATTATTAACAAATTCTAGTTGGAAGACATTCAGGAAATGGGATTTTAACAATTTCTTAGACTTTCAGTTTAATTACTTTTTTCACTGTAATCTTATACTTATTACCTATGCCTATACAAGATGGTTAATTTTTCAGAATCCAGTTTATATCTGCGAAATTGACAAAGACACAAAAGAAAGTTTCAGAAATAACATATACGTAAACTGGTCTACAAAAAATGCACTATCTTTGTTTTCCACAGCCTACCTATTTTCCGAAATATATCGCCGAAATATATAACTTTTGTTTTTTAAATGGAACACCCTATATATTTTGAAAGAATCCGATTCTTGATGAAATTCTCTTTATTTTGACGGAATCAGATTCTTGATGAAATTCTCTTTACAATGAGAATATCAGTACCAATACCAGTATTTTTAAATTATGCTCAATATTTTAAAACGCAGAATTATTATGGTGACTGTTACATTGGTTTGTATATCACAAATACTTGTTAAATTTATATACATCAGCAAATACTTGTTAAATAAGCGATTATTAATATAAAACGTCACATTACATCATTTTTTTTCATTATTTTTGTATTCATTATTATTTTTTCTTACTTAATAAGAGCTAATTCCGACTTAATAATTATGCAGAAATATGCAGAACGCAATAATTCATATTATACGGTAAATAAAACACTTGGTTGAAGTTTTAGGGAATTTATAGATCACTCTACAATCATTTCGGCACTTTAGCCATTCTCAAAAGTACAAGTTATACTTTACAATCGTTTCGGCAGTTAAGCCATTCTCAAGAGTACAAGTTATACTTCAGTATTGTAGAGTGTAGAGAAACGATTGTAGAGTGATCTATAAATTCCGTGAAACTTCAACCAAGTGTTTTATTTACATTTTAATTAACATGTTTCACCAAGTGGTAAAAACAAATACATTTAATTTAATTATTATTATACAACAGAAAATATATAAATTTAAAGATGGAAAAGTACAAAATAGAGAAAACAACAATAATAAAATATATTAATTTTGAACCTTTACGACAAAAACTTTAATAAAAATACCTTTTCACTCCCGTCACATAAACAATCAGGTGTACAACCCCGGCCATCCAAAAGTGAACTTTTTTTTATAGTTTGATATTTACTTTTAATCATAGGTGTCCTAATATATCACAGCGTCCTAAAATCTCACACCTACTGCATATCAAAAAACGTTAGCAGTAACGTGTACGTTACTTGACAGCATCACATTTGAACGTCAGATGCAAATGTCATAAATACATCTGAATATAAATCAAGTGTGAAAAGTTATAATGTAGCTATAAATAATTATGATACAAGTGTATAAGAGAACCCTTCTGCACGTGTATTATATGTTGTTTTTTTTATTATAAACATGATGAGGTAGAATCAGATTATACAACCTAATGCATGTATAAGTAGGTTATACATGCATCACAATGGGGAAATAAAGAGAAAATAAGAAACATTTACGCGTGGGTGCGATTTTTAATCGTTAACAAGGAGAGGATTGGCATTTGTTGCATCAATGTCATGCTGTAAACGACAGTGTCATGAACGAAATTCTGAAGGTTAAAAAGCTAGTTTCCAAATAACCAAAAATTAGGAGTTTGAAGAATCTAGTTGGTACTTGGTTTTCGGATTTCTAGTAATAGTAGTTGTAGTAGTTCTATTTGATTTTAACTTTATAAGTGTATGTGCCCCGAATATAAATCATTAAATGACCTTTATCATGTATTGTACAGATAATGTCGTTTGCCGAACTATGTAATTTGTCTCTTACATCTTTTGAATAGGGTAGACGCTGATAAACTTAAATTTTACACTTAAATCATCCAATATTTGCATCCATCTTCGTGAATGTTGTTTCTTCTAGGTACAATCTTTAAAGGCAATTCAAAGAATGTGATTGATGAACCAATGTAACTACAAGATATGTGTAATCAATATCAATAATGGTTAATAATGTATTTAAGTTTTTATAAATGTGTAACTTTTTATAAAATAAAATATGTTTATTGAGAATTATTAATTTGCAATACTAACGATATTTACATATTGTAAAGAGCGATAAAGTTTGAATAGAGCATTAGAACAGAGGTAAAAACGGAACACGCAACGTGGAGTTAATGTTCCACAGTGACAATGCCCTGGGCGTGTGAACTTTACTGCAAAGAGGAACGTTGCGAGCAGGAAATGCTAACGTGTCTGGCGAAACGGTTGAAGCAGACGGATCATTAGACCAGAAAAAGTCAAGTGGTAGGCAGAAGCAGAACCGCTTTTACATAACTATTTAGGCACCTGCTGCAAATTCTACGCGTTTCTCTTGTAAACGTAATTATGAGCTGCTTGTTTAACTTATGAATGAACACGATCGAGGATTCAAGTAAACGCATGAAAAATTCCAGCATGTACTACCGCCCATTAGCATAATTCTCAATCGATGACTAATGTTTAACCGCACCTAAAAATGCGTAGTCACATTTTTACTGCCGGAAAAGAAATTATCAAGTCAAATTGGCAATACCTCCTATTTTATAGGAAGCGAAGACGACGGTTAATTTCATGACAAAAGAATTGCCTCTAAATTAATTACCTTTCCATTTTTGTAGGCTATTAACGTCTCAAAAATGAAGACACAAAATTACTAATGCGATTATAACAATGCCATTGTTACGCAAAGAGGAAGAGCTGTGGTTTGCGTTCTTGGCAATGCGATGTAGGTACATCGTCCAAAAATTTACGGCAACGAATCTTACCGTTCTGTTAATGAACAGCATTAGGAAACAATGTAAGGTCGAGGAGACAGATGGCAAATGAAGTCGTTAGCAGCAGAATAAAACACGAGACTCGGACGGGGTAAGAATAAAAAGTCCACCATATTTAGAACTGGGAACAACGCGCGCGCTGGTTAGAATTTATAGTCGAGCCGATTATCTCGCGTCTATACATGGTGAGAAAGTAGGATTATCTCCGATATATTTCACAGAGTTTTCAGACCCAGATCGCCGCAATCGATCCATAATTTAGACGCTACAAGGAAAAATGTTGCAAATGGGGAAAAATTAAAGGATATGACTGCAGCGTGATTTCTCGCCGGGACACGAGCACATGCACGATTCAAGGATGTGATAAATTTGCAAATGAAGTTAGCACCGTCATTAATTAATTTGCCGTGCGTGACAAGAATTGATTAACATTTCAGGAAGTATGTGGCAACTAATGTTACCATAAAATTTCAAAATATCAATTCAGATAGAAATTATACGGCATATGGTGCGAGTAAAAAATAGTAGTGAATAATTAATTAATTATTGCATTGAAGTGACGAGAAATATTCTTCGACAAGAGTCAATTAATTAATTGAACATTCACTGAAACATGGCAATTTTCCAAAGAAATTAAGCAAGTTTCGCCCAATAGTATTTTGAAATGTATTCAGATACATTTTAAATCATTCTAGTTTCTTTTTTTTTAAATTTTATTTCACAATGAAATCTCCACTTTTACTCGTATAATCCAACCATGTTGCTTATTTTTGAATTGCATGGCGCTTACCCACACTCATAAAAATATCGACCTGCCAATGACAAATTAATAAATTGTACTCGAGGTAATTTTTCTATTTATAAAATCAATTTATTTTCAAATCCACCGAGTTTAGTTGTCACTATGTAACAACTCTGAAATCAAGAGTAAGAGACAAATCACTGCCGCTACTTATAATTTTTTAAGTCCTTATTTATATATATATATATATATATATATATATATATATATATATATATATATATATATATATATAACGATCTTTATTAAGGCTATCGAACCCAGAACGGGTCTTTCCGCCCTAAGTACTTAATTTTCGAGTTTTTACTGACCTCAACAAATCTCATTAGTCTCAATCAATCTCAATCTCAACAAACTCTCGCTAAAACTAAATTTATCGTAAATGAACAAGATATTTGATATAGGCGGATATTTTATAATATCCGACTTAGTCGATACTTAATTCGACGAGAGAAAACTTGTACAAAAAAATCATAGCTTTAGTGATTTTATCAAACTCGTATATGTGTCTTCTTGTTTTAAAAATAATATCTGAAAACAATATAAATATTCCGTCTTTTCTCCGTTAGATTGGTAATTTAAAGATGGACAAATGATGGTTTTCAGGTTTTAAGAACTATGCCGCTGCCATCTTGCAGGAATAAAGAACCAATTTTGTTAGAACCCATCGTATATGAAGTGAAACAGAAAACATAATCTCTTCTCAGCTATTAAACCATGCACTTGTATGTAAACCGTACGATCGAACGAAGGTTATTGATTTTGCAACGGAATACAGGTGCGATAAACAAACAAATTAATTCATTTATAGATACGAATAATTTACCTTAATATATTACCTCTTCAATATTTACCATATATCTATTTGTGTTTTATTACAAGGTTGAGTGTAACAGAACCAGACGAAGGTTAAAATGTACTTTCTTGAATACATCAATGTGTCTATTTGCAGATAAATGGAGAAATTATTTAGGGGCGTATAACTGTAGGTAATTACATGACACACATAATTTGCATACCTAAACACAAGTTAAACGTAAGAAGGAAAGTTATGGATTAGTTACGCGTTATAATGTGTGACTTGCTTGGCTTAATTATGGTAATTAGATTTAATAGTACGAGTTGACAAATGACTTTTTTAAAGAAAGTTCCATACATCCAGCATAACCAATTAATCTGTTGTTGTAATCAAGATAATGGTCCATGTAAATAACACAATAATACAATCTTAAAATGTTAATATAGCCCGGTAGCCAAATAAAGTAACTAAAGTAATCAAATTATCTGGCGCCGGCATTTAGACGAGATGATAATAATAATAGTATTCTATTTTGGTTAGAATGGGTTTTGTTGTTATTTTGTTTGCATGACTTTGGAACCTCGATTAATTGTTGTTCAAAGATATGCCATTACAAAATATAATAAATACGTCATATTGCCGAGGATATAATTGAACCGTTTATTTCAGAAACCCGTCAACAGACATTGTTATGAAATTTTCTATTTTATGGATTACGGTATATCGGTAATCAAAACGCATATTTTTGCATTATCCGTTTAACTGACATTTCTTTTTTATGGGATATTTACAATATACAAAATATGAAAAGATATAGTGTTTTTTTTCGTTTCCCGCAAATTTGAAAAAGTACACATAACATTTTTCTGAAATAAATGATTCAATTATGTTCGTTACTATAATTAAATCTGTTTTTGTTAGAATAATCATTTCGTTAAACTTTTTGTTGTAAAAGGGCGTAAAATTTTAAACTTTTGGAAAATTAAGGTAAACTTTCTATTTTCTTTACATACTTACAAAAATAAAATAAAAAAACCTGCTATTGGTGACAGTAATAATACAGTTTAATGAACAATAAAATTTGTGCATGATTTGGAGAACAATATTTCATGCAATTGAATTTAGAAGTTTTTACAAAATCGCCGATAAATAAAAAAAAAAAAAACGGAACGGGAAATTTTGGTCACAAGATTAAAACTATACTTACATAATACAAGAAAAACTTAATTATTCACATATGAGGTTTCGTCGTTCAACAATAGTTAGGCCAATTTAATTGTCACCATCGCAGAAGTCAGGTTCTGTGTCGCTATCAGTAACTTCACTTGCTATTTTTATCAATAATTTTGAAAATATATTTTAATAAAGGTTAAAGACAATTATTTGCATAAAAAATGTCGTAAATTGCATTCATGCAATTGAATATAGAAGTTTTGACAAAATCGTCCTTTAATAAAAAAACAAAACGGAACGGGAAATTTTGGTCAAAATATTAAAAATATATTTACATAATAGAAGAAAAACTAAATAATTCCCGTATGTGGTTTCGTCGGTCAAAATGCCAACAATAGTTAGGCCAATTTAATTGTCACCATCGCACAGTGGTCCCAAGCACCTGCAAAATCTGGCCAAAATTCGAATGTTCTCGAAAACCAGTATTTATATAATTTCGAGATCAAGAAATTCGAATTCGAAGTCGAAATTCTTGAAAACAAAATGGCCGATGCAAAATGGCTGTCTGACTATGTCAAAAATGATATCACTCTCGCGAAAATCAGTAGTCATGTGTTTTCGAGGTCAAGGAATTTGAATTCGTGGTGGAAATTCTCGAAAACAATATGGCCGACTCAAAATGGCCGACCGACTTCGTGAACAATGACGTCACACTTGCTAAAATCAGTACTCATGGGTTTTCGAGATCAAGGAATTCAAATTCGAGATTGAAATTTTTGAAAACAAAATGGCCGACTCAAAATAGCCGATCGTCATTGTGAAAATGACTTTACTCTCGCGAAAATCAGCAGTCGTAGGTTTTCCGGGCCGAGAAATCTGAATAGATGGTAAAAACTAGAAAAGAGTTATTTTTTACAATTTCAGTGGTCTCGCTTATTTTATGAGTACGTATTTTGCACATTTTTATACTTAGTACTAATCATTGTTCGTTTTATTACACAAATCTACTAAATTAAATTTATATTATAAACCAAAAAAAGAGACAAAAATGGTGTTGCAATTTAAGTATAATTATATTGCATACATTGAAGTCAGGTTCTGTGTCGCTTTCAGTAACATCACCTGCTATTTTTATCAATAATTTTGAAAATATGGCAGATATTGGAAAGATATTTTAATAAAGGTTATAGACAATTATTTGCATCAAAATATCGCAAATTCCATTTCATGCAATTGAATTTAGAAGTTTTGACAAAATAGTCATTTAATAAAAACACAAAACGGAAGGGGAACTTTTGGTCAAAATTTAAATTAAAAACAAAAAAAACAAAAAAAATATACTTACATAATACATGAAAAGCTAAATTATTCACACATGAGGTTTCGTCGGTCAAAATGCCAACAATAGTTAGGCCAATACAATTGTCACGATCGCTGAAGTCAGGTTCTGTGTCGCAATCAGTAACTTCACTTGCTATTTTTTATCGATAATTTTGAAACTATGGCAGATATAGGAAAGATATTTTAATAAAGGTTAAAGACAATTATTAGGCCGCATATGTGTTGAAGGAATAAAAATCATAGCGCTCCTGCTTTATGAACAAAACTATGTTGAAATTTAATTTTCATCATATTATTGAAATCAATATACAGGGTGTCTTAAATAGAGTAGGATTGCATGGGTTTCTTTCTTATTCTTAAAGCTAGAGATCTGGTTAAATGGGCAATATTGTGCAGTTTCAATGCTGGTTCAGATTATGTTGAAAATTTTTGAAAAGTCCGAGCAAGTTATTCTAAAAAAAACTAAAAATCGCGATTTCCTTGAAACTCGATATATTCATAATTATTAAAGATGCGGCAAAAAGTTTAAAATGAAAGTTACTTGGTTCGATCGCACAAACTTGAGAATCAAGTCAAAACAAAATTCAAGATGGTGGTTTCCGAGATATTGATAGCAACTTTCTTATTTTAAATGGCCGCCATATTATTATATTAATTATCTTATTACCATATACCATATACCTTATATTACTCATCCCCTTTTCATCGATATATAACAACCTATGTCAAAATGAAAAATATGGGAAATATTCACTATTCCAATTTTTATTTTTATTTTTTAATTTATTTAGTCAAACAAAATTTAAAAAAACGTAATACTACTAAGTAGTAATATGACAATAAATTGGCCAAAAACAATTGACAGCGTTAAATGTTCGCTAATCCGAACATTTCAACTCGGCAAATAGAACATCAAGTTAACGTATCTAAATCTAGAGCATCAACAATTTTAAAAAAGCATAAGTTTTACCCTTATAAAATGCATGTTTCTCATCTTTACAAGCAAATGATAAGATCCGTAGATTCACATTTTCCAGAAGGTTAATCAACAAACTTACGAAAATGGTGATTTTATAATGATACAATACAATACAATCTTATGGATAGATGCATTCTAATTTTATAATTGTGGATTATTTAATCATCATAACGAACACTATTGGGTTCAGGACAATCCACACATAGTGATTCCAAGGGAAACCAAGTGTGGTTCGGCTTTAATGTGTTTTGTGGCATATTGGGAAATGATTTACATGGTGCTATAATATATCTAACTGCACAACGTCATTTGGAAATTCTTCAAACAACCTTATAAAATTTATTGGATGATTTACCTTTGGCACAAAATATTCAAATATAGTACCAGTAAGATGGCGCGACTCCACTCAATGCTAGAGAAGTTATTACTTATTTAAATGGCTGTTTTAATAACAAAGTAATAGTGACTAATACGTTTGTTCAGTGGCCAGCCAGATCTGCATACTGGATGCCTCTTGACTTTTATTTGTAGGGGACTTTAAAAAACAAAATTTATGGAAGTAACTTCAATTATAATAATGTAGATGAACTTCGAGAAGCAATGACAGAGGCAATAAAAGGCGTTAATCGCAATATATTGCGATAAGTAAGTGGCAATATTCTAAAACGCTGGCAATTGTGTTTAGCTTCTATTTGGCTATTTTGCCAATAATAGTCATTTTTAATTTGGGCATTTTTTATAATTTATTGTTATTTTACTACTTAGTTGTATTACGTTTTTTTAAAATTTCTTTACATGTGTTTTAAAAATAATTTATAGAATAAAAATAAAAATTGAAACAATTGATTTATCCCACATTTTTTATTTTGACATAGATTGTTATACATCGTTGAAAAGAGAAAAGAAGTTGATTTAAATGTATAAAAATCAAATATGGCGGCCATTTAAAATTAGAAAGTTGCTATTAATATCTCGGAAACCGCAATCTTGACTTTTATTTTGACTTGATTCTTAAGATTGTGGTTTATGCGATCAAACCAAGTAACTTTTATTTTACTCTTATTTCCGCATCTTTAATAATTATGGAAATTTCAGAGTTTTTAGAAAATCGCAATTAATAGTTTTTTTAGAATAATTTCTAAACAGATTGGACTTTTGAAATTTTTTCAACATAATCTGAACCAGCATACAAAACTGCATGACATTGCTTATTTAACCAGATCTCTAGCTTTCAAAATAAGAAAGATACTCATGCAATCCTACTCTATTCAGGGCACCCTGTAGAGAAAGTCATGTGCTGCCCACATCTGATTTTAACATTGTTGTTTGTGAAAACTATTGTCAGCATTAAAAGAATTCGTGATAAATGTAAAAAGTTAAGAAGACTTAGACATATCGTCGACTTGGTGTTATAAGGTTGCATGTAACATTTTTTTCAATTTTTAGGTCTATAGCTTTACAGGGCAATATGTTTTCAAGGCGGGACTTTTCAACTTGTTGGAAGGTTAAATTCGGATTATTAAGAATCTGTGATAAAAAAATCTAATTACAGTGCACAATACATCATTTTCTATAATAACAAACATATTTAAAGTCGTTATTCCCAAATTTACAAATTTGCACATACAACCTTGTAACATTAAGCCGACGATATGACGATGAAAGGGACAAAAATTAGCATTTAAACACATAAGGAGAGACTGAAGAATGTGTAATTAACAATGGTATTTGGCAAGGAGACTCACTAACAGCAACTCTATTCAATCTAGCACTATAATATGTACTAAGGAAAATACATAAATTGACATTAAGAACAAGAGGAAGCTAAATAATAGCATATACCGACGACACAGTTATAATAACAAAAAAATAGAGAACAAGAAGAATAGAGGCAAACATGTTAGAAGAGCTGATAACAGAAATCAGTAAGGTGGGATTAAAACTAAACAAGAAAAAACTAAGATGTTGAGATTTGACAAACAGCTGGAAAAGACTCAAATCGGTGAACACGAATTTGACAATAACAAGTAGAAGTGAAACAAAGTAGAAGTAGAAGGAGAAGAATTTAAATGTTTAGGAGTAAAGTTAACGAGTTAATGTTGGAGAGAGGGTTAATTTAATTTTAAAGTGTGAATAAAGCAAAGGTCATTGTCTATTTTCTTCACCACACACGCCTGTATATATTTATAAAATCCGGACCCTTACAAAACTTATTATGTCGCATGTAATTCTTATTACGTATAATTAGATTCCATTGTAAAAATATCCATTGAAATAAAGAAATCAGAAATTAGTTTTACATCAAATCTTGATTTTGAAATTCGCCGGTAAAACAATCACAGGAAAGATTAATTTAGCTGTTGTAATAATTTATATATTGTATTTACATTTATAAATAATAAGTCGCAATCAACATCGAAATATCCTCTGACAATGCAACAGTACTTTCAACAGTTCCTGCAGATTTTTTCGAATGCACTTTTAAAATGAGCAGCAAGTACGATAAGCATCACTCATTACAGGAGTTTGAATATTCCCGTCTTAATTACGAATCCATTATACGATCAAATTGGCCGAACACGAGCCGGCGATTGTTTTGTAAGAGCCGAGAGTGCTGAAGTGCAGTTGCCTTCTTTAATGGCTTAATTTAGGTTAGACTAATTTCGCTAATATAGAGCCATTGCACATTACGTAACATTAAAAACGAATCTGCAGTGGGTCGGCAGACACGAATGTGTCTAATTGACTGCGCAACTCAATCAGTTTCCAGCTGGTGTGAAAATTTTTATACGTGTGTGTAAGTAGCGTTAATTGATCGCTGAATTCCATTGCCAGTTATAAAATGAGAAATGTATTGAATAACTTTGTGATCAACTGTTTACTGTACAAGAATTTGGAATAGAAATATACATGCGTAAACAATATGACGCGTTAGGCGCAATTGATATATTTAATGTACACTGGGCTTGGATTTTAATTGAAATAAATTATTCGATAGCACAAATTGATAACCAATCACTTCATAATTTTATTAGCGTAAATCAATAATCAATATTCAAGATATAATCAAGAATTAATAACGTTGACGAAATTAATGACTAAATATTTTACAATTCATTGGATTGGTACATTATGCAAATGTTAACGTACCTTGTAAATATCATTATTACATCAGAAACATATTGTCATTATTCTTACTTAGAAAACTTGAATTAAAATGATATGTACAGTCATGCTCACATAAATCTAGTACAAAAAATTGGCATTGCTATATAAAATTGCTTTGTAACCTATTTTCTTGTACCAGATTTATGTGAGCAGCACTGTACTTCTATACTTGGAAAGGGTTTATTACTAATTATATCAATGTTCCTACTCTATCCTGTGGTTGTAAACATTTAAACGCCTGAATTATATAACTAGTAAATAATTAGTGATAATAAACATAAAGTTTGTCTCTAACAGCTTCTGCAATTTTAAACAATCAATCAACGTATTCAAGCAACGGACTATATTTTATCTCAGATGTATCAAACTTTTTTTACACCGGATTGATAGCCTCGACCTCGTGCTCCATATATGCATTTCCCCCTTCAGTTAATTAGCAATGTTAATAATACCGTTCGAAAATCGGAACCGATCTGGGCAGGCGAACCATCAGATAACGCCATGGGTTCTTGACGTTATGTTCGGCATGTTTCCTGTTTCAGCCGTTAATTAGCAGAGGTGGGATTAATAAGCGAGCCAGTCATAATAATACATACTTATCAAGGACACGTATCTGGTAGAGGAGAAACCGGTGTAGCTCGTATGCCGCCGAAGATTTTATCCTACTTTCTAATGTGGGGGAGTCTGCGCGACAAGAAATTGTGCGTACGCATACTGACAATTAAGTAAATGCTTGATGCGGTCAATTTACATACATGTATATTGGGAAGTATTTGGATGCATTATGGCTTATGATTATTGCGTGAAACTCAGTTTTTAATAATCGGTAACATCTACGAGTCTAAAAATAATCTGGAAAAACACGAGACTGAAAAATAAATTCTACCAAATTTGTGCAAATTAAACATAGATATGAGACATCAAGTCTTAGTTTATGTAAATATAACATTTAAAAGAATATTGTACTCTTCTATCACGATAGAACGTTTATTTCGATTGCCCGCTCTAGGAAAGAGCTCAGTCGGCTAAAAATTTACACTGGTGCCATTTCATAGCGTTATACATACATCCTATTATAAGGTAAGGACCAAATTCAATTTGTATCAGCACTCTTTTAAAATCGAGCAATATTCTTCCAAATGCTACTCATGCATCTAATATTCCCTGGATCATTTTTGTTCCTGCATTTTTTGCAATTGCAATTGTCCGTTGTCTGTGACTCGGGCCGATTGTAATCGCAAAAATGCACTCAAAATTGATTAAAGATTGGAAATGATCTGGAAGAACATTGCGAGATGTTTTATAATTTTTACTTTGACCATATACAATATGGAATATTGATATTCTATGTAACTATATCAGAGTTTCTAAAACTTAGGTAAGTAGAGGCCCCTTTTTACAAGATTTTTAGATTTATACTTAAATTGAACAATCGGCATGTTTTTCCCTTACCTCCTAAGAGTCAGCAGTCTCTAGTTCTCCATTAAAAAGATTATAATAATAATGTTAATACTTTCCTTGCTAATATCTTGATGAATCACATTGGCGACCGAGCAGCCATTAAGCTCACACGTGCGGAATTCTCTCTCACAGTTTTAAGCGAAAAGTGCTAGAAAATCAAATCTAAATTTAATTTGGGTACAATCGTTGAAGATGGATGAGGACGAGACCACAGATTCCTCGTTCAAAGAACCCTCAGAACGGAGAAAGCGTGGACGCCCGAAGGGTACTGCTAAGTCCATGCCTAACAGCAAAAAATTGGCAACACAAACACACACACAAACACACGGGGGTGAGACTGATATAAGTAACCACTCTACACAAACCACCCCATCCACACCCACACAACAAAAAAGTGCAGCCACAGATACCACTAGTCCCACACTAAAGATTAACGCCCACAACAGACAACAGAATGCAATGCACAAAGAGAAAATGAAACAAATACACAGTACACTAACAAACACATTCTCCATCACTACAACCAACCCCAATCTCACACGTTACGAACTATCTACATCATGGGAGAAAATACAACAACAAGAGGGAGTGACAGCCACAACCGACATCATTATCAAAACAAAGGATGGGTTCGTACTTAAAACCAACATAGACACAGTCACCGCAAAACAACTGCTAAACCAACTAATTAACACACACGCAATTCAAACATACAGGGAATCTACACACTCGCCCACCCACAACAACACCCAAACGCAAGGATATCAACAAATGTCATACTCTGCAATCATTCGCTTCGTCGAACAGGAGATCCCCGAAACGGAGATAAACCTACATCTGTCAACACACAACATACCACACAGATATTGCAAAAGGATCGTATCCAGAGCTACCAACTTGCCCACACAAATGATCCGCATCATAACTAGTGACAAAACAGCCTACGAAGCCATTTTAAAGGGAATTTATTTCAAACACTGTCACTACCCCGTCATGGAAAGCCTTGCCCCTGCCCCTATCCCACAATTGTGTGGAAAATGCAATCTTTACGACCACACAACGGAAAACTGTCCCACTCCGGTGAAATGCGGTAAGTGCGCTGGCGCGCACTTAAGCCACAATTGTACATCACAGCTGCCCGAGGTCTGCAAGAGATGCCACATACCCGGACATGGCGCTTGGAGCGCGAAATGCGAACTACGCCCGAAGGCACCGATTGCAGGAATCCCGAACATAAAAATTAAAGCAGTCAACAAGAAGTCTGCACAAATGGACCAACAAATTACAAAATCACGCATTCACACCTCCATCACCATTCATGATTATATTATAAACACATACACAAATAAAATAAACTCACCAAAACATACAGACAGACAAGCATTAATTAAAAAACTAAAAGAAAGATTTATTGACGCATACAGAGTAGACACTGCTTTATCATTTTCAGGAAACAGACTCTACATCATCATGTTCGACCTAGACGACATTGAAGCAATCTCACCTACGGAACCTGCAGATGGACTGGGAGTCGGCACAGCTACTGTCAGTGTAAATCCCTGTCGGTAGAAGTAGTCCCCTCAAGATTGGTCAAACTTATATACAATAACATCAATGGATATTCCTCAAAAAAAACCTTACTATACAATTACATGGAATCAAACGACATAGACGGCTGCCTGCTGGTAGAAACAAAGACGAAGAACGATACTAACACGAACTACAGAAACTGGACCACATTGATAAGACACGGACAACCCATCCAGAACGCCCGAGGAGGTGCTCTGGCTCAATTCCGACCAGACTGCCAAGTAGGTAAAGCCAACCCCCCTAGCCTAACCAACCCACTAAATGACTGCCTCCACTGGACAATCCCATTCCAAAACGACAAGCTCCACATATTCCTGATTTACATACACGCGACATCCCCTCTAGAACAAAATATATTTATTAAAGCATCACTATATAAATATGCCATCATAATAGGCGACTTCAATTTAAACGGACAGAAAAGTAGACAATTACAAACATTCCTACAGAACTCCGACTTCACTAGACGACGCACAGACCCAACATTCATCATGCCAAATAACAATGACAGCACCCCCGACATCATACTACACACAGAAAACCTAACAAACAATTTAACTGACGTGACACTAATACCAGATTTATGCTCAGACCATCTAGGAATAAAGTTCACAATAGACACGCATACACTGACGGCAACCATAACCCCCTCACATTCCAGCACAATTAAAAAGGACTATTACAAATACGTTACACAAGACATAAGCAACTACCTGACCAACTTAAACTCGGACGAAATAGACTTAGACCATATCACAGAATTTCAAGATACAATGACAAACATAATAAAGAAATACTCTACCACAACCAGTTACAAATTCTATAAAAACAGACTACCAAGATTTATTCTGGCTTTAATAAAACAAAAACGGAAAATATATAGACAGTACTCATCGACAGGAGACAGAGACCTAAAGCCCAAATTAAACAAACTAAACAAGGACATACAAAAACTGACACACCAATACAGGACAGAAAAATGGCTTGAGGTTTGCCAGGAAATTGAAGCAGACAGAGGGAGAACCTACTGGACAAAAATAAAAAAACTAACTAGATATAAGCAGAAAAACAACATTCAAAAGCTGACAGACGGACTGACAGAAAAATACACAGACATAGACATAGCCAACACATTTGCGGAACATTTTGAAAATGCTTTCACCCCCTCACAAAACCCAGTTTTCGACGACAGGACCTTTACGAACATTAATGACTGGTTCGAGGCTTATAAACGAACAGAGACAGACGACGTAATCCCTGACATAACAGATGACGAATATTACACAGTACTGCATAGGGGAAAAAATTCGGCCCCCGGACATGACGCACTAACAAAAGATCTACTAAGGCACTTACCGACAACAGCACACGATCACATTGTTAAAATGTACAACCACTGCCTAAAAAACAGCACACACCCAATAATCTGGAAAGAGGGTATTATTATCACAATCCCCAAGACTGGACTAGATAAATCAAAACCAGAAAGCTATCGACCTATTACACTACTCCCAGTTTTGGGGAAAAACCTGGAGAAAATAATGCAGAACAGGATATGGAACCTCATAGAAGAAAAGATACCCAAATACCAATTCGGGTTCAAACCCGGACTGTCGACCATACACCCCCTTTACATTCTGACGAACAACATACAGACGACGTACTTACAAAACAGACATACCGCAGCACTATTCCTGGACATAAAAAAGGCTTTTGACACTGTATGGCACACAGGACTACTATACAAAATGCATACCCTACAAATACCTAGATCCCTCATCCTATTCATCCACAGCTTCCTGACAGACAGACAACTACGGATAAGAACAAACAATTCATACTCAAGATCATTTTCGCCAGAACAAGGTTTGCCACAGGGTTCTCCTCTCTCGCCCTTCCTGTACAACATATATTGCCATGACATATTAGGAACAGACAACAGGCAGACAGACTTAGAACAGTATATCATACAATACGCCGACGACACAGCATTAATAACACATAAAAAACGACTGGATGACACAATAGACACACTTCAAATACTGACTGACAAAACAATGGACTGGTTCAACAAATGGAGACTCGAACCCAACCCCGCAAAATGCCAACTCCTTATTCCCAACCACAGAATCAATAACAACTCACCGACAATACATGTTAACGGAACAAACGTATACCCCACAACGACGATAAAATACTTAGGAATGACGATTGACAATAAGCACAAATTCGACAAACACTTACGGAACACAAAGACGGAAATACAAAAACGAGCAAAACATTTTAGATGCCTAACATACGGAGGAAGAGGGATATCCATTAGTACAGCAACAAAAATTTACAAATCCATCTGCAGGCCCATGATTGACTACGGCCAGATCATACTAAAAAATGTAAGAAACACCTGCAAACGAATTACGGACGTAACTGAACGGAAGACATTAAGACTTCTCACTAAATTAAGACATAAGGACAATCATCTTCATAACATATCAAACATAAATTTATACAAGATCACCAAAATCATACCCATCCAACAAAGACTAGACAAACTACGAAATAAATTTCAACAAAAACAGGACAATAGGACAATACTCGACGAATTGTGTATTCAAAGACAAAACAAACGCACTACAAAATTACATCCGACAAAAACGCTTCATGAAACATATTACACTTCATAACACTCTCTTCACACAATCAAAATAATCACTCATGAATCACTAGGTAATGTTATATAATATAATATGTAAGTAATGTACAATGTAACGTACGTATAATGTAATAGGCAAGGCGGAAAGACCCTATGGGGTCGATAGCCTAATAAAGATTGTTTATATATATATATCTTGATGAAACATTTTATTATTATCATAAATGTATATGATGTATAATTACTCATGTTTTGTTTCATATGTATATTTTATTAGTTTCCTGACACATGTTTCTGCTTATTCAGCAATTTTCAAAAGATTATATGTGTTTACAATACAATTTATTTTATTGATAACACATTTGATTAATTTGATTAATTCAAATGAATCCCTGCTATAAAAATATCATTGCCTTGGAATAGCTCGTTTTGATTATTCATTATGTTTTTTTTCCGTCCATAATACCTCTATCTCTATCCCTTCTAACATGTTTAATCTATGTCCATATTCAGAAAATTTAATAGGTTTGATATCTCCTAAATACTGTTCTATTTCTATACAATGGCACGTTAATTCTGTTTGTCCACTTTAATTCTGTAAAGCCTTTTTATGTTCATTGTACCTTGTTTTAAAGTTTCTTCGTATTTGACCTATGCATATACCATCACAATGTTTACAATTAATTTGATACTCCTGATTTATGTACACAGGAACACAGGAATTTAACATGTAAAATTAAATATGTGTAATTATTAGCTCCCCTATTCATTTTAGAGAATAATCGTTAAGGAATATTTTTTTAAATGATGACAAATCATTATAAACGCATGCTTGTCGTTTGGGATAATTCATAGTAATAAGACGTAATTAGTGGAAGAAAGATAATTTATTCATTATCAAAACATTTTACAGTGGCGTCAGTTTACGCATGGATCCTGCATTATTTTACAGAATACACGCCTACTTTCTTCATCCACAAGCAGTATCTCCAAATGGTATTGATGTTTGTAGGGATGGTAACCATGCTTCTTCAGAATCTTCTGTAGACACGTTGCACTCGCGAGAAATACATCGTTTATCAAACCCAAAACTCTTGCTTCCAATTCATCGTTACTTCTTCTGTTCGGTTTGCCTCTAATACTAATGTTTTTGAAATAATATTTGTTGAAATTCTAGTATTAAAATACCTTTTGAAACATCTGCCGCTACACTTGCTGTATTTTCAAACTGATACAGACGGAATTAGTCGATTGTTAAATTTAACCGAAAATAAGTCACGAACTCTGCGTAAACTGGCGCCACTGTAAAATATTTTGATAATCAATATTATAATTGTATAATATTTTGTATTAAGAATACCCTTTCTTCATTGGAATTGCCTAAAGGCAATTGCCTAACTGTAAACTTGCCTAAAGGCAAGTTTACATCGACTCAAAAAAAATCTGGAGTGTAATTCGGTAAGACAATTTAATGAATACGTAAATCACTAAATGAACAAATAAGGTATAAATTAGTTTATTTAATTTAACGGAAAAGTACAGTTGTTAAAAACACACATCTTATAAACAACTCGCTGTCATAATGACAAAAACACAGCTGCTTGTGGAATTTTTAGTGTATGAATTAAATTGTCCACACAAAACAGTGTAAATTGTCGCCAAATTGCTAAAGATCGGTGATGCAGACCTACTGGAATCAGACGCTTTCAAACGTTAGGTTCCGTTTTGTAGCTGAAAAAGTTTATTCGCTGTCGTAATGACAAATACACCGCTGCTTATGGGATTTTTAGTGTATGAATTAAATTGTCATTATAGAATGACATTTGTCAAACTCATGGCAAGTTTTTTTATGGTACATTGTTCAACTGATTTTTAATATTCCTGAGGTGGATTCTGGTACAAACATAAATTAAATGGATGATACATTTACAGTTTTTAATACTCTAAAAAATAGTCCTTTGTGACTTTTCACTAAAATTAATAGGGGATCTAATAATTACATAAAATTTAATTTTATATGTTAAATTATATATGTATAATTATTATATATAAATATAACGTTAAAAATGTTCGCCCCTTATCCCAGACACTCGGTATGTGTTTACAATACAATTTATTTGATCGATGACACATTTGATTAATTTGATTAATTCAAATTAATCCCTGCTATAAAAATATCATTGCCTTGGAAGAGCTCGTTTTGATTATTCATTATGTTTTTTCCTTCCATAATAGATTTTTTGATCTCTATCCCTTCTAACATGTTTAATCTATCTCGTTTTTCAGAAAATTTATAATGGGTTTGATATCTCCTAAATGGTGTCCTGTTTCTATACAATGGCATGTTAATCCTGTTTGTTCACTTAAATTCTATATCGTCTTTATATGTTCATTACACCTTGTTTTAAAGTTCCTCCCTGTTTGACCTATGTGTATACCATCACAATGTTTACAATTAATTTGATATACTCCTAATATAATATAGACAAATTAAATAAATCAGGAGTATCAAATTAATTGTAAACATTGTGATGGTATATGCATAGGTCAAATACGAAGAAACTTTAAAACAAGGTACAATGAACATAAAAAGGCTTTACAGAATTAAAGTGGACAAACAGAATTAACGTGCCATTTTATAGAAATAGAACAGTATTTAGGAGATATCAAACCTATTAAATTTTCTGAATATGGACATAGATTAAACATGTTAGAAGGGATAGAGATAGAGGTATTATGGACGGAAAAAAAACATAATGAATAATCAAAACGAGCTATTCCAAGGCAATGATATTTTTATAGCAGGGATTCATTTGAATTAATCAAATTAATCAAATGTGTTATCAATAAAATAAATTGTATTGTAAACACATATAGTCTTTTGAAAATTGCTGAATAAGCCGAAACATGTGTCCGGAAACTGATAAAATATACATATGAAACAAAACAAGAGTAATTATACATAATATACATTTATAATGATTATAATAATTAGGTTACTTGGTGGTGGTTCAAGTAAATGTGTTATTAGTGCACTTAATAAGCACATCATCTTCATAACAATATTAATATTTAATTAAATGACTTGCAAAACTGCTATCGTGTTTTTAAATCCAAAATGGCAGTATGTATTCATTTATATAAGTACTATTTACTACGAAAGACTAAAAATACATTTACTTAACTAATTGAAAATAATTATAACAAAATGAAATTCAGAAACTATGACCAATACCGACCAAAACTATAGTTTTTAAAAACTAAGTTATACAAAATTATTATTAGAAATTGTATAGTGAAGAATTTTGTAACATAATTACTGTCTCTACACAGCTATTCAAAAGTTAAGGAAATTATAAATAAAAATAAATTATTATACAAGTAAACTGTGTATTATTAATGAATGGTGTTAAAATTTAGACCTCGTTGTTTAGAACAGCTGTTAATTTAAGTTAATGTGTAACACTTATAACACCTACACTTAGGTTAAAAACTCACAAACCTAATTTTGCTTGCAATAATTAGTTTAATACTGAGCTGGATATAGCCAATGTGAATCTAAGCTTCAAAAAGGTGTAATTTTTGGTTTTCCATTATTTTGTTGTACAATCGGGTGAGAAGTGTTCGCATACGCAAAACAGTCTGCGAAATTGGATTTCACGGACTGTTTTGCGTATGCGAACATTCATCGTTGGTAACATGGCTGTTAATAGTTATTTATGGTGTAAGTCCTGTAAGTAAGTCCTTAAGAGCGAGATGGAAATATTACATGCGAGGCGTTAGCCGAGCAAAAACCCAAAACATCAAGCGATATGTATGAAAAGTCCTACAGCATGTTCTGTGAGTGTTAACATATCTTACCACCGTTTTGGAGCAACAAAAACGCAATTGCAAAATAATAAATTTTTGGAGAGACGAGGAACGATTGTTAATTATTGAGTATTAATGAAGTAAATAATTTCATTTGTAATCATTTTAATGTAGACATCTTATTAAAATGGCGGTTTAAAAAAAATGGCCGTAGTTATCGGCCGATATAGACATATAACACCTATGCTTAAGTTTAATACTCACAAATCTTGATTTGTCGAAATCTAATCCAAGCTTCAAACAGTGTAATTAGGTATTTGTTTTGATTTTTTTTATCATAGGGCGGGAAGTGTTCACATACGCAAAACAGTCAGCGAAATCCAATTTCGCGGACGTCATTGTTCGTAACATGGCCGTTAATAGTTATTTACGGTGTAAGTCCTCTAAGTAAGTCTTTAAGAGCGAGGTGGAAATATAAAATGCGAGGCGTAGCCGAGCAAACACCCAAAACATCAAGCGATATGTATGAAAAGGCCAACAGCATGTTGTTAGTAATAAGATATCTTATCGCCGTTCCGGAGCAACAAAAACGCAATTGCCAAATGATAAATTTTTTTAGAGACGAAGAACAATTGTTAATTATTGAATAATAAAGAAGTAAATACATTTCATTTGTAGTTTGTGATGCATCACAACTGCCACTTTTTTTTTATATCAAGTCCATTCTACATGCAATTAAGACATTGCACATAAAACGTTATTTAGTATGCTCGTAACTATGGAGTTAATTGACTGTTTATGAATTGGCATTACAAAAAGTAATAAAGTAATGGTAGCTGTCCCAAATACAAAAAGCGAACTTTTACTCTCACAAAATTGTTATATTTACTTCATTTCCATAATGAGCCCAAATGTATTTTGCGCACCATACAACTGGTGCTGTCAGAAAGAACCGGGTACACGGGTACCCGGTACAGGGAGCCGCGGGTACCAGAACAATTAAGAACCGGTAACCCCGAACCCGGGTACCCGGACCAGGATTTTAAAACCCGGGTACCCGAAACCCAGTTTCATAACCCGGGTACCCGGAACCGGGTTTTAAAAGCCGAATATCCGGATCCGTGTACTCGATTTATAAGAACCGAAATCGAGAACTAGAGTTTAATAGCCGGTCATTTTATTAAAAAAGTCCAACTATAAAAAACTGCGCTAAATGCGTTTTTAATAAAATAAAGGTTGAAACTTATTAATACATAATTAATACCTGTACTCTGTTCCATTTTTATTTTTAACTAAGAAGGCTGTGGTTTCATTTTATAAAGTTTTTCACATGAAAACCAACAAAAATGTTCTGACAGTAAAAACAAAATTAAATGTCAGATTTCCAACAACGTTGCCTAATTCATATATTAAACTAATTAAATTATTGCTTCAATCATTCAAGTGTGCTGGTTTTTTAAAATTATTTCAAAAAATCATTGATGAAAATACGAAAACTTCAGAAAAAAATTTGTATAATATATTTAAACAGTAAATAAATTCTGTACTCAATAAATACTCAATTTGATGGCAACATTAAATAAACAAATAAATAAATAAACCTTTATTGATGTTTCAACATTGAAAACGTATACACAAGTCAGGGGAAAATATATAATTAAACAAAAGTAAACATTGCCCACTGTCATAAAATATAACCTCTTTTTTAAATATAATCTATTTTTTTCAAGTCTAGTGACTTTTTACATTGGTCAACAATACTGTCACCGTAACAGAGCCAACTTAGTTAAAAATTAAAATGAAACACATGTAATTAGTTTTACGATTTATTTCTTATTTATTTATTCTTATTATAAGAAATTATAATAAATTTAATTTCGAGTACCCGGGTTTTAAAACCCGGTTTCGGGTATTTCAATAACCGGCTACCCGGTTCATGAAATTTCGGGTATTTACAGCCCTACATATAACCCATGAAAAATTTTGTTTTTCCTAATTTTAGCATATAAACTTGTCACTTTTCAAAACTGACAGTCGTTGTGAAACGTCGTATTTTTCGTAATTAGTTATGAAATGAACCACTTTTCGTAACTGGTTATGTAACTTCATTTAAACACTTTTGGTGGATAGTGATATTGGTGTTTTTGGTGGAATTACTGATGAAAGCCATTAATGAAGGACACTATAAGAGTCTATAATGAATTTTCACGTGTGTGTCAATAACGGCTGGACAACGTCACACGACAAGTTATGAACACGAAACTTCAAACTGACCAGCAACATTTTTTGTTGTAGGTATAATACTACTTAATTGCGATGATTTTCATTGAATCATCGCATTTGATCGGTTTCGTTAAAATTAGAAAAAAAAACTTGTAATACGTTATGAAATGCTATTTTGTGTAACTCGTGAGATCTTGCGGGCCGAGATCACTCTCGTTACACAAAATGATGCATTTCATAACTGGTTACATAAATAACTATATATTATCTACAACTGTCACATAATAATGTTACTATATGCGTAACCATAACCACATACTGTAGTTCATATTATACTAGTGGAATATACATTCATATTCCGCGACATTTTTAAATTTCTGTTTATTACTATTCTTACAATGAAAGACAAAATGAAGATAATATTAATACATTCAATATAATGATAATTAACTATATCTACAATTGCCTATTGGAATGATATAAAAATACTTACTGCTAAAGTCTTTATACTTTTAGGAACAAAACAATTGACGTTTTTAACGTTATATTTTATTTATAATCGAAACTATTTTATTTCCTTAACAACAACGGCAGTTTACTTCAACAAAGCGTTTTAGATGCAAAGCAATAACCACAATAAAACTCTATATTTAAATAATACACTAATAATTCAGTATCTCTGTACTCTTGATAGTGGTCGGGAGGCCGAAACAATTGTAGAGGTTTATTCTTCCAATACAGTGAAACTTTAACAAAGTGTTTGATTTAACCTTAAATAATACAGTCGTAAATAAAGTATAGGAAAAGTAATTAATGACATTATTGCAAAGGTAGATGACAATATAAATAAAATATTCGGGAGTTTGCAACATTAGGTACGCATTAAAATATATCGCAATTGTCTTTTAATTAACTTGTGTTGATATCGATTGAAACAATGTATAGCAATACCAACGCGCCCACAATACTAGCCTCACCATTTACATGTTTTTTTACCCATAGTGCCATAACTCTAGTTAAAGCACTCATGCACTTTGACACGCCTTGCAGACAATAAACTTATATAATAGTCTCGTGCACTTTGCAATGGCATTAATAACGATATTATACCAGTATTTTTCCGGCTGCAGTGGAAAGGTGAGGAAAGTTTCACAGTCTACATTTATAATTTCTAATAACATAAAATTGAAAATTATAACCTATACGAAATCCACCACGCTAAATCTGAATTATATGAGCACATAAAATACGCTAAGCATTTAATTAAACTATCATCCATCGTTAATATCGGACACGTAGTTATAATTTCACACTTACGATTAATTAATCATTCCATACAATTTAGATTGTCAGGAATTAATTAGCACGCACGTTTTCAAGCTCATGCGAACGTGTGAGAACATCTGCTGGGTGCGGGCTCGGTTTTCGATCGGATTTCCTGTCATTTTCCAATTTCGAAATTCGACGAGGAACGGGCGGCAGTCGGGCGTCCGTTTTCTCCTCGGGCCGCCACTAAATTTGACCCATGACCCATTTCGTTAATTGCCCACCGCCGATATGTAAATCTGAAGTCGATAAATGGTCAGGAAATTAAAATTTACGAGGCGGTCCTTTGGCTTAATTGATGTCTTAATATCAAAATCGATAAGGTACTTTACAGGAATGATTAATTTAATGCTAAACACGGCCTACTTTTAGCTACAGCACGTCATTAAAATCTACAAGTAATATTTACAGCTTGCCTCTAGTAGCTACAAATATCGTCCAACCAATAAATGTAATTGACTGGATTCTACGGTGCGTGTCATTTATTCTACGAGATGACAAATCTCGTGCATACAGAAGTTTAGTAGGTATTCGAATTTGCTAATTTTCACAATTAAGTTGTTATCGCCAGTGGAACTCAGTCTAACATTGCTTTTAAAGAAATAAATGAGGGCACAATTCGTAAAAAAAAATTAATTGATTAATTAATAATTAATTAATCATCAACAAATATCATCGATTTTGTTAACGATTTCTGTAGTAGCTTAATAGCTTTCTGTTGATAATTGTATCAGTATGGAAAGTGATGAAGATCACGCCAAGAGCCTTGAAAAAGGGAAGAAACGAGCTAGAAATCTAGCTAATTGGGTGCAACGTTCGGAAAGCAAAAAAAAAACTTAAAGGAGAACAGTACACAACTTTGAAAGGAAAAACTATCCCAATGATATCTATTGTATCTCCTGTCTGCAGGTAATTATTTTACTTACTGATTAGTTTCTTAGGTGTCAGTATTTACTTTGCATCTGCAAATTGAAGTGTTATCTCAAGTTCACCGAACTAGATCAGAAAGCTTTGTTGGATCAATTTCATGAATTTGATTCTACAAATGAACAAGACCTACACTTGCAACGTTTAATGGAATCGTCTGCTATTAAACGTAAACGAGGAGCCACCTAAAAGCGAAAGGTTAGTTTCACTTTATGTCCTCTTAAAAAATACACGTACTAGGATATGTCGAAATGCTTTTATAAACCTGCATGTTACTTCGCAAAAACGCGTATTTCAAATTTGTACTCTACTAAGGCAAAATATTGCCCCTCGAAATAAAAGAGAAACATGTAAAAATATATAGGAGCACATTACGTCTTTTCCTACTAAAACCACTCCTTACGGTAGTACCCAAAAAAATTATTTGGATGCCAGACTTAATCTTAAAACAATGTATAATTTGTTTAAAATAAAATATCCGGCAACCAAAGTCAAATATAAGTTTTATGTCAAATATTTCAACGAAAACTTTAAGTTGAGATTTAGTCGACCTCAAATAGATGTCTGCTCTGCATGCAAAGAATAAGAGACTAAGCTAAATAATCCGCACTTGTCACAGAATGCAACGTTAGCCTTTCAAGGAAAACTTCAAGGTCACAAGTGACGAAGTTAATTTTTTTATAATAAGATTAAGAAACCAGAGAACTCAGTGTCTAATGACACCGTCTGTGGCCTTGTATTTGACTATATGCAAAACCTTCCTCTACCACATATCCCAGTGCAGGAAATCTTCTACATGAGACAAATTTGGGTATATGCCTTTTGTGTGACAAATCTACCAGACAATTTCTCCAGAGTGTTCTTGTATTCTGAAGGAACGGCCAAATAATGTGCTAATGAAGTGTGCAGCTTTCTTCAATACTATATTAATGACTGTGTTCCCGAGACTGCAAAAACCTTATACCTTTTCTCCGATGCATGTCCTAGACAAAATGGGAACCATACATTTAGACGTTTCTGCATGGGATTGGTAGAATCGAAGAGATTTGACAATATTATCCAAAGATTTCCGATACGCGGATATACGTTTTTGGATTGTGATAGGACCTTTAGCCTCTTTAAGCGACGCATAAAAAAAGTCGATCGTATATATCATCTAATGGACTCCGTTGAGCTGATAGCCAATGCCAAATCGAATATTACCGTGAAAGTCGTGCAGACCAAAGACATAAAATACTTCAACACATGGTGGCCTTGTTTATTTAAAAAGACTACTTTGTCAGTAGAATTTTTGGGCAAAGCTGTACCCAGAACAGATAAACAGAGATTTGCACCGGCATCATTTATGGAGTACGAATATCTTGCTTCAGGCATACTAAAGACATTAGTGTATATTGGAGGACTTGAAAATCATTCTTTCCATCTAAAGCAACCTGGAGCAAGACCTCAGTCATCAGATATTTTTAATCAGTTAAATCCTGCATATCCTGAAGGACAAGTACCAATCAACCAGCATAAAGTAAATGCTGTAAGAGACTTACTGACGTATATACCTGAAGAAAACAATGCAAGCCGTGAATTTTATGGATATTATTTAACATGGCCCACCACTAATGCTGAAGAAAACTAAATATTTGGTTGCTCTTGTTTTGATGTTACTATTATAGTACTTATAGAAATACTATATATTATAAAATTCTATTTTGGTGGTAAATAAGCGTTCATCAAATATTATTTTGATCGGATATGTGAGTTTGGTATTAAAAGGAACTAACAAAGCCTCGTTTTTCTTATTTACCAATATGATAGCAATTAAAGCGTTCTTTGTACGGTATACACCATTTATGTTATAAGTCATTACAGTGCAAACTAATTCCGGTTAAATTGTTAATACGCATGTAATTCGCTTTTTTTTGTATTTTGCCAACATTTTGTTTTCCTGAACTTAGTGCCTTTTAATTGTCACCAATTCAATTAAATAGGAGGCTAATGTACAAAACATAAATAATAACATATAGTTTTGGTACAACACGTTATATAACACAATATTATTCACAAAACTATGTTAAGGTAGTGAGTAGTTAAGCAACAAGAGTTCCACTTCACCTCTCGCAAAAACATTGCGAAAAATTGGCGCTTTAAATTCGCGGATTAATCAATTACCGCGGGCAGTGTGTAATCTGATCTTCATTAGGAGCGGAAGTCATTACTCAAATTCCCAGACATAATAAATATGTCAATGTTAAGATAAGGGGCGGATGCTGTAACACATCTGGTGCACAGATGTCTGGCGGTAAAGGGCGCAGAGTGATTTATGGACGACAGATGCAGCCGGTAATTAAGATTAGATATCTAACGAAATATGCACGTGCACCAATTAACTTGATGTCGCAACAAGTCGAGACTAGAACATTCCTGTCTGTGTGAAGAAGCACGCCACCACACCCCACCCCTGCGAGGGTTATTTAAACGAAAAACGGCGTGCCACGAGCATCAGTCTACTCCGACCAGTGTCGAAGCTCACATCTAGCCCTTCAAGTTTCTTGTGTTACCCTCTGTGCCAGCACCGATCTCCTAGTGAGTGTTATCGTGTTTTGATCAGGTAAGCTAATAACAATTTAAATAAAAATTATTGCTGCGGGCAATAAATAAATAAATAAAGGATAAATACATCATGGAATTATCAAATATATCTCTAGCCTAGATTGAAAGCAGAACAGATCAGCCCGCTCGCAACGCTTATCATAATTAAATAGGTGAGTCTGCAGCATTAAATCCAGAAACAAATACCAACAATATTTACAAAATATAAGAGAACCGTAAATATTAATTTATCCTATTTCCAGATATATTTGATATATCTATATCACACGCTGCTAATTTTCACGCACGCCGCAGCTAATCTAGGTATGTTATATCAAAGTTAAATGTATGCACGAGATAAAATTATTATTATTATTTTAAGAAATGTCCATTATGGAGATGGCCAACACCCTTCTCAGACGTGTGGACGACTTCTGCAGGCAGGATGTTCGGGACCCCCGCATCATCGAGAGCTGGCTGGGGACAATTCGCAGGAACCTGACGGCCCTAAATTTAGCTGTCACACAGCTGAAAGGGACCTCCAACGGAACTCTCGGCCTCCTAAACGGCTTGACTAGCGCCATCACCAAGATTCAACGTAGGCGGACGCAGCTCAAGGCGAGGCTCATCCGAGGAGGTGGAGGAGCGAGACTCCCCGCTGCCATAGAATATGTGGACCTCAAGTCGGCGTTCGCTGGGCGGATCCGCACGGGGGCGTACCTCAACCGGACCCACAAAGACCCCATCAACTTCCTGGGGGATTGCGGCCCCAGGGTTGCGACGAGGACCCGGAACGCTCTGGCCAAGGAACCGTTTTTAAAAATCAATACCACATTCTGCGGAGAGTTCACCAAGATGGCGGGCGGTGAGGAGATCTGGGAGTACAAACATTTCAACACCAAGAATGTGGTGATTGATTTGGATACGGACTTGGCCGAGTGGTTCATGCTCCACGTCATGGTGCCGCTATTGGAGCAGCTGGAAGAATTTCAGGTTTGTACAACCCGCTAAATTTATTTTAATTTTCTCTAATATATTCATGTTTATTACAGGAGCGTGAGTCTGGCTGGGCCCTTGCAAGCGTGGTAAGCCTCAATGTGAACACCAACAAGTATACGCCGCTGCTGGGATCCTCGTACATTGAGCTGCCACCGCAGATAAAATTGAAAAATGCCTGCGTCAATGTACGAAACAGCGATGAGGCTTGCTTCGCTTGGGCGGTCACCTCAGCGCTACATCCTACCGCCGATAATAATCATCGAGCATCGTCCTATCCACGGTATGAGAGCGTCCTGAACCTGGAGGGGATCACGATGCCCATGCAAAGGCCTCAGATAGAGAAATTCGAGCGGCAGAATTCTCTATCAATAAACGTATACATCTTGGCTAAGAATAGAGGTAAATTTACAGTTAGTCCGTCGCGTCTCACCCGGGATAAGCGTGATAGACACGTAAATCTCCTGCTTATTCAGGATGTATATGTTGATGAGGCCGATGATGAAGACGATGATACAAACGCCGTCCCCGTCCGGTATCATTATATGTGGGTGAAAAACCTCTCCAGGCTGCTCTCATCCCAGCTGAGCAAAGAGAATGGACATAAGTTCGCCTGCGACCGATGCCTGCACTATTTTAGGACTCAGGGCAAGCTGGCGGCCCATATCAAGGACTGTGAGAAGATGAACGCCTTCAAGGTGAACCTTTCCCCGGGAGGAAAGATCGCCTTTAAGGCGCATAAGAACAAAGAGCGGTGCCCGTTCATTGTATATGCGGACTTTGAGAGCATCTTAAAGTCTACGGCAATCAAATTTGGCAGCACAGGTAAGAAATATTCCAATCGTGCTAATAATAAAAAATACTAATAATAATCTTGTTTTGCAGGAGAAAAGTATCAGGAGCACGAGGCGTATAGCGTTGGTTATTACGTCAAGTGCTCCTACGATGATGCTCTTTCTTACTATCGGAGCTATAGGGGCGAAAACTGTGCTGCCTGGTTCACCGCGGAACTAAAAGATTTCGCAGAGAATGTCGAGACGGTGTTCAAATGTCCCCTGCCGATGAACGTGCTGACTGCCGAACAAGAGTGCAAGTTTCGGCAAGCGTCATCCTGCCACATATGTGAAAAGCCGCTGGGGCAGGACCGTGTGCGTGATCATGACCATCTGACCGGAGCATTCAGAGGAGCCGCTCACAACGAATGTAATCTGGAGTTCCAGGATTCACGCACCGTCCCAGTGGTATTCCACAACTTCAGCGGCTATGATTCGCATTTTCTAATCCGGGATGTCGCGAGAGGATTAGAGGGCAAGATGACGCTGATCCCCAACAACACAGAAAAGTTCATCTCGTTCTTTAAGAGCATGGCAGGGACAGACATCAAATACAAGTTTATAGATTCCTGTAGATTCATGGCATCATCCCTGGATAAGTTGAGCTCCTACCTCGAAGTCAAGAAGATAGTGCACAGCCAATTCCCGCTGTACAACGACGAGAAGATTGACCTGCTCACCCGTAAGGGAGTATTCCCCTACGAGTACGTACAGAGTTGGGTCAATCTTGACGAGACTGACCTCCCGAGTCGAGAATCCTTCCGGAGTCAGCTGACTGACTCCGAGATCAGCAGCGAGGATTATGCGCACGCTCAGAAAGTATGGCGGGAATTCAACATCACCACGCTGGGCGAGTATAGCGATCTATACCTTAAGACTGATGTGCTACTCTTGGCTGATGTCTTCGAGGCCTTCAGGGATGTCTGCCTGAATAATTACCACCTCGATCCAGCCCACTACATGACCGCACCGTCATTGAGCTGGGACGCCATGCTGAAGAACACGGGGGTCCAGCTTGACATGATTGGCGACGTGGATATGTTGATGTTCTTCGAACGAGGTATTCGAGGAGGACTCACCCAATGCTCGAAAAGGCATGCCCGAGCAAACAATCAGTACATGAGTGACCATGATTCAGCTTCACCGACTAACTACCTCATGTACTATGATATTAATGCCATGTATGCTTGGGCAATGTCGCAGCACCTGCCTGCAGGAGAGCTGAAGTGGGTAGAGGGTGATGTCTCCTCTTTTAACTTCAACCTCCCAGACGATACACCTACAGGATATGTCTTGGAGGTCGATCTGGACTACCCGATGCATATTCACGACCGCCATAGTGACCTCCCTATGGCGCCATCGAAAGGCAGGGCTCCCGGTTCGAAGCAGGATAAGATGCTTGCCACGCTAGAGGGCAAGCGTAATTATATAATTCACTACAGGAATCTCAAACAGTATGTAGCAGAGGGCCTGATTGTATCGAAAATACATAGGGTGATACAGTTTAAGCAGTCTCCATGGTTAAGAAAGTACATTGACCTGAATGCAGAGCTCCGGCGAAACTCTCGAAATGAGTTTGAGAAGAATTTCTTCAAACTCATGAGCAACGCCGTATTCGGGAAGACCATGGAGAATGTCCGGAACCGACGAGTAATGAAGCTCGTACATAAGTGGCATGGGAGATATGCGGCAGAGTCGCTGATATCAAAGCCGAATTTCCACAGCACCAGTATCATCGAGGATGACCTGGTACTAATCGAGCTATTGAAGACGGAGGTCTTCTTCGATAAGCCTATTTACGTGGGGATGGCTATATTAGACATCTCCAAAACCGCTCTGTACGAGTTTCACTACTCGTATATGAAGAATAAATACGGTAAGGACTGTACCCTCTGCTATACGGACACCGATTCTCTGATATATGACATCAGGACTGCTGATATCTATCAGGACATCAGGATGGATATCAGCAGATTCGATACCTCCGATTATAGCCCCGACAATCCCTATGGCATACCGCTAGCAAATAAAAAGATCCCGGGCCTAATGAAGGATGAGAATTGCGGTAAGTAATTGAGTGTTGAAATCGATATGCTTGAAACTAATGTGCTATTTCTCTATTACAGGCCGCATCATGGAGGAGTTTGTAGGACTCCGGGCAAAGATGTATGCGTGCCGAGTGACATCATCTGCGGACACCAAGAAGGCCAAGGGCATCAAAGGGTATGTTGTCAAGAAACACATATCCTTTGCTGACTACCTGACCTGCCTCAACAATGGTGTCGAGATGGTGCACGAGCAGAGCTCTATCCGATCCTTCAACCACCAGGTGTTCACCATCAGGCAGAAGAAAATCAGTCTCAGTCCACGCGATGACAAGCGTCATCTTCTGCCAGGATCCCACGAGACGCTGCCCTGGGGACATTATTCGCTAGCGGTAATGGACATTTAGTGTAGTTTTTAATATGTATATGTGTGTGTGTGTATATTTTTACAGTTTTATTCATTATCTTGTATATTTGTTATGTTTTTATTTATTATGTTTTATTTATTATCTTGTATATTTATTTATTGTATGTACATATTTTTTGATGATTTTTCTTTATTTAATATGATGTTCTCTCTATGCACTGTGGAGGGGGTGAATAAAATAAAGTTTTTTACATTGTATTATTATTTTTTATTACCATATAAAATATCCATTACATACTCGTACAGAACTACAACATTCCTATAACTACAAGCTACATTCTTATCATTAAGTACATGAAGTCTACAACAATCTCGGGTTTTTAGCAGTTTAGGGCAGGTATCATACTCTTCTAAATTAACAACGTTATCAAAAAAATTACTGAGGTATACAGCCTTTGGAGCGCCCTTGACATAGACAACATCAACTGGATATCTTCTAAATAAGTTTCCAATGTTGGATAGATTTGAATAACCTCCGCTGTAGGGCAGTCCATGGTGCATCCTCTCCAGCCACACAATCTCTTTCTGGCAGCTCCGGCTCAGCGCGATGAATGGTTTGGGCGGCTTGAATAGGAATGTCTTTATCCCCTCTCCATCAAATGTTAGAGCCACTTCCTTGGGTGTAAATTCAGGTGTGCAAAAGCCTTGTATATCAACGACCAGCACTCGCAGCGTTGAGGCAATATGCTTGCGTAGAACAGGTTCCAGCATTCTCCCAGCTTCAGCTATGCGCCTCTCGAAACGTAGCCTATCAGCAACAATATGTTTCCACTGTGTATGCTGATCACCCTCATGAGGTCTATACATCAGCGTTATGGGGCATAAATCGAAGCTTACTCTCTTCGGCATTTAAGTGAGCTTTTTAACCTCTCCTGTTAGAGGTCTGTACTCAACGATGCTATCGTACAGAATGAGGCAATATGCTCGAGTACCGGCAGCAAATGCTGCGGTCGCCTCCAGCTCGATATTCAAGTCGACTGTAGCTGTTTTAATGCTATCATTCTGCTTGGATACGTCAAATAGAAAGATCATTTGATCTCTAAACTGAGTATAATTCAGCATAGGCATAGCATCAGCGCGGTCATAATAACTTTTTTGAAACTCGACATACATATGGTACGCACGCGTGTAATCGCCACCTGCGATATCGAGATTTAAGGCATCGTAAGGATAAGTTTCCGAGTTTAGATGAACTCGAATATTTTTAATATTGCAATGATCAAATCTCGCGCAGTCTACGCCAACATTATTTCTCCTATTTTGCTGCAATACAATACCGATATAGCGAGGCTTCTCAAGATTACTCGAAGTCTTTACGGGCCAGATTTCTTTTTCAGTCTGTCGTAAAGCTGTAAGTTCACGCAGTTCACATCCGCGAAATGCTACACGAATCGGTGCATTCTTGTGAATATTTTGATAGAGAGCTAATCTATTCGCAGAACTTGGCTGTATATGAGGGACGTGCCATTCAACTTTATTGAGTCTAAGGACAGCTCCGGCAGTACCGGTATAGCAGTTAGTATCAGTGGCAGATCGCAAAAGTATTAATTCTTGCTTGATATTCGTAATCACTTTACGATAATCCTCTGCAAATCCGAGCCAGTACTTGAGCGGAATTATAGCGAAAAATTTGTTATTATTGACGACAAAGGTTTTCAAATGTCCGGTGGAACACCATCCTGCCATCTCAGCAGCGTTTATATCCTCACCTCGCATTGAGAGCAGCCCTTTGATTATACTAGTTATGCCAACATTGCGAATTTTATCTACCTCAATGCCATTCAATTCATATCGTACCTCCTCAAATAAAAAACTGAATGCATTTTGAGTAAGAGAAAATTGGATGGGAATACCGCCTGCTCCTGCAGGAGGCTCGACCTCACCGCTAATATAGATGTAGCTATCGTGAGGCAAAGTCAGAATATCCTGCTGCTGGATCGTAATGCGGATTTCATCGTTATTACCGAAATTTGCCGATCTGGGATGATATGCATGATGCTGCGTCTTTATGATATCGTCTTGGAAAACCACATCTTCAAAAATATTCAGCTCAGTCATTTCGTTAGCTTCTTTTTTAGATTATAGCCGATTTTAAGGAGCTTGCGCTTAACAGCAGATGATGTCGCGGCTGCGGTTCTTCGCCTACTACTGATTGATATTGAGCTCGTCTTCGTATTTATACTCCCGAAGCAGATGCCCATGTTAGCGCTGTCTCAGCTCCAATCGAACTAATATTTTCTCGCCTCTAAAGTTAACCGGATCGCCGCTCTGGTCCACTATCCTAATGATTATACTATCGATGCTGCTTGTGTTAATGACGGGTAGGTATAAAATGTTTCTGGGTTCTATATTTATAGCATAGCCCGGATCTACGGCAGGTGAGAACTCGAATAGCGTATGAGATAGTCTGTTATCGTAATAGGATCCTGTGATGATGTTGCACTCTACCCTGATGCTCGATACTTTAATTATCTGTACAGGTATATCAGATGTATGCTGTGATTCTGCCTCTAATATACGCTCTCCCGAAAACCCTAATAAACTCCCGATAGTGCCTTTATCAGACGAAAAATCAACGCTGAATATACTTTTAAGCTCGCACTTTAGCGTATTATTGTTTGGCTTGAGCGAAAAAATATTATCGGCGAGCTGATCCCCACTGTCGGATAATAACTGCTGCTGCAAGTACGCCTCAATATCGCTAATTTCGTATGAGCCTGATGGTATTACAATTTCCTTACCTCCGTTATATATAAACTTATTACACCCTTCCTCAATATTCGGTATCGTATTATATGTATGTAGCCCTATTAAACCCAAGCAATAAGATGACCTATCATCGAGCTCGATCGGCGGATAATAATCAGCGCTGAGGATGTTATCTGTACCTTGCAAGGTGAGTGTCTGAGACATGACTGAGATATGTCGGTACATGCAAGGCTATTTATACAAAAATTCCAAGCACAGGTGACCACAATTATAAGTGTTGAACCTCTGATAGCGCTGTCTATTATATGTGATTTTGCTATCGCCCAGGTAGCATACAAGTTCCGGGGGCGGGGTCAAATCCCCAAAACTATCAAAATACTCGACTGATCTGCCGCGCTTTCTATAGGCCACCCAATGCGTGCCTTCTCCATCCCTGACATCCAAATTAACAATTGCTGATTCATTGTAATGAGGTTTAACAGGCAATGTATCTCGCATGAATACTCCACGGAAATATTTTATATTTTTAGCATGCTCGTTTAGATCGATGTTTGTGAGGGCGCGCTTGGGCAGCTTAATTAGTTTTTTGGCGCAGCCAGGAATAGACCCATGCCTTTCCGATATGGCTTTAAAAATAGCCCCTTACCGTTTTTACCTAAAGCTATAGTTTTAGCGGACGCTCGAGCATCTCCCACCGACTTCACAGCCTTATATATGCCGGCCGCGCCTCCAGCCAGAGAGCCTAGAGCACTAAGTCCGGCGAATATGGGTATTAGCGGCAGGATACCTCCTCTCTTTGGGATTGGGATTATCCTCGGTACGCGGATTTTTTTCTTACCGCCAGCCTCGCGAACGGCCATTTTTGCTGCAGCTAGTGCAACTCGACTCCCCTCCTTAAATGCCTGAGAGCTACCGGTTTTACGCTTAAACTTTTTTATAGCCTTTCTAGCCTTCATGACCACCCCACTTCGCATAGCTGTCTTCGGGAGACCCATCCCCATCTTCCTTTTCGCCTTCATCATGTTCGTCACTATCCACGCAGCGCTCTTCTCACCTAGCTTTGCGTTTTGCGACTTGACTCTGGCCCAGGCGGCCTCTTCGAGCTCCTTATCAGCTATATGACGCTCGCTCAAGCTTTTGTTCTGCGAGTAGCGGATGTCGTGTTGTTTACAGGCGCTGTCTAGAGGATTTATGCCAGAATCTCCTCGTTTTAACCTCTTTTCCAACTTTGTACCAGGACCACAGTACTGATAGCCGGGTATGTGTGCCTCGAACGGGAGTGCGTTTATTACTGAATTGATGATGCCTCGACCTTGATACATATTCATCTGAACCTTTCGATCCGCTCGACCCCTATATATATATAGCACATCCGCGGTGCAGGAGGTTTAGTACGATGAAGGTCGTCAAGCAGCAACAATCGCTGGAGGTGCTCAATATGGATCAATGGACGGGTGATGGGTTTGAGGCGAGCTTCACAAGACACAGCAAATTGCTACCCAATACAATCAGGGCGCTAGTATGCGGACCCTCTAATTGCGGCAAATCAAACGTCATGTTCTCATTACTGTTCGCCGACAATGGATTGCGATTTGAGAATATCTATATCTTTTCCAAATCGCTATATCAGCCTAAGTATAGAATGCTAGAGCGATTAATGGCCAATATTCCAGAGATAGGATATTTTGCATATAAGGAAAACGAAGAAATAATCGACCCTTCCGAAGCCGAACCACATTCAGTATTTATTTTCGATGATGTTGCCTGTGATAAGCAGGAAAAAATCAGAGAATATTTCAGCATGGGTCGACACAGTCAAGTCGATTCATTTTACCTCTGCCAGACTTATTCTAGAATACCGAAACACCTTATCCGAGATAATGCAAACTTTATCATGCTATTTAAGCAAGATGATCTAAATCTCAGGCATGCATATGAGGATCATGTTAGTGCCGATATGAAGTTCGAGCAGTTTAAGGCTATGTGTACGGCGTGCTGGGATGGGAGATATTCCTTCATAACGATAGATAAGGATAGCGATATAGCTGAGGGCAGATATAGGAAAGGTCTGGATGAGTTTATATTACTCGATTCGCGCGTCTAGACAGGTTTTGACGTGTTTAAACTTGTCTCGACAGGTCGAAACACTCTCGCTGACAGCTAATTAGTATAAATTACGACCGCATCTGGTAACGCTTCATTGTGAATTCTACCTTGGTACAGTATACATCATGAGCGATTTAATAGAGCGACAGCTGGTTGATATTGAGAATGCGATACGTCGTAAAGTATTTGCATTAAAATTAGAACGCGGTGATAATAGCACGATGCTGGAGCGTCGATATAAGCCAATCACAGATCCTCTTAAGAAGTTAACCCTGGCTCAGGCTCCAGTGCCGCCGGCAATGCAGGCTCAACCCTTAGTACGACCACCGCCACCAATACAGGCTCAACCCCCCGTACGTTCACCGCCTCCAATGCAGCCTCGACCCGCAGCACGTTCTGCGCTACATCAACCACCCGCATTCAACATATCCTATACACCGACAACTCCTCCAACACGTTCTGCTCTGTTTCAACCGCATGCAGCTAGCATGTCTTCACCCATCATACTCCCGCCTTTACAGGCAACACCTGCAACCCCTGTTATACGTGCCACACCGAAAGCAGAAGTACAACGCCATATCGCCAAGCTACAAAAGGCTTCGAGGGATCTAAAGTTTTCGGAGTATGGTAGTGAGGCTGACGATGAGCAAGATATTGATACATCGTCTAGAGGGGATGAGCTCTTACATTTACTGGACGGTATGCTGCCTACACCTAGAAAATATTTCACCATGCTAGTTAGGGGTGATGATAAGGACTTAGATAAGACATTCGGTGAAGTCTATAATCATGGTGCTGGGGGATTTCATCTGGGTAACTCACCTATTAACCCAGATGGGGAGGATCTTTTAGTCGGGCGAAGTATCTATGCGGGGACCCCTGGCCTCTATGATCTGATTTTTAGTAAGAAGCCAAAATCATTTAGCGACATAGATGTAACCAATTATGCTGATATCATCGATAAAACCAAAATCGCATATTTCAATTTCGATGAAAACAGCCGCGTTCGAGGAAATAACACACATAAATATAAGAAGTTTATCGCACCTTTATTAAAGAGCACGAGTTCGCCAGCTCTAACTAGATCTCGCGTTAAAACTACTGGAGGTCTAGGGTTCGACTCTGAGATGCAGTGCGACTTAAAAACCCCCGTACAATATCGTTATTGGGATAATATAGAAGAGCTGGTGGATAGGCTATGTCTGCTACATGCTGCTAGGAATGCTGGGAATAGTAGCGTCGGTAATGAGATTCTGGCTATTGAAGAGGAGCTCCGCGAAGCTGATATAATTGAATAAAACGAACGACATGTGCGCTACCTGCTCAAATATACGATGAGCGTCGACAAGTTCGGACGTTTCTTTAGAGCGGGAGGTACGCGAAAATGCTCTCGAGGTCGCGATGGCATAGGATTTATGCTAACGCCGAGCGGTCATTATGATTTAAATAATAGACGCCTCACACGCATAAAGGAGCCCGCGGATTTGGACGATGCGGCTAGCAGGAGGTTCGTGGAAGATTCTTTGAACAAGATGGAGGCTGATATTTTAGAGCGTGCGGCTGGTGCTGCTCGCAAGAAACTGGCACTTTATTCGCAGGCTGCTGCGCATAATATGCAAAATCTGCAGAAAAATGTCGATGCGAAACTATCTGATCTGAAGAAGCGGCAGGAGGAAAAACTGCAGGCTAATATGTGGGAGTTAGCTATCCTGAAAAAGCAGCAGGAAGATAAGCTGCATGCTTATGGCGCTACTATTAAGCAGGAATTGGATGCTCTGAAGAAGCAGCAGGAAGAAAGACTACAGATCCATGATGTAATTGCTGCTCGTGAGTTAGCCGATCTGAAGAAGAAGAGTGAGGATAGCGATGTAAAACTGAGAGAGATGGTGTTCACCAGAGTAGAGCAGCTGCGCGAGTTATTTGTTCAGTTGTCGGCTGAGAGAGAAAAACTTCAGGCTTATGGCGCTGCTTTTAAGCAGGAATTGGATGATGCAAAGAAGCAGCAGGAAGAAAGAATGCAGGCTCACGATGCGCTTGTTATAGGCGAGTTAGCCGACCTGAAGAAAAAGCGCCAGGATGATGATGTACATTTGCGAGAGCTGATACATACCAAAGTACAGCAGACTATAAGAGAGAGCAGACGTACTCCGGGCGTCACTCCTCGCAAGCCCGTAGCCGCACATAAATAATGAGTGCTATTAAGAGCGGTATCGTTGATGAGCTCCATAGACCCGCTCGTGTTAACTTTGGGAGAAGGAGGACTATCATTAAAGGACTTGATGATCTATGGCAAGCTGACTTGGCGGAATTCTCCTTTTACGCTCGAGATAATAAGGGGCACAGATTCATTCTGGTGGTGATTGACTGCTTCTCCAAGTTCCTATGGACTCGTCCACTAAAGGATAAAACTGCTAAATGCGTTAGTGCCGCTTTCGCTGATATTTTTCGCGGGCGTCGTACTCCGAAGAATTTGCAGACTGACAATGGTACTGAATTTTATTTCTACGATGAAGGCGCTGCTAGCTAAATATAAAGTGAATCATTATTCATCCTATACTAAAATCAAGGCATCCATGGCTGAGCGCGTGATACGTACTATAAAAAATAGTCTTTATCGATCGTTTAGTTTGAGGGGGACATATTCATGGATAGACATTCTCACCGATGCCGCCGCCGAATATAATGCCAGGAAACATCGTACTATTGGCATGAGACCCTGTGACGTCACCAAGAAGCATGAACAACATCTTCTAGATACCGTTTATTCGCACGTTAAAATGTCCGGTGTGCGAAAGTTTAGCGTTAATGATGTAGTTCGAATAAGCAGGCAGAAAGCGTTATTCGAGAAGGGGTACACGCCAAATTGGTCGGCTGAATTATTTAAAATTAAGCAGGCTCAAATCACAGATCCTGCCTCATATCTGCTCGAGGACATGCATGGGACCCCCATACGCGGAGCATTCTATAATGAAGAGCTGCAGCTGACGAAACATCCTGATACCTACCTCGTTGAGAAGGTCTTGAAGCGGAAGGGCAGCAAAGTCTTTGTCAAGTGGCTGGGCCATGATAATGTATTTAATTCCTGGATAGATAGTACAAATGTATTGTAATATATGTAATTCCCTGATAGAGATGCAACATGATGAGCAATAAATCTGTATTATTATTATCCGTTGTTTTTATTTTTCTTTATTTATTACAGCTGGTTAATAAGACGCATAAATAGATATAGGAGATATTTATTTTAAACTTTCATATGTTGACAGTATAGCATCATTATACATGTACAAATATTCTAGCATTATTTGTGCTCGAAACAATTTTTTATGTGGATCTATTAACATCATAATATTATCCATTAAATCACCATTATTCATTTTTGCACACGCGCACAGCAGACTATTGTAATAGTCTTTAAATGCGCACTCTGATAAAATATCCAATTTAGAGTCTATTAGTTTTTTAATGCGCACCAGGGTATGTACAGCCTCTTCAGACAGAGCTACCTTGAACTCTCTCTGTTCGATCCACAGTGAGGCCTCTCTATATATGTCGAACTGCTCCATCGAGATGGGCTCTGTCAATCCTCCAATGTCGAGCGTGGTAAACTGCTTCCACTCGTCCGCTGTGAAGAATATCGAGGCGAATGGACCCCATATTTTGACGATGGGTATGAAACCCGCAGTAGGACTTATCCCAATGCTCACGTGCTTTGTTTGGGATTTATTGAGTGAGAATGTAGAGCTGCCCAGAAGCGTCTCCTCCAATGTGAATTCTCTGTCAAACCTCTTCATGAGGATATCGATGCGATCCATCTCTTTGTGCTGACATTAAAAGACTAAACACTTATTTTTAATGATGCCATCTGCTTGATGATTTCGAAGCTGCGCTTGCGCGTCTCGATCATCTTTTTAACCTCGTCGATTTTACGCTTCAGCAACAACGTCCTATCGCGCAGCTCTCTCTGCATCACTCTCAAATGACAGTTTATTGTTCGACCCCCTGCTGATGTAGAGGCCTCGTGCGATCGCCTCCCCAAACTCATCGCTACTGATGCTGGCGAACTGCTTTGGTAGGAATATTATACCCTGCTCCAGCTCCACCGTTTGCTTCTCGCCAAATTTGGTGGTTATCTTCCTGCCTTCGATGATGCGATAGCGAGCGTCCTGCTGCAGCTCACCGATCTTGATGAAAGCTTTTGGCTCTTTGGCCCCAATCTTATTCAGCTTACTTACGAAGTCCATATCTGTGAGCAATAAAATCCAATCTATTAATTCATGCTGATTCAAAAGCTGCATTAAATTACGATGTGAGGCATCTGCTATATATCCAGGATAATGCATTCAAATTGATTAAGTTTACACAGCTACACGAATAATTTTTATTTAAATTGTTATTAGCTTACCTGCTCAAAACACGATAACACTCACTAGGAGATCGGTGCTGGCACAGAGGGTAACACAAGAAACTTGAAGGGCTAGATGTGAGCTTCGACACTGGTCGGAGTAGACTGATGCTCGTGGCACGCCGTTTTTCGTTTAAATAACCCTCGCAGGGGTGGGGTGTGGTGGCGTGCTTCTTCACACAGACAGGAATGTTCTAGTCTCGACTTGTTGCGACATCAAGTTAATTGGTGCACGTGCATATTTCGTTAGATATCTAATCTTAATTACCGGCTGCATCTGTCGTCCATAAATCACTCTGCGCCCTTTACCGCCAGACATCTGTGCACCAGATGTGTTACAGCATCCGCCCCTTATCTTAACATTGACATATTTATTATGTCTGGGAATTTGAGTAATGACTTCCGCTCCTAATGAAGATCAGATTACACACTGCCCGCGGTAATTGATTTATCCGCGAATTTAAAGCGCAATTTTTCGCAATGTTTTTGCGATAGGTGAAGTGGAACTCTTGTTGCTTAACTACTGTAGTGTTTATTATTAGTTATACAGGGTCCTGCAACAGTGCGTCGGGCATTCTCGTGAGAGATAGAAAACATATTTCGTACAAAAAGCTATTGGTTAAAAAATCTTGAAGCCGTAAAATTATTTTGAAACATACATGGTGTCCCAATTTTGCGGTATAACAAAAAAAAACTTTTTTTAAATTACCCTGTATTTATTCAAGTTTTCTGATGACATTTTTCAGCCTCTACATTGTTGTCTATTTAGTTTTGGATTATATTACAGTGTTGCCAATTTACAATTTTTTTTCTCCAAATATCATGCATAAGTAACCTCAACTTTTGAGGGTAAGAATAAGATTTAGCAATAATCTCAGTGCGGTTAATAAGCAACATTTTGATAATGAGCAATTTTACTTTAGTAATACAGGGTGTTCAGAAAAAAATGCTAAACTTTGCAAATTTCGAAGCTTTTACCGTCATTTTTTAAAATTAAATGCCCCCTATTTCATGTCATAATTCGATAGGTGTTTTTCTTCTCTTCCATTTGATGGAGCATATCTTATGTCTGAACCCCATAGTTGTTGAGATATTCAATATTTTTCACAAAAGTAACCATTTAATTACATTTCTGTGCACTGAAGTAGGTAAAGATAGTTCATAAAGTACCTACCTATTTATACCATTTTATGTAGGAAATTTATGAAAATGAAAAATATTTTAATGCATTTTCGTAAATATCATCAATTTTATTCTAAGCATTTCAATTCTGTAATTATATTATCCTAGGACAACATTAAAAATTATTTACTCACCTAATTTATTATCATCCGATAGAAAACCTGCAACAATAGACACAATCGTTAAAGATCACAATTATTGTTATACATATGGATTCAGAAATATACCACTTAAAACTATTCGACAAAATTATATTTGCGATTATTTATGTTAAGTTATAAATTTAGTTTTATGTACATCGATTATACAATACACATATGTAAAACAATTTCCAAAATATTCAAGTAATATGTTTTACCGAAAAGATCTGGAAACCTATTACACATACTTGACAGAATATTTTCGTAGGTAGGTACGAAATAGATAATATAACAAGACGGGTAATTATGTATCATTGATGATACCTATTCTCGAATTAAACCCAGCTGACATGCCGATTAGTTCAATGTTAAGTATACAGGGTGAGTCGGGTGGAACGGACCCAACTCCAGGAGTGTATTGTACACGTAATAATGATTTAAAAAAACTCAAATGTTGTTATCCGATTTTCATTTGTTTCCAAGTTATAGTTTCGAACAGTTTGTTGAAAAGTCGGATAAATACATTTTTATCCAGTTTTCTGATGTGGATACCGTTGACGATATCTTTCAACAGCAGCTGTAGCACTCCCATTACAAAAACCATAGACAAACACCACATTTGCATATTCAAGATTTGAAACTGTAACTTGAAAACAAATGAAGATCGGATAACAACATATGATTTTCTTTAAATTATTTTCACGTGTAAAATACACTCCTGAAGTTTGGTCCGTTCCTCTCGACTCACCCTGTATATCAAGGGTTTCAGTGTATGGGCTAAAACTGCATCCAACTAGTCCATGCGTTATATTGCCATATAATTATCACAAACTCGTTATACCAGGGGTTATTTTTTTCAATGATATCTCAATTTTTAGAATATACTCGTATTTATATAAATAATTTGGCTTTATCAATAAATGTTTTTCAATGATATTTGGGTCACGTAATATGATATACAGTGCGAAGGTTTAGAAACAAGGCTTTGCCACTTACGTAGGTAAAAATAACTCAATAAAAGTTATTTGATATATGGTTGCACAACGATGCGAAAACAATCTAATGTTACTCAACCAGTAACACAAATAGTAAACAACGACATTTTCGAGAACTTTAAAAAAACATACACATGTTTTGACATCTTTCAGAATGACAAGTAAGTCATTTTTTCAGGTATTATTATAATTATCGTTGTTATTGTATCATATGTACATAAAAAACAACAATCAGGGTGGCTGTGGAAATTCAAACGTATGACTGTAACTTGTTTCAGATTTCAATTTTCTGACAAGTGCCAAGTGATAGACTTCCCTCTTGTCTTAAGTCACCGCAATGATTTTGTTGGTTCGATTAACAAGCGTTCATGATCATCAGCAATGAATTCCTGCGAACACACTGTGGGCCGAAAGTACCCATTTTTTCGATCTACTCAGCCAGTTTTCCGAAATAAGACGATAGTTTTGAAAAAAAATTGACATTGACAGACAGCTCAATGATATTCGATTTGAATTTTATGAATGTGAATCAACTCACGGACATACGTTAAAGTTTCCACAGCCACCCCCGATGGCATTTTCATGAACATATGGTATTTCAGGAAGTATTTCATTTTTTAAAAGGAGTATCTTTATATGGAATAAATGATGCACAATTGCAATGTCAAGTACTTCAGGAGGAGTGGACCAAATGGGTTTCTCAAATCAGTGATTGAATTGTACTCGCTGTCAACGCCTTAATTTATTAATCATTTCCAGACAAAATGAATTGTATGTTTAATAAATATAAAATTAACATTTTTGCAGTAAATCATCAGTAAATATTTGCAATTTCCATGAAAACAAATGCTACAATCCGCCTTTTCCTGCGATTCAATATTTCAAATTCAACTATGTAGCATTTTCTAGGATGCTTCTACAGTTGTAGAAGAAAAGTTGGTTGTATACAACTCGTGTGCCAATAATTTCGCACACTTGTTGCATAAAGAACTATTTTTATACGTTGGGCAGCAGGGTTGGAATAAATGATGTTTCTTGTTTTAAATCAAAATTAAATAATTTTTTTAAGTCATCAAAATCATGATTTATTTGATTTATTTGTTTTTTTTATAATTCTGATCAGTGTTTGCCAGGGTAGATATGATTTATATCAATTGATTTATATCGCGATTCAAATCTTATGATTTTTTTTTAATAAACTGTTGAATGTGAACCAGAATTGATGACTAAAGCAAATTTTTGTGTATCTGTGATGTGATGGACCAAAATATGGAAGAAAATAAAAATATTTTACTTACAATTATCTAATAATAATAATAATAATAATAAACTAGAAATTGCTTTATTCACGTGTATCATACAAGATTTTTTCCAATGCATTATCAGAATTGAAGAATTGGCATGAAGTTTCACATTGTCAGGTGACAACGAAAATTTCAAGGATAGTGCGAATTTACCTATTGTTTTAATTTATTCATGTTGTCAATGGTTATAGTGAATAAAGTGAAAATGTAAACATTTAATTCGCCCATTCGATTAAAGTGTAGTTTTAACGATGAGATAAACAATATACATAATGAGCATTTTAATAATGCGAATTGGAAAAACATTTTTTTACAGGCGAGCAGCATTATTAACAGTTTAGAGATTACGTTTCATTGTATTCATTTATAAGGTTATTTCCGGATATTAAGTATCGAAGGTTATTTGTTTAAAAATAATTTATTCGATGGTGAAAATTTAGTCGACGAATGAAATATTTATCCAAATTAACATTTAAGCAAATGGATGCTTGTACAATTTTTTATACAGTGTGTCTACTTGAGTTGGCAGCATATGGAAAAGCATATGGCAAACTTCTATATTATTATTTTTAGGAAATAAGATATTCTTCATGAAAAAGTTCTGCATGGTCAAAACCTAAAATGCAACTATCAGATGTCAATTTTGTCTAGTTATAAACGGAGTTTGTTGAAAAATATGAATTTTGCTTAAGTAACTTTATTATAAATTATACAAAATACAAATGCTGTTATAAAAAGTTCCGCTTCCTGAGAAAATAATATGAAAACATTCGAATTTTTAGGTAGAACGTACATGGAGGTTTAAATTAAAAAAAATCGTACATAACTACATTTTAGTTTTATTTTAGAGCATATAACATTTGATGATAAAATGTTACTTAAATTAAAATAATCACTAATCACTGTGGAGAATTAGAAAACTTATAAAATCGTATTTATAACAATAAGTAGACATGAGTGTACATTTGAACCTGCTTTTCAATTTTAAATAACTTTTCTTCCTAACAGTTTTTGATATTGTCAAAATTAAAGTTACCTACTTTAGTCTTGAGCAACATCCAAATTTTCTGACAAACTCCGTATATGAAAATGAAAAATGAGATCTGATTTTTTGTTGCATTTTAGGTTTTGCTCTACGCAGAACTTTGTATAAAGATTTTTTTTTTCTATAACTTATAATAAAACAGTTTTCCATATGCTGACAAACTAAGAAGAAGTATATTACGAATTTAACCCGCTAAATATCTATTTTAAGTTTTGAAATATTTTGAAACTACATATTTGAAAAACATAATGAAGCATCGATATTTGTAATGATGTTTTTATTATGATTATTACTATCATTACTAAACTATTTAGAAATAAAATGTGGAATTTCAGGAGGTTATTTTTATTATATTTGATAGTAAAATCAGTCAAATTCTGGTTTGATAAATATTACCTAACAAAAACACTTTCTGAGAAGTTACAAAAAGTATGTAAAACGTGAAGCTTATTGCTTATTTAAAACATATTACATAATACAACCCGTGTTGTATATTGAAGTCATTATACAACCCCTGTTGTATAATGAAGTACATTATGTTACCATAAATACGTATACAATGAATGCATTATTTATGAGCCACACAGAAAGTAAATAAATGTCTTGCAATAACCCCGATTCAGATACACAGGTTTAATAAAAAGTTAAATATTTTGAAAATGTTAACTTTAATGTTTTACTCATAATGACCAGTTTATTTATAATATGTATTTAATGTGTGTATATCCTAAACTTATTTTTTAACAAAATTGGAATTCAAATAAGTTCAGGACACACATAAATACATATGCCTCTGAAGATGTTTTTTTATAACCAAAACTACTCAGGCGATAAAAATAAATAATAAAATAAATAAACAAGTACCAGTAAGTACTTATTAAAACAACCCTAAATTTTGAAAACTGTTCATTGGAATTCTTAAATAATTGATGTACTTGAAGGGCTAGGGTAAGTTAAGTTTTATTACTTGTATTTTTTTCCATTTTATCTTGCTTTAATTTTTGAGTGACTTGAGTGATTTTGAATTTAAAATACTACTACCAGTCAAAGTCTTTATTTTAAATTCACTGATCACCATGCACATCCTATCTTTCATCAAAGTATAAAAAATGTGAATATTGATCCTATTATATTGAGTTTTGAATCAAATTAAAACTTGGCTCAAAAATTAATCAAAGTTAAGCCAAGTCCTCAAACGAAACAAACTCAAAATGTATTCAAAGACAGTGATAAAGTTTTGAGAACTATACAGAAGACAAAGTTTTGCGACGTGGCAGAAACATATACCCTGTACTTTAAGTTAAACACGTTTTTGTGAAACACCTGCATATTAAGTAAAATTATACGAAGCGTTGTTTTCACGATTTATCAAATGCTTTTCCCTCAGGTCGAGATGGTTTAAATATGTGGTCAGTGAAAAGCATTTTATAAATAGTAAAAACCATTTGAAATATGTAGAATATATTTGATACAATATTGACAACTGTTGACAAGAGGGAACAGTATTTGACGTAAAGTAAAACACAACTGATACATGGTGAAAAGTGATAGGAAAACTCTGTAACCTGGGTGAAATGCCTCAAAAGGCTTATAATTTTTGTTTACAAATTGTTAAAGCTGTATTAGCTCTGCAGATCATTCTTACGCATCAACGATAAATATAAGAAATGGAACATTTTTTTACAAGACCAATCAACTTGAAAAAGTTCAGAAAAAATAAGGCTCTTGAGTTAAAATTTAAAAAACGAAGAAATCGGGAATCGGTTTGATGCAACAATGTTGAACAGGATTTTGATGCCCATATATATTTTTTTTTCTTATATCTATCGTTGTTGTATGATCTGCAGACCCCTATAGAGCATAAAAAAATATGAGCCTTTTGAGGCATTTCGCCCATGTTATTTAAATGGCAAATTTGACTTGCCCATTGGCAAGGGAAAATCAATGCTTTTGAGAGAAAAAAAAATGTAACCTACCGTTTTTACTTAATAAGTTCAAAACAAGGTCTCCGAATAAAAATTTAAAAATTGGGAAATAACATACACCCTAATAGGTACTTTTAAAGGTTATGAAGGTAATGTGGAGCATATTTTATCATACTAGTCTTTACTACTAGTGCATATAAAAAAAATGGTCTTTTAAAACATCGAAAAATGAATACAACAAAGAAACTATTCCGCTGATAAAAATGATAAAAATCGAACAGCGCATCTGTTAAACAAACGATTTAAGAGTTAAACATCTTGAATCTTTTAACCCCAACATCACACACTATAGACGTGAACACAAATTTAGTATGTTCTATGCATAAATACTTCAAGGAAGTGTACCCTAATATCCCCATCGTATGAATTACAAGAAGGCTACAATAATGGAAAAATGACTTTTTTTATCTTAAAGCTGTTTCTTTGAGTTGCTGTTTATTAAAATTATGTTTTTCACTAACATTTTTGTTATTTAACTTGCGTAAACTCATTTGTCAAAAAAATAGACATCGGCAACAAAATAAAACGGCCAATGTGATTTGATTTAAAAAACAGAGAAAGTCCGAAATCAAAAGAAAAATGAACTTTTCTTTCCACTGAGTCATCACAATTAAGTTTTAATTAGAAATTTTCTGGTTTCAGTACAAGCAAATAATCGTATTGCAGTTTTGGCGTAGAATAAAAGAAAAAATAGTGTTTCCTCTTGTAAACTCAATCCGGGGACATACTGTATACAGAGTTGGTCAAATGGGATAAAAGTTTCTCATTTTTGTGCCTTTCAGTAAACTGAAACGAAATCCGGGATATGTTGCACAGTTCCTGAAATGTCGCCGAAAGACTAAAAAAGTTCACTTTCCTTTTCCTGTTATAACTTTTTTACTTTTGAAGGATATTTTACGAAACTTGGCACACTTACATTTTTCGACGTAAGCTTTCTGATCTAAGTACCAAACATTTTCTTCGCCAGCAGATGCCCAAATTTTCATAGTCAACTTTTGATGTTCTTATTGCTGCAATACTGGATTTTAATAGCATTCAAAAGAGCGAAAAAAAAACGATTTAACCATGTATAACACATGATTAACCTAGCATTATTTACCACCAAATATCGATATTTCAAAAATTTGTTGCAAAAATTAATCTGCTGTGGACTGCTCTAAAAATCAAGTTGCCATGGAATAACAAATTGCCATTTTGACATGTCTTCATACAGAGAAAATAACTTCTGAACTATTTTATTGTGTATAAAGTACAAAAAAGGAGATATTTGATTAGTAAAAGTGGCAAGATATTATCCTCAACATGAAAAAAACAAAAACATTGAATTAATCCCCAAGTAAAAACACCCCAAGTGCCTTTTCATTTTACGATTATTTTTGTGTATTTTTATTTTTCGAGGCAATTTTATTGCTTAATACCAAAAGTGCATATTTGGTCAAGAAATAAATATATTGGCAGGCAATAATATGTTTTTACAACTTTAGATATCCGTATGTGTAGAAACAAGTATTATTATTAATAAAATCAATAAAAACGAAATTGCCAAAGCGGATTGGCAATGGGTATTTACTGCTACTAAGTACTACTAAGTTACTGCGACTAAACCCCTAACATCATAAATTATATTAATTTATTTACTTTTCTTCGAGCATGAATTTAAAAGCACGAAGCGAAGCGGAGTCCTTTTAACGGCGAAGTGCTTTAATTTTGCACACAATTTTTCTGCAGTAGCAACTGCACACAGGAACTGCAAGTTATATTGATGTTTATACTGGTATATAAAATTACTTACAAGTAGCATTTCTAACACAAAAATCACATGTGTATTATCTAATTATAGAAACAATAGTTCACCTCACGTCACTGACTAGAAATACCGAAGTAAATATAATTGTCGGTAACACTATTCCTATACCCGTGGCAGGGGAATGTAAACTAAAGAATTCAATTCACAAGTCACAATCCGTGCTCACCACCGTTACGACTTCTGCACGCGTACTGGCGTGCAACCGGAATAAAACATCACTTCAGAGTAATCGCTCCGGACACCCACACACAGCAGCCGACGAATAAGCATATCAAGGAATCGACCGTGGGTACTTTCACGAAGCCCACTCTCTTACGAAAGTGCCGCAGATTTAGTCTGGTGTGGGCAACTGCAAGGATGGGGCGATGATGCTGATAAACATGCTGATGACGAAAACTCGCCGCTTTCGTCCAGTTTATGATTCAATAAAAGCGCTTTTGAAGCCCGACATACAATACTTCCGCGAACTCCCGTTGGAACGATTTAAGTGAGCATGTCAGTCCTTATTCAATAAGAATTTTATTTCACATTGCTATAATGATTGAAAAGATAATAATATCTTAAAATTATAATAATACTATTAGAAAAACAATATAGGAGAACATATAAAACTATTGATATTATTGGAAAAAGGTGGGCCCAAAGCCCACGAGGGTATTTGACAGTGAAGTCGCATTGTTAAGTGTTCTTTTACGTAAATCGCTGATATCACATTTTAGACACAAACATCTTCACGATGCCATAAATGCCCGTAATAATAATCTTCCCTTAATTGATGATGAATGAAACTCATCTCAGCAATTTAACGAGATTGGAATCAGCCAACTTCGATTTCAACGGATCAATAAAGCGAGCTTTATCTGTCCTGCAACAACACTAACTGATTCTTCAATAATGATAAGTCAGCCACGCCGCCTACGAGAACCGAGAACAGTAACCTACATGCCAACTTTTCACAACCTCCTAGTTTAATAATTTAGATACCTCGAAAGGTGAAACTTAAATACAAAAAACTTAAATCGAGAACCTAATTAATATTTGTAAAAGTAAGGCACTGACAATAGTTTATCATCTGAAAATTGGGAAGGATAGAATAATCTTCGTTCACTATTACATTAATATGGCACAAGTACCATGGCATAATCTTATCGTAAGAGAGTTTTCGGAATAATTTCATTAGTTGGTTAGCCACGCGTGATTCCAACATTCATTGAACTCTTGGACTCTCTCTAAAATTATATTTAGAGTCGAAGGTGTCATGGAAGTCATGGAGTCGAAAATCTTCGGAGTGAGACATCAAATCGTTTGATAAGCATTATTATGCTTATTTTCAGTACTGTTGAAGGAACTATTAAAAAAATGACGAAACATGTTCTGCCAAAAAGAAATTTTAGATAGTTTACAATGAAGATTACTCTTTTGACATTGGCTTCAGTAGATAAAATACCATGTATGGGTCATTCCATGCCAAGTGATTTATCGAAAAACAATACCCTGTTTGGGTTTTTTTCACATTTATCTGATCTAATGTAAAGTGGGACAAGTCTTATAGTGAATTTGTCTAAAATATAGCGGTGTAATCAAGTCATTCGTCTCTGCAAAGAAAAATGAAGCAAAATGTCATTCTCATTGTAACACAAATACCTACATGTTACTTAATGAAAAGACATATTTTGGAATGGCCCCTCGGTTGGAGTTTTAGTCAATTAACTAAAACTTCAAATCAGACATCTATAACTATCAAAATTTAAAATTTAATTCAAATAAGATCAGGATATATACATACTAAACTACATACGCCTCTGAAGATGGTTTCTTAAATAAACCGAAACCAGTCAGGCGATATAAATAAATAATAAAATTAAATTAAAATAAATATTACCAGTAAGTACTTAATACTACAACCTTAAATATAAATAACTGGTAAATGTGGATAAAACCTTAAATCAGATATTATTTTTTGTTTTAGAAATTTATCTCTTCTAGTTTTTAAGTTACAGCCACATGAAATTGCCAAAAAAGTGTACACATAATTTGCATATAAAAATATTACTCATGCTGAAAATAAGGTATGTAGTATTAATATTGACTAAAGGTACATTAGGACAGATAAATTTGAAAAAAATCCAAGGGTGTAAGGTCAAAAAGTGGCAACATTTTTGTTCACTTGACATAAAATGACCCGAATGTCTTTATAAAATAGAGTAGACAATTTAAATGCAATTAGATATTTATTGCAACCCCTTTAGAAGGATTATAAAATCGACCATACAAACCCAAATTTAGGCATACATTGGAATTACTGCCCTTCGATTAGATTTTTGTTTATACATTTCGGAAAAATTCTAGATGACAACTTATTGCATCATAATACCTACTACGTAAATGAAAGTAAAATATACATCGATACAGTAAAACGCACATTAACTAATAAAACTATATAATATTAAATTTCTATGTAATATTTGTTCAAATATTCGAGCTGTCGGATCTGGATCCGATACCCCAGGATCCGGATCCACTATCCGACACCTCGGATCCGGATTCACTATCCGACATCTTGGTGATCTTGAATCCGGATCCACTATCCGACACCTCGGATCCGGATCCGAATCCACTATCCGTCACCTCAGATCCGGAGCTGGATCCACTATCAGACACCCAAGGATGCGGATATCCGGATAGTTTAGGATCCGAATCCCAAATGAGCCGGATCCGGGTTGCAGGCCTAATAAGGACTAAAAATGCAGCGTTACAAAGAATGAACCCCATTTTGAGACACCCTGTATAAACACGACAACATGTTACATTAATGAGAAATTTAGGGATAAACTTTTGTAAAATAAAAGAAACTTTTAGTTTTTTTTTGCAATTTTTGTAGACGGTTTGATCACTGGGCCTCTCAAAAAACCGGGCCCTAGATAGAGGATCTACATCATTCTGGGCAACAACGGTTGAACAGTATCAGAGAGTTTTTACTCTTTATTTCAAAATTGTATGGGCACTTTTTACAGTACCTAATGTTGATAAATTTACAGCTAGGCATTCATAGCGAATTGGACCCATGTTTATGGGACATTTGCTACTTAAAATGGCCCCAGGAACATGCTTCTGAAATTTGTACGGTACGTCATGTAACACCCTGTCTTTATACATTCATATGTCGATGGTTATGGTCGAGATATTGCACATTAAACCAAATATATTTAATACCAAAGTTGTTTCTAATAGGTTTTTGACCAACAATTTTTTTAATTTGATAAAAAAATTGCGTACACCAGCAAATCCGCCAAAAATTATCTGTTCAGAAGCTCTTCAGCGTCTACGTTAATACGCTGGCGATATTGTCACAAAATTAATTTAATACACTTTTCTACTTGCATTTTTTATCATTTTTTTCCCATAAATCAATGCAATCAACAATCACTTCCAGTTGGCAGAGCTACAAATCAATGGGGCTTCCCAACTTTTTCAAAAAGTTTTTAAGACGATCCGTTGAGCGGTTGTAGAGAGCCCTCAGTCAATACACAGGTCAACACCACTTTGAAACCCTTTTTTTTTTTTAATTAGAAGATTCTAATATGCACATGTTCGCAAAAATCGTAATTACAACATTTTTGTGGTTACAGTACTTTCTAGTTCTAATGAAGAGTACAATATATTTTAGTTATTACCTCTCAAATGGCATATTTAATATTGTGATAATTTGTACATATTTTAGAATATATCGATTCATCAATAACTGAGATAAACTCCAGCAGGTCTTATCACATACCAGTGAAGATTTTTGTATATCTTATTATTTAAAATGTATTCAAATGAATATTCCCTGTATATTTGTTTGAATGTGCATCGGACAACGCACTATAGGGATTTACATGTCAAAATTGAAACCTTTAGGTATTTTCTTCATGTCTTCCCTAATTATTTTAGAGAAAAACTGAAAAGAACTACTAAAGCAAAAAATGCTGGTGCATATTTCTGGAAAATTAGTGATAAGTTTCACCCCTTCACCCCAAGCATTACAACTAAATCTTTTTCGAAAATTTCGTGTTCTTGTTGAATGCGAATGTTGTAATGGCGAAATATCTTCTTTGTGAAAATTATTTACACCGTCTTTTGTGAAACATGATTTATCCGACCATAGAATTTTAAAAATAAAATTGTTGTCTTGTGATTTTGCTGCAGTAAACATTGACAAAATGGAAAACTTTCAACTCTTCTAATTCAGAAACTAATCAATATAGGACATACAGGGTGTCAATTTGAAAAGTTGCCACCGACCTTTTTCATTGAACACATGATTATTTTTTTTACCCATTACTCTTAATTACTCAAATCTGTTTGGGTGGTTCGAAGAGGGAACCAAAATGGCGTAGGTAGTTTCGACCCCCTACCCACCCTTTAAGCCACAGCCAGCTCTATTGGCTACCAAACCTTTTAGAAAGTTCGCGAGGAGTTTGAAAGTAGGCCATATTTTTGTTTAGAAAACAAAGAAACCATTTCCAACATTTACTTCAACATGTTATTTGAATTTAATTAATTGAACACTTTTGTACTTTATTTGCACTTAATTCCAAAAGTGGTTGATCATATCATATTGTATTAATAATGATTGGACGGCATTTTTCAAGAGCTTTCCAACGATGTATCACAAGTAGGAGGGTGCTATTTAATTTTTTTAGATGAAGGTATCTGTGGTATAAAGGGTGAGTACGCCATTTTGGTACTCCCTCCGAACCACCCAAACGGTTTTAAGTAATTTTAAAAATAATCATTAGATCTATGAAAAAAGTTGGTGGCAACTTTTCAAATTGACACCCTGCATGTGTTTATAAACTTTTTTTCTTAAAAGTATATGAGTTTTCATCCCTCAAAGTTTCTTGGTGAGGTAAAAAATTCGACGACTAGTACAAGACCGAAAATTTAAAAAAAAAAAACACGTATACTGATGTTTTTAAAAGATGCAATTTTTTTATGAGGGAAAGATGTTCTAAAATAAGAAAGTATTTTTCTTTTATCGCGTCCATTTCAGAAGGCACTACATATTGAAGATGAATTCGAAATCTAACATATATAATTTTCACTACCCTTTACATCTAAACATTTTAAACTTTCCACTAGTTTTTCTATGAACAAGTAAAATACATAAATAGTTTTGAAAACTATACTTGGTTGAGATCATATTTATAAACTGTAAACTTTAGCAGTGCCAAATCTGTTAAATATCAAAATTTAATAATCTTCATTAGTTGTAAATTGTAATGCATAATTGTATGGAAGAAAGTGCTATAAGTGGGAAAAACCTACCTGGAAATGTAGATAATGATGTACATACAGTTAAAGAAGCATTTATCATAATTAACACTGTGAATTATCTCACAGTTTGATGTGCGATCGTATCTAATTTACGCCTTCATCGTATGTATAGAAATGTCCGTTTTTTCACGTTTGAACCAGCACCGCCTTTGCGAGTGTGCGAATGTGACGATTTAAAAAACAAATGAAGATATTTCAATTAAAAATTTAAACTACCGCAAAAAGTTAATCGGGAATGGATTCTTATGATATTTTTCTACTGTGCGAGCAAACATTATCATCATCAACGTTTGCTTTGCATTTAAGGCCATACAAGTTAGCTTAAAATGCATCAGTTTGACATATCATGTATTTGAGACAATTTTAACCTAGATTTGGTGATGATACATGGTGATATCAATTGTGATCTATACCAAGCTCTACGTGTTTTAGCCCAAGCCTTCTTGGATGAAAATAATTTTTGCTCGCACGGTATAATACATATATATCGTATATAGGGAAAAGTATTGTTTTCGCGAAAGTTTTTACATTCCTTAGTGTAGCGAAACTATCAAACGATCTTGTGAGGATATTGGTACAATTTTTGTGGGACTGCACAATATGATTAACTCAAATTTAGAAATTTACATTTTGATAATAAAATCTACGATCTCATGAGGATATTGGTACAATTTTTGTACGATAAGTTTAACTCAAATTTAGAAATTTACATTTTGAATAAAAATATACATTTGGAACGGTTCACAAAAGTTTACAATTATTGTACGATAAGATTAACTCAAATTTAGAAATTTAGATTTTGATAATAACATCTACATTTGGAACGGTTTACAAAAGTTATCACAATTTTGGTTTTTTATCTAAGATTTGTAACAGATATTTGGACGAAAAATAGACATGAAACCGCAAATTGTGTGTAGATACGAAACATGGGTATATTTGTTTTGCTCTAATTATTCATAAAGAATGGTTGCATGGATATTATACAAGAATAGCTGCAGATGATAAAAATGAACAACTTTACTTAAAATTTCTTTAATGCACTTTAGAAACAAAAATCGCAGAGCAAAAATATCTTAGAGGAATAATTAAAATCATAGAAATAAATACGTGTTTACATTCAAGTGTTTCCAATATCAGTTTCTATCAATACTTTTTAAAATATCATAAATGGAAAATTGTTTTATAAAAAGTATTTTTATACTGCATTCTTTTGAAGAAAATAATATTTCAGTTCTCGTGATTTACTAACAAAATTAGTTTGAAATCATTTATCAACTACAGAAATATTTTATAAGCAATAGCTGTCAATGTTGTGCGGATGCGTGCGTATGTGTGTTTGATATTTCTGACTATGACTCTTCATTTAAGAAGAACATTACGTCCCCTAATTTTCTTGTATTTTACAATAGAAACATATTACAGTTACAAATTACAAAAAGAACAGATACTATGCAGATGGACGAATTAAGTTAAACGTATCGCAATTCATCCTGATTTGATGCAAATGTCAAATAATTACTTTTCAATTTATTGCGTTACGTCCACGATAAACGTGTGAACGAAAAATATTTTGTGTAATGCAATGTTACCCGTTACCTGTACGAAATATTATATTTTACGTCTATTAAAACTGTAAAGGAATCATTTTATATGTACTGTGTAACAATTAAATACGTTATATAAAGCTAATTTCAGTCAACGTTTCAAACAATTAGAGACATTAGATGTAACTTTAAAAGTGATAACTGTTTTAGACTAGTTGTGCACGACTCATTCGTCACTTTATATATTAGTATTTTTACATACATATCATAATTGCTAAAACCTCGCTTTTAATATAATTAAACATACCACTTGAAATCTCGAACCTAACATTCTGTCAGCGAGTTTTCGCTAATTACAACGTTAGGAAAGGACAGCGTCTTTCCTGGCAATCCGACCTACACACTCTCAGACACACACACATGCATACAAGATCACTCACGAATCGTGCATATGACACAAGAAACCGTTTCAAAACAGAACCGTGTAATTACAATCGTTACACGAACACAATTTGATACATCATGCTTCATGTACACGAGGATCATCCGTCGCCGCGATGATACCGCCTCGCCGGTATCATCACACACAATGAAAGAGTTCACGGTTTGGCATGAGTGCAGGTTTCGAGCGTGAGTGCGTTAATGGGTATAAAAGTGTTAATTATTTATTATCCGTGGCGGCATTTGGATGGATACGTAATTGCGAGCGCGCGAAAAGAAGCAACGAACTTATAATGCTGCACAAGTTTGTTTTAAAAATTCACTTCCGGCCCACCGACCATGAAGGCTACGAGCGCCAGCAAGTGATTCACGGGAACATGAACAAAAAGAACGCTTAATGTCTGTCGGGCGAATTTCGTCATTACTACTTTAAAGTTGCCCAATTTATGTACGTATGTACGACATGGACTCGTCCGCTTGAAGACGAAATCATGAAATTCTTTAATGTTGTACAAAGAATATCACGAATATAGTTTTATTTTCTCTTGACATGTAATAGTTTGTTTACTGTCATCTTGATTGACTCGGTAAATGAGACTTTACAGGCACGGTGCCTGTAAAGTGTTGCTATGGTAACTTTAGAAAGCACTTCTGTCAATGGATGGGTGTCAATTTATTTATACTTCTAATAAACACATCATTTATTAATCAATAATTACAATACATTATTACATTGATTAGAATTACACATATTAATATTAATTACACATTTTGAATCAGCATTAAAGTTAAACATTGACCCGGGAACACCTTGAATACAATCCGCATTCGATGCTTGTACGTCAGAAATATGTGAAGCAGAAATGTTTCCACTGGGACCTGCATCGCATTCGTTTTGACTTTGTATCATTCTAGCAACTTTTATTTTATTGTTAAGTGAATCTGCCACATAACTTTCGGCAATAGATCCCGATTTCCAAGCGCCATAACGCTTTAACGTCAGTACATCTCCACCAGCATCTGCTAGCAGAGTCGCAGACGATCTCCGGTAGCAATGGCCTGTGTAAGACTCCGGATTTTGTAATTCCAAAAAAGATGCTACCATACTCGGGAACTTGCCAAATGATTTTATTCCTACCGGTTGAATGCTACATTTTCCGTTACGATATGAAATGAAAAAACGGTTGTGATTGACATGACGTGGCCGTAAGGATGCATAACGACGATACAGTTCTAAAGGATTGAAACCTTCTCCATATCCAATAATTGTAAATTTTCTAGGCACACGTGTCTGAATCCGGGATGTTAACAACAACGACTTCTCCTCTGTCTTCGATATTATTAACCAGCAATTTATACAACTCCTCACGTCGACAAGCCCCATTTATCCCAAAAATTGTCGCTACTTTTATCATCAGGTACTTATCGTCCGGTTTTCAAAAAACAGATAACTTTTGTGAATTTTCCAATATCTACATTTTCGTAAACTAATAAGGTACTCTTCAACATCGACATAAATGCCCACAATGATGATGGCTTGTAAATAATTGACTTTTCATAAATATAGCTCATAATTAAATCTTCATTAACTCCCTTAAAGCCTTTTTTCTTCCTCCAGTTGTTAAATAAGTTGTATTGCTGATACCTTTCTCTGGATTTTTCTGGGATCAAGCACACATTCGCCGCTTCGACATTTTCTTTAATTTCACAAATACTTGCATCAAAATCACCTTCGAATTCTTCATCTCTATCAAATTCCATAATTAATTGGCCACAATATCTGTCTGTATTCACTATTGACGGCTTTACTATTTGTAAACAATGACAATTGTCAATCCATTTACACCACAGCAAACTATGTGTAACTATGTATATGTTTCTGAATATGTCAAAAGATAATGATTTTTTTTAATTTTCAGCAAGAGAAAATAAAATGTTGTACGCGGCTCGCTTGCAATTAGCCTTTATTGGGGGTCGCCGCATTACAGGGCTCGCTCCTACGTCGCTCGCCCTGCAAACTTTCCAGCTCGCCCATAAAGGCTAATTTACTAAGCTTGCCACGTAAATAACTATTAAGTTCCCATGCTATTTACTTTATTTTGCCCAGTTTCTATCAAATATTGTAATCGTGCAAATAAATATGTAATAATTAATAATTGTTTAAGTTTTGAAGTCCGCTTTGAATTATAGCTAGTGGCCGATTTGGGGGGGGGGGGCAATGAGGGCTATAGCCCAGGGCGGCAAAATCCAGGGGCGGCAAATTTTTGGAAAAATACCAAAGGCACAACTAACAATAAAAAATAAATATACAAATAAATACATAAATGACGAACGAAAAAAGGCAAATACAAGAAGTGAAGCATCTAACTACCTCTTTCAAGTTCAAAGATTGGAAACTACTTTTTTGTCAATTTTATGGTGAGATATGTTAACTCGATTTAACCTATAAAGTAATAAGCTACAATAGTCTGAAATCGATCTATCAACCGTATCAGTATGCAATGTATAAGAACAAAATTTAACATTTATGAAAATTGAGCACTAATGAAAGCGAAAGTAACTTAGTATGAAGATGAAACGAACAGAAAAAACAGAAAAATCCAGTCAGATGAAACCAAAGCAGATGTAGTAGAACTGACTGGTAGAGAAATTTCAGAATCAATCAAGAGTAAAAAAATTCTTTAAAAGTTCAACGTCCTAGAAGCACTTTGACATTGTTTGCAAAGCTTCACTAGGTACCCTTAGAATATTTGACTTTTTCGGAAAATTTCACTTGAAATTGTATGAAATTTTTATCTAGTATTTAGTCCTAAATATTACTTCGAAAATTAACTTTGTCAATTGTACAAGTATCACCATACTACAAGAATGATGGTAATGTTTTTTTGACGTTTTCTCTTTCTTGACGCTGTTTTATCTCTTTCATTTAACTGCAGTTCGAACTAAAATTTATTTCTGTGATATTTCTCATATTAAAGTTAATTAATTCTATAATTTAAGTAATAAGATTAAGGACGTACAATTATTACTTAAACTATAAAATTTATTTATTTTTATATAATTTATCAAAGTGTTGTTCATTTTCCGCCAGAGTTTCAAAGGTTCTTCTTCTGGGTTCTTCTTCTGGGAAACGCAGCTTTTTAGTTTCTTGAACTTAGCATATCTAATTCTGCATATAGCAATATTTTTATTGGTGTACGTCACAATATCATGCAGCATTTCATTATGTATCAATAGGTTCCAGCTTTGTAATGGTGATGATGAAGGATTAGCTAAAGCAGTACCTTGTAAAGTTGTAAAGTTGTAAACTATAAAATTTATTTATTTTTATATAATTTATCAAAGTGTTGTTCATTTTCCGCCAGAGTTTCAAAGGTTACAATTAAAGTTTAAATACTAAGAGAAGCTTTAGATGAATCAAACTTTTCACTCAGAAGCAATTGATGAACTCCTGAAGCGACTTCAAGAATTTGTTCAAATATAAGAACATACACAAAATGGTACATTTTTTAATGAGCAACGCGTCTTGCCATTTTGCCATTTTGCAAAATTCTGGGATATATTAACTTAACTGCTTTAATGGCATAAATATGATTTAGCATCATTTTTAATTTATCTTCTGTTCTACTATCATCGGCCATAACAGCAAAATAATATGCATCAATTATTTCTTTTGGATGTGGATGTGCTTCCCATCTAGTCTTTGACAAAGACTGTGGAACTTTTGAATCATCTTTGAAGAATGACAACAATACTGCCCATCCATGTGTAGATGAAGAAAATAAATTATATATTTCTTGAACAATTGAAGCAGTCAACTGCTTCTCTACCAGCAAGATTCAGGGAATGACCAACACATGGAATATACCCAGCATACTTGTTAATCTTCAATATGATTTCTTGCATACCTTTGAATTTGCCAGACATTTTGGCAGCATTATTATTATGACTGGCCTCGACCCTTACTAAAATCTATTTGGCAATCATTTGTAAGGTCCGGACGTGCGGCATTGGGACAAATAATGCTTCAGTATATTTAAGTATATACATATGACAATTGCTCACATTTTTTTTTGCCCCCCCAAGAAAGTGGTGGGCTAAGCTATAGCTTGTATAGCTTATACGTAAATCCTGCATTACTCGCTTCTTTCTACTATTCATATCATCAAACCTTAGACAAGCAAGAAGGAACACAAATCTTCTTAGGCAACGAAACAACGAAACAACGAAATCCTGTGCCATTTGTAGCCCAAAGAGAGCCAATATCTTCATGGCCTGACTTGAAAATTCCTTGCAAATATAAGGGCCCCAAGAAAGCTTTTAATTCACATAAATTGGTATCTCCAAGAAATGTACGGTAGTACTTCTTCTGGGAAACGCAGATTTTTAACTAAAAAGCTGCTAAAAAGAAACTGATTGAACTTAGCATATCTAATTCTGCATGTGGCATTTTTTTTATTGGTGTACGTCACAATATCATGCAGCATTTCATTATGTATCAATAGGTTCCAGCTTTCTAATGGCGATGATGGAGGATTAGCTAAAGCAGTACTTTGTAAAGCGGACGGAGCAGTTACAATGTTATGACCCGGTGTTCTCCCAGGAATAGCATGAGTTTTTGACCATTTTGTTTTATCCTTGCCGTATCATGCATTTTGTGCCGTAGAAGAGCATTATTGTTCTTCGTCACTTGAAGCTTCTTGGTCTGTTGACGTTTCATGTTCACTGCATATTTCATTATCTGCTTCATCACCCCTAGAATTCACGGTACCTTCTGGTTCTATATCAATTTGAGATGCATGTGTAACTAAACAATTTGTATTGTCTGATTTACTTGAAGCATGTGTTAGTGACAATATTCGCATTTCCAGTTTGATTTTTGAACTGACGTCAGAATTTCAAAATGAATCATCCATAATTATATCTTTCAATTCTTTATCTGATAAGAATTTGCTGATAGATGCCATTTATATAAATATATATTATTTATAAATAACTAGAAACAGATAACCATTTATATGACAGAAAGGTTATAATAATACAAACTTCAACATATCCGATCTAAAACTAATTATACTTATTTTCACAACAAGTTTTTTATAGAATTCTTCTATATCACCATATTTCGAATGCTAGCAATTTGCTCGTATCTGCCTGTTTTAATGTCCAAGCCTCCGCTCCGTATAACAAGGTAGAAAATATGTAGCAACCTAGCATTCGCAGCCTTAGTTCTAATTTGATGTCACGCCTGCAAAATTCATTTTTTCAGCTTTTTCATGTTAATAAATGCAGCTCTAGTAATTTCTATATGAGCTTTTATTTCCAAGACGACCAGCGTTCCAAGATACTTACGCTGCGTTACCTTTTCTACACGTCTACCAGATATATAAAGATTTTCGTTACCTCGGGATTTTTTGTGATGATCATGAATTTTGTTTTTGTTAGATACATTTTTAGCCCGTAATTGTTACAAGCAGTATTGAGGTTTTCTACTACGTTCTGAAGGTCTTGTACCCTATCTGAAAATATTACTGTATCGTCCGCAAATCTCAGGTTATTGACAACTTCACAGTTTATCACAATGCGTTCTAAGACGGATTCTTGGATTCTTAAAAAATAGCCTCACTATAAACGTTAAACAGTATGGGTGATAAAACGCAGCCTTTGCGAGTTCCACGGAGAATGTCTATTCCCTCCATTAGTTTATCGCCAACTTTAACCCTGATATTTTGGTTACAATAGAGATTGCTTATAATTCTAATATCTTGGTTGTCGATGTTTTTCTTCTTCAAGATGTCTATTAGCTTTTCGTGTTGAACCTTGTCAAATGCTCTTTCAAAATCATTAAAATACGCATATACATTTTGATTCATATCTAGGCATCGTTGCATCAGAACATGTGTACCAAATAATGCTTCTCTAGAGCCCACTCCATTCCTGAAGCCCATTTGAATGTCACTTCTTTCATAGTCCATCTTCCTGTAGATGCGGTTATGGATGATTCTTAAAAACGCCTTTAGGGCATGACTCATTAATGCTATTGTTCTGTAATCAGCGCATTTCTTAGTCCTATACTTCTTAGGTAAAGCAAAAAATGTAGATACTAGCCACTGTTGTGGTATCTGTCCTGTGCTGTAGATTTGGTTAAATAGTTTAACCAAGATATCTATTTGTTCCTCGTCGACGAGGTTTACGAGTTCTATTGACACAGCGTTAGGTCCAATGGCTGTACGTGTTTTGGTTTGCTTTATGGCGTGTGATGACATTGCCGTTAGTATCAGTCAGTATATTTCTTTGCTGTTTTCTTTTTGTACCTGTCATTTCCTTTATCTTTTTGTGCATATTAAAAGATTAAAAGTATCATATCTCCTTTCACATTCTTCTACTTCCAGACACTTTTCCATCAGCCAGATTTTCTTAGCTTATTTGGTTTTACTTTTGATGTCTTGGTTTATCGTTTTGTACATTGTCGTATTGTTGCTCTTAAATAATCTCCTTTCTTTCATACCTAATATTCACGACTACCCAAAAGCACAAGAAAATACAATGAACCCAACGGGAATGTAAGCATGTAAAAATAACGCTGGATCCCTACGACCCATGGATAGTTGTTGGGGGTTTAGTATTACTACTTTTATCTCAAAAGTTTATATAAAATTATAGTAGAAGCTATATTAACTTCATATTAGGTATTTTGTGATTAGGCCATTCTTTTTGTGATGCAGTATGCAGTCAAAGTTCAGTTAGTTTGAACAAATATCAAGATTTTGGGAAAAGAAACTGAGTGGACCATATATCTATCTATAAGAAAGAAAATCTAATTAAGATAGATATTTATCACATTTAAGACAATTTTTACAAAAAACCAATGTCATTGACTTAAACCCTTGATAGTTTTTATTAATCGTTACTCCTTATAAAATGAATATTATGTAATGTTTAGCCAGTTGTTTTGCAAGAAGTTCCGAGTTTGGGTATTTGGATAGAGAATATGGCACCATTCGACGTTGGAACCTCACCAACGGCGATATAAAAATCGAAAGCAAATTTCTGAAGTAGCTTAACACAGCTGAAAATAATCCAACCATAATTTATCTTCTACTTGAAAGTTGGTATTCAATTTTTTCCATTTTACTTTAATTATGTAATAATAATAATGACACACAAAGTTTCTCAACTTGCGGCATTGCATTGGGACAGAAAGACATAATTTTAGAAGAAGAAAAAATAAATGCAACTAATCCAAACTAGTGCCGAGTTAACTATACCTTTTCAAGTTCAAAACGAGACCAATCAATTTCATTTTGGGAGGTAACAAATTCAAATTGAAACCAATCAATTTCAAATTGGAAACAATCAAATTCAAATTGAATTGAAACAAATTCAATTTGAGATCTAACAATTTCTAACTGAGATTTTCAATTTCAAATTGAGATTAATCGAAATCAAGTTGACAAACAATTTCAATTTGAAAATAATACCAATATGTATTTTAACGAAATATTATTATAATATAATTTATTCATTCATGTAATATTAAATATTACCATTATACAACAAAGATTGAAACAATATATGGAATAGACTACTATACTAAATGTACATGTCTTCCATGTTTAACCCAGCAGGAATAAATTTTTGGGTACCTGCCACAAATTTCGCACAATTATTGACAGTATTAATTTTTCTTATGTTTTCATTAATTTTGTTTTCCGACCATTGAAAGCTAAACTCAATGTCATATTATTCCTGCCTTCTTTGAATGGAGAAGGCAGGAGAAGGCTTTGTGGCATTTGTACCGCCAAATCTGCTTTCACACCATATTTCATGACTGGCCCTGCATTCTCAATCGGGTTCAACATTGGGCTATATGGACTTAATGGAAGTAAGTGATTATTTCTGAATTCATGTTCATGACCGTCGTATTAACAAGGGTTTTCCCATCTCCATTATTATTATAAAAAGCACACAGCTGCTTTTTGAGATGTACTACTTTTGCTATTTTTTATGTAGCGTTTCATTTTTAACACAACACATATAAATTAATTATGTTGTCATAATAAATTTTATTTATTTACTCTCAACTTGATACTGTTTAGTGTCAACATGATATTGTTTAGTGTCAACTTGATTTTGTTTAGTCTCAATTTGAAATTATTGGTCTTAACTTGAAATTGATTGGTCCCAATTTGAAATTGACCGGTATCAATTTGAACTTGATTGGTCTCAATTTGAACTTGAAAAGGTATAGTGGTTGTCTTCCTCAAAGTCTGGAGTGTCCATTCTTACTTGGACTCTATTTCCGTATCGCTCAAGTACTTCCTTGCATACATATCACACGACATATTTTGACGACATTTTACAATTAAATATTAAAGGTAAAATAAACTTTACTGATAAAATTGCATAATATAAAAACTTCGAAGCAAAAATGCTGGTGCAGCCGATATGTAGTGTTGTATTTGTATGTGACAATATCTATTTTGTGGGGTGATGCGTGTCTCACATGTATTTCCGGTTGTCTGTAGAACGGTAATTTTTGGCAAAACAATGAATAATAAAGATTCAACGTACAATTTCGTTATGAGTTAGCACAAAATTCAAGTTGTATACAACAGTATTTTAACAGTTAAATCATGAGAAATAGGTAGAATTAAAAGTTTACTACTACGGATTAATTTCATTGGGTGCTTTAAATAATAATTACTCAAATTAATTAAAATACTTCAAATAAGATCATTCCAGATTCGTGCGTTCTCATAGCTTTTAAATAATACGTGCAAATTTTAAGATCGTAAACCCGTTTCTTTTTATCTAGATAAATTACTTTCATTATAAAATTCGCAACCTAAATAACTCAGTCAAAATAAATGATTAAAAATTAACACTTTCTTACTCGAACATTACTTTCAATCGCAAATCCGTGTACCCGGAACTGAAGTAGTCCGCACCAGCAACTTCAGTTTGCATTTTAAATATTACTGACTGCATCAAGGTGCCCGATACGTTTCACCGAATGCAGGAATCAAGGCAGCGGGATAGGTGCACTCTTGTATGGGAAATCGCGTTTTTTTATTGCTGATCTAAGTTTTTCTACGTATCTCCGCTATTGCCGTACGAGATCATGTTACGGAACTGCTTCTAAAATTACTGGCACCGCTTAACGGTCCGTGTGTTTGTTTCCTAGAAATTGCTCAGTGATTCCAGTGTCCTTCCTCCGTTCGAATGGGTTGTTTATTGTATCGTTTTCATTCGCCGACACGTGATGTTATTAATACTATTCGCGGTTGTTAAAGCATTATAAAATTATTTTTTATTCATCAGGATGGTTGCGACCGCTACTAAGTGGTAATCCATATTTAAACGCAGAATGAATCACTTACTATGTTTTAAGCAATTAAATATAATTAAAACATAGTAAATGTTTCATTCTACATTTATATTTTATTGTAAAATATTTGTAAAAGTGATTTTTTTAAGTGACGAAAGTTTTGGTGTGGAAATATTTAATCATATACTACATGTTTCGCCAGTTTCATGTTTGTGTGCAGATAAAAAATGTTTCTATCTAACAGTTTTTTATTATACAAACGGCAGCAATCCCGCAAAAGTACTGGCACTTAAAAATGAAAAGTTAAACAAATAGAAATGGTGCATGGCAATTATTTGCTATAAATCTGAAATTCATTGAACCAATTTCAAATTGCGTAGCGAGACAACATATGCAATGAGGGTGTATGCCTGTAACCCATTAATATTCTGGGCCACATTCAAACATCCTAAAGATTCAGTGTATGATAGTTATGGGTTGTGCAGATGGAGGGGTTAGAAGAATGAACTAAGCACGGAAACGAAACTCACCGGATATGGTTGTATTTAGAGCAGGTCCAAAATATCGTATGTAGAAGGCACTACAAAACAGGTAACACCCTGCCCCTACAGGAAGTGTGAGATTTGAACGGGATGTGCGCATGAATGTTATTGCAGCTATCTAGGGGTACTTTGTACCTTTTACTATCTTACGTTTTTCTAGAGTAGCCTTTTACTTATTGAAGTAAAATATGAATTTTAATGGGCTAATTTGAATTAATAAATAGTTAAGTGTTATCATTAATATCGGGTTTCTCGAGTGCTTGGCTAATTTAACCAGCTTTATTACTTAGCCCTTATAAGTAATTGAAAACAATATCCCTTAGACTCCCGAATTTGTAAAAGTTGAATTAAAAGTTACTGAATTTTTGGATTATTATTTTAAGGATTTTTACTGGGTTTTTAACGATAGTCACAATTGTGTGTCTTGGGAGTCAAATAGTCATAGTCACAAATGTGACATTAAATTTTTTTTTTCATCTCCAGTATCTGCCTTGTCTTCAGTTAATCTTTTCTTGGACCCAGCAGTCAAGTATTCCGCAAGCTTAAGTCGGAAATCGAGAAGTTTCATAGGTTTGGTTTTGGTATTGTTACAATCTCGCTTGTATTCCATCCAACTGTTTACAATGGATAGATCAAAGAGATGCAATATTACTTTAAATGTCCATTTCCTCTTTCTAAATAATGTTCGATAATATTCTATCATCTGATCGCAGATATCCACTCCACCCATCCGTCGATTGTACATGTTCACTACTCTAGGGCAAGTTACTTCTACCCGCTGTTTTTGTATCTTATCCCATCTTTTTACAAGACACTCAGGCTATTTATCAAATGCTGTTGAAATCATCAGCACAATTTTGTTGTCCTTCCATTTTGCTAGCCAATTTTTTTTATCACTGCTCATAATTTCTTCACTTTCCCCTCTTTTCATTTCCGTATCTTTCTTGAAATTTAATCCTTTTATTCTGTTGCCCATAATAGTGCCAGTTCCATATTTTTTTTAAATTGCTCAATTCATTTATTAGATCTAAAGTTGAGAAATATCGGTAAAAAAATAAAAAAACTATTTTCAGGCAAAGTCTGTGAGAGTCTAATGATCACCGATGGTCCTAATATTAAATCTCTTTTTATTAGTGGGGTGGTTAGACCTTACTATATTTCAAAATCCAAAACTGTGCCATCAGATGTAGTTACGACAAAATTCTTAAGTCCTACCGGCCTTGGTTTATTCTTTACATATTGACGCACTTTGCATCTACCCAAGAATGGTATCATTTGCTCATCAACAGAAAATGCTGAATTCTGCTTTGTGACAATAGCATGACATCGATTTCTCACTACATCAATCATAGGCTGAACCTTCCACAATTGGTTATTGTTTTGCTCTTCATCGGAAAAGCTAAGATTATCAACCACGTGAAAATTGACCCTTAACGAATAAAATCTGTCGTGAGGCATAATATTTGCAACCATCACATTGATATTTTGAATCCCAGTACATATGAATTTTCGGTTAATTTAAGCAGCTCATGAGAGCGTGTAAACAAAAAAACTGTTTTATCTCTTGGGCAGTTACAACAATGGACTTTCCATTTTGCTGTAGATAGTACTGGGATGTGCATTGAGCACCAAGTTAAAAAAAGTCATCATTTAAATATTCAGAAAAATATTTCCATGGAGTGAGTACTTCGCCTTGAACAGAATCGGCATCTGATAGTGCGGTCAGACTCTGGAAGGAGCCTCTTACCCAACGAAACATTGTTGACAGAGGTATTTCATCATCGCTACTCCAAGTTTCTTCTTCACTTTCGTCTTCATTTTCTGGCAATTCTCCATTTTTCTCATCAATTATTGAAGTAACACTTTCGCCTACGTAATTTTCTTGGCCATCTGCTTCTCAAAGGCAGTCGTCTTGTGCCTCATAGACATCAAAATTTGATCCAATCTCGTCCAACAACATGTAGAGCTCTTCGGGGTGGTTTGCGAGAAGCCCCAAATCAATCTTACCACTGGTTTCTGCACAATTAAAAATATTTTTTGTTGACTATGTCGGAAAAACGAAACAAGTAGGCTCCTGGAGCTCACAATTATGAAAATCAAATTGTGTACTCAATTACATGGTAACGTAACCTCAATCTACATATTTTAAAGTTTACAATGAAAGTAAAATTAGTCAACAAACGTAATCTACATCTGGAGTAAAAAAGCTAAACCAATAATTGAAAATAAAAATACTTACTTTTTGTCGCCATGGCACTGAATTAACTAGCACTTAGCACGTATGTGTTGAATATGTTCTCAACGAAAGAACAATGCAGGCTCATGAATTTGACGTATTATACGCATCGCACAAACATATGAATCAGGAGTCTGGCGTTCCCATATTTATTATGGCCTTTAAAGTGAGTTTGAATACGGACCGCACAATTGTGGGTACTTGGAGTCTAAGGGATATAAGATGTTAAAATATCTTAAACTGACATCTTGGTTTTATTATGTTTTTGTGTTTCAAATGTGTCTAGAATATGATAGATTTCATTGAAAATTAAAGGAAACACTTAATATTAAGAATCAAAAATATCGTAGTAATTAGTCAACATTGATGAATATGAATTGAAGTTAACACAAGTCAAAAATGTAATTTCTAAACAATCCAAACGATCAAATATGAAAAATTACTATTTCCAATATTTTTAAAAGATATTTTTACACATATTTTGACACATACAGGGCGTTTCCAATTAAACCACATAAATCGCTATTTTCTTTTAAATTTAAGTTAACACAAGTTAAAAAAGTAATTTCTAAACAATCCAAACAATCAAATATGAAGAATTGTTAATTCCATTATTTTTAAAAGATATTTTTACACATTTTTTTGGCATATACAGGGTGTTTCAAATTAAACCACATAAGTCGCTATTTACATCCACTAGATGGCGCTTGTTAGGGTAAAAAAATCTGGCAACTACGACAAAATTTAGAATGGGTAAGAAATATCAGGAATTGGACAGGACTAAAAAACAATTGGAAAACTTATACACACGGCATATGAAACAGTCGAATACTCTAACCTCGCCTCGAATATCACTTTATGAAATGATACATGTGATCGCCAACATCCCGAATGGGATCGGCAGTCAAAGAAGAGGAAGAAGTCAAAAAAGTAATTTTTAAACAATCCAAACAATCAAAAATTAAAAATTGCTATTGCCATTATTTTTAAAATATATTTTTACACATTTTTGACATATACAGGGTTTTTCAAATGAAACCACATAAATAGCTATTTCCTTATAAATTTAAATTAACACAAGTCAAAAACGTAATTTCAAAACAATGTAAACAATCAAATATGAAAAATTGCTTATTCCAATATATTTAATAGATATTTTTAGACATTTTTTTACATATACAGGGTGTTCCAAATGAAACTACATAAATCGCTATATCCATCCACAAGATGGCGCTCGTTAGGATAAAAAAATCTGGCAACTGAGACAAAATTTAGAACAGCTATCTCTAATATCTATTTGGTGTACCTAATCACTGTTATTTATTATATGTCCCTCGTGGAATTGATACAACATTTCACAATTCAAACTCATTTTTGTAAATTAATTCTAGGCGTATTTATTTATGAAATTGTTTCAAATTGACAGAGACAGCTGTCAGTTGGGCAGTTTAAAAATAATTAAAAAATTTAACCGTTGCCAAATTTCTGTTTATTGCTTTTTTCTACAGAAAAATTACTGCAATCTGATGGACGGAAATGGTGGTTTGGGTATTTTTATTTGAAACACCCTGTATATACATAGGGTTTCCCGAAATTACAACTAAAGCTTCAGATAGCAGGCTTCGCTAATATATGGTGAGTAGTTTTCTCATGCGAAGCATTAAAATAAAATAAAATACCTTTTACACAAAAAACATTTATTTACTAAATGCACATTTCGGCCGCATTGTAGCCATCTTCAGTAGCAATACAGTACTGTATACAGTACAGTTTTTGTGAAAAAGGTGTGAAAAAGGTGTAAAAGTAAATCATAGTCCTATTATAGTACATTATATTATTTACTATTGATAAAATATATTTTTAGCCTCCTTTACAGTTTCTTATAATTTGCCATTGGAGATGACAACTTTAACTATACCGTACAAGTAAACTAAGCTGGACATTTTATTTTGTCAGTTTTGGGTTAATCTTTCAGGATAGAAAAATGTTACCTGAAGCTTTAGAGCCAGTTTCGGGACCGCCTGTATATGATGATATTTTTTGTTTCATTAGTTGTGATTTTTGTTACATAAATATTTTTAAATTCTAACAGCGTTATCCATAAAAAATAAAACCGTGGTTTAGCTGTGTTTTACAAAGGGTTACCAAGGTAAAATTAAATCACCGTTAAACCACGTCTTATATTTTTACGAATAACACTGTAAGATTTGGCACATTAGTAAATAGTTATTTAAGCATTAAGAGAGGTAAGTATCGTTTACCAGTCGAGGTCGAGTTTGCTTATAACTGTTTTTCCACTCCTGAAGTTGCTTTAATTGTTTGTGTTTGAGTAATTTATTTTCGCAACATGAACAAAATGTCAGTACGACTTTGGTTGCTAAGACTATTTTTCAAACAATGTGTGAATGTCAGAAATTGAATTCGTTCAGTTGTAAAATTAATTCCAATAAAAATAAACAAGAAATGGCAGTTGAAGAGGCTGCAGATGCTGCCTGTTCCTTCCTACTGCCGGAAAGTCGAAGGGGTGTTATCAAAATGCGTATAAGTGTTTTAAAGACTGGTGCCAGAGAAGTAACGCTATTGAAATTATTTTACTTACTTCCCTGAGGGAGGTAAGTGCTTACTTACTTCCCGTTGCTCATAGTAACCAAAACATTATCGGTAAGTGGGGCTTACTTCCACCAAATCAATGTTACAACAGTGTACTTACCATGCAGGGAGTGGAAAAAATATTTTAAGTAACAACATTTATCGTATCATGCAAACATATTTATTGTATGGATATTTTTACAACACAAGAAATGAAATGTGACTTTTTCTGAGTAGTATTGGATACAATATAATCAATATTTTCGCCCGATTGCAGAAAAATTAAAACTATTTGTATCAATTACACCAGGTATAGAATAAATAGAATAATAATGTTAACACTCGGGGATTTATAATGCAAATTAAACATACTATTTCAAGCGATTCGCCGAGTCGATTAACTCAATTTTAGAAAAAATGTCTAGGTCTCACAACTTGTTGTTAACATGATAGATTATATCCTGTTCAAAATAATAACAAATCTGCGAAGGTAGTCATTGATTTCTGACAAAATTGAAGTATGTAGTAGGTACTATGTTTTGATTCACAGAACGAATCAAATTATAAATATTTGTACCAATTACACTAGATTGTATAGAATAAATAGAGTAATAATGTTAAAAGTCGGGGAGTCATAATGCAAATTAAACATACTATTTCAAGCGATTCACCGAGTCCATTAACTCAATTTTCTAAAAATGTCTAGGTTTCACAACTTGTTGATAATATAATAGATTATATCCTGCTCAAAACAATAACAAATCTGCGAAGGTAGTCATTGATATCTGACAAAATTGAATTATGTAGTAGGTACTATGTTTTGATTCACAAAACGAATCAAATTATAAATATTTGTACCAATTACACTAGATTGTATAGAATAAATAGAGCAATAATGTTAAAACTCGGGGATTCATAATGCAAATTAAACATACTATTTTTAGCAACTCACCGAGTCCATTAACTCAATTTTCGAAACATGCCTAAGTCTCACAACTTTTTTTAACATGATAGATCATAACCAGTTCAAAATCATTTATTTATTTAATTATTTATTTATTTATTTAATTAGCCACCTTTCTAACTTTCGGTGTAACGCTTTCTTTCACAAAATAATATAAAAATTAAAATCTGTAATTGAAAAAACAAATAGAAAAAAATCTGGTACAGTACTTATTGATTTCTGACAAAATAAAATTATGTAGTACTATGTTTTGATTCACAAAACCAATCAAATTATTGACTAGGTACAGAGAAAGCGAAATACTGTCCAACATTTTTCAATTGCTGTTTTCGACTGAATTGGTTTTTTAATAAGTTTTTGATTAAGAGTCGAAACGATAAAATTTCCTGAAGTGGTTCAGTTAAGATGATTCAGATGATAAGCGGATGAAAATTGTCATTTCGGCAACCACATCACTTGCTCTTTAAAAAGGTTCGAATTGCTTTGAGGTAATATTTGTTTTCTTCTGATCATTGCTGAAAAATAACTTAGGAAGTGTTTAGGAAAAAATTGACAACCTGAAGTGGTTCTAACCACATATCCGTTGTTAACAATATGTTCTATAATATGTTAGGTAGAAATATTTAAAATAAATTTTGAATTTTTGAAAGGAAATCAAATATTATAGGCTCAACCGATGATATGGAGCTTGTAAAAGTATCGTAGAAAATAAAATACTGACCACCTTTTTCACAAGTACAGTACAGAACTGTTCTGCTACTGAAGATAGTCGCATTGCGACTGAAATGTACATTTAGTTTAAAATAAATGTCTTTGTAAAAAGGTGTTCCGTATTTGATCATAGGCTCATTTGATATTCTGAAAATATTTAGTAGAAGTTAATTATTTTGTCGTTCTAGCTTATAATTTCCAAAATGATAGTTGATAATATATGAATATCAATAAAAAACAACTTAAACATAAGTGAAATGCCATACTTTCTATATTTCTAGAAAACTTGAAAATAAACGTCACGGACAACACTGTAGTTGTGTCATTGTTACATTTTACCAATATATAAATACCAATAAGTGGTGTAAAACATAGTGTCGTTCCAGATTAAAATATATTACCTAGTATTAACAATAGTAAAACTTACACCTGATTGGTGATCAATCAAGGTGATACAAATTTATTGTCCAGGCAAATTATATCTATTGACGGTTGTGCAAAAATGATAAAATTATAGAATTAGATACCTATGATATTAATCTACCAATTAGTGCTTTAAAATTTTCAATATCATTTTAAACACAGATTAATATAAAAAAAAATTAACTCAGTGTACAATTTTTATTTTTGATATAAAATATGATAATATTTTTAACTTTTAATTCATAGGACAGAATTATGAAATCGGCGTTTAAAACAAATGATTGGGTTGTAAATAAATTGCACATTTCATTCTATGATTTATGGTCTCCCATGAAGTAGAAAAGTCAAGTAGTTCAGATATTTATGTCAGCAATGGTATTTACAGATGCAGAGAGTTATAATGTATGACTTAAACCATCGCTGCTCCGCAAACCAATGCTTTCCAGGGCCGAAATAAAGATTTTAATACAGCGGCAGGCCAGGCTCGTAAAAATAGGGTGCTCCGGAGTATTAGTAGCAATAATTAGTCCTTTTGTCAAAAATAATTTACACAACTTCAATTAGTCATTTTATAGATTCTCTGCGAAATATTAAAATGCATTTATTTAAGAAACTGAAGCATTTTAGTTAATTTTAATTGCGCTACCAAATGTATCAATATGCAACAATATTATCAGGCATAAAATCGATACACAAAACTTTACAATTATTGTGAAAATGTGCTACACGGTTATAAAAATTCGAAGAATTAATCTCAGTAAAAAATAGGAAAGTTCAATAATATACAATTTTAGATAAAAGTACAACTAATTTATCTCTCTAGGTAGTCATTTTCGCCCTAAACAATAAACGTGAATCACCCGGTATATTGAGATTTACATGATTCGATAATCCAAATCGATAAAACTGCTACTGTAGTTATCTGTACCAGAAACCAGCAGTTATTTTTTCCGTTCGCTTACCGATGAGGTTAGGTTAAGTTATTATCATGTTATAAATTTCAGTTGAGATTAAGTACCAGTTCGGCTATAAAATTTAAAAAAAAGCACTGATTTACAGTTAATGCCAATTATCAGTAAAAATCATGAGTTGAAACCCAAAACTATATTAGTCTTGTAATCTTGGAACTATTAAATAATCGAAACGGTGGTTCACTGTAAAATATTTCTGGTTTTCGACTAGGCTACTACGAGGGCGGTTTGACGGAAGAGTGACTTTTCAAAGGTTGGTAACACTTTCGCTATAATAACTATGTTGCTAGCTCCTGGGGTCTTTCGGAGGTCTACTGTCAAAATTTGGCACCAATCTGAGAGATAGATTATGTTTTATACTTATTTTAAGAAAACTGTTTTCGTTATTGTGTAAATATGGAGAAAAAATAATTTCGAGTGTTGATTGAACATTATTTTCTACGTGAGAAAACAATTAAATAAACCGACGAAAAGTTACGTAAATATTATCTAGAATCTGCTCCGTCCCATGGAATGATTTGTAAGTGGTTTCTGCTTTTAAAAGTGGCCATATGAGCACGGTTGACGCAGATCGTCCAAAACCATTATTTACTGTAACTACTCCAGAAATGGTTAATAAACTTTATGGCCTTGTAATTGGCAATCGTCGAATAAAAGTTCGTGAGATAGCTAATGAAGTAAACATCTCAACCGAATGGGTATACAATATTTTCCATGAACATTTCAATAACAAAGATATCCGCGAGATGGTTGCCGCGTTTGCTTAATGGTGATCAAATGCGCGCTCGCATTAAGAATTCAGAAGAATGTTTGGCCATCTTCAACGTAATTCTAAGGATTTTTTTCGTCGATATGTCACAGTAGATGAAACTTAGATACATCATTATACTCAAGAAACAAAAATACAGTCTAAACAATGGATTTCTTCATGCAAACATGCTCCCAAGAAGGCTAAAACACTTTTTTCGGCCAATAAGGTCATGGCACAGTTTTTTGAGATTCAAAAGGTGCAATCTTTATTAATTGTTTACAAAAAGGAAAAACGATAACTGGCCAGTATTATGCTGATTAGCTGACATGTTTTGATGCCGAACTTGAAAAACAACAACCGCATTTAATGAAGAAAAAAGTGTTGTTCTATCACGATAATGCGCCCTCTCATACGTCTGGATTTGCTACAACTAAATTGGCTGAATTGCTTTACGAATAACTACTTTATCCGCCATATTCGCCAGATCTGGCTCCCAGTGATATCTACTTATTTCCAAATTTAAAAAAAGACTGGGTGGAAAAAGATTTCAGGCAAATGAAGAGGTGATAACCAAGACAAATGCATATTTTGAAGACATTCCGAAAGATAACTTTTTGGAAGGTTTAAAAACACTGTAAACTCGCTGGGCTAAGTGTGTACAGTTCAAATGGTGTTATGTTGAAATATAAAATATAATTTTAACAAAAAAATAACGTTTTCATTAAAAAGTCACTCTTCCGTCAAACAGCCCTCGTATTAAGAAACTTTTTGGCTATTCATTTCCTTACCTTAATAATTATTAATTACCTCCCATTATTCCAAAACGACATGCTGTGCCAACTAACTACTATTTTGGAGCGAAATGTTGAAAATGATAAAATACCTGCAATCCATAATTGAAAAACCTATATATTACTCTCTTAGGAGGCAATCTCCGGTCGTATTAGCACACAAAAGAATTGAACATCCGAACGGTGGCCGACGTAATTGTGTGCCGAAAACTCATGCTAGTTCATTAGCCAGCCAGGTTTTTGCCCTTTCACGAACCGAGAAGAGCTTATACAGACTGTGGTATTGTTATTTAAGATGCTGTGCCGTCAATTTCTCAGTGTTGCACAGTCACTTACGGATTAAATAAATAGATATTTCACAGCACAAAAGCACATCACATAAATATCAAACACGTTAATTGCATAAAATAGTATATTTATGGATACATATTATAACAATGACATTTTATTAATAGTACTATGACATTTTATTATATGCAATATGCGCAATATAGGGTATAATAACAACAATTCTGTTACATATAAAAACAAATTTAATTAGAGTTGACCATAAAATATTGATACCTAAAATTTGTACCTACTACATAAAAAATTATAACATAAAGATCGCCTGGCGCACAATTTAATTGAACATAATTATATTACTCTTGCGTACAAAATAATTTCAGACTGACACACTTTAGTGCTAATTGATTTTTTATGTAATTCGAAATAATGCCCGTCCTCTGGCCGCATTATGCAAATACCCAGTGAAATCGCGACCTTCAGTGGCTTTCGCATGCAAATTCGGCTACTTCTACATAATGCACGAAAAAAATAGCTTTTCCGCGGGTAATTACATCCGCGTTTCACTGATTGTAAAAGACAAAGTACTGTACTGACAAGGGGAGACAAATAACACAAAACGGCTCTTACCATGTTGATCTATTGCCTCTTCGGTTAAAACAAATACAGTTTCAGAATTGGCATGTGTAGAAAATAGCTAAGTAACAGTAAACTCCTTTCATTTCTATGCACATCCCAAGATGCTAGAAGAAGTCGGAACTTGAAACTATTGAAACTATGAATGCATCACTAATGGATCCGTTAATAGTAAATTGATTTAAATTTTATAGTTCAAAAGTGTGTATGTTACTTCTGACTATGAAGACTGTTGCTTCTCATTTTCATTACTGAAAAAGCAATGGCAGTATTATTTGGTAACTAATGTATCATTATTATTATAATAGTGTAATATAATAATATTATAATAATTGGTAACTAATGTATGGTATTATTATAACTATTTATAAAACATATAAATAAACTAGAAGATAGATCGTAAGATTTAAAAAGGGTTTGAAGGAACAACAACTGTAAGGGAATGATCAATCTTATTATATTTTTGTTCTTTATCAATTATTTCCTTGAAATCGTCATCAAATACTAGAACGAAAGGAATAGGTGAAGGAAGAATCAGTAATTTAAAATATATTCCAGATATTTAAAATGTGAAACTCCATATACAGGGTGGCCCATCTATCCTCGCTCGGACCATTGCTGCTAGACTAATGAAAATCTGACTGGAAGTTATAGGATACTTGATGTGCAACTTAAAAAAAATATTTTCGAGTATACAGAGTGTACTATAAATACGGGACACAACATTTGGTATATTTTTGAAATGAATCACATCCTGTATATTCTTTCATTTTTAGATTTTGCTTCACGTGTGCATCACAAATCATTTTTATTTTCAGGGATCAGATGCAACGTTACCAAGTTATCCATAATTTAATCATATTTAACTAAAAATTATGGACGAGGAAAAAAAATCAACAAAACATTTGTTTCCTTTCAACAAAACAACAAAAAATTATAACAGATCAATGAAATATTCTGGGCATGCAAGTACCCAAGCAATGTGCCAAAACATACACAATATTTGGATTCACGTAGAATACACAGGGTGTTCTGAAACAACCATAAAATTTTGCTATTTTCAAATGACTAAAACTCACTTTTTCCAATAGAACACCCTGTATATAGCTTCATATTCTCAGTGCTCATCTAATGAGCTATTCAATGGTAGCATATGGACTATAATCTAATGATAATTTTTTATAAGTAAATAATGATCAATTCTCAATAAATTTTAGCCATTTGAAAAGTTTCAGAATACTTTGTGTATTCTACTTGACTCCAAATATTGTGTGTTTTCGCACATTGCTTGGGTACTTGCATACCCTGATTATTTTATTGATTGAATATACATAATAAGGTTTTGTTGATTTTTTTTCACTTTCATTTTTTTTTCGTTATATTTTATTAAAATGTGAATAACTTGATAACGTTGTATCTGATCCCTAAAAATATAAAATGATTTGTAAAGCCGACATAAAGCAGATTCTGAAAATAAAATAATATACAATTTGATCCATTTAAAAAAGAGACCAAATGTTGTGTTTATCATTTTATTTATATCAATATGAAGACAGTCATTTGCGCCATGACTTTTTTTATTACACTGTGCATTTGCCATATGTTAATAATTGACGCATAATTGACGATTTAAATCAAACAATATAACCAAAGCATATTTTAATTAATTAACTAAAAGTATATTAACTGTTTGATGAGCAAGAAATATTCGAATCCTAAAAATACCATTTGTCATTAATATTATTGAAAATTTCTTGGCAATTGCAATCAGTGAAAAATATTTGAAATGTTTTTTTTTCTTTTGATAATATATATTTTCTACTCCAACTCCCACATTAGTAAGTTGTCATATACTCATGGACACGGCTAGTAAATCAGTTATAACGCAACAGTGTTATGAAATGAAAATTTCGTGGCAATTACAATCTGGGAAAAATATTTTAAATAGTTTTTGTTGTCTTTTGACACCATATTTTTTCTACTCCCACATTAGTAAGTTGTCATATACACATGGACACGGCTAGTAAATCAGTTATAACGTAACAGTGTTAAGTAATGAAAAGTCACCAGTGTTACGTAATATATACATGGTGTCTCAGATCATCCGTATCAGGCCTTTATCTTGATAATTTGACGTTTTAGAGGTTCATGAAAAAAATAGCATAACATAAGCTAACTGAAGAATATAGCAGAGGAAGTTTCGATTTCCGGAAGTTACCGAAAGTAGGCGTAACTGCACTTACTTCAGAATTTTTAAGGATAACCAAGGTCATGTGTGGCATCGTTGAATAGGTATTTCAAAAAGAAATAAATCTTGTAAGGAAAAAGTTTTTGTAAATGACAAACTTAACGAAATAAAAAATCATATTTCAGACAACCAGTCGCACCATTTCCTAGAAAGTGCGACGTTTTGGAGGTTTAGGGAAAAAATAGCATGACATCTTGGAAATTACCAGAAGAAGGTGTAACTGCATTCAGCTCTCAAATATTTTTGTAAACACTATACTTTTTGTTATAGTTTCATCCATTTTGGATACCAGTTATTAAAATATGTTTTATTGTTTTCTTCTTAATTGGAGTACTTATTGGTAGTTTATGTATAAAGATAATTTTTTGTTTTTATTACTTATTGTGTCTTTTTGACCTTACTAGCTAGTTTCGGCTATATTTTTTAGCCATCTTCAGTCGGCTATATATTTTAGCCATCTTCAGTCGGCTATATTTGTTAGCCATCTTCAGTCGGCTATATTTTTTAGCCTTCTTCAGTCGGCTATATTATTAGCCATTTTCAGTCGGCTATATTTTTTAGCCATCTTCAAAGGTAAATTTTTTTGAGTTTAATATATTCGATATTTGATTAGATTTTTATATAAATGTTTTGACTTTTTAAATTTAATTCAAATAAAGAAATTATTTAAAAAACAATGTATCGTTAATATAAGTAATATCGAATATATTAAAATAAAAAAAATTACCTCTAAAGATGGGTAAAAAATATTGCACAAACTAGCTAGTAAGGTCAGGAAGACACAATAAAGTAATAAAAACAAGAAAAGATCTTACTCCCATTAAAAAGAAAACAATAAAAAATACTACACTTTTTCTCGTTTTCGCCCAAAAACGCCTAAAAATGGTCACTTTAAGAGTAATCGGAGAAAAAGTATAGTATTTACAAAAATATTTGAAAGCTGTTAGAACGACGTTTATAGAAGGTATAGAATTGCTCATAGAATGCTGCCTTGGGGCACCCCAGCATCTATTTCTTTTAGTTCAGAGTGTTCATCGTCTTGCTTTCTGCGAAATAGTCTGCGTGTTTGGTATGATGACAGTATTTCAACATATTGTTTGGGTAACATTTGCTCTTGTTTTTGTATTCGTCCTTCGTGCCATACTTTGCCAAAGACCTAAACGTCTATAGAAGACAGCTGCACAGACGGACTTTTCTTTCAGGGAATTTTCTATGATTTTTGTTAGTTTTTTTTTTATTGTTAGTTTCATCCATTTTGGATACCAGTTATTATTATATGTTTTATTGTTTTCTTCCTTCTTTATTGGGATACTTACTGGTAGTTTATACATATGTTATGTTATAGATATAAAGATGTTTTTTTTGTTTTGATTATTTTGATTATGTCTTCTTCACCTTACTAGACTAGTTTCGGCTACCTTTCAGCCATCTTCATTATCTCACAAAACATCAATATATCTAAACATATAAACTACCAGTAAGTCTCCAATAAAGATGGAAAAAAACAATTTAAAAAAATCGGTGATGTTAGTGATTCTGTATACCTGTCCATCGTTGACGGTTTTTGGCGAAATCCAAATTGGTGGTCTAGAATTAGCTTATTATTCCTTATTATTGGCCTCATTATTTTTAGGAGCAGCTTTTCGAATATTTTAGAGATAACTGGAAGTAGAGTGATCGGTCTATATGACTTGACTCGACTTGATCATTGGATGGCTTACCAGGTTTTGGTAACACTATAACTTCCGCTATTTGGGAAATATTTCAGTCGAATTGCTGCATTAAACAAGTACGTTATCATTACTATTCCTGTCTATGGAAGCTGCTTCAGAATCTCGCCTGTAATAAATTCTATGCCAGGAACTTTTCTTGAGTTTTAGAAAGTTTAAATTTTGGGCTACTTCTTTTGACATGGATGTGTTTGATTTGGTTTAAAGGTGTTTGCTAGGTGTTCAAGGAAAACTTCAGTTTTTTTTATTATCACGAGCCGATCTTTCTTTCTCATTGCTTGTATGGTTGTAATGTGTCTATTGATCTTTTTGGTGGTTTATGATAACCGGTAGTCGTTTTTCGTATCTGCGGAAAGGTCCCTCAAGTACCTGCCTATGGAAACTTATTTTATTTATTTTTATTTCTCTTTTAAGTTCCTTGGTTTTATTAGTAGTAGTAGTAGATCGATCTACTATTATTGGTATTTTGAATTTCTTCAAGAACTATACCTGGATGTACTTGATTTGGTTTAAAGGTGTTTGCTAGGTGTTCAAAGAAAACGTCAGTTTTTTTGTTGTTTATTATCACGAGCCGGTCTTCCTTTCTGATTGGTTGTATGGTTGTAGTGGGTCTTTTGATCTTTTTGGTGGTTTATGATAACCGGTAGTCCTTTTTCGTTACTACGGAAAGGTCCCTCATATACCTGCGTATGGTATCTTATTTTATTTATTTTGATTTATCTTTTAAGTTCCTAGGTTTTATTAATAGTAGTAGTAGTAGTAGAACTATATTCTGTTATCGACCTAACCGGTCTTTCCACTTTCCGGTTTTATCAATTGGACTTCTTGTTTGTGGCCATTTTCTTCTTGCTTTCCTTTTCTCACTGGCCATTTTCCTGATTTCGTTGAGGTAGTTCTTTCTTTTCGTTACATAGGTTATTTTTCTAATGTTTCGCAGCTTCTCGTATATTTTTTATTACGTTTTCTGCTTTTTTGTCCTTGGTTTTAAGGTTTAATTCTTTGGTTTATATTATTTTCAATTGAAGTTCTGAATCCTTCCCAATGTGTGGTTTTATTTACTAGTCTATGCTGTGCTTCTTTCCTAATTATTATTTTGCTGAAGGTTAGTATGACAAGAGACTGGACCGAGCTGAAGTTCTCTTGTATTTCGATTAATTTTGACGATATTTTTCTTGTGATGTAGAAGTCCAGTAGATCGGGTATATTTTTAATCTGCTGGCCAGTAGGTAGGTTTGCCTGTAAAATGGTAGCTACAGTTTGTAGCTTCCATTGTATACCTGAACTCTCTACATTTGGGTTTAGTTATTCTGGACCCCCACTACGAATTTTCCACCCATGTGCTGTATTAGTTTCAGATATTCTGCTCTTTTGAGGTTATGTCTGGATGGATAATAGACCGAACCCACATTGAATTTTTAGTAATTCGATATGATTCCTACTACTGTTAGTTGCGTTTATTCTATTCGGAGTTTACTTTCTTCGTAGTGGTTAATACTATTTTTAATTAATATTGCACGTCCCCCCTTTTTGCTTTGTTTGCTAGGTGATTGCATTGGTAACTTTGGTATCCATTGACTAGAAAGTGTGTTTGTTCAGTACAACGCGTTTCTGAGATTAATAGTATACCTAGGTGATGATTTTTGAGAAATAGTTCTACTTTCTGTCTGTGAGATCAAAGAATTGCAGAGTTAAGTGGATTTAGAATACCATTGGCATTCCATAGTCCAATAACACAGGCCAACCACCAAAAACCTTTTGTGTGTGTTTACCTAATTATTGTCGTTTTAAGTGTGCTTATTCCAAAATAACATAAAAAAATGTCATGTCACCCACCATTTGTTCACATTTTAACATTTTCTCTGTATAGCTAGGTGATAGCTAGGTGATAGTTACAGCTAGGTGTATAGCTAGATGATAGCTAGGTATACTGATGGAAAAACGCTGGAAAAACTGATGGAAAAATCAGGCACGCTGGAACACCAATATGATAGGAGATTACTGTTGGTCACTTCACCGAGAGAGTCACAATCGGCGCATAGAAGAAAAAGCTATATCAGGAGCTTTAAAAAAAAAGAGACAAAGAAAATATACATCAATGGGCATGTAAAGCCTTTGAAGAATGTAATGTTAAGAATATAAAACCATCTTCTATGTTTAAATTAAGTTCTGTTGGTATTTTAAAAGACGTTTACTTTTCATATTTGTTGCATATTTTACATATTTTCCCCCATCTTACTAGGTCAAATTGTGACTAAACTGTGGGTGATGGAAACGATCAGAGTTCAGATACGGATTTAGGAGCCAAAAAACTATAAAAATCAAGATTTAAAACGTTTTTTGAAACCTTGTTTTTGTTGGCCTGTGTAATTAAGGCTGTATTGCTCATGTTTATCTCTGTTCACTTATGGCGCCATTGGTACTTTTGGTTTCTATTCAGTCCAGCTTAGTAGAAATTTGATCAAACATATTTGTGAACCGTTGCACCATTTGTTTAATATAATTTTGTTTTTGTCGTTTTCCCATAGGATATTCCTCTTGCTGGGGGTTCTGCTGCTGAGTAGCATTAGCAAATGTGAAGTCTCTTGGTATTTTCTTGTGACTTATGATTCTGGGTAGTGTTTTGTTCTGAATTCGCTGTTTTTTTTTTCTACTCTGTAGTTTTGTTTTTGCTATGGTACATCCTCATAGTTCGCGGTATGGACTTCAGCACAGTTTGAACATTTGGCTGGGGTATCTCTGGGCTTAGTGTACTCGTGGGGTACCTGCACAATTTACATATATAGGGCTTCATTGGCAGTATTTTTGTGTACGATCGTATCATTGCGGTATTAGTTTGCTTCTTCTTTTCTTGCTTCCATTTGGATTTTCACATTAGCAAGACAGCCGATTCCGTGTTTTTTTTGTTTATATCTTCCGAGTTATCAAAGGTTAATATGTGCAAGGGTAGCTTAATAATTTTGTTTGCACTGTTTCCTTTTAGTTTTTTAATTGATTTTTCAAGGAGATTATTTTAAATTATTTAAAACATTTACTTGTAACTTGTACTGACATAAAGTAGTTAATAAGTAGTAGTTATGCGTATTAATATAATTATTAAGCGATGTGCAGTTTCAATGACAGTCAGTCTTAGTAGATCGATTTATGATTTCATTAGCGCATTGTAATAAATATAACAAGTGTTTTATTACAAAGCATTTAAAATATACAAACTTAAGTAGTACCTATAGTTTAAATATGCTAAAAAAATGCGATTTCTCTGCATTTTCCAAATTTTAATTAAGTTAATTAGCATTTAATTAAATTTATAGCAAAAACCCTGCCCCGCATAAATAAATAACTGCCTGTCTATTCTTATCTTATTTATACGAAGAATATAATCAATTTCTGAACAGTGCTCAATTAATAAATGGGGTTAATTAATTCCCGGCAAAATCCATATCCGCTATATTGAAAACGTATTTCGGCACGCCATTTCTCATTACTAAAGACGGTGGTGGTGTCTGTCTTTGAAAGATCTGATTTTGTTATTTTAGGACTCATTAATAAGTGGCCAAAACATATGGAAGCTATTGCATAAACCCTCTTTGATGTAACTTTGTTTGCAGCAACCTCAACGGCCTGTGATGCAGAACAGTAAACAACTAAACACAAAGCTTCCGACGCTTTTAATTAATTATTCATGACATACAACCGGACCAAAATTAGTCGACTCTGCGCATATATTAATCACGGAATTACTGTGAATAAAAATGTGGTTTACTCATATTACACAAAACGTCGCGTCTAGCACAAGTTAATAACACTGTTGTTCTATCGGTTAAGCTGCACCTTACCAAATAAACTATGGTATTAACTTATTATCCATTCTTTCGTTGCTAATGTGACTGGTATTATTCAGTAATGTAGATCACCGGTCATACCTTAAGAAATGCAGCATGGGATAATATGTATTTACATAACTGAGGTAAGATATATTTAAATCAACCCAAGTTAACAATGGAAAGTTATTGAAAAAAATTGCCAAGAAGAATGTACAACTTTCACTTAAATTTTATGACAAATGTATATAGACCTATTTAAATTTCGTTGAATCGATCGAAATGAAACAAGTAATTACTGTTATATCATCCCGAATGATACTTTTGTACTAATAGCTTTGGATGTAAACTGCAGAGACATTATTCAATAAGATAGATTTCTTTTAAAAATCTTTCCCACAATTACGCCTATTAAACTTTTACAATATGCAAATAGCATCTTATCGCGAATATTATTACAGTGAACTACCTACATAATGACGTGTATCGATATTCAAATGTGTTATTAAACGCTCATTACAAGAAGAAAAAAAAACAAATACCGTTTTTGCATTTATTATACGGCATATTTCGCCGCTAATCCAACCAGAACACGACAGATTTTATTACGCGATAGAGATAATTCAATAATGCTGTACGTACGGTATAATAATGCATCCGTGGAATACCGTCGTCTCTCTGTGCAATCAATATTCCCATGAACACAAAAGATCCGGACACATACTGAAACAAGATTAAACAAAATTGTAAAGATATATAATTCTTAATACGAAGTAGCATAATAAATATCTAGCACGAATTAACAACCATTAAATTAGCGAAACACACGAATTTGGAAGTTATGTTTAAAGGTATAGGAATAACATTTATAACAGGACCCATAATATTACATTTTTTGTATTATTCCCTGTAAAATATGACATTTACCAATTACCCCACAGGTAGATGAGTAGTAAAATAATGTATTAATATTATTATTATAATACCTTACTATTGATCAAAGTAATATTCATTATATTTACCATTATTTTCAACACGTTCGTTATTTTCGGTATTTACGATTATAAATGGCACTTTGTATTTGCATTATAAAATATACAGATACAGGGTGTCCTGAAACCCCCACTTAAGGTACCTTTTTTCTGTCATGAAACATGAACACAAAACTGCAAAAATAAATAATCCTGTGCAACTTAGTTTTCTTCTACGATGTAGTTAAAGTAATCTTCAACAGCAAATTATAAGGAACTGTAGAGAAAACTTAAAGAAAACGAATATTTCATTAATGGAAAATACATTTAAAATAAGAAATATTGCCTAAAATTTATTTTAACTGTAATGTTGTAGGATATTGACCGGGGTAATGTGTTTTTGCTGAAAAGAGTTACATCGATACAGCGAGATGTATGTGGGAGTGCTTAAAATTCTCAAGCGCAGAAATACATAAATATAAGAATGGTGATCATTGGGTGTAAGAATTACACCGCGAAGATAAGTAGAACTGAAAAATAATATTTAATAAATCACTTAATTATTACATATTTGAAGATCAATTTTATTATTATATACTAGAAATGATTTGAGAAATTCATGAATTAGTTAGGTTTATTACTAACTATATCAATGTAATCAATGTAATCAATATGTTAATAAAGAAATATACACTTTGGGGTGTATGAATCAACCGGGGAAGAAAACAACGGTTATAAAAGACGAATCATTGGGATGATCGAGACAGTTGATTATAACTGAGACAGCAATGCCACGTTAATATCATAGTGAAAATTTGGTTCCTGATTCGACACCCAATCGTCACTCTAAGTTAATAGTGTGGGCCGATTTGAATAAAAAAAATATATATTCACCAGGGGCCTGATAATAGTACACCAGTACAACAGTTTACAACAGTAAAGAAAATATATAAAATTCAGTTTCAGATTTCTGCAACTGATCAAGAGCTCTGGGTTTGAGATATTATAGATATTTGGTGCCGTGACCAGATTACTTGGTCATGAAAGCATATATTTTTAGGTAAAAAACATATACAGGTTACTTTGCTGTTTTAATGTATGTGAGACGATCCACGACGAGAGAATGCCTCTACAAGAATTAAAGGTTCAATTAATGTACACAAAATACAAACAGAACAAAAGGGAGCAGAACAATAGTACTGATAGAACTGAAGAAAATTCAAAAGAAGGACATCGAGTACGATATGGTCCAAGCAGAAGAGGTAGGAAATACGATATCTAGAAACAATAAAGAAAATACTGAGATTCCTCAACTACAAGAGACTGCAGGATGATTTAAAAATATTCATTTATTTTACGATTTTTTTAATTAAAATCATTAATTGTGTATATTTAATACGTATTTAAATAGATTACTTAGGTTAAATTCAGACGAATTCAGGAGATTCAATAGGTAACACGATTTCTAGAAACAATGAAGAAAATGCTGAGATTCCTCAACTACAAGAGACTGCAGGATGATGTAAAAATGTTCATTAATTAAAATCATTAATTGTGTGTATTTAATACGTATTTAAATAGATTACTTAGATTCAATTCAGAGGGAAATTCAGGAAATTTAAACCATGGGCTAACATTATAACTAAAGCTCCACATAATACCCAATAATTTAAAGTTATAATACCTCCTAATCCTAATCCTATATGAGTTACTGAAGAATGAGCAATCAAAGATTTAATATCAGAATGACATAAACAAATTAAATAAATAAAAACCCACCAACCAGTCTAATTATAATAAATATATAATTAATTTTTATACCAATATCTATAAAAATAATAAGTAATCGTATTATTCCGTACCCCCTTAATTTTAATATAACCCCAGCTAAAATTATTGAACCAGAGACAGGAGCTTCAACAAGAGCTTTTGGTAACCACGAATGAAGAAAATACATATATATATTTTAATTTAAAAAACCATATTTTATATATTTATAAATATGGTATAATATAAAACAACTTAAAAAATTGTTTATTAAAAAAAATGTAAAGTTCTATAATTTTTTGATAATAAAAAAAATAGTAATTATTATAGGTAAAGAAGCAAATAAAGTATAAAATAATAAGTATATACCAGCTTGAATTCGTTCAGGTTGATACCCCCACCGAATAATCAAAATTAAAGTAGGCATTAATGTAATTTCAAAAAAATAAATAAATTTAGTGATGAAAAAGTACAAAATAAAGAAAATAATAATAATAAAATTACTAATATAAATAAATTATACTAACATTTTTTTTTAAATAACTTAGCACTTGCTATAATTATTAATGAACAAATTCAAAAACTAAGTAAAATTATAACATATCTTAGTAAATCACATCCAAAAATATATCTAATATTATAAACTATATAATTTTCTGGACAATTTCTGGATGGAAATTCTAGAAATTCAGGAAATTCACAGGGAAAGTATCTCAATATCATTCAATAAGTATCAATAATACCATAAAATTGACTCATACCTCATTTTTTTTCCTTGTTAAAGCCATATACCAGATAATCGATTTGCCGCGAAACATAGGGATATAATTGAATGACACACTTTAACCCTTTTTCACAAAAAAATGTGTTTACTAATGATTTCAGCCACGTGATCCATCATAACTTTATAATGTAATATTATTCAAAAATGATTCACATGTTTAAGTTTTGATTTTTAATTTACTTCTTCACAAACATTCACAAACCTACTTTTCATTGACTTTTAATGTTGATATTGCATAACTATCGAATTCCTAATCAATTAGATTTATGAAATTATAAATCACGTAAAATATCGTTGTACTACAGGAGATTGTAAAGTAACTTTACGTAGATATAAAAAGTATGGGGTTTTGATGCGATGATGAAATGTAAATATTGTAGCATCTTTTTAGGCACAAACTTGAGGTTCATTTGGTGTATAATTTCATTAATGTGGAATGATTAATTCTTATTCATAAGGTGTTATTGTAATTCATTGGTAGACACAAATGCCAGTGAATTTTTAAGCAGTGATAACTTACTAACGTATTGAAGATATTCTCTGGCACAATCTAGAATATATTTTTATGGAGTCGCTAATATCACCTTGTCATTCCAAGAAATAAAAAAAAAATAGAAACAAAAATAATTTAAATATCCATGCACATACCTACCAATAATGTTAACTCATAATTGTATGGTTTATTTCAGAAATAGTCAAATGCACATTTTCAAATTGTTGGAAAACAAAGAAAAACATTATAGCCTTGATATTTAAACAAATTTTCGCCTGAAAAAATTTCTAGTATTAGTTAACATCTTCCCGATGTTGATGCTGCCTGTAATTAAATTACAATATTACTGCCTTAATTGTGAAAAATTATTGAAAATATTGCAGTTGACTCATTTCTACAATAAAATACGATTTTAATGTAGAAACATATATTTTTAATGGTAATTTCCTTTTTTTTTTCGTATTATGATTATTAACAAACAAGGCACTATTATAAATCATATATTTTTTATTTGAACACAGAATAAAACACAACATTTTCCGTATTTTCAATAAAATACAATAAAGAAATTTAAACTAATTTTCTGATTTGTTCAATATACCAGACTTCTAAGCAATGGTAAGTAATTTTAAACCAATGGCAATTGTTACCATGGTATTAGTATTATACAAAATACCGCAGGACTTTTACTGCAGAAATTTAAATTTACTGCAGAAACACGCTATGTGATGTCGCTTGACAGGTTTCTGCACAAAACGTGATATTCATTGTGAATTATATCCCATAGAACGGAATGGTAGTTGAAGTTATATTGCAGAAAAAATTGCGGTGACACTGGGAGATACTGATTCTACAAAAACAAGAAAAATCCATAAAAATGTCTGTTGACCAGTTTCTGAAATAAACGATTCAATTATCATTACAAAAATAAATTAAATTGTTGTGTCGAATATTGACTGTTAGTTCTGATATGAGAAGATTTTTTCTAATAAATCGTGGCTGCAAAACCACCTTCTTGTTGTTGATCAAACCCAGCAGTATTGTCAAATTTATTGTTGTTTTAATGCTTTGTATAAGCAAACTACTAATCGTAGAGTTTGTGGTGGTAGTTTTAGAGTTTTCACACGTTAAAGAAACCTGCTACCTGAAGCTTTAGAGGGAGTTTCGAGACACCCTGTATAAAGAATGTTTTTTAACATGAGTAACCAAATCAGCAACTTCAGAGCTTTCTATTTTACTGTCGATTTCAGGCAACATAAATAAAGTTTTGAAACCATAATTTTGTATTGTGAAAAATCTTATAAACATCGAAATACCTTTCAAGGTATAACAGGTGTTGCTCCTAATGGAGCCATTACGTACGTTACCGATTTAATAAGTATAATAAAAAGTGTCGTTCATAACACGTCCGGAAATTGACTCTTCCGTGCTTGCATGACTGCCCGTGTTCGGTTCGCCTCACACGAGGATTTATCGCGCGCACTGAAAAATTCTTATTTCCAGACTCAGTAATGAAATATGTGACGTACCTGAAGGGCAATCAGCGCGTTAGGCCGTGGAGCGAGTGGAGGGTCCCTTCGAAGCAGTGACGAGGGCCAGGCTCTCGGTGTCAGAGAGTGGGGGGGTTAAAAAAGGCTCCACGTAATTTTAACCTCGTCGCTACTTCGTCGCAAAGGGTGGCTCCACCCTACCTGCGTGGGTGGACGGCAGACAGTCAGCGAAGTTCAGAAATCACGAACTGTCACAACGCTGACCATTTGGCGCCAACACCACCAGATTTAAATCTCGCAGTGAGAATAAAAAAACTGAAACTGAAATAAATGCCCGATCGAGAAAACGTGGGGGGAACAAAAAATAACAGGTGTGAATTTTGTAGTGTAAAATATCGGCGTTTATTCACACAAACGACGGACACCGTGTCTGCGCTCCTGAAATAAATACCTCCGTACGCAACCCTTTCGCGCAGGGTTCACCCTATTCGGCCGAATATTGCGAGCTCCTGATCGCGCGATTCAAAGGGGCCGACGGAGTGACTTTTCTCTTACACAAGCGCAAAACACGTACGGCACGAAACACGTAACGCAAATTTTACACAACGGAATAAACGATATGTCAATATGGAATTACATAAAGGTCTGGCTCAATTGAGAACACAAAAAAAATAGGTATCAATATCTATATCTGTATCTGTATCTGTATCTGGCCTGTGTTCCTAGTATGTCTTCGCTGGCGGCTGGGTTCAGCTCCTGAATGGCGGCGGTTTGCGTCGTGGACGCCGATCACTCGATTCCGCCCTCAGAGCAGGATGATCGCGGCCTCCAGCCAAGAACTGGTTGGCTGAGCTACTTAGCCCTTACCCCGTAACAAAACGCCTGCAAAGCACATGGCCTTAGTAACAATGGCCGGACACGTGGCTTCACGAAAAGAAAAAAAATATCGGGCTCAATTACTTACTCAGATGTTATGAGCGTATGGATAGTTCCTTGCCCTGTACCTGGTGCCTCAATCCCCTCAAGGGTGGTTAACTGAGTCCCCGTTGATTATCCCGGAAACCGGATGGTGGTACACCTATTACAACGGTTCTTCGGGCACTTCCGTACTGCACGCAAGGTAGCTGAATTCTGCCTCTATGGCGGCGTCTCGCCGGCGAATTTAAAAATCGCACACATGGGAAACGCGTCACCACAACAAAAAAAGGTGCGAGTACGGTCGTCTACAGTGCAGGTCTATACGCCAATTAATTATTAAAATGCAGTTTCTGCCAAAGACATTTCTGGACCGTTACAAATATACTATTTCAGTCTAGCATAACAAATAAATGTCAATAGTTTTCCGTTGGTTTCGTGGGTTTCATGAAAGGAACATTCATACATATGGAGAGTTTGTGTTGTTTTTCTGTATCTAATACATTATACCTCACGTACCGAATAAATCTCAGTTTGTATAGCGTGATGAAAAGTACAATTGTGAGCTCTAAGTATCAATTGGTTTATCGCAATAGATTGAAGTCCCAAACCGTGTGATATTTAATATTTAAGTACGTTTTTCGTTAGTTTCGTGGGTTTCATGAAAGGAACATTCATAAATATGGAGAATTTGTGTTGTTTTTCTGTATCTAATACATTATTCCTCGTGTACCGAATAAATCTCAGTTTGTATAGCGTGATAAAAAGTACAATTGTGAGGTCTTAGTAACAATTGATTTATCGCAATAGATTGAAGTCCCAAACCGTGTCATATTTAATATTTAAGTACCTACTATCATAGTAATTTACAAAGGACAATTATTAATTAAAACACTGCGACCTTGTACCATTAACAATAAATGAGCCGTGATACCATTAAAGTTAAGGAAGTCATGCATGCATTATATGTATACACCATGCGTAAAAATTATATACTTCCCGATGATGTAACTTTGCAGAATACATTTTTGGAACATGTCATTAATCATTAAGTTCGCTCGTGTGTAGGCTAAGATTAACGAATCCCCTTTTGTCCAGAGCAAGAAAATTGGTCCAGTTCGACGTTAAATCCCTCATCCTCGACAACCATCATTAATGTTAGGGTGCATACATTTCGAAAGGGGCGTTTAGTTGAAAAATTATCGATCTGTGCGTGCCTGCGGTAACATTTATCTTTTTTACTTCGCCCGACTTTCACCGTCTTCGTGCATCCCGCATAATTCGCAGTCGCACTCTAGAAAACTGAAACACAAGCGCAAGGAGAAAATTTAGCTCAAGGTCACAATTACCGCCTCGAATTGACACATCTGCGCTTAAAAGGCACAAATTGGACGGTGCACGTACATTATCGAACTGCGTTCCAGCACTTTCAATTGAAATGTAGAGCTTAAAAGCTGTAATAAATATTTTTTACAGGTAAATGGCTGACATTAAATGAAGATTATGTCGTTTATTTTTCTAAATACGAACGCGGTATAAACTACATTCATACTGTGAATACTAATTTGCTTTCTCGGCAACAAACTGATATCGGTTATTGGTATAAATTCACTGTAATATGAGAATAGCATTATAATTATGTTAATCATATTATCGATGCCTTGTTAATTCTGCCCATCGTTGATATCTTTATCAAGAAGCTTTTCTCTTACTTTACTTTAATAATATGTTTTTATTGGATATACTTAATACATATAATAAAATTCTCAACTTATAGGATTGATTACAAACAAGTTATCGATATAGATTAATCGTTAATAGTATTTATGAAATTAACTGTATTGGGTAATCAATATAGTTGCATTCACATTATATGGCTAATAATGGTAGAAAGAAATAACCGCTAAATGTCTAAATGAAACCAGGACCTTTAAAAAAATATGTTCGGATATATTTCCACTCTCATCTAAACAAACAAAAAAAATGATAAACATGGGTGCAAAAATAAGATTGTTACAATAAACACATTACGTAAAAGAATTAGTATTCGTTCGTCGCCGATTCAGTCAATCCTAGCAGCATATAATACTTAATTTAGCACATATTTAAACATACCGACAGATTTTAAATGAGGCTGCAGAGACTTTTACAATAACTTTATTGTTAAATCTAGAAATGTATAAAAATCATTGTAGTCTTCCTTCGATCATTTTTTTGCATTTCCGTGAGTTCAGTAATTGTCCGTCTGGTCAATTACTTTCAGTTACCTGCAACAACGAGCGATTTATCTCACTGCTCGTCAGCGAGACAGAAATGCCAATCCACGGGAATTAAAACGTATCGGCAATGAATAGGCATTTTTTCGTATAAAAGTACCCAAAAACACTTGTTTTTGTAGCTTGAATTTTATTTATGTATTTGCTCGAGCAAACCGAATGCGTTCGTCTGTGACGGCTCCTGACTAAAATTGGTGTTACTTTCTCCCACCTAGTCGGTGGAACTTCGATATTTTCATGAAGAATTACGCATTTCGATTCCAGCTTGAATCAGATAATTAATTGGTGATAAGATCGGAACACTGTCTGGGCCATATGTAGAACTTAGGCTAATTGTTTAATCTTTTATAATCTATGTGGATATTTGCCGAGCGGCAACAAGGCAGTTCTAATTAACTTTCCTTTCGAATGTGAAAAAAAATGCGACCAATGGGGACATCTTTTTTCCTTGCATCTCTTGAGCTACTGTTAAAGTGACAAGATGACGTGTGTTTGCTCTCTACGTCTAGAGTTGTTAATTTGAAATCAAATCCGATCGGAGTACGTCTATCAATGTCAGCAATATGTGAGAAGAGATTAAAGACTGTCTCAATAATTTAAAAGTATTGTCGCACTTCCTAATTTTTAGTGTTGAATTATTTTCTTTGCAAAAGTTTTCCGCGTCATTTAAAACTAATTGTATTGCCTCTGTTATTCCACACTTTTCCATACATAAATATATCTACATAAAATATGATATGCAGATTAAATAACATTATAGGTATGTATTGTTTATTCCAGAATTCTAGCATTGTTGTACTGCAATAATAACATGCAAGAATGTAAGTATATGTCTTCACACAAAGTATGATACTGGATTTACCCAGCAAATAAATTACCACAAAAATACCGCATATCAGTAATAACTGTAGCTTTATTATTGGCAGTTAAACAAAAAGTATATATTTATGAGTTTTGTAGATTTCATTGCATTAAATTAGAATAGTTCAAATTAGTTTGTTTAAGCGACAAAACTATTAAGCCCGAGTTAAACCGAGTTTTCGTTGACCATGTTGTTATTATTTACAACTATTGTTTGTATAATATTCGTGTAAGTATTATTTATTATTAAATATAATTGGGAGTAAAAAATGTAAAAAAAGCAGCTTAATTGTCTATGTCAGCGATTCTCAACCTGTGGGGCGCGCCCCCCTTGGGGGGCGCGGCGTTTCTACAAGGGGGCCGCGAGTATATTTAAAATCAAAAACATATTGTATATTAAAAAAAATATTTTATATATTTTAAAATAGAATGAACTTTATAATTACATATTACCAATAAATATTTTATTATATTTATTATTTAAGTTAAGTTTATTAGTATGGAAGAAATACCTCTTAAATATGCTATGTTATTAATTAATGACTTCCCTGAGCCTGTTTCTCATTGCAAAGTTTTTGAAATGAAGGAGTAATACGAGATATGGATACTCTAAGTTCGTTTTCTATATTTAGCTGAGATCTGTATTTTGTTTTCAATGAAGCCACCGCAGAAAATCCAGTTTCGCAAAGATAAGATGTTGAAAATGGTAAAAGTATTTGGAAAGCTCTTCGTTTTAATGTCGCAAACTCGTCATCCAAACCAGCCCAAAATTCAAAAATCGATTTGTTATTGAATTGTCTTTTGATTTCACTGTTTGTTGTAAAATCAATAAAAGTTTCCTCTTCAAAAGTCGAGAGACCTTGTGGAATATTGTAATATGGGTCCCTAACCCACTCGTAACTAGATAGAATTTTTTCGTCAGGAAAAAAGTATTTTTTTAAATTTTTTGCTAGCATGCTTAAATGTTTGTCTATAGTTAGGAAAATCACGTTTATATGTACTTCTTCGGTTTTGTATGTCTTTAAAAATTCATTTATATTAGGAAACATTTCCAATTTCTTTTCTTTTATATTTCTAAGCCACAAATTCAACTTTGTACAAAACGCAGTGACTCTATCATTTGTTTCCAAAATATTTGTATTTAATCCTTGAAGTTGGAGATTCAAGACATTTAACTTCTCAAATATATCGACTAAATAAGCCAATTTCATAATAAATAAAGCATCTCGAAACATCACGGCTTCTTGTCGATTTTCTTCTTCCAGAAAAATACAGATTTCTTCTCTTAATTCAAAAACACGTTTCAAAAACTTTCCACGTGATAACCATCTGGCTTCGCAATAAAATAGTAATGCTGTGTGTACTGAACCCATATCTTTACAAAGTTTAGAAAACATTCTTGATTTTAAAGGTCTTGTTTTTATATAATTTACAATAGTTACAGCTGTAGATAACGCGGTATTTAAACCAGGACTCATTTCTTTCGACGCCAGTGCTTCTCTGTGGATCATGCAATGTGTCCATATACACTGTGATGATTTTTGTTTCACCAATGTTTGCAGGCTTTGAAATCTTCCAGACATTGAACGAGCACCATCGGTACATATTCCAACACAATTTTCCCATTCCATATTCGCCTCGTTTATAAAATTATCCAAGATGGTAAATAAAGCAGTTGATATTGCTCTTTGCTCTATTGGTTTGCAAAAAAGTAGTTCTTCTACAGCTGATACACCATCACAAAAACGTACATAGGCTATCAAATGAGCATCTTTATTGTTGTCAGTTGCTTCATCTAGTTGAATTGAAAACAATTTTCCACGCAATTTTGCAAAAAGCTGGTGCTGTACATCTTCAGCCATGTCACCAATACGACGAGCTACAGTATCATTGGAAAGTGGAATAGATTTTAATTTTTTAGCAAAATTTTCTCCAAACATGGTTTCTACAATTTCAATTGCAGCTGGCAAAATTAGCTCTTCACCAATAGTGTGAGGTTTCTTGCATCTAGCTATTTGATACGAAACTTTGTAAGAAGCAAGTAAAGCTTGTTCATTCACAGACAAAGAGTTTTTAAAAACTAATTTTTGCTTTTCAAATGATTTTAATTTGCTTTCAAAAAATTGTCGAGGTTTGTTAACGTATTCACTATGAAGAGTTTCCAAATGTCGTTTAAGTTTATTTGGCTTCATACTGTCAGCTGCCAAAATTTTTGAACAAATAACACACAAGGGCCTTTCTTCTTCTTTTACTTCAGTGCTGGTAAATCCATAGTTCAAGTATTCGGCGCAATATTTTCTTGATTTAGTTTTTGGAACATGCCTAGCCTGTGCACTAGTTGATGCTTCACAATCCTCCAATGCTCGCTTACGTCCACATAAAAATTTATCCATAATCTTTGCTAAAGATGCCTCTGTTGCCTCTAAAATATATATTTAAGAAAAATTGATCAGAAATCGATAGAAACATTTAAAAAATATGGAAGTAACTAAAAAATTATAATCTTCAAATTCAAAAGAATATAAAATAAAATTTATATAATGGATGATATTAGGTGATGGTAATTACTATTTATAGATTTAAATTTAGTTGTAAAATTTTTTACATTATCGAAGAAAAAAGTTTGAAAAATGATTTTCAGCTAAAGTAAAAGCTTGTACTTTGCTATGAGTTAATTTAAAGTGTAATTGTAATTCTAAGTGAAAACGTTAATTTGAGGTTGTGAATGCTCATGTATTAACTCATATGCCAAACGTTTGCTGTTAATTGTAATTTGAATTGTAATTCAAATTCTAATTCTAATTTGGAGGTTGTGAATAAAGCATAAGGTGATAAGTAACACGTAAAAAACGCAAGTTGTTATAATAAGAATTAAATGTGGTTAAAAATTTGCGTGTTTTACGCTTTTTTTATCTTACAATTTATTAATTAATTTAATATTGTTATTTATTTAATATTTAACAATTAATTGTAAATAAAAATTGTTAAATTTTTCCATTTTTATTCTACAAATATTCTTTATTATTTTCAGATACGAATTGAGTAGCATGATAAATGTATTTTTTGTACTTACCTTTTAATATTGAAGTCCCTAAAAAATGATCAATTTTAGATAAATAATAGTGCATGTACTCGTGATGTACTGTAAAATCTCTGAAGTTTACTCGCACTGAATCGCACAAGAACACTGGAAAAGCCGATAAAATTATCAAAACAGAAATGCGACCTTGACAGAATGTGTAGGAAGAAATATATAGAAAAGGGTGGGGATAGACGTATGCATTACTGTGCATTTATAGCAAACAGTCGCATTTTACCAATAAAATTAAATGTACGAATATCGGACTGTTTTCATGTTTTAATCAAAAAAATAATAAAAAATTAATACTAATAATTATACAGAACTCTTATAAAAAGCTCCAAATAATAATAACTAAACAGCGCTATAAAATCTTACAAAATAGTCACATATAGCACACATGCTTGTCTGGCCGTAAATATACTGAAAAAAAATATTTCGATAGATCAAAAAGGGGGGCGCGAGAATATTTATATTGGTAATATGGGTCGCAATAACAAAAAGGTTGAGAAACGCTGGTCTATGTAAATGCGAGTATTTGCATTTCGAGAATGCATTCGAGAATGCATTTCGTACAAGAAATGTATAAACTTCTAAAATCTCCAACTTCAATTAAACTGTGTTTCAAATATTTGTAGTATCTTCGCAATTATTGATCAAATATAAAAATATGAGTAACTAAACACCCATAATTTAATGAAGTTGTAAGAGTAGCCTTTGAACCCCACCTCTTGTTGAAATCAATTACTACAGAGATTTCAGATGTCCGCTGAGATGATATCTAAATGTTCAAATATTAAAAATATAATTAAACAAACATCCTTTGATAATTTTAATTTCATAATTATATTCAATTATCTTGTGCAATAGTATGCAATAGGGTGCGAAAAAAAACTATAAAATTAGATAAAGAATAATGCGGAAAACATGCTATGGGTGGTAGAAACTTTGCACTACAAATTTAGGATTTCTCGGACAAGTATCCTTGGGTTACCGCATTAGCCTTAAAGTTTCATCATAAATGGGGATACATAACCCTCACGAATTGGCACTTGTAACTCATTTTACTGTTCAAATTTTGGTTAGATTTTTGAAATATGCAGGCCTAGGGCATGTAATAAAACTAATTTAATAATTTGGTTCAAAAACTTTAAAATTAGATAATGGATAATGCGGAAAACATGCTATGAGTGGTAGAAACTTGGCACTAAAAATTTGGGAAGTGTCCTTGGGTTGCCGCATTAGCCTTAAAGTTTCATCATAAATGTGGATACATAACCCTTACGAATTGGCACTTGAAACTCATTTTACTGTTCAACTTTTGGTTATATTTTTGAAATATGTAAGCCTAGGGCATATAATAAAACTAATTTAATAATTTGGTCAAGCGAAACACATCTAGATTCAAAATTAGAAGAGAAATGACAAAATTAGGAAAAGCATCATAACAAGAGCAAAATCTAAAAAAATGCGTATTAGAAGCATGTAGTTTGAAGGGACAAAAGACGATAATACGTTTGATAAATGATGAAAATAATCTTGAATTAAAATATCACTTTTAAGGCAATAATACCCATAGTGTTAAACAAGATGACATATTGCTGCATCTACGTAGTGCAAAATTATCAAAAGTTTACAAAAAACAGCGATCTACACAATTACAACACAAGAAATAAAGACGTTATAAGAACTACACCCCATGACACTCCTCTATACGAAATGTCTGCAAAATACTCCAGCGCACAAATCTTTAACAACATTCCTGCTACAATGAAATGCACATCTAAAGTAAATAATTTTTAAAATGAGCTAAAAAGGTTTATTGTTAACAAGTCATTTTATTCATTGTCAGAGTTATTAACAGACAAATGTCTCTACCTGCGAACCGTTTGGTCCGTACTGTTCTGTGCTGTAAGGGTGTATGCATGTGTGCATATGTGTGTGTGCATGTATGCATGTATGCTCATGTATCTTAGGTATAATTGATGGATTCATGACTGTGTATAATTTTATACTACATATTTTAAATATCGCATATAAATGTCGATATTTTATTTTATTGTTAACATTACTGTGCTCGAGATGTAAACGATGTAATTTTCGTGAATGGAAGCACCTACAAGAATCTAAATAATTAAATAAATATTAACGAAAACTGCACTTAACCCGTTTTCGAATAAACCATACAAAACGATACGCCACTGTTTGTTATGAAATAAACACCGTTCTTATTATTTCTCAGTATTATTGTAGCATTTTTCAGAAAAGTGTCACATATTATTGTGTATTACAATTCAATGCCGAGTAAAATTAACAAAAATTTGAAATACGTAAGAAATGGTAATGGATCTAAAAATATTAATGCAGTGCTTATCGTACAGACCTTGCATTCATATAATGCCACTCAATACAAATTATTCCTATAAAACCATTCATGCCATCTAAGGTTGGTTATTCAAAAGTAGTGCTTTCTACGGTAGGCAGTATAATAAATTGAAAATAACCACAACAGTTAAGTGTGATGTATGTTAACTTAATTAATAATTTATGCATGTAACCACTGATGTAACTTTTTTTTTAATATCATCTTCCTTCTTAATTGGAGTACTTACTGGTACTTTATATGTTTAGATATAAAGATGTTTTGTTGTTTTTATTATTTTTAATATAGAGAGAGATAACGATCTTGATTAGGCTATTGGCCGTCGGCCTTTCCGCCTTTAATATGTAATATTTTTAATATAATATAATTATATATTTTTAATATAATATAATAAAAGTAATTATTTATTTTCTTTATCTTTATACATATAAACTACCAGTAAGTACTCCAATAAAGAAGGAAGAAAACAATAAAAAATATAACAATAACTGGTATCTAAAATGGATGAAACTATAACAAAAATTTATTATTATTATTATTTATAAGTGAATGTAGTATGGAGAAACAGGAACGTAAACAATTTTTCTCCCATCGTCCAACAATAAGTCGTTTCCTAGCCTACACGCACGCCAGAAAATGGATGATTCCTTTAGTGCTGATGACATAGAAATAGTCATAGACATTAACTGAGACATTACAGTACTGTAATATTACATTCCCGGTCTAGGCCGGCAATGAATTATTCCTGGAGGTCTACGCCAAGTAATTTCTTCTTTGATCTTCCATATTCTTACGAAACTTGCCAAAATATTGCGATGGGAGTAAAAATAGTATGTGCGGTTAGTACATGAAATGCCTTCCCGGTCTTTTTGGCTTGCTCAACATCGGCCGGGAATATATGACTTCCTGTACTAACCACACAATGAGAGACGTCCACAACACTCTTATGTATCTATCAAAATTGTTTAAAGCCTAGTTCAATCTAATAAAATAATGCTAAAATCTCTGTTAAGAATCGTTTATTAAAATGTCGAATTATATTTCAGAATTGAACGAATATGCGGATTTGCATTTTCATCGCAGCAATTTTAGGTACGTTATACTTTTTTTTAATTACAATTGGTGTATCAATTAATTACTTGTTCCAGTAATTCTATTCAAAGTTCACTGCCTTCCGCCTAAGTGTTCGTCAGCATGTGAACTGAAATATGTTGTACCAGTCTGTGTTACATATGGAAATGGTTCGACTGAAACATTTCCAAACCGATGCCACGCTACAGTGTATTTGTGCAGACGTGGTGTTACGAGTATAGTTACAAAAGTATTAATTTATTTATTTTTTATATACATATATTTTTCAGATTACACACTTACCGAAGGGCCATGTGAAAACGAAACTACTCTCAACTAATCTCAACTATTAAACTAATCTCAAATATAAGTAAACTTGTATCTATTTTGAAAGATGTAATTATACCATTTTAACAAAACTTGTGTATCTATTTAAGACTAGTTCAGACAGGCAGAATATGTATAAATACAAACAAATCGTTCATCGGGAAGTCAGGAGAACTTGGGGCCATTAAAAATATTCCCTGCGGCTAATTAAACAGCTCAAAAATATATTGAGTAGAAATTCTTGACCAACCACCTTTGGTGACTTGGCCAGGCATCTTTCTACAGAGAAATATTGTGTAGTCTAATATTGATTTTCTTATGCAGGATCTTTTTTAAATAAGGAACCAAAGCGCGTCTACCGAAATAGATAAAAAAATCCTGAAACTTTTTGTTATTTTTCCGCACTTAAAAAAATTATGATAATTTTTGACTTCTTCATCATTTTCATTTTTCTTTGACATTTGTTTTAAATGGCATTCGATTTTTGAATTACAACTTTTGTAGAGCTCTAATTGTCTTTGCAGTCACATAATTTCTTTTTTGCAAATATACTTATCCTTTCCTTTAAAATAGCATGTTTTTATTTTGAATTCTTTGTATTTATTGAACAATATCCAGATAACTATTGTGAAATCTATAGAGATATTAAAATATAATTGAGAAATCAGTAAAATTGTTGAAATATTTCTCGAAATTTGACAATATTTAGAAATATTTAAATATATGTTTTTAAATTATCGACAAATTTGGAGAATGAAAAAATATGCTCAAATTTTTTTCGGACTGGTCGTTTTTTTGTTATTATTTCCGCATTTTCTGACCCACTTAAACAAATGATGATATCAGTAATGTTTTACTTTTTTTCATTTTCATTTTTCTTTAACATTTTTTTTTATATATCATTCGATTTATTATTTTACAACTTTTGTAGAGCTCTAATTCTCTTTATAGTAACATAGTTTGTTTTGCAAAAACTTGTCCCTTCCTTTAAAATAGCCTCTTTTATTGGGAAATCTTTGGATTTATTGAACAATATTAGAGAAATCGTTGAAATATTTCTCGCAACTTACACATAATCTTCACGACATAATTTAGAAATATCTTTATATTTTTATAAATTATTGATAAATTTGGAGAAAAATGTAAGCAGGTAATAATCATGTCAATCATTTCTGATTTTTATGATCTCGAAATTATTGAGTAATCTCTCAAAATGTAACGAATTATTGATGAATTATATATCTGTAGAAATTTCAGAAATTATTGGAGAAATCTTTGAAATTAGTCACAAATCTCTGCAATTATTGATATTTATTGGGAAATCTGTGGAAATCTCCAAAATTACTGTGAATTATTGAAAAATGTCAAACAATTGGCATTTTTTTATCTCGAAATGAATGAAAAATCTTCGGAAATCATGATAATTATTAGAAAATCTCTAAAAAAATTGAGAAATATTGAGAAATCATGGAAATTTGTAGAAAATGTTTAGATATTTTAAGAATTATAGAAAAATTTATAGAATGAAATAATATATCGCCTCAATGGTGTGTACCAATTCGGATTTTCTACGTATACTTATATCTACTTATAATAAGTAAGCGTACATTATTTGTACTTTATAAGGTAAGTAGGCTATTTAATTTAGTAAATTATTTATTACATATTTTCATCACTGCTACATAAAATAATTATTTGTGGTATATTAATCACAGTAGTTCATTATTGCCTTGACCGAAATTTCTTTTTAATTTTTTTGTAAATATTTTATAATTGTCAATAATTTCAATTTTTATTGTTGTAGATATATTTTTGAAATTTAATGAAAATGAAATTTCTGATTTTAATTAACTCGAAATTCATATTTATTGTTACATTGAACTATGAGTACGTTATTATTTCTACTTGCGTTGTGTTCATGTACATTTTTGTTAAAGTTATATTTAGTGTTATGTTTTATATTTTTAAATTTATTTTATATTGTATGTTTGCAGTTCATATTTTTATTGCTAGTAGATATATTTTAGAAAATTAATGAAAATGAAATTTCTGATTTTAATTAACTCTAAATTTATATTTATTGTTACATTGAACTACTCATTATTATGAGTACGTTATTATTTCTTCTTGTGTTGTGTTCATGTACATTTTTGTTAAAGTTATATTTAGTGTTATGTTTTATATTTTATTAATTTATTTTGTATTGTATTTTTGCAGTTTCTATTTTTATTGTTGTAGATATATTTTTGAAATTTAATGAAAATGAAATTTCTGATTTTAATTAACTCGAAATTCATATTTATTGTTACATTGAACTACTCATTATTATGAGTACGTTTTAATTTCTTCTTGTGTTGTGTTCATGTACATTTTTGTTAAAGTTATATTTAGTGTTATGTTTAATATTTTTTTAAATTTACTTTGTATTGTATTTTTGCTGTTTCTATTTTTATTGTTGAAGATAAATTTTTGAAATTTAATGACAATGAAATTTCTGATTTTAATGATCTCGAAATTATAGAAAAATCTCTCGAAATCTTGAGAATTAGTTAAAAATCTATATAAATATCGAAAATTATTAAGAAATTTTGGAAAATTATGAAAAATCTCTAGAGATGTCGATAATTATAAGAAATCTATAAAAATCTCGAATAATATTGAAAAATCTTGGAAATGATTGAGAAATCTCTGGAGATAATTTCATGAATTGTGAAATATGATTTCATGTATTGAATTTATTTATTGTGTCAGAATGTCAATACATTTTATACATCGCACCCCTTAGAGAACAGTGCCACAATTCAAAAACTGACCATTTTGAGATTATGTTATGAGATTATGAGTGTTAAATACGTATGGTGTTTCCCCTCATGCTAAAAAAAACATCACATCTCTAACTCGCATTTTAACCGCCAGAGGGCAGTTGTCAGATTTATTTTATTCTAGTTCATTATTCATCATTGCAAGAAGAGTCATAGTCAAGAACTGATTTACAGATTTGTAATATTCTACCATAGTATATAATGACATTTACCGCAACAGATGGTTATCTGAAATTTAAAAGAAGCTTATGCAATGCAATATAAGTTTGCAAGACGATTTTCTTTTTTCGTTATTTCTCAAAAACTGCAGTTTTGAGATATGTCACTTTTCTTGCCGGGGTGCGACATGTGAAGTAATTACAAAACAAAAAATAAATAAATATATAGGGGGATTCGGGAGGAAATGGAAATATTTTTAAAACATGTCCATGAAGCAACAAAAGGCAACATAAGCTCATATTATCAAGTCCGATTTTCATTTGTTTCAGAGATATTTTGAACAATTTATAAAATTAAAAGAAAATGTATTACTGAACTTACAAACAAAACAAAAAAACAACTCGCATTAATTCACTTTAAAGTTTTGGAAAACTCCACCACCCACTACGATACAGTTATTTGTGCGTTTATAAATAGACCTGGTAGCTACTTTCAATGAACGATGATTCGCTCTATCATGCTAATGCTACTTGTTTGTTTTTTTGTTTGTAAGTTTAGTAATACATTTTCCATTAATTTTATAAATTGTTCAATATGTTCAATATGAGCTTATTTTGCTTTTTTTTGCTTCCTGGACATGTATTTATGAATATAACCCAATACGGATACTTTAAAAAACAAACCAAATAAAATATACAAGTGGTTGTTACAAAGTGTCTAGACTGACTGAAAGTCGACAAAAATGTATGAAATAAAAGCCTCTCAATAATCAAAAATATAGAGAAATTACAGATATGTTTATTTAAATCTCTCGAAATCTTGGATTCTACTTAGAAATTGGTTGATATATTAAGAATCATCGAGAAATTTGGAGAATGAAAAATGTATGTAAAAATCGTGTCAATGGTACAACCAATTTGCATTTTCTGATTTGATTAATCTCAAAATAATTGAAAACCTCTCGAAATCTTGATAATTAATGAGAAATCTATAGGAATGAATACAAATTATTGAGAATGTTTCCACTTTTTAAAGAAAGCATAAGTATTTTTGCAAAAACAAATTATGTGACTGTGAATAGATTTATTAACTCGACAAAAGTAGTGAAATTAAAAAAATCAAACTTCGTTTGCAAAAATGACAATGACGTCATAAGTCAAAAATGACTGACGTAGTAGTGGCAGTAGTAGTAGTGGTAATAAAAATATTATAATTTTAGGATGAAATACATAGTTTTCCGAATGCTTTTCACTATGCATCAGTTATGTTTCACTTTATCTCAAATGCTTTTCCCTCTTGTCAACACTTGTCAATATTTGTTTCAAATGTATTCCCCATGTGTCAAATTGTTTTCACTATTTATCAAATGCTGATCCAATATTCAATCCATCTCGACCAGATGGTAAAACAGCTCAGCATTTGATAAATAGTGAAAACAATTTGACATATGGGGAATACATTTCATATAATATTGACAAGTGTTGACAAGAGGGAAAAGTATTTGAGGTAAAGTGAAACACAACTGATACATGGTGAAAATCCATCGGAAAACTCTGTAAATTACATAGAATTGTGAGTATACTTTAAATATGGTTAGTAATCATTGGATTCGTAATGGAATTACGAACACATTTTAGTCTTTTGATTGCTGACATATTGTGGAAAGCGACTGTTAAGTAAAGTAGTCTAACTCATTGTCATTCAATAATTTGTCTATTTCCTCGTCATCCTTAGTGTCCTCTTTAGATTCTTGCGGCTGCTCATCGTTTCCGTCTTCGTCGGTCTTCTTTTTCTTTTCGTTAGTAGCCTTGAGTCAATGTGTGATACTTATTTAATTCAATATTCCATGATTAATATAATAATATAGAGTTTTTGAACAGCACTGATATATTCTATTCATTTGAAAACTTATATAAAAAATAAAATATCAAACAGCTTTACATAGTATTATAGATTATTGATATTTCTTCAGAGGAACAGATACGAATGAATTGTTTAGAGAGACGAATTCGTAGTTTATCCCTTCAATACTAGCATTTAATTATTTAATAAAGTGATGAATTTCGATATGGATATTTAAACGGTAAATGTATATCATTGCAAGGTAATTAAAAATGATTGCACCTCACGTAAAAATTGATGATTGTTATGAAACCGAGCTTCCCAGTAAAGTATACCCTGCATACCGTATAGCGCACCCATTAATTCCGTTCTCAATGGTAGTATTCAATAGAACGCCATGCACAGTTCTGGAATTCCATCATTTCTCAAAACCTGGGAGAGTTCTCTTAATTAGTATCCACAATTGAATCCGATGCAAGCTAATTACATCGTTCGCACATATTACCGGGCGATACCGATCTGGATGATTGGGCTCAGGTGAAATCGGGTGCAATGCTGGAAATGCACGCGCCCGTATTTGTTCTTAATTCGCCGGTGAAGAGTCAGCCAGTTAATGGTCGTTATGTTTTCCTTTGACATGGAACAAGAGCGCTCGACCTTTTCCCATGTCGGTGAGCATGTGTGTCAGATGGTTGCTGATGGCATTTCTGCATTGCTGGAAACACGCCTTGTGATGATCACCCGATTTCGCCCATCAGTTCGACCACGATCCGCCTGCATCGGAGTCCGCAGCAACGATTGATGGGAATCTATCTGCCTCAGATGTGAAATGTGCGATCGTGAACTTCTTTATTTATTCTGCTCGGCTTAATGCTGGGCACATCTACAAATGAGCAATAAACAACAGCAGGAGATAATTAATGACAAACAGTTAGTCAATAAAACTTGAGATCGCATTAGAACTCTTTAAATACTAAATGGAGACCTGCAATTAACCTAGTGCACAAGGAAGTGCTAATGGTCCATGTCATCATGATTTATAATTTTAAGAAAGGTCTAATCAACGAAATAATTAACTTAAACTCCGCCTGGCATAACCGACAGCTAATTAGAAACCTCTGCGACATATTCCTGTATGCAAATAAAAATATTATGTTAACATTGTGTTATATTGGAAGTAAAAGGGTCTATATCCAAATTTCAGTTATGTCCACCATTCATCTCTAAATTATCTCTTCTATCTGCAGAAGAAGCCCCATTTTAATATCAGTGCTCACCGATTTAAAAAATATATATTTATTTCAACCTGTCATAGATACCTGTTCATCAACAACTTCTTGTACTACATACTATAAATGATAAATATAGTATTTTAAGTCGCACAAATAATTTATTATGTTCGATATGATATTTTTTTTTTTGTATATTTCAGTTTTAACTGTTTGTCTATAACCACAGAGTTAATAAATACATCATTCAGCGATGAAGAAAATGTTCCCACATTATTTATAATAAACAATAATTTTAATATTAATATTATGTAATATTTACGGCGATAATCTGCATACATTTCCATAATTAGTTTATCAGGAATTTGAGAGAAACGGGTTTTTCTGGTGCTGCACTTATGAATTTTAAAATTAATTACAATAATTAATACGAAAACGGATCTGCTGTAGGCACCGCACTACTTTCAAAATATATGAATTATCAACATAAATCAAATCCTTTTTAATTTTAAACAAGAATAGTGAGATTTACTTTATAATGAGGCACGAAAATGATGAGGTGAAATGGACAAACGAGTGTACCTTTTCATGAAGAATTAATGGGGGAAAAGAAATTAATACATTGACATGTACATCTGTACATAACAGCTACGTGAATAAATATTGATTATTATTATACTAGGCATAGCTAAGATATAGCAAAAAAAGAGGACAATCTGCTGAATTTCTAGCGCAAAGAATACTAGGCCTGGTTAGAAAAAAATAATTCTAGAATGGGGCATTTTATATAGGTTATACACATTCTAGTTTACGAAATATCAGCAACAATATAATTTTATTAATAAAATAAACTTAACGGTAAAACTATTTTAGTATCTAAAATTTATTAATAAAAATCCTCGGGAAATCATTTGTCTGTAGCACATTCTAAAAATTCAGTGTGATAGAAAAATTGTCCTGAATAAAATTTGCATAATAATGAACATAAAAATTATAAATTTCCAATGTCTTTGCTAAATATAAAATGTACTTATAGTTAGGTAATAGCTTATTAAATATTAATCTCTTCGTCTACAGATCATGTCAAAGATTACTTCAAATTAACAAATACATTTCGTCGGTGAGACCAGAAAACAGAAAAAAAATACTGAAAATTTAAATATTAGCACCAATATACCGGGTGTCTCTAAATTATGTAGAAATGGCTTAACCACAGATTACTGGGATCAAAAGAAGACTATTTAACAAAACTTATCTATATACAAATGCGTTTGGTTTAGCCAGTATTCTGCTTCAAAGTTAATTTAAAAAAAGACAAAATTTGCTTATAAAAAGAGAACGTTTACATTGATTTGGATGTTGTTTGGTATGACACTTTATACGGGTATAACTCATATTTTGACATAATATTGTTATTATCAGTAGACCGGTTGTGTATAAAACAAGTGAGGCCCAATATGAATACATTCATATTTTTTAATGACAAAAGCAAATAAATTTTTAAAAAATCAAATCTTAGGCAGGCATTCATTATTAAGTTTTTTTGTATCTTCATAGTTTTTGATATCCATTACAGTTTCGGCACAAAAAAATAAAATACTAGTGGCTGCCCTACACTCGTTCGGAAACAAATGTAATCTAGTTACCGTGTTGATGATGGTTTATTCACAAATGAATATAAAGTACACCTACGCCGATAAAACAGATATTTTGCTGGTTCTAGGATTTTAGGAGCCTAATAACGAGGAAGAAAGTTTGGAAATTATAGCAGTTGCTTCATCCATACGATATCCAAATAGTGCAAGAGCTTTTACCACCTGATTATGACCTACGTTTTGCGTTTTGCCGATTTATTCAGGAAAAAAGAGCTGAACATATACTTTTTAACCAGAAAATTCTGTTCACTGATGATTTGTTTCCAAACGAGTGTAGCGCAATCACTCATATTTTATTTTTTTGTGTCGAAACTGTAACAGATATCAAGCTACAAAAAAACTTTAATCGAAAGAATATTTCGAGAATATTTCAAATCCGTTACTTTTTTAAATTTTATATAAGTTTGGATGCCATTCAATCTCTGAATTGCGTCTAAAGTGCTCAAAAAATGTAAAAGTTATGGAGACCAAAATTTGTAAAACTTGCCAATGGTTATTTTTGTAAATTTAAAATTTAAATTTAATTATCAATGCGATAGACAGAAAAGATGATATTCTAAGTAGTCTGCAATATACCCATAGCTCGAAACTCTCGATTCTCTTTCTGTCAGTCTGCTTTAAGGCCAAGTTTGTGAGGCATAGGTTAGAGGAAAAATTAAGAAGTTTAAGAAGTCGGATTTTCGAAAATTTGCTTATACTTCTTTCGTTCCATATTCTAATTACCTTTATTCCTTTTGCTTTTGCCATTATTAGTCTTTGTTTTATTTCTTCGGTGCAGCTTCCTTGATTAGAGATAATGGAACCCAAGACTTTATGACTTCATTTTTAAATGACTTCGCACTACCTCATGTCTAGCCGCCATTACAGCAATAGGCTGGTTATCTCTCGGTCTAGCAATGATAATTACTGTTGATTGTAATTTAAAACCGCAATTTGCCAGTCTTGTCATCCGGTATTAAATATGTACTTGATTTTATTAATTGCGCCTAGTTGCAGCCAATTTCGATGGATAAGATAAGTTGAGAAGCCACAGAATCTTGATATGAAAATCTCAGAGATGGGAAATAAAGGGATTTTTTTAAAAGTCAACTTAAAATTAATATTTGCGACAAAAATAGTACGCATGATAAAAGCTTATGAGCTTTTTCTCATAAAAAAAAATTGACCTTATAATATCTAATTGGTATAAATTACAGCCTCTGAAAGTTATCGCATATTTTTCATAAAATGCAAGGTATTTCAAACTGTCAACTTTGCTGCTTCGTAATTTCACTTCCACGATGACCTGTCCATACAAATATCATTTCGCATACTTCAAACATTATTCCATAATTCTACAGTGATATTTGATTATTTCGATGGATAAGATAAGTTAAGAAGCCACAGAATCTTGATATGAAAATCTCAAAAATGGGAAATAAAGATATTTTTTTAAAAGTCAACTTAAAATTAAAATTTGCGAAAAAAATAGTACACATGATAATTTATTCGTTTTTCAAAAAAAAAAAAAATTTATGAATATTTCCGTAATAAATACAAATACAAGCTTAGGCGTGACTCTCATAAAAAAAATTGACCTTATAATATTTTATTTGGATAAATTACGGCCTCTGAAAGTTATCGCGTATTTTTCATAAAATGCAAGGTATTTCAAACGGTCAACTTTGCTGCTTCGTAATTTCACTTCCACGATGACCTGTCCATACAAATCATTTAGCATACTTCAAACATTATTCCATAATTCTACAACAATATTTGATTAAATTTCAGAAGTTGGCTTTTTCTGCTATGTCACTGATTTCCGAGAATCTGTGCATTGGTTTAAAATATTAATAACAAATAGAAATAGTGCCCCGATAATAAAATTATACAAGGTGCTTATTAAATAAGGTCCGACAGTCCCTCTAACCAAGTTTTATTGATATGAAATATACAGTGTCCACAATTTAGTGTCAAACTTTTCAAACTTTAAAGCACTTCATTTTTCTTATTTTAAATATTTTTATGTCATCCCATGCGTAACTAAACAACATACATTTTTCCTAATTACAACCTTATCGCAAATTGCGATAAGGTTTGAATGTGCCTTATTGAATGTGCAATTCCTGACGCATTAAAAGTTATTTGTAGAAAATTCGTTTCATCAACTATTCCAATACCCATCTTAATGAATTAAAATCGAAGGTGGCTTTGAAAAACAATTTATTGAGATAAAAGTGTAACAATTTTGACCTATTTTGACTTTAGTAATGTAACACTTTAAAGCATTATTAGCTTAAGCTCTTTGTACCCGAAATTTATTTTTGTCATAAGAGTATAAACGAGACGAGCTCCTAGATATGATTTTCATATTAGGAGAATGCAAAAAGAACTCATTTTTGGCAAGTCGAGTTTACGCATAGCGTTATCGGAAACGACGCCATTCAGACAAAGGGAGCCTTCAAAACGTATCAGACAGATTTAGATAAAAGGGAAAGGTAAACTATTTTCATTACACCCGACCTATTACTAAGAGTGGCAAGGTTCTTTCATACTCGTCTTCATATGTGCTTTCAAGAAAACGGAAGACATATTGAACATAAGTTCTAGTAGATAATTATTATTAGAAGTGCATAGTTATGTTATGTTTTTATGAAATGTTATTACTAAAATATTTTTTTATGCAAAACTTAATACTTTCATGATGTGTAATAGGTTTAGACGAAGATCGGTGAAACCTTTAATACTTTCGAGATAATAATTGTAATTACAAGACACGTTATGTCAATAAATAGTTTTAAAAGCTACCTTTGATTTTTATTCATTAAAATGGCTATTGATATAGTTGATAAAACGAGAGATTTCTGAAAATAACTTTCAATGTGTTAGAAATTGCGATAGGGTTGTAATTAGAAAAAAATGTTTGTTTTTTAATTAGACACGGAATTTCCCAAATTATGAAGGTTCTCCTATTTGAAATAAGAAAAATAAAGGCTTTAAAGTTTGAAAAGTTTGACACTAAATTTTGGACACTCTGTATAATTCATATCAATAAAACTTGGTTAACGGGACAGTCGGACCTTATTAAGTAAGTACCTTGTATAATTTTATTAACCTATTTCTATTATTTATTAATTTTTTAAACCAATGCAACTGTGCAAAACTGACACGTGCAAAACTAGAGTGTGTACACTGTACATATAACTAGCATAGTTGTTCTTTCTGTTGATAAAATGTCATTGAATATTTATTTGAGATACCTGTAATAACATTCGCAGAATTTGTCTATTGTAAATGATGTATGTGTAAAATTTTGATGTTAAAATGCTCTTTACTTTTATTAATTTACATTCTTTTCTGGTTCCACCGAAAATTTTACTCTATTGGTACTCTTTGGTGTTCAATTTAAAACTGACTTATTTATACACAAAATAACTTAAGAATTGTTTGCTCATTATGGATATCTTACAGAATAAAATTTGAGCTAAAGCCAGAAAAGTGGAATAGTGAACTGAGAACATTGATATAATTATTGTAATCTCCAGCTATCTGCTATCGAATTAATCCAATTAACGCATACACAGTTTAAGCAGCACTACATAAGTATTATTTTGATCCATTCTAAAATAACAAAAACTACTAAAAGCAGGAAATTGCCAATTATAAAAAATAATAACGGAATTTCTGGCTAATAAAAAATTGATTCAACTGTTTACTTATCGTTACATAACCGGAATACCTCAAATAGAAACGATTTTAATGCATTATGTACAAAAAAATCAGGAAATGAGATGCAAATTCAATGGACCTGATGTGTACTTTAACTGCCGACATTTTAATGCAAATATAGCCACTTCACTTTAATTTTAATTGTATGGGTAGATTGTTGAATAAGACAAGTGCATTGTAATATAAAGAATTAGAATGTTTCGTTGCGTAAGTGTTATTGAGAGTTAATGCATCCGCAATAATATCTTCATTCAATTGTATTTTGATCGCGGATTCGCGATATTAACGGTTTATATATTTCATATGGTAAAATAATAATATGTAGTATTAAACCATATGGAGGACTTAAAACATAAGCATATAAAATGTGGAACATTGTAAATGGATTAAATGACTAAATGAAGTTTGACAATGACTATAGAGTAGTCGAAACTGCAGTCACTAAATTATTTTTGTAAAATAAATGTGTTAGTGGAAGTAACAAAGTAAAGTTGTTTTATTTAATTCACATATAAAATGTATGCATTAATGAGTAAGTTGTAAATACTATTAATCATAAAATAATGAAGACGTGAATGGATGGAAAAATGAGTCACACTGTTCGAGTTAAATATTAACGTTATTCATTTTTTTTTTATATTCAATAAGGCTTTAATAAATGCACGGCAGGTACCTTCTACATATCATCTCAGTTAAAAGTAATCAATTAAATAGTTTTATATAATGATTAATGAATCCTTCAGTATTATGTTTTCATAATAATTACCAGCATTTATTATAATTGCAGTGTCAATTACATTAATAAATCAAAGTTCCGTGAATTAATATTACTCACTCTTATTATTAGTTTTTACATTGACACAATTATTCTATTTATTTATGTAGTAATTGCTATGTGTACGTATTATTAACAACTTGCATTAGTAAATTATTCCATCGTACTTATTACAAACATAGTTTTATGCACAAGTTACAGGTTCTTTTCTAAGTAAATACCGTTCACGATCTATTCGCATCATACTGTTAGGGTAGTAGGCATTTATTCTGTCAAGTACGAGCAAACTAACTTGTCTAGAAAAAAAGCCATGCCATTTTCAATATACAGTTTTATATCATTACATATGCTTTAATGGAAACATATAGTTATATACTAAAAGTATCCTTGGCTTCATATAAACACACATTTGAGAACACAAATGTAATTATGATTCGTCCTAATCATACGAGACTGAAATATGCTGGCTTCCCCAAAAACAAATAGTGTCATCGTTCTCTCCGTCTGCTTCATGTCTGCGTCCTCCCATCATGGGGTGAGAAGGCAATCCCCGAACTGTGACTAACAGAGGGTCCAAATTGAATCCACCGACATTAATAAAGCCTCAAGCACACAACACTCATAAAATTCTGTTCGCATCGCCTGCTTCGATAATGCGTTACAAAACTGTTAATTAAATTACCATAAAAAAATACTGGGCCAAATACCAGTGCATTATTTTAACGTCGATGCACGAAACACGTGTGAGCAACGCATCTTGAGAATCAGATGCTCGCAGTCAATGAGAAACGCAATTTTGTGAAATTAATGTACCCATTGAATTGAAACAGATTCCCCCAGCCATAGTAACCCATATGATGCAGAAACAATGCTGAATTATATAACAGTACATAACAGTAAATGGACACGTGTAAATAATTAACACGCTTAATCATTTTAATAAGTAAGTGGGCAATCGTGGTCGTGGGTACTAGCAGAATACAATAGAAATCCTGCAGTAAATTAATCATAAAAAACCAAATCTGAAAACACAAAACTGTTAGGCATATTTCACACGACTTAATTGGATCAAATACGAACGTCCTACAAACGCTCAAAATCAGAACACGGAATTAAGGTAAAGTTTCTCATGGATAATTAAGCCGATAAAGAATTTATCCATGTGGCGAATGTGTGCTCATCTGGAAACGCGAAATCAATTGGATTAATTACCAATCATTCTGCGGGTTATAATTGCGCACGAAAATATTTAATTCCCATCGGGGCTAGCAATTAAAATTCGCTCAATCTCCACTAGACGTGAACGTGCATTCAATTTTACGCGAGAGGCGAGGATTGCGACCTTTGAGGCGAGAACTGTGTGTCGGCTTCCTGGACAATCCATTTCATCCGTATGGAATTGACTTCGTAAATAAATCCAACAACCTTTCCGAGATGGCAGAAATCACCATATCCTCCTACATGCTCTCGTTGTTTATCGCCATTATTAATCTCCTAGTGAGATATTAAAAGTGGAATGGTAATCACTACTTCCTTTGGCACGTTTTTAATGGGATATGAGAAACCTACCCACTCAAAAATATTCGACTTCTCACCTTTAAAAATATTGAATATACTGGGTGAGTCAATATTCACTCCCCAGCCCTCTGATATGTGATAAATACTAGTACAGTACTAAAATCTCGAAAGTGAGGCCGTTTTTAGATAAAATTTAAATAAACAAAAGCAGCAATTTGCGTCTTATTAAATGTAATCAACTTGGCCAGATTTACTTGACTTTGAGGTTATTGTGATTATTTGACATTTGATATTTAAAACATTGAAAGCTTCAAAAGTGCGAAGAATAGTAACTTGGAATACGTCGATATGCGTTTTTTTTTTAAGTTTTAGTCGCTTGTAATGATAATGCCCATGCTACCGAGCGTTTCTACAGAGAACAATTTCCGAATCGCCGTACAGTGGTCGGAATTTCTAAAAAAAAATGGGATTTAATCAAAAGAACCTTCCAAAAATCTCAAAACCTTGTATGTCGGTGTATTTCGGACTTAGAAACAAGATTCTGAGGTAACGTTTGAGAAATTCTAAAAATTTAAAATGACTGATCAAATATGGTGCACAAAAATCTAAAATTCATGTCCAATTTGAATTCTGTGTTGACAATAATTTCGAAAAAACTTGTTCACCTAGCTATTAACAATATTTAACACAATTTATAGATTTTATTCGAAGCAATAGATAGAAAATGAATTTTTACCAATGTTTTCTGAAAATGTCTATTTTTACTATTTTTTTTTTTTTAATTTGGTCTTACTTCACTGTCTTATGAAAATTAAGATATTTATTGTCGATCAATAAATTTTAGCGTCACTTTTATCAGTAATTGTCCAAGCATTTATCGATTATACAAAAAAGGCACGTTTTATCAAGAAACATGCATTTTTTATATAGGCTAAATGGTGTAAGATCGGGCAAATTCGCAGGCCACCGAATTGGAACTTACGTTCCAAGCCACTTTTCACCAAATTTTTCGTTTAACCAGTTGATATTTATTCCGGAATTATGTGGTGTGGGCAACACAAGATGGGGCACATCTTGTTGAAAATAAAGTGAATTGAGCTCTGCAAGAGGCAAATCGTCTAAAACTGGTTTTATTGAAATCGGTCAATAACTAAAGGAGTTATTTCTAGCGGCATTGTTTAGTAGACACCCTGTATACGACAATATATTTTTGCAATTGAGTAATTGTTAAATAATACTAAATACACATAGAAATGCAAATAGTTGAGAAAAATACAGTACTTTATGAAATTTATATAAAATTCCTTATTTCTAGCATAAAGTTAAGCAGCGAAAAAAAATATTGTCCCCCCTCGTGCTCCCAGAAATTCCTAAGGGTCTAAAAAATATAAAGTACCCAGACCTTTTTTCCAAAGCAAACAGCTGCCCCGAGCTACCGCGGTGAAAGCTACAGCCTATATGGAAAATGCATTTTTCTTGGTAAAACGTACATTTTTTTTTTGTACAATCGATAAATGCTTGGACAATTACTGATAAATGTGACGCTAAAATTTATTGAACGACAATAAATATCTTTATTTTCATATGACAGTGAAGTAACACCAAATTTAAAAAAATAAGTAAAAAATGAACATTTTCAGATAACATTGGTAAATATTTATTTTTTATCTATTGCTTCGAATAAAATCATTTTGTTAAATATTGTTAATAGATAGGTAATTAATTTTTTTTCGAATTTATTGTCAACACAGAATTCAAATTGGACATGAATTTTAGATTTTTGTGAGCCACATTTGATCGGCCATTTTGAATTTTTAGAACTTCTCAAACGTTACCTCAGAATCTTATTTCTAAGTCCGAAATACACCAACATAGAAGGTTTTGAGATTTTTTGAAGGTTCCTTAGATTAAATCCCAATTTTTACCGACCACTGTGTGCCTCCGGGCCCAGGTGCCCCGCGAGAAGGAGTATTTGGTGAAAGTCTACTGCAGAAAGACATGGGCCCCAATTATTATACAGGGTGAGTTTTTTCGGATGTATAGCATGGGGATCTCGGAAACTAGCGGAGATAGAGGGACGATTAAATGGGGAAAGAATTGTAGTTTTAAGAGTTCAATTTCATGAGCTTTTTGTTTTTTTGAAAAATTGCATGGCTAACTAGATATCTCAAGAGAAACACTTGAACACGATTTTGTGAAATTTCAATTTTCGCGTGATTTGTGCTTGATCTGTTGATCTGTCTCTTATTTTTCTTTTTTAATAGTTCATACATTTTTATGTAATTGGTCAGATGGATCCGTAAAATGGTTGTATTGATAACATTTTGAGAAAAATTGCATTGTCGTTGACACGACTTTCTTAAAAGCTCTGTTTTAAGAAAGTCGTGTCAACTTTTACGCCGGATACTAATGATTATAGTGTTCAAGTTGCAAAGAAAATATATTTTGCAACGTTTGTGAAATATTTACTATAATAGGATACAATATTTTACTACTTTTGTTTTTAATTACTAATATTTATATAATAGGATACAAGCAAATAATTTTTTAACTAGAGTTTTTCAAATGTCATTATATATCATAATTTCGTTCGAACAAGTTGGAAAAGTTGTCACCTGTTTCGTGAACGCTCTGTATTTACAATATATATATTTTTAAATTAAATAAAGTGTTCGAATGCAAAGACATGGCCAAGATTACATGAAAAACTCGTCGAATACAAAAAATAAAACTTCAAATCAAAATTGTTAATTTATAATAATAGTATGTAGTACTAAGCCAACAAAGAGAGGTGTTATATTTATTGCAATTATCGTGCAAGTGGAAACTGAAAGTTTGTTCATTCAACACGAAGTTTACTGTAAAATTATGTCCAGTTCAGATTTCATAATTCTGTTTTGTATGCCTTGCAATACTTAATATAAATAGTTGTTTCGAAAATTTGCCTAGAATTTTATTTTGTCCAATAATTGAAATATGTTCTATGTTGTTTTTGCTTAATGGTCTCATTGCTTTTTTGGCTTTAAGATGTAATGACACTGATATTACTTATTTTTAAATTTTACTATGAAATAATAGTATATTTAGATACAAGTGCATAAGAGCACTTATGCATGTATGCAAGTATGTAAGTATGCAAGTATGAGTATCATACGTTGTTCTTTAGTATACCTGCACCATAATGTGGAAATAATAAGAAAATAAGAAACATTCAGATTAATGTTGTTATTTATTATACCTGCAACACAATGTGCAATTATCAAGAAAATAAACATTTAGATTCATTTTAGAAGGTTGGTACGCGTGGATGTCATTTTTATAATGAACATGAAGAGGGTTGATATTTGTTGCATCAATGTTATCTGCTATAAACGCCAATGTCATAAAAAAATTCTAAAGGTTGAAACTGCTGGTTTCCAAATAACCAATAATAAGGAGTATGAAGCTTCTGGTTTCTGGTTTTCGGATTTCCAGCATTAGTAGGTAGTAGTAGTAAGTGTACATCTAATATATATTTCAATAAAAATTAGTACTGCCTGTTTAATGTCGCCTAAAGTTAATCAATAAATGTGTTGGAACTAGGCAACTTTAAAACACGCTGTGCTAGAAAGACAGATTTTCGCACGATAATACATCGATAACTAAAGCTTATAATGCAGGTATGATAAAAACGATTTTTAATGGCTGTTGAAGAAATATGACTAAAAATATAACAAAACTGTTCTTAGGTGCACCAATAGGAAAATATAAAGTTGAATGTCACATTTATTATTATAATAAGGTAATTTCCTGTAAACATGATCATGGTTTTGCTCTTGTAGTTCTTGACTCAGGACTGGCGAAATAAATGAGCTTAGAAAGAGCTAATGCCCATAGAAGGCGATGTGCTTAGACAAAAGAAAAATGGGCGAGAAAATGTAAAATGTTTAACTTTTAAGTTGATAATATAAATGGTTAATGAGTTACAAAAAAAAAAACAAATAAGACAAAGAGCTAATGCTCATAGATGGCGATGCGCTTTGACAAAAAAAATAGAACGAGAAAATGTAAAATGTGTAACTTTTAAGTTAGAAATATAAATCGTTAATTAGTTAAAAAAAAATTAGATAAAGAACTAATGCTCATAGATGGCGATGCGCTTAGACAAAAAACAATAGAACGAGAAAAATGTAAAATGTGTAACTTTTAAGTTGAAAATATAAATGGTTAATGAGTTACAAAAAAAAAATCAAATTAGACAAAGAGTATGTTTAAATATATACATGACTCAAATACTACATCTAATAACCTTTGTAAATTTAGGCATAAATATGCCTAAATTTAATTACCTACCGAAAACAACAATGTGGTGCCTCTCCCAGGCATTACAGTTGAATGCGCCCTCTAGTGCTTATTTTGTTTTCCCGTACTCTGTTGTTATGTGAACTCCGCAGTTTGTGATTAAATTTAACTACTTATCTAAATGTATCTGTTCCGAAAGACAGGTCCGAAATACGGACCTGTCCTCTCGTTTTACTTTAAGGTTAGGATCTAGAAATTAAGAGAATATGAAATAGTTGACGGTTTTATTGATTAAGGCTTGATTGATTGTAAAATTATCATTTAAGAAAGGATTTTTTTTTTAATTTTGTGCCACCTTAGTGTCGAAACATCTAGATTTGACTCAAGTTAATAAGTAACAAAGTTGTATGCGAAAGTACCAAATACATTCAGTGTTACTTAATTTTTTCTGCTCCTTCCAAATGTGCAACAAAGTTTTAAAATATTGATATACACAGTGTTGTTTCGAGTCGAAACCTACTTATTAATTTTTTTAAGGCCGGGCCTAGAATACGATTTTCATTTATTATGTCAATCGACACTACAGTGGACAAAGGACATACGTACCAAATATTACAAAACTGTATAGAGTGGTTCGTAAGTTATGATTAATTGAAAAATAGGCAATATTAATAAATCACCCTGTATATTGGTTATAAAGAACGATAGACCATAAAATATAGTTTATTTAGAATCACCTCAGTGCCCAGCATCTACCATTACTGTAAGCGCATTTCCCAATTAATCACCCTAGGTCTCTACTGGAGAAAAATACAAGATTATTCGAATATTTATTGTCTTAAATTATTACATAACCTAAAGAAGGTATTCCGGTTATTGTGCTCAACAAGAGGATCTCAAGGGAATAAAAATACCACGAATTCCGCGAAATTCAAAATTTCAAAAAAATAATGATTAATGGTATTGGTTCATAAAAGTCAGCTTTACATTATCATAATAGCATCGTTAACTATCAATTGTCCAGCACTGTAACTAGGTACATACTGTAACTTCATATTACGAAAATTGTACAATTACATTTTCAGCATACTAAAACACATTTTAATAGATAATATCATCTTCAAACGCAAAACATGTCTAGGCTTTATTTCACAAATAATATTTTTAAACGAATTCACATAGGCGGGATAGCCAGACCGCGTAACGGGCAAATTGCATCGGGCGCAAACGAAGCATTTCACACTTCTAAAGATAATGTCAACGAACCAATAAAATTTGCAGCATATAATAGTGTAAATCTGCCTATTAATATTAATAGAAGCAACGAATGGGTCACTGTGACAAATACACATGGCTCATTTCTGAACGCTGTGGATGATAATATATCGCAAAGTGTTAAATTATATAAAAAACTTCCAAGAGAGGTTCAAATACTGCCGCTGAAGAGGCACAAAGCAGCAGTAAAACCCATTTTGACAACACAAGGGTATTATTCAATCAAAGAATATCTCGATGACCAAATTGTTATTCCCTGTTAACTATTTATGTAACTTAATGTGGATTGTATGTGCATGTGTATGTATATATGTATATTGGATTTATGAGGCTGATACATGATTAAACCCCATGTTCATATATAAATAAAACACAATTGTCGTAGTATAACATTAAACATTTTGTGAAAATCACACCAATTGTGTTTTATTGGTATATATGTATATATCTATATATATTTCAATTATTTTGACAGTGCAATGTTTTTGTATGCTAAGCTTGTATGTTTGTCTGTAATGTTCATTCTCAATTTAAATAAATAAATGATATTATTATTATTATTATTATTATTATCAACATTAATAAACTTAGGCAATAGATAAATTTATTTGTATAATAGCTCTATCAGGATAATTCATTCCTTATTTAATAAGCAATGTTTGATAAATTTATAATTTTATGTTTCTCATTTAAAAACATGGGCTCAGCGGAAAAAAAAATTAAAAGCTAGGGTTTTAGAGAATCATATGTTTAACAATATTACTATATTATAGAACTCTGTAATCTACGATAATATATCTTCGAAAAAATATAGACATAATCATCGATTTGTTAACATAATTTATATCCCACAAAACAATTTCTTTGTACATTAAATTTGCGGTAATTTAAATAAAAATTTGCCAGTTCTCGCATTTTTTGTAATTTCTAATTTAAAACACGTAATTTTGGTACACCTAATGATCACCCATCTTAAATCATCTTACTCTCTAATGCTGCAAAATTGCACGGTAATAACGAAACGCCCAAATAATCATGCCCACATGCACACACCACGGCTACAGATCCAAGTAAAAGTAATCAGTACAGCGGCACTTTCGATTTTCGGAGTGGCATTTTCACAGATTTTAATTACTGATGATGTTTTGCAACGACGTTATTAAAAAAAATTCTAAACATGTCTCGAAATGACGTTACATGGGAATTGTTCTGTTGAATTAAATTTATACCTAAAGTTTAATTATGCCATAATATTAATCTAACAAATCGGACAATTGAATACTCTTTAGGTAATAATGAAGTTTCGTCTGATTCTGAGCAAAGGAAAATTTGAAACGGAAAAATTGTCTGCGTTACAGTATTGTAACGTATGTAGTTGTCTGGAAAAATTAAGAAACTAGTTACAAGAATTTTCAAACACTTGAAATTGTGTATTTTATCCTTATCAACTGATCATTCTCAGGTAAACAGTAATGCAGAAGTTTTGGTACCATGAATTTTTGTTATTGTTATAATAATTTCCCCTAATTATTTTTATTTAAAAAAAAATTGTATGGTCGTCAATGGAAAAGCTTATGTGTTCTGTTTAATTTCTGCTAATTGGTGTTCATTGGAACATTAAATTCTTTGCTGAGTGGGGATTTCTAACAGGAGAAATTAATTATCTAGGGATCACCTTACCTAGACAACTATCGTTCAAAACCATTAGTGGTTACTATAATTAAAAATTAGTATATTTGAAAATAATTACGGCTTAATACTAAAAAAGTACATGAGGGTAATAAGGCCGGCGAACACATATGCATACCTTGCATGGTGTCAACATGTAGAGAGAGAAAAATATCTTTATTTTGGTCTATATAAGACTACTTATTACAACAATTTTTTTTTTTTGCATTATCACAATTTAATTTTACATAATACTTAACTTACTATATTCAACTTATATGCTATGGATGTATAATTTTCATATTTCATTCAATCATTAAATAATAAAAGACTGTCATAACAATGTTATAATAATTATTTATGATCAAATTTGTGTAGATACATAGATTTAATTAGTAGGTATAACCAATATGTGTGCATATTAACTAGTTTAGGTATTTTAAATAAGGAACATATGCATAAGGGAAGTAGTAAATTGCGGATGTAATTAAAGTTAAAAATTGATTTTAAATGAAGCTTAATAATAATTTTTAAGTCTTTAATTATATTTTAATTGGAGAAGGAGCATTTGCATTTTAGGAATGTAGGTCAGATACGCGGATATACAATTTTACTTCGAGAAGTATAATTATTGCATATAAATTAAATACATGCTAGATGCATGAAGTAATACTATTTGACCAATGTGGAGTACTATTGGTGACGGCTGCATAATACTTTTAAAATATTTACCCAAACAACTTACTTCGAATGTGTTAATAAATCAATATTTTTGTATCATATTTCTTCTGTCCAAGTGCCAATAAATTTCAACAGATAACTTAATTCTTGAATTATTTAATAATATTTAAGTAACTATTATTCAGAAGTTACCATCTATAAGTCGCATGTAGGTACAGATGGGCAAAAATAATAATGCCCCTCTCCTCTTAACGCTCGCATAACTAGTAATAGTTCAGGGGCCTACGGTAAAATAAAATGTAATTGGGTCAGAATTATCTGTCAAATAGTGACAGTAACCAATTACCAATAGGTGGAGAAATAGTAGGGATTATTATTATTATTAATAATAATAATAGACAAAAACGGTCAAGCACGTCGCTTTTTACTTATATTAAAATATATGTTAAGTATAAATTTTTCTCCTTACACGAGACTAGGAAAATTGGCATAACATGGGAAAGCCTGCGTTCAACAATGGAAACTATAAGCCTAAAGAAAGTGAAGATAGCAAGATGACGTAGCAGAGCTTTACAGAGTAAACTTCGGTTATCCTGTGAATATTTCTTGATTTGGTTGCTTCTAGGCACCAACTTTACGTTTTCAACATTGTTCTACGTAGGATTTATTGTAGCTCATAGTTGTCGTTTGTGATGAACTATTACTGATTTTGAAGGTCAGATACACAAAGGCACGGGATCCATCAATCGCTTGGTACAAACCGTGCCTTGGAAGGTTTGTAGAAGGAATGATCCAGAAATAAGTTAGATCGACATATTAGATCCAAGTATTCTTAGTTACTATATGTTACAATCTGAGTCCGTTATAGGCTAGTTCTATGAATGCACAGACCAATGCAAACACAGTGCAGGGTTCAATTTTCTTTCTTCAAAGGGAATATTTATGATTCTTCGGAGGAGATGCTTCAAATAAAGGTTTCCCTTAAGCATTGTTCCAGGAGATGATAATTTTACAATTGACTGGGATTCAACTACCGAATGATCATTAAATTTCAGCTCTGGTAAGAGCTGACCAGAAAGCTTATTAATAAGAAAGACGAGATGACCAAGATGACCAATTTCACCTTTCTTATTTCCCAAAATTTCCATGGATAACTAGAGCTGAAATTTAAATGATCACTCGGTATAAGACCTGTACCAAGTAATTTACAGATATTTTTTTACGTTACAGATATATTTTATTTTTATAGGAAAATATCTTTTGTGAGAATTTTTGGCTCAAAGTTTTGAAATTTTTAGTGAAAATACCAGAATTGTCATCAATTTCAATTCGGTTAAAACAACCATATTTTAGGTTAGGAGATGTCACTTGCAATGAAAACTTGAATATGCCCCTGGGGAGCCAGGGGCAAATTTAGGCAATTTAGACAATTTAGGCAAATTTTGACAGAGCTTACCTAGAAAGTTCATCTTATGATGCCATCTCTAGCATCACTGCTGCATAGTCGGGAAGCTGCTTCAGTGATCAACTTCACAGCCTATTCTACTGCATCCGTGTGGCAGGGAAAGACGGATGGTGAAGGGCCATTCTGGCACAGTGTTGTTAGGATGTGAAAGAGTTGCCAATAAGCTCTTAAGATACAATCCTTTAAATACAATCCTAAGAACTGTTGGTAGGGTAAAGAAACATCACTGCATTCTCAACGAATTATATCTGTGCAATCATTGCCTGAGAAACATTATATCGAATGGTATGATGAAGATTCCCTCCATCGTTTTCTCGAATACAAAGATACAATCCTTTGAATACAATCCTAAGAATTGTTGGTAGGGTAAAGACACATCACTGCATTCCCAAAGAATTATATCTGTGCAATCATTGACCTCAATTGTTTGATACAATCCTCAGAACTGGTGGTAGGGTAAAGAAACATCACTGCATTCCCAACGAATTATATCTGTGCAATCATTGCCTGAGAAACATTATATCGAATGGTGTAATGAAGATTCCCTCCATCGTTTTCTCGAATACAAAGATACAATCCCTTGAATACAATCCTAAGAACTGTTGGTAGGGTAAAGAAACATCACTGCATTCCCAAAGAATCATATCTGTGCAATCATTGACCTTAATTGTTTGATACAATTCCCAGAACTGGTGGTAGGGTAAAGAAACATCGCTGCATTCCCAAAGAATCATATTTATGCAATCATTGCCTGAGAAACATTATATCGGATGGTGTGATGAAGATTCCCTCCATCGTGTTCTCGAGCACCAAGAATCTTATTTAGTGCATCTTTCAAGTCAACGATCTGTTATCATGGCGAGAAGAACGTTTTCTGGCAGTGCGAAGAACTCATTCGTCTAAATAGATGAATGAACTACAGTCTGTATTTACTTGGTAAGTTTCTAGACTATTAATGGTCTCAAATGCATCATGAGGACCATCAGCAATGGAAGACTGTATCCTAATCCTGTATTGTATCTCCAACAGGTGGTGGATTATCGGTTGCTTGACAAGTATCGCTACCCAGGTGAGCTAGGAGCTGCGCAATCGCATAATTGTCCCCTTTTGCTTCCCTTTTGCTCAGGGGATGCTCAGGATGCACCCCCTGATTCTCCAGGGGCATATCACTAGAATTTTAAGGCCTCAATGCAATGTTAGTTTTCATCACAAATGACATATAGCCCAAAAGTATAGTTGCTTTAACGGAACTAAAATTAATGACAATTTTTGTATTTTCAGTAAAAACTACAAAACTTTGAGGTAAAAATTCTCACAGAAGTCCATCACTCCATCCAAATGGTTACTCATGTACTGTCCATTTATTCCTATTAAGTTGATAAATAATATATTTCTATTTATCTACAATTTATGTAGGAAATGGTAATATAGGGAAATGATAGAAACATGATATTCAACCATTTAATAACGTCGCATTACTGACTCGCACTTCTGAAAAATTATGATAATTACTAACAATTGAGACAACATATATTATATTTATAAGTTCTGAAATATCTAAACCGTACACTCGTCAGTGAAAGAAGCAGAAGTTCTGTATTTTTATCTGAATATCGAAAACTAAGAAATATTTAAGAAGACACTCCAAGTGCCACATTTTCTAATTTATCAATAGTACAGGCATTGTCAAATAAGAACAATGCAATTAACAATTTATAAGTATCGCACTTTTAATCTTCTCAAAAACTTCACTTTACGCACTACTTGCACATCTAGAATTCTACAACCAACAACCTATTTCTAGAATTTCCAAATAATTCAAATTGATTCTAAATGCCTTTTCTAACTCAAGATAAGTGAAAGAATTCAGAAATGCTACAAATAATAATAATCCTCCATCTCTCTGAAACTGTCTATTTTCGAACCCACGATAATTAAGACTTATCTGCATATCTTAGGATGTACTACCCCTCTCAAGATTGTTGACACTTATTTTTTAACACCCAGCATACCTATGAATTAGAAATAATGCCAATTCTAATATGTAATTAAAAATTATTTGTTCACTCTTCAAGTCAATGTTCATATCGCCACAACTACTATACTACATACTATACATATATGTATAGTAATATACTATACATATACACTACTACTACATATATACTACAACTCAATTATAGGTAATTTTCAGGTAACTATGCCGTAGGACATAATTTCGTATATTCTTTCCTGGCATTAATAAATTTATGATTCATGAAGTGTGAATCATAAATTCATGTTAGGTATGTACCATTTTCTCAAAAATAATACATGTGGATATCTGAATATTTAAATGTTTAAATCTAATTATATCAAAAATGCACCTCGAATACAAAACGATTTCAATATAATATAATCAATCAAACTACCGCCATATCTAAATGCATTCGCAATAACATGTTACGGTCATTAAAAAAAAAACGAATTACATATACTTAAGTGCATGTGCCCATATACAGCTATTCGTGGCTTTCCAAGAATGCCATTATTTCAGCAATTTCTGATTTTTATCTCCGCCACGGTGGGACTTACAAAATTCGGTAATTTAAATTTTATTACACTCAATTGGTGATAATTATACTCCGGTATTCATAACTACGTGAATTTATTTAAAGTATTACCTGTTATAAAAGTATGTACAACCCGTTATGTGCACGTAAAAGTGGAAAAAAATCAACTGCAGATTTTGAAACAACGTTTTCTTTACATAATCGACAGTAAGATTTTGAATAAATATTGTAACGAATTAAAATTTCTTTGACTAGGCCGTAGAAAATATTCGTGCAGAAATAAAATAATTTACTACAGCGAAAATCTAATGATAGTACATATATACATAATCCGGTCCTCTTGTACCCTGAGGGTGTCGAGGATAGTATGTTAGTATGCAGGGAAAATAAATATATTTCAATTCAGTACATATAAAATATTGATACAAAAAATGTAAGTAATTATTATTAAGAGAGTTAAATATCTCCTCATAACTAAATATAAATTTAAAACAGTGTACATTTCTTATTGAAAAGCATGCGGTTATTAACAATTATATTTATAATTACTAAAACCTCGACTCTTTCACTTTGAACTGTACCCATACTTAACTCGTTAATTGGTCTGTATATTATCATTCATTTATTCAATACACGTGTATTACAAACCTATCCTTCATATAAATGAATAATTATGCCACTATTGGTATCATACTTTTTCAATCACTTAACTGTATTAATCAGAATATCTTAAAATTATATGAAACCGCCGTTAATGGCAGCAATTCTTGAGTATAATGCGTACCATTTGGAATGATTGGTGTGATGGAAATCGGTGCAATGATATAGCATATATCACATGGCACGTAAGGCAAAATGTCGCTCTTCGCAATGATATAATTTTAAATGGACGTTTACGGAACCACAACCTTGAAATTGATGCCATGGAACAGAAAAACGTGTATGAGAGCATCCAAATTAAGAGTAATCTAAATTTAATTATGATAAATATCTTAGAACTCAAAACTGATAATAATTGCAATATTTAATTTACCACTGCAGTATTAAGGTAAGCGCACACTTATCGGACGCGGACGGTCAACACGCATCGGATTTTTTCGATGGTGTCGCACACTAGTCGCCAGAAAATGAATGTTTTGCGGAATATTTATGTTTTATTTCAGTTTTCGTTTGAATTCATCCGATAAAGAGCTGTTTGTGGTATTGGATTTAGAAAATAAATTTATGAAAAAAACGCCAAAAAATGTAGATACATGATATTTGTCTAAAGCGTAATGTATTTGGGGAATGCAGGTATACCCATTTATGCAAGGATTAGTTGAATTGCAACAGCAATTGTTTTAGCTATTTCCGCATGTTCAAAGAAAAATATTTAAAAATTTTGGAACTCTTTTTTCTCTTGTTATTTTTTCCCGTATCCTTCAATTATTTATATTGTTGCACAGCTAAAACAAAACATTCAACGTCCATGACTTCCTGATGACTAAATGGAATGAACTGTATTTCAACTATTTCTGCCTTCGGCAAGTTCCGCACATCGCACATTAGTTGTCACGGCATGCATCGGACGGAGCGGACGGATTTAATCGCCTGCCAGACGGATTTTCGAAATGCGTAAATTTAATTATGATAAATGTCTTAGAACTTTGAAAATAATAATAAATCCAATGGTATAAAAACAAAAACAACATTTAATTGACCACTACAGTATTAAAGTTGGAGCATACTTATCGGCAGCGGATCGGACATTTTCCGTGGAATAGCACACTTGTCGGCAGAAAATGAATGCTTTGCGGAATATTTATGTTTTATTTCAGTTTGAGTTGTGGATTTATCCGATAAAGGTGTTGGAATTAGAAAATTAATTAAAAAAAAAACGTCAAAAATGTGGAAGCATGATATTTATCTAAAGCGTAATATCGTAATATATTTGGGGAATATACCCATATATTCAAGGATGTGTTGAATGACAACAGTAATTGTTTTAACTATTTCCGAAGATTCAAGGAAAAATATTTTCGAATGGAACTCTTTTTCTCTCTTGTTATTTTCTCCTTGTACAATTCTTTATATTGTTGCATACGTTCGTATGAACTATACGTTCAACGTCCATGACTTCATTATAACTGAATGGAATAAACTGCATTCCAACTATTTCTGCCATCGGCAAGTTCCGCAGAAATCACCATTAGTCGTTTTCGGCACGCATGGGACGGAGCGGACGGATTTTCGAATTGCGCTGCGTGCCGTCCCGTCCCGTTCAGATTGTGCGTTGTCTCGTTTAAATGTATGTTAAGCCATGTTATCCGTCCGCTGGCGATTTAAGGTGCATTATATTATGATCCCACCCGAAAAAAGAAACCATTGCAATGAAATTAAAATTTTAATCTGATACCCATAAATTTTATGCATTTTGCGGAAGCTAAAATAACTATTAATATATCTGCTATAAATGGAACTTAAAATATATTAAACATAATCACACATGTCTCAGGTTACCGTTTATTAGAGACACATTTTATTACAGGTTATATACCAGACCTGATGCATATCCAGTATATTTATCTATATCCTGTCATAACATTTTTATAGCCTGTATAAATTAAAAAGTATTTTATCTAATAAAACTTAAAGGTTTAACAGCCACTATAATAGATTTAAATAAAACGGACCAAAATTAGATATGAATCACAATAGATCGATAAATAGAAAATCGATACCTAGTAATTGAGATGCACATAAAGGTAATATAAGGAATCGTTATTTCTAATCAAAAGCTTTGTTTTCATTTATGTGCATAATTCCTACAATAAACAACTAACTACAAAATTTGATTTATTAATATGCTTTTGCGTCCTGATTTTTCTTAAATTGATAATTGTAATGACAATCTACATTTCAGGAACGCACTTAGGTATATATGGTTTACTCGAAATTGAAATTGAACCTACCAAAAAGGGTTAAGTAAGGTCCATTGTGTGCTCAGAATTTTGCGATGTGATATTGCCACTTTCAGTTATGAAGTATTTTTGTTTTTCTAAAGCAGTTCTCAATTTTAGTACTGACAGAAATATTGGCTTGAATCGGTTCGGATGGCCTATCAACATGTTACTCAAATAAAAAGTAGTAACTAACACCTGTTACATAAGTTTTGGGAATCCTTTTTAATGCTTTACGTGATATAGTAAAACTTATACATCTGGTACTCTTATATATCTGGTCAACTATGGAGAAAGATGTATGGAGAGCTCTTGTCAATTTGTTTTGACATTTCACATTTTTGTATGAAATTTGCAAAATGGCGTATAAAGTAGATATTCGAAAGTCCATCTACAACTTAGTTGGACAGCTGCCGAAACGAGATATAGTAAACATTTTTTGTGGGTAAAATATTAAAAAAAACTCTGTGTATAGGACAATTCGGGAATATGAAGAGGGAATTCCATGTGTAAACCTACCAAAAACAGGCCGTCTACGAAAGTTAACAAAATATTAGTATGTCCACAAGTAAACTTGCCCGTCGGTTCCATGTTTCAATTGCTACAATTTGTCGATATATATATATATAACAGACTAAAATATAGAAAACGTAAGATATGTCCCAAAAATACAGCCGCACAATTGGCCAGAATTCCTGGGTGTTGCCGGAGTTCAAGACGTCGACTCGTGGTGTTTTTGGATTGCACGGTTAGTCTATTGACCTAAAGTTCTAGTAACTTCCAAAGACGGCCTGTTTTAGGTAGGTTTACACATGGAATCCCCTCTTCGAATTCCCGAATTGTCCGATGTACACTGCTTTTCGAAATATTTTGTTCACAAAAAATGTTTACTACATTTCGTTTAGGCAATTTTTTTTTTTTTACAAAAGTCGAAGAACTCTAGCAGCCTGTCTTTAATGATCCATTGTCTGGTATCTGGATCTTTGAATACATATCGCAAAATCAATACATTCTGCCCAATATTGGGCAGATCGATTTCGCTAATGCGAGCTGTTGTGTCACATATAAGAGAAAAATAAATTGCTTTTGCTCTGTCATCCAAAATTACGTCCAAAACGCTCAGAAACTCATTATGAGTTTCGTGTAAAAGACACAGTTAGCTTAAAGTCGTTTAACTCCATCGTCTTGACTCGTCTTTACATTTTTCAAGTGTTCGTCCAGCAGTGTGTCGTAATAGCATATTTAGAGACAATAGTGAAAGTTTCTATTGAGCACATCTTCTATATTTTCAGTTTTACCAGGAAAAGATTGAGCACGTGAGCCTAATTAAAGTGCAACATTGGGTAGTCGTGGTAGCAAACATCATTTTATCTCTTTTAGTTCTAAACTGTTTTTGCAGTGCATTCGACAATTTCTGCACCTTCTCCCATAATAGCAGTTCAAGTGTTCCGACTGCAAATAGCATTTCTTGTGTCGGTCACTATTTTCATGTTCTGGAAGTTTTCTGTACAACTTGCGCCATGTTGATTTATTTGGATTTAGCCCTTGTTCTGTAATAAGACTGCTTGTTTGATGTTTCGTCTACGAACTGGCCAAAAATAGCTCAATACAATGCATTATTCTTACAACTTGCCATCAGCCAGTCTGTTGTTTGGAGTAAATAGGTACGAAATGTATGACCCTCAAAATGTTGTAGTAGTTTTGTGGTAATTTATTTCAATGCTGTGTCAGTATTAATGCCTAATTCCACGATAAGTTGTCGGTCACAGTCGGTAAATTGTTGTGGCCACTCCTCGATCTGTGGGGTTAAATGCATGGGTCGATTCCATTTTAAAAGTGTTAAGCTCGGGAATTTGGTCTTCTCCAGGACTTTTTTCAATATAAAAACCAGTCTGGCATACCTACTGTTCCAAAGTTTTGGTATAGGTTGATTTTTAACTCGCCTAGTTTGAAACACCTTGGGACACTGCGGCATCAGGCAGCTTGTTACTTTTAGGTAATTCTTCAGTATACTGCCTCTTCTCCAAAAATTTGTAACCGCGACGAAGGTGACACGACTGAACATGTTCGGGTGGTTTAAGGTTTGCTTACACATTAGATTTAACTTTTTTACCTAACTGCACCCTTCATCGAAAGAACGAAATATGTAAATGATTGCATTAATAGGTTTGTTATTATACGTGATTTCGCTTATCCCTACAAGCTATGACAAGGAGAAGAAGGCCCCCATAAGTCCGGGGCCCAGTACAGCTGTACACGTAGGCCAACCCTGTCGAAGGGCCTGCTTATACTTCTTCGAACATTTCTTGGTATATCAGGTGATATGCTCGACATTGTGATCGACATTTATCAATTTCTGGGCCTTTCTCGGCCGTGGCGTGTATAGTTTTTTCTGAGATATCCCTACAGAATAAAAATCAAACGGGGTCAGTTCTAGAGGTCTCGCGTGCAAAAAAAAATAACTGAATCGCCTTGAGTAGTTCGGCCAAACTGTTTATTGCCATTCTTACTCTAACCATTAATAGTATCATTTAACACATTTTGAGAATTCTGTTACCAAAACATGTAGAATGTTCTATGTAATCAAAACAAGTAATGGTCACATTAGTCTTTCTCCCTTTATCCCGAACATTGACCCTTTTAGAATACTGGTTACGGCACTCTATAGAGCAGTGTGGTTCGCTCCGTATGTGTTCCATACCGTGAATTTCGTGAACTAACTTGTGTAGTAACCCCATGTGTAGCATCACTAAAACAAGTATTAAAAAAAATACCAACTTCTAAATGCCCCTTAAGATTTGCCCAAAAATACAAACGAAAATTCCACTCCATGGATGAATGAAGTTTATTATGTTTTACCTATACCATTTAGCAAAGCTTAAGTTTTTACCTTTACCTATATAGCTAATACCTTTATAGCAAACCAAATTCGTGAGCAAGTTGCCAAATGGTTCGTTGGAAATTGTCTTGAATAACCAATAGTAGCTCTGATTCATTTTCATCCCTCCGCCATTATTTGAAACATTATTTCCGAAGCAACAGTTAGATGGAAAATAGACTTGTGCGGCTACTTATTATAAAATGCTTCAGACTTGTTATCAGGTAAATTTATTCCCCTCACTTTATACAAACTCCACCTTTCCTTCGTTACACATTTTAATTTTAGATTAAATAAACTGTGTTGACTATAATTAATCCAGATGTGGTATAAATCTAGTACACTAGGTGCAAGTATGCATGTATACATGCATCGGTTATCATGTCAAATTTGTACGTAGCGTATGAGAAAACGGCCATTTTTACTTTCCAACATTTTTGAAGAAAGCAAAAAAAGCAAAACCTTTCTACTAAGCTGTTTCTTGCAAAAGACAAATAGAAAAAGTGGCACATAGTATTATAATAATAATAATTAAATAAAAATAGATTTGTGTATATCAAACCTTAGTATCCGAGAATAGGAGATTGAATTGAACTGGAGACTTACCCTGAAACAAACAAAAATCAATCAATCTTAATTTATAATAATACTAGTCGAATACATATTTCCAGGACAATTAATAATGAGACCAGAATATCAGGAGGGACATTCAACGACTTACAAATTGAAAGAGTACAAATAATCAAAAACCTAGGAACATGGTTCACAGAAAACTGGACCTCGAACACCGAAATAAAGTTCATAAAGTTTAAACAAGTTTTTACTAATACTGAATTTGATTTAAATCTTAAGGTACGGCTTATTAAATGTTATGTATGGTCGATAATCCTCTATGGCAGCGTTTCCCAAACTTTTTTGACCGCGGCCCGGTACGAGGTTCTAAAATTTTTCGCGACCCACGTTATGGAAAAATACCATTTATTTACAAAACATTTTTTTTTTTTAAATAAAAATCAAGTTATTTGTTTATTTCATGCACAAAAATTGCAAAATAATTATTTAAGAGAAATATTAAATATTAAATAATAAAAAGTAATTAAAAAATTAACAATTATAGTAAATTTTGTTTCCACATATTTTGTCCTTAGTGCGAAGGATGATGTTGTTTATCATCACATAGCAATTCAACAATTTCAAATTAGGAGGTAATGATGTTAATTTTATTCTCAAATTAGGTTTGACATCCAATTTGTTTCGATATTTTTATCGAAACTATTTTTTTAATTTATTTTTTTCTATTTTTTAAGTACACCAAGGCTGAGAACGCAGCTTCACACGTAACATATAAGTGGTGACAAAAGGCATTAAAAATTGTATCGATTTTTCGCTTACGCTTGGATACTCCCTTTGACAGCGCAACCAAAAATTAATTAGTGCAGTATCAAACACTTTTTTCAGATCGGTGTCGCATGAAATTTCATTGAATTAAGATTAAACATTTCTACCTCTTCAATTTCTACAGAAAAAATGATCTTTAATCCACGTATTATTCGAAGGAATATCCGGAAAGTAGTCTTTAAAACTATTTTATTAACTCCGAAAGATGTTCTTGAATTGAAAAAGCTCGCTAAAAATTTGTCGTTTTCAAATTGTTCAGCCAACTATGACTGACATTTAAAAACAAAGTTTGTATTGTAACTGAAAAACTGTGCTCTTTTTTCAACCATTTCCTCATTTAACAGAATCTTTATGTCTTATGGTTTCCGAGATCCCAAAGCTAAAAATGAAAATAAAAACTCACCCTTTATAATTGAACAAATTACATCAACCCATAAATCTGTGCTTTCTTATAATGACTGGGCAAATAACGCACGTTTTGAGTTAAAAAAAAGTATTGTCTGCGACATGTTTCGACACACAGTGTCTTCATCGGGCAGATGAATAATGATCTTTACCTCTTACAACCTCTTACATAAACCTTTACCTCTTACATAATCTTACATTTCAAAAACTATGTTTTTTTTCAAAAACAAAAGCATATTTTGAAAACTGTTCATTTAAGAGAAACGTTTATTATATTCTTAAAGGACATTAAACTCACATGATGACTGTCAATTTTGATTGAAAACTGTTCATCGTGTTAAGAGAAGAGTTTATTATACTCTTAAAGGACATTAAACTCACATGATGACTGTCAATTTTGATTGAAAACTCTTCATCGTTTTAAGAAAAGAGTTTGACATAGCCTTAAAGGACATTAAACTCACATGATGACTGTCAAATTTGATTGAAAACTCTTCATCGTATTGAGAGAAGAGTTTGACATAGCCTTAAACATTAAACTCGCACGATGAAGCACATCAATGTGGCAGTTGCAAAACTCAAAACTGCAAAAAAGTGTAAATTTGTGCCTGAAAACTTATGGTCGTTTTAAGATGGCTTTCATTCCATGATCTCATATTCGAAAATGTTTTGCTAATTGTTATTTGTGGCTTATGCACTTGATTGGAAATGTTTAAGATATGATGAGATGCCGTCTATATATTCACCTTCAGTATCACTAAAACAACTAATATTTATAGTTGTAGTACTACTGATAGCCTGACTGCTTGTACTATTACAAGTACTATTTCTTGAAAATGTCCAGGTATAAACTTTTCAAGTAGCATTTTAGATTTGATGTATTCCCAGAAGTTTTATTTTTTCTTGAGCAAAGTTTGCAAGTTACTGTACCATCTTATTATTAGTAGTAGTAGCACTACGAGATAACTTGGCCCATGGCTTGATTGACTGTGTCTTTCCATAGCATCCTATCTTTCGCATTCGTCTTCCAATCCGTGATTTTCATCTCTTCCAGATGCTTTTCTACATCGCTTTTCCAGGGGCTTCTTGGTCTCCCTCTTCGTTTTTCTCCAGCCGTTCTTGTAAGAATCTGCTTTGGTGTTCTTGCTTCCTCCATTCTCATTACGTGGCCTAGCCATCTTAATCTTTGAGCATTTATGATGCCCACTATACATAGATACATAGATTAGTACATTAGTACATAGATGCTAAGTAATACTTCGAAATCGAAACTACTTTCGATTCATATGCACATGACAACGTTTCGAAAAGGACTGGACTGATTTTTCTGAATTTCTAGTTGTGTGATTTCAATTGTTTTGTCATGTGAATAAGTTTATGAGTGGTATTACTTTTGGTATAATGGTATAATTATTAGATAGGAAGTGCGAATTTGCGACCTCGATGTTGGATTAAAGTTAATTTTTGGTGTAGAAGCTAAGAATATTAAGTCTATTTGACTTTAACACTCACGGCGATTTTCAAAACTCGCCTCCTCTGCACACAATAACCTTCGCACGCGCTGCAGTTCTCCTCCGTCTAATCTCAAAGGCGAACATTTCAAGTTCAAATTCCATCGCCGGACGTTTCTATTGTACTTGAAAGATAGTGAAAAAAGTAAATTGTTGAACCCCGATACTCCGCGCGCATATCGATTCAGTCGAGCCGGCGGGAGCCTACCGTGCAGTAGTCTTCAGCGCTGCTTGCTAAGTAAGTGCAGTTTTGGGTGGTTTACTGTGTCATCAATGTGTTTAGCAAAGTAACGTACGTAAATATCGCCGTAGTAACGCTTAGTGTCAAAATAGTACATTCGCCTAAAATATATGTTTACCTCAAAATTATTTCTAGAACGTGAGTGTATCTGCAGGTGGTTGCTTAAGTCACTCTGCAAAATAAACGTGGACATGTTTGTAAATGCAAGCCAAAATCAAATTGTTGCACGAAAATATAAATCAATTTTTCGAAAAGTTTAATTAGTGAATTGTAGTTGATCAACAAAACTTCAATGAAAACCATAGTGAGAACCTTCGTTTCAATAGAGTTCATCAACTTTACACAGTTTTCATTTAACTTTTAGCGATCAACCTTATACTATAGTTTTCATTCAACTTTTCTCGATCAACTACAATCGATCAATTGAATCGTGAGAACGCGCCTTTAATAAGTATCTATTATTATAGAAGAAGAATGATAATAAATCGATTCGATTAAAATTGTAACTCTGTAGTTGCTTGAAAATAATTTATATGCAGCAACTGTGATAACGAAATATTTATGATGAATAAGTACTTAAGACTTATTTTAGTGTCAGTGCCGGCTCGTACTACGCGCAAAGTTAGGGTTTTTGCTTATTTCTTAGATTTTTTACATTCCAAATGATTTTCATATCATGAAGCAAATTTCGTGCTATCCGCCGAATTGTGCTCACCCAAAAACCACGCTTTCTTAATTTATCGTTAGGACAATATCCTTGGCATTTACAAGCATACACACGCACAAATATAAATAATTGGTCAATTCATAAAATTTTAAATGTGTTTTTTTGGAATGCTTACAATATTTTTATTTTCACCGCCCATGCTACAATAAAATGCAATCGAAAATTACTTCATTTCTAGTGCTTAGCAACAAAATACAACAATGAAATAAATGAATTGTGTTCTTGTTTTGTATGTTGCTTTATCGGTTGCAGTATTAAATAATCAAATCTATTTTAGGGGATTTTCGGCCCAATATATGCATGTTACATGTAGAAGTCTTAAAATACATATGCAAAATCGCCAAAATGCGTCAATTTTTAATGAAAGGAGACCAATTTTTGTGAAGCAAATTGTATTCAAATGTTTAAGTCTCTTTCCAAAGTGGAGGTAAGCACAATTTTTTGAGTTGGAGTAGTGGTTGAGTGATACTACATTTGAAAGCTTGCATAATTTGCAATGTGACGGTGTGATACTTTCGAAATCGACAGATTTTATAAAGTAATGCAGCGTTGCATTGTAAATTATGTAGGCTTTCAAATGAATTATCACTCAACCCCTACTGCAATTTACAAATATGGGCTTACTTCCGCTACGGAAACGGGGTTAAAATATTGTAGATAATTTGACTGCCAAACATTGTACCCCTTTATTTAAAAACCGACGCATTTCACAGATTTCGTGAAACAAAATTATATTCGTAGATATTTAAGGTGTTGCCTTTATCACGGGACACCCTGTACATTTATTTCCTTTCAAATATTTTTCGTGGTAAACAATTAAATCATAATTTTGTTTGTCTTCAAAGAAACGAAATGTTTCCAATTTTGGCGCGAAAATTGGCTTCAATGTGACGATGATATCCAAGTATCGCAACCTAGATGCACTTTGCAGTTTTCCACATCTTTGCAGCCCTGCCTTTTTACTCTTTTCGGGCCGCAATTCTGCGACCCCACGTTTTTGATAGTTGGCTGGAATTATTGTCTCCGACTGGAAATGAATTTCGTTTTTCGGAACGAAATATTTCCATTCATCCCCCCAACTTCGTGCTTGACCCCCACAGAATGGCCACATTGCGGTTAATTTGTTATGGCGCATGAGGTATAAGCGGTAGGGATACTACGGACGTTTCCTTTTTATGTTGGTTTTGTCTTTTTAATTTTTTTAACCATACAAGAATATCAAAGTATGTATTTGAACATATGGCAGTTTTTCTTCGCACTTCTATGGTGTCTCACTAAATCACGACATACAGGCGGAAAAGTCTGCTGTCTATGATTCTTGAACGCCACAGTTGTCTTCTCACTCTTATGGTATCTCACTACATCAAGACATTCAGGTGGAAAAGCCTGCTGTCTATGATTCATGAGCGCCATTTTTTCTTCCAAGGTATCTCACTACATCAGGACATGTAGATGGAAAAGGCTACTGTCTATGATTAATGAGTGCAAGTTTTTCATCTATGGTATCTCACTAGATCAGGATATTCAGGTGGAAAAGCCTGCTGACTATGACTCATGAGCGCTAGCTTTTCTTCTATGGTATCTCACTAGATCAAGATACTCAGGTGGAAAAGCCTGCTGTCTATGATTCATGAGCGCCAATTTTTTTCTTCTATGGTAACTCATTAGATGAGGACATTCAGGTGGAAAAGCCTACTGTCTATGACTCTTGAGCGCCAGTTATCTTTTATAGTATCTCACTAGATCAAGACATTCAGGTGGAAAAGCCTGCTGCCTAAGATTCATGAGTCCAAGTTTTTCCTCTATGGTATCTCAGCAAATCAGGACATTCAGGTGGAAAAGCCTGCTGTCTACGATTCACGAGCGCCACTTTTTCTTCTGTTGTATCTCACTACATCAGGACATTCAGGTGGAAAAACCTGATGTCTATGATTATTGAGCACCAGCTTTTCCGAAGTTTTAAATACAAATCCAAGATAAAATTGTATAGCATTGTATGGTTATAATAGCAATTATAAAAATTGCTTACATCAAAGGAAAATTTATCTCAGGAAATAGGAAACGTCCAAGTTCCCCATGGAACTCGTGTGCCAGCAAAGTAAAATTCACTGCAATATGTGAAAAGCGGGTAGGCACTGAAGCTTGGGGTGGATGAAAGGTAGTATAGTACTTCCGGAAATCGGGGTCCATATCCGGTGAGATGTAAAAATAATTACGGCGGACATTCGAAATCTCGGGGGCGTAAAATTGGGGAGCAAAAGGAAAAACATTGGCCGTGATGTGACTTGTCGATAGCTCAGAGATGAGTCGAAGTTATTGTGCTGAGATGTGTACTCTCGCCTTGAGGCGGATCTTCATGCTTAATTAGAGTCTTCTTAGTCTTTATAATTATGAGCATTTTTTGCCACGACAAATATTTACGCGTGCATTTTCCACTTACAAATGCTTTCACTTGGCACTGCTAAAATGTTCTTGACTTACTCCTTATATTGGGAGCTTTCATAAGCTATACTTTAAACTTATTTATGTGCTATGTGTATCAAATTCTTAGAAAACTATAATCGAATTGTATTAATTCTAATACAATTCGATTCGAAAATGTTACGCCTTCTACTAATTTCAGTATTTTATATTATTATTATTATTGCAACTTACATATTACTGCAAATAAATTTGAATATTATGCAATTAATTTGCATTCATTTACATAATTGCGAAATGTATCTAGAGGTTTAAGATACCTACGACATCAAGTATTGGAGAGGTATTTTTATTTTAGATCCCAATTTTCAAATACAGATTTTCCTGTATATTATAATCGTGCAAATAAAAAAGATTCTGACGAATACCCAGATTTTGGGGGCTCCTTTATCATGAAGTGACTATTTATACAAATGTCTGTGCTTGTGTATGGAATATGGATTTTTATGTCCATTAGTTTTCTTTCAACATCTTGCAATTCTGCAAAGATTCTGCTAGGCCAGTTTAGTATGGATTTTCATATCCAATATACTTTCGTTCAAAATTTCGCACCTTTTTCATTTGACTAAGGTTTCCAGAGTAGTTGCAATAAACCTGATTAAGTTCTTGTGATGAGCCAGATAGTGATTTCATTGTAACACTAATAACTCGTTGAGTTCTGGTGCAGCATTGTAGAACGTTATTGGGAGTTCCTCGTTGACGCCAAATGGGAGGTCCTTTTGAGCCCAGTTAAAGAGTTATCTGTTGCATCCAAGCTTATTGAGTACTAGAGTTACATTGGATTACAATTAAGCATTCATATATACTGTTGAACTCAATTAAGTCTTCTTCAGCTCTTTGGAGTCTTGTAGGTCTATGTTTTTAGTTATTTAGCCCCTTTTCATTCTGATGGGCCAGTTGTTGAGAAAAATGGGTTTTTAAACACATTATCTTCCTTTCAACAGCTTACAATTCTTTATTTGAGTAAGTTTCCAGAATAGTTGCACTAAACCTGATTAAGTTCTTGTGATGAGCCAGATTGGGATTTCTCTGTAACACTGTATAAATCATTGAGTATTGGTGCAACATTGTAGAACGTTATAGGAAGTTCCTCGTTGAGTTCAAAAGGGAGGTCCTTTTGAGCCCTGTTATATAGTTCTCTGTTGCATCCAAGCTTATTGAGTATTAGGGTTACATTGGATTACAATTAAGCGTTCATATATACTGTTGAACTCAATTAAGTTTTCTTCAGCTCTTTGGAGTCTTGTCAATCTCTGTTTTTAGTTCTTTAGGCCCTTTTCATTGCGATGGGTTAGTTGTTTAGGAAAATGGGTTTTCATACCCATTATCTTCCTTTCAACGGCTCACAATTCTTTATTTGACTAAGTTTCCAGAGTAGTTGCACTAAACCTGATTAAGTTCTTGTGATGAGCCAGATTGGGATTTCTCTGTAACACTGTATAAATAATTGGGTATTGGTGCAACATTGTAGAACGTTATTGGAAGTTCCTCGTTGAGGTCAAATGGGAGGTCCTTTTGAGCCCAGTTATATAGTTCTCTGTTGCATCCAAGCTTATTGAGTACTAGGGTTACATTAGATTACAATTAAGCGTTCATATATACTGTTGAACTCAATTAAGTCTTCTTCAGCTCTTTGGAGTCTTGTAGGTCTATGTTCTTAGTTATTTAGCCCATTTTCATTCTGATGGGCCAGTTGTTGAGAAAAATGGGTTTTTATACCCATTATCTTCCTTTCAACAGCTTACAATTCTTTATTTGACTAAGTTTGCAGAATAGTTGCACTAAATCTGATTAAGTTCTTATGATGAGCCAGATTGGGATTTCTCTGTAACACTGTATAAATCATTGAGTATTGGTGCAACATTGTAGAACGTTATTGGGAGTTCCTCGTTGAGGTCAAATGGGAGGTCCTTTTGAGCCCAGTTATATAGTTATTTGTTGCATCCAAGCTTATTGAGTACTAGGGTTACATTGGATTACAATTAAGGGTTCATATATACTGTTGAACTCAATTAAGTCTTCTTCAGCTCTTTGGAGTCTTGTCAATCCCTGGTTTTAGTTCTTTAGGCCCTTTTATTGCGATGGGTTAGTTGTTCAGGAAAATGGGTTTTCATATCCATTATCTTCCTTTCAACGGCTCACAATTCTTTATTTGACTAAGTTTCCAGAGTAGTTGCACTAAACCTGATTAAATTCTTGTGATGAGCCAGATTGGGATTTCTCTGTAACACTGTATAAATCATTGAGTTCTGGTGCAGCATTGTAGAACGTTATTGGGAGTTCCTCATTGAGGCCAAATGGGAGGTCCTTTTGAGCCCAGTTAAGAGTTATCTGCTGCATCGAAGCTTATTGAGTACCAGAGTTACACTGTAGATTGCAATTGAGCGTTCATTTATACACTGTTATACTCAATCAAGTCTTCTTCAGTTTTTTGGAGTCTTGTCAGTCCCCGTTCTTAATTCCTTGGGTCCCTATAATTCTGATGGGCCAGAAATATGGATTTTCATATCCAACATCTTCATTTCAAAATCTCGCAATTTGTTTGAGTACTTGACTACATGAGTATAATAGGGCTCCTGGCGATATCTCTCATGTATAAAATAAAAAGATAGCGGCATCAGTGAATTGAACACTTGATTTGCATCATTAATTAATTTAATTTCGTAATAAATTAATTTGTTATAAATAGCAAATACTATTTAATGACTACAAATCACCACCACAGAATCGTGGTTATAAATAAAAACCATTTTATATTTGTTCTAAGATGCATAGTGTTGTACAGTTATATAAAGGATTGCTATATGAAAAACAAATATTTGTTTATAAGGAAAAACTATGCCTCTGAAGAATTATGCAGTAAATATTGTTTTAGTTGGGGGTGGAAATCAAATATTCATTTTGCAGACTGTACCTTGTAGGTGATGTTGGAAATCAGTCAAAACATTGTCCATAAATCTAAAGAATATTAGAACATAGCGTAAACTTACTATCGTGCGTTCAACAAAATTGCCAATTGGCGTTGGCAATCTCAAGTCATCTTAGAGCAGACATGACTTGAGATTGCCAACGCCAACTTCGTCGTCGATTTTTGTTGATTGCTCGATAGTTTTGCATGACACATTAGCAACGTGATTTTTATTCACGAAAATCAAATGCAATTTATTCATAAATTTACAAAAATACACTTTGATTGATCCATGCATAGTGCATATATGATGACGCATTAATAATACTGAATTAATAGACACCATATTAATAACACATCGCGAAGTTTGTCAATTATTTCGGAATGAGGTTCGCTTTATATTGGTCATACTGGTTCCGTGTATCAACCAGCCAAATGTTAAAATCTCTGTTTACTGATGATTTTTCACGCGGCCAAAAATCGGCAATTATCTAGTAAAGTTTTCGCCAAAGATTAGAAATGGAGCTGCACAAGAAGCAGAAGAAGAGGAATAATCGGAAGAAGAAGAAGATGGAGAAGGAGAAAAGGAGAAGGAGAAGAAGTAGAAGAAGAAGAATATTTGTAAGTATTTTTTAAACTTATATATGTACAGGGTGGCCCACTTATCCTCGCTCGGAGCATTGCTGCTAGACTAATGCAAATTGAGGAAAAAAACTGATGGGAAGTTATTGGACACTTGATGTGCTACTTTTTAAAAGTATTTTCGAGTATACAGAGTCTACCATAAATCTGGGGCACAAAATTTGGTCTCTATTTTAAATGGATTATTTCATTTTTAGAATCTGCTTAATGTGATAGTACAGAACGTCGACAGAAAGTCGTTGTTTCCACAGAGTCATCTTTTTAATTATTGCAGCGACTTTTTGCGATACTCATTCATTCAATTCATTGAATGTAGCAAATATGTCGCACTAATAAGCCACTTTTATTAACCACTCAAAAACGTATAATCTATCCTTAAATGAAAAAAATAGCATCTTCTTTAGATGGTGGGTGTCCTTTCAGAAATAACAAAGCTTCGTCTTTTAGGTCCAACAGACGTTATAAAACGTTTGCTTTTGAAGCCAGCGTGAATTACAATACAAAATGAGGTGATTATGATCACTCCCCACTTCCTTGCATAACTCGGTAAAAGTCTGCTATTTAATGGACGAGATTTTATGTAGTTTACAGACATGACACAATCTTCCAAAGTTATGTTTAAATTTAAAGGCAAACCAACGCTTGTCTATGGATACAACAGTGCATACATACACAATTAATGGCTAATTCTTGAATTTGTTTAAACAAACCTTTATGACAACCTACCAATACACATGCTTCATCGCTACTTAGACCAACACACTTCATCCAATCAAACTGTGACCAGTGACAAAATCATTGGTAGTTTAAAAATCTGATCTGAGGTATTTCTTGTCGGAAGCCTTTTACAAAACAAAACAAAAATCTTGTATGGTGTCTTCGTCAATAAATCTGATAAAACACATTAGATTTGCATTATCCTCGATATCTGTGCTTTCATCTACTTGCAAGGATAAAACATGTTTTTATTTTTACTTTAGCAACTAGTTCTTCTTCTAAATCTTTTGCAATATCGTCAATTCTCCGTTTAACTGTATTATCTGATAATGGTATCGCCGAAAATAAACTTTTTTCCTTTATTCCTCATAAATTATTTGAGACAATTTAAAAAGCTATCAAAGTGAGCTTTTTATTTGACTGGTGAGGAAAGAGGGCATTTTTAATTTTTTTTTAGCAGCGTTCAATTTCTTTTTCTTATCAACAAAACAGTTAATTGGCTTATCTCAGAATGAAATGTGTCTAAATGCGGTTTCAACTTTGACGGTTTCATACTCTTATTTGAAAGTTGCGAATTGAAAATAACACTTAGAGGCAAATTATTTTGACAGCTGCCGTATCTTTAAAGTATCTTCATAATCATGATGTTTAGCTTTGCTCGAACTTGGTTGATCATCATTTAAATTTTTGGTTTGTTGATTAACCATTTATACATTTTCGTCCGAAACTTTTATTACTTAACAAGATTTTTTTTTAGTGATGATTTATAAGAAAAAGTATCCATATATTTTGCGCGACCCGGCAAAAATTTTGTAGGACCCGGTGCCGGGTCGCGACCCACACTTTGGGAAACACTGCTCTATGGCATGGACACTTAAAATAAAAGCTATGAATAAGATTGAAGCATTTGAAATGTGGCTTTACCGAAGAATACTGAAGATCTCTTGGACAGCACGAATTACCGATGAAGAGTGCTGCGGCGAGTAGGTAAAGATCGCGAACTTTTGACCACAATAAAAAGAAGAAAAGTTGCACACCTAGGACATATCATGCGAAACCATAAGTATGATATCCTTTAACTCATCATAGAAGGCAAGATGAAAGGAAAACGAGGAAGAGGAAGGAAGAAGGCAATGGACTGGACTAAATACTATCGGTAGTTTGGTTCATACCCTCAGTAACCGTCAAGAAATGCACCACAATGTCGCAAACATCAATGAATGGATAAATGAACCAAAAGAAGAAGAAGAATTGATAATGAATTATTCAAAGAGGATTGATTATTCGTCAATGAACTGTTTCGAGTGGCTAATGATAGGGAACGACATAAAACGGTATAAACCAAGAACGTTCAAAATAACACTCCTGCAATAAGATTGCGAGATTTACCATTCATAATTTATATTATTGTTATTCGAAGGCTGACCATGTTAAAATCTCTCCTATGATACCTGAATCGTAACTCTGCATTTCAACACCTAAATCCGACTAGCTGAGGAATCTATCGATGAATATTCTAGTTATAGCATGAAGAGAAATCGAAAACAAAATTCACATTTCCTAATAAATTATCTCGTTTTACATAGTAACCTGATGTATATGTATAGCAGGATAAATGTATACATCTACTGTGTAGTACGCTACGCTCTAGCGATATAAATACAGGTAGTAATTGTGGGATTTAAAATCTAGTTTCGCATCTGAATAACGCCGCGATTGCACAGATAAGTTGAATTTAAATGCGAATGCTTAATTCAAGTGCACCGATCTTTCTCATCAAGGCTATGATAAAAATGCACGGTAATATGTGGACGCAATCATTACTGAACTTTCTCCAGTATTTATTCTAATTTACTAACGCCAACGCCGTATATGGTGCGGTATAATAAAACAAAATACGAAAGTGACAGGAGGTGAATTGGAGGATTTTGTCAAGATTAAGCGATAATTACACAGACGAATACTATTAAAAAACAATCTGTAATCACAAAATGTACACATTCTATAGAAGCGTAGAAAGCAAATATTAAATGGATTAAGCTTATAATACTTTTGGAAGGATGTATGTACTTCGGTTACTAATTAAATCTAAAAATAATTTTTGAACCCACTTGAGTGACAGATTTCAAACCATAATTGCACAAGCCAGGAAGCCATTTTTCGTATCTGAAAGTGAATAGAATCTTGGAAGTTAAATTAAATGTAATTGTTTTTAATTCATTCATATCGGTGTTTTATTTTTAATATTGTACCAAACCGCAAGAAACAATTTGACAAAATATAACTGTGGCATTTTCGTGTTATTTATTCATTTGTCATTATAATTGCCTGGCAGTTTAGCGACCATTGAGAAGTATTGATGTTTCAATTTGCAATCAATTAAAAAATAGGCTTGATTGCGATACATCTGTAGAACTTCAAATATAAAAATATTTGAAACTAGCACCTGTGCAGCTAATGTTTGGAACAAAATTCATAATTGATGTATTTTATGTTTTTAATAAAAATGCTGCGCCTAAAAAATTTTCTCAAAACAATATATATGTTTTGTATGTCCGGATAGACTTTAAAAGAGGCACAAAAAAAATATTTTAGTTTAACGTAAATATGTTATAGGAATTAAAATTCCTGCTAAGACTAAAAGTATCATTGCAGTTATTAAAACTTTATTTATACAGGGTGTTCGAAAAATAAAACATCTGTAAATCTTATTTTGGCACTTCTTTCTTTACTATTTGCAAATAAAAAAAAATAATTAAAAAAAAACATCATTCGAACAAGCCCCCACCATTTTCTTCACACAGTTTTGGACTTCTTCAATAGTTATTGAAGTGAAGTTGAAGTGTTGTCGATATTGCTCAGGCAATTTATTTATACCGTTACAAAAATGTAGCACATCCAGATAAGTATGTTGACTCACATTGTTTTCGAAAAAATATGGCCCTATTCTAATTCCACGGTACAAAATGGCACACCAGACATTAACTTTCTTAAAATAATGTCGATTATTGAAAATGGGGATTAGTATCACTTCAGAATCTAATATGATGTGATGCAACTGTCCCTTTTGTACAAAACGTGTCTTCGTCAGAAAACAAAATTTTCTGTCACTTAAAATTTCATTTCCCATCCATAAACAGCCGTTGTAGCCGTTTTGCATCACCTCCTGGTTCAGAAATGTGATTAAAAATAGGTGTACAGGACCTTGTCCTTCAGTATCATTCAAATGTGCGATTTGACAATTCCCATTTAGGACACCCACTTGGAGTAACCATTTTCGTGCAGAATCTCTTGGATTTTCTCGTACCGATTTCAACACTAAAATAGTAGCAGCGTCTTCTTCACGATGTACTTTTTTAACCTTCTTCGAATTGTTCACGGAACCAGTATTTAAAGATTTGGATACATGTGGGACACCCATTCGAGATACACCAACAGTAGGTAATTTCTCTCTAGACTTTTCAACAACATACCGATAATTAGTTTCTTCTGTACCGTAACATTATATTACAAATATATATTAATATATAATTATTAACATTAACATATAATAAAACAACCATTTGCACTACAGTTAGCATTTTTTACAAGCAGAATTATTCTTTATTATATTTAAACCTTTCAGGCCAAACAGGAATTTTATTTCCTATAACATTTTTATATCGAATATTTATATCCACGATACCAGTTATTATAATTATATTATTTATTTATTTTAACAAAACTAAAGGTATACAACGCTATATGCAAACCAACCCTAACATACGGATGTGAAACATGGAAACTATCGAGGACTCAAAAAAGTAGACTCCAAGCAACAGAAATGAAATTCCTACGAAGGATTCTAGGGGTAACAAAAAAAGATAGAATTAGAAACACCGAAATACGCGAAAAATTAGGAGCTAACCCACTAATCGAGTACATAGAAAAACGTCAACTTAGCTGGTGGGGACACGTTCAAAGGATGTCTAACAACAGGCAGGCAAGAGAGGTATACGAAGCACGAACAACGCAGAAAAACAAAAGAGGAAGACCAAAACTTACCTGGAACAAGATTATTGGAAACTTAATACAAGAAAGAGGAAAAACATGGCAAGAAGCTGCAGTGATAGCCAAAGACAGGAAACAATGGAGGAAATTTATATACGAAGAAAGAAAGGAACAAACAATGAAATAAATAATAAGCTTGTATATTCACCCGACACCCTATGGGTACATGGGTCATTGACTATAAATAAATAAATAAAATACTTATTTATTGATTTATTGAAGTACTTACTTGTAGTTTAAATTATTTATTTATTATACAGGGTACCTTAACTGGAATAAATTCGGTATTTATGAAATGAGAATTTCCAGAAAACAATGCTCGGATAAGTCGATTTTTGTTCTTTATTGCGTACGTTTTAGCGCCTTCAAAACAAGTATGATGTCACTAGCCTTTCACGTATGACGTCATAGGCAATTTTTTTAAATGGAAACATTTCTTTCTATATTACTAAATTTGTAGCCCTTTTCATTCTATTTACGACCATGTAAAAATACTTTGTTTTTTTTAAATTTTATTTCAAAAATTAAAAAATAATAATATTATTTAAAGTGGATATCTCAAGAGCAATGTTTATGATACAAAACCGGAGAATATTGAGGATCTGAAGACACGTATCACGCATGAATTGAGAAATATTTCACCGGAAATGTTTCTAAATGTAAGGGATGGGTTTTATCATCGATTGGCTATTTGCCAAAAGAGAAACTGTACTCATTTTGAACATTTCTTACATTAAAGAAATTTATTAAAAACAATAATTTATAATTAATTAATAATTCATAATTTTATTAATTAATAAATTAATTATTTATTTTTGTAATAAGAAAATTAAAAAAACAAAATATTTTTACATGGTCATAAAGAGAATGAAAAGGGCTACAAAATCGACCTGTCTGAGGATTTTTTTCTTTAAAGTCTCACTTCATAATACCGAATTTGCTCCTGTAAAGGTTTCCACCCGCTATATTTACCCGACTAGTTTCGATCAAATTAAGATCATCTTCAGCGGCAGAGTTATGTGTTTTTTATTTAGAATATTAGTTTAATTACTAAATTACTAATAGTAATACAAATTTTTCATTGTAACATGATTTTTTTTCACGGTCGGTTAAGCTCCTCCCACAGGCCTTCGCGGTTTGCGACAACCCAATCCCGACAGCCGACCGCCGTTAACCGCATACGCAACTCATTCTTTCGGCCACCTTCTCGACTGACGATCTCATCAGTTTAGCGGTCTTTTCCGGCGAGAATATATTTGTTGTATTTTGATATTTAATTTTAAATGATTGTAATTTAAGCGTTTATTTTAAAAACCACACAAGTCCAAAAATACACTAATCGGATTATTGACAGTAAAAGGCTCTGAAGACCAATGTCTTTGCACTAACAAACCCGTTTTCTCGAAAAACAGTACAAGTCGCGTGTAACAGACCAATGAAAATGTAGCAATTCTTTAAAAACTACACATGTCCATGGGGTTTCTTTCTTCAGTGTCATATCTAAACAAAAAGCAAGAAAAATCATCAGCAAAACTGAAGAATCTTAAGGACTTAATGGGTTTCTTAGAGGAACCCAAAAATATATCATTTCATGAACCGTTTTTTGCTGGACAATATTTAAGTGTTGTTGATGAGGAACCCGAACTGGACGAGGATGACAACAGTAGTGGTTGTGTTTTGTGTTTTAATTTTCATTTAAAAATTTTTAAGAAGTAAAGTTTATTTTGTATTTAAACTTTATTTTGTATTTTTATTTGTTCGCATTAAAAAAATCCACCTAAAAACAATTTTATTCCCCTTTGTTTTCTCTTATTTCACAGTTCTTGTTTCACATCATTTTTATTTTTAAATAAGTTGAAATAAATACAACAGAATAGCCTGATTTATTTTCCCTATACTTTGAGCATAACTACAGTGGATTTTTTTTAATTTCCCACAATACTGATCTTTGGACACGTGCACTTTTTAAAATAAACGCCTCAATTGTTCTAGTACTGAAAAAAAAAGTATATACACCACGGTTGTGCAGACTATTATAGCATTGTGTATGTATTCATCAGACCGAGGCAATAATAGTATACTTTACAACCTTGGTGTGTAATATAATATTTTACACGATCGGGAGTAGAAATCGATTCCTTCGTTAGAACTCCGTAGGAAGTTTTTATTGTGATGTTTTCGACGTGATATTCTGTGCACCATATTTTAAAAGTTTGATATACTGCTTAATACAACGCGACTTTTCTGGTAGTAAGCTGACTACCACAGCATTTGGTGGTTTAGTAATTCTTAGGTTATGCAGAAAAGCCATATTTTCCCCCAAATGCCACAAAACAAAACTTGTTTATGTAAATTTTCACAGTTGCCAATGATGTTTTTCCAATAAATCAAAAGCTATTTAAATTTGCAAATCTGTCAATAAATTCGGATTTTAGAAACAACATTTTTAAAACTTAATGGGTCGTAAAAAATAGTATATACACCTCAAGAGAGAATGCTGTTTTTCAAACGATGATCCTTTTGTTGCATCTTAGCAAAATGATGCTAAGATAATAATTTCAGTATAGTAAAAAAATTGTATATACACCTCAGGAGAGAATGCTACTTTTCCAACGATGATCCATTTATTGCATCTTAGTAAAATGATGCATTTCTCTCCCTCGGTGTATAATCTACTATTAATTGCCAATAACTTTATTGGTTTGCCCAGAACAATGATAATAAAGCACTGAAATAATCAGAAAAAAACATTCGGACTAATTAATTATCAAAATACATATATTGATTTACATTACAATTCATATTTGAACAATCATAATTATAGTTATTGTAAGTTTTTGACGTTTGAGATGTCATAGTTACAGTACTTTTACATTCTTGATTTTTTATCGTAATTAAGTTATTATTTTTGGTAATTCATTATTTATATCGTGAAATTGCTACTTCGCATGAAATTTTTGTCCGGAAATAGTCCTCGATATATCCCTCTTGCATGCCATCGTTAATATTTTTCGCGAAAAATATTCGCGAATTTGACGTGGACCCGGGATATAACTACTGAATATTTTCAGCTGTTCAGCAATTTCACGCAAAATTAAAATTTGCATAAATCGGTTAAATTGAGGGATGCATTTGAAATCTTCTGTGAATTGAGGTTGTCCGCTCCATGTTAAGCCGGCCATTTTATGTATTTTGGGTGACTTGGTTAAATTTTCGATTTTTATAGACGCCATTTCATGATATTTATGACCAATTCCAACGTCGTGATTTGCATTCAGTCGTACATTGTGAATGGAAGTAATCTAGCTGAGTGAAAAATTAATAAAAAATTTACTCTTTGTAAAACGTATTACATTCCAAAGTAATATTATCATACAGAGAGCGCATAAAGTATTAATAACTGGCTTTATTTTTTCCCCTGTATAAATTTTCTAAAAACGCTTCAACAGTTAAAAATGTTTTTTTTAAACAAATATTTTGAGCTAATTTCAATTTTCTATCTCTCTCAGTTTTGAAGTTATGACGCCAGAGCTTTTTTTTTAAATGACAACCTATATTTTTTATTATTAATTTTGATAGTACTTTTTATTATGTTTTCAACAACATGACATTTTCAATATGTAACATTTGAAAAAGAGAAAGAGAAAAAGTGCGTTAAAGAAAAACTATTAAATTATTATTTCAATGAGCAGAATGCATCTAGTTACCATTCAAAACAGGTTGTCATTTTAAAAAAATGGCTCTGACGTCATAACTTCAAAACGGAGAGAGATGGAAAAATGAAAATGGTCTCAAAATATTTGTTTGAAAAAAAATCATTTTGACCTGTTGAAACATTTTTCAAAAATGTATGCAGGGGAAAAATAAAGCCAGGTCTTAATACTTTACGCGCTCTCTGTATAATCATGTGTATTGCGTATCAAAAAATGTTAGCAGTAACATGTACGTTACTTGACCACATCACATTCAAATGTCAGGTGCATTTATGTCATTCATGCAACTGACATTTGAATGTAATTCAGACAAGTAACGTATACGTTACTGCTAACGTTTTTTGATACGCAATGCACATGATGATTTGTGATAATTCGTATAATAATTTACAACAAAGAAAACACTTTTGTGTGCTCTTCTAGATTTTAATAGTAGAGCATGCAATAATTTGATACTAGTCTAAATTAATAAAAATGCAAATTTTAATTTATATGCATGCTTAAACATAAGCCAACATATGGAAGTGGAAGTGTGTTAAGTTGGCATATAAAACTATCAAATTATTACTGTTTAAAATTCAAACTACATTTCGTGAATACCAGCTTCGAATCCCATATCGTACATTTTATCGCAAGCCAATATAAACACGAACATTTTATTGATATCTCCCGGCATACTTTCAAACGATTTATAGTCTCGGTTATCGTCAAGCATAGCCCGTGCCACAAATTTCGAAGGAGGTGATTGATTATTCCTTTCTTCATAATCCTGAATCATAAATCCTGGCAATAGAAACTCATTGGTCGCGCCGAATGATTTTACCGGGCGGCACAAAATCAGGTGCACAAAGCAACGGTCCGAATTAGTGCTTAATGGTCTTCGCATTCACTATGTAGTCATGTGTGGAGATTACGAGAGGTCGATTCGTATGAAGGGTCAGCTCCGTCTGTTACTCCTGTATGGCGGCGACACCGTTATCTTAATCGGCCATTTACATCCAGTCATACGCCGATCTCTTCGCCGTCAAAATCATTCTTCGAACAGACAGCCTCCGCAAGATTCAGTTTAAGGATACTAATCCAAATGGATTAACTATTAAACATGATGTTTGTTTAACGTACATTTTGAAGTTGTGATAATACCTAGTGAAAACGTACAAGTATGCTTAACGAAATATATATGAAGAAACACAATAACGGGCAGGTAATTTTGTGATAGGGAGGAAAAAACTAGACCGGTTAGATGACTTCTTCTTTCGAGTAGTTAAGCTGGGTACATTGGGCTCGTAAAATTTGAATCACGTAACGCCAATAAACCGGGTTTTGGAACGCATTCATAGGTTTACCTATGCTTTAAACTTTACCACATGCACAAAAAAAGTGATACAAGTACTTGAATGTACAGATGCTTCACTTAATAAATTTAATTATTGAGAAGTGGTCGTATTTCTCGGTGCCACACGAAACTGACGCGGGTCTTGTGTACGTGAAAGTAGAGTTTTTATTCACTAATTAAGGGGGCAATAAAGCAATTACTTCACAATTAATAAGATGCAAAACTCACTACTTTGACACTTCTCACGTCACACATCCCATGGAAACAGCCTAGATCGTGGGTTGTTATTATTGACGGTAATTTTCATGTCACGGATTTGCTATGTTTAAAGTTTTAATTATTTTATACAAGTATTATAACTTGAAGTATGTTACATGCAATTTAAAGGTGTACATGCTAGATAATGATCGCCTCGATAATGTTTATTTTTACTAGTAATCGGTAGGATAATGTTTAGTTAGCAGGTTGACGCACTCCTGGTCAAATTGCGGACTAAACATTATTCGAGGCTATTTTATAATTTATATAATTTATTTCCGCCAAAAAGTCTAATTTGACTTGCCTAGTTAGAAATTATGAACACATAATTGATATTTGAAAAATTTAGTATCACATATCGTTGAAGTAGAAACGAATACTAGCGAACTGGACAAAAACAAATATTGGTTGCCATGGTTGATGTTAATAAAACAAAACAAAAATAATGTAAATAATAAAATAGACAAATACTAATTACATCATCAATCGAACAAAAGGTGCAACAAGAATGACAATTTTATTATTGTTGTTATAATAATAATACTATAATAGTCATTATGTCTCTTAAAAATAAAACAAACGAGCTGAAGGTATAAAGAAATGATTTCGAAGGAGACTTTCAAATAAATGTTTGTAAGAGCGCTGTTAAAAAAGAAATATTTTCAAATAAATGTTTGTAAGTGTCCTGTTAAAAAAAAGAAATATATTCAATTAATGTTTGTATGTGTACTGTTAAAAAAAATATTTTCAAATAAAACCAGACTAGTATAAAATTACATATTGCCTGACACAGAAAATAAAAGAGCGGGCGAAGTGCCCTATTGGAACTTGGTTGAATCATCATTGGTAGTAGCCTTCGTCAAATTGTAAGTCTGCTTTTTATTAAACGTTTTATTTTCTAAAAAGTCGTACCAATTACGTGCAACACATCGTATGCCTATTTAAACGAAAATATAAATTATTAATTACATGGTGCACATTAAACTTCCGAGGTGCAGGTCAAGTTTATAGTAAATTAGCTTGTTGGTCAATCGTTTTGTTGTCCTATCCGGCAATCCTTTTATTAACGCGTTGTATAGATATTATAAATTGTATCCACTTCGAAATGGGAGTAAATGTTCACCAGAGAAGAAAGTACATTTCTCATACTAACTGTACTTTTCAGAAAAGCAACAGATACAGTAAACATCATGCTAATCATAGCCAACGCTCTTAAAAAGTTTTTTTAGTTAAGAAAGGTCCATCTAAGCCTTTGCATAATTACACTTTTTTTCCGATAACACCGATCAAAAGTGCAAATTATTACACACGAATTTTAAGCAATGCGGAGGAAGTTATCACAGAGTGGCTTTTGTACTATGTTAAAAGTAGCCATGTTAAAATGCGTATACTGCTTTTGCTGCAAAAATGTCGGCTGTGAAAAGATTATGAAATTTCTAAAAATATTTTTCAAACCCAAAAATCATAGCTAGAACTGAGTCAAAGGTTACAGTGTTATCAAACTATAGTTGCGGCTGCTAACCAAATTATTAATGCTGAAACAAATCATTGGTAGGATATGGTTCCATAAATCGTAGCAACCACCAAAATAATTGGTAAAAGTTGACTAGCTATCCAAGGTACAAATGACAAGGTTTTTGAGTATAGTAACGCAAATTTCTAAAAATATTTTTCAAATCCAAAAATCATGGCTAGAACTGAGTCAAAGGTCATTGTGTTATAAAACTATAGTTGCGGCTGCTAACAAAATTATTAATGCTGAAACAAATCATTGGTAGGATATCCTTCCAAGAATCGTAGCAACCACCAAAATGCTTGGTAAAAGTTGCCTAGCTATCTAAGGTACAAATGACCAGATTTTTGAGTATAGAAGACCACACTGCATGAGAATGCTCTAAAAAATATTTACTTTGGTTTATATTACTCTGTCATCTATATAATGATATTGAATGATATTATATTGTGGGGCAATGCAGTGGATTCTACTAGAGGGTTTATAATTCCAAAACGGATAATAAGATTACTCTATAACTTGTCTTACAGAGAGTCATGTAAAAATATATTTATTAATAAGAATCAGCTGACTGTGCCCAGCATATACATACAGGGTGTTAATACTAAGTTGTAACACCGGAAAATACCAGTTAGAACTCATTGAAACAAACAACTTTTCTTAGTTGAAATTTTTGAATTGGAGCCCAAGTTCATTACTCGTCATTACTCCTTTATTTTAAGAAATATTTAAAAAATACAAAAACGTTCAGCATGCGCTATCGGTTCTCTAAAACATTTGTATTTACAACTATTTTCTATTTTATCAAATAACAAAATGGCGACCGAAGAAAAATTTCGAAACAAGATATTTTGAAAATCACTCGATTGATTTTTGAAAATAAAACATTTATGAAATCCTTAAACTATATTATAACATTTGTCTGAAACATTTTTTTCGATCTGTCCAAAAAAGTTATTATTCAAATTAATTACAAGATAAATTTTAACAAACTGCAACAATCATTTAAAACAAAGTAGGCTAACCTTAAGTTAGGCCATTAAACCAGTTGAGGAACGTGTTTTCTAGTGTATACGTTCAAATTTAAATACTTTTTGATCTTGTTCTTCAGAAATTTCTGCTTCATCTTGAAAAGTTTCTGTCACGTTTATCATTTGTGTGCGTATTTTGCATAATTTGTGTATAAAAATGCATAATTATCAAAATAGACAAATGTTATAAGATAGTTCAAGGATTTTATAAATGTTTTATTTTCAAAAATCGATCGATTGGTTTTCAAAATATCCTGCTTAGAAATTTTTGATCGGTCGCCATTTCGTTATTTCATAAAATAGAAAATAATTGTGAATTCAAATGTTTTAGAGAACCGAAAGCGCATGTTGAACGTTTTGGAATTTTTTAAATATTCCTTAAAATAAGGGAGTAATGACGATTTTTCGAAAAACAAAAGAACGCCAATAACTATGAACTTGGGCCCCAATTCAAAATTTTTAACTAAGAAAAGTTGTTTGTTTCAATGAGTTCTAACTGCCATTTTCGGGTGTTACAACTTAGTATTAACACCCTGTATATGGAAAGAGATTACAATTTGGACAATAACGTGCATGGATAATCAATTCGATATTTCAATCAGTACAATAAGTTAGCATACTAATCCCCAGTTGTAGTCGTGCCTTTTGGAATATAATGACCAAAAACCAAAGATAACGAACTTTAAGAAAAATGCACTGAAATTGAAGACTACAACTCAAATACGATAACTTTAACGTACATTGTCTAACCTATTATTAGAGTTAATAATAAATCAAGAACAACCAACAAATTATACATTACATATTGGAAGAGCTATGTTGAACAACTATTTTATGATAATAGATCTCCTTCCTCTATAGAAAATAAAAAATGTAAAATAAGTTTCAATCTAATTATGCAGTGCATAATTACAACACAAGAAACAGTAAAGCCTTGTGCACTCATTTTATAGTGGTCTATCACTATATAACAAGCTGCCACCCTACATCTAAGAATTAAACTGCTTTACTAAATTTAAGTCAAAACTGAACAATATTTTGTAAGTAAAAGTTATTACTCAATCAATGATTATCTATCGGATAACCATAACCTACACAGTGGTATTCCACAGTGGTATTCCACTGTGTAGTGTTTTTTATGTTGATGTTTTTTTTTTAATTTTTATGTACTCTTTTATCCTGACGCTTCATATCTGTAACACTATTATTATAATTCATTATTATTAATGATAAAAAAATCCATATAACATTCTATCATTTAGAACTTCTGACATTAGTGGAAACATACTTAGTGAAGGTGAACTTAGATCTGTTTCGCATGATGTTGAAATAAAAATTAGTGAAACCTTTTGGAAATCCCTACAGTTGACAGATCAACAGTGATACAAATGTATGAAATTATAATTAGAGAACTGAATTATTTGGGTTTAAATTTGCAGAATATTAGAGGAGAGGGATATGTTAACGATAAAGCAGGAGTGATATGTAGTAGTAGTATGATTTCATAATACAAGAGGGGTTGTATTATGACTTCATAATACAACATGGTGCGGCCTCTTCAATTAAACGATGTGTAATGCTTTTCGCCCCTCTATATTTTTCGCTTCCCTATGTACGCTGTCATTCTTATCTTTCATTCGATGATAATATATCGCCTTCTGCTCGTGTATAAAATTCATTCTCGTGAATTATGGCCCACATTATATGCTCATTAAATAATATACTATTCACTAGTTACGCCGACTTTATAGTAAATTTTGATCTATAATCCTAAGAGCGTTTTTTTGACACCTTGCAAAATTGTTGAAATCTGATTTTTCGCTCGGTAATATCTTTCCACGGATTAACAGTTTTAAATTCCTCAATAATTATCTTCAAAAGCCTAACAATGAGAAAAAGAATCATTCATACAAATTAAACCATAACAAAAGTTAAATTATGTTGATAACACATATCTTGTTTATTTATTTCTTGCTCGAAATTAGGATTTTAGATTTTATGAATTTCGAGATCTAATATCGGCCATACAAATCCCAAAACTTCTTCTTGTATTTTACGAAAAGGTTTCAAATGAGTTTCCGTATAAATATTAAATATTAAATGCTGCTTTCTTAATCATCTGTAATCATTTCTATAATGTCTAAATTTCAAAAAAATTCTAATAATTCAGTTTTCATCGGAAAACCAATTTTTGAACGCATCACTACTAAACTACTTTACACATTTATGAATATACTGGTTTTAAAAGAGAAGTTAATAATTATTATGCTATCCACCATGAGCCTTTCTACCTGCACTTTAATGATTATTGTTTTAATTTTATTAGAAGCACATAATTCATACTTTCTACGTGCTTTTGATCAGATGATGCATTTTGTACTGTTTAGCAATATTGATCATTTACGGATCAGATCTAGAAATATACAGAAAGATACAACTAGCTTTTATACGTCATGCCTTGAAATTTAGCTGTAATATTTACTGATTATTGATATATGTACTTTTAGCTTCATCATTTATAGTAGGTACTTAAATAGGTACTATAGGTAAGGTAAAGTAGGTACTATACATATGTATATAAAATATGTTAATCTTGCAAACTAATTTTATATTAACGAAATTACTTGTTTGCATTTCAATTAACATAAAATTACGTGTATGTGAGAGGAAAACGCAGAAAAATTTGGGTTGAAGCAAATTTCCACCTTTGATTTACGGAAAACATAACTTTGATTTAATTAGATTTTAAAGTGCATAAGTAAGGATTTCAATCAAGATAATAAGAAAGTTGTTATTTTCTTTTATAACATTCAAGTTATTACCAATGTTTGCTAAAATATGAGTGATATATATTTTTTTTATTTTTTTATAAATGTTTAAGACAATTATAAATGCATACTTTTGAGAAAAAATATATATAGACTCTGAATTAAAAGGAAAATCTCATATTTTTTTGTAAGCTTTGCCTTTTTACTTTTTTTTTTTTCTAAAATGCTTTGATTTTTGTTTGTAATGACTTAATCATTGTATTCATAATTATAGCGTAAGCGAGAGCCTTGTTCATGTTTGAATGTTGGAGACTTCCCTAAATTCATTAGTGTTGCGTGTGGTTGCATGTTTCGTTAATGCATGATCTGGGGCAGTCACCACCTTTATTGTCCATTGCCTTGCGAAGGGAGTTCAACACTAGATTCCTTGTAGTAAGATTCCTTAGGAACAGTAGTTTCCTTGGTTTGAGGTTTGAACCCTGGACATTCCACTCAGCAGACGCATACACTCCTTATAACCGTATAACCGTTAACGTACTACCCAAATTTTAGTCACATTTATTTATCCTTCCAGAACTTACATAGTACATATTTCAATATCTCTACGCCAAACATATATTTTTGTCAAATGAAAAGTTGATTTCGCAAACAGGTTAATGTAATTACAGGTTGTAGTTTTATTGCTAATTGCTGCAATCATGACAAGTAAGTACAGATTAATTGCTGATTCAACTTTCCTCTGCGCATTCGTTTGATTCGAGTCCATTCAAGGAAACATACTTTCCTACCATTCCCTCTCTGATATATTAGACAAGATTAGCGACAACTTATTCAAATTTATATTTATCATACAATCTGTATATTAAACCGGAATATTTTCTACGCCATTTAAACGTTAAGGCAATCATCATATGCACAACCAAAACTAAAACTACTGCAACCCATCATACAGGGCTTCATTAAAAGAAAAAGGAGAATTGGAAAAAAGTCGTGGCTGCGGAAGAAACATAATCCACACAGCGAAGAAACGAAAAGAATTGGAAGATGTCGAAAACATCCGTTAACGGATTTATGCACTAAAAGACGAAGATAAACATTAAGATGGCCGTTTATTGTCTAACTTTGAGCCCATATAAATCGAAAAAAATTAAATGTAATTTTGTACTTGTCTTTCCAATGATGTAACCTTGCAGATAGTCGTACCTATCCATATAAAATTTCGTGGGTGCCATCTAGTAAATATTAATAATCCACGCGCTTTAAAAAATAAACAATAAATAAATTGCAAATTTAGAGAAGGGCTCATCTTCGAAAATTAAAATTTTTCAGGAGGCACAAAAAACTGAATTTATGTTGAACCTGTGAATTATTTGAGCATCATTTTTCGAAAATCACTCTTTCGCCACTAGAAAAAGCGAATATAGACCTTTCTTCCTCATAAAATATCGAAAGAACATAACATGAAAAACAGCAAAAAAATCCATTTTGAATCCTCGTTCAAAATTTCAATTCAATTACAAGTAGAACTTGTAACTATCTACAGTTATTTATAACTCTATCATATATCACCGCAATAGATCCATTTCATCAACATTGGGGACGATTAAGTAGGTGGCATAGGAATAAATATACAGTTTTCAGCCAATATAGAATTTATTATGATTCTGTAAGTAAGATGTAAATTTCATTCCCATTCGTGTTTTTCACGAAATGGCATTAAGTTTCACTATGAATATATATGCTGATCATAGATATGTTAACAAACATATTGTACTAGTAATTCATTATCATGTAATATTAATAGGAATCTCACATTTCATATGATTTGAATTGAGATTTGAATTCCCATATTTTGAATATGGGAAAAATATTCAATAAAGACATTCGAGGTAAAGTTTCGTTTAAATGTTTGACCAAGGTAATAGGTGACAACAGGTTATACATTGACCGAATTAGTTGCTTTTGAATCTAGTATAATGAAGTGGATTCGTACATAACGATTACGATTTTGGTTAAGGTTACCTCTAAAATTCATAATCGGGAAATCATGTATCAACACAAAATAGAAAAAAAAATTCTTACCAATGGTAAAATGCCAAATTAAGAAGTTCAGGAGGTAAGCCATATGTATATATGTTTTTTTTTTAATTTATAAACTAATTAGCAGGTATGTATGAATAGCAACTATGTAATTCCACATTACATCGAAATCATTTATAAATATTGGTATAGTAAATAGTAGTAAGCCGATAGAATAAAATAAACTATGAAATGTCTTTCGAAAAAATTATTTACCTAAATAATTTTGTCGATTTTCTTTTTCAGGCATTATTTAAGAACTTGGAACTATTTCAATTCATGCATCGTGCAATGAGTTAGTCATCATTCAACGCACTGAAGTTCATGTCCAGTTTCTTGAGTTTTCCTTTCTTGAGCCCAGGTTACAGAATATGGAAAAATCCGAATACCCCTCTTCTATAGATTTTTTTTTAGAAAAGGCATTAAAAGTTGCCACATTAATTTTGATAGTAACTATGAATACTTTTCCCCAAATAATGACATTTTCACAGAAATATTGATAATGATGAGTGATGGAAATTTGATAGTAATTTTTCAATTAAAAGAATTTTGATTACAATTACTGATATTTTATTTTACTGACCATTGTAAATTTGGCTATAATTTTTTTTTATTATTTTGAATGTAATTAGTGAAATTTTACTAAGAACTGAAACATTTCTTGTAATATTTTGAGTTTTGGTAGAAAGAAAGCTTAGGAAATAAATATTGCAATTTTGGCAGTAGGTGCTAATTGTAATTTTAATACGGTTCTTAAAACATTGACAATAACTGAAAATTTACCAAAAATTGAAAATTTGCCAGTAAGCTGTAAAATTTTAGTATCATTCAAATATTTTTAGAGTAATTATTGCAATCATAATATTAAAAACAATTCAGAAATAATTGAAATTATTTTTTTGAAGAAACACTAATCATCTTTGAAATATTAAAAAAATATTATTAAAGTTGACAGTGATTATTGATATTTTGATAGTGATCATTAAAATTTTGATTAGAACAATTAAATATTGGCACAAATAACTGAAACTTAGACAGTACCTACATAATAATTGTCATTAAAGAAGCAAATAAAATTGTGTCAGTAATCACTGAAATTTTGATAGATTTGAAACTTTTACAGTTTTTTTAAGATGATAGAGTGCTAGAAAATTTGACATTAATATTTTATATTTAGGCAGAAATTAATCAAATTTTGATAGTAGGTAACATGAATACTTTTACAGAAATAATGAAATAGTAATAACTGAAAATTTGATAGTAATATTGGAAATGTTAACTATGATGACTGATAATTTACTAACAATTGAAAATTAGGCTACAACTTTTGAAATTTCGACTGTAATTACTGAGATTTTACTATAAATTAAAAAATTCTAAAGAGAAGAAAAATAAATTCTTAAAAAATGTTATGTTATTATTTAAAAAATAATAACTAAAAAGTTGGCAATAATAATTGCAATTTTAGCAATACTAATCGAAATTTTGATGCAATTCTTAAAACAAAGCCTGTAATAACTGAAAATTTGCCGAAAATTGAAAATTTTACAGTAAGTTGTAAAATTTTAGTGTAATTCAAATTTTTACATTAATTGTTGCATTTACAATATTAAAAAAAACAGAAATCATTAAAATTTTGACAGCATTCTTTGAATCATTGACAGAAAGATTTGAATATAATAATAATCATAGTAATTATTGACAATTTTATAGTAATCATTAAAATTTTGATTAGAGTCATTAAACATTGCCAGCAAGAGCTGAAAATAAACCAATCACAAATTCATAATAATTGTCATTTTGGCACCAAATAAAAATGTAATTTTTGAAATATTGAAGGTAATGAGAGAAATTTGTAATTTTTGGGGTTTTGGTAGAACTAAAACTTTGATTAAAATTAGAATTAAATAACTGCAAATTTGGATAATAAGATGCTTTTCTAAATTATAAATTAAAAACGATTTTAAAAGATTCCGACAATACCTGCTAATAGGATGAAATGTAGTAAAAATATAGGATTCTTATAGGATTATTTCTACATCTACAGATGCAATTGGCGCAAATTTATATTTGTTAATGGTTGATGGACATATTTCTATTTCTTCTTAGTTTCCATTCAACACATTATAAAAACGCTCATATCCTGTATATTTTTCAAAACTTCATCAATTTTGTTTTTATTCTTTCTCCAATAGTACCGTACCGACTTTTCTCGTTTTGTTTTCAAAGCTTTCAATCAATTCAATAGATTCAAAAAGTTCCACAGCTTGTGCTTAAAGTTTTGTAATAGGTTCGCTATGAAACTGGAATTAGATTAAAGCTAATCAGATTAATCTTTAATCAGACCCAAATCTTAGCATAATAACGGTTTCTTTAGTGAATTTTTGCAATCTCTAAATGCTGCGGTATCATCAGAAAAAGAGAGCACCACATTTTTTACTGCTTCAAAATTCTCGATATAAAGTAAAGACAGCGTCTAACCAAGTGCATCATCTGGTAATTGAATTGTTTATTTCAGAAACCAGCTAAGTGTACTTTTTAAAATGTTTGGAACACAAAGAAAAAATACTATATGTTTCATATTTAATATATTGTAATTAAATATCCCATAAAACAGAATATCAGTTGACGGGATAATGCAGAAAAATATGCGTTCTGATTACTGATATACTGATTTTTTTAAACCTGTTGAATAAGTATTATGCAAAAGGGTGCCTAAATGCTGTACTACTTATTTGAAACTTTTTATTGCTAGATATCTGATTTTTTTGTTGCCAATAATCGAAAAGTTTACAAATATGCAACAGTATGCAACATATAACGAAATATGCTCAGAAACCTGAAAATATGCAAAATAAAAATGGAAAATTACAATTGTTTTGTCCTAATTCGTGTAGATACAAAATTATATGAGTAGAATATGCATATTGCAGGATATGCATTTTGCATATAATCCCAGTTATAATTATAATTGCATGCTGTATTCGAAATCGAAAAGTGTTCAAATATACATCAGTATGCAACATTTAACGAAATATGCTCAGAAACCCGAAAATATGCAAAATTAAATAGAAAATTACAATTGTTTTGTCCTAATTCGTGTAGATACGAAATTATATAAATGGAATATGCATATTATAGGATATACATTTTACATATAATGCTAGCTCTAATTATAATTACATACTGTGTACAGAGTGAAATATGATGTAGGGGATTGTCCTTCATATTTTAATATGTGAATGTAGTTATAACTTTAGACACACTTTCATCAGCTACAATTAGAGGCAGAAAGTAGAATCGGACGAAGTAATATTTTCATAATTTTTAACAAAAACAAAATTAAATTAAATTAAATTAAATTAAATTTTGAATGACCTTTAATGCAGCATTAGAAGGTCAAAATATAATAAATATAGGAATAATATTAAAATGGGTACTCGGCTATATCGAGTCTCTGGGATAAGGGGCGAACATAGGAATTTAACATGTAAAATTAAATATGTGTAATTATTAGCTCCTTTATTAATTTTAGAGAAAAATCGTAAAAGAATATAGTTTTAAATGATAAATGACAAATATTTATAAATTCATGCTTGACGTTCGGGATAAATCATAATAATAACACGTAATTGGTGGAAGAAAGATAATTTATTTATTATCAAAACATTTTAGAGTGGCGTCAGTTACGCAGAGTTCGAGACTTTTTTCCGGTTAAATTTAACAATCGACCAATTCCGTCTATATTAGCAATTAGCAAATTTATGAAAAAGTTAGAAAAACTGCAAGTATAGCGGCAGTGATTGCAACGATATTTTAATACTCTGATTTCACGAAATATTATTTCAAAAACATTAACATTTCAGGCAAATGAAGCAGAAGAAGCAACGACGAATTGGAAGAAAAAGTTTTGGGTATGATAAGGGAATCGGACAAATAAGAGATTTGGGGAAGAACAAATATTCTAATTTATCTTTCGTTGGTATTTTTTTTATGCATCATTTAGGTGTAAAATACTTTGGGATATTTGAATAATATAGAAAACATATCTCTTTTTGAACTCCCCTCTCTCGCCCCAAATGTTAAATAAGTGTTTGTTCTTTAATGAATAGAGAAATGGTGTTATGATTTTGTAAATAATATAATGTCCTCCTTGAAGCCATACAACTTTTGTTAGGGTAAATTTTCGCTATGGAACATACCTTTCGTAGATTGATTGCGATGACCTACCATGTATAATGGACGGAAAAATGTACATATTTACATATGGGATTTCATTTCAACGTTGATGTAATTTTGTAAGTAGTTAAAATTGTTTTGGATTATGCGAAATGAAACTGCAAAAGAAAGAGGAGATGTCGTTACATTTAGTTTTTTTTTTAATAAATGTTCGCTTTCCTCGTTTCTCGTACGAGTGCGGTTTCCACTGGACGTGGAGGTAAGTATAAATATCATCATTGACACACATAAGAGATTTACTATTATGCGCAATGACTGTGCACAAAAGCAACTTTACAACTGCACACGCTGCCGCCGTATGTGGAGAGGAGTTAAGGAGGGCGAGAAGAAGGCCTACAGGAAAGTAATACGCGCGCTCGCACACGAAGGACGAAGGCATGCACGAAAGTTCAGAAGAGCGCACACCTAGAGGATTTCCATCTCGTAGCTGCAGGAACGTAGCGCTTCCCTCTTCGGAGACGCGAGCATAGAAAGTTAACACGTAAAATATATTCACGTCTCCGGGAAGACGTCGATGTAACGGTTTTAATATGTACATAAATATTCAATTAGGCGAGAGAAACTCTGAAATTCGTTGTTTCAGCTCAGATTTATCGAGCGAAAATCCCAAGACTCGTTCTTGAAATTAATCGAACCAATTAATTCCACAACCCATTGCATAATGGTATTCAGATATGTATATTTAAATTCAGTTGCCTGTGCAACTATTTAAGCAACCACCAAGAGCAATTAAATAATAAAAATTATGCAAATCTGATCGCTCTTAATGCACAAGTCGTACGACCTTTGGCAATGATATATGATACGTTTTCAAGGGAAAGTCGCGTGAATATTATTTTCTCCATTTTGTTGTTCGTGCAAGGAACATATTTATACACAATTAAATTGTGGGAAGATTTTTGTACATAGAAGAACAACGTTCTAACCTAAGCAAAGTTTTCTTTTCCTGTTTGTATTACACATAAACTAGTCAAAGAATTGTTAGTTTGCACAATTACATGTACGAATTTTCATTCTTCCTGTACGTATTATCACGCATTTCCTATGCACTATTCATTTAAGTCTTGATATGTGCATTGCAAGCTTGTAACTGGATGATAATAAAATTATAATGTGCTTGCCTACCATAATATCAAATAACTGTGGCTGACTGATGATTTCGCAAGCCATGAACGTATTTTTCTGGGCTTTCATCTTTTATTTTGGAAGCGGGTTCAAGTAATTATTACGTATAAAATACGAATACAATTAAAATTCCAATGGCTCAAAACTCAAATTCATGTTTTAAATGAATACCAACGCGCATTTCTTAAAAACGGTAAATAATTAAATAATTTAAAACAATATTTCCGAATTTTCCTCTGCACATAGCTTATGCCTTACATATTAAAAAATTTAGACGTTAACACGTGTATTGGATGTAGATAATCACTTTAATAGTGGTCATTAATTTACGTAACACGTCGTTAATTAGCAACAATATTCTAATGTTAAATGGCACAGTAATCGGCAATCATGAATGATTGCCGCTTGATTATGCATTAGCCAAGAAAAATCGCAGCAGCACAAGAGCGCATGCAAATTGAACGGCTTGCGAATTTTGGTATAATTTTGAATATTTATCCAGGAAATGGGTATGTGCGTACCACTACGTGTGAAGATTATTACACAACAGATCCATTATTCATGCTGTTGAAAAGGTAGCGGCAGCGTCTGTACTGCATTTCAACGAAACTGGTATATCTTACCATGTCAAAGAACACAGTGAAATAGCTTCGCAGGTATTACATAATTTTGTTCAGTGTGATTCGTGCATTGAATAAAGGCACAACCATCAACAATGGTGTCATAGGATCATTTTAATTGACGTCATAATTATTTAATAAAATTGATTATATGTATATTATATTATATGTATATATATATAAATATATACATATATCTCAGAATGCATAATTTAATCTCAATTTTGAGAAATTTTCGAAAATTATACCCTGAACGAAATTTTGCAATCAAGTTCCATTAAACGTGGTAAAGAGGACAAGACGCGGGTTTTATGTTGATGATAAAATATATAAAAGCATCATGAGGTTGTAAAAAATTTCATTAGCACATTCCGCGACATTATTGGTCCCAAATAAAAACACGAATTGGATAGAATAAAAACCGTAATCATCATTTATTTCTCGCTAAATTAGTTTTTTTTTAAACTGTGAGGGAACTAATTTCTAAGAAAAACTGCGCGACTGAAATAGCAAACACCGTTGCAAATTCGACAATTAAAGTTAGTAAAATCGAAAGTTTTTTTTTTAATAAATCGTGGTTTTTGTTTACTTCGCCTATAAACTTCTAGGTTGCGACCTTTAAAATTAACCCAAAGTCAAGAATTAATTTGCTGCCGATTAACTTGCGTGAAATGAATTATGAATTTAACTATATTATGTTTATGTTTAAGTTTGTGAATAATAATTTATAAGTATGTCGAGTTCTAATTTTGAAATGCATTAACTATTCATATATCTATATTTTACTGCCCATTAGTACAATGATATCCCATTTTGTATATATTTTAACAGAGATGTTAGCTAACATCGATATTAAAATATGTACAGAATAACAGCATCACCTTCATTTACATATGTATATAATATGTTGATATTTCTTCTATTTGCTATTTAAAAATATCTGATCGGAATATATTAATTTTAACACCGATATTGGCTAGAGAATTAAAATCACTTTTAGCTTATCAGGCACAGAGGCATTGAAAAACTTGCATGTGATTGTAACAGCTCAGTTAACTAACATCACTGTTAAAATAATTACAGAATAGGGTCTTAAATTAGATAACTAACAAGCTTGTGATTATGAATTATAACAGTGATAGTTCTCGTATCTGTGCACAAATAATAAATGTGCAAAGTGATTGATGCAATTACATAATAACAAGGAACGAATTGCTGGGTCTGGCACTTTTATGTGCTCGTATTAAAAGAAGCCTCTAATTTTCACACAATTCAGCCTATATATTTATTGGCTATCGATAATAACATGTGAATACATATGTATCAAAATCATGTTATTAGCCTTTTTTTATAAAAACAGTGGGAAGATTATTTTTTTTAATTATTTCAGTTTTAAAGCTGCAGCGAACTCCACAAAAAGTGGCACGAACGATCTTTATTAGGCTTTAATATACAGGGTGCCTACAAAATATGACCCTATATTGAAAAATACCGTTGCGTAGAGGAGGTTTAGAGGATTTTTTTGGCTGCCGGTAGATCTCTCTAACATCACGTATGGCTGGGTGTTTTTTCAACTTCAAGACCGTTTTTCTCTAATTTTTTTCTTATGTAACCTATTCAAAATGTTATATGGTTGAAAACAAATTTAAAAAACTCTACCGAAATAAAAAATAAAAAATATAGGTTGTCATTAAAATAAACATTTATAACGTCATAACTTATTTAATAACAATATAAATAACATTTTTTAATCTGAAAATAATATATTCATATGCGCAGTAATTTATATAAATTATATTATATTTTTATTATATTATATTATAATATATTATATATTATAATATATAAAAATAATATCCGCCTTTTATATTTTTTCTCTCTCATACACATTAACGGAGTTACCGAATTTATCCTCTACTTAATTTCCACACTGTACACGAGATCATAATGTAAAAAAGGGGTGATCAAAGAATATTAATGTCAGATTCGAAGGAAGATGATTTTATAAAATGGAACCCTGTGGTCAGTGATTATTTGCAAAATATACAAGGTGTCCTCACAGAAAGGAAACACCTTAAATATCTACGATTATATATTTTGTTCACAAAATTGAAATACGTCAATTTTTAATTAAGGGGGACAACTTTTCGCAAGCAAATGACCATAACCCCCTTGCTGCAGGGGAGATAAGCCCTTTTTTAAATTGAAAGAAGATTTAGCGCACACTCAAAAACAAAGAAAAAGTCGCTAGATTAATATATTTTAACAGTTTTCAAACCCTAATATTGTGTTAATTTATAAAATAAACTAGATTTGTTACGAGATTTTAAACCAGCCATGCAAACGATTTAAAGGAAAACTCAAATCAAACACATATTTTCGCAAGTTAGTATTTTTTAAATGTAATTTTTGGAGATTTTTAGTTACCAAACGTACATGCATCCTTGATGTTAAAAAAAGCCAAAGTCATGAAGTTTTATGTGACACTTGTCAGTGACATACTGCAATAATATTCAACGTGACCTTATTTTGGTATTTTTTTTTTCGTTCAGGTAACAGGTGATAGACAGAGATGACACTATTCAGCTGGAGTTTTAAAATAATATCCATATTTGCAAAAAAAAAAAAATTCAACCATTTTTGTAACACTACTAGATTTTAGAGAGAAATAGTCAACTTTCCTATTACTTATGGACGCGATATTAGATATTCATGATATCCAATACAAAAAAATTCAACCATTTTTGTAACACTACTAGATTTTAGAGAGAACTAGTCAACTTTCTTATTGCTTATGGACTCGATATTAGAAATTCATGATATCCAATACAGTACAAAATCAGCTGTACATTGATATATCCCATTCATGATTTATATTATATACAGATGTTCCATGTTTACACTAACAATTTACAATATTGTTTTAGAGGGTTTTTAGATTTATTCTAGAAAGCAAAACATGCATATAATTCTCAATACATATATGATAATTTGAATTTTTGAAACGACAGCAAGGACAAGATTTAATTTTTAGAGAAAAACTCTAATGAACTCCATTAATTCAATAACTATTGAAATACATGATTGCAAAACCAAAAATAAGTCTCCGCTAACTTTCACACGTTTCGAGAATATTCTCTCTGTAATACTCAAACTATGTCTGTAGCAACAATACCCGTACTTTATACAGGATGTCCAAGATAAGGATCAACAGCATGGGGATCTCGGAAACCGCAAAAGTTACAAAGGCGGTAAACGGTAAACGGTAAACAGTAATATTCTGTTGAGAAAACCAGAAATCTTGCGATATCATATTTATTGTTTTCTGAAGTTATTTGAAAAGGTATAAAAAAACAAAAGGGCACATTCTCATTGCCACATTTTTAGTTACAGGTAACTACAGGACAGCGTTTATAAATTTTCAATACAACGTTTCGTTTCGAAGAAACCATCATCAATTTTTTTTTTATATGGCTCGTAAAAAAGTATACCCTGTATTAGATATCATTTTCCATTACGAAATCAACAATTTATATCACAATATATCAATATAGAACTACTTATTTATTATAATTATTGAAAATTGTGAAAAACTTAGTACTTTTAAAGAAGATCTATCAATGTTATTTTTCAAATTAATTCAAGAATAGAACAAAGGTAAACTAACAATTTGTAACCTGTGTTTTCGAAAACAGGAAAACGTGGTGAAAAACTGCTACCTTCATTATTTAACATTTTTTTAAAAACATTTTTTTTAAACATCAACTACCCTTGAATTCACAATTACATGTCAATTTATATTTTGTGTATTTTATATATACAGGGTGCTGCATCAGAGAACGCACCATAAGGATTTACATGTAAAAATTTAAATCTTTAAATGTTGTTTTGCCTAATATTTTAGAGAAAAACTGTAATGTACCCTTCTGTAGAGCAAACATGGAGATCGAAAATGAACAAATACTGTGTCAATGTATGGTATTATTTTCAATTTATTATTATTCTTAACACTTTAAAAATCATAGGTGCCTTGAAATTAAAAAAAAAATGTTTGTTACATATGTCAAATTTACAATTAAATTGTTTTGGTTGTACCAACATGAATATTCTTCAGTTGCTATTGATTGAAATCTAGGGAGAGTTATAGCTTTGCCTACATAAATCAACTGTTGGTAGGCCCTATAGGCCTATAGGCTATTCACGTTTGTATTCACGGCTATTCTATAAAGTCTACTTCATGCGCCGACGATTTGCTGTTTGCGATTTGCGATTTTTCTGATTCTGATATTCTGATTGGTATAGTGTAAGTTCCCGCGTAAAATACTTTCAAATTTAACCAATCAGAACAAAAATCGCACATCGCTTGTGCATGAACTAGGCTTTAATTTATACTTGTTATTCGTGCATATACATATGTATAGTAATACTCTGCTAGATCTATGCTATGCTAGATTTTACTGACATATTATAATGTGCGCGAAAAAGAAACAAATTTATTATTTCGTTTCTTTTACGATTTCACGAAAAAATTAAAACACACCAAATTTTATTTTCAAAATTAGGTACTGAGATTGAGACGAGTATCGAACTATATATCTTGCAATACAGGCCGAAAGGCAATGCTATCACTATGGGCCTTAATGCTCGTACTTAATGTGCATAAAGTAATCATAAAAATTTGGAAGAATCCAAATTTTCAAATTTTGGAATGGACTAACTCAAAACTGTACAAATTGATTTAAATTCAGAGATCATTTTATATACAAAAAATCATTGATAAATAAAAATCAGTTAAACTGAATTCCAATGAAATATAATGAACTGTGTAGCATTTTGTGAGGTTGTTGCCAAATCCACAGGTTCAAGCTAATTAGTTAAATAAGGCAATCAGCTGTTGATCCTGTTGTTCCTTGTTCCTTATGTACCTTCTGAAGCAATTGTGATGGAAGAAATGCAACTATTTTTCAGTATGAGATCGTCATGTCGACAACAAGACTGCACTTACAATTCATTACATACAATATCAGACGATTCTGATATACCGTTAAAACAGAGTTGCAAGTTTTACTACTAATTGAACATATGCCATGTTTAGCAAAAATATAGGTTTCATTGGTTTATCAAAAAGTGAATAACTGGTGACGAAATATTTTGGCAAAATATTAGAGCAAAACTAGGGCCACGAAGTCACGATTGTTTCAAATTGATTGATTTAAATACCTACATATATATTTTAATAATTTCCCACGTCCAAGAAATTTGCTGCCTTGATATTACGGATTAAAAACTTGATGACTCTAAGGTTAACAATTAACAGATTTCAATGTTATATTTAATGATTTTTTTTTAATTTTCATAGCATTTTCATGTATCTGTTTGAGATTGACGTCATAAGAAAAGATTTCCACTAAGCAGATTAAACAGAAAAAAGTTGAAATAAAATTAATATAAATTATAGAAAACCAAATCCAATTATGTACATCTTCTGAGTTGTCACCTACAGAGTTCTATAAACCCTCGCTGAAAGGTGCTTATTGACATATTTTAATATTATAGCAACTTCTTCATGTCACTCACTACATTCGTGAATAAAGGTTATTTAATCTAAAAACTGTTCAAGTTTTGGATGTAGCCAGATTGATTTTTTATGGTTATTTGATGAATTTCCACAAATATTTCAAAATATCAAAAATAACCATGTTAAATTATAGATATATTGATAGATATTTTACTCAACAGTGGTCATTATTACATGATATCTGTCTAGTCATAATTAATATACATTATACATAAAAATAACATAAAACAATAGATATACAGTGTGTCTCAGTGACTACCATACTAAGTGTTTAATACATAGCAAAACCAGTCCTTATTTCGCTTAATCCTAACATAACCAATTCCTAATTTAACATGCTCTCGCAAAGAACTACATATTTTGAAATAGGTGCACTTTTGTCACCGAAACGTTAATAGTTTATAGAATCCCATATGTCATATTTTTCTGCTGTATATCAATTATTATGTAAAATATTATATTAACTTAATTAAACATGTTTGCAAAATTAAAATTTTCATTTTGATAATTTTACACGTCAGTTTTTCACAATGTTTTCACAAATTTAATAAATTTGTTACAAGACCTTTTATACCCAAATATTTCCTCCCTTTCCCAAATTCCAAAATGTCTACTGCATAGGTCTAAAACATATAGTTGATAAAAAAAGGGGACCCCCCATTGTCAACTAAATCTTCACACAATTGATAACACCGTTATCATTAATGAGAAGTACTTCAAGAATTATTATTAATATGAAAATTATTTGACAGCAATAAATTTATGTTTCTGTTAAATATTTTGTTTTGGCCACTCAGAAAGAATATACAGGGTGAGTCAATAGGACGGGCAGGCTCAATTACACCTACACCGTTAATGATATCGAAATGAACCAAAATACATTTCAAACAGGAGGCCAAAGTGCAGTTTGTAGAATTATTTTGACATATACAGGGTGTTCCATATATGCAGGGCAGCCTTCGACGTAGTTTTTTTAAATAGCACCCCCAGTATAAATTTACATATTTGAATTTGCCCTTTTTGGGGCTTTAAAAATCCGTTTAGTTTTTCAATTCGCTTTAACCGCTCAGAAGTTGTTTATGTTTTTCGAAAATTTAATGCATTTACGTCGAAGGCTGCCCTGCAAAAATGGAACACCCTGTATATGACAAAATAATTTTACAAACTGCACTTTGGCCTCCCGTTTACAGTGCATTTTGGTTCATTTGGATATCATTAACGGTGTAGGTGTAATCGAGCCTGCCCGTCCTATTGACCACCCTGTATTGCTCCTGGCAATAGTTGATCCTTGTATAATTTCCCAATATTAATTTTGCTAAGTCTGGTAGTCACTGAGACACTCTGTATATACTAAATTATTCCCTTTAGCAGAATCAAGATGAGAAGAAAAAACATGACAATGTTGTAGATTTTTAAATTCCTCTACACTGTAAAGACATTGTTCTAGGAGCCAATTTTTGAGGTTTTTTTAATAAATTAAATGTAATAAATTCTAATTATGTATTTCTAGAGGGAGTTATTTAAACATATATTTTCCTCTAATTAATGGTGAGTTTTTATACTTTATGGTATTAGGTCTATGTTTAGGTTATTAGGAATGTATAATTGCAAACAGAATCTTCTATTATAATAATGAATTTGATTTTGTTTGACATATTGGATTTTGTTCTTCACTATTCTTCACTACAATTAAGCAAATCGTTTTTTTTTTGGAAATATTTTATTAAATAACGTTTTGCTACATTGCTCCCAAAATGGTAGGCCATACCTCATTATAGATTCAATGTATGACACATAGACTGTTCGGGCAATCACTTTTCCCATTTTTTTTTTTGCAAATATGCGAAGTGCGTAACAGTCTAAACTCATGACATGAGTGATAAGGAGGTGACGTGGTCATGCCATGTTAATTTATCATCAATTGCGATGCCCAGAAATTTTATTTGGCTGACTTTTGCGAGGGGATTTTCTTGCATGGGACATGTTTAAGCTATTTGGGTTATTAAATGGCATACATTGTGTTTTTGTCGTATGCAATTTTAAACAGTTAGTATCGAACCATAATTTTAAAAGTGATAGCTCCTTTTGTAATTTGATCTCTAGATCGTGGCCACTTTCAACTAAGTATAGGACGTTGGAGTCGTCTGCGAAGAGAGTGACTTTTAATTTTAAGTCATCTGGTAAGTCATTAATAAATATTAAAAATAATGTTGGGTCCAAAATGGACTCCTGAGGAACTCGGCTAATAAGTTGTTTCCATATACTTTTTAATATCTCTACATATGGTGACATGTTGAGTTCTTCTTCTAAGATATGAATCATATCTTCTGTTATAAAGCTGTTATAAAAAATATTCGATCGTTAAAATAAAAGAGGGCTAATTTAGTGATATTTTAGGGCTGTTAGCCTAAAATTTTAATATTAAATCTATTTGGTACGTCGCTTGGCGCTACAAGAAATATCAAATTGATTAAGACAAACTAATAATTGTATTATGTACTATCCAGTATATGATTGTTATTGTTAGTAATTGTTTTTCGGTATTGTTTTAAATAACGATACAAAATAATAATTTAAAAAAATTATTCGTTATTTGCCGAGAATGGCCGAAAATTTACAGTCTAAAATTTAACATCGTTGCCGAACTTAGGCCTGTCACCTCTCCAGGAAGAAACGACACCACGAAGGTTGAATGAGAAACGTTAACATTATGTTGAAGTAAGTATAGTATTTTTTTAATGATTTAATGAGTGGGAAATAATCTCCTCTCTAGCGGGCTTAGTTGTATATAGAAAACAGTTCCAGTTTCCGCACTTTCATTTCATGTCATCCTTTTAACCATACAAACCATGAACCGATCGGCTAAGGCTTAAACATTAACAATATAATAATAATCAGTAAACTCAATCTGATCATACGTTCCTCCCTGGAACGCAAATAATTGAATTAACTCTTGATTCGCAAAAGGCATAAATTCACTTTTAAACCCGTAGGTGTAATTTCGCTACATTCAATTGCAATAATTTCTAAACAGGTACACCGCCTATTCAAATGTTAATCGAGGCATGCGTGACTTATAAAAGCAATTGTACAGCATTCAGGCTCACAACGCGGCTGTAAAACAAAACGCGGCTAGTCTAATTATCTCTTGACAATGAAGCAATTGTTTATCCCTGGTGTCCGCCAGATTTAATCGATGAATTTAAAATCTACAATGTCGTCCGCAGCGAAGCGGTTGAAGTCCGACTTGCATATAAACAACGTGTGCACATATAAATTGGAAATTAAATAAAAATTATTCTTAGCAGGTGGCATTAAAATTATAAGTAAATTAGTACAACTGCACAAAGAGTAAAATTTAACTATTCCGGAGTTATGATGACACCCATAAACTATTGGTCAATAAATGTGTTGTTACTAGGCAACTTTAAAATACACCGTGCTAGAAAAACGGATTTTCGCACGTTTATTAGTTCGATAACCAAAGATTGTTATGCAGGTATATACAAAAGTAGTTATTGTATTACTGGGATTGTAAGTGGTACAAGACAATTTATACAATAATATGTAAATGATATTTATATTTTTACTACAACTACAATTATATTAATAAATGTAATTAAATCAGTGGCGTTAATTTTAAATATAAATACCATCATAAACTCTACATTTATATTTCATACAAAATAATGATCGGTTTGAAAACTATTCAATGGTAATATATCTTATTCTGCGATAAGTAGACGTATAAAATTCAATCTTTGTAGTCCATTTTAGGCACATTATTTCAATGGGTGCATGAATTTAGCTAAGGTAGTGAGACGTATTGAAACAGAATTATACCGTTATTAAATGAGAGTTTGTAAAGAAATCAACCATTAATTTCCACTAGCGACGTGTTTTCACAATACTAATGCACGTTGCAAAAACGTGTATCATAGACTCTTGCTCCAATTCACATCTTCGAATTCATCGCCCATTATCCATCGGTTAATGAACACTTTTTTATAGGCCGAACCATTGAGTGATGTAAATTGATCTGCGAAAATTACATTCCTCGACAGACCAATTGTTACTTTTTTCAGAGTTAATTCACAAAATATATTACGCGTAACCGCAAGGCTTTGCAAAAAAACTAAGTAACAGTTTTTAATTAGGTTCTCGTCAAAGCATCGGAAGCGAGTAACCTACATACACCGATTGTCAATTGAACAGCGCAATAGCTTGGTATCGGAAGAGATGAAATAAAAGTATGGCGGTATACTTTTTACTTGAATTACCCCTGAATATTGCACTCTTGTATCACTGGACATTTGTAAGCCAATTATGTTGTCAAAATTTCGATGTTTCACCCGATGTTTCGATTAGTATTTCCACGGCTAAATGTTTTCCTCAGGGGAAAAAAAAACGATTTTCCTCCTTTTCGGGAAGAAGAAGTAAAAGCAGCTGTGACGACTATTTTGGAGGCCTTCAAGAATCGCACTTTCGTGATGCAGAATGGCTTTGCAACATCGTTGGATGAAGTGCATTCAACTTAAGGGAGATTATGTTGAAAAATAAAACATATTTCAAATACATATTTTTTTCATTTTTCCTTTCATTTCGCGAACTTTTCAAAGCACCCTCGTACATCCTATTATAAGGGGCCTAATTTAATTGGTGTTAGCATTCTTTTAAAATCGAGGATTCTTCCGAATACCACTCATGCATCTAATATTTCCTGGATCATTTTTGTTCCTGCATTTTTGCGATTGCAAAAATGTCCCTCGTCTGCGACTTGGGCCGATTATGAACGCAAAACTGCACTCAAAAAGATGATGGTACTATTAGACGCATTCGTGGTATTACATATGACAATCTATTGTGTCTTATTATTTTATTCGAATATATACATGACGCTTAGTATTCAATGATAGCATCGGATAGGGTATGCATTCGGAAAGTTTCTCCATATTTTTATACCTTCCATTCCTTGACCTGAACCGTTCCATCAGGGTACTGCCATTGTACAATAAACGGGATTTTTGATTAAGTTTGCATGAATCAACGAAAAGTTACCATTCATGTGGCAAATGATTCCGGCCCGAGTTTGGTTATTTGGGTTGAATTAATAAACTAACAAAAGAATAATTATAACATATTAAATGTGTAAAGGTTCTTAAATACACATGAATACAGTGCATTCATATGTTGTGAAACAAGTATCTTACAAGATATGTAAACTGAAACTTAAACATATTTTAAACTGTAGACTGAAAACTAAAAGTAATTTTAGACTGTCCCATTTTTATAATGAGCAAATTGTATATTTTTTGTAATTTACAGGAAAACTGTAACCTTATGTTGATTTTGTAGAAAAATATACACAAATGGAAATTAAAGTTATAAATAATGTTATATCAGGGCTGCATTATAGCAGTATATATTTTTATAATCGATTGCCTTTAGATATAAAAGTGATAACAAATATCAATTTATTTAAAAAGCATCTGTATAGTTTTCTATGTGTCAAATAATTGTATAGCATACGTGAATATTTAGTGCAGATCTTTATATGTGCAATTTGGATATAATTATGTTTATGTGACCCGTTTCTATTTTGTTTGGAGCTATTTGTAACCAAATTTGTATGTCAAACTTATTAGAAATAAAATGCTATCTATCTATCTATCTATAAAATACATCATTTCATGCAAACTAAATATTCGCTTTTGGACAAAATTAATTTCTATCGTAATTTTTCATTTGAAATAGTTTCAATAAGTCAAAACAAAGAAATACCGTTTGAAGTTTAGTTAACTAAATCGGTCAGTTTTAATAATTAAAATATAAAATATTAGTCCTGTAAACTACCTTTAGTTAAACCTTTAGTTAAATAAATCATAGAGAATATTACATGATGCCTACAGATCAAATTGTTTAGTTAATTATAGTATAATTAATTTGTTAAATTAATTAATTTATAGAAAATTTAATAATAGCCATGCTTTTAAACACTTATCAAATATACCTCCTTAATTTTAGTATTATTCGATTATTATTCAATGATTTGTTAATTTTGTTAATATAAGAGCATCGCTTAATATTCTATTATTATATAAATCAAGTATTCATATTTACTCCTGGATTTAATGTTCCAAGAATCCGACAAACTTGAATAGGGCGATAATTGACATATACCGTTTTTGTAATCAGTTTTTATTTATATCGTTTACAATAGAAAATTATTTACAATTTTCGAATAATATTAAGAAACTTGAGAAATAATAATAAAAATGTCTGGCAAAAATTAAGCTGCTATTGAAAAATATAAACAGTAACAGAGTTTATAAAATATCTTTAAATTGTGCACGACTATATACAGGGTGATAAAAAAGAGTGTAAAATATTTATAGGGGCAGTAGTATGAACCTCAATAAAAAAATAAGTCTTGATAAACTTGGGTCCTCAAGGAACGGTTTCGGAGATATGGAAGATTATTCTTGTTTGAAACATTTATTTGCCTATTTGCAATTATTTATTACTTATTGATTATGTGCAAACAAACAAAGGGGGCTTCTAGCAACAACAAAGAACAGAGTAACAGAAGATGTCTACCGGTCTACCGGAAATATAGCACTGTTTGCGAAGTGAACCGGTATCACACAATCTCTGGTGAATTCTTCCAAACATACGATGTGAAGGAATCTGGCAATTTGGATAATTTTTTGATAAGCTTTCGATAAGCTTTTACGTAAAGACGTCGCGCTTCGGTGGCAATTCCATTAGCACGACTATACATATAGCATGTCGGCTAATTCTGCATTAGAGTAAACAGCCATAACAATGAAAACTTGTGCACTAACAACAACTGTTAAATACTGAATGTTTATTTCACAAAACATCAGCCAACTATGATAAAAAAATGCAAGTTTTAGCATAATAAAAAAACGAGGTCAAATAGAATAATCTTCTATATCTACAAAATCGTTACTTTGAGGACCCATAGTTATCAAGATTTTTTTATTGTGGTTCATACTACTACTACCCCCTTAAATATTTCACACTCTTTTTTTAACACCCTGTATATTTATCAAATTTAATCAAACGAAAAGAATATTTTCACATTTTTTTAAGCTATAGTAATACCACTTAGGTCCAATTGTACGATCGTGGATTATCTTTGATCGACGTTCAGTTTCTAAGGATACCATTGTATTAACAATTGTATCTTAGGTTACTGAACCATGGTCAAGGATGATCTATGATCATACAACTGGGCCTTAAAGGGCTATCAATATATGTACCCTATAAACTTTCAACGAATACTGTGATTAATCATGAACGCCTTAGTTCTCTACATTGTTAAAATTTAACGGCGTAAAATTTAACGGAGTAAAAATGTATTTTTTTTCTACTCCTACACTTTAATTGATATATTAAACATTCGCTACAGGTACCTAAATAATAGTCATTTAGATACAAATTTTTCACTAAGATACAAGTTTATCTAAAAAGCCATGAAAATGACAGATATAAAATTAATTAGTTTTGTCAACTATGCATGGGGAATTGGTGATTCGTATTTTTAATAAATTGTTGCTTTTTTAAATAAAATCATTAAACATGTCGAATAGTAAAAGTGATATGGAAAATTTTACCCCACCAGACATTGTGGAGCAGGTCACAAGAGCCACAAACACTTTAGTACTAGTGAAATCGTTAAAAACTTACGAGAAATTTTACTCTAATTTTATGGATTGGAAAAACACAAATAAGGTCTGCTGCTTTTCCGAAAACGTCTTACTTGTTTATTTTAATGAATTATCAAAAAAATTAAATCTCCAACTTTATGGACACAATATTCAATTTTGAAATCTACGTTGGGTATCAAACATATTGTGGACATATCCAAATATCCCAAATTGCATGCTTTATTGAAAGGAAAATCTGAAGGATATAAACCTAAAAAAACCGAAACGTTTGCGACCAACGAAATCAAGCAATTTATTACAGACGCCCCAGATATTAAATATTTATTATTAATTTTTATGTGTCGTAGAAAACATATTGTTAAATATATTAAAATTATTGTGTTGTATATTAACTTTTAACAAATTTTGACAATTACCACTTTTCATGTTTTGTTGTAGAAAAAATAGTGTATGCAACTCGCATTCAATGGTTATTAAATGCTCGTTGCATAACATACTACTATACTGTATACTGAAAACTAAACGTAATTTTAGACTGTCCCATTTTAAAAATGTGCAAATTGTATAGATTTATAATTTACAGGAAAACCTTTTGTTGGTTTCGTAGTAAAATGTACACAAATCGAAATGAAAGTTATAAATAATGTTATAAAATACATCATTTCATGCGAACTAAATATTCGCTTTCGGACAAAATTTATATCTGTCCTAATTTTTCCTTTGAAATAGTTTCAGGATTATCTTTGATCGACGTTCAGTTTCTAAGGATACCATTGTGTTAACAATTATATCTTAGGTAACTGAACCGTGATCAAGGATGATCTACGATCGTATAATTGGATCTTAACGGGCTATCAATATATGTACCCTATAAAATTTCGATGAATACTGTGATAAATCATGAGCGCCTTAGTTCTATACATTGTTAAAATTTAACGGCAAGGTTATGGCCGCTGTGTGGGAGTAAAAGTGTATTATTAATATCAACCTCGCAAAGAAATGCACATCAACTGTACACAACTTTTGGTGATTATTTCAATCAACACAAAATACATGTATTTGATTGGTTCACATATGTGCATTGATAACTGAAAACTGCATGTTTTCGATATTGTGTTTCAATTTTATATTTTATTTTGCTTTTGGCTACTTTATTTATTATTATAAACATTATGTGGGGCTGTAATCTTATATTTATAGTTACGAAGTAACAAATCGCCTTTTAACATTTGATTAGCGAAGAGTGAATCTGTTTATTTTAGTCTGTTTGTTTGATATTTTTTTCTAAATTTAAATTTGGGATAGGTTAGTTGGATCAAATCTTAACTCGTGCTGTGGATTATTCATGGTGTCGGCAGGAAAGTGCTAAACTCCGGGAGTGAATATACAGAGTGGCTGATTTTTGATTTTTCATTGTTCAGCATAAATATGCTTAAATATTAAAAAACAGAGAAACAACTTGCTATATTTTTACCACAAATTGTTTATTGATATGTAGACATATAAAATAAAATAACGACTCGAGTTTCGACTTCTTACGATCATTTTCAAGTGACTTGAACTACTTGAAAATTTGAAAAGCGGCTACTTGAAAATGATCGTAGGAAGTCGAAACTCGCGTCGTTATTTTATTATATATGTCTACATATCAATAAACATTTTGTGGTAAAAACATAGCAAGTTGTTTCTCTGTTTTTTTTTAATATTTAAGCAGATATATGCTGAAGAATGAAAAATCAAAAATCAGGCACCCTGTATATTTACTCCCGGAGTTTAGCAGTTTCCTGCTGACACCATGAATAATCCACAGCACGAGTTAAGATTTGATCCAACTAACCTATCCCAAATTAAAATTTAGAAAAAATATAAAACAAATAGACTAAAATAAACAGATTCACTCTTCGCTAATCAAATGTTAAAAGGCCTAAAATGTATTATCTAGTATTAAGTACTTATAGATCTTCAGATTCTAAAATTGTATATTTAAAAAAACAAAAATAAAAACATTTCATGCAAACAATTTCAATATATTCTCTAGCAAAAAGTGGCATTTTACAACTATGTCGCTAGGGTTTTGAGCTAAAATAGGATATAAATACGTATAACCTAGAACTCATTTACTAACATCAAATGGTACCATCACACCTCCAATCGCAACGATCAGTGTGTATACCCATTGGTCGGCCAGATTGGGTATACCTAATAGCAATTTACTCTATGGTGAAATTTTTTGCAACAAGGCAGGCATGAATTATATCTAATATCTATACCAATTGAAAAAAAATGGACTAAATGAGTGCTAACATATCAATTTTATAATTGATCTGATATATGTTAACACATAACAAAAAACAACAGATATACGAAGCATTTAGAAACATATTTAGGCTATTGCTACATATAAACAATAATAGCTCACGCATGATTGCCGCAGTGTGCGTTGTCACATTGTAAACAGACGTACCACTTACCCAGATAAACAAGAGAAGACCGCTGCGGGTTTTCCGGCTGTGTACAACAATTCTAAATAACAATTCCACAGAGCAACAATTCAGACAGATCCACTACAGTTAATACACTGGTTAGTTCATCAGGACACGTATAGTTAATAAATTAGTAGATCTCTTGAAGGCTTATGATGGAAGCTATCTGACCTAAGACACAAACGGGAGTAAACGCGGCGAACACCGCAGATTCTGCTGCTGCCGAGGACTGGCGAACACACCAAGTCCAACGTCTGACTGGAATTCATAAAATTTTTGAGAGAATGCAATGCAACCGGTTCCACTTCGGCAGTGTTCGTGCAGGTCTTCTTGTGCGTCGCAGTCGGTGAAGAAGCGGCGATGGTGCAGGAGACGGGGTAATCTCCACTACCCGGAGGGGACCAGTTTCCAGACGGATTCATTTTTTTACAGATCGGTCAGCATCTCGCAAATAAAATGTACAGCACATTCGAAAATGTATCGAGGTCTTAATAGTATATCATTTTTTTATATTTTTTAAACACTGCCCATTTAAAAACTAATTCTATCTTTAGTGCACTATATTATTGCATTTGTTACTGTAGTATTTGATTTTAAACTATTTTTATGTGCAGTGCAATACTAAAGTGTTAATTCCATTCAGTACATTTACACCCATTTAATTGAATGAATAATGGAACTTTTTAAATCAGTTTTTTTTTAATAATGGGGTAGGGTCATTTCAAATCACCTAAAATAAATAAAATTTGTTGCTTAACATTTTTTATTGGCCTTGATTTTTTTTCATGTGTTCCCTATAGGTAGACAGTCACAAAACACCGTTTGAAAATAAAGTTATAAACCATAGTTTTTTTCTGGCAGCCATTGTTAAAATGACGGTTGGGCAAATTTTAATGGAAAACATGTTAAACACACTGTTTTTTTTAATTATTCCGATATCTTTTAAAATAGCTTGGCAATTAAACTTTCCGCAAACCACGTTTTTAATTAAAATTCGTCCTACCACCATTTTAAAAATGGCTGCCAGAAAAAAACTATGGCTTAAATTTTTTTTAAACAGTGTTTTATGACTGTTTACCTATACCTATAGGGAACAGATGGAAAAAAATCCAGGGAAATAAAAAATGATGAGCAACATTGCCTGGGTGATTTGAAATGGACTGACCCAGCATTGAGCCTGAAAGTAAATCCAAATTTGACAAAAAAAATAGATTTTGCTTCTTTTCATATACAAGGTATCCAAGATAAGGATCAACAGCATGTGGATCTCGCAAACCTTAAAAGGTACAAAGGCGGTTAAATTACTAAAAAGTTGCGCAATTTAGTGGTCAGTAATTTTCTGTTGAGAAAACTAGAAATTTTAGCTTACTTCCGGAAATATTCGACATCATTCGAAATCTTGCAAATAGTTTTAATTTTTTCTGAAGTTATTTGAAACGGTATAAGAAAACCGAAAGCACTTTCTCATTGACACATTTTTACTTACTCATTGCTCTAAAGACAGCGTTTACAAATTTTCAGTAGAACGTTTCGTTTCGAAGAAACCATCATCAACTTTTTTTTATATATCCCTTAAAAAATGTACACCCTGTATTAGATAGCATTTGATATTTTGAATTCAACTATTTATATCACAGTATGGTTTTTTTAATTTTTGTAATGTATTTGAAATGATAACGACGAAGTAAAAAAATATTATCTAAATTTTAACCTGGAATAGGTACCAAAATAGTAACTACAAATAATTTAGCAAGAATTCTTGTTAAACATTGAAACATTGTTCTGTTCATTTAATGGTGACGGAGACAAAAATCATTACATAATTTTAACCCAGAATATGTAGCAAAATGGTATCAAAATATAATTTAGCATAAATAGTTGTTGAATAGACACATTGAAACATTATAGTTATTAAGAACCACACTTATTATTTTTTTACTGTGTTATTATGAGAATTGTTTTGTTTATCTAATTATCTTAAGATCTCATAATTAGTTGATAAATTTTGTCTTCGTCTCTCATTTCAACGCCTACTACACCAAAATGTTCGAAATGTATTAACAATCCTTTTTTCTGAATAAAAACACAAGAAACTATACTGTGATATAAATCGTTGAATTCGTAATAAGAAATGCTATTTAATACAGGGTGTACTTTATTTACGGGCCATATAGAAATATAAAGTTGATGATGGTTTCTTCGAAACGAAACTTTGTACTAAAAATTTATAAACGCTGTCTTGTAGAGCTGAAAAAATGTTCTTTTTCAGCTCTCAGAAAATGAGAACGTGCCTTTATTTTTTTTTTATACCTTTTCAAATAACTTCAGCAAAACATAAAAACGATATCGCAAAATTTCTGATTTTGTCAAATATCTCCGGAAGTAAGCGGAATTTTCTACATTTCTCAACAGACTATTACTGACTACTTTTATGTAATTTAACCGCCTTTGTAACTTTGATGGTTTCCGAGATCCCCATACTGTTGATCCTTATCTTGGACACCCTGTATAGAGTGTGTCACAATAAGCGCTAGAAGTACACGTGACGATATTAAGTGTGACCTGCTAAATCTTTTTTTTTAATTCCTCGTAAGTTTGTCCTTCGAAACGAAACATTGTACTGAAAATTTGTAAACGCTGTCTTGTAGTGCAAAAACAATGACAATGAGAAAGTGCCTTTTTTACCTTTTCAGAAAACTTCAGAAAAAAAATAGAGTAGAAATTGCAAAGTTTCTGGTTTTCTTAACAAAATATTACTGACCACTGAATTATCCAAGTTTTTTTGTAATTTAACCACCATTGCTATTTTTGCGGTTTTCGAGATCCCCACGCTGTTCATCCTCATCTTGGACACCCTGTATAAGCACTCGACGTTTGAACGAGTGCTATAATCGTGTATTTCCATGTAGTTCTCCAACTTGGTTCTGTTTATAAACATATTTTGAAGAAATTCTTTAATGAATACAGCAACAGCGGTCAGTATACAGAGTAGACCATCTTAAGATTCGTTAGACTACAGGGCTGATTGTCGAAAGTCTATTACAAGATTGAATATTCTCACACTCCCGTGTCTGTATGCCTTGGAATGTCCTATACATGTCCACAAAAACTTGGGGTAATATAGAATACATTTCCATGGACACCATCATGGCACCAGATCTAAGATTCTAATCATACCAAACCGTACAGGTCTAAGTAAGTCGCAAAACGGAATCAATTTTTATGGGCCAAAACTGTTTAACCGTATACCGAATGGCATTAACGATGGCAAAATGGCAAAATTTAAAAATGTAATAGTCCTATTTTGTGGACAAAGGATTCTATAGTCTGGAAGAATGTTTAAGCAGTAAGTTCACTGACGTAATTGCTTAGGAGTTATGCTATAAATGCTTGATTCGTTAATTTTAACATGTCTGTAATCGTCTTTTATTTAGAAAACCATTATTTGAATTATTGACATCTATTTATTTAATTTTATATTTATTTTATACCTATGTACAATACATGTACCAGACTTGTGTAAACATTAGTATTTGTACTGACACAAATTATATACTATTATTATTATTATTATTAACCAATCCTCGCAAATCACTCCGAAGGTATGTTCGATAGCGAAAATTGACTCCAACATAAGTTGTATGGCTATTAATGGGCCATCTTATGATGAACATGAATTTCACCTTAAAGTTGACTTTAAGATCATTTTAAGATCAACTTAAAAATTTGAAATAGTAACCCTACTTTTTGAAGTTTTTTATAGTTTTCTTCTTAATTGGAGTACTTACTGGTAGTTTGTATACTATTATGTTTTATTATGATTTATTATGTTTTCTTGTTTTTATTATTTTTATTATGTCTTCTTGTGTATGTGTATTATGTGTATATACAAAACTTATTTGAGATTGTTTTAATAAGTACCTAATTACTGGTTTTCGTTTATTTATTTTATTGTTTATTTTTATCGCTTGACTAGTTTCAGTTAGAAAAAATCTTCTTCAGAGGCATATCTACGAAGAATGCAATAAATTAAAAATATATAAATATTTTAGGTTTAGGTTAAATATAAAATTAGAGTTAAGTTTGTTACAAAAATGTTTAAACATAAATTATGGTAGTACGAGGTTAATAAGCAACCTTTTTGAATGAGAAATTTGAATTTAGTAATACAGGGTGTCCAGAAAAAAATGCCAAACTTTTCAAATTTCAAAGCGGTATAACCCATTTTTTTTAAATGGAATGCCCCCCATTTTATGTCATTATTCGATAGGTCTTTTTCTTCTCTTCAATTTGATGGCGCATATCGTATGTCTGAACCCTATAGTTGTGGAGATATTCAATATTTTTCACAAAAGTAACCATTTAATTACATTTCTATGCACCGAAGTAGGCCATGTTGAGACAAAACAACTGTCAAAATGTAAGTAAGAATCAATGTGAGATGAACAAATACATCTTGAACAGTACTGTAGTATTGTTTCTCTTTTGTATTAATAATTTTGTTATCTCTCGTGGTTTTGGAATAAAATATTTAATCGTATTACAGAAGTACTATCTACTATTTTACTATTATCGTTCATATCACATTGATTCTTACTTACAGTTTGACAGTTGTTTTGTTTCAGCATGACCTACTTAAGTGCATAGAAATGTAGTTAAATGGTTACTTTTGTAAAAAATAATGAATATCTCAACAACTATGGGGTTCAGACATAAGATATGTACCATCAAATTGAAGAGAAGAAAATGACCTATCGAATAATAACATAAAATTGGGGGCATTAGATTTAAAAAAAAGGGTTATACCGCTTTGATATTTGTAAAGTTTGGCATTTTTTTCTGAACACCCTGTATTACTAAATTCAAATTGCTCATTACCAACATGTTGCTTATTAACCATACTGAGAATGTTGCTAAAACTTATTCTTACCTTCAAAAAACGAGGTCGCTACGATTTTTTGAAAGTTGAGTTTGCTTATGCATGATATTTGGAGAAAAAAAATGTAAATTGGCAACACTGTAACATAATCCAAAACTAAATTGACAGCAATGTAGAGATTGAAAAATGTCATCAGAAACCTTGAATAAATACAGGGTGTTCCATTAAAAAAAATGTTTGATTTTGTTATTCGGCAAAATTGGGACACCCTGTATAATTGAAAATAAATTTACGGCATAAAGATTTTTAAACCAATAACTTCTTGTACGAATCATTTTTGCGCTAGGAAAGCCCGACGCACTGTTGCAGGACCCTGTATATCCTGAACTTATTTAAATATTAATTGATTAAATATAGATGTCAGTTATATTTAATTGTTTTTGTTGTTTTATGTGTAGTATGAATGATGTAAAAATTTATGAACAGATTTAAATGTTAATTGAGTTTAGTCATTAAGGCATTGTATGTTGTGTTCTTGTTTTGATAGTTTTATTTATTTCAAATGCTTCTAATAAAATTTGTTTTAACCCTTTATCTATATTGTGTAAGAGTTATGTATTTTTGCTTATGTCGAAAGTATGATTGTGAAAGTGTAGGTCCTCCAAAATTTTAAATGTTTATGTCTCTTAAATGTTCCTTTGTTCTTAATTTTAAAGGTCTGCCGGTTTCTCCAATTAATTGTGTACTACAATCGTTGCAGGTTATTGCGTAAATTCCATTTTTATTTAAAAAGTGTGTTTTATCTTCAGCGTTAATTAGTTGCCATGTGCAATGTGCTAAAACATACATAATATTTGGAGTCACGTTGAATACACAGGGTGTTCTGAAACAACGATCGAATTTTGCTATTTTTAAATGGCTAAACATATCGAGATTGATCGTTATTTACCTATTAAAAGTATGATTAGATTATAGTCCAAATGCTACCATTGAATAGCTCATTAGATGAGCACTCAGAATATGATGCTATATACAGGGTGTTCATTAAAAAAAAGAGTTGTAGTCATTTGAAAATAGCAATATTGTATCGTTGTTTCAGAACACCCTGTGTATTCTACGTGCCTCAAAATATTGTGTACATTTTGGATTTTGGCACATTGCTTAGTACTTGCATACACAGTTTTTTTCATGCATCTCTTGTAATAAGGTTTTGTTGAATATTTTTCCACGTCGGTGATTTTTCGTTAAATTTGATTAAAATGTGAATAACTTGGCAACGTTGCAGCTGATCCCTGAAAATAAAGATGATTTGTAAAGCGCTCATGAAGCAGATTCTAAAATTGAAAGAATATTCAGGGTACACTCGGTACACTCAAAAATAATTTTAAAAAGTAACACATCAAGTGTCCTGTAACTTCCAATCAGATTTTGTCCTCAATTTTCAATAGTCCAGTGGCAATGGTCCGAGCGAGGATAGGTGGGCCACCCTGTATATTATATAAGTAACTTCAAGGAATAAATAAAACTCTTGATGCAAATGCGAAGATATTTGGTTCCATTATCTTTATTGAATTATGTCAGATATATATATATATATATATATATATATATATATATATATATATATATATATATATATACAGGGTGTAACAGAAATACGTGTGTTAATTTTAAACATTGGTAGAACTCGTTATATATTTTCTATATGTTCTTTTTCAAAATTTGCAGATTTTTTTTACATTTTTTTGCCCCCTAATTTTGACTGAACGAGCCGTTCTCAGGTACTGTCACTATAATTGTCAAGTGAAGTTTATTTCAAAATGCCAAATTTTCATTTTCATCAAGAATTAACCGATATTGTGTTGGTATATGGCCGAGCCTTTGGAAATGCCGCCGAAGCCCGTAGATTGTACAGTGCACAATATCCTGAACGTGTTTTGCCTAACAGGCAATGATGTACCTTTATGACACCGTTGCCATCACAACAAAAGATTTTATCGCTGCACACCTTTAACCATAGGCGGGTACGCGTTTTAGTACATAAACTAGAACATATTTTAAATCAGTTTAACGGTGGTTTTTGAAAAAAAAAACATATAGAAAAAATGTTTTATTTAACGAGTTCTACCAATGTTTAAAATTAACACACGTATTTCTGTTGCACCCTGTATATATATTTGCAATTAAAAAAATTGAAAAGTTTCACTGGCTGGTGTTGATGCTGTCCTGATATTGTCACCTGATATTGAAAATTCTATCCGATGTTTTAAAAGAAAAAAAACTGATTTGAAAAAAAATAGATTGACCAACTTAGATGATGCAGTTAATGTTAATGGATTTGTCTGAAATATCAAATATGCAGTATCAAGAAGAAATCGCCAAAATGCAAAATGAGTCAGTTAAAAATTGATTTAATATTTAAGGAGCGGTGGCATGGCTTTGTGAGGAGACAGACATAAAATATCCAAATTCAACCAAATCTGCAAGAAAACTATTGTTACTCTTTTCATCTTCATATTTAACTGTATGTAAATTTAGTGTCACCAAAGCCAAAAAAATGCAAAAATAGAAATCGGCTCAACATCACACAATGGGGAGACTTGAGACTAAAGGTAACTGAAGTGGAACCTGACATAAAATCGCTTTGCAGCAAGCAGCAGTGCAAGGATCTCACTAAATTGATATAATAAATAATTATTAATAACACTGGTCAACAAAATTAAACTTTTTTGTGTAACATGAGGTTTGATAGGAGATTGTAGTTATACTTTTCATGTAGAATCTAAATATGTTTTCAGTTTTGGCGTACCACTCAAGGTTTGTAAGTAATACACAAGCAAAGTTTCAAAAAAAATCGTATATTTGACATCAAAATTACTATACAAAATTTTCGAACACTTTTTTTTACCTTTTTGGGTGGATTTGACCTTGGTAACATCTATCCTCCGTGTATAGTATGAATGGACCACAAGATGCCAGCTCCTCTTGTCCTGGTAGCGTAAATTCCCATTTTAGAGAATTTCACTCAATGCTATACAAAATTTTAAAAAAATGTCAAAAAAGGTTTAATATGCAACTTAACTTAATTAGGCATGCAAAATTCAAAAATGTTATTCGTTTTGCCGAATCATGAGGACGGAATTATTAACAGATATGGGGCCTAACTACACCTCGCCCGAGTAAAAAGCTTTATTTGACCCTGATACTTCCGCAATAACTATACATTTTGTAATAGAAAAAAAATAGTTCTAGAATAATGTGTGGGTCCTAGACAATTTCTGGCTGCAGATTTGAATTCAGCGTGAAACAATATATCTAACTCACTATCAAAGATCCGTGTTACACAAATCGTGTTCACCAGTGTAATTTTTTATTTTTTTATTCGAAAAGGGCCACTTTGGACCACGTTTAACAACAACAACAGTGTATTTATAATGTTCATGAATATGTTATTTCTTCTTTGTAGTTTCTTTCTTCCTTTTCTCCCAGTACTTTTTCATTTTTTCGCTTTGTCTTTTCTTTCTTTCTGAGTCCCATTTCGTGCTGCTCGTCCTTACCTCTCTTGCCCGGAAGTCACTGTAGGTATTTATTTTCTCCCTTATTGCGTTCCTCTCGTCCTTCTCATTTATCCCCATCAATGCCAGATCTTTTTCTACCTCTGTGATCCATTTCCCTTGGTCTTTTAGCATTTTCTGGGCCATTATGATTCTTTTGAGGAGCCTGTCGTTACCCATTCGGATTATGTATGTATAAAAGGATGCTCTGCGTTTTCTCATGGTCGTTGACAAACGTTCTGTTAGTTTACTTCTATACAAATCCTCGTTGCTTCTGAGTCTCCACGACTCACCCACTTTTACTGGTCCTGGAATTTTCCTTCTTCTTTCTCGGTTTTCTATCTTTTCTATCCAGCCCACCTGATCTAGCGTTGAGCATTCTGCGGAATATAGTACTTTTGGTTTAAGTACTGCATTTATATGTCTTATATTCGCGTTTATCGAGATGGATTTTTTGCTATAGATACCCCTTTAACTTTGAGACCCTATTTTCGTATGCTTCTTTGTCGTTTCCATTAAGTGTTATTATTTCTCCTAAATACTTAAATTTCTGGACCCTTCCAATTTCTCGGTTTTTTTTCTGTAGTGAAATATTTTGTCTTTCCAAATGATATCTGTAGACCAATTTTCTTCGCGATTTCCATGAGAATTTCAATTTTCACCTTGCTTCCTCCTCCGAGTTTGCCAAAATTACTATACGTCCGCAAAGGCTAGGCAGCCCACTGTAATAGGTTTTCCAATGTATTTATCTTTGGTCAGCTTTATGTTCGGAAATTTGTCTCCCCTATCTTCCTTCTCCATGCTCTTATTACTTTTTCTAGCGCACAGTTGAACAACAGTGGCGAGATTCCGTCTTCTTGCCTGACTCCCGTTTTAATTTTGATTAGTCTCGATAACAGTCCCTTAAATTTTACTTTGGCGTATGTGTCGGTAAGGGTTGCTTCTATTAGTTTATGTGTTTTGTTGTTCAATCCCACATCTCTTAGTACCTTGAATAGCGCGTTTCTATCAATTGAGTCGTAGGCTTTTTGGAAGTCATTGTTACCATTTTTTTTCACCATGCATTTTGTTACCATGCATGATATTCCTTTTCTAAAACCCCCTTGATATTCTCCGATTTGGCCATCTAGTTGTGCTTCAGCTCTTTTTAATATTGTTTTGGATAATATCTTATATACCACCTGTATTAGTGAGATTCCTCGGTAGTTATTAACGTCTTTTTGTCTCATTTTTTGTGTATCGGTTGAATTATGGCTTCTTTCCACTCTCCTGGGATCTCTCCATCCTCCCAAATCCTCTTAATCATGTTACAGATGTTTTCCACCATATTCGGGCTGCATGTTTTTAGCATCTCCGCTATGATGGAGTCTTCCCCTGGTGCTTTTTTGTCTTTGAGGTTTGCAATTGTTTATTTGATTTCATTTATATCTGGTGGCTTAGAGTCAACACCTGGTTTGGTTGTTATCCAGCTTGGCGGGAAACCTTCAGCTGCTTCGCAGTTGAGTATTTCCTCGAAGTGTTTTGCTAGTAGCTCGCTATTTTCTATGTTATTAACTATGCTATTTTGCCGTCTGGTTTCCGAAAACATATGTTCGGTGTCTGGTATTTTTGGATTGCGTCCTTAAATGTGCTGTAGTAGTCTCTGGTTTTATTTTTCCTAAAGTTTTTTTTCTATCCTCTCTTTTGTGTCTTTGTCATAATTTCTTTTGGTTCTTCTACCTATTTTACTCGTGTTTTTCCTGGTTTCTCGGAAGTTTTCATAGTCTATATCTAGTTTCGTCTTTTGTCATGTCCTCCAGTGTTTGGCCCTTTGTTCAATTGCTCTTTCACAGTCTAAGCTCAACCACTGGTGTCTTTTGGTCTTTTTACGGTGTGCCACCTCCTTTGCTCTTTCTACAATTGAGCTCGTTATGTTTTCCCAATTTGTTATTTCTACATTCGTCATTTCTTGATATTTTTCCTTGTTGGTTTCTAGAAGTTCGTTGTCTACTCTGAATGTTCTGTTATGATTTATTTCTGTTTTGTGCTTGTTAGGAACTAGTTTGATTTTTATTCTGGTTAGATACTGGTCCGAGTCTATGTTTGCCGACCTTATGACTTTGACATATATTTCTCTTGTCTGCGATTTTGTTATTGCGACATGATCTATTTGGAACTGTCTCATTTTATTCCCCGGAGGTTGCCATGTCATTTTCTTCTTCGGTTGTCCTTTGAAATTCGTGCTCATGATTTGGAGTCCGAAGTTTTTGCATATTTCTATTAGTCTCTTCCCGTTTTGGTTGGTATTTTTGTGCACTGGGTGTTTGCCCACTACTTCTCTGTAATTCCCCTCTGTACCTATTTGAGCATTGAAATCCCCTAACAGAATGATTGTCTCGCTCTCTTTGATTTTGATCAGTTCGTCTTCTAGATGGTCCCATTCGATTCCTCCTTTTTTGGATTGGTTTTGTTGTCTTCATTTGTTGGCGCATGTAAGTTTATTATCCTGTATTTTTTATTAGCACACTTGAGTTTTAACATTAAGGTTCTTGATTCGAAATCTGTTACGGAGTTTAATATTCTATGGTTTACCAGGAAGCCTGTTCCTAGACAAGGTATGTTTTTTGTTACCCTTTGCCCTGCTTTCCCCTTTAGTATTCTGGACTCATCCGTGTCAAAGGCTTCTTCGTATATACAGGGTCCGTCATTTCACCTCCCGTCTTCTGTAGCTCAGTTACTAATTGAGTTAGGATTTTGATATTTTGTACTTTACTTGCATTCTGTGGCGTATTTTAGGCAAATATTTTTGATTATACAGGGTGTCCCAAAAAAGTGTGACGTCATGATGATGTGTATTTTTAAATTTCATGGTATATATTTTGTTGTTTATTTGGGTGCCCTTTATGGATGCCTACATACCTATGAAATTTTATTAAAATCGGTTCAGTGATTTTAGCACAAAAAAATAAAAACTGAAAAAAATCAGTTTTGCACCATTGGTTAAGAAAATTAATAAAAGTATGCCTTCTTAATAAAACCATACAAGGTACTCATTAAATAAGGTCTGATAGTTGCGTTAACCAAGTTTTTTTGATATGCATTATACAGAGTGTCCAAAATTTAGTGTCAAACTTTTCAAACTATAAAGCACTTTATTTTTCTTATTTTAAATTGGAGTCCCTGCATATTTTTATGTCATTCCATGTGGAATTAAAAGACAAACATTTTTCCTAATTACAACTCTATCGCAATTCCTAACACATTTAAAGTTATGTGCAGAAAACTCGATTTCAGCATGCAGTTGAAATTTAATGTTCCAAAATACGTTGTTTGCATAGGTTTTAGTTTGCCTGTTGTAATTTAAATAATATAGAAAAATCTTTCAATAGAACTATTTCGTACTTAAATTTCAGTTCTCCATTATGTTTCGAAAATTTACTTACTGAGTTTCCTCCACAATTTCCTACTGATTTCTTCCTAAAACCCATCACTTAAGTTTCTTCAGTGAACAATTCGATTGTTTTAATCGTATAGGTTAGATAGGGTTAGGTGGGGCATGAAACAAAATAGGTTGTTCTACTTCTTGAAATTATTTCTTATGCTGTGTTGAATATTTGTCAACCTCATAGAATGGAAAGTAAGAAGAAACAACAACAAAGCTTTTTAAAATCCTTTGGAAATAAGAACAATAATAAGGATAGTGAAGACAGCGACTAGGTAAGGTAACTAACACTGAAGTGTTAAATAAAATGCAAAAAGAATTGGAAATAATTCACACCATCAAGGAGAGAAAGTTACAATACCTAGGCCACATAATGAGAGGATCCAAATACGCGCTGCTACAATTTATAGTACAAGGAAATATTATAGGAAAAAGGAACATCGGAAGACGCCGAATGTCCTGGCTCAAAAACCTAAGAGACTGGTTTGGCTGCAGCAACGCCCAATTATTCCGAGTGACAGCCAATAAGGTTCGAATAGCTGTGATGGTAGCAATCCTCCGATAGGAGATGCACTGCAAGAAGAAGAAGAAGACAGCGAAAATCATCCCAGAGCTAGTACATCAAGATATGAAGAAACAAGGAATACTTTGGAATGTCCGACAGGAACTGAAAGAAGAAAAGCAAGTTTTGTTAAGCATTACAATAAATAATACTTAAAATTTGGTTTCGCTGAAGGCCCTGGAAGTGAACAATCTCCACAACCCGTATGTATAGTATGTTCAGAAATTCTATCTAATGAGGTCATGAAACCCTCCAAACGTATTCGTCACTCGAGTTCGAAGCACCAGTGGAAAATTTACAAAGGGAAATGATGAAGATGGCAACCACTGACAAGTCGCTTCTGCAAACGTCTTATATAGTTTCCCTTCGAATATCTAAAACAAAGAAACCATTTACTATTGGTGAAGAGTTAGCAAAGCCTAGAGGGATAATCAGACATTATGTGGGACGAGTAAGGGGCGAAGCTCTTGACAGTGAGAGTTACAGTAATTATTGTCTAACCAAATTAGTTAATTTTGTACATGAACATTATGCCTGGGTACCTGGTACCTTTTGTACGATTACCTTTTGTTACGATTGAAATCGATAATTCCCCTAATATACCTCAGGCCCACCCAATTGAAGATTTTTGGGCACTTTTATTTCAAGTATATGTTGGGGGTGGCAAGTCGAAAACGAAGAATAACTAAGGCGTAGAATTTTCAGAAAGATACGCGAAATTGATGTCCAAGCCGTCCAGAACTTGATGATTGATGTGTTCGCAGAAAATTGCACCTCGTTGAGCACCACGGCAATTTATGCCCCTCACCCCCTTCATGACATGACAGTATAATTATTTGAAAAATAATTATTAAAGTGGATTTAAAAGTAATAATATTTAATTTGATATTATGATTTTAGCTGTACGCGTACCGTACATAGGAAAGCGAAAATTAAGGATTTGTGAAAAGCATTACACAACGTACACATAGTTAAATTGAAGAGACCACACCATGACTTCATAAACAACAGGGGTTGTATTATGACTTCATAATACAACCCCTGTTGTATAATGAAGTACATTACATCACCATAGTTACGTACATAATGAATGTATTATTTATGAGTCATAGATAAAAGTTATTTATTACAAAAAATATGGTCAAATATTTTGTACCAAAACTTTTTAGACATACGTTACCCCTCTGAACATCGGTCCTCTCTAAACGCGGATTTTGAAAAGCAGAGCTGATTACAATTGATTGAAGAAATAGGTTGTTACCGAAAAGCTTGGACCAACAGTGGCGTACCTGGCGGGGAGGGGTCCGCCCCGGACGGCACATATTTTGGGGCGGTATTTCTAAGATTTCACAATTTCACATTCACAAATTCGAACTCTGACAAATCTGTCAGATTGGACAACTTAAAATAAGACATATATTTTATATTTATCCTTTTTTTTCATAGCAACTTTGAAGCAAGTTGTTTTGAATCACATGATATTAGTAGATGTGTAAATATTATACAAACTAATTAAACAAACAGAACAGAGTTTATAATATACGTTTCTAAAATATTTAAGTTACTCTATTAATGACATTACAAGGAGCAAGGAGCAATTTATATTTTAATATCTCCCTAGGATGAAACGAATAAAAGAGAGCGGAGCTTTATTTAGAAAAAAAGAAAGGCCTTAGAGGAAATCCAGACTAGGAATCCTGGAGCTGTACTAAAATACATATCTATATCCCATGAAGACACTTCTTCTAATTTTGTTGAAGAGACTTCTTCTAATGTGGTTGAAGAGGAAAGACCTGCCTCGAGTATTGGCGAAAAAGTAGATTTATCAAATGCTGATGAAGAGTGTTCTGAACAAATTACTCGTATATCCTATATTCCCTTGAAAGATGTAGGACTATGGCCTACAAAGATTGACGACAATACTACAGTCCTCCTAGTACGCCAAGATTCCGATTTCAGTGAAGGCGTAATTCATCCTGGTAGACAATCAAGGGTGAAACCAGAAAACTTACAACTTACTCGCGACTGTTTTTTTTTTCAAATTATGTCAAATGGTGAAAGTTGTTAAGATCGTGGATGGTACATTCACCCTCAAAGAAACGTATTTACTGCTTTTGCTGTACACTTTTCAAAAATCGGGATCAATCTAGTTTTATCTCTGAAAATGGATTTAACAAGTGGTGGAAACTCATTCCCAAAATATGTCAACACGAGTCGAGCCCATTGCACATTCATTGATTTACTCAATGGAAGGAATTAGAAATTAGCTGTGAACATGGCGCAACTATTGACAAACTACAACCACAAAATATTGAAAATGAAACAAAAAAATGAAAGGGAATGCTTACTGGATATACTGGATATAATTAGATTCTTAGCAAAACAAAGTTGGTCGTTCCAAGGTCGCCGTGAAGGAGTTCATTAGGAGGGCATCAATTCAATGGTAAATAGAGGACATTTTTTGGAGCTTGTTAAGTGGTTGGCTAAATATGATCTAGTATTATGTGAACATTATGTAGTATTATGTGGGGGATAAATATAGTACCCTTACTTGTCACCAAAGATTTAGAACGAATTCATAGCCTCATTGGGAGACGAAGTGAGAAAAACAATTATCGATAAAGGAAGCCAAATATTTTTGTATGATAGTTGACAGCTCTCAGGATATTTCCCACAAAGATCATACACGTCAAATTATTAGATATGTGGTTGTTGATGGAAGCGATGTGAAACTTGTAGAGTAGATTTTGCAGAAACTAAAGGTAAAACTGCCGAAGAAACCACAAAATTATTTTAACGAAATTAGAAAACGACGGATTAGATATACAAAATTGCACAGGACAGGCTTACGACAATGCTACGGTAATAGCAGGAAAGCATACATATCCAAATACAGAATTTGTAGCGTGTAGAAATCATTCTTTAAACTTGGCATGTGCACATGCAGCTTTTGCTGCTGAAACTCAGTGACATTTTTTGGAACTATCGAACCCTTGTTTTCGTTTTTTTCGTCTTCCACTCAACGATGGGACATATTACTTTCTGTCACTGGTCAAGGTGTAATAGTTATTATTAAATTTATTATGGTCGCATTACAGTTTGTAATGTCTTATTTTGAAACTTGAGTTTTTGATAAATAAACACGTTCCATAAAAGAAAAATAAGAGAATATTTATATTTTGTTTAGGAACACATGCATTTTTTTTGCTTATCACTCCCATCCGCAATAAAGCATGGACCGGAATCGGAATATGATCGGAATTAATCGGAGTCAGAATAATTTTTTTAAATGGAATCACAATAAAAAATATCAATGGCAATAGGAACATAAATCGGAATCAGAATAATAATCGGATTATTTTAAAATATTCCGGACAATGAGATTATTTTAATATTCGGAATCGCCGATTATTTCATACGAATCGGTCCATTAGTACTACCAGTCCATCAGTCCATCACTAGTACGAATACGTTCCCGCATTATAAATATGAATTCCGTATAATCCGACCTAATTCCCAATATATACCATTTGCTCGACTCTGTATGGTTGAGGAGCAAGGGGAATCCCAGTGATACAAAGTTATAAAAGCCTATGCTGCAATTTAGTCGTGCTGTCTTCACGCTTAGGCATGACGCATGCACTTTTTTGTAATTGCGAAGTAACGCTTGAGATGGGGCGGCTGAGTGTAACCATGTCTTACCTGTGCAACAACACAATGAGGTTAATTCGTCTTAAGGTCAGTAATTAATATATTATAATATTAAGTCAGCACAAATAATATGACAGCCTTCTGTGTGGGTACATGTTATTGTTCCTATGCACAATCTATTAAACATTTCTGCAATAATGGGATTATGAATCTATTTTAATGAATGAATTCAAACTCATGTTTCGCCTTATTAATACATGCTATTGCATTAAAAGTGTATTGTTTTTGTTTTTGTGTCACATCCTTACTGTAAGAGTCAAAGATGACGAAAATATAAATATTTAGTAAAAATTAATTTAAAATACCACAAAAATTAAATATTATTTTGGATAATAGGAATAAATTTCAATCATTTAATATGCCAGGTGAAAATACTATGCAAGTGTGCATATTCTGATTAATGGTTTTCAAAGAGCGTAACTGATCAGTTAAGTGCACTTTGGCGAAGAGTCGGTAATCGTGGCGTTGGTTATGGGAATTCCCAAGGAATTATACACAAAATATTATGAAGTGGTGGCCGTCACAATTCCTTGGGGGCCACTATAATAAATACAATACTTGCATTTAATGAAGGGTGGCAATATTTTTGTTTGGACTGAAAGACTGAAACGAGATGTGTTAGTACAGATTACGAGAAGTTATGCAAGTGGGAATTGTAATTATTATTATTAACGGGAGATTGTTTAATTTGAATGGGATGTGCGTAGAGGGGCATTGATTCGGGGAAATCAATCACCGAACGTTAATAATATAGGGAAAGTTCAGTCAGAATTATACATAGGAAAATAGTGGGGCCGATTTAATAAGAGATAAATAAGAGAGATTTTGAAATAAACGAGTTAGTTGATCCCGAGCAACGAAACTAACATCATGTTAGGCAAGTTTATGCATTTAGTTGCTAATAGTCTGTCTAAGCAATGACCATTACTTGGTCAGACATTTTGTGTTTATTGTGATGCCATAACAAAATTTCATCACACGTAGAAGTTGACTTCTGATAATCAGGTGTACTGCGTATCAAAAAAATGTTAGCAGTAACGTGTACGTTACTAGACAGAATCACATTTGAATGGCTGATGCATTTATGTCGTAAATACATCTGACATTCGAATGTGATGCTGGTATAGTCGACCCAAAAATCTAAGAATATTAAGACTTTGACTTTTAAGTATTTTATGGGGGTTTTATTTGGTGTTGCCATAAAATCAGCGCTTATACTGGCTTGTATAAAGACCCAAAGCCAGTATAAGCACTGATTTTATGGCAACACCAAATAAAACCCCCATAAAATACTTAAAAGGCAAAGTCGTAATATTCTTAGATTTTTGGGTCGACTATAACGTATACGTTACTGCTAACATTTTTTGATACGCAATACCCTTGATTATCTTCAAGCGGTATGTGATTGAAGAAAATTTAAAAACAATGTATTACTTAATTGAATGAAGTAGATGTAAGGACATATGACTTTGTGAATTTTTTTTCAGATTGCAGGACCAAATATGCTATTTTTATGTGAATCATAGTACATGTAATTTGAAAATAAGTTTCATGTCTACTAAAATTTGACCTGACGAATTGTTAAAAAAATAACCTTTAAGTGCTTTTGAGTTTTTAATGGGAGCCTATTTATGCTGAATTGGGAAATTATTGTCACCAGTGAGTGATCTATCACACCTGGCGACAATTTAGCTTTAAAGTCCGTTTTGATTTTTTAAATTTTATTGCTTAAACTTATAAAGTAATAAAATTTGTCAACTTAATTTTGTTTTATGTTTTAACATAATTTGCTTAAACATTCCCAACCCAAAGGTATACTGATTTCGATGATTGGCATGAGAGGTATTCATACGGCTTAATGTGAATTCTACTTTGAATATTTTGATTTGGATTAGTTGTAAAGCTATAGTCTTCACAAACATTACACACAAAAAGGGGGCACATAAAATAAGTGAAAGTGTGTCTAATTTTAAGGATAATTAAATGGATTGTAAGGTAACAGAAAAAGATGTAGATTGAATGCATTTCAGAGGTTAATAGATATAAAGTATACATACAAAAGTTAAAATTATGGTATATATATTAAATAGTATTCACAAGACATACACATATTTTTCTTATTACTAACTAAAATTTCTAATAACTAGAATAAAAAAAAATTAAATATGGCATTAAAATCGGGTATCCACAATTGATATGAACATTGATTTAAAATATTGCTAATATTGCTAAGAAACAAAACAAAACAAGAGAGAGGATGATTAATGATTTCTTACAATGAGTGTGATTGATTTTTAGAATGTCTCTGATACCCAACACGTTATATTAATTTTATATCTTGTTTAGTTTTCAATCATGAACATTGCTTCTATATAAACCATGTACATACTAAAAGTGTCAAAAATATATACAGTTTTCATGTCAACTAGTCCTATTCTATATTTGGTTTAAAGAAAACGACTAAACTCTACTGACAATCTTCATTATTGTTTTGCATTAACAAATATAAAGATAGCCAATTGAATTTTACAATAAATTAATAAATAGTGCATCATATTCATTTTTTCTTCATTTTAAATACAAAAAGATAACTTCTGCACAGGTTGTGCTTGAACTTTGCCAAAAAGGCCTGGAAGAATTAATATATAAAGATTTTTCCCTTTGAAAATTTTGAGTACATATAAAATTGTTTATATAGTGAAAAATATTTGGCATCATATTTTTATTATTTAACATTATTATAATCCTTGTGAAATACCCAAGGAATCTACTTGAATACTATAATACAATATTTTATTTGATAGGCATATAAGAACACTATATATAATATTTATTCCGCTTTGTCAAAAATATATATTCTAAACGACTACACTTGGGTGGGGCTTTTTCAAGATACACCGAATTTTACTATACACACGTAATTTAGAAAATCATACAACTTCCGAAAACACATTCATATCATTAAAATGGAATGATAAATATCTTTACCATAATCATAACGAAAACCGTTGTAGTAATTTAAAATAGAATTATTCAAATTTCAACAGATTTCACAATGCAAAAAGCGCCATGTTCACGTGGAAAATATATATTTTATTTGAACGTGAAGCAGGGTTACAAAAGGCAAACTGTGTAACATTTACGTTTATCATTTTTCTTCTATAAAATGCTCTTTATACACCATCATAAAATTAATATAAATTGTAGAATCAAAGCGATAATTCGATTATGTAGTAAACTTGAGTAAATTACATGCACCCTGTTATTTTTTTAATACACACGTGGACAGAAGTCTCTTAAAAATTTGAAGACACTTTTAAAAGAATTCAATTCACGGAACTGATTGCTTTAAGAATTTATTTAAAATTTGTTGTAATTATGTACTGCTTTGACTTGTTTAGCTTTAAAAGTGAGACAGAAAAAACAAACAAATAACTAATTTTTGAGATTCCAAGTCGATAATTAAATAAGGTAACTAGATATATCCCTTTAAAGAAATGTTACAATTGGATGTACATTTAAAAAATATATATAATATAATAAATAAATAATTTAATACAACTTAATTTTTCTATGAGATTTTCATATGGCAAAATGTACATCCAAAATAAGATCCTAATTAATAAATTCTATGAATTAATAGTACAAATAACTATAACAAAAAAATGGCAGTCAACTCAATAAAAAAGTATACACTAAAAAATCATCTATCTAAAAACATAAATTAACTAATAATAAATACCTTATAATGTAATTATTACTACACACTAAAATCTATATGACTTGTACATGACACGACCGTACCTTTGGTCTAAATTGTTAATATTTCAATTTGTATTTGGGTTAGTTAGTTTCTCATAATTTTCATCTTTTGGAATATTTACTTTGTACTGTATATGGATTCATAGATTTTTGAGATCATAGAGGCACTATTGTTTAATACAAATCTAGGCAAATAGTATTCTGGATAATACTGCAAAAATGCACAATTAATAAACATTTGCACGAAAGCATTCGAATCATCAACGGAATGTCTACATTAAATTGAGCAAACATCAATTTTCCTTGATACCACAAGCCTATATTTTTTATAGATGTCCTTGTTAATGATTCGACGCTAACAATTATTATTCAAATCTTTGGGGTGATTGATAGGGGCCAGTTATGATACAGGGTTGCATAGGAAATAACGTGGTAAAAGACATTGTTGTCAATGTAGGAGCATGCAATAGTAACTCTCTATTTTTACTATTGTATTCTGAACGGTTTGAGACTAAAACATTGGAGTTAGTGACATTTTCAAGGCCCATTTTTCTCAATCTCATTTTCTCCTCATATTCATCCCATCCATGCTTTGGCTTATTTAAATTTCGATGCTGATAGAAAACCAATGATATTCTTGTAGGGTTCAACCTGTTTGGGCTTTTCAATGCGGTTGTGGCATGCAGCTCATATTTAGCACATTCAAATAACACACTTCCATGGCTGAGTGCAATGGCTACTCCTCCAATTGTTTGATCTCTGAATGCGTCGAGATTATCCGTTATTTCTTCAACTCGGCCCAAACTTTCTGTTTCACTTATTTCTGGCAGTGGTTTAAAATCATAGTTGAAATTTTTACACCAAGCACTATTTGGATACCAATAATTATAATGGTCACTTTTAGCTTCTTGCTTAATGGCACTGTTACTGTAATCATCAAATGGATTACAAATTCTATACGTATTGTACGTATTTTGATTTTGATTATTTTGATTGGAGTTTACTGAGGCCGTGATTGAAGGTTGTGGGCCTTGAATCGTTCTTACTGAATAAAAATTATGGTTTAAGCTATCATCGATTAATTTACTTGTGCTATTAAATCCTGAGTTTCTATCTTGTACTTTATGATTTCTATAAATATAAGGATTGCTGTCCTCATGAGTATACTGTATATAGTTGTAATTATATTGTTGTGGGTAGTTGTATGGCTGTACAAATGGATATGTCGCGTTAAAGGCAGTGTGGAGATTATTTGGTTCCAATAGTGGAGTGTAGAAATCAATTGATGAGTTACTATTATAATTCTGATAATTATCTTGCATCTGATTAACGGGAGAATTTAATACTGTGCTTGTAACTTGATTTATTTGTAGTTCAGGAGACTTGACAGAAATTACTTCTGACTGTAAATGTGGCTGTTGGTTGTTGGAATTATCCAAAATATTCTGTTTTGCAGGTGACTCTTCTTTATCCTTTTCATTTTCTTTTCGCTTCTTACGGCGACATGGTTGAAGTGGAACAGTTCTAACTCTCACTTCGCATTGATAGCTATAAAATATAAATCTTACAGTTAATGCATGTCATAAGCAAATTCAAAATAATACTTACCTATTTAATACCTCGATACTGCCATTTTTAATTTTATCTTCTTGACTAAAACCATATTCATCAGTATTGTCAACAGCATAAAGTGGTAGCACATGTAGTTGCTCATCATGTGTTTTACTCAGTGTCCGTTGTTTAGTTAACGTTACGACAACAGTACATCCACTATTCATATTTTGTATATCTTTATGAGAATGGGCACAAAAATCCAAACATGCCGTAACACCAGAAAATGGCATTCCCTTAGTCAATCCCAACCGACAATCACCCGCAATCTCCTCATACTTGCACTGATTATAAAATGATACTGGCGCCAAAGCTTTATATAACGGGGTTATGTGAGTTGCTAGAGACTGCAACTTGGTTTCCAGAATTACTTCCTCTGCAGGTACACTCAATCGGAACTTTCTTACTGTTTTCGAACGGGCGAATTTACAACCATTGTAATACATACTCCAGGAACAACCAAAAGAAAAACTTGCTCCACATTTATCTGCATTTAAGCCTTGACAGGCACAAGTTCTCTGCTCATTTGTGGCACATCTACGGTTAGTTGGTAGACCGAATTTGTTCAGCTTCTCAGCTAACGTGTGGTATAAAGTATCTGCATCTTTTTCTAAAATTCCATCCCAAGCCACAATGCACACCACAATAAAGGCAGAAAAGCAGAAATGTCCTTGTCGGTGCTTCACAATGATTAAATATTTCTCATCATAATTTGATCTTCTTATAATCTAAAATAAAATGGAAATGGAAATAAATTATCTATAACTAAGTACAATAACTAAGAAGTATGATAAGTACCACTTGTTGAGCATATATTTTTAAATATTAAACAAAATGAGACATAAACTTTTTGTTCTTATGTGAAAAAAATTCACCGATTATTGTTCACAATTCTTTTCTTTTTTCTCTAATCTAAATATTACTCCGCTTTTTCATCATTTATACTTGCATCTATTGAGGAACATGTAAAACAAAAGTAACTTACCCATTTAGCTATTGGGCAGCCTTGCGAAGTTTTTCCTTCTTTTCCTGTGTAAGTAACTTTTTCAATTCTAATAGCTTTTCCGTTAACTCCAGTTCTTGTCTCTAGATCTTTACGTAAATTTACAAGATCACTCGAACACCCTAGAATGTAAATTGGAATGAATATGAGTAATGTTTAAGTATCAATATTATTTACCCAAATGAGTATAATATGTGCCTGGTTCTGGTGGTAGTTTGTCAGGTGGGAAGCAACTACAACTTGGAATTTCCACTCCTACATTACTTTTGACTTTCTCCTCATCTACTTGCACGTCTTTCCTTTTTTCGTTATGTTGAATTGCATGCTCATATTTGATGTGTTGGTCGTTTATATCTTTAATATAATTCGGTTTCTCAACGGGTTTGTGTATGTGTGCCAGTTTATCGTAATTGTAAATATTTTTGTATCCAGTAAATGCGTGAAAATGTTGTATATTATCTGAGGTGTCTCCATGAGTATTATTACATGAAAACTTTGATTGTAATGAATTATTGTTGAAATAAATATTGTTCCCGTTGTATTGTGTCAAGTTCGGTTTGTTGGTAGACGGAACGCCACCACCGCCGCTTAAATTATTCAAGCGACGATGGTGGCTATACCATAAAAAATGACCGGTCTTATTGTGTTCATCCTTTTGCACTTCTTCTAGCTTCTTCTCCTGCTTATTCAAAATCATTGTTTTTATCCGTGAATTTATGTTCACCCTGTGGGCTTGATTGTATTGATCACCTGGATCATGATGAACGCTATCATTTTCATACTGGCCAGGCTGTTCCTGTTTGGCACCTTCATTTAAATGGCTTTGCTCTTGGTTGACATTAGGATCCCACATCATATTGTCATGGCTGACCCCCCAATGTTCATTGTTTGGGTGTTGGGGACTGGTTACGATGTTGGTTCCGCCATATTGACCTGGATATCCATTAGAGCTGTGTGAAACTAGCGGCGGATTGCTGTTCACTTGTGGATATCCAGGCCTCTCGTTTCCCGAACCGGCATTAACATAATTCGGTGCGGTATTCGAGCCAGGACTAAAATTTGTACTCGACACTGAAGTAAATACTCCATTCTGATAATTCTGATTGGGCGTAGGAGCGTTACTGTTCACTGAATTTGGTCTTGATATCACTGCCTGCTGCTGTTGCTGCTGGCTGCCATCTAAGGTATTTGGCGGTGTTACTGGTGGTGCATAGTTTTGATTCACATACTCCTGCTGGTGATATTGAGGAGTAGGAATATTAGTTCTTTGGTTATTTTGCTGTGACTGTTGTTGCTGCTGTTGCTGCTGCTGCTGCTGTTGTTGTTGCTGCTGCTGCTGCTGCTGCTGCTGCTGTTGCTGCTGTGGTTGCACCTGTTGCTGCTGAGACTGATGAACAGGACTGGGACTAGACGTGTAGCTGCCGTTGGTTCGAGGCGTCAGCTGCTGACTAGGAGCACTTGGTGGTCTCGCATTGGTGAGCACCTGAACTGCTCCGGTGTAGAATGTATTTGTCTCGAATGGCTGTTGGTATGCCGTCTGGTACAATCCATTTGGATATTGTTGCGTGTAACCATCAATAGTCGGTTGTGGTTGGGCAGGAGCTATTTGTTGTATAAACTGACCTTGAGGCCATGCTATAAAAAAACAATAATATATTAGCCACACAAATAAACATATAACTACAGGCATGTGTTTATTATTGCAATAAATACAAACAACTGAAGATTCTGCTGCAGCAGCAGATAATAGCAAATAATTGGGATATGACAGGTTTTTACGATAATAAACAGTACTTCACCAATTGGTGCAACAACCGGAGGCTACATTTGTATTGTGTGTTGTGTGGTAAAAATCTTCAGCCGGAAAAAAAAAATTATCTTTAATAGTAAAGAACTGAAACATTATTCTTTTAATTGCATAAAATTAGCATTTTGGACTTATCCCCTTGAGTCTTCAATTATAGGTTACCTCAATGCAGATTAGTCTGGTTAGGTTACATCAGTATAGATTGCATTAGATTATCAATTACATCAAATTAATCAATTCATAATTTATAATCAATGAAATTTACTGCATATAATTAATTATAATCAGCTGGTTATTGTAAAATATTTATCAATGGCATTCAATTTCATTGTCCTGTAGTGGACAGTCGCATTTTATGAAATCTGAAATTGTGCTGTATAAAGATTATAACTATAATTTTTATTTTAAATAATACGAATCTGTGATCTTGAAGTATGTTGGACCTTCCAGAACCTTCCCCTACGTAAAATGATATTTTAAAATAATATTTATTGATGGGCAGTATTTCTGAATTTATGTCATTATTACAATGTCAAGGCCATAGAAACTTGCATTATTTAATATTATAAGTTTACCCAAACGTTGTAGTAAAGGTAGTAAACTACTAAAACTTATAAACATGAATAACTAGAAATGTACTTGGTAGGGTAGTAAAATAACCTAAACTAACGATTAAAAAGTAAAATATTTGTAATAATTGAGTATGTGACTTGTACATAAACATAGTCGAGCGTTCACATCTGAAATATTTGCGTGTACCTGTTAGATTAGCATTAAACAAATTTAAGAAAGTAATATAGTTTGTACCCAAATAGGCGCCCCTTTTAAAAAATGAAAGGTTGCAAAGGGCTACAATACGAATGGCTACAATAACTGTAGAGCCGCAATGAAGAGCCTGCCAGTTGGTAGGTTATTGTATAGGCTTTAAAGTAAACATCTCAATAATGGATTGATTAACAACTCCCTTTCTATATTATACAAGCATGATTATGATAGTTGTTCGTGATAAAAAATAAATAATCAAGAATTCAAAGTCAGTTCAGTCTCATTCAAAATACACACACATTTAAATGAAGGTGTTATATTGTAGATTGATTGACGCTTTTCGAGAAAATTAAAGTGCAATATGTTCATTCATAATTTGTGGGGGATTTTAATTCTTGTAAACCATAAGAACTGCTCCAAAATCCAAAGAAATGTCAGTATAAATGAGTTTCCATACCTTTGCCCCAATATTGAATACAGAATATTTATTGGCTATTGACTTCCCCCAGGCTCCACTATTTACTAATTTTATCCGTTTTGATATTGCCGGACTTTGTATTGGTTACCAATCGTTCAGAAATCATATCTAATAATTATAGAATGTAATGAAAGGGAATTTCGGAAATTTCGTTTTAAGAATACACTGGAGGCAAATTTCTTGGTAAACAAATTACATCGATAGTGGTGTGCCTTTTGTCATAATATGGGAAATATTTGTCATATAATCGTTTATGTCATTTATTAGGTATTCAAAAAAGTATAAAAATAACATCGGTAAAATCAGAAACCTTGTTAGTTTATGTTTAAATGTATACGACGAAATACGATAGCCCATTCTATATACCATGTATCATTTCATATATCAATGTATGTTATGTATTATATTATATTAATTATGCATGTTACGTAAATTTTGTATATGGAATAAATGTTTATACTACTACTCAAATCCATTTGCTATCAACTGTTGGGAATTTTTTATAAGGGGTGCCTGTCATAAAGAATTACTATGATTAATGGGTTGTTAGTGGTTAATTTATACTTTTAATGTGGACAATGTGAACATAAAGAGAAAATAAGATACATTTAGATTCATTTTACAAGGAAGGCACGCGTGGATGTTTTTTTTTTTAAGTAGAGGGATGGCATTTGTTGCACCAATGCCATCTGCTATAGACGTTAGTGCCACCAACGAAATTCAAAGGTTAAAATTACCAACGAAATTCAAAGGTTGAAGTTTTCAAATAACCAATAATATGGAGTGTGAAGATTCAGGTTTCTGGTTATCAGATTTCCAGCAATAGTTACGGGTACATTTAATTATTTTTTTTTTCAATTAAATTAAGTACTGCTGTTTGTTTATTGTTAAAGTTTGTCAATACATGTGTTGTTACTAGGCAACTTTAAAACAGTACTGGCTAGAAAGACCGATTTTTGCACGAAAAAAAATATCACGAATTCATTTAAACTTGCTAGTTCTTATTTTTCTTCATTTGTTTTTCATCTTCCAACATTTTGGTATTAAGAGTTCGACTCAGAATTTTATGACCTAATAATAGTTCGATAACCAAAGATGAGGTGTGATAAAAAATACATTAGGTTATTTTCAAAAAAAATACACCTATTCGTTATTCTAAGTGCCAAATTTTGACACTTAGAATAACGAATTCATTTAAACTTGCTAGTTCTAATTTTTCTTAATTTTTTTTTTCATCTTCCAACATTTTTGTATTAAGAGTTTCGACTCAGAATTTGATGACTTAATAATAGTTCGATAACCAAAGAGGAGGTGTGATAAAAAATGCATAAGGTTATTTTCATAAAAAATACACCTATTCGTTATTCCAAGTCTCAAATTTTGACACTTAGAATAATGAATTCGTTTAAACTTGCTAGTTCTAATTTTTCTTCATTTTTTTTTCATCTTCCTACATTTTGGTATTAAGAGTTTGTGTTTATACAGAATTTTACGACCAACATCGACACGTGTAGTTGCTTCGCCCATTTATACACACCCTGTATAATGGAAACGTTAATGAAAATCAAACAAAAACAAATATGAGCGGTTGAAAACCAGGATGGTTTTATACTGAGATACGTTCAGAAATATACAAGGGACAACATCCCTAGTATATCTCTGGACTTCTGGACATGAATTTTAAAAAAAAGTACTTACCAAGTACCACTCAACGGCTCATATGAAGGCAAATTATTTTTACGACTCACAAATCTGTATAATATTATCAATGGTTGATGCTGAAGATATTTAACATATTTTCTGCTTGGCTGGTTAAGATATAAAGAAGATATAAAGAAGAATCAAAGTCGCAAACATAACTAGCCAAAGTTGCTTAAGTTGCATTTACTATTTGTGCAGGTTTCCCAAAATTGAGGCTGGACCAGTTTCTGCTTTAATAAAACTCTATACAACATTAGAATTTGAACAATCGCTCAAAGTCTGGAGATATGAAGCGAAACTGTATAAACTTGAATTTATGTTAAAAGTAATTATCCTATTCTTAACATTTATTTTTTTTGGTGTGCATGCAAAATTGAATATTTCAATTAATATTACATTTTTAATTTTTCTTTCATTAAGTTTTGCGGTGAACTATTCATGTAAAATAATTGAGGCGTTTTAACTGAGTGTTGACTAACTCATGTCGTTGACGAATAAATGTATCCGTAACGATCCTCGAATATTGAAGAACTATTGTACGATATTATTTGCTCAGGAATAACATTCGTTCAAACATAGCTATTAATTTCACTAATATAATATTTGTTGGTGTGATAAGCGGAATATCCTTTAATAGTACAATACCATTAAATAATCTATTGCGAATTTGTTGGTGTGATAAGCGGAATATAGTATAATAGTACAATACCATTAAATTATCTATTGCGACCTGCCAAAGATATGGGGTTTAAAATTCATCATTTAAGAAATACTGTAATAATTTTATAATTTGAAAAACTGACGCTTCCAATTATTTAAACGTGAATACCTAAATCAGTTGTGGGTATCATGTGAATTTTGCTACTGTGGACATGAGAAAGTCAAATACGCTTTAAAATAATTGAATCAAATGTTAAAATTAATAATTTTAGAACTATATTTAGAATTGAAATGGTTTAAAGAGCAACAATCAGAAGGGGGTATTTTGTTTTTAACAATAATTTGATGGATAATTTAATAAAAGTTAAAAATAATCATAGCACTCTTACTTTAGGGATAAAACTACGTTAAAATATTATAACTCTTTTCATTAATCCAATATACAGTGTACCATCGTAATATTATTTATTAACATGGATAATAGGGAAATTTAATTGGCATGATGTTTTCTTGTTTCCTATTTTAATTAAGTATTGTTAAAACACTTCAAAGATATTTAATAAAACCACTCCATTTCTTAATACTTTCAAAAGTAATACAAGTTAGTTGTGTTGAATCACTCTAATTTTCATTTCGTAAATTATCATAATCTGTGGTCTTAATGCTTGGTTATCAATTACTCTGCGAGAACGCTATCAATTAACATGCGAAAGGAAACTAAAATCTTATCAATTAATGCTGTTTATCGAGATACAAATTTGTAGGTCACTCATATATAATTTGCCTTATACCGCGTTGATACTAGTTTTGATTCATTATTCTTGATAGGCCAAAATTGATTCAGCCAATTATTGAACTAATGAGAATGGTGCTCAACAATTCTACGTAAGGGCATCATTTGCAAGACTTAAAATCTAAAATAATCTTTAATCACTCTAATTTTAATTTTGTCAATTATAATCTGTGGTCTTTATGCTTGGTTATCGATTACTCTGCGAGAACACTATCAAAGCGAAAGGAAACTAAAATCTTATCAATTAATGCTGTTTATCGAGATACAAATTTGTGGGTCACTCATATAATATGCCTTATACTAGTGCATACATTGATACTAGTTTTGATTCATTATTCTTGATAGGCTAAAATTGATTCAGCCAAATATTGAACTAATGAGAATGGGGCTCAACAATTATATGTAATTATGTATTATACGTATATGTATATTTATATAATATATGTATTATATGTAAAATCAAACATAATCTTTTTTTTAACAGTCTACGTTATGTCATTCGGCCAGACTTCCTTTTAATCTCATAAAATCAGTGCTTCGTCACGAATATTATATGTTGCAGTATCTTAGCAAATTTACTGCAATTTATTTAGAAGAACATGTCATACATAAAAAAATCCTCATACCGTTTCGATTTTTTTCCTTATTTAGTGGCTTGATAGTTTATGTTTGTTAACTTATAGCCACACAATTTTGGCTTTAACCCCTTTAATCTCCGCAAGGTTATCGTGCACAATAATAATAAACGATTCCATTCATTTTGAATCCCAGAAAATTAGGAGCAAGTCAGTATGACGCTAAATTAAAATGTATTCATTTTACAGAATAACCATACATAATTTTGACGATGACTTTAATATGATTAATTATACAAGAATACGTAAAATTTACTGAATTTTCTACAGTTTACATTTGCGACTATTCACGATACTGTTGAAGAATTATTTACAAGTAAAAGTAAAGTACTTTGCAGGTAAACGATCAGCGGTCTTCAACTAATTAATAAGCGTCTTGTGAAGGTTTCTTCAATTGTTATTTTAACACATTTTAATTTTAATGTTGCAAAATAAAGATAACAATGAAGGAAGTATAAAATATACAACCCTTACAAGACAATAATGTGTGCTTAATATGCGAAACCCAGCTACTGATAAACATTGCAAAATTTTATATTTGTGACCGATTATAAACAGATCAGTTCATTTCTCGTTGGCCTGATTTTTTTTAGTGAGATATGATTTTGCATTTATAAGTAAGGCCAACTTCAAGATAAGAGGAAAGGTTGTGGCTTAAAAAAAATCTTTTCAGTAATCCAATATACAGTGTACCAGCGTAATACAGGTAAAAAAGCAAGCTTTGAAAATTTTTACTTTAACACTGTTCGCGCCAAAGTTGGCTGTATTTGTTTTTTATATGTGACTTGGAAACATTGTGATAATTTTATGACAGTCTTTCCGACTGAATTTTGTAACGAATTTAAATTATACCTACATATTTTCACACATTTTGCTGGCAGCAGTGCCAATGTGTTACTTTTCCTCGTCTTGTTATTTTCCACATTAATGGCTAATGATTGAACCATTTATAAAAATTCTTTCAGATCTTGGCAAGGAACTAATTTCTTTAGGAAGAGAATGAACTAAAATTGTCAGATCCAGGGATCCAGTAAATGGTTCAATGTTGGTCATCACCTCTCTATTGTTCTCTATCATTGTTTTAAGCAAATACTCTATGTTCAATGTACCTCTTTAGAAAGCATGTTTTTGGCCTTGTCACATAAATCTTTTGTGATGTAATGCAAAAATGATGCGTTATAATTTGGTTTCAATAAATATTGACAAATAATACTATCGTTATATCATGAATGATATTGTAGGTATTGCATATTATATTATATTATGGCTGCTTAACAAGATGGTAGTGGCCCCTGACCCATTCAAAATGTACGAAAACAGATTTCTAAAACAATGAAAAATTAGCAGGAATAGCTTTTGTAGATCTATCATAGTATCAATCGTTTAAAAAAGATGTCGCGAAAGTTGCTATGTAAAACTACAAAAACTGATGTTTAAGTTAATAATAGTAATAACTATTATACTGAGCTGTTTATTATGTATTGGCTCAATTAATGGACAATAGCAAATTGAAGTTTTTATTCTGATAGGAAGTGAAGATATTCTTGAAAATGTAATACTTGATTTCGATTGGTTTTGATTAGATTACACCGTTTCCGAACACTTACAACAAGTGTTTCATTCTGCGTTTAATTACCATGCTTATCTTAGATTTAAGATTAATCATGTTTTTTTTTTCTTCATAAGTACGCCTGCTTACATTTATTTTTATACCTGGTCATATGCCAAATGTAAAAATTAGGAGCAAATGAGCTAATTTTAACACAACAATAAATTGAAGTTTACAACTTTTTTCAAAATATAATAGAGCATTTTAGAACATTCCCATTTACATATCGCTATATCAATAAAACGAATATGCATAGTTTGTGCAACAAAGTGTAGGTATCTCAAACAAAAATAAATATATGCTAAATACTTCATGGTGTAATACATTGCAAAATGTACGCAGTAGAACAGAATCCAAATTTGTCCGGCAAAGTTGTCATGACAACCCTTTACAGGCACCTGCCCTATAAAGAATCACTTACCAAGTCAGTATAGATGACAGTAAACGAGGTTTTGCATGCTTTTGTCACTGTCAACAGGATAACTTTTGTTTTACGGTATTTGATTTTTACGGTTAGATTCATTCAAATTGTAAGGTGTAGTTAAAATTTAAAAAATATTATATTTCGAAAACCTTTGAGTGTCGGGCCTATACTATACTATCACTTGTCAAAGTGCGGAAAGGTTTTTTTTAATGCCCTGTATATGTAGATGTCTTGCATCTTGTTGCATCTGTCTGTTTGTGGGATTTCTTATGCAAACCAACTAAACTAAATGCAAAATATCATTAAATCCACTATGTGCCATCAAATCTCCGGTAAAATTAGTGCGATATTCGCTACTTCGGCAGCTTATTTATTAAACCTATAAACCTACAAAGATAGCATTGTTTAATATTTCCATTCAAGTAGAAAACATCGGTATTGGCAGATAAGTTAATATTTACGTGCTAAAACGGTTATTGTGAGTTGTATTCAGAATGTTGATATGCGACCAATTACAGAAACCTTATACTTGATTACAGGAATATTACATGATTTTTCTGAATCCTATTTGAACAAGTTGAACACGCATACACTAATGATTTTTACTGAATAGTCGCTATTAGCAATAAATAGCAGCGCATCGGTAAAATAATATAATATCCAGGAAACCGTTATATCCCCGACAGTTTTTGAGTGCCTGTCCGGATTTATAAATTTGTCCAATTGAGAATTTTGCAAGAAAGTTACTAAAACCGTTTTATTTCACAGGCATCCAAATTATTGTTATGAAAATTAGAGCACATTTACTAGTACATTTATTGAACAACTTTATGAAACCTGTATTATTTGTAATCCACTGTGTGTGAAGAAAGATTTTCTGATAATAAGTCTTATCAATGAATCAGCGAATTTACTAGGATGCAAGTCAAAAATACTGTAAAAACTATTCATTGGGCATCGTTTTTCATTTTTTGACGGACTAACATTGGTTAAGAAATTTGTGACCGATTTTTATATCATGAAACGATGTCCCGAAAAATTAACCGCTTAAAATAAAAAAGTGGTTTGAAATTATCAAAGATGTTTCGGAAATGAAATTCAGTTGCTGATATTCAGAAAATTGTTCAATTTCATTTTTATTTACCTGGAATTTCGCCGAAACTTGAACCACTATGAACGACATATGGTCGTTCTACTGTAGTCTGTTGAATAGTATTTTTCGAGTAATGTTTGGTGTCAACGTAGGTAAATGTAAGACACACCTAGGTTCATAATAAATTTTAAAATAATCAATGATTTTTAAAAATGGGTGACCCTCTAAAGAGGATTTTTTTTCCAGTTAATCAGAAACTTTGAGATAATTATCATATAATAAAACTTTATATACACTACTCAAAACAATTATCGCATAATCCAAAAAAACTTGACTTTTATTTATTTTTTATATTTTTCAATTTATTATGTTAGTGGTTCAAAGAATAACAAAATTTTAGATAATGTTGATAAAATTTAAAGAAAATTAGGAACAGATATTTGAAGTTAACAAAAAATACTCAAAATATCATAAAACAATTTTTTCAAAATTACTGGTATCTGTTTAGAATTATAGTTTTAATACTCGGTGTTCCCTCCTCTGGCTCTTATTACTGCCCTACAACGCCTTTCCATGCTGAGAATTAAATTTTCCACTAGCTGCTGAGGAATGTTATTCCATTCTTCCACAAGTGCTTCAGATAACTCGTTTAGAGTTTGTGGTACATTTAGCCTACTTCTTAGTCGTCTGCCAAGATTGTCCCACATGTGCTCTATAGGATTTAGGTCGGGTGATCTTGCTGGCCGACTGGCAATAGACTTATTGCTTCGATATTAACCCTCTGGAGATACTGTTGCACTATTTGTGCGGTGTGTGGGCGGGCATTGTCATGCATTAACAGAAAATCATGGCCAATGAATGGAGCAAAAGGCATGACATATTGTTCTAAAACATCTCGGATATACCTGTCTGCATTTAAAGTTCCGTTATGAAACACATGTAACTCTGTACGTGCTTGTGAGTTGATTGCTCCCCAAACCATGATTCCGCCCCCACCAAAGGCATCCAATTGGCGGATATTGCATTGGGAAAATCGAGTCCCTGGAGTTCTCCACACTCTGTGACATCGATCGTTGGATGAAAGAGTGAATCTCGACTCATCCGAGAACAAAATATTCGCCCATTGCTGGTGAGTCCAAACCACATGTTCTCTTGCAAAAGCAAGTCGCCGTACTGGATGTTCCCTGGTTAAACGAGGGCCCGTTGCTGGACATCTAACATTTAAATGGATTTCATGTAGTCGGTTTCTAACTGTTTGATCTGAAATTCTTGTATTGTGCACTCGGTGTAATGAGTCTTGTAAGAATCTAGCGGTAACTGTTCTATTTATGCGAGCAGAAAGTGTTGTGAAACGGTCTTCTATTGGATTTGTGGCCCTTAGTCGTCCTTGTCCTTGGCGTCTGGAATATCCATGAGTTTCTCGGAAACGTTGGTACACCCTACTAATGGAGGATTGGGCCACATTTAAAATTTGAGCCACTCTCACTTGTGTCAGCCCTTCCCGGAGAAGAAGAACTGCAGATTGAGCTTCACCATCTGCTAAATGTCTTGTATTGCGTCTATTATTGTTTTCTATTATTTAAACGTAGTTTTAGAACACAGAACCGACGAAATTTCGAATTTAAAGTAGAACCGCACAGTTTGTTATTTGGACATTTAAAAGAAATTTTTTTTCTAAACACTATCAAATTAAAGATTTTGATTATTAGTGCAACAATATTCTTAGACATATAAATGCACAAACTTTGTTTTGTTTTTCTTTCAATCGAAGCTTAATTAAATCCATTTCCATCAATATGCGTTAATTGTTTTGAGTAGTGTACTTATAAATTTATTTTATTTTCTCTATTAAACCTTTTTCGCATTCTTTTCTAGAAAAATCAGTTATGCATTTTTTTAGTTTACTTGGAGGAGGATGTGATTATTATTATTATTAACAGTAGTAGTAGCCCAGTACATCTGCACATTTGTTTTTGTAAAAATGAACACATGTGTACTTAGTATTCAAAGTAAAATTACATCCAATGTATTGGGAATGTAATCATCTGCCTAGTTATGTCACAAATTTGATATTTACTTCGAATATTGATTAGGGTTACTCGGTTTCAAAAAACCGGTTTATAAAAAACGTAAAAATGGATGAATTATTCAACTAAAAACACGGAACTTTTGACTAAAACTTGCTTCAGACATAAATGTCAAAATAAATATCAAAAAGATATCTGACAAATATCACTTAGAAAACCCATATTTGGATTAATTGATCAATAGGTGCAAATTTTGACAATTAATTCATTAAAGAAACTTTTTATTTTTCCATGATTTCTTATAATGTAAAACGTTAGACTGCTATGCCATTAAAAAATCAATTCATAAGGAACAGACGAAATAATGTCAGACCCAAGTGCTCATTTGTGCTCTGAAAACGACACAATTAAATTCAGAATCCTGTGCGACAGTCTTTTCTATTTCAGATAATTTTGTATCTAAAATTAGAGCAAGATATTATTAATCGTTCAGTGGACAAATTATAATGCTTAGGATAACTAATATATGAAATGAAAAAAATAGATATTATATAAGTTCTTGTTATTTTGGTTAATTCAATTTAATTTTGTATGAGGTATAGTTAATTTTTGGACTTACATGAGAAGGGTTCATGCAAAACCACACATGTCCACTAAAAAAGAGCGTGGGTTTTTCGACTTTAACTATTGGTAGCTTAACAATTGCTTGGATTTTTTGTAGTTTTCTCTGGATATACTACAGGTTCAGCTTTTTTGCGCCAATCTGATATCAAATTAGGATTTAATTCAGGAAATCCTACCAGAAACAACCATTAACTCATTATGCACATATAATGGACGTGTGTGCCTTTGCAAATATTAAATAAACTGCAAAACTGCTATTTGGTTATAGAACTGTGTGTTCAAAAACTTTTTCTAACACGGCGAGTTTTAAAATTGCCTAGTAACAACACATTTCGTCGGCTTAATGTTACAAGATTGTATGTGCAAATTTATAAATTTGAGAATAAGGACTTTAAATGTTTGTTATTATAGAAATTATGTAATTTGCACTATAATTAGTTTTTTTGTCATCACAGGTACTCAATAATCCGATTTTAACCTTCCAACCAGTTGAAAGTTGCAACTTTGAAAACATATAGACCTGTAAAGCTATAGACAAAAATATTGAAAAAATGTTACATGCAACCTTGTAACAATAAGCCGACGATTTATTGACCAACTTTCAGCGACGGGCTAATTTTTATTCAAAAACATATTAAGTATACCTACACTCTACAGCGCTAGAACTTCAAACTTCTTATTATTGGTAATTTCGAAACAGCAGTTTCTACCTTCAGAATTTGGTTGATGACATTAACGTCTCCAGCACATGACACTGATAAAACGAATGCTAACCATGTTCTTGTTAACGATTAAAAATTATATTTACGCGTACCTACCTTTTAAAATGAATCTAAATGTGTCTAATTTTCTCTTTTTTTAGACATTGTAGTACAGGTAAATTAAACTAATAAGGTATCGTTGTACCTACACGCTCTAGCGCTAGAACTTCAAACTCCTTATTATTGGTAATTTGGAAGCTGCAGTTTCTACCTTCAGAGTTTCGTTGATGACATTAACTTCTCCAGCATATGACATTGATGCAACTAATGCTAACCATGTTAGGAAGGTTAACGATTAAAAATGACATTCACGCATACCTCCCTTGTAAAATGAATCTAAATGTTTCTAATTTTCTCTTTATTTCCACATAGTAGTGCAGGTAAATTAAAATAATAACGTATCCTTAAAAGCACCTTCGCGTCGTGCTCTTTAACTCGGAGAGCTTTGCTTGAAAGGCTCTCTTATGCACTTGTATCGTAATATACCATTTTAGTGATTACTTTTGTGAAATTCGAACAACACATTCGAAAACTGGTTAATCCGGTATTTCGAAATAGCGGAATTCGAAAACCGTCTTTGTTTTTAATATGTTTGGTATAAACTAAGTCATACTGCAAATTTTGAACCATGTTATTTTTTCACTATGTCAAATTTTCAATACTTTGACGCGAAGGAATTTATATTGTTCTTAATATTATTAGTATATCAAGTGAATATGTCTACATTCGCAGTTAGATATTCATAAAACTACGTTGTAATTTGCAATGAATGGTTTTTAAAAATGCAATATTTAAGTATAGATATTAAAACTTTTCCATTTAAAGTTATAAAACAAAGATGATTATGAACGAAAATTACATTTTTTTTAATCACGTACAAGATACAATAAGTACAAGAAATCCATGTTCAGCCATCAGAATTTCGTGAAACTTTTATTATTTACATTTACATGTAAATAATTGGTAAATAATATTAACAAGGCGCATACACACTCGAAGATTGTGTAAACATAACACATTCACGTTAAGATTGCAGCGTGGTAAATGCTAACGATTGCTTTCTTTCCATTGGTCTATTTGACATCCTATTTCACACCATCGAAACTTACGGTGCAACTGGTTGTCTATAGCAGAAATCCTGAAACTTTTTGGCAAAAGGGCCACTTATGAATTTTGTAAACTCTAGGAGGAAGTGGCCTATAACCTAGTTTTACGTGTAGAATATCATGATATTAATATAACTAGACTTGGAATCCTCTAACCATAATGTTGAATAAAATGTATTCAAATTGCAGAAACTTTATGTATGTTGCGGATTTGTTTTAAACATCTAGTTTGCAAGTAGAAATACTAAAATTTTACAAATTTGCCAGAAGTTTCTGAAACGTTGCCCATGTTTCTAAAAGTTTTATTAATATAAGCAAAACGTTTTAGTTAGCGCGTTTCTAAATTGGAAAAACAACTACACGTGGCGAGGTTGGTCATAAAATTCTGAGTCAAAAATTTTAATTACAAAATGTTGCGAAAAGAAAAAAAAATAATAAAAAATGAAAATGAACAAAAATAAAAATGATAATAATCGAAAGTATAAGTAAGATAGATACCCAGCATGGTACGATATTTTGGTATTAAAATTTTCGACTGTAAATTGTATGACCAACATCGGCACGTGTAGTTTATTTATATTAAAAAAATCGAAAAAATGCCAAATTAATAGTTATTTATGTTACAAGTACGCTAAATAGGTGTTTATGGACGCGGCCGGAAGATTAAATGGCGAGGCGTTAGCCGAGCCATTTAACCGGCCAAGTCCATAAGACCATTTAGCGTACGTGTAACATACAACTTTTTTTTTAATTTGTACACATATTGATTTGAAAATAATATTGAAATATGTTATTTCCAACCATAACAACAGTGTTGTTGTTGACAAATTAAATTTGACAAAATGTCAGATATCGAAGATAATATCGAAGAAGATTATGATTTGCCACCAGAAGTTATCGAGCAAGCTGCACAAGCACAAAGTCGATTGATGCCCGTGAAGTCGGCTGCCATTTACGAAAAAACGTATAAGTTGTTTTGCGATTGGCGCAACAAAATGTCTGTTCGAAAAACTTCGGAACAAGTCCTTATGGCTTACTTAAATGAGAAATCGAAACAAGTCAAACCATCTAGTCTTTGGTCATATTTTTCAATGTTGAAGAAAGTGCTAAAAGTAAAGGAAAAAGTGGATATTAGTAAGTAAGTTCTAATATTGCTATGTATAAATTCAATACTAGATTTGTATAAATTGTTAGATATGCTAGTGCTCAAGAATTTTTGAAAAATATTTCCCGAGGTTACCGACCTAAAAAGTCAAAGGTATTATCTAAAGAAAATGTCATGGCATTTTTGAAAGAGGCTGATGATTTCCATTTTTTATTTGCAAAGGTAGGTAAACTGTATTTCTGCTAGACAAACTGATGTACCTATATCAAATCTTCTCAGCTTGTGGTTCTTTTTGGAGTTTTTGGTGCTTGTCGTCGCCAAGAACTTGTCAATTTGACGGTAAACGATGTGAAAGAGAATGGCTCATTTTTACGGGTGTTTCTTGGAGCGACAAAAACCGACAAAACAAGATCTTTCGTAATTACGAATGATGCTGATGGATTCAACGGTTATATGCTTTACAAAAAGTATTTGTCATTGCGGCCAGGTCATGTTAAAACTACAAGGTTATTTTTAACTTATCGCGGAGGAAAATGTACTGTACAGCCAGCTGGAATACACACAATAGCAAATATTCCCCAAAAAGTTGCCGAATATTTAAAACTTCCGGATTTTAAATTATACACCGGACACTGTTTTCGGAGAACATCGGCCACTTTGTTGGTAGAAGGTGGAGGTGATGTATTTGCGTTAAAAAGTCTTGGTGGATGGCGCTCAACGAGTGTAGCGGAAGGATATATTGAGGAATCGGAGTACCAGAAAATGGAAATTGCAAAGAAAATTACAAATTCGGCGAATAAAACTGCTGATGACATTCCATCTACATCATCTGGAATCGTCTCTAATAGCAATGAACAAACGATTATGAATGATATATGTGACGACGGAAGAATTACGCTTAGTGGACACTTTAATAAATGTACGTTTAATTTCAGTATTGTAAAGAAAGATAAATAATTTGTATGTGTTTAGATTATTATTATTAACTAAATAATAATTAATTCGCAATCTCGTTCTTCTAGTTATATCGTCCTCTCGTATCTCATTCTCTCTATCTCGTTAAACAGAAAAGTCCGCTGTGGCGGTTTTTAACGTCCGTTGCTATAAAACAAAAAATTTAACGTCCGTTGCTATAAAATATTGTAGCATTGCACATAAACGGTTGTTTAGATTGTTTGTTATAACGACGTTAATGACGTCTTTATGAATACAAATTAAAAAAACGACTTTATTTTCAAATTATAGAGACCCAGTTAAAATTTTCTGTTTTAAATTTTTTTGGTCAGTAATTTTCTGAACAATTTTCTTGATTTTGTGAATTTTGTGATGGTATTAAAAAAATTTAATTTTATGACCAACATCGCCTCGTGTAGTTATTTGCCGATGTATATAAAAAAAAATCAAAAAGATGCCAAATTAAACGACTTCATTTTGAATTTATGGAGACTTCGTACATACCGAGAAAGCATGGCATGATAATTTGGTATTAAGAATTTAGACTTAGAAATTTATGACCAACTCGCCACGTGTAGTTTTTTTTTTGTTTATTTATTAAACATCCTGTATAGTTATCAGTTATCAGTAAAGATATGCACATTAAAAGTGTTTTTATGTGCACAGTTTTCTATAATATCTCAGATTTTGATAAACTTCTTACAATCGCAAAAAAAAAACTTATAACCTTAAAGTTGATTTTTAAGTTTGTTTCTGAAAATTTTCTGCAAAACTGCAATTTCTTATAAACGTAAACTTTTTAACTTTATTATTTATTTTTAATTGTCTAAACATTTTCTAAAATTTCTGAAACTTTTCAGGCAAAATACGTTACACTCGAATACAGCAAATTCCTATTGACCAAATTTACGAAATTTTATTATTTAATTTCTAAGACAATTGCCATTTTTTAACATAGTGCTGCAAGTTGAAAACCACACCTGTATATAGTTGAAAAATAAATGTCGGTTATAATTTTCTGTTTTAGATTTTTTTTTCAGTACTTGTCTGAACAATTTTCTGAAATTTCTTACATTTTGTGAATAGTTGACAATAGTTGTTAATTTAATATCAAAATACACATATTAATACAATTCGTTTTAAAACTAGTATTAGTAGTTTTTTTTTCCGTGCAAAAATACGTTTTCCAATTCCTATTAATAAAATGCTTATTTTATATATTAAATCTCATTATTAAAATAATAGTTTAATCAAAAGTACGAATAAAATGATGACAGCTACACTTCATTTACGCTGCTATTGACAACACGATAAAGTAAAAAATTAAAATTCGCGCTAGCATTGAAATATTCGAGGTTTATAAAAAATGTGACACTCAATGATAATAATAGCGAAATGTTTGTAATTACCAAATTATGATTATTATACCAGGCACTGTTTTCGACGGACTTCTCCAAATTTACTAGCCAATGCGCAAGGGCTGACTTATTAACTATTTTGGCAGAAGTAAATTCAACTGGAAGGCCTGGAACTTGCCACTACACTGACCCTGACGAAAGCAGAGTCAACTTTCCTTATTTAAATGTCATCATTAATATCAATAATAAATCAGTAATAGTATCTACAATTAACATTTATGTAAATTAATTACAGAAGTAATAAAATGTTTTGAAAATTCTGATAAAGAAATTGGAAAACAAATCCTTGAAATTTTTGTTGTCACCTGACAATGTGACACTTGCATGCAAATTCTTCAATTCTATCTATCGATAATGAATTGGAAAAAAAATGGTATGATACAAGTCAATATAGCAATTTTATCCGAAAATGATCCAAAAATAGTATCGCACTCGGCTTCGCCTCTTGTGCTAAACAATTTTTTCGTGGGAAAAATTCAACTTTATTCACTTATACCATAGATAGCTATTTATCCACTCAAAAACATTATCACACTCGGATTCGCCTCGTGCTCTAAACTATGTTTTCGTGGATAAAATTCGTCTTTATTCACTTAAACCATAAATAACTATTGTTTCTTTATAAACTATTTCCGGTTTTTTTAACAAATCGTTAAAAAAATAACATAATATTCGTAGACCGGATAAAAACCTTTCGTGGGCCGGATACAGGCCGCGGGGCATTATTTCTGAACCTCGTATCTGTGAGTCTTTTACATCAGTTCCAGTGCAGTTTCCGCCACGGAACAGATTATTACATTTTTTTTCAGATTTGCGTAAATCGTTTATTCGCATACTGCTATGATTGTCGCCATCATTGATAACAGTAGTACATTTGAATTTGCTGTGCGAAGAAAAGTTTCTTCGCTCTCTGCTCACAGCGCCCAATACTGGAATATTATCGTTAAAAAAATGCACTGAAATCGTACGGAGAATATTTTCAGAGAATTGGGTATTTGAATTTCGCGTCCTAATTGATGTGTCAACAATGGTGTTATATTTACGTGTGTATACGCCCATGGCTTCATTATTAAAATAAATTACATTACATACATTGCATATTTACATTACATACATTACATTATCTAATTTACAAATAAAATATAACTATACAGGGTGGCTGGTTTTTCAATATAAAGGTTGTATCTGCTAAACCATCAATGATACAAAAAGAATTTATTAAGAAACTTATCAAACGCAACCTATCTAATTTTTTTTTAATGGTATACCCTACCCTGTATATTTTTACAGAATCAGATTCTAAATTAAATGCCACCAATGTTGTAAATGTAAATTATGCTCAATGTTGAAAACATAGAATTATTATTGCTGGTTATTATATTATTTTGTTAATTGCAAATACTTGTCAAATCAGACGGAAATAAGTGTTAATTCGTGCAAATGTCCTTACTTAATTAAGACAAATTATTAATGAACGCACAAATAACGAACACGTTGATATGATATGCTGTGCTGTTTTACACAAATTTTCACTTTTTTCTGTCTGATTTGGCAAGTATTTGTTGATTTGTTGTGTATTTACAATAAACAAAACAATATCACTGCGAACAAAAATAATTCTGTGTTTTGAATATTGAGCACAATTTAAAATCAAAATGGTACTTATGATACACCATTGTAAAGAGATTTTATTTAGAATCTGCTTGTGTAAAAATATTTTGGGTATTCGTTAAAAAAAAAAACTAAATTGGACATTTTTTCGGGAAAATAGGTAGGATATGAAACAAATTTTGCGTCATTTTATAGACCAGTTTGCCTTCAGTGTTGTAACAAATACATTTTTTTTTGTATCTAGATACAGATCTTTAGAAAAAATGTATCTAGATACATATCTAGATACAAATTTGAAAATGTATTTAGCTACATTGATTTCTTTTTACATACGCATTTTACATGCAAAAGAAAATGCTCATAAATATTTAATAAAATGTGCAAAACTATTTTTTTATCGTCTGCTTATAGTTATTGGTACACCCGTCCCGTCCTGACAATGACTCATCGATCCACATTGCATGAATTCGACATACGTTTCTAATTTCATTTCATTCTATTACATTTAGCTTAAGCACACGAAGCAGCATTAAAAACGCGATTGTTTATTCGATAAAGCATGCATCATTGTCAGCTATCGACGGGCTATACGTAATAGATACAAGAATAATATACAATGAAATAGCAAATTACTGACTATAACTCAAATTAAATACGAGAAAATTAATCAAAGCCCCAAAGTAAAAAAAAAAAATAATAATAATGCTCTCAATAATGAATCAATAGCTAAAACACAGGCCAACAATTTTAAACTTTTTTTCACATGACTTAGGCCTCATATTTGTTTTTAACTAATCTTGGTGATTTCAAATATGTTGTTCCATATCACAAGTTTTTTTTAAGCTTATTTCGTATTTTTTCCACATTTTCACATGTCGGTATTCCGACTACCTGAATTCGAATTTATAATATATGTTGGGGATCCAAACATTCTTTATGAGGAATTGTAGTTCGGGAAATAATTATCTTTCTGCCTCTCCACATAAAACTAGGCTTAATTGAGCAATTTGTTAAAGCTTTGAGCGTAGAACATTTACTAGCCTCAGTTATGAGAAAATTAAAGCTGCTGTTTTTGACGGCCCACAGATTAGGACACTAATGCAAGACGAGTATCTTGCAAGCCCCATGAACGATGTAGAAAAAAGCACATGGAATTCTTAAACTTTTTTTCACATGATTTAGGTCTGATCCTTGTTTTTAACTAATCTTGGTGTGATGATTTCAAATATGTTGTTCCATATCACGCCAAGTTTTTTTTAAGCTTATTTCGTATTTTTTCACATTTTCACGTTTCGGTACTACGACTACCTGAATTCGAATTTATAATGTATGTTGGTGATCCAAACATTCTTTATGAGGAATTGTAGTTCGGGAAATAATTATCTTTCCTCCTCTCCACACAAAACTAGGCTTAATTAAGCAATTTGTTAAAGCTTTGAGTGTAGACATTTACCAGCCTCAGTTATGAGAAAATTACAGCTGGAGTTTTTGACGGCCCACAAATTAGGACACTAATGCAAGACGAGTATTTTACAAGCTCCATGAATGATGTAGAAAAAAGCGCATGGAATTCTTATGTGGCCATTATTAAAATTATTTTGGGAAACAAAAATTCGAAAAATTACAAAGACCTGTTTGCACATAAGTTTAAAAATTCCGTGATCTGGGATGCAATATGATCATTAAACTTCACTTCTTTAATAGCCACCTTGATAAATTTTCGGAAAATTTGGGAGATGTGAGTGACGAACAAGGCGAACGATTCCATCAGGATTTAAGGGATACGGAGCTGAGATATCAAAGAAAGTGGGGTTTTCACATGATGGCCTATTACTGTTGGATTATAAAAAGAGATTGTGCAGAAATACAGCATTCCAGAAAATTGTACAAACGAAAATTTACTTCGTAAACCACCATGTCTCTGTGTTTTCGAGTAAAAGTTGATGTGAATGTGCCAAAGTAGGCATACATTTGTATGTGCAGCATTATTATTAAAATTTTATGAATATTCTCAAGTGAATTATGCCTATTTTTTTTACCGAAATTATATTAATTATAAAATCAGTGCTCTAAATAAAATGATAAGAACATAATTTTCTCAAAAATGAAGGTATGCTGTAGAGGAAAAACTGGATGTGGTAGGCAAAATCTGACGTAATATTTGAATTCAGCACACCGTAAGAATAAGGTGACCAGACTCTAACAATAGAAAAGCGGGACAGCAGGGCGGGGGGGGTATTGATTTTTAAATTAAGTAACAAAGAACGCAAAACGCAAAATATACAGGGTGTCTCCTAAAAAACGCCGCTGGCCATAACTCTTTAACTCCCTAACTATGTATTGCCCGATTTCAATAAAACAAAAACAAAATTATATGGCTCCACATGTTCTACAAAGGGGCCTTAATTTCCTTTTTTTGCAAAATCAACTTTCATTTCAGCGATAGTCTGCTAGATTTTGCAAAAAAAAATTTGGGCCCCTTTGTAGAACATGTGCAGCCATTTAGTCTTGTTTTCGTTTTATTGAAATGGGCCAATAAATAAAATAGTTATCGCGGCGTTTTTTAGGAGATACCCTGTATAAAATTATATTACAATATTTTTTTAACAGCATGAAACATAGTGTGAAAGTTACAAATTTAATAAATACGAGGCATGTTTTAAAGTACCGTTTTGCATTTTAGCCGCTGCAACGCTGCTACCAAATACAGATATTGGCGAAATATACAGTGTGGAAATTAAGTAGCGGATAAATTCGGTAACTCCGTTAATGTGTATCAGAGAGAAAAAATCTAAAAGGGGGATAGCGATATAAATTACTGCGCATATGAAAATATGTTTTTGAGATTTTTTTTTTTAAGTTATAACGTCATTAATGCTTTTTTTTAATGACAACCTACATTTTTTATTTCGGTAGAGCTTTTTAATCTGGTTTCAACCATACAACATTTTAAATAGGTTACATGAGAAAAAAATCAAGAAAAACGGTGTTAAAGTTAAAAAAGTAAAGATGAATGAAGTGTTCCCATGGAGCTGGATAGGAAGAAGGGGTCCAGAGGAATGGCCGACTAGGTCCTCTGCTTTATCGCCATAAGACTTTTTTTCTATGGGGGCACTTAAAAAACATGGTATACAAAACCCGACCTAATAATTTAGAGGACCTTAAAGAAAGAATTTGGCATGAGTGTAGGTTAATAACGCCTTGAATGCTTCAAAACGTAGCGAATGCATTTTATTACCGTCTTATTTATTGCTAGATGGTGCATGGTCATTAGTTTGAACAGTTACAGTAATTCTCGAAGCCTTAATTTTTTTTTTGTTAACTTCATTCATCTTTACTAATCGGGGGATATCGGGGTTTAAAACAAACAATTTTTTTTTAAGCTTCTACCATTACTGTAAATGTTCAAACTGATGACACTGCACCATCTGGCAATACCCAAACGGTAATAAAATGCATTCACCATGTTTTGAAGCATTCGTTATTAACCTACACTCATGCCGAATTCTTTCTGTACGGTCCTCTATGCCAGCGGTTCTCAAAGTGGGTGCCGCGGCACCCTGGGGTGCCGCGAGCGTATGCCAGGGGTGCCGCGGCAAAAATCAAGAGAAGTTGGCTAGAAATATTAAATAACGAACGCATAAAGATACTTAGATACTTAAAATTTAAGTTGTCTTCCCTCACCACTGTCAAAAAGAGTTTATGTTTCGTTTCACATTAAGCATATTTCATATTTTATAAAATGCCAACCGCAACATGCTAAAAATTATCCTTGTATTTATCTCGAGGTACGTATATGTTTGCGAATTTTTATTCGCTCGGCTGGTATTGAACGCATGATCCCCAGCGATGTTCGGCACACCGGCCCAAAAAAAAAACATATTTATTTATTTGAGTCCCAACTTTTATTGCAGAATTATGGACAATTAGCTAATAAGTAGTTCTTTAAAACGGAAAGGTGGTAAACTCCCTGAAGCTTCTGACGCGACTAATTCAATGAAAACCAGCATTATCGGAGGAGACGAAATCTCCCAGCAGACACCTGCGAGCCTAAGACATCCAAGTTGCTCTGCCTCAGTTCGCGGAAAGGCAACTCACGACAAAACAGAAAAAATAAGAAAATATGATCCAAGCTCACGTTGTTTGGCTTTGTCCGGGTTGGGAATGAACAGGCACCGGAAGGACAATGCGTTAACTATCATAAAATTGTTGCTAATGCCTGCTGGGTTCCATCCAAATTAAAGAGACGTCTATAATGCAATCATTCTGATTTAGTACATAGAGGTGAACCAATCTTCAAGCGCCATAATCTATTTTATTCATTTATCCATGATGGAAAGAATTTATAAAAATTAAAATTAAAACGCAACTGAAGCTTCATTTATTGTCTGTACACATTGCAAAAGCTGGGAAGCCCCATACTTTTGCCGAGACACTGATTAAACCTTGTGTGAAGGATGTTTAAGTTGCATGTTAGCTCCAGACATGGCCAAGAAAATTGATACTGTGCAGGTGTCAAATAGCACTATAAGCAAGCAAATTTACACAATTTCAGAGTCTGTGGAGAACGAGCTGATAATAAGATTGAAAACTTGTGAATTTTTGGCTTACAGCTTAATGAAAGTACCGACGTTGCAGGATTTGCTGTTCATCTTGTGTTTGCGAGGTATGTATTCAAAATGCAAATAGATGAAGAACTTTTGACGAGTGAAGTGCTTGAAACTTACACCACTGGCGAGGACATTTTCAAACCTATCGACAAATGGGTTCAGAAAAATTACTTGGAATGGATCAAGTGTGTGGAATATGCTGGGATGGCGCGGTTGCAATGGTTGGCAAAGTGAAGGGAGCCATGTCTAGGATGAAGCAAGTGGCATGAAATGCCACTAGCAGCCACTGTGTCATCCATCGACATTCTCTGACAACTAGAAGGATGCCGCAAGATTTAAAAATCGTATTGGATGGTGCTGTGAAAATAATCAATCATGTTAAGAGCCGCCCTCTTCAAGCAAGCATTTTAAAACTTACAGCCGAATATCTGGTATGGATCACTTCCACCTCTTGCTGCACCCAAGTGAGGGAGGTGGCTATCAAGGGGAAAAATTTTAGCCAGATTGTCTGAACTAAAAAATGCACTGGTGGTCACATTTGCAGAGGAGCTATTTATCCAACAATCAATTGATTTCCATTGGCTGCTTAAATTAGGATAGCTTTCCGACATATTTTAAAAACTAAATGAAACTACCACTTCTCTTCAAGGGAAAGGAGGAGCACAATTGGAGAAAATTAAAGCCTTACTGAAAAATAATTACATTTTTTAAAGCGTGCGTTGAGAGCAGAGACATCGCATTTGCAAAACAAGTCAGATCAACCTTCAAACTAACTTCCTCGAAATTGTTATTGCCCACTTGCAAGGTTTGGACAGAAGCATATTTGATTATTTTCCCGACATTGACTTTGATGACATCTACAGCTGGATGATGAACCCGTTTTCCTGCGACCCGAGACATAAACCTGCTGGAATAACGAATGAAAATTTTCAAAATCTGCTTGAGATCAGCGAAGACAGCGGTTTAAAACAGAAATACCGTGAAGGAAGCCAAGAAGCGTTCTGGATGCTGGTATATTCAGAAAACAATGGCGTTGACAAAGCTGCAGTAAAAGGTCATTTCACGTCAACTTATCTTTGTGAGTCTGCATTCTCAACATATGCTTACATATAAAACAGATACAGGAACAAACTTTCTGGGTCAAAAGTGATTTGAGGGCTAAATTAACTAAACTTCCGATAAACATAAACAAAATAATGGAAAATTCTTCAAAACAGTTTTATTCATCACATTAAAGACAACTGAGCATTAAATTTGCACTGTTTTTTTAAATTCCTTTTCCAAATATTCAAACCGCTTTAAGGGTAGGTGTGCCGCGATTTCTTTTTTAGCCCGACAAGGGTGCCGCGGCGAAATAAGTTTGAGAACCGCTGCTCTATGCCATGTTTTTCAAGTGCCCCCATCGAAAAAAGTCTAATGGCGTTAGATCAGGGGACCTAGCCAGCTATTCCACTGGACCCCTTCTTCCTATTCATTTTTACTTTTTTTAACTTTAAGGCCGTTTTTCTTGATTTTTTTCTCATGTAACCTATTCAAAATATGGTATGGTTGAACACAGATTAAAAACCTCTACCGAAATAAAAGATAAAGAATGTAGGTTGTCATTAAAAAAAAAACATTTTCAAACTTTCAAAATGTTGTTTTTTTATATCTGATAAAAATATTTTCATATGCGCAGTAATTTATATCGCTATCTCCCTTTTAGATTTTGTCTCTCTCATACACATTAACGGAGTTACCGAATTTATCCGCTACTTAATTTCCACACTGTATAAGCTTATAACTTCAAAATAGCGAATAAAAGATCGCCCCGAAAAAAAAACCAATCTTTCAAAAGTCGGGATTTTTTTTAAACGTCTCGGGACGCGGGATAAATTTCTAAAAATCGGGACTGTCTCGCCAAAATCGGGACGTCTGGTCACCTTACGTAAGAAACAACTATCAAATGTAAGTTATCAAAAATCGTGTTGGCCAGTGTAATTGTAGGTATGTAATTAGCGTGAAATGCAGTATTGGAAAAAATACATTTTTTGTATCTAGATACAATACAGATACTTCAGATTTTTTTTTATCTAGATACAACTTTAGGTACTCAACCAAGAATGTATATAGAGACGTATCTAGATACATTACAACACTGAGTTTCTTATTAAACTTTTTTATCTTTTTATATTTTAGCGATATAAGCTAGACAATGAAAATCCAAAAATGTATCTAGATACAACTTTAGGTACTCAACCAAGAATGTATCTAAAGACGTATCTAAATACATTACAACACTGAGTTTCTTATTAAACTTTTTTATCTTTTAATATTTTAGCTATATAATGTAGACAATGAATATCCAGGCACCCTGTATAGACACCAACAAACTATAAAAGTATGAACCTCCCCTCCACACAATGAATGCAAATTTCTGGCTGGCCTAGTTAAATAATGAATCCATGAGGAATAATTATTGAGTGTATATTAGGATTGTATAATTTTGTGGTGAATGGGGTCAATTATAGTTTTCGGAGATTATTATTACACGTACTATAAAATGTAAAATTGGTGCAATGTTCAAAATGAAGTTGTTAATATGTTATTAAATGTGGGCCAGGTGCAGTTGCGGGATGAAAATGTTAATAAATGAGAGCAATCACGTTGCATGTGCGGCCCCTCGTTATAATATTCATCCACGTGCCATTTTGTTAATAATCGCATAAAGATAAATAATACACAAATGCGTATAATTTGTATTGCAGTGTAGTGCAAGATTTGTTTTTGCTGAGCACCATTCTTACAAATTGCTTTGTAATTTTATTTCAACGCCTAAGTAAAAAGGTATTTTGTTGAATGCATGTCGTCCAGGCGGTTGATATATTCATGCGTTTAGTTTTGTGTTTGATGGTATTTTTGTAATGTATTTAAAAGTAGTGATTTGCGTACCTTGGGCCGGATCGGTTTGCCACACAGGAGTCGTAAATCTGTTGGGATCTGCGTAGAAGGGCATCGGGGCCTGAAACAAAGATTGTCGTCTTATGAGTCGTTGATTAGACGTGTCGCTGGGCGAAGGCAGTTCGTTGCCCCTAATATTTTATCAATTGTACGCCGCGCTTATCACCGTAAATAAATTCAAATCGCCGCGTGGATGATAACCACGATTTCAAAGTCTACGAGGGAAAATGTGTATTAACGAGGTCCGGTGCGTGCAGAAGATGAATGTTTACGCATCGTAATGAGGCGGACGAAATAAAATGTGTCGGGATGCGTAAGCCGTGCAGCGTCGGGGGAGGGTTGGCGAGGCGCCCCAGCTTTGAGGAAGGTCAGCGTTCCCCAAGAAGGGTAAAATCCCCAAATCTCCCCTAAGACACTCCCGGACCGCGTTAACCTTCTGGGGGCGATTGCATGCAACACGTGGATCTAAACGATTCGTGGGGGAATTGTTTACATTCCGCAATGGTGATAATAAGGAGATGAGTAAATACCATTGGTTGTTGTTGGACGGGTTGATCTGGTTTCAGCATGTGGACCGGCTGGGGACTCGGCCTTGATGATGGCACTGTTGATTCTGGTACAGCACTATTGGTGATAACAGGTCCGCTGGGTTTACGTCCACGGTAGCTCTGAAAAAAGTTGAACATTCTGGTTAGAAAAAATAGAAGCGATCAAGAGATCCGGACGGCACAAAAGCCACGCGCGTTCTGCGCCTACTATTCATTTCGGACATGGAAATAATGGGGAAAAAAATTGAAAAATCATATTCATCTAGAATAATCGGGTCTGACGGCTGAAAGGGCGGCCCAGGAGTGCGGAAGATTTGTACCTACGTTTCGGGCGGTCCTAGCTACGTCCCTCGGGGGAGCCCAGAATGTGCAAGTAATGGTCACGTCGCAGGTACTGCAACGAAAAAACCGCACGCACTACTCAACGCTACACGGATAATTTATCTACACATAACCCGTACCCAATAACATAAATGTGTGAATCGGAGCCGCGAAACCGACGCTGTCCCCGCCGCCCCCCGCAGCCTAAAAATAGGCGCACTATGGTTTCCTCAAAGAAAAAGAGAGACGCGTCGATGTGCGTACCAACGCGAGGTTACGTTACAAAAGCGCAGATAACACGACAACTATTTAAAAAAATGTAAATTATGTTGTTTATCGATTACTCACTCGCTCACAACCATTCGAAGATTACATAATCGCCAGTGTGTACACGTTGTGTGCATTACATTTTCCCGCCACTAGGATATCTACGGTTATACACTCATATGCAATCATACAAACTATACAACTATAAGCACGTATCATGTGTATATTTACTCCTATATATAGGTGTACATACACGTAAACTCACCTGTATCAGAATACAAATATACGATATTTGAAGCTGAATCTACCAGCCGATATATTTTTTCATTCGCAATAAATCAATTGCGTGGACGCGTCTCGCAATTCGTAGAGAAATACGACGCGTTCCCCCTTTTCTCACCGAAATGCCCGTTTTTCCCTCGGACGTATTCAATATATACTATTATTGATAATTGTGTGTGTGCCGCATCGATTCTTGTTATCAAGACTAAGGTTGTATGTTGTAAGTTATTTTTGCCCCACTTCGATATTAAATCGTGTCCGACGCTAGAAAAAACATGCACGACAATACAAACCTGTTCAATTCGTCGCCGATAGTTACATTTCGCGGCGGAAACGTACGTCTGTGAATTTGTTGTGCGGGCGCGACGAAGGTGCGCGATGTATGCCGTCCGCGAACGGGGTTTGAATGCACACGCTTTCCATTAATTATTCATATCGATTGCGCCCTCGTTTCAACTAGCCGTTACAAAAATCAGGAATTTCAGGAAGACCGGGAATTTGTCGCAACACCATCCAGAAAATCTTGCGTTGCCATAGGCAACCAATCGCACGCACCACGCGAAATAGGGTTGTATACGACGGCCGAATTTCTGCCAAGAAAATCGTACCGTAATTAAACACCAATTACAAGATACAAGCCATAAAACGGGGAAATTCCACACGTTTCAAACGGCACGTACGCAAATGCAACCGCCCACCAACCTTCGCTGTAGGCAACTAATTATACAACCCACTTATTTCTACGTCTAGTCTAATATTTTTTACGGCAGAAATCAAAGCCCGGCGCGTCAATTAATTGCCGCGCGGAAATCCGCCCCTAGCCACCTCCTCATCTCCCGTTAAAATGGAAATGTCATAATAAAATTTTTATCAGGTCGTATAATTTTGCGCGCGCTGTACTCCGTAATTGCAAATTTAGTTGAAATGTATTCAGACCGGACGCATGCGCACCAAATAAATCAATATGAGAACGCACTTCGAGCACATCCAACGGGAAAGCATAATATGCATCCACTGTTTACTACGGAAAATTTACCGGCGACCTTTTTCCCCTCGCAACGCCACCGGAGACCGAGAAAAAATAACGCCGTAAATAATTCCGTAGAAAAACAACAACAAAATTTTTGCGCGTGATTGCGCTTTCCTTTTTTTTTTTTTTTAGTGTTTCTTATATAATTAAAGTCGCACAAATAGAGCGACGAAAACCTACTATAAATTACAGAAAGGAAATGCCAGAATTAAGGATTCACATACGATTTGAAAATATTCCAGGCATTGTAGAATTTGGTAATTTTCTTATGGTTTTAAGATTTTAAGGCGTCAATGCGTTGAAAATTTAACAATTTGAACAAAGCTCTGTATGACAAACGTCCCCACGCAATATAATATAATTTCAACAAATATATAAAATAAACAAATTTTATTTTCATCCAACTTACTAACTTCATCTACTTACAATATTTCTACAACAGTTGAACCATTTCTACATAGATTTATACATACTAGCAGCGTCATTTATTCCATTATTATATAAACACTGCGATTAGTGTTAAATGGTTGGAACTAGATATTTAATAATAAGATTGTAACCCGTTTAACACTCCTCTAAGTAAAATAATTTATACTAATTACCAATAATTACATTTCTCGGGTGAAGGCGGACCTGCCTTACTATCGGTTCCAGTTACACGTATGCTTGAGAATAACACATCACTCGTGTACTTCAAAAACCTCGTAAGTCTGATTGAGGTGATTAAAAACTCTTAAGTCTTAAGACGTTTCATTAAAAATCTATAAAATAGCTATTTCAATAAAGTCAAGTTTCAAGTCAATAAAGTCGAATTTTATCCACGAAAAAACAGTATAGCGCAAGAGGCGAACCCGAGTGCGATAATGTTTTTGAGTGGATAAAATTGCTTTATTCACGTGTATCATACAAGATTTCCAAATTCGTTATCAAAATTGAAGAATTTGCGGAAAGTGTCACATTATCAGGTGACAACGAAAATTTCAAAGATAGTGCGAAATTACCTATTTTTTTTTACTCTATTCACGTTGTCAATGGTTATAGTAAATAAGGTGAAAATGTAAATATTTTATTCACCCATTCGATTAAAGTGTTGCTTTAATGATGCGATTCAATATACATAATGAGCATTTTAATAATGCGAATTGGAAAAAACATTTTATAGGGTGATAATGATATGATATGATTGTCGATAATGATATCTACCGTGTTAAAGGATAAGAACTAATAAGAAAAGGTTTAATGACAACCATAATAGTTTTTTGGGTCTCCCGAAAAATTCATTGAAATGCCGAGTTTCTTAAGTACCGGGTGATTCAAGTTTTATTACCATGGGTTTTTTAGGCATTTGGAGTTGCCCAAAAAATATGAAAATTTAAATTTATATAGGTCTGATACTAATCTACGGAAAGGTAGTTTGACTTTTTCGATATAATTATATAGACGGTTATAAAATTTAAAAAACTCTTTTCGGGCAAAATTCTCTATCGTTATTTTTGCCCTAAACTGTTTTATTTTATTCATAGAACCCATTTATGAAATTAAAAATTAACGAAAATGATTAGATTTCAAATTATAGCATTTTTTACATTACTGACCAACTTTCCTCGGTATCATTTATGATTTTGTAAGTCAAGAGCCCTACAAAGCATTGACCGCGCCGGTGCGGTTGGAACGTTTTATGACTTTTTATGATTGCGCCAGTCGCGCGTGGGTTGAACAGGCCTTGCAGGACCGTAATAACTTCTTATAATTCAAAAATTAACTTATTTTAAATTGTATGAATCGGTGATTAATACTTGGTGAAACATCTTTAAATTAGTATAAATAAAGCACTTGGTTAAGTTTCACAAAATTTATTAGAAAAAACTCTACAATTGTTTCAGTCTTGCGACCATTATCGAGAGCAAAATAAGACTGAATACAAATTCATTAAATGCGCTATTTATAATCTAATTCCTAGTCTAACACTATGAACACATTAAGGTACATTTACAAGAAGACGTACTTTCAATAATCCCATTGAACACTGGATTATTTTCGAAACAGATCTGGTCATTCACATTGTTCCCCTTGCTTTCTTAATTTCCAGAATTTGCAGGAGGTCCATTCTTCTAAGAAAGCAACGGGGAACATTGTGAATGAACAGATCTGTAGAAAATAATCTAGTGTTCAATGGGATATTGAAAGTACGTGTTTTTGCAAATCTGTTGTGTTTATTCACATGTCCACTATTCTTAAATTGGCATTCATCCGTAAACAACACTTTACGAAACAAAACATGGGATCCACTTGAATCATCTCTTCGGCCCAACGGCAAACAGTAACACGATTTTCAAAATCTTGCCCGTAAAGTTGTTGGTGCAACTCGATGTGATAATCGTGATATTTATGTTTCGATAAAATACGACTCACACTTCTTTGGCTTATTCCGGTCTCATCCCTTATCTTTCGTGTGCTTACTTGAGGATCATTTTCCACCATATTTAAAACAATAGCTTGATTTACTTCGTGGCTGGTCGGTAATTTTTTATAGCTTTTCTTCTTATGATGAAAACTTCCTGTCTCAGTTAAATGTTTAATTGACCTGGCAAAAATTTTACGTGTTGGATGTGGACTGGGAAATCTTTCGGAATAAACTCCAGTAGCTTCCAATGGGTTTCTACCACATTCGCCATAAATTAGCAACATTTCCACTTTTTCATTGAATGAATATTGAAAAGGCATCTTTTAAAAATCACTGCAAATCACTGTTCACTGCTCAAGATCAAACTCGGTAATGAACTTAATAGTAAGACAACCCGGTTTACAAAATAATAACAATCACCAAATTATTGGAAATAATCTTCTTTAAATGTAATTTTAATAGCCTGCAGATCAAAATAACAATGGGGGATTAGGCAAATATTGAGCTCCGGCCCAGGAGAAATCCTTGCGTCTGGGTGGATAACCCAGCAGGCTGAGGGATTGGGTACGACCCTATCATAAAACCCATAAAATCCATTATAGGGACTATTACTGGAAGCAGCCGTCATATTTTACTATTTAGTAATAAATCTTACTGTTGCAATATCAAAATTCTTTTAATTCAATAATTGGTGCAATTTTTTTGACTTGGATTACACTGGAATGTTTGGAATAGCATTAAAGTATGTCCTGACAAAAACTATATAAATAAAATTACGAATTCTTTGTAAAATAACGTATAAACTACCGGATGGATTTTTTTTTTATCGTCAGATTGGCCTTCATCAATATCTAAACATGTGTACTTATTTTGGATTTTTTATTTCAATTAGAAATCACCATTTTTGTCCTGGTAATAAAACTTGAATCACCTGGTATAATCTTTTTATTTGTAAAATCGATATGTGTCGATTTGGATTAGTTTAATTTAATTCGCCATTATTTTGTTCAGATAGCAATTTTATTTAAAGCAGATTGTAGTTTTCCGGTTGACTCGACAATTGTCTCTCCTACAGCCAAGACTGCCGTGTCATCTGCAAACGTCGCTGTTGTGCTGTACAAGGTAGTTGGAACATCATTAATATATAATAGATACAGAACTGGCCCCAAGGCGCTTCCTTGTGGAACACCAGCTTTAATCAATTTTAGTTCAGAGTATGAGTTTTCATGTTTGACACGGAAGTATCGATTTGTCAAGTATGATTTCATTTTTTCATTTCTAAGTAATTCTTTCATTTTTAATAGTTTGTAGTCTGTTCTGGAAGCATTGATCTCAATTTATGAAGTAGGGCTTCATGCCACACTCTATCGAATCCTTGTGAAACGTCTAAGTAGGCAGCAGAACATATACCTTTATTCTCAAGAGTTTTTTCAATGACATCAGTAATTCGATGCACCTGGTCGATTGTCGGGTGGTTCTTTCTAAAGCCAAATTGATGTGGTGGTACCAATTGCCTTTCTTCTATAATTGATTTAAGACGTTTGAGATGGTTGCGGTTGCTAGGTAACGGTCTTTTTCGTCCTAAGCCGAAAAATATTTTTCGGCAGCAAAAATAAAAAAGTCAATGTTGATTAATTTATGGCATAACATGGCTCTTATATATAATCAGTATCCCTTCTACCATATAATGGTGTAGGGTGTCTAATACAGTTTTTTTTTACATATGTACGAAATTTTGCCCACTCCTTTTTGTTTTTCGCCATTGTTCTTGCCTCTGCCCATGATTTTCCTCTGTTTTTCAGAATCTCGTTTATGGAGTTGTTCCATGTATGTCTTGGTCTTCCTCTGCTTCTTCGTTTTCCTGGTCTGGCTTCCCATATTCTCTTAACTGGCCTTATGTTTCTTATTCTTTGTAGATGACCCCACCAGCTCAGTTTTCTTCTTGCCATAAATTCCTCTAACGATTCTACTTCCAACTCTTCTCTGATTTGGGTGTTTCTGATTTAGTCCCTCCTTGTAACGCCTCTTACCCTTCTGAGGTATTTCATCTGAGTTGCATGCAATTTGCTCTTTTCTTTCTTGGCTAGTGTCCATGATTCGCAGCTATATGTCAATATCGGTCTAAAAACCGATTTGAATACTTTTATTTTTGTCTGACGAGATATTTCGTGTTTATTTATGAACATCTTGTTCAGCGCGTAGTAAGTTTTCATTGTCTTTTCTATTCTGCTATTTATCTCCGTTTCTTGCTTGCCATCCATATTTATTTCTACTCCCAGATATCTCATGGTTTCCACTGGTTCTATGTTTGTGTTGTCTATTCTAACGTTTATTTTTGTAGGTTCCCCGATTACCATTACTTTTGTTTTGTTTCTATTCATCTTCATACCATATTCTTTTAGTACCTTATTCCATATGTTTAGGCTCTATTGTAGATCGTCTTCCCCTTTCGCTATTATTATTACAACATCCGCGTATGCCCATTCCGAGATTTCCACTCTCTGCATATTTTTGTATCCAATCAGTAATTTTTTGGTTTTCTGAGTGCATTTTTTTAACATCTTGGCCATGTAGACGTTGAACAATGTTGGGCTCAAGCCTCCCCTTTGCCTTAATCCTTCTTCGTTTTAAACGGTTCTGATTGCTGATTACCATGTATTATCACGTTTATGTTTGTATTGTAGATTTGATTAGTTATTCTGATTAGTTTGGGGTTGACTCCTCGTTCTTTAAGTATATCCCATAGCTTTTCTCTGTTGGGTGGCTCTTGCCATAGAATAGTGAGACCATAGACCATATGAGTCAGAAATATGCTAGTAAAACATTCTCAGAGAGGGTTGGAATATTATTTTCTTGGTGGTATGTTTCAAATCTTTGATATGCCCTTTCATAAACTTCTTTTGATTTTTGCGGAAGCAACTCTACCTAAACTTAATTTGCTGCGTCCTCGCATCTCAGAAGGAGTACACATTAACTCGTCTCCACTCGACATTTTAAAATGAATTTAATATTTTCGTTGTTGATCGAACGTCACACTGACAATGTAATAAAAATTTCACGTCAATTTGATTAATTTAATTTTCTTTTTTTAATTTTGTAGTTTGTAAAGTTCTTGCAATCGAATAAAAAATTATGTATGATATACGGACGACAAACATATTTCGGACTCATTGCTGTTGCTGGACTCCAGCAATTTCCAGCAAATCGTCAGAAATATTTCGTTTTTTGTCCTTATGACATAAAATACTATTATAGGGTGATATTGATATGATATGATTGTCGATAATGATATCAACCATGTTAAAGGATAAGAACTAATAAGAAAAGGTTTAATGAGGAGAACGATAACAGTTTTTTGGGTCTGCTGAAAAATTTCATTGAAATGACGAGTTTCTTAAGTGAATGAGCACTGAGTTCAGCGCAGCTGAAATCTCAGTTAATATTGCGTCACAATATATTTTAAACTTAAATTACATAATTACACATAATAAACTTTTATCTACGACTAATTTATAATGTAAGTATTATACTTGAGGTTTTTGCAGTATAATGCTATATATTATTCCCTAAGGGAATACTCTACTTTATCTTCGATTAAAGAAGCTAGTAGAACATTTCCGGAAAATGATTTTGCGTTCTTTCGAAGACGCCATTTGTTGAAGGTTACGTACGTTTTATTGTAAATGAAATTCGATGATTCCGGTATCAAGGTAGATGTTGTTGCTGTAGCTAGTTGTACAATTTCTGGAGGTGTACAAGAAAAAACTCTTCATTTTCATCCATCTCAATACAAATACCCAAACACTACGCGTTTGACAGTGACTCTTTTGAGTTTGTGCATTTTATTTCCATGGAATTATTTTATTTGAGAAATGTTGTAATTGGAGTGCAAGAGAGATTAATGAAAATTAATCCCTAGTCATTATTCCCTAAGGGATTATTGACTAGCATTAAACTGCAAAAACCTCAAGTATAATACTTACATTATAAATTAGTCGCAGATAAACAAACAAATAATAATAATTCTTTAGGCGGAAAGACGGCAGGTCGATAGTCAATAAAATACTGTTACTACTAATAATAATCCTAGAGTAATTGACATAATAATAATAATAATAATAATAAATTTGTGGAACCAACGCAAAACCCAATAAGTCAAATTAAATCTATTTAAAATAGAGACCTGAGCGAAGATTTCAATGGATACCCCTATATGGTTCGCATGCTCCAAGAATACGTAGAACCAAAATAAAAGTTCCAATATGTATGTTCGTTTGCAATTTATCGGTGGCAAACCCGAATAATATTTATACTCTTGATTTTTGACTTATCGTGTTTTGCCTTACTACCACATAAATAATAATAATAATAATCCATGATGTTGGTTGTAGCAATGTTAATTATATTTGTTAAATCAGTGTTGCAATGGTTTCTAGACAAAAAACTATGCTCGCCAGCAGTATTTTGCCCAAGGGGGTGGATTTAAATATTTCTTGAGAAAACATTCTTGAAAGTTTGGAAATGCCTCAGAGCTGGTCTTTTCTCAGTCGGAATGAAAAACTTTTATAATTTACTGCGGGCGCCCATACAATTAAAATGTCTATTAACACATGTTTATAATTTCAATAACAAATTTTAAGTAAAACATAAATATGCGATACACTGGCACCTCTAGGCTACTCAGCGGACGCTGTAATCGCCAACCACTCTGCCATCAAGGCCGGCCCCATGTTAAATCTTACTGCTGCCGGAAAGAAATTTAAAATGCCGTTAATATTATAGCTGATGTCCTTTATTTATTTATACCGGACGTTTGTTTTTAGAAATCTAAAATCTTTAATTCTCACGAGCCTTTAAAACAAACACACAAATTCCTGATATAATCCGATAAAATCCAATTTAAATAACAACGGTTCATTATTTTGGTCAAAATCTAATGCGTACAAGCAAAGGTCAAAGATCAACTTCTGGTTTACCAAATTCATGTAGACGTATTTCTTTGCATTTAAAATTCGCTTGATTTAGAAACATTAACACAATACCCTTTACCCAAACCCTACTATTAACACAATAGTTGAAATCTGATGTAGTTAGCATATTTAGTTTTTTTTTTAGCATATTAATAGTTATTATTATTAATAGAAATCTGCTATGAAAAGGACACAATGGAAGAAGTTTGTGAAGTAGAAATATTTTCAAATCCCTACACCCATTTGGATATTCAAAGGGATTTCCGATTATATATAATATCAGTGTTCCCTGTTAGGTTTTATATAAAAATGATATCGTAATTATTCAAATTACATTATTTATTTTTTTATTTTTACAATTCATTGTAACAACAATTTTCTTAGAAACCAATGCAGATGGGAACTGTACACGTTTGAATTACAAATGGATTACAAAAGCCAAAACAAAAAACAAACAGATATAAAATTATTAAGGCCCGTATTTACAGTCCGTACTTGAGCTTGAGTTGGACTCAAGTCGTATGTTTGCGTACATTTGGTTGCGTTTGCTGCATAAACGTTTATAGAGAATACACAATTATACGACGTCGAACTCATGCGTAAGTACCGACTATAGATACGGGGCCTAAATAACGAAACTATTAAATTTAATATGAATAATTAACGAATACACATTTTTCACAAATAAATATTTATTCAAATTTTAAAGTACTTTTCAATTGCCATGCAGTTTATTTTATTAAGTTAATTAATAAACACGAAACAATGAAAAATTTATAACAAATATAGCAGAGAAGCCAAAACCTTCCGGCAGAACTTTGATAAATTGAGTTTGAGATGTAGAATTCAAAGATACAATCTTAACTCGAAGCTTGCCGATGTTAACCAATTGGCTCCTTCATTATTGGCTTTGGACAAAACACCAAATAAATAAATTTTAATTGAAAAATAAATATAATTTGCACCAAGTGTTTGTATCAACCCTTCAATCGACCTCCTAGAAATTCACACCATTTTTTCTATACACAAAGTTGATTCAGAATCAACACTTAGTAATATCTCAAATCGTCTTCAAAATTTATCAATTCAATATAACTGATAATAGAATTGTCAAGTTGCATAGTTTACAATCAGTGCAATTTTGTTAAATTAATCATATGTGTACTACTAATATTTGTTTCATGGTTTGTAAGTACAGCACTGCTTGAGTAATTGAAATGACCGGTACTTGATTGTGACATTAGTCATCGAAATATTACTGTGGCCAAATCACTGAAACAATTAACATACTCGAGAATTAAAATTGAGCTGTATTTGTGATACTTTAGCTTATCGTTTTATTACGATTTGAATACTTGATTATTATTTTGATAAACAATAAAAATATCCTTGTAATCAAATTTAACTTATGTGAAAGCACAGTATTAACTTTCATCGTGCGAGAGAGTAAATTTCCAAGTAGGGCGGATCGATGAACAGCAACATTTTAAAGATACAAAATACCAGGTTTTGAAAGTTGGACGAAATTAAATTTGAAACAAATTTTGAAACACGCATGCATAACTTTTCCTTGCCAAAATTCGCTCTGTACGTGTCAATATAATCGAATTTTCGTCTCCGTAAATATAATTTTCGTTTAGTAAGACCGAACAACCGATACGAGCGCAGTTTTAATTCAATCATAATTTATATCTATTTTGATAAACTGCAAATTTAATAATAAAACTTAAATTTCTAGAGCACGTTCTAAATATATCAATTTTATTTACTGCATTACAGGAATCTACTAACCGTGTTTCTAATTTATGTGATTGCAAATGTTATAGGTATTATGTTAAATGATGTATGTATCCATTAGCAGCATAAAACCTTTTGCCATTGTATTTAAGCATTGGTTTATATACATTAAAATTGCGGGTCTAAATGCACAAAATATAAATACTTCCGCTAAATATTGGTGACATAAATACGTGTTATCTGGTTGAGCATTAGAGTGTAATTTATTAACAAAATTATATAATTGTAAATTGGTATAAGACATAACGTCTAACAAAATTAACTCGTTGATTATGAACTGATTAACATTAACGAAGTGTTTTTTTTAATGGGTTTATATATTAATAATTTAAAATATATGTATTTGGCCCTTACATGTTATAAAGTGACGAGAGTCATTATTTACTGCATCCTGAATAAACATGAATAATTTAATTATCACTAATCATGTTTTAATTTTAATTATTCTTCACATTTGATATCACATATTTTAGTATTTTAGTGTATATATATATATATATATATTTATATATATATATATTTATATATATATATATAATAGTATATAATTAGATAATATATAATTATCACTAATCATGTTTTAATTTTAATTATTCTTCACATTTGTTATCACATATTTTAGTATATAACCACAGACAATTCATTTGGTGGTTAAATTTTCCCACTTAGGACCGTAGTTTAAACAATAATATTGTATCCTATCCATCATCGGTAGTTTAGCAACTACTATCCTGAAGATTAGGCTTTGCTCATAGTTATTTAAATTAGATTTCAGCCATGGCTCTTGACCGATTTCCTTCGGAAATATATATCTCTCTGAGCACATTACTTGAAACTATCGGCAATATTTTATAATTTTACTAATCATTTCAGCAAACTATTGGAAGCATACAACAATTAATATTAAAATACTAGATTGGTTAATGTAATCGGCTGTTTTTATTAATTATATTTCTGGAAATGAAATTATTTCATGCATGATTTTCAATTTCGAATTTAGTAAATCGAAAAAAAAAACAAAAAGCTTCAATTGATTCAATTTATGGATAGCACATACTAGAAACAATCGACAATATTTTATAATTTACCTAATCATTTCAGCAAACTATTCGAAGCATACAACAATTAATAGTAAAATACTAGATTGGTTAATGGAATCGACTCTTTTTATTAATTATATATCTGGAAATGAAATTCTTTCATGCATGATTTTCAATTTCATATTTAATAAAACGAAAAAAATTCAAAAAGCTTCAATTATTTCAATTTAGGATAGGTTATTAAAATTGTATTCGAAATACAGGGTGTTTAAAAATATGTCCTGATAGTTTCCAAAATATATGTTTCTGAAATATACAGGGCGATTGATTGTTTGATATCAGCTTATATCTGCGAAACTGCCAAAGATACAAAAAAAGTTTCATAAGAAACTTATCATAGGCAACCTAGTCTACAAAATGGAGCAATCGTGTTTTTACCATAGCCTACCTATTTTTCTGAAATATATATACCTAACTTTTTTACGGAACCATATTCTAGATCAAATTCCCTTTACAATTCAGAAAGTAAAAAGATAGGTGTACAATACTCTACTAAATATGTTTCAAATTTAACGGGGAAGCCAAAGTGTACCTATCACAAGTATTATTTTCCTAATCGACTATATCTCTGAAACGGTTGAGTTTCGGACCCATGTTGATTAAAACTTTTTGTTTTGCTTTTTCAATCAGTGCTATGATTGGTAAATTATCACAACATATTTTTGAAACACTGTACAGAGGTAGCTCACAACACGAGGCGGACCAATTGCGAAGTTTTAGATGTACTAGAAATATGTGGTGTGCATTTTGGTCACTGGTTTCGACCTTAGTACGCCCGGATGTAGTTACCAAAAAGCACAAAACTCCAAAACTCGTTACTATAAACCTGTCTTGCTGTATTAACGAATAAGAGGAACACCCTTTCAGGCCCGAATAATTTTTTTGCGAAAAACGTCATAATGGTGGTCGCGCATGATAGCCAATGAGCCGCAAAGAATTGACTATTATATTGGTGGTATCTTGACATGACCACAGGTCCTCAAAAGGTTAACGCAGTCGATTTCGCTGCAAGGAAATCCCCCACGTTTACGTGGTTTTGAGACCCACTCCCACTGTGGCGTGCGCAAAGGCGCACGAAGTGGGAGTCGTTGTCTCAGTAGTTATTGGATTTCATCACGAGGTGGCACTTAATCCTTCTCTTATTCGTTTTACATATAAGTACCTAAAATAGATATTTTAAGATTTGAAAACATAAACAACAGCCGTTTTTTTAATAATTAAATCGTTGGATACTTCTAAATTTTCTCGGATCTGTAAACCATCCATTCGCATGATGGTGCTATTTCAATAAAATTTTCTTGGCACATTTTATACATTCTAGTATTTCTTGCTGTCTTATTCAACTGCGGTTTTGAAACTGGCTTCTAAATATTGTGAGCCCCGTTGAAGTTTTCTCATTATTTTACAACTTTGCTGTTCTGCACAAAACTTATTAAATCAATAATGTAATACGATCCTATAGAGGTCGTAAATATTTCTTGCAATCGTACCAACTTATTTTAGTTTCTCCTATTTCCTACGGTATGCATAACAATCCTGTTATAAATAAATAAATATATCGTCATGCAATCATAAGATTTACATATTTATTCTAGTTTTCCTATTTGCAAGAAATCGGTAACATTCTTATTATACATGGAATGTGATAAAAGTATAAAGGATCGTTTAATATAATTCACTTCACATTAATGCCAATATTTAGATTTATATTCAATATTGTTGTTAAACTAAAACAATTCAAAGTCTTACTCATAGAAATCGTTTCATTTAATTTGGTTTCAATAACTTCAGAACTTTTGATCGTAAATCCATCGAATTTCATTTATGTCTGGAAAACCATTCTGGGCTTTATTTTTTGAACGATGGGCTATTTATGCTGCTACGACTAGTGCGATGATAATTTTACATGGAACTGTTGCATTATGGTTTGGATAAAATACATATGCGTAGGTTCGGTTACATGTGGTTTGGTTAGGTTACGTTAGATTACGCCACGTTATAAGCAAATAACTTATTATGATTGTACTTTTTAGTACTTCAAATGAAAGACCAACACAGCGATACAGGCAGTGATTTTTCGTGATTTACGCGTCCGCTTCTTTCATTTCAAAGCACATTTAATACTACACGGGATCGAGAAATACTACACTGGATCGAGAGCTTTAATTCCCACTTCTTCAAAGAAATGAGTTTCGCCTCAAAATATAGCGCAATTTGTAATGTAATTACAGTATATCTAATATAAATATCGGTAAATTTTTCATTGCTCGAGTAATAAAAATATAAAAATAATTGGAACCAGAACATGCATTACAAGAAAAACAAATGAAATGTTACAAATATGTTGTTAAAATATCAAATTATTAAAGAATGATTGAAAATAAAGGTATAATTAATTATATTAATATGCCAAAATGCATATATAGGACCATGCGATCGCGTAGAATACTGTTAATTGTAATAATAAATAACATTTATGTGGAAAGGCTGCGACACAATTTAAATGTTACATAATGGCAAAGTTATTGCCGTAAATCTACATACAAATGAGCAATTTAGCAACCATTGTTCGAACAGTGTAACAAATAGCATGAAAACGATTTTTCATTGTTCGTTAAAAATTAATTCCGCACGTATTTCAGTGGCAGCCTTCGAGCCGACCGACGTGTGATATACTCGATATTATTTAAAACAATGTGCACTTTTCATCCTAAAAATTCATTAATTTCGTTTCTGTTCTTGAACACGTGATAAAATATTAATATATCTTCATTACAATTACTTTATTCATTTTGTTTCTTGGATATATAAACGTAAAAGTTACTTCCTGTACACCTGTAAAGTTTACATGTACTTTGTAAATTAAATAGCTTTGTATAATTAAATGTACTTGTAACTTCAATTTGTTTGAATATTATTAACAAACTATGTATGTTCACAAAATTAGCATTTATATGCAAACTGAGTCTTCAGTAAAATTTTGGTGTGCATATTTAATGACAAATTTTATTCTACTAAAGCACTCTCACGACTGTAAATATTAATATAAAACGGCTGTTTAACCAGTAGCAAACTAACAATTCCTAAATAAAACTACTTAATTTCCTTATTTCTCTTCCATTCCATAAACGGTCCATTTTATCGGAAACATTGATCCAAAGCCTTTAAGAAAATTATTACTCACGGATGCAGTACTAACTGAGAACATATTATTTTATTTAGATTATTTTAAGATTCCACCACTACGAACATTGGCGATAGTAACTTTATTGAAATATAACCGATTGCAGACGAGTTTGTAATATTTAGAATTAGTTATGTTCATTGTGCTATTATGGTTGCCTAAGTAGTTACGTTTGGTTGCCCTTTCAATCATACATACAGAGGAAACCCAACGGACATATATGTAAATAATAGCATAAAATAAAAGTAGATTGTTCGAAAAGTGAAGAAAAGTGGTAGTTTCTATCGAGTGGAAAATGTTGGATTCAAGAGTGCCAGCGACTGAATTAAATGTCCACGAGCTATAAATCCACATTTCTTACGCGTTGAACGTTCTTATGCTAGTTTTTGTGTACTTAATGGAAACGTCCTAATGAATTAATTTTCCGCACAAATTTGGTACATTTTATCAAGGCTGTGTTTGTACGAAAACAGCAACGATTTATTACAACTGCAACACATACGTACTAGCAAGTAAACACACACAATAATTTCGGAGAAAAAAATGTATTTTTCAAACCAAAGCTTTGCGTGCAAATTCTTGTGAAATTTTAGAATCGGCACAAGAAGCGACTTCAAATGTACTACCAACAAAATCGCGAGACAAATATTTTAAATGTTATGTATTGTTTTATCAGTGGAGAACACGAAAACAGTGGAAAGTGTCCGAGAGCATATTATGATGGCCATTTTTTGAATTGACTGCAAAATGTTTTGCTTTACGACTGGTAAGCACAGAAATCTGGCAGTCAAAGTCAACGTTTATCATTTAAATAATTTAGCAGAGTTGGTCCAAAATATAAGAACTTATTCCGTCGAAATCATACCGCGAATACTTCGCTAATATTTTCGATTGGCATCAAAGTGTCACATAAGATAGAGTAACATGAAATTGTCTTAACTTTGTATTACAATGTGTATAATTTTGAAACCTTTCTACTTGTATAATTGTTAAATATGTTAAAAATGCCAAAGTTAACACCTTAAACAGTTAAATTACCTTATAAAGATATTCAGGCATTGCCTGAAATAATAGAACACATATTTGAGAAACAAATAGTAGTACTGGAAATAAAAATGCCAAATAATTAATTACTGAAAATACGATCTAAGCAAAAAATTAATCCGATGAAAACTTATTTGCACATACATACAGGGTGTCAATTTGAAAAGTTGCCACCGACTTTTTTCATAGAACTAATTATATTTTTTTAAATTACTCAAAACCGTTTGGGTGGTTTGGAGGGGGAACCAAAATGGCGTCGGTAGTGTCGACCCCCTACCCACCCTTTACGCCACAGCCACCTTCATCTAAAAAAATTAAATGGCACCCCCCTACTTGTGTTACATCGATGGAAAGCTCTTGAAAAATGCTTTCCAGACATTATTAATGCAATATGATTTGGTCAACTAGTTTTGGAATTAAGTACAAATAAAGTGCGAAAGTATTCAATTAATTAAATTATTTACTATAATATATAATTGAACACTTTTGCACTTATTTGTACTTAGTTCCAAAACTAGTTGACCAAATCATATTGTATTAATAATGACTAGAAAGCATTTTTCAACAGCTTTGAAACTTTTGAAAAGTAGGGGTGCCATTTAATTTTTTTTAAATGGAGGTGGCTGTTGCTTAAAGGGTGAGTAGGGGGTCGACACTACCCACGCCATTTTGGTTCCCCCTCCGAACCACCCAAACGGTTTTAAGCAATTTTAAAAATTATCATTAGTTCTATGAAAAAATTCGCTGCCAACTTTTCAAATTGACACCCTGTATATTCCACGACCTTTTTGCAACCGAGTTGGCTGGGTTTTCTTTCTGTCATGTTGGACAAACTGATTCAGTGATGCCACGGAAGTTTTTTTTTTGTGTCGATGTCGATTAGACATTTGCTTCCTACTACATTGTCAGATTTATAATTTAATAGCATTTAACAAATTGGCATACCTAAGTCTACACACAATTCTTGTCCAAATTGCAATAAATTGAATGTTTTTCAATGTATTATTTTTCATTTTCTTTCCTGCCGTTCCATTTTCATCTCTAATAATTTAAACTTTACATCTGGCAACAATGATATTTAAAAAATATAACCTCAAATTGAAAACATCTTAACCTAAAAAAAAATGACATGTTCCATTGGGGAATTCAGTTATTTCCTAAAGACTACCAACAAAATGACTAGATATTCATAGACTCCCCCGACACAAAAACATCGTGAATGGAGAGTACACTAATTTGATACAACGATCTAATATCAATGTCAATGCTGTCTAATATCAACGATTAGATATAAAAAAAAAAGATAAATAATTTGATACACCGTTTTTAAACCGTTGCAGTGTTATTCATAAAAAATAAGCCGCGGTTTAACGGTGGTTTAATCTTAGTAAGCTTGGTAACCATTTGTAAAACTGTTGAACCATTGGAAATTAATTTTGATATTTCTACTATTAATTATACTATACTATAATTACTAATTCAATATCAATAATGACGTTACTAAAATAGCAATAAATAAAAGTTTTGCAATTTTTGTATCATTATTTATGATGGTATTAGGTCAAATCTCAGCCATTGTAGTAGTGCTGTTTGTAATACGAGGGGTGTCCGATATAAAAGTTACAGGTTGTTATCATACAAACTGCACATGCGCAATTATATCGCCACTTGCATGATTGCACACTTGCATGGTATACTTATTATAATCTGGAGCGTTGTTGTGTTCAAGACTCAATTTAACTTTCAGGAAGCAAACAAACATGGCGCATGTAATTACAGAGTATTCGAAGTTTGAGGTGCGTGGAGTTATCAGATTTGTGTAAGCCGAAGGAGTTAATCATGCGAAACTCATCGCAGATTAGAGAACTTGTATGGCCTGAACGTTATATGTCAAAATAAAGTAAGCATTGGACGCAATCAATTTTGGACGATTTTTCCCCTCCAAAATTACTACCACTGAAATATTTCTGCAAACACCTTGTTTTTTAAACACACAACTTCAAGAAACACTGCAGTAGATGGTAGCACAAGGTACATATTATGAGTTCTTGTATTTATAGAAAAATCCATAATGTGAAGCATGTGATTAAGCAGCTTCTTTCCAGAAAGCTTTTAGTTGAAACCTGCTGCACAGTACAAGTTCCATCCTCTCACTAGACAAAAAACAACGTTAGAAGCAATGCGCGAGTATGTGTTATTCATTTTTATAATCAGGACACATTTATCAAACAAGCATTTTAGATTGCTTTGCTATCTGCAAAATATGCACTGCTGAACGTTCTATATTTATTTACAGGAATTGCAATCTAGCAATTAATTTCATATTTAATTCCTTAACTGCTTACGTAATTAGGTCAAGTAATTTGTACGTTTGGAAAAACTTGCCGCTAAAGCAGATTAAGACTTGGAAATAATTGGCGCTGCCCTCCAGCACTTTTCTGAAATGTTTTTTTAAATACTCCTACAACTAATATCTTCATTTAAAAACGTTTATTATATTATGCATATAATTGAAATGCTCGTATGCCAGTTGTGTTAATTTCTAATTAGGAATTTATTCTAATTCGAATTTATAAATAATTAAAGCGCTGAAAGTTATTCAATCACAATATATAAATCCAGTTTAACAATCGATTTATGTTGTCTCCTGTAAAATTGGTGTATTGTCGCTTTTTTAAACGAATGTGTCGATATTTGGAAATCCTTTTGAAACCTCTTGAAATTCATGATTAGAAGATGAAAAATGAACATAATTTAGTCCGGATGGCATTGACTTTAAATTAGAATTTAATTGCCAAGGTGGTGAATGTAAATAAAGTTGCATAAATAATTCAATACATTTTTACTAAAGCGGCATTTAAATATTTCACGTGGTTACGTAACGTCGATTTAGATTAGGTAGACCTTGTACTAGTGTAAAAATTACAAAAATAGGCAACTTTCTATACACCGCAAGTCAAAACTTTTAATAATATAATAGAAAAAAATATTAAACTAGTATTTGCTTTGAACTGCTTTACCCAATGAGTTTGCAAGTGCAACAAGACTAAGAAAAATTGCCAGATTCGTTTTTGGGCTCGTATAATTTTTGAGTTAGGTTGGGTTATGTTACATTAGACAATAATTTAATTGTTTCAAGGGCTACTCTTTAATCGATATTTGAAAAATTGCAGAAATTCAGAGATAGAAAAAACAATAAAAGACTTGAAAGAAATCTTGCTTATCGTTAATTTTAAAATTATCAGATTCGTTTTTGGACTCGCATAATTATTGGGTCAGGTTGGGTTACGTTACATTTGATAATAATTTAATTTAATAATTATATAGATCCTAACCTGAGTTAATTTGATTTGATGTAAAACGCTTTACCTGAGACAGGTGCATAACGCGTTTTACATCAAACAATTTAATTGTTCCAAGAGGAGTTCTTTAAATGAATTTTGAAAATTCAAAGAAATTTGGCGACTTTCTATCATAATGTAGCAAATTTGGTAGTTAATACAATATACCCTGACTTCATTTGCTAGTGTGATATTACTTAATAATAATTGGAGGTTGTTTATACATAGATACATATACAGGGTGAGTAAAAAGTAGAAACCGCCTCTCTGGAGTTTCTATTATTATTTTTAGATAAAAAAAGTTTTAAACAAAAGCTTGATGGCTAATTATTTGCCTTAATTGGACGTATTTAATTTTTTTTTTGTGAGGTGACCCTCGAAAACAACATCATCGATACTTTTTTTTATATTGTAACCTAATTTTTTCTATTAACAAATTTGATAGCATTTGTTTTTCTCTTCGCGTATATCTAAAAATACTATGAGGTTGCATAACAAAAATTTCTAAGAAATGCCAAAAATTAAAGACTGCTTTGGAAAATAAATGATACAAGTTAAAAAATACGATTTACTAATGTAAGATTCTGTTTCCAAAATCAGGTTCTAAGTTAAACTGTATTAAAAAGATCTAAATAATGATGGTACGTTTAACAGAAATGTAACGCATATTGTTGTCCATAGTTAATGGACAACAATGTGACAAATGATACAAGTAAAAAAATACAATCTACTAATGTCAGTTTCTGTTTCCAAAATAAGTTTCTAAATTAAACTGTATTAAAAAGTGTGTCTAAATAATGACGGTACGTTTAACAGAAATAAAACTTGTTGTCCATAGTTAATGGACAACAATGTGAGCATTCTTTTATGATGAACTAGTAATGTTAAATTTGGTTCTTAATGGTTTTAATGAAGTAGTTAATTTCTTTTTGGGTTAAAAACACGACCTTTTTTCCTTATACATTTTTGTTCCAATTTCGATCAATCTTTGTTTTATCATCAAAATTTCGATGGGTTTTGTTTCTGTTAAACGTACCATAATTATTAAGAAACACTTTCTAATACAGTTTAATTTACAACCTTATTTTGGAAACAGAAAGTGACATTAGTAAATCGTATTTGTTTAACTTGTTTCATTTGTTTTCCAAGGCAATCTTTAATTTTTCACAATTTTGTCTTCAGGCATTAAACCCGATTTTCTTAGAAGTTTTTGTTATGCAACCTCACGGTATTTTTTACATATTCGTGAAGAAAAAAACAAAGGCTATCAAATTTTCGAATCGAAAAAAATAAGTTTCCATTTAAAAAAAGTATCGATGATGTCATTTAAAAAAAAAACAGCTCACAAAAAAAATTGAGGCCGTCAAATTGTGGCAAATAATTAACCATCAAACTTTTGTTTAAAACATTTTTTTCTATTTATTATTTTTACAGAATTGGTTCCTTACTTATTACTCACCTTGTATGTTAATAAACATAACATAATTTTTAATAGTACAATTGGAACCAGTTAAATTGATGTATTTATATTAGCATTGGGACTGTAAATAACAGGCGACAGCTCTGTCGGTTCTTATGCAAAACACATTTTATGTGCTATTAAATAATGATTTAAGATAGCATTGTTTGCTCATCAAGGATATAATTGTCACCATACAAGAAGCTGCCATCTTCACACAAATATAATTTATTAGTAATAAGTATTACCAAAGTAATAGTTTATAAGTATATAAAGTACTACTCTTGACACAAATACTTACGTTACTTAAATAGTTTACGTTTAATATTGCGTATGCGTATGCATATTATTTAATATGTAATATTCGGGTAAATTATTTTGATAAATACGTAGTTTTAATAAATGACTTTACAGAATAATTACTAATAACTTCTTAATGGCTTTGGCATGCGACTGGCACCCGTTTTTTAACGACGGAATCCACTGTCCTTGGAAATAAGTTTAAGGGGTGAATGACCGTGCAAACCGCTTTACAGAAATTTCTTCTCCGGCAATATAGATAATGTCTGTGATTGTGCATATATCAATTGAAATAAAATTAATCTCACTCTCACAATTAATATGTAAATATGTTTTTTATTATACTTAGTTTTGTTCGTACTTAATTCTTTATCTTTATAAGCCATAATTTTACTAAAGCTTGTAGAGATGTTTTAAGTGGCATTTGTTTTGTTGAAATATAATTCATATGTAAAATTATGTTTAGGCCCATAAAATATCTAATCTTGCTTCAGGGGTCGACTACATGACCATTTCTTTGAATTCACTCTTCTCAACTATTACTAAGTTTGAGAAAACGTGAAAACAGAATATAAAGTGTGTGTCGCTATAAATCACAGAGAACAATTAGATTATTTTAAATGGATCTCAGTGCGCTTCCGTGCCCATACAACTAGGAAGAACTTTTATAACGCCATTTTTCCTTGAAATGGAAATTCAAACCAAATTAATTTTATTCAAAATGATTATCCATTAGTAATTGAATCTATAATTCTCGGTTTAAGGGACAAACGCGTAACCTTAAACCTAGTAGTAATAATTATATTTCATATATTATCAGCATTACTGAAGAACACGGATAAGGTTCATATGAACATGATATGTATGTATGATATGAACATCTCTCCCTCCAATATATTACGCTATATTTCTAATCTCAAATAAAAATTTACCGTGTACTAATTACAACAAAATTTATTGGCCCGGCGCCTCCACCATGGACCAATAATCAAAATTAATTAATACTCCTAATAATTTCAAATAAAAACAAAAATTAACTCACCAATAATTTTAGCAAATTAATTAGGTCAAAAGGATGCCTATAAGGTTTCCGAGAATTATTTTAATAGCTTTAAGAATTTCGTTGAAATAACTACCCGGCGCATCCACCATTGACAAATAATCAGAATTAATTAATAATACAGTCGATTCCGCTTAATTGGGATACATCGGAACTAGACATTTTGGCCCAATTAAGCGAATTTCACCTTAAATTTATCAATGAGTTTATTTAAATATTTTTCTTAAACGTAGCCGTTTATACGAAAATTATATAAACTTTCAAGAAAATAATAATAATACATATTTATATATAAAGTGAAATTTAAAAACAAATATATTAAAAAAAATGTCGAATTTTCTTGATAATAATTATCAATAGTAACGTGTCAATATTTTCTTCAATGTTTAAAATGTAAGGAACTTCTAAGCAACGCAATTATGTATAATGTTAATTTTATAACTCGCCAACTGTAATAAAGTGTACTGCTTGCAAAAGGGACATTTTTGCACTAATTTCTCAGGCTGTGGAATTTACTAAAGTTTCATCAATGGATACAAGTATGTATATTTCATTCACGACCTTTTTGCAACCGAGGCTGGGTTTTCTTTTTGTCACGTTGGACAAACTGATTCACTGATGCAACGGAAGTTAATTATTATTTTGTGTCGATGTCTATTAGACATTTGCTTCCTACATTGTCAGATTTATAATGTTTTTCAGTACTAGCTTTTAAAGTTATCATTATTTTTGTTTTGCTGCATATTCAATTAATGAAATATTTACATAAATTGAATTAATTGAATATTTTTCAATGCATTATTTTTCATTTTCTTTCCTATTTCGCCATTTTTATCTCTAATAATTTAAACTTTACATCAGGCAACAATGTTATTTAAAAAATTTAACCTCAATTTGAAAACAACAAAAAATGACAAGTTCCTTTGGGGAATTACTTCCGAATTAAGTTACTTCCGAAACACTACCAACAAAATTACTAGATATTCATAGACTCCCCTGACGCAAAAACTTCGTGAATGCAGAGTAATAGTAGTGACTGTATTTGTTAGGGACATTATCCCTAACTGGCTATCGACCAACGTGGGTCCTTGATGGAGAGTAATTATCCTATTTTTGCGTTTTACTGTCCCAATTAAACGGAATATTGTCACAATTAAACGATATTTTTACTGTACTGTACTATTCTATACTGTTTACTGTTCTATAGTTATGTTTCCGTTCCTTGAGATTTGGCCCAAATAGGCGATATTAACCGGCGGCCTAATTAAGCGGAATCGACCGTAATTTAACATCTTCGAAAAAATTAGCAACTTAATTAGGATAAAAGGGTGCCCAATCAGTTTTCTGCGAATTATTTTATTTATTTTTTTAAGAATTATAACGGCAACAAGATTGAACCGACGGAGATTTTCACTGTTTTTTTTTAAATTAAAACTTTGAAGGCGAACCTCTCGACAATGTAGCGACATATTCAGAAGTTGCCGTGGCCCCTCAAAATTGCGTTTTTATCGGTGGCCCCCAAGAAATCATGGCCCCCGTTGAGAACCACTGGTTTAACACATCCCGAAAATTTAAAAAAAATGTTACTGAACAGAATTAGAAATTACACTTGTTGTGTAATACCTCCACATTCAAGTTATTTTCCAGGTTATCGCGCTACTTACGGAGTAGCCAAAATATGCCAACTTTTTGTTAAAAGCGGTGGTTGTCAATAGATGAGCAACTTTTGGAGGGTTTTGTTGTGTTGATTTTAAGGGGTTTTCTTATGGAGTTCTTCAGTCTTTGAATAAATATTTACGCACTGCAGTTGTTTTTCATAGCATACTTGATTAAATTTACGACAACGCCACTCTCCTAAAGATCGATTTTCAATTTTTCCACATAGCAACTTACACATTTGTAGACTTAATATTAATTATTTCATTAATGTTGTCTGCGTTATTTGGTGGTCAAAACTTATAACGTATTGCTCATTGTTGAATTGAGAAAAATAGCTCTACAGATACATTAAAAAATGTATGCATGACCTTTAAATAAAAGGTTGATAACAGCTTGAACTTGATATAAATTTTCAGTCGAAAGTCGAAACTAAGCACAGTTTATAATATGTTTGGGACTTCATTTGGAATAATTAATTTATTTTTTGTTTATTAAAATTGGTCCATAAATAATTGACTTATGACTAATGTATAATAATAATAATGTATGTATTTAACCAAGTAGATATATACAATAATACACTATTGAGGGCATAATTCGGCGTTTATGGCATGTGACGCTAGAATTAAAACCTAAGCCACAGGCTGTCACATGACGGACAAAGTTTAAAATGTGGTTGATGCACTGGGTGTATAATGTAGTTTATACGCCCTAGAGCGCACAAAGAAATATTCACGTCGTCAAAGGAACCATATGACCTTTTTCATGCATAAAACTAAAAATCAATATCGAATAGAAGTAAACCATAAGTGATTTATATTTATTAATCCAATATTTTTAATAATTACACATTTTTGTATATGTATTAATGAAATATACAGGGTGGTCACTGTTACGACGCCCACCATTAGGATCTATTAAACGGAAATATATACAGAGTTGGTCAAATGGGATAAAAGTTTCTCATTGTTGTGCCTTTCAATATACTGAAACGAAATCCTGGATATCTTGCACAGTTCCTGAAATATTGCTGAAAAACTGAAAAATTGCACATTTCTTTTCCTTTTATAACTTTTTTACATTTGAAGGAAATTTTATGAAACTTCTCACTCTTACATTTTTCGACGTGAGCTTTCGGATGACAGTGCCAAACATTTTCTGCACCAACTAGGTGCCCACATTTTCATAGTCAACTTTTTATTTTCTTACAGCCGCAATATTGGATTTTAATAGCATCCAAAAGAGCGAAAAATTCTGATTTCAACCATGTATAATACATAGGTAATCTCACATTATTTACCTCCAAAATATCGATAATTTAAAAGTTTGTTGCAAAAATCAAACTGCTGTGGACTGCTCTAAAAATCAAGTTGCCATGGAATAACAAATTACCATTTTAATATTTCTTCATACAAAGAAAATAACTGCTGAGTAATTTTATTGTGTATAAAGTGCAAAAAAAGAGATAATATCTTTGATTAGTAAAAATGGCAAGATAGTATCCTCAACATGGAAAATTGACATGTACAATATCTATGTAAGGAATTACAGCTCTAGAATTTATGGTGAATTGTAAAGGAAAAGGAAAGTGCACTTTTTCAGTTTTTCATCGATATTTCAGGAACTGTGCAAGATATCCCGGATTTCGTTTCAGTATATTTTAAGGCACAAAAATGAGAAACTTTTTATATATTATATATATATATATATATATATATATATATATATATATATATATATATATATATATATATATTCGAGCTTTTCGAGACCGCGCATTGTACTATCAGTCCCGAGTGTAGGCGAGGTCTGCAACCATGCAAGGTTTCAAAAACCAATTCACGCCAAGAACATTTAGAACATTTTTGCACGTGCGATTCATAACCATGATTATTATTTCATAAAATTGAGTTGGTGATTTATGCATAACAGGTAGTCATACAAAATGATGTCGGCTACAAATAATTTCATAGCAGACTCGAGAAAATTTAACTTTAAACAATATTCATTCTATAGTACAACCGCGGCCATCCAAAAGTGAACGATACTTAATGAAAATTTCCGTATTTTTAATTAGATTAAATCAGGCTTTATTAATTGACGTTCGTGCAGCATGAGTTACTATTCAAACTGTAACATTTTAGGACGCCTATGAATAAAAGTAAAAATCAAACTATGCAAAAAAACGTTCACTTTTGGATAGTCACGGTTGTACATATTAGTAATTTAAATTATAAATAATATACACTAGGTCCCCGGATTGAGTTTACATAAGGGATTTATTTTTATTTTTACGGCAAAAATGTTATATGAATTACAATTCCTGCTTGGTCTGAAACTACCAGTTCAGTTATTGAAACTTTGATTTATTTATACAGGGTGTTGGCAAAATCAAATTTTGTAAATCTTATTTTGACACTTATTTATTTACTATTTGCAAAAATATTTTAAAATTACTTCTAACAACATTATAGAAAAATATAATAATTCAAACGATCCCTAAAATGCTGAAAATAATGCTGAAAATTAAAAAAAATCGCCTACGAGAGGCATTTGCATCGATAACTATTGAATAAATAGTTGAGTTCCACACCAGACTTGAACTGTGTGAAGAAAATGGTGGGGGATTGTGTAAATGATATTATTTTTCTAAAGTGTCAAAATTAGATCTTTTTTTAAATTTAGCTAACACCTTGCATAAATATATCAATGTTTTAATAACTGAAATGGTAGTTCAGACCAAGCAGGAATTTTAATTCTTACAACATTTTTACTTAAAAGTAAAAATTTAACAAATTTAAAAAAATCGCCTACGAGAGGCATTTGAATCGATAACTATTGAATAAATACAAAACAGTTTTCAGGAGTTCCACACCAGGCTTGAACTGTGTGAAGAAAATGGTGGGGGGATTGTTTAAATGATGTTATTTTTCTAAAGTGTCAAAATTAGATTGTATAAATAAATCAATGTTTCAATAAATGTAATGGTAGTTTCAGACTAAGCAGTAATTTTAATTCCTATAAAATTTTTACGAAAAAGTATTTTTTTTTAAATCCCCTTTTGTAAATTCAATTCGGGGACATACACTGTACATAATTATAATTATACATATTAGTAATGGTTTGAATTGGTTTGATATAGTTTTCCATTCAAAATGATAAATATTTTTATCAAAATGTTAAAATAAAATCTTCATTTTCTAAATTTTTCAGCCATCGGTTTGAAATCTCTAGGGCTCTAGGGCTGAAGAGAGGTATTTTACGCCCGCTGATCAGTTTTCAAAATTGGATTTTACGCCCGCGCGTGCAGAATTATATCTTTTCTATTTTGACATTGCCACTTTGTACAACTGTGTTCAGTTGTACAAAGTGATATTTTGTACCATTTCTGTCAATATAAGAAATAATCATTCATCATTATCGCAACAGGCAATATTTTTCAACCGAGGTGGTGTAGGTACTCTGAACAGCCTCCATTTCACTAGTATATTCAACTAATTCATCACGTTTACTTATTATTTACATTTGGAGATAACTTGACTAGCAATGTCATTATATACTGATCAGTTTTCAAAATTGGATTATACGCCCGCTCGTGCAGAATTATATCTTTTCTATTTTGACATTGCCACTTTGTACAACTGTGTTCAGTTGTACAAAGTAATATTTTGTACCATTTCTGTCAATATCAGAAATAATCATTCATCATTACCTCAACAGGCAATATCTTTCAACCGAGGTGGTGTAGATACTCTTAACAGCCTCCATTTCACTTGTATATTCAACTACTTTATCGCGTTTACTTATTATTAACAATTGGAGATAACTTGACTAGCAATGTCATTTTATACGAATACTGACTTATTATTCACGAAATAGTAAACATACATATACAATTCATGCATTGTCAAACTCGTCGCTGGCGACTCGTTTGACAAACTTGCACTCACATACAATTTTAAACATTGTAAAATTTATTGTGCAATATACGATTGTGTTACATTTTTCAGTTGTTGTGTTTTTAGTTATAAATCCAATTAGTTTAGAGCCGTAGCATGCAAGCGCCTCCGGAGCCACCTGCAATAAATGACAGCCCTAATCTGAATGTACTAGAAATATTGTTCAATTCGTAGATGAACTGTGACTATGGTCACTAACACATCCTTCACTCCATGATTATATTTCTATTAGGACAAATTGGGCGAATACGTAAGATATCGACGAAAAAAATATTTATAAAATAATATACAGTATATACACTAGAGATATCGAAAGAACTGACTAATAATAACTAGAACGCTTCAAATCAACTCTACAACTCAGTATCAAATTCGATTGTGCAACCTACCCCTGCACCTCGTCCCTTCCCCCTGCCACGTCTAGATTCTCCACGGATATAGCTTTGGTCTCCATAGAGGTTCTAAAACAAGACGAAAACAAAACAAAAATAAATAAAAAGAAAAAAATGATCACGGCAAAATGAAAAGTTGAAACTAACGGGCGACGTGGAAGCGAAGCTCTCTCGTGCCCGTGCAAATCTACCAAATACAAAGAAAGAGCAACGGTAAACCAAACCAAGAAAAAATAGAATACACGAAACAAAACTACCAGGTGCTATTGAAAATATTAAAAATCAAAGTGGTGACACCGGCGGCCAATTATTTCTGGATCGAGGGGGGCCGAGATAAGTGGCTGTCTTCGGGGGCGCCCGAATCTCGACGCAATCAAGACGTTCTAAGGGGGTGGTAATGTATTACTTGTGTACGAGGACGCCCGTATACGTGTGTGTGTGTGTGTGTGTGGTGGATACGCGTGTGTGCGCTCGTATTATTTAGAAACGCTGTGATGATACGAGTTTATGCCATATTGGGTGCAAGAGCCGTCTGGCCGCGTCGTATCCGGTAGCGCGAAGCCAGGTGTGCACCCGACAGGGATGTACAGAAAGAGAAAATTACGAGGGGATGTTTTTTTCTCTGTAACCATACACATTTTTTTATTAGAGCGTGCAATTAATTATGATTGCTGGAAATTCCCCGCACTTCTGTTGGAGAAGTCGTACTTTTTTGGAATTTTTGAATGTCATTTTGCATGCGAGATTACTACGTTTCCCTTTTTTTATGTGCGAACATATAATCTGCATAACAGTCTGATATACTTTACCGTTAATTATTTATTTGCTGCAAGCAGAATGATATTAATTGCGAAATGTTTTGCTGAAAATATTTTTTTTTTCGTAATATCAATTTGTAATTATTATATTCCAATAAAGGTGATACAAAAATATGTTACTCCACATCTGTATAAGGCTATCACATAAAATGTACTTTTCACGTGCATTAAGTGTCCGGATGTGACGTGTCATCTTATCCGTTATAAAAGACAAAGAAGGTTGTGGAAAGAGAAAAGAGTCAACTGTGTCACGTGCCTAAAATCTCAGAATTAACAATACATAGACAGATATTAAAAAAAATAAAATCGGTGGCTAAAGTTTTCAGATGCACGTTATGCTGTCTCAATTCCAGTGGCGGTGCTACGGGTGAATAAGGCGCCTTCCCACCACAAAGATCCATTTTTAGCTTAAATGAGTTCCTTGCCGGGACATATCCTCGATCTCCAATCTGCGGACTCAGTGCTTAATTTCATGTTATTTACATTAATTGCAGTTACACTGCATACCTTTGCTGCAACATATTAGTGCAGGTAAGCCTCCATAAAAAAATGTCACTGAAATTTATTTGTACTAAAACCAGAGATAAAATACCATTTTCGCTCCTGAAATGCGGCGCGAAAATTGCATTTCCCCGACCACTCACGAAAACATTTACACAGTATACAGGATGTCCAAGATAAGGATCAACAGCATGGGGATCTCGGAAACCGTAAAAGTTACAAAGACGGTTCAATTACGCAGTTTAGTGGTCAGTAATATTCTGTTAAGAAAACTAGAAATTTCCGCTTACTTCCGGAGATATTCGACAACATCCGAAATCTTGGTATTTCGTTTTTATGTTTTTCTGACGTTGTTTGAAAAGGTATAAGAGAACCAAAGGCACTTTCTCATTGCCACATTTTTAACTCTACAAGACAGCGTTTACAAATATTCAGTACAACGTTTCGTTTCGGAGAAACCATCATCAACTTTATTTTTTTTATGGCCCGTAACAAATGTGCACCCTGTATAATGTGATCGCATTTCCTATTACGAATTCAACCATTCTCATGTTTTTATTTAGAAATAGGCTTGTTAATACATTTCGAAACTTTTCCTGTAGTTGGCGTTGAAATAATGACAAAAAAAAATTATCTAATTTTAACCCACAATAGGTACCAAAATAGTTACTAAAAATAATTTAGGAAGAAGCGTTGCTAAACATTGAAACATTATAGCTGTAAAACCACACTTATCATTGTTTTACTGTGGTATGAGAATTGTTCTGATCATTTAATGGCGATGAAGACAAAAATGATTACATAATTTGAACACAGAATTGTACGAAAATAGTAACAAAAATTGACTATTAAATGGAGATTAATAGTTCAGTTTTTAAGGTAAATTTGAGTATAAAGTTAATCTGCAAGAATAGTTGTAAAACATTGAAACATTACAGTTATTTAGAACCACACTTATTATGTTTTTACTGTGGTATGAGAATTGTTCTGTTCATTTAATGGCGACGAAGACAAAATATATTACATAATTTTAACCCAGAATATGTACCAAAATAGTAAAAATAATAATTTTGCAAGAATAGTTGTTAAACATTGAAACATTATAGCTATTTTGAACCACACTTATTATGTTTTTACTGTGGTATGAGAATAGTTCTGTTCATTAATGGCGATGAAGACAAAAAATATTACATAATTTTAACCCAGAATCCCAGAATAGGTACCAAAATAGTAATTAAAAATAATTTAGCAAGAATAGTTGTTAAACATTAAAACATTGTAGCTATTTAGAACCACACTTATTATTTTCTCACTGTGATATGTGAGAATTATTCTGTTCATTTAATGGCGACGAAGACAAAAAATGTTACATAATTTTAGCCCAGAATATGTACCAAAATAGTAAAAAATAATAAGCGGCACCGCCCCCCTTGGTAATTTTGGCAGGGCACACTTTTTGTGGGTGAATTCTTTACACAAATCCGCTGTGGAAAGGTACAATGCATTTTCCACAGGGAAAAATATTGACGAAAAAATATCGCTGGCGAAACGGAAAGAAATGATTCAATCACGAGTTGCTTTTAAAAAAAAATTCTACCTCGCAATTTTTGACAGTACAGGGGTCACCAATTAGAGGCCATATCGATGAAACTTCCAATTTCAAAGTTTTACTAAAACTCCGTTCTAGAGATGTTCCTGAATTGAATAGTTGGTTGAATCGTATCAATTATAAATGGTGCTCTCACGATGTGTTAAATGAAATATTATCTATAATGTCTGGTAAAGTTATTTCCATGATAGTTCATGTTATAAAAGAAGCAACTTATTTTGCTATTATAAGTGACGAGACAACCGATATTTCATCAAAAGAACAACTGTCAATATGTTTGAGAATTGTAGATAGCAATTTAGAAATCTATGAATATATCATTGGATTTTATGAGACACCTTTCACGAATTCAGAAACGTTGTATTCAGTTATAAATGATGTATTGTTAACGCTAGAATTGCCTATTGCAAACTGCAGAGGACAGTGTTATGTTGGTGCAAGGAATGTAAGTGGAATTAAAAGTGGATTGCAAGCTAGAATTCGACAGTCCGAAAATAGAGCCCTTTTTGTCCACTGCATGGCGCGTACATTAAATTTGATAGTGCAAGATGGTATGCAAGAAATATTCAAGGTATGCGTCTATACAACATTTGATAAACATGGAACAGTTTATTTTGGAAAATAATTGATAATGAAATTTGCACATTTTATGGAGAAGATTTTAATGTAGAGCGATTAAAGCTTCACAGGGACATGCTTCTAGATTTGGCTTCGACTGAAGCAGTGAAATTAAATTAAAATACTGATATCTGTACATTTCTAAAAACTCGACAACATATCATGGAAATGTTGCCGGAAATCCATAAATTGAGATATTTTTAACTATACCTACGACAACATGCACGGCCGAAAGAACATTATCTAGTCTTCGACGTTTAAAATCCGATTTATGATTCGACAATGGGATAGGAGAGATTAAATCACATTTCACTTTTAAATATTCACCGAGATCTATCGCACTCAATAAATATTGACGACATTGCCAACGAGTTTAGATCGCGGGCAACTGTGAGACAAAACACATTTTCTCGGGAATGATAAATTTTATTATGCCTATTTTATATTATATTATATATATTTTATTTATATTATAGGTTTATTATTAGTTTTAAGAATTTTTATTTTTCATTATTAGTTTTAAGAATTACCACTTTATTTTCCAAATAAATCAACTTATTTTTCTAAATGACCAAATAACTGACTTTACTTTTTGCCCCTCTCGAGATTCTGCAAAGTCGGCGCCTATGATTATAGCTATTTTGAACCACATTTATTATTTTTTGACTGTGATATGAGAATTGTTCTGTTCATTTAATGACGATGAAGACAACAATTATTATCTAATTTTAACCCAGAATAGGTACCAAAATAGTAATTAAAAATAATTTAGCAAAACTAGTTGTTAAACATTCAAACATTATAGCTATTTAGAACCACACTTATTATTTTTACTGTGATATGTGAGAATTGTTCAGTTCATTTGATGGCGACGACGACCAAAAATATTACATAATTTTAACCCAGAATATGTACCAATATAGTAACAAAAAATAATTTTACAAGAAAAGTGGTTAAACATTGAAACATTATAGTTATTTTGAAGTGCACTTATTATTTTTTTTACTGTGGTATGAGAATTGTTCTGTTCATTTAATGACGACGAAGACACCAATTATTACCTAATTTTAACCCATAATAGGTACCAAGATAGTAACTAATATAATTTAGCAAGCATAGTTGTTAAACATTGAAACATTATTGTTATTGAAAACTGCCCTTATTATTTTTTTATTGTGGTACTATGAGAATTGTTCTGTTCATTTAATTATCTTAAAACCTTAAAATAAGATGATATATTTCGGCTTCGTCGGTCATTTCAACGCCTACTACACCAAAATGTTCAAAATGTAATAACAAGCCTTTTTTTTTGAATAAAAACATGAGAAACCATAATGTCATATAAATCGTTGAATTCGTAATAGGAAATACTATGTAATACAGGGTGTACTTTATTTACGGGCCATATAAAGATATAAAGTTGATGATGATTTCTTTGAAACGAAACGTTGTACTGAAAATTTATAAAGACATGTTGAACTAAAAAAGTGGCAATGACAAAGTGCCTTTTGTTTTTTTATATCTTTTCAAATAACTTCAGAAATACATAAAAACCCTATCGCAAAATTTCTGATTTTGTCGAATATCTCCGGAAGTAAGCGTTTTTTTTTTTGTTTTCTCAACAAAATATAACTGACCACTAAATTGCGCAACTTTTTTTGTAATTTAACCGCCTTTGTAACTATTATGGTTTCTGAAATCCCCATGCTGTTGATCCTTACCGTGGACACCCTGTATATTACGTGTTTATGTTTCCTTAGAAAGGGAGAAACATACTGCTAGATAGAAAATTTGCCCATTCAATTTATTGTATTAATAAATATTAAGTATTTTTATTGTGGGGGGTTTCCGAAATAAAAAAATAATACCCGACTCGTCACTAAAATGTCTTACTTTACTCGGAGCCCTGTAAAATACTCGGCACAGTGAATTTCACTGTGGCTCCTTGTAAGTAAATAACTATTATGATGTAACAGGTTTGCGATCCTTCAAAATAACAGGAGTATGTGATAAGGAACAATAGATTAAATAGATCTCGTTTTAATGAATCTAGGAACATTCACCGCGAAAAGTTCACCGCAGAAAATTCATTGAGGGGAAAATCCACCGTACGCAATTCACAGCGGGGAAAATTCACCGTACACCATTCACCGTTGAAAAGTTCACCGCACAATTCACCGCAGGGAAAATTATTTACCATATTTGAAACTGTATTTTTTACTGAAATAATTTTGTACAAGTAATAGCCTAGTACCTATTAAAATGAAACAATTAAATTAACAGTTCTGTAGTATCATATAATAATTTATTGCAAATTATAGCCATGCTTATTAAAAGTCATGGACACATTTATAAATAACATAAAATCATATCATAACATAACTGAAATATACACACAACAAAAATTAATAAGAACTATTATGAGCAATTCCTCTAATAAAATGAAGGACATTATCTGGTCTTTTACGGGATGATTACAAGATTAGTAACCAAAATATTATCTCGACTGATATTTAAAACTTCTTCCTTGTAATTTTGTTATGAGTTTAGTAATAATGAAATTACTAATTTCATGATTATTTTTCATTTCATAATTATTTAATTCATGTATATTATTATATGTATTCATTTCATAATTATTTAATTCATGTTATTTTTTCTTCGTGCGTATTTCTGCTATGATATATTCTCATATACCATAATACAATTTTTTATAAAAATGATTTTCCGCGCGGTGAATTGTGCGGTGAACTTGCTGCGGTGAATTGTGCGCGGTAAATTTTCCCCGCGGTCAATGTGCTGCGTTGACTTTTCCGCGATGAATTGTGGGCGGTGAACTTTCCTGATACCCATTTTAATAAAGCCTCGGCACATCACAGACATCCAAAGGGGGCAAGTTGCTACTGAAATCGAAAACGGCTTTCTTTCTGATGTAGTTTCGGAAGAACTTAAAGAACTGTTTTTAAAGAACAACAAAAATGTCTTAACTGTTAACCTCTAATTTAATATAACAATTTACATTAACATAATTTTAAATAAAAGTGACACCACCGGCACCAGCGCCGTCAAGTGAGCAGCGACATCTTTTATGGCCACCATTGTACAGGGTGGGCAAATTTTGATGTTTTAATGGGGAATCTCGATAGGTATAACAGGTATCATAAAATGGACCTCTCCTCTACTATCTCTTTTTTCGAGAAAAACTTGATGGTGAAAACCAAAATTGGCTATTGTCTTTTGTTTTCGAGTTGTTCGCAAAAAATCGCTTTTTTGACTTTTGCGTTTTATGGCAGTAGGTCGCTTATTTATGAGAATAGAAAAAAATAATTTCTACGTTCTTCAGGCACTTTTTTTATAAGAATTCAGCAGCGTAGTCATTTTTTTTTCAAAAAACAGTTAGAAATTCGAGTTATGAGTAATGTGCCCACCCTGTACACTTGTAAAACTATGAGTACAAGGAATACTTAAATGATGAAATAGTGAGTGGGTGGAACAGTGGGTCAATGAATAGTGAGACTATAAAAAATGCAGTCACTAAGAAAAATGAAATAAGTTAAAGAAATAAAAGTTACAAAATTAAAACGGATTATTTAAAATGTTGACTCATCCATATAGTGTAGCTAAATGGACATGAGTAAGAAAACTTTAATGTTTTAGTACACAGTCAATGGACATGTAAAGTTAAGGAAGAGTGAGTCAATAAAAATTAAAATCTGTTAAAAGACGCAAAGGTTACAGGATTAAAACAAAGTGTTAGTTTGTTGACCGATGTCTTAGCGTCTTAGCGTTAAAGTGTTAGCTTTTTGACCGATATGTTTCAAGTAACGTAAAACAGTTTAAGGAAGATATAGTCTATTAAAAGTAAAGTCATACGTAAAGTATAGAACAAATTCAATATTTCGGAAATTGAAAATATTTTGGAAAAATCTCGATTGCCAATTTTGAAAATACACATTTTGATATAAATATAAAATTTGTATCCCATTTGTTTTTAAGTTAGGACTAGATCTTTAACAGTTTACTTTCTACACTATTTTCAATGTCAAAAGTAGTCACTTATTGAATGATCGTAGATAAAATCAATTTAAAAAACACAAAACCAATGACATACATCTGTAAATATCAAAGTTTTGTTTTTATTGTTTGGAAAGTAACTCTGTCGTGAATTAAATATCGTCCTTATCTTTCATTAAATACGCTTGGCAATCTCTTATATTTATATAATTTTATATAAAGTTGACGGAGAAAGCCATTACTATGTGATAATTAATCATGATGATACAAAAATGAAACACGTTACTATGTTTTTATCACTTTATTTTTTCGTTAAACACGACTGCAGTTTCGACCACAATTAGGTCATTCTCAAGTGATTCAAAATACTGTGTATACTGTGATACAAATATTGCGATTCTTGTATTTTAAATCACTTGAGAATGACCTAATTGTGGTCGAAACTGCAGTGTTGTTTAACGGAAAAATAAAGTGATAAAAAACGTAGTAACGTGTTCCATTTTTGTATCATAATTTTATATGGTTGAAAACGAACCTTTACGAATTACGAATTTATTTACGAATTATAAACAGAATTTGAACTTTCTAAACCTTTCGAGCAAACCACCGTAGGTTGTAGCATTTACGTCTCTACAGAATATTCGAAGCTCTACCATCACGAGTTCGGTACTAATTATGTAGTCCAGACAGAATCTCTGATTTTTTTCTCTGGAATTAAGACCCGAACTAGAGTTTGTTCGCTATATTCACCCACTAGTCAACGCTAGTTTGAGCCTAAATATTTAATTCCCAGTCAGTAAACTCTATACTACCTAACTGGAAAGGCTTAATGTAAACCACTGAGGCAGAAATAAAACGCAGGCAACCCACCGACAGGTTGTATTTGTTTCTATCCCTGTCACACGTAAATTTTGGGCAAATAATGAAGTACAACTGAAATTATATTATTTATGCTTAATTAAAAGAACTTTTGGTAGTTATTACTTACTGGTATTGTCCAGTATACGTGAATGCTCAATGTACAATTTTTTAATAAAAATAATTATTGTATGTGGATAAAATGCAGCCTGTTAATATATTTAATCCTTAAGTTAGTCCTCTTTTTATAAGTCCTCTTTTTATAAAACATTGTTAAAACGAAAAATCATCGCAAAACTTGATTTTATGCTTCTCATATCATGTTAAACACTTAAGTTAAAAAGAGATGCAAATACTACACATCGCTCCATCGCAGTTGGCTGTGCGCTTGACACACTACTTAGTATTGGCGGTACAGTAACGAAGCCTTTCCAGTTACAAAGTACAGTTTTCTCTATTCCCGGTTCAATATTCAGTCCCGAACTAGTGTTAGTTCTGCTAGTTTCTACTATCTCTCGGTAGTGGTTACCGAGGAATGGTAGTGGTTACCGTACCTCAACGTTTTGCTTAATTTTCGCGTTTTTATTATCTCCATCTTTTTACCAAATCTTGATATTGAAATCGACTTAACCAGGTTTTGGACAGACTTTCTTTGTTTGCCTTAAGGTGTCGATTGTTGTGATCGATGATCTGGTTTTACTTTCTGTGCCACTCCTTTCGAAAGTTGGCGACCATTTCAGCAAATTATCCATTATCATAGTAAATTTCTTAGAAGATGCTACAAAATAAACATAATAATCGAAGATAATTCTCAGAAATGTTGTGTTTTTTACCAACTCTTGGCATTATGAGTTGACAATTTTTCATTGCAAAAGTTGGAGCCCAAAATTCACTTGTATTGTTTAGACCCAGTTGAATGGTCGTGGATCACCTTGACCATGGTTCAATTACCTAGGATACAATTGTTAATACAATGGTATCCTAGGCAACTAAATCATGATCAAGGATGATCCACGATCGTACAACTAGACGTCACAAGTAATTTTCGTGAAAAATTCTTCTCCCTCGGTTACAAAATAAGTGTCCGATTTAGGAAGTATATTTATTCCAAAATATATGTCCCATATAAAAAAATATATAAAGGGATATATAACGTGTATTTTCACAACTAAACTATAACATAAAATGGAAAACATTTCAAATTTAACACTATATTTTTTTAAAAATAAATTAGTATCTATAAACGGTCGGAACAAACTACATTGCGTAACAACGTTCCCTGCAAAAGTAAGCTTGTAACACTTCATGAAGCTTTACAAGCATTGAAGCTTTGCATGCTTTGCAGCTTTGAAGCCCTCACTTGTTGGGTAGTTTTTGCCATGATGACCGTAATAATTAACCTTAAACAAATTGTCGGCGGGTAAAAAACCTTCATGAAGCTTTACAAGTTTTGAAGCTTGGAAGCCTCACTTTTTGGGTACTTCTTGCCATGACGACCGTAATAATTAACCTTAAACAAATTGTCAGCGGGTAAAAAACCAAACTAACAATTGTTACAAAATTTTACGTGTTCACTGCAAACACTATTTTGACAAATTTCAAACTTCAGGCGGCTACTAGATTCACTTTTTTCATGCTTAGTTGAAATAAATAACTACTGATACATTTATTTACATTATTTCAATAATCCATTAAAAAAGCTAAAATCGGACACTTATTCCGATAACGGAGGGAGTAATAGATTATAGCCACTATTCACTAACACTATGCAGTACTAATGGAATCGTAGCCTATTAATAACAGAATCTCAAAATGAAATCTCGCTGTAAAAGTTGGAATAGTGTCGCGAATTTATCCTAGCCTCAGGCTTAGCCGCTACTACTTATCTGCGCCGAAACTCAAATGTTATGCAAGTATACATTTTTTGCATGCAGTACCTAAAATATCATGCACATGCATTGGATCGGTAGTAGTTATATTTGCACGAATAACATAAACAACATTGAAGCCCTTTTTTGTATAAAGTCATAATTTGTTAAAATTGATCTTTCGTCAATATGATTAAACCTATTTAAGTCTAGTGGAGATAATAGTTTAGTGGTTATAAATGGGCGAATGAAGAGCCTATACAAATCCAAATTGTATCTGGGTTTGCGCCAACGATAGGGTTTCCATCCAAAATTCAAGAATTTTACACTTTTGTTGATTATCAAGGCTAATGATATTTTTTTACCATTTTTATACCATTAAGGGTATAAATTGCAAGTATAAAACCTATTCAATCATATTGACGAAAGATCAATTTTAACAAATGATGGCTTTATACAAAAAAAGGCTTAAATGCTGTTTATGTTATTCCTGCAAATATAACTACTACCTATCTAATGCATGCGGGCATTGCGGGCCCTGTATGTATGTGAGCATAGGTGCTCACATACATACAGGGCCCGCAAAAAAAAGAAAACCGCCTAACCGCCTTGGTTGCCTAAAATACAATCTACACTCATTTACAAACACACTGTATAATACTTACATTATAAATTAGTCGTAGATAAAATATGAAAATAGTGCCTCCTTAATAAAATTATACAAGGTACTTATTAATACGGTCCGACAGTCACGTTAAATTGTTTTTCAAAGCCACCTTCGATTTTTATTCATTAAAATGGTTATTCAACTAGTTGATAAAACGAGTTTTTTTGCAAATAACTTTTAATGTGTTAGGAATTGCGATAGGGTTATAACTATAAAAATGTTTGTTTTTTAACTATGCACGGAATGACAAAAACATGTCAATTTAACAAGCTGCCTTTAAAACCGGGAAGATTGCGCACTAAATTTTGATGAATTTATGCGACATTTGAGAATATGTAACTATTTTCAAGATATTCTTCCAAAATTGAGGAAATTCACGTCAATTTTGATTAATCTATAATTTAAAAAAAATCGTACTAAAACCGAAAATCTGCATGAGAAATTTGAAAATTTGTGATATATTTGAAAACATTTCTGAAAATTAGTATTTATTTTATTAACGATAACTATCCAAAAAAATTGCGTAATTTAGACATAATGACGAGTAATTTCGTAATGAGGATTAATTAACAATTGTTTCAGTGAGCTATAAACAATGCAACAATAAAAATAAATGTAATAAAATAATGACCAGTTCGTACAAAATTGAAAAAAAATTCATCAAACAATTCTTATATTATTTTTCACATGAAAATAAAAGCGAAAAAAAAAAAATGCTTAATGTAAAAAAGGCTCACCATAACTCCTCCAACAGCACAGACAAAGAAAACAACATCTAAACCCTGCATTTTGTAGAATTTGTATCTGATTGACGCCTCAATAAATATGTTCAAAATATATTGCAAACTTCGCCTATATATAGCACGTCAATATAATTAGGAATACGAAGCCAATTTTTTTAATTTTTCATCTATGATAGTTATTCATCATTTGTAACAATTGTTGAACGCGTGAAAGTAACACTTAGAGTACTTATTAAATTCAGTCCTGGATGGATTTTTTTTGTGTTTATTACATTGACATAATTTACAGTTTCAATACAGAATAATAATTATTATTTTCAGTAAATGTAAAAATCCAATTCATGTATAAACCTATGTAGATTAGTGGGGCTCATCAAGAAAGCAATATAAATGAAGCCATTTAAAGTAAAGAAAGTGGATCATTCATCCACTCCATTGAAGAATCACATATTTTATTTTTCTTTCTTTATTATTCTTTCTAATATTTCTTTAATTAGACATTTATTGTAGATGATAGTGCATCGATGATTTGAGTTAAATTTAAAAAATTAAAAAGTGGATCATTCATCCACTCCATTGAAGAATCACATATTTTATTTTTCTTTCTTTATTATTCTTTCTAATATTTCTTTAATTAGACTTTTATTGTAGATGATAGTGCATCGATGATTTGAGTTAAATTTTTTTTTTCAAAGATTATATTTATTAATTACACAACAGATCAAGAAGATCAGTTTTATTGTGGTGTTGTAATCAATTTGTTCACGATCGTTCTCTGATTGATCAGATTTATAATTGATGATGAATGATTTCTCTGATGAGCTAATTTGGATGTTAGACACTTCGATTTTTTTAGGGGCATCTAAAGATCAAAACCATAATTTGTTCTCGAGTTATGATGACAACTTCGTTTTTTTTTTAAATTTTGATGCATGTGAATGACATGGTAGCTTGTTAAATTAGAGCCAAGTTATATGCTTATTCCTAAGACACTTAAAACTCGTTCCTGCATTTGGCGGGCCTTGTATATTTGTTTTAGACATTTAGTAAAATTAATTAATTCGCTCATTATTAACCGCATTTATTCTATTTAGTAATACTTTGTACTGTTTACTCATATATTATGTATCTGCAATTACCCAGTTACAAGACGAGATTCGCGGAAATCTAAATAGTTACGAATTAAGTCTTAATTACTGAGCCTTCATTGTATATATCAACTCTTAGAATTGTAATGTATTTATTATTTTCCAACATAAAACGTTTTGCTGCGATTATAAACACAAAGCAGTAATTAAGGTGGATTGTATAAAATTATACTTGTGTGTAAACCGAGACATGTAAACATTCGTGACCTGGGTTAATATTAATGTTATTAATAGACTTGTTTTATTCTCGGCCTGGCAGGTTACAAGAACATATGAGTCATAGAGCAAAATATTATTATTTATATAAATGTAATCCAATATTTGGCCATATGTAGGCCATTCTTTATGAATTATCGAATATGATGTTGGTCGCCTGTATGTAGAGTTGTATGAAATTTAAGTCAGCCCTGGCAATAATTTCATTTCAAGATAACATAGCATAACTTAGCGAAATACAAGATGAAATGTATACCTGTATGTAGTATTGTATAAAAATTAAATCAGCCCTGGCAATAATTTTATTTCAAGATAACATAACATAACTTGGCGAAATAGAAGATGAAACTGCTATAAATTTTAAAAGCAATTACCTTATATTTGAAATATCTAGTGTATGTATGCAACGGTATCGTTTAAGCCAGTGGTTCCCAAAGTGTGTAATATTGCAAAAGCTTATTATCATTTTTTTTTTCTGCAACAATGCAGTTGTTTAACTTTTTTATTATACCGAGTGCCTCGGAACGGGGCGAACATAGGAATTTAACATGTAAAATTAAATATGTGTAATTATTAGCTCGTCTATTAATTTTTGAGAAAAATCGCAAAGGAATATTTTTTGGAGTATTAATAACTTCAAATGTATCATCTATTTAATTTACGTTTTTACCAGAATCCACCTCAGCAATAATAAAAATAAGTTGAACAATGTACCATAAAAACCATTGCCATGAGTTTGACAAAAGTCATGTTATAGTGAAAATAATTTTGCTATTTAGATATCAATTACTATGAACAATAATCTGAGTTATTCCAATGAAGAGAGGGTATTCATTAACAAAACATTTTACACTGGCGTCAGTTTACGGAGAGTTGGTGACTTATTTTCGGTTAAATTTAACAATGTTTGTGAAAAAGTTTGAAAATAAAGCAAGTGTAGCGATATATGATTCAAAAGGTATTTTAATACTCCAATTTCAACAAATATTATTTCAAAAACATTAAACTGACGTCACTGTAAAATATTTTGATAATGAATAAATTAACATCTTCCACTAATTACGTGTTATTATTATGATTTATCCTAAACGACAAGCATTAATTTATAATAATTTGTTATCATTTAAAAAAATATTCCTTTACGATTTTTCTCTAATATTAATAGGGGAGCGAATAATTACACATATTTATTTTTACATGTTAAATTCCTATGTTCGCCCCTTATCCCAAATACTCTACTACTACTACTACTATGTCCATTACATTTTTTCTGGCGTTTTATTAATTATTATCTTTTACTTATGATTAGTGATGCTTTGACCTTATTGATGCTATTGATTGCATTAGTGATGCTTTGAGGGATGGGCGCCATGAAAAAACCTTAGTTCAAAAAGGCCGCCGCGGGTCGAAAAATTTTGGGCACCACTGGTTTAAACAATATATCATTATAAAATGATTCCGTTTCAACTATTCTTCCACTTGATTCACTTAGAATTTTAGTTACCCATTATTTGCATGGCAGTAAAAGTGGACAATATTTATATGACGTTTGCACGCTATCACAGCCTGAACTCAATAGATTTATTTTCTTTTCTTCATAAATACTCTAAATATATTTAATTGCATATTTTTTTCGGGATTTATTCACTTGAGCGATCTTAATAGTACATAGCGTCCTAGTAAAATATAATGAATCATTTAATTTAACATTTTCTATATCTTCAACCGATACATCTATATTCTATATCAATTAGTTTCTATTTGAAAATTATTTTACAAGTAAAATAATGATTATTTGAATCCCTTGTCACAGAGTATATCGGATCCATTAAATTTGAGGATAATCGGAGGTAACCTATTAGGTTACGCAACGCGATTCTGCAAGCATAATCTGGGATTAAACGAAGTCGCCTTAAGCTTGCTTTGTGCAATACGCCATATGTCGCACAAATCTATGGCTATATTTCTAATAGGAATTTATTTGGGCGAATAGATAAATAACTAAATTAATCCAGCCCAGAAATCTTCTTTATATGGTAGATAATATTATGTACACTTTACAATTTATTTTTAAAAAATGTGTGCGCGTTAGTACATGGTGTACAACATTTATTCTAAAGCAATTATCATTATAATGAATCAAATATTCAGAATTTGAATCAATTTAGAATAGTAATTATCAGAAAAGACAGATGCAGCAGCGCAGCGGTTTATTGCTTGCTGTGTTGCTCTTGGCCTGTGGTCTTGCGGATTTTCCATTTTATCAGACTGTACGTTGATAAAACAACATTATTTCCACCAATTATACGAAATTGCAACTATATTATTTTCATACACGGGATGCATCTGATTATACAGGGTGTTAATGAATTGCAGGGATAAACTTCTAGGGATTGCAAAACACAACGGAGCAAAATAAATGTGTGGTCAAAAGTGTTTCATTTGGAAAATAGAGCCTCATTACCCCATTAGTTGCCTAATGTAGGCAACTCAATTTACTACCTACTATTTGTTTCCATAACGACGAAATTAATATAGGATAAATAAAAGAGGAAACACTTTTTTGAAATTAAATTTTTAAACGCGGAAAGTAATAATTTGAATATTTATAGATGGATGTCAAGTTATCCAAAAATTTTGAACTTTTTAACCTTGTCCTCTTGGATTGTTCAAATTTAGCTGACCTGATCCGAAAAGGCGTATTTTACATAACAGCGTATTTACAGTAATTTACAAAATTACTTACCTTACACATAATGCTGGAATAAGGTAGGGGATGGGACAAAAATCATTTTGTAAGCTTTCATACCACATATAATCTCACTAGTTTGGGACGGTAACAGTCAAGGTCATGCCTCAAAATTAAAAAAAAAATCTTTTAATGCTTTTTTAATTTGAAAAATAAATCACTCAAACTTATATTTCTCGGTAGCTATAAAATCATTTAAAAAACTGAAAAACTTTAAACGCAGAAAGTTTACCCAACACTTCCTAAATTTCGTTTATCTTAAGTAAGTTAGTAAGTAAGTAAGTAAATAAGTAAATAAGTAAATAAGTAACTAATCTCCAATGATTGTCAAATATGAGGGGTGTTTGAGAAGTTTGCGGTCTGGTATAGTAACACCTATTACGATTAATGACTTTTATTTAGTACATAGTATTCCAGAATCACAATGCATTTATTACAGCGACGTTCCAACTTTATTGCCTTAAAGAGGGCACTTGTAGACAGATTCGTCGAGGTTAAATTAAAAATATATTTTTAAAACCTTAGAAATGTACGCGTTCAAAGGGGAAAACGCGCGTCATCGATTTTTTATTTTTTTTCAAAAATGAGCGCTATCTGTCGCATTTTAATGTGTAGATTCTGAATATACCGTCCTTATCGATGAAAAACCCATCATTGCACTCCAAAGTAACGTTGAATATTTGCTGTGCAGGGAAAACCCCGTCATCGCACGCACGAGTGGTGAAAAATCAAGCCAAATGACTATTGCGCAGGCCACAATAACATTTTTACGTTCATGTGGTGTTTGCATTATTGTGTCACCAAAAAGGAATGCTCTTTCTGTTCATTGTTGAACTTTAAATTGCGTTTTTTTCAAAATCGAGTTTCATGCAATGACAGGGTTATTCCCTTGTACTCTTCAGATGCAAACATTTATTAACATGATTAATTCCGAACCCTCAGAATATCTGCTTTCACAGTATAAGATTATTTTTTTTGCTAAAACCGATAAAAAAATATCTTGAGAACATAGCGTTCAAATTAAAAATAAGCAAAATAAAAGCCATTACGTTTTTCGTTGTTTGGAAAGACATTACAATGTGGACAATAAAAATAATGAATGCAGCATGGGTACAGGAAACAATACTGACAGACTGGCAAGTGGCACTAATAGTGTAAATATTTAAAAAAGGAAACAGAATGGACTGTAGTAATTATAGAGAGATTACGTTGATTAGTACTGGGATGAAATTATTAGAGACAATTATAAATAAACGTATAACAGCAATAGTAGAGAACAGCTTAGAAGAGTCGCTTCAGAAAAGGCAGATCGACACAGGACCACAATATTTTTTATAATAATAAATCAAGAACAACCAACAAATTACTACATAACGCAGGAAAAATAACGCGAAACATAACCAAAATTAAAAGCACTTGGAAGAACTATGTTGAACAACTATTTTACGATAATAGATCAGATCCTTCCTCTATAGAAAATAAAAAGTCAAAAAAATTTCGTTGAAGAAGTGAAATCTGAATTACGCAATGAAGGAAGATAACGCAACCGGACCTACAGTGTACAGTCAGAGTTTCTAAATCTTCCCGATTAAGATATCATAAAGTGGCTGAACTTATTTTTCAACCAAATCTATAACTCTTTCAAGCTTCCCCAAGAGTGGCTGAAGTCTGAGCATCATCTTACCCTAAAAACATGGTGCTAAAAATGTGAAGAGTTTAGAACTATAAGTCTTATGAGCCATCTCCTTAAACTATTTCTATATTTCATAAGAGAATATACAGATGTTGCAAAGTATAAGGTGTCACAAAATAGTGTCCGAAATGCGGTGGGTATAGCATTCAGGTGTTATTCCAACAATTCAGGAATACGAACTGAGATACGTTTGCATATTTCATCGACTACCAGAAGACATTTCACATATTAAAACATCAAAATACGTTGGTAAAAAATGTTGGAATAGATGTAAAAGACTTGAAAATAATCCAGAACTGGAATCAATCATCCGTTGTGCGCGTAGGAGAGAAAACAGAAGCAGTAAACATTCTATGGGGAGTAAAGCAAGGCTGAGTACTTAACAATCAATATTTAACATCTAATAGGCATGCAATAGGCAGGTGTGCCTGCATATTCAACATACTTATTTAAGGAAGCTGCACAAGACTTGGAAGCTCGCGTATCTCTCTGAACGGTGAAAGAATTAACGTTGCGCAGATGATACCACTGAGAAATTGCAACATCTCATGTCTAGAGTAACCGAAAGTAGCAAAATATATCGTCGGCTTACAACTTAAGTCACACAATCACTTAAGTCAAAAACTATTAAATGCAATTAAAGTTTTATATTCTGCTGTTACCTTTCCTACTCAGTCATTTAATGAGGTAAGAATTTAGAGGTTCGGCTACAGGACCCTTTACTATACCCCTACTGAGCCTGAGATGTGTTACAATTTAATAAACCATCAAAATAAAACTCAACTAAAAACAGTCAAACATAGACTAATACCCGGTTGCATCAACTCAAGTTAAATATTAACTCGGGGTTATAAATGTAATTCGGGATTAACCTCAAAAATGACTTACGCCAGATCAGAAATAAAACATAAAATGCGAGTTATACGAACTTGAATCGTTTACAAGTGACCAGTTTTACTTAACCTTATTGGTTTTGTTGCTATACGTTACTACACATCATCAAATTTTCATGCTACTGATTCCAAACGTCACTCTGACATAAATATAACTCAGGGTTACATAACCCGAGTTAAAACAATGTTGATGCAACCGGGCATTAGTGTATTTCACTTGTAAGCCGACGATATGGCCTATATCAGTGGTTCCAAAACTTTTTCCGCTCACGGCGTACTTTTTAATTTAATTTTAATTTAATTTTTAATTATTTCAAACGTGCTCAAATGTCACTGTCAATTTTAAACAATTTCATATATCTAAAAATATGCCTAGAATTAATTTACAAAAATGAGTTTTGATTGTGAAATGGTTGTATCAATTCCAAGTAGGACATACAAATAGCGTTGATTTATTATAAATCTTGAAACTTCATCTGATGATATTGAAACTAGTAACATGACAATAGATATATATTACAGACACTTAATTTTGACTTAGTTGCCTGATTTACTAATACTTTTTTACCCTAAATATCTGGTAGATGGAAATGGCGATTTGGGTTGTTTTATTTGAAACACCCTATACATAATTCACCAAATTATTTTGTTTTTTTCAATTTTCCGGGGCACCCCCATAAAGATGTCGCTGCGTCGCAAATATTAACACAATAAAACAAACGTAGGTAATGATTATAAGTATATCTCGTATTGCAAGTTGTCAGCTTATCGTCAATCAAAAACCCATTGAACGAGTAAACCAATCTAAAATCCAGTCACCATCAACTTTAAGTAAAGTGGCGACATTTTTTGTTGATATGATTTAGTTAAGCAGTAACTGTTATATTTTATTAAAGTTAATCATAGGTATTTATCTTAATAATTTCTTAATTTGCTAAGTTTTTCATAGATAATCATTACTGACTACAATTGTGTGCTATATTTTGCTGTAATGTATTCAACTCTGTTTCATGTCAAAAATATATTTTTATTATACCTATCTGAAAACACCTTGTTTTCATCCGTTTTGACACTGACGAAAAGGTGACATTTTCAGAACAGCGCACGGAAAGCTTTTCCTGATTTCCGATTTTTTTCCGTGGGCTATATAATTTCAGAACACCAGCGCACAGAAAACTTATCCCGATCTCCATTTTTTTTCCGTGGGCTAAATAAAGTAATAATAAATTATAATAATAATAAAGTATAATAAAAAGTATCGTTCATTACACGTCCAGTAATGGATTTTTGATGAAAAATCCAGTAATGAATTTCCGTGTTCGTTTCGACTTACATGGGAATTATCATGCGCGCACGGAAAAGCCTTGTTTCTAGACTCGCAATGAAATATATTATTGCCAAAATTTCTTTTTGACGTTTGTCAAAATTTCCTGCTTCAGACATAATAAAAATATATCACGCCTTGATCGTAATAGTTATTTAAGCATTAAGGGAGGTAAGTATTGTTTACCAGTCGAGGTCGAGTTTGCGCCCGAGCGACTGCGAGGGCTAGCAATAAAGTTCGAGACAGGTCAAAACTTACCTCTCGAAATGCTTATAACTGTTTTCCACTCCTGAAGTTGATTTAATTGTTTGTGTTTGATTAATTTATTTTCGCAACTTGAACAAAATGTCAGTACGGCTTTGGTTGCTGAGACTATTTTTCAAACAAAGTGTGAGTGTCAGAAATTGCATTCGTTCAGTTGTAAAATGAATTCCAATGAAAATAAACAAGAAATGGCAATTGAAGAGGCTGCAGATCCTGCCTGTTCCTTCCTATTGCCGGAGAAGTCGAATGGGCGTTATCAAAATGCGTATAAGTGTTTTAATGAGTGGTGCCAGAGAAAGAACGCTACAGAAAGCTTTTTACTTACCTCCCTGAGGGAGGTAAGTAAACCTCCACTCCCTGTAGGGAGTAGAAAAATGGATATTACGTATCTTGGTAATACTAGTTTTCTGGTTTTCCAATAAGAACGATATGATTTTACAATAAAATATAATAAAAAATTACCTTTAGTTTCTACAAAGTCAATAAACGATTGTACAACTTTCACATCACTTCCATCAATAACCACATATCTAATAATTTGACTCGTTTGATCTTTGTGGGAAATATCCTGAGAGCTGTCAAATATACAAAAATATTTAGCTTCCTTTATCAATAATTGTTTGTCACGCTTCGTCTCCCAATAACGCTATGAATTCGTTCTGAATCTTCGGTGATAAGTAAGTGGTACCATATTTATCCCCCATCTTAATTTTGAGTACATGCTCACATAATACTGGATCATATTTAGCCAACCACTAAACAAGCTCGAAAAAATGTCTTCTATTTACCATTGAATTGATGCCCTGCTGATGCTGACCTCTGAACGACAAATTTTGTTTTGCTAGGAATCTAATTATATCCAGGATTCTTGTAAGAATTGCCTTCCATTTTTCTTTGTTTTGTTTTCAATATTGTGTTGTTGTAGTTTGTTAATAGTTGCGCCATGTTCAAGTCTAATTTATAATTCCTTCCATTGAGTAAATGATTGAATGTGCAATGGGCTCGGCTCGTGTTGACATATTTTGGGAATGAATTTCCACCACTTGTTAAACCCATTTTCTGAGGTAAAACTAGATTGATCCTGATTTAAGAAAAGTGTACATCAAAAGCAGTAAATACTTTTCTTTGACGGTGAATATACCATCCACGATGTTAACACCTTTTCACCATTTGACATTATTTGAAAACAACAGTCGCGAGTAAGTTTTCTGGTTTCACCCTTGATTGTCTTACCAGGATGAATTACTCCTTCACTGAATTTGGAATCTACATTTTGGATTTCAAACGGACCTTGGCGTACTAGGAGGACTGTAGTATTGTCGTCAATCTTTGTAGGCCATAGTCCTACATCTTTCAAGGAAACACAGGATATATGAGTAATTTGTTAAGAACACTCTTCATCAGCATTTGATAAATCTACTTTTTCGCCAATACTTGAGTCTTACAATACTTTTGTCTTTCCTCTTCAACTACATTAGAAGAAGTCTCTTCAACCAATTTAGAATAAGTCTCTTCATGGGATACAGATATACTCTGATTTTTCTAAACTGGCGTGCACGTCATCAAAATAATAATCATAATAATTATGGCACAATTTTACAAGGTTGCCAGCTGTCCTGGGTATTTACAAATGGCTGCAATCAGCTGTTCCACCTATGCAATCTTGAACGACAGTGCGCGGTTCGTATCAAATTCGTCGACTTCTCTGCTGTTTTTCGTACAGATATCAATCCTGTGGTTATGGATTCACATCTACAATGGCAAAATATGCATTGTATTAATTGAACAAATGTAACAAGTTAAACGTCAAAGAAGTTTGGTTATACACACATGTATGAGCATGGTTAGTGAAAAAGATGTGGCATCGTCGCCGAAAAAATATCAGGGTTGCCAATATAACATGATTTATTATATGATTGGCAGGCGAAAATTGTGTCCGCGGTTAATACACCGATTACCTATTTATAACCACCGATAGTGTTATGATCAGTGTTATGTAACAAATGATCCTCAGATTAATTTCGATTCTTAAACTATTGTTATGCATATTCTCGAAAACAATCACGTTGGTACGAAAAAACCTCATCACACAGCTGTTTGATGACGTGCACGCCAGTTTAGAAAAATCAGAGTATATGTATTTTAGTAGAGGTCCAGTTTGATAAATCTTCTTTGTCGCCAATACTTAAGGCAGGTCGTTCCTCTTCAACCACATTAGAAGAAGTCTCTTCAACCAAATTAGAAGAAGTCTCTTCATGGGATACAGATATGCATTTTAGTAGAGCTCCAGTATTCCTAGTCTGTATTTCCTCTATGGCCTTCATTTTTTTCTAAATGAAGCTCCGCTCTCTATTATCCGGTTCATCATAGTTGCCATTAAGATAAAGGATAGATATAAAATGTATGTCTTAGCTTTCGGTTGTCCAATTTGACAGATTTGTCAGAGTTCGAATTTGTGAATGTGAAATCTTAGAAATATACGGGTGTTCGGTAGATTTGCTGATTTCAACATGTCACTTTTTGTTTTCTAAAATATTTTCCAAAGCAATCTGTTTGGCGGTACAATTGGTGATCTCAGTGGTGATTTGATGTAAAATATAGAAAGTGAATACGGGCCGGTTTGTACATCCCTTATAAAGCACACGTGGTTGGTATCTGCTGACAGCTGGGCCTAGTTCCTCCCACAGCTCCGTTATCCCAGGATCTCACGGCACGGCACATACATACATGTATGTATATATCGGCCGCCATTGTCCCCGAGTCGTTGCGAACTATCCAGTTTCATGCAAAACGTCAATGGAATTCCGTTCTTTTCACACACATAGCACACATGCACAGACGTGCTAGTGGAGCAAAGAGTGTATTGTTCCTGTATTCGATTGAATGTTTCTTCTAATGTTGCGCGACGTTGCCGTAAATCAAGTTACCTACATCTAAATATCCGTCTATTTTCGTCGATGGGCGATGATATCAACCCTGCGGGAAGTGGAGAAAAAACGTGCCTCCTTCCTCTCCACGAAATTCCATATGCGGTAATATTTTTAAAAACCCCCATTTTTCGGCCGGCCTTGTTGGTGTGGAGGTCGTACGGGCGCGAATTTATAAAAGCCCCTCTTTCATGTAAAATGAAAATAGACCTTGGCATTGAGATGGGATTTTCCTGGCGGGCCCGGCCTTTCGGGGTAGAGGCGGCGTGATTCCCGGAAGGAAGGGTCTCCCTAGCGGTGTCTGGCGACCGTCTAGTCATCCTAACGACCACTCGCTGACCGACGGCCTCCCTTACCTCGGATAACCCACCGCCACCCTCGCCTTGTTTACCCACGTGCTCACGCCTTTACTCATCGTAACATTACACACCCAACCCACTCTACTACATAGTACTACTACGCGACGCCGTGGTCTTCAATGGCCGTCTCCCTTCACGATCAGGTTGCTTGACACCTACGGAGAGAGTCATTGTGTCATATTTGTGGAGCGATCAGAGGGGGGACCGGCGGCGATCCGATGCATCGAGGGGCGATGCTCGCTCGGTGCGAAGGGGGCACCTGAAAAGCGGCGTCTTTTGGACCTACCCTAATGTTAAACGCCCCCGCGGCGGCACGCGACCATTACCAGGTGGCGAGCAAAGGGTAACTCGGGGATTCCCTCAAGAACCGCATTGTTGATATTCTCGCGGCGCCAACGTCGCAGGGGGGCGAGCGATCGTGTTTTGTTGCACGAAAAAAAAAAGAGCCGAGCGAAGGGGAGAGTGGAAAAAGCGGTCACGGTCCGGGCGAAACGTCGGATCCCATAAATAATAATAAATGGCATTATATCGGCAGTATTTATGCCCGCTGGTAATTATAAAAAATGTGAAATATAAATTACAGCGGCGGGGCGGAAACGTGACGTCACGGGGTGGGGGTGCGATGGCGAGCGGATGCGAGCGCACATATGTCGTGGATGGTTTCCGGTCACCTATGACCGTGAAACTTTAGGAGCCTTCCTGTTTCATTTTTCGTATTCGCGCGGATTTGAAACATAAACACGACACGGGAGAGCGGACCTGGGACGGAATTGCAGCGGCGTACCTCTCGCCGATCGATACCAGAAGAAATTCATCCCCGCCGCTCTAGCCAGCGTCGCGACGAAACAACTGAAAAACGTCAATTGTTTCGCAGCGGCAATTTTTAAATCTAGTACATTATATAATTTAACGATGAGATACTTTTACAGAGGAAGTACCCAGTCGGATGCAAGTTCAACTCTGTTAGATTTAACAATCTATTTCCTAAATTAAACTCGGCTACTTTAGATTGTTTGTCGCCAGCGATTGCATCTGCCACTCATCGCCGCTCTCTCTGCTGGCTACTTGCTGCTGCCGCCGCTCCGTCCAATGTTATCATCGCAAACCAACATGGCGTGCAACACCGTTCATTTTCGCCGCAGCCCGCAACGGTGGGTGATGCATCCGCCGTCTCTTCTCGCTTGCCTTGCGTAAAGGAGGCTTCGGACTACCCCCGTGTGCACGGCGGGCTTCACTAACCTACGCACCACCGGCCCCGATCGATAAGAATCCGAGTGCAATGATGACTCATGCGACGCCCCCCTCTTACACCCTCAGACCCCCGTCTGCACGCACACGACGCCGAAAAAATCAATCCCCGGGACGCAAATGTCAAATGTTGCCAAACTTAAAGCTGCATCTCCGCAGCGAAAAATCGGCCGCCAGCAGCACTGCTTGCGCCCGGAATACGCTCTCGGAGATCCACCATTTGCATATTGAGGAATGTACAAAGGCCGGCTACCGTTCGGAGGTTCCGCGCACCAAAACCAAATTACCTCCGCCCCACCTGAAGAAATTTAGATGCAGCAATTTACGGAAACTGCCTCCAAAACGGCCCCCGCATCTCCTCTCTTCAGCAACATGCGCATCTATTTTACCCAACGAATCGTATTTTTCAACAACATTAACATCGAAATGGTCCTTTTTTTACGCTGAATAATCTTAGCACAATCACACGTTCTTCAAAAACTTCTGGCATAACTATATCGGCTTAATTTTGCCCGTAAACAAAGAGGGGCATGAAGTTTCGTTTTCTACAAAAAGTATATACATATTTAGATTAAGATTACTTGATATTGTGGTGTGTGAAACTGCCTCCAAAACGGCCCCCGCATCTTCTCTCTTCAACAACATGCGCATATATTTTACCCAACAATCGTATTTTTCAAAAACATTAACATCGAAATGGTCCTTTTTTTACTCTAAATAATCTTAGCACAATCACACGTTCTTCAAAAACTTCTGCCATAACTATATCGGCTTAATTTTGTCCGCAAACAAAGAGTGCCATGAAGTTTCGTTGTCTACAAAAAGTATATACATATTTAGATTAAGATTAGTTTGTAAGAGATTGTTATGGCAGAAGTTTTTGAAGAACGTCTCACTGTGCTAAGATTATTCAAAGTAAAAAAGGACCATTTTGATGTTAATTTGAAAATACGATTCGTTGGCTAATGTTGGCTACACAATGTTACATAATAATGTTACATAATGTTTTATCTACTATCAATATATCTATAATGTCAAACTTTATCCTGTTCATTTTAAAATTATAATGACGTACAGTGCGGTAAAATGACACTTTGCACTATTTTAAGCTATGCCATTTGTTGAATTTATTGTATTCCTACTTCTGTCTCGATTTGACTAGCACCAGTGTCGCAAAAGCAACATTTGTAGCAACTTCTGCATCAGAATCAATGTTTTCTTCGTCACTCATTGCATACAACAAGTACTGACAAAAGGAATTTACTGACAAATTGTCTACTGATTGGTCTACTGATTGAATACAAAACCTTCTGATTGGTTCTTTTAGTAGATAATAGTATAGATAGATAAAACATTGTAGGATCGTAACATCATATTACGATACTCAATAGCTGCTGAAATTCGACTTACGGCCGCACTTGATAATTTTGCCATACGTATCGTAATATGATATGATACGTTATAATACTAATATCGTAAATAACTATTATCGCTATTAAAATACTCGTATGTTTGTACGAAAAACGCAATATTGGAACATAGCTTTTCTAGAACTTGAATACTGATAAAGTTTGAATACAGATAGAAATAAAACGTACTAACAGTCAAAGAATAGCGAAGATGCCTTAAAATTTATTCTGATTATTATATACGTAGGGTGTCGTGGTAGGAGGTACCAGTTTTGAAATTATCGCCATTTCTTTTGTTTTTGTTTTTGACATTTAAGTAAATTTTGAGCCAATGCGAAGTGGAGCTTTACCCGGTTTAACGAGTTACTTTACTGTTACTGAAATATTTTATGAAATACATCGATCATTAATTACAACGCAAATAATGGTCAGCTTTACCGCGACACTGACTTTGTGTGGCCTAACATGAGGTTGATCTTCAAGACGTCTACTTTCAACAAAATTATCACTTAGCCAACGAAACACTCGCTCTTTTAGCAACTAGCATTCGTAGCACCTCATCTCTGCAAAAGGAGACATTGATTGGCCACAAATGTCATGCAATTCGATACTCTTTGACTTGTTCCTTTGGGGCTGTGTGAAGGAAAATGTGAATAATCCGGTGACCATTGTTGTACCGGAGGAGAATACCGGAAGATTTTTTGCTGAAATGAAAAATGAAAAAAAAAGGTATTTGGTAGATGTCATATTTCATGTTAAATTCCTCACATTTAAGAGAAATACGACCGCAAACGTCCTCTTAAAATTTATCAAAAATTCCCGATCTTCGCGCCCTTCCATAGCTTTTACTTTACACATTGTGTCGTTCAAAACATGTTCAACCTTCTCCGAACTTCATTCTAACGAATGGCGGCATGCGGTTTGTAACTATTATTTACATTTAGAAAGAAAAATAATTACTTTAAGATATATCATCATTTCATGAATATCTCGTATTTTTTACAGGAAAACTATTAATGAAATAAAAAATATTATGCCGCTATCTTACAGTTTAATTTGATATTTCACATCCAAATTGAATTCGCCCAAACATGGTTTCTTAAGCTTGAATTACATTATACTTTACATTTACATTTTACATTTTTCTTTTATGTTATAATTTTTAGACTTTTTGGAATGTTTTGTTAATTATGACGACCCACATCTATGTCCGATTGCAATCATGCATCGAATGTTATAATGGCCTATGTGATTATTGTATAAATAAATAAATAAAATAAAATACTTTATCCGTCTTTTTTCTACTAGATTCTCGTTCAACTTTTGCTTTCAATTTCCGTTCAATTTTTAGTTCACTGATTTCGATATAGAGGGCGCCGCTAGCGATGACTTAATTACCAACCCACTGTATAAAAACATGTTTGTCATTAATTGTGATTAGTGTTCAGGTGTTGTCCAAGTGAGCTTAAGATTGTAAAAATGACTGTTTGCCACTGAAAATACACGCGGGTAACAGGTTATATAAGTTATATTGCTTGCACAAACAGCTCGTTGATTGTTTTTTTTACGTTGGCAGCACCGAGGGTCATCCAAAATTGAATGCAAAATAGAACCGACTGCATATTTCTGTTCAACAAAGTGTACTCAATAAAGTGTTCAATAAAGTATAATGTAATTCAAGCTTTAGGGATGGTCTGCAAGTCTTAATTTACGTCAAAATATGTCATTCACACTTAGTATGAAAATTTGTGAAAATATCAATTGAATTTCAAAATTAGGTACCGGTTTGAAATGACATTGGCCAATAAGAGAAAATTTGTGAAAATTTCAAATGAATTTCAAAATTACCGTTTTGAAATGACATTGTCCAGTAAGACAATTTTTGCAAAATGTATTTGTGTATGGATGAATGTCCAAAATTCAGATTAGAAAATATTTTGGAAAACAATAGACAACCATATTGTTTTTATTAATTTGAAGCTATAACCAGCTATTAAAAAAAATATAATAAAAGTTCTCTAAAAACTAAAACTAAATGCTTTTAATAGAAAACCAGATTTCGCAGAACTATTCATTTACGGAGAAAGTCAAGTCGAAATTAAATTTTTAGTCGTTTTTGTCTATACTTATTAATAACTAAATAATACTTACGTAAATGTCATACAAAGAATTTAAGAATTTTGCGCAAAATGAAGAACCGGAAAGGTTCGGGTTGCTAAAAAATACGAGGCACGCATAAATATCACAGCTTTATTCCTATCTCAAATAATGAAATACCGACAATAGTTATTTTTGTATCTAGAACGCGAAATGCCACTTTTGCTTTCAAGAATGGAAGTTATTTAGTCGAGAGTTACCGAGGCAAAATATCCATTCGAGAACGCAAAAGCATTTCGCGTTCGAGATACAAACAAGACAATACAACAAGACAATTTTGTTATGCGCAACAATTCATTTATAGTTGAAATTGTTTGAACCGTGTTTAAATCCAGACGGTTTAGGTGCGGTGTCTATAGTAACGGTAGCGACGAAATAAACAATAAAAATCAGTTGTTTTAAAAAATAGTTCTATTAATAATTATTCTAATTCGTGTTCTAAGAGTGTATAATTATTCAAAATGACTCACTGCAATATCGGCACTTTTAATTTACATGTAGTAGGTACAAAATAGTTATGTATTTGTATGTTATGTATTTAATTAATAAAATTATAAATGTAAGTTGAATAATTGACAAATTATTTTGACATTGATTTTATGTTCTAGAACGAAAAAGACTTTGGCGTTCTAGAACATAAAAATACTTCGCAGCTAGGTAACAAAAAATACTCATTTTGCCAACTGAAAATTCAACGTAAATGTCAAGTTTTGATGACAGTTTTCGAAAAAGATATATTTGAGGTGTGAAGTGTGATACAAGTTTTGTTTGTAATGTTATGGGAAATAAATAAACGATTTCGTGTTTTGGAAAATAAATAAACAAATTTTGTTTGTAATGTTATAGAAAAAAAAACCACGATCCCATTGTGATCCCACAACGAAACTTCTGCACAATTGCTGCTGAAGTGAGTTTAAATGTGATGTTTTTAAATTAAAAAAGAGGACCATTGAGTTTTTTTTCTAATTTTGCCGCATGACCTCTATCGTCCGATATTAGTCTTGTAATATGTTGTATGAAAGCTTATAAACTAAGCTACAAAACAATTGAGGCGTTTATTTTAAAATTAACACAAGTCCAAAAATGCACAAATCGAGTTATTAACAGTAAACTGCTCTCAAGACCAATATCTATGCACAACCCGTTTTCTCGAAAAATAATTCAAGTCGCGTGTAACAGGCAAATGATTTGTTTTTCATTTGCCTGTTACATTCCAACTTTCCCCCCGTTTTTCTCTTGTTTTCAATTTAAAATCATTTTTATTTTTAAATAAGTCGAAATAAATACAACAGAATAGCCTGATTTATTTTCCCAGTACTTTGAGTATAACTTCCACTGTAACTTTTTTTACATTTCCCACAAAACTGATTTTAGGAGTGCACTTTTTATAAAATAAGCGTCTCAATTTTTGCCCCATCTATCTACCTTATTTCCATCTTGAGTAATAAACTTTTATGTAGTTATTATTTATTTAATCAATTGCCATTTTACCTTGCGGTATTGGCGTTTTATGTAATGAAGATCCGAAAATACAATATGATGAAAAATGTTGTCCTCTATAATTGCTTCCCCAAATTCATTGACAGAAATCTAAGTTTGTTAAAATTTTAAATAAATTTTAATAATTAAAAAAGGAGTTTTTGAGCAAAAATAGATGATCAGGTATTTGCGTATCAAAAAAGGTTAACAGTAACGTGAGAGTTAACAATAACAGTTGACAACAAGTAATTGGCAGCATCACATTCTAATGTCAGATGCAATTATGTCTTAATTCCATCAGAAATTTGAATGTGATACTGTCAGCTAACGTATACATTACTGTGAACGTTTTTTGATGTGCAATACACCTGAATGTGTCTTAAAATTAATTAAGGTCCGAAAATAAGATATGATGAAAAAAGTTGTTCTGTAGAAATGTTTCCTCAATTCATTGACAGAAATCTAAGTTTGTTAAAATTTTAAATAAATTTTAATAATTAAAAAAGGAGTTTTTGAGCAAAAATAAATAATCAGGTATTTGCGAATCAAAAAATGTTAACAGTAACGTGAAAGTTAACAATAACAGTTGACAAGAAGTAGTTGGCAGCATCACAATCTAATGTCAGATGCAATTATGTCTTAATTCCATCAAACATTTGAATGTGATACTGTCAGCTAATGTACACGTTCTGTTAACGTTTTTTGATGAGCAATACACCTGAATGTGCCTTAAATATTTGTATAAAATGGATCAAGTGATTTTGAAAAAAATGTGCCCTTTTTGGACCGTACCAGCTTGATTTTTTTTTCAAATTTAGCTAATCTCATGTACAGTCATGTTAAAAATGTGTTGTACACAGATAATTGGCTGTTTTACGTAAGTCGTATTTAAAAATGTGTTGTACAGAAATAGGTAGTTGGCAGTATATTTTGTCAATTGTAGATATATTTCAGAACTGTCTAGGTTGTAAACCAACAGCGACAAAAATATTTATTGTTGTATTCTTTATGTGAAAATTAATTACTCCACATCTTTAGTGTATTATTTATTTTCTTATTAAAAGTTTATCGGTGCTTGTGTTTTTAATCAACAAAGGCTATCACTGTATTATTAATTAAATAGACCTAGACCTAACCTCTTAAAATATTTGTATGTACAGTCATGCTCACATAAATCTACTACAAGAAACTAGGTTACAATAGCAGTTTTATATAGCAATGCCATTTTTTTTGTACTAGATTTATATGAGCATGACTATACAACACTCTTTTGAACGTTGTGAAATTAAGTCACATTCACACAGCAGAAAGTTGTACAACACTTTAATGGACACGACTGTACTATCAGAGATAGTCAATATGATTTCTTATTAGATTTTTATCTCTACTAGTTTTTATGTTATAGCCCCATGAAATCGCCGAAAAAGCTTTTTCTTTAATTTCTACAAATGGTTGTGGAATCTTCTTAAAATGTTAGATGTTGTTCTAACGAAAATCGAAATTATAGATTTAATATAACAAATCAACGATAATTTTAGTACACCAAATTATAGGACCGTATTTTTGCGACAATAATTTATATCATCATCATGATCTGGATTCACTGCAACGTTTTTGTTACCATCACTTGACGAATTAAATTTGCAGAAAATCTATTATCAATAGGGCGGCTTCCCATCACATTCAACTTAAGAAACTGGTCGAATGAACATTTTCCAAATTTTGATAATGCAAAACAAATGATTCTTGATATAGGAGAAATTAGAGTGAAGTATTTAGAACTGTTTACAGGTATTTTAGAAATAATAACTTTATAGTTATTTACATTGCAAGCCAGTAGGCAGAAATTTATGTACCTATTATAAAAAAAACAAAATTGTTGATTTGTGAAATTGTAAAATAAGATGATTGTTATTTTCAAATAAATGAATACGTAATTTTTGAGATATATGCTGCGACTACTAAGTTTAAAAAATAATCCGTGGGTTTTCGTCTAGAATTGTAATTAAAGGGAGATTAAAATGTATAAAAACATAAGGAAACCCCAATTTAAGGTTGATCTATTATTTGTATAATTAAACTTATTTGCACTAGTTTTGCATATAATAACATTCTGCAAATAAAAATAACAAGCGTATTAATGTTGTCCTACTACAATTTAAGATGCAATACCGGGTGCAATGCATACGTTCAGTGTAGTTGCGTGTCGCAAACAATCTGGCAAATAATGGCATCCTGAGAAACAAAAATAAGAAATAGTGTTTTTCATCTCGTTCTAAGATTGCGATTTATATTTAAATTCGGCGAAGCAATATTCGTTTTTGGTTTTCGCAGGCGCTGAGTTGTCACACAATTGTAAATAAACATCGCGTGTCAATAAGGTCCCTTTTCGTCGCAGACTCGTGCTGGATGCGAGGGACCATTTTCAAGGGCCCGCGATGGAGACCGCCATTCGCAAAAACCACCCTTAACAGCGCACCGCGCTCGATCGCTGGCGTATCGCGACCAGGATCGTGCGTGTGCGGGGTGGAGAAAAAGTACCCAAGGTTAAATGTTTCCGCGGGGAAGCCGCTAGCTAAACGTTCGAAACGGTAGTATGAATCGTAGGGCTTGAGTTTGGGCTAGGTTGTTCTCGAAGTCTTCACGTGTTTCCAGAATTTCCAACGCGATTGTATTGATTAGCAATTTCTGAGGGTGCATGGGGAAGTTTAATAAACAAGTGTCGGTCTCTCGCATACTATATTAATTAATTTATATATAATTACAGATCTCTATCGAAAGTTATCGTAGAAATTGTTTTACGTGATATGTATCAATAAAATTGCTCGTATTTTCCGAGACAAAAATTATGTATCTGTGGTTCTATGCAATGTAATTCTTAATGTCATGAAATAAGCGCAATAAAATATACATATGTATTTATACATACGGATCAATTGTCAATTCTTAATATCTTAGGCAATAAGCGTAATTCTTAATGTCATGAAATAAGCGCTTAATGTCATGAAATAAGCGCAATAAAATATAAATATGTATTTATACATACGGTGTATCAATTGTCAATTCTTAATATCATATGAAATAAGCGCAATAAAATATACATATTCATACGTACGTACAGTTGATTACAATTGATGTACGTTGTATCAATTGTTAAAAAACATTAGAAATCACATTATGCTGATTCCAGCTCACTAGAAGCTTTTACTGTAATAGTAACGGTATCAATGGAACGAGAAAATAATTTGCATCAAAAAATATATTTATTGTGTGAACATTTGAAAAATAATTTACATTTTGTATTTACGCGCGTGAATATCAAACATGCACATGGTTCGACATTAAAAAGTAAAATTTCTAGTAATTCATACTGTTGTCCATTACTTTTTTAATAACCTGATCACAGTTAAATATGTGTATGAAAATTATATTATTTGTGTTTTACCTCCCGCTTCTACTACTACCACCGCTGCACAAAAAAGGCGACTTTTTTAATCAATCAAAAATCGAAATTTCGATGTTTTTATATGATGCTCAACATAACACATAATCGTTCTTTTAGTATGTGATCCACTTCTGAAATACATATTTGCAAATTTAAATTACGTAGAATGACAATATTAGTCGTGGAACATGCGATAAAACACATACGTTTGAAACATAAATTTAATTTTGCGTCTAAAATTTTGCGTACCTTTATCTATCATATGAATGCATTATTTTTCTAATAAATTTTAATCGTCTTCAAATTATTTACTATTTAGAGTACCCTCCATCTTGGAGTAATTTTCGCGCTTATTGTATATTTACGAAACATAGTAGACAAGAGGACAAAATATTTCTTAGTACACATTAATGTTAAGGGTCTTAAGTAAATAAAAACACCTCGTTGGTTTGCATCCGTTTGCATCCCTTTTTGCAGTTTGAAAAGAACGCCCGGTATAATAAAAATTAAAAAATGATGTAATTGTTATTCGTTTATGCATAATATTAAATCTGTTAACCCCCCTGAAATAGTAGTAGTAGTGACTGTATTTGTTAGGGATATTATCCCTAACTGGCTATCGACCAACGGGGGTCCTTCTGCCGTGTGTTTTTTGTAAGTGTGTGTATTGAGAGTTAGGGCTTGTTACTCTAGAAATTCGCCCCCGATCTCTAGAGCGCCGTTAATGAGCTCCCAACGGCGAATGGCACTAGTTTCTCAGTACAAATGTATTACCTGTACTGGGGCTCGAACCCAGGTCTTCGTGCATGCTAAGCAAGCGTTCTAACCTGTCAGCCAAACTAGCGGTTTTCCCCTGAAATAATTTGTAGGTTTCAAAATCGCAAAAAAAATATTATTATCAATGTATTGGTGTAATATATTTTTATTTCTGCATAATATTAAATCATATAAACAACTTAAAATAGTTTCTGTTACAAAATGTCAAATATTTTTTTAAATTATTATTATTGTAGTTGTTTTTGGTGTTATTATTATTATCATCATTAAGGCATTTGTCTGTATTTTCCATCTTACACCACAACATTTTAATTGAAAAGTGCAATTCATTTACGAGGTATGAATTTTGATCAGGTATTTTGATATTTGAACCACTGTGCGCTGTATTTTGTTGAGCAAATTGAGCAATTGAGCAGAAAATAAATCCTAATGTTCGCAAACTCATGCTACTGTAAAATGTTCTAAAATAAATACACGTTCTTCGTTAGTATAAATAGGATCTTTATTCATATTTTCGTATTTTATAACTCCTATTTCGTAATACATACGGATACGGGGTGTTCATGAAGTATGGAATGAATTCATTATTTAAGGAATTAAAAATATTTTAGACAAATTCTCGGACACGTCGATTTATAAATTTGAAAATACATTTTGTTATAAATCTAAAAAAAAATGTCACCAATTGGTTTTGAGTTATGACGTCATCGATTTTTTTTTTAAATAGCAACGCTAATATTTTATAATTTTATTTGACTGACCCTTTTTTCTGACTATAATGGTATATATTTTTTAATGTGTTTTTCAAAGTTTCTTTCTTCATCTTTGAAATTGAAAGCTAGAAAAACCAGAGGAGTGAAAGGTCATGTTTCCTCCAAATCGAAAATTCTGTATCCCGCGCATTGAAGTATTTTCGTAATTTTCCTACAGACGCAAAGCTGAACTCGGTGGCATGTAAACAATATTTGGGTAATTTTCAGCAACATGTAAATTCTCTCGTTGCGAATTTACATACAAAATCAGAATGTTGTAGTCATAATCGGTTTCAACTTGATAAACTATCGAGGTTTTAGTTTTTATCATTTGAGGACATACTACCAAATATTTTTATGGTAATTGGCACAGAACATATATAAAACTTTCAATGCAGTCTCAATTTGCACATTTTTTGTGGAAAACAAAATTTCGTGCAAATTTTCAGCAAATAATTTTCAGCAACGTGTAATTCTCTTATTGCAAATTTACATACAAAATCAGAATGTTGTAGTCATAATCGGTTTCAACTTGATGAACTATCGAGGTTTTAGTTTTTATCATTTGAGGACATACCAACAAATATTTGTGTGGTGAGTGGCACTGAACAAATATATAACTTTCAGTGGAGTCTCAATTTGCACATTTTTTGTGGAAAACAAAATTTCATGCAAATTTTCAGCAAATAATTTTCAGCAACGTGTAATTCTCTCTTTGCGAATTTACATACGAAATCAGAATGTTTTAGTCACAATCGGTTTCAACTTGATAAACTATCGAGATTTTAGTTTTTATCATTTGAGGACATACCACCAAATATTTTGATGGTGAGTGGCACAGAACAAATATAAACTTTCAATTCAGTCTCAATTTGCACATTTTTTTGTGGAAAACAAAATTTCATGCAAATTTTCAGCAAATAATTTTCAGTAATAATATAACAAGAGAGTGAGAATAAATTGAAAATAATTTGACAGATTGTCGAAAACTTGTTGCCAGGCAATAGTCACGAGAGCCCGAAGGGCTCGAGTGACTATTGCCAAATGGCAACAAGTTTGAGAGATAATCTGTCAAATTATTTTCTAATTTATCGAACTCTCGAGTTATATTTGATTAGATTATTTTTTGACGTTTTTTGCTTTCTAGTATTTCTTTATCACTTTCAGTATGCGAAACGCAGCTAAAGCGACTTTTATTCATTTTGTATGACACTTTAATATGATTGATAAATTAATAATTTGACAAATATTTTGATTGACAAGAGTGAACCTAGCTACCGAGATTATTCCCACTATAATAATCTCTAGAGAATATTCCCAGTATAATAATGACGGGATTGGTCCAGAAGTATCAATATGACAAAAATCGAAATATATCATTGGTTTTGAGAAACGTCAAAAAATAATCAGCAACATATAATTCTCTCTTTGCGAATTTACATACAAAATCAGAATGCTGTAGTCATAATCGGTTCAACTTGATAAACTATCGAGGTATTAGTTTTTATCATTTGAGGACATACCACCAAATATTTCTATGGTGAGTGGCACAGAACAAATATAAACTTTTAATGTAGTCTCAATTTGCACATTTTTTGTGGAAAACAAAATTTTATGCAAATTTTCAGCAAATGATTTTCAGCAACGTGTAATTCTCTCTGTGCGAATTTACATACAAAATCAGAATGTTGTAGTCATAATCGGTTTTAACTTGTTGAACTGTCGAGGTTTTAGTTTTTATCATTTGAGACATACCACCAAATATTTTTATGGTGAGTGGCACAGAACAAATATAAACTTTCAATGTTGTCTCAATTTGTACATTTTTTGTGGAAAACAAAATTTCACAGTACCTACTGTTGTATCGAGGAAACACAATGTAATTGTATCTTGTTTAGCTTGTAATTATAATCATTTCGTCGCCTCAATAGAACAAGTTAATAACTTCGTTTTCCACATTTTGGAAAATAGTTGCTCGAGAAGCTTTGGTAACAGCTCAGCAGGGTATATAGGAAAGATAAAGGTGGAAGAGCGTTTCATGATGATGTCAATCTAAAGCGCTATGAGTTTAAATTTTTGGAACAGCTTAAAATGCATACTTCTCAAAACTAGAATTTGAGTTATCGAATTGTAGTTTTAAGACGTTATATTAACAAGTTAAGTTAAAAACAATCAATAGAGAATTTTTTGGAACAGCTAAAATGCATACTCTCAAAACTATAGAATTTGAGTTATCGAATTGTACCTTTAAGACGTTATATTAACAAATTTTAAAAATAAGTAGAGACATTTTTGGAACAGTTTAAAATTAATACTTCTCAAAACTATAGAATTTGAGTTATCGAATTGTACTTTTAAGACGTTATATTAACAAGTTAACTTAAAAAAAAGTAGGGACTAAAAAGAAATTCCAATGTTTATTTTTCATATAAACGAATAAACGAAAGTCGTGTTCTCTAAGTAATGGTTATATAAATAGTATATTATGATACTAGTTCATAAAAGAGCCTTTCAAGCACCCTCGCCGTTTTTTTTAACGGCGCAGTGGCTAAAATGCCCTTATGCACGTGTATAATACGTGTTTTTTTTTAAATATACCTGCACTAACAATGTGGAAATAAAGAGAAAATTAGAAACATTTAGATTCATTTTGGATTTGATTCAACGTGGCAATAAGAATGTGCCTTTTGTTTTTATATACATTTTCAAATAACTGCAGAAAAGCATAAAACCGATATCGCAAAATTTCGGATTCTGTCGAATATCTCCGGAAGTATGCGGAATTTTCTGGTTTTCTCAACAGAACACTAAATTGCGCAACATTTTTGGTAATTTAACCGCCTTTGTACTTAACCATTAACTTTTACCATTCACCAACACTAACTTTTACAATTTCCGAGATCCCCAAGCTGTTGATCCTTATCTTGGACACCCTGTATGCGTTTGCAATATTTGGCAAATTTGAAAATTGTTGTTGTAAAATTGCTTCTAGTTTCTGGTCATAAGATTTTCAGCAATACTAAGTGTACATTTTATATGTATTTCAATAAAAATTAGTACTGCCTGTCATGTATTGTCGATCAAGGTTAGCCAATTAATGTGTTGCTACTAGGCAATCTAGACGGCTTTCTGGAACGCTTACTAGTTCAATAACCAAAGATTGTGATGCAGGTACAAAATTATATAACTAATAGTGAGAATGATATCAACATAAACAATTTATTATTTAATATAAAATAATAAAATTATACAACAATAATTAATAAATAATTGAAATTGTTATTAATTCTTCGTAGAAATGAGTACATGGAGTAAGTCACATCCCACCTACATCAGTTTGTTTATATATTAATGTCGGTAGAAAAAGTTCGACATTTTTCAAAAATCGCTGTTTCATTGAATTCAAACTTTGCGTAAACTTTATGCTTATTTACTAAATGGAACCTTCGTAAGGGTGGCCTCAACAAAAGTAAATAAGGGTAAAGGCTACCCTACCGAACATAATTCTTTGACATATGAGCTGGGAATCTTATTCGAGTAAAATCTTCCAGGTGAAGGAAAATATTATTGATGGCTCGTTTTTCAACCCCACATACATTCATCATACAGTTATCTCCATTAAAATGGGCAAGTGTCCCTTGAGTGTATAGTGCGTTTATGTTTCGACTTCATTAATTTCTAAACATGCGTTCGATTTTGGCCCAGGATTTTATTCAATTATTCAATTTTCCTGCGAATATGAATAAATAATTAACCATAATAAAAATCATGACCTCTAAATTGATTCAAATTATACAGAGTACTGTATTCTTGCACTTTTAATTCTAAATTAAATCTGATTATGGTGACTTGACCACATTTCACCCTATTTTCGCTTATTTTGATCATTCATAGTATAGATAAAGCATTAATCAAAACAAAATTCATATATGGGAATTACACCTTTTTTGGGATCTGTTATTTATGACTGCGATTGGTAAGAATCGCTATAAGCAAGAGTGTTAAATTTCTTACTTTTAAATTTAAAATAACACGTTGGTTTAGGTGCACGTGTTAATGTCGTTGTTCGACACTTAATTACACAATTAAACATTACTAGTTTACAGGTGTCTAGACATAATTAGGTGAGCATAAATGTAGAAGTATCAAACATGTACTCACTAGTAGAAACGCTTATTTGGACATGTTATACATTGTGTCCAAGATAAGGATCAACAGGGATCAAAGATTAGGGGGAACAGGGGAACAAGGATCAGCATGGGGATCTTGGAATCTGTAAAAGTTACAAAAGCAGTTAAATTACAAAAAAGGTTGCGCAATTTAGTGGACAGTAATATTCTGTTGAGAAAACCAGAAATGTCCGCTTACTTCCGGAGAAATTCTACAAAAACAGAAATATTGCGATTTCGTTTTAATTTTTTTCTGCAGTTATTTGAAAAGATATAAGAAAACCAAATGCACTTTCTCATTGCCACATTTTTTAGTTCTACAAGACAGTACAAGAAATAATTTTAGTGTTCACAAATATTAACTGTGCTACACGTTTTGATTTTTACGAAAACATTAAATAAATAAAATTGTAATAGACAAATTTGTACAAAAGACCTTTTCATTTCATTTAATTTGTATTTATGACTCTAAATAGAGTATTACATTGTCATTGTAGGATAACATACAGAAATTCAGGTATTACAGTACTTATACAGATACATTAGTCATTTCGTAAGTATATGTCTCAATTAAAATTCTGTTAAAAACTCTTGGATGTTATACAGTGGTTTGCTTAAAACATATTCTTTCATTGCACTCTTGAATCTATGTTCCGACTTTATTTCATTATAGTATGTAATTAATTTGTTGTACATAACTATCCTAATATAGTTAGTCGAATTCTTATAGAGTGTTGTTTTATGTGTTTGAAGCGACAAATTGGAGGAGTGACGTGTTTGTATCGCAGTACTTATACAGCCATTTGTTTTAAATTTATATACATTTTTGAACATGTGTATTGCCAAGTTATAAAGGTAAAGAGAGTATACTGCCATAATATGTAGATCCTTATAAAGAGGTTTGCAGTATTCTGTCCATTGTTTGTTTGGAATGAGTCTTACAATCTTCTTTTGTACAATTAGTAACTCATTGAGGCTGGTTGTGGCTCCCCATATAATTATTCCGTATTCCAAATGGCTTCTTACGTGTGCATTGTAATATTTTATGAGACTGCTTTTGTTTACACATTTTTTAAGCTGAAGGAGTGCATAATGAGATATGTTTAGTTTTTTTGTGATGTAGATGATGTGATCAGTCCATTTTAAGTTATTGTCTAGTTGTACCCCTAGAATTTTTATGTATGTTATGATTGGTACTGATACAGGTTGCATTTTACTAACATGCTTTGTCCATTTAGTTTATTGTTTCTTATTGAGAATTGTATTACAGTAGTTTGGATTTAAAGCTAGTTTATTATCTCTACACCACTGTTCTATTCGTTGCATCATTTGATTGCATAGGGTCACCAGTTCATGGAAAGTGTTTGCTGTGATGATTATATTCGTGTCATCCACATATTGGCAAACTTTTGTGTCCGTACTTTCTTTCTGTATTTCTACTACATCGTTGCAGAAGATTATAAATAATAGAGAAGAGAGGATTCCTCCTTGTGGAACTCCCATATTTGTCATGTTGGTATTCGATGCATGGTGCATCTGTGTTTTACTGTTTGTGTCGGCACTAATTTCTGTGTATTGTTTTCGATCTGATAGATATGACAGTATCCATTCTTTGACTGGGCCTTGTAGTCCTTGTTTTTGTAATTTTTTTCTCATTATTGTGTGGTGTATGATATCGAATGCCTTTGTTAGGTCCACGCAAATTCCTGCTATGTATTTTACATGATCTAACGCCTCTGTCACATATGTAGTAAGTTCATATAGTGCTGAAGTCGTGTTCTTGCCTTTTACAAATCCGTGTTGTGAGGGTGATATCAGGTTATATTCTACTAGGTACGCCATTATCCGCTTGTACATGAGTTTATCAAAGATTTTTGCAACACCGATAGATTGGATATTCGTCTGAAGTTGGTTACATCAGTCTGATCACCTTTCTTGGGCACCGGTGTAGCTCTTGCTAGTTTTAGGGCATCCGGGTATTGTTCAAGTCTGATCGATTCATTGAATATATGGGTTAAAGGAGTAGCTATTATAGGAGCCACTACATGGATAATTAAGTTAGGGATACCATCTGGTCCTGCTGACATTTTCTTTGATATGGTTTTTATGATTTCCTCTACTTCTTTCTCATTTGCTTATATTAGAAGCATGGATAAATTTGTGGCATTGTTAAAGGTGTTTTGATTCATAATAGAATTTTCTATACTTGAAGCGGTGCACTGCTTATGAAATACTCATTTAGTACATTTGCAATTATACGCGGATTCGTTATTTTATGATTATTTTGCTTAATAGTGATTTGTGTATTTCTGGTTACTGACTTTCCTAGACTACTATTTATTATATTCCAGGTTGTTTTCATTGGATTATTAGATATTGCTATTTGATGACCGTTTGCGTTCTTTTTTGCCAGTTCAATTTCTAGCTGATAAAGCTTTTTTAGGTTGTTATATGCTTGTTTATATCCCTGTTCTGCGTGCTAACATATATCCAATGTAACTCTTTTAGGCGTTGTGACCTGCTGGGGTATCTGGTTTACCCAACCTCAAAGTTACGAGGATCGCATAGATTCGGGTGTTGTTGTTAATATTCGTGGCTCCCAATTAAGTGCACTGCTAGCCATCGAGCATGTGGGGTCCACTCTTTAATGACATCGACAAACTCAGTGCAGCGGCAGCGTGTTTGCTATGTGGGCGAGTCTGTTTTGGCTCCCATAACACCTATTTAGGAAAATATCGTGCACCGGTTGCACATTTCACAATGAATACTTTTTGAGATTTGTGATTTGTTAAATTTGTAGATGAAGCATATGTTTCGGTATAGAACAATATTCGTTTTGCTATAACATTTGTTTCGTGAATATGCTGTACAAATTCTCGAATTCCCTCAAAAAAAGTATTGGAAAATAAGAATGTCTTAATAACAAAGAATATTTTCTAGAGTAACGAGAATAAAATACATTTTTTTTCATTTCTCAATAAATTAAATTCTTGCAAAGGGAATTTTCGAACACGGCCATAGCTCGCTAACTGATATTAGATATAGTACGTACACGTTAAGTTTACTATATTAATTTTTCTGTGGGAATATGGGCAAGTAACCATTACTCGCGTCATGGCATTGGTAAATTACTTTTGCCATTTATGTGTTCTTACGCTTTCTGTGGCAGTTGAGAATGAGGGGATCGTAGGCTGCCACGCCACCCCTCAAATACCGAACGAGCGAGCTAGCGAACAAAGTTCCCGGCTGAAATATATATTTTCAACAAATTTATCCCTCTTCCGTTAAATTTTCCTCCAGTTCCTTCTCCATCGTCATTTTGTCTCGATCTCGTCTTTTGACCTCCTGTCTTACAAGATTGGCAGGCCCGTATAAAATATGAAAAGGACGCCCGTTAATAAAACGATGATCATTTAGGCACGCGGATTTTCACCGTCTGATATTTATCTACAGCCTATGGGCCATGAATGGTTCTGATTGAGCTACCCAGGTACACGCAAAAAAAAGGTGTTCAGCCTGCATTATCGCCGGGCACTAGCCGTTGTGCGGCAGATGAAATAACACGACAATTGACACAGATAAAGAGACTTTCCTAGCGCGTGCCGTTCACATCTGTCGCCGTTGTGCAAGCGGCGCGACGTTCAATAAATCCGTGAGCGAGGAGGACGTGAAGCGGGACGAAGGAGGAGGCGGGGGAGTAAAAACGGCGTCTTCGCCTTTTCGGACAAAACGACGGATTTATCTCTAACGTGCATCTGAGGACGAAGGACGGCGATCGTCCAATTATTGTAGCAGTGCACCTTTCCCTATTTTTTATATTGGTATACGGGAGAATAGATGGAAATTTATATAAGGGCAGCAGTTTGGATAAACGAATGACGTCTGATAAAACAAGTAACGTCACAGGATGCAATAAGAATTTATCAATTCCCGTATAAATACTCCGAACGTATTTACCCATTATTCAACAGCACCTACGCTTTTGGCAGGTTAATTAAATTTGCAATTACTTTTTATAATTACCAAAACTACTAAACTACTGTGCACTTTTTACATGTTTTACTTTTACATTGCAAATCGAACACATAAACACGTGTGCGACAACAAATAGTCTCCATTACTAGCCAAAACTAGTTACCAAACTACATGACTCACAGAAAAATCAATACAAAACGCATTGCTTTCAACGATTCTTTCAACAGTTAATCTTTTCTTCCACTCAAGCTGGCATCCATTGCATAAAGTGTCTCGAATAAGCAGTTTTTCACGTCAATCTCTCAATGACCACAGATGGTGTAAATGCAGGTACTTGGTGCAATAAATTGGAAACAATGTATAATCTTTAAAACAAAAGTAGAGACTCTGGGCCTCAAAACAAGAAACAACCTTCAAATCTTGTAGAAGGAGCACATACCGACGAAGCACATAGTTAAATACTTTCTTATCTGAAACTTATCAATTTCTTATCTATTACAAAGTTATTTTAAATATAAAATTATCTTCCAATTATAGTTCCAAATAAATGTAAAGGTTCATGAAAAATAAAACGCATCATCAAATTTTTGCGTTAATTTGAACACAGCCGTATACAGGGTGTCCAAGATAAGGATCAACCGCATGGAAATCTCGGAAACGCAATTCAGTGGTCAGTAATATTCTTTCTGTTGAGAAAACCATAAATTTCCGCGTACTTCCGCAGATAAGCGACAAAGTCTAACTATCTAGCGATTTCGTTTTTATTTTTTGCTGCAGTTATTTGAAAAGATATAAGAAAACAAAAATTCTCATTGCCACATTGTTACCTCTACAAGACAGTGTTTACAAATTTTCAGTACAACGTTTCATTTCGAAGAAACCATCATCAACTTTATTTTTTATATGGCCCGTAAAAAAAGTACACCATGTATTAGATAGCATTTCCTATTACGAATTCAACGATTTATATCACAGTACGTTTTTATTCAGAAAAAGGCTTGTTAATACATTTCGAACATATTCTTGTAATAGGCGATAAATGATGACGACAAAGAAATACATTATTATCTAATTTCAACCCAGAATAGGTACCAAAATAGTTTAGCAAGAATAGTCGTTAAACAATGAAACATTATAGTTATTTAGAACCACACTTATTATGTTTTTACTGTGATATGAGAATTGTTCTGTTCATTTAGTGGCGACGAAGACAAAAATTATTATCTAATTTTAACCGAGCATAGTTAACAAAATAGTTACAAAAAATAATTTGGCAAGAATAGTTGTTAAACAATGAAACACTATAGTTATTTAGAACCACACTTATTACTTTTTTACTATGTTATAAGAATTGTTCTGTTCATTTAATGACGTAATCGACAACTATTATTGCCTAATTTTAACCCAGAATAGTAACTAAAAACAATTTAGCAAGAACAGTTGTTAAACATTGAAACATTATAGTTATTATATTTTTACTGTGGTATGAGAATTCTTCTGTTCATTTAATTATCTTCAAATCTTAAAACTTGGTGATATATTTTGTCTTCGTCGTTCATTTCAACGATTACTACACCAAAATGTTCGAAATGTATTAACAAACCTTTTTTTTTAGATTAAAAACATGAAAAACCATACTGTGCTATTAATCGTTGAATTCGAAATAAGAAATGCTGTTTAATACAGGGTGTACTTGTAATTTAAAAAAATAATAATTTACGGGCTCTATAAAAACATAAAGTTGATGAAGGTTTCTTCGAAACGAAACGTTGTACTGACAATGTATAACCGCTATCTTGTACAGCTAAAAAAGTGGCAATGAGAAGCTGCCTTTGCTATTTTTATACCTTTTCAAATAATTTCAGAAAAAGAAAAAAAACTATTTCTGATTTTGTTAAATATCTCCGGAACTAAGCGGAATTTTCTGGTTTTCTCAACATAATATTGCTGACCACTATATTGTACAATTTTTTAAATAATTTAACCGCCTTTGTAACTTTTACGGTTTCCGAGATGCCCATGCTGTTGATCCGTATCTTGGACACCCTGTTCCCCTATCTTGGACAACCTATTCTACATTCTAGTGGAGATTTGCCGTTTCTTCGTTTCTTTCACCGAAAATATTGAATAAATATGAAGTTTCAAAACCAAGATTTTTAGAACAAAATCAAAATTTAAATGACTTAAAGACATTTTTGTTATCAAGAATAGTTGCTTAAGTATTCTAGATATTTCAAAAATAGTTTAATAAATAATACGAGGGCTGTTTGACGGAAGAGTGACTTTTCAAAGGTTGGTAACACTTTCGCTATAATGATTATGTTGCTAGCTCCTAAGGCCTTTCGGAGGTCTACTGTCAAAATTTGGCACCAATCTGACAGATAGATTATGTTTTATACTTATTTGAAGAAAACTGTTTTCGTTGTTGTGTAAATATGGAGAAAAAATAATTTCGAGTGTTGATTAAACATTATTTTGTACGTGAAAAAACAATTAAAGAAACCGAGGAAAAGTTACGTAAATATTATCCAGAATCTGCTCCGTCCCATGGAATGATTTGTAAGTGGTTTCTGCTTTTAAAAGTGGCCATATGAGCACGGTTGATGCAGATCGTCCAAAACCATCATTTACTGTAACTACTCCAGAAATGGTTAATAAACTCTATGGCCTTGTAATTGACAATCGTCGAATAAAAGTTCGTGAGATAGCTAATGAAGTAAACATCTCAACCAAACGGGTATACAATATTTTGCATGAACATTTCAATAAGAAAAAGCTATCCGCGAAATGGTTGCCGCGTTTTCTTAATGGTGAACAAATGCGCGCTCGCATTAAGAATTCAGAAGAATGTTTGGCCGTCTTCAACGTAATTCAAAGGATTTTTTTCGTCGATATGTCACAGTAGATGAAACTTGGATACACCATTATACTCCAGAAACATGCATACAGTCTAAATAATGGATTTCTCCATGCGAACATGCTCCCAAAAAGGCTAAAACATTTTTTTCGGCCAATAAGGTCATGGCCACAGTTTTTTTGGGATTCTAAAGGGGTAATCTTTATTAATTGTTTACAAAAAGGAAAAACGATAACTGGCCAGTATTATGCTGATTATGCAGACACGTTTTGATGCCGAACTTGAAAAACAACGACCGCATTTGATGAAGAAAAAAGTGTTGTTACATCACGATAATGCGCCCTCACATTCGTCTGCAATTGCTACAACTAAATTGGCTGAATTGCATTACGAATTACTGCTTTATCCGCCATATTTGCCAGATCTGGCTCCCAGTGATTTCTTCTTATTCCCAAATTTTAAAAAATGGCTGGGTGGAAAAAAGATTTTAGGCAACTGAAGAGGTGATAACCGAGTCAAATGCATATTTTGAAGACTTTCCGAAAGATTACTTTTTGGAAGGTTTAAAAAAACTGGTAACTCGCTGGGCTAAGTGTGTACAGTTAAAAGGGTGTTATGTTGAAAAATAAAATATTTTTTAAACAGAAAAATTACGTTTTCATTAAAAAGTCACTCTTCCGTCAAACAGCCCTCGTAGTTCCATTATTTTAAGAAATTATTTTAGAAATAGCTGTTGTACTAAAATGATTTCTAGAAAATTGACTGCGAAAATTAATTTAACTTCTGAGTTTTAATTTTTTAACATGGATAAAGTCCAGTGCCGCATACATGAGATTTTTTGTTATTGCTTCTGATACATGAAAGTTTTGAATGTACGGACATTAAAATTGTAAAATTGAGGGCATTAGTTCCTACCTTCTTATGGCTCTGAAGCCGTAATGATATCAATCTAGACAATGGTGCAAATTTGGTTTTCACGACTACGGAATACCACGTAAAATTATTGATACCAAGTAATCTAAGTAATTTACTTTTTCACATATTTATTGATTTCTTAAAATCCAACTTTTTACCGGTAAGCTATTTTAAATAAAACGTAGGTAGTTTGTTTAGTTATCTTGCGAAATTCTGAACGCTCGTGCAAATTTCAAGGGACGTATTACAATCTTATAATCTCCATTTTTTTATTCATATATTTTTCATTATACAGGGTGAGTAATAAGTAAGGAACCATCTCTCTGGAGCCTATTATTGTTAGAAAAAAAAAAGTTTTAAACAAAAGTTTGATGGCTAATTATATGCCACAATTTGACGGCTTCATTTTTTTTGTGACGCGCCACTTTTTGAAAATGACATCATCGATGCTTTTTTTTAATGAGAATATAATTTTTTCAAGTAACAAATTTTTCTCTTCGCGAATATCTAAAAATATTATGAGGTTGCATAACAAACGAGTCTAAGAAAATCGAGTTTAATGTCTAAGACAAAATTGTGAAAAATTAAAGACTGCCCTGGAAAACAAATGAAACAAGTTAAACAAGTACGATTTACGAATGTTTCTCAATAATTATGGTACGTTTAACAGAAACAACACCCTTCGAAATTTTGATGATGAACAAAGATTGAGTACTTTATTAAAACCATCAGAAACCAAATTTAACATTTGTTCATCACAAAAGGTGCTCACATTGTTGTCCATTAATTATGGACAACAATATGCTTTTCATTTCTGTTCAACTTACCATAATTTTTGAGACAGGCATTTTTGTCATCAGGCATTAAACTTAAATTTCTTAGAAATTTTTATTATGCAACCTCATAGTATTTTTAGATATTCGTGAAGAGAAAATCAAATTCTATCAAATTTGTTAATAGAAAAAATTAGGTTACCATTTAAAAAAAGTATCGATGGCGTCATTTTCAAAAAGTGGCGCGTCACATAAAAAAAAATCTGTCAAATTCTGCAAAATAAATAGCCATCAGACTTTTGTTTAAAACTTATTTTTCTAAAAATAATAACAAAGGCTCCAGAGAGGTGGTTCCTTGATGTTTACTCACCCTCTATCTATTTTGTATAGGTAATAGAATACTAATAAAGCCAAAAATATACTAAATATGATAAAAAGTGGTGCATCAAGATAAATAATTAAATTCTATAATTAAACAAGTGTTTTTACAGAATGTCTCTTCCATACGAAACAGTTCCTTCAACTGGGCTATGTTCAGTTGACATGTAATAATTAGTATTATCTATATTTCATTGAGGATGTAGACATTTTGCTAAAGCTTAACAACGCTGCTGTTAATGTTGTTAGAGAAATTTTAACTTGTATTTATTTGTCTTATTTGCTAACCAACGTACAATTGTCAAAATTAGTAAAAATCAACTCGTGACTCTAATAATAAATTCGGTCAGCACTTGGTGAAGCTTGTTTAGTAGTTTTCTTGTAATTAATCAAAAACAATGTGTTCACATTTGTCAACCTTCAAATCTCGTTATCTCAAAACTAATATATTTCAATGAATGAAATAAAACAACTTTACTTTGTTACTTCCACTAAGACATTTATTTTACAAAAATAATTTAGTGACTGCAGTTTCGACTACTCTATATTCATTGCCAAACTTAGTAAGTTCAGTGAGCCGAGTCAAACCAGTCAGTTTGCCAATGACTATAGAATAGTCAAAACTGCAGTCACCAAATTATTTTTGTAAAATAAATGTGTTAGTGGAAGTAACAAAGTAAAGTTGTTTTATTTCATTAATTTACAATGTTCCACAAAGTAACGGATACCATTAGGTCAGCCTTCTATCAATAAAAAAGACAATTTTATTCAGGCATAAATTGCAGGTTCTTCGCAGATATTTAATATTGTTTACACAATATAATGTACTTTCTTCTTCTTCTCTAAGTGCCTTGACCGATTCCATCGTTGATAATGATGCAGGCTTTTAAATTGTCAATCTTCACTTTATCAACTGCTGCACGAAACCGCAGTTGTTCTGCCATACCATGTTCTTAAGTTTTTTAACTATGGGTTGTCCTTCTTCCTACACTCCTCTTTCCCATTATCTTCCCTTGTATAATAAGATGTAGCAGAACATACTTTTCCGGATGCCGCATGATGTGTCCAAAATATTCTAATTTCCTGCTTTTGATGGTGTTTCCCAGTTCATTATCTTTATTTAGTCTTTGTAGGATCTCTACGTTAGTAATTCTATCTACCCAGCTAACTTTCGATATTCTTCCATATGCCCACATTTGGAATCGATTTTTTTCATTACTGTGTCTGTTACTGTCCTTTACTTTTACTAATTAGTTTAAAGATGAGGAAAATTTCAATTATTTCAACAAATACCTAATGAATAATCTGAAAAAGACCTAATTTCCTAGTTGTAAGAACAATTATTTCTGGGTGTTACTTAACATGGCAATTGAGAGGTTTGATAGCAACGCTTCGAACCGGAACTGAACCGAAAACAGGAAAAAACCGTTAGTTTTGTCGCAACGAAAACCGGAGCCGAACCGAAAATATAATTAAATTATTATTATTATAATTACTAATTAACTAATAATTACTAATTCCAAAACTATTTAGAATTTTAGTGTTTTGTAGTTTGATTATATCTGTTATGTTTTGCATATTTGTAGTACACAGCATTTTTTTTTTTTTTAATTCCAGGAATATTCTGAAACTATTTTTCAGGGCTTCGAATCGGAACTGAACCGAAAACCGGAAACCGAAAAAGACTTTATTTTTACCAGTTTTTTGTAGGCTACGGCGTGCGGCGTATATTTCTGGATTTTTCTTGTAAAGCGGAACCGAACCGACATTTTTATTTTTAATTGAACTGAAAACAGAAACGAAAAAAATAGCGGTTCGAAGCACTACTGTTTGATACAAACAAAGACGAGTCCAGAAAATTAAATTTTACAGGAGAGCACAAAAATGTGGGACATGTCTTATAGTGAATTTGTCTAAAATTGAGCTGTGTAATCAAGTCATTCGTCTCAGCAAAGAAAAATCAAGTAACATGTCATGGTCATTGTGACATAAATACCCGCATGTTACTTTATTAAAAGCAACATTTTGGAATAGCCCCTCCTCACGTTAGTGCTTTTAATAAAGCAACAAAAATAGACAAATTGAAAATGGATAGTTTACCAGGCAAATTGCACAATTTTTTGACATCTTCAGCTAAACCAAATTCACAGTAGGCAAAAAACCTGTCCTACTTATTAATATCGATACATTTTGATGATTACCTGATGGCAAAAAAAAACAACACATATGAATAATATTTATTTATGATATATTTTGATAAAATTTATATGTTAGACATAAATCATTTACTAGTAGGACCATGCCTATATTTAAGTTATTTTTACTATACCTATGTAATATTATTTTTGATACAAGTACCAAACCCCATCAATCGCTCTTTAATAACTTGCGAGATTTTCAATGCAATAATAAACAACGATACATTTTTTTTTAATCAGAATGTAGTCTAGACGTTGCCGGACAAATTGGTGAATGAACTAATTTTTTTTAAATAATTGGTCGTTGAAAGAAAATTCTTTTAAAACAATTTGAAACATAAGTGGATATATAAATTCACTGAAAACTGTGTTATGAAAATAGACTTTATTTAACTCCGTTTTGAAAAGTCAAATTTTACATCAATTTCTGACGTTATGAAATGTCATTTTTTTTATATAACTGTCACGCATACAGTTAAGTAAAGTAGTTATGCAAAGACTACGTAACTGGCCAGGTTTCCAGTGAAAATATGATCATACAATTATAAGATATATAAACATTAAACACGAAATTTTTACGAAACACAATCCGTTAAGTATTACCGATTCTGAAGAAATATTTTCCTGCATTTCCTGCCTATGTTAATGTTGGTTTTTTGTAGGGTACGGCGCGGCCCATCTATTTCTGGATTTGTCTTGTGTTAAAGTACCCATGTCAACATTAACAGAGTCTTCAACATCAGATGTTAGTTCAGAATCGCTATTCGAGGACACTTTTTTTGGAATTATTTTTAAATTTGTGAATTATGACAAAAATTTGGTTATGTGACTCAGTGCTATAATGTTTCCGCAGAAACAATGGGCATAAGCCCATCTGATTTTGTGATGTAGTGTAAAGAACGTTCTTATAAAAAAAAGGATCAAATAAGTCTGACGCAATTAAATAATGTTTTGTATGTAATAAGGTATGAAATATACGATATTGTTTGGCTCGTGTAAATTGAAAAATTCGCTTTTCTCGTTTTGGCAAATATTGGACTCATCAAGTGCAATATCGCATTTTTCATAACTGATTACGTAAATAACTATTATTTTGTCGACCAAACTACCGAACTTAAAATATTAAACGGACGGGGTTTTAAAATACCGTGCAGAGCGGCATTTCAAATTATCCACAACTTTTTCCCCGACTTTATAAAAAGAAAATAAGAGTGTTATAAAATGTCCCATGCAACTGATAATTTAAGCGTATAACATGTAAAAAACAAACCGTCATAAACAGACGTAATTCACCAGTTATTTTCATGTGGACTAATTCGACAGAAAATTATTTATATCATTAAAAATTTAACAAAATTCTGCCGTTTAATGTTTTCAATTTGTTAACAATGATATAATAACATAAATAAATATTCTGCAATTATATATTAATGGTGCTCGAACTTTTATAATACATAGGTATATACAATAAGTATAACGATGACAAACAGTGTTTTTCTATATCCTAATAAAGATATCAACAAATTTATGGCTTCCATTACAATTTATTTATTATTATTTCACGGTGTAGTAATGCTTAATTACTCGCAAATATTCACACCATTATTTATTCACTTCTAAAATTAATGAAAATGCGGTACTTAGAACTGATTTTGAATAATAATATTCGTATAAAAATGTGTCGGTTTTTAAAATTTATGGACAAAATCATCCCATTAGTTTCCAGATATATTTATAAAACTGTTTTGTCATTTATATATTAATTCATAATTCTTGTTAATAAGAAATTAGCCATCATATTCTTATATTAAAATATATTTTATTATTAGTCTTTGTTTATTTATGAGCGGCATTTTCTGCTGCTATAGCCAATTACCATCGCCAAGGAGTGATCCAAGATTTGAAAATTTTGTTTTTGTCAGTTTTGCTTCATCCAAATCCTCTCGCGAACCTCTCGGCCACTTACATATATTTGAATCTGCCATATATTTTACATTATTATTTTAATAAAATTCTCATTATTTTTGTAAAATTCTGTTTTGTGTTGATCGCTATTACGTTTGATAGACTTGAGAGACATACAGAATTTCGTTGAAATCAGGCAATAGATACTAATCTACTTCAATGTTTATTTACCGCTCATTTAAAATACAAAATAGCATATGTGAATTTTGGTGGAATTTAATCGAATTGAAATATAACTAGAAGTGATCCAAGATTTGAAAATTTTGTTTTTGTCAGTTTTGCTTCATCCAAATCCTCTCGCAAACCTCTCGGCCACTTACATATATTTGAATCTGCCATATATTTTACATTATTTTCATAAAATTCTCATTATTTTTGTAAAATTCTGTTTTGTGTTGATCGCTATTACGTTTGATAGACTTAGATACTGTTAGATCTGACATACAGAATTTCGTTGAAATCAGGCAATAGATACTAATCTACTTCTATGTTTATTTCCTACTCATTTAAAATATAAAATTGTATATGTGAATTTTAGTTGAATTTATTCGAATTGAAATTTAACTAAAAAAAAATGCGATTACAGATTGACATTTTACAGATAAAAATTACGAGACGTTTTACAATGGTGTCCACTGAAACGCGAAACTTCCTAAATATCTAAGAATTTTTTGATTTACGAAATCGCTGAAATATGTAAATTTTTAATTAGAAAGAATTAAAGGTAGATCACTTTTGGTAAGCAAATTATTTCAAGGAAGGAGAAGTCGGTCCAATGTTTTTGAATTACCGTAGGGTTTGAGGGATAGTTCCTTTAAAAGCTTACGTAATCTACTATCCAAAGGTGTATTACTCTCTAAGAAATTGTAAGAAATTGTCAATTTGAAGATGGTTTATTCCATCTAAAAGAATTTTGACATCGTGAGTCTTTGTTTTAAAAACAATGATTGTACCAGAGCTGCAGCTCACGTTTTCAATAATATTTCAAATCATCCCCTTGAAACTGTATCTCCGAAATACATGATTTTAAAAAGTTTAATGTTTCTAAGTTATGTTACACTCTAGTAGCAAAAATAATGCTATTAGATTAGTATGTTGGAACAACAGATAATATTGTATAGCAACCGTTTTACGAAATGTTTAATTCCGTGATTCCCTTGATATTTCAGCGGGTATAAAGTGTCAATTCCGTTCTCTTTATGCATCGTCTCCTATATCAACGACCCAGAAGTTTTCAAAAACCTCGGTGCTACCTGGAGTCTAACTGTAGTCCTTAATAAATGAAAAAGGTGAAGCAGATGTTTGGCCTCGTCCATAAACCTGGCGATTACTAAACGTTTCTTTGGGAAATAAATGTTTGTAAATTATTTCTAGGTGGATAATGCCTTATCCTATTTATTATGCACATTATTATATTATAATGTTATAATAATTTCGATATCATCAATGGTTTTTGATATTATTGTTATTATTAAACATATACACATTGTTTTTATGTGTAAAATAATATGTTGTACAAAATATAAATAACATCTGCCAATACTAGTATCGATACAAAAGCTTTGCCCACATACACATGCACAAACATTAAAATTCCTATTTGAAAAGTAAAGCATATTATACAAAATATAAATAAAATACGCAATATATTACCAAATTCTAATTCATTCAAAAGCTATACTTTCAACGCACAAGTTTTTCTTAATTTATAATATAAAGTAAAGATGTTAAACGACCAAAAATAGTGAATTTCAGAATATCTAATATTGGTATATTAGATAATAGTATATTACAAGTAATACAAAAATGTAATAACTATGTCAGCATCGGCTCAATAATTGCTAGTATAGTGACAATAAGTCAATTAAGTTTAATGTTTTAATTAAGTTATGCCGAGTATGCGACCGCTAATTATTATTAAGCCATTTTAAAATTTACGCATCGCTCGGCCAACACAACTACCAACACAACAAGAGTAAAGTTGTTCTCAAACAAAATGTACCCATGTTTCTCATTCTGCGTTTGCCACTTAACATACTTATGTGTGTGTATTAAATAAATGTATATTCTACAAGATAATTGACATAATAATTTGATTATCATAAACACATTGCAATGCCAGATTATAACGCTGTCCGCATCTATGGAGCACTAAAATCATTTTTATTCAAAAACTGTTGCTTATTTTCACGAACAACTTTATAACGATTACGAATTTTATTATTATTGACACTAATTAATATTTGTAAAAAGTATATTTTAGATGTAATTTAAGAATGCATACAATACAATTATATTCTTATAAAATTGTGCCGACGCGTCGCGACGGTTTAAATTTAAACTCACTAATGATTTATTGTTATTATTAATATTTGTTTATTTAATTACGGCATATTTATGTTGCTTTTGTTAATTAGCATCGTCCTAAACACACTAGTAGGTTACTTGCAGAGACCTCAGGAAACAGGAAACTGAGCATGTTACAAGTTTTGTACCGAATCCTGGTTCGGCTCAAGTTCAAGGTCACGCATGCGCAAGCAATAACGTACACGACAATAAAATGATTAAAGCATAATTCTTAATGTGTCTAAAACTGCGTACCAATTAGTTCTATTAAAATAACTCGACAGTATTATTTATATGAATATATTGTATATTTTATGTATAAAACAACGTTTCGTACGTAATATCGGGTTATTTGCTGAAATTATACTACAGAGAAGTGATTATTGAACATTTGTAATATTGCCGGGAAAAGCGCACCCACGCTATTGATTAAAGATGTCAGATTAAAGTATGACCTGTGGGCATGATTATTATTATTAATAATAATTTGACACTACTACACGTTTATATCTTAATCATGACCAGTCAAAATAGACAGAATCCGAATAGTACTTAGAATACGATTACTATTATTTTTATAGATATTGGTATAAAAATTAATTATACCAATTATATTTATTTTAATTTGAATAGTTGGTGTTTTTTTTTATTTCTTTAATTTGGGTTGATCTTCAAATTCTAATAATCAATAATACTTATATGAGAGTATATATACCATCTGCTGTTATGGCTAATTACCACCGTTAAGGAACGGTGGTAATTAACAATTGGTAACCACACTGGCAAATTTTGCCTTTGTAATTAATATTATTATTATTATTATTATTATTAGACTTTGTGAGATATTACTTCCCAAGGCAACCTCAAGGCAGAAAAACGGCCACTAGATGCAGAAAAACATTTGCGGCAAAAATATAAATTTAAACAAATATGAATGCACATTATTTAAAGTATGAAGGGGGATAAAAAAACTTGCAGCCCCAAGGGGCTCATTGGCCGCATTATTGGGGCTACACTCTAAAGCGGCGACAATTTTATTCTCGTATTGAATTTTTTTATTTACCAATCCCAATCCTCTGGTTTTACATCGGCTTCTAAGAAATAAAATTTCATTGATCATAGCAATCGAGACCTCCAATAAAACACACCAAAGACAAAGCAAGAAACTGTATAAGCAACCTTACACATTTCCAAGCTTCGTACATCATCCTAACGGTATATAAAATTCATTTGGTAAGGGCTGCATTAAAAAAGTCCATTCCAATTTCCGCTTCCGCCCCTTACGTTTTTTCGAATGTACATTGCCGAAATTGAAATTCAACGGGGCGTTCAGTGTTTTATTGAATTTTAGACCACTAGTCGATGTGGTGTATTATGACTCTCAGACACACTAGCGTACATTTATTTTTTCTGGTTATCACTGGCTTTAATATTCAAATTTGCAAATGTGTTACGTATAAATTGCAATCATGTGAATACTCGTAACATCTACCCACATCTGGAAGCAATCGTAATTGCTCTCCAGTCAGAAGATCTAACCACATATACTTCGATATGTATGTGCGATACATTTATACGGTTTTAGTTTAAAATCAAACATATCTTGAAGAAATTAATAATCTAAAATTACTCATAAAATGAAGAATTTAATACCTACGTTCGAAACAAAATATGAGTCCGATCTGATATACATTTATACAGGGTGTTCATAAAGTATGGAATAAATTCATTATTTCCAAAATTAAATATATTTTGGAAAAATCCTCGGACATATCGATTTAACATAACAATAACAAACGAAATACTGGATAACAAATTTTTATTTTGATATCCTGAAATACAAAATGAGTACCAAAATTAATAATTGAGCATGAAAAACGATTTTTAAAATTAATTATTGATTACGTTAGATTGGGTTAACATATTCATTCTATTATAAAATCCGGTATCAATTTTGTGTGTTTCAATGTTCAAATGTTGGATCTTAAATAATATTTACTGCAACAGTAACTATTGGGTGCTTTAATTGATAACATGAATCATTTGGACTAATATTTTGCTGCCCGAATATTCGCTTTGGTGGCGAATAATACTTATTTAGCTTTCAGTTCAATATTACTCCTAAAGTATAAAGTAAATCTTTACAGCTCGAGAGACAAAAAACAATATTCTCTGCCCTGGCTAAATTATTACTGCACGCCACTGCTTTTTCTGCTACAATAGTTTTTCAACGAGGTTGTAGTACAATAGTACTGAAAAGGGTCACCTAAAAAATAGACCTTGCTCAATTTGACCATGGAAATTTCTTTATTTGTACTAGATATTTTTTTATCGCAAAGTCTATGACCGCTCTGCAAGCAACGAACTTGAAATGTTTCCATATATTTTTTTAGTTTTATTATTTATAAGAGCTAATGTACCAAGGTACAACGTAGAAATTGATTGTAATGTAGAGGAAGTGCTGGAATATGGGCACTTTCTAAATAATGGGATGTGAGTAGATATTTATATTTCAAGTGAAATATAAATTCAAAATGTGCAAATGAATATACACAAGTGTGCTAATAATGCATTATCACATGTGATAACATGTATCACATGTGATACTTGTAACATGTATCACATGTCTACAATATTTTATCTACCCGTAAAATTAACCCGTAAAATAACAGTACACAAATAAAAAGACAGTGTAGAAATAATCTAATGATTTTCATTATTTTTTGATCAGCACAAAATTTATACTAATGATACAGTTGGTGTGATTTTTTTTTAATTTTTTTTTTAATTAATCATGGCTTTTGCACCGTTTGTGCATTCCAATACGTGAATAATTAAAATTATAATGTAATTATAGAGTTAGCATGCTTTAACGTAGATAATCGTAAGTAAGTAGTAATACATTTCACTTTTCTTTCAATTTTGGCCCATCACATCGTAAAGATTTTGTTACATATTACATAAAGATTTATTTTGACAAATTTTGTTACTCATCGTTCAGGGGATGCCTAAACATGTAAATCCCTTGAAATCTGATATATTTTTTTCACATGATTACAAAACTGAACACGCATCGGTCTGATAAAAGTAAAATCAATGATTTATTTAGAAAAGAAATCATGATTTAAGTTGTGATGTAAATCAATTGATTTAAAGCACACCTAATTTTTCCAGGTTAGGTCAGGTTAGGTTAGGTTAGTACCGATCAAAAATATAAAAAAGTCACGATTTTTATGATTAAAAATTATATTTATGATTTTTTTTAATCACAGAGTTTTGATTTTTTAAACAAAAATCATTCATGATTTATTTAAAAAAATCATTATGTATTCCAACCCTGCTAATGAATTAAGAAGTGGTAATTGTGTATTATTTTTTTTTTAGATCCACACTAACCACAACAATTTATGTTTAATGTAAATTTTGCGTTATTAACATTTACAACAAATACGTTGTCTTGTGATTTCAATAAATTATAAATTTTCATACCTATTTGTTGATATTGTTCACTTAATAGAGAGCGGTAACGAAGATTAGTAACATTTATCTCAAAGTCGTAGATAGAGAATATACTTTATCTATGATGCCTGCCATAAACTATATAAAATCGGTGACAGATTTGGTGCATTACTTATTGCTTATTAGTTTATTCAAAACTTGCCACTGTGAGCATTTATCAAATCATTTCCTCGTTTAATGAACCCAAAGTTATCCAGGTTTTCAGATTTCCACTAATAGAATCAATTTCTAGAAGTATACAAACCATTTTTTCCAGCCTAATGAGAACCCTTTTATGTTAATGCAACTGCCGAGAAATTCAAATATCACCACAACCAGTGTTGCCAACTGGATTTGATGGATTTCTCAGAGACATACACTTCTCGTTTAGCGGCTGTCTAGCATTCTAACACCTTTTTGGCCAAACATCTGACAATTTGTATAAAACTTGTAGCGATTATTCCGCGCACATAGCTTAACAACCAATCGCTAACAGAGGCTTATCATGAAAAGCGCTGCTAACTCTGCATTTCCATTGGTTCTAAAATTGATGTTTTCAACTTAACTAACCATAGTGACGATATAAACAAAACAAAATTATTGCATTTTGTGTCATTTTACAATTAACCCAGATACTTCTAAACTTTTTGTTTTTCAAAAATGTTTATTTTTTTTTTGTTTGATGCAATTCTAAGCATATTATGTTAATAGTTTTTTTTTTTTTGATGAAAGAACACTTTTTTCAGATTTTGGTCGTATGCTTAAACGTACGGTAGGAAAATAACATACTTTCACTAAAGAGATTTATTAAAAATATATAAAATTGAAAACATGAAAATTAAGTTTTTCATCTTTTAGATGGTAATGTACAAAACATATTTTTGGATGAAAGGCAACATCACATTTAGGCATCTACATGCTGCTTCTTTGTGGCATGTGGCACATCTACTTTGTCGATCTTGGTAAACTACAAGTCTCGACTCCTCGAGTCGACACACTATGTGTATTTGCTGGACCGCGTTTTTGCTTCCGCGTTTTGTAGTTTTTTTGTAGTTTCCAGTAGTCCTTGCGCAATGATCTTTCGAAAGCATACCTAGATGGTTTATATTTCCTCCATTTCACTTATGTAGTTACGTTTTCTTCTACGTAGGTAATGGTGATATAACAATAGATACTTTCAAACAATTATATTTTCTTTTTCTGCAAGTTAATTCAATCATTCAAATGCTTGAATTTAATTTTGTTTTAATAATTATTATGTTTTTAATATCTTTGAATATATCAATTTCCTTCAATAGTTCATGGAGTTTTAGTGTTGTTTTATAGCAACTAAACAAATAGAGAGAGAACACATGAAGAACCCCTTTGTGCTACTGTCGGTTTAAACGTAAATCCACTTTTCGGGAATTTTTCAGTCCAAAGCATGCCATAAATATTAATGTATTTCACATGATCATAATGTATGAAGTATGTTTAATACCAATATGCCACTATTAAGTATAAAAAATTCAAAACTAAACTAGTGTAACATATTCATGTGATTATCCATGACGCCCAACGCAAGGAACGACTACTTCATTTTACACTTTTGGCGTTTCTTTGTGAGGTTAAGCAAAATCTGCACTCACTGTTCTGTCAAATACACAGCAGAGAATCTTTTTAGGTTAGCTTTATCTGTCAGAAAACATTTTTACACACCTTTACATAATATAAATTTGCATGTGTATGTTTAAACGGACAGTAGAATAATCTTGGTTAATAATACTTCAAAAAGAATTGATTTGAAGTAATTCTTTAAGTGTAATTGATTGTAAAATAGTGGAAAACGTTCCGAAAACGTATTGTGTACAATAACTGCACGTTTAATACTTATTTTAGCAATAACACATTTTATCGACGACTAATTTATAATGTAAGTATTATACTTGAGGTTTTTGCAGTATAATGCTATATATTATTCCCTCGGGGAATAATGTCTAGGGATCAATAGTCATTATTCCCTCTTGCACTCCAATTACAAAATTTCTCAAATTAAATATTACCATGGAAACAAAATACACACACTCAAAAGTGCGACTGTCAAACGCGTAGGGTTTGTGAATTTGTATTTAAATGGATGAAAATGAAGCGTTTTTTACTTGTACACCTATAGAAATTGTACAACTAGCTACAGCAACAACATCTACCTTGATACCGGAAACATCGAAATCCATTTACAATAAAACGTATTCAACCGTCAACGCATGGCGTCTTCGAAAGGTATCTTCATTTTCCGAAAATTTTCTACTAGCCTATTTAGTCGTAGATAAAGTAGAGTATACTACTTGCAATAATGGCTATTATTGACACCTGGTATAATCTACTATTATATTTTGATTTTGTATAGTTGTTAATGTTAATAAAGTGACACAAATTCTTATTTGTATACTATGCGTAGAATAATCTTACAAAATACAATTCGTAGAATGAATATTTTTTCAGACTTTCAGACTTTTATTAGGAAACTCAATTTATGTTGCTTCAGAAAACGAAGCAACATAAATTTCATTTTCTAATAAATCGTCTGAATTATCGCAAATATTCATTCTACTCTGGTATTACTAGCGAAAATTGACTGAGGTTTTAAAGCGTACCCAAATCTATGTATTCTGGGAGAGTTTAATACAAACTTGAAACTCCAAACTTCTTTTATTGGACATAAATTACATGTGAGCTCAAGATAATATAAATTTGGAAAACACTATATTTTATGTAGAAAAAAATCCTGTACTGAATAGAAAGCATGCTCTTTTAAGTGTTCGCTAAGTTGCTTTTTGAAACTTCCTAATAAATGGTCTGAATTATCGCAAATATTCATTCTACTCATGGTATTACTAGCGAAAATTGACCGAGGTTTTAAAGCGTACCCAAATCTATGTATTCTGGGAGAGTCTAATACAAACTTCAAACTTCTTTTATTGCACATGAATTACATGTGAGGTCAAGATAATATAAATTAGAAAAACACTACATTTTATGCAGAAGAAAATCCTGTACTGAATTGAAAGCATGCTCTTTTAAGTGTTCGCTAAGTTGCTTTTTGAAACTGTGCATTTTCTGGTGCTGCCATTGTACTGGAAAATGATTCAGATTTTTTTTCCCACCGATGTTGGATCTGTCAGGTGAAGTCTATTTGATGTGATGACTAGATGATGTTGCGACCTCGTCCCATATTCATGCACAGTACTCCTAGATGGAAGATTGTGCCTTCCATTTGTATTATGCAATACATGGCATAAGATGTGCCTATTATAATCGTCAGGTCGGGATATGTTTTGAAAATCGAGTGTATATGAAGGCTTCTGGCTTTAGAGACGATTAAAGACTAGAGATGGGGCGTATATTTATGTTTACAATTTCTGATAATAACTATGATTCTATAATAACTCAGTAATTCTAACTTGGTTTAAGTTGCTGAAAATGTGCAAAAGAAATCAAAAAGGTGTAAAATGCACCATTTGTAATATTGCTTATATGAGTTTAGATCAATGTACTGGAAGAGATGGCGTATATTTTAATTTTTCATTTTCTAATAGTGACAAATGGATTAAAGAAGTGTGTAAAATTTGGATTATATTAGCTAACAGCTAATATCGATGACATTAATTTATCCTAAAATGTATAAAATACCTGAATTTAATATTACTCGTCGGACTTGTAATGAAATTTTGGAGAAACTTGAGATGGGGTAAATTTTGATTTTTGCATTTTGTAATGTTGTACAATTTGTAATTTTGTTTGTTATAAGAACTTGAACCATCTAATACTTTTCCCATATAGAGACTAAAAATTATGCCTGGACGCAAAGCATTTCATCCGTCGTAGGTATATTCATGTCAGAGTGTTTTCCAAAGCATATTAATGTTAGAGTTGTAGGTTTGATGAATGTAACCGAAATAAGTACAAAATAAAAATCGATTGGTACTTTTGGATTTCAAATAAAAGAACACATATTTTATATAATTTAGTATCGAAATCTATATAAATCGTGAAAACCTATTCCAGTCCCCCGTTTCGTTCAACGAACGACTAGGAATTATTACGGTGGAGCCGTAGACAATTTCTGAAGGGCACGTGCACAAGGCGATCGATAAATTTCGATTCGAAAAACACGTCACGGTGTCCCGGCCCAGAGCCCGCCAGCCAAAAAATCAATACGGATCACGTTTGGAAAAATGATGCCTCTTTTCGCATACACACACACATACGCACAATCTGAATCGTCCGCATCGGCCTGGATGGCCCTTTCTCGCTCTCGTGCTTCCTCTCTGTCTGTCACGCGCTCGGTTGCTGCTGTCCTTTTCGGTTCATTGTGATGTTTGTTCTTTAAAATGCGCTTTGCCATTATGTTGGATAGCGGCCCAGATGTAGCCGCGCTCGCGACCCGCCACAATGCCACCTAAGCCCACCACGGGCACCACTTCTGTTGGGCCGCTGTACACAAACAGCTGGCAAAAGTTTATTCTCCAAATGCAGCTGTTGACTCGACCATATACCTGGTAAAGCCACATTTATAGCATATGTTATACCGGCAAAGTAGTTTTCGGTTACAAAAAAATATAAAGTTTATATACAACTATATATATGCAGACATGTAATGAAATAATTATAATTTAATCCAGAATCGAGATTGTGCACCTTTGACCGCAGCATCTCGCTTGTATAAAAAATTGGTGTTCACAAAAGGGAAGTCATAGATAAAAATAGACAGTATCAGATGACGTTTTTTTTCCTTCAGTTCCGTACTTAAAAAGGGCCAACAAAAAATTTCCAACAATGCCGCGCATCTTTGCCGATTTCATTGCGCTACGGTGAGGCGTGTGTCGTTTACGCCCTTGAGTCGCCCTCGGAGACGTGCAAACAGCGATCCCGGAAACATATTCTTCTATTTTCGGGTTCTGCGGCGTGCGAAGTTATTGACGAAAGCGTCGCCTGCTAGAAAAATTGCGCGATTTCGCATCTCTCACCGGGGGGATGTTTACGTGTCTCCAGTGCGCAGCCCAGCGGGCTTGTTTTGTTTTCGTCCTCTGGGGCGATCATTAATAATCAATTGTCGGTCACCTCAATGGGCCCCGCGAGCGGGTTGGTTTTGGAAACGGGACTGTCGCACCGAAAACAGAGCTTGTTTTCGAGAGTTGTAGTGTGCTAGGATAAACACAGCTTATTTTCGGGCCTCCGCTTCCCAGATTTTCCTTTGTTTTATTAATATTAATGAAAAGATGTTTGTGGGTCTTAAGATGTTTTTTATTTGGTTAATTTTTTAATAATTGCCGTATTTTTACTAAAAGCCGACACTCCGGGCAGACGTAAACAAAAAAATATTCATTCATTTTGCCTTACAGCTATTTACACAATCAATTATTAAAAACATCATATTATTTGACAGACGCAACGATTTGCCAAACCAGGCTATAATGTATCATGTACTATTGACGACAAAAAAATACTGAAAATATTCTATATAGAGATTATTATTATTAGCTTGAATGAGGCTTTAAACAATTTGGACAGATAAATAAGACGTCTTTCAAATTAATAAATATGGTATCCATGGTAACTATATCAGACACATTCTCATTAGAACGTAAACTAAATCCATTATAGATATTAATTGTCAAAGTGCCATTGGGTTGGCATTATTGATAAAGTTACAATACTCTATTTAGTAACTAGAAGCGATTCAAATTTGGCGCGCGAATGCCTACACCTGTGATTGGCTGAAAGCACGCCCACTTCACAAGGCACCAAAACGCTGTTTTTAACGCCTATAACCCCAATTCGAAGCGTCCGTCGGTCTTATTTTCTTAATATCCCGCGAAATTTTGCAAGTAAACAATCAGTTCTGTTCAGCGCAGTGTTAATAGTTAATTTTGCTTATATTATTGTGATGGATGCTGAACCCAGTTCAAGCTCAGCGATGTTTTCACGTTCACCACCAAAAAAGCCTTCACGCTTGAATTTGGGTCATTTATCTTTATCCGAAAAGTCCGTGTTTTAGTATATGGAACAGTAACCAAAAAATATGACCCTTTATCTTCAATGTCGTCTATGCACATTTTGGTGAGTTCTTCACACCGACATGCCCCAGATATACCCATTATTAGAGCAACGTTTTTCATCACATATATCCTATCTTCTGCCTTCGCCAAAAATATCTTGAATTCTTCGGGGCATAAGTTCGGGATTTCCCTTTGGGGTACGCAATTAGCTTCACGAATCTATATTACAAAAATAAACACATGCCTATATAATGTATGTCATTCAGTCGTAATAAATAAATAAAACTAACCTCGAAATGTCCACATTTTCGTAGGCTTGTAGGTTAGCTCTATGACTGGGTAAAAACTGAGTAAAAAAGACTCGGCCTGGAGGGCCTCGTGGGCCAAACTTCAGTTGGCAATCCATTACTTCGCCCACTTGTACAGTAAATAACTATTATATTATATTTGATTTGTTAAAAACAAAACTAGTGATTATACAGATGAAATGATTTAAAATTGCCGCCAAAAGTATGTGGTGATTTTTCTGGTAACTTCTTACAGTGTAAATTGGGGTTTGGGATGTACTCCTCCTAGTTATTAAATAGAGTATAGTAACACCAGTGGGTATTTTAACTATTTAATTTTGGCGGCAATATTAAAAAGATTATTTCAATTTTTTTGGCATTATTATTGAATTTGTGACTTATTCTAGTTTCTTGACAAATTTGTTTATGCCAGTGCAATCATGTTTCCGTAGAAACAATAGGTATAAGGTGATCTGATTCTGTGATGTAGTAAGGAACGTTCTTATTCAAATAGTATATTAAGTCATTCTGATAGAATTAAATAAAGTTTTATACGTAACATGTTATGAAATATGCGATATTGTTTGACTCGTTTAATTTGCAAATTTCGCTTCGCTCGTTTTGGCAAATATTACACTCGTCAACCAATATCACACTTTTCATAACTGGTTACTTAAATAACTATTAGTAAGTGTCGACGCCAGTCATATGATAATGCTGCCAATATGTCTGGCAAATACAAGGGTATGCAAGAAATAATATTGAAGATTAACAAGTATGCTAGGTATATTCTATGCGCTGGTCATCCCCTGAATCTTGTTGGTAGAGCTGCAGTTGACTGTTGTTTAGACGCAGAAAACTTTTTTTGGAATTGTTCAAGAAATATATAATATATTTTCTTCATCTACACATAGATGGGCAGTACTGATGTCATTCTTCAAAGATGATTCAAAAGTTCCAAAGTCTTTGTCAAAGACTAGATGGGAAGCACAGTCAATGGCCACAAGTACAGTACTTGATAGTTATGATGGAATAATTTCTGCATTCCATCAGTTGCATATTAATACTACAGAGAAAGGCGAAACAAGAAATTAAGCCATAAACATTTTGAATAAAATGGAGACTTTGAATTTATGGTAAAGTTATATTTGTGGAGTTACTTGCTGGATAAATTTCACAAGACTAGTCAATCACTGCAATAATCCATAATTAGTCTAGACGTTGTATGCTTCCCTTTCGGATTTTGTTAAAGATGCCAGGAATATGTTCGATCATTTTGAAGAAAAAGTAAAGGCAAAATTCTTTGATGTTAATTACAATAAAAGCAGATATAGAAGAAGGGATATAAATGATGATGCTTTAGAGAAACTTGAGACAAGTTCGAAATCATAACATTTATACCTGTGATGGATGCATTAGAGTGAAGTCTGGCACAGATGGCTTAAGTATACAATGATGCTGCAAAAAAGTTTTCATTCTTAACAAAAGTAGAACCTACAGAAGAAGAGATTCGTGAAGGAGTTAGTGCTTTATGGCAAACATATCCTGAAGATGTGGACAAGAATCTTCTAGAAGAAGTCAAGCATTTCCATCAATATGTTAGACATAGTCGAGCCTATGGTTTAACGAAACATGATAGTCTGACACATCAGGATCTGTATAGGGTAATATTTAACGATCTTGCCCAATCAGCATTCCTTAATGTAGAAGCAATTTTGAGATTGTTTCTGAGTATGATGGTTGCAAATTACTCTAGAGAAAGATATTTTTCTGAGCTGAAGAGGATAAAAAATTAATTTAGAACAACAATGACTCAAGATACATTAGGTTCCCTCAGTCTCACCTGCATAGAAAGTCACAAACTAAGCAGTTTATCATTTGATGATGTCATCAGTAACTTGGCTCTGACAAAGGCAAGAAAGAAAATATTTAAGTTTAATATAATTCCTTTATCCTTATAACATGTTTCAAGAGGTACATTTCGGACAAGAGACATCCGGTCTCTTGTCTTGTCTCTAATACTTTTGGCAATCTACCAAAGTGGATTGCCGAGTGTATTGGATTGCCAAATTATGTTTTATTTACAAGGTCATTGTTTTAGAATGACTTCGGCAACTTTGTTGGCTAACTCGAGGGCCGTCATTTTGAAGCTAAAGAGACATGGGGACTCATTCTAGTCAAAACATTGTGCTACTGATATTCTTGCTAGAAAATGCGTTTCTCAGATTTCAACAAATTCCACCAATACTCTTACTAGTAGCACTTCATCAAAAGTCAATTTAACAAATTATGGTAATGGTCATGTCCAATATTTCTAATTAGCTAACTGTAAATGGCTTTACAATGATAAATGTTCATTATAATTAATTAAATATTAAATTCTTATTAATTTTATATTGATTGTTCATGACTGGTGGTGTTTTTTCTTTTCATTTTAAGCATTGGGATCTCGGAAACCATAAAACAGAGAGATTCTGTTAAATGAGGAAGAGTTGTCATTTTAAGAGCTTATGCAAGATATGCTTTTGACGTCGTAATATTAAGGAACATGTTTCAAATAGAACGTATAATTTGTAAAGATCTATTAGTAGCTTTTCATATAGTTATTATATGCAACATATTATTAATCAAAAGCAGCTGTTTTCATTCATTATTGTGACGTCTACATATTTTTACGTTATCCATATAAAATATCGTTTACGTAAAAAAAATCGAATTCCAGATTTAAACGGAAATATCTCGAGAGTTCATTGAGCAATTGAGACAATTTTTGGAAAATGTCTGCGCCGGGGGTATGGGTGATAACTTTTTTTGTGGACGCGTTAATGACTCCGCATGATTATGGAATAAAATTTTAAACAAATTCTAGAATTCAAAATTTTGGATAAAAAAAGGAATATCGTAAGTGGGTGTCCTACCCGCGCCCTAAGGTCAATCACAACCCCAAAAACCTTTACGAAAAAATACTGGAAGAATCATCAAACACAGACAGCGAATAGAATCGCCTACACACCTCCCATACATCTCATACACTTATCACCCATTTGTCGTATTCACCAAATTATCAAAAGTTCACGGGCAGAAAGGCTTTGGCCGATAGCCCTTTTAATAATCAAAAACACCATTATAATCTATTATGTACTAATAATATGTATACCGTTGTATTATTAAAATAAACATATTCTATATATTCTATATATAATTTAAAAAATATTTTAATAAAAGTTAAAGACAATCTTGAATTGCGCATTTTTGGAGGAAACACACTTTTACAGCACTCTTGTTTAGCGGACGAAAACAAATTGAAATTGAATTCTTATCATTATATTCGTATTAACATGGGGAAAGTGACGTATCGACAATTTAATTTTTTAAATCCCCTTCACTTATCACTTATATCCTCACTGACAAACATATTATTGTTTCAGCTTAAAAAGGCAATATCCTTGCATTTGCAAATACCAATTAACAAATAACTTATTTTTCTGTTTAGTTCTGTTAAGAATATATTTAATGCCACACGAAGAATATCCGCAGTAAACTTATCTTTCCCGGGCATTGCATTTTCAATTGTTTAACTGTTAAGCCCGTGGAATACGATATCAAAGTATTGTTCGATTTTGTGACCCTGATTTATTGGACCGTGTCATACAGAAACACTTTTTTTTTAAATGTCTCTTACGATAAATTGTTGTGCGACTTTTATACGCTTAAAAAAATTAAAACTTTATACTGATTACAATTGTTTTCATGTGCGGTGTAATAGAATGATAATTATAGTATTATTTCATTATCTGCTACATTCACTACAATTCAATTTATATTGGCAGAATTGCCAACTCATGTGTTTACGATTCTAACCTTGTATTTTTTCGTATATATATAATTAGCGTTTCTGTATGTTTTCCTTATTGTTTTGATTAATATTTCTCATTATTTATTCTCATAAAGACACATTCACAAATAAATACACAATTTACAGGAATGGCAAAAAATCATAACATTTATTGCGAGATTAATGTGAACAAATTGCTGCATTTCGGCGATTTATGTTACAATTTCTTGAAACTGAATTCGAACAACAATAGAATAATATTTTCTCTTCAGTTTTATACTGTTCATTAAATTTACTAAAATATAGCCAAATTTTTATCTGAGAGTTTTTCTTCAGAATTACTAGGAATTTAATAAATGACAAAACTGTAAGAATTCTAATTCTAAGAAAAGAATTCTAAGGGTGTCTTCTTATCCTGGATTCAACTTAAGTACTGGGCCTGCGCAGATGCTTGAAACTGGCGAAACAGGTGAACAGGAGGCATATTTCTCGATTACGATTCGAAATTGAGGATCCCTCCATCAGCTCCTCAGCTTCGAATCGTAATTCTATGCATCCTAGTTTTTCTTATTTTATAATTATTTTTTTTTGTATGAACAAATCTGATCTGTTCCATTTAAAAAAACCCTGAAAATACCCTACTTTGAGTTGAAAAAATCTTTTTTTTTTCTGAATCACGCCAAAAATTTAGCAACTTCACCTGCTATGTTGACAACTTCTCCAACTAACATTAATCTCTATATAGCGCTAATGCCCATAGATGGCGATGAGCTTACCCTAATAGGAAAAAATATATACCTCGCAAGACGCATAGCCGGATTTTTTTTTAAATTTGACACACTGTCACACTATTGACCGCGCTGGTTTTAAACAAGAAAACTGCATTTTATCTAGTACAGCGTTTACCATGTAAAATACAGAACTTCCTATCCGAAGCGTAATTGAACACAATCTTGAAAATCTTGCAGATCAATATCTTAAAATTATAGAAACATATTTTGTAGTATCAATATTAATTTCTTCAAATTTATGTTTAAACTCTGTTTCGCCGAAAGTGTTAATATTCCATGGTGTACTGTTTCAATTAAGAATTTTCCCTTCGCACCATTTGGTAGGTTAGGTTAAGTTAGGTTATGTTAAAACTCTGTTTTGCCGAAAGTAATGTTCCAAAGTAGTGTAGAAAGTAGTGTACAGTTTCAATTAAGAAATAAATTGAGTATTTTCCCTTCGCACTACTTTATAGATTTTCTTTAAGAAATATCAATAGCATGCTGATATAAATTCTATAAAATAGAAAAGACCATCGAATAGATTGGAACCAGATGTGTTTACGCACATTTCTTTTAAATCATAGCCATAGCCATAGCAGTAGAAATAAGGTGTCGTGAAATAAAACAAATAAATTTTGAAAAAATGGGGCTCCTTAAAAGTTGGTGCCCTTTGGCAGGGGCCCTTTCATCTTCTATATAGGAGTGCAATACTGCTTGCGTTGATTGGTTCTACTTTGGTCTTGATTGTTAGATCATTTAAAGAAGGTATATTTTTGCTATTAGTCATTTAACTCACCCAGGAAACATGTACCCCACATGGAAAATTTCCCTTCGTGGACAGTACTTTATTCATTTCAACAGTACATTATACCCTCAGCCTCTGCTTCTCTTTCAAAGAATGTGTATATTCAAATAATATTTAATTTTGATTTAGAACTCTTAATTTAATTTTTTCATTTCATTTGCGTAATATGTTTTTGTCTAAATATACAATATTAAGAAAAAATTATCCGCAGTCCTATGAAAGTGTATTTTCTTCAAAAAATATGCATTTTCATGTTGAACTTAACTCTTTTATTGAAATATTTTAGATAATATTCATAAAAGAACAAAAAAAGTACATAACTCAACTTCCAGTTCCCAAAAATGTATCTACATCTAATATTGGTTTAATAAAAGTAATTTCAAATTTGTATTGCCGTAATTTGTTTTCGACTAACACAAAATATTAAACTTCCTGTTAAATATCTCCGTAAACCAAGAGTCATATGAAAATGTATTTCCTTCAAAATGTGTGCGGTTTTCAATTTATCTCTTCAAAATAACTTCTATTAAGAAATTTTAGAAAGCATTCATAAACAATAAAACAATACAACAGTAAAGTTCCACTTCTACCAATATCAAATCCATATTAAATTACGTTGCGAAACTTAAATCGATTTTCCCGCATCGTTAGTTCATTCGCTCGTCCACAACTCTATCTCTAGTGCTTCAAGCTTCAGTCAAGTCAAATACGTAATGCCGGTATAAACTTACACTCAATGACTATTTTCTCGCCGCATGCAAATTATTGTGTTAGGTATGAGTTGATATCAGTTTAAATCTTCTAATATGTTTTTCGTAATATGCGTAAAATCGATGAAATGTAAAATTTAAATGGGGTCGATAGCCTAATAAAGATTGTTTATATATATATAAAATTTAAAATTTCTTCATAAGGTTTCCCAAATTTTATTAATTTATATATTTTCCATTGTTTATTGTAACATCGTCTATAGTTTTATTCAATTTGATCTGTATTTATAATAGAGGAAAGAAGAAAATACGTTTTTACGGAATCGAAAGAGTTATGCCATCAAAGAATATAATCTTAACCATGTTTTCAAGTGTGCCCATTAGATCGACATTCTATGTATGAAATAATTATATTTTGAAACTAATTATCGAAACTGAATAAACTTCCACAAGTTTCCAAATAATTGATACTTGAAAAAAAAAACTTTACTGCATAGAAACAATTTGTTTTTTAACAACAAGTTATCGACCCGAGCATTAATATATTCATACATATAAATCAGTCTACACTAGATCAGTTGAAAATAAAATATATCTCATAATTTCTGTGGCTCTACATACTTTTATGAGTATCTGCTCTATTATGCCTTACCATCACTTTATATCCTCGATAACTTGTTTCCAATACATGACCTTCACTTCCAGAAGATCATCTAGCATTCTTCTACTTCGTGCTTACTTCGTGCATCGTGCGTGTGATTTATAGAAGGCCTATTCTTTGCTATGAGTCATTTAAGTCACCGTGGAAACATCAGCCCCACATGGAAAATATCCATGAAAATTTTGATAGATATCCGATTTGTTAGTCATAATCATTATATAAGATAATTATTGAACTTGAACAGCCCCACATGGAAAATATCCATGAAAAATTGGATAGATATCCAATTTGTTAGTCATAATCATTATATACGATAATTATTGAAGTTACTGACATTTTTCAACCTGCATCAACCTGATTATTTCAAATAATAGCAGTCCAGTAATAGTAGTGTTTTAGAAGTTTTATTCTAGCCAACTTGCAGAAATGGCAATAGTCGCCAAAACAAAGGGAAAAAGAAAACAGATTTTGTAAGGGCGAAATGCGTTAATCCCAACAACCACCGTTAATATTTATCAAGTTTTTAACCTATGCACATATTAATGAATTGATGAAGATTCTATGCTAGATATGTAACTCGAAACCCTGTGCGGGCACATTATATTATTCGAGCAAGAAATATAGAAACAGGATTTAAATGTTGTAATATATATATACACATACACACGCATGCACATTTATACATACATATAATTCGAATATGTACATGAAAAGAGTGCACTACGGCAGCAAAAGCAGCTGCGCTCACCAAAAGCAATTATGCATACAAAAGAGTGCAATTTATTACGCTCTAAACAATAACCGTGAAGAGTTGTTGTCAGACGGTGAAATATAATGTAAACCCAACTTTTTAGTGCGCCCAGTTTTCCACCTCGTGCTAATGCATGTGTCACTCAACACGGGAATTTCTTCACGCGAATGTCCTATTAATATCGTAGTAAAATCACGCGAATCACCACCATCGTATGATAATCATGTTTACTTGATTAGTTCTAGTTTACTTTTGTCCCTTGAGTGATGACTCGAAGGTTAATTTTTATGGTCTGTTAAGATTATCTATAATATATTTTATCTAACCATGTGCTTTATTTTACAATACATAAATTATTACATACTTATTACATTGTTAATAAGCACACATTATTTTGTTTATACTTAACATACGAATAAACTACTAGATTATAGATTTTAAAGCAGTTGATTCGAATTTAGTAAATCAATGCAAAAAATATGCAATAGCTACTCTATTTGGCAAATGTTTCTGAGTAGTAAATATAAATCATATATATGTTTAAGTAAAATAGATTAATAACATTAATACATAAAATGTACGCTGTAGACTATTTAGTGTAGGCATACATATTTTGTAATTTATTATTACATGGTTTACCTAACTTGCGTTATGTAACGACAGCCGAATTCTGCGATAACATACTCTTGAACGTCGCCAAGGGACTACATAAGTTATTATTGTACACTCGTATTTTATTTACCACCATTGCACTTATAAATACGCATACTTTTCGCACCAACGCAGTAAAAGAACTAATTATTACAGGCATACCGGTGATCAAATGATAAGCAGTCGTCCCGGTAGCTTGCACATGTTTTACCTGGTCAAGTACATGTCATAATATACGTCGTGCAGAGGTATAGCAAATTAACATTGATCAACATTCAGTAGATTTCAAAATAACAATATTTTGTCAATCATAATTGTCAATCAGACCTGTGTAGTGCTGCAAATGATTGAAATCGCACATTAGACCAATACAACAAAAAGGCAATTTATGGCAATCAAAAATATAATTTCCTATGCCACATTACTTATTTACTTTTGAGTATAATGTAATACTGACCTGTGCCTCAGCATAACTTACGCAAAGGTTTGAACCAATGCTGGAACGAACTCCAGAATGTCTTCGTATATTTATGGAGTCTGCTGTAGTTTTAGTTTTGACGGTGCGTTTAATATAGAAAAGACCATGATAAAAACAGCCCCAAAGATTTATATTTTTGGGGTTCGCGAGTACGCTTTCCTGCCTGGGCCTAGCCTATCACGAGCGTTTGTGGGGCGCATTGCGAAGGGTCTTATAAGAGCGAATGAGACTCTGACACAGACTAGACCAAGCCACCCACACGAGACTCCGAAAATAGTTGCCAATGAAGTCGAAGTGAAGAGGTAAAAAGTTTGTGGTTATAATGGGCGTCGATTTCGAGATGAGACTGGAATTAAGGAAGCAACATATACGTTGATAAAAATACTGCGAAATGCGCCGGAATCTTAGCATTTATTGCATATTCTAGCAAATGTGTATAGCTACGTATTGGTGGTATTTATAAATAGCTTTTGTTACCATTAAATCACATAAATCTTCTTGCAGTTTTCTGATGCTAATATAGGTCTATATAAGAGTATTATAGTCTGTATTCACCAGTATTGCTTCGTTTAAAGTGATTTTTAAAGTTAACGTTGGTTAAACTACAAAACCACTTCTCAATACATTGAAAATACGGATTATATAATATATTTTCTGCTATTACTAAGATTATAATTGACTTCATTTTTCATAACGATTGCTGCTGCAAGCATTTACTAGAAACCATGCACTGTTTCTAAAACTAACCAAGCCTGAGCGAGCTATAGTAGAAAAATCAGATCTTCGATACGTAATATATTTGGATCGAAATTTTGTTTATATTTCCATTGAATTAACTTTATCATTAAAAAAATCATTCCATAGAATTATGTTTGACCAAATAACAATGCATTAAAATGATTTCAAACAAATTGCCCGAGACCCGAAAATGTACATATTTAGGTGCAACCTTATTTGTGAGCTGTCCCATGGACAGCTCACAGAACTAACGTATCTATTAATAAAGAAATAAATGAACCCCAGCGACTGTCACAGATTGTCTATACTAGAATCCTAAAATTTTTCGGCCACATCAATAGAAGAGATGATAACAACCTAGAAAAGCTGGTGATACAGGGGAAATTGGAAGGAAAAAGACCAAGAGGAAGATCGCCGATGAGGTGGACCGACACTATCAAGGCAGCAACCAACAACACAATAACACAAGCAACAAGAGATTCCGGGAACAGGGAAAGATGGAGGGATATTGTACGAAGAGCGACAGCAAAAGAGTAAACCACAATCACGACCTCTCTGAAAAGAGAGAAAACGAAGAAGAAGAAGAAGGTGCAACCAGAAAAGTGCGTTACTCATTATACAGGGTATTCCGGGAGAAAGGTAACACCCTAAATATCTACGAAAATAGTTTTTTTCTTTCACGAAATCGCTGAAACACGTCAAGTTTTAATTCAAGGGGGACAACTTTTGGCAGACAAATCTTCAATTGTTTAACCCCCTGGCCGCAGGGGAGGTTAGGTTAGGTTAGGTTAAATTAGAGTAGGGATCGAGTGATAGCTCATTTAAAGCTTTTTAATAATAAATTCTTGTTTATGGGATGCCAAAACATAAATCGCTTGAAATCTATTTTTTTCCTCTCGCACGATTACAAAACTTACAAAAATCTACACATTAGTGTGATAAAATATAATCAATGATTTACTAAAAAAATCATATGGTCTATATCGTGATGTAAAGATGATTGATTTAAATCACACCTATCCTGGCAACAACTGGCCAGAAGAATAAAAAAATCATTCATTTTAATTTTTTTTAAATAATTGATTTTTGATTTTTTTTTAATCATGTTTTATTCCAATTCTGCTACCAAGTAATACCACGAATTATTTACCTTTATATTCAAACTAATTTATGATAGATGAAAAAGGACCTGTTAGATAGGAAAACGTACCATCCATAAATCACAGTTAAACTACATAAAAACATAAAGTTTGTGAAAAATGCAGCATTTTTCGTGTAAAGTGAAGTGCTTCAAGAGCCATAAAAGATAGAACAGTGCCAAATGTTCGTTCTAAAGGATAAGTACTAAGCAACATTTAAGTAGTTTAGTGTGGCTGGAAGGTGAAGGAGTGACCATTGGAATAATAGAAATAAATCAGTGTATCATTGAAATAATAGAAAATTTTATAATTATCATCGAAATTTTGAGAGTAATCATTAACATATTAACCGAATAATAGTAATGTTTATGGAATAACTAAAATTGTAACAGTTATCATTGAAAAAATAGAAAATTTTATAATTATCATTGAAATTTTGACCGTAATCATTAACATATGACAGAATAATAGAAATGTTTATGAAATAACAGAAATTGTAAATGTTATCATTGAAATAATAGAAAATTTTATATTTATTATTGAAATTGTGAGAGTAATCATTAACATGTTGACAGAATAATAGACATTTTTATGGAATAACTGAAATTCTATGTATTTAAGTATGAATTTTAATCTATGTATTCCATCATAATTTATTTTGTTTTTCTGTAAATATCATTATTCTGATAAAATTGATAGAAAATACCTAAATATCGATAGTATATCAAATGTAGACGGTAAAACTTAAATTTTCACAGTAACAAATGAAATCTTCATATTCACACTTGCAACTTTTACAGTACACATTGTAATATTGACAGAATAATTAAAATTTTGCAACTTTAACTAAAACCTGTGAAATTTTGGCAATAATTTGACATTAATCATGACATTTCTAAGACAATAATCGAAATCTGACAACGAGAATTGAAATTTTGAGTATTAAACTGAAATTTGAACAGTATTCATCGAAATTTTTGTAGTAATTATTAATATTTTAACAATGATTTTATTGTTATTGTATTCTGTCATAATTCTACATATTCAGTGTACGTTTTAGTGATTATGGTTAAAATATCATCATTCTGTCGAAATTTTAGTAGAAATCATTGAACTATGGACAGAAACCATAAGTTCGACAGTATTAATTAAAGTTTTAACAGCAATCATTGCAATTCTAATATGTAAATTTATTATTATATTATTCTATCATAACTATGAATTCCATCATAATTTATTTTTGTTGTTAAAAAGTAAAATATCGATAGTATATTAATTTTAGACTATAAAACTTAAATTATCATAGTAACAAATGAAATTTTCCTAATCACACTTGCAATATTTACAGAACACATTGTAATATAGTCAGAATTATATTTTTTTGCAATTTTAACTCTATACTGGAAAATTTAGGCAATAATTTATAGTCATTGAAATTTGACAAAATAATCATGAAATTTTTGTGATAATAATCGAAATTTTGCTGCAAAAATTGAAATTTTTAGCATCAAAATTGAAATTTGAACAGTAATTATCGAAATTTTGGCAGTCATCATTAAAATTTTAACAATAATGTTATTGAATTAAATAAAACAACATTACTGTGTACTCCACAAACACATTTATTTTACAAAAATAATTTAGTGACTGCAGTTTCGTTGGTGTTAGTTGAAGTAACAAAGTAAAGTAGTTTTATTTAATTCATTTACAATGTTCCACAAAGTAACGCCTACCAGTATACAGTATTTAATAATGTTATTGTTATTGTATTCCGTCATAATTCTGCATATTCAATGAACGCTTTAATGATTATAGTTAAAATGTCATCATTCTGTCGAATTTTAATAGAAATCATTGAACTATCGACAGGACATATGAAATATTGACAGTGTCCATCGAAGTTTTGACAGCAATAATAGAAATATCATTATTCTTATAAAATGTTGATGGAAAGCATTCAAATCGCGATAGTATAGCAAATTTAGACTGTAAACTAAAATTTTCACAGTAACAAATGAAATTTTCATAATAGCACCTACAACTTTTACAGTACACATTGTAATATTGGCAGAATAATTCAAATTTTGAAATTATAACTATAAATTGTGAATTTTGGCAATAATTAGCCATAATAGATAAAACAATGCCAAATGTTCGTTCTGAAGGTCAAGTGCTGAGCAACATTTAAGTAGTTTAGTGTGGCTCGAATATGAAGGTGTGATCATTGAAATTGTAAAATGTAAATTTATTATTATATAATTCTATCATAATTCTACGCATTCCATCATAATTTATTTTGTTCTTCTGGAAATATCATTATTCTGATAAAATATTGATTAAAAAGTATTATAATACAGATAGCATATCAAATTTATACTGTAAAACTTAAATTTTCACAGTAACAAATGCAATTTTGTTAATCACACTTGCAATATTTACAGAACACATTGTAATATTATCAGAATAATTTAAATTTGGAATTTTAACTACAAACTGGAAATGTTGATAATAAATTGACAATAATCATCGAAATTTGACAAAATGATCATGAAATTTTTATGAGATAATAATCGAAATTTTGTTGTAAAAATTGAAATTTCGAGCAACTAAATTTAAGACACAATAATATTTAACATGATCATTATGTAATGATCATTCCTCATGACCAGTTTCACGATTCACTGTTTTAGGTAATAATAACAAATCCTTTTTGTTAGGTTAACTCAAGGTACAAATTTATTGTGGACCAAACCACAACGGCCAATGGCCTATCCACTTATCAAGACGGGTATATTTCACTGTTCTTGTTGCATGTACGGAATGAATTCCACATAACTATCCAAAAATACGTTTTATTACATATTTATAGTAAAGTTTTATCTAATGATAATAAACATTTTTAATTTATGTCTTACTTATTCGTTTTAACTTGTTTACACGTTAAATTCACATATGTTTTAATGCAGTGATAGTATTTCTCTTTTTTATAACCAATAATATTATGGCTGGGGAATAGATTAAATTCGTATTTGTTTAATCGAAAACTTATTAAATAATGCACAATGTTTGCGCATTATTGCTTGGATATTGGATACATTAATATGTTAAATGTGGTGTATTACAGCTGTTTATTTGGCACAATTTGGTGATTTTCATATCTTTTTGTGAAGCGACAACTTTTCACAATGTCATCAATACTTTTATGTATATAATAAATTTTTAATATTTTATTAATATTTATTTATTTAATATGTTATTTAAATGTATGCACTGATTTGAACGTACGGCATAATAACATAACTTAATGCCTCTGCTCCTAATTCATAGCCGGGAATACACTGTAAGTGATTTGGATTAGTTGGCAAATCAGATTCAAGTATATGTTACTATTTGAATCATATTCTAGAATGTTGACTGGTATATGTCAGTGACTATAAGAACCAATCTACTATCTGAAACATTAAAAAATGTGCAAATTCTTAATGTATTGTTCTTAGGAATGAAGCGTTCGCTTAACAAAACAGATTTATGTATTTTGCAGTCATGTGTTTTTATATCTTAGCAGAAAATACTGTAATTTGTACACACAAATCATGCCATGCGCAAATTGAAATAAAATGTCTGCCCTATTCTCCTGTGATTATACATATCGGGGTAATTGTTTTCTATTTTTCATGGCGCGCAATTAGGTTTTATATTTGGCAATTGTTTGTGACGTTCGTAGCTATCAAATTAATTTTTATTACTTAATAGTGATAATTTGGCCCTCGAGCGTGTGTATGTTTCGTCTGCCTCAGCTTATTCACCGTCGGTGATGGACGGTATAATATAAAAAATACTTGCCAAACAACCTGTGTAACATAATATACAATAAAAATGCGTTTATTTACGAATGTTTTTATTCAAATTATTTTTCTCGGCGGAAAATTATTTTTGCTTCAAATTTATCCCCTTCACCTTCTCCACATTTTTTTTTTCCGGTAAATATTGAATCATTTTTTCCGAAAAATAACACTCGACCAAAAAAGTACCCCGCTATTGATCACTCATTATTTTTATCTCTACCAATAATATTTTCGTTGCTGAAAGAGTAAATTGCCCAGGCGAGTTTTTACGCGAAAATTATCACAAACTTTTCTCACTGCTCGATATTTATTGCAGCCAGTGTACTTTGCATAAATTATCGATACTATCCCCTGGACCAGGAAGAGGGATTTAAATTTTATTTACATAAATTGATTTTCACTCGTCTGTATTGCGCCTCTAGTAATTCTGGTTTGTTGACAGGCGTTGATGGAATTTTAATACTTATCGTTTATGAAAGAAGCGAAATTGTGGCCAAACGTGTTGGGGGCAATTGCATCTGAGCTGCTGTTGTCCCTGCCTTGAATGTGCCTTTTGGCTAAATTAGAGTCCCTTGTGGGTTTTAGCGACGCAATTCGCGGATGTGCTTTGTTGGATCTCCTAATTTCCATTCATTAATTATTTGCGGCCAATTATTTAATCATGGATGGTCTGTTTGTACACCGTTACGAAGAAATCATTTTAAACGTATGGTGTTTCATTCTATAATTGTGCGTCATCAATTATTATATTCAAATCAGATCTGTGCGAAAATGTATTTTAATTGACCGCGTCTACACATATTTTGCGCCTAAGTCGTACAGTGGGTAAGTACTTAATCCATATCGAAGCAGAAAAAAATTAATACACAGATTTTGATGTTATGACATTTGCATTGGCATTGCTAGGTAAATATTTATGTAAAAATTAAATACATTCAGAAATTTATTTTATGTGATATAAATCTACAAATGTAATAAATTCATCTTAATAATTTTTACAATTGGTGCATCTTAAATAGTTACTATTATTATTAAATGCAAATACATATATGAATAACTTTTACTAACAACATCCGAATTGATTGGTTCTAAAATTTGAATGAACAATAATTATTTACCCGTCCACTTAAAAAAAATGTCAGAAGATATGGAGATGGAGATGGATAATCAGTTAAGTTTGTTTACGGGGGATTGTCGGGTTTATTCTGTTTAAATTTTCACATTAGGGTGTTTTCTTTCACAAAATTTGTCAAAAAGTGGAAACATATTGATAACAAATAATTCAAAAACACAATGATATTTAACGCGTGTTAGGATAATAGTTACTTTTTCAACAAGTGAGTTAGTGGTCGGTGAGAAAAAGCACTTAAGTAGAAACATAATAATGTAAGTGTTTTTTCCCGTCGATCACAGTTGTCTGGAATTAAACGCAATCATTTTTTTATTTTCATCGAGTATGAAAATAGGTACAAGAAATTAGGTTACAATAGCAATTTTATACAGCAATGTCAAAGTTTTTGTACTAGATTTATGTGAGCATGACTGTACGTACTATAAAAATTGTGATCGTAACTTCTTATGTACCTAAAACTAACATATGTGGCCTAACGAGAAAAAGTAAAAAGTAAAAGTCCACATCATATGGAAAACTTTTTTATTATTGATTTTTCAAAAAACTCTTTTGCGGCATTAATCTGTGCTTATCTAAAAACCTTATTAGCCCCTATCAGATATACCGAGTGATATTTACCTATCTAGAAAATCTGGTTTTTCAAAATAATGAAAATGGAAATAGTGCTAATTTTCGGAAATCACGCAAGATCTCAATCTCATTTTTGTATTGCGTGTTAGTTTTAGGTCACTAAAAAGGGATTTTCTAGGTAAGTAAAAATCTAACAATCACAAATAGTTTAGAATTTTATAAATTCTGTTTTCTTCTAGTCGAAAGGCATTTCGAGTTTTCATGAATAATTTTATTATAAACATATTTCGTTAGGAGTACAATTGAGTCGCCTCGTTGCAAGTATCTCCAAGTATTTCAAAATTTCTGTTACAATATTTCATTTTGTAATATGTCTGCACGATGTCACCAATATCTAACTGAGTTAAATTGTCAATAATCCGATTTTATTGTTATAGTATTTTTTAAATTATTAATTGAGCATAGAATTCAAGAGGAGGTACATCCCAAAATAGGCACGATACCATCCGCAGTGTACAGCAAATTTTCAGAATAATTACGGCATAATTTCAGGGAGTTGTGTTGTAACTGAGTATTGATTATTGAAAGGAAATAATATATAGGTATGATCTTATTACTCGAAATTTGGTCAAAGAAGACTTCAGAAATTCAACTGTCAAGTTGACACATGTAATGTTTCATATTGTTGTCTTATACCTCCAAATTTGGTCAAAGAAGACTTCAGAAGTTCAACTGTCAAGTTGACACACGTAATGTTTCGCATTGTTATCTTATAACTCGAAATTTATTCAAAAAATACTTCAGAAATTCAACTGTCAAGTTGACCACGTAATGTTTTGCATTGTTATCTTATAACTCGAAATTTGGTCAAAAAACACAATTCTTTTGATGCTTATTAGCTACAGTATATTTACAAAACTCCCATGACATTTACGTCATAAGAAAATTTTTGAGTGTACATAAAAATTTGCCTAATATTTTATCTGACTACTTCCGTCAAACGTTTAAAATAAGGTTATGTTTTTTAGCCGCTTCAAGCCATCAAGCCAGAGAATACTAAAATGTCACAAGAATATATTTGGAGACAATTTGAAAAATTTTGCGATAAAAAAAGTATATACTAAATGAAACTACGAGTATGCACCAAATTCATTGATTTTAACCGATTGGGCATACAATATGAGAAACCTCTTGAAACCTAATCTTAACGTCCTAGTGGTAAGTGTTCGACAGCAATTATCACTTTAAGTGGATTCTAATTGGCCGACAATTTAAAATTTGGGTTATTTCATTGGTCCGTCAGTGTGAAATTTCATATGTAAATTTGACAAATGCAATAGTCTATAGTCTATAGTAAGTAAGTTCGTAAGCAAGCAAGTATGCAAATTAATAAGTATACATAAGTTACTAAGCGAGCAAAAGTTGAGTTTTTGGAAGCCAAAATTTGAACCTCAAAAGTTAAAAAATACTGGACATTATTCAAGAAGCTATCTGAATTCGTCTGTAAAGCCGAGTTATAGACATTATTACCAAGCAAGTTAATAGCAGCGAAAAGCAATCCATCAAAATAAGAATCATAACACTGTCAACACAACCTTTGTGCCTTAGACGTAAATACCCAATTCCGATAGAATTTTTTTCACTGATTTCAGAAACGTCAACAAAAATTTTCTAGGACGTTAGATATTTGTGATATTTCAATTTTTGCAAAATGTGTCACTTTTTTCGGGATGCAAGACCGATTCCAATGATTTTTTTATGGCAATACTGGATTCAAGTGTCAGTCTGACAGCTACCGGTATCACTTTTCTAACCTAACTTTAACTGAGGACATGTTTTTGTAAGTATATAATGGAAAAACGATGTAAAAGATCAAAAAATGAAGCGACCTCCGATATTTTGTTTTTGTACATATTTAGAGTAAATGCTTTTCGAAAAATGCATTTAAATTGAAGGGACAACACATTCGTCAAAATTTGTCGACCAGTGTAATTGGCGCGTAAAACATAACCTATAACCTAGGCCTGTACACTAAATCCATTATAGATATGAATTGTCAAAGTGCAATAGGGTTGGCATTATTGATAAAGTTACTAGGAACGCCAATGGGTATTTTAACTATTTAATTTTGGCGGCAATATTAAAATGATTATTTCAAATTTCAAAGTCCATTGTCCAATTTTGAATGAATTTAAAACTTTTTGTTTCTTTCTCATTTTCACAATTTATTAACTAAAAATTACAACGGTACCTACTTCTTGTAATTAAATAAACTCAAATTATTAAAAACTAATAGGTCTTTTTAACCTCAAAACACATGTTGACATCAATGACATATTTGTTACTAGTTCTTTACAAGTATACTGTCAAAATTATTATATAATGTGACATTTTGGCCGACCTTGAATTTGATAATTCATATCTATAATGGATGGTCTGATGATGGAATGATAAAATAGTGCAACATTTTTAATCGGTTTGAGATTATATTTTATGCATTTTTTGAAGATTTTAGAATTATATTGAATATCAGGTAGGTTAGGTGCACTTGTCCCGCTTGACAGTTGAAACTTTCTCTATAAACAAAGGTTATTAAGTGAACTAAAAAATGTCCGATTCTAATTCTGAGATTCCCAGCAATTTCAAAGAAGTCGCATGAAATAGTCAAAAGAAAATATGATTTGGCTTACAATAAATTTGAGTGGTGTGAAGAGAAAGATGTCTCGCAATGTAAATTAGACGCAAAGACAAGGAAGCATGTGTAAAACGAACTGTCCAATTTTGTACAAGAAAGAACAACGGTCCAAATTCAAATTCGGTCAAAATTATCATACAATGTGACAATTTGGCCGATCTTGAATTTGACAATTCATATCTATAATGGATGATCTGTATATCTTTATTATAAATATTTATAAATATAAATAACGTACTCTATTGTTTGTATATTTAGTTAGATGTAATAAAATCTAACCTGATAAACTGCTCTATTTATTTGTTGACTTCAAAGCGCTCTATTTATTTGTTGACTTAAAAGCGCGCCGAAATCGATTTAATATTGAAAGCTACTGTTTCGAACTTTGGAATGTGAGATCAAAAGTTAAGACTATTTTTTAAATTACTCCTTGCTATTCTTATGGTCGAAAAATGTTTGGCTTAGAAACTTTGACATTACGGTACGATTTATCTAATAGTATTTCACTATACAGATTACAGTGTGTGTTTTATTAACGTTTAATGTGGTTAAAGCACGTTTCAATATAATCAATGCAATTGTTGAATGAGTATTTACTTCTTATTGGTTTTTAAACAAAATTTCGCCACCATTTTTCATGTGGAGGAGTAGTTCGGTATATGAACTATATACTATGTTGTCGGCTTCAAGTGAAATACACTAAGTCAATTTTTGGCTGTTTTTAGATAAGTTTTATTTTGATTGTTTACTAAATTGTAACAAATCTCGGGCTCAGTAGAAGTATAGTAAAGGTTCCTGTAGCCGAACTTCTAAATTATTAACTCATTAAATGACCGAGTAGGAAAGGTAACAGCATAATATAAAACTTTAATTGCAGTTTCTCACATTTTATAGTTTTTGGCTTAAGTGATTTCACTTGTAAGCCGACGATATAATACTACTACTTACTATTATACAGTATGTCCCCGGATTGAGTTTGCAAGAGGGTTTTTTTTTTAATTTTCTCTTTTATGTAAAAATGTTATAGGAATTAAAATTCCTGCTTGGTCTGAAACTACCATTTCAGTAATTAAAACATTGATTTATTTATACAGGGTGTTGGGTAAATAAAAATAAATTGAATCTAATTTTTATACTTTAGAAAAATAAAATCATTTAAACAATTCCCCACCATTTTCTTCGTACATTTCAAGCCTGGTGTGGAACTGCTGACAACTGTTTTGTATTTCATCAATAGTTATCGATGCAAATGCTTCTCTTAGGTATTTTTTTTTAATTTTCAGAACTATTTTCTGCATTTGGGGGATTGTTTGAGTGATTATATTTTTCTATAATGTTGTTAGATGTAATTTAAAATTATTTTTGCAAATAGTAAATAAATAAGTGTCAAAATAAGATTTATAAATTTTAATTTTGCGAACACCCTGTATAAATAAATAAAAGTTTCAATAACTGAACTGGTAGTTTCAGACCAAGCAGGAATTATAATTCCTATAATATTTTTACTTAAAAATAAAAATAAAAAAAAAATCCCTCTTGTAAACTCAATCCGGGGACATACTGTAGATATGAATTGTCAAATTCAAGGTTGGCCAAAATGTCACATTGTAAAATAATTTTGACAGTGTACTTATAAAAAAACTAGTAACAAATATGTCATTGATGTGAACATGTGCTTTGAGGTTATGAGACCTATTAGTTTTTAATAATTTGAGTTTATTTAATAACAAGAAGTAGGTATCGTTGCAATTTTTAGTTAATAAATTGTGAAAATGAGAAAGAAACAAAACGTTTTAAATTCATTCAAAATTGGACAATGGACTTTGAAATTTGAAATAATCATTTTAATATTGCCGCCAAAATTAAATAGTTAAAATGCCCATTGGCGTTCCTAGTAACTTTATCAATAATGCCAACCCTTTTTATTTAAAAGTCAAAATTTACAAAAAAATCCTCTTGTAAACTCAATCCGGGGACATACTGTATACTACTATATAACAGAATCACGCAATCGGCGAATAATTATTATTTACGAATTGTCGAATTAATAATCTGTATGTGAATAAAATAAAAACATTCTTTTTATTCTACAGAATTTTTTGGATTAATTTTATGTATTCAGAGAAGTAATCATGAAAGAAAACAGATCAAATAATTATACATCTGACTTTAATGTATTAACGTATAAAATATATATTTTGGTCCCTAATGTGAAAGATTCAGATGCCACCTGGACGTGCATTGTTAATGCGGATTGTCTGCCGCTTTTCATGGTCGGCGGTTTGATTTTTGTAGTCTAAACTTAAGAATTTGGTGCCTTTTGTGCCTGCGCCCGGTGTGAAATCTGGCTTCGAAAAAGAAATGGAAATCGTCTGGCTAGAACATGCACGGGGGCAAGGGCGGTCATTTTTGTTGTTTGTTTTAATCTGGACGAGCAAGCAACGGGTGGTGGCGGTGTCCGTTGGATGCTGAGTGTGTCGTGTGAAAAGCACGAAAATCTAGTTCTGATAGACGAGCACAAAGGGCGTAATTTTAATTTCTATTGTGCATGAGTTATTCGCGCTCATAGATAAAGGTAACCTGTTTTGTGGGTACGGCGAGTAAGAGATGGTGAACTGGATGTGGGAAATGTACCCATGTGCGTAACATGCGTACGAGCGCGGTTGGTGGCGGCTGCGAAATTTAATTAAAACCATTCGTTTAAAAATGGACGTAAATAATGGAAAATATTAATGCGTAATCTATATGAGCGGCACTTTTATGCACACGCACACGTCGTAATTGGGTCGGTCCATGTGTCACGCACTTAGGGTAGGCTCGCCTCGGATGGCTGTGGGCAATGGTCCCGTCCCCCTCGACTCGACCGCGGTGCTAGTGATTGTGATATCTGTGAGGTATTGTGCTTTTGACACTTACCTTCTTCTCGGTGAGCTTTTCGCAGCGCCTCTGCTTGCAGATCTGGTGACTCTTGTCGTTCCTGCACGGGGCACAGTCACCACAATTGTCTTTCCTCTGGCAACCGATACATTCGCCGCATCGTTTCCTTTTCTTTTTGACCTGTTTATCAACGCTCCCGCCACTAATATCGTCCACATCGAGGGAGTTCGCGCCCACGGAGTGGTGTTTGAAACTCGCGGTACTAGAAACGGCTGCTACCTGTCCAGAATTTTCCGAACCGATTTCCATGTTACTTGAGGCACCGTCACTTTCCGCGGAACTTTCCAAACTGGAGGCCCGCATTTTCCTGCGCTCTTTCTTCCTGAAGTCACTCCTCGTGGGCGATCCCATCGAGGCGTTGATGCCGTTGAGCTTCTTGTCGAGACCGTTGTAGAGCCCAGTATTGTCGATGATAGTCGACATGGGGTTCTGGAATTGAGTGGGATGCAATGTGACATTTTGGATTTTGATGCCCGGATCCTGCAAGCCGGCGAGCTTCAGGTCGGGTTCGGATTTGAGTACGGTGACCACCGTTGGCGAGCTTATGTTCTGTATGATGGTGCCGTTCTGTGTTGGAAATGAAGTGGGATGAGTGTATAGTTGTATGTGCCTTTCGTCGAGAAATTGTTGCTGAATGGATGGGATTTCCCTGGCCTGGATGGGCGCCGGTACCAGAGGATAGTTGCGAGCGTTTAGGGTATGAAAGTTTGGACCTAGTGTGGCCAAACTGGGACTAGAAACGTTTGGTGAGACGGGGGTTAATGTCGTCAAGGTGGGCTCGGTCGTTGTGACTGCGTCGCTGAACGTCTGGAATTGTGATTGAAATGAGGGCAGCTTCGACACGCCATTTTGCGCGGCGAAGGCGTCCGCGAATGTGGTCACCGCGCTTTGACTTAAAGAATCCACCGGCTTCGATTCCCAGGGTCTGTATTGGGGCTGGGAAGCAATGATTGAGAGACCATTCTCAGAACGGTCCAGGAGTCGTGTTTCTGTGTAGTAATCCCAATTGGAGATATCCAAGAGGCGCGAATCCGTGAACGAGCCGAAACCCCCGCTGCCATCCATTTCGGCTGCGAAGGTGGAGAAAGGCGGCAGGTTCGAGCCCGGCGGGTCAGAGCTCGATGTGGCGGGGTATGGGGGAGCCAGGGTATACCCAGAGCTCAATGTCTCCGGGTCCTGGCTTAGGGTTTCACTCATTCTGTCATCGTATTCTCATCTTGAGCAACTATACATTCACACACGATTAGAATAAAACGTAACTTATTGTCATTATATGTGATTTATATCCTGATATTCTCTGAGATTGGTTAGCGACAGGAAGAATTATTCAGCCTTGTATTTGTACTTTGCGGATTTTGTACTGTCGGTGATAGCTTCTTATAAAAATAAACGTCGAAACTAATGTTAAGTCTATTATAAAAATATCTGAAACAAATGAAAACAGAACGGCCATTACCAAAAATGTAAGTTGCGAGTCGGCAAAGATGCATAGGAGAGCAACGCATTATTGAAAACCGTACGCATTTCCTTTTCGCTATAACGGGTCACGGTCGTTATAACGCGTGCGCCTCTCCTCCCCGGTCGATCATGAAGCCTGATTCACCACTAAGCTCTGGTGGGCAATAATAAAGCTAAAGTTCAAATCGCATACTTTCCCCATATATCACAAAGCAGGAAAAACAGAAAAACAAAAACTGTCCTTACGGTTCACGCATATAATAAAACCACCATCTGTAATCACCCATAATTACCCATTTTTTTGTAACAAAGGTAAACACCAACCCCACGATACACATTTAACCTAACACCACTTCGCTATCACTCTTTAAAATTGTTTATATTAAAAAAATTGACCCACGCAAAAATATTAAAATATTTAATGAACAAACGATTATTAATAACAAAAACTGTGTTTTAAATAGATCGACGGTATAACGGAATGAAAATACGTAGACGATTTTTTTTCTAACAACTACATAAATATAAATAAAATAGGTAAACACTAACCATGTGAAAATTTAAACTCCAGCACGCACACCACTAAACACGCACGTACTGAAAGGACGACTGACGCTACGCACACACATTCTTTGCAGCTTTCATGTTCGCGCTACACATCTGTCGCGCTTTGCACCAATCAGAGAAATGCATTGGAGCTTTCGGTTGCAGTCGCTTCCCTTCGGAGCTTCCGTACACACCACTTTCCGAGTTTCTTATTTTTTCGCATCAACATTTAAATGTACGCGTCTATAATATTATACGTTTCTGGTCGCTAGGACACACCGGGGGACATTTTATACGTGTTCGTCTCATTAATGTATCTGAAATCGCACCGGCCAGCGTCAGCCGCCCGATCCGCACGCGCATTTATCTCGTTCACCGTCTGCGAAGACGTGACGATGCTCGCGAATAACCACGCTGGGGAATTAAATATTTCCCTCGGATATTAATTTCTTTTATTAATGACGCAAAGTAAATCTCATGTAAATATTTAATTAATATTGAACAATTTAGATTTTTCAATCCCCTTTATTTACCTTAATATCTTATAAAATAAGTATCTTTAAATGCTCGCAATTTAATTATACAATAAACTAAACCAGAGGTCCCCAACCTGCGGCTCTCTAAAGGAGTTTATCCGACCCGCAATAAGTTATTGTTCAGATTAGTTTAAAAATTGATTACACAAATAAACGATATATTTTTTGCACGGCAAACAATAAAATAATTTTTGTTATGATTTCATCCATCAGTTATACTAGTTATTATTATATTTTTTATTGTTTTCTTTCTTATATATTGACAGTACTTACTGGTAGTATATTTAAATATAAAGATGTTTCTTAGTTTATGTTGTTGTTATTATTTTCATTATTTTTTCTTCACCTGATTAGTTTCGGCTATTTGTAAGCTATCTGCAGAGGTTTTATTTTTTAAATACAATATATATACAGGGTGAGTTTTTTCGGATGTTTAGTATGGGGATCTCAGAAACTAGCGGAGATAGAGGGACGATTAATTGGGGAAAGAATTGCAGTTTTACGAGTTCAATTTCATGAGCTTTTTGTTTTTTGGAAAAATTGCATGGCTAACTAGATATCTCGAAAAAATATATTTTTTGTTATTTTGTTCGGTGCATCAGGTTTCTTCTGTTATTATTGACTTTAGAAAAAATGTGTAAAGGAAAAAGTTATAGGAAATTATGTGCTTAATAATATAGTCTACCTGATTATTTGTTGCTTTTGTAACGCGTCCATCAATATTAGCAAAAACTTGTAATCGTGTAAGTACAGCTTCTCTAAGGTCATCTACTGTGACCTACGATGTTTAATACACTCTATCTTTTACTATTCCCCATAAATAAACATCTAAAACAGAGGGAATCCGGAGATCGACCACCTCTATAATTGTCGTTTGTATCTATCAATTGTTTCTATAGCGTACTACTTCGGAAAGTTCGAAACTGAAAAGAAATAAAATCCCTTAATTTAATTATTTATAAAAATACCTATGTAATATGATATATCATTAGAATCGTTGAAAAGAGGCCTTTTTTATTAAGTCATGGCCGACTATGGTTTCCATTAGAAAAAACTCAACTTTGTCTCATAACTCAAAAATTATAGCTTTAATAAAATAATCGGTTAGATTGTATTATTAAGCACATAATTACGTACAACTTTTTCCTTTACACATTTTTTCTAAAGTCAATAATAACAGATCCATAGGCACCGAACCAAATAACGAAAAATATATTTTTTTAGAGATATCTAGTTAGCCATGCAATTTTTCTAAAAAACAGAAAGCTCATGAAATTGAGCTCGTAAAACTGCAATTATTTCCCCATTTAATCGTACTTCCATCTCCGCTAGTTTCCAAGATCTCCATACTAAACATCCGAAAAACTCACCCGGTATATAATATTAGATAACATTTTTCATGAATATTTTGTTTTTTTTTTCACCTGAAACTAGTCAGGTGAAGAAAAAATAATAAAAATAATAAAAAGAACAATAATTTATGTGGTTTTTATTATTTTCATTATTTTTTCTTCACCAGATTAGTTTCGGCAATTTGTGAGCTATCTGCAGAGGTTTTACTTTTTTAAATACAATATATGTGGCGAAAAGATGCAAAATCCGCCAAGTCACTTCTATCTGTTTTCGAGAAAAACAAGAAAAACCTTCAGAAGGCAGCGAATACAATTTATGACGGAAGATGTATTTTTACTATGTTCTATAATGGTTTATTGGCAGAAAATGGGTATTTTCAAAAATCTAGATGTATTAGATGCATTAATATCGAAGATTTAAAACATGACTTGGCGGGTTTTGCATGTAAACTTAATGGACTTGACGGGTTTGGCATGTGAACTTAAAGAAAATTGTTTTCAGAGTTTTGTTGTTTTTAATTGTTTTTAAAGAAAAACACTTTTTGTATATTATACGTTTATTTTTATTTATAACGAAAAACATATCCAAGATATCATTGCGAAATTCCTTATCGCACAAGACGAAAACTTTAATAGAAAAAAAACAAATTCTTAAAATTTTGGGTTAGTTTATACCCTAAAATCAGTGTCTATTCCAAGATCATTGCTTCGGCAGCAAGTAGTGTCATCATAATTTTCTATGGGTATTTCCAAAGGTACTTGGTCAATAACCTCCCTATAAAATTGTAGATTTGGTAACGCCCTCCACTCATCTCCATAATGTTTTGATAATAATTTGGCAACGGATGCCGCTTTCTGTAGATCGACAGGTCTTCCCAATTGTATGATGTTAGGATTTAATATAACTAGCGTCTTGGGACGTTTAACAATGCCTTTTACAACTTCAATATCGCTCCTATAATTTACCTCGCCACGTACTTTAACATTACCATCTACCTTTTCTAAAATAAATCTTTTGGCACAGTTAAACTGAAAATGCCAGTTTGTTGGAGGTGTAATGACCGAAGTGGTAGCTTCCTTTGATTGATAAGCATCCCGATATTTTCCTAGAACCTTGATACTGGAGAAGTCTCTAGTTATTGCATAATATTCTTCTGGATTTGTAATTGGCGTTTTTTTATACTTTTCGTTCATTGAGCCCAAACACTCGATCGGGAGTCATGCAGGAATGTCCGACCACGGGAAAAATAAATTCAATTTTGGAAATGTGATTTAGAGCCACTCGACAAAGCCACGAAACGAGCATACCAATAACGATGGAGTTCTTATTTTGCCTAGCGCACCCATCAGAAAAAGACGAACAGTTGTAATTTCTTCAGAAAAGTCAAATTTGGAGAGAAAATTAAAGAGGGCTGAGGCTATGATACTGGAGTTTTCTAGTAATTGTTCATCTGTCCACAAGTATGAAGTTACGTTTTCAATGCTTAACTTTATAGATAATGGCCTCTTTACAACTGTAAAGTTATACAAATTGAATTGTTGTGAAAAATAAGCTGATTGGTCGGCTAGTTTGGGTAGAGCTAGATTTTTCTGATAATCGAATTAGAAACTCTGAATATTATTACAATCAGTTTTAAGGTATCCTTAAAAAGCTTGTGCCTTTAGCTTATTTACCCTGTTAGCCAACATATGTTCTTTTTTATGTCTTAATTTGATTCAGTTTTGAGCTTTTCTTGCGTTTTTAGACAATCCGAACACATATCTGTCAAAGGTGTTCCAAAGCCTATATTGTAGGGATTGTTAACATAGTATCTAAAAAATGATTATATTATTACATTTATTATTACATTACATTACATTATTTAACTTTTATTTGTTCATCCACTGACTCATTGTACATTTAGTGCAATTTTCGTATATTTAGTTCACAAAGTAGGTATGTTGTAACTACTGTTTTACTGCGACAGAAATGGGTTTCAGAACAAGTTAAACTCTCTATGAATGTTGATATTGCACTTTTCTTATTGTCATTCTTATGTTTCATTCTGTCACCCCCACGAGTTTCTCTTGGTGGAGAGCCTCTTGCCAAAAATCGCCTCATTACTTCCTGGACTTTAATATCCAAAATACTCAAAAATAATTACGACAAACTTTTGCCGCTTGTCCATTATCTTTCCGAATGCTGTATTTAATTATAAGTGATCTTTTCTGTCTAGTGTTATCTCTAATCCTAGATCACTTAGGTTTGTCACCAGTGCAATACTTATATATCATTGAATCTTGGTATACTCCGTTTTTTTAAAATTGTAAAATAGATTATGAAACGCCCTTACATCGCACATTTTTAAAGTCTTACATTCCAAATAATTATTATGTTTGCATTCTGGAATTTCTAGCAAGATATGTGCAGCATATCTTCAGAAAAATATAACGCACAATGATGTCTACTATAATTGTATAAATAAAATAAACGTTTTCGTACTTGTCTTTTATGGGTTTCTGTCTGTTTTATTGTTTTATCCTGCATTTATTTGGTGGTGTTTTTGTCAATTTTGAGACGTGATACTTTCCCATGTTTCCATTGGTTAAAATGGACTTGGCGGACTTTGTATCTAAATGACTGCTGTAGTTGGCGGGTTTTGAATTTAAACGTGATTTTTAAAGCACAAAAACAAAGCATTTGTACAAAATGCTTATAGAAAATTATAGAGATAATAAAAACAACATAAACTAAGAAACATATGTATATTTAAATATACTACCAGCAAGTATTCATAATAAAGAAAACAATAAAAAAATAATTGTAATGCAATTGTATGTGAAGTATGTAGATGTAAGTATATAAACAATTTAGGTTTTAAAACTTACAAATTTTCCACAATTTAACTAAACAAAATACATATTTGATTGTTCTTATAATTGGACGAGGGAGTTAAAAAAGTGACATATTCCAAAAATATTGAAAGCACATAAAATGGGCTTAAAAAATAAACACATTCCTGCTATTAATAAAACAATTAAACCGTTGAAAATTATAGTGATGTAAGTTAAATATATTTATAGTAGTATATAGGTAGTATATTACTGTAAATATACTGGTAGTATATTTATATTTAAATATACTACCAGTAAGTACTCCCAATAAAGAAGAAATAAATCAATATAAAAATAATTATATAATATTCATTTTAAAACCAATTGTATGTGAAGTAATGGAATTGTATATGCGGTATGTAGATGTAAGTATATAAACAATGTACATATTTATAACTTTCAAATTTTCCACAATTTAACTAAACAAAATACATATTTGATTGTTCTTATGGTTGGATGAGGGAGTTAAAAAAGGGACATATTCGAAAAATATCGAATTCACATTAAATGGGCCTAAAAAGAAACATATTCCTGCTACTAATAAAACAATTGAACCATTGAAAACCATAGTGTGTACGTTAGTTTTTTTTTAATTAAAAAATATTTCAAAATTTATTAGGCAAATTCAGGTTCTTAATTTGTATATTTCTGATAAGATTAAAGATTAAATTTTAATTCAGATTAAATTTCTACAGAATCTAGAAATGGGGTATATACAGGTGAGTTTTTTTTTTCATTTTAAACATTGGAATCTCAGAAACCATAAGATATCTCGGTTAAATGAGGAAAAAGTTATCGTTTTAAAAGCTTATGCAAGATATGCTTTTTTGGTTTTTTGAAAATAGACGACAGCTTTTTTTTCAGTTAAAATACAAATTATATATTTTTTTAAATGGCGGTCATAGTTGGCTTAGACATTTTTAAAAAGGACAATTTTTACTCTTTATAAGGTTACAAGGTTTGCTATACTTACACTTTGATAAATAAATGCCATCTTCGAAAATTAGATTTATGAAAATTATTGCTTCCTTTTACAAATAAACACGATACAGGACTATTTGTATTATTGAGAGTAACAAAGACAGGAAAACTTTTTTTTCCCTCATACTACGAGAATTCTATTAATATTTCTATTCCAATTATACTAAATTCTATTCAAATTATACCACGAAAAGTCCTGCATTTTATTTATTTATAAAAGTAAGTATAGCAAACCTTATATCGTTATAAAGAGAAAAAAGTGTCCTTCTAAAAAATGTTAAAACCAACTATGCAAACCTTGTATCGCTCTAAAGAGAAAAATTTGTCCTTTTTAAAGATGTCAAAGCCTATGACTATGACTATGACCTAACTATGACTGCCATTTAAGAAAAATCAGTTTGTATTATAACTCAAAACATATGGTTTTTTTATTTTCAAATTATAAAGGCATATCTTGCATAAGCTCTTAAAATGACAATTTTTTCCTCATTTAACCGAATCTCTATGTTTTATGGTTTCCGAGATCCCAATGTTAAAAATGAAAAAAAACTCACCCGTATAAATAACTTTTTTTAATTAAATTTAATAGCTTCTTAAATAGTTTTATATTTATATATTGCAATTTTTACTTTGTTGGTATCTTTATTAACACATAACTGTATTAACACATAATGTATCACGAAGTAAAAGCCTCCAGTGTTAATAAAGTTTTATAATTACTAACCCAGTAGGAATATTTTTTATTAAGTTTATGGGTGTATCCATAAAATACCAGTTATGTATTTAGGGTTGTTATATTATTATTTGGTAAGTACTATATTTTATTTAATTATTTATTTATTTTATTTTGCCCGACTAGTTTCGGATATTTTAAAGTTACAAAACAGACATTTCTAACTTTGAAATATCAAAATTCAAAATAATTAGAAATATTTGTCATAAAAATGAGATCAGGATATATAAATATTAAAATACATATCGTGCCTCTCATGATGTTTTTTTTTAAACAGAAACAAGTCAGGCGAAATAAAATAAATACATAATAAAATAAAAATAATTATTTACCATTAAGTACCTACCAAATAATAATATAACCAAATAATAATTGTCAAATAACTAAAAAATTTTGGATTAATTATTATTTAATCCCAAATGTATTTAATTTGGATTACTTCTAATATCCTTACCTCTAGCTAGCCTAAGTATCTAGCTGCCCAACGACTTCAATTATGGAGAAATTAGATGAAGGGTACATTCTGATTATTGCATTTTTAATTTTACCTCATCGATGGACCTCTGCAGTAATGACCAACTCAAAAAGTATCGTTGGTGCACAAATTAATATAGGCATGTAGGCATTATTAGATACATAACCCTCTATAAAACTCAAAAATATTAAACTTTCAATAGTGTCGTTATTGCAGAGGACCATCGATATATATTTAACAAATATGTAAAACATTAACTTTGTACCTAAGTCACAAAAGTTGGCTTCAAAAATTTTTTAAACAAAAAATCAATATTCGCCTAATTTATCTTTCTGAATACTGAATTTTCAGTTTTCATCTGCCTGATGCAGCCACTCTGTGGGGAAACAATTGTTGAAGTACAACATTAAATATTTTGTGAAACTCGCACCAAATGTGTTTTATTTATATATTAACATGGAGTTTCATCATGTATCAGCCTCATCAATCGATATTATGTATCTTAGCTCGCTTCAGATTAGTTTTCTGGAAAAACTAGATGTAGGGAATATTCTCATTTTAGTATTTTTTAATAGTCCCCTAAACACTTAAATTAGTATGCATGTTTGCATTTTTTAATGGTCCAATGTCTACCTACTTCAAAACATATAAAATGTAGCACATTTATGTTGTTTCAAGCTATCACAAAAATACTACTACTGTTCTAAAATACTAAACAAAAATATCGACGACTTTCGCATAGAGAGTATCCCAAAAGTAAGGAATAAATTCATTATACTCAAAATGGAAAATATTGGAAAATGTATTCACGACCTTTATTGGACTATGGTTATATGGGTATACGAATGGTTTCCTTTCCTTTCTTTTCCTCCTTTTATTCAATCCTTTCCAATCTTATATCCAATTGTAATATCCTTATATCCTTATTCCAATGTTTATATAAAAGCAGAAGTAGTATAATAGTTATTATGTTGTCGACCTAAACGGTCTATTCGCCCTATAATAACATTTTGCTAAACATATGTTTTTATATGATATTGCTAAATCAAAAACTGTTGTATTTTTTTTAACTTCTTGAGATTTGTGGGAAGTTTCGTGCAGTTTTTTTGAAAATTGTGAACAATCGGCAATTTTTATAATAGGGATTATGAACTATTCTAAAAAATCAAAGGAATTACATCTTTTGGAAATATTCTTTAAAATATTGGTTGATGTTTAATGTCTACTATTGGTATTCTCTGCACAGTCTAATTTAATTATTTTAATATTTTTAATATGTTGGTTAACATTCTAAACGTTTTAACTCTCTTAATATTTTGATTGCATATTTTGGAAATTTTCAACCACCATAAAGCATTTTGGTAATTTTTAAACTGAAATGTTATGTTACTTGATTGATTATTTTATTAAAATGAAAATTTTTGAAAGTTCGTATATTTATCTGAATATTTTGAAATACTTAGTAATATCAATAACATTTTCTGGATTCTGCGGTTTCACGATACTTTCTGATACTTGTGACATTTTGATCGAGAATCTAGACTCCCTCTCTTTTGCTATTTTGAATGCATATTCTAGAAAATTACATAAAACTTTGTCAATTTCTGAAATATTTTTGTGTAACTTGCTGATTTTTTGTATATTTTTATATTATAATAAAATTTACTACAATTTTCTCCTTTTTGGTTTTTCAGATTTACAGGCACGCTTCAGAATTTTAATGAACATATCTGAAAGTACTGGTATTTCTGTAGTTACAACTTCTGATGTTTTTATAAAATAAGATCTGCGATTTTTGATATTTATGCGACTCTTTCAATAAATGTTTCACATTTACATACATTTTCTGCGAATGAGTATTTTTTTAAATTTCATATTTCTTAAGTAATTTCGGTGTATTCTAAAAATAGTAATAACATTTAAAAAAATATTTACTTACAATATTTAACAATTTCAAGTTTTCTCCAATATTAATGAAGCTATTATTCATTATAGTATTTACATGAAATTAGGAAGGATTTAAGACTAGAATTAGAGTCTGTTGCTTCTGAGATAAGAAGAAAGAAAATTATAAAGAGATTGCGTATTGTTGATAACTTCATTAGTTCTATAATTCTAAGACAAATAACGTACACGTTGCTGTTAACGTCTTTTGATACCTATACACCTGAATTTTGCATAAAGTAACTTGTAGGTAACAGTTGTTGCTGTTTCAGTTGGTATTATCTTCCCTATAACACAAAAAGTTAATTTTTAATGAGAATTAATGGAAAATATAACGTCAACATATTACCTTCATTCTTTGGCCCGCTTTAGTTGGTTTTCCAGCCTATTTTTCGTTATGAATCATAATGCGAACATGTAACGCATTAGCGCGTTATAGACTTAAACTTCATACACTACAACAAATGCAATTGTACTGTTATAACTCGGGTCCGTATTTCTAGCAAAGATGCTTCTTACGTATATTATTAGCACACCAACATAATTTTAAATGGACGAATAAGTGGACGTATCACGAAAACCTAAGTTTGTTGACACCTATATTGTTTTGCTTTTTCTGCTTATATTTGTCTTTTTTGCCTTTTTTCATATTTTCTTGGAAAATTTTCTATTTTATGCTTCTTTAGCGATTTTTACCCTTGACTAGAAACATTTTATTTGCCAAATTCAGTTCCAGTTGAAAAAATATGAAAGTTTACAAAAAAATAACTTACTCCACATGGCTTGCACATGAATTAAATAGAGCCGCAAAAGCAATTAGAGCCCAATTTCCCATAGTTAACGAAATCAATTTCATTGATTATTGCAAAACAGTTTTTCTAAAAGCCACTCTATACCTCCTATATATCCCATATACCTCCGAAACCTATCATCACTAGATGCGGTACGTATTTGGAAGTTTTTTCGTTTATAAACAAATTTTATCCGATTATAGGAAACATTTTGTAATAGAAAATTTAGAAAACACATTGTAATTAATTGTTTTCAGAAAAATTATTGAGTTGTTTTTTACACTAATGTACATATTTTGTATATTTGTTTATATTACTGTTTTTTTATTTTGTTTTTATTTGAAAATAAATGCTTCTTTTGCTTTTTTTGCTTTATCGAATAATAAATACAGTGTTTTATTGCAATTTTTTCTTAATTCGCCTGATTTCGCCTAGTGATTATTTATCCGTACCCTAGTTATAACCCATATATGTAACAATTACTGTATTAACCAACAACCGTTCTAGGGATAAGAGTGATAGAGAAATGCTGCATAGGCCTCCACCAGAAATCAGAAGAGTAGCAAGTGACGCTACTTGTAATTTACTGCCTCGAAAATCGAGACCTGTTTATGATGAGCAATGCGTTATCGTACAAAGAAGTTTTAATTGATATTTACGATATAAGTAACGTAACGTGCCATATTACGATACGATATGGCAAAATTGTCAAACGAAGCCGCAGGCCGAGTTTGATCAGCCATTGAGTATCGTAATATGATATTACGATACGAATATCGTACAATGATTTATCTACTATCAATTAGAAGCGATTTTTAATGTAAATTATTCTTTCCATAACCAAATGGTTTTGAAGTTTAATCAGTTTTGAGTTGTGCCAGTACTTGTATGAAATGAGTATGAAAACACTAGCAAATGCTGCTGTTGAGACACGGGTGAGGGTGACATGGAGACAGAAGTACGAAAAATCCTACAATAAATTCTACAAATGGTATAGCTTCAAATTGTGCGGTAAAGTATGTCATTACAAAAGTGAACATCCCAAAGTTTGACATTACATATTGATAGTAGATAAACTTATTTTTCCAAACGAGCTTAAAACGTATTTTAATCTACATTGATGTTAAATTCACGAATTGTATCATCTATAATAGTAGCCTATATTTACCTTGCTATGTTGAAATTGCAGTAGCATTTTTGTTTATATATATATATATAAATATATATATATATATATATATATATATATATATATATATATATATATATATATATATATATATATATATAAACAATCTTTATTGGGCTATCGACCCCATGGGGTCTTTCCGCCTTGCCTAACATAATACATTGGATTCAACGTACATTACATTATACATTACATTACATATTATATTATAACATTACCTATATGTGATTCATGAGTGATTGTTTTGATAGTGTGAAGAGAGTGTTATGAAGTGTAATATGATTCATTTTTTGATTCAATTGTAATATGATTTGTTTATATATATTTTTTAATTTTTTGTTTTGTTTTCAGATTGAAGAAAATTAAATAACAAGAGTCAAATGGAATGGTAGAGATCCGAGCAACTCAATAAAATTGATTATTTTTACTTGCAGAATTACAAAAGTATTTTTGAGACCCAAGAAAAATCACGTATCGTATCGGCCATTGTACATACATTGGTTGCCAAATTTAAGAAGTCATATGATACTATAGAAGCTCTCCATAACGGATAGTGAAGGTTTAAGTTTGAATTACATACTTCTGTTTCCACATGCATCATTAATTGTGATAGCTTTTGGAAATTAAAATATATTTCAACATCTTTTTGTTTTGATTTCCGATTCGTCTTCGTAGTCTTCGTAGACTCTGATTATCCATTATTTTCTTGATAGTCTTTAATACATTGCTCAATCTTAGTTTCGCTATTTCTGTTGATAAACTTCGTCAATTTTAACATATTGGTGGTGATATACGTAGAAAAGGCCATTGTTGCTGTTTACCATTGTAGCATAGACAATGGCAAGTTTTCTTTGTCGGTGAAACTAATTTTCAGAATATACTCTAATCTAACAAAGTTAATCAAACATATACATACCTAACACAACCTAGCCATTATGCAACTCTAAACTATCTGCTTGTTATAAAGGGTGACTTAAGACTTCTATCTCCAACTACCAGAAGTTTTACAATATTGTGAATGATATTGTTAACATTCATATTCTATTCACCTATGTGCAAACATGCATCATATGCGAACACCACAGGTAATCCACATCGGAAGTCAGCAGTACATCTCACTCGTCTCTGATTGTCAAATTCTATCAGATTTGTCTCCTTTGGAGCCTCGTCTGGTTAAGTAAGTCCAACTTACCAATCATCCAACTAATAATAGTTGGATTGTACATTTATTACGAGTAATATTAAAATGTAATTATTACTAATAAAGATGTTGATGTGTTCTAAATTTTGTATGATGCATTGATGATTGCAGGGCGCACTTTTAAGTACGGCAAACACTTACTTTATGTAATGTTGTAGATGAAATAACTTTTACATAGGTAGAATCCATTTTTAATATTTTTGATATAAATGAAAGAATATGAATATGAAGACATTCGAAAATAACAACCCTACATATTATATTATTTCAGTTTTAAGACTTTATCTCTATTTCTAAAATTTAATCAGTTGCAATTATTAATAATGATTAATTCTGTTTATCTGAGGGAATTAGTAACGTAACACCCGCACACTGAACCTCGGGGGAAAGTAAGTATATCAACTCTAATGCTGTTTTAATTAATTTGCCACAATTTCTGTGAACTCTTCCAACTGTATTAACAAATTACGAGTAATATTAAACATTTTTGAAAACCTAGAACGTTTGTTAAGGAACACTTCACCAAAAGTAATTCCACAAGCATCGTCTGTAGCATTTAAGTTACCAAGAAGAAAAAATAACCACCCCCTCACACGCTCTGCAAAAAGTAACCAGATTATACCCTTTTCGGTGCGAGTTTATTAATTTTTAACGCAATTAAGTGCAAAATTAATTTTAAATTACATCCCCTGACTCTGTCGCCCCGGAGCGATCCAGCTGATGTATAAATAACTTTTGCTTTTAATCAATTGCCCAATTATATTATTGCGCGGGTGACGTGTTCTTGTCGTTTTTTCTCTTCTCGGCTATGTTATGGGTACATCGATGTTGATGCATTAAATAAACACGTTTAATAGACAAATAAATTTATTTACCTACACTTAATTAAGCACGCACTGGATACATTTATTTGAATTGAAATGAGAATTTAAATATAGTATTACTACATGTAATGCTCCTTTTTCTCATATAAATTGTTCAAAACAATATCAATTGATTTGAATATTTCTCGATAGTGAATAGCAAATTTTAATTTTTTAATATATTCTGCAGCGCTTGTTCATTCGACAATTACTTAATTCAACTGCTCCTGAATATTTGCGTACCTCTTGTAGGTGTCATGTAGGTACGGTAGGTAATGTCCAGAGGTTTTTCCAATGTCGTATGATTTGCGGAATCACAATGAGTCAAATATATGTCGAGGCAACTGAACCTTTCTGTATATTAAACTACAAATCCAAAGATAGGGTGTTGACAGTAATATTTATATTTAAAACATATTTGAAATTTCAAAATAGGCAGTAGGTCCGTAGGTCCATATTTTAGGTAGGTCCAAATGAAATGGAAAAGTCGAATTTGTCAATAATCAATTGTAGGATTTGCTACAAGAGATTTAATTTTATACATGATTTTTGTGCATTTATGTGGGCTGACAGAATTTAGTAAGGATAATAACAACAGAAATTTACTATTACTACTATTAGTAACTATTACTATTTACTAGTAACTTTTGTTAAAAATAATAATTTTATTAATAAATGTTATATACAGGGTGGTGCATCGGGAAGCGCACCATAGGGATGTAAAAATTTATAACTTTAAATGTTGTTTTCCGTAATTATTTTACAGAAAAACTGTTATGAACTCTATTGTAGAGCAAACAATACTGCGCCAATTTATGCTATTACTTTTTATTTTCCAGTATCGATAACCCAAAAAAATCGACGAAATAAAAGTAACACTTTTAAAAAATCATGGGTGCCTGGAAATTAAAAAGCAAAGAAATTGCGTTTTACATGTACCTATCAGTAATGTTTTATAACCTTAAATTTTATAGTTACATTATTACAAATTTGTTATGTAAGTAATACTTATACTGTGTTTTTAAAATCTATATTTAAGTAAGCCATAATTAACTAACTATAAAATGTAAGGTTAAAATAAAAACATCACTGACACATGTAAAACGCATTTTCTTTGCTTTTTATTTTCAATTCCCCTATGAATTTTTTAAAAGTGTAACTTCCATTTCGTCGATGTTTTAGGTTGTGGATAATGAAAAATAAATAGTAATTGCATAAATTTACGCAGTATTTTTTGCTCTACAAATGAGTTCATTATTGTTTTTTTTCTAAAATAATTAGGGAATACAATATGTATATGCACCTATAGTTTTTTAAAAGTGTAACTTCCATTTAGTCGATTTTTTAGGTTATGGACAATAAAAAATAAAAAGTAATTGCATAAATTGACGCAGTATATTTTTCTCTACAAATAGTTCATTATAGTGTTTCTCTAAAATAATTAGGGAAGACAATATTTAAAGATTTAAAATTTTACACGTAAATCCCTATGGTGCATTGTCCAACGCACCACTTGGTATAATTGAATAACAAATTTTATTCAACATTTCGTCGTGCCTTAATAATAATAATAATAATAATTTTTATTAGTGCTATTGACAAATAAGTTTTACACAGGTCATAAAATAGGTACAAAAGTATAAAATAATAATTATAATTATACTAATAATAATAGTATTCTTTATTCAAAACTCAAGTATTGTATTATTATATTTATTATCAAATATAATATAAAAGTATAATATAGATAATCCAATACAAATCTGAAAACACAAATAAATTAATCATTTAATAATTAATCATCAAATATAAGAGCTCATTTAATCCTGTTTGTAGTAAATAAACGTCACTAGAAGAGTTTATGAACTGTGAACTTAACCTGACGCATTCTTCCATATTTTACGCTTTCTTTTCAAACTTTCATTTCCTGGATTTACCTGACTCTTGGATTAAACCCTTCAACTTTACTAACGATAACATTTCGTAGTGTAACAATTTTGGCATTCTTCGAAAAAGGGCTTATATGCAAAATGACGATTTTTTCAAAATTGAATGATAATATTTGTGTATTTCATTAATTATTTCAGTTTAAATTCAAGTCGCTTATAAAATATAAAAAATATGTATTATTAATGAAGTATTATTCATTTTTTTGTGCTTCTTTGATATGGTTTTACAAGCTTTAATTAGTGCCCATTTTATTGAAAACAAGTTCACGTCAAAAACGCTGGGTTTAGAATTATCATTTGCTTAAAAAAAATCGTTATTAAATTACACACAAATAAATTGATTTAAGAAATATAAAGTCTGTTTGCCATTAAGCACTGGACATTCAAGAAAATTATTTAGGCATGCATGCTTCAATCTATTTTCTGCCTTCTGCGTTCAGTACCTCGATTTCAGTGTTGTAACAGATACATTTTTTTTGTATCTAGATATAGATACAGATAATTTAGAAAAAAAATTATATAGTTACAAATTTGAAAATGTATCTAGCTACAGATACAGATACATTTGAAAGGTATCTTAATACTTCTATATACCGGGTGATTTAAGTTTTATTACCATGGGTTTTTTAGGCTTTTGGAGTTGCCCAAAAAAATATGAAAATTTGGATTTATATAGGTCTGATACTAATCTACGGAAAGGTAGTTTGACTTTTTCGATATAATTATATAGACGGTTATAAAATTAAAAAAACTATTTTCGGGCAAAATTCTCTATCGTTATTTTTGGCCTAAACTGTTTTATTTTATTCATAGAACCCATTTATGAAATCAAAAATTAACGAAAATGATTAGATTTCAAATTAAAGCATTTTTTGCAATACTGACCAACTTTCCTCGGTATGATTTATGATTTTGTAAGTCAAGAGCCCTACAAAGCATTGACCGCGGAGGGGCGGTTGGCCTTGCAGGACGGATTGGGTACGGCCCTATCATAAAACCCGTAAAATCCATTATAGGGACTATTACTGGTAGCACCCGTCATATTTTACTATTTGGTAATAAATCTTACTGTTGCAATATCAAAATTCATGTAATTCAATAATTGGTGCAATTTTTTTGACGTGGATTACAGTGGAATGTTTGGAATAGCATTAAAGTATGTTCTGACAAAAACTATATAAATAAAATTACGAATTCTTTGTGAAATGACGAATAAACTACCGGGTGGTTAAAATTAATTTTTTTATCGTCAGATTGGGCTTCATCAACATCTAAACATGTGTACTTATTTTGGATTTTTTATTTCAATTAGAAGTCGCCATTTTTGGCCTGGTAATTAAACTTGAATCACCCGGTACATTTCAGATACATGGAAAACCAAACCGAAATTTTTTTTTTCCTACGCACTTTACATGCAAAAGAAAATGCTCATAAATATTTAATAACATGTGCAAAACTAAATTTATTTTTATCGTCTGCTTATACGAGGGCTGTTTGACGGAAGAGTGACTTTTTAATGAAAACGTTATTTTTCTGTTCAAAATATATTTTATTTGTCAACATAACACCCTTTCAAGTGTACACACTTAGCCCGGCGAGTTTACAATTTTTTTAAACCTTCCAAAAAGTAATCTTTCGGAAAGTCTTCAAAATATGCATTTGTGTCGGTTATCTCCTCTTCATTTGCCTGAAATCTTTTTCCACACAGCCATTTTTTTAAATTTGGAAATAAGAAGAAATCACTGGGAGCCAGATCTGGCGAATATGGCGGATAAAGCAGTAATTCGTAATGCAATTCAGTCAATTTAGTTGTAGCAATTGCAGACGAATGAGAGGGCGCATTATCGTGATGGAACAACACTTTTTTTCTTCATCAAATGCGGTCGTTGTTTTTCAAGTTCGGCATCAATACATGTCTGCATAATCAGCATAATACTGGCCAGTTATGGTTTTTCCTTTTTGTAAACAATTAATAAAGATTACACCTTTAGAATCCCCAAAAAACTGTGGCCATGACCTAATTGGTCGAAAAAAGTGTGTTTGCCTTTTTGGGAGCATATTCGCATGGAGAAATCCAGTATTTAGACTGTATTCTTGTTTCTGGAGTATAATGATGTATCCAAGTTTCATCTACTGCGACATATCGACGAAAAAAATCCTTTGAGTTACGTTGAAAACGGCAAAACATTCTTCTGAATTCTTAATGCGAGCGCGCATTTGATCACCATTAAGCAAACGCGGCAACCATCTCGCGGATAGCTTTTTCTTATTGAAATGTTCATGCAAAATATTGTATACCCGTTCGGTTGAGATGTTTACTTCATTAGCTATCTCACAAACTTTTATTCGACGATTGCCAATTACAAGGCCATAGAGTTTATTAACCATTTCTGGAGTAGTAAATGATGGTTTCGGACGATCTGCATCAACCGTGCTCATATGGCCACTTTTAAAAGCAGAAACCACTTACAAATCATTCCATGGGACGGAGCAGATTCTGGATAATATTTACGTAACTTTTCCTCGGTTTCTTTAATTGTTTTGTCACGTAGAAAATAATGTTTAATCAACACTCGAAATTTTTTTTTTACATATTTACAAAACAACGAAAACAGTTTCCTTCAAATAAGTATAAAACGTAATCTATCTGTCAGATTGGTGCCAAATTTTGACAGTAGACCTCCGAAAGACCTCAGGAGCTAGCAACATAATCATTATAACGAAAGTGTTACCAACCTTTGAAAAGTCACTCTTCCGTCAAACAGCCCTCGTAGTTATCGGTATACTCGTCCCGTCCTGACAATGACTCATCGATCCACATTGCATGAATTCGACGTACGTTTCTAATTTCATTTAATTCTATCACATTTAGCTTAAGCACACGAACCAGCATTAAAAACGCGATTGTTTATTCGAAAAAACATGCGTCATTGGCAGCTTTCGACGGGCTACTATACGTAATAAATACACTAGAATAATACACAATGAAATAGCAAATTACTGACTCAAACTTAAATAAAATACGAGAAAATTAATCGAAGCCCCAAGATAAAAATTAAAAACATTATAATAATGCTCTCAATAATGAATCAATAGCTAATTGTATGTAATTAACAGTGAAATGCTGTGTTGTAACAGATACTTTTTTTTGTATCTAGGTACAAATACAGATACTTCAGAAAACATGTATTTAGATACAACTTCAGGTAGTCAAACAAGAATGAATCTAGAAACGTTTATACTTTATCTAGATTCCATACAATACTGCTCGATGTTATTATAATAAATTTAAATTAAATAATTATTTAAAAAAAAAATTATTACGGTTTGATTTTTATATACTGTCCTATATTCAAGAATATATTACTAATGTTCGAGAAATTCATTTATAAATTTGGAGATGAATGTATTTTTTTCAAACTGGAAACTACAACCTTTGCGTTAGCCTCCTACACTCCTAACACTGCCGCTCCTACACTCTAACACTATCTTCCGGGGTAATAATTTCTATAAACCGCAACAGTATCCAAGTGTGGTTTGATAGTTGCTGGTTTTTTGACCAATTATATTACGACACTATGATAATATGTAACGTTAATATAAGTTATTAATAGTTATTTATTATACGATAACATTGAATTTTATATTCGACAGTGAATTTAACGTCGAGGCGTCAGCCGAGTCACTCGAAAAGATAATCAGCAAATTTATCGTCGTATATAATATAAAATTTTATTCAATCTTCGCCGTTTTTACTGCTAAATGAATGTGATTCTTTAAATAATTATCAACGTCAGAAACTAATACAACTTTAGATGTTGGCAAAGAAGTCGCATTTACCATGAAAATGATAAACAAGTATTTTTTAATCACCTAAACGATAAAACTGCATTTTAACATGAGGTAAAGAGTAGATAAAATGCAATTTTAACAGTGAGGATTGAATATAATATATTTAATTTTAGATTACAAAATTTTAGTTATTATCTATTATACTGAATTTGTTATATAAAGTTTTGCGTTACAAAGAAGAATATTTACACCAAACACTTTGAAATCACATTTATGTTTAAAATTTCAACATCAAAATAAGCCCCATTATTGTAGAGCTCGAAGGAAAATAACACTTCAAAACGAAACCTCAAGGTAAACCGGAAATAATTACTGCGCCGGCCACGTGGCCAATTTGGAATTTTCGAAGGGTTAAGTCAGAGCGTGCGGTGCGAATTTACCGGTTGTCTTTTACTGGCGGGGACGTTCACCCCGATGGACGTTCACTCGCCACTTTCACTCTTTTTTCCGGTCGGTTGAAAAACCCCGTCGCTCCAGACTTTAATCACGGTTTGCCGGCGATCCAGGGCAATTTACACCGACATGACCCGGGGATCATTGCGATGGACGATTAAAAAATCGGTTCAGATGCGCGACGTAGGTGAACCCAGCTCGGATTAAGCTTTTGAAACTCAAAGGCTGTTCAAATTTGAATTTTTTCCATATTGAGCGCTGGTCCAAATTTAAGAGTGGAGTCTGCGACTAGTACTAAATCTCACGGTCGAGACGATATCTGCGCTCTCCACTACAATAGAGAGCCGGAAAATTGTATTGAATTTTTTTTTCACCGTACATGCACATGTTGATATTTGAAGTTATTGGAATATGTTTTTAAGAACTGAACACACTCAAACTAAGAACATGTAATTGGTGTATTATTACATTATGGGATGGGTATGCCTTAATAGACGAAAGAAGTGCAGAGTTTTCTATTGAAATGTTTAATCGGGTAAAAATGAACGTCTTAACACCCGATATAAAGAAAATATAAAACAAGTCTATATATAATTTTCAAATAATAATAAGTAATATAAACTTTCATGTTATCATGGTCACTTTATTTGCGTAATAAATAAATAAGTTAAAATATTATATAATAATTATACACGGATCGGCTTTTTTATTTCCTTGACCAAGCACCCTGTCATTAAAACTTAAATTAAAATGTTTTCAAAATGACTAAATAGACATATTACAGAGCAGCTGGTATATGTTGTGCACTAATGACAATACTAATTTTGAAATCAAATTTAATACAAAGAATTGAACAAGTAATAAAAATAATGAAATGTTAATAATACGAAATTAACTAATTACATCCCCAATCTTCTTTAAGAATGAATTATGCATTCTTACATTATAATACTGAATTATTACATCGCTTATTCAGTCAGTATATATGTGTGTGTGTGTATTTATTTTAAATTATGTATGATACATACTTATATCACCAATACTACTTATTTAAAATATAAAACTACTATTCATACTAATACCACGGAATGTTACGTGTGTTCATTTACAAAGTCCGTTAGAGTTACTAGACATTTAACCCAATTAAGTGGGCCCATCTGGTTCTCGGTCGGACCACTAATGCCTTTTCGGCAACAGCAGAGAACAGTCCCAAGGTCAGTTGGATGAAAAAAGTGCCGCAATGGTGGAATATACAGTAAAATACACATCGAGGTATTTCGTAATATCTAGCATCAAATTAAATTACAAAAAATATAGTAAATTCAAAAAGACATATGACAATACTCTAGTAACTTTGTCAATAATAATATTGTCGGTCTGATAACAATTTAACCATTTAATTAAAAATCAATAATGGTGCAACGATAAAATTCAATTTTTTATCATAATTTATTAGATATCACGAAGACGTCATTATCTGAAAAACTAAAATCACGAAAAATAATTTTATTATCATACCGGCATCATATTCTCTGGTTATCGAACTTATAAGCTTGCGAAAATCCGTCTTTCTAGCACCTAGTAACAATATATTTAATAATCAACTATGAGGACAATTAACGTCGCGCAGTAGTAATTATGAAAAAAATTAATTGAAACATACAGGGTGAGTTTTTTCTTTCATTTTTCACATTTGGAAAAGCGGAAATCATAAGATATAGAGATTCTGTTGAATGAGGAAAGTGTTGTCGTTTTAAGAGCCTATGCAAGATTATTATTATTATAGTCATTATTCTTCTACCCTTTCGGGTGTAGAATATTGTAGTTTTTCAATTTCTTGTATTTTCTTTTACTAGTAGGTTCCAGATCTTCTTATTTCCTGGGCTTTTCTTTATTTGGGCGTTAGATATTCCTCTTATTTCCCTGATATTTTCGACATATTTGTCCCACTTCTTTTTCGGTCTTCCCACTTTTCTTTTTCCGGTTATTTTTGTTTGCCATATGATTTTTGTTTGATTGGTGTCTTTTCTTCTGTGTAGGTGTCCCAACCATTGCAGATGTCTGTCTTCTATTATTTTGTTTAGTTCTGTTATTTTTTTAGTTCTCTTCTTATGTCTACGTTTCTGATTCTTCATTTTCTGGTTACTCCGTATACTTTCCTAAGATACTTCATTTCTAGTGTCTGTATCTTACTTTTTTGTCTCCTGTTTAGCGTCCACGTTTCGCATCCATATATTAGTGTTGGTATTAGTATTAGTTTGTATATTGTTAGTTTTGTTTTTCTCGATATCTTCTTGTTGTTTAGTATTATCTTTTGGATCATCAGGAAAGTTCTTGTTTCTGCTTGCAGTCTATTGTTTATTTCCATTTCGAGATCCCCTGTGCTGTCTATTACACTGGCCAACAAAATTGAACTTTATGACTGATGAATGACTTATGTCACTTGATGTTTACTAATTTGGCGTCGCTGATTCCAAATATAACCTTATTTCTTTTCTGACAGCTCTTGTTTACAAGTTACAGCTTTCACTTAAAATTAGCTTTCTTGCTGTGTTTATTTGCTATTAATTTACAAATTATTGAGTTATCTAACTATATTTTGATATGGCATCGTCAAGAAGACATTGTGTGAATGATCCAAACCATTTTTGTTTCATTTGCGGAGAGTATATGTCTAAAGTATGCCGTTTAAATGTGACAACGTTCGTAAATGAGGCTTACAAAAATTACTTTGGGCACACGTTGGATATGAAAGATAAGCCTTGGATTCCTCAAAAGGTATGCAAAACGTGCGTTGAGTTTCTACGCTAATGGACAAATAAGAAAAGAAATAGTTTCCGGTACGAAACCGCTATGCTCTGGAATGAACCACGGAACCACCATGACGACTGCTATTTTTGTTTGGTGAACATAACTGGCATTAACCGAACAAATAGAGCCAAATGGAAATATCCGTCCATACGATCGGCACATAGACGTGTCTTGAGTCCTAAGACACCTGAACCTGAAGCTTATGCTTCACAGGCGGAGCCATTTGATTTGGAGACGAAACTTGACAGTAGTGATAGTGACTTTGAATGTGACCTGGAAAAGCCAAAACCATTCAACCAAGATGATTTAAATGACCTAATCAGAGATCTGGGACTGTCGAAGTCTGCTTCAGAAATTTTGGCTTCTAGGCTAAAAGAAAGGAACTTAATAACAAAAGGAACTAAAATTTCATATTACCGCACAAGAGAACAGAATCTCCTAAAATATTTTGATGAAGAAGATGATTTCGTATTTTGTAGAGATGTACCTGGTTTAGTGACTGCAATGGGATTACGAAATTATGTTCCAAGTGAGTGGCGTTTATTCATAGATTCGTCAAAACGGAGTCTAAAATGTGTTCTCTTACACAATGGGAATAAATTAGGGTCATTACCTATTGCACATTCTACTAAAGTAAAAGAAGAATATACATCTATTGCTCTGGTTTTGGACAAAATTAAATATGTGGAAAACAACTGGCTCATATGTGTTGATTTAAAAATGGTCAACTTTCTATTAGGCCAACAAGGTGGTTACACAAAGTATCCCTGTTTTATTTGCTTATGGGATAGTAGAGCTAAAGATCAACACTGGGTTAAAAAGGATTGGCCTACTCGGGAAATGTTAGTTCCGGGACAACATAACGTGATAAACCCCCCTTTAGTATCAAGGGATCGTATAATTTTGCCTCCATTGCATATAAAATTAGGGCTTATAAAACAATTTATTAAAGGTCTTGACAAAAATGGAAATTGCTTCCTTTTTCTACCAAAAAAGTTCCCAAAACTGAGTGCAGAAAAGATAAAAGCGGGCATTTTTGATGGGCCACAGATAAGATCATTAATAAAAGACACAAATTTTACGGACACTATGACAGAGATTGAGAAAAAGGCATGGAATGAGTTTGTTTGGCTTGTTCAAAATTTTTTGGGAAATAAGAAAGGTGCTGACTATTCTCAACATGTCGAACAATTAATGAGTCACTTTCAAGCTCTTGGATGTAACATGAGCATCAAGTTACACTTTCTTCACAACCACCTAGACTATTTTCCTGCTAATCTTGGGGATGTAAGTGAAGAACAGGGCGAGCGATTCCACCAGGACCTTCGTACGATGGAGGAACGCTATCAAGGCTACTGGAACGCACACATGATGGCTGACTATTGTTGGAGCATTCAGAACAGCTCTTCAACTTCAACTTCTGTAAGGAAGTCTTATAAAAGAAAGTTTTTTTAACTTAAGAAATCAATAAAATAGGATTAACTTTAAACGTGTTGTGTTTTATTGTAAAACGGCTCATGTGTCATATTTTTTAAACAAGAGCTGATACATAAATTTCGATCACAGATTTGAAAACGTCATTAAAAATCAGGCTAGTATCATGTAACATAACTCAATCATCAGAAATGCTGTTGTCCAGTGTTATTTGCCCTAATTATTTAATTTGTTCGGTTGATTCTATTTTGGTGTTGCTTATTGTTATTTCTTCTGTTTCTTTTCCTCCCCCTATTTTCATTATTATGGTTTTTTCTGTGTTGATTTTCAGTCCCGCTTTTGCAAGTTCTTCGCTCCATATCTTAATGTTTGCTTCTAGGTGCTTAATGTTTTTCGCTATAGTGCTACATCGTCTACAAATATACACTCGGTGATTTGCATATGCAAAAAGCATATCTTGCATAAGCTCTTTAAACGACAAATCTTTCCTCATTTACCAGAATCTCTATCTCTTATGGTTTCCGAGATCACAATGATTAAAATTTAAAAAAAAAACTCACCCTGTGTGTTAAATATACTCTTACTATTGCTGGAAATCTGAAAACCTGAAACCAGAAGCTTCATACTACTTATTATTGTAAGGTGACCAGATCCTAACGAACCAAAAGCGGGACAGCGCGAGGGGGAGGGGGGTTGATTTTTAAATTAAAAAACAAAGAACGCAAAATAGGCAGGGTGTCTCCCAAAAAACGCCGCGGGCCAATAACTCCATAACCCCCTAACTATTTAACTATTTATTGCCCGATTTCAATAAAACAAAAACAAAATTAAATGTCTCCACATGTTCTACGAAGAGGCCCTAATTTTCTTTTTTTTTGCAAAATAAACTTTCATTACAGCGATAGTCTGCTAGATTTTGCAAAAAAAAAAATAGGGCCCCTTTGTAGACATGTGGTGCCATTTAGTTTTGTTTTCGTTTTATTGAAAGCGGCCATAAACAAAGGAGTTATCGCTAGCGGCGTTTTTTAGCAGACACCCTGTATAATATATATATAAACAATCTTTATTGGGCTATCGACCCCATGGGGTTTGTCCGCCTCCTGTATAATATTATATTACAAAATTTTTTTAATAACATTAAATATAATGTCATATTTACAAATATAATAAATACGAGGCATGTTTTTAAAGTACTCTTTTGTATTTTGGCCGCTGCAGCGCTGCTACCAAATACAGATATTGGTGAAATATATAAGCTGATAACTTCAAAATAGCGAATAAAAGATCACCCCGAAAAAGAGACTCAATCTTTCAAAAGTCGGGACATTTTTGAAACGTCGCGGGACGCGGGACAAATTTCTAAAAATCGGGACTGTCCCGCCAAAATCGGGACGTCTGGTCACCTTATATTATTGGTTATTTGGAAACTAGTGTTTCAACCTTCAGAATTTCGTTGATTGCATTGACGTCTATAGCAGATGACATTAATGCAATAAATGCCAACCTTCTCTATGTTAACGGTTTAAAATGACATCTACTATTTCTACATCTTTATTTCCACATTGTGGTGCAGGTATAATAAAAAAACAACGTATGATACACGTGCATAAGGGCCTTGCAAGCACTGCGCCGTTAAAAGCACCCCGTTTCGCGTCGTGCTATTAAACCTTGTAAGCGTGCTTAAAAGGTTCTATTATGCCCTTGTATTATAATATACTAGTAGAAGAAAAAATAAAACAATTGCATTTTAAAAGAACTCGACCACACTGCTCGAGTATTTTTTCTTCAAAGCAAAAACAAACGAAATAATTAATACTCTTTACTTCTGGCTAATTATTAATATCTAATTATTTCTGTGATTGAGCTATTTCAAAAATTGTTGATCCTGTCATGTGAATATAATTGAAAATCATTGGAAAATTGTAAGCGGGCATCTTTATACGTTTTGCGATGAATTGGGTTATGTGGTTTGATTTTCATTACGGTTGTCGATTTCCCTGCGCAATAGACCCAAAACCTAATAAATTATTTTCGGATCGTATAATATTTTAAATATTGCTTACTCACAATCAGTGAGTATTGTATACTCATTGTATAATTGTATTTCCCAGCTAGCCGGGAATACATTTTCCCAGCTAGAAAATGTCTCTGTCAACTCTCCTGCGCCTTTTTATTCTCGCACCAATGTTTACACAAAGCATTTTTTTTTTCATACCTTGTCCTGATTTTTTCGGGATTTAAACTGTCTGTTGCTTTTGCTGCAACTTCCCACAGATCAGGTAAAGTATATTCGATTTCACTGTCCGACATATTTGAAAAATGTCGAAAAAATTTTGATTGACACAATATTTGCATCTGTGAAAATAACAAATTTGTTATTTTCCCTTGGCAACAATTTCACAGATCTTATTGACGAAATAATTTATTAAATTTTTATAATTAATTTTTATATTATATTCCAGCCTCGTACTTATATCTAAAGAAGCACGCTATAATGATCCATTTCCCCGCACGGTATGTAATGCACTATTACTCTTGGAGTCAATAAATATTACATAATTCAAATGATTTTTAATATTAAACGTTTTCAATAAATAAATAAAAAATATATTAAAATACAAACAAAAATCACATTTCATATAAATTTTACTCATCAACCGCATTTTCCTCGAATCAATTAGTGGTCAAAATACCAGCTTCTTGTAGAATTTCCAATGTTCTTTTGCAATGCAATGCTTTTTTTCAGATTTGATGTGTTTTTTGTGATTTATGAGTAAGTTTACTGACATTACATTTCTTCGGAATGTCAGAAACGTTTACATTCTGCTTTAGGTCTTGAAATGATTTTTTTCTACTCCTTGTTTAGAAAGTAGGCTTTTGCTCCCTGATTTAGGGCCCAAAGTAGGCAATGTCCTCCCTGAAGAGGAACATATAATTTTATAAATGTTAAATTTTATTTATAAAAAACTATTTTAATTATATTAAAATTATTGGGGAAGTAGATCGAGTGATACAACTTTAGCCTCTTCAAGTAAAACTTGGGAAACATTTTCTTCAGAATCCCTACCAGAATCCATTGATGAAAACCGGTGACACAAATTGTGTGAATGAACAAATTGTTTGTAAAAAAATTAAACTGTAATAGCAATGCTACCTTGGAAACAATGAAATTTAGAACGATATCCAAAATAATAAATCATAGAAATGATATTAAAAGTGAGTCGTAGAAAAAAATATATATGTAATTATAACACTGGGGGAAAGCCTTCTTTCCCTTGGATGATTTCTGGCCTCTGCTACGCGTCGGGCATAAAACTTCATCTACGGGAGAGAATACACGACTTTCCTCCCTAGTTATACAAATAACTATTACCTGATCAACTAAAATACAAGAAAACGAAGTAAATCTGAAACTGATAATAATTCAACAGTGCAAATGAAATTTCTCCTAAGCCAAGCAGTAGATATATGTACACACAGTCACACAGTTACATTAATTTTGAGAACGAAATGAGAATTTGAAGTTTTAAGAAATTGCGAATTTCGACCTTACGATATGTATGGTACCTAAACGACCCAGGTAATAGCCGATTCGCTAAGACCGACTACAGATTGCAATTAGGGCCATTTTTAACTAGAATCGTCTCAAAATTAATGTAACAGTGTGTACACTGTCGTGTTCTTTACTGTACGTATGCTAATATCATGTGAAATAATTTGTTATTATAAAAACGTTTAATTAGCAAGACCAAAATATTTGTTTAATAATTATGTTTAATATTGTTCAATATAAAAAAAACATTGGGATACTTTTAATTTAAAATAATCGCAGAATTTTTTTTGCAATTAACAATTGATACTTTTTTATACAGAAACAAATATAAGTTATCTAACTTTGTCAATAATATATCATAATATATCATCAATTGTAGATTATAGATCAAATATCAGATATATTTGATATCGAACTCCACACAGTGGCGGATTTTTAATAGAGGGGGGCTATGAGGGTTATAGCCCAGGGCGGCAAAATCCAGGGGCGGCAAATATTTGGAAAAATTGAAAAGGCACAAGTCACAATAAAAAATAAATATACAAATAAATAAATAAATAACGAATGAAAAAAGGCAAATACAAGAAGTGCAGCATCTAACCTTTACCCACTTCAACTTCAAAGATTAGAAACGACTTTCATGTCAATTTTATGCTGTCGAATTGTGCTGTCGAGAACAAATCGATTTAACGTATAAAGTAATAAGCTACAATAGTCTGAGATCGATCTATCAACCGTATCAGTATACAATGTATAAGAACAGAATTTTACATTTATGAAAATTGAGCACTAATGAAAGCGAAAGTAAGTTAGTATGAAGATAGACGAACAGAAAAAATAAACGAAAAATCCAGTCAGATGAAACCAGAGCAGGAGATGTAGAATTGATTGGTACAGAAGATTTCAGAATAAATCAAGAGTACTAAAATCCTTTAAAAGTTCAACGTCTAAGAAGCACTTTGACATTGTGTGCACAGCTTCAGTAGGTACCGTTAGAATATTTTACTTTTTCGGAAAATTTCACTTCAAATTTTATGAACATTTTATCTAGTATTTAGTCGTAAATATTACTTCGAAAATTAACTTTATCAATTGAACAAGTATCACCATACTACAAGAATGTTTGTAATGTTTTTGGACGTTTTCGCTTTCTTGCCGCTGTTTTATCTTTACATTTAACTGCAGTTCGAACTAAAATTTATTTCTCATATTAAGGTTCATTGATTCTATAATTTATGTAATAAGATTAAGGTCGTACAATTAGTTCTTAAACTATAAAATTAATTTATTTTTATATAATTTATCAAAGTGTTCATTTTCCAACAGAGTTTCAAAGGTTACAATTAAAGTCTTAATACCAAGAGAAGCTTTAGATGAATCAAGCTTTTCACTCTGAAGCAATTGATGTACTCCTGAAGCGACTTCAAGAATTTGTTCAAATATAAGAACAAACCCAAAATGGTTTATTTTTTAATGAGCAACGTGTCTACTCATTTTCTGTTGCATCAGATATTCTTTAAAATATTCTAAAATTGTCGGATATGTTAATTTAACTGCCTTAATGGCATAAATATGATTTACCATCATTCTTAATTTATCTTCTCTTCTACTATTATCGGCCATAACAGCAAAATAATATGCATCAATAGTTTATTTTACAAACATTTACGACACAATTCTTGGGAGGATTATAACTTTGTAAATATGGTTAAATTTTTTTTTCAAAACTTCAAAAACTTCTTCTAAAAAGTTTCCACGATTTGTACTTTCGGCCTTTCATTATGGCCTCTAAACCAAACAAATTTGTTGTTTGTTTTGTAATAAAATACTTCTACAGTGATCATATTTGAGAGAGCTATTAAAAAGAAACCATTTTTGCATAGCGACTTTATGATACTCAAAATCTCGATGTACTTAATATTTTCTCGAGTTTTCTTTCAATTTTTAAAGCCGAATGGGATAAAAACCGGTGCTATAGATTTTTTTTTAAATAGCCTGTACAGGAAGCAGAATGCTGCATTTTCCCGTACGACGTATTTTAACCAAAAATAGTCCCGAAACCATTTATGTACTTTGGAAGCTTCTTTTGTTTCATACATCCTACTGATACGGATAATAATAAATGTTTAGGTAATTTAAAAATTTACCACTTCCTTGCTGGTTCAATTGTCAGTAACAATTGGTGTTTGATGGCCAAGAAAGAAGAAAACGGAGGAGAAAAACACTTGTAAGGATGTAAGCTGATTGGACTCGAAGGGGCGAAACAGCCTAGTTTCGCCCCTGGAGTGTATACATTTTATTTTTTTTAATTTTTGAAAGGAATGGAACAAAACATGTCCACAAACAATAGGTACTTATATATTTGCGAAGTGCTACATGATAACAAACTACCGTTAGGTTGACGTCGCATTGAGACTTGTTTTGACGATGCATGCGTCCAACTGTTCAGCAGAAAGGTCGTTTTCCGTGTTGAAAAGAATAAAAAAATATACAAGCTCTAGTCTAAAATGACCGAAGAACGCCTGAAGGATGTGGCAATTCTAACCATCGAATCCGAGCCTACCAAAATCATTTTCAATCTCAAGTTCATGAAATAAGTTGTTTTAAAAATTTCACATTAGTTTGTATTACTATCAGAACAACTGAAATTTAGTTGAGAACATTTTTTTATTATTTATAACTTACAATTATAATGTAGTCCTTAATATAGTAAACTTATAGATTGGTAATTTTGCTACAAGTCTAAAAGTATACTACTGAAATCCAATTGATGGAGCTTCTATTGAATTGATGTCATTAGTATTTATTATATTATTTCAAATTTTTATTAATTTTTATTGTGTACTTTGAAATATGAGTCAAAAACCAATTTTGGACAATTTTTTTTTTATAGTACGAAAATTAATCTAATCTATTCGATTATAATCGTTCTCAGCTATTTAAGAATTCAAATTATTAAATTGAAATGTGAAGTTTACACGTTTTGTGTAATTATGCACAAAGTATTTATAATTGATAACTATCTCGTCTTCTGTATAGAAGAATATATTTTTTAAAGCAACATTTTGAACCGCTGGCATATTTTATTATTTATATATTTTTATTTTATAAAAATATAAAACTTCAACCCTTAAATTGCCAACTTTGTTTTTCATTTCGTTGCAGTGAAGAGGATCCCCGAGTTAGAAAACTCCCAGATTCGCTAGCCTCGTATGTCCTAGGGTCCGTAACCGGTAGTTCTGTAGACTCCCAATAACATTCATGTTGATTCATCTCTTTGGCTGGGGATTTTGGCCATCGAAATTCGACACGAGTATACGACACATTTAGTATACTTTACCTGATAGACGTTCGATTCGATTCCTCAATTTGCATTAGATCTTGGCATGTATCATTTATCTAATGAACGAATATGTACGATTTACATGATTTATGCGAAACTGTTATGAGTAGTGATTAGTTTCGTTGGTCAATCGTACAGGAATTAATCGAAATTGAGGTTAATGAAAGGGGTGGTCCGTAATTACACAAGGTATTAACCCGGAAAACGGGGACGCCAGAGCGTCATAAAAGTTCCCCGGTAAGCGAGTGGGCTGTCGGGGGAGTAAATCGGGACTTTCCCAAGGGTCCGCTTAATGGGGACGGTGGTCAGTGCACTGATCTACGCCGTAGGAGTTTTCCTTGCCCCCGCAGCACGCCTGCCTTTCGCGTTCTCCAATTAGGGAAAAACAGACCTATCCAATTTTAATTTATTACACACGGTCAATGTTTGAGCCGCGAGTGAGAATGCTCTGGCACCGGTCGAAGCAGCAGTGAAAAGAAGAATTACTACCTGCCCGACGGCGAAATGCGTTTTATTCAAATGCAGAAAATTAGAGATGCGAATAGATAGGGCCACAATACAGGAAGTGGGAGGAGGTGATCCGGACCTAAACGGGTCTCTCAAAGAAAGGCCAGTTCTGCGGACTACTAAACACAGCTGCATATTTGTGTCAATTCGAGCTTAAATTACAACATTCAATTACATTACCAACGTATGTGGTCTTTGATGGATTTTTATATTATACATGGGACGATTTATTCTATTAATGTCGCCAAATACTTTAAAGAATAGTGAGATGCTAATGAGAGATCCCTATGCTTCGTCAAGGAGAAAACTCTTGGCAAATCGAATCACGCACGACCTGTGATTATTATGTGATAGTCATGATTATTCACGTTACAGGAAACACTTGAAAATATTACATCGAAAACACTGTTTGCACCGTATTTCAAGTGATCTAATAAATAAGTGTACCTACATCTTTGCTGCAAATGCAAATGTATATGCTTGAAATGTTATGCAATATTTCAGGTCCAACTAAACAATGACCTGAATAATAGGGCCTACTTAACTGCCATGTCAACGTAAAATAATCATGACAAAATCCATGACAAAGTTTTATACAGCCAACGGAAATTGACTGAATTCGGAGCAGTCAACATTAATTTAAATATTTTTTGTGAAACCAATAAGAAATTGAGCCATAAAAATAACGGAGTATGAAACAAATGGAGAACAGTGCCATTCCGACAGCAGGCACCGAGAATCAATAATGACGGAAATTTCCAGATGCAGTTAGTACCAGCTGCATTGAAGGTATCCGAAGACGCAAAACTTTCATGACAATCAATATAAATTTGGGGGCTCACGGCTAACAACGAAGAAAGGAAAAGAACTTCAACAAGCAACAATTTAGATGAAGGGGAAGTGACTGTCAACTGGTAAACCCACCTACTGACCAACTGATTGTAACAAAACCTCAGACTTCTTGGACTTCTTTATAATAATTTATTCTCGCATAGAAAAATACAAATTGATTTGCATATTAATATCATGATATAGTACAATCGAATCAAATAATCCTCTCTTTACTCAATCAGTCCCTCATATAGTTCTTTTTTACCGCACTTGAGCACGTGGTATCTGTCCTCAAAGGCTTTCAGGCAGAATTTACACTGACACATTTCGTTACACCTATGAAAAGTGTGCGTGGTGCTTAAAATATGGTGGAAACCATGAGCCGTCATTCTTGCCAATTTACTGCGATTTAGTTGGTTGGACTTCTTCCAGTTCTCCGAATTGAATACAGGCCCATCAGAATAATCGTCTACTACAAATTTCCAGTTTTTAAGCTCTCTCTCCTTCTCGTATATTCTCCATTGTGTTATATCCAGTTCACATGTGGGCCTTAAATCCTCAGACAGGGTTTCCCATCCTACCATATGTTGACACAGTGTATTTGACTCCATTTTATGCATACCCATTAGTCGTTTTATGAAGTATCCTTTTATTTTGTATAATTCGTATAAATCCTTGGCTTTTAGTAGATGGGCAAGTTCGTTAACACCGTAGGTAGCTATAGGTTTAACTTTCTGTTGGAAAAGGAGGTTTGCACTTTCAATTGATAGCCTAGTCACGTTTTTTAGGCTATTTATTGCTCTGGTTGCTTGCATTCTCCTCGCCTTTATGAGCTCTGTGAGCGTTAGCGTGGTCTGTAGTGTGACTCCTAGGTAGGAATATTTACTAATAATTTCAACTGCTTGTCCATTATATTTGAATGAGTCTTCTTTCGCCAGTCTACCTCCCTTTCTAAATTTAATGACCTTAGTTTTCTCTATGTTGACTTTCATCTTGTTTTCTTCACAGTACTTGGATAGATTCTTCAGTGCAGTGTCAATTTCCGATTTTTCAGAGCTGTATATTACTAAGTCATCAGCATACATAAGTAATTCGAGTTTTGAGGTGTTTTCTTTGGTTAGCTTTGGGAGATCAGCTATATAGATTAAAAATAGAGTTGCGCTAAGGGAATCTCCTTGAGGGAGTCCCCTTGTTTGCTTTATTTTCATCGATGTACAAGCCACGGCCGTAATACGTGTGAATTTGTTTTCTAAAATGCTACTAATTAGTGCCATTACCTTACCACTGATCCCAAAAACCTCTGTCATTTTCTGCTTCAGCTTTATTCTGTTGATTGAGTCAAAAGCTTTGAGGAAATCAACAAAGCAAGCATACATGCATCCTCTTTTGTTGTCTATTTCAGATTTCACATCCCTTAGAAGCTTTGCAATTGGCATAAGGGTTGATTTCTCTGGCATAAATCCATACTGTTCTTTAGGGAGCTTATCTATAATTTGAGGGATTATTCTCTGATTCAATAACTTCGTCAAACATTTAAAACCAGCACGCTGAAGCGCTATTACCCTATAGTTATTAGTGTAATTTATTTCCCCTTTGCCCTTGTATATTACCTTTACATCGCTTTCCTTCCAGGCATCCGGAATTCTACCTTCCAGAAGGCACCTGTTTAATAGCATGTACCATTCTGTTTGCAGTACATTCACGCTCTGGGCTATTTGCTCATACGAGATGTTGTCTGGTCCGGCTGCTTTTCGTTTTGCATTCCTGCTGATCACTCCTAGTATTTCGTCTTCTGTGAAAAGATCATCGCACCAGCCTCCCTGAGAGGTATATACATCTTTCGTGGGGTTTTGGATTATATCTTTTTTATATAATTCTTTGAAGTGAGTTTCCAGCCTTTGCATAGATATTTGGATGGATGTGGAGCTCCTATGATTTCTAAATAGTCCCCAATTTAGGTCTATGGAGTCAAATTTCTGGATTAACTGCGCTTCCACATACCTCGTTCTTTTTTCTTTTATTAGCTTTTTATATTCCTTCTCCAGGTCATCATAGTCTGGGGCTGCACTTCTTTTTGCGGATATACAAATGTTCTTTATACTTGGACTTCTTTATACTAAAACATATCGCAATAAACCATATGCAGATAGAGAATGGGGAAGGACCAACATCCGATCACTCATCGATACTGCTAACCCTCAGAGAAAAAGTGATAACAAAAGAACCTAGCTCTACACTAGCGAACAAAGACACAAACTGGAAAAACTTTAAACTGGAACTCATCGAAAGAATACAGCTGAGCGTACCAATCCAAACAGTATATCAGATAGAAGATGAAGCGGAACAACTTATGGTAGACGTCCAGCAAGCGGCATGGAACAAGAAACCAGAACCAAAAAGAATAACCACAGGAATCAACTACCCTCAAGAAATACGAGATCTGGTGAAAGAGAGGAGAAATGCCAGGAAAGAGTGGCAAATATCCAGAACACGAGAAAACAAAAATAAATTAAACAATCTTACACAACACCTGAAAAGAGAAATAATAAATTAAATACGAATCTATTAACAACTATCTAAGGGAATTAACGTATCACCAAATCACAGACTACTCGCTTTGGAAAGCACCAAAAAGTGCTTACAGACCAACTAAACAAATTCCACCATTGCGAGAGGAAAATGGAACGTGGGCTAGAGATAATAAAAGAAAAGCAGAACTGTTTGCCTCGCACCTAGAAAAAGTTTTTCAACCCAATGAGGAACTGATAGGATTTGATCAAACAGTCAATCCACAAGAAAATGAGGAAATAGAACTAGTCACACCCAAGAAAGTAGCCAATGAAATAAAACACAATATAAACATACAAAAATCCCCAGGTTTCGACTTAATCACAGGTGAAATCCTAAAACATCTACCAAGAAAAGGCATTGTGAAACTAACACAACTGATAAATTCCGCTTTCAGACTAAAAAATATTACATCGAAAACACTGTTTGCACCGTATTACAAGTGATCTAATAAATAAGTGTACCTACATTCCAATAATACGGAAAACGGCCGAGGTGATAATGTTACCGAAACTAGGGAAGCCTATAAATTAAGTTAAGACTTACAGGCCAATCTCACGTCTACCTATAATATCCAAATTATTTGAAAAACTTCTAAAAAGAATGAAGAGAATAATTAAAGAGAAACAACTGATTCCAGACCATCAATTTGGATTCAGGAATAAACATGCGACAGTCGACCAAGTGCACCGAATAACGGACGTTATAGAAAGGTGCTTGGAAGAAAAGTAAATATGAAAAGTTTTGGTATAAAGGCTAATAGTGAAACTAAAAATATGCTTGCCAGATCAGTACGCACAGCTCTTGGAATCATACTTAACTCTCAGAACCTACAAAGTTAGACAAGAAAGCGAATACTGTGACCTTAAATCAATAGCAGCAGGTGTGCCGCAAGGGAGTGTAGTTGGGTCAGTTTTGTACATACTATACACGTGTGACATCCCAGTAGCAGAAAACCTCAAGTTAGCCACGTTTGCAGACGATACTGCAGTTCTAGCAGTAAGTATTACTATAGAAGAAACATCAACAAATCTCCAAACGGCAATGGACATATTAAAGGCATGGATCGCCAAATGGCGTTTAAAAATTAATGAAAGTAAATTCATTCATGTCAATTTTGCGAATGGGAGAATAGACTACCACGCAGTGAAATTAAATAACACAATTCCATGTAAAAGGACAGCCAAATACGTGGGCCTAAATCTGGATGCCAAATAAACCTGGAAAGGACACGCAGAAAAGAAAACGGAGGAACTATAACTGAAGTATAAAAAGATGTACTAGCTGTTAGGAAGAAGCTCCCAGCTCCATCCACTACAAGTTAATAGTCTATCAACAAACCCTTAAACCAATATGGACATACTGACTGCAGATGTGGGGCTGTACCAAAATAAGCAAATATGGTTGCCTTAAGAGATTCCAAAACCAAGTGCTAAGAAATATCGTAAATGCTCCTTGGTACGTCACTAATGAAGATCTGCACCGAGAGCTCCAGGTCAAAGAAGTGAGAGGTCCAGTCAAAGAAGAGATCGAGAAAGTGGCCAGGAGACACGAGGAGAGGTTCCATAAACATCCCAACATCAAGATGATTCGAACTCCTAGACAACGTCGGCGTCGGCTAAAGAGGACTAAACCTCATGAGCTTGTGTGATAGTGCGTGCAGCCACAATAGAGAAGTGGAATAGTCAGAAACAGGATGGACCATAGGGAAAATCCGGAACAGTATAGTAATGTAGCATTTAGGTCAGACTAAAAATGTTTATTAATCTTTAGATTAGGTGCATTGCAAATTTAATTTTTTTAAATAATAATAAAATATAAATTTGTGGGACGCGCTGTGCTCACAAGAGATGATAATATAAAATACATGCTCTGATGCAATAGTTTCCACTCTGTATCAATAAAAATTGATTAAATTTCATGAAAAAGAATCATCCCAAGTTGAAACATAAACCGTGGCATTTCTTACTAAAAACTTGCTAAAACCAATGATTACAAATTAATAGAAGCTTGCTACCTAATAAGTTAGTTACTGTGTTCTTCAGCTGGTGAAGCTCATACCATTGCAGATACTCTTATTCAACATACTATTGATATGTCAAGTGTTCGCTTAATGGAAAACTTGTTAAGTTGGTCTCCAATATTTATTTGTCAAATAACATCATCGTTTGACAAATCAGCGAAATGGTTGATGGCTTGATCGAGACAATTAAGGCGCGTTCTCACGCATCAAGTTTAATTGATCGATTGTAGTTGATCAGCAAAAGTTGGATGAAAACTATAGTTTAAAGTTGATCAACTCTATTAAGACAAATATTTTATAAAATCGATCAATTAAACTAGATTAGTGAGAACGCGCCTTGAGGCTTTGACGGCCCCTACACTATGCAATGCAATCTATTGTTCGACAAGTTGTACAGCAGACCGGAGAAACAGCACTAGTGCTTGTCTTGTTATGTTAGATGATAAAGGAACATAAAACAACTAAAAAATAAAATGGTGGAAAATTTGAATATTGAAGCAACGTATATACACTAACATGAATTTGCTACAAGAATTGCGTGCCAGCGAACCAACCCAGAGGATGTTTTTTTTTATTTGGATCCATGTGTTTGACATCTCTTTCAACACCTCGAAACGACTCATGACGTATACATACGTCATGATATATACTATATACTACATACACTAACCAATATGTCGTACATCAAACGGGGTTGTGCAACAAATTTTCAACTGGCCAAACTTCCATACGATCCAACAGTGTCGTCCCACTTGTTGACCGACAACCAGACAGACTTTGCAATTATCTATCACTATTCTATCACAATTATCACTATGTACCTAAATGATTGTTGTTACGTAACCACTTCAATTCAATTGTGCCGCCTTTCAAAATTGTATACCGTACTATTTGAGAACTGTCACTGTCAGCCATACCTGTCAACTGTCAAACAACATAAAAACAGTAGTTTGTAAAAATGTACACTGATCAGAAAAACACTTTTATTGTTGAGACTAACTTTCGTAATGGACGATTTGAAAATTGAGAATGAATTTATTCAATTCCAGAGTGCGTTCGGGAATTTCAACAAAAGTTCCCTGACCACCAATTTGAATACTCTGTTTTGTCAATACATATTTTACGAATACTGCACCATTTTCGAGAAACTGGTAGTGTTCAGAAAGGGAAATCCTCAGGCAGACCCTCAGTATCAGGAGAGGTTATTGCCGATGTTCGTGAACGACTCGAAATAAGCCCTCAAAAATCAATTCGCAAATTTGCTATGCAAGCTGGAATTCCCTCGAGCACCTGCCATAGAATTGTGAGAAAGAGGTTGAATTTACACCCTTATAGGGTCTCAGTGGTGCAAGAATTGTTGCCAGTGGATCCTCAACGCCGATTGAGTTATCGCCGATGGTGTATGAAAAATTTAAATGAGATTGCTCGATTTAACATTTTTCAGTGATGAGGCTTGGTTCACCTATCAGGATATGTTAATTCACAAAACTATAGATGCTGGCATGCTGAAAACCCTCATCTTTTTGTGGAAGCACCACTACAAACACAGAAGGTTGGAATTTGGTTGGCTGTGTCTTACCGTAGAATAATTGGGCCTATATTCTTTCATGATACAATAAACTGAGAGAGATCGGCAACAACTTGTCCAGTCTTTCATAGACCAATTGGATGATGAAGAATTGCAGGACGGATATTTCCAACAAAGATGGTGCAACAGCTCATACAGCCAGAGCAACGTTAGCCCATCTGCAAGATTTTTTTGATAATAGGCTAATTAGTCAAGGACTATGGCCGCCACGCTCTATAAATCTAACTCCACTGGACTACTCAATTTTTGGACATTTAAAAGATAGAGTTTTCCAAAGAAGACTGCATACGTTGGAAGAGTTAATGGCAGAAATCGTAAATGTTTGCCGAACCATAACTCCTGAAATGCTAATCAACAATAAAATAAGACGAGTGCAAATGTGTTTACAAGCAAATGGTACACATTTTCAGCATCTGCTTTGATTATATATTTTATTTATTAATTATGTTTTTAAATCTCTACTTCTTTTTATGTTTTTGTTTATTAAATAATTTACTTTGATTACTTTAAAAACTTTATTTAATTGTTTTATTGTCTACTAGTTCTCAATTTGCAATAGTAAAACATTTTGTAACATTGTCAGATTTAAAGCGGAGCAATTATTACATTTGTCGCAGTTCGTTCATTTCATTAATTCGTGCATGATTTTCAGTTCACAGCTTGTTTGTGCCGTGGAGTAATCTGCCCCACTTGGGGCTGTTGCCTGTGAGGGCTTCATTTTCATGGTTATTTTTATGTACACAATTTAAGAATTCCCTCGATTTTAAAAGTAAGATTTTATAAATAATGTACATTTATACTCGTGGGCCCTTAAGTACTTCTTCATTGTATACTTTTCATGTGCTAGGAAGTCACAAATATTGCTGAAATTAATAATAATTTTGTATTTGATAAGTCAAATATCAACTGACACAATAGAAATTTGAATTGCATGAAGATAGGTTTTAATGCCATCTTCATGAGTAATGAGTGAAATGTCTCGTGCGTCTTTAAATAATTCTTCATTGTTGTTTTTTCGCGTGCTTGGAAGCCACAAATATTGTTGAAACTAATAATGATTTCGTATTTAGCAGTCAAATATGAAATTCCACAATAGAAATTAGAATAGTATGAAGATAACTTTGTTGCCATATTCATGTCTAATGAGTGTAAATGGAGTTGCCTATGCCAAAAATAGAACTATTTTTACTGGAGCGGAACAAAAATATTTTACATGGTGACGTAATTACAAGCATTTAGATACACCTTGTACTTGGATTGTGTACAACTTGTCGAACAATAGATTGCATAGTGTATGGGCCACTTTAGGTGCAGTTGTATGATCGTGGATTAACATTGATCGTGGTACACTTTCTAAGGATAACATTGTAATAATACTTGTATCCTAGGTAACTGAACCATGGTCAAGGATGATCCATGATCATAGAACTGGGCGTTACCAATCGCATAAGGCGTACTAAATTTTCACTTCAAATGGATGAATCTACTGAAGTTGCCGGGGTGATGGTTTCAATGGGATTTGTTCGCCTTTTTTTTCTAAAGACGGATCTTCTTGTTTGCAACAACCAACACATTTGAAAAACCGTGCCATATATCTACTGATAGTGCAATGGTAACGATGTGTTGATAATTGATATCTGCGAATGTTCCCATTTTTGCATTCGGCCCCATTTTTATTCAATAATTTTTATAAAATACAAATCCGGGATACCAAATGACTCCGTTTCCATCATCTTAACCAGGTATGTCATTGAAACGCAGCTCGCACTTCCGCGTATGTTCTCATCCACGCTCTCCATCCATAATTTTAATTTTAATAATAATTAATAATTTTAAAAGTTTCTGGACTTTTAAACATTTCATTCAATACTCATATTTAATAATCATCAGGCAAAATTTAACGACCAACAGTAATGGTATTTTCTTCATGTATTTGTGAACGGTCACAAAAGAAAACTGACATCCCATTTCTCACAGATTACTCACATTATTAGTAAATTTCTTGTAAGTTCAATTAAAGTATATTAAAACCATTAACGTAATGGATTTATTGGAAACTGGAGGAATTAGATTGAAAACTGGAGGAAATAGTTTGTATATCGTAGAAATTTACTAATAATGTGAGTATTATTAGTAAATTTCTTGTATAAGGTGACCAGATCCTAACCATACAAAAGCGGGACATTTTAAATTAATTAACAAAGAACGCAAAATGCAAAATATACAGGGTGTATCCTAAAAAACGCCGCTGGGCAATAACTCCATAACCCCCTAACTATTTATTGATTTATTGCCCGATTTCAATTTAAAAAAAAAAAAAACTCCACATGTTCTACAAAGGGGACATAATTTTCGTTTTTTTTTCAAAATCAACTGTCATTTCAGCAATAGTCTGCTAGACTTTGCAAATAAAAAATAGGGCCCCTCTGTAGACATGTGGAGCCATTTAGTTTTGTTTTTGTTTTATTGAAATCAGCCAATAAATAAAGGAGTTATCGCTAGCGGCGTTTTTTAAGCAGACACCTTGTATAATATTATATTACAAGTTTTTTTAAAAACATGAAATATAATGTCATATTTACAAATATAATAAATACGAGGCATGTTTTTAAAGTACCGTTTTGTATTTTGGCCGCTGCAGCGCTGCTACCAAATACAGATATAGGCGAAATATATAAGCTGATAACTTCAAAATATAAATAAATACTAGAAAATACCAGAAAGTACTGTAACAAATAAGAAATAATAATATCTATAAAATGTTAGAATCAAATGTCACCATGTCCTTATTAATTAGAATAAAAACATTATCGACTCTTTGGAGTTAAAACTCACATCATCCATAATACCGTGCGATCAACAATTAGTTATATAAGGGACGGCTATGATTGTATTACGGAACCTGCAAACAAAAATTTGAAGAAAGACTTGGATATGCATCATGGATATGTTTACATGGATATATTGGACATGGATATGTCAAATATAATCTTGGAAAATATAATTTTATTTACAAAAACCCCTCATGATGGCTGAATACTAAGCCGAAACTAGTAGGGGAAAATAAATAAATACTAGAAAACACCAGAAAGTACTTAAACAAATAACAAATAATAATCAAAAATATCTGGTAATAGTAGATTATACCACGAGTCAATAATGATAGCTATTATATCCGAGGAGTATTAACATTCCGAGGTAATAATAGTTATTATTGCGAGTAGTATACTCTACTTTATCTTCGACTAAATAGGCTAGAAGAATATTTTCGGAAAATGATTTTGCATTCTTTCGAAGACGCCATTTGTTGAAGGTTGCGTACATTTTATTGTAAATGGAATTCGATGTTTCCGGTATCAAGGTAGATGTTGTTGCTGTAGCAAGTTGTACAATTACTGGAGGTGTAAAAGTAAAAGACTCTTCATTTTCATGCATCTCAATACAAATACACAAACACTCCGCGATTGACAGTGACACTTTTGAGTTTGTGTATTTTGTTTCCATGGTACTATTTAATTTGAGAAATTTTGTAATTGGAGTGCAAGAGGGAATAATGACTATTAATCCCTAGTCATTTTTCCCGAAGGGAATAATATATAGCATTATACTGCAAAAACCTCAAGTATAATACTTAGATTATAAATTAGTCGTAGATAAAAGTGGATAAAATACTAACAAAATTTTTATAGATAGTTAGAAAAAGAAAGAGATTTTACTAGGTCAGTTTTTTTAATTTATTTTAAGTATTAAGTACATTCTTAAATCATTAACGTACTTTCATCTTCCCATTCTTCTCATTCATTTTCTTTTCTATTTGAATGTGTTCAGTAGAATAACCTATGACATGAACAAAAAACTTGAGATCCGCGTCTTCTCTCCATTTTTCTCCATAGTGTTTGAGAAGCGTATTCTTAACATCACGTTTCTTCTCTTGCGTTACAATATTGTGTTCAGGAATATTGGTGGCAATTAAATCGGCTGGACTTTTATTACCTATGAATAAATTGCGAAATATACCGGTATCATTTGTAGAAAAGCATTTTCCTCTGTCTATTACACCACCAGATTTTGTTTAAGAAAAATTTTTTTCATCGTAGAAATTTGAAAGTGACAATTTGCCATCCCTTTTATCACGTCTTTCATTGCTCACTTAAAATAAAATATGTTGCAATCTTTGCCATAAAAAGCTAGTAGCTTTATAGTTAAATGCTCTTTTATATTCGTCAAAAGTTCCTTTAGCGTAGCAAGAATTTCTGTTTTTCTTATAGTCTTTTCTATAAAACCAAACACTTTGTCAGGTGGTCTCTGTAAAAGGACATAACTATGTCCTGTTACAGGAAACATCATTTGTACCTCTCTAATGTTTTGTGGAGCGGATTAAGCCATTTAATATTACATTGATATCATCATAGAATTTATATTTTGGCCCCCATCAGCAACTAAACAGACTGTACTGTACCTTGATAAGTCTATGGAATTTGACTTGTGACACACACGAGGTGATTGTATTTGAATCCTTGGAAAATTGATTCTCAAGAATGGTGAAATTATATAAGTAATACTGATTGATCAGGAATGCGATGTAGGGGCTTATTCTTTTGACAATCATATGACTTCGTAAGTAAGCATTTGGTCGTCTTTGGTTTCCCTGAGAAGATCGAAAGAAGCGTTCGCTTTCAATTTGTGCACCGGTTTTCTATTATAATATCTTTCTTAACATCTTCATGTTTATTCATTTTTATTCCTTCTTATAACTGTAAGCAAAGTGAACATACATCCGTTCGTGAGGTTCCAAATCCCATATCAACATACAGCTCCACTACATACCTACACCACACAGTTCATATCTAAAGGAAAAGCAGCTATCACTAGAAAAAACAAAGTTATTGGACAAAAATATTGTGAACACTATACACCAAAAATTTATAATGTTTTGCCAGCAGGGTTCATAGATACGAGCATCCATAAGAAGACATGCATGAGGAATATAAAGGAGTGGCTATGTGATAATGATAATGACATAAACATTCATAAATGTGATATGTCATATGTAACATATAAATGTAATGTTTGCAAATAATATGATTCATAATAATAAAACCAAACTCAAAGTCAAAACTCATATTGTATTCTGTCATAAAAATCTTACGAAAGTATGACTCTCTTTCCCACGGTTTTTTAACTGATAGTTCGGATGATAAATACTTTCTGAGCCTTTTTTTTCTCCCTGCAATCGTTGTTTCTAAACACTTAAGATTATTAATAAAATTCATATACTTTCTGTTTTCTGCCTGAACATAACAAAGCGATTTTCATAAAATTGATTCGTAGTTCTATTAATTTTAAATCTGGATACACAAAGAACACCAATAAAACTATTGAGACACACTAGAACACGTTGTTTTTTTTTTTCATTTGCAATGAAGTACTTAGCTTGCATTCTTTGCATTTTGTACTTAGGATTTTTGGTCCCTCGTCGAGGTACAGGATTTAAATTCACATACTTTAGGATAAAGTTATCTTTATATTGCTTATCTTGTTTTCTGAAAAATGATGTATGAAAATCATTCACATGTTTCATGGATAATGTGGTGCAACAAAAAGCCTTTTCGTGACGATCACATCTGGGGTAAACCGGCAAATGTAACATTATTATTAGGAAGCTGGAATGGGTACCTACTGTAATTACTAGTTAATATGCCAAGACAATATTATTATCACTACCAACCTGGGATCTTTTACTTCATTTTGCTTCCAAAGTGAAAGTTTTCGGGTTCTTTTGAGGGTTCTGCCTTCTACAGGAGCCACTTTTTTTTTCATAGTTTTTGCCACTATTATTGAATTACTAATGACTAATTATAATAAATAATATAAAATATTAAACCCCCCCCAACTTCAGGGGGGGGGGGGGGGCAAATAATGCTTTTTCTTATATTGTTTATTATTTAATGCAATGAAAATAATGAACACTACAGTCAAAAAGTTCCCGGAATTGGAACCTACAGCTCGACCAGATAATTATCAGTCAGGATACAGTATTGGTGGCTGACGATACGTTCCTACTGAAATAATACTTGCTAAAACCATACTCACATCATAGTTCCCTAACAGTCGAAGAGAAAATTTGCAACTATAGACTCCTCTACGTATCGTGGAGAATGCTTTTGGATTGCTTGTTTGTCAATTCCGTTTATTTGAAAAAACAACCTGTCAAAACTACCTGTGCTCTACATAATTGGCTACGGAAAACTTCTGATGGTAACGTAAATCGATGATGTGTAGTTGAGGAATATGAATGGGATTATAGTGTAATGTTCGTGGAAGCATGTCCGAGATGCTGCATTTCGCAAAATGAGATCGACTGCGGATACTCTTACTCGTACTAGAAAAGCTGCCGAACTTTGAAATAAGTTAACTGATTGGTTCATGAGATCATTGGTGATGGGGCTGTGCCTTAGCAAATGCAGATGTTAAATTAAAATGTGCTACCTATTCACTGTGCAATACTAGAGATAACGTTTCTACTTTCGATTCCTGCTGACTGTGTTTCTTTTATTTGAACTACATGGTGGAATATTCGGTTTGCTATTGGAATCAATCAAATCTTCTTAATTTTGGATAATTCCAAAGCATAATTTCTAAGGATAGAGCGTATTTTGCTCTTAACATCGGTAGTACCAACCCGAGAATCTCTATTTTTATATGATTGGCAATGTACGTTCCACAAGCACCAATGATTTTGATAAGCGTCTAGGAAATTTATGGTAAACTCGGCAGTCCATTTTTTCGGCATATTTACTGCGGTGGTAGTGTCTATTCGGAAATTTATATCAAAATAGTACATACTACTAGCGAGCATACTTCCAATTTTCGTGTTTTGACGTGCACAAAATATATTATGTTTACTGGTGCATAACTCACTACTGGCACATGAAATATCAGTAGCTTTCAGATTAAAAAAATTATGGTTAAAATTAATTAAAAGGTTATACAACTTTGTTATACGGCTTTAGTATACACGTGCAACTTCAATTTAATGGCGCCTCAATTATTACTGGCACCAGTAAATGCATGCATGGTAAACCCACTATAAGAAATCACATTATGTGTGTAATTATCAAGTTAACTTTTTTGTTAACGGTACCCGTCACTCTGCATACATAATAAAAATTCAGGCAAAATTCAATTCATCAATAATTTTTCGTGATACTTTATTGTAATTACATATTATGAGTACTGTCTCCATGGTTGTTATTTAACTGATATAAGCCACGGCCGTTAAAATTTAACAGCCGTGGACGATATTTTTTAACAACAATACTATCACAACAACGTTTTTGATAAATTCTTATTTATTTTAACAACATATTACAATATAACATTTGAAGAAAATAAATCAATATTTATAGTACAATTTGCATTTCCTGAAATGACAATTTTCGTAACATAATTTTGTTCGAGATTTTCTCGTTTTTCATTATTTGCACAATAAGTAATTTCTGAATTTTGTGGTTCTGCATTAAAAAGTTGTTAAGAAACTTTTATTTTGTTACTGACCGATTCTACCACATATTTTTCGGAATTTTCAGGGCTTCCCAACTTTAAAAATTTCGCTATCTTCCTAGGAACTCCTCCTATTTGTGCACACCCACGAATTGTCTAGTACACTTGGCTTTTCTGAAATCGACAAAAAATCGACGATCTTGTAAATCGGAAGGTCTAAGCGCTGCATATTTCCTGTATAACTCGCAGCCTCTGAAGGTGTATCATGATCAGTAATTGTAAACCTTCGTGAAGATTTGTTCTTAGTGTCTTGCAAGGTGACTGTTATGAATTTGCCACTATCCTCAATATTATCAAAAGACAATGTGACAAGTTCTTAACGTCTACAAGCGCCATATATTCCAAGTAATAAAATTATTTTCTCCAACAGAAAAACTTCATCTGCAGCTTCCATAAAAAAAGATGTAATTTGTTCCTCTGTTAACACTTTGGCCTTCTTAGGTTTGTACGGCTCAGATTTTCGTTTTAAAAAGGCGAATACTTTTCCGTACCTATAAATCGTTAATGTCCATAATAAATATTACACTTGAGTGTGAATTTTACCTAGAAATGTAAGTATTTTCATACAACTTCAAGCAGGTTTTCAGCATTGACATTTTACACCATAAACTATTTGGGGCAAAATTTGTTGATAGTGAGGATATAAAGCACAGCAAAATGTCTTCGTTAGCACCTTCAACTTTCCTGGTTTTTCTCCATTCGGAAAATTCTTCGTATATTGTTTCGTATCTATTTTTGGTCTTCGCAGGCAGTAACTTTCGACTCGCTGCGGCCGCTTCATCCAGAATTTCTTGATAACATTCAGGAGAAACACTTTCACGACTTTTACCTGACATTTTGTTCATTTATTTATTTTGGTGTTCACAAGCGTTACTACCTCTTTACCTCTTTAGTATATTCTTTGGTTACTACACAACCATCACAGCATACCTGAAATATGTCATTACGATTTTTGAAAATAATTTCGCAAAATTTAATCCTTTTTTATTTTAGTATCATGAAAACTATCAAACAAGATGCGACCGATATGGATATAACAGACTCGGTTGATTATAAAATCCCAACTTCGTCTGTTATATAACCCATATCGGCCTAATACCGTTATATACTATAATAACTATATAGATAAATGTTATGAAATGTTAAAAATGACCTCACACACACACAGAGCAGAGAGATAAACAAATACATATCATAATTCTGCAATAACTCCCATTTCTAACGGCGTTTATTTTATTATTTTTTAAATATTTAAGTAAAACCATGAGTTTATAATCTCACAAGCACAGCAATAAACTGGATACCTGGCTAAAATAAAATATTTGAAAATATTAGTTCACTATAGGCTGCCCAAGTTACAGTTAAGCTACCTATATTGATTATAATGCCTATATTCGACAATATAATTCAGCAATACTAAAAGCAAAAACAAGCAAATAATAATTTTATTAGAAAGGGCACAAATAAACCGTTGGCATTAGGGAGAACAAATGATGGGTGAGAAGCCAAGGGGTCCAAGTAACATTTTCCTTAAAATCCAGCTAAGTGCAGATATGAAAACTAGATATACAATTATACTAGGTGGTAAAGAGATCAAGGCATTTTCTCAACTATTGATATTTTATCAAGCGTTTGTACAATTTGAACTTAAATATATCAGAACAAATATTTCAAGACTGTTCAGCCCCTCAATTAAGCCATATAACTTCCTCAATGAATTTACCTGTGATATTGCTTGTGAAGAATTTAATTTATTTTTAGTACGGCAGCAAACATTATTACCAATACATAACTTATCTACTACAAGCTACATTTGTTATATCAATCTTAATTTTAATGAAATTAGAGGGGTAAAAATACATCACACAATTAATATGTACAATATGTTTTGTAGTTTGAATAATAGTAAAAGTACTGATATAAATGGTATGCCCCTTGAACTGAGTAAATCAACGGAAGATGTGTTCACCCCGCCACTGACTGTTCTTATACTTGTAAATCAAATAATAAAATAGGAGTTTTCCTCCATCCTTAAAATTGGCTAATAAATAAATTAAAATAAAATGGTATGTAATTAATGACTAATGAAATAACATAAGAGACAGTTCTGGTTCTACACTTACGTCTATAGCGGCGAATAGCAAATCCTCTATTGAATAATAAAAAAATAAAAAATCTTCTATTTTAGATATTATTGTATATTTTTGGCAAATTTATTATATTAACTGGTATTTTATTAACGCATTTTATTTCATATTAATTAATTCCAAGATTTGGTTAATATGTAGGATTTTTCTTATCTTTAAATTTATCTTTAAATTATCTTTATATTTTGTTTTGTGTGTGGACATGAGATATTCTAATATGCATAATGCAGGTAGTGTTAATGTGTCAAGTTCTGTAAAGTTAATTCTACCCTCATCCCTCTATCTAAAGCCTGCTAGAATTCTGACAACTTTCCTCTAAATACCAAAAATACGATGCATACATGACAAGTGCCCCCACGCCAGTATACCATATCTCATTACTCACCTAAATTTTCCGAAATAAGTGATCCCCAGCGATCTGATACTATACCAAACAGTTTTCTTATGGATAAAGTAATGTTTGATATTTTTTTTACTAGACTACAACCATAATAATCCCATTTAAAAAACAGCATCAAGTGTGTCTTATTTAGTGTTAATATGTTTTTTGTTTTATTTAGTGCCAAGCCATTTTCAGAACACCAATTAGCTGTTTTATTTACTATATAACAATTTTTATCAAATATTTCTACAATATTTTCTCCACGTACAAGTAATATACTATCATCTGCTAACATAATGGTGGTTGCAGTTTCTATGTATTCTGGCATATCGTTGATATATATCAGGATCAGGATTGGGCCTAGAACCGACCCTTGTGGTACACGTCGGCCTATTGAAGAAATATATATTATGTGTTACCATTGAAAAATACACATTACTCATTATCTGGATAGAGATAATCGATAATTAAATAACTCTAGATAATAGATTACTCTCGATTAAATTAATACATACATACTTGTTATATATCTGGGACTGGATCTAGGAATCGACTGAACAACACAACTGCCATGTGTATACTATCTTTATTAAACTTCTATGCGTGGTCGTTGCGGTAGGTTAGACAACCTTCTTTACCTCTAAGGCATATACATTACATACATTACATCATTACATCTATATTACATACATCTATTACATCTCCCTTATTACGTTACATAGTCATACAGTCTTTTTTGTGTTCTGGTTACTCTTTCACAGTTCACTCTTTTTACAATGTTATCATCTACAAAGTTATCATTTACAATACAATCATCTGTAATGTTGTCATTTACAATATTATCATCTGTAATGTTGTCATTTACAATATTATCATCTGCAATGTTATCATTTACAATATTATTATTATATACAAAATTTGAACGTTGTATCACTTCGTTTGAACCTTTGAAGTTTTTAATGTAAACACTATTTCTTATTATACATCTTCCATCCTCTTTTTCTATTTCGTAAGTTCTTTCTCTTATTTTATTCTTAATTTTTCCTAGTTTCCAAGTGCTTTTAGGCTTTTCTTGGAACCAAACTTGCATTCCATTTCTAAGTTCAACGTTTGAACGTATTGTACACCTGATTTGTCATAATAAATTTTTGATTTGATTTGTCTTGTGTCAATTTTATTCTTTAGTTTTGTCTTATTTATAATTTGAGAATTTAGTTTGTTTTCATTAATCGGTAAGTTGTCTCTTAAGTATCGTGACATTAATATCTGAGATGATGTGTAGGTATTATAGACAGGGGTGTTACGGTAACTTAATAAAGCTAAGTATATGTCTTCTTTATTTTCTAATGTCTTTTTAATTAATTTCTTAATGGTTTGAATTGATCTTTCTGTAAAACCGTTGGATTGTTGGTGATATGGGGATGATTTAGTTATTTGAAAATTCCATTCTTTGGAAAATGTTTCATATTCTTCACTGATGAATTGTCTTCCACTATCTGATACAACAATTTTGGGTATTCCATGTCTAGCAAATATGGATTTTAATTTGTTGATTACATTTTTGGAAGTTAGATTTTTGTTCAACGTCATGATTTCGGGATATTTTGAGTAGTAATCCACTGCAATAAGGAATGTTTCACCTTGTATTTCAAATAAGTCAATTCCTATTTTTTCCATGGTTTTTTAATTATTTGATGATTTATCATAGGCTCTCTTCTATTCGAGTTTGAATATTTATTACATACGTAACATCTATTAATTACATTTTCTATATGTGTTATCATATTAGGCCAATATACTGCAAATTTTGCTCTCGATATGCATTTATTTATACCTAAATGACCTGTGTGTATGTCTTCAAGGACTTTGTTTCTCCATGATTTTGGTATAATGACTCTTTGATTCATATATATTAAGTTATTGCTTCCCATTGTTATCTCTGACTTTAATTTGTAAAATGGTTTCAAATTTACTGTCATTTTATTTATGCTCTTTGGCCATCCATCCTTAATAAAGGTTTTTATCATTTTTAATTCTTCATTATCTTCAGTTGCTTTTATCAATTGTTTTAACCTGTCCTCTTTAATTGTTAATTTTTTTTCGCTTAGGCATACTTGAGCGTTTAATTCTAAATTATCTTCGAATACTTTATTTACTATTGCTCGTGATAATGTATCAGCTATTATTGGATATTTGCCTGGTTTGTAAACTAAATTTATTTTATATTTTTGTAATGTCAAAAGCATCATTTGTAATCTAGCTGGGCATGAGTTTAATGATTTTTTGAATATGGAAATTAATGGTTTGTGATCGGTTTCAACTGTAAACTCTCTTCCATAAACATATTGATAGAACTTTTGTACGCCAAAACATATTGCTAATAGTTCCTTCTCTATTTGAGCATATCTTTGCTGAGTTTCTGTCATACCTCTAGAAGCATATGCACATGGTTTTTCATTTTGCAAAAGTGCTGCTCCTAAGCCTGAGCTAGATGCATCAACTGATATTGTTATTTGCTCTCTTGGATTAAAATACTTTAAAATTGGTTCTTGTGAAATTATCTTTTTTAATTCGTTAAATGCTTTTTCTTGAGGGTGTTCCCATGAAAATATATTGTTATCTTTAATTAAATCCCTTAATGGTTGAGTAATTTCTGATAAGTTTTTTGGAATACTTCACTAGCAGTTTTAATACCAAATGGTAGTCTATTGAATTTGTATCTACCATGAGGGGTTGCAAAAGTGCATAACTTACTAGATTTTTCATCTAATGGAATGTTCCAAAATCCACTAGCTGCATCTAATATTGTGAATATTTTTGAACCATTCAAATGTCTTGTTATTTCGTCCATGTTTGGTATTTTGTATTTTCTATCTATTATAACTTCATTTAAATCTCTCGGATCTAAGCAGATTCGTAGAGAACCATCTTCTTTTCTAACTAGTACATATGAATTTATCCATTCTGAGCTGCCTTGAACTTTTTCTATTATTTTTAATTTTTCTAAATTTTCTAAACATTTTTTAAACTGATCTTGTATAGCAAAAGGTACATTTCTTATGGGATTTACAACTTATTTTGCATGTTTTTGTATTTCAATGTGATATGGCTTACTTGTTTTACCTATACCTTCAAATACATCTTTATATCTATTCGTTAATTCTTCATAATTTTTAATTTGGTTTTTATTTACTGTATTAATGAATTTAATATCCTCATCATTTTTTATGTTTACTATTCCTAAATGAATACATGTTTTTAAACCTAAGATTGACCCATTATTACTTTTGTCTACAAAGAATTCAGTTTTCTTGAAACAATTTCCATTATAGTATAAATCTAGATAATATTTTCCCAATATTCTCCAGTAAATGTGACTAAGTTTTCCTTAATGTTCTCAATATTTTTAAATTATAAAATTATAAATATTTACACGCTTTTAATTCAAAGTAGGAAATTATATTGACACTTGCTCCCGTATCTATTTTAAATTTAGCCTTTACATCTGCATCTTCACCTATACTCAACTCTATAATGCAATGATTAAAATTATTGAGGTTTTTGTTTCCATTATTAATTGTGTCTATACTCAAGTGATCATTGCAATTATCCGATTGATTCACTTGGTTTACAGATTTATTTCTACATTTATTTGCAAAGTGATTGTCCTTTTTACATTTTAAACATTTTTTACCGTATGCTGGACATTTATTTATCGGATGTGTTTTACCACATCTTGAACAGCCTTTAATTTCTCTTTGTACCTGATTGTAATTTCTATTTTCGTTCGATCTTGAAGAATCTTCTCGGAATTTTTGTGTTGTTTTCTTCTGATTTCTTACTTGATCCACTTCTTTGTAATTTCTTGTCTTGTCTCCACTCGTTGATTGTTTCATATCCTGAAGCTGCTGTCTGGATGTTTCGGTTAACACACATGTCTCGATTGCTTTTTCCAGGGTGTACTCTTGATGTTGTAGAAGTTGCTCTCGAACCTTATCATCTTTTATCCCAATGATTAGCATCGTTTTAATTAATTCCGTTTTAAAATTTTCAGGGAATTCGCACTGTTTTGCTTAGTTTTTTAATGACGTGATATACTGTTCTGTGCTTTCCTCATTTTAAGTTAGGTTCTTTTTTGGAATGAAATAGTCATTAAATTTCTTCTTTAGTACAGTAATTGTCCTTATCATCGTCACTAAATGTGAAGCTATTGTAGATTGCAATGGCTTCTTCGCCCATTAAATGCAGTAAATATGCACATTGCGTTTTTTCTGGTTTTGAGTCTAATTCTACAGCGGCGGAGTATATTTCATACCTCTGCTTCCATTGTCTCCAATTCTCACTGAGATTGCCGTTTAATTTAATTGGTTGGATTCCTCTGCTTTCCATTTTCACGTCTTCTTTTTATTTCTCCTTTTAATGTCCGTTAAGCTGCGCCATGTTATATATCTGGGAGTGGATCTAGGAATCGACTGAACAACACAACTGCCATGTGTATATACTTGACCCAAAGATCTAAGAATATTATGACTTTGACTTCTTAATAGTTATATTCGGGGTTTAATTTAGGGTCACCATAAAGCAAACGGATGGTCAAGACGGAAGAATCGCACGCCGTATTCAATACCAGAAAGACAGCCGGGCAACCGCAGATAACTGAATAATATTAGCAGGACCGCGCTGATTTTATGGCAACACCAAATAAAACCTCCATAAAATACTTAAAAGTCAAAGTCGTAATATTCTTAGATTTTTGGATCGACTATACTATCTTTATTAAACTTCTATGCGTGGTCGTTGCGGTAGGTTAGACAACCTTCTTTACCTCTAAGGCACATAAATTACATACATTACATCATTACATCTATTACAATACTACTAAATTCATATGCCTCCAGTTTTTTTAACATTATATTATTTTGGACACAATCAACCACCTAACTCAGATCAATAAAGGATACCATTAAAACCGTTTGCTCTTCAAAAGTGGTTATGATATTATAAGTTATTAAAATATTATAATTATATTATAATAATATAATAAGTTATAATATTATAAGTTGTAAAATAGCATCAATTGTAAATAGCCCAAGGCGAAATACTAATTGATTTCTATTAAAAACTGCACGCTCTCAAAATGATCCACTATTTGTTCCTTCAAAATTATTTCGACTACGTTCGATAATACTGGATAGAGATGTGGGTATGTAATTATTTACGTTGTCTTTATCTTTACCTTTATAAATCGGAATCATTTTTGCCATATTTAAGGATGGTATCCTATTTTTATTATTTGATTTATAAGAACAGTCAGTGGCGAAGTGAATAAATCTTTCGTTAATTTACTCAGTTCAATTTGGATACCATTTATATCAGTACTTTTACTATTATATTACCTCGCTAATTTCTTTAAAATTAAGATGAATATCATAGTTAAGTTTGATATCTCAAATGTAGCTTGTAGTAGATGAGTTATGTATTGGTACTAATGTTCTACCATACTAAAAAATAAATTAAATTCTTCATAAGCAATATCATAGTTAAATTTATTGAGCCAGTTATATGGCTTAATTGAGAAGCCAAGGGGTCCATGTTTTGAAATATTTGTTCTGATATATTTAAGAACAAAGTACTGTAAAATGATACAAATACTTGATAACATATCGATAGAAGGCAGCTTTAGTGTTGACAAAATGCCTGGATCTCTTTACCACCTAGTATAATTATATATCTACTTTTTATATCTGAAGTTTTTACTCGATTTTAAGGAAATGTTACTTGGACCCCTTGGCGTCGCACCGAATAATAGTAAAAGTACTGATATAAATGGTATCCAAATTGAACTGAATAAATCAACGAAAGATTTATTCACCTCGCCACTGACTGTTCTTATAAATCAAATAATAAAAGTAGGATTTTTCCACCATCCTTAAAATTTCATAGATCATTGTCATAGCGTAGCGTTGCTTCGCGGAAGAAATCTATGAATGGGCCTTAAAAGTAGCGATTTGCAGATCGGGACTAGAGATTAGCAGAGGCCTGCAAACCTATTTTGTCAGAGGTATACAAAAAGCTGCTACGCCTGAAATGAAGATAAGTAAAATGTTGGTGTAATTTTGATTACTACATCATTTTAACTCTGTACTAAAATTTAAAATAAAAAATTGTCTTAATTTAACAAAATTGTGTTGCAATAAAATATCCCATATTATACAGGGTGTTCCATTAAAAAAGTATATTATATTGATTTTATCGTATATAGAACTCACTATATATTTGAAACTAATTTTAGTATATGCACTTTTTGGTATGCTGAAACTTTTATTTGTTTTTTTTTGTATTTTCAAAATTAAACCGGGAATCCGAGATATCCTCCGATCCCGCACTGTTGACTCACCCTGTATATTGTTTCAGTTTTTATTTCAAAAGTGTTATCGTCCTCGCTCACGAGTTCGCTCGGACCTTACACTTTGGGCTGATCTATGAAGTCCTAAATTTTGTACTTATTACATAAATAGCTATTTCGAGCAACTGCTGCACGTTTTGTTTTTTCTCCTTCGTAATTTCATGTCCAAGAGACTGAAGTCTCAACTTAAAATTCGTTTCAGTTTTGCCTCTTCTCGCCATTGACTGATATGGACCAGCGCCTACTTGAAATCTATAAAATTCACTACATTTGTACAGTTCTCAATAATAATAATAATAAGAATAATAATCCTTACTGCATTTATTAAGGTTCGTAATTTTTTGTAGTTCTATCCGCAATAATTTTTCTATGCCTGGTATTTTGTTATGAAGTTCTCCCGTTAATGTTGTATAAACACCAATCATTTCCTAAAACCTTAATTTTTCCGACTTTAGAATAAACTTCGTTATATTCTTCCAAACTTGTGATGGGATTTTTGCATTTCAATAACTTTTCTACTCTTCTAAATGAAAATCGTTTCAGTTTTGCCTATTCTCGCCATTGACTGATATGGGCCAGCGCCTACTTGAAATCTATAAAATTCACTACATTTGTACAGTTGTTAATAATAATAAGAATAATAATCCGTACATGGATTTATTACGGTTCCTAATTTTGTGTAGTTCTATCCGCATTAATTTTTTTATGCCTAGTATTTTATTATGAAGTTCGCCCGTTAATGTTGTTTAAACACCAATCATTTCCTAAAACCTTAATTTTTGCGACTTTAGAATAAACTTCGTTATATTCTTCCAAACTTGTGATAGGATTTTTGCATTTCAATAACTTTTCTACTCTTCACAATGAATTGTCTGCCGAAAGGTAGTTAAAACTGCTTACATTGAAGTGTATTATTATATTATTATTGTATTTTCTCCGTACCATTTTATTTAATTATTGCATGTGTTAGGTTATGGCATGTACCACATCGCTAGTGGGCGATTTGAAACCAATAATCAAGGTATGATAGAAAATGGTCGAAAACATTGTAAAATTTACTTTCGAGGCCTTATTGCGTTCGTTTTACATTTTGGCGTTTTTCACATTAAAGTCACATGGCAAATAAAATCTCAGGATTGCTTAGGGAAATGATGCTATGAATTCCTTAATGCATGTCGGTTCTTTTCTCTAAGCTCTGGTTTGAAACTATATCCCCACCACGCCTTTCTTTAGGAACTTGGCCCGATTCAATAAATTTGGCAACAATTCGTATTCGGTTACTTGAAATACTCAAAGCGGCAATTACAAACTTTTTAGTTTTTGTAAGAAAATTATAAAAAAAAAGAAAATGTTTAGGTTTAGCATATTCTTCTTGTCTATTATGTCTGGGTGTCGTGTTTGAAGGAGACATAGACATGAAATGGCACAACTTTTAGTCTTGTTCGATTATGTCGAAAGTGTCATAAAATTTGGCCATGGATGGTTTAATTAGAGTACCTCTGTAAGGTTAGATATGAGTAGGGACAAGAGCGTCATCGATTCTGATTGGTTGGATCAATTTTTCCCAGGCATGCTTAGATTGTTATTGTCTGTGGATCATTCACTAAAATTCCGAAACTTCAAATTTTGATGACAATTCAAACTAAATGTAGTGTCAACATGACAGTTGCAGTGCAGCCGGTTGTAAAAATCGTTCAGAAGATGGTTAGTTTTTTAAATCTATCCCGAAAAATGTCCATCAACGATCAATTTGATTAAAAAATATTGATGGGAAAAATTTAAACAGTGGAAGACGCTGCGAAGTTTATTTTACAGATGATCAATGGCAAGTTAAAGGAATTAAGTTGAAACTAAATGCATTACACACCGTATTTGAAAAAGCTACTATTCACGTTCAAAATACATGTGAAAATACTACTGCAGTTAGTAGCCAAAATACCGATGAACTTATTTCAATTTGCTCAATAAAATATGTAGAAATAAGTAACCTATTAATGAATATTTTCAGGAAAAAAAAATAAGTGTTTCTAGATTCAAAGGATTTAAGCAATATGTTTTATATTATTGCTATTAAAATGAATTAACTTTAAACATTTTTGTTTGAATGGTTTCAATGTTTTCTAAAAGCTAGTTACGTAGATTTGTTGAAAGGATTGTCATGAATAAAGACAAATTGTAACCTTGTCCCTACTTTTATCTAACCTTATAGAGGTGCTTTAGTTTAATAGGAGTATCATTTGTGATGCTTAATATTAACCAAATAGTGACTTGCCAAATCGTCTGCTTGGTGTTATAAGGTTGCATGTAACTTTTTTTCAATTTTTAGGTCTACAGCTTTACAGGGTTATATGTTTTCAAAGCGGGACTTTTCAACTTGTTGGAATGTTAAATTTTTAAAAAAGGAAAGAATCTGTGATAAAAAATCTGATTACAGTGCACAATACATCATTTTCTATAATAACAAACATATATAAAGTCGTAATTCCCAAATTTACAAATTTGCACATACAACCTTGCAACATTAGACCGACGAAATAGTAACTTGTATGCACTTTAACTAATGTTGTTAAATTTCTTGTCATATGTCAGTGAATTTGTAATACATATTCAATGTTTATGTTTAATGGAAAAACAAATAGAATAGATAAGGTTCACATAACATCCAATGATGTAATGAATACACTAAGAAATAAGAAACCAAATATTCTTTAATAAACATGATTCAAATTAAAAAAATACATTGAAAGAAAATAATTTTACAAAGTTTACATTTCAACACACCTCAGACTAAAAACTTCAATAAATAAGTGACAGGGACGCTTACAATTGCGTAGAATAAGAAATTTAGTTTGTTATCGGCAGCGCCACTTGGAGTAGTCTCCTCACCCGCTGGGGTAGTCTCCTCGCCGTCACCGTGCACCATCAATAGCATTAACAGTAAAACAGTTGTGAAAAGTAACATGCGTACCGCCATATCTTTAATCAAAGGGGGAAATTCAAAATTCAAAGGAGAATACACTAATAGTATCACACTTACCGTCTCTAGACAAATTTCCACTTGCAATGTATAAAATTCTAAATTTACGAATATTGAAACTTGATTGTGTGTTCGTTATATACGTGGGTAACAGAATCGTTTTTCAAATTTCCATGACAATGCAATCCGTTGTTCCGTTTTTCTAATCATAGCCATCTGTGTTTGCTAAACTGTGAATTCATAGATGGCGCAACAATAACTTTAAAATTTGTCGCGATGCAATGACTATGAATGCATCTTTAGATGACAGACATACTCTCCATTCACAGTGTTTTTGCGTCAGGGGAGTCTATGAATATCTAGTAATTTTGTTGGTAGTGTTTCGGAAATAACTGAATTCCCCAAAGGAACTTGTCATTTTTTTTAGGTTAAGTTGTTAATTTGTGGTTAAATTTTTTAAATAACATTGTTGCCAGATGTAAAGTTTAAATTATTAGAGACGAAAATGGAACGGCAGGAAAGAAAATGAAAAATAATGCATTGAAAAACATTCAATTTATTGCAATATGGACAAGGATTGTGTGGAGACTTAGGTATGCCAATTTGTATTAAATGCCGCCCTAATTACTGGTCTGGTAAAATAAACAAGTCAAATTCTTCTCTTTTTTTTCTCTTTTTCTTCAACAATTTCCCTCGTGTGACGCCAAGGTTTCCTCTCAAGATTTTCTTGGGCCTTCCTAAGCTTCTTTTTCTTTTCACAGACTTCTCTCTAGTGTAGGTGGGTACAACTCTTTTCACAGTTCGTTTCAATAATAATGTACAGATAGTATGTCTTTCCTTAAGGCACTATAGATACTTTCACACTGCCTCCATGGAACAACGATGAAATGAGTCGATCAACAAATTGCAATATATAATCTAAGCCCTCACTTAAATAAATATTCTTACTAATTTTGGTTAAATTGTAAATCTGACAATGTAGGAAGCAAATGTCTAATAGACATCGACACCAAAAAAATAATTAACTTCCGTTGCATCACTGAATCAGTTTGTCCAATATGACAAAAGAAAACCCAGCCAACTCGGTTGTAAAATAGTCGTGAATATATAGTATGGTGGCCACATCAGATTTCATATTACAATGGAATTGGGCTTAAACAAAAACAAAACGATTATTTATAATGTAACCGTCTATTAAAACTATCCTTTACGTTATACCATTGAGTAAGGAACATATGTTCCTTACTCAATGGTAACACATATACCGATTTTGTACCATTACCCCATCATCGTTCAAAAGTAGCATATACATCTATTGACTAAATTAAATAATTAGGATGTTTATTAGGATCTTAGTGCATTTCTTTGTCACTATCTGAAATATCAGATGATTCATTTTAATTAATAATTTAACTTTCTAACTGCTGTTTCCGTGAGCCCATCTAATTTCCGAAATTGCGCTCGACGAAACGATGAACTTGCGCCTATTATTAATGATAACGTCGCGTCGTTTAGATAGGGTGGCAACCGAACTTCAAATTTATTATATTGTGCCATATCATTCTGGCGTACTGATTAAATTTTGATTTGTGTAGATTTGCCGAAACCAAAAAAATCTACCTTCAAATAAATTATCATCAAAAACAATGTTCTTTGATGTTAGCCTCATTTTAATATCCTGCTTCTGCTAAGCAGTTCCCACAGGACATTTCTCCAGCTTACGGCTGTGATAAGGCGCAATAACCATCACTACAACTGTATTGGGAGAGAACTTTTGTAAAACTCAAGAAAACCACGTTTCAAAACTTTCAGTATTCATTTCATCATGATAGCTCCTGATAGGGGACGTTACTTCCTGTACTTTTACGAATATCCGCGCAGAAGGAACTGGTGTCGAACTTTTGAAATACTCAGTACTGCCCTATCGTTGATATATTGCCCCTAATCTGGAAGTTTTACAGTACGCAATAAAGTCATCAGTCGGCCTGGCCACATATGACCACAATTCTAGTCTAGCCAGCCAAAACCTAAATTATAGTTTTTTTCTTTATTTTGTTACAAAATAATAAAATTTTGTTATTTAATATACAGTGTAGAAATTATGTAGCAGATAAATTCGGTACCTCCGTTAATGTGTATGAGAGAGAAAAAATCTAAAAGGGAGATAGCGATATAAATTACTGCGCATATGAAAATATTTTTTTCAGATTTAAAAAACAATATTTTAAAAGTTATGACGTCATTAATGTTTTTTTTTTAATGACAACCTACATTTTTTATTTCGGTAGAGCTTTTTAATCTGTTTTCAACTATAAAACATTTTGAATAGGTTACATTAGAAAACAATTTTAAAAAAAATCTTAAAGTTAAAATGGTAAAGATGGATAGGAAGAAGGGGTCCAGTGGAATGGCCGGCTAGGTCCCCTGATCTATCGCCATTAGACTCTTTTCTATGGGGGCAGTTGAAAAACATGGTACAGAGGATCTTAAAGAAAGAATTCGGCATGAGTGTAGGTTAATAACGAATGCTTCAAAACGTGGTAAATGCATTTTATTACCGTTTGGGCATTGTCAGATGGAGCAGGGCCATCAGTTTGAACATATACAGTCCTTGTCGAAGCCTTAATATATTTTTTTTGTTTTAAACCCAGATAACTAGGATTAGTCTGTTAATTTCATTAATCTTTTTTTAACTTTAAGGCTATTTTTCTTGATTTGTTTCTTATGTAACCTATTCAAAATGTTGTATGGTTGAAAACAGATTAAAAAGCTCTACCGAAATAAAAAATAAAATATGTAGGTTATCATTAAAAAAAAAACATTAATGACGTCATAACTTTTAAAATTTTGTTTTTTAAATCTAAAAAAAATATTGTCATATGCGCAGTAATTTATATCGCTATCTCCCTTTTAGATTGTTTCTCTCTTATACACATTAACGGAGTTACCGAATTTATCCGCTACTTAATTTTCACACTGGACACTAGACACACTAGATTTTCACACTAGTGTATACTACAAAACATCAATTACTTATAATTAGACAAGGGATAGTTATGGTTTAAAAATATTAAAAATATGAATTCATTTATGCTCTAAGCACTTGGAAATATTCCCAAGCAAAACAACATTTTTTGATAATAATACATATAGGAAAAAACACACATTTATCTTATGTCATAACATATGAACATTTTATTTTACTATAAACCGCATTGGTAAATTATAGTCCTTTGCCTAATACCTAATGGTCCTAATTAATACCTAACACTGTTAATTAAGACCTAATAACATTAATTAATACCTAATACCTAATGAATGAATACCTAATGACCCTTTCTAGGTAATTAAATGATAATCCCTTCTAGATAATCCCCCTTCTAGATAATGTAAACATTATCTAGAAAAAGCTGTGTTTGAACAAACACGTAATGTATGACATACGTGTTAAAATGTGTTTTGAGACTTGGCAAAATTGCGAAATTGTTGTTAATATAAAAACATAACTATCCTAGCCCTACTTGTAATGTTAACAAATACATTTACAATTTATAAAAATATTCAATGAATAAAAAAATATAGTTGGACATATTCTAACTTTCACAAGTAATCATCTGAATTATCATTACATAGTTGATTCTCGATTTATGTTGGCGTTCTAATATTGTATGCTCCAGATCTATAATTTTGATGCTGGATATGAGAGGATCAGAAGAAATAAATAAAATATTGAATAGATCCGTCATATTATCCAATCGACAAAATTTTCAGATAGATTTACAGATCGATATACAGGGTGTCTCTAAATTATGTGGAAATGGCTTAACCACAGATTACTGGGATAAAAAAAAGACGATTTAACAAAACATATCTATATACAAATGCGTTTGGTTTAGCCAGAATTTAGTTTCAAAGTTAATTTAAAAAAAAACAATATTTGCTTATAAAAAGAGAACGTTTACATTGATTTGGATGTTGTTTAGTATGACACTTTATACGGGTATAACTCATTATATGCTTTGTCATTAAAAAATATGAATGTATTAATGTTGGGTCACCCTTGTTTTGTACACAACCGGCCTACTGATAATAACAATATTATGTCAAAATATGAGTTATAGCCGTATAGAGACAAATTGCCGGACAAAAACCACCAACCGGTCTAATCTCACAGCTACGCACAAAACAAATCGCTTAAACTTTTATCAAAATCATCAAGGTTTTGACGAGGGGTAGTGGAACTCCGTTTTGTTTTCGGATGAGTCCAGATTCCTCCTAAACAAGAATGATCGCCGTGTTCTTATCTTACGAAGACCACCTACTGAGCGATTTGCACCATGTACCATTCGAGAATTTGACAAATATGGTAGGGTTCTGTAATGGTTTGAGGTGGGATACAATTTTATGGTCGTACAGAATTGATTTTCACACGAAGTGGATCGCTAACAGCAAGAATATATAGAGACAAGATTACGGTACCCCATGTTCAACAATTTGGGGAAAATTTCGGCAATGGATTCATTTTTATGAAACACAATGGCAAATCTCATACAGATAACATTGTCACCACTGCGTTGAGAGATGCAAATATCCAATGTTTGGAGTGGTCTTCTAAAAGAATTGAGGTCATTTAATTGAGCATCTCTGGGTCAATTGGGTAAAAAAAATTAAAAACGAACCGAGACCGCCTGTAACTCTTGATGAGCTTTCTAACATGCTTGCTCAAGAATGGGAACAGATACCATAAGAAGGAATACGAAACTTAATCTCAAGCAGGCTGAGAAGATTAGAAGCTTGTAGTGCTGCAAGAGGAGTGCATACACACTATTAATTATATTATTTTTTATTGAAAATTAGGATTTCAGTTCATAAGAAGACCATTGGTATTTTTGTTTAATTGTTAAACATGCTTTCTTTAAGTCCTTAAAAGTAACATTTGTTAATTATAACAGCTTTTAAGTCAACTCAACTGTAAGGAAACACTTGGATTGATATATTTATTCGTTTCAGTAAATTTCGTTATCTGGTTTTAAATTTATTTTGAATTTTACTGGTGGTCCCTAGTAATTTTGTCCGGAAGTGTATAACCCATATCGGCCTAATACCGTTATATGTATACTAATTGTTTGTTTCTATCTTCTTTATTATAAGTTATATGTGTTACATTCAAAATACGCGGGGAATGGATTGATGGATTGTGCTGCCTCGGTGCATTAGCGGTACTGGACACTTTCCGTTCAGAGTTCAATTGACGCGGACGAGAAGTTGTATCTTCACGATAATCGCTTGATAGCGACCGCGTGTTAGCGGGATTTAGTGAGTACAACTATAGGGATTGCCCCAGTGAGGGAACGCCTAAAACGGCAGTGCCGGATATTCGTTTCGTGAGCTCTAAAGGGTAAGCCTAATCAATTCCTCGTCGTTCGAATGCTTATCTTCGATTCGTAGGTTCTATTCTATTATCTACTGTCTTGTGCTTCGTCTCCTTCCTGTTGTTCGTCTGGGTTCATCTGTCCGTAATTCGAGGACAACCCTCGACCGAAACCCTACAGCCCCGACGGCGTGACCAGCTCGACGGTGTACTTCCGCCGCCCGGAAATCCTGGACCATTCGGATTCATCATCAGATAAGCTCCACCCAGTATATACGTACTAACATACTTATCTCGGGATAGTACGCCTCGTGGCCGCAACGCACTTCCGGCTTAAGTGAAGCCGGTGCGCGCGCCATCACGTGTAGCGTGACGTCGGCGGTCTTAGGATCTCGTCGGTTTAGGCTATTGTGCCTATCACTGTTAATCACCCCATCCATTTAATCATCTAGCCTTTAAGAGTTAAGCGTAATCGCGTTCGCGTGGCCACCGGACGACGTAATCCTGTAATTCCGCTTAGGAGCGTATCAATAAACGCTGTTTTGTGTACCCTTTGTTTTCTTGTTTTGTCGAGTAGCGACACCAGCTGTCATCGCAGCGACAGTCTATTCACCAGGGGAGGAGATATCTGCGTGGCGCCCTTAACCCCCCCCCTCTCCACTGGACTAGCCAGGTCCGCCCTTGGTGAAGGTGTTGGCGAGCCAGTTCGCTCGCCCTGTCAGGATAGAGGCCCATCTGGCCCTGTCCTCATTTAACTGCCCTGCCCACCGTGCAGGTGAATTATTGGTGTGGCAGACTTGGCGCCCAACGTGGGGCCCTCCTTTTTTTTTAAATAAGCCCTTTTTGAAATAAGCCCTTCAAGTACATATTATGTTTTATGGCCTATATCAAGGTAACTCGTTTTTTTGTGTGTATACCGGCGTTCAGCGTAAAACCCTTTAGGCATATTAAAATTGTGATGTGTAATTGTATAAATTGTATGTATTGCCTATGCGCTACTATATTGTAAAGTTAGTACGGATGTTGCTGACGCGAGTCGACTATCAGAAGATAAGAACCCTTTAGAGTGGAGGTCGCACTTCGGAGTTTATTAATGAATTAGGAATACAATTCATTCAGTAAATGTTTTTGTTACTGCCGAGAGTGCAGGAATTTGGTTTAAAACTCGTGCGAGATTAGTTAAATTCTAGAGATTTTTTAAATTCCGTGGATTTCATTATACTTCCTTCTATTATACTTAGTGCAAATTGTGTTGAGGAATTCCACGCAAGTGCATTCAGTTTGTCGCGTTGTACGGCGGAACGCTTAAAAACCGCAACGCGTAATTGTTATTGTTGTGTATCGCAACGTTGCTGGAACGCGGATGGTCCTGCTGGTCACATTCGGTCCAAGTTTTCTTTTCTCTTATTGTTATTATTGTGGTCGTTGATATCCAAAACGTAGTCGTATTGGCATTAAGTAATTATTCTTGGTAATTATATTGTTTTGTGTTGCGAAAGCGACACTACAGTCATGTCGACGCCTCGTATCGAAGTGGGTCGTCTTAGCAAGGACGAACTGACCTATGAATTGTTGTGTTGGGGTATTAAGGAAGATGCTCCAGTGGAGCGATTGCGACAGTCCCTTCGTGGATTTGTTCGCGCTGAGCGCGAGGGTCACGCAATCTCTCGCCCGACTTACACTGTAGAGTTCGCGACCGACGCGACTGCGCTGATTGATAAAATTAAAGAGTTGCGTAAGGCGGTGGGCGAATTTTCAGATAGCTCGAGTAGTCCTGACTACCGGAGACTTATCGCAAAATTGACGTGCGCCGTGAATCGCGCCAACAGATGTTTACCGACAAAAAGCGAGGAGACCGCGCGACGCGCCATGTTTTTGTCGGACTTGATGGCTTTATCGACTGAACTCCGCTCTAAGGCTCGATCGTTCGTTCGCCAGTCCACGAGAATTGACGCCGGTGTTTTAGACTTATCGGCGCTGAATGTCGACAATGACTCGGACGGTAGCTCGAGTTCTGATGATGACGCAAGCGGCTTAAGTACCGACCGATCACACGCCGTGGTTGCTGAACGTCCTCGTCAGGAACGACCCGCGCCGGTGAATACGTGGGGTCTCCACTTCTCGGGCGGAACAGGGAGTTCACTTAACGCGTTTTTAGAACGGCCCGATGAACTGTGCGTTGCAAGAAATGTGTCCCGCGAGGCATTGTATCGGTCGGCGGTGGATTTATTTACGGGAAACGCGCTTATCTGGTACCGCGCGATCCGCGATTCAATCTCTACCTGGGGCGAGCTATGTCAGGCTCTCCGACAGGAATACCTCCCACACGACTACGACGATAGTCTGTTCGAGGAGATTAAGCGTCGTACACAGGGTCCTGGCGAGACAATAGGGACCTATCTGGCGTGTATGGCAAACTTATTTCGACGCCTTAATCAGCAACTACCAGCGGCGACGCGTCTAAAAATCTTAATGCGTAATATTGCGCCCTACTATCAGCAGCAGCTAGCACTGATAGACGTTACAAGTGAGACTCATCTACGCACTATGTGTCGAACATTAGAAGCACGACGTGCGACACTGGAGGCATTTGAGCCACCTCCGAGACGTGGAAAGTTGTTGGAGCCTGATTTGGCTTATGTAAGCACATCGGCGAGTTGCAGTTTAGCGGCAACGACCGACATTATTTGTTGGCAGTGTCGTTCGCCTGGGCATATGGCCGCGAACTGTCGAGAGCGCTCATCTAGTAAACGTTGCTATAAATGTGGGAAGCAAAACGTGACTTTGAGAACCTGCCCCCGCTGTAATTCGGGAAACGCTACCGCGAGGCGATAACTGATTGCGCATTGCCCGCGCGATTTCCGAACGCAATCGTACAGAACCATAAGGTTCTCCTGGACTATGTTCTCGCCCACGCACAAGGTGATGAACGGCCTTTTCTGGAAGTATCAATTTTTAATCGTAAACTCCTGGGTCTTTTGGATTCTGGCGCTTCACGTACGATTATAGGTGGCCCAGGATGGGATATGATTCGTAGCCCAGACTTAGCCCTTCAGGAAAATTCGATTCGGTGTACAGTGGCCAATGGTCAAGCGTGTATGAGTCTAGGGACGGTAGCCCTACCTGTGACATTAAGGGATAGGACTGTGGTTGTAGAAATATTGATAGTCCCGGACATTCCACACGCGCTGATATTGGGGATCGATTTCTGGACAGCCATGGGGGTTGTTCCCGATCTGCGGGCCGGTGAATGGCGTTTTGCGGGAGCAAATGTAAACGTGAGTGCAATAGTGCACGTATGTGCTCAATCGGATTTGTCGAAGGAGCAGCAGCAGGAGCTGAATGCTCTAGTGGGCCGCGCCTTTTGTCAAATTGGGGAGACGTTAGGGTGTACTAGCCTCGTCGAACACGTTATCTCTACGGAAGCGGAAGCTGTTAAACAGCGGTACTATCCAGTGTCCCCAATTATGCAACGACACATCGATACAGAGCTTCAGACTATGCTGAAAAATGGCATCGTCGAGCGTTCTAGCAGCGACTGGTCGTCTCCAGTCGTAATGTTGAAGAAAAAAGATGGCACTTATAGATTTTGTGTGGACTACCGTCAATTGAATAAGGTTACCCGCCGCGATGCGTACCCACTACCTTACGTAACCCACACGCTCGATAAATTGCGTGACGCTCGTTTCCTTTCGTCACTTGATATTAAATCTGCATATTGGCAAGTTCCGGTGGCAGAGGCATCTCGCCCTTTTACGGCTTTTACGGTACCCAATAGAGGCCTTTTTCAGTTCCGACGTATGCCCTTCGGACTTCACAACGCACCAGCTACCTGGCAACGTCTCATTGATCGAGTGTTAGGACCTGAGTTGGATCCACACGTATTCGTTTACCTGGATGATATATTGGTTGTTACGCAAACGTTTGACGAGCATGTTCGCGTATTATGGATAGTATTTGAGCGGTTGGTAAATGCAGGACTCACGCTTAATCGGGAAAAATGCCAGTTCTGTCGTCCCGAGTTACGATACTTAGGCTACGTAGTTAACAGGCATGGCCTGCAAGTAGACCCCGATAAGGTGGCAGCTATTCTCAATATGCCAACACCGAAGGGAGTAGCGGACATTAGACGTATTATAGGAATGGCGTCATGGTATAGACGTTTTGTTCCCAATTTTTCTTCATTGGTATCGCCGCTGACCGGGTTACTAAAGAAGCACCGGCCATTCGTGTGGTCCGCCGAGTGCGAGGAAGCCTTTGTGAAGGTAAAAAAGTGTTTGATTACTGCGCCGGTACTAACCTGTCCGAATTACGAGTTGCCGTTCGTAGTTCAATGTGACGCCTCACAGTTTGGGGTTGGAGCTGTGCTCACCCAGGATCACCCTGAGGGTGAGAAAGTAGTTTGTTACTTGAGTCGCTCACTTAATCGTGCAGAGCAGAACTACAGCACCACAGAGCGGGAATGTTTGGCCGTATTGTGGGCTGTGGAGAAGCTGCGTCCGTACCTGGAGGGTGCGCATTTTAGGATCATCACCGACCACTACTCCCTCGTGTGGTTAAACAACCTCAAAGATCCCACCGGACGGCTAGCTCGTTGGTCACTGCGCTTACAACAGTATAACTTCACAATAGAGCACCGCAAGGGCAAGGATCACGTGATCCCTGACGGACTCTCTCGTGCTGTGCCAGTGTCGGCGAGCGTAACGGTGATTAGCTTAGGGGATGGGCCCGTTCGCGATAGCTGGTACCTACGTATGTGTAAGGGGGTGGTGAAGTCGCCTTTCCGATATCCGCAGTGGCGGATTGACGAGGGACGTCTGTACAAGCACGTCAAACACAGGTACTCTGCCTTAGCACCTGATGTAGACCAGTGGAAGCGTGTTGTGGCTAAGGACGAACGCGAGGGTATCCTTCAACAGTGCCACGATACCCCAACGTCGGGTCACACGGGAGCCTATAAAACATACCATAGGGTGACTGAAAAGTATTACTGGCCTATGATGAGGTCGGATGTGGCGAGGTATGTCCGACAATGTCGGGTATGCGTGGCAACCAAACCTGTCCAAAAAGACCCACCGGGTTTATGGTCAGTCGGCCACACGTGACGCGACCATGGGAGGTTATTTGTACCGACATTATGGGTCCCTTGCCGCGTTCATCTCGTGGTTACCGGTTTATTTTAGTAGTATGTGACGTATTCAGCAAATTTTGTATCACTTTTCCCCTACGTGCTGCGACTGCAAATGCCGTGGTAAGATGCATCGAAGAACAGGTCATTTTGATGTTTGGCGCACCTACTCAAATCATATGCGATAATGGAGTCCAATTCCGGAGCAGGGAGTTCCGAAGGCTGGCTGAGTCGTATACCTGCCAGATAGCGTTTACGGCAAATTACCATCCACAAGCAAATCCCACGGAAAGGGTGAATCGCGTCCTCAAGACAATGTTGTCCTCGTTTGTGTCGGACAATCATAGGGATTGGGATAAATTACTACCAAAAGTCACGTGTTGCATCCGCACTTCAAAACATGAGGTAACCGAGTTGACCCCATATTTTATAAATTTCGGTCGGGATATGGAATTAGTCGGCACGCCGCGGGCGAAACCCAGTGATTTGGATTCCGTGCCTGAACCGTCGGAAGACCCAACGCACAGATCCCGGGAGCTGGCGAAAATGTTCGCGGATGTACGCGCTCGGCTGCGGAAAGCCAGCCAGCGAGGTAAACACTATTACGACTTACGTCGTAGACCCGCCGAGTATTTTCCGAATCAGCCTGTATGGCGAAAGAACTTCGCATTGTCGGACGCGTCCCGTTATTTCGCCGCCAAGCTTGCTCCGAAATATATCGGACCATTTATTATTCATAAGCGGATGTCGCCGTGGGTGTACCAACTGAAGCATCCTGATGATGGTCGGCTGCTAGGATGCTGGCATACTAAAGATTTGAAACCCGATCCCTCAGACGCCAATGACCAGCGCTAAATTTTGAATTAGATTTTTGTTACTTGGATATCAACGCACGATCACTTGTTCTTTAACTGTCTTTTTTTTTTGATCTTCTTCGTGTATTCGTTCCTAGTTCTTCTGTCCCTCTTCTGCATGTTTACCTTCCTATACCTCTGCTCGAAAATTTTCTTCGAAAATTTCCTCGGGGAGGAAAGGGTGGAATCTGTTACATTCAAAATACGCGGGGAATGGATTGATGGATTGTGCTGCCTCGGTGCATTAGCGGTACTGGACACTTTCCGATCAGAGTTCAATTGACGCGGACGAGAAGTTGTATCTTCACGATAATCGCTTGATAGCGACCGCGTGTTAGCGGGACTTAGTGAGTACAACTATAGGGATTGCCCCAGTGAGGGAACGCCTAAAACGGCAGTGCCGGATATTCGTTTCGTGAGCTCTAAAGGGTTCTATTCTATTATCTACTGTCTTGTGCTTCGTCTCCTTCCTGTTGTTCGTCTGGGTTCATCTGTCCGTAATTCGAGGACAACCCTCGACCGAAACCCTACAGCCCCGACGGCGTGACCAGCTCGACGGTGTACTTCCGCCGCCCGGAAATCCTGGACCATTCGGATTCATCATCAGATAAGCTCCACCCAGTATATACGTACTAACATACTTATCTCGGGATAGTACGCCTCGTGGCCGCAACGCACTTCAGGCTTCAGTGAAGCCGGTGCGCGCGCCATCACGTGTAGCGTGACGTCGGCGGTCTTAGGATCTCGTCGGTTTAGGCTATTGTGCCTATCACTGTTAATCACCCCATCCATTTAATCATCTAGCCTTTAAGAGTTAAGCGTAATCGCGTTCGCGTGGCCACCGGACGACGTAATCCTGTAATTCCGCTTAGGAGCGTATCAATAAACGCTGTTTTGTGTACCCTTTGTTTTCTTGTTTTGTCGAGTAGCGACACCAGCTGTCATCGCAGCGACAGTCTATTCACCAGGGGAGGAGATATCTGCGTGGCGCCCTTAACCCCCCCCCCCTCTCCACTGGACTAGCCAGGTCCGCCCTTGGTGAAGGTGTTGGCGAGCCAGTTCGCTCGCCCTGTCAGGATAGAGGCCCATCTGGCCCTGTCCTCATTTAACTGCCCTGCCCACCGTGCAGGTGAATTATTGGTGTGGCATATGTTACATTTCAACATTGAAATCGTAAATAAAAATAAGCTAAAAGGTTCCTGTAGTTTTTTATTACACATACGAAATAAACCGGCATGGGTGCAAAAACGTATGGCTAGTTATATGTCAATAAACAAAGGATTTTATTAAGTAACATTGCACAACATTTCACAATGAATGACTAATTTGTTATTCTTCCTTTTTGTTAACTTAGCATTAATTTATTATAAATAGTAGCACCTTAATATTAATATTTAATTCCCACTTCAGACTCTGCACAGTACGTAAATTCCCACTTCAGACTCTGCACAGTACGTAAATTCCCACTTCAGACTCTGCACAGTACGTAAATTCCCACTTTAGACTCTGTACAGCACGTTAATCTCAATGTACTGTTTGTTGTATCGTTAAGTCGCATAATTATTACACAATACTTAATAGTTAAAGTTAAGTGTAATCAAGTTTAATAAAGTTTATTTTTAAAAACCTAAATCGTTAAATCGAGTATTTAACTGGCTTCTTGGACGATATATTCGAATACATTTCGTAAAATTAGCCTGAGCTTGTTTTTCTAATCGTACTACGAAATTTACACTGTTATTGCAATATACGACTCGACGACAGCAGCAACCTTTTCTTAGGCGGTCGATGGATTATTGCAGATATTTAATGTAATAAAATTTATAAAAGTGTCACGCAACAACGGTGGAAAGGCAAAGACGTTTTCATTTGAATCAAATTATTGACATTAATCTTTTAATTGATTTACTTCAAATTATAGTCAATCGAAAGTGTATCGTCAGCTCTAGGGGATGACAAAATATGAATTATGTGCAAAATGTAGTTTTATTATAAATCTCAATAAAATCACTGAAATGCAAGAAATATACAAGTCAAAGGCTCCAGATTCTTTATTTACTGTTCAATTTTAATTAAAATTTGTCATGATATAGCTTAAAGCATAACAGTGCTTCAGTCCAAAAATGTTTTGTGTGTGTTCCATGAGGCTGTAACGTCTGCGTGCTAGAGTTTCAAAACGCCTTATACTCAGGATACTGTTAGTATACCAATCAGCTGATTTTGTGTGTCCAGCATGTACCCAATATTCATCAAAATGTATACCTTGTTATCCTTGTTGCCCTTGTTGTCCAAATTCTTTGATTTGTCTCAGGTACCGTCTTGGCAGTACTACAATAACTAAGAAAAGGAAATACGAATATTAGTAAATAATACCTTACGAATCAAATACGCACAATATACTGTTCAGAATATTCAATGGAAACCAGTGATGGGGACAGTTAAACCAATAGTTAACTTATAATCCGCATAAATTGTTAACAAAACTGTATTTCAAAACTTTATTAATGAATCCTAAAATAATAGATGGAGTGTGGCATGGGACACAAACTGTGAAGTGGTAACATATATTGAGTAGTTTTGCGGAAACGAAGAATTGATCAATGTGTGAAGTCGTTGACGTTACTATAAATATCCAACTGATGTGGCGGACTATGTTGACGAACACAAGCATTAACATTATGTATGCTGTGGGAACATACAACAAAGTAATCACCATGGACACGCAGGTGTCGATTTCTTTGATGTGTAACCTGCTGAAATACATATTTTATCCAAAAACAACTAATACCTTTTGAGTAATTAAAATAATGAATTTTGTCTAAATAAAAAAATCGTTAAATACAAATTTAGTGTTCAATTGTATTTGCAAAATCCTTTAAAGTGAATAAATTACACTCAATCCATAAATTTGAGTCTTTATTTTATTAATGTTATTGTTACTAACACACACATTAAACTCGAGCACAACGTAAAGAAGTACGATCATTATACGATCATACAAAAGAAAAAGAAAATAAATAAATCATGAGCCAAAACATATCATGAATTATAAGAATTTATGATCACGAATTAAATATCCAATTAATCAAATATTGGGTATTCGAAACCAATCAATCAATTTAGGTGTTCATTTGATTTATGCTGCCGTTAACCACAATTCGATCATTTTAAAACGAAGTAACGAAAGTAAACGATAATCCATTAAAGTTAACTATTTCATTTTGTTGTATTTTAACAAAACCAGGACAAGTAGTAGGTTTAAAATGTATAAAACGTGTAATAATTTAAACAATGCATCAACTTACCCTAGTGGTGTGTGTATTACGTTATTTCGCAGGCGTGGGCTCAGAATCAGAACCACTTTTTGCTCAGGTGCCCTAGCTTGTTGCCCACTGACTTGCGAGGCAAATGACCAGATAGAGTTTTGAGGTATCCTGGGATCGAACTCAGGACACACTACGCTAATCTTGCTAGTAACGTAACATCAGTAACTAATAATGAACTAAATTTAAATTAGGGGACTATTATTGTGGTGGTAATTAAAAGGTAAAATCACAAAAAAAATAGTTTTGTGGAGTATGAATCATAATTATAATTTGTAATTTATTATTACTGCAATTTAATAGCCACGGCGAAACTTCTATATCCATCTCCAACTGCAGCACGATGTGCAGGTTGGACCCTTCAAAATTAAGAATGGCTTTATTCGGCTACGATCGGAAGATCGCTTAGGCCGATGAGTTAACGGTTTATCCACCTTATCGGTATCGATACGAAAACGGCATGTACTGTGGCTATTAATAGATAGTGAAATGCTCAAATAAATTTGTAACGGGTCGGTTTTGACTTCGACGAAATCTGCCTTAATTTTTAATTGTGCTCACGGACCGTCAACGTAGGCAACCGCTACGCACACGTTTTTTTTTAAGCGTAGACGCGTTTCCGGGCTGCGTATAATTGTGATCCGGCCACGAGACGCTGGGATGAACGCAGAATGTAGCTGACTCTCTTCGAGGGTAAAAGTGTCGGGAGGTACACGTTTTTCTTTGGGCTTATCGCCAACCGGTTTCCGGGATTTCAATGTGTTCTCCAATAACCGTCCTATGAGGGATTGACGACACCGGCACAAGGCAAGGGAGAGCAGCGATAATCGGATATACACTGATTGCCAGCAGCACGAATTCCTGAGAACCGAGCCAAAATCACCAAGCGGACACACCACGTGGATGAGCAGGCCAGATCTATATTTTTTTCTCCTTTATTGTCTTTATTTTTATTTTTATTTTAAGCGTTACGCGGAATTCGGCCGAATTCGGTGAACGCGTCGTGATAGATCTACGAGCGGAGGTATTTTCTTTCAGGGAGCGCGGACACTAGAGATGAGCTTAACGGCGACTTTCAGGTCACCGGTATACCGGTGACGGCGACTTCCAAGTCACCGGTAGGCTTAACAGCGACCAAAGTCGCTGTTAAGGGAATCGGGATCGCTCGCTGGCAGCGACCAAAATCGATGGGTAGGGGTGATGCGATCGTTCGCTGGCAGCGACTCGCTGCAATTCACAACCGATACGGTTACCAGCAAGGCCGCGGCGATTACGCCTGTATTTTATTTATTATTACATCGAATAATCATCTCTAAATATTATGATTTAGCCTAGGAAAAAAAAGTAGTAAGTTCATGTTTCATCGAACATCGTAAATAAAACCTTACAATAATTAATCTTCGTTAAACAAAAAATATTAATGGCATGTCATGTGCATTTTACACACATTTACAATATGATACTTTTGCCGAACTATTATAATGTACCTACTAGACTAGTTAGTGGTTTAAAATATTCAAATAAAAAATACATTTATTTTTATAAGAAACGTAATACAATAACTATGTATATAACTATTTATAATGCATAAACATATCGCAAACAAATAAAAAAAAACATATTAATTGACAACGTAATTAATAAAAAAATGAAAAAAAAACTTCCTGGCATAAATAAAAAATCTCTTATGTTTATATTAAGGTTATTTTTATTGCTTGGGATTAATATGTACTTCCTTAATTCATCTCAGTATTTCTTAATATGTTTTATTTACATTGCGACAATACTCTCTTACTCTAACTGGTCGCAAATGTAAATAAAGAATAAAAATATTGAGAAGAATTAAGGAAGTACATATTAAATCCCAAGTAACAATTGAGACATATTTGAAATGTGTATTTACTTGTACAAAAATACTATTAAAATAAATCTTCATTGAATTCAAGAATAGAGAATTCTTATTTTATTTGATGTCAGACGACTTCGTCGTTCTGTGATGACTTGGCCCGCTTTTGAAAAAAGTCTCTCACAAGGTACAGATGTTGCCAAAGCACAAAACTTCTCCTGGGAAATTACACTTAGAACGGGGTAATATACTTTATGCTGATTCCACCATTCGAATGGATTTTCAGTTTGTGGCAGCAGATCCTCGTCCAAATATCTCTGCACCTCAATTGTTGCCTGGGAAGCAGCTGTTGCTTTGAGTTTTGTTTGAGAAGATACTAGTTTATTGAAATCTTCCCAGACAGATAATTCTTCGTCAGAGTTACTGTCATTATCTTCTTTCTCTAGTTCTTTCTCTTGCTCATAAGATTGCTTTTCTAGTCATTTTGTCGTCACCATTTTTATGACATATTTTTTTATATTATTTGCTAATATTTCATCGGCAAATGCTAGCATTTTAAATCTCGGATCCATAAATGTACACACTGCAATTATTTCATTCTGTTCCACGTTTCGAAACCGTTCTTCAAGGCCGGTGTTTAATTTGGAAACAACTTCCGCAACATCTAGATGTAAATTCTTGTTTTGTAAATTTCTGCACACCACTTTAGAAGCGTTTATTAATGGTATAATTAAAGAAGCAGTAGCATATTTTTCGCCACTAACGGTTTTAGTGGTTGCTTCAAATGGTTTCAAAACTGTACATAATTGTTTACATATTTTCCATTCAAATTGTGTTAAAATTGGTAATTTTTTCAAAATAATTGCAACTGTACTTTTTATATCATCTTCCAGCTCCACGAATCTTTTTAACATATAATACGTAGAGTTCCATCTCGTTTACATATCTTGTAAAAGTTTTAATGCCTGTTTACCAGATTTTTTTTGATGTGTCATTAATTTGTAGTTAGATTGTGGACTTCATTTAAAATGACCAACTATGGTCTTTACTTAAAATATTAGTGTACGTATTTTGATATTTATGTTTAGCGCGTCTGTGATCAATAAATGTAATGTATGTGCAAAACATCCTAAGTAATTCCACAGTAGCTCCTTTAAAATTGCACTTTTAATATTTGCCGCATTATCCGATACAGCCAATATAATTTTATTTTCATTTATAATTATATTTATGTTCCATTCCGTGACTATCTCATTCAATGCTTGTGCCAAATTAACACTTGTGTGTTGGCTTGGTAATAATCTGCAGTCTAATAAAACGTAAAAGTATCAAGAATAAAGTGTGCAGTAACACCTATGTAACTTTCTGTGTTTACGGATGTCCAGCAATCTGTTGTCACACACACTTTCTTCGATTGTGCCAATATTTGACGGCATTTTACCACGCATTCCTCGTATTTTGCCGGAATCAATGCTTTTGAAATTGAATGTTTATTAGGCATTTCGTATGAAGGGTTTCACGCTTTTACAAAGTTCTTAAATCCCTGATCTTCCACTACACGAAACGGCTGGAAATCACTTGAAAACATTCTTAACAATTCGTCTGTAATATTTGCATTAGCCGAGACCCCCAATTTCTTCGGTATATATGAATAAATCTTTTGTTGGGTAGAACTGCTTGATAGTTTTTGAAGTTGAGTTGTCGTGGATGCTGCACTATTTATTGGTATCAACTGTAAATTATTGGTGTTTGTCGTTTCGGTAATCGATCTGCGACTGGCCAGGATATTGAAAAGATTCCCATTTTCCAAATTTTTCGTAAGAAATAGACACTGTAGGATGATTTGTTTTCAAATGTTTGCGCATATTTGAATTTGTGGTTTTGAAAGAAATTTTTTTCTTACATATATTGCATTTGGATAGTTCATATTCATTACTTTCGGCAGTAAAAAAATTCCAAATATCACTAGTTTTTAAACGTTTTGCAGACATATTTTTCTTTTTTTAAATTCGGCGCTTGGCGTAAGAAACACTCTGTTTGAAACAAACAGTTTTGAGAGTTCTAGTTAATTTTATAAATATAAAATATATATATGTTTACAAATATATGTACAATCGCTGATATCAAGTGTCCGGGAAAATAGGGGAAAATATGTATAAAGTAAAATATGTACAAAAGCAAGACACATAAAATTGTTCGGGGTCACTTCACTTACAATAAACTGCCTCGGACGATTGATAAATAGTACAGTAACAGCAAACGTGCAACCGGGGGTTTTCTTTAGATTTTTAGAAGTAGAAACTAATCCCAATAATTTTATTGTGACACTAGAATTTACAACCAAGGGCCTCTAGGAGCGCAAGCAGGGCCCACTATGTATTCCGTGCCGTCATTATTTGAATACGTGACGAAATATCCCAACGACAGTGGAATATAATATAATATGTACTGATTAATTTTGAGACAGAAATGAAAATTGGAACTTTGAAGAAATATCGAATATCGACCTTACGGGATTTGCGGTACGCAAAGTTAAGGTAGCGTTCAATGGGCCATTCTTCGTCAACAAAATTAATATTGTTTAAATTCGCACTGACGCAAGGAGCTGTCGCCGTCTTATATAAACCACGCCTAAAGCAGCTGATATCGTTCGCAGCGACTTTGGTCACCGTTAGCGTTCTAAATAGGGTCGCCGGTTGCCTTAACAGCGACTTCGTTCCCGGCGACTTTGGAAATAAGGTCACCGGGACTACCGGTGACCTGCTAGGTCGCCGCGACAAGTCACCGGGAGACAAATATCGCTCATCTCTAGCGGACACGGTGTCCCGTCTTTTTTTGTTGTTAATAAACGCAGATATTTTACAACCACAAAACTCACACCTGTTATTTTTTGTTCCCCCCACGTTTTCTCAATCGGGCATTCTTTTCAATTTAACTTCCTTTTTCTCATTGCGAGATATAAATCTGGTGGTGTGGACGTCAGATGGTCAGCCGTTGCGACAGTTCATAATTTCTGAACTTCGCTGACTGTCTCCCGTCAACCCACGCAGATAGGGTGGAGCCCCCTTTGTGACGAAGTAGTGGCGAGGTAAAAATTACGTGGAGCCTTTTTTTAATAACTATTCTTGGCGATGATGCGTCATCGGTATTTTTTTTAATTAAATGTTATTAGTTGTTTTATACGATTTATCATGGTATATCCGACAATTTTATTGTACTCTTTCTTTCTTTCTTTCTTTCTTTCTTTCTTTCTTAGTCACTGACCCCTTGTACCTTCTTGAGTGTCGGGGTTTTGCTCTACTGCTTGTAGAACTCTGTCCACTGTTCTCTCTATTGTTAAATCCTTTGCCTGTTTCCAGATTTTACCTCTACTCTTTAGCGTTTTCATGATCGTGTCATTCCACGTTTCTCTCGGTCTACCTTTTGACTTGTTTCCATCTGCTTTTGCTTCCCATGTTTTCTTTACTTGAGTATCGCTGCCCATTCTGCTTATATGTCCAAATCACCTTAGTTATCGTTCTTCTATTTTCTTTTGTGTTGCTTTTATTCCAAGCCTTTCTCAATGTCCACATTTTTTATTTTGTCTCTCTTCGTGATGCCTTCTATTCTTCTTAAGAATTTCATTTCGGACGCCTGTATCCTTGATTTTTGTTTCTCATTCATCACCCAGGTTTCACTCCCGTATGTTAAAACTGGTGTATATATTGTTTTCAATGCCGTCAGTTTTGTCTTTTTTGATATCTCTCTCTTGTTTATGAATGAGCTTCTGATTGCACTGTAAAGTCTTCCTGCTTGCTTCACCCTGTTATTAATTTCTCTGTCTTGTTTTCCCTGGCTGTCGATTATAGCCCCCAGATATTTAAACTCGTCTAATTGTTCCAGTGTTTCCCCTTCCAGCTGGCAATTTATTTTGTTTTCAGTCTTTGATAATACCATCGTTTTTGTTTTGCCTTTGTTTATTTTTAAATTCTGTTTGCTTAGTGCCTCCTACTATATCTCGAAGTTCTTGTTCAAAGCTTTTTCAGGTTTTCCAATGCTGATTATGTCGTCTGCAAAAACGCGCACTCCTTTATTTCAACTTTCTTCATGTTTTTCTACCCAACTGTAATTCCTGTTGTTTTTAATCTGGCCTCTTGGATGGCATCATATATTACTGCTATGAAGAGTAATGGACTCAGTATCCCTCCTTACCTTACTCCTAGATTAGTTGTGAATTCTTCTGACTTGTTGTTGGCGGTTCTGATGTAATTCTTGGTTTTCTTGTACATGTATTTTGTTGCCTCTGGTAGTTGTTCTCCTACTCCTTTCTTTTGTAAACTTTTCCATACTTCCTCTCTTGGGACGCTGTAGAACGCGTTTTGTAGGTCTATGAAAGACATATATCCTTCTTTATTGTATGCTCTTTTTTTTCCCTCTATTTGCTAGAGTGTGAATATTTGGTCCTGTATACTGTGCCCTGGCCTAAAGCCACTCTGTGTGTCGTCTAGTTATGTATCTTTCTATTTTTCCTCTCACCCTCATTTCAATGATTCTTTCATAGATTTTTCCCGGCACGCTTAGGAGTGATATCCCTTTGTAGTTCTTGCAGTGCCTACTATCTCCTTTCTTATACAATGGTATTATTACAGCTATTTCCCAGTTCTTTGGTACTCTTTTTTGTTTCCACAATCTATTGCATATATCTATAAGGTACTGCTCGCCGTATGTTCCCATGTATTTGATCTCTTCTGGTATAATTCCGCAGTGTCCCGCCGCTTTTCCAACTTTTATCTAGCTAATTGCTTTCCTTAACTCATCCATTGTTATCAGTTCTTGTTCGTCCTTTCCTTGCTTCTTCTTCTCTTCTTTTTCTGCTTCTCCCCTTTTTCCTTCCAGCGGTTCCTGTACTACTTCCAGTAGTTTCTCGAAGTGCTGTTTCCATCTGCTCATTATATCCTCTTATTTTATGAGTATTTCTCCGTCTTTATTCAGTATTTGTTTCAGTTGGCATGTTTTTTCCGTTCTTAGATTTCTATGTGCCTTATGAAACAGTTTCTGGTTTCCTTTACTATCCTCTTCCATGCACCTGATTCCTGCACTGTTTCGTTGTCCCACGTACTGGTTTCGCTGCCGATCTAATTATTGTTTTAAAGTGAGCGCACATTTGTTCCACCTCTTTTTCCTGTCTATTTATTTGTTTCATGCATTCGTTTTCTATTGTTCGTTGGTACTATTTTCTTGTTGCGACTTTCTTTAATTTGTAAGTCTTTATTACTTCTTTACTTTTGTGTTCGTTATACGTTGTCTGTGTCTTGTTTCTTGCTTCTTTTTTAATTATTTTTGCTTCTATCATGTAGTAGTCACTTCCAATCTCGGCTCCCCTTCTAACATCTTTTTGTTACTTGAAGTTAGCTCTTTCTATTAAAATGTAGTCTATTATCGACTTTTACCTTCTGCTTCTTACTTCCCTTGTGTATTTATGGATCTGTTTGTGCTCAAACTTTGTATTTGTAATTACCAAGCTGTTTGTTAGGCAGAAGTCAAGCATCCTTGTTCCATTGTTGTTCCTGGTAACTTCCCTCTGTGTACCCATTATTTCCCCACACCCTTCTATTTTGTTTCCTACTCTGCTATTAAAGTCCCCAGCTATAATAATTTGTTCTGCACTTTCTTCCGTTATGATCTGTAATTCTTCCCAGAACACTTTCTTTTTTTGTCATCATCGTTGGGCGCATAGACTATAATTATTGTGGTTTTAGCACCTTGTTTCTTTCCCATGTCAATTGACATTATCCTCTCTGATACCCCTTTCCATTCTGTAAGTTCTGATGCTTTTTCCACTCACATGATTACTCCTACTCCTGCTTTTGCCTTAGTTTCTTCATGTGTTCCACTATAATATAATCACATATCCGCTTTCCAGATTTTTGCATCCCTTACCCTTATTTTTCGTTTCCGTGATGGCAAGTATTTCCTGTTTTACTTTTTGCATTTTTCTTACGAGCTCTTCTTCTTTCCCTTGTATTCTTCTGATGTTCCAGGTTCCTCTGCTGTATATTTCTGCTTTTGTTTTGTATCCTTTTTCGTTGCCCGGGTATCTTTCTTTTGTTTCTTCTTTTTTGTTTTTAGTTTTTTGCACTGTCCCTACTTCCGACCTCTGTTAGCCTGCTTATTGTACTCAAATGCCATAATATTTATTAATGTATTTAGAGCGAAAAGTGATACATTGTTGCTGGAAAATCAGAGTTGCTACGTGACGTGTAGCGGCAAACACTTGATAGCAATAATGTCACTTTTTGCTCATAATCCTTTTTTTTTTCGACAATCATTTAATAGTTATTTAAGCATTAAGAGAGGTAAGTATATTTTATCAGTCGAGGTCGAGTTTGCTCCCGAGCGATAGCGAGGGCTAGCAATAAAGACCGAGACTGGTCAAAACGTACCTCTCAAATTGCTTATAACTGTTTTTCCACTCCTGAAGTTGGTTTAATTGTTTGTGTTTGAATAATTTATTTTCGCAACATGAACAAAATGTCAGTACGGCTTTGGTTGCTAAGACTATTTTTCAAACAAAGTGTGAATGTCAGAAATTGCATTCGTTCAGTTGTAAAATGAATTCCAATGAAAATAAACAAGAAATGGCAATTGAAGAAGCTGCAGATGCTGCATGTTCCTTCCTACTGCCGGAGAAGTCGAAGGGGTGTTATCAAAAGTGTTTTAAAGACTGGTGCCAGAGAAAGAACGCTATTGAAATTATTTTACTTACTTCCCTGAGGGAAGTAAGTGATTACTTACTTCCCGTTGCTCATAGTAACCAAAGCTTTATCGGTAAGTGGGACTTACTTCCACTAAATCAATGTTATAACAGTGTACTTACCATGCAGGGAGTGGAAAAAAAAGTTAAATAGTCTACAAATTTTTCGATTGAGTTTTTTTTAAACAACGCTTATCAGTGGCGCGTTATGGCTTCATGGGGTCCTGGGTAAATTTGAATTTGATGCTTCCGTTGGAAGTGTTAATTTTTGTATTCCATTTAATAATAAACGATATAAGAAATGCCCAATTTGCCCATGGGATAACGCAGCAGTGACGCTTATTTATTGGTTGCTATTGACGACGCGTCTTTTTTAGTTTTTATCGGGCGGTGTGCGATTAAAGCGCGGCGAATAAACGTAAACTTTTCGTTGTCAGTGTCGGGCAAAAAAAAAACTTTATGTAGTGATTGTAGAAAAAATATTGTACAATGCTCGACCGGTACTGAACTTTGCTTGCTCGCACGGTAGCAAGCTCGCTCGCTCGCTCGCTCGTTAACTCCGCGCTCGAACGTAAAGTTGTAGGTCAATGTGAATGAACTAACATTCATTAAACATTACTAACATTATAGTATAGTGTATATACTATATTATGTAGGATAGAGTTCACATGATGATCACTTCATATTGCAAGCAACTTTTGCAATTCCGTTCGTAAATCGGTATGTTGGCAGCAATTGAAGTGCACTAAACTTTTGACGTTCCGCAAGGTACTGATCGTCTGTGATCGTCCAAACGTCATCCGATTAGTTTTACCGTAGATAATGGTTTAAACAAAAACAGTGGGCATGTGTTGCGGAGCGCGATGAAATTCTGCTAGGTGCTACAGTTAGACTGTGGTAAACTCGCGGTCGATTTAATACTGTCAAGAATAACAACAAAAAGTAAAACAAACAAGTCGAGTAGCCGTGAATGGAGAACACCATAAATAGAAGAAATGAGCGAATCGAGACCTCTCCAGACCACCCCAGTACCTAACTAAACAAGATAAGCATACAGCACAGTTATGCCCGAGCAATTCATAAAGGTCAAGCATAGCGATGTACAATCCACCACTATATTCTGCGATGTTAAAAAGACGGATAACGATTTGAACGGGTCCAACTCGAACATATCCAACTCAAATGGAGACATTTGCAGAATATGCCACTGTGAGGCTGATAACAACAACCCCCTGCTGTCGCCATGCTATTGCTCCGGTAGCCTCAAGTATGTCCATCAGGCTTGTCTGCAACAGTGGCTCGCCGCATCCGACACACGCTCTTGCGAGCTCTGCAAATTCCAGTTTATACTGCACACTAAAATAAAACCAATATCCGAAGTGAGTAAAAACGTTCATGTGTGGTGTTATAGTGTTAATTGCTGTTGGTTTTAGTGGAGACGCCTCGAGATGGGCAGCATTGAAAGGCGGCGATTACTATGTGCCATTTTATTTCATTTTGTCGCTGCAGTCTGTGTTGTCTGGTCCCTCTTCGTACTTATAGATCGTGCTGCCGAAGAAGTTCAGAGAGGAATGATTGGTATAATATTTATGATTATTTTCAAATAAGTTTACACTGACAGTGTGCTGGTGATAAGTTATTATTATATACATTAACTGAAAACTCACGAACGGTTGTTTCGGGTAATTTGATATCAGATTTGCACAAAAATTATCTTGTACTGTAGCAAATCCATAAGAAAGTACAAGGGCAATGGCTAAGCTACGAAGAATTAAATTCAAAAAATCACGTATTTTTTTCGTGGACATGTGTGGTTTTGCTCCTCAATTGTTGTGTAGGTTTATTCACGGTTTTGCAGGTTCTTATTCGTCTTCAATAATAAAAAAAAAAAACATTAAACTGTATATATTACTGTCTTGAGATTTTTGATGAAATATGGACTTTTTGTGGGGAAATTTAGCAATCTAAAAATGTTTGGTGAAGTAACATACAGGGTGGCCCACCTATCCTTGCTCGGACCATTACTGCTAGACTAATGAAAATGGAAGAAAACATCTGATCTGAGTTATTGGACACTTAATGTTCTACTTTTTCAAGTGTCAAATTTAAAGAAAAATCATGGACCTGGAAAAAAATTCAACAAAACCTTATTATAAGAGATCAATGAAAGAATTTGGGTACGCAAGTAATCAAGCAATGTGCCAAACATTCACAATATTTGGAGTCACTTTGAATACTCAAGGTTTCTGAAACAACGATTGAATTTTGCTATTTTCAAATGGCTAAAACATATCGAGATTGGTTGTTTTACCTTTTAAAAAGTACTATTAGATTATAATCCATATACTACTATTGAATAGCTCATGAGCACTCTGAATATGATGCTATATACAGGGTGTTTCATTTGAAAAAAAAAAAAAAAATTTAGCCATTTGAAAATAGTAAAATTGTATTGTTGTTTCAGAACACTGTGTATTCTACGTGACTCAATATATTGCGTATGTTTTGGCACATTGCTTGGGACTTGCATACGCAGATTCTTTCATTGATCTCTTATAATAAGGTTTTGTTGAATTATTTTCCACGTCCATGATTTTTCGTTATATTTGATTAAAATGTGAATAACTTGGCAACATCCATCTGATCCCTAAAAATAAAAATGATTTGTGAAGTCCTCATGAAGCAGATTCTAAAATTGAAAGAATATACAGGGTGATCCGTTTAAAAAGAGACCAAATTTTGTGTCCCGGATTTATGGTATACTCTGTACAGTCGAAAATAATTTCAAAAAGTAGCAGATCAAGTGTCCAATAACTTCTGAACAGATTTTGTCCTCAATTTTCATTGGTCTTTCATTGGTCCGAGCGAGGATAGGTGGGCCACCCTTTATGAAAATTGATAATAATCAAATTTAAAAAAATATAAACCAGTAAACTTTGTTTTAGGTTTTTAAATATGTTTATGATGACATATAAGCTGAAAACTAATTTAAGGGGTCTGTTATTGTGACATAATACCAACTAGTTTAAATCATACAAGTCTAGTGTTTATATAAAATCACACTAAACATCATTGACAGTCTATTTTCACCAAAATAGGCTATGGAATATTGTTAGTTGCATGCATGAATTTTAATTCTCATTAAAATATGACCTGCAAACAATTGTGACAATTTTATGACAGAATTAAAATTATACCTACATTACAGTCCATACATTTCCACATCCGCCGCAACAGCAGTTTAAAACTGTTTAAAACATTTAAAGGCATTTTAATTCAAAAATAGAATTATTTCAATTACTGCTATGGTAATTCAATTAGTACACCGCTTGAAAAAGTGTCACAACTCGAATATTATTATATTTAGATATTTTCAATGGTTTTACGCACAATTTTGTAGGTGAAAATGAAACCTCTACTATTAGAATTTATTTGTATTATATCTTTAGAGTACTCGTGCAGTATATTTTGGCACAATTATTAATAATAATGTATCTATTAAATATTGCAAAGTTTTTAATTGTGTCACTTTCCAAGTGATGTGCAATATAGGCCCAAGGCTCTCGACCTGCAGACACAAAAGTAATCAAAACGCCCGGCTATGTATTTCTTTATATAACTTCTGACAATCAGTTGTGGGTTCAAATATAGAACTAGGCATAAAATATATCTGTACTGGAGAAGCAGAAGGATGTATGCCCAATATATGCAGAAATGACGTAAAGGTCTAAAGGTGTATTATTTTTTGTATATTTTATAGATATAACATAAAATATAATGCTAAAAGTAATAAAAAATAATTAAATTTACTTTATAATAGTTGAGAGGTAATTAAGAACTATTGTTTAAGCTATCTACAATTCAGTAGATTGTATAAGCACCGCAAAACTCTGCCACCATTTTGCCTTTCCTGAACATTCTAGTTTTTGGACATACTTCCTTCTGCTTCTCAGGTACAGATATTGTTTAATGTCTCCACTATTATGACTTCTCTATTAAACTGTACTAACATACCTGCCATTTGTTGTACCTGTCATTTGTTGTACTATACACAACAACAACAAAAAAACTGTGACAGTTAAAATGTTCTAACGTAAATATGACTGAAATTACTATGGATTCCATGTTAATTGATTTGAAACGTCTTATTTATGTGTCAAAATTGTTTAAAGCTTAGTTCAATCTCATAAAATAATATTAAAATCTCTACCAAGTTCTCCCTGTTTTTTTTTTGTCTTGCATAGTACATACCACAAAATCAGGTGTGCCCAACCAGTTAGGCACCGCTGCCCCAAATCAAACAAAAAATAAGTCCGAGAATGTTGCAAAATTTAGTGAAAAGTAGTGTTAAAGATCGATTATATGAAGTAAATATTGTCTTATATTATTCTTTTATGGCCATAGGGGTAGAAGGGCATCTGATCTGATTATATACTATTCTTTTAATATCACAATGACATTTTTAAGTTGGGTTACTTCATCCTCTGGAGTGGTGAATGATGATATTGTTGCCAATTGTTGAAAATTATTATCTAACGACTATTAAATTTGATATGACGTTTTGAATTTATAAGCAAGCCAATGGCGTGTAATGAGTTAGCGCCCTAGAGTCATACGTTCTAATCTTACAATTGAGGCGTCAAGTATCAAACAGGGCCAATTCCATTAAAATAAAATTTATTTACATGAGAGGGCATAATTTATTTTTATCTATTTTAAGTTTATACACATATTGCTCATAACAATAATTTGACACTATATTAATGATATTTAGCAAAATTGAACACACAGAAAAATACAGAAAAATTTTTACAGTTAAATTTTATATTTATCAAATCTATTGCAAAGATAATTGAAGGATCACAATTTTTGAAATGATATTATCCCCTGAAACCTTGAAGAATTCTGCCCAACTAAGGTTTTAAATAAATTAATGAAAGTGAAAACAGAATTTTTTTATTCCATTTAGTGCCAAATTTGTGGTAATCCATTGTAAAAACATGTGTCAGGGTTACATTTATTTCATTACAATAAATGTAAAGAATACTTGTAAATACTATGTTTACAATGCAATATTTAAATTGCACAATTTGAATCTTCTCAAATTGCCTAATAAATGAAAAGCAAATAACATCTCATGTTTACATTGTTCATTCATCGACCTTTATTTATATGTGAAAGTCTTTCTCATTTCTATAGAACCTCAATTTCATTTCACTACAAATTTACACGATGTTGTCAGAATATATTTTGGGTATAAATTACAGTGTTTGTGGTTTTTTGATTAAAAAAAAACAGATTTTGCAATGTGCACTTTACTTTCAACTTAACACGTGAACTTAACACGTTGCCAACCCAAGTGGCGACATACTTATCGCAAGTCGACACGATCCCCTTCCTGTTGCATTGTGTTTCAGTTTATGCAGATCCTGGCTAAATATAACAACTATTTCGTAGCATCGAACATGGTTAGCTTATTGAAACTCAATGGAGTGGTCCTGCATTGATACTCAGCTTTTGAATAAGACATATATGAATTTATGTGACATTAAGAATTGCCAAGATGACAGCTGCAGCTATGCCGTCTCTATGAGAATTTTCAACGAGCGTTTCAACTTTCAAATTAAAATAAATATCTAAACTTAACAGTCGGCAGAAAAATTTTGTATGCAATTCAGGAATAAACCTCAAGAATCCCTCACCCGAAAATTGGACCTCCAAAAACCTAATAAAATAATGATTCCACTTTTCTTGATTTCATTGAATTTTGATGGCCGTCACTTTCAACCTTGGCAAACTAATATTCTCTCATTGAACTATCAAAACATGACACCTCATCAGAAAAATATGATGTTAAACATGAGAGAATGTCTAAGGGAAATTGTTAAATCACAATTGAATAGTTTATTTCAAAAAGCCGCAGTCTACTTTTTAAGTACACATTTTTGGGAAACAAAAATCACTATCCGTGTTATTCATGATTACTGATACTGATTCTGGAAAAAACGAACAATCCATAAAAATGACTGTTGGTGGGTTTTTGATATAAATGATTCAATTGTGAGGAAGTCGTATACTGGATGGGGTACTCAAATAGAATATTTTCTATTATTAGAAATATTTTTTTAGTTCATTAAATTGAACTCTACTGGTATTAGAAATGTTTAATAAAAAATCATTTTTATGTTGATTCATTCGCATATCATTAATTTTATTAAAAGTTCTTTCGATGAAATTATTTTCATTTCATTGAAATTTCTGATCAGTTGTACAATTAAAATTCATTAATTTAGTAGTAAAATGCCAAGGCAATAATCGAGTTCAACTGAGCAAATAATACTTAATGTTTTGGCTTCTTTATGGCGATATGTGAATTTATGTGACACTGACCCTGGTTGTTTCATTTACATAATTATTTATAAAATATGCAATTTACATATGAAATGAAATTTTAACGAAAAATTCTTGCTTTTTATCTTTTTACATTGAATTATGAATGTTTCTGAATACGTGCTTATTTTACTAATATAAATTAAGTTATTCTGTAACAAAAAAATATATTCTTATTTAAAAACAAAAATTATGAAACTGACGGTATCTAAAATTCTGATCAATATTCCAGATTTGTTATTTACTGCTAAATTAAAATTGCTGCATGCATGTGCAAACGGTAGATAATATAGTATAATATAATTGCAAATATAAGAAAATAAATTGGGTTTCATTGAATTAATTACAAAAATATTCACAGGCATTAATTGAGTCACATAAGTTTCAATTATTCATTGTAATTTAATTGCCTCATCCTCATTGCTTATTAATAATTTGTTTACCATCCTAGCAATTTAAATTATTAAAGTGGAATACCAATAATGTGTTCTTTAGTAGTCTGCAATAAAACTGCATTATTAAGTGAGGAACTTTTGTTTAATAAAATTGTTATTACTTACACATTCCTATAGATATCGATGCTCCCAAGTGTGATGCACTCGGCTATGTTGTGACTATTAGTTTAATTTTGTTTACTCGGAATCTGTTGACTTTGTTTGCATTTTTTGCATGGGTTAAAATTAGTCTCACTCAGAACTTGTAAACAATATTCATGAATTCACAATGATTCAGTGTGGATTGTGGTTCTAAATTATTCATCTTTTTTCTAGTTACACAAGTAAATTTTAATACTATGTTTATTGATAATAGTATATTATCTTATTAGTTTTCCAGGTTTACAATTTAAAATATTAATATCAAAACTTATTTGGTACTTTGGTATATCAGATTTTCTTTAAATTATGAAAAATCGATTTATCCGGTTGTCTTCTTTCCGGATAGCGATTAAAATATGTTTCCAAAGAAATTAGTAAACTTTTATTGCTTTGACTAAAGCATTCCAACCTAGTCCGGATCTGCAGTAATCCGGATACTTCAGTTATTCTGGATGCAAATTCGTTACGCACAGACATACTGCATTTAATGGAAATAAAGTTAACGCGAACTGTGACTTATATTTAAAAAAACAACTTTGCGTTGTATCTTGTTTATTAATGAAGATAACAAAATTCTGTAAATCTCATTCAATTGTTTTTAAAAGAGTGCCTAAAGAGGCATGCTCTTACTTAAATAAAATGATAAACAATTGAGATATTGATAAACATTGAAAATTGAAAATAATGAGTTTTACCATAATTCAAAAACAACGGACAATAGCCAATTTTTGTTTTCACGATTGAGTTTATCTTGAAAAGCGAGTTTGAGGATGCACCTTCCGATTTTTTCTATCTCTTATAGCTACCGAGCTCTCCTATGATTAGAAAGATCATTAAAAAATTATTATAGAAAGATCTAAATTGGCTACCCTGTACATATTTTTGATTTGTAGTTTTTTTTTTAAATGTAAAAACGGTCTTTACGTTTCTTGATCTAGAATAATAAATATAATAAACAAATTACGTTCTTTGTTTTTATTACCGTTTAAAACGAATTATGGTTATATAACAACTTGTTTTGGTACATTTTTCTAGTTCATCATAACCGGACTTACTGTAGTATTCATTATTATTAATATATTACATAAAATAGTATATTATGATGCAAGTGCATAAGAGGCGGAGTGCTTTTAAAGACGTGCCCTTATGCACATATATCATACGATGTTTATTATATCTGCACCACAATGTGGAAATAAAGAGAAAATAAGAAACATTTAGATTCATTTCACAAGGTAGGTGCGCATGGATGTCATTTTTAATCGTTAACATAAAGAGGGTTTTCATTTGTTGCATCAATGTTATCTGCTATAGATGTCAATGTTATCATCGAAATTCTGTAGGTTGAAACTGGTAGTTTCCAAATAATCGATAATAAGGAGTAGGGAAGCTACTTGTTTCTGGTTTTCAGATTTCCATCAATAGTAAGTGTACATTTAATATTTAGTTGAATAAAAATTAGTACTGCCTGAAATTTATTGTCGCCGCAAGTTGGTCAATAAATGTGTTGTTGCTAGGCAATTTTAAAACACGCCTTGCTAGAAGATGAATTTTCATATGCTTATTAGTGCAATAAGCAAATGAGTTAGGTATGATAAAAATTGTTTTTATATTATCTAGATTAGTTATGATTATTTTCCGAATTTTCAAATGACGTTAGAGTCAAAACTTGTATGTATGTGCTGATTGAAGTTCTTGTATGTATGTACTGATTGAAGTTAAATGAAGCCCAATTTTCTAAATTAAGATATTTGAATTGGACTTTTTTGTAAGAAATTTAATCCTCTACAGTTTTGTACACAATCTGGACTTGCATTTTAAGTTTTCAAATACTCCAAGAATTGTAAAACAATTGCAGTTTGTTGCAGTTTGTTGCAGTTTGTTATTGCTAGTTGATATTCTGAAGTAGGTTACTATTTTATGTTTTCAATATGAATAATTACTCAAACGAAGAGAGAGTTTCTATGGTTAAAACATATATATATACAGTGGCGTTAGTTTGTGGAAAGTGAGAGATCCGTTTCTGATCCGTCTGATGCTACGAAACACATGAGGAAAAAATTATGTCAAAATGTGGATTTTTAAATTTAAAAACCGACCTATCCGAGGATGTTTCAAAATAAGTATGTATTGCTTCAAATTATAATGAATTTATTCCTTACTTTTGCCGCTCCCTACATAAGTACGTTCGGAAATTTTATCACACTACTAATATTTTAGCAGACTCAGGAGCTAGAGGTGGTTAGTATGACTATTTTCGGTATTGTTTGTACAAAAATTTAAACAATTAAATTATACTTAAGGTGATCGTTGAAATATTGAAGATGATGCATTGCATGAACTTGTATGGGAATTGATAAATATGAAAAAAAAAAACAATTTATCTGCAAGAACCCAATACCCGCAAAAACTTAATATTTGGGCTGGAATTTATTATAATAAAATTATCGGCTCATTTGCAAATACGAAAATTTAAATACAGAAACTTATTTATTAGAACTTTTGATGAATAAGGCAGGTCCTGCTTTGGAGGAAGTTGCAAAAGAAAATCAGGAGATCTGGTTTCAACAATATTTATGCGCAACGATTTTCTCGTTTTATTGATACCAAAACATTTTCTATGGGTTAAACAAGCAAGCAGGAATTCGCAAAATATGTTCGATAGAATGTTAAATCACTATCCGCATTTGAAACCTGACTCCCGGTATAGAAATATTTATTCGATAACAAAATGTGTTGTCAAGGTTTCCAACTATTGTATTTCACATTACTAAGAGTATTAAGTTAAGCTAGTAATTTTACAAGTCACCAAACCTACCTTTTTTTACATAAAAATACAAGTGTATGTTGGGTGGTCTTGATAGTTTTGGTAG